>CM064418.1:6078588-10878588 GCA_032690845.1 Eleusine coracana subsp. coracana
CGTACAAGACCAGCAGAAGCGACTAGGCATGTGGTGAACATGATCCCAGACGGCCACGTCCACAGACCACAACATCATCGATCAGCATGCTGGTGGGCGGTGTCTGATCCAGCCGCCTCGTAGGTGGGCTTCGGTGGATCTATCCCACCTCGCTTCCTTGCAGAGGCGGCAATGCGATGGTTGTGGCAGTGTGGCCGTGGACGCGGCCACCAGCTATTTTTCTAGGTGATTCCTAGCCGTGGGTAACAATTGTTGCACGCCGCTACTATAGTGATTTGAGTGGTGGTGCCTATAGCTCCTACAGCTTTAGATGCTTCATTTTTAGCTACAAAAGCTTAGCGGCAGATCCTTACCTGCTGCTATAATACATTTTGACGGCCTCTATAGGCCTGTTTTGTAGTAGTGTCTTGTGAAATAGCCTTTTCAGTCACCCCAATCACTATTAGTAGTAAACAACAAGGGATAATTTGTGTTTCTATTCCTAGTTCCAATCTCAATTCTGATTTTACTCTCCGTTCAACTTTGTGATGTTACCCTAAATCCTAAATTCTAAAACCCCTACTAAGGATAAAATCGTAATAAAAATATTTTGATTTATCCCTGGTAGGGGTAACATTGTCTTCATTTTGAAATAGCAGAGATAAAATCATATAATTAAAAAATGAGGGGTAAAATCTCAATGGGACATCAACTTAAGGATAAAAATGCAATAGCCCCAAACAACAGCTCGCATCAGGGAGCCTGGTGGGACAACCTGATACATATACAGGCACTATAGTGATTGGTTGCCTGTGTCATAGGGGCCTAGTTGATTTGAGCTGATGATTGGTTGGCATGCTGATGACCTCGATTTCACGTGTGGACACGAAAAAGGCAGGATGTCGAGCATCGCACGAGCTAGACCCATGAGATACAAATTTCGTTTCATTTCCACGGAGCCTGACCGATAGGGGCGATATGCATGCGCTGAGTCTGGCTCAAGTCGAAGGGTAGCCATCCTCACGTGGACCTCGCACAGTGGGCCTAGCCAGCTGAAGGCTGGGTAAACCAATTACGCCCTTGATGTGCAGATATCAGTTCCTCTCTATTAGGGCAACGTGTTAGTGGAATAAAAAAGAGCTGGTTAAAAATAGTAAACAACCAAAGTTGATTGCATGTGTCATTTTTTCGCCAAATTTTGGAGATGATTACTGTGCATTATTTCGTATCTGATCCAATTTTGCTCGTCTGCTGCTTCTGTTGGCTATCTTTAAGTTCTTTCACTTTCATTGGCAACGATGGTTTAAAATGTGCACATGCGTTCATGTTGCTCGATTCAGGTCAGGCTCAGGGTTTCAGGAACCACGGTTTTTATAGCCATATCACTACTCTTTAGAATACAACTACCACTGTCTTTCACCCATTATATAAAGCCTGATTGACTGTCCACACACAATTCTTAGTTCTATTTCACATTTGTTCCTCTCCAGATCCATCTAGTTTATTGGTAACAATAGGCTTAGGAGACATCAGTATTGAACAAATCATGGCATTTAGGTTATGAGATTTGGTTTATCAAGAGTTGTCTAGTTTAATCTACTATCTACTGAGTTGAAGGTGCAACAAGTTTAATGTTACACAAGACACACCCACTTCACTGTTTTTTCTGTTAGATTGCCACTCTCTTGAATGTTAAAGCAAATTGCCTAATTTATGCACAAGGAAACCAAAATGGACAAGAGAACTTGTTTCAGGAACATGATGATAATAAAGGTAAAGTTATACTTCTTCATCTGACAGTACTATGTACCGATTTTGATATTGATATAAATATAAAAAAGCCATACTCACTAGAGAGTAGAGGTTTTTGCTTTCAAGATCAGAAATGAAAAGATCAGATAAAGAAAAAGCACCAGTACATCTGGTATAATTGAGGAGAGCATGTTGCGCGCTTCATCATGAAATTCTAGGATGGTGAATGACAGGACCACAATTTATAGTGGAGTTGATCAAGAAGGTTCTCTCCAAGAGCAAGATGTCCTTTCTTGTCGAAGGCAGTGGGCTGTGCCCATGTGTTACAAGGAACTCTGCGTCGTGTGATAATTCTTGATATATGCTTGACTAGGCTCATCTCCTTTGTTTTCGTGATCATGTCTGGGCACATTTTTCATTTAGAGGAAAGAAAAACAGAGGAAATACAAGACGCGAGCTGACAACAGCAATTACATTTACCAGTCTACTGAACAAAATCTCACATGAACAAAAAACCTGTCTGAAGCCAATTTCTAGCCCTCTTCTCTAATCCAGGGCGCCAGTTCAGCCGCTTGCTTTGCTGTGGTGTTGAAGACACGGTTGTTTTGCTCCTTCCAGAGTAGCCAACACACTAGGAGGACGACGAAGGTATCGAATCAGCCTGAAAACGGATCGGATCGAACCTGTGAACCGCGTGAACCGCTCCTGGAAACAGCCATGGGATCGGTTCGGCTCGACCCCAGATCAAAGAGGTTCTAATACGGTTCTGATCCCGTCCATCCTAGGAGCGAACCAATCCTTTCTTTGCTCAGACTTCTCCACCGCTCTCAGCGACAAATCTATGGCTGCCCCCATCCAGAGCTTCCATCGCTCTCTGCTTCAAAGGAGATGGACAGAGAGTTAGAGCCGTGTGCGCTGCTCTCATCGATCATAGACAGAAGATTGGACGATAAGTTGGAGCCGTAGACGCCGATCTCGGATGAAAAGAGAAGATTCAAAGCAACCCGCGGTTCACCTGTTCGGATCGAAAAATACATAATATTTCAAAATATTTGTTGAAATATTTCAACAAATATTTTGAATAAGACGAACGATCAAAGGTAACAAAAAAAGTCAATGGCGATAACAATTTTGGAACGGATGAAGTATAAGAATTTGTTAACTTTTAATATAACATTTGACCATTCATCATTTAAAATATTTATAAAAATATTATCTATTTTGTTATTTAAAATATTTATAAAAATATTATTTATTTTATTATAATTTAAATAAAATAAGATACACTTGAAGTATAACTATTTACTATTTTATAATTTTACAAAATTTATAAATAAGACAAATGGTTAAACATGATGTCTAGAAGTCAATACTTATATTTATAGACGTAGAGAGTAGTTGTCTACTTGACCAAGCATAGCTTGCCGGTCTCTAAATCATATACAACGCCGTCAGCGTGTAGGTTCATCAATCCAACGCTTCACACGCTCTGAGCAGGGACTGGATCACACGATCATCGAGAAGTAATGTTGTCGTGTACCGTGGTTGCTAGCACGTGGTTGGCACGTATTACTAGCTCGCTCTCGCTGATCGCAACGCAGAGGTCGGACGGTCGTTCACGCCCACCGTGGAAGCTGTATATGATGGAGCTGCTGCCGCAACGGCCGTTAAGCGCTCAGATACAGAGGCGATTGAACAAGCTAGTTGCGGCCACCTTGTGTATTGCAGTTCGTAGGCAACGAGAGCTAATGCAAGCTCTCTGTCTCCAGATGATGACGAGAGCTGCTTTGAATAATGTAGGGGCCGGGGTGACCTTTTTCTAAAATCATGACGTGTGTATGCACATGCAGCACTTATACATTTTGATGTGCTGTGGCTATCGGCTGTTTCTGTTTCTCTCCATTAGAGACCAAGTGTATATTGAAGCTCGAAGATATCAATCAGTCGTTCTCATGAAACAGCTCCAACGTAACCCACCGTGTACGCTTCACCTGCTTTGCTTCTGGTTTTATCACTGATCTCATTTACATAATGGAAATAAGAGTTTCCAGCTTCTGCAGAGCACGCAGCTCGGTTTTCTTTTTTAATACATACAGTAGGCTCCTACTTAAGGGAGCAAATAAATAAAAAAAAGTTTATTGTTGAATTTCCATCCATGCCAAGCAACAGCTCCAATGTCAAGGCTGCGCTCCTAGATCGGAATTTCTCTCTTATCTCCTGATCCTGCAATAGCTCGTAATACCAAAGCGAGTATACATTCCTGAACAATGCCTCAAAAATTAGTTATATCTTGTATTATCTCTTACTTCCTCTGTTCCAAAACTATTGTCGTCATTGACTTTTTTTATTATCTTTGACCGTTTGTTACAAAATATTTTAAAAATTATCATATATTTTTTCATGATTAATTTCATTACTAGATAAACTTATAATATAATTCTCTTAAATACCGTCCTTAGCAACCTTCCATTTTTTATGATGTTCTTCTTTGAGATCCCGGAAGGTGTTCTACATAAATTAAATACCATCCGCTCTAAGTTCTACTGGGAGGGGGAAGGTCACAAAAAGAAGTACCACCTTGCAAATAGAAATTACTATGTCAGCCAAAAGATCAAGGGGGTCTAGGAATAATTGATCTCCGCACAAAGAACATATGTCTGCTAAGCAAGTGGCTTTTTAGACTGCTTAATGAAGAGGGTATGTGGTAAAGGCTACTCAGAAACAAATACTTATCTGAAAAGCCTCTTACCCAGATACAACATAAGCCAAGTGATTCTCATTTCTGGGCTGAGCTACTAAAGGTTAGGGATGAATTCTTTAAATGGGGATCATTCAAAGTAGGCGATGGAAGTCAAATTCGGTTTTGGAAAGACATTTGGACTGATAATACTCCTCTGAGTGAACAATTTCCAAATTTATACAATGTGCCAAGATGGAAGAATGATACTATACAACATGCCTTTCAATCTATTCCACTTAACCTCATGTTTAGAAGACCAATAACTGACATTAAACTAACAGAGTGGAACAACATGATGGCTAAATTATGTCATGTTCGAATAAGTGACGACACTGATACTATCAAATGGAGCCTACATGAAAAATGACATCTTCTCTGTATATTCCATGCATAACGCAATGTTGCTCCAGAGTAAGTCCAGATTGAGATACCTATGGAAAGTACGAATCCCTCTTAAGATTAAAACATTCTTATGGAATTTATCTAAAAGGGTAACTTTAACCAAAGATAATTTGGTAAAAAAAACTAGAGAGGCTCTCAAAAGTACTGTTTTTATAATACTAATGAATCAATCCAGCACCTTTTCTTTGAATGCCATGTCACCAAGAATGTTTGGCGGATATTCATCATCGCTACAAGTATTTCAAAACCACTGCATACTAACCATATTTTTGGGAATTGGCTCAATTCAATGATAGCAAAACAAAAAAGATTGGTCTTTGCTGCTATAGCTGCTATGCTTTGGTCCATTTGGCTATGTAGAAATGATTGTGTCTTTAACAAGAAACCAATGATCTCTCTTATGCAGGTTATTTTCAGAGCAATCTACTGGTTTCGCTCATGTAAGATTTTACAAAAGGAGGCACATGGGGAATCAATTGTGCAAGCTTGCCACCTTCTGGAAGTGGTCGCCATGGAGGTCTTCTCAAGGAATGGCTGGCCGCTGCAGCATAGACTTGGCCTGTAGCTGCCTACCCCTTTTTTTTTTGAGTGCCTGCGTGCGTTGAATGTTGTAATAATGAGTTGGAGTAGCCGTACACAAATGTTTGTAAAAGGCCGAAACTTTTCCTTTATCTAAAAAAACATAATATAATCAATAATTTTATGTATTTGAGATAATTTTTTGAATAAGATACATGGTCAAAGTTCACGAAAAAGTCAATAATAATAATAATTTTGGAACGGAGGGAGTATTTCTTAGGATATCTCCATTCTGACCTACATTTATCATTCCTTGCGATGCACCAGCGCAATGAGCGAAGGACAAAGCACTTACTGAACAGCTTGCATCAGTTATGCCGAGAGATTGTGCACAAGGAGAGCATGGCGTGTACTGTCGGCACGTACGGGTATGTCTCAGCTCGATCTCATTCTGGCCCCACCTGAAAGAAATTCCAAATCTTGCAACTTGCAAGCATCTACCATGCTATTTCATGTTTTGTGGCACGTGTCTGTCCCAAGAAATGCACCGAGTAACAGGGGATAGACACCATATTTCACTACCAACTAGATGAATGCCCGTGCGTTGCTACGGGCTAAAAACCAAGAAAGCTCTGCTTTAGAATCTATTATCTAGATTTCACATGTCATCAACGATTAGCAACTTAGGTTGCATGTTCGACTGAAGGGACAAATTATCATGGTCCCATTTTTGCAAAAATAACAATTCAAGCAGCTCGATGATAGAAAAAGAATGAGATTTCATAATCTATCCACAACAGAGACAATTTATGTTGATTTGTATTTACCCATAAGTTGTAACAATTGGATATGTTGTGTTATTGGAAATGGTGTGTAGGAGAAAACTATTTCAAGAAAAGTAAGAACAACACATAAATCACACTCAATAACCTGGTAAGATGTGCTGCAACTTTTCAGAAAAATGAAATATAATGTCCGAGTATTACTCACAGGGATTTCTGTAACACTGCATATCAATTATTCACATAAACAATAGTAAATTCCAAGAACAGTAATTGATCGAGAAACTGACAGGGGCCTCTCATTCTATTATTGGCCAGCTCTTTAACATTCCTACAATCCTATACCTTCAGCCTATGGGTTTTTCACATTATCATATTACATTATTAAAATTAAGCAACCACTAAAGCTAAAAAAACTATAGCTACTGAAGAAGAGCCTTGTCAAGTAGCTCTAAATTTGAAGCCTCATGAGCTATATTCAAGATCCCCCTCACCATCTGAAAATGAATTGAGAATTTAACACAGGTAATCACAAAGGAGTATAAATGTCATGTTAAAGTAATGTCCCTGCTATGCAGACAACAACTTCAAACAATATGATGTTAAAACAGGCAATCAAATCCTAAGTGGGTTCCTTTTTTACCTTCCTGACATTTCCAGCTAGACACAGTTATTATGACTATAGAATGGCGGAAGTAAAGGACACATACTTCTTGGCAACCTCTCTAGTCGGCTTGGCGGTGGAGCCAACAACAGCATTATCGTCGTCCTCATAGTCGAGGAGTAACATTCATCAAGGATGAAATGCCTCACATTCTTCAAAGAAATACTCTTGTCTCTTCAAGGCCAGCACTTTGTTCATGGCACATCTGCATAGAAGAAAGTACAACAAACAATCATAAACTAATACAGGATGAACAAGAAAAACTAAGCCAGGAAGATCCAGCAAGGCAAGAATGTTATTCCCAAAAGTAGGGGGGGGGGGGGGGGGGGGGGAGAACAATTATGGCATTATTTGGGACATTCGCCAGTACAAAAACATGAATAACAGAGTATCTGAATGCTAATTATCTAAGATTTAAGTGTAGATATTGCATATTATACTTGTCTGAACAGTACAGAGCAGAGTAACCAAAACTACATTTCATTATTCAAATATTAGTAAGGTTTGACAGTAAAAGAAGGAAGCCTCATGACTTCCAGGCAGATGCCAATAATATTAAACCAAAATAGACCAATTACCCAAAACAAATTATCTCAAAAAAATTCAGCTATCCTGGAGTTGCAATGTTATCCTTTGAAAATTCTTTTTATTTTTCTTGGAGACAGATTGTAAGAAGGAAAGAAGGCTCATCAAACTAAAGGTTTCAGAGCACATTACAGATTTTTCATGTTTGTCCAAGTATAAATTTCAGAATCTACCTTTGTTTTGTGGTAGTTGGCTTGCTGTAATATGACTTCTCCTGAACTATAACTATTAATCTTTCTATTGTTTGTTTGTGATAAAAAACAAATATATTGAGAATCATTAACAGGCAAACTCTGACACAATGTTAATTTAGAATGCCTCTTGTATTTGCCAATAAAATAAAGTCCTCTACACTATCATAAGCTTTCTTATATGATGTATAACCTGAGTTGAGAAATGGCAGCTTAATGGAAGGCACTTCAATCTGAACTAACCAGTTATAAGTTCTATCACTTTCTCTTGAGCAGGAGGAGAGGACATACACATGTTCTCTGTTGCCCCACCATAAACCTTCGATCCTTGCTTATGCTTAGCGCCTTAGCCTGCGAACTTTGCAATAATTCCTACTATGTTTCCAAGATCTACATGGATAATGAGATTAAGGTCCCATAAATACACAGGTTGAATGGAAGTATAGAGTAGCCATACAATGGAAGTGCATAAAGAAACAAACACTATTTTCCCAATTCAATGCAGCCAGTGGAGGATAATGTTTGCAGTAGATATTTTAGTTGGAACATAGGTCTTAGTTTGTTGTTTATTTTCAAAAATAGTATAACATCAGATGGGCTATTTAAACACACAGGCAAGGATTAGGTTGATATTCGTTGTCAGCTAAATGCATTATATGAACATGAGTGAGGCAATTGAAAAATAATTAGCAGCCAACTAACCACATATGACAATGCAATAAGAATTGTTCCTAACAGCCAAGTAACTATATTTTCAAATTCGACTCATAAGATGTCAAAACTGAGTACGAACTCATTCTGAACACACATGGCGAACATCACTAGCAGAAAACGAACTACTACGTCATGTCCATAGTGCAATTGACATAGTGCTGACACAAGAAGATGAGTTAAGTATCAATTTCTTGAGTACCTATTTCTGGACTGCACCTCTGGCTGCACCCACGCCTGTTAACCCTTTCCTCAACCCGCGAGTCGCTTGTCTTCTCTCAGCAGCAGCGGCAGCAACCAAAAAAAATAGAGAAAGGACCATGAGCACTGGGAGGGTGGATTGGAAGAGCGGAGACGGATAGCAGATCAACAGCCATGCGGGAGGAGGTTGACGATGGCCTCTTCGGGAAGGAGGTCGACATTCTCGCGGATGCCCCGCTGTCTCCAGCCCCGCGGCCGATCCATCTATGGCCGACTTGGCTCCGTGCCCTCCTCGATCCGAAGCTTAGCTCATTGGCTGCCGCAGCGGCATGAATCCGGGAAGCCGCAGATGTGGGCGTGGGCGTGGATGGCGGACTGAGGTAGAGGCCAGTGGCGAAGCTAGAGTTCGATTGGTGCTGGTGCCAAATATACAAATCATATGTTAAAAGTGGTGCACAAGAGGTCAAAACTCAATTGATTAGTGGTAAAATATTGATTTACCCTGGTGCCAGTGCACCAGGAAACCACAACGTGGCTTCACCAGTGGTAGAGGCGGTGGGGAAGGGGGCTAGGGTTATGGCGGTGGCAACAGGGGGAGAGGGCTAGGGTTGCTTGGTGTGGAATGAGATGCAAACGGGTGTGCCAAAGGAGGAAGAGGAGCAGGGCGCAATGCCGCGTCGCGTCGGCCACTGCCTCCTGCTCGAGGAGAAGGGCGCAACGGCAGCGGCTGCTCGGGCCCGGGAGACGGGAGGAGGCGGAGGAAGGAGGGTTAGGGAAAGGGGGGGGGGGGGGGCGGCAGGCAGACGTGTGGGGAGAGTTGTGGGACCCACTTGTTGGCGCCTTTTTTTTACAGAGGCTGCTTGGTACACTGTGATTCGTTGGATTCACATCAAATGGTGTACATTAGCACAACGGATTAAGGGGTGTGACGGGTGAAGCTGGGGTGTAGACGACCTTACCGTAATTCATAGATTGGTAAAGATAGTGTCCTCTCAGATTCACCGTGCCTCTGAATCTCACCCGGTTCACCAACTGATATTTAGCAACCGATACTTCCTTGGGTAGGCAACGGCTCTCTGTGGAGTACCCATGTTGACTAATCGTGATGCATCCCATTCACATTGCAAATAAATTTAGCATAGGCACACACTTGGTTTCATCCTGAGCTGTAACAATAATTGACGTATATATTCAGGAGGTAAGTAGTGTTATATGGAACACACCCTCGACCGATTCTTTATTAGCCTTCAGCTATATGTGTGCATTTATAGTGCCACAGCAAACACTATACTAGTTAAATTATTTACCCTCACGTGAAAGTCACAAAATCGCCTTATTATACTTTTTTCATTTAAGAAATACATTACTGGAACGAAACCTCTTATAAGTTTCTCTTGTGCTTGTATATATATTGGGAGACATAGAAAAGAAGCAAACACAATGTGTGCAACTAGAGAGGAGATAGAGGCGAGAAGAGAACTCTGACAGGATCTATTTATTAATAAAAGGAGATGAACTTACTATCAAAGTGTCCGAAAAAAGAGAAATAGGTTTGAAATTTACAAAAAAGTAAAACATCTAGCATTTAATTCTTTTTAGAATTAACCTTGTATTATCATCTCACCGTTCTTCTCTTAACATGATCTCACGGGATATCATGCTCTCCACCCAACTTTCAATCGATCTAATTTCGATTGTGAGCCTTCACGGTAGACGGCACGCAGGTTATCCTCACGGGCTGCATGAGCTCTGTGCCTTCAAGGTCCGAGCTCCCTGTCGTACTGGTGCGTGCCAGCGTCAACCACGCCACTGTGCTGTGAGGGCGTCATGCATGCTGCCACAGGCACCCCAAGATCCCCACACGTGCACCAAAGCAAGTTAGTGAGAGCACGGAAGCCTGCGTACCTGTTTATGCCACAAGTGCAAGCATCAAGCCGATGATCGACCACTCCGTCGGTTGTTTTCCTTTTCCAAATGATTGAGAGATTCAATTCATGCATCCTTGAATATGCCAACAGACGCATACATATCAGTATATGGCAAGAATTCTGGCATGCGAATACACCCATATATAAATTCAAACAAGACGATCAGTGATACGCTGGAATCACTGTATGCAGATTGTTCATGCAGTGATTATAGTCAAGCAAAGGTGCAGATCGATTAATTTGTAGATCAATTTGCATGTGTTAACTACGGAAATCTACTATGGCTTGGTTCTGAATACAGAATACTACTGTATGCCTCTATGAACAAGAGCTGAACCATCACCATTCTCGTCACCAAGATCGACACAGGTGCTCTTTGCCGTTGAATCAGAGGGATAAAATCTGGTGTCTGTGGGTCAGTTGTGGCTGGCGTCATCAGAAGTGCAGCTGCGGAGCACAAGAAAAGGAATGGCATGTACATAGCCATGCTTTGACGAGTTTCTAAAGGTGTAATGAAGGTTGTTTCACTTCTTTTTTTTTCTCCTAAATTATTTCATTTCAAATATTGTGGCGCCCTTGAGCTGATTGTTGTGTCTCCCAGGTCGTTTTCTTTATGTATAGGTGAGAGAAATGGTGCAGAGTATACTATTTCAATGATCTCCTAATAAACACACTGGTGAATACATGAAGGTTCACTGCTTTCAGGTGAATCATATGAGAGATTGATGCATCCTCCTACCGAAGCGAACAGCTACATCAACTAACTCAGAGCATCCTATGGTTGATGAAACAATCCTGATAATTTATTTTTCTATCACGTTACAATCCTGTAAAACTATCTAGGTTAAAGCTCTATTCATATAGTTAAATAAGGACCAAAATTTCAAGAAAGGAATACTTGTCCAGGGCTATTGTTATGAAGTTGAGTATATTGGGTTTCTCCAAGATATTATAAGTAAAACTGTTGGTGAAATATGTAAATTGCGATATAGAAGTAGGAGAAGAGGACAATGATAAAAAAAAGGAGAGTGTTTCTTTTGCAGAATAGTATGTTGACAGATTTGGAGGTTGGAAGTGACTTTTCTTTTAAGATAGATATTCTAAAGAAGGACCTTTTTGCTGATAATTCATTTGTAAAAATAATGATGTGATATTCAATTCAATAAATAGATAATTATTATATTTAATAAATCTCTACAATATATTAATTGAGGTGAGGTCGTCTAGACCACTTTTTTTCATGTCCAGATATCTCCGTAACATTGTCGTATTCAGTTTATATTCTAATTCACGAATCAGTTTAAGTCGTTTTTTAACCTTTTCTAATCATTTGTTGAATTAGACTCCAATTTTAATTCAATATTTCATACTAACAATAATTAATCATCTATTGCTTTATGATTTATATCATATTTTGAATAGAAACTAATAACAAAAATTCCAATAATAACTCACTCCAAAATTATTATAATGAATATTTAAAGCTAAAGCAAAATAAAAATAGAGCAAATGCTCAGGCCAAAAAATTGATTAATTCAAAATCTTTTATAGTTGTAAAAAATAATTTAACCATAAATTTTTTTAACAAAGGTCCGTGACAACGCACGGGTATTTTGCTAGTATATAATTATAAAGTGACTACCGCGCAATTGTGTGGGCTAACAATTGTCAATCTCATAATGACCCAAGGTAACAATGTGGTTTTACAGATTAGTTCCCTCCAGACCTCCTTTGTAAAAGACCGTATATGTAACATGCTTGGATCAGTTGGTTAGAGCATTTTTCTTAAGGGGGGATAATATACTGCAAGGTGGTTGTTATAAAATTTATTTTTAAAAAAGGTCATCTAATAACTAATATGCATTCACATCGTCCTACAATCTCTACACTTTATCCAAATCGGAAAGGACTTCTGATCGGCCACCATGAATCTCTTCCTTTCTATATCCGGTCACACCATGTAAAGAAAGGAAAATTTGTTGCGGCCAAAGAGAATCGTCCCCCTTTTCCTTGCGGCCAAAGTTGATCTCTATGAAAAATTGTTTCCATCTTCCTCAGCCCTCGCATGCATGTTCCAAATGGTGATGTCTCCTAGGCCGTCATAATGGTGCCGCCAGTTGTCGTAATTGATAGTGCCTAGCGAATACAATCTATCTTCTTCTCTTTGCTCTTGCCATTTTGCCAATCCATCCGTCTCCCCTCCATTATTGATAATTGCAGTTTGCAGATGCGCCGCAATTGAAGTAATACCTACGCCAAATTGTCATGGCAAAAGATTGGGATGAGGACCTCTGCCCCGTTCGAGATTGCTAATATGCGAGACTACACGATCTTGTCACCTATGTATGCCTACGAGTTTGCTTCCACCGTGTGGCATAGAGGAGTACAAGTTTCTCCGTAGAAGCAGGCCATCGCTTGCGTCCCTCGGCAAGAATTAGTTGTCTAGGTTCTATGTGGATTGCAGCAAGTCCTTCAGACAAAAGTTCTTCGGCGCCCTCAATGTCGCATGTTGTGCATATGGACATGGATCCACGAATTCGCACGTTTTCCCCACATCGACACTGTGTTGTCTACCTTGGGCTCAGCGCTGCTACAACGTTGCCGATTAGGGAACTCTGACAGATGAACCGTGGCCCCAATAAAATCACATAATATTGAGGGAGTGTGTTTAATTAGATGGCATGATGTGCATGAAGTGTCTGCATAGACTGTATTACAGGTTTTATAAATCTTATTTTTCTAGCTTTCAATCAACTGAAAGCTTTCAGTCAATAGTTTGCTATATTGGATCTAAATCTAATGGCTCAAGAAACAGGGCCGGCCTTGAGGGCGGGCAGGTGGAGCAGCCGCTCCAGGCCTCCAGAAACAGGGGCCCTTCCCAACTAATATATGTATATATACAAGTATACATAGCCCATGTTGACCCAACAAGAAGGCACATACAGACCTGGCTTTGGCCTGACAAGTAACAACACATTAGGAAGTTAACTATTAGACGATTAGATGAAAGAGTCGAGTAGTTAGCCGCCGCATGCCAGGCAACCATCGCCAGATCAGATCGCCCTGCTATCCGCCCATCAGCTATCAACCTGGTGCTCACATTCTTGCTTGAGTCGCCTCTTAGGCTCTCAGCCTATCTATTCGTCCAGTCCAACAAGACGCAAGGTGCCAAGAGGTCAGGTATGGTCAGGCGTAGATTTTTTAGTATGTCAGGGAAATGGATTCATATCCTAATGTTTGTATAGCTAATCAGATTTTATTTACTGTGCCTGTGACTATGACATATGCTGAACGAAGTTTTTTAAAATTGAAATTATTGAAGAACTATTTGAAGTCGACTATATCTCAAGAGCGACCGAAAGGATTGGGCACTTTATGCATTGTGAAGAAGTTACTCGATGACATTGATATCAATACCATCATTGATGATTTTGCGTTAAAAAGTATTCAAAGACAATTTTAAGGTAATATGAAAAAAATATAGTTAGTTGTTTTTATATATTTTATGCTTGTTATTGATGTTAAAGTTAGACTTATATTATACATATATATGCAATTTTTATATAAAGAGAGGCCTCGATTTATAGTTTTGCACCGGGCCTCTGAATCTCTGGACCGTCCTGTTAAGAAAGTGACTAAAAGTTGCCCAAACTTTCAGTCAGCTAAAAATTAGCAAGTCCCTTCATAAACAAATACTCCTGTGTGATCTTTGGAAGTTTGTAATCTTATTCTTCACGATCTATTCCACCTCTTTCTGAAAAAAAAACACTTGTTACCGTCAGCGCTCAGTTATAAGTATCCAGCACATGTAAATAATGCGGTAAATCCTTGCAAATAGGGAAATTACTTTGTTTTCCTGCTGGTAACTTATGGTTTTTCTAATTTCCTTCAGATTAATTGTATTGAGTCAATTTAAACCTTCAATTAGACAATTGATCAAGTTAATAGTGAAATCTAATTTACCAGTTAATTGACAAAGTGTTAAGAAAAAAAAAGCAATACGTGTGTAAAGGGGAATCGTATCCACACAATTTATATTGGTGGACAAGGAATTAAGATTAACCATTAATATTATATATTTAAACTATATTGTGCTTGAATATGTACGTGCCATGACCATTGTAAAACAACAGAAACAGAGAAAATTAAGATTAATTAGATACATCATCAACTACTGTTTTGTTAGAAAACTTAATCAGAAAATGAATGATATGGAGTAAACAAAATTACTATATCTCTAGACTACTATCTCTCTGTGTTCTAGATACTTTTGAAAAACTTTCTATGAGAGATTTGATGTAAAACTATTATGTAATATAAATGTGATTTTTTATTATATAAAAAATATCTACAGTTTGTTTTATTTTAACCCGTAACAACGCACGGATATTTTGCTAGTCAATTAGATTTGAGGTAGCAATTCGATAAGCCTGTTTGACATAGTATAGTAGCAAGTAGATCGGTGAGGGGAAAGATCGGTGAGGGACTACCACCCCTCATCGATTTTTGGCCGCGTGACTGTCCCATTACAGTGAAAACATACTATAGAGGCAGGCTAAAAACCACTATGGTCAGCAAATAGAAACAAAGGTGGAGCATATACACGCAAGAGATTGCGTTGCCGTTGGGGCTGGGGACTTATTGATGTTACTGTACATGCTGCATTGCGTGGTGTTTTGAGGGAAATTGTGCTAGTCTGGTGACCGGTCAAATGTCTCAGATTTTCTCCAGGGTACGGTTTTGATTAGCATATATATGCTCTTGAACCTTTAACAACCGTGCTTTTATTAAATTTATTTTTTGTGATGATTTTTATGTTTATTTATTACTGGCCAGTGTTGCAAACATTAAAAGTGAAGAACGAATTACTTTGTGTCTTCATGTATTTCAACTAAGGCCGTAACAGCGTTCACACTCCATCTGGCACAATATAGGACAGTCACGCAGCATGTTGAGCCCCTGCCTTGGATACACTCCTGTTGAAAGGCCTAAAAATATAGACAGGATAAGAGGGGTCTAATCTCAAAATCTCTACTATCTATTAAATTTGTTTCATTTGTTCAGTCTGACAAATGTTTGTTGTTCACTTGTTCTACCCTTTCTCTTCCCTAATCCATTTCCCCAAAGTATGGGACACAAAATCATATTACAACTAGCAAAATGCCCGTACGTTGCTACGGATTTAAAAAAGCAAAATTGTCTAAAACACACCGAAAAAACATGGTTTTATCTCCAACACATTGACAAAGTAGAATTTATCTGCAATATACTATAATTTTGTGATTTCTCGTCTGGAATACATTATGATCATTTAACAATTGTTTTCAACTTTTTTATCTTAATACTCATAATATATTAGGATTTGAAACTAGACATAAATATACATTATTGTATTATCTATCACTAAAAAATAGAGCTAATTTTTTTATATATTTTCATGTTTTCTCATTGTTTTAATATTGAATTTGTCTAGCAAATAATAATAATAAAAAATCTAGCCCTATTTTTTAATGATAGATATTGCAACAATGTATATTTGTGTCAAGTTTTAAGTTTTAAAGTATTATATGTATTGAGATAAAAAAAAAGTTGAAAATAATTATTAAATTGTCATAATGTGTTCTAGATGAGAAATCTCAAAATCATAGTATCTTGCAGACAAAGCCATGTTTTCTTAGTGTGTTAGAGATAATTTTGCCATTTAAAAAACATAATTGTTTCTACATGTGAAATGTTTGCATTGTAAGCTTTCCAATTGTTGTGTCTCACTCACTTTCGAAACCTCTTTACTTTTCATTTACCTTCTCAATTTTTTTTGTTTGGAGTTCAGATCTCTCCCTCCTCTTCTTCTATGGCTTACTACAGGCGTCATAGTAACAAATTATACTGATAAAAAAGCTTATTATATCTTGACGATCACATGAGCACAAAAATTATCATGATCAAAGTTTGTATTAAAAGAACAAGGCTTACATGATATATGGGTGTTTTCTAAGAAAAAGTTACTCGAAGATGAATTCTTTTGTGACACATTGGAGATTTCCATATGCTAGTGGCTTCCTATTATTGCACACCTGTTGAAGTTGCAGCCCAAAGTGGCAGTACCTAACTCATTGGCTGGGCTTTATGGACTGGTGGTAATCAGATGACCTCGGGTCAGGCTATTGAAGTTGCAGCTCAGTCATGCAGTAGCCCATTATCTGGTCATCTTCAAGCTCCATCTATCCCTATCGTCTTTAGAACAGTTTTACTATGCATATTACCTCCAGTAATTACTGACAGTAATTGTAATCCAATGGTTAAGATTACTTTTTATCCCATTACTATTACTGTTAGTAATTTGAAGAAGTAATAATTTTACTGGGGTAGTACGGGAAAAATAAAAATGCCGGTGACTTCAATCGGGTCTACGTGTAGCGGCGGTGGCGGCGCCAATGGGCCCGCGAGCAGATGAACAAGAACGCACTGCGTAGATGGAGTGAAGATGCTAAAAAATTTTCCCTATACCCCTAATAATAATATGGGTAATTAAATAAATATATGAGTAAATTACATTATTACCCCTAGGTATTACCTCCGGTAATTACTGGAGGTAATATGCATAGTAAAACTGCTCTACCCGTAAGCGGTAAGCTTTATGAGTTATGAGTCAACACAGCATGCATGTGTACCGTTTAAACCATGGCTGTCAGTTAAAAAGGAATAGAACACATTCACCTGTGATAATTGCATAATAAGTATATATAATCGGTGTGCACCAATTCGAACCTACAATTTCGCCAAAACGAAAATCATAGAGCGCAGCCCACGTCCAACCGCCGACGAATGGGCGATGAGGAAGACATCACCGTGTTCATGATCAGCTTCATATTGGCGAATACTTTCTTGAGCGCCTGATCCACCACCACTTGGTTGGCATTATCCTTCATCAGTTTCTAGGCCCAGCCGATCGCCAGCGTGGATGTCGAACGGCCGCACTGCATTCTCTGCTGCTATGAGAAACAGGCATATGGTTAGCGAGTTGAAGGCTGTATGTAGCTTGGACCCTTTCATTGGCTCTCATAATTGTTGCTGCAGTTTTGACACACTTCATCTCTCTGATCGGCTATGGATTATTATATTCAAGATATAGCTCAGAAATACTATTGTCATTTCTTCACCTAAAATTGGAGGAGTCTCAACTGCACAACTGTTGCTTACTCAAGCACTGAAACCTAAATCCTATAAAAATTCATGTCCCGATGACTCCTAAGCCTATACATGGCCAAAGGTGTGGAGAATTAAACCCACAAATTTGAAGAATCGGGATGGCTTTATATATTGGCAAAAGGCACAAGCTGTGGAGAGATGAACTGATTTTTGGGGACTTGGGAGAGTCGGGCTGGCTTTATATATTGGCAAAAGGCACAAGCTGTACGTGGGTATAATCTGAAGAATCTAATTTTGAAACGACTACAAATAATGAAACTGTACGACCTGGAAGCTGTACGAAGTGGTAACCTAATCAATTCAGCATGCATGGTTACCCTTTAAATCATGGTTGCCAGTTAAAGGACATAAACACAGTCAACGCGGTGACTGGTCAGACACTCAACTTCAATTAACCATGTCTGCCAATTAATGAACAAAAATACACACACGGCAAGCACGTAAGAAAATTTGATCAACATAACGAACAATGCACAAGTAAATTCTTAGCCTGAAGTTCCACCAAAAATTTGTAGTGAGTCACAGCCAAACTACCTTCACTGTATTCTTATTGTTGCTGGTATTTCACGAGGAGGGATTCCTTCAACATGAGCGTGGTCCCTAGTAACGGACTTAAAATGATATCCGTTCTGATATCCAGAAATTAGAACAGAGTGCCGCTGGAATTTAAATGCGTTCTGGTAACGGATGCATTCTATGCCTAATTGATTAATAGATAGGAATTAACTTAATTCAGAATATTTTGATGCGTCTGTATAAGTCCTTTTGTTGGTCGTGTATGGTTTTCACCACTCACCAGTGAAGCTGATGGAGAGATCCAAACTTGCAACCTTATTTCTTGCATGCAGGTCGCAGCGCAAGAACATTGGATTGCAGAGGTGTCAGGAAAGGCAACGTGGAATAAAAAAAGGAAATCTGGAAGGAAAGTTAGGGAGGGAGAAACTCAAGTTTGCTACGTGGCGTGATATGACGGGCGCTGCCACCACGGTTCTATGCCACCGGTGCCATAGAATTTTTTTTCTCAGCAGCCGCCTCCGCCCTCCACTGTTGGCGAGAACGCGTACGGTATGGTCCAGCTTCTGCGCACATATAGTGTCGATCAGGTTTATGAACGCGTCGATAGCGAAGCCAGCGATGGAGCATAGCCTTATCCAGTGTTCTGAGAGAACCACATCGTTGTGAACAATAGAGCCTTGTATAGCACAGCCCACGGCCGAGCGCCGGCGGCAAGGCAGATGGCCTGACAGCGTCGTGTTTATGATCGATTTCATCACCTTCTTAATCCCCACAAACATGGCAGAACTTGACCTATTTCGAGCATGCATTTTGATCACCGTCGGAAACGGGGAAAAGACAATGTTCTGGCACGATAGATGGCTCGAAGGCCAGACCCCGGCAGAGATATATAGCCCCAGCACTCTTACAGCTAGCCTGGCGAAAAAAATCAAATGGTGGCTGAGGGACTCCAGAACAAACGCTGGATGAAAAGACTCCAGCAGCTCTCCACAACGCCAGACATTGACCAATTCGTCAACCTATGGCACTAGCTTAGGCCTTAGAGCATCTGCAATGGTCTCCCAATACGAGTCCCAATTGTTAGTGTAAATGGGTGATCACCAGCTACACTTGGTGTGAGCCACAATTGTTGACCTTAGAGATAAAGGTTGACTAAAGTAAAGACAAGGAATATTTACCATATAATAATTCTGCTTTGTAGGCCGGCGATGTGGTTAGCTAGAAAATTGATTGTTACATTGATTCGCTGATCTTTACTCCAGTACTAAGCTACTAATCTCTACACCTTATTATTTTTAGTGCGGTCATCTACGCCCATAAAATTTGGGGGAAAATTGTCTGAAACACACTAAAAAAATATGGCTTCGTCCTGAACACACCAACAAAATCAAACTTAACTGTAACACACTATGATTATGAAAAATTCGTCTGTGACATATTATAATAATTTAATAATTATTTTCAACTTTTCTATCTTAATATATAAAATATATTAAAATTTGAAACTTGGAACAAATATATATTGTTGTATTCTCTATCATAAAAAAATAGAGCTAGATTGTTTTTCAATTCATTATGTTGTTTGCTAATTATTTTAATATTTAATTTATGGAGCAAACCATATAAACAATAAAAAAAATATAGATCTATTTTTTGATGATAGAGAATACAACAATGTATATTTATGTAAAGTTTTAAATTCTAATATATTTTATATATTGAGATAGAAAAGTTAAAAATAATTATTAAATAGTCATAGTGTGTCACAGACGAATTTTTCCACAATCGTAGTGTGTTACAGCCAAATTCAATTTTGTCGGTGTGCTCAGAACAAAGCCACAGTTTGTTAGTGTGTTTCATATAATTTTCCCAAAATTTGGTGTCTGCTCAAGTGAATTTTTTCATGTCTGCAGTGTCTGTCTACGACTCCAGTGCGTTATTGTCCGTCCGTTCACAGCGTTCCTGGTGTTCGTGTATGATTAGTTCAAAAATGTATCAGAGGCTATCATCTACGAGTAAGCAACGTGCCTCCCAAATGTCTGGTTTTTGCACGAGATCACGACGCGGATGTGGTACGAACGGGCGTGCTTTCGAGTTTCCTTCTCCTCCGTTCGCAACGTCACACGATGTTTCGTTGGGAGAGTGTGCAACGACGATCTCGCTGTTGGGATCATGGACGTCGCTCTTAATGGCGACTCTAGCCGAACTCGTGTCTCCTTCTCCTGACCCATCAATCTGCATCCAGTTCACCCTGGCAGCACCTCGGCAAGTGCATCAAAGTTTGAGGTCTACCCTAGGAGCCTGCGAATTAAACCCCAGGTTATGATCTGCTTCATGTGTTCGCTGATGCATGTCGACTTACACATGCAGACCATGCAGAACTATGATCCTTGTGGTAATCGGCTCGATCTGACTTGATTCCCTTGGTTCAGGGTGTCAGCGAGGGCAGGAGTCCAACAAGTCACGAACTGCCACGTATGAGCGTCCTAATCACCTCCGACATTATTTTGAGTCACCACCATATCTTTTTAATCATCTATGAAATTGTTTTGAGTCGACCACCATCTCCATCTTCGTTCAATTGTAACGATACATCTATCCTTTGTAATCGTGGGATTGGAGTTAGCACCTGAGTCGGGTCAGCAAGGGGAAGAAAAAAACAAGGAAAAACACCTCATATTTAAGTTCCTTTTCCTCTATTTATTTGGATAGAGTACAGGTTTGGAGGCAGTTACAGACACTGAATCTTTCTGAATTCTTACTAGATGGTTGTTCCTCTTTATGAAATGACTGGTGCTTGAACTGTTATGTACAATACTTAGTAGATGTCGTAATTTCTGAATACTATTCAGACACATATTGGGCATTTGTTTCTGAAACTGTGTCAGAAACTAGGTCCTGGCACCTTGCTGTTAAGTAATGTTCTTTTGTTGTCATAGTAGCAGCTAAAGTGTCTAGAGAATAATTCTTTTCGGTGATTCTGGTGGTAAAGGCACCAAACTTGGACAGTTTGTGCATATGAATTGTCGATAGCAAAATCGAAGCATTGCCCATGGCCAATGCGCAGTATGAGCAGATCAGTTGTCAAGTGCTAACTCTCTCTAGGTACCAATTTTCTTTTTAGAATAATCTAGATCAACTAAAATGGCCTAGGAATCTCTGATGAAGAATATGCAGACAACTTATTCTGAAATAAATGTAATTTGAATGCAGACAATCTTCATTTTTCTTCATATTTTTATTCACATGTAGCCTCGCAAATCTATATGAAAGAACATTTAGCCTTGCAGTAAATGTTATAAAAAGGTATCTCTCTTTGTTAGCAGAATTAGAACAACTCATTTTTTTTTTTCAGAAACACACGGGGCTTTAACGAGCAAAAGAAACTCACATAGCTTAGCTAGGGTGAAAATCAACATGTATTTCAATTTATGTTTTTCTGATCTGATCATTCATGATTTTTGGTACTGTATGGTAGGACAACCAGTAAGCATAAGGTGATGGTAGCTGAATTATTTTTGGCATTGCTACTTGAAGTAACCATAATTGGATCATATTCTCATTATGCTGCACAGGCATTCAGTGAGTATATTTCTCATAGAATTCTCTGACTATTGTCTAAGTTGATCTGCTCATTCTTATTCTTAGCTTCTAGCATTTGAGATATATCAAGCTCTTTTCTAACACTGCTGTAAGGTAACGAGGTTGCTCACATTGCTCAGGAGTTATTTTCTCTATTATATGCAGCTACACTACTGAATTTGACAATGGCTTAATAAGATGTGTATGCCTTTTCCCATGGGTTTTAGAAAAAAAAAATGTTATTGATTTTTGAACAAGGGACTGATTCAAAGCAGAGTTATATGTCTTTCTGATATATTATTGCGGTCAGTTTCATGGTCTGTTCCAAGCAGAATGGCCATCTTGCTTTGGTAATAGTATCAACAAAATATCAAATTCTTCAATTTGACTCATAATTTCTATATTTTGTTGTGTCATAAAACTATCTATCATATTCTATCAATTATATTTCTATATTTTTCTTATATTTTTTGAATCCCATAGCAATGCACGAGCACTTTGCTAGTATACTATTAGTAAGGGTATAGACGTTATATTAGGAGAATTTATTAGAGTTCCTTTTCCCTCTCTTTAGATGTTTTTTCTAGTGTTTTGCACTTTCAATAACTTTGTTCTTCCGCATGTCCTCGGAAGGTGCGACCTCAACTCCCGAGGCAGCCTCATCGTTCTCCCCATGCTTTATTCTGCATGGTCCGATTGGTTTCATCACGAGAGCCACACACCATCGTTCTCTGTCCTAGTTCAGTATCATCATCATCGAGATCTCAACATTAGGGCATGCATCGGGACCTCCATCCCCATCGAGATCTATCGAGATCCACCTGCCCCTGGTCTCCTTGCTTGGTGTGGGGTTGTCATGTTGTCTTCCTCGTGCTTCTTCCCATCAAGGTGCTGCTCATGTGCATCAGGGCTTCTACTTCACTGGCATGCGTTGTCTGGAGGAGCTATGCCTGCTCACTCTTCAATGGCGCATTGCCATTGTCGCTAACTTCACACCATGGATGATTTTTTTGTTCAGTGGATGTGCTTGTCTATGGGCTTTGGTGGGTTAGTCTCTCCTGTTATTGTTGGGTTGCGCTTCCTTCCCTATAGACACTGGCAGAGCCAAGGCCAGTAGCTAGGTGGGGTTAGATTGAATACTCTACTTGATTAACATGGTGATCTGGCTACTTAACACCCTTGTTACGGTTTACTCCTCAAGGAAATTAACACGTGGGGGGGGGGGGGGGGGTTGGCCTGAACCTGGCTGCGCCGTGCTTATAGAACAAATAACAATAATTTTTGTATAAACCTATTCATACCTATACTTAATGGCCTACCAATCCTTGGGGGGCATGATACATTTGTTCAATTAATAAACTTGCTCTGATACCATATAGAGAGATTCTAACACAGAACCCACTATACCACCAACACACAAAGCATGTTGGGCTGGATATACACCTTATGCAGAAAAATATTGTGTTAGACGAGCTTAGAATACTCCATGTTCCTACTAATCTCTAATTTACAAATATCACGAATAAGGTTCAGTAAAAATATCCATATTTGAAGAGTTCCTGAATAGTTTATATCTTTTTTTGTCCTATCCCTTTGTGTATGATCCTCAATAGCATAACAGGTTCATTTGGTTAGCAAATCGTCCCTGTAACTTGTATACTTATCTCTAAGATGACCAACAAAATGTCTGAATCATTCTCTATATTGCTGACTTGGAAGCACACTAAGCTAGAAGGGATACCTAAGTTAGCCTTCTTTTAAACTGCTTTGGCATTGTTCCTTTCTGCAGTTTGGTGTAGTACTATTTTGGCTAAGGTAGTGTCTAAACAAACAAACTAGGTTTCAATAGTGTCCACGAATTCTGCTGCATGCATATCCAAATATTTTTTCTCTTATACTCATTTATGCCATGTATTAGATCCTTTTGTAGCTTTTCTTGTTGGTTTTGTTTGTTGACTTGGCTACTATTTTTTGAACTAAGGCATGTTGTTAATCATCTTGTTTTTTATATGTTATTTTGTTATGACTATGGATAAGGGGAATTCTTTTGATGTTACTATTACGACTATACATACATGCTTCATTTTGCTCATATCTGTGGCTTGATATGGCTGATTGTCAAGGCTCCACTCTATGACGGCTTTAAAATTAGATTTTAGATACAATAAATTGTTTAATGTTTATTCTTTCAAATGCAATGCCATTGCATACGACTTATATTTTGGAGGGAGGGGGGGGGGGGGGTTGAGGATTGTGGGGGTGGTTGAGGTTATAAAAGTCATATAGTTTGTATTTGCATGTGGTATATATAGAGAGAAGTTTTATTGTTTAAATTACCAACCAACAGTTTCTTCAAAATACTAACAGGATTATCTCATAATTATACTATTAATTAATAATTTTATATTTATTTTTATAGTAGAACCCTAACTCTACTGAATCATTAAAATGTTAGCTCATATAAAAAAATGTAAACCACAATTGTCAATTAGGTTACTAGCTTAATTTTATTCATTGTAATTTAATATTTTATTATAAATCTAGCAGTCTTATTTTTTCCCAGATATTACACTCAAACTGATAAAATACTAGTCAATACTTGTGATTTTAGATTACTGAATCTACACGATTAGATCAAACTACTAGCTAGTCAGTATTTTGAACATTAAAACTCCTTCATCCATATATATAGCCCCATAAGATTTCAATTCAATGACAAGTGCTTTTCATAACATGCACAATAAAGTTCTAGTCAGATGCAAAGGTAAATAAACTAAAATTGAAAATGCCTCACATATATACAAGTTAGAGAAGTAATGCTTGATATGCCACAAACAACAATGATTCTTATTTTATTAATTGAGATACCCTCAGTTAGACGCAGTTACAGTGTGCCCACCCTGAACAACTTTGCTAGCCGGAGATGACTCTCCGGCCTTGCAAGTTGCGTAGATATTGTGAGGCCTTTCGCCATGTGGATACGTCCTAGGCCCGCGCTAGCCTTGTAACAACAGATTTGGTTTAAGTCAGGAAGCTGACGTCCTCAAATATCCACTACTCTTCATGAACGATATAGTAAAACTGCTCCTGATGCATCCTACCATGAACTCAGGGGTGGACCCATGACCAGGTGCAGGGGGTGCTGAGGCTCTAGATGACCAACTAGAAGAGCATTTTCAACGGTGATATTTAGTTTTTTTTGTCCATTCTTAACCTGACCAAGAAAGGATTTGATGGGCAAATGGGCTGATGCAGCATGGGCAGCATCCCCTGTGGCTCCACCCCTGTGATTCATTGCCGTTATCACTTGAATGCCTAAATTTTTCACAAAGGGATGAAGTATGCATGCATGTGTATTTAGCCTATGGACACATATAAGCAAGAAAGTTGGCTCAAATTTTGACTCAGTAGTGCAAAATACAAGAAACAAGACAAAAAAAAACAGTTTTTATCTTAGTTTTTTTTCTCAAAATTTCTTATTAGAAACTGAAGTTTTCGATCAACGCTGCTTGTTTGAATGGCCAACTGAGAGATTCTGGATCCGCCACTGCTACCATGTCTGCTGGAATTTCATTTGTAGAGAGGAGGTATGTGCACTTGTTTTCATTGTGAGAAGAGGAAAAGGGTTCTTTATAACTCGTAAAGGGATCTGTACACATTCAAGGGAGAAGTTGAATTATTTAACTTCATTCATTCAACAAGGCTATAGGGTATAAGCCACGCAAACCCACTGCTTGTGATTACTTTTGGCACGTTCTCTTTTGTTGAAGACATAAAGCAACGGAAACCTAACGAATTCCATTGTGCTTCTATTGAGTCATGGAAGATATGCAAACACAATGCTTACAATCAGCGAAAACAGAAAAGAAAAAAAACATGGCTCTTTCCTAGTTGTAAACCTTTGTGCAATCTTTGTGGAATCACCTTAGCTTCTGTTCGATTTCGTCCACCGCTGGCGGTTGAGCTCCAGCAACGGTGTCGTTGAACATTCCTTGCAGGTCTTCACTAATCACTGCGGCCAACGCGAATGCCACCCCAACTACTGGCCTGTGGGTGAAGTACGAGGCAGAGAACAAGTGGCCATGGCGCGCGTGACACGTGGCCAATCTCGTCTCGTCCTGGCATGGTACCGCGTACAAGACCATCAACTCAGACATTGCGCAGGAGCTTCTTCTAATAGAAGGCTCGGACGGTGTTCTTTTTTTTTCCCACTATTTATTGCTAGCTCCAAATTAATTGATCCAAATACTCAAACTGTGACCCAGACAGCACAGTTTTGCATAGATCTCCACGGTGAGCCATGCTTTTACTGGACCTTGGACGCACAACTCCATTGATCTTGTCTCCTGGCAGCATTTCACTGTGTGAAAGGTCTCCTCCACAAGGCTCCATGAGCTGTGGAAGACGTGTACTGCTCACACTTCCGTCAACCTGATGATACTGTTCAACTAACACTTAGTTTCCTGGTGTCTTCCAGGCCTAAAATTTGCACTACCATGTGCCTCGCTCTCACCTGCTTGAGTAGCTGTGTGGCAGCTTGTAATATTGTTATATCCGTGTTGTCGAATGCTAGCACCGTCGTTCTACATATTCCAGCTCCCGGACTTATGCAGTCAAGAGTGGAGTAGCTTTATACTCCACCCCTTATCAGTCATTTTCAGTTATGATGCTGCAACAACATTAGTAATAACTGTTGATTATTTACATTCACTCATCACACATGCAAGTCATCAATAAGCTTTTGTCCAATCATCCAGAAATCCATTGGTTGTGAAAAGTTTTGATACGTTCTTGTTTTGTGGGATACATAAAGCAACGGAGACCTTAGCTATATACTCCCTAGCTTGGGCTTCTGTTGAGTCATGTAAGAGATGCATATGCAATGCTTCCAAGCAGTGAGAAAAAGGAAAACGGATCGAAGTGCCTTTCCATTGTTATATGCCTTTGTGCAATACATTGTAGTTTTGATAATTCTCTATCCATTGGCTTGACGATTTCATTTAAAACACAGTGCCTGCATGCGGACTACACCATGGCTTTTCCATGTCGTAAAGACCAGTGCCTCAATGGCGATCACAGTCGCCACCATGCACGGTCGCATCTGCCTACTCTGCTTCTTGTTTTCCGCATCCTTCTCTCTCATCTCGTACCTCTCATTCCCGTCCTACACATGTTGCTCCTTGCCATGCACTCATTGATAAACCAGTGCCATGAGAGAGGTCACCACATGCACGTCTGCACCACGGCCAACATGAAAGCCACCGTCAAATTAATCTCAATGTATACGCCCGGGGCGAATTTACCTTATTCGTGACGCCCCTACACATGTCTTTTGCTTTGGTGTTGAAAAACATGCCTATTTCTTTCTTTCCAGCAGCCCAAGACGATCAGTGTGTAAAAACCATTGCGGTTCTCCTTTGGCACTCGATGGCGTGATTGCAGCCACCATTCGAGACCAACAACAGTTGGGCATATGTAATTATTAGGCTCCTGTTGTCCGAGTTCCACAGAACCTTGAACCAGACTTCCCTTGCGTAAGCACTTAAGTAGTAGAAGATCAATTGTCTGTGCGGCTTGCAGGCAGAAAGTGCAGCGGCCTCTGTTTTTCATATTGTGACGCTGAAGCCTGTCAGAGGTCCAGCATCGACCCAGGAGCACCAGCCACATGAAAAAATTGCATTTTTCTGGTGCTGGTGTTTTGCTAAGCTCTCTGGCTCCGAAGATGCTGCACTGTCCATTGAAGAAAACATGGTACGCAGAGGTGAAGGAGTAGTAGGAGCCTGAGGCCAAAAGTGAAGTTGTCTCGCTGTCCCGGGGTCGTTGCCCTTGTCGGTATCTGATCGCACAGGAGCAGGCAGTCCTGGATCAGTAGAAAGGAGGATGCTCCCATGATCGCAAACCTGAGGCATTTAGTATTGTTCAACACATATACTATCAATCCACTTGTCCACCCAAAAAGGGCGTGCGAGCCATCCCCAATGTTTACCATGACCCATGCGTGGAACATGTGTTTGATGATTTGTTCTGCTGGAGCTGGCAGATCGACCCAGGTGCGTGACCGATCCATGCGGCGTAGCCATTCCCAACGTAAACGCAGTGCGTAGCCTTGCAATGTTAGGTTCCAGATGCCAGGCCATCCCATGTCCGTTCTGTGACAAGCTTTCTTCCATCCGATGAGGCACTGACCACCAGAGACGGCCGTCGTTCCGGTCCATACAAAGACCATGCAGAGTATAAAGACATGTTTGTAACCTTTGAATTCCCAAAGCCTCTCAGCCCTATTTGAGAAATACATGATAAGGTCATCAAGTAGTTAGTCCTATTTGGCCAGGGAAGAGAAGAAGCAAGATAACCTCCGCTCCTGGAAGGGACATGGGAGGGCAAAGAATGAAATAAAATAAGTGGTCCCTGAGCAATGAACTAAGGAGACATGCGCACAGTTGCATGGAATGATTGGTTAGTAGCTTTATATGAACGCTACTATACATACTGCATATTTGATTTCTGTTGTTCCTTTTGAAAGCTCTTTAATATGCTTGCTGGTTTGTTAGTTAGTTTAATTATTTGAGAGTTTATTCAGTGGACCACCAAAAAAAGTCATTAAGTTGTGCAGCTTCAGACTGACCACACTCGTGTTACTCTAAATTCATTCTCTAAAAGTAATCTTCTATCTTGATCAACAAGATTTCTTCCTCTATATTATTTTTTTCTGCACCCGTTATACTCTATATCTTATCCTCTATCCTAACTTACCCTTCTGTGGACCCACAGGTCAGCCTCTCTCCTCTCTCTTTTTCTCTCCCCTCTCTCTCTTTCATCCCTCCCCAATCTCTCTCTTCTCTTCTTCCTCTGCCACACATCGAGCCTGCCTCCACCTTCCCCACGCGCCGCCGCCGCATGCCCGCCTCCAACTCCCTCGCGCACCGCCGTCGAGCCCGCCTCCACCTCCCTGGCGCGCTGCCACCGAGCCCGCCTCCACCTTCCCCACGCGCCGTCGCCGAGCCCCCCTCCTTCTCCCCTACGTGCCGCCTCCGAGCCTGCCTCCACCTCCCCCGCGTGCCGCCGTCTAGCCCGCCCCCCCTCCCCCGCGCGCTGCCACCACCGAGATCGCATCCACCTCCCCCGCGTACCGCCACCGCCTCCTCCTTCCCCTCCATGTCGCCCTCTTCTCTGGATCTGGCCACTTCCGCCGCCGCCCTCTCCTCTGGATCCGGCCCCCTCCGCTGCTGCCCTCTCCTCCGACCTCCACCTCGCTCGAATGCGGTCAGCGGTGTCGGTGCTTCGTATATGGCGGCCATCCTCGTCCTCGCCTGCTCCATCGGTGCGCGGGTGGTTGGATGGCGCGCAGATCCCACGCCACATCAGCGGGTAGCGCTCCTCTGCTACCCCGCTTGGTTTGGCGGAACTGGGACCGACACGATGCATAGCGGTCCCTTTACCGGACCCCAGTGCAGCTGGATTTCTGCTATCGCGCTACTAGAGGAACGCATAGTGTTCCCCAGTGTGGATAGCCTCAGAAGTAAACTCTATAAACCGCATAATTTCAACTAAATTAATTTAGCACAATTGTACTGCGAACAAATTGGTAGCGCGATAGCAGAAATATTGTTCGCATAGTGTTCCCCAATGTGGATAGCCTCATAAGTATTTCATTTTTCAGGCAGTTAATCTCCGACTTGTGCCAACCTTGTCATGTTATGGCACGGGCACGGCACCACGACCGTGTACAACACCACTAGCTCGACGATATGCAGGGGCAAACTCCGTGTAGACAGTTTCGCATAGACCTCCATGCTGAGTCATGCTGCAATGGAATCTCGGCCGCTGATTGTTGCTCGACGGCGATGAACCACTTCGTTGATCTTTGGTCTCCTGGCAGAAGTTCTCTGTAAGGAAGGTCTTTGCCACAAGGTTCCAACACCTGACTATCTAGTGCATTGCTCATATCACTACAACAAAAAGGTCCAATAGCGGCGCAAACTAAATTCACGTAGTGGCGGCCCATAAAAAAAACTGCCGTTACAACCAGAAAACCAATTTTTGCGGTGGCCCACTTAATCACCCGTCGCTATTGTTCATTTTTGCAGCGGCCCACTTAATCACCCATCGCTATTGTTTATTTTAGTGGCGGCCCCTCCCCTCATCCACCTTCACCGATGGCAGCGGCCACTGTGGGCAGGCGCCCAGATCCGGCCAGGTGGGTGGGCGGCCATGGCGTGCTGTAGCGGGTGGGTGGCCATGGCGAGCGGCGGTGGCTCGGTGCGCCTCCCCTACCTCCTCCACCCATGGCATGCGACGGTGGCCTGGGCCGTGGGTCAGATCTGGGTGCTTCCTAGCGTGAGGATTCCCTCCACCTCACCATCGATGGCGCCGCCTCCCCTCCCCTCCCCTCGGCGAGCTCCAGCGGCTGCATGCCGGCTCCAATGGTGGCCCGTGAGCTAGAGCGTGGATCTGGCGAGGAGGCGAGCGTCAACCTCTTCACCGAGCGAGCTCGCGAGGACAGATCGGGCACGGGCTCTTACGGGCCTGCAGGCCATTTTTTTTTGGATTTGTTGGTAGCATCACCCGCCGCTACTAATCCCTTCATAGCTGCGGTTGGTTCCATCTTTAAGTTATCTGCCGCTAAAGCTTCTGATTTTTAGCTGCGTTATTGTAGCGGCGCTACCACCAAACCGCAGCTGTAGACGGTTTTGGTCTGCCGCTACAGTGCATTTTTGTGGTAGTGTATTTCCATCAACCTGATACAAGGTTGGAGCTAACATTTAGTTTCCCGGTGTCTTCCAGGCCTAAAACACACTGCTACTTGCTCTACCATGTCCCTCCCTTGCTGAGTTGCTTAGTGGCTGCTTGAACTATCGTTGCCTATTAGTTGTATGCATGTCGTCGGGTGCGTTCTACAGTGTATTCATATTCTAGCTCCAGGAGTTATACAAGTATTTATAGAGAGCTCTTGCTGTAATAGATGATGCCAAATACACCCTGGCCCTTCAAGTTGGTGAGACTTATGTCACTTCAGAGTTCCTGAGATAGTACTACTATTTAACTTCTTCCAGTACTCACATAGCTTCCTGTCCTTCCCTAAGGAAAACAAATATTTTTTTTAAAAAGATTACTTGTTGCACTATTGTAAGTTGTACCTCTAGCGTAAAAAATATCTATTGCCATGTATTGATGTATTCATCAAGAATCACAACTGAATCTGCTGAATTAGGGGTAGTCACGGTTGAAGCTTCATCTGAAACATATACTCCCTTTTGTTTTAAATTATTATCATCATTAACTTTTTAAGGCCATTCTCAGTGACCCCCTTTTATTTCACGGTTTTCAAGTATGACACGTCAACGTTCTAGTTTTGTTCTGTGAATTTACAGTTTCATAAATTTAAGAGACCATTAAATTGCTACATGAGGATATGATCAAATGTGTCATATAGAATCTGGATGAAAGAAAGGATTGGCCTCAACAGACTTTCATTCTCCTTTCATTCAGTTAGAAACAACGCCACCATCCTTTCACTAGGATGAAAGGGTTCTCTTCTCTTTCCTAATTAAATTTTTACTATGTCATCAAAAAGTCTGATATGACACCTAATTAATGTCAAATAAAAGGGCCACTGAGAATGGTCTAAGTTAACTTTGACTATTTATCTTATTAAAAAAAATTAAGTAATATTATATATTTATTATAGTTTTTTATTATCAAATGAAATTGAAGCATAACTTAAAATTTTGTACATTTAAAATAATATTTTAATAAGACAAATGGTTAAGTTGATTAAAAAGTTAACAAAGACAACAATTTAAGAACGGAGGAAGTATATAAGAGAAGTAGTACAAATTAGGTTTCTGTCGTCTTCTGAAAACATTCACAACGAGATATGTCCAAGCTTCTCAACGAATGAACCTCAGAAAAAAGTGCTGAGGTTTTGAGCACGGAGACCAGAGTTTGACTCAGAGTTTTAAGCTGGACTACCAGTATTCTAGGTGCGCAAAATGAACATCCTGTAGTGTGCAGGTGGTCAACAGACCTGCAGAGGTGCAACAAGCTATTACTTCTGTTGATCCTGTTGCGTGCAGAGGTACCTCTGTTCTTCGTACTCCCCCTCATCGCTGGGATGCAGACGCCCTGAGGATGGACCAACGCAATAGATGGAGATATTCACGTTGAGCCAACGGAGTGATACATTTGTTCTGACCTACTCATTCCGTTCTAAAATATAAGCATTTCAGGATGAAAGAGAGTGTGTCCAGTTTTATTTTATCTCCCATGTATCTGGACACTATTATGTCTAGATTTATTAGAGGTACCATGAATCTAGATTAAACCCTGGAATGTTTATATATTGGGACAGAGGAAGTATTAGTTAAGGGAAAAAATATCTATCAAACTAGTGAATACGGCATGATCAATGCAGAAAGTTAGTTAATGAAAGACAAGAAGCAATTCAATCAACCGTAGGATTCACGATGTTTTTCAAGCCTATCACCGTCACTCATGCGTGATGCATGACCATTTTCAATACTAGGTGTCTATGGTGGATGCTAAGGATAGGCTAGACAAGCACCACAATGTTTGTTTTCTAGGAGCAGTGATATTTATCTATTTGTTGTCTTGTAATAAGTGTTATTGTGATAAAATGGGAAAGAAGTAAGCTTTTCCTACCAATTATTACTATCTTTCTCAGGTTCTTAGATGATCCATATTTCTAGAGCCATATAAGAAGAAAATCACATGCCGAGACACATCAATCATATATTGATTCTTTTTTGAAGAAAAAGGAGGACAAAGACCTACTCCCTCCGTTCATATTTACATGTCATTCTGATGTTTCCAATTTTTCTTGAATTACATATCATTCTCGCTTTCCAATGCAACTTTCTCTCTTTCCAATACAATATTCTTTTTTCCCACTATATCTCTATCTCTATCTTTCTCCTTTTCGTTTTCAATGCACCCTCTTTTTACTTCTCCTTATTTTTCGTGGTTAACTCCACAACGACATCTAAGGCCCTGTTTGGTAGGGCTCCGGCTGTGCCAGCTTTGGCTGTGGTTGTGGCTTCTCTGAAAATGCAGCTTCTTTCTTTTTTTTCCCGGAGAAGCAGTTAAGGAAGCACCCTATTTAGTAAATTATATGACTTCTCTAACAGCTTTATAGAAGAAAGAGGCAAACAAGTTAAAAATGATGGCCCCATAGAGGAGAAGCACCCGAAGTTACTCCCAGGCAACTCCTGGCTTCGGTGCTTTTTTTGGTTCAGCTCTCCCCTTTTTTTTTCTGGAGAAGCAGTTGAGGAAGTACCCCATTTGATAAACTTTTTGATGAAGCCCTAGAAGAAGCTGAGCCAAAGCCTGGCCAGCCTGGCCAAACAGGACCTAAATATGAAGGGAGGGAGTATTAATTATTATTTTGGATGGCAAATAAGAAAAAACATATATGTTTTGATGGCAGATAAGGAAGTGCTGTAAGGCTTATTTTACAGAAAGCACTTCATGCATGGGTTCACTAAGAGAGTTAAGTCATTTAGATAAAACATGGACATTATTATTGATATTTTAGTTGGTTGGTAGTGTAGTACCATGGGCCTGGACATTTGTAATTGTTAAATTATTTATCCTCACATGCAAGTAAAAACAATAGACTATTGTGAGCCATGCAAGCAAATAAACATCTCTCTTTTCTTCATTGAACGAAACAGTGAAAAATCTTAACAGCCATGGATAAGAAAGACGCACAATGTGTGCAATCGGAGAAAAAGGTGACGAAAAGTGAGGCTGTTCCCAGGTCTGTTAGTAGCTTTTATGCAACTTTTTGTCAATCTAGTGACCAAATGCGCAAATGTGGTTGTATCCATGATGTATTTGCTTAGTTCCTTAATTTTCTTGGATCATGTGCTTCCAGAATTTTCAAGTGGAGCATAGTATTATAAGGCTATATTTTGTTTACAAGGTGATCTAGATGTCATATTCACAATCCATGTAGACTAAGCTGCTATTGGATATCAGCATGTTCCGTTTCAGCCGGAGGTTAATCTGAACAAACGACAAAGTTATTGGGGAACTGCTGGAGTAGATACCAGTCAAGTGATGACTGATGAATATATGTATGATGAAATAACTAGACAGTGCTTCATATGCCACAACAAACAAACGTTAGCGATCTTAGCCGGGAAAACCTATCTGACTGGTACCATCCAGTGTGGATATTGCTAGACTTGCGAAAGGTTTTTGTTAGACTAGCTCTGTTTTAAGCTGAGAAGCCAATAGCTTTGACTATCCGACTGGAAGTCGTGGTAGATCTGTGAAGGCTGTTGGCCTGATGCTTCCCATACCTACTGGAAATTCACATGTAGAGTAGGTAAGTGCACTCGATTTTATCTCGAGCAGTAAGAGCAACTCCAACATTTCTCCAATAATCCATCCCTAATATGGAGCTCTACTCCAGCAGTTCTCCAATTTCTAGATAGATAAAAACCAATTTCTAGATATTGGGGATCTCTACTCCAGCAGTTCCCCAATAACTCATCCCCAATAACAAAGCGTACTATCTCAAATACGCTTTCACAATGCGAAGACAAACCAAATGCAAATACGTGTTCTTCCATTCCTTCCCCTCCCCTTCTCTCGGCACACGGAGACCGCACGACGCCATGGTCACAACACGAGCTTCATGGACGGGTCGCCTCTCCTCCATGGCCGACAACGACCTCCTTAGGCAACGTGAGGATGACGGTTGAATCGATGGGCACAGCTCGGCAGGCCTCAAGCTTGCTTGGGGCGTCCACGGTAGCTCCTCCATGGCGCGAGCTCGATGAGCCGCTCCTCTGCCTGCTCGCCGATGCTCGAAACGGGTCAATCGGCGGTGGGACTAATCAGAGGCGTGAATATGGGAGTCGGGAAGGTGCACAGCGGTCGGATCTCGCCGGCGGCAGCGTTGACCATCTGGCCTCGTCGGGCTAGCCTTGTCGGGGACGAAGCTCGGCACCTCGCGCGGGCGGCACCGAGGGCAGGTAGGCCAGGTGCGGGCTGCACTGGGGACCGGGTGCCGTCGAGGGCAGGCGAGGCGAGCATGGGCTACACGCTGGAGCTCGAGCTCGAGAAAGGGAGGAAAGTTCCCTCGCGCCTGAAAAACAGATGAATAGTAGTGGGTCCCAGCTAATGGGGACGTGAGGGAGATCCCCTCTATAATGGGGATGGAAAGGTGCTTTTGGAGATGGAGTATTATTGGGGATGGGATTGGGGAACTGTTGGAGTAGTTTCTTGCCCTCTCATTCCCAATATGACAGTTTTTTTTTTTGCTATTGAGAATGGGAATGAAGATTTGTTGGAGTTGCTCTAAATAAAGGAGATATGTATGCGCTCAGAGGTGAAATAATTTTATATGAAACACTGTCGGATCCCCTGTCCAATCCTTTTTCAGTTATATGGTACAACAAAGACATTAGTAGCAAGTTGTTGAATTATCTAACTTCATTCATATGTTCAAGTCAATACTAGGCAGATAAGCTCAAGCCACAAGTCCATTGCTTATGAGCAGTCCTGACATGGTTTTTTTTTGAACGAACTGGAGGGGCAAACCCCTACAAAATTTTATTGAAGATTAAAGAGTATGTACAAAAGGGAAAACCAAATAAAACTAAAAAACAAGAAGCTAATTCCACAGAGGCAGTCCTGACATGTTTTCGCATCTTGAATCATGAATCGTGTGTCTGTTGTGAACACAAGAAAAGACACAAAAGTAATTTGTACACACATGAACAGATCATTTAAGTCTATATGCTAGGTTGCAACTGAACTATCCACTTGAATGCTTCGCTCCACCATGTGACTTACTTTGCTTCAATCCGTCACCGCCGTGCAAGCTCACGTCAGGCACCTTACTTTGCTTCTAGTTTTTCATATACTTTCTCCCTCATGTCCTACGCCATTGCCACCTTTTTTTTTAGGACTTGCTAATTTTCTATTGGATCTAGATCCAATAATTTATAATTATTATACAAATAATCTTATAAAAGAAAAATCAAAATTTAAAGGAACAAACTATTAATTGAAAGTTTTCAATCAGCTGAAAGTTAGGAAACATGTTTTTTTTAATGAAAAACTGGCAGGTGTTCTGCCTTCGCATTATAGAAGGAAACGCCATTGCCACCTCCACGTGTGCCCGTGGCAGAATTACCTTCCATGTGACGCCGGTGAAGTACGAGGCGGGGTATAACCCGAACCAGCTGCTGGCCTGGACGGAGTAGAGGCTCGATCACTTGGACGTCGTGCATGCAATGCTTAGTGTAGATCTTGTGGCCCTCGTCGAGCTCGTCGGACCGCAGCCACTCAAGTCTAGTCCTCCTGCCTCTGTGCCAAGGACCATGTTGCCAATCCATGCCGCCACCAACATGGATTACTCCCCTCCATGCTCAACGGACCCGGATCGATCTGCAACCCTGGCCGCGAGCCAAGAGAGAGACGGTGGGTGAGCAACAAACCAGGGTCATCGATCAGCTTTACAATCCTACCTACATCTACGGCCATGTATTCATCAAGAAACACTACTGAATCTGCCGAATTAGGGGTAGTCATAGTTGGAGCTTATTTTTGTTGTACATATTAAAGTAATTCACAACTCCACCACAAACGACAGTGTTCATTTGACAAGGAAATTTGAGTGAACTTATCGTTATCTAAAGCTTATATATAAGAGAAGTACAAATTAGGTTCTGTCGTCCTCTAAAAACATTGACGATGAGATATGTCCATGCTTTTCAACGAATGAATCTCAGAAAAAGTGCTGACGTTTTGAGCATAGACCAGAGTTCGACCCAGAGTTTTAAGCTGGACAATACCAGTACCAGGTGTGCAAAATAACCATCCTTGGTGTGCAGGTTGTCAACAGACCTGCAGAGGTGAACAAGCTATCTTTTGAGGTTGTTGTGCTCAGGTACCTGTCTTCCGTACGGACAACAGCAAAGATAGATGGATATATCCACCTTGGGCCAACAAATCGATACATTATTCTTCTGACCCCGTGGTTGGGGGAAATTCATATATCAAGCTAATGAACATGAGGCGATCAATGCAAAATTAAAAGTTAGTTAATCAAGACAAGAAGAAATCAACCAACCATAGGATTCATGATGTCTATCAAGCTTATCACTGTCGCTCATGCGCGCTGCATGACCACCCTGGATGCTACGGATAGGCTACATAAGCACATCACTTTTTATTTTCTAGTCGTAATGATATTTATCTATTTATTGTTTTATAAAATAAAAGTTTTACTATCCAAAATATTGGCTAGTAATTTTAGAAAACTACTAATTAGTAGTTTGATCCAACGATGAAGATCTGATATCGAAAATCTATAACTACTGGCCCAATAGTTTAGATGAGTTTTATTGTCCAAAATATTGTCATTAGTTTTGACAAGCTATTGGCCAATAGTTTAATCTAATGGTTTAGATTCAATAATCTAAACACATAACTACTGGCCAATAGTTTATTAGTGTGAAGGTAATATTAGAAAAATAATATTTTTAGATTTATAATAATTATTTTATATTGTAATGAATAAAAATAAATTAATAATATGATAAAAAATTAATGTTTTATTTTTTAAAGACTAACTAATGTTTTAATAATTCAGTAGGGTTAGAATTTTATTATATAATAAACATAAAATTATTTATAATAGTATAATTATGAAATTACTCTCAAACTATTGGTCAATAGTTGCTCATAAGTAATGGTCAATATTTTGGACTGTAAAAACTTCTCATAGTTTATAAGATTGAGGGTAATATGGACAAAGTGTTAAACTTCATTAGTTTCTGTTGTATAATACAAAAGCAAATTAGTAATTGAATTAATATCAGATATTAATTAATCTGATTAAGAATGAATAATATTTCGTCCTCGCGTTGCGGAAGAAACCAGAACATTTTGGTGAGTGAGAACATCACATCGACCCTAGCTATTTCCTTCGATCACATCCTTGAATTTAACCACGATTCATCTCTGACCAAGGAAAGGATTTCGTTTGTCTGACTGAAAATCAATGGGTAATGCAGGATGATTCAATGGTTGCTCGGCGCTGGTGGTGTGCTGCTGCTGCGGCGGCAAGTACAACGTAACTACAATGTCATGGTGGCATGCGGCTTCCCCGGCGCGACGGAGTGCATGGACCCGTCCAGGGCAGTGAACTGAGATGGCAAAGGAAGGGGAGCGACGAGGCTGGTGATGACAGCATCGACTCCGTTGGTGACGCACAGGGTTAGGAGTGGGGAAACGATGGCGCTGGCCGAGGAAGGGAGGAATGACGTGTTGGTGCCTAGAAACAAAATTAGATCAATCGATATTCCATGCCCTTTCTGTAGATATAGTTTATGAAAAAAACATAAATTACTAATTAAATAGTATAATTACAAAGTTGGGAACGTATCTATGAGAATTGGCTTCCTATGAGAACTATGAGAACTATCGGTAGTATGTACCCGGGTCAATATCACAAGATCCTAAATCGATGGCCCGTGGTACATGTAGATTAGTTTTCTAAAACTACTAACCAATACTTTGGACAATAAAACCTCTCCTGTAATAAGTGATAAAAATGGGAAAGAAGAGCATATTTCACACCATTTATTACTATCTTTCTCAGGTTCTTAATTAGATTATCCATATTTGAATAGCCAAATAAGAACAAAATCACATGCTGGAACACATCAATCATATATTGATTCATTTTGTTACAAATAGGAAGGGCACTCGGCAAGACCCTATTGATTATTAATATACATTAATAATTAATAAGAAAAGTACAAATGATTTTTTTAAAAAATAAAACAAAATAAGTACTGCTATGTTTGGTTTTCTAGCCATTCTTTTATTCCTGAGAAGTACTTTTTCTTTGCTATATGTAACAACAGAGAAAATTCATGCCAAAATATAGCTTTGGAACCTCCAACTGTTGGTAGCTTCATTCTACTTAATTGAAGAAAGAGCAAAGAGTCTCTCAGCAAAAGCATGTTTGTGGATGATGTTATTATTAGACGGTTTGTATATGCTAATATGAAAAGGAATTGCAGCTTTTCCATGCCACTACCGTGCTCGTTCTTTATTGTCATGTATGACATATTCTCTTGGACCGTTCATTAATCTCACCCGGATCATGAGCTGAAAATTGCTAACTGCATCCTTCCCCAAATACCCAACAGCTCTCTCTAGCATACCCAATCCGATTGATCCAGAAGCATCCCATTCGTGCTAGAAATTTGGCATAGCATAGGCACGCGCACTTGGTTTCATGAATCTTTCGTGTAGTTTGATTGATAAAAGAGATTGTTTTTTGTATGAATTTTGCTGGGGGACAAAATTTACTCGTGACTTTTTTGGGGGCGCTATAGACAGGAGTTTGTTTTAGAGAGTAAATGTCTTCAAATTTGTAGCCCTTATTATAACGCACAAGCATGTAGTTATTGTGTTGTACCTATAAAATTTAACTTCTATTACGGTGGATTATACTACATAAAACATCGAAGTAGTATAAATCAAATTCAACCCTTGATTCATAAGGATAAAGTCATAATTTCGTAATAAATTGTTATCTCTCATAATCAATCTTAAAGAACTAATCTCGCCCAACATGCCTTGTGCCGCCTCTCCTGCTAACGCAGGGGTAGTCACGTGAGTAAAGATGGCAACGGATTCGATTTCGGGCGCGTGCCCACGGGTAAAAACCCATTGGGTACGGTTTCGGGTGCCAGTTTGTGCCCGTGGGCACGGGCACGGGCAACACTTGGAACCCATGGGCAAAATCTTAAGGGGCATGGAAAAGTCTTGCCCATTACCCAATTGCCCGTTTGTCCGAAATAGTACAACTATATATTCTCAGATTAGGGTTTCTCTCATCTCACCCTCTCTTCTCTCTTCTCCTGTTCTCCGCCGCCACCTTTTCTTCCCTTTTCTCTCTTCTCTAGTTCTGTGCCTGCCCATCCACATGGGAGCCGTGCCACCGCACCTCTAGATCTGGGCGCAAAAGCTGTCGCCGCCCCTCCCCTCGCCTCGTGCTTCGTCGCCAACCTCCTTCGTCATCCTCTTCCATGTTGGACGCTGCCTTCCTACTCCGGTTCGAGATGCAGCCGCCACCATCACCTTCTCTTCTCTCATCTCCTCTTTTCCGTCTGCCCCATCCATACGGGAGTCATGCCGCCGCTCCACCATGTCTGAGCGCCATGGCCACCGCCGCCCTCCCCTGCCTGAGCAACCGCCGGCCTCCTCCTTCGTGCTGGCCTCCGCCGCCACCAAGTTCCTCCTCCCACGCCAATAGCGGACAAACGAGCATGCCCGCGGGTATGTTTTGCCCGTGGGCAACGGGCACGGGCGAGGTTTCGTGCCTGAAGCTGATATCGGGCACGGGCGCGGGCATGACATTTAGCTTGAGGGCACGGGCATATGGAGCTGGTATCCGTGGGCGCCTTGTCCGTTGCCATCTTTACACGTGAGTGTGGCTGGCGTCTCCCATCGGGTTGTAGTTGCCGCATGGTCACTGCCTGTCCTCGGGGTCCTGGGTAGCAATTTTTGCTATCAATTTCATCTCTCTCCATCGTTAGTTCGTCAACTGCCTTCCACTTTTAAGAGATCAAACATCGGTAGAGTTCCTGACCAAATTAATGCCCAGGATAGCTAACATGGATTCATTGGCAGGTTTATAAAATAAAGGTGTGATTAATTTGGTTGAGTTCATGATTTGTTCAAGGAATTTTGCGGATTACAGCTTGCGGTCGGAAAGGGAAGAAGGAGGAATAAGAAGCGGGAGTCAGTCGACTCTGAAGGACCGAGAAGGCGACCAGAGGGGGGAGGGGGTGAATGGGAGCCAATTAAAATTCTTCTAAATAACTTGGCCTATATTCCAAATACAACCCGAACCAACTCTCAAAGAATCACCAAGGTTACACACACCAACTTATGATGTGCTTACCCTAGGAATGACTCACATCATCGGAAGAACTAAAGAGAAGCAAAGAAAAGCAACCAAGACTTGAAACTAGGAAAGAAAACACAAAATAGGCAACTCAGACTGATCATCGACAATGCTGGTCAGGAGCATCGGCAGTGCCGATTGGTACTACCGGCAGTGCCGGTCATATTATCGGCAGTGCCGATTGAGTTTAGAAAGAAGATGAAAAACTTGAGCAGGACATCGACAGTGCCGATCTGGATTTTCATCCCCGCATCCGTAGTGCCGGTACAAAGATCGGAAGTGCCGATCGGCCCTTGACAGAACATAATTTGGCTCGGGATTAGACAAAAACTTAACCAAAACCTAATCAAACGAACTCCAAATCTTGTAATTTTTGGACCAGCTAATCCTCAACACATCATGACCCTAATCCTAGAAGATCCATGCAATTAGCTCAAGGAATCATCATGGATTTCAGATCTGATGCCAAGAATACCAAAAAGGGGGAAACTTGAGAAATCTTTCAAATGAAAGGTGCTAGAGCTTATGATTCGGTCAAGGATCCATATAGGATTGTTCTAGCTCATCATAGCACCAAGATCCCCCAAGAAATCTGCTCAAAAACTTACCCAAAAGTGAGATAAAAAATTCCCACGAAAATAGAGAAAAAGAGAAATTCGGGATTTAGGGAGAGAGGAAGATCTTGAGCATAAAAATAACTCTCATATCATTGAAACATGCTTACAAGATCCATGGATACAAGGCTAGGAAGTCATCCTCTTTCTCCCACTGTTTGGAAGAGAAAGTGATGTCTCTCACACACCCTCTCCTCTCCTCTCCTCTATTACATGAAGACCTCTCCTAGCACTTTGAAATGAGTTTCTAACACAAGGCAAATGGGAAAAAGCGCCTCTCCCACCAGCCACACCTCTCCTTATATAGGCCTAGGGTCTATGATACTTCTACCCTTGACCTATATTACATTGCCACCTACCACCAGGGGCAAAATCGTTCAACTCTTTTTCCTTCGTCCGAACGTCGTCAGGCCCTTCACTACTTTGCTTCTCCTCGACACAGGCTTCGCGATGGTGCCACATGCACCTCCAATCGATGCCACCGGTTTTGAGGCTCAAACCAGGAAACCCCCTTGCACGCTTCTCAAAACATGACTTCTCGATGTCGACCCGTCTCACCAGCTTGTCCCGCAATCCTGACCACCGGCAAGTCTCTTCCGGTTTCTGTCCATCGGGCCCCCTTGTCACTTGCACCGACATCCTGCTTGCCTTGACTTGATCAACACGTCGTCTCTATCACCACCACAGTTTTGAAGTTCAACCACGAAACCGTTCGTGTTTCTTGCCTCTCCACATGTATGGTATGGATCACCCTTGACTTCACCCAGCATCCCGATCATCTGGCCCCAAGTCTCCTACTTGTGCCCGATCCTCTCGCCATGGACCACCATGTTGACTTCAATGACCTACACATCATGTGACAAATAAACACATTTCTCATCTCCTACAAACTCTCCAACATCTTTATGAACTCTGATTAGTTAAAACCATGACATGCACAAACTCATGCAATCCCTAAATTCCCGTATTTCAACTCAAACACCAAACTCAATTAATGTCAATTACTCATCATGTATTGCAAACCATGGTACATATCAATATGGTTTCTCAGACTCTGAGCCCGAGCTCTGGCATTGGAGGTTGATAGCGGCGCGCACGCTAGCATGCAAGTGTCCGGCTTCACAGGTTGTTGAACAACATCGCCCGAAAAGGCGCACAAAAGCTGAGTGCACCCCGGAGAAGTTCAACGCTCATTGTCATAAGGCTGTTATTATTTGTTTTCCCAAAATACTCAAAAATTAAAATAGCTCATTGGATTAAGAGAAATGAATAGTCCATATTTATTTTAGCCCATTGTAAAGGTGCTCTAAAATTTTCAACTCCTGTTGCAACATGGGTTTATGTAACTAATTAGAAAGCAAATATGAGACATGTTGCCTGTATGCGGATTTTACACCACCACGCCTTTACTATCTGGCAATGACCAGTGCCTCAATAGCGATCACAGTCGCTGCCATGCATAGTGGTATGTGCCAACTTTGCTCCCTCATCTCGTAGCTCTCATTCCAGTTCTCCACATGAATTCCCAAAACCTCTCAGCCCTATTTGAGAAATATATGATAAGGTCATTATGTAATTAGCCCTATTTGGGCAGGGAAGAGAAGCAGCAGGCTCCTTGAGGGCACAAGGGAGGGCAAAGTAATAAGTGATCTTGAGTATTGAATTAATTAAGGAGAGATGTGCGCAGTAGCACGGAGTGATTGGCTAGTAGCTTTATATGGAACGCTACTATATATACTGCCAATTTATTTATTTTTACTCATTTCTTCTTTTGAAATCTCTTCAACAAGTTTGCTGGTTTGTCAGTTACTCAGTTATTAGTTTCTTTGAGAATTTGTTGAGTGTCATCAAGTTGCGGCAGCCTCACAAGTAAACTTTGCTGAATCACCCCTTTTCTTCAGAAAATTCAAGCCGCAATATTAACTAAATCAGTTTAGTTTAATTTGTTGACAGTACAGTTAGCCTGAGCTGAAAAATAAAATATATAGCCCATTACATATCCAAGGGATCCTCTCACACAACCGTGTGTCTACCCAACCCAAATAGTCATCTTTCTGACTACCAAACCTTCAGAAACACTTCAAAGCTACAGATCCAAAGCATCTGCACCTTTAATTAATTTTCTCAATGGAAACGAGGTATCTCTCATCGAATTCTAACTCTGCTTCTATGGATGTTAATTGTGAGGACTATATCAGGATCCAGGATTCAACCAGGTACTGCCGTAATGGCCATGAAGTACGAGGCAGAGAACAGTATGAAGCACTAACTTCGATGTCGTGGACCGCAGAGCTCGTGTGGTGATGTACAGTGGGCGTGCGCACAACATGGCTAACCACTTCGTGTCGTGTGCCACGGGCATGACACCACCTACGAAACCACTAACTGTGACATTGTGTAAGAGCCAAGTCCCCGCCTACACAGTTTTTCATAGACTTTCATGCTGAGGCATGCTGCAATGGATCTCGGCTGCTGATTACTCTCTCCGGATTTAAATTGTTGACACAGTTAATTTTTTAGCTATATTTAATTTTTCATCTTATTCAAAAAATTTGAAAAATTATCAAATATGTTATTATATTTTATTTTATTATTAAAGAAAGTTTAAACCTATTTTATAGTATTTCATATTTGAATAAATATTTTAAATAATACGAATAATCAAATATAGCTACAAAAGTCAAATATATCAATAATTAAAATCTGGAGGGAGTATTACCCAACGCGCAATTCCATTGATCTTGGCTCTTGGCAGAAGTTCGCTGTAAGGAATGTCGTCACGCGATGCTCGAGCAGCTATCTTTCCTATGCACCGCGTTCATGTCCCTCAACAAGTTCTACAGGTCGACCTAACATTTAGTTTCCCGGTGTCTTCCAGACCTAAAATTCTTGCAATATGCAAATGTCCCTCGATTGCTAAGTTGTTTAGTGGCTACTTGCACTACGAGATGTCCCTTGTTCCTAACTGACGAACTACTGTTGTATCCGTGTTGTCAGATGCTAGGACGTTGTACAATATTCATCTTCCAGCTCCAAGAGGTATACAAGTATTTATAGCGAGCAGTTGCTGTACTAGATGCCAACTACACCCTGGCCCTTCAAATAGGAGACACTGGTACAAAAACACCCTACAATGATGTTGGGTCTATTTTTCCAGTGGTGGTGGACCACAAACCACCATTAGGAAGTCCAGAAATGACAATGACATCATCGAAAATACCCGACACTTGGAATGAACATAAGTGACAGTAGATGCTGATATCAGCAAAAACCATCACAGGAAATGACAAAAAATACTAGTGGCGGTGCCAGAGGTGATTGATGACATAATCGGTCACCACTGGAAACTAACTGGGCCATTGGCCCATTCGGGCTCGCTTGATTGCCTCTCCACCCTCATTCATATAAGGCACACTTAACCTGCTCTCTCTCTCTCTCTCTCTCTCTCTGCTGCCTCTCTCGCTCCCCGCAACCTCTCTCACCGCGTGCACTGCGGCCCACAACCTCCTCCCTCCCTTCTCGCGCATGCTGTTGTTGGCCTTCCCCGAGCATGCCGCTACCGCCGGGCTCCTCCCTCCCTCTTCACACGCGCCGGCGCTGCCGGGCTCCTGCCTCCCACGTGCCACTACCGCTAGTCTCCTCCCTCCCCTTACGCACCGGATCCGGCCTCCCCTCACGCACCGGATCCGATGGCCACGAGGTTGGGAAGCGGCAGATCTGGCGGCCTTGAGGTCGGGAGGCCGCAGATCTAGCGTGGCACAATGGCGGCACAGGGCTCTGGGCACGGCGGCGGCAGCTCCAAGCATGGTGGCATGGGGCTTCATGCCCGGCGGCACATGGCTCGACTAGCTAGGGTTTGTTCTAGGCTAGGCTAGGCCTAGCCCGCTCACGCCTGATTTTTTTTGTTACTTTCTTCCGAGTGGCAGCAGAAAAGCACCGTCACTATGATATACCACATTCCAAAGGCGAGTACATAATGGTGGGGTCCATACCTGTCACTGTAGGGTGAGTTTGTACTAGTGAGAGAGATGCCACTTCAGATTTTCTAAGATAGTTGTGCTACTAGTATTTTAAATTCTTCCAGTACTCACATGGCTACGTGTCCTTTCCTAAGAAAATATTTTTGTAAAAAAGTTGATCATTTGTTGCATTGTAAGCTGTACTTGTATAGCATGAAAACGCAAATTTAGATTCTTCACAAACCAACCTACATCTACTACCTTGTATTCACCAAGAAACACAACTGAATCTGCTGAATTAGGATAGCCATCGTTGAAGCTTCTTTTTGTTGTATTTATTAAAGTAGTTCGCAACTTCACATACGACATGTCAATGTGCTGAATCTATTGAACCTTTGAAAGGGACAGAGCTAGGGCAAAGAATCTTCATCGCACTAGTGACGATTCTGAATTAAGCATGCATCCATTGTGAATTGTTGCTGGATATTTCCATGCTAATATATGCAAGAACCAGTAAACCACGACCAGCAAAGCCCTAATCAACTACCCTCGATTTTCAGCATTGATTGGAGGCGTAGATGGGGCTTGTGGTGTAATAGAACCGTCTTACCATGTAAACGATTCTATTTTAGAATCTTTCTCGGATGGTGACACGCGCTGTGACGCCAATAGTACAACACATAATAGAAATAATATAGTTACAAAAAGAACATAGATAGAGTACAATGTTTTACATAAATTTATATTTGGGTTACAAACCAGAGTTTAAAAAGTGCAGAAGCGAAAATAGTTCAATAATAATAAAATGGTTCGACGAAATACTTAAGATACAATCGTCCTCTCACAACGATACATGGAAGCAGATCCGATCTTAATAAGTGTCATGCACACGACGCTTTACAGGCAAGCAATAGAGTAGTCTTCCTATGGATTGCAGGGCTCTCACTCAATGTTTCAAAAGTCAAGAAACTATCCATCCTAATCATCTAAAAACCACATAGAGCTACGCCCCGAACAACTAATACTCAACAAGACTGACCCGTCAAAATGACCAACTAATAGCCGACTTCTAGACATGCACAGGCTAAGGGTAGGGTTTATGTTGTAAAAAAGCCAGTCTAAGAGTGGATCCTTATTTTTCAAGTTTTAGCATCAAATTAAGTTGACAGAAAAATAATAAATTTTTTTTGCACTATAACTACAATAATCATGGTTGCAATATAATTATTAATAATTTTATACAGAAATATTGAACTCATTCATCAAATTATCAGCCCAAATACGTTCCGGAGCAGCGATCAAGTGGTACTTGTTACTGTAAGAGGCAGCGACTCGAATCGATTTACCTCCTGCCGGAGAAATATGCTTGCATGATCCATACGCGCTTCATGAAAGCCGTATGAAACAATTTTTTGCATACGGTGCCGCAAGGTATTCCAGGTCCAGACTCCCCCGAGAAGAGTCCCCCAACGCGATGCGTCCCGTCCCGCCATCCATGGGTAGATTACTCCCTCCTCTCTTTTCTAGTTTCGCCAAATAAGGGAGAAGGTAGTCTTCCGACCAGGTGAAAGTCATAGCTACGTCAGTTTACTGACCCATAACTCAAGTATGCAAACAATATGTTCAAACTTGATCCCATGGGCCGAACACGACACGAGCCTTAGGAGAGTCGAACGGGGCTACCTCCTTCAAGACAAACTGTTCTACCCTATCCACCTAGTTGCACCGTAATAGGTCATTATATTGTACGCTGGTATATACCTTGGGGACACAACCTTTTTCATGCATTCTGACCTCAAAGTTGGATGGATGTATGATACGCAAGCTAGGGTGATACAACTTGGTGCGTATGCTATGAACATGCAAAAAGATAGCATTTTTTTAGAAAAGAAACCCTGATAAGTCATGACCATGAAATTCCAGATGCCCGCCTGTTGGATTGTCGCGGTGCCACCTCGATTCATCCCGCAGGTAGTCTTAATCCAAGAGGAGAGTGATGGATATATAGAGATTCCTCAAACATGGATCCACATTGAAGCAAGCCGTACAAATCACCTAGATGGTCGGCACCCTTTTGCGACCGGTCGATAACATTGGCAAACAGTAATTTTATGAGACTTGCTAATTTTTAGCTGATTGAAAGTTTGGATAATTTTTAGTTACTTCCTTAAACCATTAGATCTAGATCCAATGATTTATAATTATTATACAAACAATCTTATAAAAAAACTAAAATATAAAATAACAAATCAATGACTGAAAGCTTTTAGCTAATTGAAAGCTAAGAAATATGTAATTTTATTCTATTGCTTCACGTTCGTCTGGCTCGTATAAGTGTGCTGGCCGTCTGATAGTCTTGTTGGCCGGCCGCATGCATACATGCTTTGGATCACATGATTTATACTTGGAATAAGCCGTGGTCGTATGAAGCAGTCAGATGTATAGCGGTGCTGAATTTTAATGGAATTTACAGAATTTTGTCGGGTTTTCCATAGGAACGCCTTCACCGCACTGGAATGTCCAACACACGAACGCCATCGCAACCTACACGATAAGGCCACGGCAGAATCACTCCTTCCAGTCTTCCACGTGATGCCGGCGAAGCACCGCCGGCAGTTTACCTCCTCGAATAGCCGCTTTACTGGCTTGGCCTTCCACGTGATCTCGAAGTTGTGCACGTGGAAATCGTGGAGCTGTACGATGGTTGCATGCGGGGTATGTCTCGCTTGATCTCACCGCTCCTCCGGGTACGGACGCTTGCCTTGCCTCATTCCAAGCTCGATAATAGTAGCTCTATCTCAAACAGACAGGCGAATATCTATATGCTACGTAGAAAAGAAATTCCTAATCTTGCTTGCCTCTACCATGTTGTGTCTAGATTGTCACGTCACGTGCTATGTGTCCTCTCAGATTCACCCGTCTCACCCGCTAGTATTGGGCAACCGCATCATTCCCCAACTACCCAACAACAATGCGCGGTGTACCCATGTTGATCGATCCTGATGCATCACATTCATACTGGAAATTAAAGCATAGTCACCAACGCCTGGTTTCATCTTGAGAAGTAGGAGGAATGCCACATTCAGGAGCAAAGTGGTTGTATATATGAACACAGCCAGTTCCATTCTATAGTACTATATTAATGTTTCAAAATATTAGTTTAAACATATAAAATTATAAGTTATGTTTTAATTTTCTAAAGAGATAAAATAAATAATAAAAATATGATATTTTTAATTTTTTTAATAAGATAAATGGTCAAATGTAACTAAAAATATCAATAACGATAAGAATTTTAGAACAGATGAAGCATATTTTAGCTATGTGAGTAATTATAGTGCTGCAATAAGCCAATAACACCGGTAGTTGTTAACTTATTTACCCTCACATGCTTGTGGCCAGGTGCGATGGCTTCTTTTATTAGAGGAGAACAAAAAAATATGGAAACCTTAGTAACTTCTCTTATGCAGCAGACAGCCAAACACAATGTTTGCAATCGGGGAGGATAGAGATGAAAAGCGGGATGTAGTTCTGCCCAGATTGTAATTAGCTTTTTGTACCATTATATTTTTTTTTGTCAATCCTGTAACCGAAGTTACAAATTTCATTTTATCAATTTATATACTGCTTAGTTCGTTCTATTCCTTTCTTGTACAAGGTCGTATATAGGTTGTTTGGATCAATTGGTTTGAGAATTTTATAAGTGAATTGTAGTTTTACAAGGCATGATTTAGTTTAGTTCAATTTGATATGGCTTCAGTGGTATCAGTCTCAGGAGACCATCACCAATTTGTTTCAGTGTCTCTGATGATCAACTAACTACCGAACTAAAGCGTCACTTGACAATCCAGTAATCAAAGGGATATTCTAATCACAATCTGATATACCATTTGTGTGGCAAGCGGCCCAAGGCAAGCAACAAAAAGTAGCGCGCCTTTGCCTGTGGCCGTCACAACAGCGGCGTGGCGAGGTGGTGCGGCTCTGGGAGCCAAACAGCCCCTCTGACTCAACTATTAGGTTATTTGCTTTCAGTTTGAGCATTGTACAGTATGCGTCCCAAAAAACATGAAACTCTTACCGAACTTTTGCATTGTATCTGCAACAGTATTACTGTTATGTACGCATCCAGTATGCATTCATCGTCCTGCGTGCAGTCTATGAGGATCAGCCAGTAATTCAGTCTGAGCATGCATGTCCGTCCGTTGATTCGCTGATGCAAAAAGCTCTAGTTGGATGCAAAATGGTAAACCTCCGCAGATTAAAAGCATGCACCATATGTATAAAACAGTTAGAGGAGTAATCAGGCTTGTGTGTGCCACAGATGATAGTTATTTCCTATGCTAATCGGGAAAATCTGGGTACGACAGTTACATTATTGCATCTTTACAACGAACAGGCTTGCAGCTTCAAGATGAGTCTACGGTGCCAAGGCACCGGCGCTAGCCTTTGCATATCGCTGTGGTGAGTGAAACTTTGCTTTTAGTTGGGAAGCATATAGCCTCAACTATCCAACTGCTGATCATTGGAAATCTACGATGACTACTCCTGAAGCATCCCATATCTACTGGAAATTTACTTGTAGAGTAGGTACATGCACTCGATTTTATCATGGGTAGAAGAAAGGATTTGGACCCGGGACCCATAAAGGTGATATGCATGCTACCAGGAGGGAAGGGAAGTAGTTTTATATGGAACATTTCTGTCCCATCTTTTCCGTCCCATTAGTAATTGCTGAATTATTTATATCTTAAGTTCTATATAGACGAGAGAAGTTTCTTTCATTTTCTAAAACAAAAATTATCTTCGTTCGGTTTTGCTAGTTCTTAACAGGCCACAGCCATAACCCAGAGAATTAATGAGATACGTGCATATGCTAAATTTAACAAAATATTGCAGTTGGTCAAGATTCAGGAACAAAACAATGCCCTTGTGCTAACCAAGACCGTAACCCGGAGAACAAGAGTCTGGACATTCGATCCGTCACCCCAGACATTTCACACCAAACCGATTAGACCAGCACCGTAGCGTCACGTACGTCCCGCGCGACCCCGGGCCAGTTCAGTGCCCCAACGGCAAACGCCGTATGTTGCCGCTGCTTTCGGTCGCGTCCGCCTGCTCTGCTTCTTAATTTTAGTTTTCCTTTTGTGTCAGTCTCCCCCCATCTCCTACCTGTCCTAAACTTCGTGCTCTTCGCAGTCACCACACGTCCTGACGTGTATTTTTTTAGATAATGGAAACAAGTTTCAGGCCTTTTGCATTGGTTATGCATACAGCCCGGTTCTGTAACTATTACAGGTCTTGTGACCAACAAAACCATCAAGAAAAACTAAGTATTAATGTAATAAAAAATAGGCCATCCATTTTTAGAAAACATGCTCATGACCACCACCTCTACATGCTGACACGTTTTGATGATGACATTGCTGACCTCCTCTTTTTGTAAAAGTCTCCATTCTCTTAGCCAATATATGCCCCTGAAGATAACCTGCATCAGATTTATCAAAGATCTTTTTGTTAAAGACAATGTCATTGCGACTAAGCCAAATGGCCCAAAACATAGCCGCAATCCCAACAATGATTATTCTTTTTGCCTTTTCCCCCAGGATACAAGCCAAGTTCCAATAATATAATTAATACTATATGGTATTGGCAAACCTATAGCAATATGAAGAATGTGCCAAAACGACCTAGCAAAATGACACTAAAAAAAGAGATGTATAGTCTCATTGTGATTACATAAGCTACACTTGAGACTATCTTTCCATTTCTTTTTTTTTTTTGAAGATTATCCTTGGTTAGAGTGACACCTTTTGCCAAATACCATAAGAAAATTTTGATTTTTAGGGGAATTTTAATGCGCCAGTGGTTTTTAAGATGGGAGTGTGGTTTTGCCAACATTGCTAAGTACATCAATTGTACTAAGAAAGTGCCATTGAGATAGTACTGTGATTCCCATTGTTTAGCCTCACCGAAACAAAATATTTCACTCTTATCAAAATTGATTTTCAACCCAGATAACTGATCAAAAGTGCTAAGGAAGAGCTTCATGTTAGTCGCTTGTTGTATACCGTGATCCAAGAAAATGACAGTATCATCAACATATTATAGAATGGACATCCATCATCTATTAGCTCTGGGATTACTCCAACAATTTGACCATCTCCATTAGCAGACCATCTCCTGACGTGCATATGTCTTCACTGCAGCCAAATTCTATGTACACGCGTACAAGACCAGCAGAAGCGACTAGGCATGTGGTGAACATGATCCCAGACGGCCACGTCCACAGACCACAACATCATCGATCAGCATGCTGGTGGGCGGTGTCTGATCCAGCCGCCTCGTAGGTGGGCTTCGGTGGATCTATCCCACCTCGCTTCCTTGCAGACGGGCGGCAATGCGATGGTTGTGGCAGTGTGGCCGTGGACGCGGCCACCAGCTATTTTTCTAGGTGATTCCTAGCCGTGGGTAACAATGTTGCACGCCGCTACTATAGTGATTTGAGTGGTGGTGCCTATAGCTCCTACAGCTTTAGATGCTTCATTTTTAGCTACAAAAGCTTAGCGGCAGATACCTTACCTGCTGCTATAATACATTTTTGACGGCCTCTATAGGCCTGTTTTGTAGTAGTGTCTTGTGAAATAGCCTTTTCAGTCACCCAATCACTATTAGTAGTAAACAACAAGGGATAATTGTGTTTCTATTCCTAGTTCCAATCTCAATTCTGATTTTACTCTCCGTTCAACTTTGTGATGTTACCCTAAATCCTAAATTCTAAACCCCTACTAAGGATAAAATCGTAATAAAAATATTTTGATTTATCCCTGGTAGGGGTAACATTGTCTTCATTTTGAAATAGCAGAGATAAAATCATATAATTAAAAAATGAGGGGTAAAATCTCAATGGGACATCAACTTAAGGATAAAAATGCAATAGCCCCAAACAACAGCTCGCATCAGGGAGCCTGGTGGGACAACCTGATACATATACAGGCACTATAGTGATTGGTTGCCTGTGTCATAGGGGCCTAGTTGATTTGAGCTGATGATTGGTTGGCATGCTGATGACCTCGATTTCACGTGTGGACACGAAAAAGGCAGGATGTCGAGCATCGCACGAGCTAGACCCATGAGATACAAATTTCGTTTTCATTTCCACGGAGCCTGACCGATAGGGGCGATATGCATGCGCTGAGTCTGGCTCAAGTCGAAGGGTAGCCATCCTCACGTGGACCTCGCACAGTGGGCCTAGCCAGCTGAAGGCTGGGTAACCAATTACGCCCTTGATGTGCAGATATCAGTTCCTCTCTATTAGGGCAACGTGTTAGTGGAATAAAAAAGAGCTGGTTAAAAATAGTAAACAACCAAAGTTGATTGCATGTGTCATTTTTTCGCCAAATTTTGGAGATGATTTACTGTGCATTATTTCGTATCTGATCCAATTTTGCTCGTCTGCTGCTTCTGTTGGCTATCTTTAAGTTCTTTCACTTTCATTGGCAACGATGGTTTAAAATGTGCACATGCGTTCATGTTGCTCGATTCAGGTCAGGCTCAGGGTTTCAGGAACCACGGTTTTTATAGCCATATCACTACTCTTTAGAATACAACTACCACTGTCTTTCACCCATTATATAAAGCCTGATTGACTGTCCACACACAATTCTTAGTTCTATTTCACATTTGTTCCTCTCCAGATCCATCTAGTTTATTGGTAACAATAGGCTTAGGAGACATCAGTATTGAACAAATCATGGCATTTAGGTTATGAGATTTGGTTTATCAAGAGTTGTCTAGTTTAATCTACTATCTACTGAGTTGAAGGTGCAACAAGTTTAATGTTACACAAGACACACCCACTTCACTGTTTTTTCTGTTAGATTGCCACTCTCTTGAATGTTAAAGCAAATTGCCTAATTTATGCACAAGGAAACCAAAATGGACAAGAGAACTTGTTTCAGGAACATGATGATAATAAAGGTAAAGTTATACTTCTTCATCTGACAGTACTATGTACCGATTTTGATATTGATATAAATATAAAAAAGCCATACTCACTAGAGAGTAGAGGTTTTTGCTTTCAAGATCAGAAATGAAAAGATCAGATAAAGAAAAAGCACCAGTACATCTGGTATAATTGAGGAGAGCATGTTGCGCGCTTCATCATGAAATTCTAGGATGGTGAATGACAGGACCACAATTTATAGTGGAGTTGATCAAGAAGGTTCTCTCCAAGAGCAAGATGTCCTTTCTTGTCGAAGGCAGTGGGCTGTGCCCATGTGTTACAAGGAACTCTGCGTCGTGTGATAATTCTTGATATATGCTTGACTAGGCTCATCTCCTTTGTTTTCGTGATCATGTCTGGGCACATTTTTCATTTAGAGGAAAGAAAAACAGAGGAAATACAAGACGCGAGCTGACAACAGCAATTACATTTACCAGTCTACTGAACAAAATCTCACATGAACAAAAAACCTGTCTGAAGCCAATTTCTAGCCCTCTTCTCTAATCCAGGGCGCCAGTTCAGCCGCTTGCTTTGCTGTGGTGTTGAAGACACGGTTGTTTTGCTCCTTCCAGAGTAGCCAACACACTAGGAGGACGACGAAGGTATCGAATCAGCCTGAAAACGGATCGGATCGAACCTGTGAACCGCGTGAACCGCTCCTGGAAACAGCCATGGGATCGGTTCGGCTCGACCCCAGATCAAAGAGGTTCTAATACGGTTCTGATCCCGTCCATCCTAGGAGCGAACCAATCCTTTCTTTGCTCAGACTTCTCCACCGCTCTCAGCGACAAATCTATGGCTGCCCCCATCCAGAGCTTCCATCGCTCTCTGCTTCAAAGGAGATGGACAGAGAGTTAGAGCCGTGTGCGCTGCTCTCATCGATCATAGACAGAAGATTGGACGATAAGTTGGAGCCGTAGACGCCGATCTCGGATGAAAAGAGAAGATTCAAAGCAACCCGCGGTTCACCTGTTCGGATCGAAAAATACATAATATTTCAAAATATTTGTTGAAATATTTCAACAAATATTTTGAATAAGACGAACGATCAAAGGTAACAAAAAAAGTCAATGGCGATAACAATTTTGGAACGGATGAAGTATAAGAATTTGTTAACTTTTAATATAACATTTGACCATTCATCATTTAAAATATTTATAAAAATATTATCTATTTTGTTATTTAAAATATTTATAAAAATATTATTTATTTTATTATAATTTAAATAAAATAAGATACACTTGAAGTATAACTATTTACTATTTTATAATTTTACAAAATTTATAAATAAGACAAATGGTTAAACATGATGTCTAGAAGTCAATACTTATATTTATAGACGTAGAGAGTAGTTGTCTACTTGACCAAGCATAGCTTGCCGGTCTCTAAATCATATACAACGCCGTCAGCGTGTAGGTTCATCAATCCAACGCTTCACACGCTCTGAGCAGGGACTGGATCACACGATCATCGAGAAGTAATGTTGTCGTGTACCGTGGTTGCTAGCACGTGGTTGGCACGTATTACTAGCTCGCTCTCGCTGATCGCAACGCAGAGGTCGGACGGTCGTTCACGCCCACCGTGGAAGCTGTATATGATGGAGCTGCTGCCGCAACGGCCGTTAAGCGCTCAGATACAGAGGCGATTGAACAAGCTAGTTGCGGCCACCTTGTGTATTGCAGTTCGTAGGCAACGAGAGCTAATGCAAGCTCTCTGTCTCCAGATGATGACGAGAGCTGCTTTGAATAATGTAGGGGCCGGGGTGACCTTTTTCTAAAATCATGACGTGTGTATGCACATGCAGCACTTATACATTTTGATGTGCTGTGGCTATCGGCTGTTTCTGTTTCTCTCCATTAGAGACCAAGTGTATATTGAAGCTCGAAGATATCAATCAGTCGTTCTCATGAAACAGCTCCAACGTAACCCACCGTGTACGCTTCACCTGCTTTGCTTCTGGTTTTATCACTGATCTCATTTACATAATGGAAATAAGAGTTTCCAGCTTCTGCAGAGCACGCAGCTCGGTTTTCTTTTTTAATACATACAGTAGGCTCCTACTTAAGGGAGCAAATAAATAAAAAAAAGTTTATTGTTGAATTTCCATCCATGCCAAGCAACAGCTCCAATGTCAAGGCTGCGCTCCTAGATCGGAATTTCTCTCTTATCTCCTGATCCTGCAATAGCTCGTAATACCAAAGCGAGTATACATTCCTGAACAATGCCTCAAAAATTAGTTATATCTTGTATTATCTCTTACTTCCTCTGTTCCAAAACTATTGTCGTCATTGACTTTTTTTATTATCTTTGACCGTTTGTTACAAAATATTTTAAAAATTATCATATATTTTTTCATGATTAATTTCATTACTAGATAAACTTATAATATAATTCTCTTAAATACCGTCCTTAGCAACCTTCCATTTTTTATGATGTTCTTCTTTGAGATCCCGGAAGGTGTTCTACATAAATTAAATACCATCCGCTCTAAGTTCTACTGGGAGGGGGAAGGTCACAAAAAGAAGTACCACCTTGCAAATAGAAATTACTATGTCAGCCAAAAGATCAAGGGGGTCTAGGAATAATTGATCTCCGCACAAAGAACATATGTCTGCTAAGCAAGTGGCTTTTTAGACTGCTTAATGAAGAGGGTATGTGGTAAAGGCTACTCAGAAACAAATACTTATCTGAAAAGCCTCTTACCCAGATACAACATAAGCCAAGTGATTCTCATTTCTGGGCTGAGCTACTAAAGGTTAGGGATGAATTCTTTAAATGGGGATCATTCAAAGTAGGCGATGGAAGTCAAATTCGGTTTTGGAAAGACATTTGGACTGATAATACTCCTCTGAGTGAACAATTTCCAAATTTATACAATGTGCCAAGATGGAAGAATGATACTATACAACATGCCTTTCAATCTATTCCACTTAACCTCATGTTTAGAAGACCAATAACTGACATTAAACTAACAGAGTGGAACAACATGATGGCTAAATTATGTCATGTTCGAATAAGTGACGACACTGATACTATCAAATGGAGCCTACATGAAAAATGACATCTTCTCTGTATATTCCATGCATAACGCAATGTTGCTCCAGAGTAAGTCCAGATTGAGATACCTATGGAAAGTACGAATCCCTCTTAAGATTAAAACATTCTTATGGAATTTATCTAAAAGGGTAACTTTAACCAAAGATAATTTGGTAAAAAAAACTAGAGAGGCTCTCAAAAGTACTGTTTTTATAATACTAATGAATCAATCCAGCACCTTTTCTTTGAATGCCATGTCACCAAGAATGTTTGGCGGATATTCATCATCGCTACAAGTATTTCAAAACCACTGCATACTAACCATATTTTTGGGAATTGGCTCAATTCAATGATAGCAAAACAAAAAAGATTGGTCTTTGCTGCTATAGCTGCTATGCTTTGGTCCATTTGGCTATGTAGAAATGATTGTGTCTTTAACAAGAAACCAATGATCTCTCTTATGCAGGTTATTTTCAGAGCAATCTACTGGTTTCGCTCATGTAAGATTTTACAAAAGGAGGCACATGGGGAATCAATTGTGCAAGCTTGCCACCTTCTGGAAGTGGTCGCCATGGAGGTCTTCTCAAGGAATGGCTGGCCGCTGCAGCATAGACTTGGCCTGTAGCTGCCTACCCCTTTTTTTTTTGAGTGCCTGCGTGCGTTGAATGTTGTAATAATGAGTTGGAGTAGCCGTACACAAATGTTTGTAAAAGGCCGAAACTTTTCCTTTATCTAAAAAAACATAATATAATCAATAATTTTATGTATTTGAGATAATTTTTTGAATAAGATACATGGTCAAAGTTCACGAAAAAGTCAATAATAATAATAATTTTGGAACGGAGGGAGTATTTCTTAGGATATCTCCATTCTGACCTACATTTATCATTCCTTGCGATGCACCAGCGCAATGAGCGAAGGACAAAGCACTTACTGAACAGCTTGCATCAGTTATGCCGAGAGATTGTGCACAAGGAGAGCATGGCGTGTACTGTCGGCACGTACGGGTATGTCTCAGCTCGATCTCATTCTGGCCCCACCTGAAAGAAATTCCAAATCTTGCAACTTGCAAGCATCTACCATGCTATTTCATGTTTTGTGGCACGTGTCTGTCCCAAGAAATGCACCGAGTAACAGGGGATAGACACCATATTTCACTACCAACTAGATGAATGCCCGTGCGTTGCTACGGGCTAAAAACCAAGAAAGCTCTGCTTTAGAATCTATTATCTAGATTTCACATGTCATCAACGATTAGCAACTTAGGTTGCATGTTCGACTGAAGGGACAAATTATCATGGTCCCATTTTTGCAAAAATAACAATTCAAGCAGCTCGATGATAGAAAAAGAATGAGATTTCATAATCTATCCACAACAGAGACAATTTATGTTGATTTGTATTTACCCATAAGTTGTAACAATTGGATATGTTGTGTTATTGGAAATGGTGTGTAGGAGAAAACTATTTCAAGAAAAGTAAGAACAACACATAAATCACACTCAATAACCTGGTAAGATGTGCTGCAACTTTTCAGAAAAATGAAATATAATGTCCGAGTATTACTCACAGGGATTTCTGTAACACTGCATATCAATTATTCACATAAACAATAGTAAATTCCAAGAACAGTAATTGATCGAGAAACTGACAGGGGCCTCTCATTCTATTATTGGCCAGCTCTTTAACATTCCTACAATCCTATACCTTCAGCCTATGGGTTTTTCACATTATCATATTACATTATTAAAATTAAGCAACCACTAAAGCTAAAAAAACTATAGCTACTGAAGAAGAGCCTTGTCAAGTAGCTCTAAATTTGAAGCCTCATGAGCTATATTCAAGATCCCCCTCACCATCTGAAAATGAATTGAGAATTTAACACAGGTAATCACAAAGGAGTATAAATGTCATGTTAAAGTAATGTCCCTGCTATGCAGACAACAACTTCAAACAATATGATGTTAAAACAGGCAATCAAATCCTAAGTGGGTTCCTTTTTTACCTTCCTGACATTTCCAGCTAGACACAGTTATTATGACTATAGAATGGCGGAAGTAAAGGACACATACTTCTTGGCAACCTCTCTAGTCGGCTTGGCGGTGGAGCCAACAACAGCATTATCGTCGTCCTCATAGTCGAGGAGTAACATTCATCAAGGATGAAATGCCTCACATTCTTCAAAGAAATACTCTTGTCTCTTCAAGGCCAGCACTTTGTTCATGGCACATCTGCATAGAAGAAAGTACAACAAACAATCATAAACTAATACAGGATGAACAAGAAAAACTAAGCCAGGAAGATCCAGCAAGGCAAGAATGTTATTCCCAAAAGTAGGGGGGGGGGGGGGGGGGGGGGGGGGGGAGAACAATTATGGCATTATTTGGGACATTCGCCAGTACAAAAACATGAATAACAGAGTATCTGAATGCTAATTATCTAAGATTTAAGTGTAGATATTGCATATTATACTTGTCTGAACAGTACAGAGCAGAGTAACCAAAACTACATTTCATTATTCAAATATTAGTAAGGTTTGACAGTAAAAGAAGGAAGCCTCATGACTTCCAGGCAGATGCCAATAATATTAAACCAAAATAGACCAATTACCCAAAACAAATTATCTCAAAAAAATTCAGCTATCCTGGAGTTGCAATGTTATCCTTTGAAAATTCTTTTTATTTTTCTTGGAGACAGATTGTAAGAAGGAAAGAAGGCTCATCAAACTAAAGGTTTCAGAGCACATTACAGATTTTTCATGTTTGTCCAAGTATAAATTTCAGAATCTACCTTTGTTTTGTGGTAGTTGGCTTGCTGTAATATGACTTCTCCTGAACTATAACTATTAATCTTTCTATTGTTTGTTTGTGATAAAAAACAAATATATTGAGAATCATTAACAGGCAAACTCTGACACAATGTTAATTTAGAATGCCTCTTGTATTTGCCAATAAAATAAAGTCCTCTACACTATCATAAGCTTTCTTATATGATGTATAACCTGAGTTGAGAAATGGCAGCTTAATGGAAGGCACTTCAATCTGAACTAACCAGTTATAAGTTCTATCACTTTCTCTTGAGCAGGAGGAGAGGACATACACATGTTCTCTGTTGCCCCACCATAAACCTTCGATCCTTGCTTATGCTTAGCGCCTTAGCCTGCGAACTTTGCAATAATTCCTACTATGTTTCCAAGATCTACATGGATAATGAGATTAAGGTCCCATAAATACACAGGTTGAATGGAAGTATAGAGTAGCCATACAATGGAAGTGCATAAAGAAACAAACACTATTTTCCCAATTCAATGCAGCCAGTGGAGGATAATGTTTGCAGTAGATATTTTAGTTGGAACATAGGTCTTAGTTTGTTGTTTATTTTCAAAAATAGTATAACATCAGATGGGCTATTTAAACACACAGGCAAGGATTAGGTTGATATTCGTTGTCAGCTAAATGCATTATATGAACATGAGTGAGGCAATTGAAAAATAATTAGCAGCCAACTAACCACATATGACAATGCAATAAGAATTGTTCCTAACAGCCAAGTAACTATATTTTCAAATTCGACTCATAAGATGTCAAAACTGAGTACGAACTCATTCTGAACACACATGGCGAACATCACTAGCAGAAAACGAACTACTACGTCATGTCCATAGTGCAATTGACATAGTGCTGACACAAGAAGATGAGTTAAGTATCAATTTCTTGAGTACCTATTTCTGGACTGCACCTCTGGCTGCACCCACGCCTGTTAACCCTTTCCTCAACCCGCGAGTCGCTTGTCTTCTCTCAGCAGCAGCGGCAGCAACCAAAAAAAATAGAGAAAGGACCATGAGCACTGGGAGGGTGGATTGGAAGAGCGGAGACGGATAGCAGATCAACAGCCATGCGGGAGGAGGTTGACGATGGCCTCTTCGGGAAGGAGGTCGACATTCTCGCGGATGCCCCGCTGTCTCCAGCCCCGCGGCCGATCCATCTATGGCCGACTTGGCTCCGTGCCCTCCTCGATCCGAAGCTTAGCTCATTGGCTGCCGCAGCGGCATGAATCCGGGAAGCCGCAGATGTGGGCGTGGGCGTGGATGGCGGACTGAGGTAGAGGCCAGTGGCGAAGCTAGAGTTCGATTGGTGCTGGTGCCAAATATACAAATCATATGTTAAAAGTGGTGCACAAGAGGTCAAAACTCAATTGATTAGTGGTAAAATATTGATTTACCCTGGTGCCAGTGCACCAGGAAACCACAACGTGGCTTCACCAGTGGTAGAGGCGGTGGGGAAGGGGGCTAGGGTTATGGCGGTGGCAACAGGGGGAGAGGGCTAGGGTTGCTTGGTGTGGAATGAGATGCAAACGGGTGTGCCAAAGGAGGAAGAGGAGCAGGGCGCAATGCCGCGTCGCGTCGGCCACTGCCTCCTGCTCGAGGAGAAGGGCGCAACGGCAGCGGCTGCTCGGGCCCGGGAGACGGGAGGAGGCGGAGGAAGGAGGGTTAGGGAAAGGGGGGGGGGGGGGGGCGGCAGGCAGACGTGTGGGGAGAGTTGTGGGACCCACTTGTTGGCGCCTTTTTTTTACAGAGGCTGCTTGGTACACTGTGATTCGTTGGATTCACATCAAATGGTGTACATTAGCACAACGGATTAAGGGGTGTGACGGGTGAAGCTGGGGTGTAGACGACCTTACCGTAATTCATAGATTGGTAAAGATAGTGTCCTCTCAGATTCACCGTGCCTCTGAATCTCACCCGGTTCACCAACTGATATTTAGCAACCGATACTTCCTTGGGTAGGCAACGGCTCTCTGTGGAGTACCCATGTTGACTAATCGTGATGCATCCCATTCACATTGCAAATAAATTTAGCATAGGCACACACTTGGTTTCATCCTGAGCTGTAACAATAATTGACGTATATATTCAGGAGGTAAGTAGTGTTATATGGAACACACCCTCGACCGATTCTTTATTAGCCTTCAGCTATATGTGTGCATTTATAGTGCCACAGCAAACACTATACTAGTTAAATTATTTACCCTCACGTGAAAGTCACAAAATCGCCTTATTATACTTTTTTCATTTAAGAAATACATTACTGGAACGAAACCTCTTATAAGTTTCTCTTGTGCTTGTATATATATTGGGAGACATAGAAAAGAAGCAAACACAATGTGTGCAACTAGAGAGGAGATAGAGGCGAGAAGAGAACTCTGACAGGATCTATTTATTAATAAAAGGAGATGAACTTACTATCAAAGTGTCCGAAAAAAGAGAAATAGGTTTGAAATTTACAAAAAAGTAAAACATCTAGCATTTAATTCTTTTTAGAATTAACCTTGTATTATCATCTCACCGTTCTTCTCTTAACATGATCTCACGGGATATCATGCTCTCCACCCAACTTTCAATCGATCTAATTTCGATTGTGAGCCTTCACGGTAGACGGCACGCAGGTTATCCTCACGGGCTGCATGAGCTCTGTGCCTTCAAGGTCCGAGCTCCCTGTCGTACTGGTGCGTGCCAGCGTCAACCACGCCACTGTGCTGTGAGGGCGTCATGCATGCTGCCACAGGCACCCCAAGATCCCCACACGTGCACCAAAGCAAGTTAGTGAGAGCACGGAAGCCTGCGTACCTGTTTATGCCACAAGTGCAAGCATCAAGCCGATGATCGACCACTCCGTCGGTTGTTTTCCTTTTCCAAATGATTGAGAGATTCAATTCATGCATCCTTGAATATGCCAACAGACGCATACATATCAGTATATGGCAAGAATTCTGGCATGCGAATACACCCATATATAAATTCAAACAAGACGATCAGTGATACGCTGGAATCACTGTATGCAGATTGTTCATGCAGTGATTATAGTCAAGCAAAGGTGCAGATCGATTAATTTGTAGATCAATTTGCATGTGTTAACTACGGAAATCTACTATGGCTTGGTTCTGAATACAGAATACTACTGTATGCCTCTATGAACAAGAGCTGAACCATCACCATTCTCGTCACCAAGATCGACACAGGTGCTCTTTGCCGTTGAATCAGAGGGATAAAATCTGGTGTCTGTGGGTCAGTTGTGGCTGGCGTCATCAGAAGTGCAGCTGCGGAGCACAAGAAAAGGAATGGCATGTACATAGCCATGCTTTGACGAGTTTCTAAAGGTGTAATGAAGGTTGTTTCACTTCTTTTTTTTTCTCCTAAATTATTTCATTTCAAATATTGTGGCGCCCTTGAGCTGATTGTTGTGTCTCCCAGGTCGTTTTCTTTATGTATAGGTGAGAGAAATGGTGCAGAGTATACTATTTCAATGATCTCCTAATAAACACACTGGTGAATACATGAAGGTTCACTGCTTTCAGGTGAATCATATGAGAGATTGATGCATCCTCCTACCGAAGCGAACAGCTACATCAACTAACTCAGAGCATCCTATGGTTGATGAAACAATCCTGATAATTTATTTTTCTATCACGTTACAATCCTGTAAAACTATCTAGGTTAAAGCTCTATTCATATAGTTAAATAAGGACCAAAATTTCAAGAAAGGAATACTTGTCCAGGGCTATTGTTATGAAGTTGAGTATATTGGGTTTCTCCAAGATATTATAAGTAAAACTGTTGGTGAAATATGTAAATTGCGATATAGAAGTAGGAGAAGAGGACAATGATAAAAAAAAGGAGAGTGTTTCTTTTGCAGAATAGTATGTTGACAGATTTGGAGGTTGGAAGTGACTTTTCTTTTAAGATAGATATTCTAAAGAAGGACCTTTTTGCTGATAATTCATTTGTAAAAATAATGATGTGATATTCAATTCAATAAATAGATAATTATTATATTTAATAAATCTCTACAATATATTAATTGAGGTGAGGTCGTCTAGACCACTTTTTTTCATGTCCAGATATCTCCGTAACATTGTCGTATTCAGTTTATATTCTAATTCACGAATCAGTTTAAGTCGTTTTTTAACCTTTTCTAATCATTTGTTGAATTAGACTCCAATTTTAATTCAATATTTCATACTAACAATAATTAATCATCTATTGCTTTATGATTTATATCATATTTTGAATAGAAACTAATAACAAAAATTCCAATAATAACTCACTCCAAAATTATTATAATGAATATTTAAAGCTAAAGCAAAATAAAAATAGAGCAAATGCTCAGGCCAAAAAATTGATTAATTCAAAATCTTTTATAGTTGTAAAAAATAATTTAACCATAAATTTTTTTAACAAAGGTCCGTGACAACGCACGGGTATTTTGCTAGTATATAATTATAAAGTGACTACCGCGCAATTGTGTGGGCTAACAATTGTCAATCTCATAATGACCCAAGGTAACAATGTGGTTTTACAGATTAGTTCCCTCCAGACCTCCTTTGTAAAAGACCGTATATGTAACATGCTTGGATCAGTTGGTTAGAGCATTTTTCTTAAGGGGGGATAATATACTGCAAGGTGGTTGTTATAAAATTTATTTTTAAAAAAGGTCATCTAATAACTAATATGCATTCACATCGTCCTACAATCTCTACACTTTATCCAAATCGGAAAGGACTTCTGATCGGCCACCATGAATCTCTTCCTTTCTATATCCGGTCACACCATGTAAAGAAAGGAAAATTTGTTGCGGCCAAAGAGAATCGTCCCCCTTTTCCTTGCGGCCAAAGTTGATCTCTATGAAAAATTGTTTCCATCTTCCTCAGCCCTCGCATGCATGTTCCAAATGGTGATGTCTCCTAGGCCGTCATAATGGTGCCGCCAGTTGTCGTAATTGATAGTGCCTAGCGAATACAATCTATCTTCTTCTCTTTGCTCTTGCCATTTTGCCAATCCATCCGTCTCCCCTCCATTATTGATAATTGCAGTTTGCAGATGCGCCGCAATTGAAGTAATACCTACGCCAAATTGTCATGGCAAAAGATTGGGATGAGGACCTCTGCCCCGTTCGAGATTGCTAATATGCGAGACTACACGATCTTGTCACCTATGTATGCCTACGAGTTTGCTTCCACCGTGTGGCATAGAGGAGTACAAGTTTCTCCGTAGAAGCAGGCCATCGCTTGCGTCCCTCGGCAAGAATTAGTTGTCTAGGTTCTATGTGGATTGCAGCAAGTCCTTCAGACAAAAGTTCTTCGGCGCCCTCAATGTCGCATGTTGTGCATATGGACATGGATCCACGAATTCGCACGTTTTCCCCACATCGACACTGTGTTGTCTACCTTGGGCTCAGCGCTGCTACAACGTTGCCGATTAGGGAACTCTGACAGATGAACCGTGGCCCCAATAAAATCACATAATATTGAGGGAGTGTGTTTAATTAGATGGCATGATGTGCATGAAGTGTCTGCATAGACTGTATTACAGGTTTTATAAATCTTATTTTTCTAGCTTTCAATCAACTGAAAGCTTTCAGTCAATAGTTTGCTATATTGGATCTAAATCTAATGGCTCAAGAAACAGGGCCGGCCTTGAGGGCGGGCAGGTGGAGCAGCCGCTCCAGGCCTCCAGAAACAGGGGCCCTTCCCAACTAATATATGTATATATACAAGTATACATAGCCCATGTTGACCCAACAAGAAGGCACATACAGACCTGGCTTTGGCCTGACAAGTAACAACACATTAGGAAGTTAACTATTAGACGATTAGATGAAAGAGTCGAGTAGTTAGCCGCCGCATGCCAGGCAACCATCGCCAGATCAGATCGCCCTGCTATCCGCCCATCAGCTATCAACCTGGTGCTCACATTCTTGCTTGAGTCGCCTCTTAGGCTCTCAGCCTATCTATTCGTCCAGTCCAACAAGACGCAAGGTGCCAAGAGGTCAGGTATGGTCAGGCGTAGATTTTTTAGTATGTCAGGGAAATGGATTCATATCCTAATGTTTGTATAGCTAATCAGATTTTATTTACTGTGCCTGTGACTATGACATATGCTGAACGAAGTTTTTTAAAATTGAAATTATTGAAGAACTATTTGAAGTCGACTATATCTCAAGAGCGACCGAAAGGATTGGGCACTTTATGCATTGTGAAGAAGTTACTCGATGACATTGATATCAATACCATCATTGATGATTTTGCGTTAAAAAGTATTCAAAGACAATTTTAAGGTAATATGAAAAAAATATAGTTAGTTGTTTTTATATATTTTATGCTTGTTATTGATGTTAAAGTTAGACTTATATTATACATATATATGCAATTTTTATATAAAGAGAGGCCTCGATTTATAGTTTTGCACCGGGCCTCTGAATCTCTGGACCGTCCTGTTAAGAAAGTGACTAAAAGTTGCCCAAACTTTCAGTCAGCTAAAAATTAGCAAGTCCCTTCATAAACAAATACTCCTGTGTGATCTTTGGAAGTTTGTAATCTTATTCTTCACGATCTATTCCACCTCTTTCTGAAAAAAAAACACTTGTTACCGTCAGCGCTCAGTTATAAGTATCCAGCACATGTAAATAATGCGGTAAATCCTTGCAAATAGGGAAATTACTTTGTTTTCCTGCTGGTAACTTATGGTTTTTCTAATTTCCTTCAGATTAATTGTATTGAGTCAATTTAAACCTTCAATTAGACAATTGATCAAGTTAATAGTGAAATCTAATTTACCAGTTAATTGACAAAGTGTTAAGAAAAAAAAAGCAATACGTGTGTAAAGGGGAATCGTATCCACACAATTTATATTGGTGGACAAGGAATTAAGATTAACCATTAATATTATATATTTAAACTATATTGTGCTTGAATATGTACGTGCCATGACCATTGTAAAACAACAGAAACAGAGAAAATTAAGATTAATTAGATACATCATCAACTACTGTTTTGTTAGAAAACTTAATCAGAAAATGAATGATATGGAGTAAACAAAATTACTATATCTCTAGACTACTATCTCTCTGTGTTCTAGATACTTTTGAAAAACTTTCTATGAGAGATTTGATGTAAAACTATTATGTAATATAAATGTGATTTTTTATTATATAAAAAATATCTACAGTTTGTTTTATTTTAACCCGTAACAACGCACGGATATTTTGCTAGTCAATTAGATTTGAGGTAGCAATTCGATAAGCCTGTTTGACATAGTATAGTAGCAAGTAGATCGGTGAGGGGAAAGATCGGTGAGGGACTACCACCCCTCATCGATTTTTGGCCGCGTGACTGTCCCATTACAGTGAAAACATACTATAGAGGCAGGCTAAAAACCACTATGGTCAGCAAATAGAAACAAAGGTGGAGCATATACACGCAAGAGATTGCGTTGCCGTTGGGGCTGGGGACTTATTGATGTTACTGTACATGCTGCATTGCGTGGTGTTTTGAGGGAAATTGTGCTAGTCTGGTGACCGGTCAAATGTCTCAGATTTTCTCCAGGGTACGGTTTTGATTAGCATATATATGCTCTTGAACCTTTAACAACCGTGCTTTTATTAAATTTATTTTTTGTGATGATTTTTATGTTTATTTATTACTGGCCAGTGTTGCAAACATTAAAAGTGAAGAACGAATTACTTTGTGTCTTCATGTATTTCAACTAAGGCCGTAACAGCGTTCACACTCCATCTGGCACAATATAGGACAGTCACGCAGCATGTTGAGCCCCTGCCTTGGATACACTCCTGTTGAAAGGCCTAAAAATATAGACAGGATAAGAGGGGTCTAATCTCAAAATCTCTACTATCTATTAAATTTGTTTCATTTGTTCAGTCTGACAAATGTTTGTTGTTCACTTGTTCTACCCTTTCTCTTCCCTAATCCATTTCCCCAAAGTATGGGACACAAAATCATATTACAACTAGCAAAATGCCCGTACGTTGCTACGGATTTAAAAAAGCAAAATTGTCTAAAACACACCGAAAAAACATGGTTTTATCTCCAACACATTGACAAAGTAGAATTTATCTGCAATATACTATAATTTTGTGATTTCTCGTCTGGAATACATTATGATCATTTAACAATTGTTTTCAACTTTTTTATCTTAATACTCATAATATATTAGGATTTGAAACTAGACATAAATATACATTATTGTATTATCTATCACTAAAAAATAGAGCTAATTTTTTTATATATTTTCATGTTTTCTCATTGTTTTAATATTGAATTTGTCTAGCAAATAATAATAATAAAAAATCTAGCCCTATTTTTTAATGATAGATATTGCAACAATGTATATTTGTGTCAAGTTTTAAGTTTTAAAGTATTATATGTATTGAGATAAAAAAAAAGTTGAAAATAATTATTAAATTGTCATAATGTGTTCTAGATGAGAAATCTCAAAATCATAGTATCTTGCAGACAAAGCCATGTTTTCTTAGTGTGTTAGAGATAATTTTGCCATTTAAAAAACATAATTGTTTCTACATGTGAAATGTTTGCATTGTAAGCTTTCCAATTGTTGTGTCTCACTCACTTTCGAAACCTCTTTACTTTTCATTTACCTTCTCAATTTTTTTTGTTTGGAGTTCAGATCTCTCCCTCCTCTTCTTCTATGGCTTACTACAGGCGTCATAGTAACAAATTATACTGATAAAAAAGCTTATTATATCTTGACGATCACATGAGCACAAAAATTATCATGATCAAAGTTTGTATTAAAAGAACAAGGCTTACATGATATATGGGTGTTTTCTAAGAAAAAGTTACTCGAAGATGAATTCTTTTGTGACACATTGGAGATTTCCATATGCTAGTGGCTTCCTATTATTGCACACCTGTTGAAGTTGCAGCCCAAAGTGGCAGTACCTAACTCATTGGCTGGGCTTTATGGACTGGTGGTAATCAGATGACCTCGGGTCAGGCTATTGAAGTTGCAGCTCAGTCATGCAGTAGCCCATTATCTGGTCATCTTCAAGCTCCATCTATCCCTATCGTCTTTAGAACAGTTTTACTATGCATATTACCTCCAGTAATTACTGACAGTAATTGTAATCCAATGGTTAAGATTACTTTTTATCCCATTACTATTACTGTTAGTAATTTGAAGAAGTAATAATTTTACTGGGGTAGTACGGGAAAAATAAAAATGCCGGTGACTTCAATCGGGTCTACGTGTAGCGGCGGTGGCGGCGCCAATGGGCCCGCGAGCAGATGAACAAGAACGCACTGCGTAGATGGAGTGAAGATGCTAAAAAATTTTCCCTATACCCCTAATAATAATATGGGTAATTAAATAAATATATGAGTAAATTACATTATTACCCCTAGGTATTACCTCCGGTAATTACTGGAGGTAATATGCATAGTAAAACTGCTCTACCCGTAAGCGGTAAGCTTTATGAGTTATGAGTCAACACAGCATGCATGTGTACCGTTTAAACCATGGCTGTCAGTTAAAAAGGAATAGAACACATTCACCTGTGATAATTGCATAATAAGTATATATAATCGGTGTGCACCAATTCGAACCTACAATTTCGCCAAAACGAAAATCATAGAGCGCAGCCCACGTCCAACCGCCGACGAATGGGCGATGAGGAAGACATCACCGTGTTCATGATCAGCTTCATATTGGCGAATACTTTCTTGAGCGCCTGATCCACCACCACTTGGTTGGCATTATCCTTCATCAGTTTCTAGGCCCAGCCGATCGCCAGCGTGGATGTCGAACGGCCGCACTGCATTCTCTGCTGCTATGAGAAACAGGCATATGGTTAGCGAGTTGAAGGCTGTATGTAGCTTGGACCCTTTCATTGGCTCTCATAATTGTTGCTGCAGTTTTGACACACTTCATCTCTCTGATCGGCTATGGATTATTATATTCAAGATATAGCTCAGAAATACTATTGTCATTTCTTCACCTAAAATTGGAGGAGTCTCAACTGCACAACTGTTGCTTACTCAAGCACTGAAACCTAAATCCTATAAAAATTCATGTCCCGATGACTCCTAAGCCTATACATGGCCAAAGGTGTGGAGAATTAAACCCACAAATTTGAAGAATCGGGATGGCTTTATATATTGGCAAAAGGCACAAGCTGTGGAGAGATGAACTGATTTTTGGGGACTTGGGAGAGTCGGGCTGGCTTTATATATTGGCAAAAGGCACAAGCTGTACGTGGGTATAATCTGAAGAATCTAATTTTGAAACGACTACAAATAATGAAACTGTACGACCTGGAAGCTGTACGAAGTGGTAACCTAATCAATTCAGCATGCATGGTTACCCTTTAAATCATGGTTGCCAGTTAAAGGACATAAACACAGTCAACGCGGTGACTGGTCAGACACTCAACTTCAATTAACCATGTCTGCCAATTAATGAACAAAAATACACACACGGCAAGCACGTAAGAAAATTTGATCAACATAACGAACAATGCACAAGTAAATTCTTAGCCTGAAGTTCCACCAAAAATTTGTAGTGAGTCACAGCCAAACTACCTTCACTGTATTCTTATTGTTGCTGGTATTTCACGAGGAGGGATTCCTTCAACATGAGCGTGGTCCCTAGTAACGGACTTAAAATGATATCCGTTCTGATATCCAGAAATTAGAACAGAGTGCCGCTGGAATTTAAATGCGTTCTGGTAACGGATGCATTCTATGCCTAATTGATTAATAGATAGGAATTAACTTAATTCAGAATATTTTGATGCGTCTGTATAAGTCCTTTTGTTGGTCGTGTATGGTTTTCACCACTCACCAGTGAAGCTGATGGAGAGATCCAAACTTGCAACCTTATTTCTTGCATGCAGGTCGCAGCGCAAGAACATTGGATTGCAGAGGTGTCAGGAAAGGCAACGTGGAATAAAAAAAGGAAATCTGGAAGGAAAGTTAGGGAGGGAGAAACTCAAGTTTGCTACGTGGCGTGATATGACGGGCGCTGCCACCACGGTTCTATGCCACCGGTGCCATAGAATTTTTTTTCTCAGCAGCCGCCTCCGCCCTCCACTGTTGGCGAGAACGCGTACGGTATGGTCCAGCTTCTGCGCACATATAGTGTCGATCAGGTTTATGAACGCGTCGATAGCGAAGCCAGCGATGGAGCATAGCCTTATCCAGTGTTCTGAGAGAACCACATCGTTGTGAACAATAGAGCCTTGTATAGCACAGCCCACGGCCGAGCGCCGGCGGCAAGGCAGATGGCCTGACAGCGTCGTGTTTATGATCGATTTCATCACCTTCTTAATCCCCACAAACATGGCAGAACTTGACCTATTTCGAGCATGCATTTTGATCACCGTCGGAAACGGGGAAAAGACAATGTTCTGGCACGATAGATGGCTCGAAGGCCAGACCCCGGCAGAGATATATAGCCCCAGCACTCTTACAGCTAGCCTGGCGAAAAAAATCAAATGGTGGCTGAGGGACTCCAGAACAAACGCTGGATGAAAAGACTCCAGCAGCTCTCCACAACGCCAGACATTGACCAATTCGTCAACCTATGGCACTAGCTTAGGCCTTAGAGCATCTGCAATGGTCTCCCAATACGAGTCCCAATTGTTAGTGTAAATGGGTGATCACCAGCTACACTTGGTGTGAGCCACAATTGTTGACCTTAGAGATAAAGGTTGACTAAAGTAAAGAAGTCAATTTGATTTTTGAGGACTTTAATTGGAGGTCCTAGTATACACCAGGGTGTGCCACCCCCCCCCCTCAGTGTGCAGTGAATATAAATAGGAGGGCAGACCTAAAGAGGATGAGTTTTTCCAACACCACTAAGTTACTGCCGTCACAGTGATCCAATTACACAGGCACTAAAAACACTAGAAAGGGTACTCTCCAGCCCTAAGTGGCAATCAGTAAGAGCAGAAACAGAAGCAGATCAAGCTCTAAGAAGATGGTAGCTCAAGGCGAAGGTAATCTCCTAGCTACTGTCTGCTGTGGTGGTTCAATTACTTAGATTATTGATCCAGCAAATCTAATAGTGGTATCAGAGCCGCTTAGTCCAAGATTGAACCCCCTGATGTTAAGGTTCGAGGTCTGCTTATGAAATTCAAGTAAAAAGCTCATGATTAAGCTACTGTTATATGCATTTGCTCTCGGTTATGTTAAAACTCCTAAGTCTAAGCTCTAATACATGAGCAATGAGTAGTTGGGGTTTCGATGTTGGTGCTGTAGCATCAAGAAGTGGAGGGATTACATCAATCTAAGGTTAATTCTAAGGTTTTCCCCAAATTTTGACAAAACCCTAACCCTAGCTACAGTGAAATCCCTAATTTTTCCCCAAAATTGAAGAACCCTAACTCTAAAGTTAAAGGTGGCAGGCTTACCTCATGGAGAAGCGGGCCGGTGGTCGCCTCGACGAGCTCGGCGTCGGTCCCGTTGCTTGCTCCTCATTTCTGCTCGCTGCACCAGCTCGCGTGGAGGGGCTTCGGCAAGCAGCCTTGGTCGTTGGGTTGTCCTAGCGCTTGCGGTCACCGTCGCGCCGCCCCGAGCATAGCCGCCATCGATCTCGCCGTCACCGTTTGGCCCTCCTCGGGTGTGCGTGCGGGCTAGGTGGGTTGAAGGGCACCGGACGAGCGCCGCTCGACGGAGCCGCGTGCAGGCTCAGCCACGCGCATGCTCCGGCGAAAGGAGCTCGCCGGCGCCGTCACCTTTTCTCCCTGGTGCATCGCCCGTTCGGTAGCCGCCGCTCGTGAGAGAGAAAGAGAGGAGAGTAAAGAATGAGCTAGGGTTTCGGGAGCGTTGAAGCCGTCTTCAGTTTGATCAAGCCGCAGCGCTTGATGGCCATTGGATCTCGATCCAACGAGCTGTGTTAGTCGGCGACTTAAATGGACCTAGAGCCCAGGTGGGGATGCACGGGGGAGGAAGCGGACTGAAAGATCAATGGGCCAACGTTGGTTGGCTGCGGCCCAATTTGGAACAGTAGCTTTTGTTAATTTCCCAGCTATTCTATTTACTAATGGGCTGGGCTCTAATGGGCCTTAACAGGCCGGTTGACCCTTTAATAATTTCCAGGATTTTTTCTTTTAAAACCCCTTTCCCTAGAAATTCTTTGAGAATTAATTAGGAAACTTTTATGGATAACTATAGCGATAAATAATTAATGTTTTCCTGAGCTAATTATGAAATTACACTTATGATTACATAGAATTTTGTCCTCCCATTATGATAGTTTCATGGACAAAATTTCCTTAAAGAATATTAGTGATTAATGGCTAAGGTTTTAAGGATTATGTTGTTAAACTTTATGCATTGATTATGTTTATGTCTTTATGTTTCCGATGCAAATTAAGAATTTTAAGTCTGGTTTGTGTCTATCATTCTGGCCATAGCTGGTTGATAAATATGTGTCCACAATATTTTTTACTTTTCTTGTTCAATTTCTGGGCATAGCTGATCTTCAACATGAATAGTAAAAGAAGTTTTTACATGAATTACGTGTGACTTGTGTTTATTATTCTGGCCGTAGCTTATTAATAAATACTTGTACACGGTCATTTTATTGTTCTTAATCCATTTCTGGCCGTAGCTGATTTGGGTTTTGATTCAATAAAATAAGTTGATTATGATTCTTATAATGGTCTTAAATTTTTTGTTATGTAGCGTCTAATGCCTCACAAATTGCTGGGCTCGTTAGTGGTCTTGAGCAATTAAATGAAAGTAATTTCGTCTCTTGGAAAGAGAGATTAGAAATTAATCTGGCTTTACTGAATATTGATTAAGCTCTCCATAATGATGCTCCTATATAGCCTCAAAAGGGTGTTGAAAATTATGATACTCTGAAAAAGAAGTATGATGATAAGAAAGATGACTGGGAGCAATCAAATAGAAAATGCCTAATGATTATTAAGAGCTCCATAGTTGAAAGCATTAGAGGAGCAATTCCTGAGGCTCAAACTGCTAGAGAGTATCTGGCTAAGGTTGAGCACCAATTTAAAGGTTCCTCTAAAGCATATGCAACCACTCTTATTCAGAGGTTTATTGGAGATAAGTATACTCTTAATACAAATCTGAGAGAGCATATTATAAAAAAGTGTAACATGGCCCCAAAACTTAAGACAATGGACATGGACATTTCTGATGGTTTCCTTGTCCATTTTATTATGGCATCTCTTCCCCAAGAATTTGATCCTTTTGTGATCAATTATCTTAATATAAAAGAAAAGTGGGGAATTGATGAATTAATGGCCAGATGTGTGCAATAAGAGGAAAGGCTCAAGGTTGGAAGAATTGATTATGTCAATCATTTTAAGCATCCTCTAAAGAAGAAATATAAGAAACATGAGGATGATTATACAAAGCCTAAGCCAATCTAATTCAAGCACAAAGGAAGCAAAATCAGCAGCCAAAGTCCAAAAAGAATCCGGATGAAGAGAAAGATCCAAATGGATGCTTTCACTATGGTAAATCTGGACATGTTCGAAAGAACTGTCTAAGTTTCTTAAAGTGGATGAATTGAAAAGGTATCGATGAAGTAACTTTCATTGATGAATCACTGCATATTGATAATGCCACCAATACATGGTGGGTTGATTCAGGCGCAACAATTCATGTTGTGAATTCCATGCATGAATTAGATATGAAGAGGACCCTAAGAAAAGGTGAAAGAAGAATTAGAGTTGCTAATGGTGTGGAGAACGATGCGGAAGCCATCGGAGACTTTGACCTTATGCTTCACACTGGCTTTATGCTTAAACTAAATAATGTACTCTATGTCCCCTCGATGAAAAGAAACTTTGACCTTAGGGATAAAGGTTGACTAAAGTAAAGAAGTCAATTTGATTTTTGAGGACTTTAATTGGAGGTCCTAGTATACACCAGGGTGTGCCCCCCAGTGTGCAGTGAATATAAATAGGAGGGCAGACCTAAAGAGGATGAGTTTTTCCAACACCACTAAGTTACTGCCCTCACAGTGGTCCAATTACATAGGCACTGAAAACACTGGAAAGGGTACTCTCCAACCCTAAGTGGCAATCAGCAAGAGGAGAAATAGAAGCAGATCAAGCTCTAAGAAGATGGTAGCTCAAGGCGAAAGTAATCTCCTAGCTACTGTCTGCTGTGGTGGTTCAATTACTTAGACTATTGATCCAGCGAATCTAACACCAATACCTAAAAAATGTCATATTGGAAGTGAGAATGGCTCTAAGAGCATCTCCAACAGTCTCCCAATATGACTCCCAATACCTAAAAACTGTCATATTGGAAGTGAGAATGGCTCTAACTAACAGTCTGCCAATATGACTCCCAATACCAAAAATTTGTTGGGAGGCTCTCAATAACCACCCCTCTCCTCCCAAAAGAATGGAAGTCTCTCTCCCCTCCCAATAGCTGGTGGCTACACAAATTCCAAGCACTACCACAAATCCGCACTGTAGCGGCGGGCCAACATGTATTGTAGCGGCAGGTCAACCAAAACGAAGCTAAAATATAACTTTATTGTGGTGGGTCTTTTATGAGAAAAACAACCCGCCGCTAGAAACATTATTGAGCGGCGGATGTCATTGTCACCCGCCGAAACCACAGACCTAGAAAAACAAAAAAAAGGCTGCATCTAGGCCCATCCGTGCCCACGGGCCCAACCTTGGCCTACATATCGGAGCCCACATCTAGGCCCATGACGGTGCCTCATGGCCGCCGGGCGAAGAGGGCGACCAGATCGGGAGGGGGGAGTGCGTCACGCCTGATCCTCGAAATTGGAGTCCATTGCCCTGCCGTTGGGGAGGATGTCGCGCCTTAAGGTAACTTGCTGCCTATAACTAATTAACACCAATTTATTTAGTTGGTGTAAAATTAATGTAGAAATAATGATAAGTCTAAAAATTATGAGATAAGTTTCACAATATTAATATGAACCAGATATTGCTTGTGTTAATTTTATGCATTAAAACAACATGTTATATTTAAATTTGATTTTGAAATTTTAAATTAAAATTGATTTTGAAATATTTATATTAAAATAGTTGTTTGAATTATTATAAACTGATATTAATACTTCTAATAATGTTCATATTCAAGTTGAAAGAAAAAAAATAGTGGATGACATTATTGGGAGACTGGTAAAGTACTCACTACCTCCCAATATTCTGAAAATAGTATTGGGAGCCTCTCAAGTCCCAATACCCTCATATTGGGAGTGTAACATTGGAAGACTGTTGGAGATGCTCTTAAACCGTCTTTCAAAAGTGTAACTGCAGTTTTCACACCCTCTACATCTCTTTGATGCGTTACACATTATTATATTCAGAAATATCATGTGGGTTTGCCTTCGTTATTTTGTAGCCTCGTATGATTTTAGTTAAACTTCTTTTTTATGTTTCGTGCTTGCACTGCTCTTTCTCAACAACTAGCCTCTCACGTAGTAATTTTGCATGCTTGTTGGCGTGTCTTGTAAACATTTTGTAGGTCTTCAACTAAATCCCCTGGAAGCTCAACTGCACAACTCTTGCTAAATGAACCATCAAAATGACAACCTTGTAAAAAATTTAGAGTGAATTGTGCCCATAGTCCTTGAACTTGTTATGGGTTCTCATCCACGTCCTAGTACTCCCCAAGTGCTTAATCCAGGTCCCTAATCTTTAATTAGTGTCTGAGTGGCTGTCCAAAATGTCTCTGATGGAGATAGCTTGCTTGCGTGGCGTGCCAACATGGACAGACAGGAGATTTCGCGCACCTGTTTGGGGGTCATGCAAGACGCAGGCGAAAGGTTGGAAGGCGTAAATATGCAAGGACGCCCCCCCCCCCCCCCTAATTCTCTTCTAAATTTCATTAACAAAATCAGGATTCGTTTGGATTGTTGAAGGGTCAGACCACTCGACGACACTGATGAACAATCACGGTGAGGAAAATAGAGGCGAACAACCAGGACAACGGCGATTGAAAGACGCAAACAGAGGGGAGTTGCAGAGGCAGATCGCACGGGATGCTGGCAACGTTCCCTTCCGCTGGGTCGCAAAATTGCTCTAGAATCTGATTTCCTATGACATTCTGCTTTGATTTTAGTGTAAATTTCAGTGTTTCTTTCTTTAGGGTTTATGATTTAGGTCCAATTGAACAGTGCTTTTGGTCTTTTTTTTTAAAAAAATGAACAAGGTAGTTGCTGATGCTTGTCTATTCATTTTAGGTGCTGATTCTAAAGATTTCACTCTTGAGATTCACCATGGCAGTGTTTTTTGTGGTCTACGTGTGAACCGTGCTTATGTGGATTTAAAAGTCAATTTCGTTGATCATGTCAATGATGACAGTTGGTGCTATTTCTGGGTAGAAGAATTGATTATGCGGCTTGGCTATGGGCTTTGTCCTCCTAACCTAAAGGTTTATTGGTTAATGGTTGTTGCCTAATAAAGAACAGTCGGATGGGTTGAGAATGGTTTCTACTAGTGATCAAGACACCCTTGTCATGTGTTCAGTTGCTGATAAAGTGAAGACTTTTGTGTTGTTCTTTCATCATACAAACCATGTTGGGCGAACGGATTGGGAAGATGTGAAATCCTCCACAAAATCGAGTTGGCTTTTTATGAATCTTTTTTGCACAACAAAGTTTATTATATATTATAGACTAGTAAGTTGGCCACCCTAATAGTGCGGCTAGTTAGTACGTACACATATCAAACATCATAGATTATAGAATAACAACAATTAATTTTGTAGACAAAAGGGTATGGAATTTTTGTAGAATGAAAACCTGGTTTATGGAATTTTTTTAGAATAACTAATTTTGTAGAATGAAGACCCGGTTTATCCAATGCAGTACTCAAGAGTTTATGGAATTTTTGTTGAATGAAAATGGAACCACATTAACAGTTAGAACCATTAAAATCAGGTATGAGACTTAGAACCTGCATAGGTAGGGGGCGTCAAGTATCAACTAGCCATTTGGGGCATGATTTTGTGACCTGTGATGTATGCTCGAGCTGGATTTGAACTGATGGCGCATGCATGTGAGGGGCTGCTCATGCTTAGACCTAGAAAAAAAGCAGGGGGACTTGGGATGAGAGATTACCTACATCTGAGATTTGGGATGACGATAGGGAGGTAGGGGGCCATGGTGCTGGAGCTCCGTTGCCACCGGATCTGTCCTCTCTATCCTTAGTGTGGCTCCTTCAGTTCCCTCACCGCTAGATTCACCTTATCCCAAGCAAGTAACGTTGAGGGAGCCCTGTGCCACCACCGAGGAAGACCCGGTGCTGTTGATGATAGAGCCCACATGCCGACCCCGCACCGTGAATGGCTCCTCACAGCCAGATCCGCCTGCTGTTGGGCTAGAATGCACTCCCAGAGGTCTGAAGCAGCACCGACATGCCGCACATGGCTCCTCACAGCCCGCCCATCCCACTCGTGCAGCCATCACACCGCCACTGTGGAGCCGCGTGTGGAGGGGGCAGCCATTGCTTGGAGAGAAGCGAGCGGGAGGGGAGCCACGGGGAGAGAGGAGGTGCGGTAGAGAGAGAGAGAGAGAGAGAGAGAGAGAGAGAGAGAGGTGTTGGGGAGGACTGAGAGGCTCGGTTGGGCTATGGACTAGCATGGCGGACGCGAAGGGGGAAAAACTAAAGAGAAGAGAAGGAAAATTTTGGATCCGGTTTGAATTGTTGGAGACTCGGCTAATACGAGTCTGCAATGAAACTAGTCTATTATTGCAGACTCGATTTGTTAAAATGAGTCTCCAATATGTGTACATCTGAGGGACATTTCTAACACTTCTAACAGGATCAAAGATATTGAAGACTCATCTTACGAATACGAGTCTCTAATATATCATCAGAGACTCATTTCAAATCCGAGTCTCAGATGAAAGTGTCTTTTTTGACACTTTTTTACATAGTGGTGCACACCTCTCGTTACCTTGGGCAAGCAGGACAAATGGAACATGTGCAAGTAGTCTGAGAGGGTCCATCGTAAAATAGCAACTGCAAGCATGCACGAAATCTCTCGCCTGTCCACATTGCCACTTAGACACTAATTAATGATTAGGGATCCGGATTAAGCACTTTGAGGGTACTGGGACTTGGATGAGAACCCATGTCAAGTTTAAGGACTGCTTGTGCAAATCACTCTAAAAATTTATGTCCTGGTGACTCCTAAGCCTACACATGATCAAAGGTGTGGAGTAACAACCGAATTCAGAGATGAAGAATTGGAGCTGGACTGAAAATTGTGGGGACTCAGGCAGGCTTTATAATCGCTTAAAGCACCGGCTGTTGGTATTGTGAAGAATCAAATCTAACCGACTATAAAGTGGGAGTGTATCCAGAATCTTTACGAGTCCAACCTAATCAACACAGCATGAATGCGTGATATGTACGGATTAAACCGTGTCTGCCGGTTAACGGACTAAAAGACATTTGCCAGTGATGATGCACGAGTATATGATCGGTGTGCACGAATTGAACCTACAACTTTGCCAAAAAAAAAAAATACAGTGCAGCCCACGTCCCACTGCCGGCAACCAAAAAGATGTTACTTTCATTGTTTGATATTTGTGATCATAAAGGCTATTTTATGAGAAGGGCTCCTCTGGCACATGGCCCCTACTTGAGAGGAACTGAAATCTGCAGTCTATTAATGGTGCATCAAAACAGATGATGCAGTTGCATGCACATGTCAGTCATGATCTAATGACATAGAGAGCTTGTGGTAGAGCTTTAGTCTCTGGAAGTACAGCAGCTCTGACATTGACTCCATTTTGTTTATTATCCTTCACCAGTACGGTGCATCGTCCCCGCATCTGCCATGAGCACCTTCGTTTGGCTTGAAAACAAGCGTACGCGATGCAGCCATCTGAGTCTATGATATGATGAACAACCAACGTGGTCGCTGGTGACAACACGGTGTGTGTAGGTCATCCCAGAGAACCTGACCTCCATCACTTTCCACATGTGCATCGATGGGACAAGTCCTGACACTCGCGGTGTTGACGATGCTGAACCATTGTGTATGATGTCCTATGTTTTGTAATTCACCAGCCGTGTGGTGAACATGTGCACGTGTTGACCACGCCTAGGGATACAAGTTTGTGGCCTATTGGGTAATTGTGGGTCAACCTCTAGTTCATTTATTGTACTAGTTTTATGAGATGAAAAAAAAATATTAGTTTATTTTTAGAAGTTTTTGGCCGACCCACCGACCCAATGGGTCAAAACTTACATCCCTAACCACGCCCTTGGCGCTGGTGCATGGCGGGGAGCGAGAAGTATAGGATATGATCATGGGTACCATACCATGAGAGCCAGATGCAACTGTACGGGGTGGATCACCGTCATGACGCTAGCCTGAGGGTCGTAGGAGCTGATATCGTTGGGACTGGGGGGAGTTTTTGCTGAGGATACTTCACACGCTGCATTTTGGGCATTGTGTGTTTTGTTGTGAAATGTAGCTGGACTTGTGATCGATGGAATGCCCAGACTCTCTGTTTTAGCTATTGGACGGTCTTGGTTAGCACATGCGCGTCGTTTAGTTCTTGAATATTGACCAGCTGTAACTTTGTTAAATTTAGCACATGCGCATAGCCTGTGTTCTGGTCTACGGCTTTGTCTTATAAATTAGTTACTAAAAAAGTGAATGAAGGTAAATATAATAGAATAATTACTAACATGACTCAAAAAAGGATGGGACGGGGAGTGTTCCATATAAAACTACTTCGCTACTCAATTCCTGGATATCACCTTTATGGGTATCGTCCTTTCTTCTACTTTCACGATGAGATATAGTGCATGTACAACTACTCTACAGGTAAATGAATTCAGGTCGGGGAATGGGATGCATCCGGAATGGTTGTTGTAGATGTCTCATCAACAGAAGTTAGAAGGCACAGAAAAGAAGAGCTGTTGTGACAAAAGCCATAGGCAAGGCCGGCACTGTGGAAGCCCCAGCCTAGCAAATAAAGGGGTTCATGCAATATACACATAACCTGCAGTACCTGAGGCTGAGGGTCATTTCGAAGTTGCAAAGCTCCCCACTATGGGGGAAAAAATTACGTGCTGACGGTTCGTAAAGCGGCGCTGTGCAGCCCTGATCTCGATTGCTGCCGCGTGGCTATAGTGTCAGATCGAACACATCAGGTAGGCTTGGCGGCATCAAGGCTCCAAGACGCAACATCGGCTCAGCAGCTCGATCGGCTTCACAACATTTGCAAGCCGGAAACGGGGGCAGTGGGTATGTCTAGACCAGAATTTGTAAAGCTCTGCTCACAATTTGTGGTACAAACAATCTGATAATCAAACAAAACTGAGCGAATAATATATGTAGCAGAAGTCTGTAACTATGTATTGCAAACAATCTGATAATAAAACAATCTGCTCACAATTTGTATTGCAAATGGCTCAAGTCTGTTTCATAATCAATGGCACAACACCATGGCATTCCTACTAGAAGAAGAAGAAGAAGAAGAAGAAAAAGAAGAAATTCGTATATCAGTACAGCTTCCTTGGCGTTATACTCAAATCATGCTCGTCGGCAAGTACGCCATACAGTATCCTTAGAGCATCTTTACGGTGGGCTAAAAGAAATATGAGCCGTTTATTTCTCTTAATCTAACGGTCACGGCGTGAGGCGCCATGGATGGGACCAGGGCAGGCGGCCACAAACTTGAGTGACACCGCGCCCACGCTGCTGTCCAGCTGCACCAATTCTCCTCTGAGGTCGTCATCATCGCCATTTTTTTACGCTGCCGTGAGCCCGTGACGACGGTGGCAGATGTCGGAGCCATGCGCTGTGGATGAAAGAGGCGATTGGGATCGAGCCAAGCCGCTCCGCGTGAGAGCCAATTGAAATTTTTTGGAGTCAAGCCAACATTCGGTGCTCCCGTTCGATCTTACACTATAGCCACGCGGCAGCAATCAAGATCAGGGCCGCACAGTGCCGGTTTACGAACCGTCCGCACGTAATTTTTTTCCCACTATGGATGCACTATCGTACCCAATGTTTCCCAGTTAAGTTTGCCTAGCCTCGGCTACTATTTATTATTAGTAGGCGAGCGAGTTAGAGAAGAGGCTTAGGGATGATAAGAGAGTGTTGGTGCGTAAGTAGCCTTTATTCTAGTAGGCTACACAGCTACACAAGTCACTTAGCTCGATGTTAATTAAGAGAGTAAAGGAGGAATACCCTACATAGAAGAACCACTGTTCGCTTGTAAAGGTATAACCTTTCACTCCCCGGGGCAAACCTTGCTTCAAGGTCTTACATGTTTAGAGTTTTGACTGGATCCAGGTACCTCAACTATTGGCCTTACATGGCCTGGTATCACTATAGGAAAATCAATTTTTACCGAGTGTTTTATTCTTTGCCGAGTGTTTATTTTCGGGCACTCAGCAAAGGTGGTCTTTGCCGAGTGTCATTTAGAAAAGACTAGGCAAAAAATGCTTTACCAAGTGTCAATGAAAATACACTCGGCAAAGAAAATGCTTTGCCGAGTGTTTTTTCTTGACATTTAGCAAAGCTAGTCTTTGCCGAGTGTTTTTTCTTAATACTAGGCAAAAAATCATTTTTTTTCTTTTTCTACTCTTAAAATTTTTTATGATCTACACATACAATATGTGTGACTCCATGTTAAAATTTGGTATTTTTTGTTATTGTTTGCTATATTTAGCTAATTAATTATAATTGAAGCAATTTATTGAATAAAGTCAAATTTGAACTAGAAGTGACTCAAATATAAGAATTCAATAAATATAAAAATTATATTCATGTTATTTAGCCTAATTATAGACCTTATTCACGAAATAAAAAGAAATTTGACATAAAGTCTGAAAATCATGACCACAATAATGTGTGTCCAAATGATTTTTAAATTCTAAGAAAACTCAAATAAAGTCTAAAAACCATGAGATTTGTCACAACGTTATGGTATTACAAGTAGAAGTTATGATAATAAGTAGAGAAGGTTTCGCACAAGTTGTCACATTCTTTGCTTACTAAACGGAGAGTCTCCGAAGAATAACCTTAGAGTTGAGAATTAGTGGTTAAGATTTAAAGTTATATTAAAAATAAAATTTGAATTTGACTTTAAATTATTTTGTATAGTTCATAGATTACATAAATTGTATCATTTCAAAATTTGATTATTTTTTAAAGTTTTTTGATATTTTTAAATTATTTTGGAAGTTCGTAGGAAAATTAATTTGCCTAGTGCCTAACTTATCACTGGGCAAAGATAGTCTTTGCAAACAAGGTAAATATAAAAAAAAAATCAAAACAAGGTCTAAACACAAGTTGTGGTGTAGTGGTAGGGGGCTTCTTGCGCGAAGGAGAGGTCACAGGTTCGAATCCCACAAACTACACTTTGTGTGTAGAGGTCACAGGTTCGAATCCCACAAACTACACTTTGTGTGTAGCACGTAAAAAATCACCGAGACTTGTGAAAAAACACTAGGACGGGTTGGAGCGGGTTCTAAGAGCAAAAAAAAATTTTCTACTTTATTATGTTTTTTTTTATGATTTATATTTTGCCGAGTGTTTTTTATCGCGCACTCGGCAAAGGCAAAGAGCTCTTTGCCGGCAGTTTTTTTGCCAAGTGTTTTTGGGGCTTTGCCGAGTGCCTTTGACACATATTCCATCTTTCTAGTGCCACTCTTCTCCAACAGAGCCTCCTCACTGAGCTGAGCATTCTCCATTGCTACCATTCCTAGTATGGTCCGCTCATTCTAAGCCAATCACCCAATCAAGAAAATCAGTGTCGCTTGTGGCATAGCAAGCAGCTAATTAGTTGCATTCATCTCACGTGATTATTCCTCTATCTAACTGGTATATCAATTTAAGATATCGTTAATTTAGCTTTGCCTCCGACTTGAACTTTGCTTGTATTTTAGTACTGGAGTGAAGAGCAGCTAACCAGTGGAACATATAGAATGAAATCGAATTACTAGCTAGCTGATCGATACACATTGATTCCATGATGATAAACATATTTCCTGCTTTTTATATAAATTTTGCCTACATATTATTACGACTTGGCTATCTAACTACAAAATACTTTACAAACAGATCTAGTTAAAATATTTTAGCTTCAACGTGTAAGTGTAGTTTCAAGATTTCCATCTTTTACTGTAAACAGGGTGGCAATGATCTAGTTTATGGTTAGCATAGAAATATGTTTGATTATTTTAGATAAAAATAAAATAACCTTATGATCTAACAAATTTCTCTATTATCTGTTTTTCATCATATTATCACCTAGTCACTTTCAAACAGTGACGAAGCCACGTGCAGTGTTGATGACACTGTTTGTTGTTGAAGAGTTACATGTAAAGCATTGTTGAAGCACTGTTTATATAGCTAATGACACCGATAAAAAAATGTTCTAATCCTGGTGATCCTTAGCGCTGGCTTCACCCCTGCCTTCAACTCAAAACACCAGTGTGGGATCAAATATCTCTAATCTGGCTGGCACAATTAAGAACTCTCAATCCACTCCTTCCTTCATGGATTTGATAGAAGAGCAACGAGATCTAACTTCAGAAAAACTCTTCAGATTCATATCCAAGACCTTCTCCACAAACAAAACATTTATTGGAAACAAATAGGTACAATCAAATGGACAAAATTTGGAGATGCACCAACCAATTTCTTCCATGCAAGAGCAACTATCAAGCCTTACAGACTCAATAGGGACCTAGATTGTGGATCATGAAGCTAAGGCACAACTGCTTCGGGACTCCCACAAATAGAGACTAGGAACCTCAGAATTCTCTACCATGCAGTTTTGACCTGCAAAACTTAGTGCAACAGGTAGAAGGCCTGGAATGGCTTGAAGCCCCATTACAAAACAAGAGATAAATGCAGTGGTGGCTGATCTTCCCTCAAACAAATCTCCAGAACCAGATGGCTTTGATGGAGACTTCGTAAAAAATGCTGGCCAATTATTTCTACTGATTTCTATCAGCTCATATCCAGCTTCTTTGAGGGACATTTATGTGCCCAAAGTATCAATAGATCCTATGTGACACTGGTGCCTTAAAAAGACAACCCAACTCAAGTTAATGACTACAAGCCCATTTCCCTCTTGAACTCCACAATTAAATTGATTACAAAGCTGCTTGCCAATAGACTCCAGGTGGTCATCTTGCAGCTAGTCCATCAGAATCAATATGGTTTCATCAAGAATAGAAGCATACAAGATTGTTTAGCATGGGCATATGAATATCTCCATATTTGCCACAAATCAAAAAAGGAGATACTATTATTGAAACTGGACTTTGAAAAGGCTTTTAACAAAGTGGAACATCTAACTATTCTTCAAATTTTACAAGCAAAGGGCCTAGGAAAGAAACGAATTCAATGGATGGAACTAATCATGCAGGCAGGCACTTCTTCCATCTTGCTGAATGGAGTACCAAGGAAAGTTTTCCCGCTGCAAGAGGTGTGTTCAACATGGAGTTCCTCTCTCCCCACTAATGTTTGTTCTTGTTGTAGACCTCCTTCAGTCAATCATGAATAAAGGAAAACAAGGGATTTTTCAGCTTCCTATTCCTATAGGTGCTGAAATAGACTTTGCAATTGTACAATATGTTGATGACACCTTGATTATTATGCAAGCATGCCAAAGACAGTTAGTAGCACTCAAGGCCCTTCTAAACACCTTTGCAGACTCCACAGGACATAGCGTTAACTACAGTAAGTATGTCATACTGCCAATCAATGTGGATGCTGACAAGATGGAAATTTTAGCAGGGACTCTAAATTGTCAGATTGGAACCATGCCTTTTCCTTATTTAGGTCGGCCTTTGGGCATCACTAGGCCCTCAGTTAGAGACTTTCTGCCAATAGTGCAAAGAACTAAACATAGGCTGGTATACTGCTCTCAATTTCTTACTCAAGTGGATAAGCTTGAAATGGTGAATACAACCCTCTCTTCCCTCCCAACATTTTACATATGCACCCTTAAATTGGTAGCCTCAATCATCAACCAGACTGATAAATACAGACGACATTTCCTTTGGCGTTGGTCCGATCTCAACACAAAGAAACAACCTTTAGCTGCTTGGAAACTTGTAACAAGGCCCAAATTACAGGGTTGATTGGGTTCATTATGCTCAGAGCACAAAATGATGCCCTACTTATAAAACATCTGCACAAATTATTCAGCAAGGAAGCATTGCCATGGGTCACACTGCTATGGAACACATATTACACACAAGACAAGTTGGCAGGAGAACAAAACAAGGGTTCCTTTTGGTGTAGGGACATCGTTAAATTACTAGATCAGTTCAAAGGTATTTTACCAGTGCAACCAGGGAATGGAATAACAATTGCACTATGGACTGATGCTTGGCTCCACTCAGCTTGCAATTCCTAGAACTCTTCTCCAATGCAAAGAAGCAGGACACCTTACTATGTGAGGCCCATTCAGTAGACAATCTGGTGGATCTCTTTCGTTTTCTGCTAAGTGTCCAGGCCTATGATCAATTCCTTGCTCTTGGGCAGTTTCTATAGATTGTCCCTCTCAATCAGGAAAATGATCTCTAGGTGCATATGGGACATACACACATGTACTCTACGTCAAGAGTATATAAGCAAATTATAGGGCACATGCCAGTACACCCATCCTTCCAATGGTTTTGGAATTCATCTTGCCAACCAAAACATAAAGTCTTCTTTTGGCTTCTACTGCATGATCAGCTTAACACCAGAGGCAGGCTAAGGCAAAGAAACATGAAACTGGATTCCTATACTTGTGAGCTTTGCATCCTACAGAAGGAAGAAACTCTCAAACATCTCTTCATCAGATGCAACTTTGCCAGAAGGTGTTGGGAAACAATTGGTATTAACCTTCCTAGACACTCAACAACATTGCAAACAATAATCTGGCTCAAAAGAAGACTATTGATACCTTATTAGATGGACATAATTATTCTCATGAGTTGGAGCGTATGGAAGGTGCGTAATGAATGGATATTCAACAATGTTGCACCGCAAGTGGATGAATGCAGGTGGATGAATGCAGGAGGAAATTCTTCAAAGAACTCTCTCTGGTTATCCATAGAGTCAAGTCCAGGAATCTTGATGGGTTGCAATCATGGATACAACAACATCAGTAGTTAAGTTTAGGGCCCTTTTATTGTATTCTACTTCTTTTTTCTTTTTCTATAACATGTTCCTTTTCATTCAATAAAAGTCTATAGGAGCCTGGCTCCTCCAGTTTCATCAAAATAATTAAAAGCCATACCCATATCGTATAATTTTCTAAATTCTTATGCCTCCTATGCCTAGTTATCATTCATGACAAAGTAAAATCCGATAGGCACACAAAAGATGGATGGTAAAAGGCAAGGAACAAGATAAACACACATCAAATTAGATAAAGGTGGGGATGGTGCAAAAAGAAATAGATGTAATAAGAATCATGGGGTGAGTCGAGTATGCCTTGTATTGGATAAGAAAAATAATGGCATCTATTATTCTAAAGAATTTTGAGATACCTATAAAGAGGAGTTACCTGAAGCTCTAGGAGTTTAACGAACCTGATTCAAGTAACATGGGCCACGGTTTTAAAAACCATAAAAAAAACCATTGTTTTTGGTGAAACCGATCGGGTCTGGTTTCACTAGACAACCTGTCAAAATAAAAAAAACATAAATTTTTGAAAACATTTGTACCAAAAATTTGTCAAAAGACTAGAGGAAAAACTATGAATTATGGTGAAACAACTTTGCTAAAACAAGCAAATTTGAAAAGGCTACATGAAATGTGAGTCTTCATATCCTTTAGCACAACTAGTGACTCATCTTATGGTTATCATCATTACATGGTTCCTGTTGCATGTACATGAGTCTATGAGTGGCAAGATCTTGACATTTTTGTAATCAGTAGTTTTCACAATGGCAAACTACTTTTCATTGGATGGAAATAAGTTTGCAATAATACAAGACAGATTTGTTGCAAGCATGTGGGATTGTGATCATGTTGACCAAAGAGTACAAGCAGGCATGTTACAATGTTGGGACGAGATACCAAGGTCTAAGTCTAGGCCATCCTTATATATGAGACATATTTTCATGACCTATATACCTATTTATGTAAATCTATATGCTCTATATAATTATGTAATGGACATGTATGAGCTCTGTTTGTATGGCTTGTGTAATTTATGTGGTGAGCGGTCCATGGACTATATATTTGGAATGTATGCATGAGCCTAGCTATTGCAAATATTTAGCAAACATCATGCCAAAATTTTAATCATTTTTTGCCTCATTTATCATTGTTTACTTTAATATTGGTTTATGTGGTAGTCTAAATCGATTGGTTTATCGGTCAAACCACTAGTGGGCTAGCCGGTTTCCAATTCAAATCAAGCTATTTTCAAATTTTGACTGACTAGCTGACCAATTTTACCGGTTTTTGTGGTTTTCGAGAAATGTTGGGCCTAGTTTCAAGTGTTGAGTCGATATTTGTAACCTTGACATTGGTGCAAGTGTAGATTTTTACCCATGGATAATGCTAATTAAAGAACTAAAACATAGTCAAATTAACTAGAATTAACCAAAAATTCATCGGAGCATCTTTCACAGTTTATAAATACTATTTTGTGAGGTATTACTATGACATGTGGCCCTGATATCCCTACTTCAAAACAGAGAGTAGCATTTTTAAGCATCAACCATCTTGCTTGCCATGAAAAGGTACACTACCTGCTCATCGAGTCACATCCTAGTAGAGACAGCAGCTCTGTCCCTGGTGTTGGGTATTTTAATGATAACAGAATAAATCCGCAAGTGTACGGATACCAAAGTAGCTTTCACCTAGGAGTATTCCAAGGTATCGAATCCACAAGGAACGTGTTTGCCTAATCTTCTGTTCTAGTTTGACCAAGGACACCAAGATAATTGTGGCTTTGGGTAGAGAGGATTCCTAACAAGTATAAGGTCTTAATCAAGGTAAGAGTACTACTAGGTTGCTTGCATTGGGCATCTGGTTTTTCCATGGATCTATAGTGCAATTCCGACCAAGAGCCTACTACGTAGCCAAATGTGGAGAATTTCAAATGACAGATAGGGATGTCACTACCTACTGCCTACCTCAAGCAATCCGTGGTCAATGTGATAAACAAAGGTAACCTACGGCCTTGACACCATGTCTGTGCTTTCAATTAATCCCTTAATCTTTAGCTACGATGATATAAAACAAAGGCTCTAAACAAATAGTTGAGCGAGCAAAGCAACTAAATATAAAACTTACTTAAAAAGAAAACTTAAATACCAAGAAAGGAACCATGAAGACTTAGTAAATATGGCAAGCATCCATCGAGGTACAAGCGTGGAGAAGAGGTGGACAGGCCCACTCCTCCTCCGGGTTTCTCCTCACTCTCTCACTATTTTCTAAGCACTTTCGTAGTGCTAAAGCCTTTAGGAAATGGACCACTAAACTAATCTTGAGGTGTCTGGAGAGTGGAGCCACTCCCCTCCTTACATAGTGTCCAAAGGTGGTTCCAGAGGTGGTAACTTCACCTAGTGCACACAACCGACAATGGGAAGGCACTAGGAGGCTCCACGTGGAAGCCATGCACCATTGGGGGACCCCCCCCCCCCCCCCCCCGTTTAGCCGAACACCCTTGTTTGGCCGAACATGGGTGGTGGGCTCTCATGCCCCCTCACCTCTAGGTCTCTGATAGGTGGCCCCTCTTTTCATTTGATACCGTAAGGCGGTGGGTTAGGTCAGTTTTCTTCTGAAAGTGAGCCAACGGATCCTTGTGTTGGGCTGTGATTGGCCGAAGTTGTACTTTCTCCCTTGATGATGTGAATTTTCCATTGATTTCATGGAATAATCACTTGTAGCTAATATTTACCAACAGTTATAGAATTTATTAGTAATAAACTCCTACCACTATGTTGGTTGTTCATTTAATTGCTTTTATGCAGGTATTTCACGGTCTAAATTAGGTATTTAGTGACCGTCAACACCCGGCTCCACCGTGGGTGAGAACGCGTGCCCGACCTTGGACGTCATGATGTGTGATCAAATGATGCTCACAAACCATGTGCTAGCCACCGCTGTGTTGTGCCCAAAGTCATCGACTCAATATCAAATGGTCCAGGCTCTTCACAAACATCATCATGTTGATGTAGGCATCGACATTTTTGGAGACGCCCATGATCAAGCACGGTCTTATACAGCATTCTGAGACAAGTACTTTGTTGCAAACAAGAACTTTGTTACATCACTGCCCACAACCCACCATCGGCGATGAGGAGATGGCCCCTTGTTCATGATGGGATTCACCTTGGCAATCACCTTCTTGATCATGGTCCACATCACCTAGTGGCAATTATACTTCACCAGCCACCTAACCAAGCCGATCGCCAGCGTAGGTGAGCTCATGCTAATAGCTGGTTGAGGCACTCCATGGATTCACCCCAGAATAACATTCTAGGACGTTACCACAACTACACTAATACTAGAAATGAGAAAGAAAAGGGTTTAGATTTTACTATAAACATTAGAGAACACGGAAGCATCAAACATGATAGATAAAAAGATAAGTCAACACAAACATCACTCTACCATTTAACATTTCATAAGCATTATGTATAACTTTATTAAGACTAAACACCTCTCTACAACTCAAACAGTATACTCTAACTAAGAGCATGATACGTTCTTTATTTAAATGGCATGGCGGAACTAGAAGCATGTGTAAAGTGAAACAACGTGCCTCTATTCCCCATCCCGAGTGTGTGTCCTCCAAACTCAAGCACCTGAGAGAAAAAATGAAAGTACATGAGGTTTATGAAAACCTCAATAAGTAAACAACTTTAATAAGCTTATTTGAACCATAATTCAGTGAAACAACAATTTTATAAGAGCAACATTAAAATTTATTATGTACTAAAATATAACTCTAAGTAGCAAGATAAACATTGATAACTTCATAATTCTGAACTTCCATGCAAATGCCAATGAAAATGATGCAATGGAATGCATGTCTTCTCTTCTACCCTCAAATCCCAACGAAAGTATATGAGGGTTGCAATCACATTGCCCATTTCAACATGCATTGTTGTACCAATACTTATCGCATCAATATGAGGATACGGTGTCTGCTTTTGTGTCCATACTATGATCATAAATACTTCAAGGCAGAGAGATAAACATTCATTTAGCATATTATCTGGCTAGTGTGAAAGATTCAAATTTTGTGGAGGTAAATCAAATAACAAAGTTAAAACAAGGGGCCACAACGCTATGTATACTTGCCTTCACCAATTAATTAGAGGGAGCTAAGAACACTCCGACGGGGCACCACCTGATAACAAATAATTCTCAGCTTCAATTCAACCATATACATTAATCAAACACAAGCAAAACTCTCCTACGCATCGTGCCCACCCAAAGAACAAGGATAAACCAATTTTTCTGCAGCACTGTCGTTATTTTTATAACTTTAGAAGTACAGTAGATATTGCTATAAGTAAGTACATTACGAGTATCTACATAGAAAAAATACAACATTGGTATTCAACACAAAATTTAATTTGAATATCTACTAGTCGTAAAACAGTTTATAAAATAACACTGTAATATGTCCTCGTACTACAGGACAGTAAACTTCAAAAATTAATTCATATCTTCCTGACTAATAATCCTTTAAAAAATTGATTACATACTCCATGGAAAGTTTATCAAATTTACTATAAAATCCTCCATAACCCAAATTACAGATTTGACCTATAGGATACCGTAATCATCCATGCCACACTGACTGTCAAAACTGCAACTGACGAAAGACTAATTTCAACAGTCATTTTCAGATAAGCATATCTCCTAATATACTGAACTAAAAATTTCATTTAGATACTCATTGGAAAGATAAACAAATGCTCTACAACTTTTGTATATTCTAGCAAAAGTGATATTCGAACCCTAAGGGCCTCGAAAACTGGATAGAACCAACACTACGCAGACTGCCAGAAGATCCGAGATCCAACATGGCTGTTTGGTAGGGATTAAGACCCTAATGGACGGAATTAATACAGTGCTGAGCTTCTAACAGAGGAGAAAAACAACGTATTTCTTACTTAAGAGAATTCCCCTTCTTGATCCAAGCAGCGATCTAGACGTCGGCAGCAAGGAGCACATCGCCTCTAGGTCTCCTCCCCACGAAGGATTGACCAACAGGAGAAAATCGCAAGGAAATTCCTTGAGTTTTGCCTCCTCTTGTTTCTCCCTTGAACTCATGCTAGATGGAGAATTAGAAAAGTCAAGGGAGAGACGTGGGTGCAGGATTGGGGTTGGGCAGTTTTTCTCTTTCCTTTAATTGAACTCTAATTAAGCCTGTTTTAAAACCTTACTAAATCAATCCATTAGGCACACCAGATTTGGTTATTAAAAAAATATTTCAGGTGTTACAATTGTCGCCGACGTCAAGTGGAAGGTGATTCTGCAGCAGGCGTACGTGGTGTTTGTGGATGAGTTCGTGATCGTAGTTGATGTGTGGACAGTAGGGAAAAGTGTAGGACATGAGAAAGAAGCAGGATATGAAAGACAAGAAACAGAGGAGGCGGGCGTGACCGTACACAGTAGTGATGGCCATCGTGCCATCTGTTCTTGAGCTAGCCTCCAGGAGGCCATATATCGCTTGGTCAATGCTGTAGTGACCTACCCATGCCGAAAGGATGTATTACTCATACTCCATCTTAAAGGTCACAAGGAGAGACCTTCACATGGTCAAACAATGGATTTTGAGAACAGTGCTCGAGAAGAAGAGCACGTCATGAACTATGTCGCAACACATCATCCTTAACAACTGTGCTCACTTGCTCATCAGTTACCTGAAAAAAGTGTGGTGCTGGATAACATTATCAGCCTGATAAATTGTAATCTCCTGATGACTTCCAATCCTAATAGTCCCAAGGAGAAACCTAAGGACCCATCACATATATATAAATGCTTCAAAGTTTTGTTCATGTGTATACAATACAAAACTTAGGATCCATCACATATAAATGCTTCAAAGTTTTGTTCGTGTGTATACAACACAAAATTTAATAAGATATGTGCTTCAGCAGAATTGTTTTGACAATGAAAGCATGGTGGCTGAGAAGTCACGCCAAATTTTATAGGCTGAAAAGGATTGAGTGTATAAAACCTAAGTTAACTCCTATGCCCCTTAGAATTATGACCATATAAATACAAGGTTGTGTTGGTGTGTGAAAATTACTTATATACTATAATCAATTAACACAAAAAATGTATAACATATTATTAACCAACATTGTTGTGGAATATTAGGATATGCTGGTTGAGAGCTATATGTGATGGCTTGGTAGCATTTGAACTGCCCTGGTGTTGAATACTCCCTCCGTTCATATCACTTGTCATTCTAGTCTTCTATTTTTTTTTCTCAAATTATTTGTCATTCTTAATTACTAACATATATTTCACTCTTTACAATATATTTCTAATTCTATCTGTCTTCTCTTCATTTTTTGTGCACCCATCTTTTTCATCTATTTGTAATTCAAGAACCTTGAATTAAAGTGAAAGTAAATCAGGACAGAGGGACTAGTAACATGCATGCATCAAACTACTCGTGCATCAGTAACTTTCCTCCCTATCTTCCATGAAATGCAAGCCTGTCTTTGGGCACGAGCGACCTGGGCGACGGCACGGGGCCCCCAATTTCCTGGGGCCCCCCAAATAATACAGTCCATATACGTTACGTATAAGCAAATTCCTTAACCCAGCTGGCCCATTAATGATGTTGCATCGGTGTCTAAGCCTGCTATCATGGAATGTTTGATCCGCTGATTGATTGGCTTGCTCTTTCCGTTCGGTTGCCGCTGATACAACCATACAGGCATCGAGGCGTCGCCCAGTGCCCCGATTGAAGTTTCTGATCTGTTATGGAGAACGTAGCCGAACAGCCGCCAACAATGACATAGTCTCAACCTTGCAAATTGCCAGGAATCCTTAGACGGTAGCAGCAGCAAAAAGGAGGAGCGGATCAAGAAGGGCTGAGGGATCAGCATCAACCCGCAAAAGTGAAGCTGGTAATTCATTAATCTCTATTCTATTTTCATGAAACAATACTTTAGTGGATGAATTAAAATAAATGCATTGACTAGTGATTAGTAATGTAATTTTCTTTTTTTCCCTAGAAAGACATCAACCATGACTTCTGAGAATAGGATTAGGAGATATGATTCTGGACATCAAAAGCGTAAAAAGAAGCAAAGACTTGATGAACTAGATCGATCCCAAAAAGGAGCTATGGATAGATTTATCGTTTAAGAACCACAAGCAATACCTTCGAATAATGAGACACCTGATCAGGGCCTTGCACTTGGCAGTAACCTTGTCAATGACAATCATATTGATAGTGAGCCAGAGGCAGAAATTAATGTTGTGATGCAGGCAAAAAATAATGATGACCTAGAGGTAGAAAATAATGATAGTGAGCCAGTGGCTAAGAAAAATGATGGTAACTCTTTTTAGCCTGATATATTTGATCCTAGGTATTGGGATTCTCTTCATTCTAGTCAGATTGACATTTTGGCAAAAGAAGGCCCTAGAAGAGACTTATCGATTCGGAAAGGTCCAAAAAATAATCTTTCTAGAAGATTTTCAGCACAATTTTATACCAGAATTCCAATGAAAAGCACTCTGATAGGGATTGGCTTGTGTATTCCAAGGAACTTGATAAAGTATTTTGCTTTGCTTGCAAATTATTTAAAAAGCCCGAGCATCAACAAAGTCAGTTGACAAGTGAAGGCTTTAATGATTGGTCACATCTTGGAGAAAGACTTACACAACATGAAACAAGGCTATGATAATGGGTCCAACATGAAAGGAAAACATCAAGGGGTGCAAAAGAAACTTTTAGATGTAAATCCTAGAGCCTTCTATTCTGCTTGTGGTTGTCATAGTCTTAATTTGACACTTTGTGATATGGCCAAGACTTGTGGTAGAGCTAAAGATTTTTTCGGAATCATCCAACATATCTACACAACTTTTGCTAATTCAACTAAGAAATGGCAGATTCTCAAAAATAACATAACAGGATGGACTCTCAAGTCAGTGTCAGCTACACGTTAGGAGAGTCATGTTGAAAGTGTCAAAGCTATTCGATTTCAATGTGCAGATATTCGGGAGGCTCTACTGCAGGTATCTGATAGTGATAATGATGTTAAAACAAGCAGTGAGGCTAAAGGATTGGCAAATAATGAACTTGGAGAGTACAAATTTATAGTGGCCATAGTGATCTGGTATGAAGTGTTGTATGCTGTTAATTTAGTCAGTAAAAGCTTGCAAGCCAAGGATATGCTTATTGATGTTGCCATTGAAAAAGTGCAAGGGTTGATTTCTTTCTTCAAAGGTTATAGAGAAACTGGTTTCTTAGATGCATTCGAAAGAGCCAAACAAATTGCACTTGAGATGGATATTGGTACCACTTTTCAGAAAAAAACGGGAAATTAAAAGAAAGAGGCAGTTTGATGAGAATTCAGAAGACACAAATGTTGCCACACAATCTGCAGAGGAAGCTTTTAGAATAAATTATTTTTTGCCTATTGTTGATCAATCTATTTCATCACTAACCAGAATATTCGAGCAGTACCAGAGTTTCCAGAATAATTTTGGCTTATTATTCACATCTGATATGTTGTGCTCATTGGATAACAAGAATCTGAAATCTTCTTGTGATAATCTTGAGGCTGCCCTTAAAAAAGAGGGTCATGTTGGGTCTTATGACAATCAGATATTGATGCTAATGAACTGTATGTAGAGTTGAAATTTCTTCAAGACTTCATTCCAAAAGAAAACATTTGTCCTGTTGAGATCCTAAAGTTTTTGAAGCGACATGGCTGTTTTTCCAATGCAAGTATTGCATATAGAGTTTTATTGACTATTCCTGTGACTGTTGCATCGGCAGAGCAAAACTTTTCTAAACTGAAGCTATTGAAGTCATATTTGCGCTCTACGATGACACAAGAAAGACTTAATAATTTGGCTACCATAGCACTTGAGAGCGAAATGCTAGAGAAGATTGCTTATGAGAATATCATTGAACATTTCATTTCAAAGAATACCAAAAGAATGATGTTGTTCAAATAAAGGTTTGGATTGGTGCGTATCTTTATTTACCATAATGTTTTAAATAAATTACAATATATATATATATATATATATATATATATATATATATATATATATATATATATATATATATATATATATATATATATATATATATACTACACCTAGAGTGTAGAATAGCTTATTCTACACCCCTCACAACCAACTAGCCAGCCAGCCAACCCAAACAAGCTCATCTGGTCCAACCAAACCAGCCCAAATCCTTCCTCCCACCTCACGCGCGCTACCGGGCCCGCAGTCTCATTCCGGATGCGACCCACTAACCTGCCCTCTACCCGCACGCCACTAAATAGATCTGAACCTGCACTCGGCCCCACTTATCAGCCATTTTCTCCCCCCACACATTCCACACCACGCACGGCTGCGTGGCAGAGGCTATTTCGTGGCGGCGGCGATTGCGACGAGGCGGCGCTGGCGGTGATCCGGACGAGGCAGCGTGGGAGCCGAGAGGAGGTGCATCGACAATGATTACTCCACCATGCCTTTGGCTTTTGTTGTGTCATCGGCTCATGGCGGGGTTCAGGTACGTTGAAACCTAACCCTAGCTCCTCGCATGGCTGTTGTAGGTGGGCCGCACGGGAGAGCTCAGCGGCACCCCCTGCTGTTCCCTGACTTCAGATGAGACCCCTGTTGTTCCGCGGCCTTGTGAGTTCTCGTGTTGTTCCACGATCTCAGCGACTAGCGCCACCTTGAGCCCACGGCTGCTCGAGCGAATGAGGCAGTCCTCTTCTTCATCAACACCTTAAGCATGGTTAGCCCTGGTGAGAATCTCGTGCCCCCTCTAGTCCGTCTCCTATTTATATTTTTCCTTCATCCTACGACTTTAATTTGACCCTCTCTCTCAGTTTTTTATCCACGGAACTCATGGGAGGATGCCTGTAGTTGTCGATTTGACTAGAATTTTAGGTTCCATTTGAGGGGATTTAGGAATTTATTAATCAGAGCTGATTTTATGATGGAGCTAGCAATTGGTTAGACAATCTCGAGCTTTGGTTTAGGTTGCTCTGGGAGCAGGGTGAGTGGAAAGTGCAGTCAGCTTCTTATTCTGTAATTTCAGATGCTAGTTTGTCAAGTTTATTTGTTGTTTTTTTTGTTATTGTGCTTTGCCATGAATGCATGGAATGGAAATCAATCCACCACTTGTTCATCCAGTTACGTCAAAAAGATACTTGAAATAGCTAATATAATGGTATTGTAGAATGAGCCAAAATGAATGTGCTATGCTTTTCAGAAACCAATGGTAATCAATTTGCTGCTTGTTAATCTAGTTATGTTAAATGAGTAATGACTGAAGCTTTCCAGCAACTCTTGTGAAGGTCATACATCCTAATATGTTGGAATCCTCTGGTTTTCATTTATTTGTTAGTTTTATTTTCATGGTTTCTTTCACAACAGTTAACTGAAATGCCAATGAGCTGCACATAACGGAAGCAACTGATTGCATTTGAATGCCTTTATTTTCTCTACATGGTCATGTGATATGCCGTCCTAACTAATAATACTATGGCCTGTAACTGATATGCCATTTTTTTGATGTATCTTCTAATCTATCGTAGAATTTTTATAACTATAATGTCAATAATTTTTGCTCTATAGTATCGTGCTCTTCAGTAATTTTATTGCTTATTGACTTAGTAATTATAACTCATGATATTCCTTTTATGTGAATGCTTCAGTAATTTTATTGCTTCAGGAGTCACATTGTTCCTTTTTGAGCATGCTTCAGTAATTTCATTGCTTTCTTCTAGGTTCAGTAATTATGTTTGGTTGCCATAGATGCATGCTCAATAGTAACTATCAGGCTGCGCTCTTTATCTAGACATTGATGCATCACGTGAGTTGCCACTGATTAAACTAATTTTATAGAACCCTGCACCACAAAAAGGAAGACTGCGTTCTACACATGTATTAATATTCTATACATCTAGCCGTTAATGTATCATATGAGTTGCCATAGATGCATGTCTCGATTTGGTTTTGTTGATGGTGATTAGCGTTTGTGCATATGCTTATCTCAAGTTTTGTTACCAGATCTGTGGGTTTGAAGGGGCCATTGTTTCTTCAATGTTGTTAGTAATTTTCATTGGTCAGTAATTTTCAACTTTGTCTTTAGTAATTTTGTGCATCTTGAGTGTGAATTTGTCATGTGTATCCTCAATAATTTTGCTGCGAGTAATGTTCAGTAAGCCAGTAATCCCCTAGCTTCATTACTGAATCAATGATTTTATGATGTGCATTCTTAGTAATTTTGCAATCACAGTAATTTTTGCATTCTCAGTTTGCTTCATGCAGAAATCCCTTGCTACTATCAACTGTATCTTTAGTAATTTTTGTGCACCCTTTTCTGAATGTTCTCCTAATTTTGAGCATACTAGTTATCCAGTAATTGGTGCATCATATTATGAATTTTCATGTGCCCTCAGCAAATATTCAGCTTTTGCTAAACTCATACCTACTATTTTTTTTGTAGCATGTATTTTTAGCGCACCATATTCTGAATTGTCATGTGCCCTCATTAATTTTTTTTAGCTTTTTTACTAAACTACTATCTTCATTAATTTCATGTTTTTACTGATGAAGCCAACGGGTAATAATTTCATTTTTTACTCATGGTGCTCAGTAATTCTTGTCTTGTGTAATGTTTAGAAATTATTTTCCTATCAGTAATTCTTTTTTTTAATATGCTTGTTTGTGAGTTTCTTGTGTAATGCTCAATAATCGCTCGTATGAACAAAGAGATTCCAGTATGCTTTGAGTAATTCTATTTTCCATTAGTAATTTCTCCTGTTTTTTTTTTTTTTGCGGATTCATGAAACCATATTTGTGGGGTTGAAGGGCTCACTGTGGTTCTAACTGTTAATCCTTCGTAGTTAGTAGGGGTTCCCATCTGAGTAGCCCTTGCCTTTATCACATTCATTAGTGTGATAAGGTATGTGATTTTTACCACTAGTAGTTAATTTTCCTATCACCAGTAATTCTTTTCCTAACACCAGTAATGTGTGTTCCTTATAATTATTTTTAGTAATCATGATCTTCTTAGCGCAAAGTTAATTTTTAATAGAAAATTTGTCCAGACTTTTTTCAGTCACTAGTAATTCTTGTAACGAGTGTTTTTGCCTATTTTATTTCAACCACCAGTAATTCATGCAAAAATAGTCCATGAACAATTCTTTTCCTGTCAGTAATTCCCTTTTTTAATGTTCTTGTTTGTGAGTTTCTTGCATAATGCTGAGTATAGCTCGTATGAACAAAGAGATTCCACTGTTCTTTCAGTAATTCTAATTTCCATTAGTAATTTCTGCTATTTTTCAGTTTCATGAAGCCATATTTGCGGGGTTGAAGGGGTGTTAATCCCTCATAGTTAGCAAGGATTCCCATATGATCAGCCCTTGCCTTTATCCCATTCCTAAGTCTGATGAGGTATGTGCATTTTTACCACCATAATTCTTTTTCCTACCACCAGTAATTCTTTTCCTACCACCAGTATTGTTAGTAATCATTATATTTGATTATATTCCAAGATAAGTGACTCTACTTTATTCTACAGTCAGGCTTAACAAGCAAATCACCCATTGAACGATTCAAGGGTAACCAATTTATGGAGCAAGAGTAGGAGGGAAACTGCAAGATTATATTGATGTCTTGTTGCGGTTCTTAGGGAAATGTCTCATAGATGTGGAAATTGATGCCATTGTCGGTCATATTTTATGTGCATAGGGCGTTAAAAACTGAGGGTTCTTAGAGAATTTTTTGACAGCTAAATGTTCCAGCTTGATGTCTACTCAATCGTTTGTCTTGAGGATATTGAAAGATTTTTCTTGTGGATGTAATAAATGGTTCTCTTGTGGTAGATGATATGATGCTTTTGGGTACCATGATGTATATACATTGAAATCCTATAATAGTAAGGTCAGTTGTTTGTGTACAATGTTGTACTCTCGGCATGGATTGATTTTTCTTGTGGATGTAATAAATGGTTCTCTTGATTGGATGAAGCTTATTATGTCTGATTGTTGGCACAACATTAGACCTTCACTGAATGGTTAGCATGTGTTTTTGTTCAACACAAGGCTTTGCAATGAACAACATTACACTGTTGACTAGCAGTTGCTTGATTCAGTAATTAATCAACCAAGTAATTTTTATTTTCAATGTCACTAATTTCCCATGCAAACAGTGCCAGTAATTCCAATAACTGGTAGTGTCAGTAATTTTATACATTTTAATAATTACAACATCAATAACTAACAATGGCCAAGGAGTTGTAGAATTTAATGTGCAAAGAAGTTGGAGAATTTAGTGTACCAAGGAGTTAGAGAATTTAGTGTGCCAAAGACTTGGAGAATTTAGTGTTTATTACCACATGGTTTGGGCCCTTAGAATCACATCTTCTCCTCCGATGCTAGAAATTGGCAACTCACTAGAGAATTTAGTGTGCAAAGAAGTTATAGAATTTACTGTGCCAAGGAGTTGGAGAATTTAGTGTGCCAAGCATTTATAGAATTTAGTGTGCTAAGCATTTATAGAATTTAGTGTGCCAAGCATTTGTAGAATTTAGTGTGCCAAGCATTTGTAGAATTTCATGTACCAAGCATTTATAAAATTTAGCGTTTATTGCCACATGATTTAGACACTTAGGAACAAACATATTCTCCTCTGATGATAGAAATCGGCGGCTCATCAAAGAATTTCGTGTGCAAAGCATTTATAGAATTTAATGTGTCCAGCATTGGTAGAATTTAGTGTACCAAGCATTTATAAAATTTAGTGTGCCAAGCATTTATAGAATTTAGTGTGCAAACAGTTGGAGAATTTAGTGTCAAGGAGTTGGGGAATTTAGTCTGTTAAGGGGTTGGAGAATTTAGTGTCAAGGAGTTGGAGAATTTAGTGTGTTAAGGAGTTGGAGAATTTAGTGTGCAATACATTTGTAGAATTTAGTGTGTAAAGCATTTGTAGAATTTAGTGTGCAAATGAGTTGTAGAATTTAGTATTTATTGTCACATGGTTTGGGCCCTTAGAATCCAACACCTTCTCCTCCAGTGATAGAAATATGCGGCTCATCAGAGAATTTAGTGTGCAAACGATTTGGAGGATTTAGTGTGCTAAGGAGTTGGAGAATTTAACGTGCAAAGGAGTTGGAGATTTTAGTGTGCAAAGAACTTGGAGAATTCAGTGTGTCAAGGAGTTGGAGAATTTAGTGTGTAGAGGAGTTGGAGAATTTAGTGTGTCAAGGAGTTAGAGAATTTAGTGTGCCAAGCAATCAGTAAAATCTTTTGAAAAGTGTCAGTAATTCTTTGCTACTAATTTTTTAGTGTTCATTTATTATGCCAAGGGGTTAGAGAATTTAGTGTGCAAAGAAGTTGGAGAATTTAGTGTTTGTTGCCACATGGAATGAGTAATTTCTTTTGAAAAGTATCAGTAATTCTTTGTTAGTAATTTTTTAAAATAAGTAATTTCCTTTGAAAAGTATCAATAATTCTTTGTTAGTAATTTTTTAGAATTAGTAATTTCCTTTGAAAAATATCACTAATTTTTTATTAGTAATTTTTTGGTTTTCATTTATTTTGCTAGGGAGTTGGAGGATTTAATGTGCAAAGAAGTTGAAGAATTTAGTGTGCAAAGAAGTTGTGAAATTTTGTGTGCAAAGTAGTTGGAGAACCTGGTGTGCAAAGGAGTTGGAAAAGTGTGCAAAGTGTCAGTAATTCTTTGGTAGTATATATTTTTTAGAATCAGTAATACCTTCAGTGATAGTTTATAATCAATAATAACCATAGTGAGTAATTTCAACGCAAGTGTTAGTTACTTTTTAAAGTCAGTTTCACTTTCAGTAATTTTTTAGAATCAGTTGCAAAAGTACATTGTAGTATATTAATTAGCAACAATAGAACATTGAAACAATATAGAACACTTTCAGTAATGTTCTATGCATAAGTAACTCTCATATGTTTCATGTGTTTTCTCTATACAGAATCATCCAAGGATTTTTGTTTTTCAATAATTTAAGACTACATGTTCGATGTATCTATATTAGTCAACACAAAAAAAAAAATACATATCTATGCAAACTCAACGTCATCATGTTTTTCCTTCAATGTTGTGTCAATCAGAGATGGACGCATAAGGGTGCTCCGCATCACATCCGATGTCCATGTTGTAGTATGATTCACCATAAGAAAATTCAGTTGATCCTCCTTCATAAAAAAATCCACTAGAACAAGCCCTATAACCGACGCGGCCGCTGCTCTTTGTCTCTCTCCTGTTTGGAAGGCCCCTAAATTCGACTAGCTCGTACTACAGAACGGAAAACAAAAATCAACATGTCCGGGGCTCCGGCAGTTTCTCATCTCTAGAGTGGAAGAAGCAAGATGGTGCTATGAAGCGACTTTGAAACTGAAGCACACATTTCAGATAATCTCAAGCACTCCATGGCTCGATGGGGGAACACGATGTGGACAAGCTCCCTGGAATCCCAACCTGCAGAACCAACCAGCACCTTGTTGGCAATATTTCAAACACTTCATCTGCAACCCTACAACATTTGGATGTCCTGCAGCGGTTGGATGTCTACCTTAACAACCATCGAAGGTCCTCAAATCAGAAAAATAGGGGCAAGAAGAGCTCAAGCTAGTGCTTAAGGAGCAGAAGACAAGATGTATGTGAAAAGGAATGCTATTAACCTGCTATCTGATGGTGCTTGCCAATTATAACGGATGCCTCATCTTCGATTATTGATGAAAAAGCTTAATCATTGATGTGGCAGGTGCTCGCGGAAGCGGAGTCCTATGCCAACGAAGGTCAACGGAGTAGCGTGGGTCTATGCGGTCATGCACAGGTGCTCGCGCGGAGCGAATTGGAAGCAAGGCTCCTGCAGAACGATGCGAGGAGGCTTGGGGGCTCGAGGACGGACTCGCGCGGAGATGAGGAGGAAGCACGCTCCGCGGGATTTGTGGACGGCGAAACGCAAGGCAGTGTCACCCATCGCTCCTGCGATGATGAGGCGGAAGCAGACCCGGGTGGGCAAGGGTCGCCGCTCCTACGACGACGTGGATGATGGCGCCCGGGGTGCTCGGGGATGACGTGTGTCGAGGCAGAGTCGCCGCTTCCGCGGTGATGAGTAAGTTGCGCGCCGGCGATCTAGGTTGTCGCCGTCGGAGAGGACCGGGTTGGCAGTGATTCGGACCCGTTATGACTGGCTGCGCGCGCTTGGGAGTCTAGCTCGGCGGTAGGCTTGATCGGGGTGCTGCCTGGTGCATCAGGTTGGGTGTCGGTGTAGAATAGCTTATTCTATACTTTGGATGTAGAATAGTTCTATATATATATATATATATATATATATATATATATATATATATACTAGCAAAGTGTCCGTGCATTATTACATGCTTTAATAAATAATTTAAAATAGATAATGTAAATTGTATTCTAGATATTATATTTTATTTTCTTAATTATTACATAGCAAAAGACAATTTATTTGTTCCTAATAATGAGATATTATGTATCTCATAGTAGGTGTTTAACTTTTTCATGCTTTGACAATGTTCCATGAGAACTGTATTATCCAAATTGCGTAGAAGTTTCATTTTTTTTTATTCTATACTACTTTTGACTGATGAGATAATCATATGGTAGCCTATTAATCAGATATTTCAGAGTAATCAACCACACTGGACAATCTATCTCTGCTAGCATTGCTTTTCAACAGCCAGATAGTCTACATGAACTGGTTCCGATTAAAGTTTGATGACTTCGATCCATCCATGGTTGTACCTGAACAATAGACAACCAAAATTGTATTGTATTTTCTATAACTTCTAATTAGTGGGTTAACTTTTCATGGCCATTGTCCCCCACATGCATAAGAACCAATGATGACATTTATAATTCAAAGAATATATGTCTCAGGACATCCAATAGACCCCCACATGAGAAAATAAGCAAACATGACAAATCTGAGAATTTTATACTCACCACAAAACTTTCATAAGCAAAAAGCTCATTAACCACTGTTATTATTGTATATGCAGCACCCAAATATCAAAGCTCATTAACCACTGTTATTATTGTATGCAGCACCCAAATATTAAATTGATTCTTGGATCTACACCTGTTTAAACAAATGTATATATAAAACAATATAATAGGATATGGCGCTTGGATGCATATGGCATGAGGTAGAGCTTTTCCCCGAGTCTACATCCTGGCAGAGCAAGAACAACAATGCAGTAACCAACTGATCGCATGCAGGAGAAGTCACGTCGTTTTGCACGAGGACGATGAAATCGGTGGAATTCCTCACGGCCTAGCGTCTGAAGTCTGAACATAGTGTAGGTGAACACTAACGAAATGACTGCGATTTATTGCTCGCTCCGCATGCGATGTAGCTCATGCTAAATCTTTGTCTCGACATGGTCTCGTACATCCTGTGGCAACGTCGTCTCGTGCTGATGAGTACGGCTTTTCATACATGGGTAAAGCAGTGCGGCGGCTCCTAGCTAGTCAAAGGATTACGGGCTGCCGCTATAGGCTTGGACGGCTACTCGGCTAGCTGCGATCAACACGAAAGTAGAAGGGGGCTAATCTGGTGTCTATGCGTATGAGCATATGTCACGTGAATCTGATATGAACTTCTACGTGATTTCGAATCTTAAACAGACTCTGCGGCAGCAATTTTTTCTGGACTCCAACAGCCGTTTCGGATTGTAAATTGCCAACACCAACACCAATACCAACACCAAAATAAGCTTAATAAGACGGGGCTGGCACACTCACCTAAATTAATAAGGTATAGAGATATACTAGTAAAATACCCGTGCATTGCCATGGGTTTTTGGTAAAAGAAAATTATAATTAGAATGTTTTTTTGTAACTATAAAAGATTTTCAATTAATCAATTTTTTTGACTTGAGCATTTTCTCTATTTTTATTTTGTTTTATCTTTTTGGGTTTAAAAGAATATTCATTATAAAAAATTTGGAGTGAGTTATTATTGAAATTCTTGTTATTAGTTTCCATCCAAAATATGATGTTAAAACAATAGATTATTAATTATTGTTAATATGAAATATTGAATTAAAATCGAAGTCCAATTCAACAAAGGATTAGAAAATAGTTCAAAAGTGACTCAAACTAATTAATGAATTATTGTAGAATACAAACTAAATACGATAACGTTACGGATACATCTGGACACGAAAAAAATGGTCTAGACGACCTCACCTCCATTAATAAGTTATATATATATATATATATATATATATATATATATATATATATATATATATATTCTACACCCACAACCAACCAACAGATATAAACGCAACTCAAACCCTAAATTCTACAAATATTTGATACACTAAATTCTATAAATCCTTGACATACTAAATTCTCCAACTGGTTGGCACACTAAATTCTTGGGTTTGCCGTAGATTTCTATTACCAAACGAGAATATGTTGGATTCTAAGGGACCAAACCCTTATATACTAAATTCTCCAATTTATTTCGAAACTAAATACATGGATTCGGATCTAGGAGTGTAAATATGTAGAATAGTGTGTGTGTGTGTGTATATATATATATATATATAGGAGTAGCTACTCCCACGTGTATATCTCACAATCTAGAAAGTATCATTACATATTTGAGGTTTCTAAATTAAGTATATAGTCATACTAGAGGGTATGTGGATATACTCACTTTTTTGTTGGGAGATATGAAGTATGGAGACATACTCACTTTAATACAACAGTAAATGCGATATATGTTCATATACTTATAACTTAAAGACCCATTAAAAAATTTTATGGTTATCATTTTTAAAAATCATGTTTTAAGTATGTGTACATACTAAAAATGATAAATGAGTATGAACACATACCCAAGGTGGTTTTTCAAACGTGGGAGTAATATATATATATATATATATATATATATATATATATATATTTTGCTATACTATGACCTGTGAGGCCCCATTTTAAAATTTCGCATGTGGCCTCTGATTTTGTTGAGACGGCCTTGATGAAATGGAATATATCGTTGGCACAATATCCGTTGGCCAGCGACCTTCCAGCCAGGCGGAGCTCCAGACATCGGTTTGTACAGAACTCATAGATGCACTCGCTAAGACTGTACGCACCGACTACTGGGAGGCGTCCTCTATCCCGTCCTCCAGGACGGGATAGTGGAAGGGTCCGCTACCCGGTATGCTATCTTAGCGTATCACGAGCGATCCGCTACTCCTAGCGCGTTTCCCATCCGCCCGCTATCGGTCCACGTCGGACGGGGCCCACCATTGGAACGCGTGCACCCAACCACCCCCGGCCCTCCCGCCAGCGCGCGGAGCTCGGTGTGATGTCGCCGAGGAGGAGGCGGATGGTGAGGAGGCTAGAGAGAGCGGCGAGTCGGCGGTGAGGGAAGACCGGGTGCGGCGATGCCCGCGGGGACCGGAGCGTGAGTGCAGGAGGAGCTTGTGGCCGAGAGAGAGGGGAGAGGCCGCCCAAGATTCGCGCCCGGGCGGCCGGATCCGTGCCCTGGCCGCTGGATCTGCGCCGGAGATGCCGGCGGAGGAGCAGGAGGGTGGTGAGGCGTGGGCAATGGGGGAGGCGGGCCCGGTGGTGGAGGGCGTGACGGGGGAGGCGGGCCCGGTGGCGGAGGGCGCAACGGAGGAGGCGGGGCATCAGCGGTGGAGGCGTGTGAGAGAGGGGGAGGCGGGCTCGGCGGCGGTGTCGCGGGCGAGGAGGAGGCGGGGTGTCGGCAGAGCACGGGCGAGGAGGAGGTGGGGCGTCGGCGACGGAGGCGAGCCCGGCGGCGGAGAGCTCAAGGCCGGCGGGCGGCGGCGCTTACTGTGAGGGAGGAGAGAACGCCTTACTGTGAGGGAGGAGAGAACGCGGGCGGCGGCATAGTGCGGGGGAGAGAGAGAGAGAGAGATCGGGGAGGGGAGGAGGCATGAGTGGGAGTAAATAGAGAGAGGGAGAGGGAAGAGGATGACATGTGGGCCCCATAAAAGTTAGTTGGTATAGAGGATGACATATAGAGTATGACCGGTACGAGAAAAAAAGGTATAGAGGAAAGAATATTGATGACTAGGACATATAGAGGATAAAGGATGACGAGTGCAGTCAGTCTAAGTACCTAAGCCTCACGATCAAATACTATGCAATTCACGTGCTTGGTCCTGATTCTTTGCCTCTCTGTCTGGCTATACTGAAACTCTCTGATACCTCCCAGGCAGAGTACATTCTTCATATATATTTCATTAAAAAAGGCAAGCAAAAAGGGACACAAAATTGAGATGCATCCTAAGATGTTATGCAGCCAAAGTAGGAACCTGAACTGATCAGGACTGCAGAAGATGTGAACACCGTCTCAATTAGATACAATACACCAAGATGGTTTATAGCCAATAAAGATGTAACTGCATAAATGGGCGTCAAGTCCAAGCATGATGCCTTTTTATTTGATGGAGTACTCGGGACTGCGGTCGGCATGCTGTAGTAAGCTATGCACGAATGTGTAGGTTCTCACTGTCCACAAATAATTAAGGAGGGAAACAGAGGCAAAGCAATTCTCTTCTGCATTTGACAAGTGGCAATTGGCTACTTAAAGAGGTCTGATGCAGGCGCACTTAAGGACTCACATAGGAGATCTTTTTACGATTTTTGTAAAAGGCGATACACGTATGGTTTACTTGATTTCAGGTATGAACAATGTCTTGGCATTTTGCAACATGCTGTGACACCGAGCGCGCCAGTCCCATTCCCTCCACGTTCCCTCCCTGCCGTTGCCGAAGCTGCTGCCGGAACAAACAAGCGGTCGTAATCGTGGTGTTCCATACAATACCAGTTTTGCTTCAGAATGCATACGTCTCTCTCCATCTCCATACGGCTCAAAATTCTACTTCCTACTCTCAAGATGAAATCAAGTGTATGTGTCAACGCTACTACAGAATTTTGAACATGAATGGGATGCGTCTGGATTAGAATTCACCCAAATCCCATCTCAGCGACTTTCCCTTTCTAAAGATTATCTTGTGAGGTATTCCTATGATATGTGGTCCCTGTAACACGAGAAACTGATGCATCATGGTCTCCGTAGTTCCATTTTCGTTTGCATCCTTTCAATGTTTTTTTTTTACGTTGGCGATTTCCTGTGCTGTGTGCATCTCATCCTTCTGCTGTACTTCGTCTCAAGTTTAGTGGAACGCTCCGGACTTCTTGTAAAAAAAAATGAACTGATGCTTTCGTTTCGATATCAGTAGATAGATCAAAACAGAGTGCTGGATTTGTATGCACATGCTGACATGCACATCACTATCGAACAGAGTACCAGAGGCACCGGTGTGCTCTGTGACGCACATGAATAATTGAATAGGCGCCACATCCGAGTGATGTTCGAGATCAACCTGGCTCACAAATATAAGCGAAATGTCCAACATCAGCGCTTCGATGACCCATAGGCAGGGCCGGTCCTGAGGAGCCCCTCCTCATGTGTGTACACGTACAGGTAAGTTGATATCTGTCCTGCGTTCTAGTGTCCAGCAAGGCAGCAACTTAGCCACTCCATTAAATAAGACGCACATTGTCCACCAAATATCAAACTTCCATTCTTTTCTTCCCAAATGGACCTGCGCTCGACGCCTTGGCTATGTTATACAAGTCCAGGTCACCAGGATAGATACGCAAGAAAGTGTGGAAGCTAGGCTGCCAATGCAAGTGCCTGAGTCGTCAGTTCCTATCTCTGCTGATCCACATGATAAAAGTGGTTGGCGGGATCGACGATCGTCGCCTCTTCGCCTAGCCCCTAATTGTTCGCTACGCCCTGGTGCATACTGGTTTAATTGGCCCCTGTGCTAATTGATATTGTCCTAAGATTAATTGCTTTGATCAATTCCTAAGGTTCACATCAATGACATCGTGTGAGCGCATAAAAGATATCACAAGAAACTTTTAAGTCAATATTTAAAATAATTTTATATGAATGTTATTTTAATATTACTTGGAAGTAAATTTTAATGTTTATATCGGAGGGCCCTGACTCTTCAATTCGCCCCGGGCCTCCAAAATCACAGGACCGGCCCTGCCCATAGGGTCCATTCTCTGCGCACACAGCGTTGGGTTGATGACGAACACAGCGACGGTGTTTCAGAATCCAGCGATCGAGAACGACACGGCAGGGTCAAGCTGTCTGAGAGAACCATATATGACGTTGCGAAGAAGCGCCTTGTACAGTGTAGTTTTCGGCCGGCAACAAGGAAGAAGGCGCCGTGTTCATGATCGGCTTCATCTTGGCGAGCACCTTTCTTGATCGCCTCTAACATCACCAAGCAGATCGCCTGCATGGACATCGTCGAACCGCTCTCTGCTGTGGCGAGCACACAGACCAGTAGCTACTTGAGGTACCGCACGGATGGAAAGTGATTCCGCTGGTAAAGACCAGCACGTGGTGAGAGAGCTCATGGCACCAGCTGGGGACCTTTCACAGGCTCTCAAATTGTAACTGCAGTTTTGACACCCTCCACATCTCTTTGATGACCTATGCATTACTATAGTAAAGATGTATAGTAACTTCGAAATATCATGAGGGTTTGCCTTTTCGATTTTGCACGGCATGGTTCGAATTGGTCCACTCGGTGCATACTGATCACATATACTTGTGCATATTGCAAGCTTGTAGAATCGACATGTATAACATTAAACATGCCGCACATCTTCAACTAAATCCCCAAGAAGCTCAACTGCACAACTCTTGCTAAATCAACCACTATGGCAACAATCTTGTAAAAAATTATGTCCCGGTGACTCCTAAGCCTACACATGCATGATCTAAGTTGTGGAGAAAAACCCAAATTTAGAGATGGAGAATTGGAACTGAACTGAAAATTGTTGGGACTGGCGAGACTCGGGCGGGCTTTATATTGGCTAAAAGCACAGGCTGTTGCCTCCTTTCTGAAAAATCGTATAAATTTGACTATAAAAGGGGAGTGTACCCAAAAGCTTTACGAGTCCAACACGACCAACACAGCATGCATGTGTACCGTTTAAACCATGGCTGTCGGTTAATAATTGGAACTGAACTGAAACTTTTGGGGACTTGGGAGAGTCGGGCATGGGTATAATCTGAAGAATTGAATTTTTGAAACGACTATAAAATGAAGCTGTACCCGGAAGCTTTACGAAATGCAAATGATGAACTCAACATGCATGCGTACCCTTTAAACCATGGCTGCCAATTAAAGGATTTAAACACAATTGCCGGTGACTTATCAGACACTCAACTTCATCAAACCATGGTTGCCACTTAATGAACAAATTAAAACACACTAACGACGGCAGAGTACAGACGTAATAAAATGGGATCAACATAACGATCACTGCTAGTAAGTATAAGATACGCATTGTATGGTTCTTGAATTTTGACCAGCTGTAATTTTGTCAAATTTAGCACATGCGCATATATCCTGTGTTCAGGTCTACGATTTTGTCTATAAATGACTAAAAAAGTGAATGAAGGTAAATAATTCAATAATTAATAATGTGACTGAAAAAGGATGGTGCAGGCAATATATGTTCCATATGAGGAGTTTTACTATCCAAAGTACTGGCCATTAGTTTTGGTCAGTAGTTTGATCTAACGGTATAGATTTCATAATCTAAAATTCTAACTACTGGTTAGTAGTTTCTTAATTTGAGAACAATATTGAAAAAATAAGAGTTGTAGATTTATAGTAATTATTTTTTATTTTTATAAATAAATTATATTAACAATTTAATCTCTATATTTCTAAATCGGCGCGATTTCTCTCTCCTACGTCATGCCACGTCAGCAATTAGTGTAACAGCCGTTAGATTAAATAAGAAATAATTCTGAATCATCCGATCTTCATTAGCAAATAGGACACTGACGAGCGCTCCACAAGCGAGCGAGGCTCTCGATCCTTCTCATCTGTCGCCGTTCGTCGCCCACAATCGCCGCTGCCCTCGGCACAGGCCTCTTCTTCCTTCCTCTCCGATGCACGAGGGGCCTGCTCGCCTATCTACGAAGGCACCGGCCTCTGCTGTGCGCCCGTTATTCCGTGGCAAATCTCCTGCACGCCCGTCTTCTGCCGAAGACGGCACTGGTGGCAGCATATCTCGATGATAAAGCGCCAAGCTGCTCTGCAGTCGACACGTTCCGTTACTAGAGCAGACATCACCTACATTATGTAAAAGATCCTGAGTTGCAGCCACAAACCGCAAATCAGCCAGCCTTTTGTTTCTTCCCTTTGCTAACTTCAGATGGATTTTGTAGCAATGCTTGTTGGTTCACCCCATAAATTAACTAAATCACCGTGCATAAGCATAGTTGTCCTTGTGTTAAGATTTTTATCAGACACATGCTCATATTCTGAACTAAGTGTCGTTTCATCTGGTGTTTTGGCTAATTGAGAGATGGACCTCAACATGCTCGATAATATGCCAAGCATAAACTACAGCAAGTATCCTAGCATTCCTACTCTGTAAAAAGTCGGTCTATATTCGTAATATAGACATTAAGCAAAAGGACAAGAACTTTCTTTTCATTCTAATGTTTGCTGCAGAACGTTAGCCATAATCATTTGGAACTTTATAAGCTACTAATCTTGACATTTGAAATTGAGTCACATCTATATGTGTCACTGGTTTATAAGGTAGCTGGACATCTGAAACTCTGAATCAAGAATAGCAAATGCATTTAATTTACAATAAATCGTTTATTGTGCTTCCGGTGGTATTGGATTAGGCAGGGAAGAAGAATATCATAGCTCGTTTCTAATTGCTATGTGGCCTTTCAAAATAATGTACTTCAAATCATTAATGATTTTAGTTATTGTTCTGAAACCTTTTTCATATATTGTCAGGAAGCAATCTACAAGCAACATGGTATACCCTTATCCATATGCATCCAGTTCCATCTATAAACATCTATCTTTTTAACATTTTCTTTATTTGTTAATATATAATCTAATTTTTATACAACTTGCTAATATGCACAGGTAGGTTCAATGGCACTATGAATACTGAATCTAACAGATTTTCTTATTCGTTGACGATTGCAATAGAAAGATTTTTTTCCTAAAAATAATAATGTTGTTAATATTGCTTGATCCATTTTGTCTTTAACCATATGACTACACAAATTCGAGGCCACATATTCTTCTTTCATGGGGCAATAGTGTTCATAGGATGACTACACAAATTTTGGAACTTTGCATAGGATGACTACACAAATTTTGGAATTTTGCAATAGTGTTCCCAAGGCTTAAGAGAAAACTAGGCTGGTACATAAAGATAAATACTTGTCACATATTCTTAACTAATAACCTTCCTCTTAATTAAAACATGTCTATCCACACTCTGTGATAGAATTCTAATTTTCAATTAAAAAATAAGTGCTGCACTTTCAGCATTTTTCTTCATGCATCTTCTTTAGAGTCTAAGAAATCAATAGAGAAAAATGCTACTAAAGGAGCATTAAATTATATATAGTATTTGCAAATAGTGTCTTGCATTTATTGAAATATAGATTTACTGGCGCCCAAGGCAGGTTAGAGCGATATGGAATTTATTATTATATAGATGATGGAAAAATTAAGTTATGTGTAGACTGAAATTGGGATGAATATAAATGAATTTATGATCTGCGTAGAACATGTTTATTTTACTTAGCAGTTGCTTCCATCCGCTTATGATCGGTATGAACTCTACTCTCTGCATTCAGTTAATATGTATAAGATAATGCAATCACATCTACTTCCGGCACTATAGTTGTAATAACCCTGTCGAGCCCATAAGGAAATTTCTTTTGATGTTCTGAAAGATACATGTCGCAGGTAACTACAGTAGATTATTCAATATGTGGTACCCTCAAAAATATTCTTGATGGTTTGCTTTCTGCCCTTTGAGAAGCTTCCATTTAAACAAATGTAGGCCCAAAACTCTGAAATAGCAGTAAAAATATTAAATTATCCTAGTAGGCAGGGTATGGACAGAATTCATTTATTTTCATGCTATTTGCAACACAATCCACTTTACATCATTTATGCCTGCAAGATGAGAACGTTTTATCAATTATTATTTTAGTTTACATAGGCAGAAAATTGTCAGAATATATAATTATGTACACTTGTTTTATTGCAGAGAAGTATAAAGCAAGACTGTAAGCATCAGATTGACAGTCTGCTTGCAGCTGTGTTTTTGCCTCAATTGATATTTTAATCCAATTTCGATTTCAAAAAAAAAATCCAAATACTCAAATTTAGAGTTTTGAGGTCAACAACTACAAATAGGGACAGTATACATCTAAGAAAGAAACAGTATAGGCACAACTATACCACTGAATCAGTTGTACTTAATTATTTTATGATTTCAGTGGGCTCCTAAGCATTACAGTGAATTAGTGATGACCTGACCAATGCAACATAACTGCCGCTGCCATTTTTTTTAAGGAGCGTGACTGAGCTCACCATTTTGTGCATTACAATTGATAATAACAACACGGCGTTGTCAGCAAGAAGCAGTCCAACATATTTCACATGCTCAAGCTCAATCGTTTTGGCGTTGCGACATTGTGCTGGATGGAGATAGAAGTAACTGATAGCGTGTGGAGGATGTGCTAATCAACTGTCACTAATCAAGGATACGAGCTACATTTCTCCTTTGGCCAGGATTTAGGCACAACCTCTGTTTCAAGTTCCTTCCGCTCCTTATAAGACAATTCCGAGCGAATAGGTTGTTGAATGCTCAGCAATGAGGGTCATAAGGCGCGGCAAAATGACACGCTATCTTTCTAGTTAATAACTAATTTATATATTTTTTTAAAAAATAAACTAATATTTTAATGATTTGGTAGACTGAATATTCTATCATGAAAATAAATACAAATTTATTAATTAAAAGTGCAATTGCGAAATTATCCTCAAACTATTGACCATTAATTTTTTAAAACTACTGGTATGTATTTTGGATAGTAAGACTCCTCTCCATATAAAACTACTTCCCTACTGATTACTTGCATATCGTCTTTATGGGTATCCTTTCTTCTACTCTCACGATGAGATCGAGTGCATGTACACCCACTCTACATGTACGTGTATTTCCAGTAGGTATGGGATACATCAGGAACGGTCGTCGTACATGTCTCATGATAAAATGTTGAAAGGTCCAGAAAAAAAGAGCTGTTGTGACTAGTCCTGGGACTTGGGCCGGGCCAGAATTGTGTGGCCCGAAGCACGCCCCTTCGGCACGGCCCAAAGCACGGCCTGGCTCAGAGACATTTCGTGTCGTGCCGTGCTGGCACGGGCTATCGGGCCATGTCGTGCCTTAGTTTTGGGCCTGATGAGCAGCACGACACGATACGATCACTTGGGCTGTGCTTGGGCCAGCACGGCATAGAGGCGGCCCATCGGCACGAAGTGGCCCGATCTCAGCATATAATGAAGCCCATCTCAGCATATGGCCCAGCTCAGGACATGGCCCATCTCAGCATGTGGCCCAACTCACTTATTACTTTATTTCTTATTTTGATTCAAATCTCTTAATTCAATTATTGTTTAGATTCCACATATATAGTTCAAATGTGTTATTTTGTATTTTTAAAATCTTTACATATTATGCCTTGTCAAAACAAAGGATTTTCATTATAATGTGTACTTTCATTTTGAAATGACAACTCCATTCATTAATACCCCCTATTTATCCTTTTCTTCCTTTTTTTTATAAATCTCCAAAACTTTAATATTTTCTTTTCAATTTTTGTATATGTGTATAGATTATATACATTTACATATAGAAATTTTGATTATATTTTTTGAAGTATCTTAACTTATGTAAGATCAATTTCTCCCACATTTCTTTCAAAAGCTCATAACCTATATGCCTCTATGTATAATTTGAACACACTTTGATGCAAACAAAATTTTAAAAAAATCTACACAAAATTCTACAGTTTCATATTACCTCGGGGATAATCCCACAACAAACTTCAATTCAAATAATCCCATAACAAACTTTAATTCAAAATTCAAAATATTTTTAGACATACAAAAAAGAGAAGAAGTGTCTTGTTGGATTTCTGGGCCGTGCCCGTGCTTGACCTGGCACGGAAGCGGCCCGCCGTGCCTCGTGCTGTGCTCAGGCCTGATTTTTAGCCTGTCGTGCCGGCCGGCACGGCCCGACAGGGGACGATGTGCCACTTGCGGCCCGGCACGAGGTGGCCCGAGGCACGGTGGGCTCATGCCATGCTGGCCCGGCAAGGCCCAAGTCCCGGGACTAGCTGTGACCGAAACCATAAGCAAGGCCGGCGCTGGGGGCGCACTATTGGCTGATGGAATGTCCAATCCCTCTTTTGGCTGCAGAATCTCAAAGGTTCAAAGTTCGTCATGGTAGCTGCAATGTAACTACGGTACCCAAGATTTCCCAGTTAAGGAAGAGATCAGTGACGGCGTTTGTGGCATAGCAAAGCAGCTAATTTATTGCATCCATTTTACGTGATTTTTCCTCTGCCTAACTGGTTAACCTACCTACCTCTGATCGCAGTCATCAAAATCGCCTCCTGGCATCTCTTCTTGAGTTTGCGAGTCGTTAGTCACAGTTCTCTCTCAGGATGGATAGGTAGACTCGTCATGCGCACTTTAATCTTTGTGCTGATTAGACTTTGCTAAGCATATTTGGCTCTCGATGATCTTTTCTCGTGAGCAGTTCACATGCGGCTCTATCTTTCATGGCAGAAATCAACTGATTTTCACTCACCACATGCTGAGCCCATGAGTTTGCTATGGCACTTCCGGGGCCGTTGGCTTTGGCAATGAAATGTTTCATAACCCAAAGCCATAATTCGTGGTGTCAGTCAACTCCGGGTGCTGCCATGGCAACTTGTGCTCAATGACACGATTTCAGACACAACAATCTCTTGCCTCCGACGATTTCTGGTCCACGCTGCTGCCAAGCGGTGCGATGCTTTCACTTCATCATGATCAGGCTGAACGTGAAGCTTGTGGATACGGATACGGACGCATAGGTAGCCACCGGACGTTTTTAGCTAGGTCGTACGCGGTTTCCTGGTTACGCGACGGTCCATCCACCCATCTAACTATTTCATTGTCTCATTCATAATCCATGGAACTGCTATTTATTATATTTTCCTGAAGAATTCCTGATGATATATGTTGGAACTAACTTGTCCAAATTAATAATGTACGTACCACATTTTATTTGTTTTCCAAATTTATATATGTTATACTTATTTCGTGTTGTAACATGGGTTCTAGTATTTAATCTAGGCCATCCAAAAATCATAAAATCAATGATATATATTTTTTATTTACTGATTAACATGATATATATTTTTATCTCGAGAGCGGATGTGAAGACTTCTTTCACCTTCAAATAACAAGATATTTAGGAAATCAAACACATCCTACATGAACCGTTCTACACCACTTGGATTAACTTTTTGTCCTACCACTACGAGAAACAGGCTTTTGCTGAGTGCCAAAGATTTTGCCGAGTGCAAAATATCAGACACTCGGTAAACTACATTTTTGCCGAGTGTAAACTATAAGACACTCGGCATAACTCACCTTTGCCGAGTGTCTACACCAGAGACACTCGGCATAGAATAAGCACTCAGCAAAACTGAACCTTTGCCGAGTGTCTGACCAGGTGCCACTCGGCAAAGAGGAAAGCCGTTAATATTTTGGCTGGCCGTTAAACCTTTGCCGAGTGTTACTAACAGACACTCGGCAAAAGTACCTTTTGCCGAGTGTCTGATTGAGGAACACTCGGCAAAGAGTCAGTTATGCTGAGTGCCTACCTTTGACACTCGGCAAAAAAATAATATTATTCTATTTCTTACCACCATTTTTTTTCTGGAGGCCACAAATAGTCCACAGTACTTAATGTTCAAGTTTGGTATTTTTAAAGACAAGTTTGTTATATTTATGATATTTATTTCATTAAAGGTATTTTCTTGGATAAAATGAAATTTAAATTACAAGTTATTCAAATAATGGAATGTACGTTACCAAAATTTGATATTCATATTTGCGTTACATGAAATATCACCATCATGTTGTGGTCAGAATTTTTAAAAAAGCAAACGAAGTCAGAAAATTACTATGTAAGTTTTATGGTAAAATTTATAGACAGTTTTGCAATTTTTGTCATGTACATTGTGCACATAACTGAGAATCTCCAAAGAAGAAACAAGGAGTTATTAATAAGCTCCTTATGATTTTGAATAATTTTGAAAGTTAATTTAAATTTTACTTCAAACCATTTTATATAGGTAAAATATAAGATAAATCTTGTTATTTTAAAGTTTTTATTTATTTTTTGAATTTGCTTCATTATTCTAAAATATTTTTGCAAATACAAAGATTGTTTTTTTTACCGAGAGTCAGGCGAAGGTGCTAGGCAAATATCACATTTGCCGAGTGCCTCGGATAAGACACTCGGCGAAATGCCGAGTGCCCCCAACAGGCACTCGGCAAACAGATCTGTGCACTTATTCGGCCGTTGACCCCCTCCTCTACCTCTATCTCTCACATGCTAAGTCCACAGTCTAGCTTTGCTCTGCTGCTGCCGACCTCCCCGCGCCTCCCTGCCGCGGCGCAGCTCACCTCCCCGTGCCTCCTTGCCGTCAAGCACGTCACCTCCCCGTGCCTCGTGCGCGCCTCCCGGCTGCTCGCTGCTCGGCCGTGCCCCCCCCTCCCCTCCTCCCGCCCCCGGCTGTTGCCTGGCGGCGACCCCGCCCTCGCCTGGCTACTCGCTGCTCGGCTGCTCGGCGCCCGGTCGTGACCCCGCCCCCGCCCGGCTGCGCCCCTGCCTCGCGCTGCCCCCGCCCGCCGCACCCGGGGCTACCGCCGTCGTCGACCCCTTGCTCGGTGAAGCTGCGAACACCTCCATCTATCCAAGCTTGGCCGTAGTGCTCTCTTCCTGCTCGGTGAGCTTTACGTACTCCCCCGCCTCTATCTTTTCTTCTAGGACAAATCTGACTATGATGTTCCAAAATATCAGTATGTGCCATGAACAGAAAGATAAAGGGAATGCTCTCGTACCTAGCCATTAACAAGAACCTCTTCGTACCTAGCACTTGTTTTGGTTTTAAATTCAGAACTACCAATAGGATCATTTTAAGTCGCTGGGGGATGTGAGGAGACAAAAAACAAAAGTGCAGCTTCTTGTAAAAAAGTGGCTAAATTGACATATAAAATAGATGTTCAAATGTCCCATTTGCAGACCATCGTGCCGTTGTGTTTGTTGGCCATCATGCCACTGTTATTGTTGCAGCTATTAGAAACCTCACTTGGTAGGGGAGGTGGTAGGGGAGGTGCTGTTGAATTTTGCATTGACGGCATTGTTTTCTTTTCTTTTTTGCAGGGAGAAGCAAGGTGAGGTATACAAGACCGATTTGACCATCGTTGACACGTCACTTTGTAGGAGAGCAAGGTGAGGCAAAAAGACCCCTTTTTTCTTTCATGTTTGTAGGTCACATAACCTAGTTAGGTGTCTCCCGTTTGAAAGAGATACAGGTTAAAATATGCAGATCTTTGCATATCTATATCCGTATCTATTTTGAATTGTCCCCGGTTTTTTGGGACAGTCCGAGGATGTGTAGATGGGTTAGTTTCCATGCTCTACTCTGGTCCGAGTCAGTTTTGGCAGAACCTATTTATTGTTTGGATACACAATTTCCTTGTTAGGACGTGTATTTGGATAGGGCACAACGTGTGGCATATAACACGTGTCATAAACTTGTGAGGGACATGCACTATGATGCGTGCATCCAGGCCATCGTTGACTACAATACTAGCCAAGGAGTACGGGTAAAAAAAGAGGACGCAAGAACTATGAGGCTGAGCCGGCCACAGTATAAAAAGGTATCCCAATAATATTGATTATGATTAAGTATGTTTCATTGTATCTTCTTATCTGTCATATTCTTAATTATGTGTAGGCTCCTCCGTATTGGTGCATCAGCTATCCTGAGTGCTGGGCTCTCATTGTGGACAAGTGGTGCAGTGACGGCTGGGAGGAGACCCACATCGCTTGCCGAGAGCGACATTTGATGATGGGAGGTGCACCACACCATCAAGGCAGTCTTAGCCTCAAGGAATATAAGGAAAGATACGTATGTGAACCCTCAATTCTTTATGCTCATGCTCAATTTTTGTTGCTAAATCTCAATAATGCTGCATTTTTAATCATATTGTTTTATTCGCAGTCGGTGTCTCATGGTGGCCAGCCTATCAACACATTCCAAGCTTTCGCTTTGTCCTACAAGGGCAAGGCGACGTCTGATGTGTAGTACAACCCGGAGGACCCACCTGAGGTATAGCAATCCATCCATCCACACCCGCCTCACTGCTTACTCAGATATGGCAAAGAAGATCCATGGGCCAGGCTACGATCTGAGCGCACATGACCTTGATGGAGTGGTTGTCATGAGAGTGGAAGGAGGCAAGAAGCATGGGTGGTACTACCTCGGTGACAGCGCACTCGATACAGCTAGTACTCCTACTCTCTCTCAGATTCGGGTGCGGAGCACTAGCACTGACCCGGGCATACCCTCAGGACCGAGTTCCTCCATTCAGGTTATTCCTGTTGTATTCATCGTTCGTTCATTCTCAATACTGGGATAAAGATACCCTAGTTTAACATTGCATGGAATTTTGTAGGTCGAGCTGCAAGCAGAGAAGAAGAGACGAGAGGAGCTGTTGGCGATGGTACAATAGCTGAGACGGGATGTGGAGAGGAGGGAATAGGAAGCACAAAGGGTACAACTTGAGCAACAGAGGCGGATGGAGCAATTAGCGGCCGACCAACAGAGGCATAGTCAAGAGCACATCTCGCAGTTGTATAGCTACCTTCAAAGTTTTTCCATGCAGCTGGGTCAGACTATGCCGTCGATCCCGCAACCGACTCCCTGGGTTCTGCCACCGATACCCTGTGTTTCTCCACCGACGAATTATTCTCCAGTGAGTCTTTTGAAAATTTTTATACTTTCATTATAATTAGTTGATTAACTTAGAAACTTAGAAACTTAGATAATTTGGATAAACTTAGAAACCTAGAAACATCGAAACTTAAAGTACTCAGAGAAACTTACAAACTTAAAGAAACTTAGAAATCTAGATAAACTTATAAACCTAGAGGAATGTAATATGCTCTACTTCAAAAACCTAGAATTTTTAGAAAAACTCAGATTCCTAGATAAACATAGAAACAAACTTAGAAACCTATACAACCTAATATTTGTACTTTGTGCGGAATCCTACTCCATCGGTGGCATCGAATGAAGTGCCTCAAGAAGAGCAAGATCCGTCGCTCCCTCGCGTTTTTTTCCCGCCACCCCCCCTACTTAGTGAACTTGCATTGCTTGTCATTTGTGTTGATGAACAAGCTTGTTTATGTGGATTTAAGTGTTGTTGAACCAAATGTGATGTTTGTTTGTGGATTTGAGTATGATAGTATTTGTGATGATGAATTATGATTCATGTGTTGTTCAATTCATAAATTGTGGATTATATCCTGTTGAAATACCTGGAATGTATATTGATATTACTATGAAATGTATGTGATGATGTGTGTTTGCTAAAAGGAAAGAAACAAAAAAAATTCTGGAAGTACACTTTACCGAATGTATATCAGATGCACTCGGCAAAGTGACCATCTTTTGTTGAGTGTATCCGCAGTACACTCAGCAAAATGACCATGTTTTGCCGATTGTACTACGGATGCACTCGACAAAGATGTAGCCTTTGTCGAGTGTTTTTGGCGCAACACTCGGCAAATGGAGGGCTCTTTGCCGAGTGCCATCCGTTTGGCACTCGACAAAGGTTTTTTACCCGTTAACGACAGCTTTCCTTTGCCATGTGTCTTGAAGGCACTCGGAAAAGCTTCGCCGAGTGCCCGATAAAAAACACTCGGCAAAGAGCTCTTTACGGGCATATTTTTTACCGAGCGCTCTTTACCGAGTGTTGCATTCGGCAAAGCCTTTGCCGACTGTTTTTGCGGCTTTGCCGAGTGCCAGGAGCACTCGGCAAAACATTGGTTTCCCATAGTGTACTTTCTGCCTTCAGAACAAGGACAACCCTCTTGAATAACTAAGTACAGAAACCATATGTGACCAGTAATGGAGTATGCATATAAGGCACGCCTAGCATCCAAAACACTCCGACGTGAGTTATATTAATGTTCAGTGAGATATATGGTCTGGGCCGTGTATAACTCAGGTTGGCGAGCTGACGAGATAAGCATATATCATATCTGCGATATCCTTCAAAGATAAAAACTTTACTACCAAGAAAACCATATGGAGACAATAAGAAAACTTGAAGTTAGCATGAATGGTAACTAGGCTTGGAAGACATCGGGAAACTTGAGGTTAGTTCGATTTTCTCTGTGAAACTTATACAAAAATTAATCCTGCAACCTGCATATATGTTTCCTGATCACTGCTTCTATTTGAAACATTGACAACTCTTTCCTTCTATGCATCCATGATCTATGAAACAATGATCAGTGTGCAAATTCACCACATACTGGCCAATAATTTTGGCTGGTTTAGTGTACTTTTTTGGATGAACTTGCCAATCAAGATTACCCAACCTTAATTAACTGGTGGAGAGCTCAGCAGCATGCGCAATTTAGTTTTGAGTTTTACTATCCAAGATACTGGCCAATAATTTTGAAAAACTACTGGTCAATAGTTTGAGAGTAATTTTGTAATTGCACTTTTAATTGATAAATTTATGTTTATTTTCATAATAGAATATTAAGTCTACTAAATTATTAAAATGTTAGTTGATCTTAAAAAATATAAAATACTAGTTATTAATCAGATTGTTACTGTAACTTTATTTATAATAATAAAAACTAATTACTATAAATCTCTAACTCCTATTTTTTCTAATATTGCACTCAAATTGAGAAACTACTAGCCAGTAGTTATAATTTTAGATTATAAAATCTAAACCGATCAAACTACTAGGCAGTAGTTTCTTAAAACTACTAGTCAGTATTTTGGATAGTAAAACTCCTCTTAATTTTTTATGAAAAAACAGAGTACATCATAGAAGAGCCAACGTTATGATGGTTACAGCATGCTCCTTTTGCATGCCACGGGACCACCAAGTTTATTTGTAAAAGTTGTTGCGTTTTTATGATTTGTGTACCTTCATAGTATAGTTTTCAGTGAGAGAAGAAGTTAGGGTCACTGAAGAATATTACTGATATTTCAGCAACCCTTTGAATGAATACACGTATCGAAAATGTCCTGGTGGGGCAAGCTACGTACCCACATAAACGGCGTGAATCAGCTGTTATAAAGAACTGGCAACTATAGAGCATGCAGTCTCTCTCGGACGAACCAGGTCCTCTCCATAGCATCTCTCTATAAATTCTCCCGATCGTGTCACACACTCTATGCTTTGAGCCCAAAGTGAATAAAATAACAAATGCAACACTGCAAGCATTCGACATGTTGTGCGACTATTATCAGGACTAGGCTTGGAAGACATCAGGAAGCTTCAGGTTAGTGACGTGTGTGATGTGCCAACTCTTCAAGATTTTCTTAACTTCAACTTGCTCTTGTTCAAAACATATGGCACACACCATACACGTTGTCCAGCATAATAAACTCTTGATTTTGACACACCCAGAATCCTTGTTAGGGTCATCATGTTGCCGGAGGGGCACACCAAGACGCAATTCCCTTGGAACATCCGCGGCTCGCTCGAAGATGCCTCCACCTCGGACTTCCCTTGAGGACAGAGAGCTTATGGTAGCTCTAGTCCTCTCCGGGGAGGACACAGGCATCCTCTGTGACGAACAGGAACACCGTTGCTGTCTGAGCATTGTGAGCTTGTTGCGGCATAATCTCCTTGTACATCACAGCCTCTCTTGTGCTGTGTGCACTGGGTCCGGTACATGACCCTGCAGTACCAGATATACCGGACAGAAGCCTGCAGCGGGGTCCGGAAAAGCGACGCTAAACCAAGAGGTCGTCCCGGCGTCCGCTACTTCTGACAGACGGAGCAGAGAAACGCTAAAGCAAATAGAGAGCAGCAGTGCAGGACGCGTGTACAAAAAGAATAAAATAGATAAAAACTAATGAGTAGAGAAAAGATGGTAGTTGGATTTAGTTGAATAAAATATTGAATATTTAATATAGAGGATGGATATAGAGTATGAATGGGTGGGGAAAAAAATAGATATAGAGGAGAGAATCTTGCTGACCAGAATATAATATTTCTTTTAGAGGATAAATTTTGAATATGATAAGTGCGGACAGTCTTACAAAAACTTTGGCTTGAAGACAGTGTCATGTCCGTCTTGGTGGTGGTATACTGGTACGTTTAGTGGTAGAAGTTGGCTGAGGGACTGGTGTAACCGGTTGGGCCTGCGTAGTTATTGAGGCTACTATATACACGCTGCATGTAGAGCGTTGTGTGTTTTCTGTGAATGCTTGTCTCATGATCGATCGAATGTCCAGGCTCTTTTTCTCTAGGGTACGTATGGTGGTCTTGGCTATAAGCGCATACGGATTGTTTACTTTTTGAATCTTGACCAACTGTAATTTTGTTAAATTTAGCATATACACATTTCTTGTTCTCTGGGGATATAGCTGGTCTATTAATGACTATGAAAAGTGGAAGAAGGTACATAATTCAGCAGTTACTAATTTGACTAAGTATGGGATAGAGAGTGTTCCATATAAAACTACTTCCCTCCTGAATGCATCCATATCACCTTTATGGGTCAATGCAAGTTTCATTCCTCTACTCTCATGATGAAATCGAGTGGATACACATATACTCTCTACAAGTGAATTTTCAGCAGGTATGGGAAGCATGAGGAGCGGTTGTCGTATACTCTCGAAAACTAGTTGGATAGTCTAGATCATTGGCTTTCCAACTTTAAACGGACCTACCTCCACCCAAGCCACAAGCAAGGCCAGCTCTGGAGACGCAACATCTGCAGAATTTGTGGGGTGAGGCACCGGATGGTCATCTCGAAGCTGCAAAGTCCTGTGTGCGGCTGATGCAAAGCCTGGAGCTGTCGAAGCGGCAAACTGTATGATTAAGTTCAGATCCTGTATGTATACTTGATATATATAGTTGCCCTTATAGCCTATAATTTATAAGGATGTACAAGCCTGTTCAAGACAAATAGAACAACCAAACAATGAACTTTGTTAGCATGTGTAGTTCCTATTTTATTGCTGGTTTCTCAACGGCTTACACAAAACATTGGTTGAACAGCACAATTGCCAACGAGATGGCGCTCATGGATATAATTATGTCAGAAAATAGTGATAACAAGAAAACCAATTGCCTACAAAATTAATGTTGTCGTCCAAATAAAACAATTTCAACTGGGCATGTGAAACTTGGTAGAGTTCAATATTTCTTTGTGTCTGATATTGTGGGAGACACGATCCTACTTAAATTTCTAAAAAAATTTATTATGCTTCTTAAAGCAAATTTCATGTTTACGCTGGGAAACAGATGATCAATTTGGAAAGGAGTTCAAAACATGCAGATTAGAAGAGCGTATAAAGCTACCATGGTTAAAATTATGGCGTTTATTCTTGGGACTTGCTATCAATGGGTTATACCCAAATTAAGTCATTTAGACAGAGAGGAACAAATCAAAATGGATGTGCGGACGACTGGGCCGTATCACTAAGCCTTACAACTAGTTCAAGCCAGCGTCTCCAGCATGTGCAAATTTGCATCCCAACCGTACGTATACTGATGAACGAAACAAATTGGGGATAACGTATATGTCATTTTAAGCATTTTTCTCTCAGCACTCTGTGTGCCCGTTGCACAACACCCTATACAATATAGCAACGCTGTCACTGGCTCCACTATGTCCGTTAGAGCATCTACAGTGGAAGTTCTCATTTTAGACCCCCTACTTTCCTATTTCAGACCTGACCCTCATTGTTTAGCATTCAATTTTTTCCCCAACTCCAGCAACACTATCCAAATATAGACTTTCATTTCCCTACTGACAGATAGGACCCACTAGTCAGCAAGCCAAAAGTCTATGACATGTGGGACCCGCTTGGCAGTACCCAAAGCATTTCCCCGATGACGATGGCAAGGCACGGCCTGCTGAGCTGCGGCGAGCGTCTGCTGCTTGAGCCTGGGGAAGAGCTCGAGGCGCCGCTGAAGACGAGCTCAGAACAAGTCGTGCTCAGAGGAGAGCTCTCCTGCGGCCTCCTCGGTGGATGCCGATGCGCCACCGTGCCACAGTCGCTATTGCGCTCGCCCGCGCCTGCGCCCGTCTGGGCCGCCGCAGCTGCGGGGCCTGCCCGTACCACTGTGCCCAGGTGAGATCCTCAGTCATTGCAAAATTGACAAAAGTTGGTCAAAAGTTAATTACAATCCTGGCAGAGCTCTCTTCTTGTCTCTCTTCTCTCTTGATTGCACACATTGTGTTTGCTTCTTTTCTATGTCTAGCAATATATATACAAGCACATGGGAAACTTTGATAAGAGGTTTCCATTAATGTATTGCTTCAATGAAAAAAAAGGTATAACACGGCTTTTATGTCTTCCACGTGAGGGTAAATAAGCTAACAATTAGTAGTGTTGTTGCACTATAATTGTACACGTAGCTAAAGTCTATTAAAGAATTGTTCATCGGGCTGTGTTCCATATAACACTACTTACCTCCTGACTATATACTTCTATGGTTACAGCTCAAAACTCCTCCTACTAGTCTCAAGATGAAACCAAGCATGCGTGCCTATACTAAATTTTTAATATGAGGCCTTGTTTGGATACTCACCAATACACTCCAATCCATATGATTTAAGAGGGACTGAAAAGGAATTTAGTTTATTTTCCACCCCAATTCACTCCAATCCATATGGATTAAGATTACCCAATCAAAGCCTGAATGGGATGGATGCATCAAGGTCAGTCAACATGGGTATGCTACAGAGAGTCGTTGGCTACCTAAAGAAGCAAGCGGTCGCTCAATATCAGTTGGTGAACCGTGTGACATTCAATGGCACGATGAATCTCAGAGGACACTATTGGTAGTCAAATACTGTGTCTATCCCCTCTTACTCAGCACATTTGTTGGGAAACAGACACGTGCCACAAGATATGAACGAGCAGAGTAGATGCTTGCAAGATTTGGAATTTCTTTCAGGTGTCGCCAGAAAGAGTGAATCAGCGAGACATGCCCGCACGTGCCCACAGTGCACGCCATGCTATCCTTGTGCACTTGGACGTAACTGGTGGTGCATGCTGTTCTCAGTAAGTGCCTCGTTCTTCGACCAAGCCAGCGATTGGTCCCATGTGGGCCGTTCCTAGAGGCGTCATGCGGAGAAGGTCATTCTGCAACGGCCGTATATGTGGAATTGTGGTATGGTGTGTTTTGCGTCTGTCGCGGACAACGGTGAATGTGTTCACATGGTGACTGCGCAAGAGTACGTTGGGGCTGAGGATCTTACTGATGTTCCGGCTTACAAGTACATGTCGACTTCGACGATAAGGTGTTCCTGACCGCCATATGGACAATCACGCTAAGGCGCACTGGGATTTGGGGCACTGGTCCAAGTGACTGTAAATAGTCAGAACAGACAGGCGCTTTCTGAATTTGATCTTGTAATACGATTTTGTTTTCCATACTTTGTGGAAACGGATTAGGAAGAGAAACGGCAGAACAAGTGAACAACCAACATTTGTCAGACTGCACAAACGAAACAAATTTAATAGGTAGTAGAGATTTTTAGATCAGCATCGGGAATTAATAGAGTCAATTAAAAATCATAATTAATAAGCTTTACGATTCATGCTGGTATGATTTATATGAAAGTGGAGGGAGAAGTATTTTAGAGAAAGATCAAACCCTACATTATTCAAAGATGACTTTTATTGTCCAAAATACTGATAAGTAGTTTTAAAAAACTACTGGCTAGTAGTTTGATCTAACGATATAGATTTCATAATCTAAAATCATAACTACTGCCCTATAGTTTCTCAATTTGAGGGTAATATCGAAAAAATAAAAATTGTAGATTTATAGTAATTAGTTTTTATTGTTATAAATAAAGTTACATTAACAATTTAATTAATAACTAATGTTTTATATTTTTTTAAGATAAACTAACATTTTAATAATTTTATAGACTTAGTATTCTATTGTAAAAATAAATATAAATTTATTAATTAATAGTGCAATTATAAAATTACCCTCAAACTATTGGCCAGTAGTTTTAAAAAAACTACTGACCAGTATTTTGGACAACTAAACTCCTCTATTCAAAGCACAAATCGTCGTACAGGTTTGGAGAGCGTGATAGCACAACCGTTCCCATGATCCAGGGGCCAGAATCAAATACTCCATCCATGGCGGTCATTCATGTCATCATCCAGATCGAGAGATAGTGAGTCGCTCGCATTAGCTCTCGCCGTCTGCTAGAATGATGGCGTCCTCTGCGCTACACAATACGGCCGGAACTAGCCTGTTCTCGATCACATGATTAACATATGTGCCTAAGCAATACACGCCCGTTCCAACAGCATCTTCATCACCAGCTCCACCTTTGCGGTGGGCAAGAACGAGTAACCTCTAGCGTTACAGTCAGGGAATTGGTGATGCACGCGAACCAACGTTCTAGCAACGGCCGTGCGAGGCAACATAGCATCTCGATGATTGTGTGATCCAGCCCCTGCTGTCACGCAAAATGTTGGGTTGATGAACGAACATCATCCACTTGCTGTATGATTTAGAAGCCGTTAAGCTCAGTTTGGTCAAGTAGGCAACAACTATCATGTATGCCTCATCATCCACTAGTAACAAGCAGCTCATGACCCGCCACCTTAAATGAGTGAGACAACCGCGTGCACGGCAGATTTGATAATCCTCAAGCTCAACTACACAACTTCAGATAAACCAATCCCTAGGACCTACAACAAGTAAGTCGTAAAATTCCGATGCCTCCTAAGCCTATTGTTATCATTCGATCTGGTAGGCATGCACAAGACCCATCATAATTATTCTAGTCATAGGAGAGTCAAGGCGTCAAGCGGCTTTATATTATATAGAACAAAAAACAGCGGAAGATATTTTTATTCTTAGAGTACTGAGAATTTGAGATGGCTATAAAGAGGAGCGAAGTACATCCTTACGAGTTACGAGCCTAATACTTGACAACGTGAATGGAGCAACATGCCGCGGCAGCTGCAGGACCTGCCCGCACCACTGTACCCGGTGAGATCCTGAGTCATTACAAGATTGACAAAAGTTGGTCAAAAGTTTGATGTATTTCTTCAATGAAAAAGAAGGTATAACAAGGCTTTTATGCGTTTCACGTGAGGGTAAATAAGCTAACAATTAGTAGTGTTGTTGCACTATAATTGTACACGTAGCTAAAGTCTATTAAAGAACGGGTCATCGGGCTGTGTTCCATATGACACTACTTACCTCCTGAATGTATACGTCTATAGTTACACCTCAAAATTCCTCCTAGTCCCAAGATGAAACCAAGCATACGTGCCTATACCAAATTTTCAATATGAATGGGATGCATCAGGATCAGTCAACATGGGTACGTCAAATACGGTTGCTCAATATAAGATGGTGAACCGGGTGACATTCAGTGGCACAGCGAATCCGCGTGGACACTATTGGTAGTCAAATATGGTGTCTATCCCTTGTTACTCGGCGCATTTATTGGGACACGTGCCACAAGATGATGATTGAACATAGTAGATGCTTGCGAGATTTGGAATTTCTTTTAGGTGTCGCGAGAAAGAGTGATCCAGCGAGACATGCCCGCACATGCCCACAGTGCACGCCATGCTATCCTTGTGCACTACTTGGACGTAACTGGTGGTGCATGCTGTTCAGTAAGTGCCTCATTCTTCGACCAAGCCAGCGATTGGTCCCATGTGGGCCGTTCCTAGAGGCGTCATGCGGAGAAGGTCATTCTGCAACGCCCATATGTCGAATTGTGGAGCTAGGCGGTGGTGTTTGCGTCGGCCGCGGACCACGGTGAATGTGTCCACACGGTGACTACGCAAAGAGTACATTGGGGCTGGGGATCTTATTGATGTTGCTGCTTACAAGTGCATGTCGACTTCAACGATAAGGTATTCCTGACCGCCATATGGACAATCACACTAAGGACAAGTATAATGATGTTGTCTCATAGATTGTTTTATGCATGTCACGTAATGTTAAGACGGGTTATAAGATGACTTGTACAATGAATGGTCTTATTAGTTGTCTTCTATTAATTATAGGACTCTTAAATTTATAGATATAAAAAGGAATTTTTATATATATTAAAAAACTACTAGAGCCCGTACAATAGTGTGACAGTCGTCTCATACTCTTAAATTTTAGCGTATAAGGTGGTTGCTACGCGAAACAACCACATCTTTCTCTCATCTCTCTCTCTCTCTCTCTTTCACATCATCAAAAATCCTATGTGGTAATGCATGAGATGACCTATAAGACTACTTACATGTAGTATTATACCTGTCCTAAGAAGCACTGGGATTTGGGGCACTGGTCCAAGCGACCGAAAATAGCCAGAACATACAGGCTCGTTCGAATTTGACTCTTGTATTGTAATATGATTTTGTTTCCCATACTTTGGGGAAACGGATTCGGAAGAGAAACAGCAAAACAAGTGAACAACCAACATTTGTCAGACTGCACAAATGGAATAAATTTAATAGATAGTAGAGATTTTTAGGTTAGACCCCTCTTATCCTGCCTTTATTTTTAGGACATTCAACATGAGTGTATGCGAGGCAGGGGCGCGACATGCTGCGTGACTGACCTGTTGTGCCAGATGGAGTGTGAACGCTGTTACGGCCATAGCATGAAGACACAAAGTAATTCGTTCTTCACTTTTAATGTTTGCAACCCTGGCCAGTAATAAATAAACAGATAAAAATCCTAAAAAGTAAATTTAATAAAAGTACGGTTGTTAAAGGTTCAAGAGCATATGCTAATCAAAACCGTACCCTGGAGAAAATCTGAGACATTTGACCGGTCACCAGACTTGCAAAATTTCCCTCAAAACACCAGGCAATGCAGCATGTACAGTAACATCAATAAGTCCCCAGCCCCAACGGCAATCGCAATCTCTCACCGTGTATATGCACCACCTTTGCTTCAGTTTTTTTTTATCATAGTGGTTTTTAGCCTGCCTCTATATAGTACGTTTTCACTGTAATGGGACAGCCACACGGCCAAAAATCGATGAGGGGTGGTAGTCCCTCACTGATCTACTTACTACTATACTATGTTGCTCTGGTGCATCGAACAGGCTCATCAAATTGCTACCTCAAATCTATTTGATTGTAGGACGATGTGAATGCATATTAGATGGAAAAGAAATCTTATAACAATCACCTTGCAGTATATTATCCCCCACTTAAGAAAAATGATCTAACCAACTGATCCAAGCATGTTATATATACGGTGTTTTACAAAGGAGGTCTAGAGGGAACTAATCTATAAAACCACATTCTTATATACCTTGGGTCATTATGAGATTGACAAAAGTTGCTCATCAAAAGAGTTTATTACAATCCTGGCAGAGCTCTCTTCTCGCCTCTATCTCCTCTCTGATTGCGCACATTGTGTTTGCTTCTTTTCTATGTCTCCCAATATATATACAAGCACAAGAGAAACTTATAAGAGGTTTCCAGTAATGTATTTCTTCAATGAAGAAGAAGGTATAATAAGGCGATTTTATGACTTTCACGTGAGGGTAAATAATTTAACTAGTAGGGTTTGTTGCGGCACTGTAATTGCACACATAGCTGAAGGCTAATAATCGGTCGAGGGTGTGTTCCATATAACACTACTTACCTCCTGAATGTATACGTCAATTATTGTTACAGCTCAGGATGAAACCAAGTGTAGGTGCCTATGCTAAATTTATTTGCAATGTGAATGGGATGCATCACGATCAGTCAACATGGGTACTCCACATAGAGCCGTTGCCTACCCAAGGAAGACTGCGCTTGCTGAATATCAGTTGGTGAACCGGGTGAGATTCAGCGGCACGGTGAATCCGAGAGGACACTATTGGTAGTGAAATATGGTGTCTATCCCCTGTTACCCGGCGTGTTTTTCTTGAGACAGACACGTGCCACAAAACATACATGTTTGCAAGATTTGGAATTTTTTTCAGGTGGGGAGAGAGTGAGATCCAGCGAGACATACCCGCACGTACCTACAGTGTGCACGCCATGCTCTCGCACAACTTCGACGTAACTAGTGCATGCTGTTCAGTAAGTGCTTTGTCCTTCGCCCAAGCTAGCCAGCGACTGGTCTCTTGTGGCTGTGGGCCGTTGCTGCTGGCGTCACGCGGAGAATAAGTTGATTCTGCAACAGCCGTATGTGTGGAATAGCGGTGGTGTTTGCGTAGGGGGCGGTGAATGTGTCCACACGGATCGGAGACTGCGCTCATGGCGCTGGTGCATGGCAAGAAATGATAAATGTAGGGCAGAATGGCACGGAGAATAGGATGTATCCTAAAATTTTTAGGGATAGCAATTCATATAGGATTGCTGCTGGAGCATTATTTTGGAAAGATTTTAGAATTTTTGGTAGGTTTTAGGGATAGCAATCCATTATGCCAATGCTGCTGGAGATGGTCTATAAGAGATCAAAGATAATACAAAATGTAACTAATTTTGAAGGCATTGTTCATGAGTGTATACTCGCTTTGGTATTAGGAGCTATTACAGGCTGAGGAGGTAAGAGAGAACTTCCGATCTAGGAGCGTAGCCTTGAGGAGGACGGGGGGGGGGGGGGGGGGGGGGGTGCGCTGCATTGAAGTTGTTGCCAAGACGAAAATCTCTACAATCTATTAATTTAGGTGAACATGTTCAATCTACCGTACGCCCACAAAGTAATTGAATCCAAATCGGTTTCGTATCTTCTATATCAAGCATCAAAATCAAAAAATCATAAGTCTCTCTCATCCGGAATTCAAATAAGGCAAACTCGGACTCTATCTGGTAGCCCTCAAAAAATTCTACAACTTTGATATTCAATAAAAGTCAAGATTCCATGGTTTTGGTTTCCAAATTTATAATGCAAAAATATTTGTTCTGATCAGACTCCTCTATGCAGGTCTCTGTACGCGGCCCATATCTCCTACCTCTGAAGTCCAAATAATATGATCCATATATGTTCTGAAAAGGTCTTGATCATGTCTATAACTTTTATGTTTTAATTTTTCTTATGAGAGCATGTTTTCAAGTCTAAAATTACGTTGCAATGCAGTGTTGTTTCTATTCTACGTGAATTGATTTTTCCTATCAGTTAAAGCTTCTAAAAATCTTTAGGCATTGGGTCACGATCTTGATCTTGCATGTTGGGTTTTTATAGAGATCTAGTTCAATAATAAACTTTGTTTGTTTTTTTATTTATTTGCTCCCTTAAGTAGGAGTCTACTGAATAATCTATCTATTATATATATATATATATATATATATATATATATATATATATTTGAGCAATAAAATGAGCCACCACATTCGCTCTTAAGGGCTAGAAATTCCCATGTTAATCAGAGGAAAAAAGAAAAATAAAATTACCCATCACTGCCATTATAAAAAATAGGACTAAAATACCCTTTTGATTTTTTATAAACTACTAATTTCTCCCCGTATTGTTGTACACGACTCATACAAAATCTAAAGCAGCCATGTTTCTCCATCCGAAGTCTGCAAGCAAATGATTGGTTTTGGCATTCTGGACACAGTGACGGAGCTAGGTACAGAAACTTGGGTATTCCCATTTTATGAAGCAGGAATTTTCTTCAATTCATATTACAATACCATGGACAAAATTCTCCATTTTTGTACTAAAATTGAGTGATAATACCATATTTTGCCAGTCGTTTAAACAAATACTTAGTATAAATATTACGTAATAGTGATTGTTGCCAAAATGTTGGGTATTCCTGGGAAGAAGGCAATCGTGATGGAGCCGTACACGAACAACAGGCCTCGCCGCTGCTGTCACCACACAGATCGCTACCAAGCGATTGCTGGCCTTTATCTCTCCCATCGTCATGCCGGTTGGCCTACGCTACTATGAGTTTGCGATCTAGACAGCGGTGGAGCCAACCTACACTACGAAATAGCGATAATCACATAGCCGTAGATCAACAACAGGCTTCACCACCACCACATATAACCGAGCTACAAGAATGCTATCAGGATGGAGCTGTACAGGAACAACAGGCCTCGAAGCCATCGACTGCATCGATAGAGCCATCGACTGCATCGATAGCTACCAAGATCACCATCAACATTTGATCTGCCGTTGGAGCACGTGCATCCAGGATTTACAATCACTAAAGGAATGCCGGCAAACACAACAAAACTCTAGGACAAGTTCTATTTTGGTTTTAACATTATCGGTAAGGTAAATTACTCGAATACATTGTTTTTCCAATATGTACTTAACTGTCAGGTATCCTGAAACAAGTCGTCAAAGGTTTATTATATTGCAATATAGTTCATCAGCTTTTATCATCCAGGTGGTCCCTCTCTGTTTACTCAAGTGTCTGAACTTTTTTCGAAGGGCATCAAGTGTGCGCACTTAATTTGCCATGCTAAATACTAAAATCATGTAATGAAAGTAATAGTACTTATATGCTTATTTGTGACCAAACGTTTGAGAAGACCAGCTGCTCCGACTTCCAACTGAACTCTTTTTGTTGGTTGTAATTCTACCATGCTCATATCTACAAAGGGTTCTTTAATTTAGTATCTTGGACATACCTTCACACCTATTGCAATTAACATGTGCACATCAAGTTAACAAACCATGGACTTTTGTTTCCCCGCAAAATCACCAACTATGTCCTATGCTTGCTTTTTATCTTTGTAGTCCTCTGGAAATAAATATTAAAAAACGCACAAAAAATTTTCATGTTTATAAATAGATGAGAAGCCCAGAAGAGCAAGGTTACTTTGCATGCCCATGTTTGTTCTTGGCATATTAAAGCACTTGCAAACAAGTAGGTAAAGGCAATTGCCCTTAAGTTTAAAACTGCAGTTCGTCAACAACAGCGACAAAGCTAGATTGAAACTTATCATGGTGTCCTATAGTAAATAAGTTTATCCTAAGGAACTTATTGTGGTCAAAATCAGCTCTTTAGTAGCAAGGTTTTGCTTTACCTATGTGCCATGGCACCACTCTAGCATTATATAGCTTGGCTCCATACTCCTCCATTTTATTATTGTTATCTAGGGTGGTATGAATATATACGAACGTACTGCTTTGTTGTATTTGGTTGATAAGCATCATGGATGGGCTGTTGAGCAATCATGTGAGGCTGAGGCATGCACGCGAATAACACAGATATTACTAATTGGTATAATGTAAGCTCTTCATTTCCCCCTTCTTTTTTAATTTCATGAATTTCATCAGGTTCTGTTGATTGGCCTCTTTGATTTCTAATGCTCATACTCTATGTGGTCTATGATGGACGCCCTAATGCTTGAGGTGAACTACTGATAAGGCGTATACTATATCTTGATTCTTTATATGCTTGCACCGCATGATATTTGTCCAAAAGACTGGCACAGAATTGTGACTCCTTTGTCTTCAGCTTCCAGTGTGGAAGTTTGGGAATCATTTTGTGAGCTTGCTGGAGACATGTTAGGTCAGGTACAAGTACAACATGCTATAGAACTTCAATCCAACACAACTACACATATAAAGGATTTAGCAAATCTGCCCGATCTATAATAAGATGACAATCTGACTTTGAGATATAACTGACATACAACAATTTAGCTCATCCATCCAACCAAAATTCACACCACCGATGTTCTGTAACTTGGTGTACAGCCTTCTTAAACTACATTGCACTACAGTTCCTTAAGAGTAATTATTACGCATTTTATGGCAGGGACAGAGAAGAATAGTTTTACCATTCTATACAAGATTTAATTGCAATGATTCTATTAATCTCACATGATCAAAATTCAGAAGACCACAATAATTATGGTGAGTTTCAGACGTATTAGGAAAACAATGAGCAATTCATAATAATGGAGCCATACATCTTACCAGATCTTTGAGTTGTAAGTAGTGCCAAATGAACTCATTTGTCAATATCTTCAAATCCATTTGAATTTATAAAACTCAATTCCCCTGCTGTTGTTACTGTCGCTTCTCTTTTGCCACAATAGCAAAGTTGTTTTCAATTAAATTAGTCACAAATATTTAATGGGGCATTTGTGTCTATTACCTTAGATGCTATATAAAAAGTATCATTGATTTAATATCAGTTGAAACATCAACACAGAAAAAATTATAACAAACTAACACAACTTCAAAGTTTAATACTGAATTACTGCAAAAGCAACAGATTTACGTATAGTGATGTTCAATATAAATATACGAATCTAGACGCGCAAGTGCGCGGGTCGCCTTGCTAGTTATGTATTAAAAACAAAACCGAGCTGCGTGCTTAGCAGAAGCTGGAAACTCTTATTTCATTATCTAAACGAGATCAGTGATAAAACCAGAAGCAAAGCAGGTGAAGCGTACACGGTGGGTTGGAGCTGTTTCATGAGAATGACTGATTGATTTCTTCAAGCTTCAATATACACGTGGTCCCTAATGGACAGAAACAGAAACAGCCGATAGCCACAGCACATCAAAATGTAGTGAGGCATGTGCATACACACGTCATGATTATAGAAAAAGGTTACCCCCTACATTATTCAAAGCAGCTCTCGTCACCATCTGGAGACAGAGAGCTTGCATTAGCTCTCGTTGCCTACGAGCTGCAATAAGCGAGCAACTAGCTTGTTCGATTGCCCCTGTATATCTGAGCACTTAACGGCCGTTGCGGCAGCAGCTCCATCACACAGCTTCCACGGTGGGCGTACACGACCGTCCGACCTCTGGCGTTGTGATCAGCGAGAGCGAGCTAGTGATGCGGGCGAACCACGAGCTAGCAACCGCGGTACACGACAACACTGCCTCTCGATGGTCGTGTAATCCAGTCCCTGCTCTCGTGTGAAGCGTTGGATTGATGAACCTACACGCTGACGGCATTGTATGATTTAGAGATCGGCAAGCTATGCTTGGTCAAGTAGACAACTACTCTCTACGTCTATAAATATAAGCATTGACTTCTAGACATCATGTTTGATCATTCATCTTATTTACAAACTAGCAATATGTCCATGCGTTGCCACGGAAAAAAATAAAATAAAATAAATTTATTACTTAGACTTTCTAGATCTTGAGTACCGAATAACTACTAAAGACTACAACTCAAAGAGTACCAATATACCAATAAAGACCTAAATTTTATGTTAGATACAAGAGAGAAGATTTAGAAAAGCATTTTGTTCCTCCCTCTAGCAAAATACCTATAATTGGTTACCTTATATTACATTTTCTATCTAAATCCTATCAACTTCTAAGAGTTTTTTTGTTAAAATACCATGACATAGAAAAATTCGAAATATTTAGAATTTTCCTTGAGGACCTTACCGAAAACACACGGTCAACCTTATCTCCATCTTCCGCATCGTGTGAGTTGCCATTCAATGCCGCCGTCACCCAGCCATGGCAAATGGGAGCTCCGCTCCTCCTCGCCCTTCTCCCCTAGTGCGTCATCTCTCTTCTGCGCCATGCGAGCCCATGACATCGCCTCTCTCCTGGGCGGTGGCCAAAATCCGAGCCCGCGGTCAGGGGGTTCTTGCTCGGGTCCTGGCGCGTTTCTTCAGATGGGTGACAGAATCTGAGCAGGGGATTTTACTTCCGTACGGGGGCTCAATCCTTGCAGGATTACGCCTATGATGGATGATGCTCACTACGGTCGACGGGGCGCCACTCACGGTGATCTTTGGCTTTCACTCCCTGTGTTTCCCATGTTATAAGATGAGTTTCACTATTGCCTGTTAGCTGTTCGACGCCAGGCTTGAAGATTAGTACCTGTTTGAGCTTTGGGGAACCAACATTTTGGTCCAGCAGCAGCACGTTGCCCACTGGATTTGTTGCCATACTAAGTTTGTGGATTAGGTGTTGTTGCATGTTAGCACGTAGCTCACAGACTTGCTTACCACATTCTGATATGTTTGTAATTATTTTTCTGAACCCTGCAGTTTCAGGCATCTCAACCTTGTAGCCTTAATATTGTTTTGTTCATATAGTACTTTAAGGCCTTGATTTGTTAACCTCTTGAAGCATTAAGCTATGAAATAATTAGAAAAGTTGCAAGTACCTAATTCGTAATTGATAAATTTGGTAAAATGGTATAAAACAGATCAACTCTAAAGTTTGATATTCTAGGTGATCCAATCTTTTACTTATTTGGCTCAACCTACTAGTATCTAATACTCCCTCTGTCCCTGATAAAGTGTCGTTCTATGTTTTAAATTTTGTCCCCATGAAAGTGTCGCTCTCGGGGGTACCAAGGTGTCTCTGCTTCTCTATTAAAGACACTGACAGGAATAAAAAAGAGAAAAACACAAGCAGCAGAACTCTGAAGAACTCGTGCCTACCCTCTCCTCCCCATCTCCACAGCGGCGATGCAGCCGACGAGGAGCACGGACGGCGAGGAGGCTGCTCGGCGGCACAGAACTCGTGCGGGCGGTGGGTAGCCGCTCTACGGCGTGCAGATGGCGAGGAGGCTGCTCGGCGGCGCTGAGCTCGCGCGGACGGCCATGAGCTGCTCGGCGGTGCGGAGCTCATGTAGACAGCGAGGAGGGTGCTTGGCATCGTGGAACTCGTGCAGACGGCGGGGAGCTGCTCGGCGGCGCGGACCTCGGGCGGATGGCAGGGCGTGAATGAAGAAGATCTGCATGGACGACAAGGAGGTCTGGGGCAAGGGACAACATAGCCACTCCTCTCGTTTTCCTCTCCTCATCTCGCCCTTTCTGCTCTAGATCTGGCGATTTGCTCGAAGCGCTAACAGCTGATGCCAGCAGTAGCTGTGCGGTGACGGCAATGGCCAGCAGCAGCTGCGCGGTGGTGACTGCCTGACTGCTGTGAGCTGCTCGGTGGTGGCCAGCGCTAGAGATGAAGACCGGGAGACAAAGAAAGCTAGGAAGGGAACAGAGATGGGGAGGAAGCAGTAAATGAGGGTAGCAGCGTAAATGACTTAATGCTTTGGTCTCCGTGCTTTTTTTTTCCTAGAGCATCACTTTTTCGGGGACGGAGGGAGTACTACTTTTCTCTCTAAAAATATTATTTATAATAAAAGTATTTTCTTTATAATTTAGTGTGAACTTTGACCATTAAAACATAAGTAGTATTTTTTAGTGGAGTTAACTGATCCAGAGGGGGGTTGGATTGGTGTGTAAGTCCATACTTGGACTCTGTTTACATGTGGTTTGGTTTTTACAATGTTAATAAGTTTTTGGGCCTAAGCAACTGATATGAATAATTAAGTTAGTGGATGCCTTTTCAGTGCAGAAGTCTTCCTCACCTTGTGTGTCACAACGGGCTTGTGCGTCCACCGTAGCTTGAGGGTGGAGGTTTGCTACCCCGATGGTGCGTTCGTGGGTGACCTGCGAGCGTCACGGCACGACACGTGAAGTTGCGGCATGGCACGTGAAGTTGTTGCACCCACGGCGATAGTCGTGGTGTCCTTGGTCACGCGGCAGCTGCGGCAACCATTTTTGGTCAGTCGTGGTGTTGTACAAGTTGATTTTATTTGCTACTATTATTTGAGGGAATAATGTACGTGAACTAGACTGCTTTGTTGTGATTTTTATATTATTTATAATCCAAAGCTGATTAGTTTATTTGAACGTCTCGGAATTGGTTTTGATATGATTGGTGCGGACACCAGACCAGACTATACTTAGACCAACACCAAAATACGTTTAGGACTATACTTAGACCAACACCAAAATATATGGGCAGACGGACTCACTTCAATTAATAAGATGTATAAATTTTGTAAAATTATAAAATAAATAGTTATACTTCAAGTGTATCTTATAATATTTAAATCATAACAAAATAGATAATATTTTTATAAACATTTTAATAATAATGAATGATCAAATGTAATATTTAAAAGTCAACAAATTCTTATATTTGCAAACAGAAGAAGTATTATGTTGTACCTCGTCCTCTTGTAACACGCAAACGCAATCTACAGCCGCCACTTGAGGAAGACAACGACGTGTGTGGCAATTTTGATAATATTATATACGCTCAATTACACAACTTTCGATAAACCAAACCCCACAACCTAAATCATATAAGTCGGAAAATTCCGATGCGTCCTAAGCCTATTGTTATCAATTGTCATTCGATCTGTAGGCATACACAAGATTACAAGACACAGTGGAATGCAAGGAGCACTCATCTAAATTATAAGAGTCCTGGAGAGTCAAGCAAGTTTTATACTATATAGGATGAATAAACAGTGGCCGTTATTATTTTAAGAGTATTGAGATGGCTATAAAGAGCAACGAGGTACCTAAGCTTTACAAGTCTTATCAGCTCGATGGACTAAGTATTGGTAGTGCACTACAGGAAAACAGGCGTATGCCGTGTGCACTAGGCACACGGCAAAACCCCTATTGCACACGGCACAGTTTGTGCCGTGTGTTACACACGGCATAGCCCACACGGCTATGTTTTTGACGGCACAATATTTGTGCCGTGTGCATTTTCACGGGCACACGGCACAGTCATTCCCCATGTGCCGTGTGCCATTTTATTGATGGCAAAGCAAAGTGACGACGACGTGAAAACAATCTGTGTCGTGTGCCCCCCCCCCCCCCCCATCTAGCACATGATACAAATAACAAACTATGCCGTGTGCCCCTCCTGTCTGGCACACGGCACAAGTGACCAACTGTGCCGTGTGTCATGGTCAAGACACATGGCACAGTTTTGCCCAGGCTGTTAGGTTCTGGCCTCTGTGCCACACACGGCACAGAGGCCATAATCTGCCTTAAAAATATAGAATTAGCAGCTCCGGACCATTGAAAACACATCAAATCATCACAAGCATTAAAATGCCACAATATTCATCACATGCAACATTCAAACATTATAATGAGCATCCTCAACACTTATATCATCACAGACATTAAACACAATATCAACACGATCCGAAAGTATCGTCATCACAAAGTATGAACGAGCATCACAAACATACAAGATCAGTGGTCCCAGGGCCGATCACAGACATTAAACATAGTATCAACATGATTCGAAAGTATCATCATCACAAAGTATGAACGAGCATAACAAACATACAAGATCAGTGGTCCCAGGGCCGCCAATCATGTGCGGCTTTGTCTTATGGCGAGCATTGGTCTTGTGGCCCTTCATTCGATGCCGCCGACGGATTCTGCATAAGTGAATGCACAAGAGAGATGTGTTGATTAATGATTTCGACAAGGAAATGCTATTATCACTAGTAAATGAAACAATGAGATGTGAATGCTATTATCACTACTTAGTTAAGCAATGAGAAGTGAATGTTATTGTTACTACTAAATGAAGCAAGTAGAATGGACTGCTATTATGACTAGGTTGTTTATCCAAGGACAAGAAAATTGTATTATCACTAACAAATGAAGGTAGGACGATAGAATGCTATTAGCACTACTAAATGAAGAAGGAACAAAATACAAAGTAACTCATTCCTACTCACCGGAGTAAAAGCACGAGGAGTAGCTGCCGGAGACGGTGCGAACAAGTTTGGTGGAGGTGATGTACCCATCTGCGACGCCATCCACTGGAGCAGCCGCTGTTGGTTCTCCTCAGCCCTCCGTCGATCCTTCTCGGCCCTCCGTCGATCCTCCTCACGTAGGCGGGTCACTTCATCCAGTTGGGCCTACAAAATTCACCCAACCTTTATGATCCAAGACAAACATGTGTAGGAATTAATGAGGGACTAATGACACTGAGCTAACCTGGAGTTCTTGTAGTTGTGTCATTGTACTACTGGGGTGAGTGCGTATAGCCAGGCTCGAGCTCGTGCTCCTCGCTCGAATCTGGGAGAGACACGGAGTAGTGGCCGTGTCAATGACACTGTCGCCAATGTAGAACCGTCCGTGCTTTTTTCCTCCTCCTAGCCTCATCGCCAGCTCGCCATCAATGTCCTTGGTGCTTGGGTCTCACTCTTGCCCATGTACCTCCCTTGCCATTGACGTGTACTCGCTGATGCGGCTGTGGACAGCAGGATTGGTATACGACTCGGGACCATCGTCTGGGTTGAAGTCAATGCTCGACGTCGCCTTGCCCTTGTGAGCCAAAGCCCATCCCTTTAAGGTGCCCAAAGGTTGGCCACCATGTGACAACGACTGTGAAACAAACAAAACATAGGAAATTATGTTTATTATGTGTAATGTACAAAATCAATTGAATAATTGATGAAATAGCAAGAAATGGATTCGTATACCCATGTAGTCATGTACTCGCTGAGTGTACAGCTGCCTTGATGGTGTGGTGCTCCTGGCATTAACAGACGCCGCTCCCGCGCTGCAAAGTGCTGCTCCTCCCAATCGGGTTTGCACCACAACTCGACCACCAAAGCACTCCATGCTGGCTTATCCAGAGCAGCCCACCATGGAGGCACCTACACATCATCAAGTGCATAAGTATTAAGAATGTCAAATTATGCGTAGTTAACAACAGAAGTAATGATAGTTTCATATTTACCATTTCGTATTGCTCCTTGGTGAGCCTCATGTTTCTGGCTTCCTTTTTGGTGATCTTCAACTTATTCACGTTAGTGTTGTACGTGACCACAACCTGGATACGCACGTTGTAAATCATGTCCTTCATCATTTTCTTACATTGCGTAGAAACCATACGATTAGCCACGTCCTGGTAACCCTCATCACACCTGTAGAAGTCCTGCATACACATGAGATGTATCGTGTCCTTATTTAAGAAATTATCAACAAATGCGGTGTATTGAAAACCCTATTGGAAGAAAGACTTACCCACAGCTCCTGCACCACCCGATGTGCCTTGTTGTTGTAAGTCCTACCCATAAGATCTATCTGATCTAGGGCACGAACGTAGTGGTCCCACCTGGTGGCCACCTCCACTACTTCGCCAATCTGAATCATGACGGGCCAGTGTAGCCGGACAAGAAGACAGAGGATGCCACTAACCTTGCGGTGGTACTCTCCTGGACTGACCTCGACCCAACCCCTGTCCAAGTGATTGAGATAAATTATTAGTGTCACTTAGAAAAGATGCAAAACATAATTTGAATTGAAAACAGATGCATTTACTTACTTAGGCATTACGGGCCGAATCACCGGCCGTTTCTCTTCAGGTATCGGTCGTCATGGTAGCTGCGCGGGACCTCTCATCCACACCTCCGCATCCTCCTTATTCTCCCCCGCCCCATCCTGCTCCTCCTCCTCCTCCTCCTCCTCCTCAGCAGAAGGCTTCTGCTCCTGCTACTGCTCCTCGTCGAAGTCCTCAGAGAGGGCGTCCTAGTGCTCCTCCTCCTCCTCGGACTCCTGCACGGGAGGGGGAGGAGGGGCTCTCCCTCTCCCTTGACCCTTGCCACCCGTCCTCCTTCCACGCTGCCCTCGACCTTTGCTCCTGGACCTGGATCCCTCAGCTTCACCCACCCCACTAGAGTACAACAAGGACACGGCCCTCATCCCCCTCCTCAGCACTCCAGCTAGGCCCCCCACCATCTTTGTTCAGTCACCTGTAAAAAAGAAGATTATAAACCAATCAACATACTTTGAAAGAGATGCAAAATAAACAAAACATAATTGTACATAGTATAATATTATGCATAGTATCGTAAACAGTAAAATATCAACCTATATTAGAAATAATCATCATCATCGGGATTAGCTAGATCATAATTCTCTTCATCACTATCACGCATGTCCATATCATCATGCTTGTGATCCGAGGGAGTAATGTCGTCATCAGAGTACTCATGTGTTTTTTCAAGTAATTTGATGTCCTCCAAATCATCGACATCATCTCCAATGTCCTCATCATCAGCCATTTCATTGTCTACTTCCATTGCGTCATTTGTATCGGTTAAGTCTATCTCAAACCTTCCGTCTAACCCATCCTCTTGAAAGAAATCACCTCCATCATTTCTGTTTGATTCTATGTTGTAATCGGCATCGTTTGGGACAGGTAGTTTACCTTTTGGCCCAACCTTGATCACAACATGTCATGGTTTTAGATCTTCTCTTTGGCACGGGTATTGTACATAATAAACTTGTGTGGTCTGTTGAGCCACGATATAGACATCGTCTCCTGGTAATATAGATGACTGTTTAATTTCAACTAAGCCTATTTTAGGGTACCTCCTCACTACTTTCGGATCAAACCAACGACATTTGAAAATGACGGGATTAAGAGCTTTGCAACCATGAAACGAGGGCTCGTATATCTCTTCAATTATTCCATAATAGTCGACACCATTGATGCCCAGCGTAAAAACTCTGGAATTTGTGTTTTCTCTATTGGGACGACTCTGCTCGTAGCTTGTTGTGTGAAATCAAAATCCATTCACGTCATAACTGTCAAATGACTGAGCGTTATAGGCAAAGCCATCGGCAACTTGTCTCCACTCGGGACACATGGATGCATTGGTTTGTGCCTGTAGGTTAGAGCAGGATAGGTCATTAGTTACAAGTAATTTGTCATTTGAAACTAAGTACAAATGTAAATTGAACTGTACCTTCTGTTTGAACCAAGAAATAAAATCAAGCATTCCATTTCCCGCACCCTGCCTTAGTAGGGTCTCGACTTCGCTCGATGTAGGTTCCCTTGATCCACGCCAGAATTTAAGAACAAATTGCCTGTCCGAACGAGGAACAAAATTGTTGGACGTAGAAGATAAATAGTTTGATAAGAACAAGGTGTTGGATGAGGACTTACACAATGTACGGCTCGACTTCAGAGAGGTTGGTCAGCACATAGAACATAATCGAGCGCCAATCTTTATGTATCAAGTTCTTGGGTCTCGAACCACTTGAACTTCCGAGCTGCCCTTGAAAAAGGCTAATACTCGAGTCATTTACACCCTCATTGTAACGAGGGACTGGCTTATGCATGCTAGGAAGATTGTAGGCATAGTATTTTGTTGTGAGGTTTGAAACCTCCTCGAGAATTGCTACCTCTGTAATGGATGCTTCAATTTTGCATTTATTTTTACATTTTGTTCGGAGAACCTTTAGACATCTCTCAATTGGATAGCACCAATGGTTTTGGACAGGCCCAACCATTCGCACTTCATATGGAAGGTGCAATATCATATGTTGCATCGATGTGAAGAAGCCGGGTGGAAAGATCTTTGCCAAATTACAGACCAACACAGGTGCCATTTTTTCCATGTCTGCAACCACTTTCTTTGAGACCTCTTTAGCACAAAGTTGGCAGAAGAAATAGCTCAACTCTGCCAACACTTGCCACACATGATCTGGGACATATCCTCGAACCATCACCAGAAGAAGCCGCTCAAGCCATATGTGGTAGTCATGACTCTTAAGCCTGTTGATTCTCATAGTACTTAAGTTCACTCCCCTACTAATATTCGTCGACCTACAAACAAGAACAAAAACTGACATGACCGAAAAATGAGGTCTTCATGTCTAACCTTGCGGTCCTGCGAAGTGACAACTCGATGACGGTGGAACACCTCTCCCTATCCCGTCTCACCGGACGCCCCTCCTGCAAGGAACAGAAAATAACAATGTCAATTAAAAATTCCAACATAACCTCCCCTACACGGTGAGGTTTCCAAAACTGAAACAAATTAACGCCATATCAAACAGGCACGATGGCTGACATCAACATCAACGGCACGATGGCCGGCATCCACATCAGCCGGCACGATGGCCAACATCCACATCACCTAGCAGCAATAATCACCAACCTTCAGCACGTGCGGGATTGAGCCACGGTTGGTGAGCAGGGAGGCACCACGACGGGTGAGCAGGAGGCACCGTGGGGAGCTGGGGGGCGCAGGTGGTGGGGGGCGGTGGCGGGGAGTAGGGAGGCGTGCAGGGCTGCGGTGGTGGGGAGTAGAGAGGCGTGGTGGTGAGGAGCAGGACGGTGCGGGGGGCGGTGTCGGTGGTGGGGGCGGTGGTGGGGAGCAGGGAGCAGGGAGGCATGCTGGGCGGCGGTGGGGGCAGCGCCGGTGGTGGGCGCGGTGGTGGGAGGCGAGTGGGGGTGGCGCCGGTGGAGGGAGCAGGGAGACGCGGTGGCGGGTGGGGGTGGCGATGTTGGTGGGCACGGTGGTGGGAGGCGGGTGGGGGCGGCGCCGGTGGTGGGAGCAGGGAGGCGCGGCGGTGGGAGGCGGGTGGGGGCAGCGGCGTTGGGGGCGGCGGCGTCGGGGGTACCAGCATCGGGGGGCGGCTGGCGTCGGGGCGGTGGCGGGAGCAGTGGTGGGGTTGGAGATGGGAGGCGCGAGGGTGGCGGCATCGGGCGGCATTGGGGGCGGTGGCGTCAAGGGCGGTGAGAGAGAGAGAGAGAGAGAGAGAGAGAGAGAGAGAGAGAGAGAGAGCTGACGCCGGGAGTGGATAAGAGAGTGAGAGAGAGAGTGTGAGGGATAAACGGCTAAGTCTCCCCCTTCCCCTTTGTGTGGTGTGTCAAGATCTAGGACACATGGCACAAATACCCGTTGACCTTTTGTGCCGTGTGTCTGAATCAGGACACACGGCACAAATTTGAAATTTTTTATTTTATTCATAAACCAAATTGAAACCTCTATAACTTTTTTATAAAAGTTGAAAATAACTACTAAAAAAGCTTAAAAAAGATATTATCTGAGGCTTTAATAAGAAAACATATTATTTTATGCATCTTTTACCTCAAATTTAATTTATTTCACTTCAACCCTCTTTGCAAAAAAAAAATTAAAAATATCAACCGAATTCAAAAAATAACAAAAGTTTGACACGACACATTTCATGTCATATATGACCTACGTAAAAAAGGTTGGCATCAAATTCAAATTAGACCGTCAACACGTTTCCAAATCATAGAACCTTCTCATCAACTATGAAAGTTGTCCGAAGATTGTGTATTTTGTAAACAACGCACGTGACAACTTGTGCAAAAGTTCTTCAACTATTTATCGCAACATCCATGTATGAAATAATGAAGTCAGGCCAAATATGATGATTTTTAAAATTTATTTGAATTTTCTACAATTTAAACACCCTAGGACAATACGTTGATCGCGATATTTCATGTAAATTATGAGTGACATTATTCTTAATTGTTTGCGTACGATCTTAAATTGGTGTTACAAACATGAATATAAAGTTTGTTTGCACTATAATTCAATATTTCAAAAACTTGCAGTTCATATTTAAATTATGACAAGAAAATACCAATAATGAAATAAATGCACCGTATATATAAAAATTTCATAAAATTGCACACATTTGAGACATGAGGTGCCATATACTGTATCTATAGTACATAAAATAATTGGGGAAGAAAAAAGTAAAAAAAAAATTAATTTGCCGTGTGCTAACAAAGTGGCACACAACAAAATAAAATTGCACACGGCACAAAATTATTTGTGCCGTGTGCCGCATTAGGACACACGGCACAAGGCTTCCTCTCCCCTCCTGCTTTCTTTGCCGTGTGTTTGAGGCTTTGCACACGGCACAAATGCATCTGTGCCGTGTGCCAGACTTGAGCACACGACACATGGTCTCTATGCCGTGTGTCGTTTTTGTGCCGTGTGCTGAGGCAGCGGCACACGGCACAAAATTGGGCACACGGCATAGGACAGTTTTCCCCTAGTGTGTGGCTTTCTATATTGCATTGGAAACAGTGGCAGGAGTTATTTTGAAGAACGGAATTAGAATGGCCATAAAGGGAACTCTACCCCCTGAAGTCTAATGGAGTCTAACCTGATCAGCTAAGCATGCTTGTTGTCCACTTTTTGAACCATGGCTGCAAGTTATGAGGAACAAAAACACAACTCACCTCAAGCAGAGTCTAAAGCGTAAGTAAATTTGCCTGAACTTTCGCCCAGAATCAATAGTGAATGACAGCCAAGCAACCGTCTTTGACTTCTATTAATTGATCGCTGGAATTGCACAAGAAGGATTCCATCCACACTGTTCCTAACCAGTGGCGGAGCCACCATGGTTCAAAGGGTGTTCAGCTGAACACCCATGATGTTTGGTCAAACATAAGTGACTAAGCATAATTAGTATAACATATTGAAGAATTAGTAAAAAGAATGATACATAATTAACGTCAAATTCATTTTTAACAGCTCAAACAATTCCCTACCCAGTTAATTCGTGTTTGAGCAATGTCAAAAACTGAACTTCTTTGCAATGCAAAATTTTTTGAACATCCATATCTAAATTCCTGCCTCCGCCACTGTTCCTAACAGAAAGAAACTAATGTTCGTTCGGATAGCAGCACAAGCATGCCCTTTTGTTTTCAGAGAGAAGGTATCTCATCGATTATTCAAAGCACAAATTGTGATATAGGTTCCGCTCCACACGGCACAACCTGACAACCATATTCCTATAAAAGGTTCAAAAGCACTAGGATCTACTCCGTGGTAGTAGTGCATGTGAAACACAAGATGCTTTCTGTCAATAGGGCTGTCACTTACGGTCTAGGCCGGCACCCTGAGGCCTGAGCAAGAATGTGTATTATTTGACAACCGGGTCCACGATCAGTGACCCGGCGATGTTCCCAAATAGAATGCTGGACTAAAGGTCACCGCTGCGCGAGACATCTGCACCTCGATGGTCATGTGTGATCCCGCCCCTGCTCCTATTTCTGAACACGTTAAGGCCATTGTAGAACTGAGAAGATCAGCCTGGGCCATGTGCATTATGCTCACAAGCTGCGGAGACGATTGATAACTTGCTGCTCAGCTGCTATCCCGCAAGAGAGTCGACAGGGACATGCGTAAGGCCTTCGATACCTTCGTCGTCCTCCTAGTGTGTTGGCTACTCTGGAAGGAGCAAAACAACCGTGTCTTCAACAAGCGAAGCAAGCGGCTGAACTGGCGCCCTGGATTAGAGAAGAGGGGTAGAAATTGGCTTCAGGCAGGTTTTTTGTTCATGTCAGATTTTGTTCAGTAGACTGGTAAATGTAATTGCTGTTATCAGCTCGCGTCTTGTATTTCCTCTATTTTTCTTTCCTCTAAGGGCCTGTTTGGAACCCTGGAATTGAATCCATTTCTTAAAATTAGATTCCAGAGAAATCAATTTTTCAGAATTGAATCAGTTTCAGAGCAATTCAATTCAAATATTATTGTTTGGCTGACACAGAATTGAATTCTTAGAATTAAATCTGAAGCCTGTTTGGCTGTCCAGAATCAGCTTATCACAGAATCCACATAATACCATCTGATTCAAATACACAGTCATAGAATTATTAGAAGCCAACAATCTTCGAATAAGCTCAACATTCAACTCTCAACAATCGGATAGGCCATTTTCAAGCACCAACGGAAGCACATACACAATTCAATACCCAGTACCATATGAAGTCACATTGATTTTTTACAATACAACCAATAAATTAAAATATAATAGGATCATAGAGTATAGTCTTGATGAAACTAAAATTTGTCATCTACTGCTTGATCTAAGCCATGTCAACTTTTGGTGAAACTAAAAATAAAGTTCTCATGCTTGCTCTCTGCCTTCCACTTCTACCAGCAAGTGTCCAAAGAATTATCTGCGCCACCCTATCAAAACAAACTGCACAATGAGAATATATTGGTTAAAGAGAATATCAGATATGTGCATGAAAAAAGGAAGAATGCATTCAGGAGATAACATGAAAAAGATGTGGCATTTATATAACCATGCAACACATATAGGCAACACTGAATTACAGACTAAATTCGACAAGCACTAACCAAGCAAGCGAGAGGCTAACAGGATCAAAAACTGGCAAGTAAATGAAATACACCTGATCACATAGTTTGGTAACCAAAATAACAAACTGAGTTCATGTCTAACTAGGTCTGTAACGCTTTTAGTTTGACACTAAGAACAAGCTAAATATATGGGTTGTGACTCAATCAGTCAAAAGATCACCTCAACTCAACCAAAACCTTGTTACTGTGTAGGTTATGAAACATAGAAGCCATGTCAAAAGAACAATAATACAAGCTGCAGGTTATAATACAAAACTCACATGGATATCACTTTTTAAGCTGCTTGAGAAGCCACCTCTTCCTCATTTCTGCTGGCAAGGCTATCATGGACTCAAACTTTCGTGCATCTGCAGTGAGGATGTCATATAGGTCAAGCACGGTATCTTCGTCAAGTCCATCAACCTCTCGAAGCGCAGCAAGTACTTCAGCTGATGATGGAAGATTTGTTGTATCTTCCTTCAATACTGCAGTAAGGCCATCAATTTTCTCAAATAAAGCAGAAGTGAAGGAGTCATCAGATCTCTACCTTTTCAAACTGCTGCCTGAAGTTGTAGTTGATCCAGCTTGATCCTTCTTGTTTTCATCTTCTTTAGCCATTTCTTTGGAGCTCTCTGATGTAGTTCTAGCTCCCTCTCCAGTTGCCTGATCCTTACAGTAAACCAAACTGATAGAGTCCCAATATTTGATGACCTTGTTCCTATAGCCTTTAGCTTCTTTGTTTTTCTACAAGTGGTGAAATTAATAAATCAAGTGTCAATGCAAACATCTGAGTGAACAGACATAACAATCTACTAGAGATCAGTAGTAGCAGCAAATGTATATGTATGGAAAAGGGCAAAGTCAATTTAAGGCTGCATGTAAAAAAATATGTATTACAACAACAAAGACAGTTTTGAAAAATTACCTCAATATATGACTCCCATACAGATTCACTATCAATTGAAAGCTTGTTTCTGTCCCAGTCCCAGCCAAATCCACTAGAGGACAGCATGCCATTGATAATACTATAGAGCTTGTCAAATGTCTTGCTACAGGACTCGATGTTGCTCTTTGCAATGTTGACACCACATTTCTCACGAACATTCTTAATTGCCGCAGTGTACACATGTGGCTTCCAGCCATTTTGACACCTGTCCCCCTTCTTGTAATACTCCACGAAAGTGTCCAGCAACACTTTATCCATCTCATCATCCCATGGAACATAGCCCCTTGACACTTTGTTGTCCTTCTCAATATCCTGTAGCAAAAGGAGGTTTTAAGGGTTAATGTAAGCATTTCGAAAGGGACACAAAATATTTAGAAGCAAAATAACAAGACAATAATAATGTGCAAAAATCATACACATGCATAAGTAAATATAAATGTGCAGCAATACAATCATACATTTGCATTACACTTGTAGACCACGTCGTGCATGGTAATCAGCAAACATCTGATTTGCTTTGATGTCCCTAAAATTGTTCCACTCATTGGATGAATGGACATGTGACACTTGACTCTCCTTGACCATCAGTGGGTGCAGCAGCAATCAAATTATCAACTTGATTAAGAAGCGATTCATCCATATCCCTTTGTCTATCATGCAAAAAATTATGCAAGATGCAGCAAGCATTTATGATCCTAATCTACACGATTTACTTATATAAGTTAGTCAAATTATTACTTGATGGTGCAAATATGAGTTGCTTTCAATAAAGTTATCATTTTGTACCTGGTTTTTTAAATCAAAATAAGAGTTTGTTCTTAATATGGCCCACCTCATCTTCAGTAGTGCAAATGTTCTTTCTGTCATGTTTCGAGCTGTTGCATGACGCAAGTTATAAAGCTCTTTTGTTGTACATGGATTATTTCCTTAAGAAGCCCACTCTTTCAAGTGATAGCGTGTGGATTGATATGGGGCAAGGAATCCAGGACCATTTGTGTACCCAGCATCTACTAGATAGTATTTACCATTCGGGACGCTAAATGCATCCTCCCGAGACATTGCGCCCTGTAGTACCCGAGAGTCTGAAGGTGATCCTTCCCATCCCGCTAAGACATAAAGAAACTTTATTTGCCGATCACAAACACCTAACACGTTGGTTGTGATCTATTGCTTCCTGTTCCTATACCTGCCTTGGTCCCTTAGTGGCACATATACATCAACATGTGTACCATCTAGTGCACCAAGGCAATCCTCAAACCATCTCCACTTGGGATCTTTAGGTTGAACATCTGCTGGATTAGGTAATTTGATGAACTCATGGCTTAATGATAGAATCCCTTGAAGAACTTCATTGAAGTGCCGGCTGATTGGTTCAAGAGACCACCCATATGTGCTTTGGATAAGCCTCATTTTCACTGCATGGCCTACTATAAGCAAAAAGATTGCCACCTTTTCTTCCGCCGACACATTTAGGGTGTCCTGCATACCACATATATCCCTTAAGATGGCACATAGGTCACTAAAAGACCGCTTAGTTAGGCGCAGAGTTTCATAACAGTAGATGTTTGGGCCTTGGTATATGTTTCATAGCATTTGTTTTCTCTCCTCAACCTTTCTGTCCTCAACCTCGTCGTCATCCACTATGTGTCTAGGTCTTCTTCGATGATACCGGTGTGCAATGAGAGTCATGATGGAAACTACTACTGCAACAACGACTCTCTTCCGCTTCCTTCTCTTCCTTCTTAATGTGCATGTGCAGGATATATCAACAAGAGTGTAGTATGAGGTGCACTCTCCTACTGCACTGTAGTTGATTTCTACTACAGTCCATAGCAAACCCGTAGTTATTGTCATAACTACAATCAACAAGAGCGTAGTATGAGGTGCACTCTCATACTGCACTGTAGTTGATTTCTACTACAGTCCATAGCAAACCTAAGAGAAACAAAGATATCCAAGTGACAAATTTAGCACTTTAATATCCAAAAGAAACAAAGATAACTACAGTTCATAACTACTACGTTAACCAATTTATGCCCTTTAATCATAGAATTCAGCTCAATTAGAACTGTAAATAAAGTCTTCTTCCAATACAAGTGAACACAAAATTTATCTATAGTATGCCATTTAACAAGCCATCTTCCAAGTCTAGTTCCAAGCTACTGAAGCAATAACTAGGCAACACAAATTTTATCTGTAGTTGTACCAATTGAAAATTACTACATATTCGTGGTACATAAAATCCAACTCTTGATATTCGACAAAACAGATGTTTCGTGCTACATACAATATGGATCAAAGATACTGACCATGATTCAGTATGGTGCTCAAGGCTAAAAACTAAACAAAGTAATTCCACACAAAGTCCATTCACAGAGGATAATACAGAAGCTAGATAGCTGGCTATTGAGGTATACCATGTGTGTACCATCTCTGTACAATATGTGAAGCTAGATAGCATTAGCAAATAGAACTGCAAATATGCCCCTATCATCCTCAATTTAGGTTCTGCTCATTATACAAAAATGTCATGTTTGCTAGGGCCAGAGCATGTGCAACTGGAAAGCAGACTGACTTAAGGTGCATGTTACTTCAACCAGTGGACTGCAAACATGGATTGCTTCAGCTAAGATCTACTATTGTTTGGCGAGTTTAGTTCAAGGGAAGCCATTTTCAGCGCTTACTGTCTTACCAAATGAAGGTAGCACAGACATTCACACAGTGCAGAGGGGGGTTTGAGGAGGGATGTGCCGATACCTGGGACGCCATGGACATGGAGGTGTAGAAGGCGTGGCGATGACAGCTCAGTTGTGTTGGGGGTGTTTGATCTCCCTCCCACGGCGGCGACGGCGCGGATCTCTCCTCCCTCAGCGGCGATGGAGCGGATCACCCCTTCCCCAGTGGTGATGGCGTGGATCTCCTCTCTCTTGGTGGAGATGGCGCGAACCTCCCCTCTTGTGGCGGTGATGGCGACGACGCAAAGCTCCACTACTATGGCGAGGATGATGCAGACCTCCGCTCCCTTGGCAAGGACGGCACAGAGCTTTCTCCTATGGTGGCGGCGACTTGGTCGTATCGGGGGAGTCATGGGTCAAGGAGGCATGGACCTTTCGCGCAGGTCGAGAACAGCGAAGACCTCCCATACGGTTCAACAACTCAGTTTCGCGGCGGCGAAATCACCTCCCGTGGTGGCGGCGGCCCTCGTCCTGGTGGTGGCGGCGGCTTGGTGTCGGGGGCGAGTCGGGACTGGTAGCAGAGTCGATTCCAAGGGTTTTGGGAGTTTTTGTTCGGAATTGGTAGCTGCCCACTGATTCCACTTCTAGAAATGGGCCAAAATCTACAATTCAATTCGATGGCCTGCCAAACACGTCGACTTCTGGAAACTATTTCAATTCGGCCCAAATCTAGGGATCCAAACACGCCCTAAATGAAAAATGTGTCCAGTGTTAGGTTGATCTCCACCAATGGGCCCAATGGCCCATTGGGCCCTTGAACCGCACCTTGATCGGAGGCGTCCAGCCCAATGGGCTGGTGGGCCCCTGTCGCACAGCGTCTATAAGAGGAGGAGGGGACCACGTTTTTCAAGAACCATAAGGTTCGTCGTAATCACTGTTCACCCCACCTCCATACCCCTAACCCGATCTAAGAGGGTGGCGCTGAAGCGACGGGATGGCCTACCAGTGAGCTATACAAGGACGTTGCCATCGACGCCGTTCTCCACTCCAACACCCGCCAGCGACATGACCGGCAACAAGATCTACAGAAGAGGTAAGCCCGTCCAAAGTTAATGCCCTCTCTGTTTCTACTCCTAGCAGATCCGTAATCCTTTCACCCAGGCATGATCACGAAAACACAGGAGATGAGCCTAGTCAAGCATATATCAAGAACTATCACACGACGCAGAGTTCCTTGTAACACATGACCACAGCTCACCACCTTCGACAAGGAAGAACATCTTGCTCTTGGAGAGAACCTTCTTGATCAACTCCACTATAAATTGTGGTCCTGTCATTCACCATCCTAGAATTTCATGATGAAGCGCGCAACATGCTCTCCTCAATTATACTAGATGTACTGGCGCTTTTATAGGAGAACAGGTAGGCTACGATAGCATATAAGAATTTCTACCGTTCAACCAGGAAACCTTGCAAGAGGGGATCACGGATCGTTACCACTAGACGCGTAGGCAGAGCGAAAGCGAATGTTAGAGCAGCTCGTCCAACAAAGTCGCGCATCGGTGTAGAGGAAGTAGTCGATCACGTCAATCGTGTCCTCCTAGTCCAGCCGTCCGGCACTGCAGCAACAGCAGCGCCTCCTCGCGGTATCCACATGTACGGGGTTGGAGCACCGCGCACGGTGTGCTAGCACCGGTAGCATGGTTAGGGTTCTGTGGGCGAGAGAGAGGAGCGCAGTGGCTAGGGTTATGAACTGGTGGTCGTCGTACCCCTTGTCCCGCCTCCACTTATATAGACCCTTCTAATGGGCCTCGACAAGTTAGCCCATTAGTGGACTAATCCCTCACGGATCAATATTCGTATGACCACATATGGATCAAATCTGTAATGTCTCTTGGGCATATCTCCAACAGCTTTTTCTTTACCTGATCTTTTCATTTCTGATCTTGAAAGAAAAAACCTCTACTCTCTAGTGAGTATGGCTTTTTTATATTTATATCAATCTCAAAATCGGTACATAGTACTGTCAGATGAAGATGTATAACTTTACCTTTATTATCATCATGTTCCTGAAATAAGTTCTCTCACCAATTTTGGTTTCCTTGTGCATAAATTAGGCAATTTGCTTTAACATTCAAGAGAGTGGCAATCTAACAGGAAAAACACTGAAGTGGGTGTGTCTTGTATAACATTAAACTTGTTGCACCTTCAACTCAGTAGATAGTAGATTAAACTAGACAACTCTTGATAAACCAAATCTCATAACCTAAATGCCATGATTTATTCAATTCTGATGTCTCCTAAGCCTATTGTTACCAATAAACTAGATGGATCTGGAGAGGAACAAATGTGAAATAGAACTAAGAATTGTGTGTGGACAGTCAAGCAGGCTCTATATAATGGGTGAAAGACAGTGGTAGTTGTATTCTAAAGAGTAGTGATATGGCTATAAAAACTGTGGTTCCTAAAACCCTGAGCCTAACCTGAATCGAGCAACATGAACGCATGTGCACATTTTAAACCATCACTACCGGAAACCGGTCCTTTGCCGTGTGCCGGACTCTTTGCCGTGAGCCAAAGATCGGGCACACGGCAAAGAGGCCCTCTGTCGTGTCCCAAATGGGCAACACACGGCTCAAAATTGGCTCACGGCAAAATGCACCTTTGCCGTGTGCCAAGGTGGCAGCTCACGGTAAAGGCGAGCTTTGCCGTGTGCCAGACCACTGACACACGGCAAACAACCCACTGTTAGTTAGACATGGAGGCCGCTTCCCCACCGTTAATGTTTACTGTGTGCCACCTTGCAGCACATGCTAAAGAGGACTCTTTGCCGTGTGCTACACATCAGGCACACGGTAAAGAGTACCCTTTGTCGTGTGTCTGCATGCTGGCATACGGCAAATATATTAAAAAATTTGTCCATCCTATCTCAAATTTTTTCTTTACTCCACAAACAATTATTGTTACCCTATGTTTCAATTTGGGGAATTTTTCGCTCTGTTTATTATATTTAATAAATAGATTTTATTTATATGATTTATTTTGTGTAAATAAAATTTGCACTACGAGTGCATGAAATAATAGGATATAGTGAGTCAATAAATGATATTCCTTATATTCATACTAGATTGAGACCTTATACAGTAGTCCACATGAAATTTTCAAAATCGTATGCACGAAACATTAACATGAATATCGTGTTAAATAGTATTTAAATTGTATAAAATTCAAATGAAGTCTGAAGTTCATCGGATTTGTCCGTTTATCCTTTTATCAGTAACCAAGCATGTGATAAATTGTATAAAAAATCGTATGCTTGTAGACGGAATGTTCCAAGAGAAGTTCTATAAACATCAGAGAGAAGTTCATAGATGCAATAACCTTTGAATTAGAATTTGAATTCAGTACAATAGAATCCACAAAATGCTTCATCTTAATTTTTGGTATTTTCTCGGATTCGTATGGTAATTTTTTTGAATTAATTGCAACTATGTAATCCTAATTTGTACAAAACGAAATGTTCATAAAAGTACATAAAATAATAGAATTTTGTGTGTGTGAACTTTTTATTCAATTAAATAAGGACATATTTGTGCTAAATAAACAAAAAAATAGTGTATATGTAATAATAATAGGATAGGAAATATATCCTGAAATTCTTTTTCCCGTGTGCCTCACAATTCAGCACACGGCAAAGAGTTTTTTGTTTCATTTTTTATAAGTCCAGCACTGGTAAGAGGCATTTAAAAAAAATTGTTTGGTTTTCATCCAAAAAAAAAAAATGATTCCCAGTGTGCCCTGGATCCTGGCACATGGAAAAGATGGCATGTTTACCGTGTGCCCCAGATCTTGGCACACGACAAACTTCTGGATCTTGGACTTAGCCGTTCGTGTGGCCACGCCTTTCTCCTCTACACTCGTCTCTCTCTCACTCTCGTCGCCACCCCGCCCCGCTGGAGCTTGTCGATCCCCCCCCCCCCCCCCCCGTCAGAGCTCGCCCCGCCCTCGGCCAGAGCCCGCCCCTCTGCGACCCCGCCCTGCCCTCCGTGACCCCGCCCTATGGCCAGAGGTTGCCCCGCCCCCGGCCGGTGCTCGCCCCGGCGCGACCCCGCCCCTGGCCAGAGGTCGCCTCGCCCCGCCGCGAGCTTGCCCCCTGCCGGCGCTTGCCCCGGCGCGACCCCGCCCGGCCGGACCTCGCCCCGCGGCCAGGCCACGCCCGTCGCCACTCCTCCTCTTCGATCGGCCGGCGGCCGAGGTCACCCCGCCCCGTCCCAGCCCTTCCCTAGCACCGTCTGGCCCCCGAGCCTGACCAGAGCACTGTCCGGCACCTGGACCGGAGCTCGAGGTGCACAGAGTCGTCTTGGCACATTCATAGGGCCAGTGTAGAAATAGAGCAGTTTTACTATACATATTACCTCCAGTATTATCACAGGTGAATGTGTTCTATTCCTTTTTAAGTGACAGCCATGGTTTTAAACGGTACACATGCATGCTGTGTTGACTCATAACTCATAAAGCTTACCGCTTATGGGTACACTCCACTTCTATACTCGTTTCATTTCGGTTCTTTAGAATACCCAAAGCCCGTGCTTTTATTTCGCCAATATAAAGCCCGCTCGAGTCTCCCTAGTGTCCCCACAGTTTTAAGTTCAGTTCCAATCCTTCATCTCCAACCAGTCCAGGTTCTCCACATCTTTGAGCATGCGTAGGCTTAGGAGTCATCAGGACTTAAAATTTTATAAGATTCTTGTTTTGGTGGTTTATTTAGCAAGAGTTGTGCATTTGAGCTTTGAGGGGTTTTTGTTGAAGATCAACAAGACGTTTAATGTTATATGCAGAATCTCTAAGTGGGAGGTAAGTTCTTGAGGCTACCACCTTCTCTTCATATAGGTGATGAAGGGCAAGTGTCTTGCAAGAGTGAAGCTTAAGGCATATGAAATTTAGCTAAAGTTTATTTGAGGCAACAAAATAAAGATGACAAACCCACACGATGTTTCTGGGTGATATCGTGAAAATAATAACGCACTGCTCTTGCTCATCAAAGAGATTTGGAGGGTGCCAAAACACTACAAGAAATCTATTTTTTTACGACGTTTAGTTTTGTTGCAAAAGTAGAGTTGGGATCATTGTTTTATCAATTATCTATTGCTTAGTTTGTTCTAGACCTCTTTTGTCAAAGGTCGTATATAATTTGCTTGGACCAGTTGGTTTCAGCATAATTAACCGAAGCAGAATATTAAGGTGATTTTTCGCTTCATACACAGTCTCAGAAAACCATTACCAATTTCCGCCAACCATGCATGGTTCAGACGATACACATGCATATGCTGTGTTTATCAGGTTAGACTCGTAAAGATTCTGGGTACACCCCTCTTTTATAGTCATCAGAACTCGATTTTCCAGAATACGGACATCCTGTACTTTTAGCCAACATAAAGCCCGCCCGAGCCTCCCGAGTCCCCACAATTTTGAGTTCAGTTCCAATTCTTCATCTCCAAATCCAGGTTTTTCTCCACACCCTTTATTTGATCATGTATAGGCTTAGGAGTCATCGGGACTTAATTGTTTATAAGATATTTGTCTTGGTGGTTGATTTAGCAAGAGTTGTGCAGTTGAGCTTCCAGGAGTTTTAGTGGAAGATCAACGTCCTGTCTAAAGTTAGGCGCACCTAGCTACTAGCGTGCAGAATCTCTACGTGTGAGCGAGGTAAGATGTTGAGGCTACCACCATCTCTTCATATAGGTGAAGGGCAAGTGTCGTTCACGAGTGAAAGGCATAAGAAATTGAGCTAAAGTTTTTACGCCGTTCTAAAAAAAAAATGTGTACTTCGGTAGAGATCAGTTATGTCCATTTTCTAAATAAAAAAAATTGCGCCGAACGGCAGAAGCTAGGTCATATGGTCATCGAGGCGATGATGTTGGGCACAGCGGCGACCAGCACGTGGTTCGCTCGTTCACTGATTGTGGGGCCGGAGGTTTGGCACATTCGTTCACTCGTTCCTGTACAGGATAAGTATATGGCCTCACAGTCGTGTAGTGCAAAGGACGAAGGGTGCGCCTGTCCACGATGGCCCTGTCCCTGTGAGAAACAGAGGAGTGCGGTATGTCATTATCCTCGGGGGTACTCTGTCCGCTGATCGTGACGTGCCGCATGTACATAAACAGCATTTTTGTGTTTGATGTATGTGTACCCAGACATCAGTTTCTCTTGGTACAGAGATTACGTGTCAGAGGAATACCTTGTCAAATAGCCTTTACAATACAATCACTAAAAGTAAACAGTGGAAGTTGCTTCGGTGTGCATCACTATCGTCAATTTTGTGTGCATCTTTTGAGGTTATTTAACTTATGTGTTTATCTCGCCTGATCTCTACTTGTTTTGACTGTCTTTTACTAGTTCAACTGGCAGCCATCTATTAAAATGCATGTGCGCATGCACACGCCTGCTACATCGATCTCATAAGGCTTCAGGTACCTCCTCTTTTTATAGCAAATGCTACTACACTTTCCATCCAGTAAAAAGCGGGATCAACTATCCTCCACATGATTCATAATTCTATCCCATTTCGTCCCCATCTCCACTTCATGTAATTTTGATATGCACGTCTTGCTATTTGTCTTGTGTATGCCTACTTGTTTTTTCTCTCATGAATCACAATAATAATAGGCTTAGGAGGCATCAGAGAATTCAAGAAATCATGTGGAATAAATCTGGTCCAACCTAGGAATCAGCGGCCTCTGACAAAAACTGATGAGTCTGCCATTTGCGTGACCAGTGGTGCAATTTAATTTGTAAGTACATGACAAAACTCGGAATCTTGAACAGTGTGTTAATTTGCAAACCGAACTACCCACATAATTTGTAAGTACCTGACCTGATCACGTCCCTTCCTTGTGTTAGTTTGCAACTGAACTATCCGCTTAAATGCTGCACTAACTGCTAAAATAATCATGTTACAAAGTGGTTAATTATGGACTTAGGTAAAATACATGAAGCGTCAAAGCAAGTTGCTATTCACTCACAAACTTTTCCATTCAGAAAAAGTACTGTAGAAAATATGTTAAAAATCAGTTTAATAAAATTACACAGCTGGTCAAGATTCAAGATGAACTGAACAACGCACATATAGTAATAATCAGGACCTTGCCCCAGAGAAAAGAAATTTGGACATTCAATCGATTAGCTGACCAGCTAAATTTCACTCAAAACACCACGCATTACCTGCAGCGTCTGCAGTAAGAACATCAGTAGTCCCAGTCTCAAGAAACTGATTACACCACCGCTGTAACATCTCCCCCACAGCTCAATTCCGCAATGACAACCACCGTCGTTGCAGTGTGTCTGCATGCTTTGCTTCTTCTCGTTTTTCATATCCTTTCCATGAGTGCGGTTAGTATGTGCATCCCCTTCACCGCAACTGGCTCCACATACACCAGTGGCACAATCACCTATTCACCTTCCATGTGACGCAGGCGACAACCCATGGGGTAACTCAGCTAACCCCTCCTGGCCTGGAGTAGTATGGGGCCGGAAATAGCATGCAGCGTTTACTTTGACGTGGTGCACACCGAGAGAGTGGTGTTGTACCATGGCGCCTGTAAGTACGTCTCGCTTGATCTCGCTCTGGCCCAGGGAACATCAGTGACAGTGGCCATGATTCCATTTCCACTGAGGAGCTAAATGGTTATGTTTTAAGTGGAAAGAGAATGTCTATGCCAGTTGTGAAAAGAATTCTAGATCTTCTTGTCTCAGTGTTGGCTCTACGATGCTGGCATGCTCTTTCTATATTGTGACGTGGCACGTGTCCTCTCGGATTCACTTGCCATTGAATCTCACCTGGTTCACTAGCTGGGATTGGGCAACCACATCCTTCCTCCGATACCCAACAGTTCTCCATGCGGTGCTCATGTTCACTGATCCTGATGCATCCCATTCATACCTGGAAATTTAGCATGCATGACACCTTCGCTTGGTTTCATCTTGAGAGTATAGAGGAATCTTGAGCTGTAATAATAGACATATATGTACATTCAGGACCTATGTGGTGTTATATATCGGACATACCCTGACCCATTCTTTATCAGATTTTAACTATGCGTGCAATTGTAGTGCGCAACAACACTACAGTAGTTGTTGAATTATTTACCAGCACATGCAGGTCAAAAAATGATCGCCTTAATTGTTATTCCTTCTCCTTTATTGAAGGAAAAAAGATGGAAACCTTAGCAATTTGTCTTTGCGGTTGACGATGTATATGAGCTACCAATTGGATATAACCATGTTACACTGGTTCGCTATTCTTAACTCCAGTACTATTGTGTAAGTAACGTTCAAGATGGATGTAACCACAAACTGAAAAGCATACATATATATTATTCCAGTTAAGCGATGAGTAAGAAATCACATATGAGGGATGAATTAGCTAGCACGCATGTGCCACACGGACATCATATCAGTGATCTTAGTTTATAAAACCTAGCTGAGACTAAGAGAGATGGCACCGAGTGTGGATCTCCCGTGAGCCCTTTTGCCTCCTGAGTACGTTTGAAGAACCGGGCATGCTGATGGTGTCGATGGCAGTACCTCCGTTTTAAATTGAGAGAAGGCAACGACTTAGGCTATCCAACTATCTCCTGTGAATGATCCACGATGGCTGCTCATGATGCATCCCATACCTACTCGAAATTCACTTTGCTCGATTTCATTTTGAGAGTAGATGGGGACCCTGAACCATAAAAGAGATAGATACATGTCGAATGAAGTTGTTTTATAAGGAACACTAGATGTCCCATCCGAGGTTACTCAAATGCTTGAGTTATGGCGCCACAACAGCATTAGTAATTGTTGAAATATTTACCTTCATTGACATATATATGCAAGTTATTAAATAGGCTAAGCCACAAGTCCATTGCCTGTGTGCAGTTTTGCTACGCTATCTTTTGTCTAAGAGAAACCTTGCAACAAAGCATTTCCACAGTGATTGTTGCTTGGATATGAATCACGGTCAATTTTTGTTGAAATATGAGGCTAACTTACCTCTTTTTAATAAATTATTATACGTGGTCAAAGGCACGGAGATTAACACAGTTCCTCCGCCCGCCAAAGGCCAGGTTTTTCAAGGCTACGCACCCCACGTGGCCATCAGCAAAAACATCATGAACGTGCTCCGCTTGCGGAAGTGTTCCACCCGAAGGTACTCATGGCGGACGTGGGGTACCCCGCGCGAGTAATCGGTTTATCCAGAAGGTGGGTGAAGGATAACAAACAGGAAGGGGGACAATATTGACGGAGCTTCTGTACAGGGCCGTGTGCGCATCTTCATTAGTGAGGATCGAGGAAGATGGCTGTGGTATATCAGCAGAGATGCTCTGTTCCTGTGCGTCGCACTCGCACAGGGGACACCAGTGTGTCCTCGGCATGCGAGCTCTTTGTGCCCAAATCATGATGTTCATGTGCATATAAATGCAGCACCTGATGTGCGGATATCATAATTTGAATATGTGTTGTTCTTCTACATCATGGTGAAAGAATGGCAAAATATACTCCCATTTCAAAATAAAAATGGCGAAAGAATACATTGCGAAATGGTATTTTCAGATCCCAATCACAAAAAGTCTAGTGAAAGTTGCAGGGATGTGAATCACTAAAATTTCGGTAAAACTGAAACTAACTACTGTGCATTATTCGTTAGCGTGTTCAGTTATACTCATCCGAACTCTGCTACTGGTGAATGCCTTTTAGTTTTTTACCATTCAACAGCCATGGTTTCAAATATGCCCATGCGTCGCACGTTGAGCCCATAAGGTTGAAAGAAATCATAACGCTTGTGGGTACCACCTCTTTGAAGCCAGCTCAAAATATCTTAAGAATAACCACTACCGCAGTTTTTTTTTCTTTTTAAAGGAACAGCAAGGGGAGTCTCCTTCTTAATTTTTGTAAATTTATAAAGGTTAATATATATTGTACACACCAAAGAAAGGTCCTAAGAGCATCTCCAGTGGGGGCTCTCAAATGAAGCTCCCTACTACTTCTTTTGAGAAATCGGTTTCAAATATTGCCTCTCAAAATACACTCTCAACTCCAGCAACCCTTCTCAAATTGGACCTCTCATTTTTGTCCGACTATGGGGTCTGCCTCTCAATCAGAGAATAACAGAACAAAGCTCTGCTCCTCGATGGAATAGAGCACTGCACACCGCCCGCCTCGCCGGCGTTGCCCACCACCCGCTCTCTCCCTTTTCTCGCCGAGCCGGCATGGAGGAGGTGCGCAATGATGATGAGGCCTCGGAGGCGGGGGAACCGAGGGAGACGATGAGCTCCTCGTACTTCTAAATATGATTGTCCCCATGCAGCACCGCCAGACGCTCCTTCTTCTTCCTAACATGGTGACGCAGAGCTGGAGAATGGGGTCATGCCTATCCTTGCTTCTGCCCGCGCCATCGGACGCCACCCTCTACGTGTTGTGTTCCACCCAGCCAACTCCACTACCCACCAATGCCCGCATCGTCATAGCCTCCCACCACCTTCTCACCCCCCCCCCCCCCCGCCCCCATGCCGCTTGCCACACCCGTTGCCCGTGGCCTGCAGCCCGCCCCTATACGCATGCCCGCCACCCGCAACATCTGGATCTTGGAGGCGCTGGTAGAGATCCGGCCATTGGGAAGGGGATGAAGGTAGCGGCGATGGAGATCCGATGGGAGGTATTGGTGGAGGTCCTGTTTGAGAGGCCTATTGGAGATGCTCTAATTGACAATACTAATTGAAAATACAAAAATAAAAACAATTTGAGAAGTGTTTTAGTTTTTCTTTTGCCTTAATAACTAGGGCAAATACTTCTTTTAAAGATTGCTCCCAGAGGGCCAAGAGATAATATTGTCAAAAATGATTGCATTTCTATATGGCATCAAATCATCCATATAACAGTTAAATGATGACAATGTCGCCTAATGAAATAATTAGCTAGTGCTTCACATGCAATAGAAAACAGCAATTTGTTATGTTCCTTGGGAAAACCTAGCTAAGAGACATCCGCAGGTGGCTTCCTAGTTCTGTTTTCAGTTGAGAAGCCAATGGCTTGGATTATCCACCTGCTCCTGGTGGGATATGTACGATGACAACTCCTGAAGCATCCCATACCCACTGGAAATAGTTCAGTTGTAAAGTAAAGGTACATGCACTCGATTTCATCAGGAGATTAATAAGAAGTGATGTTGACCCGTAACGGATAGATTTGTGCTTTTTTTGGGTAATTAATTTACTCGGATAGATGCATGCATTCCAGGGTGAAGCAGTTTTATATTGAACACTCACTGTCCCATCTTCTTTTTCGTCATGTGTTCAGTTATGGTGCCACAACAACATTAGTATTTGTCGAATTAATTATTTACTTTATTAACATATGCAAGCCATCAATAGTCTAAGTACAATAAGCCAGCAAGTCTACTGTTTTATGAGCAATTTTTCACATGCATGTCCTTATCTTGAATTGTATATCCGTACACATTTTTATTTTAAGAAAATGGATAAATATCCAGCTTCTACAAAAGGTACACAACCTTTTTTTTAAGATTATACAATACAACTCAGATCTCACAACGTACGCACACTCACCCCTATGAACACACGTACGTAACCCTATCCCTATGAGCATCTTCGAAGACTGAGCTGACAAATCTTCGAGATTGACGAAGTCACCATTGGCACCTCGCTATCGACGGGAGCGTCGCCTACCACTGAAAGTATAATACCGTTAAATCCTAGTAAATTCGCTCCCACAGGAAGTCGAATCCAGGACCTGAGGTTCTACTGAGGCTCTTATAACCACTAGGCTACAGCCCCTTTCGCAAGGTACACAACCTTTGATTATTACATGATCGTTCTCCGTAGATAAAGAACGAGGTTAAACAAAGATAATTAAATCTAAACTGATGTATTATTATGTTTTCACTCAAGATTAGCTTGTTCCAAGGGCATGACCTCCAAATTTGAGCTCGGCCTTATGAACAACTTTGTTTCATCATCCTTCTGCAGATGTGACCAGAACCGCGATCAATATGCTTTCTTCAAAAAGTGTCTGCATAAATGAGAAGTACTTGGATTTATTAAAAATAACATCATTACAGCGCCGTCAAATAGTCCAACATTGATCAGGGACCCCCACCTAGATCATTGGCTTGAACTTATCATCTAAATTGTTAAGCCAACCCCTAAACATGTGGGAAACATAATTAGGTGGGGAGGGGGGGGGTATCCCTGTAGATAAATAAACTATCCTCCAAAGCATTCTACCATGGTGACAGTTGAACAAGAGGTGCCTAGTTATTTCATCACAATTGCAAAAGACATATTTTTTTTACCCCCCCCCCCCCCCCTTCTAATTATTCTTTCTTGCCAGATTGTCCTTTATAAGTATTACCTCTTTGTGGAGATACCAAAAGAAAATATTTATCTTCAAGGGAATTTTGAGCTTCCAATTAACCTTATGAAGAAAGAGGAAGGTTTGATTTAACAAGTGAAGATACATCTCGAAGGAACCAAGGTCCAACACTTCCCTAGTGTTTGCAACCTAACATTATCCACTTGAATGTTGTACTCCAGTATGTAACTTGTAAAGAATTCTGTAGTATGGTTACGGCCTTAGGTGAAATAGGCGAAGACGCAAAGTAATTGTTGTTCATTCATTAATATTTTCAACCAGAGAATTATGAAAGCTGAATCTTAAATATCTTACAAATAAATTTTGAAAAATTACGATGTCAACAAGAATCAATGACTAAACAATGTGAATCAAGATTGCACACTATTTTAGAGGAATCTGGTGGTTTGATTTATCACCAGACCATCTAGACTTTACTCAAAACACCACACTGTACATGCAGTGTGCCCCAAAGGCAATCCCCATTACTGCGGTGTCAGCCGGCTTAGCATCTCGTTTTGGTCTCCTACCTCTCGTCTTACAGTACTAGACTTCCCGACCCCTCACCATGCACCAGTGTCATAAGCAACTGACCTAGGGGAAGTATATACGAGCACTATACCACGGTTCACTTTGTAGCCACACATAACCAGTCATCAGCTTGCTCTCAGTCAACGGCTTGCTAGACACTTTAATTAGTAGCGATCAGCACCCAACACTTCCTGTAAAAAGCATAAACAATAATTCAACTAAAAGTAACACATGAACAACCCAGATATTCAAAACAGAAACATGAGAAACTACATGTTTTTTCTAAAGTTTGATCAGTAGTCCTAAGTAGAGTTCAATGTCAAATACCAGAGGGTGGTGCATTCTCATTCTTATTTATCTACAGCTGCAAAAATCAAGAACAGTTACAAAACAATGATCGCTCTTTGGTGCAGGTATTGATATGGCTGCACCATACACTTGGCTATGGAAGTTCTACTGAAAACTCCAAACAATTTTGTTAGTTCAACTGAAAACAATTGTGTTATACCTAGACTCATTGTCATCCATGCACCTTTATATGGGTTATGAAGCAAGATACAAAATGAAATGTAACAAAGATATAATAATCATAAGAAAATATAAATACATACTTTGGTTTGTAATTAACACACAAGTGCCCATAAGAATGAAATAAATTAGACCGGAAAGTAAGTGAAGGGGCATACGCAAGATGAAAATATGATAAGATACCTTCATCTTGAGCTTGCTCAGTCTTCAGTCCCTTCTTGCAACCCACACACGGGAATAGGACCTTTGCTACCACGGGGCCGGGCTCAAAAGTATAATCTTGCACAAAGTAGATTACATTCAACTAGTGAATATTTATGACTCCAAATCTGGGCAAAGAAACTATGCAAATGGAAATTACTAGCTTAATAGTTCATCTATTAGAAGCAAATTATGATCCAGTTATATACACACACTGACATGTCAAATAAGTTATTTTCAAAAACAAATCGATTTATTCATCTGTACTATATAGAAAGTTGATCCATGACACATCAATTTAATTACTGATTCTGCACTACCGAATTTTTTTTTTAAAAAAAATCAAAGGTGTTGTCGGCAACTCACCTAGTAGGATGGGCCTGGGAGATAGAGGAAGGAGAGTAGAGGACTGGATTTCGCCTGTTCTTCTTCGCAGGTTTCTAGATCTTAGAAGGAGAGGCCGAGTCTGGCCTCCTGCCTCAAGCTGGACTTGTGGGGTGCGCGGTGCGCGGGCCTGCCGGCTGGCCCGGCCCACCGCAGCTTGCCAAGCACCCTGGCCTGGGGCGCGCGCGGCGCACCAAGGCTTGCGGCAGCGGTTGGCAGTGGTGGTTGGCGGCACGTGTTACAAGGTTGTGGACTATGCGCGCGGTGGTTGTTGTCTGCTTGACCTGACCGAGCACACTGGCTTCTACCTTCCCTTCTACCAGATGCGGTGGTTGTTCTTTATCGTGTGCTTCAGATTGAGACAATCCACCATATGCGTGGTCCCATACCAGCGTGCAAGCCCTTTGCGAACCAATACATTTTCTGCTCCACTGTGGCAACCTCAGTTGGAACATAGTGACTCAGGTGGATGAACTTGTTGACATACTCAGATACTGATGACATCTGATCCAACATCAGAGACCGGAACTCCTTGGCCTTCGTGAGCATAACTCCTCTAGGCCCAGTTTGGCAGCATGGGGGAGGAAACCCGGGGAAGGTTTCACCCGCCGATGCAATTCCTGCACGCTTCCTCCCCAGGCGCGTGCGTCCGTCGGTGGGCTAGGAACCCCACGTGCCTTTGGGGACAGAGGGGGAAAACCCCAAGGAGAATCAGAAAAAGTCGGGAAAGTGCTAGTGAAATTTAGAATAATCAAAATAAGCTCCAAAAATTTAGGAAAATAAAAAGTGCTCGAAAAATTAAAAAAAAAAAGAAAAATACAATTCCAATGACATGGATACTCATAGGAGGTGCTGCATACATATTCCATAACATGTTTGAGTTCATACATCATGAATGACTTAACAGTTAGCAGCATTGACACATCCATCATTGACAACAGTTAGTACATACATCAAAGTTATACATGCTTCAATTCTCACCCATGAAGAGTAGATTCCTTGTGATACTTATAGTGTTCTTAGCAATGCCTATAAAAAAGGGGACCTGCAATACCCGAACAAGAAAATGATAGATGTGAGAAATATTGTCACATTTGACATAGGTATTTCAAACATAGACTCTTATAATCTAAGCAATGGTCAGCAGGCCTTCACAATGAAAATAGAAATACGATGGCGTGACAACAAATTGTAAATGCACATCATGAAACATTTTTTTCCTTATAAACTGAAGAGTGCAAAAATTTGATCAGTGACACATCATTGTGGAAAAAAACACTGACACTAACTGACTGCAAATGGAAACTGAAAAATGGATAAGCCGGGCTCTCTCTTAATTAAGCATTTTTTTGTTGTTGGTTGTCTATTAATCCAAATATGATAAGTTTGACGTGGTTTGGGGCTTCGTGGTGCGCCCCCCACCAACACCAACGAAGTTCAGGCTGTTTACATAACGGATTCGTGAAAGTAGAGCAGAAAAAAAATTCTGGAACATAGAGTCCAGTTAAAAATAGATACGTGAAAAAAGGGAACAAAAACTGTCAAAGTATCTTGGAGTTCCAGTCCGTATATCCCTTATTAGCTCAATTATTGTTGCGATGGGCCACGACCTCATCTCATCAGAACGCTGCTGGCTTGTTTCGCACGTCCAGAACGTGTTGAAGCTCAATGTGTCTTGTGGCCAAACCTGCTCGCGGCTGACGCGTGGTGCTCCTCACTGCTGATCACGCTGGTGAAGGGTAGGGTGTGTTTGGTTTTGGGTCAATGTGAAATGGGATAGGATTATCCTACTTTTTTGGATGGGGCGGCCTCTGTTGCTATTTGATTGAGTGGATGGGGCGAGCCATTTTTTATGTTCGATACGTTATTTGAGTAGTGGATGGGACATTCCTGGTTCTTGTTTGGATGAATGTATATAGATGAGAAAGTTGAATATTATGATTACCTCCTTTTTAAGATGATGATGAGATTATCTTTTGATTTGTATAAAATTTAGTCAATTATTTCCATCTTATCTCTCATAACAGCCCTTAGATGCTTAAAAAAATTAACTTGAGTCCTTCAATCCCCCATCTCAGCTAGAGACCAGGAGCACGAACGCACGCTGCAGCCTTGGCCCTGTGATGCACGCCGCCTCGCCCACATGCCTGCAGGGGAAGAAGGGAAGAAGAACCCAGCTGTCGCTGCTGGTGGACAACCTCTCGTCACCATCCGCCGGAGCAGCTGCTGGTGGAGATCGAACCAGCATCGTCTTCCTGGTTCCACCCACCCACCTCCTCTCTCGTCCTCTTTCTTTTTCTTTGCTGTTTCCTTTTCAACAGTCGTCCGGGAATACGTGTGTGACCGCCCTCGTACGAGGGACGGCCATGCCGTCCATTCGTTTCCAAGGGATGGCGGTATGGCGCTGCCACCGAATCTGACCGAATATTCGATCGGTGGCCGCCCCGCCCCTGGCTGACCCCCAACCAAACAACAACAAAAAAGAGGGTCACCCCCAACCATCCACTCTCGTACATCAGACCAAACACACTCGTAATGGACACGGTGGGTGCCGTGACAGAACTGTTGTGTACAAGGTGTATGTGGCGCAACAGGCGTGCAGTGCTGAGAAAACAAAGGCGTGGCGCAAGCGTTATATGAGCAGATGTCCCCAAGCACCATAGACCACGACAGCGGCAAGGGGTATTGCGAGCTCTGTTGTCCCCAAATATGGTGTGTGCAGCACACTTGAAGAACACGGATCTCTGTCATGCACAAAGGACCATATATCTGAGAGTTCACGAAATGGTGATTCCAATCACTAATAACTAATAAGCTGGCCTGCACATTTGCGTGGCTAAAATATTTTGCAATATCTTCAGTGCTATTGTATTAATATGTTGTCAATGCACTTGATAGATTATTTACTACATATTTGGTGTTTTTAGTTTAAAATTATTTACACTAATGTCATTTATAGTTGCACACACTCAACTTATCTAAAATTTTGAATCAATACTTTGAATTTTTTTAATGAAACCATAATATATATAAATGATGTCATAATATAGCTGAGCAGTTTTATTATGCATATTACCTCCAGTAATTACTCGTGATAATGCTTAGGAATAATAATGTACTTTACTCACAGACCTAATTAACAATATAAATTACAAGGTTATCATTTTTATATTTCTAATAATATTCCAGTAAAATCATTACTGCTTCTAATTACTGCTAGTAGTAATTACTGCTCTATCACTAGTAATTACTGTATACCACCAGTAATTACTGCATCACTACCAGTAATTATTAGAGGTAATATACAAAGTAAAACTGCTCATCTAGCTACACATAATAAAAATTATCCACTAATGCATTATAAAGACATTAAGTATATTCTAGACACCTCTTACAGCAGAAGTTAGTGGTAAAAGTGCCTCAATGTCTGAAGTGGCAATTACTTCTGATCGCATTATGTTAGTATCCGTTTTTATCTCTCAAGTAGTCTATAATTTTTTTGTAACGTGTTTGGAGAAGACTAAAAAGGTGTAATTGCTGATGCATTATATTAGTATCTATTTTTATCTCTCAAGACGTCATTGCTTGTGCTTCATTTTCATTGTTGGCCCTTTGTTGAAAGGAACCACACTATAAGGTTTTTACCTTGCAAAGCACACCCTTGTCAATCTTGCCAAACACCAATCTCCTAGATCCAAAATAATGTTTGGATATCTTGCAAGATATAGGAAAGGGTTATTACCTCGCCTGTTTGTCCAATCCTAGGCGAGAAGAAGTTTGCTCCGGTCTCTTCCACAACATCTTCCTGGCCTCAGTCACCCTTTTGCAAATTGTGGATCCAAGAGGACAATTGGAATATAGTTCAGAACATTGCTCTCGTATGTCATTGATCAAAGTCATGTACCAAATCAGTTGATGTTGTCATCGGTGCTCTCGTGGTGAGGAGCTTTCACAACAGTGATTTGCTCAATCAAGATGTACTCGATCTGACAACTCTTTCCTTTCTTCCCATCAAGTTTGTTTTCTCATGTGTCAATGAAACTGGGGCCAGTATAGCGCTGACAACACTTGGTCAGCCGCTAATTTTTAGTCTACTTTGATTAGCCACCTCGACCCAAAGCAGCCACAACAAATATAGTTTACTTAAACAGGGATTTGATTTATGTTGGGTGATATATATGATTTCTGTGCGGCTACACTATGATTGCTTGTTGCATTGTTCATTGAGAGGTAGTGCTGCAGGAGTAGATGTGCACCACACTTATATATGAAACACCCTGTTGGTCATATCGGTATGACATTGTCGGGCTGTCGCACCAGAACATGCGCCTAAACACAAATCAAACATGACTGAAAGCAGTGACTCACTCCATTATCGTGTGCTTGGCCAAAACAGTCGAAATTGACTTCACTACCATGTATTTGTATCAACTTCTACGAGCCCTAAGAATTACCTCGCCATCAAGCTCAAGAACTATCGATACACCCAGAATTACTTGTCAATACTTTGAACTTATGCATTTTTATGGAAGCAATAAAAATACAATGTTATTCTAATCAAACTCCAGCGAAAGATGGTTTGCATCCAAAAGCTTTCTGCATGACCTAAACATACGCCCTCCATTAGGCCGCCGACTCTCATTAACCAGGGCCGCTTACATCCGTAGTGCCTTGTTGTCCCATGCATGAACACCGAGGGATTTTGGAAATAAATTAATAAATATAAGATGTTGTTTGTATGCACACGTGTGAAAGGTTGATGATGTTTTTTTTTGGTTGGGGCAACTTGAAGTCCCATGCATGAACACAGAGGGATTTTGGCAAAAAGAATAAATAAACGTAATATAAGATGTTGTATATATTGATATGTGTGAATGGTTTATTTTTTTTTGGCTGGCGCAACTTGAAGGGGAAATATCATATTTGATTTTTTTTTATTTTTATAATGGAAATGGTGTGTATTTTTTTTAAAAAAGGATGAGGGGTATTTTAATCTCTATTTTTATAAGAGAGATTTTAAGGTAGTCCCAAATAAATGTGAGCCGTCCATTTAAGTAGATCCGAAGAATTAAAATGGTCTATTACCTCATAGAAAGTAATAATTAAAATTAAATTAAATCTGTTGGTTTCCATAACTGACCTATCTAAAATTGGGAAGTGTTTTTTTTTACTAACAAACTTGCATGCGGACGTGTACCAGATTTTCAGCGTTTGTTTTAGAAAGACCGTGACATGCACATTTTCAGCATGTAAATTACCAAATACTCTGAATTATGAGCGCGCACATTACCATATACCGTGACATGTAGATTACTAAATAATTCTTTACTACGATTCTTCAGGGTGACAAATTTCAGCAGTGAGAAAAACGTGACATGGACTTGTTAATTTGTACATCTTTCATATGTCAATAATGCGACAAATCCTCCAGTCAACAAAAAATTAGGATACGTGGCAGGCTTCTTTTTTCTAGAACACCGTGACAGGCTTCTTTCTTGTACACTTTTTTTTTCTGTTTGTTAGATGAGATTTTCATGGCTAATCAGGGAATGAGATGCAGCGAGTATGGAATTGTTAGATTTTCTTTTCTATTTGTTACTTAATTCACGCATGTAAAATGAAGGGCTGAGATTCAATTGTTATGTTACCTTCTAGGAGGTAACACAACACCTTTTGGTCTACCGTAAAAGAGCTCTTTTATAATGGCAATGATGGGTAATTTTTACTTTTTTTTCTCCAATTAATGTGGTAATTTCTAGTCTTTCAGAGCGAATGTGGTGACTCCTTTTGTTAGTCAATTATATATAATATATAGATATATAGATAATAGTGGATAATGTTTCTTGGATGTGAATTAGTATATCAATTTTTCAGATAAAATTTGAGATTTTACTTGTGCATTTTGTTCGTTAGGCGGTACAATTTCACGTTCTATTTATCTATAATTTTCTGCCATCATTTAAAAATTATGTACATGCGTCAGTGTCACAGGCTGAGCCGATCAGGTTTTAAATACTTCAGTAACCACTGCCACTGTTTTTCCTGTGATATAAAGCCGGCTTGACTCTCTCTCTCTCTCTCCTCTCCTCTCTCTCTACTATATGCTCAGTTTCATTTGTCCACCTTAAATTCTCTCTTATTTGGCTTGCCGCATCTCCGTGCCTTTCGACTATTCTATATGCCCAACCTCCCAACATTTTTTTTCTTCAATTCTAGTAACTCATGATAATGATAGGATTTGGAGGCATCAGGCTTTAGTCGATTATTAGATTTCGGTTTCAATTTATGGCTTATCTAGCGTTGTGTCGTTGAGCATCAGCTTTGAGGTCAAGGCGAAATAAGTTTCATGTTATACAAGACTCGCCAACTCGGGTGTTTCCTTTGGCAGAGGTTGCTCTTCCTGTGATCGTTGTAATCTAGCCACCCATTGCATCCTACATGAGGCTGTGCTGGGCAAAAGAAGGTACAAAAATATAGAGGACTTTTACTGTCCAAAATACTGACCAGTAGTTTGATCTAACGGTATAGATTTCATAATCTAAAATAATAACTACTGGCCAGTAGTTTCTCAATTTGAGGGTAATATCGAAAAAAATAAGAGTTGTAGATTTATAGTAATTAGTTTTTATTGTTATAAATAAAGTTATATTAACAATTTGATTAATAAGTAATATTTTATATTTTTGAAGATAAACTAATATTTTAATGATTTCATAGACTTAATATTCTATTATGAAAATAAATATAAATTTATTAACTAATAGTGCAATTACGAAATTATCCTAAAACTACTGGCCAGTAGTTTTAAAAAACTACTGGCCAGTATTTTAGACAGTAAAACTCCTCAAAATATAACTATTTTTTGCATTCTTAGTGATCCCTGCATAACAGTTTGAAATTAATGTTTCATAAAAAAACAGTTTGAGATTAATATGACTAACTAATCAACAAAAGCATATTGCTCAAGAAATCGGTGCATTACTCCTAAAAAATCATTTTGAGATAAATATAAAACTAAGAAATCAACGAAGCACATTGATCAACAAATAATTGTACTAGAGATCAATTACGAGTACAACCTCAGTACCTACCTGGTTGTCTAACTGAGAGAAAAGTGGTTCTGAATGCAACAATTAGTTACCCGCTCTTGAATGATGAAGTTTTATTTTAAAAACTCTCTAACGATAGAACATGACCATATACAGTTTGTTTTTTATATAACGGGGCTCATGCGCCGCAAAACTTCCTTGACAGCTAGGTACAAGTTACGGGGCAGTTTACAAACAAAAGGAACACCTGACATCAAAGTTAAGCTGAACCTGCTACCACCAAATATCTCAGGAAATCCAATGACTAATTATGACAGTGAAAGTTGCTTTGGCTGTGAATCACTATCAATTTTTGGTGAATTTCACCACCACAAAAAACCCATATAGCGGTGGCCTAAAATGTATTGTAGCAGCAGGTGTTGCCACTAGCTGCTACGCTTCGGTAGCTAAAATAACATTTAGGGCGGCGTATGGAAAGCGGACGGCATAAACCGCTGCTACAGATACATTAGTAGCGGTGTGTGACATCTTCACCCACCGCTACCCGTCAGTCTGAAAAACAAAACAAAAAAGAGCCAGCCCCAACCCCGCCACATCTTGCTCACGCCCCTTTGGCTGGATCTGCGAGGGGAAAGGGGAGGCGACGGTGTGGCCACGGGGATGGGAGGTGGCGGCACAAAGACGAGGGAGGGGAGGAACTTGCCGACGCCGCCCTAGTGTTGGATCCGGCTGCTGCCTTGCCGTCTATGGCACACCCTTGCCGTCTATGGCACACCCCGCCGTAGACGTCGCCCCATGGCTGGATCCAACCGCCGCCTCGCCGCCGTTGGCTCCTATTGGGATATAGATGCCACCTCGCCACTAATGGCACCCCTTGGGTCATAGACGTCACCTCACTGACATTGTTGCCCGCAGGCTAGACCCTAGTGTGAAGGGGGGGGGGGGGCTTGGATCTGCGGAGAAGGAGGAGACGTTGTTGAACCTCACCGGGAGAGAAAGAGGAAAAGGAGGCGGTGGCGGCTAGTGGTTGGAAACAGAGAGGAAAAGGAGGAGGGCGACGGTGGGTGGAGTGAAATGAGCTAGGGTTTGGTTTATATAAAACCTACTGATGGTAGTGGGCTGCTAGTTAAGTGAGCTACGGGGTAAGATAATAGCGGTAGTTTGCTAAATGGGCCACCACTATAAAACACAGTAGTGGCGGGTAGCTATATGGCTGCCGCTAAAAATGGTTTCTGATTTGTAGCTATGGTTCTCTTTTTTGTCGCCAGTAAATTTGCTTTTGTCGTTATAGGCATTTTTTATAGTAGTGTTTTAATAAATAGAGGAGATGTGATGCAAGGTTTGTCGTTGTATCTCGAGTGCCAACGGTGGCGCGGAGATGTGATGCAAAATTAAAGAACATCCACGTGAGACAAAAGTAGTTCAAACGATACTCATTAGCCAATGATCTAATTATCTTTAAATTAATTAATGTAATTAGTAGACAATTACAATAATGCCTAATCAAATGGACGATTAGATTAGGATGAGAGCAAGGTTAATAACGTCGCCGGCTGCTGGCGGTAAGCTCATGCCATGTCATTGAAAATCTGCAATAGCAAACACTCATATACTAAGCTGGTTATATGCTTACACCTTGAAGCATTTAATGTTTGCATGGTACACATCGCTTATTGGGAGAAGAATGAGAAAGCCGGTTGTTGCGCTAGCTTTTGTCTTGGGTCACGCATTTCAGCTGGCGACTGATGAAACATTAGCTTTATTCTTTCTCCTCTCTTCTCACTCCACGTAGGATTTTGATGACAGCATGGAGCACTTTTTAGCCTGCTGACTAGACTCTATTATACTTGTTCTGAATCAGAACTTCTGATGATACCTCTTACCTACTGGTATCATGGCCCACCATAAAAGTGCTCTTTAAATAAGGCTGATTGACTTATGTATTTGAATTTTGCTGGTTTGATTTAGGCATTTGTCGAATTTTGACTACGTTTTAGTTCTTAAAGAAAATAATTTGTTTTACAGTGCTGTTTTACAGTGGACACACTCAGCAAACGAGCTGTTTGACGAGTGCCCGATATATTACATTCGGCAACAACCCAATTTCCCATAGTGAGCACCGGAAGATCACCAGTTCCAAACAGTATCGCCAAAAGATTCGAGCTTTAAAGTTATCGTGGAAAGGTTCACAAGTCTATGGAAACTGGCACTCCATTAAATTTCGGTTTAATGCTGTTACCTAAGTCCAAAATACCCTTAGCCATTGTTTAATCTGCCGTTACTTCATGCAAACTTAATGCATCCACCCAAGCGAACAGAGAAACCGAAGAAAGAAACAACGGTAGTGTGAAAGATCTCAAATTGATCCTCTTCTATGGTCCTCCCCCAATCGTTCTTCACACATAGCCACACTCACAAAAGGAGGCCATGTGACGACCTCATCTTGATCCTTCGGTGCTGCCTCGTCGTCGCAGTTCAAGCAAGGCTATGCCCGGGCAACAAAGACTGAGATGAGCGAAGGACGAGGGAGAGAGACGACTTTGGAGCAGGACTTTTTGGGGGCACACCGTAGAGAAGCGCAGCACCGACCACCGAGACCCCCCCAGAGCCACGCCCAGAAGCAGCACTTGCTCGTCCGAACGTGTCGTGCCAGTTTCAATTCCCCGTTAGAGTCGATTGAAAAAAAGGATTGCTATCGAAGCACAATAGAAAAGAATATAGATAGCCTCTATAACTCTAGCACCTAGGTTGACGCGGATTCCAGTGCCCCTGCCCAAGCTCCTAGATTGACGCTGCCGTCCAGACTCCTCGTCGTGTCGAGGAGGGAAGAGGAGAGGTGACGAGGCAAACATGACAAGAGACAAAGATAAGTCAAGGGCAAAAATCATCAATTGACTTTTGGTCTTAGGAAGAAAAAAACCATTTGGATGAAACTTGATGGAGTGTTAGATTTCAGGACAAAGTGTAACTTTCAATGGTAATTTTCTGGAACAGGCGATCGTTTGTTTTGAGTTTTAGTTCTTTAACTGGCGGGTTGCTCTATTTCAGTGGCAGTTCAGGATCGATGTCATATGCATCTCTTTTACAGTTCAAGCAGATCGTTGTGTATGTGGTACTGCTAGATCGTACAGTACTGTCTTCTTCCTTGACATATGCCGCCGCTTCGCTCCATTTCATTGCGGTGATACGGCATGGCAATGAATCATTGTGTGCTGTGTGGGTGCAGTTTCGCACGCGTGTGCTGGATTGTAGTTGGATGGATGTATCATACTTAAGCAAGGGTATGCATGCTCATTTGATACCATCGTAACAAAATGAGGGGTGCATGCTCGACATGCAAAAAGTTAATTTTATGAGCGAAGCAAGTCAGATGAGAAATTAAATGACCATGTGATTCCAGATGCCTCTGGTGAGATCTGTGGGCGTGTCACACGCACGACGTCCCTTGCTTCGTCCCTTCTTGTGTGTCTGTTGGACTGACGCGGTGTCACAACTCTATTTATCCGGCAGAGTGTCTTGTTCCAAGACAAGAGTGAATGATGATATATAGAGACTCTCTGTTCTGGTGTTCCCTCAACATGGATCCCATATATAGCACATGCCCGTGTAGTAATTCCTATTTCCTAGTGCGAACATGGTCATGTAGACGTGTGAGTTATGAGTACTGTTTTATCGCACCCCTGTCCCCTGTTATATATCTACATGGGCAGTAAAAAAAAATATTGCCTCCCCTGCATGTGCAAAGATACACAGCCCCTGCGCGGCTGTGATCTTCGTTTATTTTTTCTTTGGACACGGGGCTGTGATCTTCCTTACTCGTTACTCGAGTAGAAATAATGATACTTGAGACGCCCATAATATTTCTATTGACTCGCCACTGGTCTCTTAGTCCATATATACTCCATACCTGTGAAGAGCAAACTGAGCCACAAAAAGTATTACTATGTTTGCGGAGAGCCGAGTGCAAAAGGCCCAAAATTTTGTACTAGGTTTGCTAAGGGTCACGCCAAAACGAGTCATGCCCAAATAATCTTATTTATTTTTATCCAAATATGTTTATGGGTTGGTTAGGGTCCTCAAAGGGACTGTGGGCCGTGATCCATTATCAGGTCACACAACAAGAAACCGGGCACTATAGCGGCGGGTCAAACACTACCACAGAAAAGAGCTTTAGTGACGTGATGCTAGTGACGCATAAATTTTTTTTTTGTCACGGGAACAGAATTAGTGACGGCTTTCAAAAAATGCGTCGCCACTACTCGGCTGGGGAGCAAAAGTAGTAACGCAGTTCTGAAAAACCATCACAATAGTTCGTTTATGCGATGGGTTCTGCTAAACCGTCACAATTATTTGTGACGGTTTTCACAGGAGCCCGTCACTGAATTCTAGTTGTGACGGTTATCTAACCCGTCAATACTGTTTAGTGTCGGTATTTCTTTCCCGCCAGTACTATATTTGACGGTTATCTAATTTGTGATGGGGGAGTGAATCTCCATCAAAAGCTTTAGTGTCGGTTTTCCTGTCCCCGTCACAACTCTGTTTCGACGGGTTCTGTAAGTCATCGTCACTGAACAATTTCTGACGGGGTCTAAACTGCCATCACTAAAATTAGTGTCGATTTTCCCCGCCCCGTCACGTATCATTTTGATAGTTTCTAGATTTTGCCGTCACTGCAACAATTTTTCCGTCACTGATGACATTAACTAAGTGACGGTCAAGGTTGACAAAACCGACCGGGTCGGTATAACCGATCGGGCCCGGTTCACCGGTTAACCGGTTAACCGGTGTAACCGGCCGGTTAGTCGGGCAAAATTCGATTTGGGTGGCGTGCGATCGTCGGCCGGTTAATCAACCGGTTATCTCGGTTAACCGGTCGGTTAGTCCGGTTAACCGATGACAGTAGTGACTAACTCGATTGATGGAGAAAAAAATTAAAAAAAGATCCAAATAATAGAAAAAATTAGGTATGATATTTTTTAAATATTAAACATAATATTAGACACCAATACACAATACATTGAGTTCATATAACATAGCACAACTATATTGTGCTATACAAAACATCAAAATATAGTTGTCCCACACATGATTTTCTATAAATAATTATACAATAGGTTTCCACAAATATAATTGTCAGATATATAGCATTCAAATAATATGCGAAATTTGTTACTTCCATGGAGGTGCTTCATCTCAACAACAACATGTACAATAAAATAAATCATGGGATGTTACATCTATTTTATAACAACATGTACAACAACATGTTTACTACCTTTTTTACATTCTAAATTACCTATATTTTAAAGGCTAAAGTCTACATCTATTTTATATTGAGCTTAAAAAAAATTACCTTAGCTTCTGTTGGCGGCTAGCCAAAACTCCACCTCGGTTAACCGACCCAACCGACTCGTTAACCGAGCTCCACATCGGCTAACCGAGCATGAGTCGCCATCCTCCCGAGCCCGGCTATCCGCTGGCAGAGTCGGTTAACCGAGCGACTCCGCCTGCTAACCGGGCTGAGAAGCCGGCTAACCGTTGCTTCCACGCCTGCAGCCGCTCGTCGCTGTAGATCCTCCTCGCGATGGCTAGGCCAGCGCAGATTGACGCCGAGTGTCAGGGCGAGCGCGATCGGGTGCGGCCGAGTGGGGAAGAGGCAGTGAGCCCTCACCGGATGGGTAGGGAAAGGATAAGTTTGGATTTTCTACACTTTTTCTTTTTTTTCCTTTTTCATTTTTTCCTTTGTCAAAATATCTCGGTTTGATTCATTTTTTTCACCAAATCTCCTTACAATTCATCTAGTTTTTTGTAGAAATATTACATACAATTTTTTTTCAAATTCGAAAAAAATTCAAACCCCAACCGGGGGTTAACCGGCCAACCGGGATAACCGGTCCACACCGGTTCGTCGATTAACCAGGTTAACCGGCCGGTTAACCCCGGTTATGTTAACCTTGGTGACGGTTTTTGAATAAGCGGTTTCTAATAAATACTGATAGTTTTAAATGAATCGTTACTGATAAATACTGACGGATCTAGAGGAATCCGTCTCTCAATGGTTTCTTAACAAGCAGTCACCGGTACATGCTGATAGATTTATGTAACGCCGTTGCTAATGCTTGCTGAGGGTTTTATAATAAACCGTCTCCGATGCTTAGTGACGGTTTCTGTGCCCGTCACTAATGTCCTACCACGATTTTAGTGATGCATTTTTTTACGTCACTAATGTCAATAAAAAACCGTCACTAATGTCCTTTTCTGTGATAGTGAAACCCGATTATTAGTGGCGGACAGGATACCACCGCTATGCTTCCATAGCTAATAATCGAGATTTGTTGCGGTGAATTGTTTGACCGCTGAACAAACCGCCGCTAGGATGTCCACGATAATGGATCCACCGCTATGAATTAATATGAATAAATAAATAAATAAATCCCGGAACCCAAGTCGCTGGCCCGCACGCCGCCGCACGCACCTTGGTCAGCCCCGCCCACCCGCGTGCCGCCATACATGAGCCTCGACCGGATCTCTCGCTCGCGCGCCGCCATCATCGTCGCCCACTCACTACCGTGCCAGATCCGTCGTTGCCCACGCTGGATCCATCATGACCTGCACCATATCCGTCACCTCCCATGCCAGATACGCTCATTCACGCAGGATTTGCCTACCGAAGGAGGGGCAAAGCGGAGGACAAGGCCAGGCGGTCCACCCCGCGTCGGAAGAGGGGCAATGCGAAGGAGGGGCAGCACGAGGTCACTGATGGAGGGGTGACGTGAGCCAGCTGGGGGATGGGCGACGTGGGCTTGGGTGGAGGAGGGGATGGCGTGGGCCTGGGTGGAGGTGGGAGCGGCGCCCTGCTAGAGGAGAGGCACGTCCGGGAGGGAATAAGGGAGAGAGAGGAGGGGAGGAGGGCGGCTGGGTGAAGAAGTGTGGAGGGTGGGTAGTTAGGATTTAAGAGGGACCAATATATATGTGAGAAGATAAGGTTGGGTCAAATGGGCCAGAAAAAAAAATGAACCTCATGTTTTAGCGATGAATCATATTGGGACCCGCTTCCAAAAATTGATTTGTAGCTGCGGGTCACAATGTGGTATGCCGATAAAAATCATCTTGATTGTTAGCGACGGACCATATTATAACCTGTCACTAAAAATTGATTTTAAGGGGCGGATCACAACATGACCCACCGCTAAAAATGATTTTACAACTGTAACGGCAGACTTCTTGAAACGCATCGCTACATGGATTTGAGTTCCGCTGCTATAGTACCTTTTTGTTATAGTGTCATTTTATTATTTTACCAGGTTGTACTGGTTAACCTGGTCATCTATTTAATATTAAAAGAAGATGAACTTTTGACTGTGGTGTCTAGAAAAAAATAGAAATAGTCTAGAAATTCTCAAAAAAAGCAAAACATCTAGCCATTAATCTCCTCCTTTAGTGATCTCAGAATTACATCCAACCTTGATCTTCCTTTGTCACCACCCGATTCCCCACCACGTCCTTTTCATTCTCCTCACGTATTAGATCTGTTACAAGACGAGAACCTGGCCTCCCCTTCCAATTTATTAGTCTTCGATTGATATAGAGATACATAGACAAGAAGACCTCTTTTGATCTCCATCCCCGTTGTCCATGATTCTCACCTTGGAAAACGATGTTGTCCAGCTCCATGAGATCGTTCACAACTGTTTGGCGATACACACAAAACATAACTTGGCTCGGTTCCTTCTCTCCCTCCTTGCGATCGTTGTACCATCATAATGCCTTGCTATCGCGGTACCATCGTAATGGCAAACGTCAAAGGCTTGTAAGGCAAAGGCATCACGGTGTCAGGTGAGAAAACAGGACGACACAGGCATTACCCTACAAGTCTAAGGGCATCGGGGTGGCCGGTGGCTGATGAGATCGATTCCAGTCTGTTCATAATCTTCACGTGAGTCAGTTGTGCACACAGATGGCTTGCTAGATTATTCTGGGATCACATATTGATTTTTAATCTCTATCGCCGCAAGCACATAGATCCAAGAACCAGCATATGGCGCATCTGTTTATTTTTAGTTCATCTCAAACGAGATAAAGTAGAGGAGAAGGGCCAACACATATCTTTTTTGTGAGTATTTTACGATATACAGAGTCAAATACAAGACACAACACATTTACACAGTGCAGGATTCGTTTGCTCGAAAGCAGGGAGCACGCAAGGCAAACATTGGCAAAGAAGACTAATTAACAAGAGGCATCAGAAGATGGGAATGTGTAAGATGGAATCATCAGGAAGCAAGGAGAGGGATTTATTGGAGCAAAGAGCAATCCATCAGGAAGAGATCATGCAGAGCCAAAGATACTAAAAAGATTCCATCATCCGCTAAATGCCGGTCAGCATGAGGAGACAACTTCAGCAGAGAGAACGGTACCGGAAGAAGATAATCTTTACGGCAACCATCATTGGGACCCTGTTGGTGGCCATCGCCATCTCGGTGTGAGTTGCACGAGCAGGTGCTGAAAGGAAGGGAGACAGGCAAAATTGAGCTGATGGGCAGTATGATGAACACAATAGTGCAGTTTGATGGTAACTGACGGACATGGTAAAACAGGATATGCTAGAGACCTGAGAAGCAATGCAGAGCACTTTGTGAAAAGAGCTGGACAATGTGGCCAGAGCAGCAATTATGACGGCGGCAATGACTTTTCGACGGTCAAGACGAGGGAGAATGTCCTGGCAGCCATGAGCTGCACCTACGGCAGATGTGGACGTGAAAAAAGGTGCGCACATCACACGGAGGCAACATGCCATTGCGTTTCATGTTTGTGAATTCATGCATCACTAGACAGTGCCATGCCATTGTGATTGATATGCTAATAAATCCTTCCTAATCTTTAGATTGAATCATTGTGACAAAGGCAACGTTCCAGCTAACAATCACAATAGAGACAAAGGTCAGCATGGTGGAACGAAAAAAATAGCCACATCCAAGGTATGTATTAATTTTCTCTAGCTAACACCTCAATAGCCACATCCAAGGTATGTATTAATTTTCTCTAGCTAGCACCTCATAATACTTTCTATTATACTGTTTGGTTTTGAGTGTCATTAAGGTGCATTATACTACTTTAAAGCGCAGAATGGTATAGATAAATTCAAACCGTTGATTTTAGAGTTTAGTCATTCTTCTAATAAAATAGTTATGTTTGTGAGTGAAAGGAAAGAAAATAACAAATCATTTCTTCCATTCAGCCGTAACATGCCACCGCCAGTTTAGTTGCGCCCCGATCTCATCATCGCGTCTTGTCATCGGATATATTGGAACTGCAGCAGGCAAAGTAGAGGGATTCCTTGAAGGTGCCAACACAATGTCACAACTTAATTCTCCAAGACGCCGCCGACTGCCTAGCCATGTCCGTAACTCCAAGGCAGTTTGCGCCATCACCCGTGCCACATCATACCGGCTGCAACTAGAGGCGGAAGTCGCCGGCACCGTATAGTACACGACAACACCTAGAAATGGACGTCACTATGTCCTGATCGATAATTTCCAAAACTACCCTTGACGCTTTATAATACTTAATTTTACACTAAAATACAACTTAATATTAGTATGAAATATCAAGTAGTATAAGTATATCCAAATCGTTGTATTGAAGAAAATAAACAGTCCATATTCATTTGAGCCCACTATAAATGAATTCTTGATTTAATTTTCAGACAATTCTTTTAGTTTGTTATGGGGCAATTGGGGACAAGTTACAATCCTTTATATATTTTAAGAGATATTTTACCAAAACAATATTTTTAAGCGCCAATGATTGACACAGAAAAAAAAAACATCTATATGGAGTTATATGGATCTTCTAAATCTGTTTTATTGGTCAATGTGCATTTGTGGAGGTTATGAAGTATCATAAAGCTCTGTTCACTTTATGTAATATGGTTTATCCTTATTTCACTGTAATCCTACATTGGTCTTTAAGTATTGACTAATACTCCTGTGCTTAATTTAATGACATATCTTTGGCTTTATACTGTTATCCTTATTTCAGCATGTTTCAACTATATGTTACATCTACTGATTAAAGCTACATAACTAAATATTGTAGGTTTTTTTAATGTCTAGCCTGCGCAATTGCGCGGGCCATACAATCTAGTTTTATCAATTATCTTAGTATTGACAACAAGAAGGGTCTTCATATTTTACCCCCAAAAGTACATATAAACTATCATTTGATTGACAGCTGGTAGTATTGACAGTAAAAAGGGCCAGATCATTTCTGAGACTGGAACAGATGATGAGCCAACAATCATGTAGTGATTCTCTTGATACTGATCTTGTCACGCACCTGCTACTCTGCGAGATGTAGGAAACTGGCCATCATGTGACACAAGCATAAAGTCGTTTGTGTTTTTTTCCTGTTCTTTCGCACGCTTTCTTGCTTTGAGCAAGAACAGCGCTGTTTTAGTGTTGATCATTTGCTTGACGGTGCACCCTCCATCTCCCATCCTTCAAGAAGTTCGCTGCTTGAAGTTGACATTACGCCACTACTCTTCCAGGCATGAGGAGTCATCAATGCGGTGTCATCTACTCCCGGCGTGCTTTGCAGGAAGGTTTTCTTGACCTGATGTTTGAGACCATTGATATGTTGAGGTAAGAGAATTGGTTACATTGAAAATGGACGATCAAGATCAAGATGTGCCATATATGCACGACAGTGTGGATTACTGGAACAATGATTTTACTGACCTTAATTATCCCAATGCCTTCCAAGCCTACGACTAGTGCCACACGCACTACCATGTCTCTTGCTCATTGGGTTGCTCTGCACCGTTCCGTTCATCTTCCAGCTCCAAGAATTATATAAGTATTGTAGAGCGATATATTGTTGCACTCCCATGACGTCACCTCCCTGTTCTTGGGAATTGGGATAGCGTTATTAATACTTCTTCCAGTGTTCACATGCGCTGTGTACCTATTATTGAGATGGTATTTTTTCCATTTTTTATCCCTAAAGCACGGCAAGAGGTAAAGTCATTTCTAAAGGAAATAAATGGAAGTCGCGGGTCATTTATTAATTTACCATAGAAAATGACATTAATTCAAGATCTGGGATCACAATGTTGTTTATTCTGTCTGTGTCATTGAGTGTACAAATGCTGCTCATATATATGTCATCGAATCACAAGAGCGCCTTTACAATAGGCTGAAATTAATATGTACCATTTATTTCTCTTGATCCTAATATTTAGATACACTTATTCTACGTTAAACCATTAAGTAATGTGGAGTAGTATTTTAAAGTAGTATAAAATAATATGGACATTATGGAAAAAAAGATAATGTCAATCCGTAATTTCATTCATCTTTTATGATGAATTGAAACACTTATTCTTTTAAATAGAATCTTCTATTTTTTCAAGGTTGCCTGCTCGATTCATTCAGGCTCTTCCATTCCTGTGTTCTTCGGCTCCGATTGGGACTCATCGGCGATTGGGCGGCAGCGTCGTGTGGTTGCGTGACCTACGGTCGTTGTGGTGCTAGAGAGACCTAGGAGATGCCGTTCTTGGTGAAACACTGAGGAAACTGTGGCTACCACCATCGATTTGGATCTGAGGCGGCGGATCCAGGCCGGGGCACGGGCTGGAGCCCTGGAGGAGGCCTTTGTGGAGATGTGCACCGACGATTAACGTGCAGAAGATCACATTCGACAGGCTGAGGCGGAGATCAAAGGCTACATCGATCCTGCGCCCCTGCTCATGTAAACGACTGCTAAAATGTTTCAGAACTCAGAGTAGTTCGATTGAAAATTAGATTCTGCAGTCGTCAATACTCAACGGGAGTGAATGTAGAAACTGATAGTACACCTGTTATATTTCTTCCATAAAAAACAATATCAGTATTATCAGTTTGTGCATGTCATGCTTCAGTTGAGGAGTACAACTGTAGAATATGAATTGTTGTGTTGGTTGCTGAACAGACTCTGCAAGCTTCCTAACATCTGTAAAAGAGAATTAATTCACGTATTGCAGTATTCAGCAAGATGAGCCTTTGGCATTTGATGTTGAAACCAGTTTTAGGTACACATGTGCTATCCTTTTAGCATGTGGTGACAGAATCAATTTTACACTAGCACATTGGCCATTTTAGGTACTATTTTCACCAGCCCCAATGAGAAATAGGTTTGCTCAGCATATTAGTACAGGCGATGAGTGATTGATGATGATATCAATCTTGGTCTTTTGTGTTTGCCGGCGCTGATCTGGAGGGGTTTGGAGGCGAAGCAATCATGGCGACTGGCCGGCAGTGTTAGAGCCTGGCCAGTGACCGGTGGCCACACGGCCTACGAACTGCCGCCGTGACCAAGCTAGAGGCTCAGGCTGTGATCGTGACTCGTGAGAGCGCGCACATGACTGTTTGTAAACACAGGCGAGATCGGATCGTGCGTGGTACAGAGACTCGAGGTAGTGTTGTTCTAGGGTTGGTGGCGACACCGGCGTTGCCGCACAACCCGGCACGATAGGCCCTTAATTTGGCGGCGGCGGCAGGGCGTGGTTGTCGCATTTGGTTTTTCCTTCTTTTTCCCGGATATATACATACCAGTTGGAGTTGACCAACTACGGGCATGGTCAAGTATGAATTTATCCTCGCTAATCAACGCTGGGGATTAATTGTACTACTTTGTTAGTTGAAGTAGTATACGTACCCCACCGTAACAGGTATCAATCACAAACCCAGCTCAAACAGTTTGGCAGCGAAGGGAGCAGTGGTGGACGACACTTCACCCTTGCTCTTGGGGGCGCGAGCTGCCGTGCACCTTAGCCTCAGGACAGGTGCTGAAACCGAGGTCCTGATAGGCCATACGCCGCGGGCTCGATTTCCAAACTGCGCTCCAAGAGCATGCTTCTGAATTCACTTCACCCCTACACTAGACTATGACGCTTTCCTTTCTAGAGTGGCTGCTTCATCACACGGCGTGCTCTACTATGCTATGTTGTCGTTCAGATGGAGAATAAGAGAAAAGGTCTTGAGGAGGAAGAAGGGTATATACTCCCTCCATCCCAAAAATATCTTCGTTCTGCCAGGGAAAATAGAGGTACAGCTACTATCATGTCCTGTACGACATGAACTTTAGAATGGACTAGTACATTTTTTTCTCTGTTACCAATGACACTTGTTCAGATGGGAAAGATGTCAGAGAAGGTCTAGAGGAGGAAGAAGAGATATTTTCACGTCTTTGTAGGCTTTGACTAGTCAACAATGTCATCGACCGATAAACTTTGCACACTCAATGATATATACATTGGATTATGCACAACCCAATTATCTTGCAACTTTGTCACATGTAAGTGCTTACCCCTGCAACCATACACTACCATAAAACTAGTCATAAACAACGCGCTATCAGCAGTGGTTCATTTTTTGAGATGGAATAAATGATCCCTCATCATCCTTGCTTCTTTATTTTCTTTTATTTTTGGAACTGATCTCTCATCATCTATTTGATGCATCTCTTGTCTCCTCATTTCTCACCGACCACAAAAGTTACAAGATCACTTTGTCACACGAGCATTTTTATACATTATATAGCAGCACATATCATAAACTTTGGTTCTCTTTGAGAGGTGCAAGGATTTGTCAAAAATGATGAGGAACATGGGATGTGGATTTTAGGTGAATTTTGAGGTTATTTCATTTATGCATTATTACTAGAGCAAGAGCAAGTATACTAATGTCTATCCAGCGGGCTGAAAGCTTTGCCATGTCAGAAACATCTTATCTGGAAGAGAGAGAAGAGAGGAGGCGTTAGATCTGTAGCTAGCCTTAAACGGGCTGAAGGAGAAGCAGCGCTCGGTTGCAGCTTGTTGCTAGCGATTGAACAAACAAAATGAATGAACTGCCATGATATCCACATGCAAAACATTAAGTGCTTTACTTTTTAATTCAAGCAAACTAGTAACCAAGCTAAGGCTAGTACTAATGGGAGGTTTCATATTGTTGTTTCTAAAGTGCTACATAAGGATGGTTGAAATAGCTCATACAGCATAAAGTATCTTTTGAAATAGTATAGACATAGTTTTATCTAGATGAAACTATTCTCCTCTCTTTCCTTATTAATTCTTTGCCACATCATAAAAAATGTTGACTTGACACCCTATTCAATGAAAATGAAACTCTAAATGGGAGTAGCCTAAGAGCCCATCCATTATATGAGAATTTATTTGTGTTGGTATTTAGATGACAGAGCTTACGCAACCAGCTGCCAGCGGTTCCATTAGCCTTGCTCAGAGTTAATCAAATTTTCATCGTCTGAATAATTGTGCTTTGTTGACTGTGTTTTAGTTCTTACACATTCATTGGCAGTCATCGTATAGAATGTGCACATGTGCGCATGTTGCGCCATTCATGTTAGACTCGTAAGGCTCTAAGTACCTTTTCTCTCTGAGATATTTTACTGTGTTTGCGAGGTACCTAGAGATATCAAGAGGTATTGTAATTTAAACCATTAATCAAGGGAGGGGTAAAGTACGGAATAAAAATTATAATAACCCGTGGCAGGTGGGTAATATACTAACTAAGAGCCATTGTTTCATTAGTAATATATCACGGTAAAACTCTAGACGTGATCAAAGCAGATTGAAAAAAATTCTGTATCATACATAAAATATTATTTTCTAAGTTTTTCATTTGATTACTCGATTGCATAAATTTTTCATGTCTAATTGGATAAAGGATTATAGCCTATAATTTAAAGGGAATGGATTGTAGGACTATAATGATTGGGATCATATACTAGAAGTATAGACAAGTCATCGGCATTGTGATCCAATTTAAGAATTTACACAGATGATATGATTATTTACTGAGTTTATAATGTTGAATTACTCATTTCTATCTTGATTACTTAGAATATGGCCTAGGACTGCAGTACTATAATGCTTAGGATCAGGTTTGAGAAGGGTATGCAAGGCGCCGGCGACGTGAACCAAATTGAGAATACATTGCACATAAAAATATTCAAATACTTTTTGTGCATGCACAACATTAAGATTCAAACCAACCAATATGGAAATCTTATAAATAACATCCAACCATGCGACATATTCTTTGAATACTACCATATAAACATCTCAAAAGTTTGGTATCTCAACATGCGACATATTCTTGTAATATTATTGCACTTAATACTTTCTAAATATATCAACCTGGATGTAAATTACTAAACAGAATTCCTACAATCTCAGGGCTCCATTCGTCCACATCCTTTTTCACCACAACCTTCATGGCCATGGCGTAATTCCTCCCCTTTCAACACAAATTGTTGATCCACACAGGCTCAGTAGAAGAAATCCAATATAACTAGTAAATCTAAACAAGATGATGTGAATTAGAAAAATATGTACGACGCCCAGATGTTCTTGTCTATCTTCAATTAGTCACCATGGCCAGCAACCTCGCCGACATGCTTTTGGCTACTAGATGGACAAATTCGCACCACCACACCATGACCTCTATTGGTCGTATTTGAAGAATAACAATCACGTAAATCATAACAAACAATGTAAATAGAGCAATCAAACATTTCCTTCTTGCCCCTGCCTTTCTATCTTGGTCACCAGGTGAAATTACCTTCTAATCCTCGATACTGATGTGCCACCATCAATATTAAAGTACCTTTTGGTTAGTACCTATAATTATGGACACTTAGATCTAGGCCAACAGACGGCCCACATTACTTGCAAGCACCAGAAAAGATCTCTCTCTTTATAGGTGTTTCAATACTCTTCTTCGGAATAACAACTGCTCCTGCTTTTGGTTTAGTATAAATCCTGCTCAACTCCCCCATGATTCTTACTCCTATTTCTGTTGTCCATCTTCACTTTCATCAAATATTTGATGGCTCGTCCTTTCTTGTTTCTTGCCTTTTGACTGTGCGTGTTGTAGTGTATGCCTACCGGATTGAATGATGATAAGAATATGCTTAGGAGGCATTAGAATTTAACAAACTATATATACAATTTAGATTCTTGGGGTTTGTTGTACCAAGAGTTGTGTAGCTGAGCGTACTATCTACTTTTTGGTCGAGGACAACAGGACATGGGCAGCACCATACAATCCAAGCAGCTGTAACGTGGTCATTGTTGTCTCCTACAACCATACGATGCCGTAAGTGTGTATGTAAATATGTTCATCCATCCGACACTAAGGGAGAAGAGCTGAATCACATGAGATTATCCAGAGGCAATGAATACGTAAGCGGCGATGTGACACAGAGCTAGCAAGCATTGGGTGTTCGTTGGAAACGCTCAAAAAGTATATCTGTTTTGTTCATATATGCTACCTACACACGCATGGTACATTTGTTACCCCGGTACTATGTGTTTTCCTGTCGTGATGATGCATGTGCCACATATCTAATATATTGCTACATTGCCACATGTGCAGTACCTCAAAACCAACACTATGCAATTTGAATGATAGGATGGAGTATCTAGGATGATAATTATAGCCGTTTGCGGTCATAGCACAGTTTAGGCAGTGGTGCTCAGATCGCAATCGTAAGTCCACTGACCTGGAGGGTGTCCATCAAGGTTTGAACCCGTCTTGGCACATTGGAATTTGTGCCCACTTTTTGGATAGGCTTTGGTGGGTCCTATCTTAATAAAAACTCCCACTAATCTAGCTTTTTTTAAACACTGTTTAGATAAAGGCCATGGCAGCGAAGGGCGATGACAGCTGAGACAGCCAAGAAGGCAACGGCCAGGGGGGGGTGGGAGGAGGTGGCCGCCTAGGGTTAGGACCAAGCTAATTAGCACCGGTCGATGCAGGCCTAGTTTTTTTTATTAGTGAATCCAAAGTTAGTAATAGCCCAGGCCAGCATTCTTCTTTTTTATGGACAAGCATAGGCCCACTACAAATATTGTAACCAAATAGTACTACCGAGCCGCTTATCACTCTAGTAGTGTATACTTATGTATTATCACTGTGAACTAGATTGGGTCGCGCGCCTGTGAAAATTTGAAATTTGGTAAAATAGTTTTTGTAAGTATAGAATTTTGTTGTTAACATCAGAAGAAGTATATAAATTTGATTGAGCTATTAAAGTTCTATGTTAATATAAAAAAACATAGAGGATCTTTATGTAAATACATAGTTGGATCGGCATGGAATGGTACATAACCATTATGGAGTTATGAACAAATAGAAAGGTTTTATTGAAAAACTATGGTAACCTACGTGGGTGCTGCTCCTCCACATCCACATCGATCTTATATGTGAAGCCTCGTTTCATCTTGTCCGACTCAAGAAACGTCTCTCTCTCTCTCTCTCTCTCTCTCTCTCTCTCTCTCTGCTAGTCAATCCTCTTCACAACTCCATGGAAGAGAGGCCAATACCATTGCTGCCCAGGCGCCGCCCTCCACCTCCGAGCCCAGCTGTCGTGTGGCATGCCCCACATGGCCCCACCTCCACCTGGGTCTCACCATCCTCGTCGATGCTGGCGAAGGAGGTGGAAGAGAAACTGGGCCCGCGAGGAGGGCCGTGACCGCCTCGGGGTCATGAGGAGCCGTCGAATTTTATCTGATTTTTTCTTGCTTTTTTTTTACAAATTTTCGATTGGCTATTCATGTGTGTTACTCTATTTGTGATATGTCTACCTCTTTTTTTTATTCCTTTCTTTTTGGAAAATATGTTATAGTGTTTCGTCCTGTCTGGGTGTTGTTCATTCGTAGCCCACCAAATCGATGGTCAGCGACCAAACAGCCTTCCTCTTGCGCTCTGGAGAACTCATAGGAGTGTGGAATTTGTTTGTATTTGGTGTAACATGCTGCCGTGCTGCTTTTGATTGGAAGTGTCCGTTCCCGAGTCATCAAATTGATAGCCAGCAACTAAACAGTCTTCCTCTCTTGCGATGAGGCACTCAGCTCTAGAAAGGCAAGATGACAACGTGTTAACCTAGGATTGGTTGGGCATGACATGTCGGTGGGGGATTGGACGAGCAGACATAGGAGCACCGTTGGGCGGCGACGGCAACGCCCTATAATGCTATAGATGTGTAGTCCTTCTAACTGTCAGCCATGGTTTAAACGGTGCACATGCATGCAGTGTTGATCAGGTTAGACTCGGAAAAGCTTCCGGGTACACTCCCTATTTATAGACGTTTATATTCGATTCTTCAGAATACCCACAGCCTATGCTTTTAATAACCCAATATAAATCCGGCTTGAGTCTCCGTAGTCCCCACAATTTTCAGTTCAGTTCAAATTCTCCGTCTCCAAATTGGGGCGTTTCTCCGCACCTTTGATCATGTATTCATGTGTAGGCTTAGGAGTAATCGGGAGTTATATAAGATTCTTGTTTTGGTGGCTAATTTAGCAAGAGTTATGCGATTGAGCTAAGAGGGGGTTTGGTTGAAGATCTACAAGATGCGTAAGGTTATACAAGGCGCGGTTACTAGCATGCAAAATCTCTACATGAGAGGTGATTGGTGATTGTTGAGGCTAGCACCTTCTCTTCATATCGGTGAAGGGCAAGTGCTGTAAATTGAGCTAAAGTTTATACGAGGCTGTAAAATCAAGAAGGCAAACCCACATGATATTTCTGATGTATATATGGTGAATATAATAACGCATAGCTCATCAAAGAAATATATGAAAGGGTGTCAAAACCGCGGTTACAATTTTGAGAGCCGGTGAAAGGGCCCTAGCTAGTGGCCTCGCCTGGGCTCGTGGTACAACAGGGATCGGAACAGCTTGCAGTGGCATGACGTCCTGCAAGTGGCCTGCACTATGCGCTGGCGATCGACTAGGCCAGAATAATGACCAGCAGTTGATGGTGGAGGCGAGATCAAGAAGCTGATGAAGCCGACCATGAACGCGTAACTAACCTATCTGTCGTGGTTCCTTCGGAACGCTTGATCAGGCTGTACTCTATCGCTGGCTTCTAAAATACCATCGATGTGTTTCATCAACTCGACCGACGCTATGTGCGCCAAACGGCAGAAGCTGGACCACGCTGTCATCGAAGCGATGATGTTGGGCACTCACTACAGTGGTGACCAGCACGCGGTTCGCTCGTTAACTGATCGTGGGGCCAGAGGTTTGGTATGCAGTCGTTTACTCGTGCCTACCGTACATGACGTGCATGTGCATAAACAGCACCCTGTGTTTCATGTATTTGTACGCGGACATCAGTTGCTCTTGGTAGTTGGTACAGGGACTAAGAGTGTCAGAGGAATATCTCACGATATATAACCTTTACAATTACTAAAAGTAATAACTTATGGGTTATCTCGCCTGATATCTACTTTTCTGTAATGTGTTTTACTAGTTGTTTCACTGGCAGCCATGGATTAAAATGTGCACATGCACGCCTGCTACATTGATCAGGTTAGACTCGTAAGGCTTCAGGTATCTCCTCTTCAATACAAATGCCGCTACGACCTTTTATCCAATATAAAGCGGGCTCAGCTCTCCACATGATTCCTAGTTCTATTCATTTGTGCCCATATCCACTTCATCTAATTTTGATGTGCACGTCTTGCTCCATGCGTTTGACTATTTATCTTGTGTATGTCTACTTGATTCTTCTTTCTCACAAATTAAGTGACAATAATAATAGGCTTAGGAGGCATCAGAATTCAACAAATCATATGATTTAGGTTATGAGTCTTGCTGAAGCAAGAAGTGTGTAGTTGAACCTACAGGGGAATGAGTTGAAGGTGCAACAAGCTTCATGTTATACAAGGCGCACCCACTACTTTTGTACTCCAGGGTGGTTCAACATCGCCCGTCTGAGGTGCGGCAACTGCATGTTGATTGATATGCGGAATAGCCCCGCATGTGGCTTTACTTAGGCGCAAGGTACAGCAGAATCATCACAACGTATCTGCCTAGGAGTTGTTACAACAGAATCAAGGTTTATCAGCTAGGTTGTTATGTGATAATACTGGTGCTAAGTATTTATTAGGAAGCAAGGTTTGCACCCATATGATTTTAGTTGTAGCTTTAACAAGTGCCTTGTGTTCTTATTCTATACTAGACCTTGGTACTATTACCTATTTCTTGCATTCCATGATATTAAATTTGATCCCAAGAACACAACAAACTCTCCAATTGACTTCCTATCATCAATACTTCCTACCCAATCTTCTGAATGTGGTCCCAGCACTACGGGAAACAGAACATTTGCCGAGTGCCCCGGGCACTCGACAAAGGTGGGTAAAGCACTCGGCAAACGGTTTGCCGAATGCCGGCTCTCGCGCACGGAGGCCAGTCTCACGGCACAGTAGTCTTTGCCGAGTGTCAAAAATCAGGCACTCGACGAAGATCACTCGGCAAAAAAAGCAAGTGACAGTAGGAAATGGCTGAGGAACAATTTGCCGAGTGCCTCATTGACCAGGCACTCGGCAAACATGTTAAGCTTCACTGAGTGCCACATTGACCAAGCACTCGGCAAATGGTCCAAGATTGCCGAGTGTCTGTTCCTCGGCACTCGGCAACTTGTCCAAGTTTGCCGAGTGGCCACACTTGGCACTCGGCGAAACCTCTGAATGTTTGCTGAGCGCCTTGGTCAAGGCACTCGGCAAATGCTGTCAGGTTTTGCCGAGTGCCTTGGTCAGCAAACCCTTTTTCTAGTTTCTTTTTTATTTTGTTTTCCTTGTCCCCACAGTCAAAAAAATTACATTTTCACAGAGTATACATCACGGACATAAATCTCAATACCATCACAAGCATATATCTCAAATAACCTCACAGACATATCATAGATATGAAAACACAAACTCAAGTCCTCAAATAAGCATGAAAAGGTTCAAAGTTGTCAAGTCTTCAAGTTTACAAATTCACAAGTGAACAAGTACTCAAATACATAAGTTCATACGATGACAAGTAGAAATATCTAACAAGTGACTAAGACTCCGGTCCGTGCGGTCCGACGAGGCTGCGAGCAATCCCTGCATCCAACTCTTCTTTATTTCCTGGCTGATTATTTGACGCCCCCGCCAAGGAAGGGAGATTCTGTAAGTATTTGTAAGTGATAAGTTATAAACTTCTAAGTTTTCTAAGGTGTTTGTGGTTGTCTAAGTTATCTAGTGTTGTATAAGTAACAATTTAGGACAAAGAATAGAATATAAAGAAATCATAAGGTTGTCAAGATACTCACAGGAGAATCAGACGGTCCAGGCAACAGTGGAGTAAAGACAGGAAAAGGCGGGAGAGGAATAAGAGGAGGAGTGTGTCCCACTTGTTGAGAGAGACCTTGCATGTAGGCGAGGAATTACGACAGCGTCCCCTGCTGTCTCAAGACACTCGACAAACGTTATTTTTGCCGAGTGCTTTTTCACAGCTCTCGGCAAACAACTAACTGGCTGTTATTAGAAGTAACGGTGCTGCAATTTGCCAAGTGTCGGGTGGAAAGGCACTCGGCAAAGAGTACGATTTGCCGAGTGCTCATTGTTTACCGAGGGCTTTGATGTTCGACACTCGGCAAAGCCTCATCTTACCATGTGTTTTATGTTTGCCGAGTGTGATGCACCCTGGCACTCGACAAACCCTCCTTTTGCCGAGTGCCCGATATATTGCACTTGGCAACCATTTGGGCACTCGGCAAATCAGCGTTCTCCCGTAGTGCAGCCATGTACGCTGTTTAACATATCTTAGGATCCTTTTTGCTGTTATACAATGAACGATAGTAGGTGCATGCAGAAAATTAAGAAACCTCATTAACAACATAAATGCAATATCTTGTCTAGTTAAAGTGAGATATTGTAATCCTCTGACAATACTTCTATATTTGGTTGCATCTTCCGGACCTAAAGGGTCCTGACCCGTCATAAAGACAACTTTTCACTTGTAGAAAGGGGTGTAGCAATAGGTTTATAATCTGACATACCAACTCTTCTTAATAAATCAGAAGTATATTTTTCCTAAGTTAGAGCATTGCCATCTCTTACCCTTGCATTGGTCACCTCAATTCCAAGGAAGTAGTGTAGACCTCCCAAGTCCTTTGATGCTTTAAATCCTAAACTGAGTATCTTTGCACTCAATCTTTCATACAAAACTTGTTTCAAACCATATAGTCTATCAAGTCCACAGACATAAGAAGGATCGGCTGGCTATTCAAAACAAGGAGGTCATTGCATATATACCTCCTCATCCAGGTAACCATGGAGAAAGGCAATATGTACATTTAACCAATGAAGGTTCCATCCTCGTGACACAGCTCAGAATGACTCTTATAGTAGTGGCCTTAACAGCAGGATTAAAAGTATTCTCATAGTCAATTCCATATTATTGTTTATACTCTTTTGCTACTAACCTTACCTTATCTCTATCTAGACTTCCACTAGCTTTCTGTAACATGCCAATTTTCCAATTCATAGCATTAAGCATAGGTCATTATCATGAGCATCATTGTTTGTGAAAGCAATGCAATGTGACTATGTGAAAAATCGACTTTTGAATTTAAAATCTAATTAAATTGAGCTCTCTTTTAAAAATAGCTGGAATTTGAACTTTGACCAATAATGAAAATATTTTAATCTCTCTCCCTGAATTTTTGGTAATTTTCCGTATTTCAGAAAGGTCTTTTTCATTAAATTCTAGAAAGAAGGTTTTTTCTGCAAAACTGCCGTACGTGGGACCCGCCTGTCACTCTCCTCCTCTCTGTGTCGCCCGCCGCCCGTGCTGGGGGCATAATCCCTGGCATTCTCTTCGTCGCCTCAGTCTCTCTCCGCTTCTCTCGTTTCCTTACCTCTCTGTTTCAAACCGGTCCAAGCAGAACGTCATTGTTGTCCGGCCCGAGCACGAGTTCCCGGCGCCGCCGTGCCTCCCCGAAGCCGACCCCGTTCTGCCCCTTGCAATTCCTCCTCTCTCGGTGAGTTTTAGTCCAATTCATTCCGAGGGAAGCTTTGCTAGATTGTTGTGTACTCAAGGATGAAGTTTGGTCTCAAGATTGAAACCCGGTGTTGTCTAATTTCACAGTTTCCCTGCCGTCGCCTTTCTCCCGGTGAGCCACTCGCCGTTGCAGACCCCACCTGAGATCCTCAGTGCTGTCCTACAAGCTGGTGAGCCCCTTCTGGATTGAACGTGTTGACTGCTTTATTTTCTCCCATCACTAGACTGTAGTGTCGCTGCCATCGGACTGCTTGCCCAGCGCCATGGCTGTGTTGTTCGTGAGCAGTCAGGGAAAAAGCTAACTAGACAAGCTGGTGTTAATTAGTACTACTTCATCTCTGAAGTTTGATAAACCATTCCAAAATAATTACAGCTCTGTTTGATATGAAATCAAGTTCATTAGATTTGTTTGATGGTAAAGGATTTGATAAAAATACTGACTGTCCTGTTTTCATCTCTGAAAATTGTTTAGCGTTCTAATTATGCTAAAGCTTAATTAAGTGGTAATTAATTAATCAAATGCCCTAGTTAAGTGAAACTGACTTGACAAATCTCTCATGATTATGCTTGATCAAGTAAAATTATGTCTTTCCTGAACAAGTACTAAAATAATTTGAAGTTAAGTTTATCCTTGTTGCTCCAATGAAATTCTTTTCAATTCTATAAATGACTACATCTTTTACTCGTTAATCCTAGTCATGTAATTCTTTTTGCATTGTGTTTTCTCATATCATGGCTTGCATCTCTTCTTGTTTCATTCATTTGCACACCCTCTCATAGCATTGCAAGCATATTCATTGCATTGCATCGTTCTTTCTTTTAGAGAACAAACTGATAGAGGGTGATGTGGAGGGTGAAACTGAGGCGGAGAACATGAGTGGTGAACCTACAACTCGAGGCAAACATCTATGCATATCGACCTATTGCATTAGCTCGGCACTAAAAAAATTGTCAAATCCTACTTGTTGCATTACCTTCCTTGTTACCGTATTACCCTAATCCTTTTTACTAAGTTGGGTAGGTCTAGGTGTTGGGAATAATCGGTAATTGCTTAGTGATGCTTTATCTTAATACGCTAGAAGTCGAACGGTGGAAGGTCACCAACATTCATGTGACATAGGTGATTACTGAAGATAATTGATCATGTCATGTTGAAAATATTAGTGATTGCTACAAACTAGATAGATGGGAAATCCTTGATAGTTTGTACACCCAAACCTTGGCACTTTTCGTACATACCACATGCTAATATATGGGTAGGTAAGACTAATTCCTTGTCTAGCTGCGACCATTTGTCCCATGAGTTCAGGGACTGTAGAAGGTGCTAGGGATGACCCCTGAGGACCTAGTGCGACCAACTCACCTGGATCGGACGTCAGTTAAATGGTCGGAGCATACTTGGATGTGGTTATCACAATGAATTACTCCTTATGACTAATGTCAGGTCATATGGGCAATGGTCTTTGTGGCGTGTGGGTACAGATGTACAACCCCTGCAAGGTGTAAAATCAATTCGAATTGTCGTGGTCTCGGTTATGACCATGCGTTGGGGCGTCTCCATTCATCATGATTATTTTCCCATAGGATGTGGGTTGGAAGGTGGAAAAGAATGAAATGTGAACTACTAGTTGATTTACTTAGGTGATGGGTTGTTTTCTGCAGGTGTCGCCCAATAGCCTCACTTACGTTGAATAGGATTGCAAGTTTACTTCACTCGAAAATACTAATGGCTTTTATGCACTTGTCATCCTATTTGCCTTATTTTTGTCTAATGCCAAATGCATACTCCTTTGATTGAGAGCTATATGACTCTCCGTGTAAGTCTTGTTGAGTACCTTCGTACTCAAGGTACTATTATTGAGTTTTTGCAGGTGAGAATGAATATGTCTTTAGCTATTTCTACCCCACCGGTGATGGTGATGAGCAAGAGTAGTCGGGGTTGGTTTGCGCTCGTCATGGTGATGCTTATGGGCTGAGCATCATTGGTCTTTGTTAAGTTATTCCGCTGTGTAGTATTCCTGAACATGGACTAAACACTTTAACCCTATCCTTGTTCATGTTGATGACAATGAGAACTAGGTGTTTGAGCTCTAAACTTCCTTTTGTTGCAAATTTTAAGAAGAAGGCTGGTAATATAATATATTAAAGTTGTTCTCTATTTGTATCTTGTGATGATGGTTGCTACACTTGTGGTGTAGTGATATTGATCTTCGACGTTGAAATGCATATCGGGAATACCAGAATTATACATGTTATGATCGAATATTGTTTTGTTGGTTGCTTAAAATGGCCTACGACACATGATGTGTCGAATGGTCGACACGTGTCAATGTCATCTCAAGGTTAATTGACATATTTGGTCATGATGTATATAATTTTGGAGGCTCCACACTTTCCTCTCAATCTTACATACCCATTTACACTGGATAGCATTTTGATCCTTTTGAGGAGGAACAATGTGCCAATTTTTTTTTAATAAGAACATCATATTCTATTTCCATTGCCCGTTTCCAATTACTATCAGCAAGAGCTTCTATTCATTGTGCAGGTCACCAGTAGATGTAAAAAAAACATATTTAATAGTACCATTAGTGTAGATTTTGTCTACGAATTCTACTTTGAAGATGAGTGTGTGGACGGATCTCACCAGACAATGTTGTAGAAGATCAAGCTGCAGGTTGGTGCGGAACTAGAGAAAGATTCACTTCCTCAGCGTTGGTGTCTAGCATGCAGCCAGAGAATTCTTCATGTCGTCACGTGTCGCACACCTGATCCATGTCCACCTTGGTTCTAGTTCAGGCATCATCGTCACTGGCATATCATTATCTTCCACCGCCACTGGGAAGCAATGAAAAAAAAATTAAGTTGGACAAGGACGGGGCGATCCCAGCCCATCAAACCAATCCCTATGCCAAATCCTAACCATAGCTTGGAGCTGCCACCATGCATCGTTTCAGTATCGAGCTTCTGGCGATCGGATCTGCCCGCTACATGGTATCTGGATCCGCTGCGCTACGTATTATGGGACACGCCCCTTTTGCTGTATGTTTAAAGCACACAGCAAGAGGCGAAATACCCACGGCAAATACTTTGCCATAGATAGCACATGGCAAAGGCCACTTGGCAAAAAGGCTGTCGGCAAAGGCCTCTTTGTCGTGTGTTTTTCTTCAGGCACAGTGTGCCTCGGCTGACCGACGGCAAAAAAAAGCGTTGTTACCTTCTACCATGGTGACGGTGCGACGGTGCGCTTTGCCATGTGCCCGACAGAAGACACATGGTAAAGCCTGTTTTCTTTGTTGTGTGTCATTTCCTAGGCACATGGCAAAGACACTAACTTTGTCTAGGTCACATTTTTTTACAAAAAATTATAATTATCTAGCAAACTAGAAAATAACCAAATTTCACCATGTCTCTATTTATATTCATTGTTCCTCATACAAATATGGTTGAGATCAAAACTTCAGTCGATCTACATTTTGATTCAGAATCTCAAACACTATAAATCAATGCTTAGATTACCTTAGAGTGAAATACGCCGTAGGTACTTAAACTATTTAGGAATGATCATCTAGGTCCATGAACTCTCAAATTGATCATTTGGGTCCTTAAACTATTTTCGGAAAGTCATCCAGGTTCATGAACTTTATAGTGGCCTCATAGGTCCATGATCTATTTATTTTGTGTCAACTAGGTCCTAACCGTTGTCGCCCATCAGCTCTCCAACCGAAACACCACCGCCCAACTTCTCTCTATGCATGATGTCACCGTTGTATAACAACTGCAAAGCACTGTCGAGCCTACATGACAATGCCAACTAACAGAAGGTGCACTCTGCCCGTCGTGACCTCGCTCTCCCCATCAAGGCCTGTGCCTACCAACTACGGGAATTCCCGTCTGCCCGCCAGGCGGTGACAACGGTGACGGCGACGTGTCACATGTGAAGGGCACCATGCACGGAAGGCAGGCCGTCGTCGCGGGTATTGGGCAAGCCATATTCATGGTTAACAAGTACGAGTGTGGGAAGACGAGGTCACAATGGGAAGAATGAGACCAGATGGATAGACAAGGCCACAACAGACGGAGCACAACTGCTGTTAGCTAGTGTCGTCATCGAGGTTCGGTGATGCACGCATGGATACCAGTTGTGCGGCGGCGGCGACGTGCGTGTAGAGCTGATGGGTGGCGACGTTGTAGACCTGGTTGACATAATATAAATAGATCATGAACTTGGGAGGTCACTATAAATTTCGTGGACCTGGATGATCATCTAAGAATAGTTTAGGGACCCAAATAGTCACTTTAAGAGTTCATGGACCTATATAAGTATTCCTAAATAGTTTAAAGACCTATGAGACACTTCACACATTCTCTTACGTAGATTCTCTGATTTGTGAGCAACATACATGATAACTTGCGCGAAATATTTTTTTCTTTTTACCACAGTCACTACGTATGATATAACGATGGCAGGACAATTCTCATAATTTTAAAACTCTTTATATGTTTTAAAAAAATTAATTTGTATTCAACCATACGGTGTTCTCAATATTTCATGTACAATATGCATGATTTTTCTTGTTATTTCATGGAAACGGACTCAAATGGGGATCATTAGAATGAAATATCAGATTTGCATCCACTAAAATACATTAGTCAAACCACTAGCAGTTCAAATTTAAATAATCACAAAGTAATTGAAATAGTAAAATAAATGAACTAAATATAGTAAACACAACTGAAAATTACATCAAATATCATTGTCTAAGTATCATGTAAACTATATGAAGGTCCAAAGAGTTGGGGGGGGGGGGAGGGGGAGGGGGCACACGGCATAGATTATCACACGGCAATTTTACCGTGTGCATTGGCGAGGCACACGACAAACTACCCACCTTTGTCATGTGCCTAGTAACGTGGCACACGGCAAATATGTAACAGCCGTTAGCGTCGGGTAGCTGATAAGGTTGCAAACTGCTAACGGCTTGTTTGCCGTGTGCCATGTCACTGGACACACGGCAAAATTTGTGTGCCTTCCACATGACACACAACAAATGCCGTGTGTCAGTCTTTTGCCGTGTGCTTTACTGATGGCGCACGACACAAAGCATCTTTGTCGTGTGCCTGATATATAGCACACAACAAACATTGGGGCATACGGCAAAGATGTTGTTTCCTGTAGTGACGCATGGAGAAAACATCCACCTGGATACGCCCGCTTGCCACTAGGGAGGATGAATCTGTGCTGCATGCCACCATGACCGCCTCCTCGGTGAGATGGCTCCCTCATCACCACACTGGTCGCCTTCTCCTCGACATGCCCATATCGCCTAGAAGCTACTGCCACAGCTGCATCTAGGATCCTCCATTGCCGTTATCGGATCCGCTCTAGCCATGCCCAGTCGCTTGCTTGAATCCGCCCGTCACTACTCCTCTGTATCGTTCCTCGTCCCTCGCCATCGGATACTTGACAGGCCCTACTTCGACGATGGGATAGGAGAGAGGACCATGGAGAGGGAGGGAGGGAGGGAGGGAGAGAGAGAGAGAGAGAGAGAGAGAGAGAGAGAGAGAGAGAGGGGTGTTGTTATCTGTTAGCTGACCCAGTTTTAGTTCTATGAACTGATCTGCTTCCATTGAAGGATGCTATAGTTCTGTAAATGGTAGCCATGATTTAAAATGTGCATATGCACACATGACTGATGTTGTTCTTATCAGGTTAGACTCATAAGACTTTAGGTACCTCCTCTTTATGGGCATCTTAAAAATCTTCAAAATAACTGCCACCTTTTCTTATCTTATATAAAGACTGCTTGACTCTCCCCATGATTTCTAGTCCTATTTCGTTTGTCCATCTCAACTCATCTAAATCTGATGGTTGCTTTTCTTGCTCTTTGCCTTGGATGATTATGTGCCCTGTGTATGCCTATCGGACGGAATAGTAGAAATAGGCTTAGGAGGCATCGGAATTTAACAAATTCTATGATTTAAGTTCTGGGTTGGGGTTTCTCCAGAGTTTGGTAGCTGACCCTACTGGGGTTTGTCAAGAATCTCCAGCACGACGCTGTTTTGCTCGTCGAAGGTGGCAGGCCGTGGGTAGACGCGGACTCGGGGCCCGGCGAGCCTGAGCGCCTGCTCGGGTTTCTTGCTGAGTGCTAGTAGACCTCCGTAGCCTTGCCAATCGGAGCGTTGCCGGAGGTCAGAAGCCAGTCCAGGAGACCATGACCAATGGCGGCTGCAGGATATACGAATTTAGACAATCTGCTGTGTTGTTCGATGGAGAGGACAAAATTGACGTGCAATAGGAAGAAGGTGGGGGTGGAATTTTTGGTTTTGTTTGGTTATATAGCTGGAGCATTTTGGGTCTTGTTTGGTTAGATGGACTCTTCTTTTGCTACTTTGATTTTTTATTGGCAGTGATATTAATTCTGGCTGGAAAAAGGAACGAGAACCTCGAGCTCGGCTCGTTGGAGCTCGCAAGCTTTGTAGTAGGCCCAAGTCTGGCTCGTTTTCTGATCGCGAACAGAGCACAAATCGAGTTTTTTTAGTAGCTCGCAATCCTCGAGTTTCATTGACAGCCCAACATAGGTCATCAGTCCAGACAAAATTATCATGGTTATCACTCATATACTTATGTATGATTGGTATGTTTGTGTAAACTCATTATCCATTACCATGCTTGTCCAAGCTCCACAAAATATTTAGATCGGACACTGGTCATGGGCTGTGCGCGCTGGCTTCGAAAACTGTAGGCAATGATGTCACGAACGAACGGAAAGAGGAGCATCACTGCTTTGCTGATCGTGAGGCTGGAGGTCGAACATTGTCGCCCTCGGTGGGGACAATGATGGAACTCTGGCTGCCGTACCGGTAGTGGTGCAGGCACAAGGACGAGGTAGACAGGGCTAACAAAGATAAAGATATGTGCGGCCATCTTGTGCATCGGAGAGGATGTCAACGTTCTTGCAAACGACGAGAGCTTATAACACGAGCTCTCTATCCACAGATCACGACACGTGCATGACCACCATGGAGTTGATTCTGGTACTTTTGAGCCTTGTATGGGCATACGGTTGTGTCCTCTCTGGTGCCCAAGAACGCGTCTAACAATTTGTGCTTCGCTATCCATTTTGACCGAATTTTTAGGCTAATTTACTTGTGCATGATTTGGTTTGGTGATCCAGATTCATTCAGTCTCGACTCTGCTTATGGCAAGAGAGTTTTTGTTCTTTAAATGGAAGCCCTGGTTGCAAGAGTGCACAAAACAAAAAGCGTAGTTATTAGCCGATCAGGTTGGACATAAGGCATCAGGGTCCACTGTCCAGCTCTCTTTATAGCCATTTCAATTTAATTTATCAGAATACAACTGCCTCTGTTTTTTGTGAATATAACAGCTGCCCAACTCCCTCGAATTCCAGTGCAATTCCAATTGTTCGTCTCCAATTTGGGGCGTATGTCCACTTCTTTGTATGCTTAGGAGGCATCAGGATTTAACTAGGTATAAGATTTAGGGTTTGGTTTTGGGTTTTTATCAAAAGCTGAGCTGTTGAGCCATCTAAGGGTTCAATTGAAGGTGCAACAGTTCAACGTTGTCATGCAGGACCTTCAGAGAGAGGTTGCTATCCTGATCTTACCAGTTGATGAGGCCAGCCTACACCAAGCTATAGTTGATGTGGTTGCAGGGCGAGAGTGACAAGAGCTAAAGTTGTACCTTATTTTTTTCAAGTGTTGTGTAACTTTTTAGATTAATATATGAGGTTACAAAATCAAGAGCGTAGTGGTAGCGAAGCTAACAAATCAAACCCTTTAGTGACCTTATGTTTTTATTTACAAAGAGACCAAATCATTAACGAAAACTCCTTAATATGGTACCATATCTTAATCTAATCTATCTATCTAAATCAGGTGCGGTCGTCTCTTCACAAAAATTTGGTGTCGCCTGAGTTCCGATCATGAGTTGTTTCCAGGTCCTAACTTTGTTCCGATTCATATGAAAAGAGAAAAGTTATCCCATCTTAAAGATATCAATACTCCTGTTGTATTGCCTCCCTTCGTGAATCGCCACCGTGATGCCCACTGTCCTCCATCCCAAGTGACAATGACTTGGCCTATCAGAATTCTGATTGCTTTATCTTTAATTTTTTTGGTTAACAAGTTACGGTCATGTTGATATTAAAACAAATTTCCAATCTCATCACTGGTGCCTTACATATAATGGTGTATAAACTGTCCAAAAAATCATTAGTTTTTTCCTGAATATAGTTATTTTCACATTTCAAATGCAAACTGAGTGTAACTCAAATGGTTAGGTTCCATGTGGTGGAACTAACGCATCAGATTTAAATCCTCAAGCAACGACGTCCCGTGGACAGTGAGATGTCCATGATGACTTAGTGAATCTCAAAATCAAGGCGATTCAACATTTCGGAGGCCCCATAGAGATAGGATGTATGTGTGTGTAGTTATAGAGGTGAGTAGTCGTGCATACATATGAGTGTCTATCTGCATCTGCACTGTGTTCAATTTATCAAAAAATATCATATTGCAAATCATAATAAGTTATATAAGTAATCAGAAGTTAAGGAATAAGATAACTAGAACTTTTCATGAGTAAACACGCCCAAGCAACAGAAAGCGAATATAGTTAGAAGCAGCAAAACAAATAATATATGATACATTCGTTTCACAATTCAAAGAAAGTCTATATAAGAACGACGATAATTTTGCTCAAAGGGCGTATGCAAAGACATTAGTACGACCAATACTGGATTTAAGATGTCATCTTTGGATATTTATTGTTATTATAAAATTGACTATCAAAATCATATCTAGCAACTTTGCGATAGTCGAGAATCCTAAATCATAACAACATATTTTATCTCAAAGCCCTTGGCAATATACAGGTATTTTGCTAGTATGACTACAAAAATATACATATGAATATGCTGCAGTTTAGTTTGGAATTTGAAATTGTTGCTTACTGTCTATCAAGTGGTGAGGTGAAAGATGGGGTGGCCAACGGGCCATGCCAGGCCTGCATGGCACGAGCCCATGATGGCCGAGCTATTTGCTTAATGGGTCGGCATGGCTCGAGCCAACTAACAGGCCATGTCGTGCTAGCTTGATGGGCCTGAGGTCAAGACCAAGCATGGTACGACCACCTTTATGTGGACCAGGCTAGGCCCATTGGGTCTGTTTGTTGTAGTGTTTAGAGAAGAATGTGCTTAATTTTTTGTTCACATCTCTAGATCAAGGCCTACCTAAACGCACAGTTGTTACCCTATAGCTACGTTTTCCTGTCATAACGATATGTGCTACATCTCTAATCCAATCCATTACGACGCCGAGAAACCTTTTCTGAACCCCCGATCCAGAAATCACAGAGCCCCCGCGTCGCCTACGTCCAGGCGACTCAAGCGGCGATTTTCGCCGGTGACCACCGGACTTCCTCTCCACCACTGCTGCCCCCCCCCCCCTCCCTTGTTCTCGGCAAGCCGCCGGTGGCCAGAGGTACTGGGGACTCATTTTTCTCTAATAACTTTTAGAGATCGAATCCTTGATTAGTGTTGAGTCTTCCCCATGTCAAGTTATTTGATAATGAAAATTTGGTTCCTCCTATTTCTATCTTGCGATGGCAAGGAGGTAGGGTAGATTTGGTCTCTCCATGGCAGCTCTGATGAAAGTGGCGGTAGTGACGGCAACAACTTCATGATGACATGGAAAATTAGGTTTCTAGACAGCGACATGGAGGCGGGGATGATGTCGCCACCATGAAATAAAATTCTCTGGACCCTTCTCCATTTTTTTTGTGATTAGATCCAATCACGATAGAGGTCTAGTGTGAACTTTAGGTCTAGTTTCTCTTCTTCTTCGGTGGCAGAAGCAAGGAGGGAGACAGGAGGAAGAAGATGATGCTCAATTCTGTCTATAGGAATGTTGGCCTCCGTTCATTAGGCACTTGTGGCACTACTTTTATCTCTTTGTTTTACAAAGTGCTTGTAACTTGAGGATGTACTTGACTATATATTAATATAATTCTTCTTTTGACTAAAAAAATACACCTCTAATCCATTGCTACATTGACAGTTGTGCAGTACTTGAAACCAACACTACGCAGTTTGAATGACTAACAAACACATACCATCCAACTCAGCCATGTTAGAAGTTTAATAGTAACATTCGTTAATGAAATGTCTTCTTTGCATTGAATGGACAGAGCTACGAGACACACTTGCATACCAATTACCAAGCATACTGGTAATTTAGGTTTTCTTGACTCAATCTATTCCGGCTTATATAAAGGCGTTCTATCTTCTGAATTCTCGCTGTGTTCTCATTCTCACATAGTTCCCCTACTTGTTCCTTTGCTATTTAATTTTGTACATAAACCAGAGAAAAGCACAAAATCTTGGAGCATGTATATGGAATATAATAGGTTGTTGGTCCCTACGCTCTGTTTGACCTAATATGGAGAGAGCAAAATCTCTCCTCAGTAGCTTATGACAGAATCAGGATTGGAAGGCATTGGAAGATTCCAAATAAGCAGGTTCATAAGTTTTGTTTACTGTCTTGTGTCGTGTAGTCTAGCAGTAATGGTAAAGGAGGGAATCCGGTCCTCTGATTGAACTCCACGTGGCAGCTTCATTCAACAGAAAGCTCCTGAAGATCTCGCAAGTCATGAAAGCACGTAATTCGCACAGCATTACCGGAGTGTAATTCGAAGTTGTCGTCCTTGCCAGGTTTATAGTAGCATGCATGCTACTATAAACCTGGCAAGGACAACTTTGAACTGCACTAAGAGTAAAGGCAATGTAGTTCGCACAGCATTACCGGTTCACTAATTTTTCAGAGCGGGAAAGATGGTCTTGCACATTAGTCCATGTGTGATGGAACACACCAGCAACGAAAACAAGTGCTGAGCTCTCAATCTCTCTAGACCATGAAAAGCATGTGGTGCATGGGAAGGCAACATATTAATTTTCTTTACTGATGTTATTAAAGCATGTTATGGATCACAAGCTGGGGCAGAGCAGCCTTGTTCATAATACAAGATGCCTATAGGGTGCAAGATAGCTAGAGCTACAATTTCGGGAGATTGAAAAGTCTGAAGTGACAACAAAATTGTGAAAGACTGATTTGACTATTTTTGATAAATTTGTTACCACCTTACTTGTCTAGATTTTTTCCCCATGCTTTATCAGATACCAGGTACTAAAGGTACCAAACCTAAGGGCATTATGGGAATCACATATAAAAAAGTGATACCTCATGTAGAAAAAAAGAAGAAGAAAGACTCTTACGTATAGGAAGTTAGCGGTCACCTCTTCGTCTACGGCAGAGTTGTGCCCGCGAGTTTGCGGTCTTCTCTGAGTCCAGCTACGGCCGCAACCATCGAAAGTCCTTCCCCCATGCATGGACCTGCTGCTTGCTGCAACGTCGCGAACTTGGTTGAATTCCCGTCGGCCTGTACAATCGATTTGTTGATGTACATCACTTTATTAAATTGTGCAACAACTGCAAGACCAGGCTGTTGCAATGACAAAATCATTGAATTATACAAACACAACATCACAAGCTTCTCGTTGTGGCCCGGCTGCCCCACCTTCTCGTCAACAATTGGGTCGGCATCGCTGGTCCTGCCACAGTGCCACCACGACCACGACGCGCTGCCACCGTCCTTAGCCTTTGGCCCGCACCTCACAATCCGCACGTAGGGAGGAAGGGAGGCGGCGATGATTTAGGATGCGGAGAATGCGAACCAGTTTGATCTAGCGATGATGTGAATTACTGTACCCGCGGAAGAGGTACCTTGTATGTGCGGAAGAGGTGCAAACCTTCTTGGCCATTCGATCTGGCCAGATCAACGGTTAAGAAAAAAAGTATCTCTCGTACCTTGTTGTACCTAATCAAGCATCGGACGGAGAAAACCTCTTACTTGTCAATGTGCATGAATTCATTACACGATTAAAATCTCATTCATTGTGGATCCTACTTTTGATCGTTTTGGAGTATGTTTCCATTCTTTGGAGACAGTCGTGGTTTAAAGAGCATCAAATGCCGACTGTCGTAGGCCTCTATGAGGTACTTTTCTTCATGACTGAATAATTGTGATCAACTCATTCGCTACCCTACACTTTTTCGACAGATAAAAAACAGCAAAACTCTTCCCTCAGTTTTCATTTCAATTCCAGTGGCCAAGCTCTTAATTAACTTCATACTATTACATGACATATATAGGAACCGGACTATCTCCTTGTCCTGTGTGTTTGCCTCCCATCTTCTCCTTGATCATCATCGTGTACGATAGAGGTAGCCAGGCTTAGGATGCATCCAACTCAGGATGGGAGCATATCTGGTGCTAACCGACTAAATGTTGGGAAAAGAGAAACTCAGCGTCAGATCGTGCAAAGGTGACCAGATATCACTGCACTTCCCACCTCACCAGCACATTTCATCACGCACACTACTTTTCTTTTTCGCAGTGACCGGCCAGTAGCTTCTATTTCCTCCCTTGCGTGCCTTCCGTGCCACGCTGAGCTAGCCGACAGGTCGTTGTTCAAGACTGACATCCCTGGGCCACCTGTGATTGATTTGTATGATCAGTGTTGGTGATTATCAAATCTAGCTCACAGGCGGGTGAGTTCTTTTAATATTTTTTATGAAACACTTTATAGATGATTCAATGGATTCAGTTCGCCATCTTTTACCACTTTTTCCTTTTGCGTTGATGGTTCATTGGATTTTATTTGAATTTATGCTAGTAATTCAACGATTCAGTTGGTCTGCATGTTTTTTTTAACTTTTGGATTGTGGTCTTGTTGAACCAATGCACATTATTGAATGCAATTTATCTACTTTTACCCTATAAGGAATTATTTTAATTATATCACTAAAGTGCAGTTCATCTCTAATCTATTTTATATATTTGAGCAATAAAAGAAGCCACCATATTTGCTCTCAAGGTCTTAAAAATTTTCATATTAATCGGACAAAAAGGAAAAACTAAAAATTACCTACCACTATCATTATAATAAACTTAGACTAAAATACCCTCTAAATATTATTAAATTACCCATCACTACCATTAATAAAAAAACTTAGACTAAAATACCCTTTCAAACATGATTAAATTATCCATCACTGCCATTACAAAGAATTTAGACTAAAATACCATCCAAACATGATTAAACTACTCACTATTGCCATCAATTATCAAAAGAAGTGAAAACCTCAATTAATACTCCATCCAACGTGATCGGAAACAAAGTGTTCGTCCTCTCTCTTTTTTTAAGCTTAGATAGAAAAGAGTGTCCAAAAGAAATAATTCATACAAGAAAAAAAAAGCTAAGTAACTAAAATCACACAAAGGTTAAGCAAAACAAATAATAAGGAAAATTGACTTCCAAATTTTGTTTCTTCCTGATATCGCATCCTTATCTTTTGTTGATGATTATTATCGCCAGTCTAGGTATTATAATAATTAAATTATGAAAACAATAACCTAAAATGGTTCACAAATGACAAAGACGAAGTCATATTTCATAAAGGCACATAAGTTCAGTCACATAGGTTCTGATCGTAGCTTTGAGAATATGGTTTGATTATTTGTATAAAGATTATCTGAAAATATATATGTATGATAGAATAACCAACTATTCTAACTAAAGTGGGAAAACTTACTTGCCCAAGATTTGTATATTTTTAGACTAATTAGTTATTGGTCAATATGAAACTATATATACATACATCAATTTAGCAAACACAACAGATCTATAACAAATAACCATAGAAAACCAAGCAATGATAAAATTAAGAGATATTTTGTTGGAATTTGACTTGGAATATAAAATCATGTCAAATAGTTCAAGAAAAAGAGGGAGGATCATCTAAAACTGAAAAACAAAACCACCAGTAGATACATTTATTATTTAGAAACTAAGAAAAAAAATAAAAATCACATGTCTTGACTATATTACTAATGGAAGACCTTTTATATTGCATTTGATGATATGTTTAAGTCACAATTCATTTATTAACCTTTAACATATGAGCATGGATATAGCATATATTATGATAATGATGCTGCTATGTTTGATGGTACATTAACTATATTTATACTTTTAATAATAAACTAATATTTTCAAATCAGTATAAGCAATAAAAATTTTATATAGCAAAATACTGTCAGTAATAAATATTTGAATCTAGCCACGCAAATGCGCGGATATCCTTGCTAGTTCTTCTGGAATGACGAATCCAGTGCTGTAAATTTTCAAATGCAGTTCAGCTCTCATTCATATCTAGAGTGGAATATCCGACAGTTCATTTACAAATACTGGGTGGCCATGTTCATCTCGAGAATGAAAAAGGAGAAATTCCTCATCAACCATAAAACAAAGCTCTGATTCCTTATTATCCACCCTAAAATTTCATTTTCTTTATTAGCCATCAGCCCTAACTTTCCTCCCTTGATAGCCACGTCTGTTAGTTATGTTACCTTACCTGCCCCTTCTCATTTACCTTTGCGACATGCAACTCTTGACCATGTTGCCCTTGAGGCCTGGAGTCTTTGCAGCAGATGATGGTCCTGCCAAACACAAACTGACACAAGCCTGCGCCGAGAACCGAGGCTTTGTTGCAAGCAAAGGAGCAGGTCTTCGTGCTATGATGCTCGAATCGCTGATTCAGTGAGCAGCAGCCCTGCTCAATACCATAAACCATTTGCCTTTCGTCTCAGATTTCTGATGTAGAAGAACCATCCTCCACCATGTCACAGACATGGCGAAAAGCAGGCCGGATTGGGATTCAGTTTTCCTTTTGTCACGTTACCTACTGTTCTTTCCTGACTAAATTGACCAAATTCCGTTAGCAAAAATGTGCAACCACCACCTTAAGAGCACAGCTCGCCTACTAAGAAATCTTTAGCCCATATAAACTGATGACGTTTTTCTAGAAAAGGAAACTGATGACGTTAGAACAACATGTTTGTTTTATTATTGATCTAAGCAAATTGTCCTAACGTATACGTAAACTTATCTTTATTCATTGCCAGAAATGTAGAGCAAAATAACTCTGTTTCCACAGAAGCGTTCTTTTGGCAAAATGGTGCTTAAATAATTCAGCTTAGGTTGGTAAGAAATTGTGTATTCCTCTCTATCAAAACGTCCTGACCTTGCGTAGTACCTTCTTCATTTTACACAAATGTTTTCACCAACGGCCTATGACCCCTGAACACGAAGTGCTGACATCAGCATGCCCATTACAAATTTTTAACAGTTTTGTGTGCTGAAGGAACTGAGTAGACACAAATCTTCTCATATGCCCAAGGGAGGACATGATATGATTTTCTTGATTTGACAAATTTACACAGCATAATGTTTCAAGGATGATAACTATAGACGTGCCGTTGTGGCACAGTTTAGATAAACTTGTTTAGAGATACCAAAATGAAATTTTTTGTTTCTTGACTCGTTGCTCATTTTAAAAATCATGATTCCGCAACTCAAAAATCAGAAATCTCTCAACATCCATGTTTCAAAACCGTTAAGAACTTGGTGTTTCCACTTCGATTGTTTTTGCTTTTAATTTGCCCATGTGGCGGTGTGCTGACTCAGATTTCGTGTACGTGGAAGCCTCTCTCGGTTTCCCCACTCCATCTCATCCATGAGTGCTGGCGCGACAGCCTCCTGCTCAGCACCATGCGGCTCCAGGCTAAACGCGCCACGGCACGAGCGCGCGGCTATCTCCTGTGAGGCCGTGACGGGGACAGACGGGGACAGCAACGCCTACTGCATCATTTTCCTCCTATCTTTGGTCCATCGGTGTACTCCAGAGGATGTCCATGATGCATTGATGCTGACACTTAATCTTCTTGTTTTTCTCAGGCCTTGAAATCCACGAATACATAAATGCGCTTGTTCCACGTGCATGCCACTTTATTTTTGTGCTAAGTTGTTACCCCTCATGCCACGCTATCCTGTTGTAGCAACATATGTTGTTTCTTATGCATTGCTATAGCTTGATGCTTAAAAACCACGCAGTTTGAATGCTATAAATCCATCGCACCGAACTCAACCTAACAGATCATACTATTTTCCCACACCAACACATCCTTGTGTTCATAAAGTCATACTGACTCCTTTCAGGCCTATAAAAAGGTGGCATGGCTCTTATCACCCATGCTCTCATTCTCACATTACCTCTGCTCAAGATCATTTCTTATTTAGTTTAATTTGTATAAACAGGGGACACGTGACCAAAATTTAATTTAGAGCATTTATGTGTTTATTGATCCTTTAGGTTTCTCCTAGGTGACAGTATGAGGATTGGAAGTTATCAGGAAGTTACAATGTAGCAGGTTCATAAGGATATCCTATCCAGCGCTGCTACCATGTAGCTGATGGGTATGAGTCCACAACTGTAAGGGATGGTGTGTCAGATATCATATGATTCTTCGTGCCTGTTTCTTTGAAAGCACTTTTTTCTTGTTTCCTTTCAGTTGCAGAGGTGTGAAATATGAACACTGGTCTTTCCAGCATGTTTCTTGTATGTGTTATATTATATATAAAGTATAATAGGCCTAGAAAGGTACTGGGAGTGTTGGGTCGAATTTAGATGCAACAGGTTCATCTGGACTTTGAACATGCCAGACCGTCATCCCCTTTTTAGGTTGCTTCGTTTCTAACTTAAGTTTCGAGATTTCTACACGTCTAGTGAGATCAGTCCTGAGCATAATATATGTACCTCTTGCCTCTGGATGTAACAATCAACGTCATCTTCGAGGGCAATACAAATTTTTCTTGCATCAACCAGCTCACAAACACTTTTGTTAGATCTTTCCTTACAGCAAACACTTTTCATCTTTCAGCCACTACTACAATAATGATCTTCAGCAACGGATCATAAGCGCCTTTGTGGTGGACATGGAGACTGCCACAAATAATCGTTAGTGATATGTATATATATTTTTGACCAGCAACATGTCCATCACTAAGTTCATGATTAGCAACAATAAAAAAAGTATGGTAGACACGAGCACTGTCCATCTCTACCGCACCATCAGCTAACTCAAAAAATGGGGCCCACATCGATAGGCGTTGGGCCCTGTCTAAATCTAACCCTAGGCCATTGCCGCCGATGCAACGGACGTCCTCCAGGCCTGAGCCACTGCCATCGCCGCATAGGTCGCTGCCCAGGTCAGTGGCTTCACCTCAGCCGCGATGGAAGCTGCCTCGGTGGCATTCTCGGTGTCCCCTAAATGGTTGTGGCCGCTGCAGCGGCAGCCTAGACCACTGTCTTCACCGCCAGTCGTTGGCCGCCGCCGCCGACAGTTCTACGGCAGCCACACGAGGAGCGGTGGCAGCTGCCATGGCCGAGGCGGTCCCACCACCATCGTTGTGGTCGTCGTGGCGATACTTGGTGAAGAGGCACCCGCTAGATCCGATGGCCATTCGTTTCTTCACATGGGCCGCCTCGGTCGACGGCCATCGCCGCGCCAAGACCTGGCATAGCCACCCAACGAAGGGGCGAAGGCCGCCGTGGCACGCTGGCGGAGGTGATGACAGAGATGGGGTGGCAGAGGGAGAAGGGGAGTAACGGCCAAACCGGCGCGCAGGGGGAGCTATTAGGGTTGTGTTCCCTGCACCCCTATATTTAGTTACGCTTTAGTGATGCAGATAAAATGTGTTACTATAATTACGTCACTGCTGTAAAGTCGTTGGTGATATGGATTTTACGCGTCACTAATGACTCTCACATTAGTGATGCATTTTTCTCAAGATGCATCACCAATATGAAAATTATTGGTGACAAGTTTTGCTCAAAACGCATCAGCAATGAAGAAATTAAGAAATAAAAAAAATAAAGCCAGCATATATACATTTGTTTGCACATTATATACATTACAAGTAATTTGTCTTGATCGATTGAAATAATATAGATTATCTCCAAGCATTTTAGAGAAGTAAATCTAAAGTATCACTGGTGCATCTAGAGACAGCATGATAACACCACTGCTGGAACCACATTGTAAGTACTTAGGATGCTAAACACCGAGTATCATCTATACGAATAGCATATCGAACAAAGTGCAAAAACTACCTGCATTGTAACTTTGAAGCTTGAACTTAAACATCAAGAAGCAGGTGGAACTCTAGGTTCCAAGGCCTATAGGTTTCAGAGGGGAAAAAACATAGCAATTAATCTAGCATCGTGGCAGCATAATAGGGTAGCAACAAACAATAGAAAATAATATACTTTTTTCAATTAGCAGTGGCATTCAGTCTCTGATAAGACCTAAAAAATTAATGATGTTTGTAATTGATCACCTGTACTATGAGCTATTTTCAGTCTTCAGAACAAGGTGGAGGCCATTGCTAATTTATACACTACAAGGTATGACAGATACTAATACATTCACTAGTTTTATTTACCCTTTGACCTATTTGTTCATTCATACAAGATCCTATGAGCAAGGAAGAGATACATGTAAATAAATATGACATTAACCAACCTGAGTAGTATCCAAGAACTCACCTGAGTAGCAGCAAAAGAGGAGTCCATAGGGAGACTAAAGGAGTATTATCTGGAGGTTTTTCTACACAGTGAAAATGAAAGATCAATGGTCAGGTGTAATTAGGGAGAATAGAATAATTCAGATACATGAGTTTTGTAGAGTGAAAAAAGGTACTTGCTAATTCTAAATCAAGAAATCCAAACAACACAAGGTCGAAATACTAATCTATATTAATAGAAAGAAACTAATAAGTAAGACAGGTTATGATGAGGACATTCTCTACTATTACCCGCTGGCAAAGACATAACAAAAAAGACAAGTGGCCCAACTGTAATCTGGCGATGATCGCGTGAGCCTCTGAATAATCCCATCTTGTTTAGCTTAGGAGTAGGAAGTCACCTTAAAAGAGAGAGCACTCTTTCCCTATTGGACTAGTCTTATAGAGAGATTGTGTCTTTTCCTAAGTGGGTGTGCCTAAGAACTGTTGAGGTTCGGGAAACCTTAATTTATTGGGCCTCGGCCAACCCCACATAGGCCAGATTTATTATTTGGTATCAGAGTTAGGCCCTTGTTTAAGGGGACGGGAATAATAAGGACATCCTCCACTAGTACCCACTGCCAAAGACGCAAAGGGGCTAAGTGGCCCAATTGTAGTTGGATGGCGATCGTGTAAGCCTTTGAATAATCCTACCTTGTTTAGCTTGGGAGGAGGAAGCCACCATAAAAGGGAGAGTCACCCTTCTCTTATTAGACTAGTCTTTTAGGGAGATTGAGGCTTTCCTAAGTGGGAGTGCCTAACAACTATTAGGATCCGAGAAACCTTAATTTATTGGGCCTTGCCCAACCCCACCTGGGTCAGATTTATCAGTGTCTAGACATATGAGATCTATTTGTAGTATAGAAGCCAAATGAGTAGATATATGACACATATTTGAACGAAAGCAGTAACAAAATCAAATATATAGCACATATTTCTATCGTAGTAGCAACAAAATAGCAAATATATAGCATGGTAAATGACAAATATCAAAAATAGATAGATAAATTAATAATTAATTGACTATTAATTATAATGTTTAAAAGTCATAAACATAAAAAATATCCTAAATAGCATATAGATTGCAAATTCATACTTCTTGGTAAATGAACTAATAATCATCATTATCTCTTACTTGCTTTTACTGATAACTATATGAACCATTTCCTCTTAGCTTAGACAGGTGCCGAGACGAGCAACACACTGTTTAAACGCATGCAAAACATGTCTAGAGGCCATGTCTAGACGGTTAATGACTGATTAAACGGTCTTAGACTTGTTTTGTCTCCAGAGTGGTGACTAGGGGATAGACTCAACGTCAACCCAAATCTCGCTCCTAGACATCGTCTAAACGGTCTAGACGCACTTCTACAAAAACGTTGTCTAGTGACTACCCCCAAATCGTAGAAAATCATGAATCAACTACTGCAAACAATCAACGTCTTGTGAGATCAGTCCTGAGCATACCTTTTGCCTCTGGATGTAACAATCAACGTCATCGTCGAGGGTGATACTAATTTTTCTTGCATGTGAACCAGTTCACAAACATTTTTGTTAGATCCTTCCTTACAGCAAACGCTTTTCAGCTTTCAACCTCTTCAGCAATGAGCCATAAGTGGCCTTTGTGGTGGACTCGGAGTCCGCCACAAATAATCATTACTGATATGTACATTTATTTGTGACTACTTGTCACCATTAAATTCATGATTAGCAACAATAAAAAAAGTGTGACATCGATGGCCATCGCCCGTCCCTACCGTACCATCAACCGATCCAAACAAAGAGGTCCGCACTGATAGGCATTGGGCCCCACCTAACCCTAACCCTAGGCTGCCACCACCGACGCAGCCGATGTCCCCCAGACTTGGGCCAATGCCGCATGGGTCGCCACATAGGTCAGCTGCGTCATCTCAGTTGTGAAAGGCCACTGCCTCCACTGCCATCGCAGCCGCCTCGATGGCGGCATCAGCGGTATCACCAAAAGGGGTCGTGGCCGTCATGGTGGCGGCCCGGGCCACTGCCATCACTACCACACAAGGAGCGGTAGAAGTGGCCACGGCCAAGGTGGCCCCACCACCGTTGTCATGGTCATCGTGGTGACGCTTAGCAGGGTGGTAGCTGCTAGATCTGGTGACCCTCTGCTTCTTTGCATGGCACGCCTCAGTCAGCGGTGACCACCACGTGAAGGTCTAGCAGCGGAGGCTGCCAGGACGCGTTGCTGCCATGGTGGAAGAGGTGGGTGGCGGAGATGGGGTGGCGGATTGGGAAGGGGAGTGGCGGCCGAAAGGGTGGGGAGGGGGAGCGGTTAGGGTTGTGTTCTCCATTTCCTAATTTTTATAGTAGGTGGGGCAAATTAGTGGTGGGTTATAATTATGTCCCGCCACTAATTGGCACCACCTTATTTTGTGGAGGGCAATACTGTGCCTGTCAATAAGTTGTGCAAATTAGTGAAGGGCATGCCTCCTAGATCACAATTAGTAGCAGGCAAAATAGTGTCCACCATAAATTTGATGTTGCTTTTGTTGCTAAAAATTATTTTTGTAGTAGTGAACTTAATTATAAATTTCTAATAAATCAATATATATGTAGAAGTACATAAAACATCATCGACTAATCATATTTAAAATTTCAACTCATCAAGAGAATATCATTTTGAATTTTTTAAAAAATTCTAACTCAATCTTATAACATTACTATGCATAGGCCTACAGACGTCATGTGTCATATGTTCAGATCTTCTGACACACAAGCACACCATGTCCATAACGGTCGGCTCTTATACCACTAGCGATGAACCAATTCTTATATGAGGGCAAGAGTAATTCTTGTATACCTCATAGCCACTCTCAAGAGGGTAGCACCTATATCTAAACACAAGTGAACATTGAAATAACCATAATAGAACATAAAACATAGAAGAATATAGATTATTAAGGTGACAACTCCAAAGGATAGGTCAATCATTAAACATATGGGTACAATGTACATGAACATCTTATAAAGTCCTAGGGTCCACACTTGTTCGGACCTGTCTCATATTTTAAGTTTATGAGGACATCACCATGCTAGATACACATATATCATGGCCTTCCCCAAGTTGCAAGTCGTCACCAACTCGGTTGCCGCGTTTGTCTTGGATTCAGCCGACATCCCATCATGGTTTTGATGATATCATCCATGTCTGACGTTCAAACGAGGCGTTCTTTGATGCGTTAGAAAGGGGACGACGATATCATCATTTTTTTTCTGGTCCTAGATCCAGAAGGTTCGTGAGTCATATTATGTGACCATGACAAGGTGCTGCGCCACCTATTTTGGGCCAACTTGGCCTTGTATCGTGTCGGGCCTTAAGACCATGTTGTGTCCCCCCCCCCCCTCTTGGTCGCCCCCAATCCTAGGACACCCCTGGTTCCTTTATAAACTCAGTAGCCGCCGTCTTTTAGTCTCAGGTTTTATTTAGTTCAGTTTTCTTGAGAGAAACTTGATTGATTCATTGTAAGTGTGGTGACAAGTCCTTTTACACTAATTCAGGACCCCTGTTCTTATTCTACACCACTATGGCAATTAGTCCTTTTGTGTTTAGAGCTTAAACCTATCCTTCGTGGTTCACTTCATCCATATTTGCAATTTCAGATTGCGTGTTTATCCTTTCTTGCTTGTGTTCTCGATTCGCTTGTAGGAATAATCGAGTTGTGCTTGGTGTAACGGTTGTGGGGTTGGATTGTGTCTGATTCAAGCCGGCTTGTCATCGCCGAGTCTCCATAATCAAGTTTACCCCCTACCTCTTGGAAGATCGGGCCTCATCTATATCATAAGTGGACCCCATGTTCCCTACCAAACCTATCTACACGTTGTAACCTTCATGTTGGTGTTTGAAAACCCGGGAGTATGAATGTTTTGGTGATTGAGTAATAACATGAAATGATTACTAATTCTGACATCTAGTATTGTGGATGTAGAACAAACTATTATCTCAAATATGAACACGGTGAATAGTTGCCTTGATGATCAATGAGGACTCAATGGAGTGCTATGAAGATCTTGATGGAGATGGATGAAAGCTAATGACAACAAGGTTCAAGTGTGTTGTGATCACTTGACTAGTATATAGGCTTGAGTCCATAAGAAAAAATCGGACTATCAAGAGAGCATGAGTCATTCTCTTAGGCTACTCTAGGGTAAAGTTCTAGGACAGTTAGAGTGGCAATGGAGAAGGATTGATCAAGGTTTGGAAGCTTGGAGACGGGTCAAGAGGTCATTGTAAGGTCCATTGAGAAATGCTCATGTGCACTCAGGTATGTGGGTATCACCGTATGGTGCGGAGGTTAAGTCAACGTAATGTATGGTGAATGCCAAGAAGTTGTACAAAGAGGGGCAGAGTCTACGAATCGGCACTTAGGAGGTTGCCGTAAGGTATGACAAGGTCATCATAGGATACGGCGAGTGAAGGAGTGTGGAAGGCCCTTTTGTAGAGCTCTCTGTATATGCATTACGGCGGGGTCACCGTAAGGTACGATAACCTAAGACAGAAGAAGTGGATAGAACTCAGAAGGTGTCATTGAAGTTATGGCGAGGTCACCATAAGGTATAGTGACTAGCAAGAGTTGGAGTGGCCAAAAAATAGAACTCTGGAGTGGCCTAAGAGGATTTTGTGCGAAAAGGCGCCGGAGATTAGAGGTCGTCGTATAGTCGAGCTGAGGTCATCGTATTGTATTGTGATTGTACTTAGTGGTCGCCATACTGTACAATGGTACATTACGGTGGTTGGCTTCTCTGTGCGCCGGCTTTTAGCAACGACTAATTTGGTAGTTGGAGACTACAAATAGTTGTTGGATGGGTCTTTCGGACCTATCTTGACCATTTAGAGAGTTGGGCAAACTTGAAGAGAGTCAAGAGGAGAAGAGGAGACACTGGGGCAAAGATTGAGAGCTATTTTTGAGTGTCTTGGAAAGTAACAAGAACATCCTGAGTCTCTAGCCTGCTAGGTGGGGTTGTAGAGAGGATTAGTATTGTTACTCTTGGTCTATGGCAAGGTCTACACCGTTAGGTGTCAGTGATCGAGCCTATCATTATCGTGATATATTGTGGAGGTCGTCACAAATTTATAAAAAGTTTGAGCTCATCTTTGAAAGGAGCACCGTGAGAGAGCGCTCGTGCATGCGTGCATTATGGGAGTGCAGCAAATCTTTGAGGGAGGCAAGCTTATGCTCGAGGAGTCATAGGCTCGATGAGCAGTGCTCACGACCACACCGTCACTTCGGGAGTGATACGATCTTATGTGTAAGGACTCCACGGTTAGTGGCGGGAGAGATCAATACTTTGGTGGAAGTCGATCTAACAAGGACTAGGAGGAGGTGCCATCAAATGTTGTAATCCTGCCGGGAAACAATAGAGCATGTAACAACTCACGGCATTTTGCTAGTCACTATCAATTTTGGGTGCGTCTTGAGGGTATATTTAACTCATGTGTTACCTCGCTTGATCCCATACTTCTTTCAATCGGGACAGAGTATTTCTTCATTAGTTGCCAGACGCGTCAAAACTTATGGTAGAACATATATACACCATGTTTTCTGGGACAAAATAAATTGCGTGCAGACGTCATGCACCTACTCGATCAAATGTATTACCTTAATTAAATTCATTCATGTAGAAACATCTACTGAAAACTGGTTCAAAAATGCCAAGACATTTCTGATGTCTGAAATTAAATAACATATGTGTATTGCTTTTTGAGAAAAACATGACATGCAAAGCTCTATATGAGTGCTATGATGCACTTGGCTCACGCCTTTCTATGTAGCTCACTATCACTGCTCATCGGGAAAATAGAAAATTGTGGTTTATGTTTCTTAATTAGTGAACTGTGAGAACACACATATGGATACAAAGCTTAGTACCCAGACGTGTCCTTTTTGACAGGAGTGCTTTAAAGAAAGATCCATCTCATTCACAAGCACATTGACGCTCATTCGTGTTCTAACTCTGCTTCAGCAAAATAATCCCAAAAAGATAAAACTCTGTTTCAGCAAATATAAACCGTCTCAGTGTACAGTATATAGGTTTCTGTTAGAGTAGTTTTACAATTCAAAATATTGGTCAATATTTGTTTAAAATTACTGGTCAATAGTTTGATTTGATGGTGTAGATCTAATATGAGAAATGCACTAATATTGGCTATTATTTTACCATATTGAGGGTAATATAAGAAAAAAGTGATAAATTAGTAATTAATATTTATTTATAAAGTTAAAGTTTTAATTTAATTATTTATAATGTTAATTTTATGAACAATTTATTCATTAATAGGTTAGTATTCATATCTTCTCATTCACCATCCATATATTACTATGAAAATCCTTTGGTTAATACCACAATTCTAAAACTGCCCTCAAAATACTAACTACTCCCTCTGGTTTTAAATTGTTGACATTTTTTAGTTATGTTTGACCATTCATCTTATTCAAAATATTAGTTTAAATATATAAAATTATAAGATAAATTTCAAATTTCTTGATCAAATTATAAAATAAATTATAAGAAAATAATATTTGTTTGATAATATTTTAAATTTTTTGAATAAGAGGAATTCCAAACGTAACTAAAAAAGTTAACAGTGTACGTCAACAATTTAAAATCAAAGAGAGTTGTACTGTTGACAAAGTACATGTTTGTATTTTGGATAGTAAAATTGCTTGTTGTTAACATCTTGTCCAATCCTGCTCTTCAAAGTTGCTATTTAGTCCTGGGTGCTTGAGGCATCTGTATTATGTCGATTTTGTCTATCCCTTTCTTATCTTTTTTTCCTAGAAGGTAAATGTTGAAACTATTAGGTCTGGGAGTGGGAAGTTTCAGAGAGTTTTTAAATCGGAAATGCTTTACATACGGCTTGTTGTTCCGACTGAAGCGTGCGACCGGTGCATCCTGAGTTGCTCCAGGCCTCCAGCTTGCACTAGTATATCAGTTCTCAAATGAGTTAGGCAGCACGGAACAGATCGCGTTGGACTGCTTTAGCACACATCATACTGGCTCGAGCCGTTGGTTCCCTTCATTGCCTTCTATGATATAGAAGAATCAAATTAGTAGCTAACGCACACTGGTATGGTCATCTCCCTGACGCCTTATGTTAGTAGTGGCTTTACAGCTGAGGCATCGGCGGCGAGAGCCGGGCAGCTGTTACTGTTAGCAGTAGCTCATATACTCCTCCGTTCAGATTTTTTTTGTCGTTTCAGACAAGATTAGCCTAAAAAAGAACTAACTTTGCATGTCCGAACGATAACAATAAAAGAATGGAGGAGTATATATATATGCAACAAGGTTATGCTCGAGCTAGAAAATCTCTCCTTGGTGAATTCTCTCTCCGGTCCAATGCTGAGGACAGATCTTCGATTACTGGTTTATGACATGAAATCCAGTTTGTTTGTGAGAAGCTCGGCTCCCAAACTAGGTCACAGAGCTGGCCGTCAAATATTGTAATCCTGCCGTGAAACAATAGAGCTCTTATGTTTTGCCCTCAAAAAAGAGATGACAGTCAAATTAGTCTCAGCTTTCGCTTTTTAGAGAGAAAAGAAACGGTAAAGTAAAGAGAAGGAACCGCCTATTGATTCAGGAGGACATTTTCACTTTCCATATTTCATGATTAGTCATGCTAGTGTTAATTAGGCAGGACATCATTATTTTGCTAGCACCATGCGCCTTCAGAAAAAGAACGAAAAGGAGAAATGACTGACACTTTAATCTGCCAAATTACAATCATGTTGCAACGGCTGCAGTAAGAACTAAGAAGGTAGGAGGGTCGTCAGCCCAAATAACAGTATTATACACAACGATGCATTTTTAGCACAAGCATGAGCAGCTGAGTTTGCCGAGCTACGTACGCGAACCATAGAAAAAGATGTAAATGATGATACTAGGTGCCGGTGGACAGTATCGTGGAGATTTCTGATTTGTGATTCTATCGCTTTTTCCATAGGGCCAGCAACTCTTACGAATCTGTTTCCAAGATTACCCATTGTGTGTCATTCGGTATAAGTAGAGCACCGTCGCGACATGCCTCTGCTTCTACAACCAAAGCCGGTGCTACCGACGGGATTTGCCGCGCCATGGCCATCATGAAGGAACCATCGGATTTTCGCACAACAGCCCCATCGCACCAGCAAAGTAATCTCCATTGAAAGCACCATCATATCAGTGTTTACTTTCAGAAAGCCATCAGGAGGGCGCTGCCACCGCCCCTGTATCTGGCCCTTTCATTTCTTTTCTTTTTGCATTATTGACAGATATCAGATGATAACAACACTTGATAGCCCAATCAATTGCTAGCTTCATTTGGATCGATTGCTTCCCGTGGTGTCGGTTATTTCTCGAGATCTAGAGAGACCACATACTAGTTGTATTTAAAAGGGTACTATTTTTTTTTAGAGAATTAAAGGACCATAGTCCATGCCTTATTTGAAGGCGTGCAGGACCGGGGTTCGAACCCGGCCGGCTGGCTCCCAGTCTAGAGCGCAAACACCAAACCATCTCCTTACTTAAAAGGGTACTATTGTACTAGTGATATGGTGTGTTACATAAGTAAATGTGTTTTGTTCACATCTCTAGATCAATGCCTATCTAAACGTGCATAAAACAGTTGTTACCCTAAGTTTTCCTGTCATAACGGCATGTGCTGCATCTCTAATAAATTGTTACACTGACACCTCTGCAATACTTCAAAACTAACACTACATAGTTTAAATGTTTAAAATTACATTATGTCCAACTCAACCATGTTACAAGTTTAACAACAACATTCTATTGACACATAAAAATGTTGTTAAACATGAACACGACTTTGTGTAGAAACATTATAACCAGTAACTCGTGTCGGCCAGCAAAACCGATTATACCAATTTTACAAACTGTTGTACCGGTTTTCATGTGTGGTCATGAAAACTAAGAATCTCCCACCTGGGAGGGACCCTGTTAGGGTAGAAGCGTCTTGGGTTACCCTAGCGTCAATCAAGCCAGTTAGAGCGTCTTCAAACACCGTAGAGGCCAGAAAAGAACAAGATTAGGGTTGGAAAAGTAGAAATTTACTTAAAAAGTATATAGAAAAGTTTTTGTTTGATTGGAATGTCCACAATCGGTGATAGCCCTTTATATTTATAAGGTGGCAGGTCTTGCCCCGCAAAGAATCAACAAACCTTGCAAATCCCAAGTCAAAAAGCAACTTCCTCTGACTCGGTATGATCCGGTCATACCGGAATTAATTCCAGTTAAACCAGAAATTCACACTCCTGAAATCTTACAAATAGCATAACTTTTATGTCTGGAGTCCAAATTGGACAATCCACATATGAATTCTGAGTACCTCGATGAGATCTATGCAATGGTGGTGTCAATGTTGCCATTAGACAACCTCAAAATTTTGATTAGACTGGTTTTGCAACCGGTCATGTCGGTTTCGCCCAGGTTTTCATACTTAGCCAATTTTGATCGACAACACGTTCGTTAATGAAATGTCTTGTTTGCATTGAATGGACAGAGCTACAATGTCTCATAGACATTAAAGACACTTCCATATTAAGCATATACTTGTAATTTAGGTTTTGTTGACTCATTCAATTCTGGCTTATATAAAGGAGTTTTGACTTCTAAATTGTCGATGAGTTCTCATTCTCGTAGTACCCTACTCAAGTTCCTTTCCTATTTTGTATATATATGGGAGAAAAGCAAAAAATCTTGGAGCATATATATGTAAAAGGTTGGTCCTTATGGTTTGTTTGGCAAAATATGGAAAGAGAAAAATCTCTCCTGACAGAATTAGGAATGGAAGGCATTGGAAAATTCCAAATAAGCAGGCTAGTTCCACATTGAAGTGTTTACTATCATAGTCTAGCAGTGATGGTGAAGGAAGGCATGTCATGAGAAGTCTCCATCTCCATCTGAGATCAATATGGTCGGCACTTGAGGGCCAGCAGTTGGGGCGAGCAGTTATGCCGTCAGCCGTCCATTCCTGATAGACAGATCCGACGAGGTCTGATGCACTCTAAGTGGTTTGACCCAGAAACAGCATATCATCTGTTGTTTTGATATGTATTTTGTTTGCTAAGTACACTAGTTCAATATATGTGTTCAAAGGGATAAAATATGATTTTGATACTTGGTGTTTCCATTTCAACTGGATTTCTTTAATGAGAAATTTTACTATGCATATTAACACCAATAATTACTGATGGTGATGCTTAGAGATAATAATATACTTTACTTATATATTTATTTATTTACCGCATTGCCAGCAGGGGTAAAGAGGTTATTTCTAAGCATCCTGAACCCATCCGCCGATCCAAAATTCAGCTTTGTCAGAGTAGAAAGCAAAAAAGACACTTAGACCTAATTAATAAAATAAATTATAAGTTTATTATTCTCATCTTTCCAATAACTAGATTGTATGTAAAAAAACTCTACAGTATTTAGTCATGTAGTTTTAAGCAGTACATGTAACATATAGTTGAAACATGCTGAAATAAGGATAACAGTATAAAGCCAAAGACATGTTATTTAAATTAAGCACAAGAGTATTAATCACTACTTAAAGCCCAATGTGGGATTACAGTGAAATAAGGATAAAACATATTACATAAAGGGCAAATTCCTTGGACAAACTTTAATATCCAATTCACCACTGAAAAAATTACAAACCCGTAGCTGCCAGCGAGGAAAAAAAATAATCTTCTCTGTGCCATCGCACTTCCATTTTAGCCACATATTTGCCCTTGTGTCCATGGAGCAGGACGACGGGCCATATTTTCTTCCTCACACAACTGGACACCCATATCTCCTTCGTCGTTTTCTGACCCATGTTGCTCTCCGATGATGTGACCGACTAGCGCGACCTCGGCCTGGCCTTGACGCCCTCTCCGAGCTCGCCGCACACGTCTTGAGCCATCTGCATGCCATGTGGTGTCTGAATATCGCTTCACCCAACATTTGGTTCTGATGATTTGCTTTCCCCCTCGGATGTCCTTCAAAATTAAACATTCTCTTCGTTCAAATGGAAGTGGAAGTGGAATGTGAGCTCGAGTTTGGGGAGAGCGAGCTCAATTGGCAAGAACTAACTCAAATTTAGGCGTCAAATTCAACAAGACGATTGACAAATCGAATCATTTTGACGATCCTAGAGCAGCAGCTCAAGATTGCTTTGCCGACCGAGAGCATATCGGAAGATGCCTTCGATAAGGACCTGCTGCTGCTCCGCTGGACGCCGTCCCGATGCTGGTGGTGTCAACACTGGGCGTCGCACAAGCCAGCGGCAACTTTGTCGGAGAACACAGGACAATGGCAACACGGCACACAGGGGTAGTGTTGGCATTTCGAATATTTTTATCGCTGGCAGGGAGCTGAAGTGGCATCGAGGAGATAAAAATTTCTGTTTGCTGGCATCTACGGGTTACATCTTTTTTCAGTGGTGGGCAGGGGATTGATGTTTATGCGAGTGGCGCTGAAGGGATTTTGCCTTACATAAAGTGAGCAGAGCTATATGATACTTCATAGCCTCCACAAATGAACATATACTTATAGATTTATAAACAATAAAGTTTAAATATGACATTGACCAATAAAACAGATTTAGAAGATCCATATAACTCCATATAGATGCTTTTGTGCATCAATCATTGACGCTTAAACAATATTGTTTTGGTAAAATATTTCTTGAAACATATACACGATTGTAACTTGTCCCCAATTGCCCCATAACAAATTAGAAAGAATTATCTGAAGATTAAACCAAGAATACATTTACAATGGGCTCCAATGAATATGGATTGTTTATTTTCTTCAATCCAACTATTTAGATACACTTATACTACTTGATATCTCATACTAGATACACTTATACAAAGCGTTAAGGGTAGTTTTGGCAAAAATTGATCAGGACATAGTGATGTCTACTTATGGGTGCTGTCGGGTACTATGCGGTATCGGCGACTTCCGCATCGAGTTGCAGCCGGTACGATGTGCCATAGGTGATGGCATGAATTGCCTTGAAGTTACGGACACGGCTTGGCCGGCGGCCACGTCTCAGAGAATTAAGTTGCGATATTTTGTGGGCACCTTCAAGGAATGACTCTACTTTGCCTGCTGCAGTTCCACTATATCTGGTGACGAGACGCGATGATGAGATCGGGCCGTGACTTCACTGGCGACGGCAAGTCACGGCTGAACGGAAGAAATTATTCGTTATCTTCTTTCCTTTCACACATAAATGTAACTATTTGATTAGAACAATGACTAAACTATCCTCTAAAATCAGCGGTGTGAATTTATCTATACCATTATGCACTTTAAAGTAGTATAATGCACCTAAATAACACCAAAACCAAACAGTATAACAGAAAGTATTCTGAGGTGCTAGCTAGAGAAGATTAATACGTACCTTTGATGTGGCTATTTTTTTCGTTCCACTATGCTGACCTTTGTCTCTATTGTGATTTTTAGCTGCACCGTTGCCTTTGTCACAATGATTCAATCTAAACAATAGGAAGGATTCATTAGCATCTCAATCGCAGTGTCATGGCACTGTCTAGAGATGCATGCACAAACATGAAACGCAATGGCATGTTGCCTCCGTGTGATGTGCGCACCTTTTCACGTCCACATCTGCCGCAGGTGCAGCGCTCCTTTGGCTGCCAGGACTTTCTCCTTGTCGCGACGGTCGACAAGCCATTGCCGCGCCATGATAATCGGCTAATCACTGCTCTGGCCACATTGTCCACATCTTTCCATAATGTTCTCAGGATTGCTTCTCAGGCCATATTAGACATCATGTAATGGATCCCATACACCAATTGATGAAACATAAGCCAATGAAGAAAGATCTCAGGTTCCTAGCATCCCGTTTTACCATGTCCGTCAATTGCCACCAACCGCACCGCACTATTGTGGTCATCATCCTGCCCATCAGCTCGATTTTGCCCGTCTCCTTTCCTTCCAGCACCTGCTCGTGCAACTTACACCGAGATGGCGATGGCCACCAAACAGGTTTCAATGATGGTCGCCGCAAAGATGATCTTCTTCCTCTACCACTCTCTCTGCTGAAGTTGTCTCCTCGTGCTGACCGGCATTCGGCGGATGATGGAATCTTTTTAGTGTCTTTGGCTCTGCATGATCTTTTCCCGATGGATTGCTCTTTGCTCCAATAAATCCCTCTCCTTGCTTCCTGATGATTCCATCTTACACATTCCTATCTTCCGATGCCTCTTGTTAATTTGTCTTCTTTGCCTTTGTATGCCTTGCGTGCTACCTGCTTTCGAGCAAACAAATCCTGCACTTGGTAAATTTGTTGCGTCCTGTATTTGACTCTGTAAATTGTAAAATACTCACAAAAAAAGATATGTGTTGGCCCTCCTCCTCTACTCTATCTCATTTGAGATGAACTGAAAATAAACAGATGTGCCACACATATGTTGGTTCTTGGATCTATGTGCTTGCGGCGATATTGACTAAAAATCAATATGCAATCCCAGAATAATCCGGCGAGCCATCTGCGTGTACAACAAACTCACGTGAAGATTATAAACATACTGGAATCGATCTCATCAGCCATCGGCCACCGCGATGCCCTTAGACTTGTACCATAATGCATGTCGTCCTGTTCTCACCTGCCAGTCTGCCACTGTGATTCCATTGCCTTAGGAGCCTTGACGTTTGCCATATGGCAAGACATTATGATGGTACAGCGATCGCAAGGAGGAAGAGAAGGAACCGTGCCAAATTATGTTTTGTGTGTGTCGCCTGACAGTTATGAATGATCTCATGGAGCTGGACAACATCGTTTTCCAAGGGTGAGAATCATGGACACCTGGGATGGAGATCAAAAGAGACCTTGTCTATGCGCCTCTATATCAATCAAATACTAATGAATTAGAAGCGGAAGTCAGGTTCTCGTCCTGTAACAGATCTAACACGTAAGGAGAATGAAAAGGGCATGGTGGGGAATCGGGTGGTGACAAAGAAAGATTAAGGGTTGGATGTTTTGATTTTATGTGAGAATTTCTAGATTATTTTTCTTTTTTTCTAGACACTGTGGTCAAAGTTTATCTCCTTTTATTATTAAACTAGCAAAATATCCGTGTGTTGCTACGGATTTAAAAAAATAAAACACTCTTTATGATTTAAATATAAATTATTTATACAATATAATTATTAAATATATATAATATTATTGATATTTTTATATGAAAGATTAATATTTGTTTTACCTTTGGTGCTTCTTAGTATAATATTTTATATGTTAAAAACAAATTCACTATTTTTTACCATATTCTCATCATAAATATGTTTTTTAATCTTTAATATTAATAATTTCCACATGTAGTATCGTTTGAGTGTTATGTTTAAAATTCTCAAATATGAGAAGTATCGATATGAAGCCTAACTTGCTACGCAAAGAGACCTTTTCATAAGCCTATGACGCTTACAAGACCCCCCCCCCCCCCCCCCTCCCGACATCCACAAAACCTAACACAAGGCCAAGGTCATGTCCAGTGACTAAAGATTTCTAGAAGTTTTATCCGGAAGGAAAAATCAATTCACGCAGTTCAGAAATAGTACTGCATTACAACGCAATTTTGAACTTGAAGACTTGCTCTAATAGAAAATGTTAAAACATAAAAGTTGTAGATCTCATCGAAACCTTTTCGAAATATATGTGAATTATATTATTTGGAGTTCAGAGCTAGAAGATATGGGACCCGTACAGATACCTGCGCAAAGAAGTCTGAATCAGAACAAATATTTTTGCATCGCATATTTGCAAACCAAAACGGCGGGATCTGAATTTCCATTGAATACCAAAGTTGTAGAAATTTTCGAGAACTATGAGATAGAGTCCGAGTTTGCCTCATTTGAGCTCCGAACGAGAGTATTATGATTTTTGGAATTCGATACTTAATATAGAAGCTATAAAACCGATTTGGATTCAATCTCTAACTTTGTGGACATGAAGTGGACGACCACACCTCAATTAATAGATTGTAGAGATAGATGCCTCAGTAAAACTATTACTGATAGTAGTACTTACTGTTTACCACCAATAACTACTACATTACCACAAGTAATTACTATAGTTAATATGTATATTAAAACTGCTCTTCTTTAATTTACCCATGTGATGGACTGGTGGTGTGCTGACTCGGATTCCATGTACGTGGATGACCTCAGCCTCTCTCGGTTTCCACGCTCCATCTCATCCATAGTGCTGGCGCGACAGCCTCTCCAGCACCATGCGGCTCCAGCCTAAACCCTAAAGCATTGGTGCGCGCAGAATTGAGTGTAGCAGACTTGTACTCCAGACGATGTCCATGATGCATTGGTGGTGACACTTACAAATACTGTGATCTTCGTGTTTGTATCAGGCCTTGAAATCCACGAATACATAAATGTGTTTGTTCCATTCCATACACGTCTTTTCAATTTTGTGCTAAGTTATTACCCCTGAATCCTGATGCCACGCTGTCCTGCTGTAGCGAACAGTATGTTGTTTCTCATGCACCGCTACTGCTATATAGCTTGATGCTTAAAAATCACGGCAGTTTTAAAGCTAAAAATCCATCGCACCGAACACAATCAAACATATCATACTCCCTCCGTTCAATAATATATGATATTTTGGCTCTGCGCGCGGGAATTAAGGAGATGTGAAAAAGGTGGGTACACAGAAAACAAGGAGGAGAGAGATAAAGATAGAAGTGTATTGGGAAGAGGGAAAAGTGTATTGAAAAGTGAGAATGTCTTCTAATTTGAGAAAACTTGAGAAGGTTAGAGTGTCATATAATGTTAAACGGAGAGAGTATTATTTTCCACACCAACACATCCTTGTACCTTGTGTTCATAAAGTCATACTTGCATGGTGCACCGGTGTTTGAGCTTTTGTACAGTCACTCCTTTCATGCCTATAAAAGGTGACATGTGACTCTTATCCTCCGTGCTCTCATTCTCATATTAGCTCCGTTCAAGTTCATTTCTTATTTAGTTTAGTATACACAGGGCACACATGAGCAAAATTTAATTTAGAGCATTTGTGTATTGATTGATCCTTAGATTTCTCCTAGGTGAGTGTTAGGATTGGAAGTTATCAGGAAGTTGCAATGTAGCAGGTTCGTAAGCATATCCTGTTTCGCACCACGGCCAGGTAGCTACCGAAAATGAGTTCGCAATTGTCAAGGATGGTGTGTCACGTCACAGTTCATTGTGTGCTTGTCTTTGGAAGCACTGTTTTCAGCGCCCACCAGTCCACCTACTGGATTTCCTTTGAGCACATGAGTTATGCATCAGTTTGGCATGGGCGCATCAGTTCAGCATCGACAAAGCTATGGCGTCCCAGCAGCTAGCTCAAGAACGGGTACAAAAGTGCCCATCCGCCGGTGCAAAGATTTGGTAAATTGCACCATTTGTAGTAAGCAACACCAGCAGAAACAGAGGTGCAAGCTCTCTTGCCTTCAAGTTTATGTGAATACTATTTTGTCACGTGTAAGCTGAAAAAAAACTCGATCAATACACGCGGTCTGTGAGATGGAATGCATGACCTCTTATGATTCTACTTTTATTTTTATCTTTCGTGTTTTAGAACTGCGCCCTTATGAACAGTTCTCATGACCCACGAAAGTTACAACGACCAATTTCTATTATGTTTTTGCCCAACCACACACATAAATATTACATAAGTATTTTTACACAGTATAGCAGTACATAACATAGACTTCAGTTCTCTTTGAGAGGTGCAAGGATGGCCCTTATGAACAGTTCTCACCACCCACGAAAGTTAAAACGACCAATTTCTATTATGTTTTTGCCCAACCACACACATACATATTACATAAGTACTTTTACACAGTATAGCAGTACAGTACATAACATAGACTTCAGTTCTCTTTGAGAGGTGCAAGGATCTAATAAATAGTTACACATGAACATGTGGAATCATGTCAGAACAGCTCCAATAGTTCACGCGCAGTCGCCTCGTTTCCTGGCAATTCTCATTCATCAACCCATGCACAAATCATTGATCAGGGTTTTGTCTCTATTCCAGTCGATATACAGGGCCTCCCATGTCCATTGACATGTCCCAATGTCCGCAGTTTCCTTAGTTCTGTTTCATTTCTTAGATTCCTTTCAGCTGCAGAGATGCGAAATACGAACATCGGTCATGCTTCCTGTATGTATTAATTATATAATAAGGTCTAGGAGGTAATGGGAATGTTGGGCGAGTTCAGATGGAACAAAGTGACCTAGTCTTTGGACATGCCGGACCATCATCCCCTTCTACAGTTCTACACTGCTTCGTCTCTAGTGAGATCAGTGCAGAGCAGAATGAACCCCTTGCCTCTGGATATAACAATCAACATCGTGAAGCACAATGCAAAATATTCCTGGATGAGAACCAGTTCACAAAACACTTCTGTTTTTTTTTTTTTGAGGTAAATACAAAACACTTCTGTTTGATCTTTCCTTACAGCACACTTTTCAGCTTTCAAATCACAGTGAACTTAGTGATTCCTAATATCTTTATTACTCCTTATTAATTTAGATGAGGTCGTCATTGATATTGATTTTGGTGTTACCTTTTTTTTTATTGAAGTATTCGCCAATTCAAAATCATAGTCGTACCAAAAGACACACGACATCATTTATTCTATTACCAAAAAAATTCTATTTTAATTGCAGTCAGACTCGGTTTTTCCTATCACCAAAAATTTATTTTTCCTTTTCCACGTGTGCCCACACGTTCGACTGCCTACGGCAGCTCGAGCGACACGCTCAGTTCTCAGCCACACGGTCTTGCTTCTCTTTTTCTAATCACGTGACTGGCTCCGGGCATCACCACCCATCAAAACTTTATTCGAATTTTTTTTTTGAAAGACTGATAAAGAGAATATAGAAATCTAATGTATAGGAACATGCAAAAATTGAAGTCAGCCTAGCAAGTTGCAGGGTACTTTTATTACTTAGCAGAACATTGGTATAATCTTGATGCTACACTGGTGCGGGTTGGTTCACAAGCATTATCGCTCGCGTTTAGATCGAATTAGAAAATTATATTGTTGAACAATACAGTAGGGTAGCCATCTTTCACAGAAGACTAGCAAAATATTTATGTGTTATAACAGGCATAAAAGAATTTACAACAAAACAATATGCATGTGTAGATGGTTAATAAAATTATTGTTTATCATACTTTTAAAAACCTGTAGCAACGCACAGACACGTTGCTAGTATATATATAATATATATCATTCATGTAAAAATACATAGATCAACCTCTCGTACAAATATTTGAAGTTTCAACTCATGAAGGGAATATCATTTTGTGTTCTTAACAAATTTCTGACTCAGTCTTACAACATTATCAAGTATCTTTTGCTAGACGCCAAAGTCCAAAGTCCTGTAAACAACAGACATTTCATAATAGTTGAACGTAAGATGAATAATGCTACATGCTTACTCTGCAAATACAGAACAGCTATTACATAATAATAATATACTCCCAGAGAAGCAGTATGTAAATCATTTTTGGGAAACCGTAGCCATGTTTGCCGCAAATAAAAGATAAAACCTGTAGAATCATTGGATCCTAAAATTAATTTCTTTCCATGGGAACTACATTCTCGAGACAAAATTGAAGCTTAATGCTCAGAAGAACAGAAAGATGGGCTTTCATTTTCATTTGTTAATCTATATGGTACAACACATTTAAGACAGACTATTTGTGCACATCTCAAGTAAAGCTCTGTCCTACCAACAACTACAAAATTGCAATTACGTGGTCATGTAACCACACTTTGATGAACTGATTATCTGACAGGAACCTAAGGCTAAAATCTCTGGAGTTTAACTGCTTCGTAAAATGGAAAACCTCAGCACTCGTCATCCGTGTCCATGCTGCTAGAGAGCATGCTCTTCAATGTCTCATAAGTCATGAAGGCAATGCCGACACTAGGAACAACCTTGAGATACTCAGGGGCAATGCCTCTATAGAAGCCACGAAGACCTTCCTTCTGAAAGACATCGCTGATAGTCCCAGTTATAGTCGGTTTGTAGACAGATACTGTCCCAGCCGCTCCTTGTAGTTGCATCCGCTGTTTTACAAGATCAAGAGGAAATGTTGCTGCAATATTGAATATAGCATTTACCACCCAAAAGTCGAAAAAACATTATTTTATGGCATCAATAAGAAGAAAATTTAGCAAAGCATACAACAAACTTTATCCATTAGTCTTAAATACTACTCCCATTGAGAGACAATTCTTATCATTGAAGTAAGAAAAAAAATGTGAAGTCGTTAGAGGCCAAAGAACAAACCTGTGGATGATGCGATACCAGACAGACTCCCAGAACATAAGCTAACGACTGCATTGGAATCATGAGGCCTGATGCACATATGTCCGCAGCCCGTCAGTTCGAATTTCGGACAACAAAATCAGGAGGTGTAATAATATTCAACATGCAGAGAAATAATGACGAGCACCTTTCCATTTGCCAATGAGATCTCAGTGATTCATATACAGAAAAGCTTATGGCTATACTTGGTCCAACTCCCTGCAACTCCTACATGTTACTGGCAACCAAACTTAAAATAACATATATCAGTAAAGGGTTCATGACCTACCAATAATGTAGCCCCAAGGCCTTTGTACAATCCTTTGAAGCCCTCATCTCTACAAATTGTAGACACCGCATGAAAGATACCCTTGTAATACCTAGTTGTTTTCTGGCAAAGTTTACCAAAAAAAATAGTAATATAATGAGCACCAAATATCACATTGTTCAATAGTTTAAGGAAACAAAATGCAGAGAGTTATAAAGCCTTGGTTCATAAAAGCAGCATGATGCAAAAGCTGGTTTACAGAAAACCAAAGAGGGTATTAAACTGATAAGCTGGTAATGTTTTTATACACAGGAAAAGAATAATAGCATTACCTGTGTTGCCAAACGAGTACGGACAACATCCAATGGGTAAGTTACAGATGCAGCTGTTATTCCTGCCAAACCACCACCAAGCAAACGCACGACACCAACATAATTCGAGTCTCTATCCAAGCCAGGAACCACTTGGAGAAGCTGCAATACTTATTTCAAATTAGCTCACTCAGATAAATAAACATTGTTTAATGCAGACACACACTAAGCCAACTTTTGTTTATGTGTTACAGCACAAAAAGTTGGTGCTCACATTTTTGTAGCGCTCGTACGAATAGAAGCTGATGGCAGAGTAAGGCAAACGATGTACAATTGTCACTAGATTGCCTTTCCAAAATGCTCCAAAACCTTCTTCTTGAACGATTCGTGAAGCTTCATTCCATATGCTATACTTCCTTAAAGCTGCAGCATCAGAATGCATGCCCGCCACCTGTCAATTCAGTATCTCATAAGCTCATAGAAAAAAAAAACATAGTGTCCAAAAAGGTGTCAACCATTTAGAACAATATTATTAGTTAAATACAGTTAAGAAGGGATATTAAATACAGTTAAGAAGGGATCAGATAAGAGTTCATGGCACTTGGTTAAGCATCAGAAGAGACAATTCTAGTAGCAAACAATGGTAAATGCACAGGTAAATGGCATAACATGATGTTCTTCTTGCCCAGATTAGTTGATGTGTTTAGTTATCTATATACAAAGTGACATGAGCTTCCATATACAATAGATGGAACTAATTTGTGTCTTAATAAGATGAGTAAATTCACATCTCAGTCTTTTCAGCAAATGAAAATATTCGCATCCGCTAAGAGTTAATGTCCTGTAACATGCCTTTAATGATACATTGTATTCATTGCATCGAAACTTGAAGGATGATGCAAGAAATTTCATTCGCTACTACTTAAGTGAGAGACTACTTTTAGCTTACACATACTTGTGATAGTGTCTGTCTACTTTCAAACCCTTTATATTAGAAGTATTATAATGGACAGCATAAAAATATTCTTCGGAGCTGCAATATCGAAATGAACGCCCATATACCAAGGGGCAGAAAAAATTCCCCTGTGCCTTATACTACCTACAAATACAGATTATAATTACACAATTGAAATTGTAAAATGACAATACAGAAATATACCACCTTAATTTCTGAACCCTGTAAACAGAAAAATGCTTCACTATCTTATTATTAGCATCTCAGAAAAAGCTTCCTTCATGCCAACATCAGACTATTGCAATTCCATTCCTTGATAGTACACACAGAATCACAAACAGCTGATGTCATGCTAACCGTGTGCAAAATGAATAGTGCTTTCTAGTAGAATCCCCGAGTAGATAGACAATTATTAAAGCATTACAGAATCGACAAAAGAGCAAAAGCATTTTTTATCTCCTGATTTCGGAACGTAATATGAAACCAAGCAAACATACATATCTTGAAAGGCTACTAGCACGAACTTTCTTATCCAAACCTTAAAAGGGGGAAAGTTCTTACGTATTTCACGAAACATCCCCTTTCCCCAAAGAAAAAGACGTCTCCATTCATCTTGGTCTAGCTACCCAATCCGGTCGCACCACCGCCCATCGATTTCAATCCGTACACAACCACGCGCGACACAAAGGTCAAATTGAATTTCTAGACAAGTCGAGAAACGTTTACCTGGAAGAGGATAGTGAGCCGCGCGAGGGGCGCGGTGCTCGTCTTGCTGACGGCGCCGGCGAACCCGCCGGCGGCGAGGTGCGCCGCCGTACCGATGTGGCGCTGCTCCTGGCGCCGGCCCACGGAGGCGTGGGCGCTGCCGCCGTCGACGACGACGCCGACGCGCGCCTCCGTCTGCATCGCTCGCGCTGGGGCTGCGGCTAGGGTATGCTGTGTAAACGCGCCTGGCGGATTGCGGCCTCGGCGAGGGGGGGGGGGGGGGGGGGAAGGGGAGCAATTCGAAGCAGCGAGGCTGGGCGCGTAGTGTCCTCCACCTCCTCACGTTTCTCTTCCCCTTCTCTCTCTCCCTCTTCCTTTTCATGGAGTTTTATTATTTTATTTAGGAATTATACGACCCGGAAAAAAAAATCGAAATTGAATCGAATTCGTATAGTTATTTTTCTTACCAAAATTTGTATGATGAGAAATATGGATTTCCAAAGCTCACACATCCACGTTTTAGTTATATTAGTGTCAAAGATTTTTATATAGTTGTATCAGGTTAGACACGTTGAGGTCTTTCGACTTTTAAATAAAGCAACATGATAGCTAAGAACACAAAACATGAGTGTGATAATTTTTCTAATTAAAATGCTCGGTCGGTCCTCCAAATTGTCTAGGGTAAATTTACACATTCAAATCCTCAACCTTACTAAGCAGTTCACCTATGGCCCTAACTCCTAAATATCCTTATTAGTATTATGTCTCCATGCAGCCATATATATCCCTCTAGAATATACAATGTCATCATATACATTACTATGAAGTGCATATACAAATAAAAATAAAGTTCAAATAAAAAATGGAAACAACAAAAATCATTTTGGAAACATATTTTGGTTGATTTTTCTTTCTAATTTCATAGTAGGTCAAATCATAATACATCTAGTGAATTAGTTAATTTGGATGATATAGTTGTGATAAGGCATCAAATAGATATGTCAACACTAATTACGAACTCTTTAGTAAATTTGAGAATTTAGATATGCAAATTAAAAGTTTAAGAATCTAGATAACACATGCATATAAGTTCAAGAACCGGTCATGACTTTACTTTTCTCTAAAAAAAGACATGTATACTAATAATCACACATAAATATTTACTGATCTTTATGAACAACAATGCTATAGATCCAACCTAATTTATTCAACCTGTGTTCAATCAATACAAAAGTATGAAGGCATGCGGATGCAAAAATTGTCAATATGTCATATATTCTATGAAATTGTCTTCTTTTGACATCATTGAGCTACTAGCATTACGTCTTTCCTACGGGCTCGAAGGAAGTACTGCAGTAGCGACTGTTATTGTACGCGATGTACTGTGTCACAACTCACATGAGATTAGGGTTGAAAAAAAAAGTGATGAATTTTCGTATGAGAAATCTTGTTTCATTTTTGTACATACAAAATTGGTACATTTATTAATGACCAACAAACATTGATCTTCACCTTCGATTATTGAGCGGAATTGGAAAAAAGAATTTTCATTACTTGTTGCTCCTTTGTCAGTGATTGAACCAAATGCTATAGTGTTTCTCAAAAGGCACACTTGTTGCTGTTTTCACCTCAAATCCTACAAAGTACGTTACTGTGGAAACACGAATACTTGCAAATATTTGATCAAGCCAAAGATTCACCTTTGCTCACATGCTCTGACCAAGCAAGTAGTAGAAGATGAACACGTTATCCAGATCGCTCATTTTCTCCAAGACGCTATGTGTATATGGTTGTGTTCGTTTCTTAGGGTCTAAATTTTAGTGAGGTCATATTAATCATTAAAATATTATATATGATTATTAAATATATATTAAATATAAAACTAATTACAGAGTTGAATGCGTATCAGCGTGACAAATTCATTAAACTTAATTAAGTTATTATTAAGAGATATTTACTGTAACATCACATTATCTAATCATGACCTAATTAATCTTAATAGATTTGTCTCGTCATTCAGAGGGAGGGTTATAGATTGGGTTTTATCAGTAATCTATGTTTAATACTCCTAATTAGTATTATAATATTCGATAGGATAGATCTAAAAATCAGAGGGGTGAAAACGAACACACCCATGTCATATGATATCATATCGCAACTAGTGCGGACAGACAAAAACAGGGCAACACAAGGCAGGAAACTCTCAAACAACATGAGCCGCCCACAGTTTCGTCAGAAAACCAGGATCCTCACTTGCTACAACCATCACCGTCACAATGCGCAAGCGACAGGTGAGCAGCACAATGCTAAATGGACCAGGATTAGTAGTTTCGCACCGTCAAGTGCATGTATGCGACAGCACGATTGGGAGTTTTTTTTCTTTTTTTTTTCGAGACAAGCACGATTGGTATTGGTAGTAACCAAGCAGTCATCCGGGAAAAAAAACTGTTGATGTTCAGTAGTGCCGCATCATATAGAATCATAGTACAAAAGACTAGTGTAAGTCATTCTGCATCTCGTTGGAATTTTTGGAAAACAGGGCAACAGCTATCTTTGAACCTAACCGTCAGAGCTACACGCTCACAAAACACAGCTTGATTGTTGTCCACGGCTGATTATTATCCAAAAACGATACGAAGTGGTGCTGGAACAGAGTTCCATCAGACGGTGATAAGGTGTGTGTGTTTTTTTTTTAACAAAAGATGGTGCTAAAAAATAAAAACACGATATTGCGCCGCCTGACCATAACAACCATCTTGGGCCTTGCACCATTTGACCTGGGCCCGTTACACATCGAAGTTGCATACGCATCACATTCCATTTCCTCCGTTCCACTCCCAAATGCAACAATGTATCTGTGTTAAATTTCAAGTTATAATATCTTTTATACACCCGATAAAAATGTTGAAAATAGTCTTCTCCTGCTACAGTGTTCTACTGGAAAATAATATGGAGTGTCCAAAATACTGACCAGTAGTTTTAAGAAACTATTGACCAGTAGTTTGATCTAACGGTATAGATTTCATCTAAAATCATAACTATTGGCCAGTAGTTTCTTAATTTGAGGATAATATCAAAAAAAAATAAAAGTTATAGATTTATATTAATTAGTTTTTATTGTTATAAATAAAATTATATTAATAATCTAATTAATAACTAATATTTTATATTTTTTTAAGATAAACTAACATTTTGTAGACTTAATATTCTATTATAAAAATAAACTTAAATTTATTAATTAATAGTGCAATTATAAAATTACCCTCAAACTACTGACAAGTAGTTTTTCAAAACTACTAGTCAGTATTTTAGACAATAAAATTCCTCCAAATCAAACCATGTTTATGAAATATCCCAGAGACAAAAAAAAAAGCCTTAAAATAATAATAAGAACCCTATTCAAAAGGATCCATCTCCAGTCAAGCTAGTCCAATTGATGAGATAGTATTGCATTATTATCCCAAGCATGTATGTAGTATATAATTCAGGTTGGTGTTGCAAGGAATATGTAGAGGGTAAATGAAGGACCGAGAAGGCGACCAGAGAGGGAGGGTGAATGGGAGCCAAATAAAATTTTCCAAGAGAACTTGGGCTATATCCTAAAAATAACCCAAGCCAACCTCCAAATCGATCACCAAGATTACACACATCAACTTGTGATGTACTAGCCCTAGGAATGATTAACCACACCAAAGAAATACAGCGGAAACAAAAAAGAAGAAGCAATGCTTAACAGTTCAGAACTGAACACTCATCGGCAGTACCGATCCTTGCCATCGGCAGTGCCAGTTGTAGCTATTGATCGAGTACAGCCAAGACACAAATCTACTGAAAAATAACACAGAAAACAATTAACAAAGGTGAAAAACCAAGGCACAAAACATAGAAGAAAAGGACTCAAAAACTGAGCTGTCCTGACGAAGAATCGGTAGTGCCGATCAGTTTATCGGCAGTGCCGATCGGCGGTGTTGATCCAGGCGATCGGCAGTGACCACCGGCACTGTTGGTCCTTGCTGGTCCATCGGCAGTAGGAGCCACCGGCAGTAGCCATCGGCACTGCCGGTCGGGCCCGACAGATTCAGAATAGCAACAGCGAACCGCAAAGAAAAATTACAAAATTTTATCAAACGAACTCCAAAAATCACGAAATTTGGATCATATGATCCTCATTACATCATGACCCTCCTCTAAAGAGATCCACTCCAAAAATACAAGGAATCATCATGAATTTCAGATCTTGTGTCAAGAACACCGAAAAGGGGAAACTTGAGAAAACGTTGAAATCGAAGGTGCTCGTGCCTATGATTCGGTCAAAGACCTATATGGGATTGTTCTAGCACATCATAGCACCAAGATCCCCACAAAATCCATCTCAAAAACACACTCAAAATCAAGATCGAAAATCATCACGAAAATAGCTCCAAAAATAGAAAAAAGGAAATTTCGGGATTCAAGTAAAGAGGGAAATCTTGTGCACGAAAATACTTCTCATATCATAGAAAGGTGCTTACAAGATTCATAGGTACAAGGCTAGAAAGCCACTCTCTTCCTCCCACTATTTGGAAGAGGAAGAGATGTCTCTCACACACCCTCTCCTCTCCTCTAAAACATGAAGCACTCTCCTAGCATAAAAGGAATAAAACCCACAAAGCTAGTGCAAGAGGCTCACCTCTCCCACCAGCCCTACCTTTTCTTATATAGGCCCAAGGGTTGTTCATATGACAACTCTACCCTTGACCTACTTAACACCGCCACCTACCACCAAGGGCAAATCCGTCCATCTTTCTCCTCGTCGCCCGAACGCCCTCACGCTCTTCACGACTTTGCCTCACCTCGAAGCAAGCTCCGTGATGGTGCCACATACACCACCAACCACGCCACTGGTTTTGAGGCCCAAACCGAGAAACCGCCTTACACGCTTCTCAAAGCGAGAATTCATGCTCACTTCCACCGAAGCAAGACTTCATGATCTTAACGCGTGTCACCTCGTCCCGTGATCCTCCTTACCGGCAAGTCTCTCCCGCCTCTGGTTCATTGGAAGCCTCTACTTGCACCGACACCCGATTACCTTTGACTTGGTCAACCCCGTCGTCTTGATCATCACCCACGGTTTTGAGGCTCAACCGCGAAACCGTCTGTGCTCCTTGCCTCTCTATGTACCACTCGGCCTCCTGATCGTCTGGCCCCAAGTCTCCTACTTGTGCTCGATCTCTCGCCATTGACCGCCAAGTTGACTCCAGTGACCTACACATCATGAGACAAACAAACACGTTTCCGAACTCCTGCAACATCTCCAACACCTTCATCAACTCTGGTTAGTCACAAAGATAACCAAGGACAAACTCATGCAATGCCCAGATTCCCGCATTTCAACTCAAACACCAAATCCGCTCAAGTCAATTACTCATCATAAATATTATAAACCATGGCACATATCCATATGGTTTTTCAATCTCCCCCTTGATGAGTACATTGACAACACCAAATGCACAAAGATTAGAGTTTGAAATGCGAAACCGAATAAGCACATCCAAATGGCCAAAGAAAAGGTAAAAACAAGCCGTCTAGCAAAGTAGGGATCACAAAACCAAGAGTTGACAAAGAAAGCGACTCGAGACGCAAAGAAAGTGAAAAGCGCAAGAAAACGCTTAAGATCATGATATGCTCCCCCTCAACTTGTGGTAGGTCTCATGTAGAGCAAAATGGATCATTTTAAGTTTCTTAGCATTATTTGTGCATGACCCAACAATTCTTCCCCTCCCCTTAGGCACTTATTTCTCCCCCTTTGGCAATGAACTCATCGAAGAGGTAAAAAGAACAAGCAAACATGCAATACATGAAATGCAAACCTAAGGAGCTTTAACAATTATGCAAACAAGCATTTAACTTTGCTAACCATAAGCATTGAGCCATGAAATGTAAAAGCAATGGCGCACAACCATACAAAGATCAAAAATAGATAGCAAGGCATAAACATCAAGAGCTATACAAGCTAAGCAAAAAGATTGACCAGCTTAGATAGAATCAAATTTTGCTTATCATGAGCAAAACTGCCACCACATGTGTAAGTACTCCCATCCAAGGTAAAACAAGCATCAAGTGAATCAAAAGATACTGGCTAGTCTCAATCTCAACTAAGGCAACAAGCACTCGCAGAAAAGAAGCTCTACAAACGCTCACATATGCAACAGAGACTCTTAAGAAAAGAGAAAAGCATTATTCTTATGTTATCCTCATGTAGCTCCAAATTCGTGCGGAGGGTCGCACGACTGGGTACGGCAAACACCCCGAGGCTTCGAAGTAAAATGTTTGGATTTAGCATTTTTATGTTACTTCTAATCCATGCGGAGGGTCGCATGACTGGATACTGCAAACACCCCGAGGCTTCGAAGCACAATCAACTTATTTTGCAATTTAAAAGCATAAGGATGGCATGCCTTTGCGGCAAAAGGAACAAACGTTCCCACAATGTTTCATTATGAGCTAAACATTTGCAAAGCCACATCTCGCAAACACAAGGTGTCATAGCCAACACATCCTCTAGACTAGTCTCAATGCAAGTTTCAACAAGGATAAAAGCAATTATACACATGGTGAGCAAGTTTAAGCAAGATTAGATCATACAGTTCACAAGAAGCTCAGTTTACTTTTAAGATTAGCAAGTTACTCACAAGAGTTTATAACAGGCCATCTAGAAAATCTAAGCATGAGAGATTACCATTACATCCACACAACTCAGCTCAAACTCAATCATAGCAAAGAGAAATGCAAGAAAGCATAAGAATCAAAGCTCATCTACCAATGCATATGTTACATATGAGATGCAATGCAAAAATGGTAAGATACAAATATACACAAGCATCAACTCCAAGAGCAAAAAGCAACTCCCCCTTAAATGATGCCATAGGGATGACAAGTACAAAGCTCCAAATCATCAAATTACAAGAGCAACTAATCTCAAAGCTTCAACAAAGAACAACTCCCCCTTAACCAAGCCAGTCTCCCCCTCAACAAAACAAATAAAGAATCAACTGTAAAGAGGGCAAGAAGACTATAGAAAGAGCACAACTTGTGACTCGCGAAAAAGTAAGGGAGGCATTAATATGATGGCATAAGGAGCACAAATTTCAAGAGGGAAGCACAAGTGCAGATTTTGCAAAGCATCAAATGATACAACATGAGTCACACTAGGTAACATGAAACTATGATGAAAAAGACTAGAGCATATACAAAGCTAGCAAGCCACAAGTGAGTCATGATATACACATGCTAGTCAGAACAATATGCATGCCAAGCATAATCTAGGGCAAGAGAGAACTAAAGCATCACACAAGATATACATGCCAAGATGATGCAGTGAGCACATGAACAAACATCTCACACCACAAGTAGTGTACACAAAGGTAAAAGGGTGAGTGTATAAGAAGGCTCACAAAATAGGTGAAGACATACAAGCCTTTTGGAGGCCATGTAAAAGGGTACGAAGAACCAACACATCTCAATCATGCAAAAGATCAAGATCCATCAACCTCATGTTCTCCATCCCACGTCCTCGAACCTACATATGAGAAGAGAGAGGTGCCCCAGTCTTGGATCCCGAAGGGTTAGGATGCAAATACTTGGGAACCCATGACTTGGACACACAAGCAATAGATGTACTCAACTTATCATGAGGGTTAGCATGATGCAAACTATGGTTCGAATGAGAAGACCTTAAGTCACCCTTAGAAGCATACCGCAAATTAGCAACTTGAGAAGAAAAACGAGTGCAACCACTAGAACCACGGTGAGAACCTCTCAAGGGGACAACACGAGAAGAACCAATAGAAGCATCATGAGAACAATGTCGTGAACCAATACAAGAAGTAGTAGAAGCATGTCCACGAGCATGTCCTGACCCACAAGAGGAGTCATAGAATCCATCAATAAAGCAATGTCTCATGCTAGGCTTATGAGTGTTCATGCTATGAGAAAAGCTATGATCACCCGAAGAGTAAGAAGCACGAGATCGACGCATGTCTCTGCCATTCCTAAAGCAGAACTCAAATTGATGTCCATCCTTTCCACAATATGAGCAATAGAACAAAAGCCTATGAGGATGCACGGTTTGAGAGGTTGAAGCACCACTCTTGCTCATGTGAGAAGTCCTTCGGGACTTGCAAGAAGAACCAGAAGCATATTTCAACTTAGGTTCACACATGTCATGAAAAGGACCATGTGTGTTCCTAAAAGCTTTAGCACGCACTCGACGCTTGTGTTTGACACGGCGAAAGCAATACTCAATGACATGCCCATCTTTCTTACAAAAGGTGCAATGGTACTTTTGTTTAGGGCGTAATATACCATTTGAGCAAGAAGCACCTTTGTCAATTGAAATCCCTTGGGCAGCACCAGAAGAGCCAACAAGCTCGAAAGTAGCCAAAGAAGCTTTGTCCAAAGCAATAGCACTCATCTCATTGTGCTCAAACAACTTGGCGCTCATATCATCGCGCATTAGCTTCAAAGCCTCAATCTCGCTTTTCAAAGCATCGCAAGAAGTGCAAGAAATGAAAGACACAACACTTGTATGCATGTCATGCAAAGCATCATAATTATCACAAGAATCTAGACAAGCATCATCATGCAAAGCAGAGGAACAAAAACTAGAAGGCAAAGAATAAATCGCAACAATTTTAGCCCTAGCATTTTCAAGTTGCTCTACACAAGAGGAGTAGTCTAGTTTCAACTTTTTATTTTCAGCAAGCATGCCAATACAAGAATTACAGCCTTTTTTAGCCAAGGACATAAGATTGCCTATCTCAATTCTAGCACAATCAAGATCATTATGTAGGGCAATACAAGAGTCACAAGGCATAGAAGCTTTTGCTTTCAGCAAGTCAATTTCAGCATGCAAAGATTTACAAGACATGCAAGGCAAGGAAGATTTAGTATCCAACATCTCAATGACACTTCTAGTACAAGCCAATTGCTTATCATAGGAAGAATAATCATGCATCAACTTCTCATTTTCAAATTTCAAGTGAGCAAGCAAGGCATTTATTTCATCATTGTTTTTGAGCAAGGCATCACAATTATCACAAGACAAGGAAGTACTAGACTTGCAAGAATTAGAGGCATGCACATCATCAAGTCTAGAAATGGCACACTCAAGCATAGAGGTTTGCAACTTTTCTCTAAGCTTTTCAATTTTTTTATCACAAGAACCAACACTAGAAAACAAGGATAAAATGCTCTTAATGAGGTTACCTTTTTCCATCTTGAAAAGCTTGGTTGCAAGATCTTGCATGCCAAACTCTTTACCCTTGTAAAGCTTGAGGAGTTCCATCACTTTTGAGACACCTGCTTCAAGATCAACCACATCCTTCTTCTTTTGGCTTCGCTTCTTCACATCCTCGATAGCAATTTCGCACATCTCAAAACCTGAGGACACAGACAGGCGAGAGCGAGCACTTGGTGCCATTGTAACAGCACCGTCAGAGTTAGCAAATAGCTGAGGTAGGAAAAAGCTCTTTCTCAATGTCACCTTCGGATCACAAAGCCGGTTAAGGTCAACTTATGATCAAACCGGCTCTGATACCAATTGAAGTACCGAGAAGGCGACCAGAGGGGGGTGAATGGGAGCCAAATAAAATTCTCCAAGAGAACTTGGCCTATATCCCAAAAATAACCCAAGCCAACCTCTAAATCGATCACCAAGACTACACACACCAACTTGTGGTGTACTAGCCCTAGGAGTGATCAACCACACCAAAGAAACACAGCGGAAACAAAAAGGGAAGAAGCAATACTCAACAGTTCCGAACTGAACACTCATCGGTAGTGCCGATCCCTGCCATCGGCAGTGCCGGTCACGTCTATCGGCAGTGCCGGTTATAGCTATTGATCGAGTACAGCCAAGACACAAATCTACTAAAAAATAACACAGAAAACAATTAACAAAGATGGAAAACCAGGGCACAAAACATAGAAGAAAAAGACTCAAAAACTGAGCTGTCCTGATGAAGAATCGGCAGTGCCGATCAGTTTATCGGCAGTGCCGATCGGCGGTGCCGATCCAGGCGATCGGTAGTGCTGGTCTGGTCATCGGCAGTGACCACCGGCACTGCTGTTCCTTGCTGGTCCATCGGCAGTAGGTGCCACCGGCAGTAGCCATCGGCACTGCCGGTCGAGCCCGACAGATTCAGAATAGCAATAGCGAACCGCAAAGAAAAATTGCAAAACCTTATCAAACGAACTCCAAAAATCACGAAATTTAGACCAGATGATCCTCAATACATCATGACCTTCCTCTAAAGAGATCCACTCCAAATACACAAGGAATCATCATGAATTTCAGATCTTGTACCAAGAACACCGAAAAGGGAAAACTTGAGAAAACGTTGAAATCGAAGGTGCTCGTGCCTATGATTCGGTCAAAGACCTATATGGGATTGTTCTAGTACATCATAGAACCAAGATCCCCCATAAAATCCATCTAAAAAACTCACTCAAAATCGAGATCTAAAATCACCACAAAAATAGAGCACGAAAATACTTCTCATATCACAGAAAGGTGCTTACAAGATTCATAGGTACAAGGCTAGGAAGCCATCCTCTTCCTCCCACTATTTGGAAGAGGAAGAGATGTCTCTCACACACCCTCTCCTCTCCTCTAAAACATGAAGCACTCTCCTAGCATAAAAGGAATAAAACCCACAAAGTTAGTGCAAGAGGCTCACCTCTCCCACCAGCCCTACCTCTTCTTATATAGGCCCAAGGGTTGTCCATATGACAACTCTACCCTTGACCTACTTAACACCGCCACCTACCACCAAGGGCAAATCCGTCCATCTTTCTCCTCGTCGCTCGAACGCCCTCACGCTCTTCACGACTTTGCTTCACCTCGAAGCAAGCTCCGTGATGGTGCCACGTACACCACCAACCACGCCACCGGTTTTGAGACCCAAACCAGAAAACCGCCTTGCACGCTTCTCAAAGCGTGAATTGATGCTCACTTCCACCGAAGCAAGACTTCATGATCTTGACGCGTGTCACCTCGTCCCGTGATCCTCCTTGCCGGTAAGTCTCTCCCGCCTCTGGTCCATTAGAAGCCTCTACTTGCACCGACACCCGATCACCTTTGACTTGGTCAACCCCGTCGTCTTGATCATCACCCACGGTTTTGAGGCTCAACCGCGAAACCGTTCGTGCTCCTTGCCTCTCCATGTGTACAGTATGGATCACCCTTAACTCCACCCGACCTCCTGATCGTCTGGCCCCAAGTCTCCTACTTGTGCCCGATCCTCTCGCCGTTGACCGCCAAGTTGACTCCAGTGACCTACACATCATGAGACAAGCAAACACATTTCCGAACTCCTACAACATCTCCAACACCTTCATCAACTCTGGTTAGTCACAAAGATAACCAAGGACAAACTCATGCAATCTCCAGATTCCCGCATTTCAACTCAAATACCAAATCCGCTCAAGTCAATTACTTATCACAAATATTATAAAACATGACACATATCCACATGGTTTCTCAGTAAACATCGGTTGTAACCCTAATAATCTACATAGATGGTTCTATAACACGACAAAGATTTTATTTCTTGATCTCATAAACCATGACAGAGATAAAGATTTGATAGCTGGAGGAGAGATGAGTCATTGTATCTATCTGCTAATCTTCATTCTCAGTCTTCACTCTTCAGTCTCTTTGATTCCCTCTCCTCAATCATCTTCTCCTGAAATAAAAAGGCCAAAACATACTTGTGATCAGCAAATTATAAGGTTCTCTGGAATTCAATCCACTTTTGCAACTTTCTAAGCATGGCATTTACATCTCCTTAAATTGTGTATTTTCATTTCAAAAGGAAACAAAAAAGATATCGTATTCTCCTAATATCAATGGGAGACAAATTTATCGGCAGACTAGCAGTCCTTTAAAAGTTCCATGCAATTTGCTGCACGTCAATATACATCATTAAATTGCATGTCATTCGTTTTCGAAAGGTTTCAAAGAAAAAGATATTTGCTTCTACCTTCTTGTTAACTTCTTGACTGCAATAAGAGTTGGATGATGCATAAGATCCATCTTACTGTGACAAGGAACTACCATTCGCTGCTGCAACCTGAGCTGAGCTGTTGAGCTGCAGCAGATCATCATCGTTCAAGACGCACTTCACCACGAAGCACCCGTTGGTAAAGGCTACTACGAAGGCATGCCCTGAGCCCGAACCAACCAAAGCTGGAATTTCGTCGTCTATGACCTGTTCAGCGAGCTCCTCGGCGGGTACACCAATAAGCTCCTGTGCTGGCTCACCAAAGATCATAACGTTCATAGTACCCGTGGCGTCTTCCATCTCCGCATCCAGCTTGTACCTTGCGAGCCTACAACAGAAACATGGTTAAAAAAACTACAAGGAAAACACAATGTAGTTAACTAGGGTGTTGTATACGAAGCTCTGAATTGAGGAGCCGCGAGTCAATGGCAGAAAGGGTCTTTCAAGTTCTTACCATAGAACAGAGGACCTGTTATCCAGGCAATTTTTGGTGCAATTATTGATCGACTTTTTGCAGCCGCGGCATGAACGGTACCACCAACCTTTGTTGCAGTCTATGTGTTTCAAGGTGGCCCGGCACAAAAATATGGGGCTCTGAAATAAAAAGGCCAGATAAGGTACTGAAATAGGAGAAGTTTTCACCTAACGGCAAGGGCAGCAGCTTACCTCGAATTCAAACGGATCGAGGCTTCTCAATTGTTTGATTGTTCGCCATTTATTAACTAACTCAGTTGGATTGAAAGGGTTCTGTACTAGACATGGGAGTTGACTGATTCTCTGCCCGAAAAAACTGTAGACGCATAAAAACAGTTACAGTCATGTGTATAAACCTCGCGCAAAATTGATGTTCCTCTGGTATTTCCAAATTCAGATAGTACTTTGAAGCCGATGATGAGCAAACTGTGAGCCCTATACCTATGGATCAAGAAAGTGAGATCAAATTTGGATGAATAAGAACATGGCACTACAATGACACTGAACAAAGAACCATATGGTAGGTTCTCACCAGGTATTCTTTGACGCGCATTCCTGCAAAGACAACAACTACTGAGGCTTGTTAACCTTGGATTGTGAGAGTCCTTTACCCCTATGCCATTAAAAAAGTTATCACTTACCTGTGTGCCATAAAAAAGTTTATATGCACCTGTGTGCCACGAGTTTAAGTTTCATTGACGCGTGTGTCATTCCGTCTATTTTCTTTCATAACGATGTCAAACAAACTGGTGAAAATACCATTTTATCCCTATAGATCCCACACTCCTCTTCTTCCTCCTTCCCTTCTTCCTCTTCTTCCTCCTCCCATTCTCCTTTCTCCCTTTCTACACCAGCGACCTCTTCTCTCGTGCGCTGTGGATCTTGCACGCGCCGGCGGAGCTCCCGTGCGCTGCAGCGGCAGCCCCCACGCCGAACCCACCTTGTCCTCCCTGCGGATCCCGCATCGCAGCCGTCGACATTGTCCCAGCCGCACCATCGTCATCCACCGCTGATCCTCCATCCCGTCAGCGGAGCTCCCACACTTCGCATGGGCGCACGGGCGCGCCGGCCTGGGCGCACGGCCTAGGGCCTGGCCTGCCGAGGAGCCGGCCTGAGAGCACGAGCGTGCCCGCCTGGCCTACGCACGAGCGGGCCTGGAGGCGCGGAGGACCGGGGCGAGGCGGGGGCCTGGGCGCGTGGGGTCCAACGAGGTGTGGGCTTGGGGGCGTAGGTCCGGTCGGCGGCGGCGGCTGCGTGCCGGAAACGGTGAAGAATGGCGACTGGGTTGGAGTCGGGGGAGAGGAAGGAGGCGCACTGCAGAGGGAGCCAGCCAAGCACGAGAGAGAGAGAGGGAGAATAGAGAAGGGGCAAAATAGTTATTTTCATAGGTGGGTTCCACATGTCAGATGTATGAATCTGTTAAAGTATAACAGAAGATGGACGGAATGGTACACCGGTAAATGAATGTTGGACTCATGGCATACAGGTGCATATAAACTTTTTTATGACATATAGATAAATGCCAACTTTTTTAATGACATAGGAGTAAAGGACTCTGGATGTGAACCTGCTCTGCATCGAAACTGCGACCCAGATCTCTAAACAGCGCAACCCTCAGCTCGTCTCCCTTGAAAATAGCAAATACCCCCCAAAAAAATCTAAGGTACTGCCTTGAAATGAAAATTTGGGAGGATAAAAAAAAATCCATCACCTTAAATTTTGCAAATGTATGTTGCGAAAAGATATGTTAGTCAAATACTTCCATTTCCAAGCCTGCCCCACATCTTCAATGGATTTTATCCGACCAATGACATCTGGCAACAAGCAAAGCCAAGGATCAGTTGAGACATGTAGTAGAAGACCTGAAAATTGGTTGCAACTTGACAGAGAGTCCCCCCACATAGCCACCTATGAAGAAACTGTCGTCACCGATCCTGCGACAAACTTGTTCGAAATCAACAAAATCGAAGCTGTGTATCGGTATCGGAGACCCATCATCTTCTTCTACCTCCTCCACCATCGTATGTTCCCCCATCTGTATCATCAGGCGATTCTTGCAGGCCATGTACTTGTTCAGTCTTGGCCTCACTGCGAAATCCGACAAGGCGTACACCTTTCCTTCAACTAGCTTCTGCTGGAGACGCTTCATGTCATTCGGATACGCGCGCGCTTGCATGGTTCCACCCTGCAAATCAGTACAATCAGATAAACATCTGTTTGCAGAGAATGCGAACTCCAGTGTTTTCAGTATGACAATGGGACTTCAGTTCGTCACCTCGTCGTCGATCAGGAGGCAATCAAGGGCGAACACCTTGCCGCTGAGCGCATCGGAGCCCACCCACATCCGGGAGACTCGCACCCGAACCCCGCGGCTTCTGTGGTTCCCAACTGTCAGCCGAGACAACGGGGTGAACTCAACTTCTGACGAAATCATTTTGTCCTCCCTGGAGCTCAAGGTCAAGCTCGTCCTAAATAATAGTAACCAGCATGGAACAGAACGAACAGAGCAGAGAGATCAGTAAAGAGTAGCAGAGCAACCAAATACAGCGATGCAGCAATCGATTCCAGGCCGCCGGCCGCCCTTATGGTGGTAATCGCTAATAATCCCAGAACTACTAGTTACCGAACCAGGTTCAATCCTTTACTGTTTTTTTTTTCATTTTTGACACAAATCCTTTATTGCTCTGTTACTGATGAAAAGGTATAAAAAAAAAGTGCAACACAGATGTTGTTGAAAGAATCAAGAACAATTGAACAAACGAATACGATAGTTTCAGATTACGAACCAGCGAAAGGGAGCCTCGAACACCTCAGCGACTAAAGGGCTACTGTCCCTAGAGGATAGGTATGGAGCGCTGGAAAACGAAAGAAATGGAAGAAGGGGAACAGAAGTGCACGTAAGCACTGTCGCTGCTGAGATGGAAGTGGAAAGGCCGGAGCACCGTAGTGTCCAAGGGGAGTGTATGAATACTAAAGTATACTATTAACTTGCATGCAGGGCGATCAATTGTCGATGGACATGTGAAGCTTGTTTGGCGCCCAGAACCAAGTCATCCTCATCTCACCCCCACCGTCCTTGCTCCGTGGTTTTTCCTTTCGTTTCTTGGGTCTTAAATTTTAGTGGGTGATATTAATTATTAAAATGCTATATATAATTATTAAATATATATTAAATATAAAACTAATTATAAAGTTGAATATGTATCAGTGTAATAAATTTATTAAACTTAATTAAGTCATCATTAAGAGATATTTACTATAGCATCATATCATCTAATCATGATCTATTAGTCTCGTCATTCAGAGAAAAGGTTATAAACTAGGTTTTGTCAGTAATCTATGTTTAATACTCTTAATTATTATTATAATATTTGATATGACAGGTTTAAAAATCAGAGGGGTGAAAACGAACACACCGAGCAAAGTGACGGTTCTACCAGCGCGGCTGACACGTGTGTCGTACGTGTCGGGCAATCTATTGCCGCTCTTTTCCTTCTTTTACAATGACTCGACTCAGAGTAGTCGTACGAGTGAACAGAATCACATATTGTAGTAACAATGAGCTGACTCTAAGAAAATCCAGTTGACACACAGTTCGAGAAAAGAAGTCCAGTTTGACGTAATTAGAGCATGTTTGGTGTAAATAAGTCAGTCAACTTATGAGTCAATTGACTGAAAAATACTGACTTATAAGTTAAGAAATGAGTGGAGAAGGAAGGATCCAGCTATGCACATGCGGGTGGAGCCCACGAAAAAGTGATGGGATCCACTAACTTATAAGTTTTAAATTGGATTGAGATTGCTTAAAACTTTAAATCACCTGTGACTTATAAGTCATGAATATTTATTAAAATAAACTATTTATTTCACTTTTCAACTTATAAGTTGGATTTATAAGTTACACCAAACATGCCCTTATCACAAGCTTGTTCTTATTCTGTTCTGAGTTGCTACGAGGAACAACGTGTACACGTACGTACCGTCTGTGACCTGGAACGGTTCAGGCTTGACGACGCCGACGAGCGCCTTGGCCGGCGTCCACGTGCCGACCAGCACCGGAGCTTCACAAATTGCCGTTCCACCGTGCACGGTCGTGGATACGCCGGGAAAACAGAGAGGAAAAGTATGCAGCAGTAATCGCGGGAAGATACGTCTGCCGATTGGATTTGTCGCGCGAGAGAGAATGTTCTGAATTCGATGCCTATTTGGACTTTAATATGGCAATAGGTATCCGTTACCTACGAGGCTACGACCCGACGGGTTTTTCTTCTTTTATTAGGAGGTGGGTATGAGTGAAAACTTTTATCCATGCGTCTACTAACGGAGAAAAAGATTTACCTATTGGATGATTTAGATATGGGTATAGTTTAGTTGTATCCAAACCCACTATTTAAAAAACCCGATTTAAAATATAATTATCAAATCAAGGTGTACTCTAATACCTGTCTCCATCCACTAGGCTGGCTCAACTCTAGTAAATAAAGTCTCCTCTTCACCTCTAAGTCTTGATCTAGCTGATAGATATGAATATTTAATGGATAAATTTTACTCGACGGTATGAGTCTGGGTCAAAATCTTAATGCTTAGATATCCAACGTGAGTTATCTCAGCTCATACGTATGAGACAAAACCTGACGAGTTTGGCCCCATTGCCATCTCTACTTGGACTCCAAGCAAGCAAGAGCCAAGAGGCGCAGTATGGTGGACATCATGGGCCACATGACGGTGACCTCACTGATCATCGCCAACCTACGCGCCACGTGCGGGGACTGCACCGTGAGCCGGTGAGTGGGGCATGAGCGGGAGGCGGCAATCAAGAGACCAACTTGTACGCGGGGCGTTCGATAGGATCCTTACAATAGGCTGTATGACCGGAGCTGAGATTTTTGGGGCCTAGGGCAACCTAAAAATCGGGGCCTTTTATTTACTATATATATATATATATATATATATATATATATATATATATATATATATATATATATATGAATTTTTATTAATCTAAGTGTATATTAAAAATATCATATCAAATCTTTTACACATAACCTTAAAAATAAGTAGAAAAAAATGAATCTAAATTGGTCAATCGATCTTTCATCGCACAAGTAGCGGAGATCCACACCGCGAATCAACATAAATCAAGCGCGGCAGTATTACAACAATAGATAGTCGGAACTTTGGAAATCTATAAGGCAAAGTCAATCGACAATTACAATTCACATGACTATGTAGGTTTTGTTTGTTTTTCTTACGTACATTAAAGGAATATTTGTACTTAAAAACTCATACCATACACTAAATGATTTTACCAACTCATCTTTGTGACATACGGAGCCATGGATGCAGGTTATTTAGGGACTATTGCTACAAGAAGTATAGTGCATACCAGGGAGAGGGCCCTTGGTATTTAGGGGGCTAGGGCCGCCGCTCCAGATGTCCTCCTCCAAATCCGGCCCTGAGGTTCGTCCATCAAAGTCACAGTCACGCTCCACCACGACCCATGAGGTTGCTGACCTCGTAATATTATTTTCAACTTTTATCCACAAAATTAACTTTATTTTTTAAACATTTTTTATAATATCTTTTCAAATATGCTTCAACAATTGTCAATATTTTTATAAATTTATATCAATATTTTTTAAAAAGTAGAATAAAAAATTTTAACAAAATATTTGTATAGAATACCAAAATGTTGATTACATGTAAAATATTGATGAAATTTTGAATTCTAAAAATTTAAAAGAATATGCATATTGATATTGATATTTTATCTTATAGATTTAATTCTAAATAACACCGTAGAAAACAGATTTGTGGTTTGGAAGAAACCAAAACCGTGAGAAACATTTCTTTTTCTCTCTCCTCCTATCCACCCCAATAAAATCTCTCCATGTGATACCGCCTCACCCATTTGCTATCTCCACACAATAATCTCAAAGTGCTCGTCGTATTGGCTCCTGTCAGACGCTCAATCCTATAAGGGTGTGTTTGTTTTGAAGGTAAGGTTGGATGGGATATCGTCATTCAGGTTTTCCTGGATAAGATGATCCAAGTTATGTGTTTGATTGAGTGAATAGGATGATCCAGTTTCATATTTGGTTGAATGGATAAAGATGGATAGACTCAATGCCAGCTTATGGAGAATTCATATCAGGGTCCCATACCCACACATCACAGCGCGAAGCAGTGAAGAAACGACGTATGTTGTTTTCTGAGGGTGCAATGAATCCAGCTGCTGCCACATCTACTTACGGTATTTTTGTGAAATCACCATGAGTACCACGTGGTGCATATTATCTGCATTGCTTTCCAGCATTTCGTTCATCAAGTTATTGGATTTTTTTTTATTTTGAATCCTTTTGGAAGAGAATCCAACACTAGAACAAGCTACAACTTCTAAAACATGCAAAAAACAGAAGTCAGGGACAACTCCAACAATAACAACTTCAGCCGGTAAGCACATCAATTTGATTTTCAGTTTTCGAAAATTTGTTGTTATTCTTATTAGTCATCATGTATCGCTATATATTGATTCCCTCCATAGTGCCTTTATATATAGTGGATGATTCTATGGTTCGACATGGCAACCGGCACAGGCGTGAGTCCCGTAACCCCACTGATCACCTCCTTATATTCTTTCAATGTTTACTTTTTATTATGTTTATGCCATATGTGAAAGTTGACTTTCTCATATGACGTCTAGGACATGTGAGCCAATCAGAGATCAAAATATAGTTATGTTCAATTGGAGATCAAATTTGGTGCTCAATATATATGGAGGTTAAAATCATTGGTGGATAATCAAATGACGACTCAAATATTTGCTGCTCTATCAGATGTTGACTCAAATATTCGCTGCTCTATCAGATGTCAATATTTCAAAGTGGTGATATAGCTATACTCAACCTACATATTTCACATCATTTCCTTTCTTTATATGCCTGGACCTATATTTTTTACTACTCTCATTAAATGGACAGGAACTATCTTTTCACCTCTTTATCTGGGAGGCCCCAGTCAGGTCTGCCCTCATTGTGGTGCTCTATTTTGGAAGGAGGAATGGGTCTGTGGTCGTGGTCATCAAGATGCACAAATCTATAATAAGTGTTGTAGAGGTGGAAGCATTGCTACCTCCATACAGGCCACCACCAGAGCCCTTGCTTGGCCTTTTGACTGGACGAGATATTAAGTTATCAAACCATTTCTTTGATGGCATTAGAAGCTACAATTCTATGTTTGCTATGACATCTATGGGTGTAAATGTCATAAACTCAGTTAATGATGGTCGAGGGCCATATGTTTTCAAGATCAGTGGTCAGCTATGCCATTGTATAGGATTGTTAATTCCACCTGACGGCAGAAAACCAGAATATTGCCAATTGTACATCTTTGATACTGAAAATGAGGTGAGAAACAGAATGACTATACCATCAAGTAAAGTCAAGTTCCAGCCAAGTGAAGCCATTGTTTCATCTTTGATGAACATGTTTGATTCTCATAATCCTATTGTGCGGCTCTTTCAGACAGCTCGAGATAGACTCATGGATGCAACTGATGATAGATACTGCATGAAGATATTTAGTGTTACAAATCAACATGGCAGTGTTTACAGTGATCCTGTTGCTTCAGAAGTAGTTGGTTTGGTGGTTAATGATTTGGGTACTACTAAAGAAGGACGAGACTTGGTAGTTGAGGATCGTGCATCCAACCTTCAACGAATCAAAGAAACTCATTGTAAGTTTATGGCCATGCAATACCCAATTTTATTTCCTCATGGTGAGGATGGCTTTCACGAAGAGTTGAAGTACCGACAATGTCAACGGTCAAAGAACATGAAGCGGAAAAATGTTATAATGGTAGAATAGATGGCATATAGAATGCATGATAGAGCTGAGGATTTCAACACTCCTATGTGAGGAAAGAAACTTACTCAAGCATGCTTAGTTGATGGTTATTGTTGTGCTGAAGAAGCCCGACTAAGCCACTACAGAAAGCTTTCATTTCATTGCAAATATAGGACTGCACAATATAACTCTTTACTGAATGCAGCACAACAAGGTATTTTACAGGCTTCTGATGTTGGTCAAAGAGTCTTCTTACCAGGATCGTTTGTCGGAGGCCCACGTTGGTATTACCAAAATTATCAGGACTGTGTAGCTCTTTGTCTCCGATTTGGATGTCCAGATCTCTTTATCACTTTTACATGCAATGCTGCTTGGCCGGAGATTAGAGATGGCCTATCACTTATTCCAGGACAACAACCATCTGATCGGCCTGAAATTGTTGATCGTGTTTTCCACATGAAACTTATTTCGCTAATGGATGACATAACTAAATATTCCATCTTTGGCCCTGTGCTTGGAGGTATTGCACACATGTTTCTTTATAACTCCATATCATGCCTTTATAACTTCATATCATACCTTTATAACTTCGTGTTATTTATTATATATTTATGTTTGATGCTTTCTATGTAGTTGTTTACTCAATTGAGTTCCAAAAGAGAGGTTTGCCTCATGCACACATAATTGTATGGCTTAAAAAGGACGACCCCCTTACTGCCGAGCAAATTGATGCTTACGTATCAGCACAACTACCAGATCCTTTGCTTGATCCTATTGGTTACAAATCTGTTTCAAAGCATATGATACATGGCCCATGTGGTGGAATAGATCCAAATTCTTCATGCATGGCTAACGGGAAATGTACTAAGTTTTATCCCAAGGATTTTGCAAGTACAACAACAGTGTCATCAAACGGTCACACTGTATATGCTAGGCCAAATAATGGTGTTACCGTGGAAAAAAGCAACATGGCTATTAATAATCAGTTTGTAGTTCCTCACAATGTGGATTTATGTGTTAAGTATGATGCACACATAAATGTTGAAATTGTCAATCATGATGGCATGGAGAAATACCTCTTCAAATATACAACCAAAGGGCCTGACTGTGCTAAAGTTGGCATTCAAAACAAAGGAAGTGATGCTGTTGGTGGACATAATGAAATAAAAAGGTATTTGGACTGCAGATGTGTAGTGCCCAATGATGGGGCTTGGAGACTTCTTCAATTTGATATCCACCATACTAATCCATCGGTAGAGTGTTTACATGTTCATCTTCCACTTGAGAATGGTGTTTTATACGATGAAGATGATAATCTTGAAGAGGTGATTGCTAATCCACGCAATGTAGTGACTAAATTAACTGCTTGGTTTGAAATAAATAGATCAAACCCAAAAGTGAGACAATATACATATCTGGAATTTCCTGAACATTGGACATGGCATGCTGATGAGAAATGTTGGGATGAACGTTGTAATAATCGTCCAAAAGTTGGCCGCATAACTAATGTAGGACCTAATGAAGGAGAAGTTTTTTATCTACGAATGCTGCTCCATATTGTAAAAGGAGCACAATGCTATTCTAATTTACGGACTGTTGGTGGCCATCGATATCCTACATTTCAGGCAGCATGTGAAGCTTTGGGCCTACTTGGTGTCACATGCCATGTCTGATGCAGCACATTGGGCGCTTTCATACCAGCTCAGACAATTATTTGTCACCTTGCTTCTCTTCTGTCAAGTTACAAATCCCTTAAAGTTATTTGATGAATGTGTAGAAATGATGGGAGATGACATGAAGCACCATGCTAAACAACATGCTCCTGCAATAGCCCAAGCACTACTTCAAAGACAGGTCAGATCTTATGTTCTTATGGAATTAGACACCTTACTCAAGAATGTTGGCTATACCTTAGATCATTTCCACTTGCCACAACCAGATCAACAAGCTTCATTAATTCTTCAAAATAGACTAATAATGGATGAACTTTCCTATGGCTCTGATACTACATCAATTGAGCGAGTAAGCCAACTATATTCAAATCAAAAATATATTTATGATGCTATACAACATTCAGTATTGAATAACCATGGTAAGACTTTTTTTTGTCTATGGATATGGTGGAACTGGCAAAATATTTCTTTGGAATGCTTTGCTCAACAACATTAGAAGTCAAGGAAAAATTGCCTTGGCTGTTGCATCTTCTGGTATAGCATTGTTGTTACTTCTAGGAGGTCGCACACCCCACTCACGTTTCAGAATTCCTCTAGATATCCATGAGCACTCTGTGTGTGCAATAAAGAAGAATACCAAATTATCTGAATTGATACAACAAACAGCACTAATTATATGGGATGAGGCACCAGTTAATCACAAACACTGCTTTGAAGCTCTTGATTGCACACTTCGAGATATTATGTCAGTGACCAATGCTGACTCAACACAAAAACAGTTTGGTGGCATAACAGTTGTCCTAGGTGGAGATTTTAGACAAACTCTTCCAGTCATCCCAAATGCAAAGAAGCAGCATATTCTCAATGCATTGATTACTCGCTCTTATTTGTGGCATAATTGCACTCTCCTTCAGTTGACTGAAAACATGAGGCTTATGAGTTCATCACTTTCCTTGCAAGACAAATCTGAACTAGAACAATTTGCTCGATGGCTGCTCTCTGTTGGTGATGGAACAGTCCCTGGCAACCCATGCACAGAGCATAGTGACACCACTTGGGTCCAAATTCTAGAATATCTCCTGCTACCAATGGAACAAAGGAATTTTACAGGTCTAATTTATTTTGTATATGGAACATCACCGCCTAGCTCTGAACTGCCAACGTATTTATGTGAGAGAGCAATTCTAGCCCCAACAAATGAGGTAGCGGCTGCCATAAATGCACAAATTATAGGTGACATTGCAACTGATGAAATGTCATACTATAGTTGTGATGGTATTGATGATACCACAACCAACTACTGTACAGTCCAATCTTTGTATCCTACAGAATTTCTCAACACAATACGCATGAGTGGCCTTCCAGACCATCATTTGCAGCTAAAGATTGGTGTGCCAATAATGCTTCTTAGAAATCTAAATCCATCAAAGGGTTTATGCAATGGAACAAGGCTTATAGTCACACAACTCACTCATCGTATAATAGAAGCACAAATAATCACTGGAAAAGCTAAGGGATCAATAGTCTATATTCCTCGAATAATATCTATTTCAACTGATCCTAAGTGGCCCTTCAAGCTAAAACGACGCCAATTCCCAGTTCATGTTTCTTATGCTATGACCATTAACAAAAGTCAAGGGCAAACTCTAGGTAGAGTTAGTGTCTACTTGCCAAGCAATGTATTCTCCCATGGCCAACTCTAAGTAGCTTTCTCACGCGTTACATCACCAAAGGGTCTTTGAATTCTCATTGAAAACAACCCAGCTGGGTATGAGAACAAAACACATAATGTCGTCTACACTGAAATATTTGATGATATATCAGATTGATGTGATTAGTATTGCAAGGTATGTCTTCAGCACTTTCTTTATTGTGACATATAAAGCATGACATGCATATCAAATCATGGTGGCAATATTTCACCAACATATACAGTAGAATTTCCTTCTATTTATCATTTACATCTTCAAACAAATATATTTGCATCGTATGCTTCAGTTTGGTTATATATTCTATATATATCAGCAGTGTGCCATACTTGCCATTTGATGAACTTCCATATGCCACGTTTCAGATTGAGGTTGTGTTAATTCTTGGCAGAATGTTATTATACTTTCTTTCGAATTGTGCCTTTTTATTATTTAACAACCTACAATGTTGCCATTTGAGCTGATCTTTTTACCTTCTAATAGATAATAAAATTGGCCAATTGTTGAATTAACGTGCCCCTCTTAATTGTTGTGTGGCCAACCTATATAATAAATGTATTGTACTCTTATTTGTGTAAACTAAAATAATTTATCATCTAATACTTTTTGTGTGCATATGTATGCAGGATTGGATGTGACAAAACACTATAAAATTCAGATACAGATAACTGCTTGCTACGTCCACAACTGTTTTTTACTACGTCAGCTGCACCATCATAAATTTTCCTTTCATGATTTGTACATTCTGCAAATGAATAATTGCTTCTACGCCTCCCATAATTACTACATGTAATAAAAAAGTACACATAAGACTTATACTCTATGAGTGTTGTCTACATCGATGAGAGATGTTTTTTCAGAAAATTATGACCTCCTTTTCTCAATATGCTGGAATATCACCATTGCATTTGACTACAGACATTGATAGGTTATATGCTTAAACTATTGTAGTTTGGTCGCAAAAAGATATTATTTTGTTGTTTTCCTGCAAACCAAAAATTTCCAACCGCTTTATGGTCTTCTCTTTCTATCACCAGGGCACCAGGCTAATATGTTGTTTATTTCCTAGCCTGCGCAACTGCACGGGGGTTCCTGCTAGTATAGAGGAAACGCTTGTGACGAAACTGTCCAACGTGGACCGCCTGGTGGCCAGCATAGTGAACCCCGAGGCCAGCTCCCTCATCGGCCTCGTGCACGACTAGTAGGCCCATGGCACCGTGTGGCTGGACCGGGTCATTGTGATGAGGCATAGAGTCACGGCATACGTGATGGGCCTCCTCCTCTACAGCTGCCATGTAGTCCGGGTGCGTAGGGTTGGAAAACCTGGGTTAACTAGCAAACCGTCTGAGTCGGTTAACCCCCAGTCCAAATTTGAAAACTTTTAAAATTAGAATTTGCAACCAACATCACAGGTAAAACCGGTTGATTAACCGTCGAAACCGATAAAATCAAATTTGAAATCTATCAACAGAACCTCAGAAAATGGTCGTTTAACCGGTTCTAAACCGTATGTTCTTATAAATGAATTTTGCTCCCAAACGAATTTTACTCGGTTAACCAGTTCTAAACCGAATGTTCCTATAAATAAATTTTGCTCGGTTAACTAACAGGCTTTACAAGTTGTACAATTAACCGGTAGATCGGTTCTACTGGCCCAAACGTTTATGTAAGCCTTGACGGTGCGGCAACATCGCCCCATGTACTTCAGGATGGTCGAGAGTTAGGTTGATGTTTTTTTTTGGGTAAAAGGGGAGCTCCATTAATCAGCTAGACGGATTGTTATATTCATTGTTGATGAGGTCTCAGCACGCACGCAGGCGCCCGCCCACCCATACTGCAGTATGAAAATTTCTTCTAGCTAATTGAGCTAATTCATGGGCTACTAAGTTCTGCTCCCTCTTCACCTTGACCACTTTGGTCTGCAACAGCAGTTGCCGGAGTTCCTTTGCTTCAGCAATAGAGAAACTGATCTCTGATCTATCTTCCTTGCAGTCGTTCAGTGCCATCACAACCTGTGCACAATCAGACTTTAACACGACTCACCCTTGTGCCCATTCCGCAGCAAGGCGAAGTCCTTCCACACATGTCAGAGCCTCGGCCTCACGGGCACTCGCACATCAAAATAGGATGCACCAGGAAGTGAAGCACACCGATCCATCATGCCGACGAGCTACCACGCCAATGCTTCCGCGTTTAGATTGGTCAATGTAGCTGCCATCTACGTTAACCTTGACCCATCCCGTCTCTGGCAGCACCCATCCATCCACCTTGGCACCCTGGTACATCCGACTCGCTAGTTGTGTGTTCTTCTGCTTCCATATGACCTCTTTGCCCTTTCTAATAAACGGGTCGCCCTGTTGTCGTGTTGTCGTACCATGAACAGGGTCTCCTGGAAGTTTATCAGAAAGTGGACCGATTCCACGACTGAAGCCAGACCTGCTTGATGCGTGAAATTATTGTGGACTGTCCAGGCCCTCCATAGTACTAGTTTCACCAGATCCCTCTGCTCCTCGAAGCACCGGTCTAGCAGGATGAGTAGCTAGTTCCAGGCCCACTGGAACATGTCCTCAGGTGGTAGGGGCTAGTGTTTCCTCATTGCCGGAGCTCTATCGCTAATCAACATCCAACAGTTGCATGGTAATTGCTTTCCTCTTCCATCCCGTATAGATCACAAGTGCCCTGAGAGTGAGGTTGATGTTGATGAGAAAGAGTGCAAGCGGTGTAACATATCCACCATGTTGTTGACTAGTCCGGTGCCCGTGGCACTATCCCACAAGGACTGACATGACGTAAGGTTGGAGCAATTGTCTCGTCTTCTTCTGCAGCAAGGATTGTAGGATTAGTTCTTTTCGATGGCGTAGCCCAAGGCGAAGCTTGGGTCATGAATCTAGGGGGCCTATACTAAGTAATTCAACTAAAAATATTCATAAATAATAGGAAATATTGTTCAATTACTACAAATTTGACTAGATAGGGGAGCCATGACCCCCCTTGTCCCAACGAAGTTTCGGCACTACCACAAATTGTGTTCTTGAGTAATTTTATGATTGGCAAAGTTATGGTAGTTAGAACTACAACTGTGATGATTTAGTACTATAATAGAGACATCCATACATGCACTTGATGGTACTATCCGATTCTCCAGCTCAGATTGGCCGTCTTCATATACTTTTCTAATGGAGCGGCCACCATGTTCTTTCTTAGTCACTATAATGAACTAACCATCTAGGGGTGAAATCAGATTGAATATGAATGGATATAGTCCATCTCATATTCTATCATGTATCTTTTTTTATGGGAGTTAGAGCAAATAGTACCAGATAATTATTTCTTGATCTTATACATGTCTTATATTCTTATCTAAGAGTCCGAGCTAGACATGGATAACATTATAAGATTAAGATGGATGAAAAGCTATATGAAAATATATGAGAATGTAGATAATGGTAGCTGTTGTATGAAAAATAAGGATTTTTTTCACTATTTAAACAATATTGTAGATTTCTATCATATTTTAATGTTATACTCAGTTAAATTTAATCGAACTAACAAAGTGTCCGTGCATCACTACAAGTTTTTATTGACGTGATACTATACTATTTTAAATATTACAATATTACATAGTCCAACATCAACAGAATTTTCAGGTTTTAGGCCTTGCAACCGGTCAGGCTCTTACACAACGGATCTTTGAGGAGACTTCCCAGTGGGCGCCTCAAGAAGTTGGGAATAGTCCTTTCTCGTCTAGGTCCATAGGCTGGTTACGTCATCTATTTCTATGTTGTTTCTTCTTATGTCTTGTTGGTTGTTGTGTCTTGTACTCAAACTCTCTTCTCTTTAAAGAAATATGTTCTACGCACGTTACTGGAAAACTATTTAAAGATGTTGTTTTAGTTAGCCATATTTTATAGAACATTAACGAGTGCCCGTGCGTTGCTATGGGAACCACAACTTTAGTTGTATGATAGATTTATCTATTTTATTTTGTAGTCGATAATGAAATAAAATAATAAGGACACAGGGCTGTATTATTGAAAACTAACCAAATTATTAAATTGGTAGGCTTGAGTGGGTTCTAAATGTTATACAACCTAAGTCCCTGTCCTCTAATGTTTGATATCTTTGCATCAATTTTAAACATCGTTATATTATTGTCTGGTACCTTTGCACCATTTTGAAATATTGTCGTATGATTTAGACATTACTCATTGCATAGCAACATTGTATATAGATTTGAACAAATAATAAAAAGAAGAGAGCAGATTTTGTTCAAGCTAAAGACGGGGCAAATACCGAGCTCTAGTCACATCATCGTATGATTTAGACATTACTCATTGCATAGCAACATTGTATATAGATTTGAACAAATAATAAAAAGAAGCGAGCAGATATTGTTCAAGCTGTAGATGGGGCAACACCGAGCTCTAGTTTGCAGATGGGGATTGGGGCAACAATGAGCTTAACTTGCAAATGGGCTACGACGAGCTCTAGTTTACAGCTAGGGGTGATGGCGGGCTTGACGTGCAGCGATGGGCCTCTGTAGATGAGGCAACACTGAGCTTGAGCTCTGGTTTGCAGATGGGGGCGATGGTAGGCTTAGGCTATGCAGCACCGATACGGATATGTCGATATGCCATTTCTCAAAAACCCCTGATACGGATACATGTGACAAAAATTTTAAAATAGCTCAAAGTTTCAAACTTAACATAAAGTTCTGCTGGATTAGCGCATAGCACACAAGTCTAAAATTCAGGAAATGATAAACTAAAGTTTAAAAAGATAAAGGACATAAAGCCTGCAACTCCATACTCAATAGCTCAGGATCGTCCACTCATCTAGCTATGTTGCAGTAGCATCGTCATCATCAACAAACTCCATCTCAACATCTCCAAAAGACACGGCTTACAACTTAGGTTCATCAATAGAGAGATTAGCAACTTCAAGTGTGCCTAAACCACTTAGAGAGTCAAACGAATCTCCTCCCACATCCCACATTCTTGTATCCATCTGCTTCTAGTGAGAAGTCTTAAATTTGAGTGCACATAAATGAGATCTTTAGCACGTTGTGGAGTTAAAGCAATCCTTTTCATGCTATGGATGAAGCTATATGTACTCCAATTCCTCTCACGGCATGAAGATGAGGCTGGTTGGCTAATCAATCTAATTGCCAAACTCTGCAACATAGGCACAGACTATCCATGATTCGACCACCAAGTCATTGGATCACAAAGACATCTATCACGAATCATGATCATTGAATTCTTGAGAACAAGTTGAGAATCTTGCATATTCTTCTTTTACTTTTGTTAATTCTTCTTGTACAGAAAAGAACTTCTTAAACATCCCATTCTCATTTTTGATATCTCATTGTCCTTGTGTGTGTGTTGGGGGGGGGGGGGGGGCATTACCAGAGAACCTTCATCAATCCAATTTTTGCTATAGTATCTACAAAAAATAGGCCAATATAACATAAGTAAACAACAACAGTAGTAAGACAACAATTAAGGTCTAAAGATAAACTAAGTAAGCATATTTAACCTTGGATTGAGCGAATGGGCCAAACAATGCAGTGGGTTATTGCCTTTTGTCCACCTATCAATCAATATATTGTTAACAACAAGAACATGTCAGATTCCTCACTATCTTCCTTACCTTCCCATAGATATATCTCTTTCTTCACATTCTCAATCTTTGAATCCCACATCTCATAAATTAGATGAAGGCATGGTTTGTCAGTGTCTGCAGCATGAATCATATTATATATATGCCCAGTAAATTTCAGGATAAACTCCACGCCACACTTCACTAAATATCTTCTCTCTAACACTAGCAGCAACTTCAGCATCATCTTTGTAGTGATTCCATTGCTCACTAATTACCATGCTTTAGAAAGATCTCTTCACATCAACAAAACGTTGTAATATACACACAAGTGATGCAAATCTTGTATCAGTAATAGCAAGCAACTTCAGAGAGCTGAACTCATTAAAAATTGACAGTCGCATGCCATCATTCATAATGAAGTTCTTGATAATTTGAGCTTCAACTTTTATATCTTTTATGAACTCAAGTGTATTCCAAATAAAATTGGCTTCCTCATCATCATTCTTTGATAATTTAGGATCACAAATATTCTTCAAAGCAAGATTGAGAGTGTATACAACACATGGGGTCCAAAATATGTTGTTATATTCAGCTTACAATAGTAGACCCGCACCTTTGCAATTAGTAGCATTGTCGGTGATGATTTGTACTATATTGTTGCGGCCAACTTCTTTAACAACAGACCTCAACTTTCCAGCAATATACTCTTTTGTCTTGACTGCACCTTCACAATTTTCTGCCTGCATAAACAATGCTCCTTTTCCAGAAATAGCGACAAAATTAATTAGTGGCTGCCTCTGTGAATCAGACCAGCCGTTAGCACATATGGTAACTCCCTTCTTATGCCACGTGCTATTTGAACTCTCCAATAACCTTTCAATGTGAGATCTTTCTTTCTTAAATAGTGTAGTTCTAAACTTGTTATATTTTGGCATTTTATAGCCTTTCAAGTCTATATTTTGTTGTTGCTGCTGCAATTGCTCTCCTCATTTCGCTAAGATTATCCATTGTAACCTTAAGACATACACTGATTCCCTTGTTAGTCTTTTTCAGCAAATGAGCTTCCACCCTAGTGTAGCTGGTGAGCTTTTCAAGAGAACAGCATCGAACATTGCCTCCACCTGTTATAGGCTTCTCTATAATTGTCACAAAATCCCACAACGGAGCCTTCAGATGAGAGATCGATCGAGCAGCAGCACCTCCGCTAGAACCAGCATCTGCCATCTCAATTGATGAGGACCAAAGAACTGAAGCGTAAGTGATCAGCGGCGAGACCTTCGTGTCGTCAGCAGCCCGTCGTGTGGCAGCGAAGCATCAAACAAGACCTTCGTAGTCAGGCGATGGGTGTCATCGATCGTCGACTCGAGGCGGCAATGGAAGTCGAGTGATCGAGGAGACTAATTGGGCTGTTAATTTTAGTTGGGCCGTATCTAATCATGGTCCAGGATGGCTCCAAAGCGTATCCAAATTTCTGTTTTATTTTTAATTTTGGATACTCGGCAGATACGTATCGCCACCGTATCCATGTCCGTCGGTGTGTCGGACACAGATACGGTACCTTGCCAACGTATCGGTGCAGCATAGGGCTCAGGTTGCAGATGGTCATGTATGAGCTTCGTGCTGCAGATGGGTGGGGCTAGCAACAGATGCTGGCATCGCTGCATCAGTGCCGCTGGTGGCCAGGCTGATCCATGAGGGAGAAGCTCCTGCAATCCAGCGACAGCGTAGCGGTGGCGGGAGCATGGGGTGTGTCATGTTCATGGTCAGGGCCTCAACGGCATGGCAGCTGCAGGCCATTAGCGCCGGCTTCCCCCGCCACGCATGGATCGAATGGAGAGCAAGAGAGTCAAGAAGACGATAATGTTGGGTTGTGTTTTCTTAATCAAAGCTGGTTCATTGGAAGAGAGGATGGGCGCCTGCGTGGATTGGGGAGGATTTACGTGGAGTCTTTCCTAGATTGGATTGGATTTATTGTTTACATGTAGTATAGTCTTTATTATTTTCAATGAAGGCAGAATAACTAGCGAACGACGTCACAAAATTTAATAAGGTGTAAAGATTATATAAATCTCGGATTTTAGATGGATAGTGCTCATCTTATTTCCTATTCTATTAGTTTTCTTCGGACTTAAATTTAGTCACGAATAACTAGTAATGCATGTCATGTTTACTTTATCGATATTTGGATGGTTGGTCCATCACATATTATCCGTCTTGTTTTTCATCCCTACTAACATCAATCCAAAAAAAGAAAAAGAAGTGATCATGGTGCTGTCAACCAATGATAAACTGAGTCAACCAGAGGACTGTGATTTTGAACTGATGAACATGATCCCACATCTGAGTCGTGAAGCAGAGTACGATGTCATGGCCCTGAGGCCCTCCCTGCTAATCAGTAGCAGAGGACAGTGATCGCTAGCAGCTGGCCTAGATTCGTTTTTATCATCTTTTCACCTCGAGCAATAAATCAACATCACTTACTTGTACTGCAGATCTTGTGTAAATTAAGATAAGATTTTTTTAGTCGCTACTATGTGAATTTCTACCTTGTCTGCAGCGAAGGAAAATTGCCCAACCCCCAGAATTTCGAGCGGTGAACGAACATAATGGGTCAAATGTCAGTGACGTTTTGCACACGAGGACATGTGGCCATGGCGACCTACTTTTCGAATAGAGCTATTGACGTGAGCATTGCTATGGCCGTATGGCGTATGGATGGGTATGGCGTGGCGAGAAGACCGGAATGCATCTTCCCCTGCCCCTTCCTTCCTCTGTGGGCTCACAAACGAAGCTGCTCCGCCGCAGGGTGAATCGTCTTCGCTGGCAATTTTGATTTGATGGACGTTGAAGACGGCGGCGTTCCAAGGTGCCCAGCACTCCGGCCATGGCCTCGCCGCCGCGGCTGCGTTCGCTCCCACCCCTCTCTTCTCCTCTTCTAGCTCGGAAGTTTAGGCGTGCTGCGCAGTTACAAACAAGTCCAGAGTGACCCTGTCTCTCATGGACGGAGCTACGGGTATTCCTGGGTATTTCCAGGAATATCCAATATTTTGGCAACAATCACTATTATGTAGTATTTATATTAAGTATTTGTTTAAATGATTGACCAAATATGCTAATATCATTTAATTTTAGTACAAAAATAGAAAATTTTATTTATAGTATTGTAATATGAATTGAAGAAAATTCTTACTTTATAGAATAGGTATACCCAAGTTTCTGTACCTAGCTCTGTCACTGCTGTCTCTCGGGAGCAAGTAACTGGAGCCGGTGAGCCGCCGCCATGGCGAGGTCAGGGCCGCGCCGGTCGGTTTGATCTTTTATAGAAGGCCCCTGCTACGATCTAAATATTTTTATAAAAACACCCCTATTTTAAATCGCGATCAATAATCGCGATTATGTGCAAATATTTGGATCGTAAATATTAATCGCAATCCAACATTTTACACGGAGCACCCTAATTATTTGCAAAACAGTCCTTCCTCGTCCACGGCTCCGACGACGGCCGCCTCGCCGCGGCTAGCCCCCCACCCCCGAGGCCACCGGATCTTCCCTGCACTCTCTCCTTCATCCGCTCGTCTTAGCAGAGGCCCACCGCGGGTGGATTTGTCGGGGCGTTGCTCCGGCTAAGCGGCGCATACCGAACCAGTCGCACGCCGTGGTCGGACGGCGGCGACGGCAACGGCGAGCCGGAGCTCACATCGGGCTGCGGACGACGGTGATCGGAAAGATTGGGACCTATATTCAGTTTTCTACTAGATGAATCTCTGCCCTTTTGATTTCTTCCATAATCCATAGCAAATCGTTCGACAAAGATAAGGTATCCTTCTGCATCCTTCAACAGTTTGTCAGCAGAATCTGTATCCAAATGCAAGGAAGGGCCGCCCTCGCGCCATTGTTGCAATAACGAAGAATCACTGAATCAACATCACATTTGTCTGCAATTGGCATTCCGAGTTTTCACAAATCAAATAACTGAAACTGTTTCGGATTTCACCCTTTAAGGATACTGCTCTATTGTATGTCAAAGTAGTACAATTTCATCTTAAATTTCGCAGCTACTAGTTTCAAATGTGTGTTTTATGTCTCGACTGACGATACAGATTGACACAGGAACTAATAAAAGGGACGGAGGCGGAGCCAGAGTTTGTGTGAGGCGGTTAGTCTCCCAGAGTTAAATTTCCTGTCCTAAAATTACTAGCCGACGATTTGCTTACTACCTTCACCTACATGCTCATAACTAACTCTGGCTTTGGAATTTTTTGAGAAACGAGAGCTGTTGCAGTTGCATGGAATTAGTGCACAATGCATACAACTAGAGAGCCTAGATATATAATTCTTCTTCTGGGAATATTTACAGAGTTAAACAGGTCTTAATTTACATGATTTAGTACTGAACAGATGCACCCTACAGGCACTTGATGATCTAGTAAACCATCTGTTCCTTGCGCGGTGAAGAGTTGATAACTGGAGAGAGGAGTCATGCCGCCAGCTCAGACAGCTGACAGTCAGTCTTCAGGTTCTTCCTTGACCGCCACCTTGAGCTAACATCAATCAGCAAATATAGATTTTAATCAGCATACTAGAGTTTAATTTGAAGTTCAATAAGTCCCACGATCAAGAAATTGGATGGATTTTTCCAAATTTTACGAGCAATTCCAAAAGAGGTTGATCTAGGTGAATGTAAAAGACAGGCCTTAATAAACACGATACAGTAATTATCTGATGGTCAGTTTATTTCTTGTGTGATGGAGAGCATTTGGCTGGAGAAAGGAGTCACGCTACCTGCTCAGAATCATTGGCAGTCCCTAGGCCTTTTAGCTCAGTTTCTTCCTTAACCACCATCTTGACCTGACATCAACAATTGGAAATCAATTTGATCAGTATACTAGTGATTTTCCTGAAGTTCAATCCATTTTCTGAAAACTTGACGAAACTTTCCACATCATACTCTAATCCACCAATAACAAGCCACTCTGTTTTAGAAGGATAGAATAAAAGAGGATATAATTGTCTACCTCATCTTGAGGACTGCAGTACTTGATCCTCTGCAGCTATTTGACGTCTTCATCCTTCAAGACCCACTTCACGACGAAGTTCCTTTCCTTGACAGCAACTTGGAACATGTGCTCCATTGGCAAACCAGCATGACCTACAATTTCATCATGGATGGTGTCTCTGTCATCATCGCCCGCAATCTCTTCAACGAGCTCCTCTGCTGTGATACCAATCAGCGCCTGTGCCTGATTACCAAAGATTGTGAAGTGCATGTCACCTGTAGCGTCTTCCACCACCGCGTCGAGCTTGTACCTTGTGCCCCAACCACAAGAAATGGTTATTCAGGGCGTGCCATGAGAAATCGGTTCTTACTATGATAGCCAGAGTAACAGAGCTGTTCAGGTTCTTACATTAGAACAGGTGGCGGGTCATTTGGACAACCTTTGCTGCACCAGAATTTGGTTCTGTCCTGGCTGATCGCCAGCCAGCAGTGGAAGCATCCAAGATACCAACAGCCATTCGTGCAGTCTATATCCTTCAAGGTTGCTGTGCACATAAACCTGGTGTTCTGCAGCAAGAAAACAAAAATGCAGATAAGTACGTGAAACATGAAAGGTTTGTGTATGATACTCTGATGAGAGAGGATCAATGACTGACCTGTAGTTTTAATGGATCAAGGCTTTTCAGCTGCTCAATTGTTCGCCAAGTACTAAGTATCTCTTGAATTGGATCTACAGCATTCTCTTGCTTGCATGGTTCATGAGCAATTGGAGCGTGTGGATGACACAAACTGCAGGCACAAAAAAGTGGTAGCCCGTGAAGTAGCTAAGTTTACAGCAGCATAAAGTTGGTACGAACACCGTACAGGGTGTCCTTTGGGTACTCACCTTGCTCGGAATTCCTGGACTTCTTGTATTTTCAAATCAAGGTAACATTTTGAAGCCGTTGTAGAGCGAACTATGAATCCCTTACCTAAATAAATGAGATGGTGGTGGCATGGAAATTGTACAACAAGACCCTGATTAGCATTGGACAGTAGGATGAGGTCAAGACCAAGAAATGAAGAGGATGGATATCAACGTTCAAAAATCAACCTGCATAGTACTGAACGCACATTCCAGCAAAGACAGCAATAACCGGTGCTTCTCGGCCTTGGTCGAGAACCAGCTCCACATCAAAGTGGCAATCAAGATCTCCATACAGCGTGACATCTTGCTCCCTTCCCCTGTAAATGATAACTACAGAAAGTGAGTCACTACAGCAGATGGATGATAAGAAGCAAGAACAGATTCACATTACTTCAGATCCCGTATCTCTATGGTGCGGAATCGTACAAGGCGAATAGGGTTCAGTTTCTGGACCCTCTGTATGTCTCCAATATAAACTATCTAGCCCATAATATCTGCATGAAATTCACATCAACATATAAAAGTGTAAGTGGGCAAAACAATTCAGACGAACATGTGACAGACCTATCTAATTCGCATCTCTCTATACCTGTCAGTAAACTCCTGTCACCGTTCCTGTAACGAACATCACTAAAATCAACGAATTCAAAGTTATGGGACGGTATCAAATAACCGATGATGTCTCCTCCAATCTCATTCACCCTTGTATGAGCTCCCATGTACAGCATCAACTCATTCCTACAGACCATGAAGTTCTTCATCCGTCCACCAACCGTAAAATCAGACAAGGCATAGATCTTCCCTTCAACCAGCTGCTGTTGGAGCCGCTTCATGACGCCGGGAGGCGCACGCGCTTGCATCACACACCCCTAAAAAACGAGGACCAAGACTCATTCACTGTGCTAGCTGAATCTAATTATATAGTGGTGATTATTGTTCCCACATTAGTACTGATAGTGACTAGTGATGAGTGACCATGTGATCACCTCTACTAATATGGCATGGACTATGAAATTCTAAAGCGTTAGTCACCTCATCGTCGATGAGGAGGCTGTCAAGGCCGTACTCCTTGCTGGTGTCCGGATGGAAGGCCGTCCACATCCGAGAGATACGCACCCGGACTCTGCACCTGTGCTTCCCAGGGATCAACCGAGACAACGGGGTGAACTCTGAGGCTGAGCGAATCTTGTGCTCGCAGTGGCAGCTGAAGCTCTCTGTCCAGTACGACCTCCACATGAGCTGCGACGAACAGGATGGTTTGCGACCGATCTTTCCACCATCGAAGATTGATTCCATCTTCTGCCGCGCTGAATAAATTCAGGGCAACGCTCTATAATGTTACTACCAATCTGAAATGTAGCAGTAGTACTCTAGTAGCAGGTAACAGGTACAGGATAAAAGTGCGCAAATGCAGCATTTCTTTCTATCAAATCAACGGCCTTTCAAGAACTAATAAGAACATCGAGCTCATCGCCAGCCCAGCTTGCAGTAATCCAGAAAAACAGAAAATATATTCAGGATACAAGGCAAGTGAAGGAGACTCGCAGAGCAGTAGTGACCATACCTCACCAGGCGCAGCGACGAATGGAGCTGTGCTCCTGCAGAAGAAGAACTGGTCGGCTTGCTTCGAAGAACAGCCGTGGAACACGAGGAAATGTGGGCGAAAGGATGGGAAACGGGTTGAGCTATCGGCTCTACCAGTGCACTTTAATGTGGAAAAGGCTGTCGTCGATTGATGGATTGGACGTGACGGCGGAGCTGTAGCGCGACAGGCCAAGCGTCGAAAGAAGGCAACCAAACCGCGCGCCTCTCGCAGCTGCAATTGTTCGTAAATTGTGGTCAGTAGAGTGACCCTAAAAAACAGCACTGGTAGTGTTTAAAGCGAAGGTTTGATTTTATTTATTAGAGTTTAAGAACATTTTGATTTTGATAAAAGTAACTTTGCTCCAAATAGATGATGTAGGTGCTCCATCCGTCCTAATTTATTTGTCTTTTTAATTCTAAACAAAGAAATTAAGATTATATATAAACGCTGATGCACAATAATTAACCGAGAAGGAGACCCTTTATACCTTTCAATATAAGCAGGCCTAAAAGGTTTAATATAAATAATAATAATCAAGAAGGAGAGAGATAAAAATAAAGTTGTATTTCAAATAGAAATTTGCATTGAAAAGTGAAAATGAAAAAAAAATAAAAAAAACTAATAGAGGCTAGGTTGACAGGGAAATGGAGGGAGTATTGTTCTATAATAACAGTTTGTGCATAATTCTAACACCAATTGTTTTTTATAAGGACACGGTCACGATATCTCAATATTTGTTGCAATCTTTCATAGTAGTAGCAGTAGCAAAGGTGTTAAATTTTGATTTGACTAACAATTGGATAGAATATTGAAAATTCTAATTTCAATATTCAGCAGCCAATACGTATATGATTTGATAAAGACATCGACACTCACTACAATAAAAATGACCATTAGTCACCAAGATATTTGATAACTATAATACGTGAAACATTACTAGTTATTGCTATTTTACCACCAATACTTTTGGTCATATTTTAATGACTAAAAAATGATCACTATATCCATTGGTTTGGTCACTAAAACTATATAGCAACCGAAGAACCTTTTGGTGACTAAAAGTATGTGTTATTTAAGAACATTAAATAAAATTGATCACTATAAATCAATCTTTAGTGATAAAAAAGTAACTAAATTTTTGGTCAGTTAAACTTGATGACTAAAGCTTCATTTTCTTGTTAGTAACTTGTACCATAAAAAGATCAATTTCCTCACGAGATGTATAAATCAATCCTTCCCCGTAACAATCTCAATCCCAAATAGCCCTAGCTAGTTTCTTCACGGAAGAAAAAAAAAAGCCACAGATAGACCCTTCAATTCCAGAAAATAAAAAAAAATGTTTTAACAATGTAGATGTAAACTCACAAATAGGAACCTGTGATCCTATTCAACGGAGAAAGTCACCAATTTGAATCCACGAATTCAGCAGGAACCAAGCAACAAATAGTAGCTCGCTAGACTAGATTGACCGTAGAACACAATCATAAGAAAGGAATCTAATTGATTGAATGAACACCCAGGAATTGCAATCAATCGCCTACCAATAGACTCGAGGAAAAACTCAGCAATCGATAGATTAAGAGGGTCGCCGCATCTAGGTTTTGTGCACACATTGTGAAGGAATCCTTTGAAACAGGGTCGGACTCTGGACGCTGTGAAGCAGTCAAGGTTGACTGTCACACGCATCCGATACCGATCAAGAGAACGCAAGACACCTGAAAGCTAGGAGCGGTGTCGCAACGTGTCAAAACCTTGAGGAGGCCATCTCCTCTGCTCAACCCCAGCATCGTGGATTCCGGAATGTTATTACTACGATATCCGCATTTAACAAGCAAGGCTTCATACGGTACACCTTGTGAACACGGTAAGTTACAACGACTTGCCTGCACGTAGTTACTGTTATAACTGCGCCTAGAAGCAGGTCATTCCGACACGCACGTAACGTACGTACAGGCAACAACACGCGGTGGCAAATTAAAATCGCGTGAGTACTGGTCCGAATCGGAGATCGCGTGTATCGTGTCCGACTCGGAGCAGAATCAATTTAGCCGCGATAAATAGTAGCAACGACCGGCGTGAACTAGTACTAGTCCTAATTCAGCGATCGATCGAGGAAGAAGCTACTAACTGCTTCTGCATAGGATCATCATCTAAGGTCAGCCATGGTGGTTTTGACGCGGAGCATGGCGGCGAAGCGGAAGCGGCCGGCGTTCGAGCTCCCGCACGACGTCGTCGTCGAGATCGCCGGCCACGTCGCCGCGAGCTCGTCGCGGCCCATGGACGACCTCACCAGCATACGAGCAACGTACGTACGTCCTAAATTAAAACGCAAAAAACACACACTGGCACCGTTATTAATTCCATGCTCTGACTGACACAAATCTTATTAGCTACAGTTAATAATGCAATTTCCAGATAAAAATGCAGCTAACGCAACTTCTTTTGTTTTCATACCATTAATTTTGAAGTTCATTTTCCTGCAGTTGCAAGGCGATGCGCGCGGCGTGCAGCGACCCGGGCGTGGCGCTGGAGAAGGAGGCGGCCATGAAGTGGGCCGAGACGGGGCGCTACCACGCCCTCATGGCGCGCCTCGCCGCCGCGGGCAACCCGGAGGCCTGCTTCATCATGGGCCTGGCGCTGGTCTTCGCGCACCGGCGGGTCCACCAGGGCGCCTTGCTGCTGGACCGGGCCGCCGCCGCGGGCCACAAGGCCGCGGCCTACGTGCTGGGCCTCCTCTTCTACCGGGCCGCCGCCGCCGCGAACGCCGAGGCGGCCCGCGACGCCGCGAAGCGGTACATCGCGCAGGTGGAGGGCGACGACGACGTCGCAGCCAAGAAGACGAACCGGGAGTGCTCGCGGTGCCGGGAGCAGGCCTTCGTGGCGCTCCGTGAGGTGACGTGGAAGATGGCCGGGCCACGTGGCATGGTAGACACGACGCTGCCGGAGGACGGGCACCGGTGCGCGGCGTCGAGGGGGTGCGGTTTGCCGGAAGGCTGGAGCGGCGACGCGGTCTTTTGTAGCGACGGGTGTAGGATCAGGCACGAGTACGTCCAGTTCTTCTCCCTCGTCTCTCTGCCTGTATCGTAATAGACGGTGGAGTTTGTTCTATCTGATTACGAATGCCTCTCTGCCTGTGTATTGTAATAGACGGTGGAGTTTGTTCTACCTGATTACTAATGCGTCGTGCCAGATTAACTACGGTACTACAAGTATAGCTTTCATTTCAACGGATGTGTTGGAGCAAATGAATGAATATAGGCATCTTTGGATTAATGTTTCTTTGAGAAATATAAATATGGTTGGTTCCGGGTTCCAACTTGCAAACCCTTACGTTGTTATGGTACCACCAATTCATAGAAACTAAAACCTAGCTCAGCTATGTTTTGTTGCAGATAACAATAGTTGTAGAATTTAATGGAACAAACACCCATATGTGCCAATAGCTACAACTAAAACCAAACTAATTCGGCGCAACGTGTAAAAGTTGTTCTGATTACCAATGGCGTGTACCAAATTACTAGTACCTTTCAACGAAATGTTTCTATCACCTTTCAACCAAAACAAGTGACACATGCGCACTACTAGTACCTTTCAATGCATACGCACTACTATTACCTTTCAACCAAACCATGTCATGATGCTTAGAAAAAGCAGAGCAACACCACCTCAGATTAAGTCTCAGAATATAGTTGGTTCCAGGTTTTAACTTCCAAATCCATAATAGACCCGTAGCACCAAAAAACTGCCATGAAAACGAACTTCGCTAGGGTTAAGCATACGCGTCCTTACACTTGTCTGGAGCAAAAGTAGCTCCTAGCTCTCAACAAGGTATATGGAAAGAACATTGACTAATCTTATTCACGGCAAGTGACATCGCTAATCACTACTGCTTGAAGAATTCCTTCAGCTTCATCAGCCAGAGGAGGTATTCACGGCTGTCCTTGTTGATCATGTACTCGTGCAAGAAGTTTGTGGTCATGGGTGAGATGCCACGCAGCTCCAGGTACTTGTGGAATGCCTTCTGCAGGTTTTCATCAAGGTCACTGCAGCATAAAGCAAGTGTTAGTTATCACTTATCAGCACTCAGCACCACAAAAATTAACTCTGAGTTCAGCATCTATGCAGGAAACTAAAAATGAGCTAGCTAAGTTATGTTTTCTTACTTGAATTCAGGACCCTCATATGCTATCAAGTCTTTTTCATCATCCCCTGTCTTCTGGGTCACAGACAACGAGTCAATGATGACCTCATCAGGATAGGCAGTGCAGGTGAATTCAAGGGTAGGGCCATCAGCCTTGGAGATGGTGACCGTGAGAGGAATGCTTGAATGTGGGGGTTTCTCGCTATCGTCTTCCTGATTTGAGTCTCCCTCCTTATCATCATCATTCTCACCATCATTGTCATGATCAGGTTCCTCTCCACTGACTAGGCTGGGCATGTGAACAATAACCTTGATCTGCTCACCCTGATAGGTTCTTGTGAGGGTAATGGCATTCATTCCCTTCTCATCAGTGATTTTGAAAGGGAAGTTCTCTGGAATCTGCTCAACCTGTTTTAAGACGAACAAATGAGGATCCAACCAGAAAAAAAAAACGAAAATGAACAGGTAGATCTTTCTTAAGTAAATATAACAGTAGGGTTCAACAGCAGAGATATAATGCAAACGTCTTAATTCTTTTCAACCATCATGAGCAGCATTTGCATTATTTTGCAGTAAATTCTTCCAAATGTATATTATATGCAAACAGAAAAGTAGCAAATATTCCGCAAGAACAGCAGGCTAAGGAATCACCACAAATGGCATGTTCCATTACATTCAGACTAATTTAATAGCAAAATTCTATATGCCTATGCTAACCAAAGATTCACAGACCCTAACCAAAAGTTCACAGGCAATACAGGAGTACCAAACATGAAAGATTAAAGTTTTAAGCTGTAGATAGATAACAGTGTCTGGTGCATCTGTTTTCAATTTATATTCACTCTGATACGTAGTCACAGTCAAAACAACACAAAAAACAGCCAAATATAAACCAAGCTACTCTATAAATATCCATGGTACCTCAGAAAGAAGTAACAAAGACACCAGAACAAGTGACACATACAGAAAACACGCTATTCATCTCAACACATTAATGTCACGGATGCAGCAATCTGAAACACTAAAATCTACAGTTAACATGGACACGGAGGAGACGGAATTACAAAAAAAAAGTTCTAATTTGGTAAGGAAACACAGGATAGAGCAAACAAATATATTGCCTAAATACAGGAAAAACAAACAAAAGAAAAAGAATATGAACACTGGGTATGGTAAGTATACAGGATTACTCAGCCAATTTGCAGCATTTCTTACATGCAGAAAACACACTAATGATCTCAACACATTAATGTCACAGATGCAGCAATATGAAACACTAAAATCTACAGTTAACATGGACACGGAGGAGACGGAGTTACAAAAAAAAAAATCCAATTTGGTAAGGAAACACAGGATAGAGCAAAACAGATATATTGCCTAAATACAGGAAAAGCAAAAAAAAAAAACAAGAAGAAGAATATGAACACTGGATATGGTAAGCATACAGGATTACAGTTACTCAGCCAATTTGCAGCACTTCTTACAGATTGGGCCAAAATTGCAAAGATACAATTATGCACAACATAACTCTCAAAATAAGCTACTTAACGAACCACGAAATTACTCGGCAACATTCTCTTTGATGCGACTGAAATTACATACTGGACCAAGACAGCAAGATATTAAACCTCAGAGAACATCAGATCCCAATACGCACGGCGGCATCATGATGCACTTATGCACAACGCAAATCACTAAATAAGCTACTTAACAGGCCACGAATTGATCGACCACATTCATTGACACGAAAGTTACACGGTTCTACGCTAAGAGCGAAATAGCAACAGTAGCGATAGGGGAAATCGGCGCACGTACCCGGTCGTGGTCGTCGCAGTCCCTGGCGTACTTGATCTCGGAGTCGATGACGCTTAGGAGCTCCGTGTCGGAGGTGGGCCTGGTCGCGGGCACCGACGAGAACGGCATCGCGCGAGGCTGCGGCCGCGCCACGGCGGCAGCAAGGGGGCGGAGGAGCGCAGCGCCGCGGGGCGCGCCCGAGGTGGCGGCGCGAAGAAGGGGCGCGGAGGAGGCCGCGGCGCGGCGGGCGGCGGCGTAGAGGGCCATGGGGATAGAGGCGGCGGCGGCGGCGAGTGAAGGTTTAGGGTTTACGGGGTTTCGACGGATGGGAAGAGAGGGTTTAGGATGCTAAGACGGGTGGTGGGGTGGGGTCTACTTTTCAGGTTGCGGGGGTGTGCTTCCGTGCTTCTTGCGAAGGAAGAAAGGAACTAGCCGTTTTCAACCGCATCCGAAATCCATGGCGGTAAAAAATTGTACTACTACGATTCAAAGAAACTCAATTTTCGAGTTTTCATTCGACTAAATACTAGAAACATCTCGTAAATCATATCTAGTTTCTGCAAGACTAATAATTCATCATTTTTTCAGAAAAAATATTGCATCCCAGGTGCCAAGAAGCTAGGCAAGATTCAGAGTATGAGACTATGAGTATGCTGAGAAGTCGATAGCCAAACTTGAGAGTTGAGACCCAGAACAAAGACACAGCATAAGAAACATTCAGAATGTGCTGCTTTATGCACATGATCATCCTCACTATCATAATTTCACAAATATATCCAGAAAAGCCTCAACTAAATGGTAGCAGCTGGCAGCAACAGCTAATTCTTAGTTCTCATGAAAACATCGCTGGTATCTACCTGCACCTATTTTGCCAACTGATACATGTGCATTCCTCTCTCTTATTTTTAAGAGAAGCAGCTTTGAACAGTCACAATATTCATGCAACAAATACTAAGGCTAGGCTACCAAAAAATGCTGCCAAATTACTTTGCAGTTCCTTATTGCTTGACGAAATCCTTCAGCTTCCTCATCCACCGGATGTACTCCTGCGTCTGCTTGGTCACCATGTAATCGTGCATATAGTTGGTAGCTGATAGTGTGACCCCCCTTTGCTCCAAGAACTTGAATAGGCCTTTCTGCACATTCGGTGGGAGTTCACTGCAATAGATAAGACAGTGAGTGAGTGGATTAGTAGTTGCCAACATATTATAGGACCCAAAACCGAATGTGGAAACTGATATTTCTTACGTAAATTCAGGGCCCTCGTAGGGGAACTTCTCCTCTCCTTCGACCTCTGTTTTCTCCACTATCAACATATCATCAATGGTGATCTCCTCGCGAAAGGCAGTGCAGGTGAACTCGAGCTTTGGGCCGGAGTCTTTGGAGACTACCACCTTTAGAGAAATGCTGCTATCTCCGGCGCCCTCATCATCTTCCTCTTCATCTTCATCGTCCTTGCCAGCATTCTCGCCATCGCCCTCACCATCTTCATCATCAAATTCAGGCCCACCTTCTAGGTTAGGCATGCTGACAATGACCTCAATCTTCTCATCCTTGTAGTCCCTTTTCAAAATAACCACACTCATGCCCTCTTCATCAATGATTTCAAATGGGAAGTTGTCTGGCGCAGGTTCCTGTGTATCATTGGACAATAAGTCAACCTCTGTGTCAGTTCGAAAATTGTTCTCAAGTAGTAGTTCACATCTTGAAACCAAACCCTCAACAAGCTCAACCATTGGCCCCGATTTCAATTCATACTACCCAAAAATAATTAGAATCATTGGGTGATTTGACAGCAGCTGAATCATTGCAGCTGCTCAGAGGAGACAGAGACCAAACGTATCCTTTGCTTATTTGGAGTATACAAAGAGGTGACATGGAGCTAAGCTAATTATAATATGTTTCAAAGGTGGCTGAAGAATTTACATGCAAAGAAGAATCTTCGTGCTTTATGACTACAAATGTATATATGCATGAAGCGGGAGACAAACACAAGAAAAAATACAATTAAAAAATTAGACCCTTGAGCATCCATGAGAAACCAAATGCAAGAATGTTATGTAGTGAATCTATATCATCCGAAGGGGCAATTAGTAGCAGACGCAGGAAACTAAATAGCTCTTTATGTCAACCAACTCCTACATCAAATTTACTAGTGTGTGACCTCTTACAGAAGATAGATACAATGATAACTGCAGAACTACCATATGAAGCCACGGACAAGATATTGATATGCATATAAAATCATGAAATAGTCGACTGGCCCACTACTAACAAGTGTGAACTATCACTATTCACAAAGAAATTCGGGACATTTCATCTTCCATATGGGCATAAGAAAGCTCTTTGTGAACTATCACTAACTGACCACATTACCAATAGATAGTTTTTTAAGCTAGAATATCACATATTCTCTTGAACCGTCGAATTTAAGATGTCTCGGCAATTCAAAGGGTAAACTATGACGCACTGGAGACTGGACCACTTCCATTTGCATTGACAATGACATGTAAGTATTTATGACTCTCTGTATCATTCACAAGAGTCGTCACTAGAAAATTGGGCAGAATTTCGTCAAAGCTGCCTTCTCCGAGACAAATTTTCAACTCTAACCGAACCTATACACTTCTTATGCGCCCCAATTCCCACAGATTACCAAGCAAACTGAACTGGTCCCGATAAGATAACTGTAAGGTGGGAACCGAGAATACCTGCTCGTCACTGTCAAGGTACCCCAGTGCGTCCTTTATCTCGAGGTCGAGTGCTCCGGCGAGGTTCCCAGCGCCGGATCCCTTCTTCTTCTTGCCCTTGACCTTGCTCTCCAGCACCACGGGCGTCGAGTTCGCGCCCTTCGCCGCACGGAGAGGAGCCGCGAGTGGACGCCGAAGCTGCGGCAAGGAGCACGTGCCGGCACCTCCGACGGCGCCGGACGCGATGGAGAGATGGAGGGAGGCGGGGGAGGCGGTCGCGGAGACGAGAGCCATGGCGGTGTGAGGCGAGGAAGGGAGGGGATAAGGCGAAGAGAGGAGAGGAGGAACTAGGAAGGGGTTTGCCTGGGTTTTGGATGGGGCGGGTTATATTAACGGCACGATCACTGGATTGACGAGCACTAACAGTGTGGCCCACAAGTCAGTGATACACTGAAAGTACGAGCTCAACAAGCATCGCGTTTGCAATTTTGTAGGAGATATTAAAATTCGTTTGTTAATTTTCAGCTGTTGAAAGTTAGTTTTTTTTTCAATCAACTTTATAGTCAACATTTATAACTCATCATCTCAAAAACTTTCAGTGGACTGAAGACGACTACGTAATATCTCTTCGGATTTTAATTGTTGATACAGTTCAATTTTTTAGCTATGTTTGATCATCCGTCTTATTTAAAATATTTGTTCGAATATATAAAATTATATGATAGATTTTAACTTTCTTTAGTGATAGAATAAATTATAACAAAATATCTGATAAATTTTTAAATTTTTTTAATAAAATAAATGATCAAACATAACTAAAAAAGTCAACTGCGTTAACAATTTAAATCCGGAGGAAGTAATATGTACTCCCTCCAATTTAGAATAGAGGTAGTTCTGATTTTGTTCTAAGTCAAATTTTTTTTAACTTTGATCATTCATAATAAAAGATTTATAATGGTATCATCATGAATTAAATCATCATACTATATAACTCTTCTGCAGTTAATATTTATAAATTTTTTTGTTATGTATAGTCAAAGTTATAAAAGTTTGACTTGGGACAAACACAAAATTAACTATATTTTGAGGAGTAATAATTTTATATGTATAATAAAGGGAAAAACAGCTCGGAGTAGAACAGTCGTAATTATGTTAGGTGACGTCCGATAAAATTAGCACGACACATATAAGAAGAAACAACACAATTTCAGCACAATTATTGATATTCGTTCTTGTAAAGCCAGTTTTAGGTGACAACTGCTCCTGGCAAAATATTTGATTCCTAAAAAAAATACTTTTAGGTGAGCAACGCCGTGGTAGGTGGCATCGGCATGGTTTCCTATTCCATCTTTTTCCTGTTTGATTTGATACCTACAGCCAATAGCTCCAAATCCAATCAAGCACGATCCGCCGGGGGAAATGATACTACTTTCGTCTGCTCTCGAAACTTTGTGTTAAAAAATGAAAGTGTTTTTGACAAATAAATATACAGCCATGTCGTGCATGCTTCAAACATCTGATCCACATATACAGCTTTAAAAATAAGACCCATACAGCTTCGACAATCTCAAGGTTCATTTGCAAATAAAAGAAAGGGAGAAGTTGAACAAAAAAAAGTACGCCTCAAACTGAAGAATCAAGTAGAAACGGAAACCAATTTAGCAAAGAGTAAATCTCAGGTTCAATGATCAGGCAGCAGCAGGCTACTTCTACAAAGGACATGAACAAAAAGCTCCTCACTTTTACGTAAGAGTCACAACCACACAGAGATGTACAGTTTTCGTATCAGCCGTGTCTGAGAGCTGAGCCTGCAATTTCGGCAAAGCATCAGACCAGAGTATATACAACGGCAGAACCGGAGCCTCGTTTCACTTGACAAGGCTCGTCGATTCGTTGCTGCCTTTATTCCAGACCAAGACGCAAAGAAAAACGAAGAAGGAAAAGACACAAGTAACATAATAAGTTAAACAACGAAGAATCGATCAGAAGGAGGTCACCACCGGCTTACAAAGAACCCTTCGTCTTCGCACGCTGCATCAACAGCGCGCCGATGATGATTCATTCACCCACGATCGTAGTAGCCGCGCGCCGCCGACGAGAGGAAGGCCGGCACGTCGCTGCCACCGGCGAGCCGGACGTAGTATGACGCGCGTGGGGAGGCCTCCGGCGACTCGTCGCCGAAGGGGTTGCCAAGCGGCGTCTCCCCACCGCTGGCGAGGTGGAGGATGGCGCGGTACAGGAACGGGAGGAGGCCCTCCATGGACGACGACCTTGGCAAGAAGCGAAAGCAAAGCAACGGGCCAACAACTGCTGCGGGTCTGTCTATTTGGTATGTCGCTACAGCAGAGGAGGATAAACTTAAGAGGACAGGGGGGCTTATAAAGGCACTTAGGCTAGACAAAGATGTACGACGAATTTGACCAGTAATCAAATCAATCAGTGTTAATGGACAACAACTGGGATTAGAAAAACCACGGCTGCAAGCTGAAGGGACATGGTCAATGAGAGGGGAGCCACTGCAACTGGATGGAGGACCTGATATTTATCCGGAGGGAGGAGGCTGCTGTTTACACTTCAGAGTGGGGCACAGGATGCAATAGTTTATCCGATGGCATGGAATATTGGTTGTAAGGAACAGGTCAGATGTGGGGCAATGAATTTGTGGTGTCTGCTCGTGGAAATCTGGAACTGGTTCTGGATTTCTGGATTCTGTTTTGTGGAAGGCGAGGAGGAACAATCCTCCCAACAAAAAAGAAAAGAAAGATGAATGAACTTGTGCTAGAAGAAAAGGACCACAAGAGAATATATGTATGTATCACACAGATGAAAGATGCAGGTTGCACACAAGGGACAACTTACCTGACCTCACGGACATATTCTAGTGATGTTTGTTATGCCTTCCTGAGCGTCATGCGTGTTAGGAGAAGCTTTGCGTTTGAGACAAGCCTATTCATTGGGCCAATAAATATTACGTTCAATCTGAAATCAGGTATACCATCCTCCTAAGGCAACTGAACAGAAATGGTTGGGTCAACTTTAAGCATCATCCATCCTCTGAAAATGACACACTACTATGTCTAAGAAGCAGACAATGGGATAGGGAACGAATTGTTTACCTTGGATGTGTTTACATTTGAAACTGCTCAGTAAACACCTGACACACCAAGAATAACTTAGTACAACAGTGTAAAGTTTTTACATATATGTATCTTTGTTCACTGCAGCACTGTTTCAGTTTAAACACAGACACCCTCAATGCAGTCAACCACCACCAGAGCACCATCAGTAATCCAAAGAGCCTGGTCAACATGCGTATTTATAAGGGCCTAGCTTCTGAACAAGACATTTAAAAAATAAGTTGCTGGAATTATACCTTGTTGCAGCAGCAAATTATTTGCTTCACTCCGAGAGTAAAAGCAATGAGAGCATGCTCACAGGTCTGGCCATTGTTTGAGATACCAGCATGAAAACCACCAACGGTGGAGTCAATGATCAGGATGGCACAATCAGCCTGGGGGTACCAGTGATCATGCTCTTGATGAAGTCATGATGTCCAGGGGCATCAATGACAGTGCAGCAGTACTTGGTAATCTTGAACTTCCACAGGGTGATATCGATGGTGATACCTCTCTCACACTTGGCCTTGAGCTTGTCAAGCACCCAAGCATACTTGAAGGACCTCCTGTTCATCTTGGTAGCCTCCGTCTCGATCCTCTCAATCACATGCTTGTCAATCCTCCAAGCTTGTAAATCAGGTGGTCGACTTGCCACAGTCAACATGACCAATGGCCACAATGTTAATGTGACTCTTCTTACCCATGGCTGCAGCATAAGAAAATTCAACATATAGGATAAATTAGAGAGGAAGATATATGTTGATGCTCCAAAGCGAAATATAAAACAGAAAATATACTGATAGAAAAGGAAAAGTTGCTGCTGCAGTACAGAATACCAAAAGTAATACCAAAAAAGGACCTCAAAATGCATGCATACAAACCAGAGAGAGGACCTGGCTGGCCTTCTAATTCACCAATTATTAGGCACAGAACTAAATAAGCCAGGTTTTAGTAGCACTAGACCGAAATAAAATGATGCAGCAGCTAGCAAGAATGAAAATTAGTTACATATCAGACTCACGACCAGCAGCTAATAAATAGTCTACTACATGTATCAGCATACTACATCAGACAAAGGCATAACCAAAAATGTTACTGTTTTTACTCAACCATTGTGGATAGCACACGCACCTTTGGCCTTCTTTATAGAGGACTCCAACAATGTTAGTGCCCTACTCTTAGCTGCACGGACCCACAGTATCTCTCTATATATATCCAAGCAAGTACCCTTATGGAGCAAATCTTCGTACTTATGTGCATCAGCCACCAATGTTTTAGCCATTTCTTCTGACAACATCTGAAATAAGACATCAGTTTCTCACATAACAAGGAATGACAGTTTTTGTAAATGCACCTTATTCAATTGTGGATACCAATACTATTTACCTCATTAGAAACACCAGTTTCAATTTTCTCTTCAGGGTAACATATTAATTTAAGGGCCGCAGCAAGTCTCTGCAAATCCCAGTCCTCAGAGCTAATACCAGATACACTCTGAAGATGTTTGTCACCACGGTGCAAATATTCAGCAAACCTATTCACAGAGTAATCACATTCATACAACGTAGCTGCTATAATGATCATATCTTCATTAACCTGCACATATCGCATATCATCACTAGAAGGCAAAAACACAAAGGAACAGTTTTGGCAAGATATATTATAAAAGAACTTCCAGTGGGCTCAAAGTGCACAAAATACCTAACAATATATTAAAGAGAGTAAGGAGGAAAGCATTCAATCGCAGATATAAAAGTACATGATGAGTTCACCATTTCTGGCTCGACCTTAAAGTCATATCTATTTAGGATCAATTGCATTCCTTTACTCATGTAGCAGCGGTCCTCCTTAGTCAGCTCACATTTTTCATCAGGTACTAAACTCTTCATAATATGCTTCAGACCCCACATTAATTCCAAGACAGCATCATTATAAAGGCAGTGTATTTTCTGAAAAGTCCATAAAAATCAATTCTCATCAATCTTAACAAAGACCCTAGACTGTTCTCAGACATAAGCAAACAAGAGAAGTTCATATTCACCAGTTTCTCTTCAATGATCTTTTTGTATTCAAGTTTTCCAACAGCAATTTTCTGGCCAGAGAGATGGTGCTCCACAATAAAATCAGTAAACTGCTCACTGAGACCAGTTTCAACATTGATGGCAAGGGACTTGTCATTAAATATTTTAAACCCTTCTAGAAAGACAACCTGATGAATAAATTGTTAAACAAAGATTAGTATGCTAACTGGGAAAAGAAATGATATATAACAGCGTAGGTCTCAATCATGATAGAGGAATAACACATCAGTAGTTGTAGCATTGCATGTAAGTGCTCGTAAATTAAATTACTGTAGCACAATTCAAAGCAGACCATGCACTAAGGGTGTGTTTGGATGGAGGGACCAAGTGGGACGGGATGAGTCCATCCCAGTTTTGAGGGTGTTTGATTCAGAGACAGGCAAGGGATAGATCCAACCCACCGAGGAATATTTGCTCATATGCGGGACGAATGGATCCGCTCGAAATCGACCAGACCGAGCCATCCCACTTCAACGGCGTCTCTCTCCCGTCTCTGCCGAGAGGCCAAGGGACAAGGGCGGCGGCATCTTCGAGCTCGATGCGTGGCGAAGTTGAGGGAGGCGAAGTCCAAGGCCTGGTGGCGCGGCTTCAGGAGCTAGCCCGTGACCTGGGTGACGCGGCCTCACAAGCTCACGCGCGGGCGACCTGGGCGGCGTGGCCTTGCAAGCTCACCTGCAACCTCGACGGCGTGGCCTCGCGAGCTCACACTCGGATGACCTGGGCAGCACAGCCTCGCGAGCTCGCCTGCGGCCTAGGCGGCGCGGCCTCGCAAGCTCGCTCGAGGCCAGTGCAGCGCGAGGATGCCGCTGCGCTCTATTACACTCCGCTGCCCGCGCGAGGTGACCATGGCGTGGCGGTGGCGCGCAACGAAGGCAGCCTCGACATGGCGCAATGCGGCTAGGCGAGCACACAGGGCAGGGCGACATAGCACGACGCGGCTGGGCGAGCGCATAGGCCGGGCGAGGCACCGGCGGCGCGACCTCGTGAGGTGGGCCGAGGCGGAGACGCGCGGGCAGGCGAGGTTGTGGCCGGTGGCGGCGCGACCTCGTGAGCTCCATGCGGGCGGCGCTAGCTGGACCAAGGTGAGAGGAGACAGGGCGTCATGAGCTCCGGACATCATTCGTGAGTTCACGGGGGCGGCGCTAGCTGGACCAAGGAGCGGGCTGCTATGGTGTGGGAGAGCAATGCGCCATGGTGTTCAATGAAATGCCTGAGTGTACAGCTGCTAACGGACTAGAAAACGTCATTCCTTTGATCCCTCTTTTGCCCCCCCCCCCCCCCCCCAATCAAACACAAAACAAGGCTCATCTCATCCCTCCAATCAAACAGAACATGAGATCATCCCATCCCACTATGTCTCCAAACCAAACATACCCTAAGATAATGTGATGTATTTTGAAAACAAAATGCAGTGTTTTGTGGTATAACCAATTATCCTAGATAGAATCTACAAGCCATAAATCGGTGTGTAGCAATACCATCATCATGTGCCATCTGCCAAATGTTCCTTAGAAATCTGTTTGCAGCTTTGGTGACCCTTTTAAGAAAACAGTATGCAGGTGTACATGCATATGCATGAATGCATCATACAACATGCCTTCTAAAGACTAACAACTACGCCTTTAATCCCCAGCAAGTTGGTGTAGGCTAGCCTTCTAAACAATGTCATGGAGAAAAAAAATGAATTTTAGATTGTTAAATTAGTAAACTAATGACCAGCATGCTTGTGTTCATTAGTTTTTTCAATCAACAAATGATTCAATATAAATAGAAATCAGGAGCAATGAGGTGCATCATGCAAGGCCAAAATAAAAAGATACTAACAGAATTTGCCCTTTCCTCATCCGTGAAGTGTACCCAGATGTCCTGCAGGAGTTGGGGAAAATACAGGAAAATTAGGTCAATGGTTGACAGACAAGAGAAAGAAAGTGCATCGGTTGAACAATTAACAAAGCAAGTACCTCCAGGGCTCCAGTGCGAAAGAGTCTGGTACCATCATACCTCAGCAGTGCAAAGCCAGAGGGTGTCTCAAACAGAACCAAGATGACCCCATACTGGCCTGACCAATGTACTGGAAATAGAAAAGTCAAGCGAAATCAGGCAAAAGCAAGAATTTTTAATAAAGCGATATAAGTTAGCAAGGGATCGGAGGCTGGATGCCTTCCTTCCTGTCAGATCCGCCGCCGCAGCCTGACTATCGCCCGCGCTACAATACCAGCAATAGTCGCCTGCCGACCAGCGGCTCTAGTGACGCCACCGGCCCTCCCACGATTTTCGAGCCCCACCTAATTCCCAGACCCTAACGCGCAGAAGGAAGGGTGAGGAATTTCGGGTCCGTGGATTCGAATCAAAATTGGCTTCGCGAAAACATAATTCACCTCACTACAATCTATGTGTCTTCCGTTGGGAATACATGTTCTAGGCTAGGTTAAGGCCACGCTCTAGGGTTTCATTTCTTATCTTCGTTCGGGAGTGGATGGATCGAGAGAGAAGTATGAAGACTCACTTATACGAGCGATTGAGGATCCTTCCGGAGGAGGAGGGGGAAAGGATAGCGGAGGAGCGGAACCGTCACCCTGCTTCTGTTCCTCTCTCTTCACCGGCCGCACCATGGAGCAGAGCTGCAGGTTTCTTTTTTTTTTAACTGCAGAGCTGCAGATTGCGAAAGGTAAAGAAGAGGCTCTGCGGCCGCGTTGGGATTTGAAAGGTTTATTGGATGCAAGAAGGGAACGAGATCGTCTGACGTGCGCCCGTTGATTCGGCAATGAACGGCCATCCGTTCAGCGCTTGCTCCGTAGCTCGTTTGTCCGGCCCAACAAAGAAAATCTCGGCCCATATTTCGTTCGCAGCGGCTTCATCGTTCCTAGCTCCAGCCTCCACCAAGCCAACGCCGCCGCCCTAGCCCAGCTTGCGCGCGTCGTTCCAGAAAGGAAATCTGGAACTGGTTCTGGATTTCTGGATTCTGGTTTGTGGAAGGCGAGGAGGAACAATCCTCCCAACAAAAAAATGAACTTGCTAATTTTCAGTTACCGCTTTAAACTATTGGATCTTGATCCAATAATTTATGATTATTATAAAAAAATCCTATAAAAGAAAAATTAAAATACAAAGGAAGAAACTATTGAGTGAAAGCTTTCAATTAAAAGCTAGAAAACATGAAATAAAAATGTATGGACTTATGCTAGAAGAAAAGGACCACAAAAAAGAATACATGTATACATCACACAGATTAAAGACGCAGACCTCACGGACATATTCTAGTGATGTCTGTTATGCCTCTCTGGGCGTCATGCGTGTTAGAAGCTTTGTGTTAGAAGCTTTGCGATTGAGACAACAACGAAACCTATCATTGGGCCAAACGTTCAATCTGAAATCAAGTATACCATCACCCTTAAGGTAACTGAACAGAAATGGTTGGGTCGACTTTAAGCATGATCCATCCTCTGAAAATGACACACTACTATATGTCTAAGAAGCAGACAAAGGGGCAGGGAACGAATTGTTTCCCTTGGATGTGTTTACATTTGAAGCTGCTCAGTAAACACCTGACACACCAAGAATAACTTAGTACAACAGTGTAGAGTTCTTACATATATGTATCATTGGGCTTCAGTTCTGCATCCTTAATATAACATATAATTTAACTTCCAGAATGAATTTCTAGCAACAAGTGGCAAAGCCTCTCTACATAAGCTACCTATTGCTGAATGCTGGCTCTTTTTTGTTTGTGTGACAACTCCTCCGCGTGAAAGATGAGCAAGTCAACGAGATCAGCAAACATATTGCTCATAAAATTGGTGCTGCAATGATCCAGTGTATGGTGGATAGGCATCACCATGATGGGTATGGGCCTATGAACTAAGATGAAAAATCTGACAGTCTGGTTTGTAATTGTCCTTGGATGCAGCCTCTTCAAACTTCTTCAGCGGCCCTTCATTCTCTGTCAGGCCAGTCTGGACAAAGTATCGTGTCCACCATGAAGAACTCCGCAACTTCGCCTGGGGGCAATTATGGTAGACTTTGTAAGCGAAGGAATCTACTTTGCAAGTCATGAAAAATCTTCACCACAACAGTTTACATCCTTCAGGAAGTACAGTGTATTATAATGTGGAGCAAATGTATACTTGCATGGAACAACATTATGCCAAAACCAGCACTCTTCTTAAAGGTAAGAACAATCTAAGCCCTCTAAACAAGTAAGACCACCAATAACTAAAAAGACTTCAGCAATAGGCAACAACATTGTCTCAACTTACTTCACAACAGAACATCAGACGACATATAATATGCAATTAAATTCTAAGATATCAATCATCCTATGAATATGTACCATATAAGCAATATTACTACAGCAATAAACAACAGAAAGCTCAAACTTCCAGAGCATCAATGTGCAATGTACAAGCTTAACTGTATTAATATTCGAGCGCTCTGGATTATTAACATGAAAAATGTGTCAATCAACTGGTCTGGCACAGTAAAGTGAGCATCTTATAGTTGATTCATTAGAAAAACGAATTGCATGCTACCATTTGGAAATCATCAATACATACCGGTCTTCCAAACTTTGGTAGTTCAGAAACCTTGGCTTTCTGCTGACCTGGATTTCCTGAAAAATAGATGGAACAAACATTACTCCAGTGATTAATGCCATCTACCACAGAGTTATGTGCACACCACAAAAAATAATGTTTACAAAATAATAGTACAAGGAGTCCTGAAATCATACATATTCAGGCATGGGTAAAATTCCTAAAGCATGGCCCCAGAATAACTTGATACAAAAAAAAAGCAGACTAAAGTTGATATTCCACCTCTTGTACTCCCCCAAGAGTTCAATCATGTATGTACTACAGAGACCTATCATCACAAATAAAAATGCAATACTGCCACGACCTTCAAGATCTTACTGTCATCTTATGTTGGACTAGATCAAGATACAAATTTGGGTAGCTTACATTATAAATATTTTCTCCCCAAGGTTCATCCTTTTTAGTGTGCTTGATTGGTTAAAAAAATCAAGGAGTAGTTCACTTCAAATGAGCATCATTCTAGAAGCAAATATCAAGTATAAACATGAAAAGATTATTATACAAGCAATGGTAGGATACATGCAGTTCTTTATATCATTAAAAAAGTCCCTCCGAAAAACAATGACAGGATCAGAAATTATAGTACAAGCAAAAATCAAGTAAAAGATACTTCTTTTCAAACAGAAGATAAAAATCAATCTTATAGTTATTTGCAGGTACCAAAAACGAATGTCATATCCAAATAGAGAAAAAAAAAGATTCTTTTACCATGAAACTAGCATGCATATGTCAGATAAGATACTTCCAATAAAAGAATAGAAACTGTTTCAAGTAAAAGATGCATACCAGCAAAGATAACAAGGCCATCAGTTGAAACCCTTGCTAGATCTGGAAGTGTTCTGTTCAGATACCTTGGGGTCAGGTAATCTAAAGCATCTGACACGACAACAAGGTTAAAAGAATCTGGCCGGTATGGAAGAGCGAACTTAATATCAGACATACGGACAAAGCCCTTGCGCACAAGACTTTTGCAGCTACTGTCAGCATCTTCCAAATCATAAGGCTCCACTCCCCAAGCTTCAACCTTTTTTTCTTTCAACAAGTTAGAAACTACTGTACAACTATCAGGGCCAACATGGAGGACCTTTTGCATTGAATTGCCATATGCCTTTCTAAGATAAGGAAGTGCCTGCATAACTTCTGATGTGCAAGAACCTGGATGCAGATAAAAAATAAAAGAAATTATTGAGGTAAAGAGGAGCATAAAACTTCCATTGCTAGTACTTCAGGGAAGAAAGTAGAAAAATGGTTACAGCAACCATATAGTTAAAAAAAAACATACTGTTCAGTGCAAAATGGTTCGGCTTAGTTTATCTAGTTTTCCTTGCACCAACATCATAATAATGAATATTCAACTTCAGAAATCATATCTTAAATTAGAGGAATAGCTGGCTATGTTGATGCCTTCTCAAGATCAGGCTACCAAATCCTGGTGGCATGTAGAGTTTCTTAGATTCAGTGGGGTGGAAACTACCCTATCCTATAATCCTATTTATCAACTAATCCATAATTGGTCACTGGTTCATGCCATTGGAACACCCTACTGACTATTCATGGCCTACTGAAGGAACGCCAGAAGCATTTACAAATTACATCAGGCACAACAGTAACAAACATGGAAGTGTTCAACCTAAATGCAGGGTCCTCCTAGGAAGATGCTTCAAAGGAGCCTTTGGGGTTAACGCACAACTAAACAGTGAGAAAACGCAACAATAAATGTATGACAATATGATATTATCTGATACACACTATGGGACTGTTCCAAAACTAGCTAAAAACATTGAATTGTATCTTTTGGTAGCAAGTACAACTTGATATCAGAAAGACCAAAAAAGAAAAATAATCAAGGCACAATTCTAAGTGACATATCAAAGAGCAAGACTGAGGCTGTGAGGCAGACTAGAATTATGCGTGAGTTTCCAAAAATGACATCACCGAGCAATTTGGTAGCAAACACAATACTGATATGAAAAAGAAGAATTTACCTTCAGCCCTGCTCACAGACTCCCTGCTCGTAACAGTTACACCTGGACAATAGAGAAAGAGTCATAACAAGAAGCAAAACAACACTTCAATTAATACTTATAATACAAGCAACCAGTAATGGCACTGCAGAAGTACATGGATAACAAGTTTGAAATGCAGCATTGAGCAGAAAAGAACAAATTAGGTATCAAAAGCCATGTGTTTGTTTCCAGAACTTGAGGAAGAAAATATGCAAGGGGATCTAATTTGTGAGTCTTCGACCAACCTGAGCCGCTGTTGAAGTAGGCGACCAGAATAATGACACCCTGTGAACACGAAACACCGACACCATCAGCAAAACACATACGAGCATCTGGCCATCTAACAATTAGCGATTGAGTGTACATATAACAAAAACAAAAACAGAAAAAAAAAAAGGGGGGGAAGTTACCAAGACGACGAGGGCAATGGTCAGCACGGGCGGCGAGCGTGACTTGGGATGGAGCAGGCCGCCGACGGACGGAAGTCCCCCGTCCGTCATCCGCCGGCTAGGATTCACCGACCTCCTCGACATCCTCGTCCCGCCCCCTTACACGCTCTATTCCCACTCGTCGGTCACCACCTGCCACGAACAACTCGCGCGCGTCAGATTAATAGCGATAACCGGAAGAAAAAAAAATCAACGAAATTCTCACAATGCCGCGGCAGATCGACGCCCCCGCGGATCGGAAACTCCGGCGAGCGCGAGGAGGCGGGGGGCCCGTACCTCTGGCAATGGCGGCGGCGGGCGGGGACGCGGAGGAGGAGGAGCCCGGCGGCGTTAGGGTTGCGCGCGTCGGATCTGAGGCGGGGGAGGAGGATGGAGTGAGGCGGAGTGGGGAGCGAGCGGCCCGAGTGGGTGGCGATCCGGCGCGATAGGGACGCCAGGCCACGCCACGCACGGGAATGGGATTACTTGCGATGATGATGAAGCTGATGGCGAGGTGGGCAAGCGCGTGCGAGATTAGTAGTACTATGCAGATGCAGATGAGTACAACGCCATTAGCGACCGAGGTTTTAAGATTGAGTGGAGCGTGGCCAAGATTTTGTTCGCGGATGTCGGTCGTCGTGGCCTTCGGGACACTGACCGATGGGCCTTGGTGGTCTTTTTAATGTTTGCATCTACTAGTACTAGTATTTTGGTTGTCGCCCACCCATCTCCATCTCATCTGGCACCTCACAGGTAGTAGAGTGGTTTCCGGCCCAACCCAATTCGCTCGTCCTCGCTCCTCAACGACGTTGACCCGGTCGCCGCTTGTCGACGCACAAATGGATGTGCTGAAACTGTCCAGAATGCCATTGCATTCCTCTCATCAAAAGAAAAAGAATTCTAGGCGCTGCCTAACAATACAATCCGCTCATCTCATCAGAAGCAAAAGAAGACACTTTCGTGCCTAACGCCAGTACGCAATCATAAATCATAATTCCGCAGCCTGCATGGACCCATGAGACTCTTTTGACTCGGTTTAAATAGTAATCTCGAGCAGACCTGAGTAATCAAATCTGCAACATGGTTTTATCAACTTAATTAATAATCTCATATATCTACATGTGGACATCTCAGTGTTTCTCAACAGCACTCTATTTCTCAATTTACAATTTTCCAAGTGCTTCATGGTCCTCTCCATCTCCGCTCCGGGAAGCACAGGCAATGGGGGGGAAAGTGGCGGTAGTAGAAACCGGTGCTCAATTTCCTCGGTCATCTGCAGAACAGGGTCTCCTTTGTGGGGTTTCCAGTGGTTGGGTTCACTCTGGTTAAACAAGCAAGTCGGTGAGCACATCAGTCCAGCGACGAGTGCGCATTCGGTATTCATGCTTTCTTACCCGTCAGCAATTTTGCAGAGGTACTCACGCTGATCGTCTCGCAGTGGGACATCAGTAAAGTCTGCGTGAAGGAAAGATTGAGTGCAAATTAGATGTGGAATTGAATAGGAGGACTGGTCCATAATAAGTGATATATAATTGATCATGGACCAATAATCCAATAATGAATGGAGACAGCCAGACAACTTGGTATGGCCATCACGGACGTGCAGCAATTGCAAATGGTACTTGCCTGCTCCATTTATGTTGGCGCCTTTGAAAGATGTATTCCCTGTGGCGAGTGCCCCTTCTAGGTTGGCATTTGTTAAGTTTGCCTGCAGTATGGTACAACAAGGGAATTCATCGCTAAACTGTTGCAGCGAAAGAAAACAACTGAACCTTTTTACAGTTCTGTTCAGGTAAGCAATAAATAAGTTATCAGTACTGCGTGCCAACATGGCCTGGCCTGTAACTGACATGTGTGGCGTTTTGAACTCTGAAGAGAGTGAGACCTGACCAATATGACTCTGATTTGAGGATCACTCATCAGTATAGATGAGAGTGAGATACTACTTGTTTGCATTTTCCAGCATAATAATTCCGCCATGTGCACAGCCGGTTATCCAGAACGAAAAGAATATGCGGCTTCTTCTGGATCAATGTTACCTTGTTCAAATTTGCCAGCGAGAAGTCGGCGCCTCTGAGGTCGGCGTCAGAGAGATCAGCACCTGAATTCGCCAACAAAATATACTGAGTTCGTTCTCCGTGGAATCAAAACCAAAATTGACAGTCCACGGTTTCAGAGAAGCTTAGATATTCGAGGACACGGTGAAACAAACAATCGCACTAGTACTAACTTGTGAGGTCTGCGTCGAAGAAGCTCGCGCCGAGCAGGTTCGCGCCTTTGAAGTTGGCCTGCCTCAGTATGGACTAGAGAAGTAGAGAGGAACACGAACACCCAGGACAGGCGCCATTAGCGGAGAAGAAATGTGAGCCAACCATCAATGAAATCGCCAACCGAGCTGAATCGCGGGTTTAGTACCGTCTTGAAGTCCTGCTTGACGAGCGTCTGGCCGCTGAAGTCCTTGCCGGTGAGGTCCTGCCCCCGCGTCACCTGCTTCCCGTACGGCCCTCCTCCCTGCCCCCAAACACACCACACACCGTCAGCATCCTGATCCTCCCCAAGACCCCAACCTTGAGAGAACACGAATTAGGCAGAGTTTTAGTAGATGACGGACGATGAATGCCAGGGACGGGTCGGCGACGAGGAGCGAGGCGGCGACGAGCGCCGCCGCGCCGGCATTGGCGAAGTGGAAGTGGACGGACGAGCGCGCCGGCGCGGCCGCCGGATGCGCGGCGCCAGTGGTGGCTGCCGGAGGGGACGGGGCGAGCTTGAGGATGACCATGGCCGCGAGCAAGCGAGTTCTAGAGTGTTTTTCGTCTTCTTCCCTTGAGCAATGTTGCTGTGTTTTATCCACCTTATCTGATCCAGGTGCCACTTGGCCAGTCACTCAGCCAATCGATCGCCACGGTGGTCACTCACCGACGCACGAGGCAATGACACGACGCCTCCTTTTCTCTCTAGTTTTTTTTTTTTTAGAGAAAAGGTTCCACCCCAGCTTCATTAGAAAGCTCAATGTCAGGAAGATAACAATAGAAGAAGTACTGATACATCGACTTGAAACTATTCTGAACCCCGCTCGCAGGCGGTCCGAGCTATTACAGAACTAGCTCCAAAAACTCCAGCCACTCCCCGACTTTTGCATTAGGAAACGTTCTCCTGCCTTCCTTCAGTCTTCAGTTCTTTGATCTTCTTCCTCATGCGTCGATCAACTGCATCCACCATCTTCTGTTCCTCGCCCGCCAACAAAAGCTTCCATTGCTGCATCACCGAAATAATTTTAAAGATAATGTCCCTGGGTGTGTTAATCAGTTTGCCTTCAATAGCCATTTTATTCCTAATTTTCCACAGAGTCCAACAAACTACTCCAAGACCAAACAGAACCACCTTATTTCCCTGATGCGTTCCCCCCAACCAAAATGCTGAGAAATCCTCAATCGAAATTGGGCGCCTATCCCAACCAAGTGCCTCCTTAATCGTTATCCACACAAATTGACTATTCACACACTGTAAACATGATATGGTTTACATCCTCCACTACACCACATAACTGACAGTTAATCTCCCCCTTCCAGTTCCTCTTTTTAAGTTGTTCCTCCTTTTCTCTCTAGTTTTTTTTTTTGGGCGACAATTGCAAACTCAGTCCTGTTTTTGACCTCAATTCTGAAAATGGTTCTATTTTTCCAACTTTGCAAAATCGGTCCTGTTTTTTAAATCTGAAGCAGCCGTTCACTCTTGTTTTCACCTTCCGTCAGCTGACTGATGTTTTCTGGGATTAATGAAAAACAAAAAAGCACAGAAAAAGAAGAAAAGACATATTTACCCTTCACTCCCTCTAACCCAGTCCCGACCCTGAGCTTCAAATCGAGGGCCGAGTTATCTGTCTCCACTAGAGCTCCCGAACCCTAACCCTAACTTCCATGATGGCGTTAGCAGGGGTGAGCACGGGCGGACGTGGGGACACAACCGAGCGCGGGTGGGCGCGGCCGAGCAAGGCTGAGCGCGCGAGCGCGGGCGGGCGCGACCGAGCGCGGGAGCACAGGCGATCGTGGGCGGGCATGACCGAGCGCAGGCGTTTATGCCGCCAAGCGGGCCGCGACTGAGCACTACAGGGGGCCTCGACTTCTGGTGGCGTGAAGGGCCTCGACGTGAAGGAGGAAGACGGCGGGCTAAAGAAGATGGCTTCGGATTTCAGTTGCCCACAAAGTATTGGGTACAAAATTTCTTCCTTCATTTCCCCATTTCTTCCTGATTGAACTAAATTGAAGTCATAGTTAGATGAATGTGTAGTAGTAGTTAGACAATTGCAATTGCATTGCTACTTATGCTTCATGTTTCTATTTACAGGGAAGTGAATGTTGTCATTAAAATGCGTTCATATTTTAGGCTTCCAGAAGGAGGGCCTAAAACATATTACAGAAGGAAAACTCTATCGTCAATTGTTGTTGATGCAAACAAAAATAGCCTGATGTAACTAATTAATCATATAGCTGAGGAATTTATATGGGGCCCTAATCAATATATCACTCTGTGGTGCTCATTTGAAGATAATGAAGATGTGTGTGTTCAAATAAAAAGTGATGAACAATTGTTTGAATGATTTCAGCTGAACTTAGAAATAGGTGTGATGTATATTAATGTTGTGATAAAAGATGGTGTTGTTCCACTATAATGTACACCTACCAAACGTGCATTGCACCCTACAACTAGAGATAGGATACTAGAAACACCAAGTACTCCATCACTAGATCTAGATCCTCTTGTTGATCCAACTCAACTCACACAAGCCACACCCACTAAAGAGAGAGCCACACCCACTAAAGAGAGAGCCACATCCACCAAAAATGGCAAGAAATCCAAAAGACAAGCACATGATGAGGACCCAATTGGTATTGATGAGAAGGGCATCTATTCTGACACTGATTCTCTAGTGGCATTGAGTGACAGTAGTTATGACACAAATTTGGTTGCCTCATCTGACTCTGACATTGATTATGATCCTGATAATGAGATAGTAGATGAGGATGATGAGGACATCCCTCCATTCTCATATGATGTTGACGATCCATACATTGAAGTGGGTATAGTGTTTCCAGATGTGCAACAATGCAAGGAAGCAGTCACACATCATTGTATGTACAATTGTTATGAAATTTACTTTGTCAAATTTCTCAATGATGCACTCTTAATATTCCTTTGTTGATGTAGGAAAAGGACTAGAAGTGGTTGTACATGTTGTCTTTCCGACGCGTGGAACATAGAGAATGCATGAGACACTTGTGGAAGAACATGAAAAAGCATTACAAAGGGCCTTTATTTTCTCGGAACATGTGGGCAGCAGCTAAGTGTTTTATAACTGAGAAGTACAAGTATCATATGGGGAAGATAGAGGAGAAGAGTCCTGATGCATTGGTATGGTTGGATGATAATCATCCACACATATGGAGTAGAAGCAAATTCTCGGATGAATGCAAGGTAGACTTATCTGAAAGTTTTAATAGTTGGGTCTCCAAAACTAAAGATATGCATATTGTGCAAATGCTTGACCAAATAAGATAGATGATCATAACCAAGTTTGAACTGAGGCGCAAAATTGGTAACAAAATGGTTGGAAGAATCATACCGGCTATCACAGAGGCTCTTAATGCTCAAAGCAAGAATATCAAGGGCCATGAAGTGCTAATATGTGGGAATGGCACAACTGAAGTAACAGTGGCCACTGTGAGGCATGCAGTGAATTTGGGAGAAAAGACCTGTAGCTGTAGAGCTTAGCAAGTATGTGAAAAGCCTTGCATGCATGCTTTAGCTACCATTGCCAAGGTCAGTTCTATGGTAAATATGGAAGATTTTGTCCATAACTACTATTCTGTTGAGAGGTTTAAAAAGGCTTATGAGGATACTTTCAAACCAATGACCTCTCAAGAACAATGGACACGGTTTGATCTTGGCTATAAGTTGAAGAAGCTCACATTGAGGAGGAAAGCCGGGAGGCCTAGAGTATCTAGAATCAAAGCATCTGATAAGCTCGGTAACAAAAAGAAAAGAAAATATACTGAGTGTAATGAGCTTGGTCATACAACAAAATATTACCAAGGAGGCTCTATAGCTAGTCAAAGGAGGAAGCCTATACCTACACATATATCCAAGTAAGTGATAAATTTGTCTTGCTGATTTTTGTCTTGCTATTTTTTTCTATTACTAATTTTGATCCTCTTTGAAACCTAGTGCAAGTGGAAGTGTAAATGGGTCTGCAGGTGAAAGTGGCATTGGGGCTGCTACTGAAAGTGGAGGTGAGGCGGTAAGTGGAAGTGAAAGTGGAGTGTCATTGGTAGTAGAAGGAGACAGGGGAGAGGTAGGGGAAGGAGTGGAAGTACTAGAGAAAGATTTGCTGCATTGTTTGGTCTTTGAAATGTGATGATCAGTTGGACATGTAATGGTGGATATTACTTTGTATCTTAGATGAGCATGTAATTGTGAGTATTCTTGGTTTTGTTATGTGTCAGATTTGTGATGCTTATAATTGATGGATGCTACATATCATATCTATGCTTCTTAGTTTTCCTTGTTCTTCGTCAGTTCTAGTCAAAATTAAGTTGAAATGCTGTTAAAATTTTGTCAAATTTATGGTCAGATTTTATATAAATTATATAATATACTAGCAAAATACCCGTGTGTTGCCACGGATCTTTGTTAAAAAAATTTATTGTTAGAATGTTTTGTTAACTGTAAAAGGTTTTCAGTTAATCAATTTTTTGGCTTGAGCATTTGCTCTATTTTTATTTTGTTTTACTTTTTTGAGTTTTGAAAAGAATATTTATTATAGTAATTTTGGAGTGAGTTATTATTGAAATTCTTGTTTATTAGTTTTCATCTAAAATATTATATTAAAATAATAGATGATTAATTGTTGTTAATATGAAATATCGAATTGAATAATTTTGGAGTGAGTTATTATTGAAATTCTTGTTATTAGTTTTCATCCAAAATATTATATTAAAGCAATAGATGATTAATTGTTGTTAGTATGAAATGTCGAATTGAAATCATAGTCCAATTCAATAAAGGATTAGAAAATAATTCAAAAACGACTCAAACTGATTTGTGAATCATTGTATGATACAAACTGAATACGACAACATTACGTAAACATCTTAATACGAAAAAATGGTCCAAATAACCTTACCTCAATTAATAAGTTGTATAGAGATAATTAATTATTGTTAGTATGAAATATCAAATTGAAATCAGAGTCCAATTTAACAAAGAATTAAAAAATAATTTAAAAACGACTCAAACTGATTTGTAAATCATTGTACGATACAAACTGAATACGACAACGTTACGTAAACATCTGGATACGGAAAAAAGTGATCTAAACGACCTCACCTCAATTAATAGATTGTAGAGATATTCAAAATTTAAAATTATTTAAATTTTATTATAAAAGTTTTTTAAATATCTGAAATTCAGTTCTATATTATTGAGTGCCTAGAATATAACCAAATCTGCAAACCATTGATGAAAACAGGACTGATTTTGCAAAGGGCATATATGTCTTTTCACAGACCAGTTAACACCGTTATCACCTCCAAATAGAATAGGACTGCCATGTTGCTTCAGATTTGAAAAACAGAACCAATTTTGCAAAGTTGAAAAAACAGTACCGATTTCAGAATTGCCGACGGAAACATCACTGGTTTTGCAATTGGCCTTTTTTTTTTTCCGAATTTTAGTTTTGCTGACGTTTTCGTCTTCTTCCCCGCCTCTGGACTGGAGGCTGGAGATCGATGGCCACGGGTTTGGTCGCCGGCGAGTTCGGGTCCTGAATCTCACCTGCGGCCTGCTCGCCGCTGGCAGCTCCGGCGATTCACTCGAGCGATTCTGATTCCTTTCTTTTAGCAGGACAGAGAATCCTTGTGTGGAAATCGGGTCCTTTGGCTCGAGCAGCGGACCGATGTGTAGAAATAGGGTTCCGCACCTCCGGCCTGGACAGACGACGAAGAGGACAGCTGCCGGCGACTGAGCCCGGAGGAGGATGAGCCGGTAAAGAACGGGGGACTCGAACCAGGAGGCACAATGCAAAGAAATATTCTAAACGAGGGGGGGGGGGGGGGGGGGGTGTTCTATAAATATTTGAATCGCGACTATTAACCACGATCTAAATATTTGCATTATGCCCCCTAATTTGGATCGCGGTTAATAGTCGCGATCCAAACCAGGGGGCGATTTGCAAAGTGTCCGGACTCTCTGGCGAAGTCGCCCTGCCGCCGGCGACCTCTGCTGGGCTGCCGGCACTACATCCAACCTTGTGTGCAGGCCTCGGCGGCGCCGGAGATGGAGCCCGACGCTGCGTTCCGAAGTTGGGCGGAGACGAAGACGCGCTCCTATCCACCACGGCGCCGATGCGACTGGTTGGCTCTGCTCGCCGCCGCCCCGCAAGAACCAGCGGCGCATCTGATTTGTTCCGTGTCTTTAGTCCCAGCAATGCCGTCACCGCAGTCGCTTTCTCTTCCTCCTCGTCTCTAAAGAGCTTGGCCGCCGGTGGGAACTCGCGGTCTCCGGTGCTATGCTGGACAGGGAACCACAGGTGAGGTGAGCACTGGAACCTAATTTCTCTGGTCTCCTCCGGCTTGGCCCGTTGTCTCAAATTGCAATCTAAGCCACAATTTCACATGTTCATTCCAATTTCCCTCCATCTTTAACTGGTTTCAGAGTATTTGCCCGAATTGGGATGATATAGTCGCGCATCGAGTCAGCAGCAGTTAGCACACAAGAAATGTGCAGCGCCGGTGAAGAGAATCTGCTCGTGCCTTTACTTTGTATAAGTGGTTCTTCAATTGGTGTTTGTGTACTCTTTAATTCTCACATTTTCATGCTTCGGTAATCTTCTCATTCCAATTGATTAGCAGAAAACAACAGAAATCAGAGGCTCAGAGCATGATTAAACTAGCACAGCATCCTCCTCTTCTGATACTGCCCATTTCTTCACACTAGAGGTTAGAAATTTAACATCGACGACATATGTGATTGTGACATGGTGGTAACTGGTAAGTGCTTCAAACTAGGATCGCAAATTTACCATGAAGTGTAACGCTAAAAAAAAAGTAATTTGAGCAAATTTATTCATTGTCAAGCAGTCAAGCACCATTTGATCATGGTTGTGGACTAGTGGACTATGCAAAATTGAGAAATTCAGTTATGCCGTGGAGAAATATATTATCACTTTCCACCTTCTCTTTTGCAATATATTATCTTTGAAGCATTCAAGAATTCTGTGCACCAATACTAGCTTTTTATGGTTGTAATGGATCAGAAAGAACCGAGATGAGTTAGCGTAGAGTCTCTGTTTCATGCGGTGTATTGTTTTCATTTTTCTTTCACTGCTAAGCCTGTCACACGTAGTTGAATACCACAGATAGAAAACATTGTTGATATGGTCCACAACTAGCCTTTAGTTCACAGCCTACACAGTTGTTATCTGGTAAAATCCAAAAGCAACATGTTACAAACACTGATTTTGTAGTTACTCCATTAGGCAGATAACGAAGGACAACAATGATCTCTCTGCAGAGCCACTGGCCATCTATGAAGTAAGTAACATGCAATGTACAACTTATGAATCCGATTGCAAATAGTTTTTTCTCTCTCTATTTTCTCTCTCTATTTTCTCCATCTTCCTTGCTGTTTTCGCTGGCTCTTTTGTCTTGCTGAATTAACATGTTGTCCTGTGCTGCATAATTCTACTTCACTGGCAAATAGTTTAGTACCCCGTTTTAACTTTTTTGTACTGCAATCACACTGAACCAATTGCAAGGTGCAGTATAGTAAATCTCGAGTCAGTGAAACTTTACAGTTTGTCAGAGGTTGAGTTAGTGATTACATCCCCAGGGAAAGTTGATTTGCTATTCAATAGATGGTTCATTCATCCATCGATTTTTTTTTCTGTTTGAAGTTGGACCAAGGATCCATATATGCGAGAATGTATTCTAGTGGTCTTCTTAGCCTGAAATGTTACACCTTACTTTTAGTTGCAAATATACGTTTTTATTAGCGTTTTGCTTTATATCACCTGTGTGTAGCTGGCTTGGTGCAAGCATACTATTATCTAAAGCTACCGATCAAACCTGCCCTATACTGGCTAGCGAGTTCGTTCCCTTATTTTTGGTTGGTACCATACAAGGAGTGGTCCTCAGATCATAGGATGTGTTGTCATTCCATATCACTATTTCACTCATTCTAGGAGCGAGGTGGTTCCTTTAGTCCTATCAATCATTCTTAACCTCGTATATATATCCAGCGGCGTCTTGATGTTCCAAAAAGCCAGAAGTTTACTGCCCTTTGTTTGCTATTACTCTGTAACTCTGTATTTTCTTACTTTTTTATAGAAGAGAGCTTACTAAGGACTAAGTACTATTACAAACTATACTAGACATACGTCCCAGCTTGGCAAAGCTCTGGATATAATCTGGGATATTTACTTACTAACTGATTTGTAATGTAAAAAGTATGGGTCTGGTGCTTGTTTACAATTGCCTTTTCTTTTATCAGTTACTACCTTTTCATTTGCTGGAGGCAGTTTTGGATTGAAACAAAAATATACCTCAATCTAAATCTTGAACTGTATCAGAGAATGAATCTGGCTTATTCTACAGCCATCGATCCCTTTGACAGTTGTTGCCTCTTTCATGGAAGCCCTGCCGCCCCATTCTGCCTGTTTATGCAGATTCGAGAGGCCATGAAAGGCTTCGTGATTTTTGCCCATATTTGAACAGCCAAAATACTACTAAAATGGGGCACTATCAACCATCTTCACACACATCTCTGTTTGGAATTCAAGTAAATAATAAGCATTGGCTACTCGAATACCATGGGCAATTCTTATCCACTTCACATTTCTGTATACTTCTGTAATGATGCTCGAAAGTCAAAACCATACAGAAGTCTACACAGGTATCAAACGGATGGGTGTATACTTCTGTATGGTTTTGACTTTCAAGCATCATCACAGTCTGTTGCCTCCATCAGTGAACCATTTCTCATTTTGCCTGTTTCGTGCAAATTGGAGAGGCCATGAAAGGCTTCGTGACTTTTGCCCATTTAGACAGCCAAAATACTACTGTAGTGATAAAATGGAGCAATATAAACCATATTGACACACGTTGCTGTTAAAATTCAAAAATAAATAAACATGCGCTACTCTAATAGCATGGACAATCCCATATCCATTCTACATCTATATATATTGTGATGATGCTCGAAACTATACAGAACAACAAGACTGGCTTCTGATAATAAATATATTGAAACTGCTCGAATAACAAGAAAATTCACGCCAGAAATTATCCACTGCCATTTATTTATCAGAAAAAGAAAAGGCTAAAACTGGTTGAGTCTAACAACAAAATCAAACCCGATTGCTCGCTTCAAGGATCTCCTGTATGACCCGCTTCAAGGACCATTCCGCCGCAAGAAGCGAACCATGACTAGCTCCACGAAGCTTGATCGTCTTGTACTGATGATGCTCCGGCCGCCTACTCATCTCCTCGTCGAACGCCAGCATGCTGGCCAGGTTGATGGTGCCGTCCCCGTCTCCGTACACCACCTCCGGCGCCGCGTCGAAGTCCCCGTCCCAGTACACCATCTGCTCCGGCGTGTTGGTACCCACGCCGTTGACGCACGTCACGGGCACCACCACGGGCATGGGCGGCGCCGCCGACCTGGAGGGAAGCTGCCGCCGCCGCCTCCTGAACGGCTCCACGGCGTCGCCGGCGCCGACGTCGGCGAGGAGGTCCTCCATGTCGCGCTCGCGCGCGGTGTAGTTCCGCTTTTGCGTGACCACCACCGGCTTCGTGTTCGTGAACACCGCCGGGGACGGGAAGCCGAAGAGCGCGGACTCGAAGGTCCTCCACATGGGCCGGAGCGACATCGGCGTGGCCGTGGGGACGTCGAGGAGGCCGGAGCCGGAGACGAAGCCCATCACGGGGAGCACGAACCCGGCCGAGGCCGGGAGCGGCGAGACGAGGAGGAAGTGCTTGATGTACTTTTGTTGCCATGATGGCGGCGCGGAGGAACTCGAGCGCCACCATGCCGCCCTGGCTGTGGGCGAACAGTATGACCTTCTTATTCTTGGTGATGCTGCTGGCATGCTCGATGAGTGACGTCAGCTGCTGGAAGTAGCGGAAGTAGACCTGGGACGGCTGGCCCGGGACGCGGCGGAGGTCGTACGGCGCGCCGAAGAGGGTCTCGCCGTCGACGTACCCGAGCCGTTCCAGCTCCGGCCTCAGTTGTCGGAGGCACAACTCTCTGCATCATAACAGTACACTGAAAAATTCATGTGTGTTTGTTATTTTAAGCTAAGAGAGAGACTGAAGTGAAGAGCTACTACTACTAGATATATATGCATATATATGCGTTCTTCTTATTATTACGGGTGAAGTGGGTTGCTGTGGAAGCCGGTGGAGGAGCCGAAGTTGAGCACGCGGGTCTCGACGCCAGGGAAGTTACGGTAGTCGTTGGACTCGGGGTCGTAGACGAGGCTCATCTGCTCCATGAAGCAGGGCACGTAGTCGTGCGCGGCGATGTCGGAGGCGTTGTGCCACAGCCCGAACCAGCCCTTCCCTTTCATGGCGCCGCAGCGCGGAATGGAAGGCCGGTACGCGTCGGTGAGCCGCGCCTCCAGGTCGCTGCAGCTGCCGCCGGGCACAAGGACGATCGGGTGGAGCTCGTCGTCCACGCCATGATGATGGTTACTTGCTTGCTGGCGGTTATTGCTCGCCGCGGGTAAGTACTCTTTGAGGGATGCGGGGAGCAGGAGCACGAGCAGAGACAAGACAAGCAGAAATACAGAAGTAGTAGCCATGATGGGTCGTCTCCTTGTTGGTCTGGTACTAAAAATATACTACCAGCTAGTGCACTCTCGACTTGATTTACGATCTTCATATTTTATACCTCTCGAGTTGGCTGCTAGCTAGTACCTCCACCAGTTGAAGAAACATGAGCGTGCATCACGAGCTGGTTTTAATTTCTCTCCGTGTCCCGGCCTTTCGTCTCTCCTTCCGCCGGCCAGTTAATAAGAGTTCAAAATGAGGAAACCACGACGTAGTAAAGATTCCATGATTATCCACGATTGTCGTACTGCACTTGCATCAGAGTATCGATAATGCCGACTGATTAACATTAGATTTAATCTCTACAATCTATTAATTAAGGTGTGTTCGTCCACTTCGTGCCCACAAAGTTAGAGATTGAAACCAAATCGGTTTCGTATCTTACATATCAAGTACCGAACTTTAAAAATCATAACTCCCTCGCCCAGAGCTCAAATTAAGCAAACTCGGACTCTATATTATAGCTATCAAAAAATTCTACAACTTTAGTATTCAATGAAAGTATAGATCCCACCGTTTTGACTTCCAAATATGCGATGTAAAAATATTTGTTCTGATTCAGACTTCTCTGCGCAGGTCTCTGTGCGGGATTCATATCTTCTAGATCTAAAGTCCAAATAATATGATCCACATATGTTTCGAAAAGGTTTCGACGAGATCTATAATTTTTGTGTTTTAACTTTTTCTATTGGAGCAAGTTTTCAAGTTTAAAATCGCGTTGAAATGCAGTGCTATTTTATAGACTGTGTAAATTGATTTTTCCTTTCAGATAAAACTTCTATAATATGGTAAAAAATGTTAAAAAATTATTACTTTTGACATATAAAATAGTATACTAAGAAGCACTAATAGTAATATAAATATGATCTTTCATATAAAAAATATCAATAATATTGTATATATCTAATAATTATATTGTGTAAATAATTTATATTTAAGTTATAAAAAATATTTTATTTTTTAAGTCCGTAGCAACGCACGGACACTTTGCTAATATGAAATAAAATAGTTTATTCAAGAAGATATTTTATCCAAACCAACTGGCCGGGGACGCTGACTAAGAGTATTTTATTTAAGTAATACGCCGATATTTAACTGTTGACGGATCCAAGCCTTGTCATGTGTATCAGTGAAATACTTTGTTTAAGACTAAGACAAAACAAAAATTTGAGTATACGTATTGGACAACAACTATATCTACTCTATCCGGATGCAAAATATTGACGTTAGGACAAGCAGAATAGTTTGAACTAGTTTGCTTGTTTGAACGGCAATAATTTCATCCGGAGGAAGTATATTACAATATTTAGAAGAGCAACAAAACTAGTACTACATGTATTTCGTTTACCTCGCTTGAAAGACAAACAAAGATTCATCATTTTACAGACTTCACAATACAATATGCTCCTTCCTTTCTCGCACCAATTTGGCAATTAGATCCTTGGTAGTAATATATATCAACGAGCTCCACAAACACAATTAATGATAATACACCGAAGAGGATATGATTATTTCGTGTAAACTAATAACTTCAAAAATGGCATTACAATGTGTTTCTTCCATTTCACAACAGGAAAAAAGAGGTTTTTATTATCTTAAATGCCTTAGAGAGAGGTTGAAGAGTGGAAAATCTCTCTTAAGACCTCTGAAACATTATTCAAAAGTTGTCTTATATTCGACTCTGGTGAGAAATATTTGGAAGATCCATATACCATATAGTATTATTTTTTTTAATATCATAATTTAATTTCTTTTGTTGATATGATACATCATCACTACAATAGAACGCACCAAGGTTGTTAGGTCGTGGCAGACGGCTCCACAAAATCTCTCTTGTAGAGGCCCGACGAGGACGAGGCGTGCGCACAAAAACTCGAGCGCCACCAGTCCTCTGAACCGAGAAGGATGGCCTTCTTTTTGTGCTGGTTGTTGATGCAGGCGTCATCGACGAGCGCCATAACAATTGCAGAAGTAGCGGGTTGGAGTAAAATCGGGACGGCTGGCCGGGGATCAAAGGGACGTGACGGAGGTCATATGGCATGCCCAATATATAGTGTGGCGCCGTCACGGTACCCCATCTGCTCGATAACTTCAGTCTCTACAGCAATGGCAGTGATCATGGATCAGTGCGTGTCTATTTGTTTCAACACTGAATAATGCTTTATTTTCAGTTCAAACAACTGAAGACTAAACACACAAACGATCATGGTATATTTATGAGTCGTGACTTTTAAATATCTAAACAGTTAGTAATTTTAAAAAAATAAGATAAAAAGATAACAGACTTATAGCACCGATAACAAATATGCTATTTAAGAAATGTTGGATTGATAGGTAGTCCAAACCTCTCTCCCTACTTCAATGAAACGGTAGGCTAATATCGGACGGAGGCAAGTGACGAGAACTAAGACAGACTATACCAACCTCTCCGTCCATTAAAAAACGACAAGATGATATTATACGTCAAGTTCACAACCAAAACGAGAGAACTCATTATGTGAGCTCATGTTCATCATAAGTCGGCTTTGAGTTCGAGAGGAGAGGGGAGGGGGGGGGGGGGGGGGGAGGTGTTGGAAGGAGAGCAAACGAGGTAGTACCTTGTCACCACTCTGATAGTTAGGTGGTGTATAAGATGCTACGACAAATGTGGCGGGGTCTGGATAAAGCATGATATGTGGTGCTCCATATTTATAAAACAAAAGGTCAAATATAAATATGTTTATATAAAAATTAAAATATGAAAATAGTTTTAAGTAGCTTTATATTATTATTATAAAAATACAAATCTATTTTTAAGCATCTACAAAAAATGCTCTAAGATGTGAATTTCTTGTTCTCGAAACAAATAAGGTGGACAGAGCATCTTTCCTAGAGAAAACAGTCTCCTCCCTACGGACACAGGTATCCTTGTCCCAGACACAGACAGAAAGGAGCCAACTGCAACTGTTATTCTCGAAAGGCAGTCTATTCCTCGTCGCCGGCGACCCCCGTCGCCGCAGCTGCCAGGATGCCGGTGAGGGTGGTCGACACAGCCGCTCCTTCCTCCCAGACCTCCACAGGTTCCCCTACTCCCTTTCCTCCCATATCGACCTTATGCGCGGATGCTAGGTTCCGTTTGGTATACCCAGGTTTAGATCTCCTGCTTGATCCCTCGATTGCGGTGGCTCGATCAGGCGATGCGTCCACGTTGGAGTCCTATTTGAGGATTATTCGTAATCGAGATTGACCGTAACTGATGTTTGTACTTTGTAGGGCTGCAATCAATAATTTGGTACTGATTTAGGTGATTTTGATCCTTTCTTCTGCACAAATTACTGCTTTCAAGTATTTCGATCCATTGAAATGTTCGCGTTTTGGTGCCAAGCTTTTCACGAAGCCTCCCTAGATAGTCAATTGTTGGTAATGTATGTCTGGTGCCCTGGTTCTTTTGAATCATGCTGAGTTAGGGGCCATAACATCACTTCCGGTATCACACTGTGGGTATATAAATTATAAATCATATATTACTGTTACTGATTGCTTGGTTTCAGAAAAAAAAACATTTTATGTTGTGCTTTCAGAACCAATTGGCCTATGTATATGGTCAAGTTGGGGAATTGCTTTGTTATTTTATTAAGCTCAAATTCAGCATGCCATACTGATTAAAACATTGGTCGCAGGTCAAGATGCAAATGCTGGACAACCATCTCCTCCTAGTTGTTCACTCTTAAGTGCTGGAAGGGTACGTTTTTTGTGTTTTCTTGTTTGAGCTGTCAAGTATTTGGTAAGAATAGAGATGGTTATTCAGTAGCTAGAATGCAAGGCCACTGATTATTGTACGTCTATGGTATCAGTTATGGCCTTCCATCATGTTGTCTTAAAGCCGAGGTGAAATCACATTGGTGTTTTGGGCGATAGGTTGCAGCATTCATGATACCATTGATTTTGTAACCTGAATTTATAGACTTGATCATTTGTTCTAGGTTTTTCATGTGACATTGCGTAGGATTCCACTGACCAAATCTATTTGTATCTTTCTTTTCAGTGTTTTGCTGGAACTCAGAATGTTTCAAGCCTACAGAAGGATGAAGCATGGAAAGTTAATGTGCGCATCCATGGTTGTGATCTTGAACAGGGTTATTTATGTGGAACTATGGAAGCACTTAATGTTCCCTTAGCGGATACACCTGTGAGCTACTCCTCTATCCTTTCACTTGGACTCTGTATTTTAAATGCTTCAACATTTATGTAACAAAACATTCATATACTGAACCATGGCCAGTTGTTCTATGACGCTACAAAATCAGCTACTATTCGTCCCTGTGACGCCCTGTTTCATATTGCACTGAACAAGAGTTGTCCTGTTTATTTGATAAATTGTGTGCCTATGCCTTTATAAGGTAGCTGAGAACTATTGTTTTGCCGAAGTGTAAGACATATTTGGGAATGTTGTACATTAATTTGGATTGCTTTTTAAGTTATATGGTTGCCACGTTCATCTTTACCATCTGTTATTCATGGGCCTAAATTCTCTCATTGGCTCTCTGTCCATAGGTAGTGACATTCTGGGAGGGGGAGATTGTAGATGCTAAGAACTACACATTTTTCACTGGCAAGTGGGAGGCATCGTGAGTATTTGTGTTACACCATCATTTGTCATGCGTATATATGTTCTGGTCTTGGATTGCATTCCCAACTTCCTGATAATAACATCTTTGTTCCATCTATTTTGCAGACCAGAGGATGATATAAGACACTGGTCTAAGTTCCCTTCATTTACTCCTCTTCTGGTAACTGATTGCCTAATTTGTTGTTGCCAATCATCTTAAATCTTCTGAAGACATGTTTCTCATTGCGCTCTGTCTGCAGAGTCAGATTGAGACAGATGGTGGGAAGTCTTTGGACCTTAGCAACTATCCTCACATATTTATGGTATTGCACTACCCTACATATTCATTTACCCATGTATAGGTAATAGTAACTCTATCTCTGATGCTACATGCTATATGCAGAGATGGAAAGAACAGTACTTTGTCAATGTTGGAGTTGATTGTGGGTTAACCATAGCCGGTTTCTACTATGTCTGCTTTTCATGTAGCGATGGCTCCATTAGTGGCTTTTATTATGATCCAAATAGCAGGTAATAAATATTTTTGTGCTGTTTGTTTCTTGCAAAATTGTCATGGTAGGGGGAGGAATTCATTTATTGGACTGCTTTAATCATTTTGTTTTCTAATGTGCAGCCCGTTTCAGAAGCTTGAACTGAAGTGTACCAATGAGAAACATTCTGGGTTCACATTTTCTTCATATGAGCTACAGTGACAGGCTCAGTGTGATCTATTGGTGAACTTTCTGTATGTCCAGTATTAACATATACAGTGTGTGTACTGAAGCCTTAGTTCTTAATGTTGTACCGTGAAACGAAACTAGCTGGCATGTATGTAAAAGTTGTTTCCTGTAAGACTAAGCAGCTATGCAATATAGTTTTGTAATTTGAAAGAATCAGGCAGCTTTTGTTGTCTAAAGTATACCTTTTGTCTATTTTCTTTTTATTATGATATGCTTTGTCCAATTTGAGTGTGATAGATTTGTGAGGAACATATGCTGATTCAAACAAATGTTGAATATGTATGTTCATAGATGTCCTCTGCAATTAAGGATTTCTAGATCAACCTTTCTATGCTATATACATTGTGGTTCCTAATTACACACATTATGAATACAATTTCTGATACAATCATGATCTCGAGCTTCCTATGAAGAAAAACTTTATCGAGACTGCCAGTTGTATTCTTTCACTTGTGTTTTTGGTACAAAGCTACAGAGACCTCCTTTTGGTTTCACTCGCAGCCCTTGTAGGATTTTTGAATGCTGTGTTTCTATGAGCAAAGTAGACTGCTGACCCGCACCTGATCTTTGTCTTCAGCATCTAGACATTGTTAGGTAAACAACTCTACTGATGTTGTTTAATGATGTCTTAATTCTGCTTCAGACACTAGTTAATTCTCTAAGGAATAAAATTCTTCTGCATCTGCATTGCACGAAATTTCCTGTCATTGCGAATAACAATAACATTTGGATAATAATACTCTTGCACACTTTGGTTAATCTTACCTTCAAACACACAAGGATGTGAAGACAGTGGAACTGATGGCGTTACTTCTCTTCCATCCTTTAGAAACCACGAAGATATTTCCTTTGCTCTTTGTACCAAAGGCCTCTCGACATTCTCAATCCATGTATCGTACAGATCGAGGACAGCCTCAGTAACGACTTCTGAGAGTACTCTATCATCTTGTCCAGGTTCCAGCTTCAGCAGCAGGTATCTATTAACTGATATTACCTTCTCTAGCATGTGCCTTCTATCAATATTATACGCCACGAGTATTTCTTGGATTTTAGAGATCATCTTGAGGGCTGCTTGATAGAGTGTTTCATATGCATTTCGGAACACCTGGTTTGCTGCTTCGGACAGTTCTCTGTTGTTCCTGCCATTCTTTTCATTTCCTAACTCTTGTTCTATGGTTGGCGCAAATGTAACGGTCTTCTGTTTGGTTGTGTTGACACGTAGCTGCTTTGACTCCCTCAGCATTTCATTGGCCTCCTTCATTTCTGACTCAAACCTGCTGCTGACCTTGAAGTATGGTTGTTCCTTGTGTGCAGTGGGGCTGGGAGCTGGTGAATTTTGTCTCGGTGTGGCGTCCATGAACACCTCGGGCGTCCTCTCGAAGTAGCTCGCTGCAATGCACATTGTGAAACTTTTCATCATGTGTGCCCCGTCATAGCAAAACCATAATATAACCGATGTCTTCACTGAATTCAACCAGAGACGTACAGGTGATATTTCATTTCAGTTAACTACTTTCTTGGAGAGCATATTTCAATTCAATTCAACTAACTAGGGGCATACTAATAGAGTTTGTGATTGACATACATGAAGTTGGATGTTTCGCTTTACTGGGGGTTCCGAAATAGGCATCCAGCAGTTGCTCCCTGCCCTTGATGTCTTCTGCACCGGGTCCTGACCTTGGCGTCCACATCAACTCCTCGTGTGCCGGCTTTTTGTGATGCAGCAGATGCATCCATTTCTTGGCCTTGCTCTTCACCTTGCCCAGCACCGCCTTCTTTTGGCTGCCACCTGGAGTCCGCGGCGATTCTGACGGGCTCACTGGTGGCGCCCGTGGTGAAGGCCAATATGGTTGTTGCTCCTCCCCTTCATCAGATGGATTTTGGCCTGCACATCAACGGTCTCCTCTGTTAAGCTACGAGATACAGAGGATTAAACTGTCACAGAACATGCGAGAATGATGAAATGTACCATTTTGGATGAGGTGGTCCCCTCTTTTGGTGCTGATCCCGCGCTTTAGCTTTCTTAATTCGCTCATGTTTGCGGATTGTGCAGGAAAAACACCGGGTCCAAATCAAAAAACAATTTGGGAGGAGCTATGGAGAGCTGTGCCCGGCAAGGCAAGAAATGGGGTTTGATCACCCTATCCTAAAGTTGGCAAACTCGAGGGAAATGCACTTCTATTCTCGGGGGGTGTTTGGTGGTCCAAGAGAGGCGAGGATTTTGCGCCGCATCCTTAGAGCCCTCCAATGTAGGGACAAGACTAAAAAAGGTGATCTTCACTAGGATATTACAGCATTCGTATTGGCTTAATTAAACACGTTTCCTTGGAAAAGACAGAACCAAATAAAAAAAAAAACTACGTCAAGAATGGGATTCGAACCCATGCCCTTTCGGACCAGTACCTGAAACTGGCGCCTTAGACCAACTCGGCCATCTTGACATTTGTTATTAATGATCTAATATCAAACATATATAACTTGTTACTGGTCTGCTGACGCAGAGATCAACACAGAATCAACGTGATAATTATAGCCTTGTTCTGATCGAATATCATCGTGCCATAAAGTGAGCAATGTCCCTAAGTTCTTTGCAGATGCTTATGGATAAAACCAGTTAAAAAAATTAAATACCAGGTGTTTTCTTCTACCTCTAATCTAGTATTGTTGACATTTCAGACAAGAGGAATGAATTGATAAAAATCAATATATGATATGGAGGGCGTGTAAGTTTATGCTGTTATAGCCTATGACAAAGCTAGGTTTACAGACACACGAGTGGTACTGGGCGCTCATTGCTGGTTTTGGGCAGGGCGCATGAGGTGAAAACCATATGCTTATCACATGGTGTCGGTTCACTCGCCACTCGGGTGGAATAACGTAGCGTCCATCCCTGGTTATAGAGAATGTAACCGTGTGATGCACATGAAGGCGCTCAATTCGATTCGGTAGCTGCTCAGGAAGCCCAGGTATGAATAAACCCCGTTCCAGATTTTGTGCTAAGTTCGTTTGATAGCGATTTGGCTGCAAACCTTGAATGAAATATGTTCAGATCCACAAAGAAAAGAAACGACGCCTATAGAAAACATCACATTCACATCCCTCGCCATGTCAAGAAACTAGCCACACCTTGCATACATCGAACTGATTATCGAATCATGCACACAATGCACCACCACAAACACAACTGAGTGAAAAACACTTCCCTACATCATTTAGCTATTGGCAATGAATAAATAGCCTGATTGAAGTGGTTCACCACCACCGATATGCTATTTGCTGTAAGATATGTTACAATGTGTAAACAATGTTGTACCGGTGAAACAGGTTCTCTCCATGCTCCCTGTAATCAGCCAAGGTGAATGTTTGTTTTCCAAACTTACTGGAAGCAGCAAATGCAGCGGCGCCCCTCCATGCATCTAGAATAGGGTCAGCTGCTCTCACAAGCTTCAGCGGAGCTAAGTAGGGCCGAAACTGCCGAATCCCAGATTCCAACCGAGGGATCATGCCTGGGAACAGGGAACTCCCACCTGTGACGAGAATGGACTGGCAGAGGAGCTCCTTGACAGATTCATCCTCCATTAGTCTTCTGAGCGAGATGCTGACCATCTCATCAATGCCAGCCTGGTCAATTCCTATCATTCCAGGTTGGAACAGAACTTCAGGGCAGCGAAACCGCTCAATTCCTATGGAAATTTTGTAATCTTCTGCCGTAAGAGGCCGGTATTTGGGAACCTCAGGAGTCGGTTGAATAACTTCAGACTTGGACACAAATGTTGGGTCGATCTCCTGCACACAAAGGCATCAAATGATTTCTGGAATTGATAGAAATTGTTCACACGTTGCTAAGGAGGTATCAATGGATAGGAAAGCGTTGAAATTAGCAAGTCACATGCCCAAACCTTGATTATTTATTTATTTATTTGCTTTTAGCTTCACCTTTTTTACTATAACCTTTTCAGTCACTTTTCTTTCTCCTCCTTTCCTCATTTTGTTGGTTCTAATGGGTTTCATCCTTAAGCTACGACAACTTGCTCGGTATTTAAAAGGCATAGTTGTTATTGTTGCTGCTTGGGATTAAAAGGCATAAATCAACTAAGATTAAAACTGAGACTATACCTTGAGCTTTGATGCAATTCGAACAAGTTCCGATTCATCATCATCATTCCCATTATCATCATTATCTTTGCTCATCTTATTGTACACTAACCAATCTTCATCTCTTGCTCCAAAGGTGTCCTCACCTTTGCCTCGATCAAATGCAGCAGAAGTGAGCAGCCGCATCCTTTCTTTCTGAGCTGCATTTAGCCGTTCACCACGCCCTACACCGCCAGATGAACTATGGTTTCCATTTGTATGGCTGCCACCGACTTTTTGTCGCTTCCTCTGCTCAAATTTCTCAGAAAGTTCTGAATATCGGGCACGAAGCTCTTCGAGGTATAACTCCGGGTTCTCCCTATGCAATTGAGTGAAAAAGATTACCAGAAAAGAATATAACTTCTCGCAGATATTTAAAACCGATTTAGGATATCCATATTGTTCATGATGCAGATCATATATTGTTGATATCCAAGACATGCTGCAGTTAATTCATGTGAATGGTATAATCTTTATGATCGCATTGGCACTGGTATTGCAAATTGCAGGATGCACATGTCTTATATTAGGATGTTGATGAGCAAGGGATCATACTGGACAAGTTAAGAAACTGCTGAAATGAATTTGAAAGAAGTAATGCTCATAGACGAGGATACTAGATGAGAATCATGAGATATCACAACTTACGCACGCCTCTGCTCTTCTTGCTTCTCCTTGAGTGCCTCCTCTTCAGCACGCTTCTGCTTGGCACGCATTTTGCCCTCTGTTGTGGTTTTAAGAAATTGCTGTTTCTTCTTTTCTTTTAGCTGGTATAAAAACACAAAAGCAATGCTTAATCATCGAGTATCTCTAAACTTGGGCAAATATGCAACATGTTGATGCCACATGCCCCAAAGAGCACATGAACAAAAGCCTGACTGAACAAACACACACCTGCTCTGGTGTCAACGTCTCATCAGGGACAGACAGAAGAGGATACTTATCAACCCCTGAGACATCTGATTTGTCCTCGTTACCATTGGACTCCCCCTTTGCTTTCCTTAGAGCCTGTGTGCATTTCAAAATATCAGATTTGATTTCCTGTGGGGAAAGATACCCAGATCTACCGAGAATAGCTGCTGCTTCATCTTCATCAGCTTCATCAAGCTGCTCCAATAGTTCCTCCAAAGAGGAAATTTTCTCTTCCAGTCCTGCTATCTTCTGAGACCTCTTTTGAGCAGCCATTTCTCGCAAACGTTGACCAGCCTTTTCCTTCAATGCTGCTTTCCTTGCAAGTTCTTCCTCGGATGGCAGTTCTTCCTTCGGTGGCGGAACCCATGGTAGCTGCCAATACCTGGTTTTCTCTTCGGCTTCTTCCTTATTGTTCTGCAAAGGGAAGTGACAATCCATTGCATTACAAGGACGTTCAATTAACTAGGAGCATATATCAAGCATATATAATACATATACTAGATGGAAACAAAGTCAAGATTAAGAACTAGAATTACAAGCTAAGTGGATCCTTTTTAAAGGCCCATGATTCTATACAAATGCATTAGAAACTGGAATTCAGTAATTGTAAACTTTATATGAGACAGAACATAAAAAAAAATACCTTAAATGTATGCAACTCTGACATATAGTCGAGAGCTACATAACAATGCTCCTTCTTCAGCTCTTCAGCTTTTTCCCATGTAATACTTGCCCTATTAAATTTAAAGTTTTATTGTTAAAAGGTTTCAGAAATACTACAAAGCACTCCAGAAATACACTGCTATCACTTACGTGTGATACGGATATTTAAGGGAGAGCAGCTGCCTCAGAAAATCAGTAACATGAAATCCACCAACATTAGTTCTGCAGCATGCCCCCAAAACAGGTTGCCCTTTCAAAAACTGAAAACAAATTCAAAGGCTTTTAGCTAACACAGTAATAGTATAATTTAAAATACATAGGTGCATGTGCAACTTTTAGGAGAATGTACTCCACAGAAATACTCCAACAAATATAAGGGTTTTTTTTTTCACTGATCACTTCAGGGAAAACCTTTCATGTTGAGATTAATACACCCAACAAAACATGGACAGTATAGGAAGAAAATACCCAGCAGATTACTGAAATGATATGTTTTTCCGTAAAGCTTTCAGCAATCACCCAACCCATTAGAAGCAAAACTTTTGGCAGAGGTTGTTTGACTGCTAGTGCTAGAAGTTCCCCTAAAAAGTATGTTTAGAGATCAGCAGAAACGCATCCTGAATATGCAGATCCATGAACAAATTCTTAAATGAGGCAATCATTCTCTTTTTACAACTACTTGGAAAAGATATAACCACTAAATGATGATCTTCAACTGGAGATGCAAAATTTTGCAATGCATTAAATGACACTCCTTCAAAATACATGCACTGTACTGTATTTATTCTTCTGGACATACAGGAAATAAAATTTGTATACTGTGAAGTCAGAAAAAGGCATATCTTGAGAATAGAAACTTACTGGAACAACATGGCATGTTCCATGTTCGCATGAAACAACCAACCCATCTTCTCCACAGTTTCCAAGTTTCTGGTTGTACTTATAACTAAATGCATTGTCAACTCCAAATGCTACAATTCAGATAGGAAACAAAAATAGCATTAGCATCTCTGCTCTTATGGAAAGATCATTTAATACCATGCAGAAAAACACAGTGTGTAGCAATGGCACATCAATATCACAGGAATTATTACCAATGGATGGCACACCATATGTCTCAAAGAGTAGTTCTGCCATTCGGGCTCGAGAAAAGGATGGGTTGCATTCACATTCTGTCATGAGAATCGGATGGCCCACCTGTTCAGGATCATGTTAGTTTTCAGCACTAAGCAGGACTTAGCCAAATAACAGTTGATGTGGAAAATTTCATAAGTTCATTCAAAATATACTGATCAACAATACATATTATGAATTCCAAGAATCAAAGAATATCAACCATTCGAATAACCATGTGTGTGTGTCTGACAAGTGACTAACATCAGGGGGTTGGGCTCCATTGTGAGAACATGAAGTGTTGTAAAGATAGCCCACTTTTCATGGGTTATATTCTGCTATCAACAAAATGGACAGTATTATTTGAGACTTCATCACTTAATGGTCTATGTGCTATCTATAATGGAGTTCGTAAAATCAAAATACCACTCACTTCTTCTCATTCCCTGTTAGGCTGAAAATCTTGTTCCTCTTTAAACGATACTTAACCTGTACTGGTTTACTTTGTCCAATTATTAGTATATAAAGAATCTTGTGTCCGAAATATGAAGACAGAACAGTAAACCTATTATTAGTTTCATTAGACACAATGCAATAGTAACTAATTCCATCATATATGAAGGTATATAAACATCTCATAGCAACCCCCCCCCCCCCCCCCCCCCCCCCGGGCTGTTTCATCAAGGTCAGACAAAATTATGTCTCAAATACGAAGTACAGTACCTTATCTAGGGAAACAGGAGTCAATCAAAGTTAATATCAGAACACATAAAAATTTTTGGAGATACAGCAAGACACAATGAAAATTCACCTCTGAAGTAGCACCTAATCGATCAAAGGCGTAGTCAAGAATCTGCAATACCAAAATGCGATATCAGAAAAGAAATATTCCCTCGTTTTAAAATTGTTGTCATTAGGACAAGAATTTTAGTTCATATTTGAACTAGAGTTATTGTCCTAACGACAACAATTTGAGAATAGTGGGAGAATATTAAAAGCAGTAATAAAGCCTAGAGTGTGAAGCATCATGATTCAGAAAATTAGGATGCCACATATTGGTTTTCACATCTTTTGAGTCATAAGAATTGCAATTGGAATATAGCGTGGTTATAGTAAGCATTTGACCTATGAGATGCTATGACCATTCTGTCCATTCAGCTAAAGAATAACACCAAAACTCAATATCAGAACGTTTAAAGGTGTTATTTACCTTGGAAACTTTTTTTATCATCAAATTCCGGACATAGGATATGGATATAGAATATATCATTCAATACATAGATGTTTTGGCCTAATAGAACTTTTGTCACATAAGTGATAGACTTAATGTTCTAGTGACAGATGACAGAATAGATTGGTTCGTGTACTATCAGTCTCAAGACCAAACATGACGAATACAAATAAATATATGTTAGATTGTTCTAATAACTAAGAAAATGGCGGATATTGTCACAGAAATACGAACATATTCCATGTATTCGAACTGATAGACAACATCATCATCAAATGGTGAGCGAAGTGCTGATCTTGTGCAATCAAAGAACTTCATTAGAGGTGGATCAGTGTCCCCTATAATTGAGACTGTTTCACCTGTATCATGGAAAGTAAATTTAAGTGAGTCCAATTATAAAACTTTCTTGAGTCCTAAGTCTGTATATTTAAACAGACATGATAGCTTCAAAACATAAGAATTATGTTCTTCTCATTTACTTACGGTGCCAGAGAAAAAGAAAAATGTTACAGTAGAAACATCTGGGTTACAAAGCAATTTAAGAAAACTCGCATGATGTGCACAGCAAACAAAGCACACCAGATAATCAGAAACATATTCTGAGTGTATGAGAACAAATGAATTCAAAAGTTCAGCCAATTTCGTTTTCCTGCTTTACCACAAAATTAAGTAGTACTATAAAATTCAATCTCCAGCGGAACAACTTCGAACAGTAATGAGCAACTAAACAAAAAACGATCATAAAACAAAACAATCGATGCTTTTGACACAGCATCCAACCACCGAAGCAACCCAAATTAGCATTCTTAAACCGAAAGTGCGGTGTACCAGTGCTGCGGTGGCGCGGCCTCTGCACGACATTGCGGAATGACACGCGCGGCTCCGCCTCGCCCGCCCACCTGCACGGAGCAACCACCGTGTTACTGAAATCCTCGGGTTCTGCTAGGGTTAGGGTTTGGGCAGTCCCGGCGCCGCAGGGACCTCCTACCCGATGCGGAAGGTGGAGGAGCCGTTGTCGATGACGATGGGGGTGGACGACGAGAAGCGAGCGAAGTCTGTCTGCCGCGACGGGCGTGTTAGCGACGGCATCTGGCCGGCGGCGGCAAGAGCGGTTGCCGGAGGCGGAAGAGATGGGTTTGGAGCTTTTGGTCCTTTCGCGGCGTCGTCCTCTCCGCGACTCGCCTCGCGACCTCGAAGCTCAAGTTACTTGGCAAACAAATAGGCAGAGAGAAGGGACATATTAACAAGAAACCCCCTAGCCTTTTACATAATTCATGTACTTCGCAAATCTTATGAATACAATCACGAAAATTTGTAGTGTTGGATGTAAGTTAAGGCTCTTGCTAATTTCCAGTTAAGTTCATAAAACTTCCAGTAGACCTTTAGAAGACGGCTGCCACATCATCTTCTATCTCTCATCAATCCTTATCGGACCGGGCAAACAAACACGTTAAGAATTTAAAGTGAGAACAAACAATAAATAACATTTTTCTATAAAAATATATGAGACAAAACATTTTAGACAAAATGTGCGAACAAATAACCCATTAAGCTCAAGGACATGTTGTGTGTCTATAGAGCCGATAACCCGTCGAGTGAAAGTTTTTAAACTTTCATTCCACTCATAACAAGAAAAATATGATAAGTTAAGCTTATTAAATTTTGCTTTTAGTAATATTGTATGCAAAATTAACCGATGACTCTATTTGTCTCCAATTTTCGGTCCTAAGAAGGTTGACAGAATTTTATATGTACTCATATATTTTTTTCAATGTAGTATCAAATTTATATCCGCTCTTTGTGTTCAATTTTAAATACATACATGAAAGGTTATGGAAAAGAAGGATGACTCCCGCCACATTTATTTCTTGTCGTGGGAAATATGGTTAGTTAAATTAAATTAGTACTATGTATTTGATTTTGACAACAAGAAAAAGTTCTGGAGGTAGTATATATGCAACAATCCTTTCAATCTTACTGTCTTCTTTCTTCCATTTTTTTTATAGTGGCATCGGAAGTTTTTTTTATTTCCTTAGGCTTAGCTCTATAAATCTGAATCCCTGTGGTGTCTACTACCATTAGGTTGCTATCAAACTATTAGAAACTCAAAATATCACTGAGGCACCATAGTCTCATTTGAAAGAGATTTTCCAAAGATCATAACGTTTACAGCTTTGTGGAATGATTATCAGTAACAATGGATGCAGATAGTGCTGGAATCTATTCTTCTCTCTCCTAACCAACTGTGCATCTCTGCACAACGAGATAGGCATGGAGCTCCTTTCAAAAATCATTTTTTTTCTTTTTCAAAAATCCAAAAAATGACATTAGGAATCTAAAAAAATTATGAATATTTAAGAGATTAAATACGAGATATCAATGCATCCATTTTGATTATAAACACTCAAAGATATATTTTGGAGATTTTAATGAAATTTCTCAAATTGACTAGTCGATATGCTATTTGGTAAAACAAGCAAATCGATTATATACAATGTATCCATATATCTAATGGGTAATATGGATATTTGCCTTTTCTTTCATAAAGCTGTCAGATAAGCTATAAAAGAAGCTATTTGAGAAGCTGCAGAAAAAACTGTTTTGTTAAATAATTCCAGACACAGCCATAGCCGACACAACTGGGTTTTTAAAGAAGCCACAGCCACAGCCACAACCAAAACCGGCATAGCCACAGTCCTACCAAACAGGCCCTAAGTAGGTAGCAAGAGTAAGAAAACCTCAAACTCCAAATCGAGATCATTAGGACTTGAAATCAGCTCACAAAGTCACAATACTATGATATTACTGTTTCATTATAAACTAGTAATCAGTTCCCTCCTGCCTAAAACAAGCAACTTGAATTGCTTGAGAAATAACTTTACATAACGATTGAAAAATGATTTTCCTAATAATATCATAAATTTTGATTTAGAAAAAGTGGTTTTAAATAATTGTTAAAGATGCCCTAACAACGGATGGAAACGGTGCTACAATCTTAATGTTTGTAGTTGTTGTTTTTTACGAAAGCATTTTTTAAGTAAACTTAAGATGTCCCAGTGTCAGTTATGTTATCATTGCACAAAACAAAAATCTCAGTTGTGTTATGGAAACTGTTTTTTTTTTTGTTTGGTTAAAGTCAGAATTAGACGCAAATTATATGTGCACACTTGATTTTAAATTTTTTTTTTATATATTAGGCCTTGAACTTCTACTTTCGTTTAGAATTTAGGCATTACTGTTTCATTACAAACGACACTTTGCAATAAGTTATATCCTGCCTAAAACTAGCAACTTGAATTGCTTGAGAAATCACTTTAAATCCAGAGTGTTGAAAAAAAAAGGCTCCGACTGGACACAATAACAAAACAGAAAGGGCATTTGTTTCCTATTGCAACGAGTACGGCGTCCCGGTGAACTTCTGTTGCTCCGGCTCCTTGGCGCCGCCACCCTCCTGCTTCCCCTTGCTCGCGCCGCCGCCGAACCGAAGCCCTCCCTTCGGCTTACTACCCCCCGGAGCAGCGCGGGAAGCGGGAGCCGGCGGCTTGGGCTGCTCCACCGGCTTGCCGTCCATCCGCCCCGCGACGCCGGTGAACTGGCTCGGCACAGTTTCGGCCGGCGCGGCGGGCTGCGGCGGCGGATCGACGTAGTCGAGCGGCGTGGCGAAGTCGACCTCGCAGTCCGTCTCGATGACGCAGACGGCGTCCTCCGGCTTCGTCTCCACCACGTCCAGGTAGAACCGCTTGTCGCCCTCTGTCACCGTGATCGTCTCGCCGGCCGTCAGGCACGCGTACTTGTGGAAGTTGTACTCCAACCTGCAGAACGAATCAACCGAAAGTAGTAATTAGTTGACTGAGTTTACAAATAATCCTCGAAAGAAAATCATCAAATTCAAATTAGGATAGTAGCGGAGCACTACTCACAGTTCCCTTGGGTTGGAGACGAGGGTGAAGTCCATGGTGTGCGCCTGCAGCTTGAGGAAGGTGGCCTTGGGCAGCGCCTTCTGCTGCACCAGCACCAGGTCGTGCTCGGCCAGGCCGAGACGCGTCATCAGCCAGGCGGGGATGTGGATGAACCCTTCCTCCGCGACGAACTCGAGCACGCCGATGTGGGAGGCGCGGCCCGTGGCGGGGTTCTGGATCCGGAACTTCATCGGGAACTCGATCTCCAACGAGCTCAGCCGGTCGAGCGCCGACGGCGGCATCACCACTCCCTTGTTCCCGTCCTCGTCGATGTGCCCGTTGTTCACGTACGACGTCGGCAGGCAGCGGTAGTACTGCACGAACGAGCTCTGCTGCAGCCTCAGGTACTCGTCGAAATCCATCTTCCACGCCCTCTGACGAAAACTTCACTTTTTAATTTGTCTCCCGAAAACTTCTTTGCTCTACGCGTCGAGTTGAACCGCGGCGATCAACGAAGAGCAGAGCAAGCAATCAAATCGAATCACAGGCCTTCCCGTTCACAAAAACTTTATACTCGTATAGACGCAGATCAGTCGGTATCCGCGGCGGATTCTGCTCCGCCACCGACTCCAATGCGACGCGACCCAGGGTCGGAATCGGCCGGGCCCACACGTCGCGACGCGCGGGCTCCGACTCCGAGTCTCTGGCGTTTCGGACCCACCCGTCATGCTCAGCAGTCGAAATAAGGAAGGGGTTTCGGTCGAGGCGCGCTTCCCCTTTCGCCGTGGACCGTGCGGCCTTCTTCCCGACGGAACGAACGGCTCCCCCGCGCCGTCAGTCGACTAAACCCTAACCCTAGATTTTGGAGGGGAGGCAGAGCGCGGCGGCCCATCGAACCGGATCCAGCGGATTGCGGCGCACGCCAAGATGTCGGCGAAGCGGGAGCTCTCGAGCACGCTCAAGAACCTCAAGGTGAGGATCCCCTTTCGGCTTCTTCTTCCCTCCCCATGGTTGTGCGTCTCATGGGTGTTCTGTTTCCGTGTTGGTGGATGTGCAGTTTATGCAGCGGGCGGTGGCTGCGCAGAAGGTCCAGGAGAAGACCGAGGTGGAGGTAGAGGCGGCGGCTGAGGTGGTGACGTCGACGGATGGAGGGTTTGGCTCGTCGGCTCAAGTCCGCCGGAAGTGGTATGACGATTGAAAAATTCGTTTTCTTTTTCATTCCTGCTATCATAATCTCTCCCTCAAATAGAACGTCTTTCGGAAATTTGGGACGAAGCGAATTGTGCATAGGAGCATTTTTATATACATAGAAAGTTCGTGTAGTTGAGTTTTATGTATTAAGCAAGAATTTGATTTCTTATTATTCGGACGAATCGAATCACATATGGAATGTCTTTTGACATTGCAACCGTTTTGGTTGGAGTGTTTGTCACAGTAAGGGGAAACCTTTTTCATTAGATAGATTGGGATTGGGACATCTTGTAGAAGTACTATAAAAAGATGCTTTTGTAGTCATGTTTACAGTTGTTTAAAAACTAGTCAACCTCTATGGTGTTTTACATGCTTGTGTTGTTATGTGAATATATATTCCTGTCTACCAACTCGAATGTACATTGAAAGAAAGATCTTGTGCCTACTTGTGCTACCTTGATTTGCTAACTTGACTGTGATTATACTACTGTGCTTATATTAAAAAAAACTTGATGTACAACAATTAGCTACTCTAGCTCGTATTGCTGGCACATACTAAACCAGTATCATTTATTTGCAGCATAGTTATCATGGAGGGTAATCCGCATCCAGGAGCAGTTAGGGGTCGAATGTCGTTCCAAAATTTCAATCCAGAAATTGATGTGAGTTTGGAAAGTTAATTCTTTTTTTTAACATTTGCCATTGCTACAATTCTTTCCATGCATATTTGTGTCCCCTTACAAAAGGCTAGATATATAGAAACTAAATGGAGAGGCAAGCGGTGACGGCCAAACAGAATCAGCTTCACCTAGTAGTGACCATCAAGACAGCGCAAAGTCTGTCAGGTTAGCTATTTCTCTATTTAGTTACCTTAGTGTTATCTGTCACAACATATATTTATCTTTAAATTGAGTATTGAGCCATTTTATATGTGTTTAAAAAATTATTTAGGCTCATTCCTTGAGTCATGCATGTGTATAAAGCACTTGGGTTAAGTGTTCTTGGGAATCAGCATGTGGGGATCATGATATGCCACCCAAGCACTTGGGTTAAGTGTTCAAGAAACTTGAAAGTAATTTGATATTCTGAACATGTCATTTGGACTACCCTACAATACAAACAGTCTCTGCTAAGGAACTGCATATGCTGTCATGTTTCATTGCATGAGGATGATAATTTCAACAACAATTCAGTTGTGGAAAGTTTTGCGTATGTGCTACAGATGTTTCAGTTTTGGCATAGAATTGTTCATTCTTTATCATTGTACTACAGATGGCCAGAAATAGGTTAAATATTGTTACTAAATAATCCACTACAGTATTAGAAAGGGCTATGGGCATTATATTCACTATAAGAGCACCTGCATCAAATTTCTTCTGTTAACTTCTGAATATCTGTAAGACATGATTGTTATATGTTTGCTTTAGTTTTGGTTTTTCATTTTTTTTACATATGCTTCTTTTGCTATGAAAATACAGAGGTGGAGTACTGGCATCAAGATTTGGGGACCTTGACACTTCAGAAAGCATATCTCTGAATGAACTAAAGAGGAGACAACCTGAACTTGAGATGGAAACACCACCATCTCGTAAGTTGCAAAAGACCACAGCTCGAAATGTTGATGGGGGGTCCTCTTCGCAAAGCAATGGCCGTGGATCTCACAAGTTGAACAAGGGTGAAAAGTATGGCTTCAGTAATTTGAGGCGGAAAAAGTGAAAATGAGGTTCTAGTTGCCTTACTATGACTAGCTCCTGTACTCCATTTGTAGCTGTTTGTAGCTGTACCTGATTGGCCATTTGTCCTGTTTATTGGATTCTATCTAGAGAGCTGGCAACAATGCGTTGGCATGCCTGCTCTTAGTTTAGTGAGACACAGATATCTGTCATATCTATATGTTGTATACTTTACAATGCTGTAAGATGTCAAGTTCTGCAGTAGCAATGAGGAATACAAGTTTTGGCTCAATGTTTTGTGACATTCTGCGTGCATTGTTGCTGATTTTCGTAATTCTAGTATTGGTGGTGATCGGTGCGAGATATTACCTTATGTTTCTTCTGACCCTTCGGCATGGCTCATGACAGGTTTGTCATGCGTTTGCTGCCTTTTTTCTCTTCAAATATTCCTAATATGATTTGAAACGCTGTCACATGAGGATCGGATTGCATTAACTGGAGGGATTACCGTAATGCTTTTGCGAGGGGGAGAATATAGTACAAACCTGTCCCACCTGTCAATATGTGACCGTCGCCGGGACGTCTCCTTGCTTTCTTTCCTCGCTTCCAAGTCGCAGACGGCTATATTCTCCCGTCCCGCCGGCGTTCGCCGCTCAAAGCTAAACCCTAGCGCCATCCCAGCCAGCACCGGCGGTAGAGGACGGGATCCCGGAACATGCCGCCAGCGGGGGTGTTCACGTCGGTGGTGGAGAAAGTGCATCTTGCGGCGCAGGAAGCGGCAAACTCCTCGTCGCGCTCGGCCGGCGCCTTCTCCGACCAGGCGCAGCAGCTCCTCGTGCCCAGGGCCGCGGGGTAAGTTTAGTCACATCCACCCCCTCCTCTCGATTTGCTGCTCCCTAAGACTGCCTCTGTAGTTTGCTCTGATTCAGCACGGCCGTACCGAATTTGCAATTGCTGCAAATCCCCCAAAATTCTGATACAACTTATCTTTACTGATTACCGCACATAATGGGCTCTCTTTACTTCCAAGGATGTGAAAAGAACGGGGCTAATGTGACATATCTATGCTCTTACCTTAACCTAGTCTGAAACTGTGGTGTCAGCATCGTGCAATATATCCAAGTGTATGATAGCTTGATAGGTTATCAATTGACTGTTCCCGTCATGTAATGTTGACTGGTGGATGGTTTAAGTTTCCCATGAACCTTTCATATGAACAAATCAGCAAAAATAATTGTAGGAAAATTTGTATTTATGTTGATTCACATATGATTAAAGTTTGTCCCTGAACCTTCCATGTGAACAAATTATCAGCAACAGACAACTGTAGAAAATCCTCTTCTTCTGAAGCTTACAGTTGCTGTCAATTTGAAAGTGGTAGCTTGATACATTAACAAGTTTATGAGGTTTCAGTGTTGAGATTATCTCATTGATTTTTTATTTTACAAGTTGGTCTTCACTCTAGCTGATCCATACTGTGGATTCTCGCTATACTAGTACAAAGTAGAGAAACATTCCCACTTGTGTCTGTACAGCTATTACTGTTGCCAAAACTGAAGCTTGATAAGATGTGATTTTATATGCTGTATTATATAGATGTGGCAAAATTGAGGCGTAAAATCTTTACTGCTTCAGTGGTGAAATGTTATGGCACAACACAAAAAGGATAACCCCCTTTGTTTATATTCCTGTAAAATTCAGTTACTCGAAGAAAACAACATTACTATTAGTATTTTGGGTTAACTTTTGCTGTCTTGTAAGCTGTGAAGTTCTGCTACTGTTGTGTTCTTGACATCATAATTTATAATGTCTTGCAGCCGGGTCGTTTCTCTCTCAACCTGTACAAAGGTCAGCGCCATAACCTTTGCAGTTGGTGTCGTGGTGGGCTTCATGCTTAAGAAAAGGCTACGCCGATGGGCTGCTAAACTACTGAAGAGGATTAAGGATGATGATTAGTGCAATCTTTTTGCAGTATATTTAGAGTCCTGTCCAAAAAACCAGAACTACACAGTGTAGCTTAATAGCCTTCCCATGATGACTCCTTGAATGCTTCCTTAAATGTGTGCTACGAAAACAAGTTTATGGTTTCATTTGATTATGACATTGTGGAATGCTCAAATCTTATGATATGGCTCATAGATATGCTGCACAACTATTGTCTGGTGTTCCTTGTTGTTAAACTTTGTCGCTTGTTACTTATTCGGCCATGGCTATGTTTGAGCTTGTTACTTATTCGGCCATGGCTATGTTTGAGCTTGTTACTTATTCGGCCATGGCTATGTTTGGTGCTCTATATGATTAATAGTTGGAAGTATTTTTGGGTCCATATTTTGCGCTGCAACTAATAGTTAAAGATTTCCAGTACTGTTACTTGTTGGTTTCCGCCAATGTGTTGGGTCTAAAGGGCTATTGCACGGCAATGGTGAATGCTCTTGATGCCAGTCAGTTCCTATTGATTTAACATAAGCTTCTGCATCCATGCTAATGAGGTAATTCAATCATAATGTTGGAGTTCAATATCTAACCGCAAGTAAAGTTTGTTTTCCCTTTCGATTGAATTACTCTCGTAAGTATGATTGTACCAGATTGGCATTTCATTACAGCAGCTGTTTACATGGAGTCAATTCCTATATTTATTTTTACCTTTAGCACAAGGGCGAGTCATGTTTGTGAAAGCGACGTGGAAAGATGTCAGTATTTTTATGGCAGCTTGTCTGACAAGAGCGGGGTTGTGCTGCCATTATATTTTAGCCAGGGATTTTGTTGTAATAAAGTGGCAAAAAATCTAAGGATGTCTTCATGTCGAAGCTGAGTAGGAACCGAGATTCCGGTAGCTGAAATGATTTTACATTTATAAATATGGAGAGCGCTGAGATTTGGATGTTCCAAACGTGGGAAATCATGTTGACATGAAAGCGTTGCTCTGCTATGCATGCATTCATTCCCTACTCTTTTACCTGTTTCCGTCAGTCCATGTCCATGCTGATGCAGGTCAATTCTTATGCAGGAGTAGTTTCTCGAAATTGAAAAGGAGACCTTATTACGAAGTATAGAACAACAACAAATTACCACTAATATGGGTTTCAACAGCTAGCTAGAATTGACAGCCGTGGCCCTTCATATCATTGGCCACTACAGAAACGCGCAGAAGGCGCCCTATCAGCTGGATGACGCAACCAGACGCCAAAAAGGCAGAACATAACAATGTACCGCCCGCTCCGCCTCCACAAAACAAAACCTCTCTTCAACTGCACCATTTGACTTTGACGCCGTGTCATATATCTGCAACCATTTTCAGTGTGCAAAAGCAGATCATGATTGCAGCCGTGTAGATGATAATAATCTCTCTTGATTGAAAATCTCTAATGCTAATGGAGGCGAAGGAGAACAGAGAGGAGCAGCACAGCCGAGAAGAGGAGGAGAATGCACATTCTTACAAGCACGTACATGTACCTTTCTCAGGACGACCTGGCCGGCGGCGCGGGGGCGCGGCGTCAGCGGCCAGTATTAAGTAGCTCTGATACGCGGCTGAAGCCGGTGTACCCGTATCCGATACGGAGATACAATACGATATAACGATACATGGTTAATAAGTAATTTGAACTGTCAAACAATAAAATACCAAAGTGCTTATGAGGTATAAACACCTATAAGCACTTTGCCATTTTGTACTAGTCATATAAACACTTTGCATAAAGCAGCAAAACGTAGGTTATAATACTTATGGATCAGCATATGCAGTTTTGATAGATAAGTATAAGCAATTTTACCAAACGTGTTAACTGCTTATGTTACAATAAACACTATAAGTAATTTTCAAAAAATAATCACTATAAATATTAAAAATACTATAAATACTTTGAGTATAAGCAATGTCAAACACATCCTCCCTCCAACATAAATTACACTGGGTAAACAGATAGACGGTACGCGCGTGAACACGAGGGCCCGGGAGGCACACTGTCACTACCGCCACAGCATGGCGATGACGATGGAGAGACCAGCCGTGGCAGCGAGAGTGACCAGAGACGCGTACACGAGGAGCGTCCTCCCGGCGGCGGCAGCAGCTACACGGCCGTGGGGTTCGTTCAGGCTGAGCACCCAGACGGCACCGATGAACTCTGCCACCGCAGCAAAGAATGCCACCACTGAGAGGCCCAGCTGCTGGTAATAATAATAGCAGCAGGCTTTCCCTTGGAGACTCTTTTTTGGCGGTGGCTCGAGCGCGGCCAACGACGTGATGGCCATGGACGCGACGACGAGGGCGATCACGCCCGCTCAGCGCCACCACACGCTGCTCATCGATGCCTGTACCTTCACGGTTGCTGCTCAGGCCTCCTGCAGGCACCATTGATTATTGACGCCTGGTTCGATCTCCTGATGATGATCTCGGAATTAATCTGCAAGAAAGGTTGATTGCAAAAGCGAAGAGTGGTGTGGTTGCAGGTTGGAGGTGGACGCAGATCGACATCGAAAACGAAGTATATATAAGCTTTGCAGGCATTTCTGAAAACGGCCTTTTGGTGCTTCGTCGAGTCCTCGCGCACCCTGCTGCCTTTTGCGCAAGCGCCCGGCCTTTTGGCAGTCTGATGGCCAGAATCTCATAGGAGCGGCCACCTGCGCTCTCATCACCATCTCACGTAACCGAGACTTGGTCATACATATGATTCGTCCACTACAGGATCTTGAGTTGATCCCGCTCCAGATTCCCCCCCCCCCCCCCCCCCCCCAAAGGTAGGTAGCCCGATTCTAGATAAGATACTCCGTTGATTCCGTCCAAATGCACGGTACACATTCGCCGCCTTGCATCTTCCGAGTATATACTATAGTATGCATGCTTCATGCTGTTGTTTAACCTTTGCAATAGAAAACTCACTTGGCATGGCATCGCTTTCATCTCTCAAGCTCAGCTTGTTTATGTTATCAAACTACATATATGGTCATCTCATGCATCACGTCTTACGTACGCACCGTGCTGGATATCGAAATTACCATGGACTTCATCATCAGGAAAATGGTCAGACGAGAAATTTGTTGTTGCACGGCATGCCAAATCGGATTAAATTGACCACATAGGTATCTTGGACAACTTGGCCGAATACCTGGATAAGGTATAATAAGAGCGCAGAATATACGAGCTGCATGCGAAGTGTGATACGGAATCGAGCATCGGTCGACTTTTGCTCGAAGCCGGGGAAGGCGCTTGGTTCCTTATTCGCGGCCCTTGCATTGGTGGTGTGTTGCCATCCCCGCTGGGCGGCCAACAACAAGCGCAGGGCGTAACCTACCGATCATGGCAGGGCCACAGATAGCAGCTCATGCACCCATGATGAATATTCTCCGGCAGAGCCAGAGTCAAAGAACTACATGTACTACTCCAGACTCTGTTAGGGTATACTCCCTCCGTTTCAAAATTGTTGTCGTCATTGACTTTTTTTTATCAACTTTGATCATTTATCTTATTTAAAAAAATTTAAAAATATTATATATTTTTTAATGATTTGTTTTATCACTAGATAAAAATTAAATATAACTTATAACTTTTCATATTCGAATAAATATTTTGAATAAAACGAATGGTCAAAGGTAATGAAAAAAATCAATGGCGACAACAATTTTGGAATAGAGGGAGTATTTGATAATTTGGATATGAAAAAATTAGCTGTAAAACTCTTCAGATACAACATATCGTAAGAGTCGTATTTAACTTGTGCATACTGAAAAATCATGACTCTTAGCTACAACATATTGTATGTGTTATAATATAATTTTTGGTTGAGAAGTGAGAGATATGACCCTTTTACCCTTGCTTTCCAATAAAAACAGGTTAGTTGAAGTCCAACGACTTGTTTTTGCATCTCTGTAGTCAAAATAAACCATTGGACACGAACCAATCAATTTTTATTCGGAAGCATGCAAAGGCACAAATATCATTTCTCTCACCTTTCACAGTTGGAAATCATACTACAACGCGGTGTATTGTACCTAAGAATCATAATTTTTGAGTGTGCACAGGTTAAATACAACTATTACGATGTAATATATCCGAAGTCACATCTTTATAGTGTCTCATAACCAATTTTCTCTTTATATATATTATATATAGAAGTTACACATGTGTCCAAAGAAATATCTTATCTCTCATATCTTGTATTTTTATATATACCGATCAAGAAGTTTATAATAATACAACTCATCACATCACACATCTCTTTTCTCTTTTGCACATACGCAGCTCAAGATTCTCCCTCCAGCTCCAGACGCTACGCTTCACTTCTCGTATCTTGTTCAACCTTGTTCTCCAGCTCTTGATTCGAGGCCAAAAATAATCTACTTCTGAATCAAGATGACACTAGGCCGTACAAACTGGTGTGGTGCCTCCAATCAGCTTCACTAGGCACTTAGGCAGTACCACCAAGCTGTCTAAAGTGTGTTCGTTTTCTATCCACTAAAGTTTAGTCATGTCCCATTAAATATTAGGATACTAATTATAAGTAATAAATATGTACTAATAATAACACTTATTTCATAACTCCTAGACTAAATGAGATAATCTATTAAATCTAATTAGATCATGATTAAACAATATGATATTATAATAAATATTTAATAATACTGACTTAATTAACTTTAATAGAATCATCTCGTAAATTAGCCTCCAATTGTATAATTAGTTTTATATTTAATCATCTTATTTAACGTTCAAATAATTGATAAGACAATACTAAAATTTAGAAAAAAAACGAATACATCCTAGTTGATCTCACGACCATTTTCATGGCCATTCGGTTGTTGGCCGTGCTGCACAAGCTGCTGCCGCCACCAGCTGGACTACACAAGATCACCTACTTGCTCTTTCTCTTAGTGTCCCTTTGGTATAGTTTGGTCAAAAACAACTTATGGTACTGTTTATGTACAGTATTTACAGTAGTGTAAGCAATAATAAGCTCCAAAAACCAACTTGGTCGGATTGAGCAAAAACAGCATTGTGCTACAGTACTTTCACATCGCTGACCTTTGCCATGTAGCTGTTGTGCACACCCCAAAGGTGAAAATGATATGTGTGTGTTTGTTCCTCTTCACAAAATTCTTTCGGAAATACTTTTCTTCGGTCAACAGTTGAATTCAATTTCGAAGACATTTAGGGATTGGGGGACTTCTCCGGCGATTTTCATCATCTCCAACCTTAGAAGGAGGTTTCGGGGATGACAGACAGGCCTGGCAGTGGTGGCGAGAGAGATGGCAGAGGCAGAGAGGGCGATGATGCCGCCTCGCAGGTGGCAGGAGATGGTGGTCGTTAGGCCAACTCAGTGTGAGGGAGCTCGATGATGACCAATTAGGGTGGCAGGGGAAGAAGCTACGGACCTAACAATGGAGACGCCGGTAGGAACGACCAGATGAGCGGGTGGCAGGGAAGGGCTGCTTGTCGGGAGAAGAGAGAATGACATGACATCCGACCTCCTGTTTCATTCTCAGTTCACCATTAGTTTTGCGTGCACAAGCTGGTCGGCAGTCGCGGTTCACACATTGTTCTCGGGGTACAGACTCCAGAGCGCCGCCTCTCCTGGTCCGGCCCACCCCTCTTGAGCTGTTGGTCATCCCTATTGCCTCGTCGGATACACCTTGGCAACACGCTGATCGGAGGGAGGCACACCACCGCCTCCTCGTTTTCTCCTAATCTGTAGAACAAACACTTCTAAAAGCTGGGGCGAAGCGCCAAAGCTCGGTGACTCGAGTGGCCAGAGCATGAGGCTCCGGGAGCGTTGCTCCTGTCGGCCCGGGTTCGAGCGGCGGCACCCGCGCGGTACTGTAGCTAGCTACAGTGCCGTGCGTGCACTGAAGCGAAATATCTATGATGCACAAAAAAAATTCACTCGTCCTCTCAGATCAAAGCACATGGTAAAGACTCGCGGCATAGCTCATAGCGGTCAGCTGAGTCCCTGTGTATGATCAGGGAGGAGGTTCGGGAGTTTTCTCGGACTACGTGAGAGGCTCTTTTCAAACCGTCGGGGACGATCTTACCCCCGACAGGTTGAGTTTTTTTTAAAAGCTGGGGCGAAGCCAACCGTAGGCGTAGCAATCTCCTGTGTCGACGCCCTTATGCAACGGGGTCAGTGATCACAAAAGCCACTGACATCAGCATAAATCACAACTTTGCGTCTCTATTGAGTAATGCCTGAGTCGTAACATCAAGGTCTGCAGCGAGACTGCCGCTCTGTTACTATTGATGGCAGTAGAGTTTCGGAGTTCTCGCCCGTGCGCACATTTCCTTTTGTCTGTGGGAGGGCTGCTATGTCCACTCATGGTTGTTAATCAAGGGGTTATGAAAACGTAATAACGCAGACAGATTGATTAATTCCAACAACGAGGTTGTACAGATTATACCGCGGAGCCAATCGAAGGCGGGCCCTAAGAAAAAGCCGTGCGTGGGCTAGCTGCATGAACACAAGGCCCAAAACCAATTTGTAATATAGGGGTTTGTCCTCGGACGTTTGTAATTAGTTCGGTGCTAATCTCAGTCAAGTCACGCGAGCTAAGCCGGCTTGGCGTGACTTTAATCAGCACTTATAGCCGTGCGGCGTCTCCTTCTTTTCCCTCTTCCTACTTCTTTTTCCTCCTCTAGCCTGGGAGCTCTGCTCCCACACTGGTAAACAGTAGTTTTAGAAGACTTTTATTACTGTAGATCATGAACACCATCATTTTCTTTGTCTAACAGTTTTGGTCTTAATCATGATACTTTTTTAACTCACTGGTATAAAGTATCATGAGTATCATACATGTATTATTGAAAAACTAGCAAAGTGCCCGTACGTTGTCACGGGTTTGGATTTTTTATAACTCTAAATTAATATTTTCAAATTACTATTTGATTATATATATATATATCTTTATGTTTATTTAAAAAGCCTAACAAAAGTTTTATTTTCACATGAATCCATATTAACAATCAGTGCTGACACTAACGGTAAATTTGCAACCATCTAAAAAGTACAACCAATACATACTCAAACACAACAAACCTTTGCATGTTTTCTATGTCATGTTATTTCTCCTTAAGGTAGAAAGTGGAGCGAGACATCTTCTTTAATGAGCGGCATCAACCTAGTAAATCAACATAAATCCTTCTTTAATGTCATACTGCCGATATAGCAGGAGGGAGCTTGTGGTTGACTCACTGAACACGTCAATGGTGCTAGCTCACGTCAATCTACGTGTAGTATTAGGAGGAGCTCACCTAAAGGAGAGGCTCATCAGGATTGGAGCCCTCCGGCCTCCTCGTATTCACGTATTGCCGTGGGAATCTGCCGCAGAGCCGCCATTGCATACTGCCGCAAGCTAAGGCCATTGTCGTAGGGATGTCCCATAACCCCAGACTGCTACAGGGCCATCATCGCGTGGTTGGCGCAAGACCATCGCCGTAGGGCCGTCGCAGCGGGAACTGTAGAGAGGAGGTGTACACATATTGGATGGCGCAAGACCTAATTATTTGAACGCTAATCATTTGGCACACGGCGAATCAGCCTTCGCCGTCGGCTATCTACAGCGAATGGATTCGCCGTGTGCTGCAGCCTCTTTGTCATGTGTTTTTGACACACGGCGAATATCAAGATTCCGGTAGTGCATCATACACGCAGTCGCCCTCTCAGTGGCTTCTCTGCTCAGCTGGTAATTAATCCATCCATTATGTGTACCAGTTTTGGAATTATAGGACATGCATGCATGATTTACTTTTGATCATGCTGTCTCTATACGTAATCAGCCGAGTCAGTGTGAATAACATGCATCGCCAACACCAGTGGTCAGCCCTCGCAGTGAGTATACCACTCAGTAAGTCTATCGTGTCCTTTTGTTTTGTTGGGCGTGCAAGTTGTGTCGTTCGTGTGCGAGTTGTCTCAAGCTCCCGTTCTAATAAAAATGATAAAAAGTTTGTTGTAACTTTGAAGTCTCTGAGTTGTTTTTACTAGGTTTTTATCACGACACAAGAACCAAAGGTATGATTTTTTTATTAGGTCAAATTCCCTAGTGGAACACTCTACACTTAGGATCTTTATGCTATAGGACACCGAGATAGGAATCATTTGCTGCTGGATACTAAGAAACAACTAGAAATAGTATTCAACAGCAAATGAAACACGTTTCAACAAATGTCACGTTTTTACAATGTCCATCAACAAATTTTACCTTCATTATTATTGTTTTGATCATAATTAATGTGCCCATCAACACTGAGACAAAAGAGTTGACCTCATCAATTCTGATATGTATTGGGTTCATCCTCTTGTAAGCTTCATAGAGATAAGATGAGTTGGGTGTGTATTCATGGATGTGAGCAAAATATGTGTTGTAAGAGAAAAGTATTCGCTTGTTCAATAATAGGGCAACATGCTCGATCGTCTCCATCTCCTAAAGCTGGATTGTTTTTTTTTGTGTGTGTTTTCTTAGTCTTGTTCAATAATAAAACAACATGCATGTTCAATAATAAGGCCAGTACTTCTTTTTTCTCGGATAGTGGGTCCAACTCCAACGGCCATGGAAGGCCTGGAAAATGTTGGTCATACAGATCGACGTGAAAGAACTGGGGATAAAGAACGAGCTGGGCTTATGGGGGCTGCAGTGGGCCGAACTGAAGAAGGGTATGCAAATTCACATGCCAGGCTGCCGGGAGGAAGCTCGCATACTGTGCTTCTTCCCTCGTATCACTCGTCGCCGCCATCGGGGTGTTTGTGACCTATCTGTTCCCCATCATGGAAGGTTAGTTTTGGCATGTATGTCCCGTCGTCGAGCTCAGCTTAGCTGATCAATAATGACTGAAAGCTACCTGCTTCCCTTTTCGTTCTTTTGAAGGAAGCTGCGGCAGAAGATTTCTCTAGCATTTTGACCACACACTACTAAATATACATTTTTCATTTTTGAATATATGATGTTTTTACGAGGCCTTTTACGATGTTTGCAGATAATGATAACCGTTCATCTAGGGTAATCCAATGATCCATAGTCAAAGGTACCTATTGAAAGGTACCAAGTAGTAGGACAAGTACCAACTTAAGAATGGAAATATATTAAAGGCTAAGCGGTAATTTTACATCAGAATATAGAGACATAATCGTCAATGCAAATGGAAACTTCAGGTTAAGTTGGAAACCTGGATCATACATTCTTGAATGGAGGATAACCATAGTAAAGCGCGTGAAGATCTGTGTCATAAGCTCCTTGACCTTGGTTCCACTTTCGACGTTCACAAACGGATTTCAGACTTTCAGTAGTACGATTCCATACTGAATCTCTCTCTTGTTTGTGTTCTTTTCAGAATTCGTTTCCTACGAAAATTCACGGGGAATCTTTTTTCTCTCCCGTCTTGACTCTTGACCTCATAGTGATCCGAGTCTTCCCACACGGACCTCAATTTCTTCATTACATCTAGAAGGTGACCGACATGTCAGTCAATCGATACCGGCCAAATTAATCATAGCAACAAAAACAAGACTAACCTCGTGCATGTAGCGCCTCCGGACCAGGTTGCAGCAACGCTCACGTGCGTTCACCTGATATCTGACCAGTCGCTTCACTTGAACCTATTTGCAGAGCTTCGCTTGAAATTAATGATTCTTTATGCGACTCTGATTTTTACAGAAAGTGATTATGTGGTCAAAAGTGATTACCTCTTACTTTGTAGAATAAATTCTTAGAATCGGGACAGAGAATCACTTCATAGAATAGAACTATGGCTAAAGAGCCCTTCGTTCATTTTAACCAACCACTTCACCAAATCATCTTACATCAATTTTATATACTTGATGGATCCCTATGAATCAATATTAAACTGGAGTTGTATATGTGCAAAGAGAAGGGGAGATATTATAGTTAATGATAAACTCAATTCGGATTTCGGACAATGAGAATCATGCATGGTTCAGTTTATTTTATAGCGGAAGGGATCCATGCGTCCTGTTAACCAATTTTTTAGATGCATGTGTCATGTTCCGTGGACACTACAATATGCATATTCATGAATCGTCCGTATCCAGGTAAGCTCCTATGGTATTTTATTTTTAGCAAAATAACATCTTTTCTATTCAAAGAACATAGAGTCCCCATAGAGATAACACGGTGGTGTACTTGGTAATTTAGATTTTTTTTATTTGTTCTTTTATAATAGTAGAGGTGAGTAATTTATAGATAGTTATTAGGGGCATATGAAATATGTTTTTATAATCACAGAGGTGGGTAATTTAGATAATGTTGAATCAACGGTCATGATTTATCGAGAATCAATTCTATAGTCAATGTTTTGCTTTTTTTATGAGAATTTTTATAATTTTTCTCTAATTAATATGGAGCTCACAAAATTATGGAATCTTCAATTAGTGAATAGTATAAGATAAGATGCTTCACTATTGACTTGGATCAAGTCAACATTGCATGCACGTGTTCCCAAAAACAAAATCCATGCATGCCAAAATGCATCACTAGCTCCATATTAGAAGAATAAACAACATTAAATGCAACACTTGAGTTAAATAGTACAATATTTGATCAGATGGGCAGGTTCGTTCCATCACAAATAACCGAACTTCTGTGAAGCTATAGGCGTTCGATTCCAAACTGATACCACTGTGTGTGGTCAGTAAAACATAGAAATTGCTTAACCTTGTTGTGCTGCTGGCAATTATGGAAGCATAGGAATGGTGTGATCTTTCGAGAAGAAGCCTCCCTTGAACGGGTGATATGAAGCTGCCTTGAAGATGCAAAATTATGGCGCTGTTGAATGGCAACTGATAATCAACATGTAATTGATGCCTGGTGTACTCTCACACACACCCCTCCAAAATTTGTAACTGCATGGATTATCTAATGATATCTAGTCACACTGCTGGTCGGGAAAGTCAGTCAAAATTGGTTGTATTCCTAATCTCTTTGAAAATGCGACGCAGGTACGAGGTCATCACCTGGAATGAAAAAAGTGAGAGACCCAGAAAACAAGGAGGTACTATTTTCCGGCAAAAAGAAAAAAGGTTTGCCTCCTCACTGAAACGGTACTATATATAGTATTACTACCTGTCTTTATTTACTGTTTTCTGGTTATGCTGCCTAATGGGTGACGGTGACCACAGCGACCAGCTAATAATTCTGCAGAAAGTAAAAGCTGTTGATCTGGAGTAGCAGGCGCGTTTGATCATTTAGATTACTGCAGGTAATAAGGAACACATCGTCGCCAGAAACTCCAATTCTAACATAAACATTAATCGGTTCTGGCGAAAGTGTGTTTGCAAACCTTCAGCCATGCATTGAGTTTGCTTGTAACTTAGACCCTCCCACCCCCACAGTCACCGAGCTCTCTCTTCTATCACTTCATAATTAAACCTTAACCATTATTAATTCTTGCATCCCACTAACCGATTTGTTGGAAAGTTCATGTAAGATTTTAAAAAGATTATAAACCTTGGATCCACACCATATCGTCCCACTCTTAACCTAACCACTATGGAAAGCTGCTGAACGTTTCATCCAGAAATGAAATGAGACCTCTAATTCACGGGGGCAACACTACTTTGAAAGGGTATCATAGTTGGTGCATGCGGCGGAGGGGGAAAGTGATGGTCTCGTGTCGTGTCGGCCAACACTCCGGCATTATGGTACCGCAAGACCCCACTTTGTCGGCAAGGTGTGTGACCAGAAAATAGCGTGATTACAATGATATACACATAATATGCATATGGCTGCGTCACCATAGTACCGCAGATGTACAGCATTTCAACACACACCTCCAAAGTGCGAAAATCCTCCCTCTTTTGAAATCAAGTTTCAACATGACTTTATACGTGTTAGTAAGTGCTACCAGAAAGTAAAGCTTCCTTTGTTTGCATCCCACATGTGCATTTTCTTGAGCTAATTTTGTTGTAGTGTGGTGGCTGACGACAGCCACGGGTTTATTATGCTAAACGCTAAGTCCCATCTTAGGAAAGCCTAATGGTGCTACCTTTAATTTTACCCTCAACCATCAACCAGCATCAATCATTAATCTTGGCTGAGTTTTTTTTTGTTGCGGTAACAAATAAAGGTGATGAGTGTTCTGTCGTTGTTACAAACGCCTTAGAATCACCATCTACACTGATAAATTAATGGTATTTAAAACACGATCTCTGACTTCTTATTTGTCATTGATGTGTCAATGATATGTGGGGCCTAGCTGTGCCATTAATAATAAAACAATAAATAACACGGAATCTCTAAAAAATAATGATAAAATAATTTTTAGCAGTGGTTGACAATGTCAACCGCCTCTAAAAATTAAATTTTAATGGCGATTGACATTGTCAACCACCTCTAAAAATTAGCCTATTGACCGCCTCTAAAAACCGCCGCTATAAAGATTTGAGGCCCAATTTGTTTTTTAGTCCATTTACCCCCAAACCCTAACTCCCTCAAATAAATATCCCCTTCCTCAACTCTCTCTCACACCTGTCGGCCCTTCCCACACCTCTTCCCCCCACCCGCCTCCCTCTCTCACGTTCGGCTGACTCCACCGCGGCAGCCCTCCTTCACGCTCCCCTTCGACGACCCTCCACGCTGCTCTCCGACGACCCTCCTCTGCGCCACCCCTCCCCCATGACCCCCCCTCCACCGTGTCAGCCCTCCTTCACGCTCCCCTTCGGTGACCCTCCTTCGCACGCCCCTCCGGTGACCCTCCTCCGCGCTCCCTCATGCCACCCCTCCCCCACGACCCCCTCCCCCCCCCCCCCCATCGACCCTGCTTCGCACTCCTCTCCGGCCAGCCCGCGCCGCCCCTTCTCCGCCGTCAGATCTAGCTGGGCGGCGGTGGCGGCATGCGAGCGGATGGATCCGACTGAGGAGTGGTAGATCTGCCTGAGCGGCGGCAACGGCGGCGACTCACAGGCGGGCGGGTTTACCCGGGCGGCGGCGTGGCGGCTCGCAGACTGGTGGATCTGGCCGAGGAACATTGGATCTATCCGGGCTGTGGCTCACGGGCGGGAGGATCCGACCCGGTGGGTGGGCTGCTAGGGTTTTGGATTTTTTTTTATTATTTTTTTATTTTAATTCGTAGCGGCGGGTGATATTATCACCCATCAATGTCATCCGTCGTCGCTACAGCTGGATATCTAGTGGCAGTTTATTTGAATTGTAGGATAACCGCGCAATAAAGTCATTTCTTTAGCTGCGGAACGGTAGCGGCGTGGGAGCGTACACGTTGCTTACAGTATGTTTTTAACCACCGCTATTGCCCTCTTTTGTTGTAGTGATAATGAGGCCTTGATTATCAATTGACAATTCATAAACATGTTCCATATCATCATTGGACTGCATGTAATCGAACATGCATTATTGCACGCCACGTGATTATCCATCCTCAGTTGATTCTCCAACGCCTTGTCATTTCCGACTTCCGACCGTTTCAGAATGCAAGTCTTGAGACCCTATTCGTTAGGGTTTTCTCCCTTTTTTCTTTAGGGCAGCTTCCGTGTCCTGCCACTCCCTTCAAATGGCGTTCCAGCTAGACTCCAGGCTCCTTCTGCTTGATGACCAATAGGACCTTCAAGTCCTATTTGCATCGTCTGTAGCCCCGTGCTCTTGACCATCTGCTTATACAAATATGGCATATTCTTTCACTCGAGACGGCAGAAGACTTGCCTATTAGTCTATGTTTCTTGCCTACACCCTGTCTGGAACCAGGTTGACATGGCAACGTCACTAGATCTCTGTCTGTCTTCTCTTTGCCTACAACCTGTCATTATTTTTCTCTGTCGCACATAAACGCACTATATAAACCCCGAGGGCCGTCCATGCCTTCCGGCCCCAGCTCCTTGCTCCGGCAGTCTCTTCTTTCACTGTCTCTCCTGCGCCTCCTTCTCTCTAATCTTCGTTCGATCATTTCTTCTTTGCTTTTGTTGCCATGTCGTCTACCCTGCAACTCGATAGCAACAGTAATGGTGCTGCTACAATTATCTCTGTGGACGCAATCATCGGCGAACTCTTGGGTTCCGTGGACGAGCCGCCAGTCGCCGGCGCCGCCGCCTCGATGCAGCTTGAGCGGCTGCTATTTTTTTTCAGGGTTCTTGACGCTGGTCATGGCCTTGGCTACCGCGCTGTACAAGCCACCCCAGGGAGTGGTCTTCGAGCGGCACAGGCTCGCTTACTACCTCACCCTCGCCGGCATTTTCATTGCCGGGCTCGCCGAGATCGGCACCGCATTCTGGTTGTCACGCTATGGCCATCCCTGCGGTTTGTTCGTGAGGACCATCCTCTACGTGTCCCTTGTGCCCCTGGTCATTGTCGTGGCACTTGGCGGCTTCTCTGTCCTCATCAAGTCCTACTTTTGGCAGAGCAGTAGCGTGACTACTGGCTGTGTGCATGAGTACATGTTCTTTTACATAATACTACTTCACAATTATTGCCTGTTCAAATTTGAAATGATCGATGGGCGATGGCTTAGTTCATTGGCTATATATAACCGTTTGAGTACCAGGCTTTTTTTTTCCTGGAAATGATGGTGAGTGATTTTTTGTTGCTAATTTACTTTTTCACTATCAAAATATAAATCCGAAATATACTAAAAAAAGCTTATTCTTCTGGTCAATTGCAAAATAACATTAGGAGAATGTTAGAGTTTACTGGGGTAGCAATTTTTGTTTTTGTGAGGGCATTGATGTGTCATGGATATATGTGATTAGTTACGTTTGCTTATTGGGTGAAAATATGGTGACACTAATTAAGAATAGCCCCTAACTTTCATTTCCCTATAAATAGAGAAGCCTACTTAACTAAAGAGGGTTGAAGGGTAAAGCCATCCATTTTCACCCATACATTTGCAAATTCAACGGGAAGTGGTTTTGCTACGCAAATGTCGTCTTCTACACTTAGCGACTAATGTTCAGTATATTATATAGATGCAATGCAAGCCTCCTTCATACAGCTATTAACTGCTCATCGCCATCATCATCTCGTTTGAAACCATGGGGAATGAAAATTTAAGGAACGTAGTTAGATGTAAATGGACAGTGCCTTGATGCACGTGTTTGCAAACAGAGTCACATTCTGTCGGTTTTGAATGCAAGAAATTTTTTTAAGTTTTGACCACCCATGTGCTCAAATTAAACTCAAGTTAATGTTACATAAAATTATGTGTTGGATAACAATGAAAATAATGTGTATGGATTGGGATTTGTTCATGATATACATATACTTTCAGACTGATAAATTTTCAATAAATCTTCCACTGACAAATGTTTTGAAGTGAGGGGAATAATGATAAAAAAAAGAAGCGTTTCAGAAAACATCTGGTGCCCATAAAAAAACAAAGGAATAAAAAGGAAATGGAGAAAGTTGAAGTGCGCCTTTGTTGAAATTCAGCCAGTCTCAGCTACCGAGTGGTCTTAGTTTATCAATGGGGCTTTTGGCAGGGAGAAAATTGCACTGCAGTGATGCAACCAGCTGCCGAGTGGTCTTAGTTTATCAATGGACGCATAATTTTTTTTCCTATTGTACCCCGGGTTAACCTGAGGTTTAGTAAAGTGAAATTTTTTTGTTGACTTGCTAAAACGGAGAAGAGCCTCAAATAGTTGCGTCTATAAAAAGGGGCGGGGCATCTCTTTCTTTCCCCACAACACTCTCCCATTCGCACCTTCAACTCCTTGGCCTGATCTCCAAGAACCTCTCCTGAGCGTTGATGAGATGCCCAACCCGAGCCATTTTCAGAGCAACAACAACGGCTAACGGTGACACTTCGATGACCATATAGACCGGTCGAATATGGCAACTCCAACCAGAGGTGTCATTCTCTTATCACGGATGTGTTGCGCTGGGTTTCTTCACGCTCTTCATGCATGGATGTAGGCATGTAGGATGTAACCACTGTGCTCTATATATGAGCCGCCTGGGATGTGTGCAGATTTTTTTTTATATATAAAAAGTTTGAATGTGGTAAACTCTATCGTGACGTTGTTTGTCTTTGTCTTGCGTTAGAGTGTCTGGTGAAAGTTTTTTTTTTGTTTGAGGGAGTGTCTGGTGAAAGTTAAAATACTGTGATTTCTCTGTTTCTACTTTATATAAGAAAGAAATAATACAGCTACAACTTGCTTTTGTACTGGGCCGCTGGTAGGCCGACATGAACAAAACAAGGGACGGCCACAATTTGGGCTGTTTGGATGGAAGCCTAGTCTGCAGTTTTGATCGAGCTGTACAAATGGACCAGGATGGCCGTCGCAAGAACAAAAATTCAGCCCAGACCATTTAATCCCTCTTCTGTCTTCGCCTACACTTGCTATATGTACAGTTCAAAAAAAAAATACACTTGCTATATGTAGCGCACGCTACGATTAGAGCATGGCCAGTGATTTAGCCAGCAGCCGGCTAAATAATAAGGCCATATCAGCAAACGTATGCAGAGAAAAGACCTTATATAGTGGGTTGGCTATTCACCTGGGGATTTAGTTTGTCTCATTTAATATTCAAATGTTAAATACTTTCAAGCGCATGTTATTCATTGGTTAAGAAACAAAGCGCCTATATTCTTTTGTTGGTGTACAACCTGCATGCAGGAGCTTCGTTCTTGGGCTCTCTCTCTCTCTCTCTCTCTCTCTCTCTCTCTCTCTCTTCTTCTCACTCCTCCACCTTAGCTTTTGATGACATGGATTTGCATTTCACCAGCTGACAAGGATCCAGATTCCAGCATACTTGCTCTTAGTACGTGGAAGAGCAGAAGGAACGGCTCTGCACACTCGGAGCCGCAAGGTGGGAAGCAAAGCAGGACACATGTTGATTAAAGGCACGAAAATCAAGTTGCATCCCAAATTCAAATTGATTTTTCTTTCAAATCATAACTCTATTATCGAATTCGTTTGAACTATTATTTTTGTTAACATCAATGCAACAAAATAAGATCTCATATGCATATATTTGTCTATAATTTTCATATTTTACTTTTTAAAATTTTTGAATTTGATTTTTTTGAATTCTTCTATCCTATTTATTCTAATGTTCCAGGAGTGAAAATTAATTGGTCTAGTAGTGAATATCAATTGTTTTAAGAGTGCAAATCAATTGTTCCAACAATCAAACTAATTGTTTTAGGAGTGAAAATCCATGGTTCAAACACCGAAAATTGATTGTTCTTGCAGTGAAAGTCCATAGTTCCAACATTGAAACATCCATTGTTCCCATGGTTCCGACATTGAAAGATCCATTGTTCTAGAACTCAAAAGCCATTGTTCAAATAAATTTTTTAAACTTGAATTTTAGTTTTTCAAATATGAATTGCCCCAGTCCAGTGAGTATATCCAAAAAATAGATTAGTATCTGAGAAAAATAAACATGTATGAAAAATCCTGGGTCTTATACCCGACGCGTAGAAAGAAAAATAGTCCGCGTCTGCACTGCTCGCGCGAAGAAAAATCACTGTGAGCCGCGGCCACATTCGCCGCTATACAGGCCGTGGGCTGTGCTACAGATGAGGTATACATAGCGCGCTGTAGATATAGGAGGTCCCGTGTTTACCGCCGCAACAATTCCAACTTTTAATTCTGTCTTCTTCTTCTTCCCCGCACCATTTAATCCCTCTTCATTCTCTGCACAGTGCACACTCGACTCGTTCTCTCCCTCCCACCGAGGTACCAACGGATTTTCTACTCTCCTCTCCTCTCCTCTCTCTATATCCAATAGACAGTGGGCCCTTTACCACCCCAACGTGAGTGGTGCTTTTCCTTTTGTGAGATGCATTATGCCTTTTTCTTTCTTGCGAAGGAATTTGGAGAGGCTTTGGACGGCGAGAGGCCTTCTGAAACTTCTTCCTAGACTTCTTGAGGGGACTGATGTGGACAACCTGATGCTGAACCCCACCGGAGCCTGGCGCCCTATCGCATGAGAGTAGATATATGTCGAGTGCAAACAAATGTAGACGCATCACGCGCGCGTGTATGGGAACTGCATCCAGGTACAAACAAAATGGTTAGCGAGTTGGAAATATAAAAATTCAGCACCATTGGATCCTAGACCAAGTGACAAGACCACGACGGAACTCACTTTACTCCTAACCGCCGACCTAACCGAACGTACTCCCGTCTCACCAAACACCCCACATCCAGCAGCAGCGGCTCTATCACTCGTCTACCGGCAGCAGATTCTATCTCATCTTTTCCAACAGCATGACTTGCAAAAAGTTAGTTGTTCCGCCAGGTTCAGTTTCCATGGCAAAGAACACTAACGATTAAGAAGCCAAGCGCCAGATAAGCTGTTTGTAAGTAGTTTGTTATAGCTTACTCTTCAGATAAGTTGTTTATAAAACTTATTTTATCAAACGGCATAACTACTTATGTTAAATAAGCCAGAATAAGTTAGTTAAGCAGTTCTGACAGATAATCTAAATGTTCTCGAAAAAAGACAGGTAATCTAGAGAACATATATAAATTATTTGTTGCATAAACATAAGCACTATCAAATACACTCTTAATATCTTTTGTCGTAGCAAACATGTACTGTTGTACTCCCTCTGTCCATAAATGTTAGCATTTGTTGACTTTTGTATATCACATTTGACTATTTGTTCTATTTAAATTTTTTGTTAAAAATATTAATTTTACTATAATATCCTTTATTATTAGATATATTTTAAGTTTATCTTTTTTATTTTTATATTCTTACAATTTTTTTAAATAAGACAAATAATTAAAAGTGGTGTTTAAAAATCAACAAATGCTAATATTTATGGACGGAGGAAGTACTCATTAGTCATTACCACATGGCCTCCCATACACATGCATGAGTTGCTCAAATGGTATGTAGCCAGGCATATCCGTTGTCTATTTTTAAATTGGGACCAATAGCATTAGCCGTGTTACGTGTACACGTAATCTATTGTTCAATTGGGATCAATATTCAATAGCATGGCATTCTTCGTTGGGGTGCGGGTTACGGGGTTAGTGGAGCACCCCGGTCCTGCTTCAGGGTGAGGGGGTTAGTGAGCACCCCGGGTCCTTTTCGGCGGGGTTAGGAAGGGTCACCCATGCACCTGTGACCATGCATGGTTAATCTAAATCAAACAAGTGGCCTCTCCTTAAAAAAGGGGAAGATTAAAAAAAAAGAAACGCATTCATGTGAGCGATAACAGAGAATGAAAACAAGATTAGGAAAGGTCAAAACTAAATCATGGATTACTTAAAGCAAGGTCGATCTCCAAACACTGTGCTGTGGCATGAATAATCTCATCATCCTAAGGAGTGTACGTTCTCTCACCAACCACCGGGCACAGGCTCTGTATTCCGATGAATCGATGACGCCTAGTATATACATATAAAAAATATGCCGTCCTTCCTACCGCGCTCCCTCGTATCACTTCCCTACTGCGCGCTACCTCGATCGTGCTGGGAGATCTCACCAACCCCATAACCACCCAAGTATCCTGGCAAGCCCGCAACATGCATGGTATGGTCAAACGCCTGAAACTATATATAAATAAAAGCCTCTTTCTAGTTTCCACCACCGTTAGTCGTCGACCCTCTCCCTCGCAACTCTCCTCCCTCGCTCTCCTCCTCCCTTGATTTTCAGTTGCCTATTAGCTCCTTTTTTTGCCATGTCATCATCGATGAGGCTGGACAGCAGCAGCAGCAGCAGCAGCAGCAATGGCGCCGCGACGACAGCTATTAGCATAAACACGGGTGAGATCGTCGATGCCGTGGGAGACGCCGCCGCCACGATCCGGCCCCTTTCGCGGCTGCTGTTCGCATCAGGATTCTCGACGATGCTCATGGATTTGGCCACGGCACTTTACAAGCCTCCCCGAGGCGTCGTGTTCGAGGGTCACAAGCTTGCATATTACCTCATGCTCGCGGCGATCTTTGCCGCTGGGATGGCCGAGGTGTCGACCGCCGTCTGGTTCTCACGGTACGGCCGCAACCACATGTCGTTGGTGAAGGCCATGGTCTGCATGTCCGTGCTGCCGCTCGTCGCTGTCATTGCTCTTGGAGGATTCACGGTTCTCATGAAGGGCTAGGCTAGGCTAGTTGTTCCTCAACTCTCAATTCAAGGACACACATCACCTCTGTTTCCTTTCCAATTTTGGCAATAAGATCAAGGTGACCATGGTGCTCATCCTCTGGATCCGCTCCATGTTTTGGGTTCGTTCACATAAGCACATGGTGCATACTTGTATGTATATGTAAGTATTTGAATTTCTATTGTATTTTTCAAAAAAAAAAGTTATCCCTCCGTTATTAACTGGTTATTATCTGTATTATTATGAAGTACTCCCTCCATTTTTTTTTCTTATTGTTAGGAAAAACTACCTAGTGCAAATTATGATGTACTGGTTATTTGCACTAGCTAGCTTGTCCGAATCACAAGGTGGAGGAAGTACTGTAATTTGAGTGGAGTTGTATCCTGCAACCTGCAACAAGAACAAAAAAACTGTTGGCGTGCTTCAGCGCAATTGTAGCCGTTGGACTAAGCTGCTGGTACTGGTAATACGCCCATAAGAGCAAAAGAACCGCGAGTCCAGTTTTTGTGCTGCTTCAATACAAGCCCACTCTACACATTCTTGATCCATCTATGCGGGCCGGGGTTTCCTGCCCATGGTTTCAGCTCAATCAAAGAAGATTCAGCCCCGGTCACATTTATAGATGGCCAAACAGGCAGCCTGGTCCAGCCCAGCATGGCCTGGGTCATAAAAGGCCCAACATGTTTATTTTCGGGCCGGCACAACACGTAGTCCTTTTTGGGCCGTTCCTTGCCGGCCAACCGCCAACGACCCATGGCCTAACATATGTAGTCAAATTTATGTCAGATTGGCTCATTAAGCCTATTAACACGTGACTCATTAATAATTTTTCAGACCATTAATTTTGTAAATGATGAAAAAATAGGAAAAAAGAGGGGAAAATGGGTAGCCTGTTTTTGTGTTGTTCCAATAGAAGCCCACTCTATGCATTCTTATCCATCTATGTGGGCTAGGTTTTCTGCCTGTGGTTTCAGCTCAATCAAAGAAGATTCAACCCTGATCACATTTATAGATGGCCAAACGGGCGGCCCAACATGTTTAATATAAAAAAAAAAGAGGGACAAGATGAGGGTTTGAACTTATGACCTCTTGGTATCAAAGTTATAACTTTGGCCAAGAGGTTGTGTCGTGTCTGAACCGGACCAAAAATATCATGCTTCGGACCGACCTAGTAGGCACGACCCATTTGGTCATCTATAGTCACATTTACCCGTCTTCCCCATCTCAAAGTCACAAGTTCTGATCCTTCTTTTTCTTCCCCATCTCCCCGATTCATCAATCCCAGCACTCACGAGTCAGGAGGCAATCTTTCCTGCTCAGTTCTCGCCCCAGCTTGGTATAAAACAAAAGGAGAAAAATACTATTTACCTTCTTCATGGTAGTGTACTTCGATTCCCCTAGTTATAAAATCGGACATCTGACCTCTTAAACTATTGAACTCGGCTTAGCTTTCCTCCCTCAACGGTTTCGACAGTAGTTTTGTATGACGTGTCATACTAGGTCCCATCTATCTTATTGCCACATCATTTTCTCTCTTTTCCTTTTTTTCTCTTCTTCTTTTTCCTCAACCTCTCCAATGACATATCTCTCCTTTCCGCCATACGGAACGCCGCCGGCGAGAGGACGCTATCGACGCACTCGACACCATGGCACTCCGTCCCTCCCCGCCACCAAGCAGCTCCACGCCCACGCACTCCGTGCCGGAGTACCACCCTCCCACCCGCTCCTTGCCAAGCACCTCCTCTCCCCACATGCTAGGCCGTCGTTGTCCTCTCCCGTGTTGCCCCCAACCCTGACCCTTCTCCCTCAACACCGTCCTCTGCATGAGAACGAGATAGGGTACTAGCGGCTGGCCTCACTGAGGAGCCAGATGTTGGGTCGAGGCGCGTGTGGGCCATGCTATGGTGAATGGCAGTGCGGCTAAGCTGCACGGCGAGGAGGCAATGGCGTGCGTGCACAGAGATTGGTCTAGACGAGGCTCAACATTGGGAGGGTGGCTAGTGACACGAGCCGATGGTGGAGAGGAGAGAGAGGAGGCTGTTTGAGAGGTTGAGGAAAAAGGAGAAGAGAGAAAAATAAACAAAATGATGTGATATGTGATAGATAGGACTTATTAGTCCATATCGGACAAAACTGCTTATGATATTGCCTGGAGTTTAATTGAATCAAGTTTAACAGTTAGAAGAGTTAGATTTCCGGTTTTATAAATAAAGGAGACAAAGTGTCCTATATCCATATAGTTGAGAGAAGTAAATAAGACTTTTTAAAAAAAAACAAAAACAAGTTCTCTACCAGCTCCTCCATGTGTGAGCGACCCATCTTGAGCCCCATGTCCGTGTGGCCGTGTGTTTTCGCGCCGGTCATGGCATGTTTCGGTCCAAGAAAAAGAAAAGCGAGCCCAACTCATGTAGTCGGCGTCTTCGCCGTCGCACATAGTGGTGTCCAACTGGCCGTCCGGCCCGGCCCGGCCCAGGCATGGAAAAGCACGGGCCATTTAATTTCGGGTCGGCATGGCACAAAATTAATATCGGGCCGTGCTGGGCCAGCTCACGTGCCATGGCATAAGCCCACAACCCGGTACGAATTAAATTAATTGTGCCGGCCCGGCCCGATAGGCCCATCAGAAGGATGACCCATTAAGTGTTTACCAGCCCATTTATAATAAAAGTGGTGAAAATGAGTAAAAATTGGGTGAGAACGAGGATTCGCACTCAAGACCTCCTTTATACAAGTCAGTTTACTTATCACCAGACCACTCTATTATATTTATTTAGTGTAGAAGTATATTTCTATTTTTAATAGTACTAAATGGGCCGTACCGTGTTGGCCACGTGCCTGGCCATCGGCCCAAGCACAACCCAAAGTCTCGTATCGGACCGGCCCGAAATTATTTTGTACCATACTGAATTTGTGTTATGCTTTTTTTACATACTTTGGGCCGGTCCATGGGCCACAGGCTTTTTAAACAGCACTAGTCGCAAGCGTTCCAATCCGTTCTTCCCCATCTCCGACTCGATCTTCTCCGCCCACCGACGACTCTTCTTCCTTCCTCTCTCTCTCTCTCCTCTCTCTATCCCTAGGGTTTCGAATCCCATCTCGTCGCCGTCGCCATGGACCCGTAAGTCTATCTCTCTCTCTCTCAGCTTATCCAGCTCGCTCCCTCCCTCCTAGGGTTCCGTCGCCTGACCCCAATTTGCCTACCTCACCTGCAGCTACATCGACGAGGATGGCGAGCCGCTCATGGACCCCGATGCGCCAGACCTGTCCCCAGAGCCGCAGCCGGAGCCCTACGATGACCTGGAGGACGACCTCGGCGATGGCGGCGAGTGGACCCGCGACCGCTCCCCGACGCCCGTGCACGGCGCGGACGATGGCGGGGCGGGGTCCTCGTCCAGGCCGCGGAAGCGCCTGCTCAAGAAGGGCGGTGTCGGCGGCGGCGGCGACATGCCCGGCGACGATGGGTTGGAGGACTGGGGCCTTGAGGACGCGGACGCGGGCGCGGCGGAGGCAGCTGCGGCGAAGAAGGGGAAAGGGTCGTCCGCGTTGAGGGACCTCGCGAGGGGCGGGTCTGGCAAGGACAAGAAGGAGAAGAAGAGGCGGAGGGAGGATGACGGGAGGGACAGGGGGATGGCGAGGGAGAAAAGGGGATTCTCCGGTGGGAAGGCCTCTGGCGGTGGGGGTGGGCACCGCGACCAGGATGACGACGGGGAGAGGGAGATCCAGGAGCTCTGGGATACCATCGCCGGAGGCGATTCAGAGGTAAGGACCGTCGCTTTAGTTTGAGAGATTCACTTGAATGAGTTTGTATGCTACTGTGCTGCATCTGCTAGTTCGATCAGTTGCTTTGTGTTGGTTCGATAAGGAATTTAGGATTGATCTTTAGCTGTTACAGTGTTTGCAGCCAACTTTTGCAGTCAGGATGTATTACTGTTAGCATCTTCAAAGTCTCGTAGATAGCATTTGAAGCTATTGATATATATCAGAATGCTGTATGTGCTTGTTTTACTTGGTTATCTCCACTGCCACTATATAAGATATATAAAAATTGTTAACTTGTTTGTGATATCTTAGTTCTGAGCATTGTACATAAATTATTATTGAAACAAACCTTTGAGTTCTTGTGAAAAATGTCTTGTTTTACTTAGATAATCAGTATGAGGTCAATTTTGATCACACTTTTAGCATTTCCTTCATTTTCTACTAGAACTGCATTCCAAAATCGCTTGTAGAACTCTTTTAGGTGCATACCAAGTCAGGTCAGCGGAGTTTGTTACATGCATTACATAGTGTTAACAGCGCATATTTTCATTGTGATTGGTATTTTCATGGTCTTTGATTGTCTAATGTGCACTGCTGTGCTGACTTATATAATCTTGGAACAGGATGATCAAGAAGGTGTTCGAACTGTAGATGATGATAATTTTATTGATGACACTGGAGTTGATCCAGCTGATCGCTATGGCAGTGACAATGAACGACATTCCCCTAGTCGTTATGCACAGGTGCTAATTCTTAATTGTTCAGATGCCCAAGATATTTTATGTTGTTGCAGTCTGTTAGGAATGGACATGGGGCTGAAATGTTGAATCAATGTTTGCTGTCTCTCTCTCATTCCTATGCCTGCAAACCTTTTGTATTGTTGTCATCCATATTAATTAAACGAAGTATGATGCTATATGATGCTAAAGATCCATTTCATAGTATTAGAGGAGGTTATTAGAAGCTTAGTCTAAAGTCGTTGGTGACAAGACTAACATGTTGTCATATCTCATTTACTTTTCAAAATTCAAATCAATTTTGATGTTCATGTTTTACATGAGGAAAAAAAAGTTTTGAATGATGTTATCCTCCATTTTTGTGGCCTTTGCAACCTACATCAGTGAATTCCTTTTACTGTACAGGCAGAGGAGGGTGAAGATGATGAAATTGAGCGACTCTTCAAGGGTGGTAAGAAGAAGAAGAAGAATGATCGCCCACGTGCAGATATTGGTCTTATAGTGGAACAATTCATTGCTGAGTTTGAGGTAGCAGCTGAGGAAGATGCAAACTTGAATAGGCAATCAAAGCCTGCGATTAACAAACTTATGAAGCTTCCACTGCTCATAGATGTTCTCTCTAAGTAAGTTGTTGAAGATACAACCATTACCTCTGGTTTTAGTTCGTATTGATATTTTTAATAGCTAACGACAATTACTTTCTTTCCCATCATTGTTATTTTGCAGGAAGAATCTTCAGCAGGAATTTCTTGATCATGGAGTTCTCACTCTTCTAAAAAACTGGCTTGAGCCCTTACCTGATGGTAGCTTGCCAAATATGAACATTCGATCTGCTGTGCTGAAATTATTAACGGACGTAGGCATCTTCATTTTCTTCTTCCTTGTACATTGAGGAACTTCATTGTTTCTGCATAAGACCAAACTTGTTATCTGTGATTAATGTTTTGGGTTCTTTCTGGTATTTGTTGATGACAGCTATATGTTTTTTTCACAGTTTCCCATTGATCTGGAACAGTTTGACAGAAGAGAGCAGCTTAAGAAAAGTGGTCTAGGAAAGGTATACATCTCTTTGGTGCGCTATGATATTATAATAATTTTGCAGATTATGTGCATGTTCTTGATTCTATCCCTTGATGCATACTTAGGTCATCATGTTTTTGTCAAAATCTGACGAGGAGACTACTGCAAATAGAAAACTTGCTAAGGAACTGGTGGATAAATGGGTATGTTTGTGTTCACAGAACTCATTTATTTTTTGCATGCCTCTTTGCTCTCAGAAGTCCTTGCTTGTTATGATGTCTTATCATTATTGTAAAAAAACAGAGCCGACCTATATTCAACAAGAGCACGAGTTTTGAGGATATGAGGAGATATGATGATGAAAGGGCTCCTTACAGGCGGCCACAAATGAGGAAGTGAGTGAATGCATCTATTTATCCGTTCATATATATGATTGTTGTCTTGTGTATTATGTTTGTACCTTTGTATTCTTATGTTGATTATTGTTATGTTTCATGAAGGCCTTCGTCAAGTAGCTCTGGAATGCAATCTAGAGACGATGATCTTGATGCTGACTTCTCTCAGTAAGTCTGATGACACATATGTATTTGTTTTTTCAATGCACACTGCAGATTTTGTTGCTGTTCTGCATTTGTAGATTAATTGGTTTGTTCTGTCTGTATAGACGCAAGTCTGGACAAAGTGGTTCGAGGCAACATGCTTCAAGGCCAGAAGCCTCACCATTAGACTTTGTCATTCGCCCACAGTCCAAAATTGATCCTGAGCAAATAAGGGCTCGTGCTAAGCAGGCTGTACAAGACCAGCGCCGCATGAAGGTTATCCCTGGCCCTTTCAGAACACATTAACATTCTGTCACTCTTTTGTCAAACAAACACTGATTATTAATCGTTCATGTTGGCCATTCAGATGAACAAGAAATTGCAGCAGCTCAAAGCACCCAAGAAGAAAAATCTTCAGGCATCAAAACTCAGTGTGGAAGGCCGTGGAATGATCAAGTACCTGTAGTCCATCCAATCTGGCATCCACAGCAAGCAATGCCCCTGTGGATGGTCATTGTGACTGCAGCAGGTGGCTAAAATAGTATGGCGCACACCCTACTGCCATCCGAGGGCACATAGCTCGGTTTTCAATAATTGCTTGGATAATCGTGGATCTTTTATCCAAGTATTTTCCTGCCTGATAGGGCGCTACAGATGGGCTTCACAGACTTCATCAGTCGGGCGCTATTTATAGTTGAAAAACACTGACTTTGCATGAATGAATATCGATAGCGATTTTCAAGCAAGAGCGGTGCCTCTGTACTGTACAAAACTACAAATGTTTGTTTGATCGTGCTGTAAGTTGATTTGGGTTGAAGTCTCACCCTTTTTTTCGTTTGAAAAACATTGTTTGTTATGCAATCCAAACAAAATGTTACAATTTGTGCTCATTGTAACTGCATAAATACAGGAACAGACATTCATACATGTTATTGTTCATCAAGATGTTTCGTTCTGACAAAAAGCTAGTGGTGGCGAGGCAACATTTGTGAGCTACTGGAATTCTTTTTTTCTTAAACAGCTACTAGAAATCTTGTTAAGCTTTTGGTACAAGTATATTTTTGGAGCACTCGATCCGCTTTATTCATGTTTGCCAAGTGATTAAATTGAAGATGTTCAGTATTTTGAACTCATGACAATAACTTGAATTGTTGAAACTTGGATCAAAATATTGTATCCATGTCCTGTGGATCGCCTGTCTTTTCGAGCCATCTTGCTGTCGTTGTCCCAAAACATGCTGTTTGATGCGGACCTGCAAATCAATCGGAATTTGGACATCTTTTGGTACGTACGTAAAATGATGGCTAAGCAAAGGCAGTTCACCAACTGAAAGACGTAAATTGGTACTAGCGACATGCTTTGCTTGGTTATCTTTATTTTTGTTTCGTAGAAGCTAACAGAGGGTTTTTTTTTTATGAGAAGAGGTTAACGGAGTTGGAGTTGCTAACAGTAGCTAGTACACGAATGAAGTAAGAGAATTTCTTACATGCCTCTGAAAATCTTCCATATTTCTTCTATGCCATTGAATAATTTATTTATCTCAAAATTTTTATACTGATAGAAAATCACATAAGAAAATGTTTTTTTTATTATCACATATTTATATTCTCTTTCTTTTTTATGTTAAAATTAATAAATATAGATAATATTAAATGTTATTAAATCTTAACATTTTGCCATATTAACAAATTTTAAATTAAAAATATAGCAAAATACATGTGCGTTGCCACGGGTCTTTGTTAAAAAAATTTATGGTTAGAATATTTTTTTAAATGTAAAAGGTTTTCAATTAATCAATTTTTTGGCTTGAGCATTTACTCTATTTTTATTTTGCTTTAATTTTTTTAGTTTTAAAAAGAATAGTCATTATAATAATTTTAGAGTGAGTTATTATTGGAATTTTTATTATTAGTTTTCATCAAAAATATGATGTTAATAGATACTAATTGTTGTTAGTATGAAATATCGAATTGAAATTAAAGTCCAATTCAACAAAGGATTAGAAAATAGTTTAAAAATAACTCAAATTGATTGGTGAATCATTATAGGATACAAACTGAATACGACAATATTATAAATATATCTGGACACGAAAAAAATAATCTAGACAACCTCACCTCAATTAATAAGTTGTATGTATAGATTAGATGACCAAAATCATTACTCTATAGATCTACAAATTATCATAAATTTTGGAATAAAGAAAGTATCTTTTTTAAGCTAGCGAATAGCGGTAAATATTAAATATTGTTGTCAATGGCATATAAGGCACAAAAATTTAAGTGATTGGTATAGAAGGAACTTCGAAATGTTCAATAACATATAAGAAACTGCAAAAAAAAATTAATGACATAGAGGGAATTGACTCGTGAAGTAAAGGTGAAACTAACATTTCAAATGGACTAAAAGTACATCTTCCGATGCAACATTTTATTAACATCTTTAAATAGATTCAACATTTTATTGAAATATTCTTATGCCATGTTTTTGTGGCTGCGAGCTATGTGGATAGGCACACCAAAATCAGATGAACCGTTAAAATTTGACAAAAAATAATTGAATCATCAAATTCACTGTTTCTTTCTGTTAAATTTCATTCGAAAGATGTAATGATTTCATTTCAAACTAGTGGATTTCCGAAGTAACGCGTTAATTGCTTTGTTTGTTGCAAAAAAGAAACAAATAACTAAAAATAGAGGTCTCCCTCCTTTCGCCAGCTCGTCTTCCTTGGTCTTCCTCCCCTCCCCAACCATCTCGCCCACGAGGCGAACCACATTCCCGAGCCGCCGAATTCCACGCCGCGGGTTCGCATTTCTCGTGCCGCCCACCAACTTCTGGCCTCGCCGCCGGCGCCATGCCGCGGCGGGGCGAGACGGCGGTGGTTCCCATTGACGTGGAAGGCGGCCAAGGTCGGCCCAAGAGCCCGCGCCACCGCAGCCACGGGCCGGGGCACCACGGCCGTAACGGGCCGCAACACCAGCACCGGAGCCGCCCGCCCCCGCCGACGCCGCAGGAATTTCGGCCGTTCCGGCGGTGGTTCCCGTTCCTGGTGCCCCTCTTCATCGTCGCCAATGTCGTCCTCTTCGTCCTCACAATGTACGTTAACGACTGCCCCGCGCACGCCCAGGCCACCGGCGCCGCGATTGGGGGTTCCATCGGCGAGAGCGCCACCGCGCAGGGGTGCTGGCTCGCGCCGGAGCTTGGGAGGTTCGCGTTCCAGTCGTTCAAGGAGAACCCCCTTGTTGGCCCCTCGTCCGCGACGTAAGGCGCTTTTAAATTCAGTGTAAAAATTGGGATCTGTGTTGTTGGCTTGGTTTAGGTTGAGTTAGATGTACGCATTATGAAAATTCTTCCGGATTTGATAAAATGTACCTCCGCTAGGGCCTTTATTTGGTCGTTTAGGCCGTCTGGTGGAATGGTTACCTGGTTGGGTGAATTCTGGTCTCCCTTGTGGTGGATTCGTTGATTAATAGCAGGACATTTTTTGTTTTAAAATCAGAGTTAGCAATCTGACATGACAGCATCACGCATGGTTCAGGTGCTGTTTCTTGGGCATGACCAGTTGAATATATATGCTTGATCAAACAAAAAGTTGCTTGCATAAAATTAGTATCGATTGGTGTCACTTGATTGAATCTGATAAAGTACACTGGCCTTCATTATATCAAAATCATTTTAGGTATGAATTGGGATGCATTTATTAGTGTTCAGAATTTCAGATACTGAATTTGTGACCAACAACAAATCTTACAGTTTTTCTGCATAGTTTTTTTTTTCTTCTAAAGATTATCTTGTGAAATTGAGATTGCAGCTGTGGGATATAACATTCCCGTGACCTTGACTATATTTTCATGATTAAAAATACTTAAGTTAGTTCTATTTGGCTATTCATTTTGAAGGTTGATGGCACTTTTTAATCTTATATTATTAAAGAAAGATATTTTCCTTGGTTTACTTTTATTGTCATATGAATAAGTCTATTTTCATTTCTCTGATACAGCTGTCGCTTATATGTAGCATGAGTTCCCTAGAGCAAATGATAGCTTATTTCCAGATCTCTCAGACTAGTTAAGAAGTAGATGCAATGTGATGCACACTATTTTATACTATCTGATTTCCCTTCCCCTCTCTCTTTTCTTCTTTTCCTTCTTCCTTTTTTGTTTGTTTGCCCTTTTGCTTTGGCTCTTCGGGGTTTCATCTCTAGCCTACCCCAACTTGCTTGGGATTTAACACTTTGTTGTTGCTGTTGTTTTATACTATCTGATAACCCCACTTTCTAGTTAAAACCATCCATGATTGCTTTTCAAAATTGAAAAAAAAATATTCCTCTCATTATGTGATAGTCTTGATAACATGTAGGCTCAATTGACATATATTCCAATTTCCCAGACTTCTGAGAATGGGGGCGTTAGAAACCAGTAAAGTTACCAAAGATCACGAAGGCTGGCGTCTCATTACATGCATTTGGTTGCATGCTGGGGTCGTCCACATACTTGCTAATATGCTGAGTCTCCTATTGATTGGAATCAGGCTTGAGAAGGAATTTGGTTTCAGTAAGTGTTGAAACAAACACCATCAGTTGTTTGGAGTCTGGATGTTCTTTTGAGGTCTCATAACCATAATTAATGATTGTTTGCTGCAGTGAGGATTGGTGCATTGTATGTGCTATCCGGAGTTGGTGGCAGCTTGATGTCTGCTCTCTTTATGGCGTCGAATATATCTGTTGGTGCTTCAGGTGCACTATTTGGGCTACTCGGTTCCATGCTGTCAGAGCTAATAACAAATTGGACGATATATGAGAATAAGGTTGATTTTAATTATGTGCATTGTTTTCCATGAAACATTCCATATTGCACGTGTCTAATTCTTTTTTTGTTGAAAAACAGTTTGCAGCATTGTTGACTCTAGTTATGATCATTGTCATCAATTTAGCTGTTGGGATCCTTCCTCATGTCGATAACTTTGCTCATCTGGGAGGATTTGTGTCTGGGTTCTTTCTTGGTTTTGTGCTGCTAATGCGGCCGCAGTTTGGATACATTAACCAAAAGAACTCTCCTCTTGGTATGTCGATAACTAAGCAGAAGTTCAAGACATACCAGATCATACTTTGGGTTATTGCTACGGTCATATTAATTTCTGGGTAAATGTCTACTGATCTGAAAAACAAAAGTTGTCTACTTAGCCTTTGCAGTTCTACTGTTTTTGCTAAACTTTTCCTTTGGCAGTTTCACTGTCGGCTTGGTTTTACTACTTCAAGGGTACAATGCTAGCGAGCACTGTTCATGGTGCCATTACCTGAGCTGTGTGCCAACTTCAAAGTGGAGCTGCAATGCACCAAGTAACTATTGCATGGTAAACTTTCTTTACACATGATTCTCACTAAATGTACTTCATCATGTATAAAGTTGATTTTAGCAACATTTCAGTTCTGCTGTGTTCATTCTGATAAGCGTAGATATTAGTTAGAATTTGTATATTGGAGATCGTTTATCTTTTAATATGGTTGGCATGTTATTGGTACAGAAGTGCAGTGTTTATGTATGTTTAAATATTTCGTTATGTTGTTACTATAAGTTTACTAATACCAAGCTTCTCCTGCAGTCTTCGCAGCTTGGAAATCAACTAAACCTGATATGCCAAAGCACTGGAAAGACAGCAACATATGTTCTCACCGATCCAAGTAACTCGGAAGCAATTAAAAACTTATGTGTTGGTCTTTGCGGTTAATGGCAAATGTATCACGTAGTTTGAAACAAGAAGTTGATGCTCATATATCTTTGGAAGAAAGAAGTAGAAGCCTATATTTGCATTGAGCTTCTCTGGTAATGCTTTTTATGACTTCTATGGTTCTGTTCCGTTGTGCATCCTGTGTATTATGTGGTCAGTTTGGTTTTAAAAGGTCGGTAATTTGAGGCAGTAGTTTCTGAAATATTAGTTGCGCACTTGCCTCATCATTTGAAGGTCCGTCAAGCTTAAAAGGTTGTATCAAGAGATGGCAGGCTTGGTGAATCATAAATCATAATCCATTAAATTTTAAGAAAAATTATTAGATGGATTATGTGACCGTATTTAGAACGACTACCAATTATTGGATACATAGTGGTAGATTGGAGACAGCCATGACAAACATATTAGGAATCAAGAGTTATTCTGATCAAGTAAAATTGCTGCAAGAATGTACAGTTTTTTTTTAAGGATCTGTGGTAATGATATTAGAATATAAAAAAGCCAATAACTGTATAAAAGAAGGCAATAATGTATACTAGATATGGTTATACCAAGATCCTAGCCAAATGTGGGATCATGTGTGCTAAATCTTGTGATGCTCATATGTATATCTATGCTAGTATTCCTCTTCATACCTCTTATCCACTTTCGTGCTACCTATATTACTGAAGTTGATGGAATTATACAGATCAAGAACCAAAAAAATATCAAACAAATAAAATCAGGGACGTGGTTTCCCTGGTTCTCTGTTGTTCCCATTCTTGAAGTCAGGGACCTCCCCCCCCCCCCCCCCCCCCCCCCCCCCCCCTCCCAATATTCCAGAGAGTTCACGATGGCATTATAGATGTCAGCTCCCAGCACTTGAGATTGACTGCTCCTCTTTGTCTATGATTTCCATAATCACTTATAGCACAATAAAGGGGAGAGGAATCAGGCTAGTTGCAAAACACTTTTTTTTCTCTCCCTTTTTTGACATGTCCAACTTTTGGATTGGTTATCTCATAAGGCAATCTTGCCTATGAGATCATTAGCAACAATGGACTAGAAAAGTTAGGTGCTATAACCTACCTAAAGAACACGTGGTCGATAGAATAAAACCTAGAATAGGATACAAAGTCCCCTGAATGTTTTAATTTACGAGCACGGCGGCATAACGTGCCAGCCTACAATTGCATGATTTACAGATGCATAGAGGATCGAAGCCTTTCTTATGTTAGATACAGTTATGAGTCTGAGATAGCTCCTTCCTAACCTGGAGAGCAAAAGCAAAATAGACAGGCCCTTCAATTACAGGACATACATGGGAAGACCTCTAGATGTTAGGCATGCCACAGCTTCCGCCCTTTGAGTTGTCACTAACTGCTTGTCTTTAGCTGCTCGATAATATACTTCACCACCTCTGACATTGTTGCCTTCCGCGCCTCTCTGAAGTTCCAGAGTTCATTCACAACATCCCGTCCTCGAGGACTATACTCATTGAGCTCTACCAGGGCAACCTTCACTGCATTGCATACATTGTCTCCATACTCAGCCTGCAACTGCCTCAACTTAGGATCATCTTCATCAACAACATCCTGGGTCATCCAGATAAACCAATGGCTCTTCAAATAAAATTTAGAACATTTAACTGCATGTAATAATTTACAGAAATTGGATAAAACACCTTGTCTTCTCCATCAACTAGAATAGTTATGAAAGGATGCCAGGATGTCTTCTTTAGTTCCTCCTGCCAACTTGAGACAAGTCTTTTAGCATTGCCTACTGGATCGTCATCCCTGAATTTCCTCTTGCGTGCATGGTGGAAGGGCTTTTCATCAAGTTGTCCCATCCTTTTGATCCCAATAACGTTATGCCCATCACTCATCATGCCCTCGAAACCCTGGCATTGTAAATGTGACCATTCAGAAGTATAAATAACATAACCAGTACAGTGGGCGATAATATTTTGTTGAATACAAAGGGTTTTTTACCTTAACCAATTCTTTTTTATGCTCTTGAAACACATCTTTATTCAGCCACTCTCTTTTCTTTAGGTCCAAATATGAATTTTTCAACCTTTCATGTTCTTGGTCTAGACAATTTTTCAAAATGATCATTAGTTCATAAAGATGCTGATATTCTTCCTTTGTTAGGTTTTCACCGGTTTGTAGTTTCATGTTCAATTGACATATTACAGACTCTTGTTGTTTTTTTTGCTGCAGCTGCTTCTCAAGTTGATTTAGTTTTGTGAAAATGGCTTCCATCTCTTCCTAAAAAGCATAAACATGACTGTATTTATGTATTTTTTTGTGGCCTATTGTAAAATAGTTGATGCAGGTGATCTATTAATTATATTCAAATAGAAATAACCTTATGTTTATTATGAAGCATTTGAACAGGGTCACTAGTCTTGGGCTCCCTGCCTGCCATGTCCAATGAATTGATCTCGAAAACAAGCTGACCAAATATACAATATGTCAGAAACAGCATAACTTTAAATAACTGTAATTAAAAAGGATATTCCAAGATGGAAAAGGCAGAGAAGATGGAACATATTGCATGAACCGCATATTGGGATTATAAACACGCCAGTGATCTATGTTGAATCGTCACTGAAACCATGTTAGGTTGAAGTTTCCTGAACGTGAAGGAAGCTTTGCCAGTGCCTGTAACCAAATGTCCAAACTATAGCCTGTAGCACAGAGAGAGTGATGTTAACTAGCATTAATTCTGTTTCTAGTTTTGTAATTTTAAGTTCTGTGGAAAGGCTGGCTGGTTATCCATGATGAATACAAGAAAGAGCATTTTCTCTTGAAAGAGAATTGATAAGAGTATGACATAAAAATGTATTTTTAGGGCCCTTCCTGCTGAAGATTTGCTGTCACTTTCCATTGACCTCTGACAGTTACAACGGTTTGGAAGGTAAATCCTTGTCCGCACAGTACTAGCATTCCAGAGAAAACGAGTGTACCTTTTGCACTTTGCTGCGGTGTAGTTGGGTTCTGCTATCCTTAAGTTCCTGGATTCTTTCCACCCTTGACTCGATCTCCCTGCTAACTGCATCCAGCTCTATCTTGAACTTCTCATTCTCCTCATGGATGCCCCGGTTCATCTCTGGTATGACGTTATCAGACAATTTCCTAAACTCTGATAATAACCACAGGGACAATGCACTATCAGGTTCTGACAGAAGTCTACTACAGCTCCATGCAATTATCCTAAAACTATTGTTCAAAACTTGGTCAATGTACCTTCGAGCTCGCCATTGATCCAGCTGCTCTCCTCCACCTTATTCGCCAACAGAAGCTTCTCCTCGTGCTTGGCCTGCAGTTCCTTGGCCCTTCTCTCGTCCTCCCCGACCGCCGCGCCGAGCGTGGTGGCGATGCTCGACTTCTCCTTCTCCACATCCTCGACGCTCCTTGCCCGGACGCCGGCCTCCCTCAGGAACCTTGCGACGGTGCCCTCGCCGATCATGTCATCCTCCCCAGCTGCCCAGCCGAACACACCCTCGCCGTGCCGCAGCTGCCAGTCCCTCCTTCCGGTGGCAGTGAAGTGAAAGGCCAGTGACATGGTGTAGCGGAGACCCAACCAGCTCTTGCCGAAGTGGATCACCAAGAAGTGGAGGCAGTGGTTGGGTGCCTCCTCTTGGAGCGCGGTGGTTGTGATGCCGGCGAAGTGCTGGTGAGCATGGGCGGCGAGGGTGCTTGCGGCGTTGGCGTCGGCGGTGGCCGTGGCGAGGATGCCGGTCCACGGCCAGAGGAGGAGCTCGCCGGCGTTTGCCATTAGTACGTCGTCGCTCGACATGGAAGTCGTTGGATTGCTGCGGTTTCAGTCCGGTGTGGTTGGTTCCGGTTGGTTGGGTTGGGTGGGTGTGCCTCAACTCTGAAACCTGAACGCTACTGCTTATATCTCTGCGTTTGCTTATATTACTGCGCCGTGTGTTCTGTGTTCATGCATCGTGCATGCCGTGTGTTGGAGATTCCTTTTGTGTATGTCGAATATTGCTGGATCAACGCCCTCTTTTTTTTTTTTGTGAGTGTATGCTTGTGATCACTGGGGCTCTGATTTCGCTTATATCAGAACAGGAGAGAGCAACCCACATGCCCGAAGTTTTATCAGAAGTTTTGGGAACACATCACACAGAAGCTTCTGATCCAGATAAGACAACCACAAACTTCTGACCAAATGCAGACATTTTTATGTTCGGTAGCAGTGCATCACATCCATTACTTACATAGCTATCAACACCATATTAGCAAATCCACTTCTTAGATTAGGCCCTAGACTGAGATCCTCTTAAGCTTCGCTATAGTACATAAAAAAAGACTAACGACCATCTTTCTCCAAGTTGTTTTGCGTATCGAAGGTATCAACAGATTTTCAGATGCAGTTAACAGGTCACCCTGCCGACGATTTAGTCAGACTTCTTCCTCGTCTTCCTCTTGCTCTTCCTCTTCTTCTTCGTCGTCAGAAGACCTAGCTGCTGCTGGTCGCCTTTGCCTTTCGGGGCAGTTGCGGTAGTCATGGAATTCATAACTTCCACAGGATCTGCATAACCTTTTGACTCTTGGTGGCTTTGCCTATATACATAAAGAAAATATTTTGATTAAAAACCCAGAAGAAAATGTTGGGGAACGGGTAGGCTACGATAGCATATAAAATTTCTACCGTTCAACCAGGAAACCTTGCAAGAGAGGATCATGGATCGTTACCACTAGACGCGCAGGCGGAGCGGAAGCGAATGTTGGAGCAGCTCGATCCAACGTAGTCGCGCGTCGATATAGAGGAAGTAGTCGATCACGTCAATCGTCTCCTTCTAGTCCAGCCGTCGGCACCGCAGCAGCAGCAGCGCCTCCTCGCGGTATTCACACGTACGGGGTTGGAGCACCGTGCGCGGCGTGCTAGCACCGGCAACACGGTTAGGGTTTTGTGGGCGAGTAAGAGGAGCACGGCGGCTAGGGTTAAGGACTGGTGGAATCACCTGCGCCCTAAGCCCCTCCTCCACTTAAATAGACCCTTCTAATGGGCCTCGACTAGTTGGCCCATTAGTGGACTAATTTCTCACACGGATCAATATCCGTATGACGCTCACATACGGATCAAATCCGTATTGTCTCTTGGGCATATCTCCAACAGAAAACAGGGTCAAAACGCATAGTTTACCAAATTGGACAGATGGACCAGAATCAGATCATCTTAAAACATTGTAAATTTCTTATGGGTTGACTATTGCATTCTTCCAAATGCTCTTGTGCTATCAGCTTATTTGTTACAAGTTATCCATCCCTATGCTTTGGTCCAGATAAGCACTAGAAGAGCCAGTTCACTAGTTCTGGATCAGTCAATGCAACTCAATAGAGTTTTATCATCTACATAGATCAGCATAACAAGAACAATAAAAATAAGCATGCTTGGCCAGTGCCCCTGTGATGTTAATAACTTTGAACAACGCGATTAGAATGAATAGAACTGCATAACGAAGCTCACAGTTTTTTTGAGTCGCTCGTTCTCAGCTTTCAGCTCCTCATTCTGCTTCTGCAGGGAGTCGATCTCCTTCGTCTTCAGAATCAACTCCAACTTGAGTCTCTGATTCTTTTCGTGCTCGAGCTCTTTCGTCTTTAGAGTGAGCTGCAACCTCAGATTCTCATTCTCCATATGGATCCGATTCGCCCCCATAGCCACCACACACCGGCACTTAGCTGAACATGGATATACAAACTGAATTTCAGGAAATGTACATATCATTCTGCAGGATTAACTAACAAGAGCAACTTTCTTCATACATTGAGCAATGTCTTTGTGGATCTCAGTCCCATCAACATGCAATTTGATGCGCTTCGGGATTCCCTTCCTCTTTCTTTGTGGCAGCCCTGTTCCGAGCTGCTCATAATTGCCTCCAGAAATCTCTGCATATAGAAGTTTCAGCTGTGCACACTCAACTAAAATGCAGTGAATGAAAAGGGGAAAATTTGGACACGAGCTATATAGTTGACAACCAAATGCAGCAGGGAAGGACATCCATCTTTCTTTCCTACACTTCAATGGATGTTGCAATTTCATGACAAATGCATTGGAGGAGGATTAGCTTCCTTGCAGAAAACCCTAAATCCCCCCAATCAAATCCTCTCGCCTAATGATTCCCTTTCCCTTTTGGCCATTTACCAGCTATACTGTAAACTTATGCTGATGATGTATTGGCTTATAACAAAAAAAAAAAGAGTACTAAAAACCAAGTACTAGGACTTTGTGCTTGTGCAGTAAATGATGGTAATCAAGTCTCCCGCTTACCAGGAACAACGGCGCGACAGACGAGACCTGCGTTGCTCCGCCTCTCGATCCCGTCGTCTGCGGCGGCGCCGGCATCAGGCCCCGCCGCTTTGGTTTCCGCCTTCTTGCCGCTGCCGCCGCGCTCGGCCATCTTCGCACTCACTTCCTCCGAGCCCATCGCCCCCCAGTCACCGTACGCCGCCTCCGCCTCGCCGCCGGCCACGATGGCCGCCGCCGTCCCGGCATGATCCCCGCGGGCAGCACATTGCCCGTCCTCCTCATCCTCCGACACCTCGCCCTCGTCATCGACGGCGACGCCGTTGTTGAACCGCAGCCACCACGCCCTGGCTTCCTCCGTGACGTCCGCGGTGGCGGCGGTGGAGGCCATGTCGGCCGACTTTTTGGAGCCGCGAGAAATGAGGAATGTATCGCGGCGTTCCAAACTTCCGAGCCGCGGTTTTTTGCTTTGTTGACATTTGGCGCTTGGTCCAAAATCCAAATTTCCCGTGTGCAGTATTGCAATTTTTAATTAGAAGAAGAAAGTCAGACTTTAACTTTATCATAAAAACAGAACAAATATCGGTGGTATTTTTTTTATCATAAAAACAGAACAAATATCGCGGGTAAACCACGGTGACAGTGTGCAAAAAACGATACGCGACATCCAGTTTACAGAACGTCAAATAGCAGGGCAAACGCCTTGTCTATCAGAACGACTTGCTAGCTACTGCTCGTCATATAATGCAGTACACTTGCAGCACAACTTTCTGAAATTGCACATGACGTATTAGGCTTTTTAAAAAAAATGTTATCTAGTGCTACTGGCTGAATTATCTTGGGCCGTCTCCGACGCCCTTTCGCGCCTTCAAATAAATGGAGGACACGTCTAAAGAGAAATTCGATTTTTTCCACTCTCCCCTTCGCTTCCGCGCTCAAAATTTTTTATCGACATAAAAAATCTTGTACCACTAGTAAGTATACTCACAAAATTAAAATAAAATTGAGAGACATTTTAGACCAATCTCAATATATGGAGGTTTCATACTTCATTCTAAATAAATGATGTCATAAGAAAAACTAGAGATATGGTATAAGGTTTAAAATTTATAAGAAGGAAATAGAGTTGGGTTTCATAGTGATGATACTTCGTGTACATGATTATCGAAATTGAAACTAAAATGTCCATTGAAAGTGTTTAAGTTTCATCTCTATACATTTATCAAATCTGTCATTTAGATAAAGCATTGAAACAATACATTAACACACGAAATCATGAAAAAAAAACTTTGTATCGAGGGATCTAATGTTATTCAATCAACTCAAAAATTACGAGATGACATGATACCCTTGTAACCCATAATAAACCTTGTGCTAAGAATGGCCTTAGCGCCCGTCACGTAATCCATAGCACGACCAATCAGTGGGCCTGTAATAAGGCCCCATCTCTCGTGAAGTCATGATCTATACAACACTCGTTTGATCGGTATCCATCGCCATCTCAAATTTCATTCGCCGTAGTAATTTTTACACTCTAAATTACTATTCACATGCACATTTTTTTTTGCCTCATTTTGGTGAGCTCATAATTCTTATAGTCACTTACATGTTGGACATGTCATGTAATAAATGCAATTGTATCAGATTCCATGTGGACTAAGCATAGTCACCGCGTCCCCGATTCGCTGGGTTCGGGAGATGGATTCGCGGAATGCGGGACAACGCTCGAGAAAAATAGGGATAAGGGGGTGTCCCTATTACGCATGAATCAACATGACTTGGTACGTGACTCCAACGATTTGGATTCGCTGAATCCGATTCATGGCCAAGGGTAGAGAGTCGCATAGACCTCCCTGATGGCGGAGGTCCAAGACTCCAAGCGAGGTCTCCCTAATGTCGCTGCTGGCGCATGGATTGGAAGATGGTCATCTATGTCAGCTAAGCCTGTAGAGTCGCTGCTGGCGCATGGATTGAAAGATGGTCATCTATGTCAGCTAAGCCTGTAACTCGTCCCATCCTTAACTTGTGCGATTGGCGTGACGATGCATCTTACTTGGGGTCGTGTTTTGTCTAGCACCCTAACAGAACAGAGTCACGAATCGTCACGTTTGGGGACGTCGACTCCTTCCGTCCCTGAATCGTAAATAGGGACGACGAATCAAAATCGTGATTCGCGGCCACGCCCCGAATCTGGTGACTATGGGACTAAGCCAGGGTGATAGATTCTTATGCATACGCCGATCATCCACTCATGGGCATGAGCACTTAGAAAGTCTCGGGAGGCAGCTACCATAGACGACAGACAGAATTTGAACTACAACATGTAACCAAGAACCAGTCAAGCATGTGCTCCATCTACCCAGTCAAGCATATGCTAAATATATGGTGCATAGCCACAACTCTTAGTTGTAGTAGTTGAATTGTCAATAATTTCCCAAAAGATAAAGTCAAACACACTAAACCCTTTTTTGGTATCCTTGGAGTCTTGCATCCACCAAAGCAAATTCTTAGCATAATGCATGATGCTAGACGCGTCTCCACTTTTAGGTGTGAGAGTGACTCGGAAGAGAGAGTTTAGATACTTGTAGTATGGAATCATCCCATGTGTCTTTCCATAACTAGGCCCGCCGTACCTCGGATCATACATGAAAGTCATCTCTCCATCCAAAAGAACTTTCCCATCATGGATTTTGGTCTTTGCCAAGTCATCCTCCCTAAACCCAAGAATCTGAGCAAATCGAGAGTATGAGACTTCCATTTTGTTACCTTCAAGTGTCCAGTGGAGAATAGGATCATCTCCACGCTCAACCCACAAGGTGGAGTAGAATTGAGCAATCAACTCCTCATTCCATTTTTGCTCAAAGCCCATGATCCTCTTCATACCTCGAGTTGCACACATCTCAATGATCTTGTCAAAAGTTGCATCCTTTGCCTTTACCATGTACTCCCAATCAATCCACTTTATCGGTATGGTGCGATGTTGCTTTGGCATGATTACCGACAAATACCAATCCGCTTGAAAGAGGTTGTGAAAGCGACGATCGGCCATGCTAGCTTGTCTCTCCAAAGCAAAAGGATCACTATTTCGAACTTCAGAGAGATCATGCTTCCCTTTGGTATAGTCCACGTGCCCCTTTGGAGTTTCTTGTGATGCAAGTTTGCCATACTCTGGATAATGCACCACATATGCCATTTGTGCAAGCAATGGCCATACCCCCTGCAACTTCCTGTTGTCTTCCTCTCAAGTTGTGCATTTGATGGTTCCAACGTTTTCATCCTCTTCACCAGTTGCAACAAATGTCTGTTTTCAGCTTCAATATGACTTTTCAGCTTGTCTTCCTCAAGCTGAGCATTTGATGGTTCCAACGTCTTCATCCTCTTCACGAGTTGTAGCAAATGTCTGTTTTTAGCTTCAATTAGACTTTTCAGCTCCACAACCTAGATCAAAACAGGTATAAAAATTGGTGTGAACAACAAATTTGGCGTGAACAAGGATATAAACTGATATGAACAGTAGAATCAAATTTCATTCTTTTCCATCATAATGCAGGTGAAATTAGTGAATGCCCTTATGTTACCATCAGGATTCTTTTAATTACAAGTAGCAAAGAACAATTGAACTGTAACATATATACATGGATAGTTTACGCTTCCCTTTGAGAGTGACTTACATTACTCTTTAATCACCCAGATTTGAGATTTAAAATACTATATACAGATAACTCCAATATCCACCTCTACGATTTCACAAGACACTAGATTTTCATTACCTAAAGTATGTTGCATGAAGTTAACAAGGCAATAAGATAACCAAAGTAGAGAACCAAGTATGGACATAGAATGCATTCATAAACTCGCTCAAGACATAAATAGAGGTAACCCATCTTCCACTCACTATTAGAATAAAAATATTGGTTATAACATAAAGGTTCTACAAAGAATAAGCATTTTTGTGTAAGTGCATAGGCAGCAGATGCAACTTGAATGCTTATAGTGTTTTGGAGATTCTCATTCTTGGATTTAAGCTCCTCATTCTGCTTCATCAAGCGCTCAACATCTTTCTCCTTCAGAGACCTGAAGCTTGAGCTTCTTCATGTCCTGAGAGTAACGAAGCTCTTTCTTTTTATTAGCTACTCCCTCCGTTCAATATTATATGACACTCTAGACTTCTTAAGTTTTCTCAAATTATAAGACACCCTCGCTTCCCAATGCACCTTTCTCTCTTCCCAATACATCTCTATCTCTCTCCTTCTAGTTTTTTGTGCACTCACCTTTTTCACTTCTCCTTAATTCTTGTGCCCAGAACCAAAACGTCATATAATGTTGAACGGAGGGAGTAACTGAGATGTTAGGTTCTCAATCTCCTTGGAAATCCTCCAAGAGTCATCAGAAGACATTTGAATCTTCTGCACACAGAAAGTCAAAGGAATGACATGTAAGAGAGAAAACTGTGTTTTGTAAAATCACACACTTGTACATACCTTCATCCCTTACTACTGCTTTTCTCTTTCTACTTCCTGATTCTCTCTGATTCTGACATGCATCTGCAGGAACCCCAGTGTGATTAATAGGCAGAGATAGTCAACCATAAGCATGCTGGAGTTAAATTTATTTTCTTCAGAATATGACAAACATGACACAACTTCTCAAATGCATGCACACTAAAGTAAGCAGGCTAAAAGCAGAATGATGGTGACATTTATTAGTAAGGCGATGTGCTTTTATTGATACAACTGAACACTGGCTAAAATGGTGATGATGATATGCATGCCCAGATGTTATCCTCAAAGGTTCCTTTAACTAGCAGATAGAAACAAACCAATGTCAGCGAGAAATACAAGTGAGATTCCAGCATGAGCTACGAAGGTGAGAAATTAACTAGACACCTTTCTGTAGTAGAATGTTGCATCATGTAAGCCTTTGAATGATGATACATAAAGCAATAAATAAATAAAAGGACTTGTATAACTCCTTGTAACCTCAGGAGATATGCTTGAACATTTCTAGTAATATTGATATCAGTTTTCAGCCTCCCCAAACATCCATATCTTGTCGTTGTATACATCAACATGTGCCTCTTCACTTCATTGCATAGCAGTTGGCACAGAAAGAAACAGCATGTATAATGTTATAGAGGGTTGTCCACCTCCAAAAGTAGCATTCTCTCCCTACCCATGACTTGCAACTTATTGAAGCCGACCTTCCACTCCTTGTAATCGATCTTCTTTGCTCATCCCACTGAGCACCATAGCCAAATGTTTCAGAAATACACAAGAATGTAATTCTCTATAAGGTTGAATGAATTTGTCCACCCTCAGAAGTAAAAAAAAAAAACACGCTTAATTTCGAGCTTTTGGGATAGCGCAACATACATGAAACATTTTCTTCTCATGGTAAGAATGTCTCAACACATCGACAATACTACGAAATTGACATAGAAATCCGATCAGCCAATCGTTAAAATCTCCATTCCCTAGTCACGTGCTCCTATTAGGGTTCCTTTTTTCCCTTTATGAGAAAGGATTTCATGTTCACTGTTACCTATATCACAAAATACTCAGGCATATGGATAAGGGCAGCAACCAAACATGGCCAAAGTGATGTACCGTATGTGTCTAACGAGGCGTTGAGCCACACAATCAACGTATCAGAGAAAAGAGCCCAACGAGAAAGCGGATTAAGGACCTGTTTAACATGGCTTCACTTCAAAACTCCAAGTATAGTCTGGAGCTAGTCAAACACCCTACCTCTAAAACTCCAGGGAGCAGCAGCTCCACCTAAAATTAAAAGAGCTGTAGTTTATTTTGATGAAGTACCTCATTTGCAACTCCACAAACTCCTAAAACATATTTAAACACGAAGTTTGAAACTATTTACCCGCCATTGTCACTGGTTACATAGAAAACGATTCGTTCTTCTTTTTTCTTTTCCCCGTCCCTCGTCGCGCCCCCACATGTTTTCCTTTCCTCGACACCGGACCGCCCCTGCAGATCGGAACCAGCCGCCAGCCCGCCACCCCGGCCGCTGGCCTCACCAGGCCGCCCAGCCCCACGTCGTCCCCATCCAGCAACGCAAGATCGATGCCGCCGCCACAAATTAGCTCGCTCGCATGATGGAGACGCCAACCCCGCTCCCCCGCCTGACAGCTTCGCCTCATCTGCTTTGCTGCGTGTAGAATACGACCTCCCCGCCGGCGTCCTCAGGTACAAGTTCCGTGGCGGCTGCTTGATGCACCACTCGCCGCAACAGAATACGAGGAGCTCGGGCGGCAATTGTTGTGCGGTGTACCTGGTTCGACTCGCCCTCCCCCTCCCCGGCGGCTCCCCGGTGGCGCGCTGGCACCGTCCCAGGCGATGCCTAGCTCCCGCACAGCTCCCTGGTCCGGCGAGTACCTGCTCCGGCGCACCTTCCAGGTGAGTACCCGGCAGCTCCCTGGTCCGACGTACCACCCCAGCGCATCCAACAGTATCTGTATGCAAACCAACACAAAAATTCATCAATGAATCAACGCCTCAGCAATCTCTCATCAAATCACAGGTCGCTGGATGTCGCCGGCGGCCACCAACATCGGTCGGAAGCCGCGCGCCGGGAGCATGGCGATGCTGGTGCGGGGCGGCGTCGACGAGCGCTATTAAGATCGAAAAGGCAGAGGTCGCCGCTGCTCTTGTGAGGCACAGGCCGTGATGCTTGAGAGGATTGACAAGAATGCGGTCGTGGTTCAGCCAACCAGCTAACAGTGGCGAGGTGCAGTAATAGACGCAAGAAATAACACTGACGGTGCATTCGGAGCCTGGCAAATCAGATTTTCTATCCCCTTTTGAAAAGTATAGTTAAATTATTCTTAATAATACATTGATACTACCTAAGGCATTAAAGTCTTTTTACACTCTAAATCAAATTTTTAAAACTGAACACAAACTTCTAGTTAAACACCCTAAAAAATAACTCCAACTCCATAACAGAGCTATTCTACCTTAAAATTTTAGAGCAGAGCTACTCTAAAATAGAACACAGCCATGCTAAAATAGATCCTAAAAGTCACGAAGGGGAGAGGGGAAGGAAATTCCTGGAGTCTCTTACCACTCCCTGCCGAAGATCGACCTGGTCTCTACCGCCGGCGGGGGCCATGGCAACGGCTGGGTTGCGAGGAGGAAGACGACAGTGCTCACTGCAGGTAGGGCCAGAGGGGAGTGAAGTCTCAACGGGCCACTCTTCTAGTCCAGGTGCCGATCCAACGGTCAGGATGAGCCAACTGCGGTCAGTCAACAGTCAACGACGACTAGCTTAGCTAGTTACTCACTCATCTTCAGATAATGCGGTACACCTGCAGCAGAGCTGTGCTTCAAGATAATGCAGTATCATCACTATCACACGCGCCTTGTGAGTTGTACAATGTTCCCTCCACCGCACCCGGTGGTTGGTTCCGTGCTCCTCTTGGAGCGCGGTGGTTGTGATGCCGGTGAAGCGATGGTGAGCTTGGACGGCGAGGCTGCTCGCGACATTGACATCGGCGGTGCCCGTGGTGACTGGTGAGAATGTGGATCCATGGTCGGACGAGGATAGGAGCTCGCCGGCGTTGCCTGCTCCGGCATTAGCCATGAGAGCCGTTTGAATGCTGAGGTTTTCAGTCCAGTGTGGTTGGTTGGGTTGGGTGGCGCTGTCATGCCTCACTTCTGATAACCTAGACGTTACTGCATGAGAGGCTGAGTCGCTGAGAGCAATGCCTGAAGGATTATTTCAGATATACTGAATTTCATCCAGAAGAGTCTGTAGTTTCAGGGCGTGTTTGGATGCAGCCCTCCCAGGCATGCTGCCTGTCAGGCAGCGATCGTGGCCTCAGGCGTCCGAAAATAACGCCTGACTCAGGCAGGTTTCTCAGTAGTACCAAACTAGCCCTCTGTGTCTCCTGATCACAGTTCTCAGTATATGAAAGCTGAACTTGTTAACGTAAACAGATAGTATAGATATGGGAACTGTCAATATACATATTAGTACTCCTAGAACATCACGCCAAAGAAGAATAAGAATATCAGTACATCACCAGATGTTAAGTCACAGACCCTCAAATCACGACTCCTTGCAAACCAAGTTCCAGGCGTAATAATTGTACCGAAGCTTCTGATTAGATAGCCATAAACTTCACATGAGCCAAATGAAAGTCAACTATAAATAGCACTAGATTAACAGTTCCAAAAGCTTCACTAGCCAGTAGTAGAAAAAAAAAAAGACTGTCATGACCATATTTCTTCTCCAGGAAACTTTTGAAAATGCAAAAGGACGTGATGAGCAACCGCCTTGCCTAGTTAGTCAGAGACCTCATCATCTTCAAAAAACCTAGCAGCTTGTGGCTTAGGGCAATGACCTGCAGAGCCTTGAAGCTCTTGGTGGCTTTGCCTGTATACGCATAATAAAGGTCTAATATATTAGCTGACACGGTCTAATATAAGCACATAGACTTAGCTGACTGGGAGTTGAAAGACAACACAATAAGGGCAAAATAAAATGAAATGTAGTTGACACATTATATTTCTCGGAGATCACACATATGACTGGAATGAATTGCCATATTAAATGGAGGATCTACTGATTTAGAAGATTGTTTTTCTTGAATACACACACAGGAGGATGGCACATCATTGCATTATATTTGTAATTATGTAGAGAAAAAGGCAACCAGTTACAACAACACAAACAAAAACACACAGCCTCTCTTTTTCTGAAGCAAACAAGTGTCCCATGGAGTAATTTGAACGACCCCATACACATGTTCAGGCCACAAGGCGCTCAACCCACATACTTGATTTACAAGAAAACGTAAAGAAATTGAATTAGTTTGTAGATACTAAAACATTTACAATTAGCAGCTAATGACATAGATGTTTCTGGACAGATACTCAGAATTAGACTGGAAATCAGATCCTTGTTTCATACTGGTATCCTAAGATTCTTTGTGATAGGTTGACGGCACAAAAGTATTGCATTCTTCCATATCCTTTGTGCTCAGCTTATTTTGACGAGTTATTCATTCCAATATTTTTGCCAAGGCAAATGTTCTCAGCTTATCAGTTCTGTACTGGATTTTTTGGATTTAAGACACTACTACGAAAGTGATTTCTAGTGGCAAAACATTAAGCATGCATGTCAAGCATTCCTGTGATGTTAACAACGTTGACAGCATGGTTTTAGTGAACATAAAGGCATAGGAAACTCACAATTTTTTTTAGTTGCTCGTTCTCAGCTTTCAGCTGCTCGTTCTGCTTCAGCAGGGACTCGATCTCCTTTGTCTTCAGAATCAACTCTAACTGGAGCCGACGATTCTGTTCAAGCTCAAGCTCTTTTTCCTTCAGTGCGAGCTGCAACTTCAGATTCTCATTCTTTTCGTTCAGCAGGTTCACATCTGAGTCAGAAATACACAGATACTGAGCTGAATACAGAGAAATCAGAAGATGCACCCACCTTGCTGTTTCAGTAACAACTGACCAAATGATGCAATTTCTTCATACCTTGATCAATGTCGTCCTGGGCTTCAAATACATCAGCCTGCAGTTTACGGCGGTTTGCAGCTACCTTCCTCCTAATTCTTTGTGGCTGCTCTCCTTGATGCTGCCTGTTGCTGCCTCCCGGAATCTCCTCTGCATTTGAACATTCATTTGCACATAATCAACCAAAATGCACGTAAAGAACAGGATGAGGGAAACTCTCTCTCCTTTCTGGGGAGAACTAAATAATGGTCTGTTATCAGTGCTTACATTTTGTCCAAGTCTGCCGACGCAAATGCGGGAACAACTATTTCAAGTATCACGTTGCGTGCACAGTAAACTACTGAAGTGTACGGTTTCTACTACTGAATTGTATATGATTTTTACTGAATCGTATATAGCAGTCTGGATCCCAAAATCCCCCCTTCCTTTTCGACATGAAACCCTAATCCGCAGATCGATCTCAACTATTCATGAAGGAGTGAGATGATCTAACCAACCTCCCCACGCAAGTGATCGAAACGAGAGGTAATTATCATACACGCTGCAAATTCTGCAAAATCCTAGAAGTATTTTTTTTTTTGAAAGGAAGCCGGCACGAGCTTGTGCCGTTTCATTAATTAAAGAAGGGGTTACAAAATTACCACAGAGGGTATACAATTACAAGAGCATAAATGCTCACAGCTTGGAATAAAAGTTGCAACAAAAGCACACGCATGTCAACTTAACTTTGTGGCAGTATTTGCGAGAGATGCTTAGCTCTAGCAGGACACCAAATCCTCGCTTCTTCTTTGATTTTGGCGATCAGGGAGGCTGCTGATAGTTCTTTGTGTCGGAAGATGCGTGCGTTCCTTTCATTCCAAATTTCCCAGTTGATGAGTAGAATAAGCGATGGTAGGCCTTTTTGTGTTACATTTGACAATCCCGCTAGCGATATCCACCATTGGTGAACTGAGTCGGTTTGTGTCCAGCTTAAGGGGTTTAGCTCTTCAATGTTCATCCAACGCGAGATGCCCTCCCATATTCGCCTTGAGTACCGACAGTCTGATAGCATATGGTGTGCTGTCTCCAAGGTGTGCCTGCACAGAGGGCAATACTTATTGTTTGGCCAGCCACGTATTTCTAGTCTATCTGCCGTCCATATACGGTTTTGGATCACGAGCCAAGCGAAGGTTTTGCATTTAGGTGGCGCCCATGCCTGCCAGATCACCTTGTCGTATGTTGCCCGAATGCATCCAATGAACTGTGCTTTGTATGCTGAGGAGGCTGTGTATTGCCCTGAGCTCACAAGTTTCCAAGTGATATTATCCTCCCTATTCTCGTCTAGTTGTATGTCTTGCATAAGGTTCCATAGGTTGACGAGCTGTTGGATGTGCTAGGATGTTATGTTTGTGTTTGTGTGAAGATTGAGATCCCTTATCCATGTGTCTTGATATAGTGCCTCTTTGACCTTCCTTTGCTTTTTTTTGGAGATTTCATATATCATCGGTGCTACGTCTTTTGGTCTGCATCCACCGATCCAGGCTGAGGACCAAAAATTTGTCTTGGATCCATTTCCCAAAGTGAGGGAGGTGGCTGCTGCAAATAGTAGTCTGTCAGTGTCGTCGCATGGGTTTCCGAGTCCGACCCAAGCTTTGTCCACAGATTTCCACTCGTGCCAGAGCCATCGTAGGCGTAGCGCTCGTGCGAACTTTTCCAAGTTCAAGATCCCTAGTCCTCCATACTCCTTTGACATGCAGGTTCGCGTCCAGTTTATTTTGCATTTTCCTCTAGTTAGATTGTCTCCGTTTGCCCACATTAGCTTTTTTATTTGGTAGTTCAGGTCCTATAGAATCTCTTGAGGTACTTTCATTGCTGTGAGGAAGTACACCGGTTGTGATGTCAACACTGATTTGACTAGGGCCGCTCGTCCGGCTAGTCCCATGTTTTTTCCCTTCCATGTTCTCATTCTTCCCATTGCCTTATCTGCCAGTGGTTGGTAGTCTATCTTCCGTAGCCGTCTTACTGACAGTGGGAGGCCCAGATACTTGAGGGGGAAGTTTGTGCGTGTGGCGGCCAACCCCTCTAGAACTTCATCCAAGTCAACATTTTCACATCTAATTGGCACTATCATGGATTTCTCGAAGTTTGTTTTTAGGCCCGATGCTTCTCCAAAGTGGCGCAATATTGAAGCAAGATTTGTGACATCTTCACTAGTTGGGTTAATGAAAACCGCTACATCGTCGGCGTACATTGAAGTACGTAAGCGCGCTTGCCTTCCTTTGAGCTTGGAGAGGAAGCCTCGCTCTGTTCCCATGTCTAATAGTTTTTGCAGAGGGTCTATGGCGAGGATGAAGAGTAATGGGGATAGTGGGTCTCCTTGGCGTAAGCCCCTGCCGTGTTGTATTTCTTGTCCTGGGACCCCATTTAGCAGTATTCTTGATGTAGATGTGGATAAGATGATTGTGACCCAGTTCCTCCATCGTTGTGAAAAGCCGAGATGTTGCATGAGGGTTAGGAGATAGTCCCAACGGACTGAGTCAAATGCTTTGGAGATGTCGAGTTTGAAAAATAGGGCTGGCATGAACTTTATTCCTGTGAAATCGACGGGCCAGATTCCGAACATACATGAAGTTATCATGAATACTCCTCCCTCTGATGAACGCGCTTTGGCTTCCTGAGATTATGTTGTTGATTCGCGGGGCGAGTCTGAGGGCCAGTGCCTTAGTGATGATCTTGGCCCCTATATGTATCAAACTTATTAGTCGGAAGTCGGTGATCCTGTCTGCCCCGTCTTTTTTGGGAATTAAGACCACGTTAGCCGAATTAAGAAAGCTCATGTTAATGCAGCGCTGATCGTATAGAGCTTGTATAACTGCCATAAGATCATTTTTTATTATTTCCCAGCAGAATTTGAAGAAGTTGATTGTGAAGCCATCTGGCCCCGGAGCTTTGTCTGAAGGCATTAGATTTATGGCCTGGCGTATCTCTTCCTCTGAGAAAGGCTCATCAAGTGCTGATAGGTCAGTCGGATGGATGTCCATGGCAGTCCAGTTGATGTCCCGGTTGCGCGGTTGCGGTTGGTCCATTACACTGTTGAAGTAGTCATGTATGATTTGTTCTTTTTGCTCATGGGTGACCGCCCAGCCATTGTCTTTGCGCACTCTCTAAATGTGATTTTTCTGTCTTCTTGCATTCATTCGTAGGTGGAAAATTTTTGTGTTGGTGTCTCCTTCATTCTGGATGCTTGTCTTTTACTAGACCGCTCTATGATAGAAAGCCCCATCACTCTTCTCTTGAGGTTTGCACGGAGATTGAACTCTTCGTGCGTAAGTTCTCTGTTTTAAAGTGCTATGTCCAGTTGTAGGATGACATCCATCGCCATGTGAAGTTTCAGCTTTGTTTTCGACAGTATCGATTGGCTCCACTGTCGTAGGTGTTTGGCTGTGTCTATCAACTTTTGACCAAAGCGGCGCATCGGCTCGGTTTGGTTGTTATTCTGCTGCCACGCTTCCTTGACGGTATCTATAAAGCCTGTGATTTTTATCCAGAAGTTCTCGAAGCGGAAGGTACGAGGCGGTCGCGGCCCTGCTTGGTTGGATAGTAAGAGCGGACAGTGGTCTGATAGCGAGGTGGCAAGGGCATGTAGGACATGGTGATCAAAAGCCAAGTCCCATTCCTCATTACAAAAAATGCGGTCCAATCGAACAAGTGTTGATCGTCTTCTCTCATTAATCCAAGTATACTTTCGGTTCTGCAAGTGGATTTCTTTTAGTTGACAGTGGTTGATTGTAGCCCGGAAGTGCCGCATTTGACTTAGATTGATATTTGAGTTATTCTTGTCCCTTGCTCTATAGATTTGATTGAAGTCACCCACAATGAGCCACTTTTGCCCTGGCGGTGGTTTCAGTCTTCTCATGTGTCTGAGGAAGGTGTCTTTTTTGGAGCTTCTTGTTGGGCCGTATACTGTTGTCAATGTGTCTGAGGAAGGTGTCTTTTTTGGAGCTTCTTGTTGGGCCGTATACTGTTGTCAATGTGTCTGAGGAAGGTGTCTTTTTTGGAGCTTCTTGTTGGGCCGTATACTGTTGTCAGGAGGAAGGAAGTGCCGCATTGTCGGATTGTTATCTCTACTGATAGCGTGTATCAGCCGATGCGCACATTCTGAACTTCTATGTAGTTGTCATTCCATAGTAAGAGGATCCCTCTGATTCCGCTTGCTGGTTTATAAGCAAAATTTCTTAGTCTGAAGGTACCCAAGTAATTGGCGAGCACATTGTTAACGCTTTGTAGTTTAGTCTCCTTAAGGCAAGCTATGTGGCAGAGGGTCGCTGATATAGTTTCATGGACCGTGGTGCATCTCGCCACTGAGTTAAGGCCGCGCACGTTCCAACATAAGGCTTCAAAGTTTGTCCCTACCATTTTTTACCCATTTATCGCCTTCTTTGTTGTGGCCCATCGTGGCACTTGCACTCCTGAATGTTGCAGGTGTTGATTGGAAGGGTTGTATATCTTCAACATTAGAGGACAACACATAATATTCGTTGAGCAGATCACAGTGGAATGACGTAGCACAAATAAGAGTTGTACGTGAAGAGAAGTTGCACATGACGCATTGAGAATGCATTACATAAAAGGAGCTTTCGCAAGTCTGCTACTGGCAAGTGGATGCTGATGGGTAGTGCAGTGTTGCAACAAAAGATGTACTGGTTGTTTCTTGTGCTTGATACATATTTGACAAAAGGTACACTGTTCTGCTGAGATGGAGATGGTCTTTCATGCCGCCTCAATGTCAGCTTCACCGGTGATGTCAGGCGCGCCTTCGCCGGCCAGCTGAAGCATGCCGGCATCCTGCTGAGCGACTTGCTCGTTGTCGAGGTCGAAGATGGCCGTAAGTGCTGCAATGGTTGGAGGCGGCAGCGGCCCATGGAACATGGCGATGTAGTCGGCGAGGGCTTGCTGCAGTGTCGCTTCTTCTTCTTCGTTGACAAGTCCTAGCCGACGGCATAGGACCCACCTGGCCCTTTGAACCGGTGGCATGGCCGGCCTATTGGCAAGGCGCGCGCTGCGGCGCACAGTGGTTGAGGATGTCGGCGCAGCAAGGTGTTCTTCTCCTTCATGAGTTGGGAGCACCACCTGCTGCTGAGAGGTGGGGGCAGCAGGATGTTCCTCTTCGTCATGCGATCTGCGGCGCTCACCATGTCGCCCCTCGCCGTAGTTTCTGGATCGCTGCTGGCACTGCAATGGTCGGCGGGCTGGGGTGGACTTACGGCCCGCGTGTTGGGATCTGTTGGTGCCGGCCCCCGTTCTCGTGGTCATCGTCATCCGGGTCGCGCCTGCGGGGAGGCCAGTCTTGGTTGGGGTGGTCGTCCGGGAACGCGCGCTTTTCCCCCCTCTTGCGGCCAGTCTTCCGGTGTTCCTCGTCACGGTCCTTGCTGTTGCGGCTACCGAGCCGTTCGCGGAAGACGCTGCGGTCGCCGCGGTCGTCGTTGTCTCGGCGACCATCGTTGTTGTCGTAGCGCCGGCCACCGTAGTAGTCACGACGGCCGTCGTCGTTGTTGCCATGATTGCCGAGCCGACCGCGGAAAACGTTGTGGTCGCCGCGGTCGTCATGCCGGCCTTCGCGGGTCTCGGCTCGCCGGTCACTGCGGTCGTCATCGCGCCGGCTGTCGCGTTCGTTGTCGTGCCGGCCACCGCGCCCGTCGCGGTGGTTGTCATCGTGCACCCTCCCGCGAGACACGCTGCGGCCAGCGTCACGCCAACCGCCATGTTCACCATCGCCGTGGCGAGGCTCACTGGCCGCGCGCGGTTCATCCTGCAGACGAGAAGGATGGGGCAGCCGAGAAGGGACGACATCACGTTCATCAATCGGCTTCCCGTCCATGACACCATAGTTCCACGGAGGAAGGTGGCGATGGATGGGCTCGAAGCCGGGTTGGTCCGTAGCCGCCTGGAGGTTGAAGGAGGCTGCAGTGTAGTCCTCGATGATCTCGAGGTGGAGGAAGACTTGGTACTTGAGGCCTTGCTACCAGCGCTCGGGCGGCACCTCTGAGATGAACACTGCCGAAGACTTGTCTGTGGGTTTGTGGGTGAAGATAAGCCAGACGCGCTTGGGGATGTTGCTCGGGTTGGTTGTCCACGCCCACAGCTCGATGTGGCGCGTGTCCATGGGCTGAACCAGGTCGGTGGTGATGCTCTGCAGCGCACATGTCCTGTTGATGATGCGGTCGACGATGTCTGGCATCCAGGCATGGATGGGGATGCCATCTAGGCACAGCCTGACGCGGAAGAAGAAGCGCATGCCTAGCGCTTGTGTGATGCTGCGCCACTCTCGTACGCAGAGCTCGATGCCGTGTCTCTCGAAGCGCTTCCGGTTCCTAACCTCGTCGGCGTGGCATTGATGTTCGAAGCGGATGAGGAAGGGCTCCGGCTGGTGCGTGGTGACAGAGACATCACCGCTGCGGAGGCCGAACTCCTCGACAATGGCGTCCTCAATCTCCTTCGTCCCCTTGCCCGCCGGAATGTGCATAGCCCACAGCACCAAGGTGGCGGCCTCCCAGTCCCGGAGCTCATGTTCCAGCTCGAAGGAGGTCGGAACGTGAATGGTGTCGTCGTCGGGGCGCGTTGCCGGGTCGCCGAGCGCCATCAGGGCAGTCGGTTCTATAGTCACCGGAGCGGTTGCAGCAGGTCGGGGAGGCGGCCTCGACGCTGGTGGTGGTGATGGCGCCGGCTGGGTTGGGGAGCTATTCCGTCGGGGTGGGGGTGACGCTGCTCGGCAGCGCCACTGCTTGTGGCCGGAGCGTCCGCAGGTGAAGCACCGTACCGGATCTCTGCAAGTAGCGGCACGGTGGTCGGGGGCGAGGCACATGAAGCAGCGCCCGGCCGTATGGTTTTTGAAGATGTGGAGCGGGAGCCGTTGCGACCGGCCCCGGGCGTCCTCCTTCCTTGAATACGGGCTGCGCCGTGGTTCCTCGAGCTCCTCCCGCTTTGAATCCCTGTCTTTTCGCCACCAATGGCGCGGCTTTACTTTCGTCCAGCCTGGCTCTGGGTCTCCGCATGCGACCCGGCGCGACATGGGGTGCCCGGGCCGATGCGGCCGCTGAGGACTCCGCCTGGTGATTGGACATGACGCCGCATCCTGCCGCGGAGGGGCTAGGCGATGCGAATTGAACAGATTTCCCCTTGCCTTGTTGTCGAGGGGCAGTAACTATCGACACAACCCGGGGCAGACAGCTGGGGTGGAGGTGGTTGGCGGTTGGAGCTGGACGACCTCGGCGAAGGAAAGCGGCGGATCTGGAGTCTCCGGGACGAACTCGACGTCGTCCGGCGAGGGATGCCTGGTCGACGGCAGTGGCATGGGTGGGGTGGCACGCAGATCCAGGGTCTCGCGAGCTCGCTGAAGCGTTGGGTAGTGAGGCGTCGTGGTGGTGGTGCTCGTGGAAATGGTGCTGGGGGCGACGGAGGAAGCGAAGAGGCCGTGGACTGGGTGGCGGTGGCTGGTTGGGCGGCGGCGGCGTCGCCAGGGAGGCGAGAGCTCCCCAGCCTGGACCCGTCTCCATCAAAATCCCAGAAGTAGGTTCCCCGCTTACCCTCGTGGGCGCGATCACCCAGGCGCGGGCTGCTCCGCCTCTTGTCGCCGGCGGCGAGCTTCGCCTCCGTCCCCGCTTTCCCGCCGCCGCCGCTCGCAACGACCTTCGACTCCGCCTTGCCCCAGTACCCAGGCGCCGTCTCTGCCGCCCGGTCCCCGCCGCGAATGGCGCCTTCAAGCTCCAGCTTCCCGCGTCGCCGGTGGTGGCGGTGGAGGCCATGCCGGCGTGGGTTGGGAGAGTCGCTAGGAACGAGTAGAGGTTTTCTCTTGTGATCCGCTGCTGTTCTCTCTTGTGTTGCTTCCCCCGCACCTACAGAAAAAAGGTTTCGATTTGCCCGGTTCCCCGCCCAAAATATTTTTACTCGACGCCAAAATTGTAGAGTAGTCCTCGCGAAACAAAATTAAAATTGATTAGAACAATATATGTGCCTTTTTTTTTTTAGCGCTCGTCTGCACAACCACGCAATGGGCCTGCGAGTGTAAGGCCCATCTCTCGCGATCGTATATATACAAGTATACAACACTCTTGATTGATTGGTACTAATATTTCAGTATATATACAACACTCCTTTTTCATTCGCCGTAGTACACTCTTGAATCTTGATTGTATTCACCATCACCTCTTTTTTCTTTTTCTTTTTACCTCAGTCAAACAAGTATGCTTAATCCTTTGATTAAAAAAAAAATCTCGGCTCCAGGAACCTGTCAACTTCAAGTCTTGAACTACGTTCGTCTCATATAACCATGCTCGTGAATGTACTGTCGATGATAATGCAAAAAGTCATCGATATCTTTCTCCGCCTCCTCGGGTCAAACTTGCAAGGGAAAGTGAGCTCAGCAGGAACCGTTCCCTTGTTCAAACTTCCACACATTCCAGAAACAAATCTGTAAACTCACTTAATTATCAAGCTGGAAGTAGAGAATGGCTAGGTAGCTGATTGAATCTTGTTAAATCGCGGCATCACCCTGTGGGGGAGATGGAGCTCCACTATGTACATGTACAAGCAAATGAAGGGACATCTCATCGTCCATAGGTCCGCATCACGGCGGCACGTGGTAGTATTTAGCACCATTTACAGACCCTCACCCGCTCGATCTACTGCTAGCCGATCAATAGAATTTAACACAGGTTCCAAGTATGTTTATTTATTTTTTGTATAGTTTAATTAGTTGATTGTATACCAAAGATTGAGTACAATCAAATGACCGGACATTCCAGTGTGCCCAATGATAAATTATTAGCAACAGCAGGGTTGACAGAGAAGGAAGAGGGCAGCACTCGCTGCAGGTAGGGCCAGATTGAGTGAACTCTCAACGGGCCACTCACCTCAGGATGCGTTGTTCGAGTGGTCATCGTTCGGAATCGGAATGTTGACCATGGTCGTCAGTCAACGGCCACGGCGACGGGCCGCAACGTGAAGCTGGCGTCCGTAACCTGTGGACGCCGCAGTGATCGGCCGACGACGCTGCGTGCCTCCAGTGAAAGGTGCTACAAATTCCTGGCAAGGATTCGTGATTCGTGAGCACAACGTCAGCTATAGCTAGAATGCTCAAAATTAACGAGTTCTTCATCAATCGGATAAATGATAATCTGAAGGTCTATGAACCTAGCACACCGGCACTAACCAGAACTAAGACGGCGACAACATTCATTCACAACAAAAGACAAACAGGCTTCAAGAGAAGAGGCAGCACGACAAGGCTGGAGCAGCGACTCCATCTGCATCACAATTCTGCCCCTGGTTCATTTTAGGAGGGAAATCTACTAATTTATAAGAGTTCATGGGAGCTCATCTGGGTTCAGGAGGCTTGGATACATAAGCAAGACACGAACATTAACGAAACATAAAAGCAGCACAAGGTCACAAGAGCCAACAGCATCACACGCTAAGTCTCAATGGTAGACTGTAGTCGGTCAAGTGTCCAAGCCAGTCTTCCAGCGGCTTAGCAGTAGCGCCTCGTAGGCAATGGCACCTGATCAATCCCTTTTTGCTGCCTGACGTTTAGTCTGCCTGAACATGTACCTGATAACCTCTTCCCCCGTGGTCTTTCGTCCTTCCCGGAAGTTCCAAAGCACGGAAATAGGAAAGCGTCCACTGGGGTTGTACTCATTCATCTCAACCAATGCAGTCTTCAGTATGTTGCACACCTCATCACCATGCTCCATCTGTAGTTGCTTCAGATTTGGATCATCGTCATCCACAACTTCCTGCGACATGCAACAACGATCGATTATGACCTGTGACATGCCTACTCAAATTAGAAGTTGAAATTCGCAACAACTTAATGCATACCTGAAAGCTCCCACCAGCTGCAACGATTTTGAAAGGATGCCATGATGGATTTTTCACCTTGTGCTCCAACAAGACAGCCAGAGTACAGGCTTCGAAAACTGCTTCATCATTATTTCCAAGCTTCTGGCGGCATAGTTTTACTAAAGATGGTAGATGAATTTCGCCCATCATTTTTATCCCAATATTCCCACTCTTGCGCTTACACGTCAAATCGAAACACTGCAGATTGCGATAATCATTTTTTTTGTGAATACAGAAAATTTCTTTTTAGGTATTGAGTTCTTGAAGAAAGCAAATGAAAATACCTATGCATCATCTTAGCATAATGAGAATTGCAGAGCAGTACCCTTATCAATTCCCTTCGAATGTTATGCAACTCCATATTGGTCTCAACAAGTCAACAGATCTCCAAATTGTGGCAGCGCGTAGTTCCTCTGAAAACTTTTCACGTTGTAACATCTCACCCAGCTTATCCAGCTTGATCTGAATTTCTGCGTCCAGTTGTACTAATTCCAGTTCAAGATGCTGTTTCCAAAAATAAAGATGGATTAGGGGTCTGGACTCATAAATTTCTCATAGATGATATCAATGCTTAGGGCAGCAATTAACTTACCTTTAGGGTCTCATCTTCAGCTTTACCATTGACACCACCTTTCTCAGCAGATGATTCATCTACCATCTTGGACTTTAATACTGTGTTACACAAAGGATCCCAAATAACCCTCTCATAATACTGTGTTATACAAAGGATCCCAAGAAAACAAAGCTATGAATCATGAATGCTAGGGCTAATTATGCTTAAAATAGCCTTGTCCTACAAATGAGTGGTCCTAAGTCCACTCAATTTGGGCTATGAATCAACTGTTACACAAAGGATCCCAAGAAAACAAGGCTATGAATCATGAATGCTAGGGCTAATTATGCTTAAAATTGCCTTGTCCCACAAATAAGTGGTACAACAGTCCTATAAAACGTTGAACTTCACAAGTCCACTCAATTTGGGATTTTTGGGGGCTGGGGGGGGGGGGGGGGGGGGGAGGGGGTATTGTGGAACTTATCAGTTTCAAGTATGTAATGTATGGCACAAAACAACCAATGCTTTACTTCTTTTCTAATTTTCAGCAAACACGTGAGAAGATTGTATACCTTCATCACATGACCTATCTAGTATTCTCTTGACTTCCTCAGGTTGAGTCAATGGGAAATCCATTGTGCTATACAAACCCTCCAAATGCTAAAGTTGCTTTCTCTTAGTATCAATTAGATTTTCCAGTATCTCCACAATCTTGATTCACAGCAAGAGACAACACAGTTAAATAGAGATCTAATATAGCTCTACATCTAAAATTCCCCCACAGAAAAGAGAGCCATGGTCAACAAACATTTCGATTGATCACAATACAACCAAGTGTAGTGCTAACTGAGAGCTTACATTCTTGCGGAGGCACCCATGCTTTGCTTGCAGCTCCACATTCTGCTTCCTCATACAATCCATCTCAACCCTTAGCTTCTTGTTCTCCTCATAGTACCCTAGCTCTTTCACATCCACATCCAAATTAGACTTCATGTTCTTGGTCTCCATTGAAATCCTCTGAGAATCCTCAGTTTCCACCTCCAAGTCTTCTGTCCTTGGCGAGAAATGTGTTAAATTCATGACACGCGAACTATTGGAAAAGATCAGAGTTTCAGTCACGCATACCTCCATTACCAGCCAATTTGTTAGAATCGTTGCATACTGCCGCTGCTTTCCTCTTTCTACTTCCTTCTTCCACCTCAAGATTCTGGCCAGCTCCAGCTAAAAAAAACCAAAGAACATATTTCAGTTCAGTAGAAGTTTCACTGTGTCAGCCAGGCATCCTGCCACAAGCACTAACAAGACATGGTTCCTAAAAGGAGTAAAAGCATGAAGAAAGTACCAGACTCTTTGATAAGTGCTTGGAGCTATCTCATCACAGGTAGTGACAGCCGTGCTATCTTAACTGAACACAAACTATTTTTTTTTAAAACCAAGATAATCAGAAATGCTTGTGTTAACAAAACCAACCATCCAAACAACCATTTAGAGTTGACAAAGTGTAGCTGCTTTTGGAAACTGCACGCAATTTTATATTCCCTTATTATCACAATCAATTTGTTTGCACAAATCAAGTGTGATTGTTCCTGCTACTAACCCACAGACAATATTACTCCTGGAGAGGAGGGGAAAAAAATTGTACCCCCAATCGAGAAAGTATAAGCCCCGCAAGCAAGATTGCAGCACTAATATTATGAAGAAATAAAATGTGATTTTCTAAACGAATCACAGATCTGGTCACACGTCCGAGCAACAGTTACGACATGTCAAGGAAATTAGTACCAGCAAGGTAATCCGGATGAAAAAAAAATCGTTCCTTGGCCTATTCATTGCCACATGCCACCTATTATGATTTCACTGAACATCCATGCACATCACCGACTAGCGTGACCTAAGAGATATGATTTATACTTCTTTAATAGTCTGTTTTTTCAGATGGACTCAAGCTCTAACAACTAGACACGTGTTTCAAACACTTGCTCCTAACTTGTCTTTAGTCTTGATCCATCTCATCAACACTTAAATTTCAGCAAACTCATCAAGCCTCTATATTTATGTTCATTGCCATCAACCGTTAATAATTATTATAAAATATATAAGATTTTTTACACGCACAATACTCGTATAGATATTAGTTACATTTTATATTTATCATTGATCATCAAAACATTCATATCTTTGAGAAACCTCAATAATCATGAAACTTACATCAACGCGCGCAGCGGCGACTTCACCTGTCCTCCCCTCCCCCAGATCTGTGCCCAAGGAGGACGGCGCTGTGGGCTGTGGAGGACGGCGGCGTGGAGCCGGAGCAGCAGAGAACAACGGCCCTGATGTCGTGAAACCTACTTGGTGGCGGCCATGACGAAGTGAAAAAAAAAACTGATGCGTGTCAGTCACCTCTCTCTCTCTCTACTGTACCATATGTTCTCTCTAAAGGCTAAAGCAAAGAAAAAAACGTGCATTCATATATGATGAAACCCGCTCCTATCACACACTATGGGATGTTGGTTTCTTTTAGTCTAAACTTTAGCTCTGTTATATCTAATATTTGACTATAAATTAGGAGTATTAAATATATATTAGATACTAAATTAATTACATAGATGAAGACTAATTTACAAGACGGATCTATTAAACCTATATAATTTATGATCTCATAATATGTGCTACAGTAAAGTTTAATAGATTCATCTCACAAATTAAGTTAGTGTGTTTGTAATTAGTTTATAATTAACTCATATTTAATCCTCCTAATTAACATCTGAATATCCGATGTGATAGAGGTAAAGTGTAACTCACAGAAAATATCTCTCTCATGCATGCACGGTTGAGGACGTTGCTTGAAGTTATATAGACAACTTCAATATCCAACTCTACAATTTCACAAGAAACAAGATCTTCGTGACCTCAAGGATGTTGCTTGAAGTTAGCAAAAGAATAAAATACCAAAAGTAAAGAATCGTGTATTTAATTTTCCAGTGATTGAGGACGTACTCAGCAATGTGCATTCATGTACTCACTCGGAGTCTCGGAAGTCGGAACACAGAGATACATATGCTAATACTCACTCGTAGAAGAGAACTACTGGCTATAACATAAAGGTTCTACATAGAACAATCTGTTGTTTCTGCAACAGAACATGCATCTTTGAAACAATGTTGGAGATTCTCATTCTTGGATTTCAGCTCCTAATTCTGCTTCATCAGGCACTCCATGTCTTTCGCCTTGAAAAACAACTCACCCTTCAGCTTTTCAACCTCCTGAGAGTACCGAAGTTCATCCTGTTTCTTAGACAACTGAGATGTTAGGTTCTCAATCTCCTTAGATATCCTCAAAGAGCCATCAGATGGCATATTCAAATCTTCTGCACGCATAAAAGTCAGAGAAATGACATGTAAAGTAGAGGGAAGATAGGACTATGTTTTAAAATCATGCACTCGTACATAATTACATACCATGCATTATTCCTTATGCTGTCAGATTCTGTGACCCTCACTGCAGATTTTCTCTTTCTACTTCCTGATTCTCTTTTTTTACGACATGCATCTGCAGGAACCCCTGGTGATTCAACATTAGGTACACAACCACAAGCCTTTGGAGTTTAACTTATTTTCTTGAGACGGTGCTAAAGAATAAAGATATAAATTACTAGTATGAAATTCATACATAATTATTTAAGAAGGCTAATAGCACACAGCGACCTCAACTCGCAGTCAGAACAAGCCAATGCCAGCAATAAATAGAAGTTCAGCATCAGCTGTGGTGGTGAAAAGTTAACTACACAACTAGTGACATTGCACTAGCATCGCTTCGTTGCAGCATGTAAGCCTTTGAATGATTGAAGTCAACTGAAGGCGTAGATGGTACATAGTACAAACTGATAAAATGGGACTTGTATAGCTCATTTGTAACATAAGAAGATAAGACTGACGATTTTATTTGAGGAGTTTTACTGTCTAAAATATTGGTCATTAATTTTAAAAAAACTATTGATCAATAATTTAAGGGTAATTTCGTAATTACATCATTATAAATAATTTTATGTTTTTTAAATAGAAATTTAATAACTCTACTAAATTATTAAAATGTTAATTGATCTTTTAAAAAATAAAACATTAATTATTAATCATATTACTAATTTATTTTTATTTATGACAATATAAAATAATTATTATAAATCTAGAAATAATATTTTTTTGATATTACTCTCAAACTAATAAACTATTGACCAGTAGTTATGTGTTTAGATTATCGAATCTAAATCATTGGGTCAAACTATTTACCAATAGTTTTTTAAAACTAATGGCTAATATTTTAGATACTAAAACTCCCTCTTTTATTATCGTCCTGTGCATCAAGTTGTGGCTCTTCACTTGATTTTGTGAATCATCCGGCACTGAAAGCATCAAGACATCTAATGTCATACAAGGCACATGCCCACCTCCAGCAATAGCATTCTTGCTTCCACTCCTCACAATTGTCCTTTTTTTTTTTTTTTTTTTGCTCATCCCATTTAGCATCACACCCAAATGATTCAGAGAAACACAAACATGGAATTTTCTAGGAGACTGAGATTTCCAGGGAGGCCAACATGTTGCCAGGTCAATCACGTGAAAAATATATCCTCCATGTAAGAATTTATGAACCCATCGGCAACACTAAATTGACCTAGGGGTTCATTGTACAAGTCCTTGCAATCTCCAATTCCGCACTCATAGTCATGAGGGGTTTCCCATCTACTCTTACCTATATCACAAATCGCTACAGAGCAATCCCAGAGAAAATAGCATCGGATCTATCCAAAGCGCCGACGAATTCTACAGCCATGCTGTCGAAGAGCATCCATAATGCATCACAGAGAAGACTACGCATCAGAGAAAATCACCGTCTACACCTTCCTGCAACATTTTCTGATGACGGAATATGAAAAAGAAATTTGCTTATGAGTGACATGGCACCACACATTGATATGAAACAAATGATAAAAACAGGAATAACATCCACACAAGCTCAAGGATAGCTGATGCAGGTTCAGTGCGACGTACTGGTTAAGGTGGAGATTCTTACAGAAGGAAGCACACATTCATCACCATATATGCCAATTTTCGGAGGTGGTAACAATGGATATCTTCATAAAAAATGGGTGGCCAGTACCAGTACAACATAGACTTTGCTCTTAATCTTTAGCTTCTCTGTGTCCTTTGTGCCTGCATTAGCCACCGTTTCTCCTTGTAATAATGTGCGACTATTCACCAAACATACAAAACGGCTGGACTTGATTTCCGTTATCTAAAAAAACAAGCTCAAGGATAGCACTGATACAGCGTCACACATACCAGTATCAGCAAAAAAATTATAAACACGTAGAACACCCATACCAGCACAAGAGTAGCACAATTCAGTTCTTACAACATTCAAGATAAGTCTTGATGTCCAACTGATCAATAAAAGATGGAACATACAGTGACCAACGCATTACATTTTCTCCCCCTTTTTGCATTAATAATACATCCTTCTGACCTTCTCTTTATCGCCCTCATCATCTCCCTCAGACAGAGAGGGTGTCACAAAGAAAAGGGTCTTCAATTTCCTCCTCGTCGCTCTCTGCCTCAGAACTATCTGGAGATCAATGTGTGGAACCCTGGACGAAGATGTTTTTTTTTAGGAATAAACGAAGATGTTTTTCCCTTTCGTGGCGGTGGAGCTGGCTTGATGGCACGCATATGCAGCCCCGCATTCCCCACTTCCTTGCGATAGGTACTGTTAGAGACCTTCTCAATCATATATACCGAACAGAAGAATGAAATGGCATGGTATTGATATGGCTTAGGGCGAAAGGCAGAAAAGCAACAAACAAAGTTACTCGCACTCCCTTTTGGAGGCTCTGGGATAAACTAAATTTTTCTGTTGCTTGCTTTATTATTTAACCACGCTAGCATTATATAGCACAGCACTAATACAATCTTCTATGGAAAGGACTCAATCTCTAACAACCGACTCTAACTGAATCTGAATCTAAACTGACTCTGCAAGCAATCCTAACTTAACTCAACTCTGGACTCTTAGCCATGTTGATTGATGTCTGACGTTATGGGGACTTTCTTGGCACGGCAGTGATAAGTCTGGCCAAATAAAGTGTCCACAACACTTCCCCCCTCCCGGCGAAACAGCTCGTCCTCAAGCTGAAATATGGGTAATCAGCTTTGAAGGAAGCAAGCGGTTCCCAAGTTGCATCAGCTAGAGCATGACCCTGCCAGCGAACAAGAAGCTCCCAAGAATCTTTTATTGGACGCACACGAACCACGTGCTCTGGCTGAGGCACAGCACGACCCCGAGCAATCGGCAGCAACGGTACTGTTGCTGCAGGCGGATTCCCTTCAAACTTCTTCAAGAAACGACATGGAACACATCATGAATTCTTGCCTTGGCTGGAAGACGAAGTCGATAAGATACTTGGCCAATGCGTTCCACAATCTCATAAGGCCCGAAGTACTTTGGTGCCAGTTTGGACTGTTGGCCATCACGAACTGTGGTTGCCGCATGCTGATGAAGACGTAGCCACACCCAATCACCCACAGCAAACTCTAGGGCACGATGACGTCCTTCATATGTCTCCATATAATCCTGAGCTTGAAGGAGACGCTCACGAATTTCTGTCAGAAATGTATCCCGCTCCTACAACTGCCTTTCTACTGCTACCACACGTGCAGAACTAGATTGAAAGAGAATCAGAGCAAGAGGTTCACGGCCATACACCACCTGGAATGGAGTAGCCTTCAATGCCGTCTGGTACGAGGTGTTGAAGCAGTATTCAGCCCAAGGCAGCCACCGTAACCAGCTTTTTGGTCGGTCTCCTGCAAGCCAGCGCAGATAAACACCAAGAATACGATTGGTGACCTCTGACTGACTGTCTGTTTGAGGATGAAAAGCTGAACTGAGCCGCAACTGAGACCCGGAAAGACGGAATAGCTCCTGCCAAAAGTGGCTGGTGAATACAGGATCGCGACCACTAACGATGGAGCAAGGGATCCCATGCAGACGCACCACCTGATCAAAGAAAGCTTGTGCCACTGTCATAGCTGTATATGAATGGCTGAGTGCAATGAAATGTGCATATTTAGAGAAGCGATCAACTACTGTCAACACAACAGATTTGCCAGCAGCTTTAGGGAAGCCCTCGATGAAGTCCATTCCAATGTCAGCCCAAACAGTGTGTGGCACCTCAAGAGGTTGCAAAAGTCCGGCAGGATGAAGATGTTCTGCTTTGTGGTGTTGACAGACAGCACAACCACGGATATAATCTCGAACCAGCTTCTTGTCATGTGGAGTGTAGAAGGATGCAGGAGACAAAGCAGCGTCTTCTGAATACCTTCATGACCAATGCCATGCGCCAACTGTAGCACTTGTGGCCACGTCAGCAACGAATCAGGCATGAAGATGTGACCATCATAGAGAACAATGTCGTCGACCACAGACCACCTTGCCGAGGCAGTACTAGCAGCAATTTAGTTTATCTCAGAGCAAGCAACAGATGAACTTCCTGTAGTAGCCGGTAAGGCCCAAGAACCCCCTGCACTGCCTGTACTGTGCACGGCATAGGCCAGTACTGTACTGCCGACACCTTGTCAGCATCCATGGCAACGCCTTGTTCAGAGATAACATGACCCAAGTACGCCACCTTTTCTGCCCCAAACGAGCACTTGCTTTGCTTCAATGCCAGATGGTGCTCACGGAGGTGCTGGAATACTGCCCGAACATGCTACAGATGGGAACTCCAAGTAGTACTATAAATCAAAATATCGTCAAAGAAGACAAGGACAAACCGGCGAATGAAATCTTGAAGGATATCGTTCATGAGGGCCTGGAACATTGCCGGAGCACTGATGAGGCTGAACGGCGTCACGAGGAACACAAAGTGCTTGTGATGTGTCCAGAATGACGTCTTCTCTACATCATCGGCGTGCATGAGGACTTGGTGATAACCGCTGCGCAAGTCAAGCTTGGTGAAGAACTTGACGCTCTGCAGCTCATCGAGCAGTTCATCCACCACCGGAATTAAAAACATATCCCGGACCGTCCATGTCATGTCGTGCTTCTTGGCCAGCAATACTGGTGAAGAGAAAGCCGACGTGCTTATGCGGATGATGCCATGCTGCAACATTTCCTTACACTGTTGCTCAATTTCATCCTTGAGAAGCTGTGGGTAGCAGTATGATCGTACTGCAACTGGTGTTGTGTCTGGCAGCACGTGTATGCGGTGGTTGTAACGGCGTGGGGGTGGCAGGCCAGTTGGTGGTGCAAAAATATCTTCAAATTCCTGGAACAGCACCATCATCAAATCAGAAGTTGTCAAGGCACGTGCTGCTGGAGCGCCGGAACGTGTGGTGATGCCTTGCCAGTCCACGCGGTGGTCATCACGCCAGCAACTCATGCGACCACACTCAAAGTCCCAAAGGATTGGACCGCAGCCATTGAACGCCCAGCACCATGTCATATCCTGGGAATGACAAATAGATCTAGCACAAATTCTTCTTATCCAATGAAGATCCAAACAGCAGAACATATGCCAAGGCTGAGTACGTGATCACCATTGGCCTTGACATGCAGCCCAGGACGTCGGCGAGGTTGTAGATGCAAACGTTGGGCAACAGCTTCAGAGCAGAAGGAGTGGGTTGAACCCGAGCCTACTAAGGCGTGGACATAAGAGTTAGCAATGGCCACAGGCAGCTGCATGGTCTCAGCAGTGGAAATGCCGGTGATGGCATGCATAGAGATGCCCAGAGAATCTTCATCCTCCTCCACAGCCATGTTCTCATCAAGCTGAACAAGATACAGACCTTTCATGGGGCAAACCTTCAGGTGCTCGCGAGAGAACTTCTCGTACAGTTGTAACGCTCATTACGCTCGCGTTTGGCAGCCATCTCCACTGGTGTCAAGCGCTTGAAATTTGTTCCAGGCGGAGGTGATGGGGAGGCCGCATCCTTGGCTGTGGAAGCCAATGAGGTTGATGGTGGCAATGTTGTCGTGCGAGGCAGTCAGTGGTGGAGGTCGACCCACTGCCGGTGAACGTAAAGGTACAGGTGCAAGGGTCCCGACTGCATCACCATCGGACATGTCCAGGCGGCGCTCACATGCCCTGACCAATGACATGGCCTCCTCAAGCGTTGGTGGATTCCGCAGCTCCACATCGGTCTTCAGCGGATTGCGCAGCCCCACCGTGAAGATATCAATCTGCTGCCTTTCTGATACACCTTCACAATGTGCCAGCTGGGACAAGAACTTGGATTGGTCATCTGCAACGGAGCTGTTGCGACACAAAAGGATCAACTCGCCCAACGGATTGCTACGCGTTGGTGGCCCAAAGCGCTGGTTCACGAATTTGATGAATTGTGCCCAGGCGGGCGTGCCCTGGTTCTGCTCGAGCCGGTAGTACCATTGCTACGCATCCCCCTGCATGTAGAATGAGGCAAGCCACACTTTTCCGGTCTCTGGTGTCTCCTAGGCACGAAAAAATTGTTCGCAACGGTTGAGCCACGACAACGGATCCCCCGAGCCATCATAATTTGGGAAGATGAGCTTGTGGACGCGCTGCGTGGCGATCGGGATTGCGCCACTGCTGCTGGAGCCATCTGACTTAACGTCTCTGTTGAAGGCACCAGATTCAATCTTGGAGGACCGAAGGTGATTGACAGCAACGGTGAGCCGGCTCTAATCGCCTTTGACGGTGTTGATGTCGGACTTCATGGCAGTGAGCTCCTTCAGAATGTTGGCCAGCGTCTCGGCGACATCAGACTGCTTTGCATCTTCAGCCATGGCGGCGACAACACGAAGGAGTCGGCGAGTTGGGTGGGTTGGGAGGGTTTGGCATGGTGGAGAATTAGATCCTTGGCTCTGATACCAAATGATATGGCTTAGGGCAAAAGACAGGAAGGCAATGAACAAAGTTACCCGTCCTCCCTTTTGGAGGCTCTGAGATAAACTAAATTGTTCTGTTGCTTGCTTTATTATTTAACCACGCTGGTATTATATAGCACAGCACTAATACAATCTTCTATGAAAAGGACTCAATCTCTAACAACCGACTCTAACTGAAATCTGAATCTAAACTGACTCTGCAAGCAATCCTAACTGAACTCAACTCTGGACTCTTAGCCACGTTGATTGATATCTGATGTTGTGGGGACTTTCTTGGCACGGCGGTGATAAGTCTGGCCAAAGAAAGTGTCCACAATAGGTATACCTGCAATGTTCCCCCCGTGCAGCTTCCTGTTATCCTCCTCAAGCCGTGCATTTGTTGATTCCAACTTCTTCTTGCAACTTTCCAACTGTAGCACATATCTGTTTTTTGCCTCAATTTGACTTTCCAGCTCCGCAACCTAGATATGGATAGAAAGAAACTAACTTTTGTGATTAATGAAACATAATCCAATGTTTTCCCTCATAATATGGGGAAGAATCTTGAGCCTACTTTTTTGTTGAGATCAAGATTCTTTTACCTTCTATATTTACAAGCAGCAAGAATAAACAAACTGTAGCCTACTATATATGAATATATATGCCTTGACATACTTAACAACACAGATATAGCAACTAAAGTTTCCTTACACTTACCAGAGTTATTGTCATTATGTTTCCCTTTACTACCCAGATTTGGATGTTTAAAATACATATAGATAACTTCAGTATCTACCTCTACAATTTAACAAAAACAAAATCTACAGAAAAAAGCATTGTGACAATGTTAACAAGATAGGATAACAGTGAGTAGAAACACTGTGAACTCCCATCCATTGTTACTGACATAAAATTTATTAAGGTACTCTCTCAAAGCATAGATTAAATAACTGCTACTCACTCTTACAAAGAGAACTATAGACTATATAATATAAAGACTGATTCAAAAAACAATCAGTTTTTTTTCTGTACAAGTATCAAATATAGAATTGATGCTACCAGCGGTATAGCTTGAATGTTTACATTATTTTCGAGGCCACCATTCTTGCCTTTCAGCTCCTCATTCTGCTTCCTCAGATACTCAATCTCTTTCTCCTTTTCAGACAAGTTAGCCTTTAACTTCTGCACCTCATGAGAGTACCGAAGCTCTTTCTTTTTCTTAGCCAACTGAGCTGTTAGGTTCTCAATCTCCTTGGATATCCTCCAAGAGTCATCAGACACATTCAAATATTCTGCATGCAGAAAAATCAAAAGCTATGGCAAAGAAGAGAGAATAGGGGTAGGTTTACAGCCACACTAGCATACTCTTTTTTATATAGAAACACAGCGAGGGAGTCCCCCGCTGTGCACTAGCATACCTTCATTCCCTGAGTCTTCGGATTCTGAAAGCCTTACTGTCGCTTTTCTCTTCCACTTCCCGATTCTCTCTGATTACGACATGCATCTGCAGGAACACCTGTGTGATTTATAGGTATTAGGTGCCCAATCACAAACCTGTTGGAGCTTCATTTATTGCCTTGAGAACAAGACAATACAAATGCTGAAATGCATCGGACTTTTATGAAATGCATAGTACATACTTAAGTAAGCTGGCTAAGAGCACACAAGTGTTGTAATTTGTCACCAGCCTCAAACAAGGTGATTCTTTATGTAAAGTCGGGCAATGGCTAAAAAAGGGTCAGCCCTAGAAGCTTTTTAATTACCAGTCAGAAACAAGCTAATGTCAGTAAATAGAAGTATGTTTTACAATTAGTTATAAAATTGAAAGTTTACAAACAACACTGTATTAGCATAGTTTCAGCTGTTCTTGTTCCAGAGTATCGCAACATGTAAGCCTTTGAATAACTAGCTAGAGTTGACTGAAAGTAGAGTTTGCACTCAATACCTATAAATGGAAAGACTTGTGTCATCCCTTAGGTCACAGTGGTATTGAGGTCAAGCTTCATTGCAGTGATATCTAGGTGAAGCTTCATTTTTTTTTCCTTTTCAGAATGGGTACAACCTTTCTCTATTAGGACATACTGGAAAAGGTATCATTAGAAGGGCAGAGTATTGGACATGTTCCAGAAACACACGTACAGAAAAGGGATTTAATCCAACAAGATGAATTTTTTTCTCTCAAACTTGATTTCAAGGTTTTCAGATAACTGAACAATAGCTTCACGATAAGAGCTTTTTTAACCCACAGGTAAGGAAATTGGTCTGAAATGTACTTCAATAAACATTGCAATCAATTTAGGGTTCCCCGTTTCCTGTTTCCTATGCCCCCAACAACTTGTATCTCGGATTTCAACTAAAAAAATGTTGGCATCTGGTATCAGGACTAGCTGAATAAGCCCTAGCAAATAAAATGGCATCAGATCTATCAAAAGGGCCAACAAAGTCCTCAGCCAGGCAATCAAAGACTCTGCGAAAGAAAAAAAAAAACGCGCGAGACTAAAGAGCACTATATATCACGATGAAATGAAACGAAGCAGCAAATTGGCATTGACGATGCAGCACAGATTCAGCAACATATATCACAGAAAATCACAAATGATGACAGTAAAGAATGATAGATAAGTGGTAGGAGTATACATTAGTTACTACTGCAGAGGAGCGCGGAGTATCAGCATCTCAGCTTATCGCTCACAGGAACCGTGGAGCGCGGTGGGTCATCCATCTCGTCTCCACCGCCGGCGCGGGGTATGGCGATGGGCGATGGCAGAGTTTTCTTTTTTTAACTCAGCGATGGCAGAGCTGAACAGAGGAAGAACAGGCGCTTGAGCTTTTCTTGTCAGTAAATATGCCATGGTGGGCCACTCCGGAACAGTGTCAGTATCCCATGGTGGGCCACTTTTCTTGTCCCCAGACGGGGCGCACTCCTCCGCACTCGCCCAAGCTACGGTCACGGTCAGGAACTCAGGATGAGTAGTTGCGATTGCGAATTCAAGGGTGGTGTCAGCCGACGCTCGACAGCGCCGGCGTATTTCACAGCCATAGGTGTGTTTATTTCCAACCTCTAATTTTTAATTTATTATATTAAATATTATAATATTAATTATGAGTATTAAATATAGATTACTGATAAAACTCAGTCGATAAACCTCTCTTTGAATGACGAGATAAATCTATTAAAACTAATTAGGTTATGATTAGATAATATGATGCTACAGTAAACATTTTTTTAATGATGATTTAATTAAGTTTAATAAATTTGTTACGTTGATACGCATTTAACTCTGTAATTAGTTTTATATTTAATATATATTTAATAATTATATATAACATTTTAATGATTGATGTGACCTCACTAAAATTTAGAACAAAGAAATGAACACACCCATATTTGTGAGCACGACATCAGCTTTATGGCTTGTTTGGTTCTAGCGGATTGGACTGGAATGAGGTTCAATCCAGCTGAGATAAAATGACCCAGAATAAAATCTGTTTTCTTTAAAAATTTGCGGTTTAGTTATGGGTTAGATAGAATGAAAATTGGTTAGTTTTGATTATTTTTTATATCTCAAGGCCCGGAACAAAACTTTACTTTCTAAGATTCGGATTCATTCACTTAATTCGGGTCCAAAATAATTATTAGCCCAGATTTATTCTGGGTAACCGAACAAAGCCTTAGTTGAACTCAAAAAAAAACACATCAGCTTTAGAAACTAATGCTCGGACAACAACAACAACAACAAAATACATCTACTATATAGCTGCACTTTCCAACTGCATCACACGACTCAAAGCCTTTCATAAATCACACATGAACCCTTCATCATCAAAAGATGTTTGATGACGTATTTCACACCGTCGCCGAAGTTCCCGTCCGGTATGGTTGTGTTGTGTTCCTTCATCTCGCTCCGCGCGGCCTTCCCTGTGTTCCTCACATCATCGCGGTGTACTCGGCCCGCACTTGCTTCCGCTCCGGCTCCTCAGCGTCCGTAGCTTCCTGCAACGTTATTTGGCACCGTAATTGCCATTTTACCATGCCTAAAGGCTTGCTTCAATTTGAACATTTGCCTGGGTTAATCCGCATGCTGGGTTCGTTCGACAAAGACACCACTGTGCAGAGTACAACTTGATGGTAGAAATGCACGTTAGTGGCAAGTAAGATATCAAATTTAGCTCAATGGCAAATTGGGGAAACAAATGGTTTTCGATAGCAAATAAGAAATCCGAATATCTGTCGATGGTAATTACTATTAAGGAGTTCTCCCTGGTTGATCACTATGCTAACGTTAACGAACACGTCTCCAATAAAATACTAACACTTCCTCATACCTACTAGTAAGCGTGTGTTTGACAGGGCTTATGCTTATGCTAAAAATGACTTATATTTTGGCTTATCTATAAAAAGTGCTTATTTGACTTATTTAACTTAGTGTAACATAAGCTCTCAAACCATTTGGTAAAATAGCTTATCCATGGCTTATTCTAGGAAAAATGGTCCATAAGCCCAAAAAACTAGGATTTATTGGCTTTGCTATCCTAGTATAAAAAGATAAATGGTTTATGAGAGTTTATTACAATAAGTGCTTGTGCAAAATAGCTATTTGATAGAACTTATAGTTTATTATACTATAAGCCACTACATAAGTCATTTCATAACCCTATCAAACACACCCTAATTCTCTAAGCATCAACCTCGTTGGAGGGATCAGTAGCCGACTGCGGCGCAGCGTCACTCGCTTTGGAAGCCCTGACGGTTGTCTCCACGGTAGACGCATCACCTCCCGAGGTCTGCACGGCAGCTAACCTCTGAATGCAACACACAAGATGTCAGTTAAGGGAAAAAAAAGAGGACAACACAAGATGTCAAATACAGCACTCCATCCAGAGGGAACATTATTACTCCAGAAAAGAAAACGCTAAGCAAAGCAATCAAAACATATACCTGAGCAAGTGGTTCAATAGAAACTTTTCGAGCAGCTTCGCATCCGTGTTTCTGCCAGAATTTCACGCCCAAGCGGCGAGCAGCGCAATGAGCAGTTCTAGAAACGCCGTCACGCGCATCTGAACCGATAACATAACCACGGGTAGCAAAACACGAAAATGGCTGCATCCCTCGCGATCCAAAAGATTGAAAGCCGCCTCTGCTGTGTGTAGCGACCCATAGTCGGTATACGTGTCCATAACGCTCGGCAACGTCGTCTCGAGCTCAGCTTGCAACCACTCGAAAAACACTTGCTCGTCGACGGGGCCAGTCAAATGTCCGGGCTGCGCCCCCACACAACGCATCACATCCCTGTATTGGCTATGCGCCATCATTGCCCGAGCAACAAAACCATGGCTTCTCGAGGTCTTAGCACTCTTCGAGAGCTTTAATCTTCGCCTCGAGGTCACCCAACGATTTTTTGGCACACCTTGTTTCAGCACGAGACGCAGCAAGATCCTTGCTAAGCTGCTGGATAATCTCCTCGTACTTGGCAGTTAAAGAGGCAACCTCCTTAACCAAAGTTTCAATCTGCCCAGCAAAACAATAATAAGAGTAAAGTACCACAAAACACAAAGGCGTCGCAGCAATAAAAAACTTACATGGCACAGCATATTGACGCCGGGTTGCTGTAGGCGAAGGCCGGATGCAGGAGGCGGGCAGCACTGAAGGGGATTGGGTTTTGCTTTCTTGCAGTCGCTGCTGCTAACCTCAGGGCAGGGGTCGAGGGCTTTTCGTTTCTTCCTCAGCTTCCTGAATAAGTATTTGATACCCTCCTTTACTGTGGCCTTCCTCCCCTCGTCGAAGTTCCACAGCTCGGGCACGGCATACCGTCCTCCGGGGTTGTGTTCGTACATCTTGCTCAGCGCCGTCTTCACTGCACCGCACACGTCGGCGCCATACTCGACCAGCAGCTGCTTCAGCTCAGGGTCATCGTCGTCCACGACTTCCTGCAACATTATTTGGCGGTGGTTTGGTTATGAGACTGGTACACAAGAGTCAAATTCTGATATGATGAAACATGTATAAGGTGAATTTGCAAAAATTATATAGATAGAGATAGACACCTTTGTTACCCCATCAGCTTCGACAGTCTTGAAAGGACTCCATGATGGCAGCATCAGTTTGTACTGCCAAGTTGTTAACAGCACAGCCGCTCTGATCTTGGGTTCGTCATCTCCATGCTTCATCCGACAGGCGTCTTCGAAAGGCTTTACATTAAGTTCACCCAGACTTCTTATTCCAATACCAGTGCTCATTCTCTTCATGTCCTTCACACCCTGCACATACATTGTGATAATCATTTTGGAGGGGGGAATTCTTCCTAGGAATTGAAGAATCAAAATCTTGAACAAAGCAATGTTTGTGCTAAAATATTGTAGCGTGAAGGAGTGGTACCGCTATCAATTCTCTTCGTGCATCTTGTAGCTCAATGTTCGTCTGAATATACTTCCTCACTGTCACTGAACTAGACTCATCCGAAAACTTTTCACCTTCCATCATTTCACTTAATGTCTTCATTTTGCCCTGAATCTTTTCATCCAATTTTTCAACCTCCAATTCCAGTTTCTGTTTGAAAAATAAAGCCATAAAGGGTTTGATGTCTTTCCTTGATTTCTTTTTAAATATCAGATAGATGAATACTTATTGATACTCAGACAGACAGGTAGAGTAATTGGTTACCTTCCAATTTTCACAATCAGCTTCCCTATTGCTGCAGCTTTTCTCAGCCAACATTTCCTCAACCAGCTGGGAGCTTGAGTCTAGTTGGTACACAATACAGCCCAAAGAAAAACATGGCTAAACCAGCATTAGCACTAGTTATGCTTGAAACACTTATTAATAACTGACAAAAATATTACACATTATCGACTCATAATTATAACATTAGTTTCTTGCAGAAAAGGATTTTTGGAACTGTAACAATTGCAAAACACATACATGTTACAATATAACCGATGCTTTACATATTTTTTTTTTTACGGTAACAATGCTTTACATATATGATAATTGCTCTGAATTCAGCTTGGAGGGATGAACCTAAGAATTTTATGCAATATAAACATCAGCGTGCACACAAAAAGGAGTGTTATGTCACAGCATGATATACCTTGATTGCAAGCCAGGCATGCATTAAGTTCCATTGTGCTCTGCAGCCTTTTGAATTCCAGCAAGTGCTTGTTCTTAACGGCAATCTGATTTTCCAGTATCTTCACAATCTTGATTGACAAGGGAAGAAATGTTAGTCTATGTAGTCAATCAGACACTTACTTTTACCTCCATAGCCTATTTAACTTTCACGAACTACTATATTTATTAACAGAAAAGAATAAACAAAGCACATGATTCCATTTTGATTGACCGTTTCAGTTTGACCATTGTAAGGTATGCTCCACACAAGGAACAATCAGTTCATGTGGACACGAAACAAGTTTCATAGCATTACTGACTCTACACCTGTGGTTCGAGCAATTGTAAAATTAACTGCAAACTTACATTTTTATGGAGGCCCTCGAACTTGCCTTGCAGCTCCTCGTTCTGTTTTCTCAGGCATCGCATCTCTTTTGCATTTAGAGCCAGCTCAACTCGCAGCTTCTCATTCTCCTCACAGTACCCAAGCTCTTTCACATCCTCGTCCAGCTGAGACCTCGGGTTCTCAATCTCCATCGAAACCCTCACAGAGTCCTCACACGCCAACTCCATATCATCCGCCCCTGGAGAGAAATATATTGAAATTGAGAAGTATGGAAAACATTCTAAAAGATTGAGGTGAGTTTTCAGTCACTCAGACCTCTACACCCAACCAAAGTGTTTGAACCTCTGGACCAAAGTGCTGGTTTCCGTTTTGTACTTACTGATTGTGTGTCAAAATTCTGGCATTCTGTAGTAGCAAGAACGAAGAACACAGAACACCATCAGAATTGACATGCCGGGGCAGCTTTCGAAACTTTGCCCCATTGATTTCGTTTAATTTCACCTGCAATTTGCCCCAACCCAAGTGGGGTTGTTTCTTGAAATCAAGCGTTTTGCTGCCCAGGTGCTGCTGGTTTTATTTGATTAGATCTTACAGACGACCACTAGCACAGAACTACCGCAGGTCAAAATGTGTGCCTCCAATCGAAGGATTATGCGATTATATTACCCGTAGAACGCAGATCCTAGCAGCAAAAATTGTGAGGAAATAAAGCATTTTTTTTTGCGAGGTCAAAATTGAACGAATTGGCAACTTGGTGTTCGAACATGACAGATCAGGCCAATCGGAGTCCAATTACGATTGGCCGGCCGCAAAGAACAAAGGGGAAGTGACGGCTGAAGAAAACCGCAGGGAAGTGGTAACAGCATTCGTGATAAATGTAAAATGGGGAAGGAATCAGTGGCTTCTCTTACCAGCATCACGACCTCGATCGACGCCATGGCTCACGCGCGGGCCCCCGGGCTCACCCGTCTCGTTGCCTCTGTCGGCAAAGAGCATGGCTGCGGGGCTGGTTTCCCGGAGCAGAGGAGGAAGAAGGCGCTCAAGAGGGTTTTTGCTTTCGTGCCTAGCTTCCCAGCAGCAGAGCAGCTGCAGGGGCCAGTGGGGCAAGGCTTTGTGAGAATGTGAGTACAGTGATCTGCATCTCTTCCACCACTTCACACAGCTCAACTATTGCGGTTCTATAATCTACTTCACCAACTATATTTTTTGCTTGAGAATAAAAGTCTGTATGGATGAAATTCGATATTGAGCTACTTCACATAAAAAGTAAGCATGTCTTTTCTAACTTTTTAGTCTTTTTTTTATAGTGTAACTTTTTAATCTTGGTGCCTCTCGAAGGGAACCGGATCCTCTAACGTTCGTCAGTGGGACTCCTCTCGCTGCACGTGGGCCATGTATGACCACTGGCTTGCGTGGCAGCCAAATTAACGAACATTAGAGGTTCTCGTTCCCCCTCGAAGTGGCATCTGAATTGTTTTATAAAAAAATAGAAGAGACTGACATGCCTCAATATGACCACACATAGCGTTAGTAAGCATTTCAAGTCAACATTGCTGTATAACAGCTAATGTCTAGTGACATATGACTCCACCTTACTACCTGGTTAGGTGGTAAACATTGCGCTTGCCACAACGATTCTCTTTTCTCTTCGATTTCCTTCAAAGCTTTAAACAATTAAAAGATAAACTAACATACCGACGTGTCATTATTGTCCTTACCTCTTGCCCCTCTATCTAATTTTCCTCTTTCACCTTTTTCTAATGATGGTTTGCATGCGTGGGTGAAAATATTGATTCTTGGATCAAGTAGCGGAGACATGAAGCTGTCTTCTCGTTGGATGCGTTTTTACAAAAATAAAGATGTTGTCAATCTTCCACATTAGAGCTTTTTATGTTTGTCCAGTCACACTAAAAGTTGCTATAGGGAATCAAGGTTGTTTTTCTCATCTTTCTTCTTGGGTTGTGTTGTTTGATTGTCGGTCTTTGTGACTATTTTGTAATGACTAATAATGCGTAACCCATCTTACAAAGATTAAAATAAAATTCTCTATATAAAAAAATATACTAAGAGTAGCAATTTGTATCAAATGTTAGTTACTTCTTCATTTGGACTTGCTAGTCGTGTAATGGAAACTGTACGTTCACAAACCGGACCTCTAGTTTGTGTGTGACTACTGATTACAGAGGCACGACCACTGACGAGTCATCACAAAATAACCAAACCCATTCAAATGATAAAACAGCACACTCAAGTCACAACAGAAAATAATCGGCACGTTCATTGAATTCGATTTTCAGGAATCAGAAACGACTAGTACTGCTCATTATTGTTCAGGAAAAAACTTCCATTTGGAACAACATATACATACTCTGTTTTCAGAGACGAAGTTATAGAAGAGGCAAGGCAACGCTCGTGTATCCGTCTAATGGATAATGGATCAAAATCTTAGACGAGATCAGTGCGATCACTTGTCCATGCTCGTGTATCCGTCTAATGGATAACAGGAGTTTTTTTTAAAAAAAAAGACATTACTCGATGGACAGCTGGACAAGGATAGCACATGACTATCATCAGAGCAGAGCAGAGATGAGCCGAGTCTGTGGTTGGCCAGCGCCCACGAGCCACGAGGACGCGTGCTTCGCCGCCTGCCCAGGCCAGTCTCCGTGGCTCCTCGTCTCTGCCATCTGTTGAGCGGAAACATGGCTGAGGACTCCACGAGGTCATAAAGGAGGCGTGCAGTCTTGCAGCGCGATGACCTCCACGAGGATGACTGAGGACTCTATATTCCTCAAAAAAAAAAAAAAATACTGAGGACTCTATCCGTGTTTGCGACAAGGGCGTATCTGGTGCTTGCGACAAGGGTGCGTGCAATGCCTTGTACCAAATCAATCAAAATTAAGGAACATTTTGAAACGAAGATTGTAACAAGTCGATGCGCAGGCTGGAACATGGTGTTCAATTTTCTAAAAAAAAGTCGAGGCGCGAATTTTGCTCCTGATTTTGGCTGCCGCTGAGGGAAGCGAGGCATCACCTTGCAGCCTGGTCAGGCCGCACATTTTGATCCAGTCCGGCAGTGCTTCCAGTAAGGGCGCAAGGCAGTTACCAGCCACTCAGGTACGTATTAACCATTCAGTTGAATTTTTAGAGTAAACCATACAATTGATTGAATAGTTGATTTTGTTCATCACGTACGAATCCATGATTAAAGAAATGATTTTTTTTAGTTAAATTCTAATCCATTTTTTAGATTCAGATTTGCTCATTAACAGTTAACTGGTTTTTTGCTTTTGCCAAAGTCAGATTTTCTGAACAATGAAAACGTACTGCTGGAACAATAGAAATATAGTATTGGAACAATGAAAATGTTCTGCTAGAATAATTAGTTTTTAGGCGCAACATTTTTACTTTTTTCAGAGAACATTTTTTTCGCACAAGTGAATGAAAAATATGGATAGTTGGATCAAGATCTTATGACCTTAGAAGGTGGCTTAGAGATTAGTAAAATCTAAGTCACCTAAAAATGAGATACTCCTAGATAATAATGGAAATGATTTCCCGCCTCTGAGTTTAGTAAAGGTTCTGTATTTAAGTTTGCCAGGACAGTGAGTCAGTTAGTAAACAAACCAGAGTGACACTGGAGTGCATCATCAGGATAAAAGCAGCATAAGGTCGCAACACCATGGTGCGCTAAGTATCAAAAGTTCGGTGGGATGGATGAAGTCTGTTACGTCCATCTTCCAGCGGCTGCCACCTAGCAGGCCATGGCAAATGATCAACCCATTCTTCTGCAGTCTGCACAAATTATGTTCGATGCCTTTTATGCAGACGTGAGAACATGAACTTGAGAATCTCCTCCACCGTTGCCTTCCGCCCTTGGCCAAAGTTCCAGAACTCAGGAACAGCTTGGCGTTCACTGGGGTTGTACTCATTCAACTCCATCAGGGCAGGTCTTCACTGCATTGCACGCATCATCACCAAACTCATCCCGCATGAGCTTCAATTTTGCATCATCATCATTTATTACTTCCTGCAGCAAGAGCCAAGAGATGACTATCAATTACGAGTGCACGTGATGTCCTTCATAGACAGAAATTGCTTCATATTGCTTTGAAATAAAGCACAGGAGATAGAAGTTGAATCTGCAACAGTTGAATAAATACCTTTAACCTCCCACCAATCTCAACAATCTTGAAAGGATGCCATGATGGCTTTCGCAACTCCTGAGACCAAAAGGAGGCCAGTATAGAACCGTTGACCTCAGCTTCATCTTTCCTATACTTCCGCAGGCATGCTTTTCTTAAAGAAAGGTAATTAATTTCACCCATCCTTTTTGTCCCAATGTTCATGTGCCCGAGCATGTTCCCCAATCCCTGCAAATTGCCGTAATCATTTTTCCATGTATGATAAAAATATTTTATTTTATTGGAATTGAACTCTAGAAGAACACTTTATGCTGTTCTATAAATATCAATGCTTCATTTCGGTGCAATAAGGATCTATACTGCATCCTAAAAAAAAGATCTATACCGCTATCAAGCCTTTTCGAATATCTTGTAACTCCATATTGGTCTGAATAGATTTCCACACTGTGACTGCGCCCAGTTCTTCTGAAAACTTTTCAGAGTCCAATATCTCACCCAACTTCTCCATCTTAATACGAATTTCAGCATCCAGATCTGTTACTTCAAGCTCAAGACACTGTTCCATAAAAAGTGGGTTAGGGACAAGGACTCCTATGAAATCCCCATAGATGATATCAATGCTTAGATGGACAGAAGTTAGCTTACCTCTAAGTTCTCATCATCAGCTTTCCAATTATCAGTTTTTTCAGCTGATGATTCATCTACCAACTTTGAGTTTGAATCTAGTTATTCAAAAGAGGGGAAAAAAGGAACCCAGTCATAATGCTGCCGTTGCCCAATGCAGCGCACGAAAATAAGGCTACAATAAGTTGTGGATGTTAGGCCAGGTTATGCTTAAAATGGATTTCTCCAAAAAGAAGTAGTATGAGGGCCTATAAATTTTGATAATGCTAGAAAAGAGTAAGATTTACAATTCAAAACTGGAAAGATAAACATATAATTTCAGAATTTTTTTAAGGGGAATACAGTAGGGGAAGCCCCTGTTAGACATCTAGGATCAACTAGATTCAAATTCGAATCACACAGCATACCTTCTTTTGAAGGATTGACCATCAAAACAGATTGATGATCACTATCTAGTTCTTCCCTATGTTTAGACTGAGGATGTAGATCGGGTTTTCAGAGAGATCAATTGAACTTTCTCTTACATTTGGATAAACCTGTACCTCTCCTTTTATAACCCCAGCCCACAGCCCCACACAGGGGGAACCGACATCACATAGGTCGGTTCTCACCCACCGATCAGGGTGAAAACCCACAGTAAGTCAACTGGTTTTGACTTTTGTCAAAACCAGGTAATTTATGCTCATGGTTTTGAATCGAATCAAAACCACTGTTTATATTCATTTGAATCTGTGTGCTTTTAAATTTTGACCACAGATCATTTCCTACAGCCCCAGCATCATTTTTAAAAGGAATAAACAATGGAACATTCAGTTGCAAATATAGAACACACAGCAGAAAATAACTGATGGTTTACTTATTCTTCTGACATTTCAGCAACTCAGAAAAGAAGCACGTAAGAAGGTTGTATACCTTCATCACATGACATATTTGGTAGTCTCTTGCCTTCCTCAAGCTGAATTGATGGAAATTCCATTGTGCAATACAACCCCTCCAATTGCCGAAGTTGCTTTCTTTTAGCATCGATCTGATTTTCCAGTATTTTCACAAACTAGATTGATAGCAAGAGAAAACGTCGTTACTAAATTTTTTATTTTAGCTCTACATCTAAATTTTGAAATAAACCAAAATGGACTATATTTTGTTTTACCATGGTATGACAAAATGTAATACTAACTTAAAGCCTACATTCTTATGGAGGCCCGCATGCACATTCTGCTTCCCGTATTTAGCATGCAGCTCCTCATTCTGCTTCCTATACTTAATTTGCAGGTCCTTGTACTTAGCTTGCAACTCCTCATTCTGCTTCCTCAGGCACTGCATCTCTTTGTTCTTCAGATCCATCTCAACCCTTAGCTTCTTGTTCTCCTCACAGAATCTAAGGTCTTTCATATCCTCATCCAGCTTCTTGTTCTTGATGTCCATTGAAATCCTAGAGTCCTCACATGCAGCATCAAATGTTTCTGTCCGTGGAGAGAAATATATCAAATCCATGGGATGGAGAACATTGTGAAGGTATAAGGTAAGTTTTCAGTCACTAATACCTCTACTCCCAACCAATTTGTTAGAATTTCTGGACATAACTATTGTTTTCCTCTTTCTACTTCCTGATTCCAACCCATGATTACGAACTGCCATAGCTGCATAATCAAAGAATGCCTTCTGAGTAAAAAGGTACCAAACCACAAGCACAAGGTGAATAATTAAGATATAACCAAGTATAGGTTCCCGTTAAAATTTACATCATCGTTGAACAAAAATTAAGAAATAAAGGTGATAAAACGAACAGAAAAAGTACATTACCTTCTGCAATGAGGTGCTTAGAACTATCACGTAGCATATGCTGGCGGCCATGATATTCTGATCGGAACAAAAACTAAACTTTATTCTACTCCATGTTTTTCATTAAGGACGTTACCACAATTTGCTTAAGTGTCCTAAAGTCATCACATAAAAGGAAGGAGTAACCCTACGGCGTGTGATTGTTCCTTGTACAGGTCAATAAATCCCTGTATTACTTTCCTAAAGCTCTGCTACCACTGCTTGTTTTGGGGAAATCTACCGCTACCACAGAACTGAAGAACTTGTGCCCCCAATGGGAAGATCATGAGACCCGCAAGCAAGACGACAGGAGCACACTTGTAACGAAACAAAGCTGTAAATTGATCCTCAGGATTCATCATAGATCTGCCATATAGAGAGGCAACAATTACGGCAGGTCGGTCCGCAAAGAGACGCAGTAGACAATAACTGCAGATGAAAGACAAGAAATCTGTACCACCATTGAAAATCAGAGCGACGCCACAGTGCCCGAGCATCCCGCCGGGTCACCCCCGCCCGTATCGTCGCCTGCGCCGGCGGAGGCCATGCCTACAGCAGTACGGCTGGGCTGCCGGCGGAGGACGAAGAGAGGCACCGAACTGTTTTTTTTTTTCGATTCGACCCTTCCTCTAAATCATTCTCACAAGTAAAAACCTTTGGAAAAACTTTTTCTTTTTTTTCAGTGGGAAAAAGTTTTTCAGCCAAGAATAGGACGGTGCTGTAGCGTCAATGTTCTTCAGTCAAGATTATATTTGTGATTTCTTTGAGGGAATATTATATTTGTGATTTATAGTTGTGCAAGATGCAGCATTGCTGTAGCAACTTCAGTTTATAATGGAATCTGTTTTCACTAAAAACGTTGACGCGTTCAGAAGTTTCTGACTAAAAAACAAAGTAGTAAGGTGATCCGCTGAAAGTTTCTTGTTTTGGTTCTAATGACTATGTAGTTAATTTTAAGAGGGACTTGTTAATTTTTAGTAGTTGAAAATTTGGATAACTTTTAATTATATTTTGAACCTTCGTTATAAAAATATAAATATTTTTATTTTTTATATCAACATTTTCTTCTTCTTTTACTAATACATATAATTTTATAAAAATAAATATTAATATAAATCTAATATAACTATAACTATTTACTAAGTGACTGAAAGTTTTGACAATTTTTTAGTCTTCTGAAATGAAGAAAGTATGATTTTAATAACATATGAATGCAGACACTGCTGGTATATCAATTTAACTATACATAATATTATATTATGTTATATTTTTTTATTCTTTTTTCTTTATTTTTTTTTTGAGAATTTTGCGTGTTGTTTTGACAGATTTCTCTCCCACTCCCACTGAGATGACGTATGTGCCACACCCATGACCACGCGCGCCATTGACTTTTCAACCATGTCATCATCGAGCAGTCCTACAGCAGTGCAGCATGAGAGCAATGTACAGTTGAGCACTGATAGCCGGACCACAAGTGGTATCAGAGTCATGGTCGAAACCCTGGAACATCTCATGCTCTTACACGGATATCGGACAATCGGATTAGGTTTTCCAGGTCACACGGTTATCAGGCTATCGGAGGGGTGTCCACCGGGTGTGAACGAGAGATGGGACCACCCGATGTGTGATAGGGGAGATTGTTGGGTTTAGTCCTACATCGGATATTGATGAGGGGGGAGCCCAACATATAAGGTGGAGGAAACCTTACCTATTAGGTTAGTCTTTTGGATCGAGGGGGCCCACGACCTTGGTTGGGGCTCTAGTTGGGTCGACCTGGGCTGGCGGCAGGGGCTCGTGTGTGGGACGAGCCAGGCCACAAGGTTAATTGTTGGGTTATTTGTTGAAATATGATCCAAATTACGTGAAGTCCTCCCACTTTACGGATTATATTGTGTAGGAATTTATTTTCTTAGTTATCCACCCATATATATACATCTTGTGTGTTGCACGGGAAGAGTTGAGAGAGACTCATTGTATTTCTCCTACTTTTGTAACTCTCTTTCATATAGTGAAGATCGCCGGTTGATGCCCGTGGTTTTTCCCGCAAGGGTTTTTCACGTAAAAATCTGTGTCTCGTTTGATCTTGTTTTACGCATTATTTACTAACAAGTGGTATCAGAGCCTGACACGAGATTAATTAAAAAAAATTAGGTTTATCCCTGTTCACACCGCCGCTGGTGTCCTGTTTTCTTCCGTCGCTATCGATCTAGTTTCCTCCTCTCCGATGCGTACGCGTTTGGACTGAAGTTCCACGCGCCATTAAAAGTCGCGTTGTTCTCGGCATCTCGTGTTCTCGAGTCCGAGGCGGAGTTGTTTTCCGCCGGTTTCCACCTATAAAAGCTGCCGCACACTGCTGTTGCAGATCAAGGACCGAGGCGGTGTTCCCTGGCGATTTGGTGCTGTTGTGAAGAATTTGAGGATCTCTGCTAAGCGCACCTGAAGAAGGTTACCAGGAAATTGATTTCTAGTTGTTTTGTTGAACGTACACGCAAGTGTATACAGTGTTCTGCGGATTTTGCCTCGTGCACACAAGACTCTACCAGAGTTTCTGCAGATTTGATTATTGCTGATTTTCTTCAATGGCTTCTCTCAAGTATGATGTTCCGCTACTAGACCGTAATACACGGTTCACTCTGTGACAAGTCAAGATGAGGGCAATATTAGGGCACACTAATTTGGATGATGCGCTTGATGATTTCTCCGATAAGAAGAAAGAACTTTGGACCGATGAAGAAAAGCGTCGTGATCGTAAGGCTCTTTCACAAATTCATCTTCATTTATCTAATAATATTTTATAAGAGGTTTTAGATCAGAAAACCGCCGCTGCTTTATGGCTCAAGCTGGAGTCGATCTGCATGTCTAAGGATCTCACCAGCAAGATGTATTTGAAGATGAAATTGTTCACACACAAGCTGCAAGAGGGTGATTCTTTAGCCTCTCATTTGTCAACCTTCAAGGAGATTGTTTCGGACCTAGCGTCATGGAGGTAAAATATGATGATGAGGATTTAGCACTTATGCTCTTGTATTCATTGTCCCCTTCTTATTCAAACTTTAGAGACACTATATTATACAGTCATGACACACTAACTGTCAATGAGGTTTATGATGCTTTGCATGCAAAGGAAAAGATGAAATTGATAGTGTCCTCTAAAGCTCCTGTCAGTTCTGATAGAGAAGGTTTGTCTGTCCATGGTAGGATAGAAAGGAAGAAATTCAACAATGATAGAGATAAAAGTTCGAGTGGTCATAGAGGTCGCTCTAAATACAGAGGCAAAGATAAGTTCTGGAGATATTGTAAGGGAGATACACATGTTATTTCTGAATATTATAAGCTGTAGAATAAAGAGAAGAGAAAAGCTGAAAAAAAGGCTAAAGGTAAATCTAATGATGATGGTAATGCCTCGGTTGCTTCTGCTGATAGCAGTTCTGATGGTGATATTCTCGTTGCTTATGCTGGATGTGCCAAAATTAATGATGAATGGGTTCTTGATTCTGCCTGCTCGTTTCATACTTGCATTAACAGAGATTGGTTTTCTACTTATGAATCTGTCCATAGTGGAGGCTCTGTTTTGATGGGTGATAGCACACCTTGCAAGGTAGTAGGCATGGGATCTGTTCAGATTAAGATGTCTGATAGTATTGTTAGGACATTGACAGATGTGAGACATGTTCTAACTATGGCAAGAAATCTCATTTCATTAAGTACTCTTGATCGCAAAGGGTATAAGTACTCCGCTGGAGGTGGAGTTATGAAGGTAATTAAAGGCTCTTTTGTTGTTATGAAAGGTAATTTATTATCTGCCAATTTATATCTTCTTCAAGGCACTACAGTCATTGGCAATGTTTCTGTTACTACCAAGTCATTATTTGATTCTGATGCTACTAACCTTTGACATATGCGTCTTGGGCATATGAGTGAGCTTGGTATGACAGTTTTGAGCAAGAGAGGACTTCTTGATGGGCATAGCATCACTAAGCTGGATTTCTGTGAGCATTGTGTGTTTGGCAAACACAAGAGGGTGAAGTTCAACACTTCGATTCACACAACTGAAGGTATTATTGATTATGTGCACTCTGATTTAATGGGGCCAGCTCGTAAGACTTCTTTTGGAGGTGCTCGTTATTTGTTGATCCTTATTGATGATTATTCAAGAAAGATTTGGCCTTATTTTCTGAAGCATAAATCAGAAGCATTTTCTGCATTTAAAGAGTGGAAGGCTATGGTGGAGAATCAAACTGAGAGAAAGGTGAAGGTTCTTCGCACTGATAATAGGATGGAATTCTGTTCTAATGCTTTTAATTCTTATTGTAAGTCTTATGGCATTGTGAGACACCGCACTGTTGCTCATACACCTCAACAAAATGGTGTGGCTGAGCGTATGAACAGGACTATCATCTCTAAGGCCCGTTATATGTTGTCTAATGCTGGTTTGAATATGCGTTTCTGGACTGAGGCTACTTTCACTGCTTATTTTCTCATTAATCGTTCTACCTCTATTGCTATTGATAAGAAGACTCCAATTGAGATATGGTCTGGTTCTCCAGCAAATTATTCTGAATTGAGAGTTTTTGGTTGTCCTGCTTATGCTCATATTGATAATGGTAAATTGGAGCCTAGAGCTATTAAGTGCATTTTTCTTGGGTATGCTTCTGGTGTTAAAGGTTATAGATTGTGAGATCCTGAATCTAAGAAGTTTCTTACTAGCAGAAGTGTTGTCTTTAATAAATCTACTATATCTACTAATGCTCCTGTTTAGAGTTCGCAGTCCTCAAGTGTGCAGGTGGAGCATGTTATTGATTCAGCATATACACCAGATGTTGATGTTTCAAATGCACCTATTGATGGTGATTCATCTGTTATCCCACATTCTTCTCCCGTTGTGCAGTCTCCACAACGTTCTATTGCAGCTCGAAGGTCTAAGAGGCCTCATATTCGACCCAAGAGGTTAATTGAGGGATGTAATATTGCTGCTTATGTTTTGAGTTGTGCAGAAGATGTTGAAGGTAGTGTTGAACCTTCTAATTATTCTGAGGCTATTTCTTCTGTGGATTGCAATAATTGGGTTACCGCTATGCAAGATGAGATGGAGTCACTTGAAAAGAATGATACTTGGGATTTAGTACCATTGCCTAAAGAGAAGAAGCCCGTTCGTTGCAAGTGGATTTTTAAGAGAAAGGAGCCAATTTCTCCTAATGAAACAGCAAGGTATAAAGCAAGGTTGGTTGCTAAAGGCTATAGTCAAATTCCAGGTATTGACTATAATGATGTCTTTTCTCCTGTTGTGAAACATAGCTCTATTCGCACTTTACTTAGTATTGTTGCTATGCATGATTATGAGCTTGAGCAATTAGATGTTAAAACTGCATTCTTACATGGAGAGTTGAATGAGGATATTTATATGGATCAACCTGAAGGTTTTGCTATTCCTAGAAAAGAACACCTTGTCTGTAAGTTAAAGAAATCCCTTTATGGTTTGAAACAATCTCCTAGACAGTGGTATAAGAGATTTGACTCATTTATGCTCTCTCATGGTTTTAAGCGTTCTAATTATGATAGCTGTGTTTATTTGAAGACCATTAATGGTTCAACTATTTATTTGCTTCTCTATGTTGATGATATGTTGATTGCTGTAAAAGATAAGTCAGAAATAGCTAAATTAAAAGCACAATTAAGTAATGAATTTGAGATGAAGGATTTGGGTGCAGCAAAGAAAATTCTTGGCAAGGAGATTATTAGAGAGAGGCAGTCTGGCAAGTTATATCTTAGTCAGAAAGGGTATATTGAAAAGGTCCTTTGTCGTTTCAATATGCATAATGCTAAACTAGTGAGTACTCCTTTAGTTCCACATTTCAGATTATCTTCAGCCCTATGTCCTGAGTCAGATTATGATATTGAGTATATGTTTAGAGTTCCTTATACCAGCGCAGTTGGTTCTCTTATGTATGCTATGGTTTGCTCTCGTACTGATTTGTCATATGCACTGAGTGTTGTCAGTAGATACATGTCTAATCCTGGTAGAGAGCATTGGAAAGCAGTTCAATGGATTTTGAGATATATGCGTGGTACTTCTAGTGCTTGTTTGCAGTTTGGGAAATCTGGAGATGGAATTGTTGGTTATGTTGACTCAGATTATGCTGGTGATTTGGACAGAAGGAGATCTCTCACAGGTTATGTTTTCATCATTGATGGTTGTGCTGTTAGTTGGAAAGCTTGTTTACAGTCTACTGTTGCTTTATCAACTACTGAAGCTGAATATATGACTATTTCTGAAGCTTGTAAAGAAGCTATTTGGCTTCGAGGTTTATATACTGAGCTTTGTGGAGATGATTATTGCACTACTATATTCTGTGATAGTCAGAGTGCCATTTACCTTACAAAAGATCAGATGTTTCATGAGAGGATAAAACACATTGATGTGAGGTATCATTTTATCCGAGATGTTATTGCTCTTGGTAATATTAAAGTATGTAAGATCAGTACTCATTTTAATCCTGCTGATATGATGATAAAGTCAGTTCCCACTACTAAGTTTGAGCTATGCTCGAGTTTGGTTGGTGCTATTTATTATTGAAGGGAGTTCATTGATGATCTTTTATTTGATACAAGATAAAATTTGTCTCAAGGTGGAGTTTGTTAAAATATGATCTAAATTACGTGGAGTCCTCCCACTTTACGGGTTATATTGTGTAGAAATTTATTTCCTTAGTTATCCATCCATATATATACATCTTGTGTGTTGCACGGGAAGAGTTGAGAGAGACTTATTGTATTTCCCCTGCTTTTGTAACTCTCTATTATATAGTGAAGATCGATTGGCGCCCGTGGTTTTTTCCGCAAGGGTTTTTCAGAAAAAATCTGTGTCTCGTTTGATCTTGTTTTACGTATTATTTACTAACAAAACTAATGATAATCAGGTAATGTAAACAAACCCTTCCCCAGCTCAACTACACTCGTCAAATTAGTAGAGCATCATGGATCACAATGCATCCGTGAAGTCATCCCGACGGGGGCACAGATCATCTGCTTGCATTAATCTGACGGAGATAGTGCACCAGCTGCGTGCAGATAGGAAAGCAATGCAGAGACGACAACGGAAGTTTCTTGCATTATCCGAAAATAACAGACACGGCAGCAGTCCGGTAGGATTAGATAGTTGTGGATTAAATCTTTAGTTCAAATACTATTTAATAAAGTGAGAAAAAAATATAATTTATTTTAAAATGTTTTGGACCGATCCACCTACCCACAAAATATAAAACTCGCATTACTATAGGTATATAATCTAGAATTCTCCGACGGACATATCTAATCTGTATTCAGTTAATTAAAAATTTAGGTAATTTTCAATTACTATTTTAATCTATCATCTAATAATTTATAATAATTATATAAAAATCTATAAAAGAAAATAAAAATATAAAATAGCAAACTTGTAATCAATTGAAGACTAGAACATCTATAGTTATAATGCCATCGAACCACTTTTCATAATATCTGGTTATTTTGCTAAGGGGTCACTCAGATCTGCAAAGTGTCATTGAGACTTATGTGTCTCTTTCGATAGCAATTGTGAAAGGGTCACTTCAAAAAATCCATGCTTTTATCGACTGTGTGTTACACTTGGCAAAGGTCGTAAAACACTCGGCAAAGGTTTTGCCGAGTATTGCACACGAGGATGAAAGTGTTGGCAAAGTATTCTTTGTCGAGTGTTTTTTCTCGGACATTCAACAAAGCTTTTGTCGAGTGTCGTAAAACACATGGCAAACATTTTTAAAAACAAATAAAAAACATACTATCTCCGCCTGCCACTACGCCAACATCATCCGCCGCCCCACCATGCTGCCTCTAGTCACCACTCCGCCGCTACCAACATGTCGTGGCACCCGCCCTACTGTGCTATCGCACTATCATCTATGTTGTGCCTGTCGCGCCGCCTCAGTTGTAGTTGTCCCTGCTACGTCGCGCTGGCCACCCAGGTCAGGGTTGCATCGTGTCAGCGCGCCAATCGCGTCGGCTGCCCAGGTCATGGCCGCCGCCACCGGGGCCACGCCCATGTTGCATCGGCTGCATAGACGAGGCCCCGCTGTGCCTTGCCCTGGCCGGAGCAGCTCCTTGCCATACCGGCTGCCCTAGCCAGAGCCGCGCCGCGCCGTCGCCTTTACCACCGCACCCGAGCTTGCATGGTCAGAGAGATGAGGGAGGTGGAAGAAAAAGATCCAATGGTAGGATGGAGGGATTCGGTTGCAACTATTTGGACCAACGGGAGGCATGGATTTTGAGGGGGTGGATTGATGATGTGGTAATTTGTTTTGAACTAAGGCTTGTAGTGAAATTTTGGGTGGCTAAACAATTTTAAATAAAAAAATTACAATTATAAAGTTTTAGATTTAGTCGAGGTGTATAATTTTGGTACAAAAAGAGCAGTGCAATCTTTTAAACTTACATTTGAAATGTGAAATGAAATATTTATATAAAAAAGGAGAAATAGAGATTAAGACAATGCAGCAGGAGTGGTTATCTAATTGGCTAGTCAAACATGAGGTAATTCATAGATCTTTGAACTTTGATCACCGATCCTATCAAGATATATTTAAATTTGGTTTGATCTTTTAAAAGATTGAGCTAAATTTAATTGCAATTAATTCAAATAAAAAAATACATCCACTAACTCTCTCACATGTATCACACATATATTTATTGTGAGCCTTAAAAAGAAAGACGCTACCTAGATGCGGTTAAGCGCTAGGCAATCCTTCTGCCTTGCCTAGGGGGGTAGGTGCTCCCTAGGCGGTCTGCAGCAAGGCTCAAGAGAGGAGGAAGAAAACGGCGGAGGCGGGAAAGGAGGAAAATAGAAGCATGAACGATCAGGAGAGCAGGAAAATGGGTTTGGTACAGAAATATCAAGGTTGCGCCCCTTTGCCATCGTTGTTGCCGCCGTCACTATCGCTACCCCTCCCTTATCATCGCCACTGTGATCGGAAAGATTAGATTGGGAGTCCGGAGCTGCTAGGTTTTACAACAGATGGTGGGTTAGAGATGGGCCAAATGCCCATGACATGGCAGCCCATCTCATGATTCATTCTTTTTATTTATTTTTATTATTTTTAGTCTAATATGTGTATCTAATTTTTTAAAAATATACCACCTAGGAAAATGCCTATGCGCTAGCCAGAGGGTCACCGCCTGTCTAGCGTCTAGCGCCTAATTTTTCGTGGATTGTGAGATGTTTCAATTTTGTAAACATCGCTATAAAAAAATTATAAAATCTTCTTGACTTTTTATCGTAGCTTTCACATGTAATACCATCATTATGTGCTGAATTATGGGCAGGGACTAAAACAGCTTTGTTATCATAACAAGTCATGATATTTAGACTTTATTTGCTTTTTAAGAATTTAAAAATCATTTAGACACACATAAGTGGTCATATTTAGACTTTATTTTCTTTTCATTTCATAGGTAATGTCTCAAACTAGGCTAAATAACATGAATATAATTTTTATACTTATTATATTTTATTATTTAAATCACTTACAATTCGAAATTAATGTGATTCAAAAAAATTACTTAAAATGTAATTAATTAGTTAAATATAGAAAATAAATACAAAACATAAAAAAATTTCACATGGAGCATTACATGTTGTATGTAATTCTTTGCCGAGTGTAAAAAAAACTCGACAAACCTTCATTTTTGCCAAGTGCTAAAGACAATACACTCGATAAAGGGCTCTTTGCTGAGTGCTATAAGAAAAACACTCGGCAAACACTCATCTTTATCGAGTGTTTTTTTCTTAGCACTAGGTAAAGATCTCTTTACCGAGTGTATTTATTTTATCGAGTGTTTTTTTATTAGATATTTGATAAAGACGTTGTTTACCAAGTATTCGAATAAAAACACGTAGCAAAGAAGAAGGCACTCGGCGATGTTAGTGAGCAAAGAAGAAGAGGACACTCCCGTAGTGCGGTGCCGGCTTGAGTTCTTCACCTCCTCTTTCCACACCGTGTCACCGTCCGCGCGATGAGCAGCCATCGAAAATCGACTGTGTTTGCTCACCATCTCATTGATTTTCGTGAAGCGATCACTCACCTGTTGAAACTTGTGGCGCCTCTTTCGATAGCAGCCCAGAAATGGCGCCAGGATGGGATTCACCTCCTGCTAGCCACAGATCAGCTAAGCTAGTTCATAGTACCAAAATAGACGTTTAGCAAAAAAAAAAAAAAGGACATTCTGTTACCCTATACTTTTCACCTTCAAAAATCAAAACGATATTAATATAAGCAAACAAAAACAAAATAGCAAAGTTACTAGCAAATGCTGTAGAACGGCAGCATGATTAGCGGATTAGGTACACATTACTTGAGAAATGGTAACGAGACCGGTCACGATTCTGCCGCGCCACCACATAACTGCGTCTTCATAATACATACATGCAGCTATTGACACCACGAAAGTCTAAGGTCCTATTGTTCGGTTCTCTAATCGCATCAGTGTTTAGTAGATTAAGATCGTGATGATACTCAGGTAGGTAGGATCACCTAGACCTAGAATTGAGGATGTACCAGAGGATACATCTATGTCACAAGGAGAGGCACAGGGCTACTGAAACAGCAGCTACTTATAGGCCAAGGCCACAGGGAGCATCAGCCCCTTCTACACTTGATCGTCGTTTCTCCATCTGCCTGAACAGGTAGTTCAATGCCTCTGTCTCCGTCGCCATCCGGCCTTTACTGAAATCCCAGAGATCAGGCACAGTATACCGCCCACTGGGATTGTACTCATTTAGCTCCATCAGAGCAGTCTTCACCGCATTGCACACATCATCGCCATATTCGATACAGAGATACTTCAGTTTTGCATCATCATCATTTATTACTTCCTGCAACAAAGAATGGGAAGGATTTTTGAAGAAACACCAAACTCTAACTTCAAATATCACACATTGCTTAAACAGATAAATCAGTAAATACCTTATTTGGCCCATCAGCCGGTTTAATTATTTTAAAAGGATGCCAGTTTGGGTTCTTTATCTCCTCTTGCCAATTTGCAACCAGTTGTGCAGCTTTGGTCTGGTAACAATCAGTTCCATATTTTCTCTTGCAAGAGTTCAGAAATAGATTTTCATCAAGTTCTCCCATTCTTTTGATGCCAATAGCTGTCCGCAATTCTTGCTTGCCATTCAAGTCCTCATATTTCTGAAAATCAGTTCGTGAATGACAAACATTTTGTGAACATCAACTAATACAGAACGCCTAAGATGCAAAGGTAAACATTTAGCCGAGACAAAATGAGCAATACATCCAAATCCCAATAGTACACTCTTAATAACTAATGATAAATACAAAATAATATATTATGTACATGGTTTAAAGGAAGTGTTTCCGAAGCGCAAGAGTGGGATAAGAGAAGTGGTGAAGTAGAGAAGGGGGGAGGGAGGACGGGAGGGGTGTAGGATTATCATCCACCTCATATCTAGACTTATGCGTGAGAATATGATCTAGTGTATTTTTACTTTAGCTTCATGGTAAAACCAAGGAGCCTGCTAGAGAGAGATAAATACACACGATTATAGAGGCTGTCACATCGTTGTCACAACTGTCCATGGTATAAGCATTGCCTCCACTCCACCCACACATCCCATAGTAATAACTGACAATGCACCGACTGGAATAGAGGGCTATCAACTTGCTCTCGGTAATTGGTTTATTCACATTGATCCATGTGACTATTTATAAAGCATGTGGTGACTCAGATCTCAAGCAAACCTAGAGATAAAGAGAATACTAATACTATCCTACAATAAAAAAATTAGATCCTTGCCATTTATATTAACACATATGCTCCCCATTCCCCCAAAAAAAAAACACATATGCTCCCCCTCCCTACACAGTTGTAGCATGAGCAACATGGACCTCTGATTTGAGTGAAAACCGATAGTTTGCTAAAGAAGGTATTCCTTTAGGTGCCAAGGTAGCCAAAAGAGAGGTAAGCATGGTAGTGAGATCTCAATAATGGACATATCATGCTCACTAACAAAGAGGCTGGTGACAATGATCGAACATGATAATGTCATGAGATAGGATGCTCAAAAGATCAAGGAGGCATGTCGATAAGTGCATCATGCCATACCACCGCGTCTCCGGTGCAACCATGCTTGCTCACAAGTCACAAATAGAGGCCGCACCATGATCACCTAATGGTAAGATTGTACTAACTTTTACCCTACACAATAAGTGGATCCTTATCATATACTAACAAAAAAATTGCTTTACAGAAATTGAACTTTATGAAGAAATCATAATGGAAAGACAATGTGAGCTAAACAACTAGCAAAGTATCAATACTTTTAATGAAATTACCTGTATCAACCTTTTTCGAATGGCTAGTAACTCCTTACTGCTCCGATCATAAAAAGACTTCATTGTGACTGAGTATAGTTCTTCAGAAAACTTTTCAGATTCTAATATTTCACCCAAGTTCCCAATCTTGATCTGAATTTCTGTATCCAAATTTGCTACTTCCAGCTCCAGCTGCTGTTTCAGAGGGGGGGTTAGGGACTCTTATCAATTGAATTTCCCATAGATCATATGTATGTACAGTAGTTGTTCACCTTTGACTTCTCATCTGCAGCGTTCCGATTGACATCAGTTTTGTTACCAGATGATTCATGGACCAACTTGTAGTTTGCATCTAGTTATTTGACAATAGGAAATAAATAACCCTGTCATAATGCTGTATTTACCTAATGTACCCCAGAAAACAAGACTAACTCATGAATATTAGGGAAGATTTTACTTAAAATAGCTTTCTCCCCTAATGATTGGTACATCAGGCTTAAGAATTCGGCAATGCTAGCAAAAACAAATGATGCAACTAATGAATCACAAATGTATATGCACTAATACATGGCAGAAAAACAACAGATGCTTTACTCATTTTCCGAATTTTTTTAGCACCTTCATAGCAATAAACATGCTAGAAGATTTTATACCTTCATCACATGACTCATCAGTTGCCAAAGCATCCACAGTGCTATATAACCCCTCCAATTGCCAAAGTTGTTTTCTCTTAACATCGATCTGATTTTCCAGTATCTGCACAACCTTGATAGACAATAAGAGGAAATGCAGCTAATTAGACATTTCCAATTTAGCTTTATAACTAAATTTACCAAAAGGAAAACAACATGAACCATGATGAACAAATATCTTGATTAACCATGGTACAACAAAGTATAATAATAATAGAAAACTTACATTCTTGTGGAGGCCCTCATACTCAGCTTGCAGCTCCTTGGTCTGTTTCTCATGATTAGCTTTCAGCTCCTTGTTCAGCTTCGTGTACTTAGCGTACACCTTCTTGTTCCGCTTCTCGTACTTAGCTAGCAGCTCCTCGATCCACTCCTCATACTTACTTTGCAGCTCATCTTTTTGCTCTTCATACTTGAATTGCAGCTCCTCGTTCCTCTTCTCATACTTAGCCTGTAGCTCCTTGGTCCGCTCATATTTTATTGCTAGCAGCCCCTCTTTTTGCTCCTTGTACTTGGATTGCAGCTTCTCGTTCTTCTTCTCATACTTAGCTTCTAGCTCCTTGTTATGCTTCTCGTAATTATCTTGCAGCTTCTCATTTTGTTTCTCGTACTTGGATTTTAGCTCCTGATCCTTCTTCTCATACATAGCTTCTAGTTCCTCGTTTTGTTTGTCAAACTTAGCTTGCAGCTTCTCGTTCTGCTTCATGTTCTTCTTTTCATACTCAGATTGTGGCTCATCATGTTGTTTCTCATACTGGGCTTGTATTTCCTCAATCTGTTTTCTCAGGCACTGTATCTCTTTGTCCTTCAGATCCATTTCAACCCTTAACTTCTCATTCTCCTCACAGTACCCAAGCTGTTTCACATCCTCATCAAGCTGAGACCTCAGGTTCTCTATCTCCACTAAAATCCTCCGAGAAACCTCACATTCCAACTCTGAATCTTCTGTCCATTTGGATAAACAAATTAAAGTCATTGCGCACAGAAGTGCATAAGATTAAAGTAGGTCTCAATCATGCATACCTGCATTGCCAACCAATCTTTTAGAATCTCTGGACGTTACTGATGCTTTCCTCTTTCTATTTCCTGCTTCGCCCCCAACATTCTGGCCAGCTCTGGCTGAAAGAACACATTTCCTTTCAGTAAGTGTTAGGCTCCACAAATTACCACAAGACGAGTAGAATATAACCCAGCATGGGTCCTACCACATTATTTCACCAGTGATAACAAGGAAGGTAAAATAAGAAGATGAAAAGTACTAACATTTTTGCTGGTGCTAATTGAGCTATGTTGCTGCCACGCTAACTGAGCACAAACAAAAAATAGTTTTAACCAAACTAAACAAAAAGGTTTGTGAGACTGGCAATAGTTTGAAACCTCGTACATTAGATGTTCACGTATTATCACAATCGATTGCACTTGACATTTGCGCAATGCAAGTGCGACAGTTACTAGTAACACGCCCAAACACTCCATTCCTTTTTTCTGCCGCCGGCGCTGCTGCTTATTGGGGGTAAATCTTCCACTGCCGCACAGGGTATATTACCCCTGGATTCCAAAACCGTGCGACCCAGTAGAAAATCGAAATAGTATGCGACCCTGAAGACTACACCAAACTCCTGGAGAAATGAAACGAAATGATTTTCTAAATGCATGACAGATCTGTTCACACATCCGAGCGACAATCATGACAGCTCAGCCGCAAAGAAATGGATAACTAGTATAGGCAAACAATACCTGCAGGGAAGTAGTACGATAGATAAAAAATCTAAAAAAAAGAAAAAGGAATTTGTGGGGTTCTCTTACCACCACAATCAACATCTCCATCGACGGCAACGCCACTGCGCCTGCGCGTCCCGCCGGGGCTGCTGATTTCACCGCCTTCGCCGACGGGGACCATGGCTACGACGCGGTTGCCGGAGGATGAGAGATAAGTGGGGTCACTGAAGTGACGAGGGTGTTGCTTTCTTCGCTCCTATCTACAAATGTTAGCATTTGGTATACTTTGATCATTTGTGTTATTCAAAAGAATTATAAGAATATAAAAATAAAAAATTAATTTAAAATATATCTAATAATAAAAGATATTATAATAAAATTAATATTTTTTAAAAAAAATTGAATAGAAAAAATAGTTAAACGTGATATCAAAAATCAATAAATACTAACACTTATGGATAAAAGGAGTAACAACATACAGGACCACAGGCCCACGGCAGCCCGCCTGACCACAGGGGTCCAGGGTTTTGTAAGCAGTGGTCACCGCTTCGGGCATCACCTTCTGCCATCTTTAATTTTTTTTTTCGAGGAAATAAAAGGTTGCTTCTAATTTAGAAGGGCTTCAGATTGTATGGATCCGGTTTCTTTTGAGAAATATTTTATCCTAGGAAATTTTAGGTGTTACCGTGTCGGTCGTCGTTTGAAGAATTGAAGTGAAACTGAAATATAAACCATACCAGAGTGGCAGAGTACACAAAGATGAAGCAAAAAAGCAAGTTTTCTCCACAGGTTTTCTACATTCGCAATTGAACGTTTTCAATCTTTTTTGAACATACAAAAACTTTGCAAGCTAATTTTATAGAAAAAAACACTAGACACAGACTTTGAGTGATGTTGTTTTGAGTTTTGACAAAAGACCTCTCAAACCCTAGCCAGAGACTATGAAGTCGAGACCTTGACTTTTCAACCATCTAATTGTCACTAGTACAGTTGTACTCTAATTTCAGCATGGCTAGTCAGCTGGTGGCAGCATGTAGCATGGGTGTTAAATTGTAGTTGCAGGCATGCATGGCAAACAGAAGTGGTAATGGGTACCCGATACCCGTGATCTGGTGGATTATTCTTCCATTAGGAGAGGGTATGACTGAGAAAAGAGGGTATGACTGAGAAATTATATCCATGGGTATATTAATGAAAGGAAAAGTTTACCCATTGGGTGAGTAGGGTATGGGTATGGTTTGGTAATACTCAAACCCACTAGCCCGCAGACCCGGTCCAAAAACTCATTATTATTGGCCTCAGCCCAACTCCACTCTATCAAATAAATAGTCGTGCTCCCAAACCCTAGTCTCGCCCCCTTCACTCTCCAGTCTCCAAGCAGTCTCCCTGCAAGCTGCGACAGCGCGACCCCACGAGGCTGCAACGACCGAGACCCCGCCTCCCCGGCTCCTCGACGGCCAACCTCACCTCCCCGGCTCCCGACACTACGACCTCGTCTCCTATGAACTACTAAATATGTGTTGAATTGTTACATATATTCAGTTGTATGGCAGATATTAATTTATGAATGTCAATATTATGCATGGCTATTTATCCTATTTAGTATTGCTGCATAATGGGTGTGAATTATTATTATTATTATTTTGCTGAATTTTATATTTTTGGTGGGTATCGGTATCCAATGGGTATTTTTTATCGGGAGTATGGGTCTGAGGTAAAATCTTCACTCATAAATGTTAATGAATTATCCAGTGGGAGTTTTCTTAGCTCATATGCGTAGATGTGAGGAGGTAAAATCCGGTAGTTCTAGACCCATTACCATCTTTAATGGCAAACCAATTCAATTGAACGGTTCATTTGCAGTGGGGCTACTCATAAGTCATGACTAACTGCACATTTGCACTTGAACCAGAATGCATGCATCAGAATTTAAAAAAAAAATGCATGCATCAGATGGCATTGTGACCACGAAAGCCCACAAGGGACCGAGAAGAGAAAAGGTACTGTTGGTGAGGGCCTGAGACTGAGAGGTGGAGAGCATTGCCGTACCCTTTTTGTTGCTGGGCTTGCTAGAGTCCTCAGTTGAAGTTGAAGAGACGCTCGCGAAGATGGCAGCTGCGTACAGTAGAGTTCACTGTAACTTTCTCGCAAAGATCTGTCTTGATTTTGGAAGTTCAGTTGACCTGAAACAGAGACGGTGACAGTGTGCAGCAAGCAGAGCAGAGGCAAGGAAATCGTGTGCTGGGATGTTTCGATACGTGTCCTTGTGGTGCTAGAGCTTGACTTCTTGGAGTCTTTGGCGTTCGGCGTCCACGACGAAGGACACGGTGGCCGCCGAGCCGTCGTCATCCTTGCATGTAGAGTGCCAGCGTGTGTAGCAGAACGAGCAATAATCTTCAGCTAGCGGACGTTCCGGCAGGTTCAGAGGACAGTGCCACGACGGGCGTGCCATTTCCTGCAAGGCACGGGTGGTGGTGACCAGCTGCGTTTTGGCGCTCTTTTGACTCTTCCCGGCGGTGTTCTGATCTTCGGCGGCCGTGCTGGTGAGTATTGCTGCTGTCAATTCAGTCATAACATCTGCCAATGGTATTGCTGCTGTCAATAGTCATGGGGGAAACCGTAGCAGCCCAGCCATTGTCAATTCTCTAGCCGTGGCCTGAGCTGCTCATACTCAAGTAGAAATGCCCCCGTGCGCAGGCCGACATTCCCCATTCCACACCATCCACGCGATGAGCATGAATCAAGAATCAACTATGTTTAAGTCGTCAATTGAATCAAGAAATCAACTATGCCGTTTCTTTCAACAGCAATCCTAGCATGGTGCCAAGATGGGGTTTACCTCCTGCCAAGAACAGATCGGTTATGTTAGGTGTGATTAGTAAAACAACATTTCAGAAAACATTGAGATAATGGGCTTACTGGTCCTTCCAAAAGAGATAAATATTAACCAGAAGAACCAAACAGCAAGGTTATGGAACAAATGCTGTAAACAGCAGCATGATTAGTTGATTACACGTTACTTGAAAACTGGTAGCAAGATCGGCCACAAGATTGCGCAATAAGATTCTGCCAGACTACGACATATGTACATTCTCAATCTGAACAACTATTGACAGCATGAAAGACACCTCATTGTTCAGTTCCCTGATCGCATCAGTATTTAGGATGAAAATACTAACATCGCCATGAGATGAGAATGCGATGCATACCCAGGATCACCTAAATTTAATACAGTCGCTACATAGAGGATGCATCTATGTCATAATTAAGGAGACGCACAGGGCTCCAGCAACATAACTACAGCGCACAATGCAAGACTACTTATTGGATTGGTGGTGACACGGCCCAAGACACAAGGCGCATCAACCCCTCCTGCGCTTGGTCGTCATCTCCATCTGCCCGAACAGGTACTTGAACACTTCCTTCATTGTCGCCTTCCTTCCTTTCCTGTAGTTCCAGAGCTCGGGCACAGCATAACGTCCACTGGCATTGTACTCATTTATCTCCAGCAGGGCAGTCTTCACCGCATTGCACACATCATCACCAAATTCGATCCACAGGTACTTCAGTTTTGCATCATCATCATTTATTACTTCCTGCAACAAAGAATGAGCTTGATTTCTGAAGAAACACTGAACTTCAATGTCAAAAATCACACATTACTTGAACAGAAAAAAAAAACTCAGTAAATACCTTATTTTCACCGTCAGACTGTTCAATCATCTTATAAGGATGCCAGTTTGGGTTCTTTATCTCCTCTTGCCAATTTGTGACCAGCTCCGCAGCTTTGGTCTGGTAGTCATGATTTCCATATTTCCTTTTGCAAGCATTTAGAAATGGCTTTCCATCAAGTTCGCCCATTCTTTTAATCCCAATAGCCGCCCGCTCATTTAGCTCGTCCTCCAAGCCCTGATAATTGTGAAAATCATTTCATGAATGATTAACATGATCATCAATTAATAGCGAACACTTTATATAATAGCTAAACATAAAGCCCATATAAAATGAGCAGTACCCTTATCAATTCTTTCCGAGCTTGTTGTAACTCATCGTTACTTTCTCGCTCTTTCCGTACAAGGTCTCCACTCAGCTCTTCTAGCCGTCTCCTTTCATGCTCTAATTTTAAACTCAGCTTTTCCATCTTCTCATGAATATCCCCATCATCATCTCCCTCCAAGTGTTTCATCACTTGAAGTGTGCCATTCAGACGTGTTACCTCGAGCTCAAGTTGCTGCTTTTCATGCAGCTCTTTTTCCAGCTGAAGCATTCTTGCAAGTGCATCTTCCTTTTCCCTCTGATGGTATTAGGATGTATTAATCCTCAGTTGTCATACTAGAACTCAAAACATCCATCAAGAAAACATGATAAAATATGAAAGCACATACCTTCTGGTCATCCAATAGATTGCGAACATCTTCATCAGCTCTTTGCTGTTCTATACTAGCTAGCTCAAGTTCACTATTATCGTCTTTTGCCTGTGAGACCGAGAAGAAACTCAAAATAGTTATACATGAAACTAAAGTGTGTATATATCTGTATGCTCAAAGTGTCATCTCTCCTTTATGTTTATGGGACCAGCAAGCTATTGGAAATAGAGAAAGATTTATATATATATATAAAAAAAACTAGCATTCTTAGAACCATGCAATATAATTTAGACAATAAAGTGCTTGCAAATAATGTCCCTTCTAACAGAAGGTGTTGTTATGGTATAGGGTATTGTCATGTTATACCATTTCAAACAGCAAGTCTGTAATGGAACTTTTAAAGTAGCAAATAACCATGAACTCCTTGTTTGCATGATAAAGTAGTCACTTAAAACAAATTGAAATCCAAAGTGATGCACTCTATGCATAATATTTCAGCAATGGTGGTACATAGCTTAGTGCTTGTGTAGTTCGTTAGCTTACCTTCTGCCTCTCATCATTGAGTTTCTTCTTGTCGCTAGCATTTTCAGCTGATAGCTTTTCGAGTTGCTTAGCTCGTGCATTCAGTTCTCTTCTCTTATTTTCCAATTCAACCCTCAAGTTTTCATTGTCTTGAAAGATCCTAAGAGCATTTTCACGAGCCCTGCGATGAAGATTGCGCATTTCTGAAGGGAAAATTACAAACTTTATTACAAGAGTGATTTCTAATACAGAAAAATTGCTCTGTTGGTTTCATAAGTAATAACATAAAAATTTAAAGCTGTGCAAACAAAAGTTCATGATCCATAAAGTTTGTTTATACCTGCAAGCAATGGCCATCATATTAAGCATTACTAGTTACTAGAGAATACAATGAAAGAGCATATAAGAGAGGCATGGAGCCATCTCATGCATATTCGCATGAGCTGAAAAAACTCCATAACACAGCTCATCTAGCTAAGCCATACTATCATGTCTCTAGATACTTAACGTCCAATATGAAAGGAAGAATCTAAAAAGGATTTCAGGACGTCTAGCATGCAAAATATCAATTATGAAATAGTACAAAACTGGCATGCCATCTGTTTATTGGTCCATTTCATAGTTCACTGAAATGATTTGACATGTGACACATGACCAAAGAGTTCAATTCAGTTTGGTGTGATTACTGTATCAACTCACACACAACAAAGGAATGGACTATAACCTATAGTTATCACTAATCTCTAGGTGAGACCAAAGTACATCCTCGAGACCACAAATAAGAAAAAGAAATTTTGAGATGCACAAGATGCTAATAAAGTTTTGTTAACAACTGCATCCATTTTTTAGACTTCTATACTTCTCAAAAGATGTATGTACTATCAGCAGTCTCATTATCTTTTAACATAGGCCTGCAAATTACCATCAATAGCCATTTTAAAACCACAAAAGGCATCCTCACATTAAACTAAGAAAATTTGTCAACACGCTGTAAAAACATGACTGTAGCTGTAGGACACTGTAAAATGGAAAATTAGCTGTACAACACCGAATTGTATACTGCAGACATACCACACTGTCCTACAGCTAATTTTCATTTTACAGTACACTGAAGCTGAAGATACTTTTTACAGATGAGAAGACAGATTCACATTTATGTGCAAGGCAACCAACCAGTAAAACCAGATTTATTTTGTTCTGCAGATGAGAAGACAGATTCACATTTACCAGCAGTTCAGCACTGCTTGAGGTTTAATATTCTACTTTGTGAGCAAACTTAACCTATACAGTACAAAAAAATATTTTTGCCCACTGTCTATGCAAAGATATTTTAGCATGCAGAACAATGATATGCATTTCAGCTGATGCATACATAAACATAACATCTAACTATGCAAGGCATGGAATCCATCACATTGGCCTGCTAACTTCTTTGAAAGCTTATGTACGCATTGAGAGAAAATATTTCAAAGACTGGTAGTCAAGCAATGAATTTGTGGTCTGCCCATATGAGCTTATCAATTAGTAAAACTAGTATTCTCTGACTCCGAGTCAGAGGAATAAATGTGTCCAAAAGCTTTCTAGAATAAGAAGTCAGGTACCTCCGTAACATGCATTTTCTATGCCACAATTGTTAGTTCTAGTGGTTTTCTCTCTGCACCTCTAAAAAAATCGTAGAATTTAAATGAATTACTAAGTTCTTTGAACAAAATGCAAATGGACTAGGTAATATTTTCAACATCAACAGGCAAAGGAAATAAAAGCACAATTGGACAGAGTACCTTCATTGTATGCTTCATGTAGCCTCCTGTTGTCCGCCTCAAGCCGTGAGATGGAGAATTCAGTAGCATTCTTCTTCGTCTCCAGATCCAGCAAGTATCGATTCTTTGCCTCGATCTGAGATGCCAATGCTGCCACCGTCATCCCTGACCTCTCTGAGTGAAGCTTGGAGACATCATCTATAGTTTTAAGATCGGTATGCTTCCTCAAGAACCTTCCCACCACACTCGCTGCATTGTAGTCCCCCTCTCGGGCAATCCATCCATACACCTTAACATCACCTTCAACACCATCCCCCTTTGCAGCATTTCCACCAATATTCCTTGTGTGCCATTCATTCTTCCCCAGCTTATTCACACTGAAATGGTTTTCAAGGGTGAGTGCATCATTAAACCCACCCCAGTCATTGGTAAACCTCACAAGTGCGAAGGCTTCGGACCCTTCCATTTCATCTGAATACAACGGCGTGACCTCAGCTAAATTGAACATGGCCACTCTACTGGCAAAGTCCTCAGGGTTGAACCCCAAACCAGCTGCAAGAACACAAACCCATGGCCAGACATACTTCTCCTGTGGTGGTGGTGGTGCTGCTGCTGCAACTGGCGCTGGTGCTGCAGTTGCTGCAACAGAATTGGATCCGGCAATATCAACCTCAGGTTTGGCTGTCCCATTGGCACTAGCGGCGACATTGGCATCAGTAGGTAGAATAGCACCGGGAATGCCAGTGATACCGGCAAGTTCCTCCCGGAAGGACGGGTCAGTGCGGACAAACCGAGCAAAGGCGCGGTGGACCGCGCGCTCGCGGCCGTGGCGACGGTGCTTGCTGGAGACGCCGATGCCGTCCGCGTGCTGGAGAAGGTCCTTGAGCTTGTAATCCTGCTTCTTCTTGCCCGGGCAGAAGGGGCAGCGGAAGGTGCCGTCCGGGTTGCGCACCCGGTGCTTGCCGGACCGGAGGTGGCCGTACGACTTCTCCTCGTAGTCGCTTTCCGCCTCCGAGTCGTCCTCGTCGGAGGAGTCCTCGGCGGCGGGACCGCCCAGGCCGGCGGCTTCCGCGGCGGCCTCTGCCTCGGCCTCCTCGTAGGGGTCCATGTAGTCGTCCATGTCAAGATCCATCCCCGGCGTGCAGGGATTCGGCAGATAACGTTCCTGGACAGAAATACAGCCGTTATTGATCCAGAATCGAAGGAGGAAATGGGGTTTGCTCCATAGTGTTCGTCGATCTAAACATCCAAAAGGGAGTGAAAAGAGGGGGGGGGGGGGGGGGGGGGGGGGGGGGGGCTTACCACTAACTGGGGTAGAAATTGCTCGAAAATGTCCAAATGGCACCAAATTGGACGGAGAAAACCCGGACTGCCCCTCCAATTTCTCCTACAGCAAGATTGTACGCGTACTAGATAACCTTCTGCCCGATTTATGGTGGCGGAAATTGGCGGATTCGGCGAGGAATGGAAGAGTAACGGAAAGGATTTAGGAACAGAGCACAAATGCGCTGCTGAGGGTTTTGGCCGCTTGGCCCTTGTGACTTGTGACTGTGAGCGAGCTGACATGCGGGCGCCGCGCAAACCAGTCGTCGGTGGCGGGGCCGGCGTTCGGTGGACTCGGCACTCTGATCCCTTTGGGAAACGTTCTGTGGGTCCGGGTCATCCATCCCCTCCAAAAGACACCCTAAAATAAATTTGTATTTTACGAGGTATCGAAACTTTCAACAAACATATGGAATAAATGCGTTCGTTTTTTAAAGTTTGTACTTTATGAACTAAAATTTAGCCTCACTTTTGATCTGTTTTTCTTTAAGGTTATGGAAGTTTCATTTTCAATAATAAGATGTCACATAAGCAATTTTGATGATATGACAACAAAGTTATGAGGAGAGAGAGTAATAGAGTTTCATTTAGGCCAGTCTCAGTGGAGCCTTTTATAAGCATTAAATATTGTGTTACATATGCATTCTTTGCTGACATGGCATAATAGTTATGAAGAGAGAGGATGTTTTCTTTCATCCTATGTGAGAGGCCTTTTATTAGGATGAAAGGATGTTGGCTCACTTACCTAAAAACATGTTTTGAAAAGAGTGTAATGAAATGGTCCATTGAGACTGGGCTTAGATGAAACTAGTTATACACGGTTTCCTAGAATTGAAACACTATAATACTAGCATTGGAGAAGAAGAGTTTCATTTCATCATATAGACAACTAATAAAAGAACACTGAATTAAGTGTAATAAAATACCAAAATAAAATCATACATTGGAGAGATTGCTTTATTTGTAGTTTCAAATTATTTTTGATGATATATTGTTTTTGAAAATAATAAAATGAAATCTTCCATTGAGAAGGCTAATCCTAATGGAGTTTTATTTTCTTCAATAAATAAGGTGTCACATAAGTAATTTTGATGACATGATAAAGAAGTTATGCGGAGAGAGAGGTGTAGGATCGAAGGACCCCGGCTAGAGGGGGGGTGAATAGCCGAATTAAAAATTTAAAAGCTAACTATCCAACTAATTGCGGAATTTAAAGACAATTGGATAAAAGCAAGAAATTGACAACTAAACCTAGGTTTGAGCTAAAGTAGGTTAACAATCCTAGGTGACATACATCAATCAATTTCTAGTATGTACACAATATATGAAAATACAAGTCAAGAGACAAAGGATATTTTCCCGTGGTCTCGGTGATTTGCCGATCACCCCTAATCCACGTTGAGATGGATCCAAGCGTATGATGTGCTACTCTCCTCAAGTATCCACTTCTCCACCACCAAGAAGTGCTCATAAAGAACAACTTGAGATATAACACAATCAATACCTTGAACCTCTCTAAACCTCGATTCCACTAGGGTTGCTCTTCACCACTCCGGCGAGGCGAGCATCGCACCTCTCACAAGAGTCCGGGCCTCCTTCACACACTTCTTGAAGGGCTCACGGATTTGACTCCTCCAAGCCATCTAGGAGGCGGCAACCTCCAAGAGTAACAAGTCGATGACGCTTGCTTGAGGATCCCAAGTGCCACAATGCTCAAAACACTCTAGATTAGGGCACTCACACTCACACACTTGCAATCTTTCCACTAAAGCTTTGTGTGAGATGGGAATGAGCTCCAAAGGGTGTACAATGCTTTTCTAATGGCCAAGGGCTCTCTTATGCACGGGATGGAGGAGGTATAAATAGCTCATTCTTTGAAAACTAGCCGTTACAGCTTTCTGTGCGCTGGACGGTCTGACCGTGACTCCACACGGTCGGACCGTCGTACAACCCAATGGCTAGTTTGACTTTCAAACTTGCTCTGACACGAGCCTGACGGTCAGACCGTAATTACCCACGGTCAGACCGTCGGGACACTTTCAATTTTCACCCGAGAACAAATTCTCTGTTGACACCAGACACGTGCTGACGGTCAGACCGTGGCTTGGGACGGTCAGACCGTCGGGCCACCAACCGAGAGCAAAGTCTCTGTTGACACCAGACAAGTACCGACGGTCAGACCGTGGTCCTGGCGGTCTGACCGCCAGGAGTGACCTGCCAGCCTCCCTTCTTTTACTCTTTGCTTTCCTGAAAGATATGGGCACACTCAACTCACATAGAACCACTCACAAAGATAGGAATTGAGCATTTGTGGCAACCATGAATACTCAAGGTCATATCATCGACCCCTCTTGATAGTACGGCATTTATCCTATAATCCGGTCACTCAACTCTAATCTCCTTGTGACCGGCAAAACAGAAAAACCCTATCAAGATACCTTTGCCTTGAGCCATCCATATGTATATCACTTCGTCCATCATTCCATTCCTTATTATGACTACAACCACAATTATCTCAACAACGTAGTTAGTCAAAAATAAGGGTCGTCATTAATTACCAAAACACTAAAGCGGGCCTAGATGCTTCAAGAGGGAAAGAGTTTCATTTAGATAGAACTGGGTATACACTATTTCCTAGATTTGAAACACTATAATACTAGTATTGGAGGAGAGGAGTTTTATTTCATCCTATAGACAACCAATAAAAGAACATTGAATTAAGTGTAATGAAACACCCAAATAAAATCATGCATTGGAGAGATTATTTCATTTGTAGTTTTACATCACTTTTGATGTTGGAAACAACAAAATAAAATCCTTCATTATGTGCTTTTTTCTCGCGCACTAAATTTTAGTCATGTCATATAACCTCAAGGCTAAATAATGAGAAAAATATGTTAAACCTAATTTTTTGATTAAAAAACATATTAAATCTAATTAAGTCATGATTAGACAATGTAATGGTATAATAAATATCTTATAATAATGATTTAATTAAACTAAATAGAATCATCTCATAATTAGTCTTCAACTATATAATTAATTTTACATTTAATTTATAATGAATCACTTTATTTAACGTTCCAAGAATTGATATGACATCACTAAAATTTAGACTTAAAAAATAAATATATCCTATGTTAAATTTTAACACAAAATTTAGCACATCTGTTTATTTTTTCTGTGCTAAATTTTAGGTTAAAGTTTAGGTTTAACGCTTTATCACTAGGAAACGAACGGGCCGACTCGTAGACCCCAAAAAATATTATCTCATTATGAATCAGCCATGTAGCTAGTTCCTCGTTTTATTTATTATTACTATATAATTCCATATATGTAATATGATACATTATACTACCGATTTTATACACCGTGGAGGACGAATGTCTGCACAGAACAGTTCCCTCCTCGACAGTCGACACACGTACTATAGAACAGAGCAAGAACAGGTGGTCGTGCAGGTCATTCATAGGAGGGGTGGGAGGAGGTAGCAGAACTCGGCGTCGTATGGCTCCACCTCCACCACCACCTTGCCTCCTCTACCAAGCACCTCCCGGATGGCTCGCTTTAGCGGGCTCCCCGCGGCGGTGGGCAGCTGGCTGTGGACCCACTCGAGCAGCGAGGCGGCGTCGTCGGCGAAGTCGCGCATGTGCCAGTGCAGCAGCCTCGGCACGGCCACCGCGCGCTGTCGCCGGCCGCCGACCACGCGCACCCACGTCTCAAGGTACTCCACCTTGGCCACCTCCAGCTCGTTCGACACCTCCTCCGCGCTGTACACACGAAGCTGCGTACAAACAGTAACGGCGCAGTTCTGTGATCACTTGTGAGGAGGTCAGTATCGTCATGATGATGATGATGGGGTGGCGACTTACCGCCGGCGAGGAGCGGCTGCCTCGGCAGAGCGCGAATATCACGTTTGGTTCGGGAAATCCCAGCCCGTACGAGCGGAGCAGGGCCCTCTCCCCATCGTCCACGATTCCCTGGTTTATCATCATCGTTATCAGAATCAGTCAGCAGCAATGATACAAATGGTTGACCCGTAAGTACCTGCTTGCCGTCAGGGGAGTGCCTCAGGATGAGATGCTCGATGGTCAGAACGTTCAGCACCGTGCCACCGACGTTCACTGAAGCCTTATAACACAACAAACGTTTAAAACGTGGTCACATGAGTCTGAAGTCTGAACACCATGCAGATTGTAGTAGCAGTACTTCATCGAGAGAGCCGTTCTGTATGTAGTACCTGGTTCAGCAGTGCGAGGAGCTTGTCTGGCGATGGAGGCAGACCGTGCTGAAGAAACGCCTGACATAAAGAACAAAATGTGATGAACTGACTATCAGACGTTGTTCTTCAAAACTCCCATGATTCAGAAGAGAAATAAAAAACAACAACGGTGAAGCTTACAGTACATGCATCACGCAGAAGTTGTAGATGTTGATCCAGAACGCCAGCTTCTGCTTGTTGGTCAGGAAGCTGGGGTCCACGGCGCTAAGCTTCTGCATCAACCCTCTGTCATCACATCAGAAGCAAAAACAAAACACTCTGTCAGAGCTCAGTATAATTTCTTCCGACCGAGCAGCACGCCTTCTGCCGTCTGAAGCAAAAGCAACAAAACTCTGGATTCCAGCTCGACCTCAAGTTCTTGATGTCCACGACGCACAACGAGACGCGGCCGACATCGACGGAGCTTCTCGTGAACTCGACGAACCTCCTGCGGCCCCCGGCATCCTCCTTATTACTCGCCGCCGCTCCGCGCTCGCCCTGCTTGGGCGTCGTCCTGCTGCTGCTGCGGCCCTTGAGAGGGCTCATCGCCGCCGCGGCGGCGCCGGCCTTGGGGACGAGGAGGCTCCTGGACCCGATGCAGGAGATGTTGAGCTTCGGCTCCAGCTCCGGCGCCGCCGCCGTCTTGTTCAGCTTGTGGAAGATGGTCATCGTCAGCCTGATCAGATCCTCCGAAAGCTTGTTCGAGCTGTTGAGGCAGATCTTCCTTTCTGGAGGAGGAGGAGGAGGGGTCGCGGTCTCTGAAGAGGAGTGGCAGTGGCTGCTCCTCCTCGCGTGCTCTACTTCCTCGCCTACAGTAGTAATCGAAGCAGCATTGAACACGATGCATTTAGAACACTGAACCAATCCACTAAACTGATGATGATTGAACTTTTATGCACCTACTAATAACACCACCAACAGTTGTGCGAGAATACAAGGAGAATCAATCAATCACTAGGTAAATGAACGATTTTTACCTTTGACGGAAGCAGATCCGACAGAAGCCTTGCTCTCGCATTCAAGGGCCTCGTCAGTGTCAGGACAAGGCAGCCTCGGCACCTGCTCGGGTCCCTTGATGAGCTCCTTCCGGCAGCCCGAGCCGCAGCTGGAGTGGCGGCCCTGAGGCCAGCAGTCCCTCGCCGGCCGTGGCGTCTTCTGCTGAACCGCGACGCACTGCTCGTTCCACTTGCGCTCCCGGTGCAGCCGCAGCCGCAGGTCATCCACCTTCTTCTCCAGGTAGAATATCTCGTCCTCCACCATCGCCAGCTCGCCGAGGAGGGCCCTAACCTGCACCAGTAGTAGTGAAAAAACAAACAGTGATTCAGCTGAATGTTCTTCAGTCAAAAAAAGGTTGTCAGGTCCTCACACCATCATGTTATTATCCCCTCACGTGAGAATGTCACCGCAAATGTGAATAATTTTGTGCTCATTGACATTCACATTTGGAGTATGTGTGACAGTGACAAACTGAACAAAGAAAATTACTACTCCACGAGCGATTGTGATGTGGTGCCGATCATTGTGCAAGTAGTAGTAGTACGAGACGGCCGGGATCCCAGGAACCCAGATCCGACAGATGATTAGGACGCCCACAGACAAATCGAGAAGACGATTTCAGAGTACTCCTCGGACGACCTCATGCCAGACAGAGGGCAGTAGCAGGTGACGTGCGGTAACGCCGTGCCAGGCAAAGGAATCCGAAGCAGCAGTACCCGCTGTTTCTGCACCTGGCTCGTACGCACCTGTACAGTACGCGCCGGTACTGCGATCCTTGGAGATCACTGGCTGCTACAGCCCGTGGGAAATGAATGGCTGTGGCCATTTAATACGGGTTATCGTTTGAGCGATCCCGTGCGTTCGGTGCAATGTGCGTGCGGACAAGCGGCGGCAGAGGCGCCGCGGTACCACTGCCACTGCCAGAGGGATCGCTACTAGTGTCACGTGTGTGATATACGGATGTCAAATTGTTATGATGATGAATCTGATGCGAGTGAAGTGACGTTACAATTGCAATCATGTTTGTTCTTGTTGATTGTTCGGACTTGACACACTGAACGTTGCAGCCTTATTATGCCTCCAGTAGTCCAGTCGTGTTTGTTCTTGATTGTTCAGGCTTGACGACACACTGAGCATTATTACAGCCTTATGCTTCCAGTCATGTTTATTCTTCATTGTTCAGACTTCACACCGAACGTTACTACTACAGCTTTATGCTATCAAAACGTACGGTGAAATTGAATCCAAAAAGAAAACATATCATATTTTTATTTATTTTTTTTGCCTAGCGAACGCAAATAACCTGCCTACTGAATTTACTCCAATGCTTATAAAGAAATCAGTTCAAGTTGTAAGAGCAAACATAATAAGCATACTAATGTTCGTACTACGATACTGACGAAACGGAATGAATACTAAACAGGCCGCGGCATGCAATCACCGAAGACCAAAATCGAAAAAAATATAGTATCTTCGATGGAGCAGAGAGGTTCATTTGCGTAATTGATTACCTTGTTTGGGACCAGGGCGGAGAGGCAGCAATGGCAGACGACGCGCCCCTGCAGCGAGCACTGGAGCACCCTCCCGAGGCGCTGCTCCTTGTCGAGCGCCGTCTCCAGCTCCGACACCTCGAACTCCAGCTCCAGACGCTTGCTGCGCTGCTCGTCCCGGTCCATGAGGAAGTACATGAGCTTCATCTTGCACCGCCGCACCCGGGGCCTTCTTAAACCCCCCGGACGCCCGTGCCGCCGCCGCTGGTAACTGCCGCTGCCGCTGCTGCTGCCGGCGGCGGCGGCGGTGACGCGTAATGGCGTCGTCGGCGAGCTCATTTATGGACCTCTCGAGAGCTTTCTCCTGAATGCTGATGCGTGTAAGAAACAGGAAGAAGAAGGCAGAGGAGAGAGTCACACTGTCGGCGCCTCGGCGTGTTGCCGCTTTCAGGGCAGAGAGCGGAGAAGAGGCGGTGAGGAGGAGACGCGTCACTCTTCCCGTGGGCGCAACGGAAATCGCGCGGCCATGCAACGCATGACTGGCTTAAATTCTCCGGCGGTTGGGGTTAGCCCCTAGCTTGCTCACTCAACAGACTCACTGGAAGGCTCGGAATTTATGCCAGTGAGGAGCGATCCGTCTGTTACATAAGAACGAGCGTTCAGACAAGAGCACAGTTAATGCTGACGATTTTATGATTTCTCAAGTTACGAGTATTTGAAGCTCAAGTACTGTACTATGTTTGGATGAAATATGTTGCTCCAGTTTCCAAACTTTAAATGTGGATTGATTTCGCTCGACCCAAATTCTCTTTTAGGACCGGTTCGGTTATCCCGTTAGCAAATATTCCACCTGCGTAGCAACATGCATACAGAAAATGGAAATGACCGTGTCAGAGAAACTTCATCCATAACCGCCAGTTACATTAGAGAGTCTGGCAGTTTCAACTGAAACCAGAGTCGCTACTTTCCGTTCCAGTAAAAACGACGAGCTCAGTCACTAATATGGGATTAATTTTATCTATGCGTTTCGTGATGGAAGAAGAGTCCTGCATTGCTCGGAGAATTATTGACCTCCACATCATCGTACAGGTCTGATGATACATCCCAATCATCAAATACATGACGACGAACTACATGGCGTATCCGTTGGACCTGTTGGCTGCCTGCCTCCTAATGATTAATAGGTGAACGTTGCATTCAGAGGGCCAAGCTGATAAATACAAGACACTGAAATTCAACCAGAGAAACTTGCTACGCCACCAAAAATTTGCCTAGAAACTCGGCATCCGCTCATATCATGAACGGCCACAAGGTTGCCAACGCTCAAGATCCTAGTGCACTCACATGTCACAACGACCCTCATAATTCATCAAACAAAAGTCTGCCTTTAAAAAGGAGAGAAGCAATGATGAACTCGATGCAACTTAAGTCAAACACTGCTAAGCACAAAATATTATTGGTACGTCCAAAGGGTGCACATTATTAGCATGATCAAGCTGTAGCTTCAGACGAGGGGCGAGCAAAACAATATATCTCAGCACAAAATTACTAGCACAGAAAAAAGATGATTCCTCTTCCGGGGATCCCAACAAGGTGAAAATGGTCGGAAGATTTTAGGCGGACTTAGTGGCGGAGTTGATGATGTCGATGAATTCAGGCTGCAGGTGACAGCAAAGACAAAAGTGGTCAGGAACTACTCCAAAATAAGGACACCTATATGTCGTTTTGTAATGCTTATGTCTTTTAGAAATAAACGGACATCAACTGCCTTGCAGTATTATTTTTTCTTTACCTTCAAAGAAGCACCACCAACAAGGAAACCGTCAACATCGGGCTGTCCTGCCAGCTCGTTGCAGTTTGCAGCAGTTACTGAACCTGTTGAAGGGAACACATATGTTTAACAACCAACAAGATGGCACAGCAGCCTGTACTACCCAATCGCTCAAGAAACGCATACCTCCATAGATGATCCTTGTCGATTCAGCAACCTCAGGACTGACATTGGTCTTCAGCCAATCCCTCAGGGATGCATGCACCTGCGAAAATTGAGTGAGACTTGAGTGTTGTGCAAACAGACAAAGCACTATAAAAGAACAAGAATGAACTGCAGAACATAGCCCAATGCTGAAAACAACAGGAACTTGAAAATTGTGGCTTCATAGAGATAACTTACTTCCTGTGCCTGAGCTGGCGTGGCAACTTTACCAGTTCCAATGGCCCAGACTGGTTCATAGGCAATAACTACGTTACTCCAGTCCTTGATCCTCTCTGTAAAACAAACAACCTCCTTTCAGCCGGAATTTTCATAGTGTACGAAAATTCAACACAATCCATAAAATAGTTCATGAAGTCCACATAAACTGACCATACTATGGCAGGAAAAGGCTTAGCATGAGAAACCCTCCAATCAATAAAGACACACATATGACATTTCTGCACTCAGTTGTGAGGAGGGAAAACATAGTAGGGTGTGACTAAGATTTCCCAATATATTGAAGTTTTAACGAGTTCCTTTGTCGGGAGCAAGATTAGATAAAATCACCAAAAGTATATTGTTCATTAAAATATATGTAGCCTTCTACGAAAAACTTAATTTTCCTGCCTGGGAAATAAAAAAAAATTATACATATTTCATATATAAACCATAAAAATTCCAACAAGGTCACACAAATACAGTAACAATGAAGAGAATTAAAGAGTATGCCCCCCCCAAAAAAAGGCTAGCAATTGAAAGGGTAATTCAACATGTACCAATGAGAAGAAGGTACCAATGAGAAGAAGGTAACTCCAACATGACCAATTGTAAATCATACATACCAGCGATTGCTTTTGTTTGTGCAGCAACAATATCCATGGTAGATCCAGATTCCCGCTGCTCAAGGGTCTCACCAACACAAGCAATGACCTTCAAGCCCTGAGCAAGCGCATAGGCAACCTTGTCTCCAACAAACTGACATCACAAAAGAGAGGCGTTAGATGTAACAATCTTTTTTATAGCAGTGATTACAATGTTAAAACAGCTACTACAATGCATCAACCGCAGATACCAAATCTGAATTGAACTAAACAATGTCATATATGAAAAAGGGAATATATTGCCCCAGACACCTTTCAAAGCCTAAAAAACCTGGTGCCTAAGAGAAGAATTAAAGTAATAAGAGAATCGAGGGTCAGTTTAATGCTACAATATCCTTTCACAAAGCAATATGCAAAATTTCTTGCTCATATTATTTACATAAGTGCATGCAAATTACTTTGAAGCATAAGATCCAACCGGGAGCATACCTCATTTGATTCACCCAACAGAGCTCTCCTTTCAGAGTGTCCAAGAATGACCCACGGAACACCAAGGTTGACGAGCATCTCAGCACTACATACGTAATGGATTATCAATCAATAGAGAAACTAAATGAGGAGCTCAGCGTTGTGTACAAGTAGCTAAATAATGTTATAACTGCAAAATGATTGACATTGCTAAGCATTGTGAAAACAGCTAGAACCAAGTAAAAGGTGAACTGAAAAGATGTTATAGTTAGCACATGGAGGCATAAAGCATGAGTAAGAGAAAAGTGATGAGCCATTGCATATTTGCATCAAGATCTTAACGCTAATGGCAACTACGACATTTGGGGCTGTCCGGCACCAGGGAATGAAGTACTAACCTGACTTCACCAGTGTAAGCACCACCCTTCTTCACCCAGCAGTTCTGAGCAGCAACCTGGATCTCAGGGCGCAGCTGGCTCTTGACCACAGGAATGAACACATAAGGAGGGCTGACAACAACCTCTGCAGTGCAACAATAAGAAACTGATAAATACACCATACAACAAGCTGGAAGGGTCACTTGGAGAAGGCATTAGATAAGAGATTTGGCCGCCATACCAACAACATCCGTAGAGGGAATTTGTCCATCGTTCAGAGTCTTGACAATCTTGTCAACCTGATCAACGGTTCCGTTCTGCAAGCATCGAGATCAGCCATGTCAAAACTCTTGCACAGTTTCCAGCATATAGACAGACATTTCATTCCCATGAGGGATTCTGGCATCCCTCTTTCACTATCCACAAAAGGAACTCCAGTTTAAGTCCTAAATTTAAAAGGTCCATCACACGAACATCAAGATTAAGTCACTCCCCAAGCATTACATGATCTTCTAAAGATCCAGGAGAAATTATATGAACTGAGCGTAATGTGCACTGCAGATAAACGGACCTCTAGAAGCGGGCAGATGAACCTAATCTAGACCCTGACAGCATGCATCAGTTCTACCTGAAAAGCCTAGAAGCACACAGGGAGACTCTCGAATCACGTCTGTCAGAACTTATGCACAGCATAACCTTACATAATCAAACGAATTACTGCCTGGATCTTTAAACAATGGCAGTATGAGCTAACGCATCCAGTCTACCGAACCAAAAATAGATCGTGAACGGTAAAAAAGAGTAACTCGCAGCGATCTGAAACTGAATCCGGATCGATAAAATTCGCCTGGCAACTCATGCCCTCCCCAAGATTACAAGCTCAATAACCAGTTAAAAAGAACACGAAATCAAACAAACAAAAAATCTAAGCGCCCCAGGCTCCGGCCGATTCATCGAATAACGAAATAGCAATTAACCGATTCCGGGGAGAAGGGGAGAGAAACTCACGCATTTCCAGTTGCCACCAACGAAGAACTTGCGGCCCATCTCGATCAGATTGGGTTAGGCTGGCTCGGAGAGAGAGATTGGATTTTGCTTCTTGTGGGGGAAGAAAGGCAAGGAGGGCAGGTTAATATAGGGGTGGTGAGGTGTCACGCGTGGCCTCCGATGGGATCACATGAGGCCGGCCCCGGCCACCGGTTCCAATGACATGTGGACCCGCTGCCACCACCGAATTCTTGACTATTTTCTTTTGAAGCATAATCTATAGGCATCTTTAGGCAAAGTTCGTTTAGGCAACTTTAGAAAAAGCTTAAGCGCATAGACCTATTTATACCACCGAAAGGTTATATACACTTTAAAAATTATGTTCGTTCAAGCCTTGTATTTTGGTTTTAACAATGAGGGGCAAAAGTTCGTCCGTATTATTGAAGAAACTAAAATTCGTGTATAGATTATGAAAAAAAAAGAAGGCTTGGACTAGCTCAATTTTCCTGTAGTATAAGTACGTACTAACGTCTTTTTCGGAAAAAGGGTTGTCAAGAAATCTACGAGTAGAAGATCAGTCTAGATGATGTTTCGCGATAGAGACATCTGGCTGCGTTTGCGCGGACTGCAGCGGCGACAGGAATCGTGTCTGTAGACCGTCGCGGCCGATACGAAGACATTGTGGGCGCGTGGCGGTACTCGGGCTGTCGGCCAGCGGAACAACGGGCGGCGAAGCAGCGGCGGATCGCATCGTGATGAGCGTGACCTGTCTCTGCCTTTGCCTTGCTGGATCCATGGATGATGATGCGCATCTACGATTCCAGTCAATCCACTGTTCCAGCTTTAACCTTTCTTCGGTTTGTCCGCGCGTGGAGTGAAATTGGGCCTCGTCTCGGAGTGTCAAAAGCCCACTGGTCTGTACAATATGGGCCCGGTTACGGAGAGTCGGCCCTTTATTGGGCAGATTGGGCTTATTCAGCTAAGATCAGGCCCGTTAATCAGATCAGATTGGGTCCTGAACTCCTGATTCCGCATCTTCTGCCAACAAAAATGGGCAGGAGAAGAGCGCCATTATTTGTCAGTGCCACTTACTTGGACCTGGTAATACGAGTCAGCGTGACAGTGACTCAGCAGTGGTAGAACACGACCGCTACACGAGACTTGAAGAAAAATTCTCAGCGACCAGACCGTTCGTACACCGGGAACCTGGTCCGGTCCGCTGTTTCAAGTGTTTAGCTTAGCAGCCATGCCTCCAGAAGAGTCCAATATTGGACACGACGATGCACCTGGCGCCGTAAGCATTGTTGTCTTTTAATTTTCAGTCTCCTGTCATGCTTTTCTTAACGAAACGAAACACCACGGCGCAGCACGCCTGAGAAGAGAAAATATTTTATAAAAAAATCACTCGCGACACGTTTAAGCCAAGAAAAAAAAAAGGTTCAAATTCGCTCGTCTTCGTCTTTCGTCCAGAGGAAATTATAAATGGTAAAATCGCGATCGACCTTTCGTGACGTGCGCACGAGATGATGAGATGGATGTAGGCCGATACCTTAGCTTTGTGTGTTCCGATCGCGGTCGACCTTTTGCTTGTTGGGTGCGCGCGTTGACCCACTCGCAGAATGTTTCTTCCAATTGCCCCGGGGTTAGGAAAAAAGGAGAGAGAGGGTTTCTAGAAGAATTACTAGTGATAGGATGGGCTCATCACCTTATCACCGCGCGTCGTCTCTGTTGCAGGTGGCCACCAAACTCCGTCGTCGCTGACACGCCCTTCCACCTCCACCACCTCGCTTTACAGCTTAGCTTATATTAGCCCGGAGCGAGCGGGAGAGGTTAGGGAGTGGCCGCGCTAATCGCATGATTCCGTTCGTCATGAAACTGTGTACCCGTATGCTTGGACGGAGGAGCGTGTCTTATTATTTCATCGAGTTGATATTACCATATCGTCCTGCTGGCTGCTACCCGAACCACCACCACCAGGGATCAAAGGCGCATTATATGTTGCGGGCCATTGCTTATTTTGTCACGGGTTTGTTGAGACTCGTCTTCGATCGATCGCCTTTACGTCCAGAAACACGTATCGAGTCGTCCCCAGCGTTCGTCAAGGTCGGCGAGACCAGCTCTGCTGCTTACGTGTTAGCTTAGGTCTTATTCGTTTCGTCGGTCTCGTTTTGATTCTGGTTTACTAGAAAAAACTGCTCATTTAAGGACAGGTAGTGATGAAATCCGATCTGTTTCTATGATTTTGTATGATTCTGGTTCAGATTAATTCTTGATCTCTTGAGATCCAAAACAACCAAATCACTAATTTCTAATCCAAAATAATTCTTGATTTTATTTCAATTCCATAAAACCAAACAAAGCCTTAGACTTCTCTTCATCGTGTACGGCTCATTGATAAAAAAAAAAGAGTAGTAAGAAGTGTGGTCATGCATCGCACATTCTAAATTTGTATTATTTTTTTTACTTTTTTTTTTGTACATGTTAAAGCAATCTCGACATGTGTCTTTTCGTTTCATCGTCTGGGTGTGTACTACGTACATAATCACAGGCATGTGCTTATTCAAAGTTCAAAACTAACTCGATCAATAAAAATACATCTGCTGATACAATATACTATATATATACAACCACCTCTGAATCACATCGAAGCACTATTTTTTTATTGTTGTATTCTCTTCGTTTTCAACCTGTAGTATAGTAAATATATTAAATGTGTCACATTCATTATCTGCTCCCACTAGAGACAATACTCCTTCTATTTTTTAATACTGTTGTTAGGATAGTCATTTATAGTTGTTTTATAGGTCAATTATCATATCTGAAACAATTATCATATCTGAAATAATGGTATCACCTATTTTTTTAAGAAATACCATGTTTTTTTCTTTGTTTTGGTCCGGTATGACACCGTACCATTTCATTTGCTAGTCGTTTTATTATACACCCTCTCTATCTTAAAATATAAGGATTTGAAGTTTTAGTCTAGATTCATAATGTCTTTAATGTATCTAGACAACAATATGTTTATATTCATGGAAAATATTAGAAATCTAGGAACCCTTTCTTATAGCCTAAAATATTTATATTTTAGAACATATGGAGTACTATTTTATAAAATATATAATACAAAAATACTACCACATATGTCCATAATATTTATCCACCCTTATCCTTATATGAACAAATTTAAACGCTTAGAGGTACTCATAAATCATTTCTCGTTATGCATATTTGATTTCAAATTTTTATTTAGTTTAAATACAGGATGATGCCAATGCATTTAAAAAATGTGGTCCATTTGTAATGACCGATGATGTGTATTTCTTACCGTAACTTCAATCATGAAATCTACAAAATAGATGATACATGCTTTCGATTTCATAATAAAAGTTAAACAAACATTGTTAATATTAACCTTGTAATCGATATGTTGATACTATAATATTTATACTAACAATCAAATGCATCTTTGCATGTGCATAATGTTTTTCCTATACAAGTAACGCTAGTACATGTCCCGACTTGAAAAACGAGCACAAGGTTCCATCTCACTACTTTTTTTTAAACTTTTTTGCTTTTTGTAACTGTCTTCTTTTTCGTATCTTTTCTTCTCCAACTCCGGCAAACAAATCGAACGTCTAACTTTCACGCCTCGGCTCTGCTACTCGCCTCACAACCATTGAATCGATCCTCACATCTGGCAGTGACGAACTCGCTACCTTACCACCACTAGATCGCCGTTGCTGACTTCTTCTACTCATTTCCTACTTGTTATGGTTGCTCGTTTGTATCTTCTACCTCGCCTATCATTCTTATATTTTTTCGCCATTGGCGGCGCCATGGTCATCTTGCTACCGTGCTGCCACCTTCCACCTCAATGTGGCCGCTGCCATTCCTGGCCTCTCTAAACTAACAGCTACCTCCATTTGGCATCTGGGCCTAATTCAATGCCAAACTATTGGCCCCACTTGCAGTGAGTCGCGCACCAAACGGAGACGGGCATAACCACCACCGTCGCGTCTCGTGACACCGCCATGATGGGCGCCACGGATCCGGGTGCCCACCCCACAAGTCAGTGGGCGAACTCACCGGGGGATAAGCACGGCATTCCACTCCACCACACCACGCACGCAGCCGCCATCTTCTTCCAGCAAAAACCATCTATCTGCCATTAGGGGAACCACATCACCCAGAACAAAACTACACCCAAACCTGCACGAATCGTCTCGAGCCTGTCCGGCGAAGCTATAAATAATCCCGGCGCGGTTAGGGTTAAGGATTTTTCTGCCCTCCCCTTCTCTCGTTCCTGCCTACTCGCCGGAGCCGTCGAGCAGGAGATCGCCGGAGGGGGCGGAGCGCGCGCGGATCCCCGGGGCCCGAGCCTCTCGAGGTCTTCGGGGGGTTCCAGGCGCGGGATTTTCGTGCGGGAGGGTGGGCCGCGGCTTGTGGCGGCGCCTGGTGGTTGATCGCCTGATTCGGCGAGGCTGGGGCGTGGGGGCGGGCGATCGGGCCACTGGAGCTGCGCCCACTGGCTGCGGGCCATGGCCGGGATCGACGCCGGCGAGGGGGCGCCCGCACCGCCGCCGGAGATGTCGCCGCAGCAGCGTATTGAGCAGGTGCGTCCCGTCTCGTTGGCCCCCTTCTCGTGAGCCTTCAACCGCGCCCCGTGGCGGTGGTTGATTGCCATGTTCTGTTTTCGTCCTTCTGGTCTTCGTGTCGGTAGTATGCGTGTTCGCCGTGATGCTTATTATTGCTATAGTTTTATTTATCAGAACTGCCAATGCCTATTTGGTGTGTCTCCTTCCTAATTTTAGTTAGGACGGATCATTTTTTTTTCTGTGAATTGTGATTTATCTACCTGACATTTATTCAGAAATGTGGCGCTGCGTTAAAACTTATAACAGAATCAGTTGTCTGCCTTCACTTGGGAAAGTATTTCGGTGACTCAGTAGAGCTTTAGGAATTTCGGCTCTATAAATTTTCTAATGGGTGTGTCACCGCGCTCTCCCTGCAGAAGCTCATTCTCTACGGGATACCCCAAGAACAACTGCAAGAACACCAAGAAGGCTTATTGCTTTACGTGGAGGAGCACAAGGAGCAGATTCCTGATATCGTGAAGCTCATCCTATCAGCAGGCACTGATATACTGGAGTCCCGGAAGACTTCAAAGAAGGATGCAAGCAGTAGCAGCAGTGGTGATGCATACATTGAGAGCTTGTCTTGGCTGCAGTGGTTGATGTTCAACCATGAGCCGGAAGCAATGCTAGAAGACCTGGAACATTCCTCAGAAGGAGAGCGAGCAGTCTGTGGTTCTGTCTGGGGGCAGAATGACCTTGCGTATCGTTGCCGGACTTGCGAGAATGACCCCACATGTGCGATCTGTGTCCCTTGCTTCCAGAATGGTGACCACAAGGATCATGATTACTCCATCATGTATACAGGGGGTGGATGTTGTGACTGCGGTGATGCTACTGCCTGGAAGCGTGAAGGGTTCTGCTCCAAGCACAAGGGGGCTGAGCAGATTAAGCCTCTTCCAGAGGAGCTTGCGAGTTCTGTAGGGCCCGTGCTGGATGTGCTTTTACAGGTTTGGAATGAGAGGATATGCATGGTCGAACCACCCCGGGCAAAGGGTGACAGTGGTAGCTCATGCAAGAGGGTGGCTGAAGAGCTGACAACTTCGGTTTCCAGCATGCTTCTTGAATTTTGCACATGCAGTGAAAGCCTTCTTAGTTTTGTGTCCCTAAAGATACGTGAGTGCCCAGATCTGGTAGATACCTTAACTAGGGCAGAAAGGTTGCTTGACAAGAAAGTTGTGAAAAAATTGCATGAGTTGCTTTTGAAGCTTATCAGTGACCCGGCTTTTAAGTATGAGTTTGCCAAGGTTTTCATACGCTACTACCCCGTTACATTTGGTGAAGTTATTAAAGCGTGCAATGATTCTCTGCTGGAGGAGTATCCGCTGATGCCGACCTTCTCAGTGCAAATATTCACCGTGCCTACACTGACTCCAAGGCTTGTGCGCGAGGTTAATTTGTTAGGTGTTCTTCTTGGCTGCTTAACAGATCTGTTTCTTGCTTGCATTAGTGAGGATGGTCGTCTACAGGTATGCTTGTGCTTGTTTTTTTTCTCCCTCCATCTTATTTCTCCCAAGAATTAAATACCTATTGCTAATCTATTATCAGACCCGTTTGCTGTACTTTATGTTATTCTGAGAAATGTTGGGAATATATATTGTTATAAACACTTCAGGCAATACCATTTCTGGTTTGATAATTTTGTACTGAGAAAACTCTAGATTGTAAAATGTATATAAGCAAGATTATTCGACTGATAGTTTTGTGTCATTGCCATTGTTACTCTCTATATGAACTCAACCAATGTTGGCTCCTACAATGTTATTTCGTATGGTCACCCGATCCTTTTACCTTGTTATGTGCAGACAAACAAATGGGGGAATTTATTTGATGCGTCTGTTAGATTATTAGAAGATACACGCTATGTTCTGAGTCATGAGGAGGTTTCTAAGTATGTTGCTTATGAAAGGCCTGATCTAACAAGATCATGGATTAAGCTCTTATCCCTTGTGCAAGGAATGGATCCTCAGAAGAGAGTGACAAGTATACATGCTGAAGATGAGAATGAGCATCTATCTGCCCCTTTCGTTCTGGGGCATTATCTAGGCATTGTTCAGAATCTTCTGATGAAGGGATCATTCTCTCCTCCTGATCAAGATGAATCAACTGATGTTACGGTCTGCTCCACTGCGATTAAAGGCATGGAAAGTGCCGAGAATCAGCGGAATGCAAAAGTTGGAAGGGTTTCACAGGAAAGCTCAGTATCCATTTCAAGTAGTAGAGATAGTTCTTTGAGTTGCGGAGTGCCACCGCCTTCTGCCTGGTTAATTCTTCAATGTCTCAAAGCTATTGAAAGTTGGTTGGAGCCTAATATAGCTCTGAGGAGCAAGCTGTCATTCCTAGATGCTAGCAGCAGCATTCCTCGCAACTTTGAGGCTTTTCTTGAAGAGCCTTTGACTTCTGATAAGGGAGGCCCAAGTACAACGGGTACCAAAATAAATGAAGGATCTCAACCAGATGTTATTGCAGATTACCATGAGGCATTTAGTTCTGTGCAGGAGCATGGCAGCATGATGCATGTTGATCAAGATTCAATGGCTCAGGCTAGTAATTGCACAGGCAAAGGAAAGATGAGTGAGATTAGCAATACAACAGATATACAGTTGCACCCAGAGAATGCTGTTACTTATACTCTGACTGATGGCAGCCTTTTGTATGCTCACCCAGATTCAAGAATTGAGGAACTAGGTATACTTAATGCTAGAGGGTGGCCTCATGTTGTCTTCGATGTAAGTTCACAGGAAACATCGTTTCACATCCCTTTACATCGTATGCTATCTTCACTCCTGCGGAAGGCATTGAAGAAATGTTTTGGAGAGGATGCCAAGCCCGATGAAGGTTCAAATGTGCAGTCTGATGAGTTCTTTTCAGTTGTTCTTAAAGGTTGTCAGTCTTATGGTTTCGCTTCAATTGTGATGGAGCATCCATTAAGAGTGAGAGTGTTCTGTGCTCAAGTACGTGCTGGAATGTGGCGTAAGAACGGTGATACAGCTATATTGAGTGCTGAGTGGTACCGCTCTGTTCAATGGTAATTCCCTTGTGATCTCACGCCAATTTACTGTTCAAATTATGGTGCTGAATTTGATCCACTATATTTCCAGGCTTGAACAAGGTTTAGAGTCGGACCTGTTCCTGCTTCAATGTTGTGCTGCACTATCTTCTCCTGAACTCTTTGTTAGAACCATTCAAGAACGATTTGGTTTGTCCAGCTACACATCTTTGGATCTCTCAGAACAGAATGAGTAAGGCTCGACATCCCATTGCCATGCTATATTTGAAAAAAAAAGTCTACTTGATTCTATGAACGAACATAATTCTTTGATAGCTAGTATTTAGTTATATCCAAATTATAAAAAATGTTGATAAAATGGTTCTGTTGAATTTGTGCTAGCTTTGTTCAATTTGTTCTCCATAATTCATGAGCTCCAATCAAGGCCTAAGGAATTACACCCTCCAAAATTTTTGTGCTTGATGTTAGGACACTGGTGAGAGTGCAGTTTCCCTTGTCCTGATGTCATAAAAAAAAGGAGGCATTATTACTTTCTTGCTTGCTACTTTTTTCCTTCCTCACTATTTTCATTTGCTCATATTAGATACATTTACCAGAACTTTTTGTGAAGTGTGGAACATCGGTTTATCACCAGATTCTGATCTTATGTTGTTTTCAGGCATGAGTCAGTTTTGATGCAAGAAATGCTAACATTTATCATACAGTTAGTTAAAGAACGGCGATTTTGTGGGCTTTCTACAGCAGACAACTTAAAGAGAGAATTGATTTATAAGTTAGCTATTGGAGATGCCACCCATAGCCAGATTGTGAAGTCTCTTCCTCGTGATCTTTCATCAAGCGATGAACTTCAAAACGTTTTGGATTCACTGGCTGTTTATTCTAATCCATCTGGCATGAAGCAGGTATTTGTTTTCAAATCATATTACTCTCCTGCAAATATTTTTTTAACATTCAAATGTGTCACTAACATCAAAACTTATGATAGGGTAAGTATGTACTTCGCAAAACATGCTGGAAGGATTTGGACTTGTATCACCCTCGCTGGAATTCCAGGGAATTACAATTTGCCGAGGAGAGATACTACCGTTTCTGCAAAATCTCTGCTCTCAATGCTCAGCTACCTCAGTGGACTCATGTGTTTAGTCCCCTGAAAAATATTTCTAAAGTTGCAACCTCCAAGGCCATCCTTCAGATTGTTCGCGCTGTTCTGTTTTATGCTGTGTATAGTGGCGCGGCATCATCATTGCGTGCACCTGACAATGTCCTGGTGACGGGTTTGCATCTTCTTTGGTTGGCACTTGATATATGTGAATCGGAAAGTCAAATATATGCCAGCCAGTGTGGGATGGGCATTGTGCAGCATGATGATGAATCATGGGTTGTCTTGTCATCACATGTGGAAGAGACCTTTCCCATCTTGAACTATTCTACCGAATTAGTTGCCTCAGAGTCCGGCAAGTCAAAGAAGGAAAGCATGTTAACCTTGCTTGTTTCATTAATGCAGAAATACAAAGAAGAGAATGATATCACCTTTTCTGGATCCAAGTACTGTGATATTCCATCTCTAATTGAGAACTTGTTAAAGAAATTTGCCAAGTTAAGTAAGGGGTGTATGCTCACATTAAGACAAATGGCACCACATGTAGTCCCGTCAACTCCAGATCAGACCAGCTCCAAAGACAGCCTATTGTTTTCTTCAGACTCGTTGGAAAAGAAAGCAAAAGCCCGCCAACGTCAAGCTGAAATTATGGTAAGAACTTTATTTGTGAAGTTCACATAGTGGTTACATGTCTCAAATCCCAGCCTTTCATTTGATATGATATTATTTTTTGAAACAGAATATGATATATTTGATGCACAGGCTTTTGAAAAATACATAAATATTTTCTTAGTTCAGAAATGATAGTTGTGTAGTTTCTTAGTACTTACTTTGATACTGATTTAATTTAAGCTTTCTTAATTCATCTACACTGTACACTTCTTAATCCTAGATTGTAATATTAGTTTGCTTGGACCTTTCCTAACTTACATTAAGCACAAATTTCTCTCTCTTGGACCTTAGGCAAAAATGAGAGCAGAGCAATCCAAATTTGCTGAAAGTATGAAGTCATCTGTAAATGAAGGGCATGATGTTCTAATGTCAGAGTCAGACGTGTCCAGTTCAACCGGTGCTATGTCTGAGGAATCGTTACCAGTTTGCTCTCTGTGCCGGGAATCAGATTCAAAAAGCCCTCTGTGCTACCTGATTCTTCTTCAGGTAATCATTGTTGACTTGGCAAGGGGTTGCTTTATCCGATGAAGCCTCATAGCTAGTTGAAGTGGCAGTTATTTTTCTATAACCTTTTTTTAATAATGTTTTGATATATTCCATTTTCTAGCATGTGTGTTAAACACATGTTAATACATTTTTTGTACACTTAATTGTGATGCTATATGGTAGTACAATATAATAAGCTTTGTTATACGTTAAAAAATCCAGAAATCTCGTCTTGCAACTTTTGTTGAGATGGGTAATCCATCCTGGGAAAATCCAACGCAAGCGAGCAAGACATCCGGATCATTCAAAAGGGAGGATTCAACTGATTCCTCAGTTTCTGATTCTTCAACTTCTTCTGAGGAGCTTATCCATGACACAACAGTAGAGCCGTCTTTTGAATTAGACAATATGGATGTTGATGCCTATCTTGATCTTTCAAATGAGCAACATCCACTTATCAGATATATGTCATGTTTTCCTAGTGGACATTGCAACAACAATTCAGATGGCATGACCTCACTTGAGGATATTGAGGCTGATATTTATAAATCTATTGTAAACAATCTATCTGGATCCAACAATGTGGCCATTCAAGACGGCGAGGAAACATTGTCGTCATCTACTTCAAATGTCACAGTTGGTTCCAAGAAAATCAGAAGCCCCAAATGTTCTATTCTGGGAACATATGTTAGTTGTCTTTCTGCAAAACACCGCCAGTCTTCACTCTATGATGTAGCGTCCAGGGCGTCTGCCTCAGTAACTACAAGGAACAAATTTGGTCCTATGGATTGTGATGGCATCCACATATCTTCTTGTGGACATGCTGTACATCAGGAATGCCATGATAGATATTTGTTCTCCTTGAAACAAAGGTATGCTAGCCAGTTTCTAGTCAACTCCTTCAGTTTAAATTAGTTGATAATATGTTCACATTGCTCCGTTTGTGTGGTATTGTATCAAGAATGGGAATCTTGCTGTTTTGGCCGTGCAAGGGCACATATGTTTCCAATCTATAACATTTATGTGATAGATCTAGCTAATTAACTCTTGAAGGATACATGCTCAGTGTTCACAGCTTGAATACAAATATACCAAGCCTATACTAGCTAGTAGGGTCTTATATATTATGCTCTCTTCTTTCGGTTGATTGAACCTAATTCTTATATACAGATATATCAGGAGACTTGGTTTTGAAGGCGGTCATATTGTTGATCCTGATCTGGTAATGTATATTTGTGTTTAAACAAGTGTCTTTTTATTCTTGATTCTATGCTTACATGTTTCTTTGTCCAGGGAGAGTTGCTTTGTCCAGTGTGTCGGAGATTTGCGAATTCCATTCTTCCAGCGTCACCTAATTTCTCAACATCAAGTTTGGTTGCACCATCTGTCCAAACCATGTCAGCTGAAGATGTTACAAGTACATCAGATATGGATATAAATAGCTTACAGTTTCCTCGTGCGCTGGCTCTACTTGAAAATGCTGGGAAAGTTGTCGGACAAAGCAATTTTCTAAAAGCATTATCTGGGAGGCTTAATCACACTACAGAGCCCTCCCTAGATCCTTCTCTTCGAAGATTAACAATGCTTTACTATCCTCGCAACCATAGCAGTTTTTCAGCATCTGAACGGCTAAGTCCGTCACTATTTCTCTGGGATACATTAAAATATTCCCTGGTATCTACAGAAATTGCCTCTCGAGGCAGGATGTCTAGTCACTCTTCTGAATCCAAGTCCTGCTTAGAATCTTTGCGCAGTGAACTTAATTCATCAAGTGGATTCATACTGTCCCTATTGTTCCGTGTTGCTCACTCTGCACGAAATTTGAATCACCTTGAGCTTCTCCTTAGATTTGAAGGTATTCAACTATTAGCAGGCTCTATTTGCTCTTGCGTTTCTGGTTATAAGGACATCCTAAGTGCTACTAAGCGAAAAGGTACGTTGTGGACACTTCAATCCCCTTTTCACATATTTCCTACATCTTTAGGCATCTTTCCTATATTTTGAAGTGCCTAGCAGTTTTCACTTCTAGTAGGTACAATGAGATTTCTGATCACAAATTTGGAGTTGATGAAATTTATATCAATTTTCATTTGAAGTGATCCAATTTTTAATCATGTTGCTTATTACATGCTACTGCTTCTGTCATGGAACATATTAATAGAAGTCTTTATGCAGTGAAACTATTCATTTTCTTGCTTTGTTTTATTGATTGTTATATAGGGTAGAATCTGCATTATATTTTTTTTTTTGTGATTCAGTTTTCACCTTATCTATGATTCTATTGGTTCTTGATGAAAGTCATAGGTGTTATTGACTGTTGGCTTTCCATGACATATCGGCAGTAGGGATATATGCATTGGATATGTGTAATAGTCGCTGATCAGACCATATTTTGAATAATCAAGGCTGTTCTTGACAAGTTAAAAAATTGCTCATATAAGAGACCACTATTGCTTTTATGATGGCCTTCGCTAATGGTTGTCAAAAGAAAAATAAACTGACAAGGGTGAGATTTACAGCCTTGTATAATTGTGTAACTGTCATGAACGGGCATTTAAGTGGAACTAACCTAAAGCGATCTTTGCTTCAAGTGGAACTGTCCAAAAAGAAAAATTTGTCTCTGGATTTGTTAGAAATTGTTGAACGTAGATGTTTGAAACAAAGGCGAGATTCAAGAGGCAGTATTTTTTTTAGTTGTCTTGAGGCACCAGAATCTCATTTTGTTGTGACTTATGCAGTACACTTCTATGATTGATTTTATTGTACCAGACGACTCATGAATTATTCTCTATGTCTTGTGCAACCTTCTCTTATCCATTGCAGACGATATATCTTTTTTAACCCTTCGCACATTATCCATTTTCAACAGGCACTTTGCCACCTCTGGTTGATCCATCCAGTGAGGGAGGACTCTTCCCTGATATCCAATTTTGGAAGCAATGTGCTGATCCAGTCCTTGCCCAAGATCCATTTTCGTCATTGATGTCTGCACTATTCTGTCTACCTGTTCAATTTCTGTCATCGACTGAATTTTTCATCCCTTTTGTCCATCTATTCTATGTTGTTTGTGTCATTCAGGTATGCTGTTTTGCATTGCCTTCTCTGAGGATTTGCGGATTGTATGTCATTTATATTAATTTATAGCATGTTCCTGCATGCATTTTTTTTTTTGTGTAGGCCCTGATAACATGCTATGGCGAAGAAACTTTTGACCGGTCTAGCTTCAATGACTGCCTTCTTAATGATGTTTGCAAGACAATGTCAGGATACGACGTTGCCAGAGAGTATTTTGTTTCTAAGTATATCAATCCCTCTTGTCATCCAAAAGATATGGTGCGGAGATTGACGTTTCCTTATCTCCGGAGGTGTGCATTGCTTTGGGAGCTGCTAAGATCGTCATCTGCTGCACCTTTGTATGATAGTTCCAACATTTGGGAAGGATCACATCTTTATCTGAGTAATAGCACACAAGATGGCAATTCCTCGCTGGCAGTAGAACTGAATGGGATAAGAGAACTGGAAGACTTATTTCAGATTCAGTCACTGGACCTGATTCTCCGAGATGAATCTGTACATATGCTTGCCCTAAAATGGTCTCAACATTTCTATGAAGAATACAGTACCCGTAAATATAGAGGAGCTATCTTTTCTACCCCTGCAGTTCCATTTAGGCTAATGCAACTACCACCTGTCTACCAAGTTCTCCTAGAAAGGTTTAGTCTAATTCTATTCTGCAATACTCTTGGTGTGTATTGTGCCTACCTTTTGTATTTTGGATGTAACGAGATACCATTCTTTTTACCACTAGATACGTCAAGATGCAATGTCCTGATTGTGGCTCGGTGCCTGATGAACCAGCATTATGTTTACTGTGTGGCAAACTATGCTCACCTAGCTGGAAACCATGCTGCAGGTGATTGTACTTTGGTTATTTCAATTCTTATCCCAGCTGTTGGGGTTCTTTTCCCTCAATTTTTTTTTAAAAAACACTATAGGGGTTCTGTATGAGTTAGCAAATGCTAAGCCTTTGTTCTTGTCTATTCTTTGTAGGACTGGTAAATGCCTCAATCATGCATTACAATGTGGTGCTGGTGTGGGCATATTTCTTTTAGTGAGGGTATGTATTAGGTCATTTACTCTTATCAGGTGAAGTTGTTATGGCTCCTATATTTTTCTTACATCAAACTGCATTCTTTGATGGATTTTCTGTGCAGAAAACTACAATCCTGTTGCAGCGATCTGCTCGCCTTGCCTTATGGCCGTCTCCCTATCTTGACACCTTTGGGGAGGAGGTATTGATCAATTTCTTAATATACACTTGTGTTTATGGATCTAGGGCTTATTTGTTGCAATATTTGCTGAATTCACCTCCCGCTGATGGGCCTACTTGTGATCTTTGTTGCCATCTGGTTGCTATTCTCATGCCAATCTCCCCTATGCCAGAAGTTTCTTATCCACAAAATTGCACACTTTCACAATGCACATGAAGTCAAAACATCTCACCTAAATCCAAAGTCATTGCTATGGCTTGATGTACCCAAGCTTTGTAAAGGCCATCACTTTTTTTCTCGACCCTGACCCTGAGGAGAACCCTGTGTTTTCCCTAGGGCACCTTAATTTCGTTTTTACAACAACAACTAAGCCCTCAATCCCAAGCAAGTTGGGATAGGCCATTGGGTATACTGATACTGGGTAGCCTGGAAACAAGCTGAAACAGGTAGTTGCCGACAAATTGATGCTCCCTGGCCTGAAAATAAGCTAGGCACTAAAGACCATCGCTATAGGCCATGGGGTATACTGATACTCTCAATTTCTGTGTAACAATCATGTCATTGCTGTCGAGGTATTCTTTCATCTGAATCCTACAGGATCACCCTTCACGTAGCTGTTGAACATGAATTTCGATGATTGACAGGATACAATTGCACTTCTAATCATATTATGTAATAAATGGCATCATCATGCCATATTGCTGGGGCAAAGCTGGGTTGTAGGCTTGTAGCCCAAGCAGTGTTTATTGAGGTGATGAATGTACACAAGTTGTTAAGATTGCCTGGAAGCAGATTTCGTTTTCTATTTCCTGGACAAAATGGCCAGCTCGCAAGGCAGTGTCGTGAGATAAATGCCCAAATACTACATCTGATGCTAGCCAATGAGAAAACAAGGACTACTATCATACATTAGAAGTGAGTATTCCCTGCCTTATGGATTGTTTTTTGTTCTGATGCAGGATCATGAAATGCAAAGAGGAAAGCCGTTATATCTTAGTCCAGAAAGATATGCAGCCCTGACATATCTGGTACAGGTCCACCATGTTTCCTGTATATTTTCCTGATTTGTCAATCACGAATTTTCCCTGTCATCACTAATGGGACACATGGCCTTATATATGGTAGGTGGCGTCTCATAGCCTTGATCGAACTTCTGAAGTCCTTCGGCAAACAACCATCAGCTTTTACGGATCTGATTAGTTTCCAAGAAAAAGTGTCAAAAGGTTTGGACTACATATATTTGTAATGCTTGATTCTAAAATGCAACATCTTTATTTCTCCCATTTACTTCTTTTCTTTTTTTGGTCGTTATGGATTTTGAAAAGTGTTCTCTGTTGGATGCTAAGGGATTTGATGGATAGGCATGCTTTACCTATTTTATGTTAAGAAAAATGTTGTTTAATACATCCACCACAGAATCCAGAAACAGTAAGCAAAAGTAGAAATTGGTTTATCTAAAAAAAAATCTGGTTTGAGTTTAGGAATAACCTTATTATATACTCCGTATTAGATCTATCGGACAAAGTATGCTAGATTCTCCCAAGATTGTTTACTGGCATATTGCCCAACATTAAGTCCGAGATGAGTCTTGTTGAGGGGTGTAGGGATGACCCATACCCTTGTCTTTCTAGTTAAAAAATAAAAATAAAAACTGGATATTCAGTTTTCTCACTAAAAATAAATCTTCAGTTCATTATTTTGATCTAGAGGAGAGCCCCATCCCCATCCCTTGTAAATACTTGAATTTTAACTGGTCTATTGGCTTCACAGCTTCGAGCTGGTGACCATTTACAATCATTTTCTTTTGGGGTCTTGTACTCTTGTTTACTTATCCGAGTCTATTGCAACCGGCTTGGTTGTAAATCTGAATGGTTGTATAGTTTGGACTATTGCTGCCGATGGTTCTGATACTGCAACATGATTCTCTCCACCATGTCCTACCGGATTGGTACTGCCAAAAGGTGCAAAACATAACAATTAACAAGTGGGTAGATGAGTTGATATTGATTTGATTAGTTTAGAAAATTTTCATGTTAAACAAAGACTGATAAGCTCTTTTGAATCTGATATCGTTCTTCCTCTTGTGCATATTTGTCACTTGCTCGTTTTTTTTTTTTTTTTGACAGAGCCTTTTGAATGCGCATATCTTCTGGGACTTTAGTTCAGCTTCATATCCATGCTTCAGTGGCAATGGAAGTGTATCCCAAGGTAATAATCAAAAGCTCTTTGCTAACGACTGTCTAGTATCTTTATTTTAGCTTCTGATTGTTGTGCTCCCGTCCAGATGACGGTGTGGATCCTGCAGGCTTGCTACCAGGCGGTGCTTTGCAAACCCTCGTGTGCATCATGTACAGCGATTTTTCATGCTTTTTTGTTTATGGCTCGTTGTTGGCAAGTGGATAACGGGCCAGCCTGTTGGCCTTGTAAAAATCCAGTGACTGACCGCATGGTCTGTACAGTATCTACAGTTTATCAGTATGAAATGCAGGCATCTCTGTGCCATTTCCTACCTGTACCTTCTGTTAACAGGCATCTGTGTGCCATTTCCTATCTGTACCATCTGTTAATCTTGTGGTCTGTTGAATTAGGAGCCTCGAGTCTTCTTTTATCCGAATCAAGTACTTCATACATGGATATAGTGTTAAGCTGATACAGCAAAGATTTCCAGCCCTCCTAGCATTTTAGGCGGCGTGGATGTCTTCTGTTGCAAACACATCATATTTCTACAAAGTGGAGTGTCTGTGTATCGAACACGTCGTTCGAAGCTCGATTTGCCTTGCAGACATGGGCAGTCAGCCTACACTGCTACGATAGGATCAGCCCGTGTACGGGCATCATTTTGTTTCCTCCTCCTTCCTCGCCATGGAAGATGAAGATGGCTCATGTTGAACCATCGAGGGAGCTGGAGAGGAGAATAGAGACGTTACAGGGTGGCAATTGAAGGCTGGTGTGACGCATACCGTACTACCATCAGAGGGAAGAAGCAAAAGGTCGAGCCTGCTTCAATGGCCATGGAGGCAAGGAACAATAAGCTCGTGAGATCTAGGGGAACAAAGGACTAAAAGCTACAGAAGAGATACTGGAGATGAGGGGAGGATATGGGCTTTCAATTTTGCTATTTCTTGCTACCGGATTGTGCTTACTGCAGGTGGATCTAGAGGGAGAGAACGGATGCCATGGGAGAAGGGGAGAAGCTTTGAGCAGACGTGCTATGGGAACCAACGAAGATGATGGGATGCGGCCGTCTGGATAAGGACCAAGCCATCTCACGTTTTGATAGGTTATTTGCATCTAAATCCTTTATCTTTATATAAATCAATAAATCATGTAAAATTGTTTTGATTATATAAATAATGGAAGAAAAACAAGAGAGAAAAATAAATAGATCAGCTGACGTAGGGCGAAGGTAAAAGAGAATAAAAGAACTCCTGTCAGCCGTTAAGATTATAGGGCCATAGCCCCATAGGTATGGGCTTGATCTGTGTTTAATAAAAAAAACTCTCTTTGATTATTTATATCGCATAATATAATTTATAGTTATCTTCTAACTTACCGGCGCAACGAAGTGCGCCTGATTTTCTAGTAAAATTTATAAATTTATGGTACTGGTAGCCCTGCTTTTGCTTACTGTTTGCATTAGACAAGCGCTTGAGCTCGCCAATGGCCTCCCGCTGGCTTGCGTTGTCTTCGCAGACAGACTCGCAGTTAGAATGTTAGTAGTACATAAGAAGCTGCTATATCTACATACGGCGTCTAACACCTTCATGTGGGGAGCTCGCTGGCAGCCGGTCCTTGTGTGTCCGTGTCACCAATCAGTTTCGAGTACCCGGAATGGCAACGGGACAGTCTTCACTGCCTTACTTTCCAACATTGTTCAAGTGCTCATTCTCCGGCCCGTAAATCAGTCAAAAATACAGTATCGTGCACTGAATAGTCTAAAGCTGATGCAGCAAAGCTTTGCGAGACGGAGAGCGTTTTTGCTAGCGTGGATGCCTTTTGGTGCTCACACGTTGAGTTTTACCGACGTGGTGCAGTTACAGTGAGGAACGTGGATGTTTGTGAGCCGCATGTATGCTGAATGGCCCATGTGTGGGCCTAATATTCTTGCCTCCTGGTTCTTCCACCATCGGCCCGACCCGCCTGGCTCTGCCCGTTTGATCGATGGACCTTGACCTATGGCTCCCTTCCTTCCTCAGCCTGTTGTAGGCCCACCCCACAGGAGTCCTTCCTGGTTTGTGGCTGGTCATCAAATCTATGTTCGGTGACACCTAGCATCAAAGAAGAGAGAAGACACGGAGACAGGACCAGAAGAGACCAGACACAGAGGGGATAATAGCTCACATGCGACGTCTTTCATCTCTATTCTCTGAGATATAACATTGTTGGATGGAATAGCTTATGTTTGACGGTTAGAATGACCCATATAGCCACGACCCGACACGGCTGTTTTAATCCCTTAAGTAGTTAACGGTTATAGATTATATTCGAACGTGGGACCCGCCAGTTGAACATTGTTCTGTGGGACCCACTACTTATCTACGTTACTCTTAAGAGACCTAGCCAGCCCTTCACTCCTGTTCTTATGCCCTGGCTCCGATATTACCGTTGCCTCCTCCCTTCCCCTGTTCTTCCTCGCGCACCTTCTTCTTCCTCTTCTCCGGCAACGGTCCACGTCGGCGGCGATGAGCGATGTTCAGCTCCGCTTCTGGCTTCCAAGAAGGCCCTCCAGAAGGAATGACCGCGTTATGGAGAATTTCCTTTGAGTTTATGCCCCGACTGCCCTCGCCCAGATCCACTGAAACGCTTGACATGTGTGCGCTCGCGGATGGACAATATTGGTCGGGAATTTGTGAAATACGAGAGCAAGCTATTTAAGAGGAAGGATGGGAAGGTAGGGTTTGTTTTAATTTGGCGTGATTTGAATTTTGTAGTTTCAAATTGGATTTTAGGGTTTGCCTTCCTCATTTCAGGATTTGAAACCCCGCGGTCATTTTGAGTTGGTGAATTCGTACATTCGGGATCGAGGGCTTGAAGTTCAAGTGCTCTCCCCAATTGAACCAATCCCGGCTCGCATGTCATCCGCTGTGGAGGAGGAGATCTCAAACATAGCTGATGATTTTTTGGTGAATGAGAGTTGCAAAAATTGAACAAGCAGTTGAGCCAGATTGTGGAACTGAATAAGCAGTAAAGCCTGATTGTGGAATTAAAGAAGCAGTCCAATATTATGGCTGACGCATTTTATGTTTGTATAGTTGCCATTTTTTTGTGTTGGTAATCAGGTTTGGAATTTAGATTTAGATGTGGGGATGTTTGAATATAGATTTGTAATCAAGTTTGTTCAGTTGCATGCTCCGTTGACTGTGCGTTGACTCTGGCGACTTTAACCTCAGTCCGTCTCCCTGCTCTCACCCCAGTCCCAGGCCAACCTTTGCAACCCATAGTTTATCATACGAGCGCGGCCCATAGTTTATCATACGAGCACGGCCCGTAGTCATCCACTCGCCTCGCCGCTCCCACTCGAGGCCCATCTGCTATTCATAAAAGCACGGCCCATCTGCTATTCATAAGAGCACGACTCATCTGCTATTCATAAGAGCACGACCCATCAGTTTTAGGCCCTGTTTGGTTTGGATTTTAAAACAACTTATGCTTCTGCTTCTGAAAAAAATAATTATAGTACAAGAAGTAGTATCAAAGAGACCCTTAGATATTTATTGATAAAAGTGGATTACAAATATAGATTATCATCCACAGATTATATATTAGTTGCATACGATAAGGAAAAAGTAGCAGAGGAGGCCAACTGGATTGGTTACAAAATTTGGTCTTGATGACCTAGATTTCTATTGGTCTGTCGTCTACTACTCTATTCCTCATCATCGAAAAACCGGAGCAGTATATTGTCCGCTCCTAACTCGTCGGCGATGGTAGTCGCTGTGGGCATGTATTCCCACAGCATATCGTCGAAGTCGTCGTTGTCGGTGGTCGGAGCGAGGTGGAGGAAGTTCTCACCGGAGTCCAGGTGGACCAGGCTTAGCGCATGGACGGCACCTTCACGGGCACCGATTCTGGTGAGGTCCCACGCACGCGTCGGGATGTCGCGAAGGCGAGCAGCCACGGTGTCGCCGCGGAGGTTCATCTCCTCCTTGGCGATGGCGACGGCGTCCTCAATCTGGTCCAGCTGGGCCGTCAGAGCTGAGCGGGCAAGGATCCAAGAAGAAGTCAAAAATCAAAAGCAGAGAGAGAAAAGGGGATGGAATAGCTAACATGCTACGTACCAGATACTTTGGCGTCTGGTGCGGCTAGGCGAGCACGTGCGGTTTCCGCCTCCTGCTCCACCGCCGCCAAAGCAGCTACGAGAGACCCTGGGAGAGCAGAAGGGGCAGGTGGAGGAACAGGGGGTGGTGGAGCTGTCCCATGGCCATCACTACATAAGAACAAGGATAACAATGATTAGAAACGGGAATAGAAGAAGGCTAGGAGGAGATCACCATGATGTGGGATTACCCCCTAGCGGTGTTGTGGATTCCATCCCGGAGGAGACGGGACATGGCGCTAAGGTTCGTAGCCGTCCATCGGTGGGGAGGGTGGGAAGCTTTACGGCGTCAGGAGGCGAGAGGAATGGTTGATCCGAGTGACAGTCCTCCCGTTTTATAGACCAGAATGGGTAGGAGGCAAGAGTCCGGGGGGAATGTGATGGAGCCCGAGGAGAATACGAAGGAGCCCGAGGAGAATGTGAAGGAGCCTGAGTCAATATCGTTTGCGTGTGACCGGGCCTGTTCGTTTCCTGATTGGCTCGCCAGTTTGGCGCGTGATCAATGCTGCGCGCTGCAGACGATGCGTGCTGGCCATACCTGTTCTATCAATTCTGCCATTCTTCTCACATCGTCTAATCAACATTAAATCGCACGCCAGGGGCTGTTCGTTGCAGGGTCAAAAAGTTTGAGTTCCTTCGCATTCTCCCCACCTCAACTTATTCATGGCTCTCAATTAATCTTACTATTTAGGATTACTAAACAAAATAACAAAATGTAATTACAAATCATTTATATAGATAGGTTGTAAATTTTTTCACGAATCTAACGATGGTAATAAATCGATGTGTAAACTGCGCGAGGTCGCTGAAATATGGATCCGATATTCTATTCGGCCCACCGCGCAGTCTCCCTTAGGAAACGAACACCCTCACCACCGACGGTGAAAATAGAAAGAGAAATGGTATAATGTAAACTGCGCGAGGTCGCTGAAATGTGGGTTTGATGTTCTATTCGGCTACCGCGCAGTCTCCTTTAGGAAACGAACACCCCCACTAGCCGACGGTGAAAATAGAAAGAGAAATGGTACAGTGTAAACTGCACGAGGTCGCTGAAATGTGAGTCCGATGTTCTATTCGGCCCACCGCGCAGTCTCCCTTGAGAAACGAACACCCCCACCAGCTGACGATGATAATAGAAAGAGAAATGGTACAGTGTAAATTGTACGAGGTCGCTGAAATATGGGTCCGATGTTCTATTCAGCCCACCACGTAGTCTCCCTTGAGAAACGAACACCCCGGCCCTACAAGAGTACGCTCTCAGATTCTTTATTTCGTGTCCGAGCTGCAGAAGCGCACTACAGGAGTATGCTTTTCGTTTATTCAATATTTTAACGATTTATATCTCAACAAATATAGCAAGTTGGTTGTTATATTTTAATACATAATGTGGCTTTCCGTTTATTCAATATTTTGAATTTTAGATCATGTAACTGATATGAAAGTTTAGCTTAATGACACTAGTAATTTGAGGTTAATATGGAAAAATTATTTTAATAAATTCTAAAAATTTTACTACATGGGTAGAAACATGTGTTACATGTATATACGAGAATGCAGATCCTAACTTTTCATCTCTATTTCTCTTAAAAAAATAATTTTATACTAAATTTATGAATATTTAGGCGATTTTTAATTCTAAAACTATAAGGATTTTGAAGATGAGATTTTGCATGTGGTTGTTTCATGTGACATGCAACCACCCTATATTTTTTATATATTTTTTTATATTATAAAAAAAAGTATGTTCAAAATGGGGTAGCCCATTCATAATGTATGAACATTATACATACATTCATGTGATATGAATATTGTATATACATCTATCACTCTAATACAGATACACATGGTTGAAACCGGCACAAAAGAATAGAGTTATATTTTATAAGATCGTAGAAACAAAAATAATAAAATTTGGACTTGAAACTTGAGATTTATCCGTATTTGAAGATTTAATTACGAATTGAAAAGAAAAAAGTGAACACTCGGCAAGAACAGACGAAGAACTCGACGCCAACATGTGGGGATGACTTGTCAGCGAGTTGTGCAATGAGGCCCGTTGATGAAGTCAGCCCAAGAGCCCAAGACGGGATGGTCTGGAGCCCAAGACGCCCGTTTATGATTTCGGATTAATTAAAAAAGCTCGAAAAAATTCAAAAATTCAAAAAATTCAAAAAATTGAAAAACCTATTCGGATTGATATTGTAGGTGCAGTAGATATTATCATTCGAGTTTGAGGATATTTGGAGAAGATCGAAAAAATAGTCGTACTAGAAATGAGGCAGTTTGGCCTACCATAGAGGCCGTTTGGTCAAAAATCGAAAAAATTCAAAAATTCAAAAAATTGAAAAAACCTATTGGGATTGATGTTGTAAGTGCAGTAGATGTTACCACTCGAGTTAGAGGTTATTTGGAGAAGATAAAAAAAATGGTGCATACATATTTACAAGCAAATCATTCTCACAAATTTCACGCTTTAGAATACAAATTATAGTTCAATCTTACACACAAATTTCACCTTTCACTCGATTTTCTCTTCTTCCTACCACTTGATTATGCAGGCACATCACACAAAATCCTCATGCTCTTGGTTTTCTTCGCGTCACTAGGACTAGGCCGCCGCATGCACACCACAAATTGGGATGGTGAAATGTTTTTTCTCCTAAAACTTACTTTGGCTTTTCGGGAGTGTAGCGGCATTTAGCGGATCCAGCTCGGTGGCCAAGTTTCTGACACATCTTGCATCTATTTTTGTTGCCTTCCTGTGCCCGTTTTGATTTATCATCTTTTTTTCCCCTCTTACTACTGCTACCTTTCTCGTACCAAGCCTTGTATCTGCTCATTTTAGGCCTGTGAGCCTTTCTTTTGGCAAGGGGAGGGGGGGGGGGGATACATTAAAAATTTAAATTTTACTTCAGACCACTGAGACTGATCTGTAAGTGGTGCTATTGGAGTTGTATATGCAGCCTTGAATCTTGCTACTAAATAATATTTATGCAGATAAGGGTGCATGTTTACCTTCGGCTTACCAGCCAAGAAGGGTATGGCATGTTCACAAGGTTTTTCAGTGTGTTGCCACTCGAGGCATGTGCATTCATGTTGACCAATGTTAACCACATGCTTCCTTCCAGTCTTGGTATCTCTCACTTCAACGTCCCACAAAGAAGAACTCTCAACAACCATATGTGCAAGATTTCTGCTCTGGTTAATCACTTGTTGAACCACTGCTGGAAGCTTATCCCGTTGCAAAGCATCATCTATTCTTCTCCTCAATTTCCACATCCGCATGATCATGATCCTGATTTCGTCAACCATGTCATGCACATGCAAGTCTTTCAACTGTTTCACCTTGTTGTTAAAACTTTCAGCCAAATTGTTATTGATATGGTCACACTTGATGGCCGTATTAAATCCTGACCTATACCACAACAAGGAATGGTATATTTTCTCCCATTGCTCAAACTCAGGATCTGCTGCATACACCTTGGCAAGGTGATGATCATGCAGACTTTTTGCTATAAGCTCTTGTTGCTGGCCACAGCCGCCCAAAAACTTCTCCTTTATAACCCTTCATCACATTCAACCATATATGACCGAAGCACTCCCTCTTCTCAGCATGTGGAAATGCACTCTTGACTGCATTTTCTAGCCCTTTACAAGCATCAGTGTGTATAGCTAAAGGTGCCACTGGGCCAATGCATCTTTTCAACTGCATCATGAACCATGTCATGAAGCATCTGACTTAGATTGAAACATGCCAATAGCAACAGGAAACATCCAGTTATGTCCATCTAGAGCATTGCATGCTACCAATTGACCAGTCCACTTTCCAGTCAAAAAAGATGAGTCTACGCTCAAATATGGCCTACACCCTGTTTTGAAGCCATCAATGCAAGGCTTTAAAGCCATAAAAAATTTGGAGAAATACACCTTACCATCAGGTGCAACCTCTGCATCTATCTCTACAACACTGCCAGGTGACCTCTTCTCCATCTCTACCTTGAAACTATACAACATCCTGAACGTATTTGTCCAATCATCATATAACTCTTTCATTGCCCTCTATTTTGCCTTCCATACTGTGGTATATTTTACTTTAATAGGGAACTACTTCTCCAGGTCTACTCTCAGTTTCTTTGCAGTAGTGTTTGGTGTTTTGGCTAAAATAGGACTGATCTTTTATGCAATCCAGGCCTGTGATGTCATCTTTGATACAACCTGTGAACTAGTAATACAAGTATGTTCATGTGGCATTTGATTAACCCTGATGGTACCTACACCAGGTTGTTTTCTAGTAGAAATGTACCACTTGCAAGGCTTTGCACCCCTATCAAAGCCTCTGCACTTTGCATAAAATTTCTTTGTATCTGTCCACACAGTCTTGGCGTTAAACTCCCTCCTCACTGCATAAGTCTTGAAACACATCCTAAACTTTATCATGCTTGGAAAACACTTTCCTACTTTAATTACAGGATTGTCTGAGTCATATAGATTTATGAACTCATCATCATTGTAATCATCTACCTCATCAGCAGCTTCGTTCATCAACTCTGGATCCACATCATCAGAACCAACAGCCGCATTAGTCCCATCCCTCTCCTTCTCCTTCTCATTGTATTTATCATCTATTGGAATTCCTAAAATTTTGGCCATCTCAGTGTCAGCCATTGGTACAATGACCAAATCAGTACGCTCTTGCAGTTGTACTGAATTCTAGTCGTCAACAACCATATTTGCAGCACCATCACATCCCTCTTGTGTATCATCAGCAAACACTGTCACTTCGGTTGAAATGGGATCTATCTGTCTACTTGCAGCCCAATCGTCATCTGCAATCTGCATAGCCAACTTTGATGGCACATATCTAACACAAGAATCAGATTTCAGATCCACCAGCTCGGCAAGAAATATAACACGTTTACTTGTCTAGCCGTCTTGCCGATCAATTTCATCGACAAGCGCTTCGCCATCCTCCATTCTTACATCGCCCTTCCATTCATCGAAGTGTATCAATGCCACTTGTTGCTCCGGACCCCAAGGAACACTCTCCCTAATTTTATCCACCAAATTCCTCACTGCTTGCGCTTCTTGGTTGACAAGGCCCGGCGGGTCGATCTCTGCATAATCAACCTCCCAACTAACCAATCTCTCCTGCTCTATGGCCCTCAGGCTACCATCAGCTAGCTTCACGACAGAGAAAAAGGGGAATTTATCGGACCATTCGAAGCTACGCCGCTCCCCCCTGTTTCGACAATGGTGAGAGAATGTCAAAAATTGGAAGCAAAAGAGCTCTAATCGAAAGCAAAATCAGCACGAGGTGTAAAGATGATCTCGAATTTGTCTCTCCCTGCTCCATTTATTTTGGGCGTTCTATCTGTTTTGGGGCTATCTGTTTTTTTGTCACACTATTGCAACTCGGGCAAAATCGGGCGTGAATACGCCAGATTCGGGGCTCAACTCGGATGGGAATACGACTAGGGGGCGATTTGACTCACCTCAGAGGTCGCTGAGGACCTAGACCGCGCGGCGCCGGAGAAGGATGTGTGGTGCTCTGAGGGCGCGCGCTGCCGGAGAGGGATTGGTATGTCGCTCAGAGGAAGCAATCGCAGGAGGTCTTCGGCCGGTCCAGCAGACAGACTCGCGCCACCGAAGGGAGCCAACACCGGAGATAGCACTCTGAGGTTGCCCTGTCAGAATTTGCCGCTGCTCAGATGGCGCGAAACTAGTATTTGGTCGGTCCGTCAGACAGATTCGCATGACACAACGTTTCGACTGGGTCCCACGGCCGCTAACAACCAAATTCACAAAGTTTCGACTGGGTCCCACGGCCGCTAACAACCAAATTCACAAAGCTATGTCGTGCCTCAACCAATTCCCACAAAAAACGTCGCATGTGAGCTATTGGCCCGACACAGAGTGGCATGTGCCTTCTTTAATTCATCGTGAATCCACATTGTTTGGAAAAAAGAAATTACCAACCACTTTTAAGGGAGAGAGCAATCAACTCCTTCACGTAATCACATTTGACGTTCAATTATACGATTACCTTCTAAATTGCTTAGAAGTATGAAATAATTATCAACTAAATTCAACCTTTTTCATATTCGATTGAAAACATAGATATTCTTCGTAATATTTAATTCACAAATAGTACTCTTTTAATTTCTTTTTTTTGTTGTGTTTATGACTCATCATTTTGCATAAATGTATTTAGTCCATAAATTTGAATAACACATAGGGATCAAATCAAACTAATGATTGAGCTAAACAGATGCACAAGCTATCTTATTGGATCTTTATCAAAAACTTTCTCGACAAATGAAAGTGCTCGAGGAGTTTTACTCTCCAAAATATTGATCATTAGTTTTAAAAAATTATTGACCAATAGTTTAATCCAACAATTTAGATTCGATAATCTAAACACATAACTACGGATCAATAATTTATCAGTTTGAAGATAATATTGGAAAAATAACATTTCTATATTCATAATAATAATTTTATATTTTTATGAATAAAAATAAATTAGTAATATGATTAATAATTATTTTTTTAAAAGATTAACTAATATTTTAATAATTTGGTAGGATTAAATTTTTATTGTAAAACAAATATAAAATTATTTATAATGGTGCAATTATGAAAATACCCACAAACTATTGGTCAATAGTTTCTCAAAACTAATGGTCAATATTTTGGATAGTAAAACTCCTCAAGTGCTCATGTTTTCTTGATATTATCTGATATTTGCTTTTGATTGCTAAGATAGAACTATTCACTGGTGTAAAATAAATGGATGACTACCAAAGTGCCGTGCATTGCTATGGGCTTGAAAAAGAAAAAAGTTATTCTTGTCAGCACATATGCTCCCAGTTTTAGTCAGTCAATTTACCTGTAGAAGTTCCAGTGTGCTCGTGTGGAGCCTATCATTTTCTTTCCTTACGTAGTTATTTCTAGAGACCCTATAATGGCAGTGCTCCTAAAGTTACTGACTTATTGCTAATTTTTTCCCATCATACTTTCTTTGGCACTATAGGATCTTTTAAAGTTGGTGCAGTTTTCCACTCCTTTGGAATAACTATTTTCACACAAAATGTTGTACCATAGAAGCATAGTAGACAGACTTGTCCTTCAAGACTAGCTCGTCTTGGAGCCACGAGTTCTTTGATTTTGGAATTTACATGCTCCGGTCCTTGACCAGGGGCGGATCCAACGTGTGGCGAGCTCGGACGGTTGTCAGACCTGCCCGTCGGCAGGACCTTTCACCCTCGCTCTTGTCCATTGTCCGTTGCCGTTGGTGTCATGGAGTCCAGGTGGGCGAGCTGCAGGAACGTTGGTCCATAGAAAAAGGAGGCTAGCAAACAAATCAATATTTTTCTAATGAGATTTAGTGGGCTTTTTCTCTTAATAACAACTAAATCAGTAACTAATCTAGACATTATGTTTTGTCTATGGCCCACTTGCCCACAAAGCTGCCTTCGATTGATTTTACGCCTCTATTGTTCACTATGCGTACAATCACGTCATCAGCATTAGGTAAAAAACGAACAATGGCAAGTGCAAGAAAGGGTATATGGATCAGCAGCACGAGATGGAGCGCAGAAGGCGCAACCAGCAACTCCATCGCAGCCACAAAGAATTTCAGCTTAATGTGAGAAAACATCCTTTTTAAGGTAATTCTTAGTGACAAAATGTCATTTTTAATTAAAAAATATCATCTTATTACTGTATCATGTTTGTTTCAATAGTTAGTACTGATATGTTTACCATAGCTGAATTTCAATTCTAGATCCGCCACTGCCCTTGACCAAGTCCCAGTAGAGCTGGTAAACAGTGACACCTGAAGATGCAGCAACGGCCATCTATATCCACAACGGCAATGATAAAGCTAGAGTTCTATGAACCCAAGTACCATTCAGCTTCAAGCTTGGTGGTTAGAGCATCTGAGTAGCATACTGCAGACCCGGATTTGACTCTCTGTGAGAATGAATTAATTGGGTTTGAAATAAAAAAAATAAGTTGGGAGCTTTCCCTACGGACTTCAGTAAAAAAAACATACACATGTTGATTTGGCTAGCTCTTGGTTAAAAGAAGTGGTGCACGTGATTAATTTTTGATGGTGCACATAAGGTGGAAACTTGAGGCAATCATTAAAATTTGCTTTGAACCCGAGTGCCACGTGCCATGGCACACGGGTAAGCCTATGTGGCTTCGTCTACGGTGTTGGTGCTGCATCGTGCTTCAACCTGGCAGACCATGGCAGCCACATACTTGCCGGCATTAGCGAGCTGGTGGCATGACGCCCTTCGTCCATGTACCTCCTTATACACTGATAAGATAAACATAACGCGACACGAATTAGTTTAGACAAATTGTCATTTTCTACGCTGTTAGTTGAAGACTTGGTTTGTGACTGGATTACTGGATTAGAGACCTGCATTGCTCGCCTGTAGTAAGGCAAGAAGGAGATCACACAGGCCAGGTGCTTCAGCTGTCGACTGCTGGAGTGCTGGTACATGTCTCGTATTGGTGAATCCGCATGCTTACAGCAGTGAGGTAGCAAGCTACGAATTCCACATGCCAGATATAATGCTACATATAGTCAGTTTTATAGTGGGTCTATATATAATTATGTAGGATTTTTGATAATATGAAAGAGAGAGAAAGATGAGAGAAAAAGATAGTTGTTTGTTGCATCCATCTCATGTGCTAATTTTAGAAGTATGAGGTGACTTTTATACTATTATACGAGTTGTAGTTGTCTTACAACTCATAAATATTTCTTTTTTCATCAATAATAAATAACTATGGGATTACTATGAGACTAAGGTTCTATTTGAATCTCTCCCGTTTTTTAGAAATCAACTTTTTAAAAACTGGAGGGTTTCTGAACATACTAATTTATTCTCTAATAGCAAAATACTCGTGCGTTGCTACGGGTCTTTGTTAAAAAAATTTATGGTTAGAATGTTTTTTGTAACTGTAAAAGATTTTCAATTAATCAATTTTTTGGCCTGAGCATTTGTTCTATTTTTATTTTGCTTTACCTTTGAATATTCATTATAATAATTTTGAAGTGAGTTATTATTAGAATTTTTGTTATTAGTTTTCATTCAAAATATGATATAAATCATAAAATAATAGATGATTAATTGTTGTTAGTATGAAATATCGAATTGAAATCGGAGTCCAATTCAACAAAGGATTAGAAAATGGTTAAAAAAAGACTCAAACTGATTGGTGAATCATTATAGGATACAAACTGAATACGACAATGTTACAGAATATCTGAACGTGAAAAAAGTGATCTAGACGACCTCACCTCAATTAATATATTATAGAGATTTCTAAAAACCAATTTCTCAGTTTCTAAAAAACCAAGAGTCTTCCTTTTTCTTTGCAAAAGAACCAAGAGTCTTCCTTAACCTACCTAATACCCATTTTTGGCCATCAACTAACTAAAAATTGGTTTCTAGATTTTTAAAATCAGAATCCAAACAACCCTACTCATCATCCAAACAGAGCCTAAAATAACTGTCCATTATACATATGATATAATAAATTATCTTAAAATTATATATCATGTATGAGGTGAACTATGAGACAACACCGTTATAATTGTTTTTAGAAACAGGAGGTGGAAGAATGGAAATACCAGTTCACTTATAAGAAAATCAGCACGCAAGCAGTGGTGAAGCTTAGAAGGGGCCAAGGTAGGCCATGCCCCTCCCCCCCCCCCCCCCCCCCCCCCCCCCCCCCCGAATATTACATTTTTACATTATATAAACAGTGATTTAGATACTGTTTATTCTTATTTTGGAGTTAACAATGGAGACCCCCCCCCCCCCCCTCCTACCTCCTTGCTGAAGCTTCGCCAGTGCACGCAAGCTTCAAAGGTTTTTGATTTAAGATTTAGGAAGTGTTTTATCTGACTAGTAAGCTGGTCAACCATGAAGAATGGTGAGAATATGATATCGCAATAACGCAGACGAAGCAGTAGAGCGAGGATACGTTAAATGCGCAGGACAGAACGCCTGTAGACAAAGCTGGACCCAAGAATTGGTGTGTGTTGGGGGGGGGGGGGGGGGGGGGGTTGGTACGGTCTATTGCACAATTTTAGTGTGTAGATTACACATATTTTTGCCAATAATTAATATGATTATGCTAACAACTAACCCATATATTAGAGATATTGTGTGTTTGTATGGTTTGTTCCATACATAGATATTGTGTGATTATGTTAACAACTAACCTAATAATTAAGCTGATCCAACACTGTCTGCTCACAACTGACTTAAACTCCAGAATCCTTGTGCACCAACCGATCATGATTTTTTTTGTGAGGAACTGATCATGATTAATGATGCATATTGACATAACTAAAATCAACTCAACTTTCACTTCTATCAAATTACTTGTCATTTGGATCAACTCCCCACTACAAGGAGTAATGACCATTTAAGTGAGGAAACTCTTAGGCTGACTTTAACCGCACCATGCATTTCCATTTTTGCATTACCAGAAGCACTATGCATGTTTATTTTCATCTCTAACCGCTGGAGCCATCACCGATGCAAATTGCATGAGGAGAAGAGAGGGTAGCCACCTCATGCAGTCGCTCTATTGGCCGGTCAGGCACCCCACCCACGCTTCTCTCTTCCTGGTAGCACCGAGGCGAGGTCCCTGCTATGGCTGCATCCCGCCCGTGCTCCGACGACCCTACACCTTGGCTCCCCGCCACCGGCAAAGGAGCCCAACTCATTGTGGCTCGCCGCACCCCCCCCCCCTCCCCGACAGAAGAGCCTCACCCCGCCCCGCCCGAGATCCAGCGACCCTCGACCGATGGAGGCGACCTCGGAGGAGATCCCCCCCTCCCCCCCCCCCCCCCCGACCGGCGGAGGTGAGCGTCCCCTCCTTCTGGCCAGTCTCCTCCTCCTCCTCCGGCCGCCGCGCCGGATGCCTCTTCCGTATGCAATACACGGTTGGAGACAACAAGATGTACCTCCCCTTCGGGTTACTATAGATAGAATGCAAACTCCGATCTGCCTCTTGGATATGCAATATATGGTTGAAGTCAGCCTTAAGAGGCTAAAAGTTACACTATCAAGAACACATGGTTTTAGTCCAGTCTCAATACACATCAAATTCATCTCACAATTTTCAAAAGTGACATATCAGATTTATGGTTTAGGTTTGGTAAATGAAACAATCTATCTCAATGCAACCAATTTCATCTCACATCTTCATAGGTAAGGCGAAGCATTAAACTACTTTATTGAGATTGATCAAAACATATTTAGGATAAAACTATAAACTCTCGATGAGTGTTTCAAATGACATTTTATCTGTTGGAAACAGTGTGATCCAAGTTTCATCCCTATGAAACCCACCTACTCTCTCTCCCCTCTTAATTCTTATGACACATTATTATTTTTACTAATTTTGCATTTTATTAAATATTTATGAAACTCCCATTGAGACTGACAGTACAAAACTAGAAACTTTAGCTAAAACACACTTAACAAGGAGAGTTGTCCTTAGTAAAGATAGCTATTATGATTAAAGAAAATCTAACACATGATGTTGCAGCAAAACTATTGTGTTTCTGGCCCCAAATTTCCTATGAGTTTTCTTAGGTTTATACCAGACCAATTTGCTGGTATATCCGAAAAGCCCTCTAGGGTCCCCTAAATCATTTTCTAGGCTTCTAGGTCTTTTGTGTGACTCAGTTCCGGAATATGATTTCACTATTACAAAAGTAATTTGTAATGGCGATTAGTGACAATTTATTATACTAGCAACCTTAAGAAACCACTACTGCAAATGTGGAGTTACAGGTGCTAACTCTGCAAATGACAAATACAGAGTAAGTTACTGAGAATGAGGATCATTACTAGTAGCTGGCCTCTTAATTAATTATTAAGAGCCTGGTACGGGTGTAACAGTAGGAACCTCGGGCATCCCACAATACTCATTGTTTCAGTTTTTAATAGTAGTCTCAGCTCTCAGGTAGTCAGGTATCCTTAGGCTGCCATTGTAAAAATCAGTTTTTAGTGGCCTTAATCATATTTCCTTGTCACTGAAAGTTTCAAAACTTTCAGTCGACGGGTTAAAGGGTCTACAGAAGCATGTCTTTGTAATAATGGGTCTGTAAACAATTTAGATTTGGTTTGTATGATTTTGTATAAATTTATATTTTAAAAATTTGTAGGGTTATTTGTTCACACCTATTGTCTAAAAGTTTTATCTCATGTATTTCTTATAAAAATATTATTTATTATTTGTTTGCACCTATTATCATATACATCCCTTAACAAGTCTGTTTGTGAGACGAGATAAGGGCTGGTCGAAGATAGAAGATGATATGGCAGCTCTCAATCGCCGATCCGACCGTTTATATCATCGAGCCCATCTGTCAGCGAACACGAGTACTACAGTGAGTTTTATAGCCCACCGTAGAAAATGTGTTTTGTAATAGTGTTTTATGGTTATTCAAAGAGGGAGTCAAACTCATTCAGATTTCAGTCGTTATCTTCCGGTTGCTTGATCGCATCAAACTTTTGCTTGGTATATAAAGCCATTCGGGTCTTTTGATTTCGAGATTGTTGCGGAGATCAAGGTGAGATACTTACCAATGAAAATTCGCGCCAGCATGCATATTGGGTTTATCCTTGTCAGTATTGAAAAATCTTGCAGAGACGTCGCTTTGTGTTATGAATTTTAGTACTTTTTGTTCCTATAAAGCTGTCGGTTTCTGTGGTGAACTAATAGTGTTTTCTTTTAGAAAAGAAAATATTTATTAATATTCCAACTTAACAATCCACAAGAATGGTGATAAGTGATAGGTACACACCATCTCCCCCACCAGCTTAATACAAAGAAATTCTATTACTAAAACACCAACCACTATGAGCGAATAATTCCATCATTGTTATTTCTAGGACACAACACCCAAGCTTGAAAACTTGTCTTTCCTCTTCTTTTTGCAGTATAGACCAAGAGCGGATCTAATGAGTTCCCCTGAATAGCACCTACATAAAAGAGAAAACTTGTGTCCTGTTAAACACCATATCATTTTGACACAACCAAATTGCCAAACATAATACTGCCGCCCCCACTAAAGATTCTAAGTATATTTCTCTTTCAACCCCGAGTAACCACCCATTAAACATATGTGATATATTTAAATGTGAAGGTATATTAAAAGAAACTTGCACTATTCTTCAAATGAGCTTTGCACTAGGACAATAAAAAAACAAGTGTTGAATAGTCTCATCTTTGTTGCACGAACAACATTTGATACTCCCTTGCCAATTCCTCCTAGCCAAATTATCTTTAGTGAGGATAACTCCTTTGATAAGATACCACAAGAAGAGCTTAATCTTAAGAGGCAATTTTAGCTTTCAAATAATATGGTTTTGAGGTATATTAATAGCTATCATAGCCTTATACATGGAACACCCAGTGAAATGCCCATGTTGTGTCAAAGACCGCTTAAAAGAATCTCGTGTTTCATATAGTCATAGGTTATGAATTTTGCTAGCTAAATTTAGCCAAGCTAGTAAATTATCTCCCACCAACATTCTTTTAAAAGAGATTTAAAAGTGTGGAGTTACAAACCTCGCGAACTGAAGTGCTCTTCTTTCTCACTATATTATAAAGACCCGAGTAAAGGTTTTTAAAAGCTACCTCATCAAATCAAGCATCCTCCCAGAACCTTACTTGAGATCCATCTCCTATGATGAACTTTTCCGTTCTCATAAAATCTGGTTTAACCTTCATGAGGTCTGCCCATAAGTGAGAATCACCATGCATGTGCTCAATTTGAGTAATGGTCTTGGATCTCAAATATTTTCTCCTAAGGAGGTCTTCCCATATCCCGTCTTCATTAATTAGTTTCAAAAGCTATTTAATGAGCAATCACTTATTTTGTATATCTAAATACTATCGGTAGTTCAACCGTCTAGCTAGGTGCCGACCACAGATACTAAGGCTAGTTGTGATAGCTCTGTCACTTGCAATTAATTAGATGTCGCGTAAGAAAAAATAGTGTTATATGGCAAAAGAATTAATTTGAGAGAGAAAGAGAGAATGCTTTTCATCCTCATAAAAAGTTGTGATACCGTTTGCAACATGATAAAAGGCAAATGAAAATAAACTTAGACTCTTTCCTTTCAACCCCCCCCCCCCCCCCCCACACACACACACACCAAATTGCCAACCTATAGCTGAGGTCCACTTTATAATAATAATATTTCCAAACTGAAAGCTTTCGGTCCATAATTTGTTATATTGTGTTTTAATTTTTTTTTAGGATTATCTGTATAATAATTATAAACCATTGGATCTAGATCCGGTGGCTTAAAATGGTGATTTAAAATTGCTCAAACTTTCAGTCGGCTGAAAATTAACAAGTCCCTATAATAATTTAATATTGGTAAATCTATGAATTCTTACATAAAACTAAACATTCAGACATGCAATTTTATCTCATACAATATTATCACAAAACGATGTGTCACTCTTAAAAAACTGTAAGATGACATTGTCCATTGAGACTCCCAAATGCAAAGTTGCCCGGTTCATCTATTTGACATTTTTGGTCAATGCAGATACAATTACTAACGAGCACATTTGTGTCTCTTCTTCGCAAAAGAAAAGTATATCTGCTGCAAGCGACTCACAGTTACCGAGTGGGACTAAAATCACAAGAAAATATTGGTTTTATCATGTGCATCAATTCATTCAGAATGTGCACAGATTTCTGTAGCATAATCAGTGGAAAATTTCGAACATACGCTAGTGCCACTACAATGGATATCCAACGATCACATCAAGCGCGTGGAAAATCCATGCAGAAGGGATACTTCTAGCAGACATTCCCCTGCGAGCACGGCAGAAGATTAGTCTGGCGCGCGGTACATGTATAATTCCTAATCATTGGTGAAAAACGTCTGCGTTGGTTTAAAAATTTTCTTATCGTTTCTTTACCATTTGGGATAGATATTGCAATTAGAGCCATTAGACAATAAACTAACAGCATTGACTTGCAAAACGCGTCTACGTCTACGAAGTCTACGATCATCTTGGCAGTCTGCATCAACGCGGCCTCTAGACGCTCGTTGGATGTGTTTAGATGGCAAGAGCAAGACGCGCATCTGACGGCAGTAATCCCAATTATTATGTGCAAGAGGGAGATAATGACGAATTGATCATTATACAAGACATTTTTTTTTGTTAAAAAAAGGATAAAAAGCAGTACCACTCCGGTATTTGACCAGTACAATGCTAAGAACGATATGGACAGTTTTATTGTTGCTGACTCGTAGACATATGTGTGCATATACAGAAATTCCACGCACAGCCACACAACCTTCAGGAAATCTCCCTTCGCACACGCACCCAGCAAAGCACGAGCCGGTGATTTTATGACGATGTGACACAAATACTGCTGTAGCGCGGTCATGAATGCGTATATGGCCGATGTTCTTTGTCTCGCCATCTCTACTCTGATTAGAAAAAAAAAATACTATTATATTTGTTGAACGAAAGCAGATACAAATTTGAAGAGGAACTTTTTTGACGAACAATTGTACAAACGAAGACATTTGGACTGGATTCTGCAATTTTTCTACGTTCTGCCGATCGAATCGGTGCAGCTTGTTCACTAGAACACGGTAACACTGGCTGTGTAAACATCAAGAACCGTGTCAACGTAGTGGAAAATTAAAGGCCACGATTTATATATTGTTGGAATACCTTGTTAGTACTGCGGCTGTGCGGCATCTATAAAACCCCAGCCAGAGTTAGCCTCTGGCTAATTCCGCAGACAATTATATTGAGCTAGAGTGCCAAACAAATAAAAACAAAATGGTACCTAGTACTACACTACTAACCCTGATGCTGGCAGCAGTATCATCTGTTCTCCTCCTGGGACTTGTAGCTCCTCCGGCCAGCGGCGCCTGGTATGGATACAACGGGAGGCGTGATCTTCGACTCCAGCACGACGCTCACAGAACCCGCGTACACGGCGGCCAAGACGGCGGTCCTGGCGCAGACGTCGCTCCCTCGGGTGGCTAACAGGGGCAGATTCGAAGCCTGCTTCCAGCTGGCCTCGTCTGACAACGACATCTCAAGTAGTAGCGTTGTGCCGACCATGGTGCTGCGTTTCGATGGTGGGGCTGACATGAAGTTGCCGCCCGAGAACTACTTCGTAGGGGTATGCTGGGTCGTGCAACGCTCCTCGTCGATATCTATCATCGGTAACGTCATGCAGATGAACTACCACATACGCTACGACCTCCAGAACAAGATGCTGTCATTCCAGAAGGTCAACTGCGACACCCTCTAACGCCGCGAGCTCAGCTCTAGTCGTCTATCATCCTCTTCGTCTATAAGTAAAATAAAATCTCTGTAAGAAACAAATAGTCAAAAATAATATTTTGAATAAGACGAATAGTCGAAGATAATAAAAAAAATTCCGCATGACCAGATTCGGCGTGTCTCGCCGGGCACCTGGTGGAGAACGGGGTGCTCGATTGGCCGGGAGATCACGAACGTGCTGGCCGTGGGACAAGTTCCGGAGCTCGCCCGGCACGGTTTCCCTGCGCGACTCAGGTGGAAGGGGAAACGCAACTTAGAGTTGCTGAAGCACCCAGCAGGGTTGCTGATTACCACGGCTACCAAAAAAATACATCTCTGAGACTGCTGGTGAAGGAGAATGCCCAGGTGTTCGCCTATTGGATCCCGGCTGCTCCTCCAATCGATCAGCTGTATTTTTCTAACTGCTTTCCGTGATTGTGCAGCGCGCCCCAAACCAAATCGAGCTTAGTAGCCACCACAAAATTAATCAACGCAGTCCTCACATCACCGTGCTAATCCAGATCGGCGATGCTCAATTATGTTCACTTGTGAACGATTCTGGTGCTACCGTGCTCACGGTGAACCTCAGACGTCTGATGCTGGATGGACGGACACTGATCTGCCACGCGCAGTCTGTCCCGGATGGATGGACGTGCTTAACCCCCCCCCCCCCCCCCCCCCCCCCCTGAACAAATGCCAATTCTCATTTTAGCCTCGTAGTGTGAAGTAGCAGACGGTCTCCGCCGCTAAAGACGAGGTTGCTGTTAGGTCAGGTGCCGGCGCAGCAGGTCGCAGAATCATGTTTTGGGCTTCACAACCGGCAGCAGGTTTGCTAGAAGAAGGGCATGACACCCGTGCTCTGTGCGGCGACCTACCTTTCACAACCGGCGGCGTCTACAGGCAACTTCACCAACACTTTCAGGGTCTGCCGTTTGCTGATGTCAATTGGGAGAATTTTGCTCCAAAAAGTTCAAGTTTTTTTCTGGATTCTGCGCCATAAAAAGACTCGGACAAGGTCATTTCTTCACCACATCCACTGTATCTTCGACTCAACCTGCCCATTCTACACCGATAAGCATGAAACATGGGAGCATCTCTTCTTGGAGTGCTCTGCAAATCTTTGAGCTCAGGTAGCTCTCGGCTACAATCGAGATCAACCCAACCTACGGGACACACTCATGACGCTGACAAGGATGATGAGCGCCTGACCGCTCAGGCTGCAGAATACAGTCTTATTTCTTCTCCTCTGGAACTTGTGGAAGCGTCGGAACCGCAAAGTGTTCGACAATATTATTATGACTGATTGTGAGATACTGCTGCAGATCCGGGACCACATGGTCTTATGGGCCTATCGAGCAAGTGTCGCTAATAAGATATCTTTAACTATTTAATGTGTAATCAGCTGCTAGTGTAGTCCAGTAGCTAGTGCTAGTTTTCAATCTTTCTCCCTACTGTAAAAACAATGTAATGGCTGCACATCGACCTATTTTGATTCACTTGACCCCTGGTCAGGTTGTCACATTAATCAAAGGTTCAGGTGGGTGCCTCAACACTCACCATAGATTCTAAAAAAAAAATGTTTTAGGCTTCAAGGCTATGGACAGTCCAACCCAATTAACTTGTTTTACACCCAATTAGGACTACGGTGCTATAGGCCAGCCCATGACTTGCAACTGCACTTTCTCCAGAAATTTTCAGACCACCTTGTAACTCACCAACATGTTTTGAAATTATTTTTTTTTTTACAACACACATACCTCTGTTGTATCAGCATAGTGCACAGAATCTCAGGGGATCACATTGGTCTGTTTTTTATTTTTACCTAAGGACTGCTTACTCTGTCAATTGAAAATGTCGACGCATGCGAAGATAGTAGTTACAAAATTTATTAAACACTTTAGATGAAGTCTAAATAATAGACAGCGGGGATTTATGCTTTAGTGAGAGATTTGTTTCGGAGGTGATGCGTATAATCAAGAGCCGAATTTTAATTTGATGACTCCTGCCGGTTGAGTTATTATATCCTTAACTCCAGAGGATCTGGACATCCACATTTAACAGCTCATCACTGGATAAGATAGATACTCAATTAACAGTTATAACACAGAAGACTAGAACAACTTAAACACAGTGACCATACATGAGACACCATACTACATGCACAGGGCACACTGCAGATATTAGACCACAAACAGCTAGAGCCTCACTCTAGCTGGAGAGGAAGGACACGGCCACGCCATACTCTCTGCTTTGCCTTATTATTCTCAGTACTTAATTACTACCACTGGCAGCATGCATGTTATTAAGCATGCCACGCATTTGCTACACACGCTTAAACAAGTATGATCAACATGATAGACGCCATTAGGTGTTCCGACTATCAAGTCCTTCCATCTCCGGCGGCGGCCAGGGCTCACTTGCCGCACTTGCAGGGGTTGCAGCTGCAGTTGGGGCCGCACTTGCAACCGTCGTTCTCAGCTCCGGCAGCCTCGAACCCGTCCTCAGCGTGCCTGCACACAAATCACGGCAGCAAAAACGACTCAGTCTCAACACTTTCCATCTTTTCTTTTTCAATACAGGACAAAGCAAAAGAAATGAGAAGGCTCGGTTTTTTTTTCTGTTCTTTTGATATTTTACAAGGCAACGAAATATATAGATGCGACTCTTTTTTCTTAAAAAAAAAGAGGGGATTGTTGGCTATCTATTATTAGCACGCGGGAGTCACGGACGATGCAGTGGACACTACTGTATTTCATTCAGAACAGAGAGGAGGAAAGATTTGTCGCGGACACGTACCCCTTGGAAGGCGAAACACCCATGATGACGGTCTGGGTGGTGGTGCTCACCTCCTCGGCCATCTCCGGGTACATCTTGCACCTGCATGCATCAGTCCGTGCCAAAAAAGCCAAAATCATCAGTAACTTTTCTTATAGGAGCCGAGGAACGGCATGCATATCGTGTATGAGGAAAAATTTACATGCAGGACCATGAGGAATCCCCCACAGGAAAGGAAAAAAAACACTTGTTGATGAAACATGATCCCATGTCCGTAACTAAAAGAGATCTCGGCAACAAAGAACATGCATGCAAGACCGGGCAGCCTCTCAAGAAACAGAGCCATGCCAGCATGTGGATCCAAAGATCCAACACCAACAACGAAAGATCGATCCCAGAGAGGGAGACCCGAAAAATCAAGAAACACAAGAACATGACATCGTCCATGCGGGATCTGGTTCAACTTACCCTCCGCAGCCGCTGCCGCACTTGCAGCCAGAGCCGCACCCGCAGTTGCCTCCGCAGCACGACATCTTTCAGATCGAGAGATCAACAACAGAACTCAATACAAGAAGCAGAGCGTGTTGTTTCCACTGTCGCACCGGATTACCATGCTCTGCTGGGGGAACCTGAATTTATAGGCCCACGGGAGCGCATCTGGCCGTCCACCTGGCGCAGGCGCAGATCCCCGGGCGCCCGTGACGTGGGGCCGTTACAGATGCCTTGTATTGTGGCGGGGAGCGACTTTGCAAATTACCGTCCTGGCCCTCACTGATTTTGATGAGTGAAGGGAACGGTTCTTCTGGACCGTCCATGAGAACCGGACAAATGCCGGTGAGATCACAGCGGCTGTTAGTGACTACGATTACGCTTTTGTAGTAGAATTCATTTCTTTTGTCTTTATTGTTCCTTTCTTTTTGCTAAGATGTGGCATTTTGCTATTTATGTTGTCTTTTTTCTGTGATGGGATTTATGTGAAACTTTTTTATTTTATGATAAGATTCATATAAATTTTATCGTTGAACAAAACATAATAATTATTTCATTTCTACATAGGTTTGTTCCTAATCCTACATTTTAAATCACTGACCACCCAAAATGTACTGCATGTACTACTTCGTTCTGTACTACTCTTGAGTGGAAAGGAGGTGGTACTTTTGTGTGACAGGAAAGGGCCTTTCAAGAAAGAGGAGAATCAGAATATTACTGTCTGCTTTCTTCCTAGCTGGCCTTTTATCTCTCTATGTTCATGTCTTTTTTTCAGGCAGCAATAATAATTGTCTGTCTCTAAACTAATTTATGAACCAAATAAATAATAGATCATCTCACCTATGTTCTTCTCTTTCTCACAATATGCTTGTTTCAGAAACCAGTGTCACTTTTCAGAAAGATAATGAGCATCTCGTGCCAAATAAAAGGGCATTAACGTTTTGTTCCCGAAGAAAACTCGAAAGCGGCAGATAATGGCCTAGAATCATGTTGTTTTGGTAAGGACAGTGACACGGATGCTGGAAAGCAAACGGCTGCCACACCTCTCGCAAAAACTTTCCGCGCTGCGTTTGACATGAACTGACACTACCATCTCCGAGAAGTCTGTATTGAGTTGAACCACGTACGTGTACACTCCTTCGTCCATAAATATCTAAGCTCGGCACGCGACGTGGCCTGGCTCTTTGGAAGTTTGGATAGGGACGGCCACGGATGTCACAGTAAAATTCATGTGAAACTACGCGTGGCTGTTCTTATCTGTGTTCTGTGAAAAACAAGACTACATGGTTGTTAGCAGTAACAACAACATCAAAAGGCCTACGCAGCGTGTAGACTCCTTCGTCTTTTAGTATGACTTATTTATCCAGTTGCTGTATTTTCCAATGAGAATGATGTCAAAACTAATAAGATGAGCCTAATTGTGGATAAGACCCACGCAACGTATCCTATGGAGCACTGTTACAATAGACCATGATACCGTTTTATGAGAGGTATCATGGTTTTGATCCAGCCGTCTATTTCGAGTGGCAATTCTGTAGTTACCTAGTTATTAATGAAATCAATCTCTCAATATCCTTGGACTAATTAGGTTATTATCTTAGCACTGTTTGACGAGTTCATGTTGGCAGAGCCGCTGCGCACCAAAAAATGGCTTTTCTAATCAACGCGCAAGCCATTGATGGGTTCGAGGTGCAGAAATTGCAATCTGATTTGAAAACATGTTATGAATTAGTTCTCAGATAATCATGGAGCCCTCGCCGTCAAAAACTAAATCCATGAAACACATTGTCACTCATCTTAGATGCGTCAATCTTGATTTGAATTTCGCCAGGAATCCTAATTCTCATCTCGATCTGAGCGGACTTGATCTAGAGCGCGGCCAATCAACGGGCAGCGAATGGAAACCGTATCCAATGAAACGAACAAAAAGTTGTCGTAAGAATAATACCAACAAATTTATATAGTATATATTTTTATGTTTTGACAGTTCTACCATTATGATATTTATGATTTATATACATGATACCTATGATACTTATTATTCAGCAAGGTATCATTGTGATGATCTGGACCATGAAATAAAGAAAATAGATGGCATGTGTTTATTTGGGTCTATTGTAAAAGTCCTCATCCTATGATATCATCCCGAAATTGGGCGCTTTTTTCGTGGTGCAAACTATGTAGAGATGAAACAAAATATTTTTATTAGAGGTTTCATAGTTTAGTTAATCGTGTACATCAGGTTTCATCTCCATAAAATCTAACTCCTCTCTTTCATCATTACTTCTATACTATGTCATTGTTTTTGCTTATGTGATATGTCATAAGTTTAAAACCCATATGAAACTTGAATTGAGACTGGGCTTAGTATGACTTATTTATCCAGTTGCTGTATTTTCTAATGAAAATGATGTCAAAACTAATAAGATGAGCCTAATTGTGGATAGGACCCACGCAACGTATCCTATGATATCATCCCAAATTTGGGCGCTTTTTTCGTGGTGCAAACTTTTCAAGTCGGTGACAGAAAGTCATCGTCGCTCCAGGCTCCAATGACAATGTTTGCATTCTCTGCAATGTGCTCGCAGGTGCTTCCGTTTTCCTGCATGATTGAAGCATCTCGAATCCTCCTGCTCCCAAAAATATCTTTGGTTCATCATACAAGAGGGGAGACCCAACGAGAGACATGTTACGCGTGTTCTTGAAATGCCTTGAAATGTCTGAAGAAATTTCTAGAGGCTTGAGCCAGCACCATTTTCGTGACAAACGTAAGCGTACAAGTATACTGGAACGCAGTCGACCTAGATGCTTCATTTAAGGTTCATAGACTACAGATTATCTTCAGGGCAGGTCGACAGGAGAAGGAAAATTTAGTTACTCCCCTTGACATTCTCCAGTACATCCTTGCTTTTGCAACGCTCATGCTTGTTTTTTCTTTTTTTTTTTTTAGGCAAGCCCGCTTGTACTTACCACTCTAAGATTATGGGCCGTAAATCTCCATCGGACCATGGGACACTTTATTTCCACTCGATCCAGTAGGCTGGGCCTTTCCTTTCCAAGGGCACTGGGCTCCATCTCAAAAGAAAATAAAAGGGCACTGGGCTCAGTATGAACGCTGACCAATGTCCAGCCCAGCCCAGGAAGAGGAAAAAAAAGCTGATGTCTGTAATCTATATCAGTAACTGTTGGGACTGGTTGCTATAATTCACTATGAGCTGACCTCACCCAGAAGGATGTGCTACCTCACAAACAAAAAAAATTGGTGATGTCTGTAATTCGCTATCAGATGTGCTAACTGCTAACCTCACCCAGAAGCAATTCACGATTCAAATGGATATTTGCCATGATATCATTAGCAATTTCGTTATAACTAAGTTTTTAAAATGTTTATAGACCAGATAAAAGAATTGCCACTGCATTAACAAATTCTGTTTCATTCTCGTGATATTTATACATCCCCTACATCAAAACAATTCCTCCTCGATTCGTATACACTGGTGCTCCACAGGCAAAACTTCCCAGCACATGAATAGAATTCCTAAGATCTAAAAACAAACTCCAGAGAACACAAAAAGAATTTGTTGTATGTACACTGGAATGATTCCATAAATTTGCACAATAAAGCGCACCTACACTAAAAAAAACAGGGGAAGAAAAATAACTATCTACACTCAAAACTCTGCAAGCTCAAGAACGAGCTCAGTCAGAAGTCTGTCAAACACAAAGTCTTCCAAGTTGTTCCTTAGATTATCAGCACCCTTCTGAAAATTTATCCAGCGGTCACCCTTAGCTAGGTCACTCGACAAAATTGTATCGACTTCTATAGAGGACTGTGGTTGTTCGTCCAGTTGGCAGCTCACTTTAGACCACAGTTCCTTGAGGACAAGGCGTCCCACAGGTTTTGGTCTGTCAAAAGACGAGAACCATGAGACTTTAGACTTACAAACAGAATATTTCTTGTAGATGTCGAGCAATGCTTCGTTTGTTAGGTCAAACAGGAGTAGCTGCTCTGCAGCCATATCAGTGAAGTCAAATGCTGCTGCAGCCGCCTCGTAGTGTTGGCAATCCTCTTCTTGAAGAGCTGTAATGTTCTGTGAGTACCATTCATCATACAGTATTTCATTGAGGAAGCTGGACTTCTTGAATATACCCTTCACATAGTTGAACTCATCTTTGTGCGCTGGATCTACTTTTAGATCACTAATGTCATGAAAATTATTTCCTTGTACAACACCAATATCGGTTGATACATCGGTGTCATTTAAGTGGAGAATTTTTGGCTTCAGCAATGTATCTGCAAGAGGCCAAAAAAAATGTGTTACTGGAAAGTGTAATTGGGTGCTTGAAACAACAGCAGAAGAATGCAAAAGTAAGTGTGAGAACTACCAGTGTTAATGTAATTTATGTTTTTCTAATAAATTACATGGGTAATATGCATAGAGTTTAAAAGGCCGTACCCAGTGCTGAGAGCTCCCGCACTGTGCGGGGTCTGGGGAAGGGTTTCAGCGGCAGGCCTTACCCCCGCCTGTGCAATGCGGGGAGACCGCGGCTCGAACCCGGGACCTGTTGGTTACAGGCGGTATGCTCTACCGCTGCACCAGGCCCGGCCTTCGTAATATGCATAGAGTTTCTGCGTACTAAATGAAAATCTCACCATCCAACTTTGTAGCTTTCACTGGATTGGCGGGATCATCTAAGAAAGCCACGTCTAGAACGGACACTGGACTTTCAGTTTCTTGTTCGTAACTTAGACTTATATCAGCCTCAAATTCATGATCGGGATTGGGAACACAAAAGGTACCTTCGATTGATTTCAAAGTCTGGAATGAATGCATTTGATTGTCATCAGAATGTATTGTGTGTTCTTCAGTAAAAGTGGCGTCTTCTGAAGACAGTATACATGAGTCTGCCTGATTTGATGACTGGATCTCATCATCATTATCACAAATTGCTGCATGTTGGTCCAGTGTGTCAGCTTCTTCTGGAGTTGAACGTGAATCACATAAATCAACTTCAATTGGTGAGTAACCCTGATCATTATCAGCACATGTTGCTGCACGAGCTTCTGAGATATCAACAATTTCTGAAGGTGAAGGATCAGTGCATGAGTGCGCTTCAGTTGATACTGCAACATCGGACTTTTTGTCACTGATACACTCTTCAGTCAGAAATAGATTTTCTGAACGACCAGTAATTTCATCACTAGGTATCTCATTCTCGTCCACTCCAGCCTCCTTATCTCCATGAGCATTGGTTTTCTCATCATAATTTTCATGGAATTCCAAGGCATCTTCAGGAGTTTCATCATGCCTTATCAAACCTTGTGATCTAACCTCCGTATTAGATGTTCTTGGTGATGAACTCATCATGTTAGGTCCATATAAAGAATGATCCCTTGTTGACTTTGAACTTGTCAGTGTTCGTTTGGATTCACTTTTTGCAATAGAATCAAGTAAGTGAGAATAACTTTCCAAGGATTCAGTAAGAGAACGTGAACGTTGAAAACCTTGATTGACATGCTTCTTTAAAGCGATTCCAATGTAAGATTTCTGGCCATCTCTATCATATGTCGCAGATGCTGATCGGGGAAGTACTTCACTGATTACATCATCAGACACCTTCTTTCCATAAGGGACCTTATGAAGAACACCATCCATTGATATACTACGGTGGCTCTTTCGCTTCACATGATTGTCGTCCCTCTTTAAGGAAAGTGTTAAACTTGTATTATTCTCAGAGCCACCCACTATATCAGACCTGGCATGCTGTAAGTCTTTATTGGTAGCATCTTGCATCGACATTGTACTACCGTGTGAAGAACCATCAACACTGGAAGTGGCTTCACCATCAAGAACATATTCATTACTTTCCAGATAGTGTATGGAAATAGTGCGCAGTAGCTTTGGTGCAACAGGAAGCATCTTTTCTTTCTGACCTTCCCTTCCATATAATTTTCTTAGAATCAAGGACCTTAAGCTAGCTTTACCAGAATGCTTTCTTGAGGCCTTCTGTTTTTCTGTAACCTGAAATAGGAAAAATGGAAGGATTCAGGTAAGCCATCTTCAAAGGAAATTTAAGTGGTATGTGTAGGTAATTTGGAAAAGTTAGTTATTTAAGTAAAATGCTAGTTTTAGCATACTTAAATAAGTATGCTTACAGATATTTGCTAATTTTATTTGAGGCAGGTAGTAGTGAACTAAAATGAACGCACAAAAAAAAAGGAAAGAATGATAATGCATTTAGTTCAAATGAATAACCATCAACTAGCAAGTAGGGTGCAAAAGATGGCTTATTGAAGGCAGATTATGAGATGAATATAAGTTATTCAGTTTGACATTTTTTTGGAACAGTTCAGGTAGACATTGAAGGATAGTTGTCGGATATACTTCATCGCTTTTCTCTTCGTCCATGATGAAGCCACTGTCTTCGTTTTTCAGTGGAGCATAGGAATTTCGACGCCTACTTCCTGCATCATAATATAGAACAATTTAATACGATTTTATGAGAAGAATTTCTATCACTGTTCCTATACATAAGGAGAAACTAATATCAGTGTGCAAGTCACCATGACAATAATAATAAAAAAAGAGTTTCAGAGTTTTCCAGTTACTCTCCTCTGACTTGCACTAGTATGGAAAATGAAGGTCTCAGTAACACTTACCACCACTTCCTTTACCGTGACCATGTTTCTTGTCAGCTATCATCTTTGTGGATCGCATGCGCCGGCGAAATCCAAAGAACTGAAGAATGCCCCATTGGCAACCATTCAATTCCTTGCCATAAAACGCGGACTCCTGATGCTGCAACAGCTGGGCCATTTGGTGTTAGCCCTCCAGCAAAGCAGAGGGGTGGTTCCTTATGAGCACCACCCTTGCAAAACACGGAACACGGCTTCAGCTTTGCTTAATTATCCCACCTGTCATGAACAGAGTGGCCACTGATTAACAACCTTGCAAATAAGCACCTAATGCTTTTCCATCCCAACCAAATTATTGTCCCCAGACCATACATCAAAGTGTAGGTGCCGAACAAATTTAATATAGGAAAAGATGGTCTCCAACCAAGTATCCACAAAATCAGCAAACTAAAGCAAGATACAATCCTGAAAAAACGCATAAAGTAACATAGAAAAATTATTTGCACCATAAACGATGAACGTGCAAATAAAAGCCATCTTAACAGGGCCTTTTCTAGGTCAGCGAACCAAAGATGCTGACATAACACTCCTCTTCCTCAAAGCACGCAGACAAAAATCCACCAACTACAACGGAAGCATTTATTAAGACAGATTGACTATTATATAATCCACCCATATCTGTGCTAATCAGTAACTAAATTATTGTCACCAACTCACCACTGCGAATCAGTAATTAGATGACACAGAGGAATGAAAACTATACAACACTTGGGCACTGCGAGCCAGTGAGATTGTGATTTCCAGGCCTTTCTTCAAAGAATCAAAGGGTACTCAAACCATAGGCAACAATCCAGTGCAAAAATCAAAGAGTCGCAGATAAAGCTTCTAGTGAGATTAAACTTTGAACTACGAAGGAAATTTGCTCCAATTCTGAAACGAGTTTCTTCAGTATTTTATATGCAACGCAAAAAGGGAAATGGACATTGAGAAGAACACAGGCAAACAGGAAACGGAAGCACATAACACTCCTCAAAAGACTTTACATGTTACGCATGTAATTGCCTGAAAATCCGTCTTCAAAAAAACAAACGAAGAGTAAAGACACCAAGAAGATTGCTCAATGTTTTCCAAGTAAGGAAAAACACTGCCAGTGAATCGATACTGGTGGACATAACACCATAGACAAACTCACCTTTTAACTACATCTCCAATCAGATTCGTGAAACGTCACAAAGAAAAACAATCATACTCGGAACTAAAAAACAATCATAAAAGGAAGAGTATAGCTTCCGCCTTCCGGATATACCAGCAAAAACAATTGAAAGCTCACCCAAGCCTAAAAGTGACATCACTAAACATGATTTTCTCATTATCAACACAAGAGATGAAACAAAAAAGCAACCAGAAGGAACAACCAAGATGGCAAGAACACAAGATGAAAGCCTGTCCTGCACCTGAGCTAACGCTCGCAAGTTTCCCGTGGCTCCTGTTGATCAGTGGAACGAACAGAAATCTATGTGCGCCTATCCACGAACAGATTACGCGCTCCCGCAGAGCATCGCGGCGGCGCCATGGCATCAAGAATTCACGAAACGCGCAGCAAACCAAGAGAACGAAATCTTCTCGTACACACCTTGCTCCTCGGAGACGAAACTTGGATTCAGACGACGACGTTGCCGCCTGCAGCCGACAATCCGGACGGGTTTGGTGTTGGATCGGACCGGAGTTTTGGAAGGAGTTGGTGAAAAGAAACGGGAACAAGAATGGAAAGAAACGGATGGATCCGCGAAGTGAGGAAGGAGGAAAGAGGAGGGGCCTTTCGGTTAAATTCCGGTCAGTGGCGGCCAGGCGGGTGCCTGGATGCGCCCGGTCGCTGCTAGCAGTTGAAAACGTCAACCTCCTGGAAAGTTTGCTCTTCTCAGGGGACGACAAAGAGTTAGTTTACCGTTATTATACTATTCACCGGAGGGTTACATGTTAATCTTGATTATGTATACACTGAAGGAATCCGGTCAAAAACTATAGAGATTTAAATATCATATATCTTATAGGTGTATATAGTGGAGTAAGAGTAGTACTAGGTTCACACGTGCCCACTTTTTTCGTTTTAAGATGTACTAGGTTTGTACATAAGAGGTTTTCTATTATTGGACTTGACGGCCCGCATGATCATATAATGATCTTTCGCTATCTTGTGAATATAGCATATGTGAGAAACTTGTGCGTTCCATATTTACAAGGATCATGATCGAAATCTGCATTTCTGTGCTGAGTTATTTGATTTGCAACAAGCAGAAGGATGAGATGGCTGTCCTTGACAGCTTCTGAGCTAGCAAATGAAGGGCGCCAATAAACACATAAATCAAAGCAACTTATGGTGAAAGCACCGAGAACCGCATTGTCGTGCAGTACGGACCATATTATTGACTATGCTTTAATTTATCGCTTGCTTTTGTGCTCCAAAGCCTCATATTTCTCCTTGATTTTCACTGTCTTTTCGTAGGCTTCACTGACTTGTGCTCCCTTCATACTTCAAAAGGAAGTCGTTCTAGGTTCATAGTTGATTTTATAAAAGTAAGTTATTTTTAAAAAAAAATTTATGGTTATAAAGAATTGAACCAGCAACTTCATAGGTTGAACACTTTTGCCTATAAGTAACAATCATTTAGGTGAGCACATATTACTGACTTGGTTAGTTCCAAAACATATTTAATAAAGACACTTTTGCCCATAAGTAATAATCATTTAGGTGAGCACATATTATTGACTTGGTTAGTTTTAAAACATATTTAATAAAGACAGAGAGGAAAATTCCTTCTATTTAATGAGTCATTGGTATGCTAAATCATGTCTTAAACGACATCCTTTTGAAGTATGGAGGGAGTACTCATTTGCATCGTGGTGGGCACATGGCAAGCTTGTGTGAATTCGACTCCTCGGCAGATATTTTTTTAGAATTTCTCCCGTGCTTTCAGAAAATAAATTCAAATGTAAATGGTATGAATTTGGTTGAGCTGACCTGGTCAATGTTTCGGACTTGGGAGGAATACTCTGCATGCAACAGCTCCAATGAGACTACTCTACTAGCTAGGCATGCTTTTTCGTTCATTCTTACTGGCTACGAACATATCATTCGAGTGTCAAGCTACTTCGTCATAAAATAGAAGTGTGGTAGGGACGGGAGGATAAGCTCGGGTGGTCTTCTGTTGACCTGTTCTGTCATTGGATTCAATTCGTACAAGTTAATTACGTCATTTTTGTGGGACCTCTAGATTGTGACAATCTGCTCTTACTAGTAAGCTCCATCAATGGCCCTGAAAAAAGTAAGCTCCATCAATTTATAACTTATTTTTATTTTTTATAAATTGTAAGATACAAACACAAATATTCGTTTACACACACAGTCCTCATCCATATAAACATACGCAATCACGTCCTAACTCTACTGAGCGTCTTCGAAAGTCTTATTGCAGAACTGCATATCAACGTAATATTATGATCGGCGAATCAATGTTTTATTTTTAACTATCTCCAACATATGATATTTGTGGGTAATTTTAGTAGACTTTCATGAATAAAATGTAGAGAAAGTTATACTTTTATTAAAGCATTTTTGTAGACAATATGGCCATGCTATTTTTATATATTCATATTTTATTCTAGGGCATCAAATGGGGTTAGTAGTATGTAGAGACTGTATAATGTGTTTCCCGTAAAATTACCAGCTGAAGTCTTTGCATAAAACAACTTGATTCCATATACCATCCATGCGAAAAAATTGGCATCACTCAGTCACGTGAGTCAGATCGAGATCGCTGCAGTAATGATGTCATAGAGAATTCTCATTGACACACATGATTAACTTGTAATTGCATGCCAAAGCATCTTTTAGGCACCGACTATGACCAGTGATGAGAATTATGTAAAAGTCAACTTTGAAATCCTGTAGACATTGTAGGATCACAAAATGGCTGCAATAGCTGAATTACTCAATCTAGAACTCTGATTGCCATATAAGCTAAAAAAAAGAGAATATCCAGAAATATTGTGACGTAAGATTTATTAGATGGAATGAGGTGGCAAATGCTTGTGGCCACTGTGTACAGATCACAACATGGCTCCAGTAGCTGAACTGGTCAATCCAGTCAAACTCCGATGGTCATATGACCATGACCTCAACCAAAAAAATATCCTGAAATAATATGGCTCAAAATTTATCAGATGTAACGAAGTGTCAAATGCTGCTGGGAAATCAACAGGTTATGTTTTGAGACACGACAATTGACTGGTTACTGCTTTTTCGCTTGTTGCCTTCGTTGTTCGTTGGTAGGAGCTGACAATACCCATACAAGCAACCCCCTGCAAAAAAAAAAAAAAAAAAAAAAAAGAGCAACAAACAAAGTATTCCGGTCTAACTACACGCCTGGATTGACCAGCAGGAAAATGATGGTCAGCAAGAAACTTTCCAGTCTAACGGGCCTACTGCCACCAACCATCCAAGGTCTTTCTTATGCAATTCACTCATATGATTTAGATATTAATATTCCTGAAGAAAATATATGCTGACCATGCATGGAGGCATTCTTGGCAATTCACGTCGACAAAAGGGAGATTACATCAACGTAACTGTTCATTTTTTCATCGTGGTCATCATATAATAGCGGGCATGATCTATTCTGACATTACATTACACGAAACCTGGCATCCTGCTGCCTTTGTTTTCCTGCAGGTCAATTAATAAAGGTTATTGTTCCACAGGTCTGAGACTGCAAATAAAACAAAATGTGATCAGTGGAATGTCCCCATGTAGTTGCAAGAAATTCAAGCGTATGGTCATAACCGACGAGGATGACAAGCCGAACAGCACATTCTATTTAGGACACAATAGCAGTGCCACCTGGTTATCAAAAAGTCAAGAAGTCATCATTCACCAAGCCGTACGCCGCGCAATGAAACCGATGGATTATCGTGACGTTCCAGACTTCCAGTGGACCACAGGTAGAGGCAGCAATATCAGGCATCAAAATTGTCAAACTTAAGATATGCAGGACAGCACAACAACGTGAAGTATCAAAAGCGAAGTTATGTTTACATTCACTTCTACTTGGACGAGTGGGACAAGAAAAAGAAAACAGACTGACATCAGATGATATCGTACTATTAATCATTGTGACAGAACAAAACGTAACTTTCTCATAGAATTCCGGAGGAAAGTTCAACATCCATCTTCTGGATTACAAAGTTCAAGGTACAAAGGCATGATTAGTACGAATGTATGCATGATATTCAAGAACGGAACTTCTTAATGCTGGGAACATAGTAGACATTGAACACCAATAGTTCAACAGCCCACATTTAGTGCCTCTTCACAGGAATGGAGGGAGAATCACCCAGCGGCGAGGATACTTCGTCCTCCCCTCCTTGCCGTCGAACAGCTGCAAAAAAAAAAAGTTATGTCAGTAAACCTTTGAAATTTCAACTGAATTAATCAGTAAGAAGGGAAAAACAACACTTGCCTTAACAAGGCGACGGTGCTTGCCAAGTGCCCAGTTGGTCATGATACTTGCTGCTACAACAAGGAAGATGTAACCTGCCACAGTCTGCGTAGCAATGTTGAACCCAAGCCACTGGTAGATCTCAGTGGTGTAGTTAGCACATGTCACAATGTTGAACAAGAAACCACGAGGGATCTGGTAGCCACCACTCCCACTCGGGCTTCTGAGGTTCCTCAGCAGAATATGGCAGTAGAAGTTTGCAATCTGGCAGAGGATCCCAAAGCCAAACCCAATCTTCATCTGCAAATCACTCACAGGGGTGTAGAGAGGGTGGTTGCAGTAGTAAGCAATGTAAGCACCGAAGGTCCAGTAGTAGGCGCAGTTCCTGAAGACATTTGACAGAGGCGAAGTCGCATGGCTGAAACGGTGCACGAAGAATGTCTCCATGATCCTCTTGAAGTAGTGGAAGCACCAGTAGTACATGGCGTAGGTCTGGACAGGATGGATGACCCGCTCTTCCTTGTATCCAAAATATTTGTAGACCGGCAAATAATAGAACATGGGATAGATAATAAGAGGACCCAAGTATTCAAAGAAGAACAGCGTGCTGTAGTAGATCTGCGGGCCTAAATCTTTGAAGACTAATGTCAGTGACCCAGAACCTTTCTCACAGTATTCTGACAGGCTAGCCTTTGGACTGAGGACAACTGGCTTTCCACCTTTCCCAGGTTGTAGAGGCAGGGTGAGCCGCTGCCTAGCAGGATAATACTTTTTAGCTGCATGGTGTAGCAAGCAGTTAGCTTTTAGTGCATTATAATTCGTAAGCATATGAGCAACCAACCAAGAAGTACATTTCTGTAAATAAAAAAATCGCATCCAATAAAACATACCACATTTATCTTTGCAGTAAAAAATACTTTTACCAATCTTGTACTGATACAAAATCCACTAAGAAAGATGCCAGTTTAGTATTCCTGCTCAGCTCACCTATTCTTAGTTTATATATCTTTCATAATTTACCCTGCATCTCAGAACGAAACCTTAAGAAAATGCTCTGAGAGATGTGCGGAGATGGTGTAATCAACTAATCATAGCAAGTTTTTCACCTTTCCCCTCGTCCTTTTTTTTTTGGAAAAAGAGACGTAAGGCTATAAATGTTATGCTAAAACATTAAATTAATACAGGAAGTGAATTAGACCCATGCTTGAGGTGCAAAAGGGAGAACGAAGCACCAGAACATCACAAGTTGCCATTTTGCAACTCAGCTATCCATGCTAGTAGCATTTGACGCATTTAAACAGTAGTGTATGCCATACATGGTGATAAATTGTTCAGCCAATCATATGACTGCATTCTCCTATAGTGGTCCAACATGAATAAATAAGTGCTTGTGACCATGACCTCAGGATAATATTATGGCAAGTTAATAAACTAACATGCAGATTGCTAATCTGTAGAGTGTACATTTGGGGAAAGAAGGTGAACATAAATGTGAAAATAAATAGCATGAGAATACAGATGGCAATAGAACCTTGTTCCCCTATGCAGCTAAAATTGATAATTCCAAGTGTTTACATGGCTATGCTTATTGGTAGTGTTCGGTTAAAACTTAAAACACAACAAACAGAACATATCTTTGCAAACAAGCTTGAGTAGTACAAAAAGGGCAAACAACATATACTGAAGCAATGCAGACTATAAAAGCACCTTTTCTTCCTACAATAAATATAAAGGAAATTATCTTAAATTCAACTCGTGAGGCATAAAAAGAGTAAGCACAGGATTAGTACAAAGTATTTAATGTGTGTCTTTTACATAAGTAACCAGGCTTATCAGCTTAAACATAAAAAGGTTTTCGACATAACTAACATTACTTGATTGCCGTATCTTCATCATGATCTATCGTTTCAAATATGCTATTTTCCAAACACAGTGGAAACGTAAATAACGCAGGTCCTGAAACCAATTTCTAAATAGTGCATGCACTTGTTGTTTCCATTTAAGTTATCCTTCACCTAAACTTTTTCGCTGTTCTGCAACTTACAGCTCACAAAGGGTGTGCATGTATTTTTTGCAATAAGAAACAAAAACACAAAGGGTGTGAGCTACTGATGGCCAACCCTAACCACCGATGCAAATCTTAACGATCTCTATAGCGACAAGTAAGAAAAGAAGCATATCAAAATTAAACAAGGTTTGACTACAGCTAAGATAATGTACCGACAGAGCTGCTTTCCATCAGGTGCTCATTAGCTCAACAATAGGTATAACATACAACTACTCTGCTTGCTTCCATGAGTTTCATGGTGCAGATCCACGGTTTCACCATTGGAGGAATAGAAAAGCCTTTTTACTTTTCACCTTTATTGAAACAGTTCAGTGCCCATATTGGCTCTTGATGGTCATTCAAAGCAGTTGGCTCGAAGTACTAAACAAACCCAGACTTGGCAGTGAACTTGTAGAACAAACTAAATCCAAGCATGCTATAACGGTACGACCTATCACCAAACCATTTCAATCTGCAACTGAACTACTGAAGTTTGCAGGGACAAATCTGCAGGGTGAATTAGAAAGGCGATAATACACTTAAAATTATAGAGCTAAACACGAGCTAAGAGAACTACTGAAGTTTGCAGAGACAAATCTGCAGGGTGAATTAAAGGTGCAGATTTTTTCATTGTTTCAGAACCAACCAAAAAAAAAAAAAATTGAACCTTTTCCATTTCAAACAATGAAGTGTCGTGATGCTGGAACAGGACATTACTTTTGCCACGAGCCTTGCAAAGATAGCTAGTGCAACGAAAATAAAAGCGCCTACTGCCTACAGATCGCACGTGGCCAAGATGCTACTGGCACACTACAGTGCAAGCACCCCATGTGTGCTGGATTTCTTCCCCGTAAACACATCAACCAATGAAACACACAACCCTGCAGAAAACACAGCTAAGCGGCAGAGTTCGAGCAGGAATTCACTTACTCCTGGCATAGATGGCCTCCTGCAGATCCGCGACCTTGGCCTGCAAACGAACCCACGAGCGAATCAAATTTCAAACCTTTCCACGGAATCTTAAACCCGAACATCGAACCGGCGACAGAATCCAAGCCTCCCGGACGGAATCAAGCACCAGGCCGAAGCGGGAGGGAGGGAGAGGGAGGCGGCATGGCACGGCACGTACCGAGTCCTTGAGGTCGATGCCGCCCTTGACGACCTCCCGGCCGCTGCGGGACACGACATAGACCTTCATCCCGGCCCCCGCTACGCTACGCCGGGAGGATGCAGCAGCAAGGAGACGACGGCTTACAGACGGTTGCTGTTGTGCTGTGGTCGTGGAGGACGAGACGGGACGGCGAGGGAGTGGACGGACGGGAGGTGGCGTATTTGATCCCGCGGCGAGGCGGGCGTGGGGCCCGCGCGCAGGTGGGAGGCCGTTGGACCCACTACGAGTTATGGTGTTCAACCTCTTGATGTGGACCGGGTTCATGGCTACGCCGGGTGCAAAGCTCGTGCAAAGTTTCGGAACTTCAGTTCAGTTTGGAGCAGACGGACACTGTAGCTCACTCACAAACATACGCCAAGTGTTATTGTTGAAAGTTGTATATCGAATTAATCACAAATGTGCATTATAATATTTTGACATTAATTTCGTATTATAGTTTGTTTGCGGAACACTGCCCCGTTCTCTTGGGAGATTGACAGTCATAACTCATCATACGTACATTGCTCTGTTTGGAGAGAGCCGGGCGTTACCATTGCCTCGGGATTGCCGCCACTGTCAAAGAAAGCAACGCGGCTCCCTTTGCATGCCTTCTGTTAATGTGACCGGTGTAGGTCATCGTCGTAGGAGACGAACGATTAATACGCTGTTTGTCCTGCTGCGAAGCCATGTCATCAAGTTTCTTGGTGTGAGGCGGTTCGTGGACCGAGTCTATGGGAGGGGAGAGTGTCCATCGGCCAGGGGCCCACTAGCAGCAGAGTGATCGGAGATTCGGATTTAAGGGAGCAGCTGTTGGTTGGGGAGTAGAGCGGGCGGCCCAACGGCACCCAACGCCGTGCGGCTGACCCGTCCCCACGCTCTTTCCCTGCTCATTCCGGCCCGGCCGATGGAGACTTTCGGCCGTGCATATGGTCTTCTTCTACTTACGTCACTCCAGTTCAGAGAATGGTCGTGATATGGTCTTCTGCCACGCCTACTAAATTTCAAGAATGATAGATCGCGACAAGCTAGAGGCTGCGTGTGTTTGTTTTTTTTTCTCTAAATTTTAGTGCTGTTATATCAATTTTTTAATTGTTAAATATATAAATTAAATATAAAAATAATACATAATTGGATACTAATTTATAATACAAATCTATTAAGTTTAATTAAGTTATTATTAAAAGATATTTACTATAACATCATATTATCTAATCATAGTCTAATTAGTTTTAATAAATTTATCTCATTATTTAGAGGATAGATTATGTACTGGGTTAGTAATTTATATTTAGTACTTCTAATTAGTATTTCATATTCGATAGGACAGATCTAAAATTTAGTGGGTAGGAAACAAACACATCCTTACTCATATTTGATGACAAACGAAGAAAAGAGAAAAAAAAAAAGAAAACTACATGCTCAATTTTAGGTCTCCAAACGTCAAATAAATCTGAAGCACTAAAGCTCAATATAGACCTATTTGAAATTTGTGCGCCGATCTTAGGCCAATTTTAGTGGTAATTTTATAAGAGTTTTATTTTAAATAAATAACATGGTATATAGACAAAATTGATGATGTGACATGCAATTTATAAGGAGAAAGGAGAGTTAGATTTTATTGGAATGAAACTTCATATATATGATTATCAAAACTTTAAAACTAGAATGAAACTTCGTTGAGTTGAGTGTGTTTGAGTTTCATCTTTACTTATATAATAATTTTTATTGGTCACTTACATGAAATATTTTAATACTATACTAACATATGAAACAAAACGAAACTATACATAAAAAAATATAGTTTTATTCATTCATTTTAAAATTATGAGATGACATGATACTCCTAAAAATAGCAAAATAAAATTCAAGATGTATAACCTTAGTTTTGGGCGGTGTTTCCCTGACATTTACATGTAGTAGAAACACGCCATCGTGTTCATTTTATGCTGCAAAATAAAATCAAACCTTTTACAACGGGCATACTTTCTAATTTTCATGACCGTCTCGCAATACGAATTTTACTGAGGAAGAGAACAATACAGTTAAAAAAGAAAAGTATTTACCAAGATATAACAACCTCTAACTTGAATCCTATAATGACTTTGAGTCCAAAAAGAACATGGACCAGAATTACGAGATAAACAAAATTTCCTCTGAATTCAACCTACCAGAATCGTTGCCTGTTGGAAATAGGGATCCCTTGGAAATTTCCCCGACCTATCTCTCTCCTTTCCTCGCTTTCCACCGGCGAATCAATTGCCACAGCTCGGGGTTGGCCTTCGCCGGCGACGGGGTGTGCCAGGCGGCTGACCGACGGAGATGGGGGACCCGGAGCTCGCCCGTTTCGAGCGGACGCATCACGTGGCCTTCTTCGACGCCATGGCCGCTGAGCTCCCCGAAGACTACGCGTCGCAAGAGGTCAACCACCTCACCCTCGCCTACTTCGCCGTCGGCGGCCTCTCGCTGCTGCGGGAGCTCGAACGGGTAAGATCGTCGCGCGTTCCGTTGGTGGAATCACGCGGAACTTTACTTTTTTTTTTTCCGCCGGCGATCTGTGAGTTCTAGATGCGCCTGAGTGCGAAAATTGGCTTGATTACTTGTTAGTTTCAGTTTGCCTGCATTAGTGTCACTTATTTATTTGCAAAAGAACACAGATCAAGGTAGCATTAGATCTGTCTCATCCTGAACATGTTTGGATTTGAGAAGTAAAGAAAAAAAAGGCCCTACCCAGTGCTGAGAGCTCTTGCACTGTGCGGGGTCTCGGGAAGAAGGGTGTCAGCGGCAGGCCTTACCCCCGCTTGTGCAATGCGGGGAGACCGCGGCTTGAACCCGGGACCTGTTGGTTACAGACGGTATGCTCTACCGCTGCACCAGGCCCGGCCTTCAAGATGAGAACTTTTTTTTAGATAATGCAAGATGAGGACTTTTAGATGATCGGGTTGGTTATGAGGGGGTATTTGGAATAAGTAGGGAAAAGGAGAGTATTCGAAGCTCGTGACACTTTGTAATTTCAATAACTTGTAAAGAACTACACTACATTAGTTGAAAAATTCTACTGGTAAGGACATGTAGTTTTCGTGATGATAAATGTAGGAGGTTGGTACAGGGATAGTAGAATGCCACTTGTGGATGGATGCACCTAAATGTCTTAGATGCTTGCACGAGCAATTTTAGCGACATAGCGTTTGATCTGTTTCTTAATTAGTCGACATAAGTGGTTGGAGCCTTAGATTCAAGTAGGATGTGCGACTAGCATGTATAATTCTTCCTGATAGAAACATGTTACAATGCGCACCTTGGTTCATGCGAAAATAACACTGCTGTCTTGAGGAAAAGGGTCCCCATGTGATGTTGATGTTATAGCAGATATGTGCACAGGTGCCTGTAATGTTGATCTTGCAGTCTTAATTATGTTCGTCTATGTCTAGGCAGCGGGCAGGTGCTGATTATCTTCACTGAATTGGGATCTGTCTAATTTGTTATTGGTTAAATTTATACTTCCTTCAGGGTTAGCATTCTAGCTGAAGGTCCAAATGCAATCTGTCTTTTTTATTTGAATCTTCATAAAGAAGCAACTGCAGGATATTAAGAAATTATGAATCTGCCTTTTGTCTTTAGGTTAACAAGGATGAGATTGCCAAATGGGTTTTATCTTTTCAAGTCCATCCTGAGGCTAATGATGATGTAGGTAATGGTAAGTTGCCGTTTTACTGATATGAAAAAACTCTCATCAATGTAATTTTCTAGCTGTCATTTGCTACTTATTATACAACATTTAGCGTATATGTAGGTCAGTTTTTTGGATTCTGTGGTTCCAGATCAACACAGTTTCCCTTGGATAATGTGAAGGTATGAGTGGCTGATGCTGACTCATTTCCAACTTTGTGGTATTATCTGTATGCTATGACAGTCTTAAGTTATTAAATCGTTCTCTGTTTCAGGACCCTTGCTTCAATGGTAGCCATCTTGCCAGCACATATTCTGCCCTCGCCATCCTGAAGATTGTAGGTTACGATCTAGCAAGTTTTGACAGCAAGGCACTTTTATCTTCAATAAGAAAACTCCAGCAACCAGATGGAAGGTATGCATTTAGCATTGGCCTCCCTAGTGCACTTTGGCTTGCACTATGTGTCATTGCTACCTGTTTCATTGGTTGCATATCTGTTCTTTGCAGCAACTTAAATCATGATTTCTTGTTGAGACAAACTTTGCACTAGTAATGCCACCTTTCCAATATATCACTGTACTGTCACTCCTAAAAATCCGATACAGATGTTAGGATGCTATGATCCTAGTAATTGCAAACATGTTAGATTGTTCTTGATTGTTAGTAAGTGCATGCACATGTGATCTTGATTATCAGTGAGTCATGGTTTCTTGTTACTCAACTAACAGGGCAACAGGCTACTGTTATTATGAATCTCACATCTTAATTAATACATGGGCTTATTAGCTGACTTGAGAATCATATTTTGTAGCTTCATGCCTATTCATATTGGAGCAGAAACAGATCTTCGTTTTGTGTACTGTGCAGGTGAGGAGTATTGTCTGTTGTTTACACTGCTCATTATACTTAAATAATTGTTTTTGATATATTTTGTGCAAATGATCTATCTTTTCAGCTGCAATATGCTCAATGCTAGACGACTGGACAGGAATGGACAAGTTAAAAGCACAGGAATACATTCGCAACTGCCAGGTTGATTTGTGAAACAACAATAACCATTTACTTGGAACCAAATTTGCAACAAAAAAAACTCCACCTTTTCCATTAACATATCAAAACCGGTGGCCTTGCAATGTCTAATTCTATTGCTATCATGTGCAGTCATATGATGGAGGCTTTGGCATGGTCCCTGGTTCAGAGTCTCATGGTAAGGAATTTCATTTGGCCTTTTGATTTGTACTGCACCTACTCTGTGTTGTTTAGAAAACACTTAATCTGTCACGGTGCAGTGGTAAACACCATTGGCTGGGGAGCTCTCACTCAGGGTCGATCCTTGGGTGCTGCATAATTTGTGAAAAATAAAAAATTCACTCGTTGCGTCTCATTTACTCGGTTGAAACCTATCTATGCTGGACGGGCCCTCATGTATGAGGTGGGCTCAAAGCATGGGTTAAGGCCCGAATCATAGGGGGCGGCTCCTTGAGGATGGGACCAGGGTTCGTGGATTTTCTCGACTGGGGAAGGTTGAGCTTCTCTATCAAAGAAAGTCGTGGGGGCGGTCTTACCCCCACCAGTCAAGTTTTTTGTTCTGTTTGTCAGTTTCATAGGAAGTTATCTTTTGATTACATAGCTACTGAGTTAAATATTCACTTGCTTCTTTGCAATTCTTTGTCGATTCTCATTGTGTATCTTTGTGTTAGTGAGTCAGGTGGAGGGACTTTTTGTGCTGTAGCAGCTCTACATCTAATGGGCTTCATTCATGCTGATTTGGCATCTAACTTAAGGGAATCTGTGTTGATTGACATACACATGCTCCTGGAGTGGTGTCTTCAGGTTAAGTTCTGCTCAATCATATGTCTGCAGTTATCCACCACTGAAATGCCTCTTATGTGATAGTATTGGCTAGTACTGATAATTGGACAATAGTCAACAAGAATTTCTGCTGTTATTCCCAAAGATATACTCCGTACGTTGCAAACCAAGGAAACCTTTTTGTTTATTTAAGGATTTCTTATGGACATAAAAGTAATGCCTTTTTAATTTATTCTTGAGGGAGATGTAGCATTTGTTGATGGCACTATAGATCCTTCATCCTTGTAGATGTTACTATCTATCTGGAATTAGCTAGAGTAGAACAATAACAAGAAAGAGATTGCACAAGAGTAGCAAAGAAGGGTCCAAATTGTCAAGAAAACTTGAATAAACTTTACTTATGATGAACCTTACAAATCTATTGCACTATTGTCATGCAGAGACAAGTGACCGATGGAGGATTCCAAGGGAGAAGAAACAAGCCCAGTGATACATGCTATGCTTTTTGGTTAGTATATCATACAGTCTGGAACTAATCGTCTGACAAGAGTACAAGAACCCTGCGTAATTTTATTGCTTCCTATTTCACCGAACAGGGTTGGCGGTGTGATGAAGATCGTTGGCGCTTACCACTTGCTTAATCATCATGCCCTTCGGGATTTTTTACTGATATGCCAGTCACCTGTAATAACTGAAATCTCTTTTATCAACACAATACATAGTCAGATCAATCAATTTGATTTTTTTTTTACTGACATAGCGTATGTCTTTATTTTGCTGGTGTAACAGTATGGAGGCTTTACCAAATTTCCACATGACCGAATACCTGACGTCTACCATTCTTACTACGGCCTGGCTGCCCTTTCCTTGTTAGAGGAGGATGGACTTGAACCACTTTGCGTAGAACTAGGGATCCTCTCTGCTGGGCTGTAGAATTTTGTGTTTGTACTGAATATAATTTTGGTCTTCAGCGTTTTAAAAGGATAAATATAGTGAGTTGAGCTTTGCTTGGATGGACACATCATGTAACATTATTCTAACCTTGTTCTATTATCTAAAAAAAATATAACATTGTTCTGGGATTTTCATTATATAATATATGATAATTCTGTAAAGAATTGGAATGGACTTGCTAACCGAGATGTCTGTTCCTAGTTAGTTGAACTAATTGCTGACAGTTGAGTTAGCCCAACGGTTTTATTTCTTGGAAAGCTACTCGAATGTTTCTGGTGTGCTTGACTTGCTGACTGACATATAACTCTGTATAACTGGTCACCGCTGATGTTGTTGGGATCCTGATGTACTAGACTCCATCAGACTTCTTTGAATCACACATGTTGTACTGTGTCAATCAGGTAAAAAAATTCTGAGGATTCCGGTAAAGCGACTTCTTTGAATTACACGACACGTACTTTGTCACTCAGGAACGAAACAGAACGAAAGAAGTTGCAAAGGGCGTGCTTGATGCTTTGCACTGTGCTTTCGATATGCTACAACGAAATCTGCTGCTCACACGGATGCAATTGGCGCGGCTGGCGGGCAGTTAGGGTGTGATTGGTTGCCTTCTCAACCGAATCAGATTGGCTCTAGGGAGCCAGTCCCTCGCTAGCCACGAAGCACATGAGCCAGGCTGAGAAGATACGAGATCGAATCTCGTTCCTCACGAGTCAGGCTCAGCGGCACTTCTTGCATCTGGCACACACAAACTGAACACGGATACAGCCAACCAATCACTGATTACTGTATGAACTGAGCTGGCCAACTTTGATTGAAACAACCAATCAATCGGTTGTCGCATACGTGGAGCCTGACCGCGCTTGCTGCACTCAACCAATCACACCCTTAAGCAGCTGCAGCGGCAAATAACTGCCACTGCCCACCCAGCACCCACCACCCGATCGGATCCTAAATTCATTCATTGCCAAATCTATGCGAGCAGCGGTTGGACCTGCCGGCTGCCGCTGCTGGACCAGTTCGATTTTGCCAATCCAAGAAGCCGAATGCTATTTTACGGCGCCTGATCTGATGCCCGTGGTGTACTTGTACTAGTCCCGGACCCCGGTCAGAGCAAGCATCCAAGCACGTCTTCTCCCGTCGTCAGCCTCCCTCCTCCCAGCAGCTCGGCGATGGCGGGCGTAGGTTCCGCGGTGCGGCGCCTCTACCTCTCCATCTACAACTGGGTCGTCTTCTACGGATGGTGCGTTGCTCCGCTGCCTGCTGCTCGGTTTTATCTCTGGATGGATCTTGCGCTTGTGTTGCTGCTTCGTTGGTTTGATCTGTGTCTTCTTGGATCGTGGGCATCTTGTTACAGGGCACAGGTGCTGTACTACGCGGTCATGGCGCTGCGGGAGAGCGGTCATGAGGCCGTCTACCCAGCCATCGAGCGGCCGCTACAGTTCGCACAGACTGCCGCCATCATGGAAGTATGGTTATTTTCCTCCATTTACATTTTGCTGGAGCACTTTAGGTTCTTGATTTTTGTCAGAGCTAACTTGTGTAATCTTTAAAACCTTCTGTTTGTTTCATCAATGCGTAGTTCTAATTTACCTCAAGTAGAATTTTGTTCATCCAATTAAGGTGTAGCGTTGTTCTACTTAGTATGTAGAACTTATTGACAAGGGTAAACAATATGACAATACTGACGAACAGCAACTGTAAGCTCAGTTACAAAAACAGGGATACTGCTAAGGCCCATAGCAAAATTAAGGAATTATTCAACTTTCAGTGTTTTGCTTTTTCTCTGCTTTTGACTAAACATATTTTTTCTGTTTACCTTGCGCTGGTGGTGGTGGTGATGGTGGTGGTCGTGCAGATTTTTCATGGGCTTGTAGGTATGTTCTTCTTTCTACTTGGAAAGTGCTAGAAGTCTCATGTCTAAACTTCTCTAAAATGTTATGTTATAAACATCAAGCAATAAGTGTCAAATTGTATATTCTTTTAAAAAGAAGAAGAATACTTTCTTCTCTCTTGTTGTATCTGTTCATGCTTGATCATTGTTATGATTCATGATATTCTTTAAAAGGATTGGTGAGGTCTCCGGTCTCAGCAACTCTTCCACAAATTGGATCAAGATTGTTTCTCACGTGGGGCGTCTTGTATAGTTTCCCCGAGGTATCATTTGCTCATCATTAGCTAAGTCTTACGTTTCATGTAAAGCTAAATATAAAAACATAATGAAATATTTCTGTTTCATGATTTAGAACTTAAAACTTGCAAGTAAGATGCTTTTCTTGAAGGCTCTAGTTTTGAAAGCATTTTCTAGAAATAGATAACACATATACTGGATTATGCTCTGACTTTAAGAGTAGCACATGGCTACCATGTAATTCCATCAGTTTTATGGTTGATCATTGAATAAGTGAGTGTGAATGTGCATTGTGTGAGTGGTGTACCAAATTTTACCCGTACTTCCATTTTTGTTTATTTTAAGTATATGCTAGATTGGTTTCATGAAACTATTGAATTCTGTTTTGCAGACACAAACTCATATTCTTGTTACTTCCTTGGTCATAAGCTGGTCCATCACTGAGGTACTTATTATTTATATAAAAGTTCTTGAAACAAGCTAAACTCAAAATACATGACTCTGAGCCTGAAATCCAATGTAGTACCTGTTTATTCATTTTTGCAATTTCAAAGTTAGATTATGGAAAATTTCTGGTTTCATGCAGATCATTAGATATTCATTCTTTGGTATGAAGGAGGCACTTGGATTTGCACCGTCCTGGCTCTTATGGCTTAGGTTAGTACTTTGTAAATTTGTCCATTGGGTTTTCAGTTAAATTATTCATTAAAATGTGTCTTTGTTCAATTTTTGTTGTCTTGTTTGCTTGCAGGTACAGCACCTTTTTGGTATTGTATCCTACTGGCATCACTAGTGAGGTCGGCCTAATCTACATTGCCTTGCCTTTCATGAAGGTAACTCGAAAATAACAAAGATGTTTATCATATTCGTTTGGTAACAATTTTTCTGAACTGCTCATTTCTTGGGTGACAACTGTCAGGCATCTGAGAAATACTGCCTTAGGATGCCTAACAAATGGAATTTCTCCTTTGATTACTCGTATGGATCTATTCTTGCCATGGCCATCTACGTTCCAGGTGCCCCTTCCCTCCCTGTGACTTCATTTTGTGACCAAAGTTATAAGCGAATATAATTTGGCAAGAAGGTTCATTGTTTCGCTTTGGCTGGATGCAGGAAGCCCTCACATGTACAATTACATGCGTGCCCAGCGGAAGAAGGCCTTGTCCAAGGCAAAAGCTGCATAACCCTGCTCAAGAGCTTAGACTGTTGGTGACTTCTCCACACTCGAGTTTGTTACTCATTTGGCAGAAATTAGTGGGTTGGGAATGTCAGAATTCAACAATTTGCATGATTTGCCGGCTTCTTGTTGTACTGAGATTGTAATAGTATGATTGAACAATCGTTTGAAATCGCCCAATGTGGTGAGGGTTACAATGCAATGCAATCACTACTTGGTTGGGCGTGTTTCCATGTTGATTCTGTGTTGCTGTTTTGGATACTTGCTTGCTGGATGCACATGGTCCTTCGCCACCCAAATGTGTGGCAGATGGATTTGTCCTCCAATTACCTAGCTGGGAACCTTCTTGCTGTAGTATCATACAGTGAAGATTTTTAGCACCTAACCTGTGGCTGAATTGTGAAGATATTTGCTTTTGACATGGATGGATTGGGCGGCGGCGACACTGGCGATCTGTGCTTTGTTTCTCCGCTACTTTGTTCGTTGTTGTCTCGGTTCTGATTCTAGATGAATGCGTGTGTCCTTCATTGGCTGCAGGGAACTCAAGCTGCGAACTATGAAGATCGGAAGATGGGAGCGGGAGAGCGCGCTGCCTCAAATTTTCCTCCGACTTCGGTACAGTTTCGCCCGCGAGAACAGCGGAAGAGGAATCCGGCTCGATTCCTACAGGGATTGAAATTCTGGACTGTAGTGGGATATTTTTTTCAACGAAATCAGATCAGGATTCTGGACTTTTCGTCAGGATCCCGAATTACTACAATAATTAGGATGAGGATTCTAGAATTTCAGTTTCCCGATGAAACTGATCCGAATTGGGATTCTCGGATACCGTGGAAACCGGCCGGATTCCGACCGGGATTTCAATCCATGTTCGCCTCTGGTCCGCAAGAATACAGCCGACGACCACATCGACTCGATTCCGAGTCCGAGCAAAGCCATAGTCATCGTCGGGATGCCGATCGATCGATATAACAAAGTCCTCCAATGCACCTGTCGGCAATTTAACCAAATCCCATACCGGCGTCTTTTTCTTCCTCGAGAGGTTCTGCCATGGCGGGCGCCGGCTCGGCGGTGAGGCGGCTATACCTTTCCATCTACAACTGGGTCGTCTTCTTGGGATGGTCAGTCTTCACTGCTGCCCCTTCCCCTCCACTGCTACTTGCTGTTCTTGGGTGTTCATTGGCATGACTGATCGGTGGGATTCCGGTCTTTTGCAGGGCGCAAGTGCTGTATTACGCGGTCCTGACGCTGCTGGCGAGCGGGCATGGGGCCGTCTACGCGGCCGTCGAGCCGCCCCTTCAGTTCGCACAGACCGCTGCCATCATGGAGGTATGGTCCCTTTTTCTTCTTCAGTTTACTATGTTACTTCAGTTTCTCTGCTACATTTAACAAGTATACATCAAATAAGTTATTAAGTGCTAATGAAACACATATTTTTGAATGACAAATCTAGTACCATGCTTCAACATTTTCTTTGTTTGTTTGCACATTGAAATTGTGAGATACTAAACTTTCTATGTTTGCATGGTGTCCTTATCGCTGGTGGCGGTGGTGATGCAGATTCTTCATGGGCTTGTAGGTATGCAGCTCTTCTTTCTACTTTGTGGCTCATCTAAAACTGTTATAGGATATATATAGATCTTTGATTATATAAGCCAGTTCTGTGTTTTCAGAACGTTTTGTTGAATTGCCCAAACAAGATTTGCTTTTTGTTCATTTTTGTGGTGTCTGATCAAACTTGGACATGCTGATTTTTTTTAGGGTTGGTGCGATCACCCGTCTCTGCAACTCTTCCACAAATTGGATCGAGATTGTTTCTCACATGGGCCATCTTGTGGAGCTATCCTGAGGTATGATGGGTTCATCAATCAAGCATTAATATTTCTTTTACCTTTTGCATCCTGATTCCTTTTTTCTCTTCTGTTTCAAGGAAACACTTGATTTCTTAACGATATTGTTTTGTTTTTGCAGATACAATCTCATGTTCTTGTTACTCCTTTGGTCATAAGTTGGTCCATCACAGAGGTACATTTTACTTCACATCTGTTTACTAATTCACTTGAAACATTTTTTGTTGGCATGTCACATACTCACAATGTACTATAAGTGAAACATAGCATGGCATACCTGAAAGCCTACAGAGTGAAAAGCTTGCTTTCTGAAGAGCTGATTAAATTTCTCCAAATTAAACCTAGATCTGAACTCAATGTTTACAGCTTACTCATCTTTAAGATCTTTTTGGCTGTTGTTATCAAGTGATCTCATCAGAACGTTTTCTTGCAGATCATCCGGTATTCCTTCTTTGGTGTGAAAGAGACAATTGGGTTTACACCTTCATGGCTATTATGGCTTAGGTACTACTCATCTCATACATGACAATTGACACTTCATTATCTCCACAGAAATTCATATATATATTTTTCCTGAATGGCCTCTTATCATTGTTTTACCGTGATTTGCAGGTACAACACATTCATGGTATTGTATCCCATCGGTATCCTTTGTGAGGTCGGCCTAATCTGCTTTGCATTACCTTACGTAAAGGTAACTGGGTTAACTGAAAAAATCAACCGCTCTTTTTGTTCATTTGAGATGATATTTTTTGTTAATTAAACTCTTTTGTGGTGACTATCAGGCATCAGAGAAATACTGCTTTAGGATGCCCAACAAATGGAATGGATCCTTAGACCATTCATACACATCAATCGTTGCCATTATTTTCTATGTTCCAGGTATCCCTTTTATTCCTTTCAGTTTCTCTTCATTTTGTGATTGACAAGTGTGACTTGAAGGGACTGTGCACTGATTCAATTTGGATGATTGCAGGAGGTCCGCACATGTTCCGTTACATGCTCGCCCAGCGGAAGAAGGCTTTGTTGAGATCAAAAACCATGTAATTTTCTTTAATAGCATCGAGGTACTTGACAAAATGGCAAATGGCTCGCATTTGCTCGTTGGCGGATAATGGAGATTAGGCTAGTGGGGATGGACTGGTGGACTGATCTTGACATAATTCTGAGATGGACTGGTGCTCCCACTGGAAATTTCCTAGATCCGCCACTCTATATGTTTCCTGTTGTACATAGGAATTGTACAGAAACTAAGGTACATATGTTGAAATTGTTCCTGAAAATAATGAAAAAAATGTGAAGATTAACACCTGAGTTAGGCGAGTTCAAAGTTGATTCTTTATTTTTATTAGCATTTTGGTTGTCATTATCCGCCCCCGGGGTAGCAAGATATTAATGCTTGTAAACTGTAAAGAACTGTGTTAAGGTTAACATTGAAATGTGATCTTATCTGAAACAGACTGTACAGGTAATTGTTTCATGAACTTTTAACAAGTTCGACTAACTTAGCAGAAGTTGTATGTGTTCTACCTAATATTCTCAAGCAGCAAGAGCACAAGCAAAGGGTCAAGGATTGCGGTTAAGAGTTCAGATAATTTTTTGAGAAGGTTTGCTTCATTTAAAAGAAGTAAAACCTGAGAAAATTCTCTGTTGCACCGCAGTGGCAATTGGCATTGGCCATGTACTTCCACTACAGCAGTAGCAATTTGCATTTGTTATGTACTCCTACCATGCAGCCCTAATCTGAACAGAGACGACATGCCTAGAAACAATTTTAATTACCCTGAGGGCCATTTCGTTAGGAATTTGCATTGTTCTTCGGCGATCCTAAGGTTTGTCTCAAGAAAAAATTCCGAATCAGTTCAAATACGAGCGTGGCCGTAGGTCGGCCCAGTGACCCAATCCAGCCCATCTGAATGTTTGACGCACAGCTGTTTGGCCCCACCTGCTAGTCAGAAACCTTCCCCCTTCTCTGCTCTGTCGCGTCGTCACGCTCGCGCGTGCCGCGTCCTCCCCGGCGCCGCCCTGAGCCCATGGCGTGGTGGTGGTGTCGGGGTGCGGTGCAGGGCTCCATGACGCCGTTGCGTTTGAGCCGAAGCCGCCCGAACGCTCTCTGAGCCTCGTGATGCCCAAATGTCGACAGCGGCAGCGACAGATCGGCCCTCTCTTGCCGCTCCTCCTAGCATGATGCATGAATGAATTTAGTTGGTTAGGGAGATCAATGGATCGTGGAACTTTGTCATGGATAATGTGATTTCATTTCAAAGAAGAAGAAGAAGCGTTTTCTGTCTGTGAGCCATGTCGTCCAGTTAGTTGAATTAGTAGTTGTTAACAGTTGAGTATTGGTTTTATATTGTTTCAAGATCTGAAAAAACGTGTCATCTCCTTGTTTCCCTTTGCTTACATGACTGGTGAAGTTGTGAGTTTTGATATACAGGTCTTGGCGCTGCAGATACTCTTTTGGGTCTATGCATATTTTCTTTTCTTTTAAGCAGTATATTTGTTTGTAAAAATGAAGAAACGTTAACTGTTTTAGTCAGTATGTATCATATGACTTATCTGTTGATATAGAAAAAATGACTTACTTTACTCATTTTAACTTTTGACTAACAATTTTCTTCCCTGGAGAGTTGTTCATGAGCTGTCTCCTTGTTTATTTTCAAGTACATGACTGGTAGCTGATGATGTTAACAGGATCTCGGTGTGCATACACCACTACACTTAACACCTGTACATGCTGTTTACAGCTGCTTCATATCCTTGGGCTTATCCTGAGTTTCTAATCAAGCTGATGAGCTCTCATATAACAACATATCAAACTATGTAGCGTGAGCAGTTTTAGTCACAAACCAAGTTACAACATGAAAGATAAAAGAAAGAACAGAGGCAAATTTTTTATAGAAAAAAAAAGTTTTGCAGTATATGATATCCTTCTGCTTTTATGAAATTTGCTGGTCACGTGGTTGGATTTAGCAAGGATGATGGCCGGTAGGCGGTAGCAGCAGTAATAACTGACAGTTTGCACTAACCAACCTAGATCCTGACTCTTCTTTGATGCATCTAATTCATGCACATCAACAAGTGGAAACTAGCCAAGGTCAAAACCACCAGTCCACCACAATAAAGCCATGGCCATCTCAGTGACTTCCTCCATGCAACTCTTCAAATGGACGGTGTCAGTTCATGGGTTTCACGGATTTACTTATCCATGTACAACTGGGTCATCTTTTTCGGGTGGTCAGTTGCTCCGTCTGCTGTTCTAGAGTTTTGACTTGAGTTTTTGCTTGTTAGGGCAACCACAATGTTTACTACCGAGACCGGTAGTAAGCTGTCAGTCGGTTTTAGCTGTTATGAAGTTCACAATGCTTATAACCTGTTATATACTGTACGTAGGTCTCATTAGATTAAAAAATCTATCCATCTTTCAACCGCTCATCCTCAACCAGCAAGATTCCTCATCTTCCAGCCAGCTGTTTTTCTCTTCCTCTTTCATCAATAGTTTTTTATTGCTTATTACTAGCATTGCTACCGGCAGCAAGAAATTTTCTCTTACTACCGATCTCCACAATGCTTACTACCTGCTATTTATTGTCTACTACCGATTTTTATCACACATTGTGGTTGCCCTTACATTGTTATTGTAATATTGTGGGAAGCTTCTTGGATTGGACATCGGCTTCTTGGTTTTGTCAGGGTTCTTAGGTTCGAATCTTGCAGGGCACAAGTGTTGTACTATGCAATCTTGGCATTGCTTGGCAGTGGGCATGAGACCATTTATGCTGCAGTTGAGCAGCCACTGCTGTTCACACAGACCGCTGCCTTCATGGAGGTAAATCGAAGTTTCTATTGCAGTTGTCCAATTTGTTTATGATCCTAATGTGATTCCAGCTCGTAAAATCATCTTCAATTCCACTAAAAAGGATCCAATGCTTTGAGCAGTGCCTTGATTTTAGATAAATTTGGGACAAACTTAGTATTCTTTTAATCTCAAATTAAAGTTGTGCATCCATGCATAGACGGCCCAATGTTGTATGTTACACTAAATTCAGGACTATGATTGGCATTTTGATTGTGCATTAGCAAATTCTATATTTTTTGCGCATGTTATACTAAAGATTTAGTGTCTGCCTGTTGATGGTATCACTGGCTGCACAGATTCTTCACGCTATGATAGGTAAGTTCTGTTTTCTCTTCTAGTTATGCTTCACCCTCCTTGTCAATATTCAGAACTGCAGTGTATATTTAACTGCAGCCTTATGAGAAGCTAATATTGAAACGGATTTTTGGTCAGTAATATTGCTTAAAAAGGGAAAAACGTAAAATCAAAGTATAGACTTTTTAAAGAATATAGTTGGTTAGACTTAAGTTTGTACGGAAAACACAAATTTATTTTCGCATAGACAATACTAGTACTTCATGCGTTGATTTGCTTTCATAAATAGATGGATATATCAAAGGCATTTCTAATTGAAAAAAAAAGCATAGTTAGCTCCTGATAGCTACTTGGTGCAAAACTTTAATGTAAATACTTTAGGCTTAGGATGTGGAGGATATTCTGCTTTTAAATTACCGAACTGAAGTAGCTTGTGGATATGGTAAAAAAATCCTTTTGGATGCACGAACAGCAGAAGAAAAAAAACATAAAGGAAGTGATGAATGTCATAACACCTCTTAACATGCAGTACAATGTGTATCTCTTTCTATCCTGCTAGTGTTAAGCCATCTCAAGTATTATGATACAAACAACAGCCTATTGAACTGATCAAGGATAAGTTTAATTTGAGAAAGTGTCACTACTTAATTTTGTTCCCAAACAATATTGTTTTCTTACTCACATGGTTTTGGTGTGATTGAACTACTAAGGTTTTGTGAAATCCCCTCTCGCTGCCACTCTTCCACAAATTAGTGCAAGGTTGTTCTTTACCTGGGGCATCATTTGGAGCTTTCCTGAGGTATCATTGGCTCATCACTAAGAAGTCCTAATTTTTTTCATGATAAATATATAGATACTATTTCATTTATTAGCTTAAAAAAAATTCAAACTTGAAAGGGCTATATCGCAACTCTTAAAAGGGGATAGTTGATTATGTTTATTACTAATTGATCAAAATTTGAATGCCTATGTTGCAGACACATTCTCATGTTGCTGTTACTTCATTGATCCTCTGTTGGTCAATAACTGATGTAAGTATTACTTCTGACAAATATGCTTACCAAGTTCATTAAAAACCATGGTTTACAACATGATACTTTGACACAATGCATCAATCTTTACTTCTTGATACATGGTATTCTTGAGATTTCTCAAATTAAGAAATGAACAAATTTTTATTGAATTATTTTTTGACACGAAGCTTTTCAGTTCTTATGTTAATCTTAATCTAATATTTTGATATTTATCATTATTCTTGATGTAATCTTATGAAAATGTTGATTCCTTGCAGATAATCAGATATTCCTTCTTTGGTTTGAAGGAAACATTTGGAGTTATACCTTATTGGCTCTTATGGCTTAGGTTGGCGCTGATTCTAAAGAATCCCACTGTTAACACAAACTACAGTTCTCTCATGTAATGACTGTGTTTACAGGTACAACTCATTTATGGTCTTTGTTCCTATTGCTCTTGTTAGTGAGCTTGGCTTAATCTATGCTGCCCTGCCTTACATGAAGGTAACTTAATCATGTGGTGAAGAAATGATTATTTTTTATGTTGCTCATTTAATAACAAGTTCTGCCTTTTTTTCTTGATCAATTACTTTGCAGGCATCTGAGAAATACTGTCTCAAGATGCCCAACAAGTGGAATTTCTCCTTCTACTACGATATGGCATCTGTTCTTTTAACTATCCTCTACATTCCAGGTATCCTTCCCTCATAATTCTTTCATATAGTGTAACTGTAATGATATGACAAGTTGCCCTGATTTCACTTTGATGATCCTTAGGAGGTCCGTACATGTTCCATTACATGCTTGGTCAACGGAAGAAGGTGTTGTCAAAGACAAAATTGGTATAATGTGTGGCACGGCCGTCTAGAATAAGTAGGGCAAGTTGAGGACGGAGTTAAAACTCATATTTGCTACTCCCTCCGTCCAATAATATAAGTATTTTTAGAATCCCAATACAAAATAAGGATGTGATGAAAAGACTATCATACCCCTAGTTTTATCACATAAAAAGTTTCTCTCTCATTCAACCATACCTTATTTATTATGTTCACACATCTCATTTATTGCGTTCATACTCTACAAATGCTTATATTGTTGGACAAACCCAAATCTACAGAAATGCTTATATTGTTGAACGGAGGGAGTACTTCACTGGAATTTTATAGACTGGAGTATGTTAGAACACTACCACTCTTATCATTTGCAATCCATGGGTAAATAAAAATAAAATTTGGACTGTTACAAATCTCTCCCCTAACCAGGAGATGTATATCTAATTGTAAGTTTTTGTCTTTTTTCCCTTTAGGTTGCTCAATTCCCTATTCGTCTTTAAATTTATTTATAAAATACCACTGTAGGGGTATCCCCTGCTGTATTCCCCTAAAAGAAAGTTCATAAGTGGATCTTGATTTTTCATGTTGATGCCTTGTTCGTGAAAATAGGTCCAGTTGCTCTCTTTTGTTTTAGAAAATCATTTCTGCAAATAGAGTAACCGTTTATTCTAGTTAAGTATGTATTTGGGTCGAATATTCATGCTTAAAGAAGACTAAGGGAAATTAGATCGAGCCAGCGATGAATCGAGCCCATTGCATCTCTGCATCCTTGGATGTGCCTTCCTTTTGCTAGTGGTAGGTACGATGTAATTTTCGCGCCTTCTCATTGCTAGCCACCCGTCCACTTGCTGAAAAAGTTTCGAGTCATAGATCTCTCTGTTTTCCCCTGGCACGTCGAACTCTAATTGTGTGCTTTTGAAGGCTTTCCAGATTGGTTTGCCGTGTCGTAGTATACTTTTCAAGCGTCAGTACGTACGGTGAATCGTCGAACGATCCTAACTGCCACTATCGTGCCACCTATCTTTGATTCTGTTTACACTCAAGTGCTTATTACATGTTGCGTTGGCAGCCGGCTCGTGACCCGGACTCGTGAGCGATTTCCAATCCTAATCAACGCCGTTCTCCTTCTTGTTTTACCTTTTGCACCTGAACCTTAAATTATGACAAAGACCAGAAGATGTGCTGTCAATTATTCAGACCAAATATCATCTCAGCAGGTCAGCAGTCTGGAATGCTTGTGGGAGTGCTAATTGCTCTGCTTCTGCTACATGTAAGTCCGAATACGCCAAGTGAAATAGTAACAAGAAAAGGAGTAACAATTGTCATACCACTTGGTCTAAGAATCTTCTGTAAATAATTTCATCTCTGGCCTTTGCGAACAGGACGTAGGATGCTTTTCCTTCCCTGGCATTGCATTTGCATCGCAGTTTCCGAATGCGCGCGCTACTAAAATAATAACCTTTCTAGACGCTCAAGCAGTCAAGCCTAGTTGTAAACGGCATTTGTCGGTGTACTATGACAGGTTCCACTTGATTGCTAATAATTTGATCTCAGCTATCAAAAAAAAAAGTTCAGGAGTCTGACTGATGTAGTAAACCACGGCTAACTAGCAACAAGGGTTTGTATAGTTCGATGATTATGCTTCTGTTCCATAGAAAGATCTGCAAGTTTGTCAACACTCAAATTTAAGAAAGGAATAAATCAATTATATTGGTTGAACGAAGCAATGTGGGTTCACAACTTATACGGGCTAAGACGGGTTCGTTTTTTTATTTTGCTCCCCCTCAGTAGATTACTGGAGCCGATTTGATTGATGCAGCATGCATGCTATGCTGACTCAGAATTGTTTAGAATTGAGCCGCTAAACTTGTCTCCATCCGCATCATCTACAAATAATCGGAGGAGATACCTTAAAAGATCCAGGTTGATGAGGTAATGCAATAAATGTTGATTAAATAATTACATTACAAGAAACCATCCTAGCTAGGATGATTTGTTATTTGTGAATTTACGACTGACGATGACGGCAGCTATAGCATCGGTTGTCCGTTGGAAGAAAAGAAGAGAGGAAACGCGGTTGCAGGTTACGACCCGCAACGGGCCTGGACCCGAACGCATTGACACCTGGACGTCCTAGGCCCGTCTTCTGATCTCTGGGCCCTTCACTTCTGTCCTCTCCTTTTCTTCTTCTTCCCTCTCCTCCCGGCTCTCCTCCTTCCTCCTCCCCGGCGCCGGCGAGGGCCCAGGTGGAGTGGCCAACGTTTGCAGGAGAGTTTCGCCCGGGGGTACAAAGGCCTTCTGGAAGCTTGGTCCTCTCCTCTAAGGTCAGATCAGACCTTGCCCTCCTCCTTCCCTCTATTGTTCTTGTTTTTTCCTTCCATCTATTGTTTCGTTTTGGGTATCCTTACATCACAATTCTTATAAGGCTAATGAAAATTTCCAGGAGTTATATTATTTTAGAAATTATCGTTGGAATTTCATAGATATTTTGAGTTGTTATGGGGATACCGGTTTGCTAAGATTAGAAGAGGCATTTTTGTTTCACCTCTGTGCGGTTTAGGTTTTGATTCGTATGCAGTTCCTAGCGTTAATTTGGTTTAAGATTAAGACAAAAACCAACTTCCGTTTCCTCCATTTACAGAGTTGTGGCTGTCGAATTGGCCTGAAAGATCTCAATTTTGTTCTGAAGGAAGGATTTCTTATCACAAATCTTGATCTGCGGATTGGTGGTGGAAATTCCAGTGTTTCGTGGGCAAGGCTGCGACATAACCATACAGGTTCCGTTAATTTATTGAAACTTGATTGGCACATCAGTGGGCAAGGAGCAGTTGTCGGTAGAAGCCTAGAAGGTGACGCACCAGGAACTAGGAATATCTGGTAGAACTGCAGAACAGGGGTAGGCAACAATAGGAAGGACGAAGGAAAAGGAAAGGAGGGAGCTCTCCACGGGGGAGCCCCTCCTCACCTCCCTCTCCATGGAGAACAGCAATAGCCATCCCTGCACTCTCCTCTCCATGGACTCAGCTGGATCACATCCTGCCTCCGACTCCGTTGGGTGTGGTGGCGCCAATGGGGTTGGTAGTGGTGGTAACAGGGAGCTCTTCATCATTCCTCGTCGCGAGCCTGCACATCTAGTTCCTCCCGACATCAACCTCCCACTCTCTACTGACCCCTCCCCACCACCTTCATCATGGAGCCATGACCCGTTCAACATGTTTGATGTCAATCTTGGCACTCATTCTTATGAGTCTGAGGTTGCGCTCACACTTCCCAAGTTGACTAGCAATGGCCATGTTGCAGTTGGTGTTGGCGCGAGGAAGTGTGCCAAGAGAGGAGATAGCATTTGGGGCGCATGGTTCTTTTTCAGTCACTATTTCAGGCCTGCACTTGTAGAGAAACCAAAGGGGAAGGTTACACGTGACGCAACTGGGAGCATCGTGGGCTTCGACAAGGCTGACCTCCGGCTTGATGTCTTTCTGGTGCAGCATGACATGGAGAACGTGTACATGTGGGTTTTCAAGGAGCGACCTGACAATGCACTTGGGAAGATGCAGCTTCGGAGTTTCATGAATGGGCATTCCAAACATGGGGAGCCATCCTTCCCATTCAGCGCCGATAAGGGCTTCGCGAGGTCACACCGCATGCAGCGAAAGCACTACCGTGGGCTGTCCAATCCACAGTGCCTTCATGGGATTGAGATTGTGAACTCACCAAATCTATCAGCAGTCCCTGAAGCTGACATGAAGAGGTGGGCGGAACTTACAGGCAGGGAACTTAATTTCTCGATACCATCTGAAGCCAGTGACTTTGAGTCATGGAGAAACCTTCCAAGCACGGATTTTGAACTTGACAGACCACAGCCGCCGTCATCAAAGAGTGTTCCACATACCTCTCATAATCATAAAAAGGGGTTGAATGGTTCAGGTCTCAACCTTTCAACTCCACCATCATCAGATGATGGGATGGATCTTTCACCAAAATGCGCCAAACGCCGCAAGGATTTGTCTAGCCATAGTGTTGAGGAGGACACTGCTATGGCAAACAATTCGTGTTCTGATAGAGAGCAAGAGGTAGAAGTTCACACTGGTGGTCCTTCATGGATGCATGAGTTCACTGGTGTGGCCAAACACACAAGTGGGCCTGTTACTGCTGCCAAGACAATATATGAGGATGATGAAGGGTACTTAATTGTTGTGAGCATGCTCTTCTCTGATCCACATAGCGTGAAGGTGTCTTGGAGGAACACACTGACACATGGTATTGTGAAGATAACATGTGTGAGCACTGCTCAGATGCCATTCATAAAGAGACATGACAGGACATTCAAATTAACGGACCCTTTCCCTGAGCACTGCCCTCCCGGTGAGTTTGTTAGAGAGATACCTTTGGCTACACGGATTCCAGAAGATGCAAAGATTGAGGCGTATTATGATGAGACAGGAACAGGGTTGGAAATCATGGTCCCAAAACTCCGACTTGGACCAGAGGAGCATGAAGTTCAGGTCTGCATGAGGCCCCCACACCTCGGTGACAATGACCTTGTTTTATCGTAGAACAGAAAAAGAAACAGCTAGCCTTTTAGGTCTTCTAGTGTCATGCCATGAGCTACAACTACAACTGGTCATGCCATGGATCATTGGAAGCCCTGCTAAACATCCCGTAAAACTTCCTTTCCTCTTTAGTATGGTGATTTAGGCAAAAGTCATATCTGTTAATTCCCCTCTGTACCTTTACACAAGTACATCCTATCACTACATTGGTGATCTCCTTGACCATCTGAAAGATGGTTGATTAGTTAAGATTCTTGTGTATATTCTGATGATCAGGTTCATAATAATGTAGATAGCTGCTTATAATATATTGATTCAGATTTCCATTGCCAATCTCAATAAATGTTTGTAATCATTGTCTTCACTAGCTTGATGTGTTGAACTGTGGCCTCTCTCGCTTTCATCAGTAGCCAATCAGAACCTGGTGTGGTTGCTGTATAACTGTATTCATTATCGATGCCCTAGTATGCACACTCTGTTGAGTTAATTGCTACACTCTGTTTATTGTTGTATATACTGAAGTACTGGTAACAACATTTTGATCTTACAAACATCAATCTGTAACATCATTCTTTTTGGGGCCAGTACAAATATCATTACTTCATCCTGATAAAATTAGATTGTTTTGATGAAATGTGTGTCCTGCCTGTACAAATATCATTACTTCATCCTGAGAAAACAGGATAGTTATCTTTTATGCAACTACTAGTAGTGATCTATGAATTGTTCCCTACCACGGGATCTCAGCTGGACTCCCCTTACTGCCTTTTCGCAAGTGCAAAATTGCAGGTTCACAGTTATGTTTGTTACTCAAATCACTTTCAGGAGAAATAGAAATAACCTGATGTTGTTGATGCGTATATTCATGATTAATATTTGGTTTGCTCGTATGCTCGTTGTCGGCCGATTTTGTATATATCCGATGCTGATGAAAAACCTTTGCTGCTAAACAGTAAACAAATCCCATCCTTTTTGTGGTCATCATGTCCTGAAATTTTTGCTTAAACCTCCGAATGCCGTGATGTCTCGCCTGGGCAGTCGCCAAATATAGATATTTTTTGTCCTAAGAACAGGATAGATATTTTTTTCCTGGCTTTGATGTGGCCAACAGTGAGCCGTGCGAAACGAACGTCGACTACGCTAGACGCCACGCAGCCGATCCTTCTCTGTGGCCAGGAGCAGCTGCAGCTGCGAGTGGATGGCCGGCTGGCAGATTCGGGAGCTGGCGACACGGGTTGGTTTCTTCTTGCATCCGGCCTACGTTTTGAAGCACTGCGCTGAAATACGGTGCATCAGATCGTAATACCAACTGCGATGCACAGTTGCTGAAATACGATATTGTCCGGTGGCCTGATATCTTCTGTAGAAATGGTTTCTTGAAACTGATTTATAGTTGAATGGTTAATCCATTTCTATCAAATGTGGTTGATTTAGGCATTTTTAGTACGTTGCCATGTTCTCTCTATCAACTGTTCAATTCGTTGTCACAGTTTTGTCGTCTTCTAATTTTTTCAGCTTATGAGTAGACTCGTAGCTTTATTAAAGTTTAAATAGATTCTAATAAAGCCAACAGGCCTTATTAGAGCCACCTCTACCTTTGTTAGTTGTTGTCTGAATGCTTCCAACTAAGCTCTGCTGAAATTTAGATTATAACCTTGATTCTGTCATGCTATAGTAATGTTAAGCTGTGCCATTTCTTCAAAGAACAAAAAAAAAATTTTGTTAAGCTGTGCCACTTACTCAAAAAAGAATGTTGTGCCTTTTAACAATGTCAACGCTTGTCAGTAGGATGAAGTGCAGAGAGGGCTCGAGAGCGAGCACTGAGCGGCAAAGCAGACCACTTGAACTGAAAAATCTGTCGTGGAATGGTCGGTCTGGTGCGCCGAGTCCAGCAGCACCGCAACGGATAAAGCGTCCCCCACCTCTTCCTACCTCTTCTCCTCTTCTCCAACGAGCGAGCACCACCACCACCGCCTCTCGTCTTCCACTCCCTCCTCCTCCTGCTCCTCCCCCGCCGCGCGCTCCCTCGCTGTGCCCGTGCATGAAACCCTAACCCCACCAAACCCCTCGCCGAAGCCCTGCACACGCTCCCCCGCGATGGCCAAGGCGCTTCTCTCCTCCTCCCTCCTCCCCTCCCTGCCCCGCGCCTCGACCGCCGCCGTCGGGGCGAGGCTACCGCCGCTCCCGTCGCTGCACTCCTTGGGCCGCCGCCGCGCAGGGGCGTGCAAGGTGAGGGCGAGCCTGCACGGGCTCGAGTCCGTCGGGGGCCTCCAGGCCGCGCTGGAGCGCGCCGAGGCGGCGCTCTACACGCTCGCGGACGCCGCGGTCGTCGCGGCGGACGCGGCGGCGGGAGGCGTAGCAGGGGACGCGGGGGAGGCGGCCGCCGCGGTGCAGAAGAACGGCGGCTGGTTCGGGTTCATCGCCGAGGCTCTGGAGGTCGTGCTCAAGGTAATGATTGCGTAAGCCCTGCCGTTAGTAGTTTGACGGTTGATACTAATTCTAGTGGAATTGAATTCGCAATTATTATATATATAAATCATGGAAGTTTTGGGTGAAAGTCAAGGGGGGCTGCTTACGTCCCATGCCTCATGTCACTGTCTAGAACTCGCTCCAACATTGAGCGGCGGGATGGTCTGGTTTAGTTGACTCTGTACGAGTTCGTAGGCTTGTTATGGCTTACTTCAGGGTGGAAATGAAAATTGTTCTGAAAGCCTTCTTGGCTCCACATGCCTGTTTAGAATTTCATTTGCTGATTAGGTACAACACTATACTGAACCGCTTCAAAATCTGATGCTACTGAGACTCCCCCTTACAGGTGCTCAAGGATGGTTTATCGGCAGTTCACTTGCCGTACGCATACGGATTTGCAATCATTCTGCTCACCATCATAGTGAAGGGTGCGACATTGCCGTTGACAAAAAAGCAGGTCAATGTTCTAGCCTTGTTTGAATCACGTCACTTAGAAATTTTCCCATCTTTGATTCCTGATCCTGAATTTGGTGGATTGATACCTTTGCTGCTTATCTTTGTTTAGGTCGAATCAACTCTGGCAATGCAGAATTTACAGCCGCAGATTAAGGCAATTCAGCAGAGATATGCAGGCAATCAGGTTTGTTTTTATCGTGAGAAATCTAATTTGTTGTTTTGCTGGTAGAACCATGCTTCTTACACTTGGCTTTTTTTTTTGGATTATCTATTTTTAATAATGTTTCTTTGTGTATTCTAATCTTCCACCTCTCCTTGATTCTTATTAGGAAAGGATACAGCTAGAGACTGCTCGGCTATATAAGCAAGCTGGAGTCAACCCTTTAGCAGGTTGCTTTCATTTTCCCTTCTAAATCAAGTTACTCTAACTGTGAAATCCATTGAATTTATTGTTAGCTTGGATTCTCAAAGAGAATCATTTCATCTTAGTCGACCATATTGTTTACAGAATCCATCCTGCCATGAAAACTATTTAGCTATTTTCATTACTTCTTTTAGGGTTAATTGGAACTATGCCATTATACATTTCATGCTTTGAAATTTGCCATTAAACTTTCTTTTGTCGGATAGACGCCATTATAATTCTTCCAAAATTAGAAATCTGCCATTATATACGTATGACAGCACTTTAGGCCCACCTACAGGCCTTTGTATTTTCATACGTACCATTTTACCCTTGCCTATTCCTCTTAGCTCCGTTGACTCCAAACAGATCGTGTTCCCATGGCCATGCTTGGAGTGGCGCCGGTCAATGAAGAAATTCAGTAGGGAATATTTGAGCTCGATGGCGAGAGGCACGACGATGGGCCGAGCTTGCAGAGTTGCAGCAAAGGGGTCGAGCTGCCCAGTAGGGACTAGGGAGGGGACGAGCAGGCCAAGTTGCCAATACGGAGGGAGCCGAGCTCGCCTGAGCAGAGGGGTGCCCAGCTAGCGCATGCTGCATGCCCGTTCCATTTGTCGTTGCAGCGAGCTTCCCCAAGCCGCTTTTCTGCTTCTCACCGTGTGCGTCCTGACTCCTGATGGAGCTCTTCTTCCCTTAACCTGATCAACGAACTGAGCTGGATCTCACCACAAAATTCATTCTTGCTGGTTAACCATAGCTCAAATCCTTTCATCTGCAGCTCCATCACTCCCTAAAGCACCTTCCAAATCCATTCGGGCTACAAAATCATGGCCCAACACGATTAATTTTGAGATTTGGCTGCAGCCGATCTACACATCACCAAACAGGCAAGCAGCTCAATTTTGACATGCTCTACTGAAGCACCGATGAGGCGATGAGCTGGACAATGAGCTCTATCGCACATTTGCTGATGCTCGCAGGGAGCATCTTGCTCTTTTACCGCCGCCGCTCCGTTTGCCATCAAGGGGCTCACCCACGACGCCGCTCGGGAGTTCGATTTGTTTGGAGCGGACTGAGCAGATTAGAAGGCGACAGGGGTAAATAGGTACATATGAAAATACAAAGAACTGCATATGGGCCCAAAATGCTCTTGGATGTACATAGTGGTAGATTTCCAACTCTAAAAGAATTGTAATGGCATCTATCTCATAACAGAAAGTTCAATGGTAAATTTCTAAACCGTAAAAATTATAATGGTATGGTTCAAATTAACCCCTTCTTTTATGGTTTAGCATCGTGATGTTGTGGTTTCTCTTCTAGGATGTTTTCCAACATTGGCAACAATACCTGTCTGGATTGGTCTCTACCAAGCGCTTTCAAATGTAGCAAATGAGGTAAGCTGACTCAGGTGATTGGCTGATTGACAGATTTTTTGTTAATTCAAGTGGCTTTTGGACTGAGTGGCTTCTGTAACATATAGGGATTGTTGACAGAAGGTTTTTTCTGGATTCCTTCATTGGGTGGTCCTACAACAATTGCTGCTCGGCAAAGCGGTTCTGGCATTTCGTGGCTCTTCCCTTTTGTGGTATTGAAATTGATCTCTAATTAACATATAGATCAGTTATTCTTGTCCTGGTTCTCAGAAGAAGATTGGTTTCTTGACTATTATCTTACAGTCAATTTAAATTGTTGGGCTATTTTACTGATTTTAGCCAATTATGCAGCAGATTCAATAGCACTCAAGCAACATAAGCTTTTTATCATGTGCAGATTAAATCTCGTTACCTATTTAGTGCCATGACTTAAATAATCGACCATGCATCAAATTTACATTGCTTAAAATGACGTGGCGTGATATGCTCCTAAATATATTATTCATGTAGTAGATATGTTGTAATACATTTGAGATATATGCTTGAATGATCAGCTAAAAGCCTAGAATTGTGCTAACATGTATAATGAACTTTGCAGGATGGCCATCCTCCATTAGGCTGGCATGACACGATAGCGTATCTCGTGTTGCCTGTACTACTTGTTGTTTCTCAGTACATTTCTATGGAGATCATGAAGCCACCGCAGGTGAATGCTTTGTGTGATCTTTCACCAGTTATTATGCCATTATACACTATCATGGTTTAACTACTGTCCCTTGGTCTGCTACAGAGTGATGATCCGTCACAGAAGAACACAATGCTTGTTTTGAAATTTCTTCCATTTATGATCGGATATTTCTCTTTGTCAGTGCCATCAGGATTGTCCATTTATTGGTATGTGTATATGTTGTCTGTTCTGTTAAGAATTACAGTCAGATACATTTCAAGCTGTAGTACAAGATGCCTCAGAGAAAATTGTACTATTCCTTTTATGTTCATGGAGCCATTAGAATCAACCAAATCCACAATTATCATCATGTATTGACTTCATGATTTGCTATTAGGTTTACGAACAACGTTCTCAGCACAGCACAACAAGTGTGGTTACGGAAAATGGGAGGAGCAAAGCCCGTAGTCAACAAGGGAGGTAATGGAATAATTACAGCAGGACAGGCAAAACGCTCTAATGCTCAACCGGCTGGTGACAGGTGCCTATAAACTTTATCTGTAGTGTAACCCTGTTGGTATCCTCAGGTTTTAACTTGTACACACATCTCGGCCAGGTTTAGGCAGCTAAAAGAAGAAGAGAACAGGAGGAAACTCAACAAAGCGCTTGCTGCAGGAGATTCGGCATCTATCTCGGAAGATGAAGACGACGAGTCCACAGAGGAGGTACTCTTTGCCCATTTACTGTGAATTGTCCTTCCTTTTTTAAGTCGATCGCTGTAACTTGGCTTGTTTTATAATTTCATCCTTCACCCAACAGCCCCTTAGAATAACGAAATTCATCTCATGTTACTGATGTACACCTGTCAATAGGGAGGACCTGGAGAGGATGCATCCAACACCGGTAGTGACAAGAAACTTCCAAGTTATTCTGGGAAGAAGGGCAAAAGATCGAAAAGGAAGCGCATGGTGCAGTAATGTGGCAGGACCTAATTGGATTCATTTTTGTCACAACTGGTAAATGGCCTTCGGAATCTTCATCATGTAGAATATTGCCTGTCCTTGTTCTGTTCTTGATGCTTTTAACATAAAACAGAAAGTAGATGCAAAGTTACTAGTGTTAAACTTTCTGATTTTGCAAATTCCCTTCTTACGGAAGGTTCCTGGTCCCACACAAGTCTGTTTCAGTATTTTCTTTTCCACCAAATTGTACATTCAAACATCTCTCATTGAGTATGTCTCAATCATATGCAACTAAGAAACAGGAATACTCGTGTTCCCACTTATTTCCAACAAATGTTATACATTATAATAGTTCCTTATTGCAGGTTGGTTCAGCTGACCAGTTCGACGCGACAGTTGATCTCGGAGACAATTTTGGTGGTCTCTTGGAGGCCAAAACTTCAGGTGCAGACAAATAGATAAAAAAAAAAAAGTTGCTGGTAAGTTGTGAGATGTAGTTCAGTACATGCTATATAGGTTTGAGAGGGTAATGGACGGAAGCAGGGCCCGATTATATGTTCAAGCAGAGGAGAGGACCTTTAGAAGTAGATACGATACTCATGTTGTTCTGTACGTTGGGTTCCAAAATTGGGCAGAAAACTAGACTGTCCGTAATATTGATGTGTATTCCTTTTTCCTGTTGTAACCTAATACCATTGTTTGGGGGGTATGCATGCGAAGCTGACAACAATATACAGATGAACTTGGTGCAACTTTTGCTATCGTATTGTCATAATTGTAAAGGTAATTTTTTGGGCTCGGTAAGTTGATAGTTCTGTTCTTTGGTAGCAGTAGCCCCACAGTCTGCAGTCGCTGACACTGGGCCCGGGTTCACTGACAGAAACGGGCCGGTTCCCTCATTTGTTCCCGGCGATAGGCACCCTGCCCAGTGTCAGCGACAGCCCGGGGCCCCGGGCCATTGTCATTTGTTCCGGCGATATGCTGCCCAAGCTCATTGGAGTTTCCGTCCAGTTGATTCTCCTTTTCCATGCCTGCCATCCGGCCAACGAATTATGTAGCTGACGTCGACGGCGAGACGAGATAACAGGAAACCAAATTAAGCATGGTCTGCCGAGCAGCTGAGACCTCGAGAGGACGGGCGAGGCGTGCAAGAAACACTGACGGTGGCGTGTACGTACTCGCGGAGCATGACGCCGACGATTATAATCCCCGTCGGCCGTCGCCGTCGGGGTTATCAAGAGCAGAGCAGCACCGCGGCCTTGAATCTCAGCACATCATCTGAAAGGTGAGCGGTTGCTGATGTTTGCTGGGAGGTCGTTTTCAGAGTTTTTGCATCAAGGACCACCATTAATATTTGAGATTTCTCTCTTGTTGTTACGTGAATGACCAAAGAAAAGTGAAAACAGTGCGTCCTAGCCGTCCCGAAATAGAATCAATCATAATGCACCTGGTGAATCATAAAAAGTGCTCAACGATGACGCTTACATTACACTCCTTGTTGTATTGAGGTATCTAATCTAACGAACCAGTTGACCCAAAAGTCTCTATCAAATCGAGCAATTCATTTAGAACATCTTATTTCATGCACGCACAAATCAAGTGGTCGATCTGTTCGACTTGCTCCACTATCTCGGTTAAAATAATGTTGAGCCGGCCAATAAACATGTCTAGCAACTTGTTCATTCAGGAAACCAATCGGAACTGTTCTTGAACAGTCGCACGATTGGTAGTTTTATGCAGATAAGTGTGTGCACGACAACTTGCGCCTGCTCATGAACCAATCCTATTGTCAATCTGCATTTGATTATTGTCATGTGCCGTGCCGCTAAAAAAAATATCGGCACAATGGGAGCGGCGCCTCATTCGCTAGATGGCGCTGTCTATAAAAATTGTTGTATCTCACGCCAAAGACAATCACCATCCAAGAATCCCTGAATCCTCTCCTTGCTCCTCTCGCCCTGGTCCTCCTGTCCAAGAATCCCGGCGCGGCTGCCATGGCCGCGAAAGCCGGCGCGCTGCTCGGCCCTCTCCTCCCCGTCGGCGATGACGACCACGCGCCGCCGGCGTCGCGAGGCCGCAAGCACGGCCGGCCGTGGACGGCGCTGGCCATCGCCGCGGCGCTCCTCGCGATGTCCGGCCTCCTGCTGTTCCTGAGCTCTGTCGGGGACGGTGGCCCTGCCGTCGACGGTCGTAGCGGTGCACGGCCGCGGCGGAGCCGGCACGAGGCGGAGTCGGAGACGGGCGCGGCGGCGGCGGACGACGCGCGGTGCTCGGAGGTGGGTGCGGCGGCGCTGCGGGCCGGCGGGCACGCCGTGGACGCCGCCGTCGCCGCCGCGCTCTGCCTCGGCGTGGTCCACCCCATGTCCAGCGGCGTCGGCGGCGGCGCGTTCATCGTCGTCAGGGACGCCGCCTCCGGCGAGGCCGTCGCCTTCGACGCCAGGGAGACCGCGCCGGCGGCCGCCACGCCGGTACGTTGCCTTCGCTTCCTGCCCGCCAGTAGATAGTCTAGTCGTTAGGATCATCGTCAACAGCAGCAGAGCGCGGGGGAAGTGAGGAAGAGACGACCAACGCATTCGACCTGCTCGTTTCACTGACATGTGGGGTCGGGTGACAATTGGCCGGACAGCGGCTGGCCCAGGTGGCTGGTGTGTCCGGCACCGGCATCACTGTCTTGGTGGGCCAGGTATGAATGTTCAATTGATGTGACCATTTGGACCAATTACACTCGGGACGTAGACGTTGACACGAGCGGCCCAGATTTCCGCTGAAACAGATCGTATTAGTTCCAAATTACCCTCATTTTGTTTTTGCGACGAGATTGAAACTAGTCAACCTGCGGTTCTTTTAACATTTTGTAAAGCCAAGCATGAATTTGACTATGTCCTGCTTTAACTGATCCCAAGCACCTAATTGAGGCACATGGCCACATGTTGCAATCTTAAGCGATCGTATACTGTACTTTTGTCTGTATAGATATTAGTGTTAGTGTCACCCCTTTAGTCCCTTGGAGTATCGATTTTGCAGGCTATCATGGTCAATTTATCGTTGGAGCGCATTTTCTTCCATGGAAACACATGATTCAACTAGGCCGAGATGCACCACTTGCATAATTTTCTTTTTCTTTTTATCAAGTGGCATTAGGCACGTGATTGGACAATTTTTTTTTTTGCAAGGAACGTGATTGGATAATTTAATTTGGCCTGGACCAAGATCCAAAATCATGCACGAGTCTTAAGATAAATAAAGGGAGTTACTAATTTTTAGCTGACTGAAAGTTTGAGGAGTCACCTCTTTAAGTCATTAGATCTAGATCCAATAGTTTATAATTATTATACAAATAACTCTATAAAAAAAAATTAAAACTCAAAGGAATAAACTATTGATTGAAAGCTTTTAATCAACTAAAGAAACATGATAAATAAAATGTCAGTTCGACCACTATCTACACCCCGCACAAAGTGATGGAATAGTTGTCAGAGATGGAACACTTGCTAATAATTACGAGTAACAATAAACTAGTACTTCTACGGAGTAGAATATAAGAGAGCTTAGCATGTGCTAGGTAGCTTTTGTGAAAAGTTGAGTTTGTTCTGATGTCTGTGCCTCCACCACTTGGTCAGTGGCTCGTGCGTGATCTTGTCACCAACTGCTTCACATTATACTAGCAGCTGTTAAATTACTGCACGACCGATCTCGTCCCGTACTCATGTGGATCTCTGAACATTTCGATTTTTTTTTTCATGAATGCGGCTAATAAGCACATGCTTTCATTAAGGGAAGAATGTTTCGAACACGAAATCGTTCATTGGTCTGATGATCTCGCTTCTGCTAAAACACCAAGCTTTCTGTCACCATATCGACTGCAAAATTAAATCTGTTCTTTTAATTTGTTCTTGTTATATTGTACCCAGACAATCAGAGGTAAAAATAAAAGAAACTGCTAAACTTCTAAATGTACGATGCATTGTGTACTGAAAAGCCCGTCGTCCTGTGAGTGCACCAGGACATGTACGCGCGCGACCCGACGAGGAAGTACAAGGGCGCGCTGTCGATGGGCGTCCCGGGCGAGCTGGCGGGCCTCCACGCGGCGTGGGCCCGCTACGGCCGCCTCCCCTGGGCCTCCCTCTTCGCCCCGGCCATCCGCCTGGCCCGCGACGGCTTCGAGGTCGTCCCCTACGTGGCCCACTCACTCAGCCAGAAGGCGTCCGACGTGCTCGCGGACCCGGGCCTGCGGGCCGTGTTCGCGCCGCGCGGCCGGGTGCTCGCCGCCGGCGAGACCTGCTTCAACCCTGCCCTCGCCGACTCGCTCCAGCGCGTCGCCGACGACGGCGTCGCCGCGTTCTACGGCGGCGCCGTCGGGGAGAGGTTTGTCCGTGATGTCAGGGCGGCGGGCGGCGTCGTGACGACGGAGGATCTCAAGGCGTATGAGGTGGAGGTGGGCGACGCCTTGCGCGCCGACGCCATGGGCTTCTCCTTCCTCGGCATGCCGCCGCCGTCCAGCGGCACCGTCGGGATGACCATGGTCAGTTTCTCCTTCTGATGAATTGATTGCATTTGGTTTCATCATTCACGTAATCAAATGGATTTTTTTTGTTTGTTCGTCTCGTTGATGATTGATTGCAGATGCTCAACATCTTGGGCGGGTACGAGTCGGTGGAGTACCTGAAGAAGGGATTTCTGGGCGTGCACAGGCTGATCGAGGCGATCAAGCACATGCTGGCCGTCCGGATGGACCTGGGCGACCCGGCCTTCGTCAACGTCGCCGGCAGCGTCTCCGAGATGCTGTCGCCGCCGTTCGCCGACAAGATCCGGCGGAGGGTCGTCGACAACACCACGTTCCCGCCGGGATACTACATGCCCAAGTGGGCCCAGCTGCGTGACCAGGGCACGAGCCACCTGTGCGTGGTGGACGGCGGCCGGAACGCGGTGGCCATGACGACCACGGTCAACTACGTGTTCGGCGCGCTGGTGCTGTCGCCGTCCACGGGCGTCGTGCTCAACAACGAGATGGACGACTTCTCCGTCCCCGCCGACCGCACGCCGCCCGACAGCCTCCCGCCGGCGCCGGCCAACTTCATCGCGCCGGGGAAGCGGCCGCTGTCTTCCATGACGCCGCTCATCATACTCAAGGCATGCTCTCGTCCTGCTCTGATCTTGTTGTTGTTGTGTCCAGCCAGCTTAATTCAAGGCATACCCTATGCAGGACGGGCAGCTCGCCGGCGTCGTCGGCGGCAGTGGCGGCACCAACATCATCGCGACGGTGACTCAAGTCTTCCTGAACCACTTCATCGTCGGGATGGACCCTCTGGCCGCCGTCCAGCACCCCAGGGTCTACCACAAGGTATGTAGTAAAAGGCAGAGCAACTAATAGCAACATGCAATCTATCGTGCGTTCCTGAGAGATATACACCCACTGTTACAGCTGATCCCGAACGTGGTGACGTACGAGAACTACACGGTGATCGACGGCCAGGTGATCGCGCTGAGCGACGAGGGGTTCGAGTTCCTCAAGAAGCGCGGGCACCGGCTTCAGAGCACCAGCTCGGGCGCCGTCTGCCAGTTCATCGTGCAGGACCTGCCGCCGGCCGCCGCCTCGGCCACCGGGGTCTTCCGCGGGAGGCTCACCGCCGTCAGCGACCCGCGGAAGGACGGTAGCCCGGCCGGGCTGTGATGACGTCGTAGGTTAGCTGTTGCATCTATCTCCATCTCTGTACATATTATTCATGTGGCCCTCCTTCCACGGGTAGAAATTGAAAAAGGAGTGGGTTGTATTGTACCTTCATTGGTGTACAAGCCCCAAATGGGAATTTTTCAAACTGCTTTATACAGAAAAGCTTTTTGGATGAATGGAAGTACCTGTACTTACGACAACACACTCGCATTATAGTATTTTGTTTCGTTCACATAGAAATTAGCGTCAGATATATGCTGAAAGTCATCACCAAAAGCAGGGGAAGGGAGCTGAGCATAGCGCTCTGTTCTTCTTACCACCCTGCTATGCTTTCATTCAGCCCGTAAAATCTGCCTTTTAGAATCATAAATTTTCCCACCTTTCATTCAACGAACAAACGAATAGCGTCATGCTGCACACTGGCCTTTACACCTATGTTTTCTCGACATGCCTCAGAAATTCTGCTACCAGTCACTCCATCGTCACGTACTCTCTTAGGGGCTCCAGCCATAAACTCCACCATTTGTGCCCAAAGCCGAGGTGTTGGAGCACTTCCAAAATGAAAGCCCAAGATATGGAGTCGAAGGTTTTGGTGATGTCAAGCTTGAGAAGGAGTCGTGGTCAGCCGATAATCCCCTACCATAGTGGGGTCTTCCTTCTTCGGTATGAGAACCATGTATGCTGAATTAAGCAAGTGTAGTTTCCTTGCGTCACCTCCATGTAGTGCACCAATGGTCAGCATGACGTTTTGTTTGATAATCGCCCAACATGATTTGTAAAATCGCCCAGTAAAACCGTCTGGCCCTGGTGCCTTATCCAGCCTCATATTTTTTATGACTCCCCATACCTCCTGCTCCGAGATTGAAGCATCTAGCTCAGACTGGTCATGGACTGGCTGATAAAAATACCCCAAGTTAAGAGATTCTAAGCGCTGCTCGGGCGTACCCAACAATGATTGAAATAATTCCATATAGCATCCTCCTTATCTTCCTACGAGGTGACAATGCTTTCTCCCACTTTTAGGTTGGCAATGAAGTTGTTGCGCTTTCGATATCTTGCGTGAGCGTGAAAGACCCGGTGTTTGCATCACCCTCTGCTAGCCAATCATGTCTGGAACGGGTGCGCAAGATCATTCTATGCAGAGACGCAAGGGCGAGGCTGTGCCTGTGCTGCTTGAGTTGCTTACGTAGCCATGTTTCCTCCTAGGAGAGTAAACGTTTGTCTTGGGCAATATCCAGGCGGTGGCGCAGTTCACGCGCCTGGTTCAATTGTGTTGCAACGTTGCCCACTTTTTTTTTCTGGCTCCATGCTTGAAGGGCGCGGCTAGTCACTTGCATCCTTGCATGTATCCTCTCAAAAGGGCACGACGCAGCAGCCACTGAAGTCCATGCATGCTGTACTGTCTCGTGGAACCCGTCCAACTTCGGCCAGAAGGACTCGAAATGGAATCGACGTTTGCCGTGTATATTTTTCCGCAGCGTGAGCAGAAGGGGGACAGTGATCAGAGATGCCTGCCGCCGTGCTTTGGAGAAGGTGGTAGGGGAACACACTCTCCCATTCCGCAATGCAGAAGATCCCGTCCAGGCGCACCAAGGTCGGTGCAGCTCGCTCATTGGACCAGGCGAACCTTCTACCTAGAAGCTCAATCTCTTTAAGTTCGATGTCGCTCGATCAACATTGGGGTTATTTTTATCCTCTGCTCTATAAATGAGGTTGAAGTCGCCAACAATGGTCCATGGTCCCGGGCAGGCTAGCCACAGGTGGCGCAGTTCATCCAGAAAAAGGATCTTCTGCTCATCATGTTGCGGTCCATATACGTGTGTAAACCACCATTGAGTGTCGTCCCCATTCTGGAAAAGAACCGAAGCTGAGTATGTGTCTATCCTTGTTGTTAATGCCTGACATGTCGTGCTCTTCCAGGCTATGAGCACACCGCCCCGTGTTCCCACTACCGGCAGCGCGACATGGCAATCCAAGTCTGTGCCAAGCGTGGAAAGCAGCACGCGCGTAGACATAATATGTTGGACATTAGTCTCTTAGAGGCAGACGATCTTGTAAAATTTGGTAGAAGCGGTACCTTGCACTACCGTCTACGTGTTAATTTATAGGTGAAATAGCCCCACCTGTGATGATTACAACAGAACAGGATTACAACGATATTGGTTAGGATCATAACAAACCCACCATGTCGCACAATACTTAGAGTACAAGTCAAGTCAAGATAGAGTCTATCTACTCCTATCTCTATCTCTATTGTTACATATTTCAACACCCTCCCTCAGTCTAAACTTATAAAGATTTAGATTGTGCTTAAAATCCTCAAATAACCGAAAAGATAGAGGCTTAGTAAATCGATCGGCCACCTGATCTTTAGAGGAAATAAACCGCACATCCAGCAGCTTTTACGCCACCCTTTCTCGAACAAAATGAAAATCAACTTCTATATGCTTTGTTCTTCCATAAAAAATTGGGTTGGCCGAAAGATAGGTAGCTCCTATATTATCACACCAAATCTGTGCTGCTTTAGGACTAGCAATTCCGATTTCTCTCAAAAGAGTTGGTACCCACATAATTTCAGCTGTTGCATTTGCCAGAGATTTATACTGTGCTTCTTTAGTACTGGATCTCGACACTGTAGCCTGTTTTCTTGCACTCCACGATACAAGGTTAGGTCCAAAAAAGACTACAAATCCCCCTGTTGACCTCCTATCATCAGCACTATCAGCCCAATCTGCATCCGAGAAGGCACTGATAGTACACGACATAGACTTTCCAATTCTCAACCTAAGATTCAGAGTTCCTCTCACATATCTCAAAATACGCTTTACTGCTATCCAATGTAAAGATGTAGGAGAATGCAAAAACTGACAAATTTTGTTCACCGCATAAGAAAGATCTAGGTGTGTCAAGGTTAAGTACTGTAAAGCACTGATAACACTTCTATACCTTGTAGCATCTTCTGCACTAAGCATAATTCCTTCATAAGCTGACAACTTCTCTGTAGTGGACATGGGAGTTTCTGCAATCTTGCAACTCATCATTACCGCCCTCTTCAAAATATCAGTGGCATACTTCTCCTCTGTTAACAGCAAACCACCATCCATTTTCTTTACTTCAATACCTAGAAAGTAACTCAAATCTCCCAAATCCTTTAAATCGAAATCCTTCTCAAGATCTCGCAAGAGAGCATTAGTCGCTTCCTGTGATGAGCTTGCCACAATAATATCATCAACATAAACTAACAAGAAAATTGTAACTTGTTGCTTATGATAAAAGAATAATGATGTGTCAGCCTTGGATGCAACAAAACCAAGACTAATGAGTCTTGCACTTAGCCTGGTGTACCACGCATGTGGTGCTTGTTTCAATCCATACAAAGCCTTGTCTAACTTGTAAATATAATATGGTACCTTCTCATCTTCATAACCAGGAGGTTGTTTCATAAATACATTTTCTCCTAAAAATCCATGCAAAAAAGCATTCTAAACATCAAGCTGTCGCAGGCTCCACCCTCTAGACACTGCAATGGACAATATAAGTCGAATAGTAGCAGCTTTTACTACAGGACTAAACGTGTCCTCATAGTCGATGCCATAACGTTGCTTAAATCCTTTTGCCACTAAACAAGCTTTATTTCTGTTAATACTCCCATCTTCCTTTCTCTTTACCTTATAGACCCACTTACAGTCTATAAGATTTTTGCCCTGTTGAGGAGGAACTAAATGCCAAGTTCGATTATTCATGAGAGCAGAATATTCAACATATATTGCCTTTTTCCAAACTGTACTTCTTAAAGCATCATCTAGAGTACCTGGCTCTTCTCTAACAGCAAGATTTCCATACCTCACCGTTCTATCTGTATGAATTAGAGGCTTTACTATACCTCTTTGCAGTCTGGTCCCATGTTGATGTGGTGGCTGTACAGCACCAGAGGCTACTGGTGTGGGTGCAGCCGCACCGGATCCGTCTGACCCAAGTATACCCGCCTGATCGTGTGCAGGAGAGGCGGCCACACTGCCGCGCACCGCACCAGATCCGCCTGATTTGGTCGGGTCGACCATGCGTGTGTTCAGTTCGCGTGAAAACACGTACGGAGGTACGGGCGAAGCCGCTTTGAGTGGACACATGCGACGCTGCAGTCGAGGAAGATCCGCCTGCGACATCCGAGGTTGTCGCACCAGAATCCACACCGGGATTAGTGCCATCCGAGTTTGTTGCTGGAGCATGACCTCCTGACGCTGCTTGTGGACCAGTTTGACCGGGATTTTCTTCCCGTGCTGGACCTGCACCTGGTAACACAACTGGAGCAGAGGGATTAGGAACATTAGGCACATTAGGATCATTAATTAATTCACCCCCATGATCAGAATGTGGTGAAGGAAATAAGTCAGAGGGCATCAAAGAGATTTCATGTCGAAGAAGGGCTCCGGCATTAGGGCGCAATTTTGAAAAAGGAAACACATTTTCATCAAAGACGACATCACGTGAGATGTAGACTCGGCCAATGTTGACCTCTAAGCACTTAAAGCCTTTATGCATAGGACTATATCTAAGGAAAACACATTGAATAGAATGAAACTGAAGCTTTCGAGCATTGTAGGGGCGTAGATTTGGTCAACATGCGCAGCCAAAAACACGGAGAGACGTATAGTATGGCTTAACACCAAATAATTTTTCCATAGGCGAGACAAAATCAAGGACTTTGCTAGGGAGAGCATTAATCAAATGGGTAGCGGAAATAAAAGCTTCATCCCAAAATTTTAGCGACATAGATGCATGAGCAATGAGAGAAAGGCCAACTTCAACAATGTGGTGGTGTTTGCGCTCGGCTGACCCGTTTTGCTGATGCGCATAGGGACAAGACACATGATGCGAGATGCCTATACGCTGAAAGAAGGAATTAAGGCGTTGGTATTCACAATCGCAATCTGTTTGCATTGTAAGAATTTTCCGATCAAACTAGTGTTCTACAAGGTTTTGAAAATCTTTGAATTTTTGAAAGACTTCAGATTTTTCTTTAAGTGGGTATACCCATGTGTATTTGCTATAGTCATGAATAAAGGAGACATAATATTTTTTCCTCCCAACAGAGGAACATGCAGGGCCCCAAACATCGGAGAAAACAAGCTCAAGTGGAAAATGGGAAATACTTGTTGACCGAGAGTAGGGCAACTGATGAGATTTAGCATGTTGACAAGCATCACACATAGAGTCTTTATTAGATTCATCTAAACAAGGGAGCTTATTCTGACTAAGAACACACTGAACAATCTGCCACGAAGGGTGTCCTAATCTATAGTGCCATCTTTCCGCTGAGGGAACAATGGTAGAGTGGGCACTTTTATTCCTAGAATTCAATGAAGTGGACTCCAATGGGTATAGGTCGCCCCTACACTTGCCTTGTAGAAGGACCTTCCTTGTTGCTTGATCCTTAATAGAGAAAAAATGAGAATGAAACTCAAAGAATGCATCATTATCATCAGCAAATTGAGAAACAGAGACTAGATTTTTATCAGCTTGTGGGACATGCAAGACCTTTTTTAGGACAAGATTTCGAGTGGGAGAACAAATAACTCAATGACCAATGTGCTTGATGTCCATACCTGCACCAGATGTTGTGTGCACCTGATCCGCACCAGTGTACTTGTCCCTCATAGTCAGGCGATCGAGCTCGGAGGTGATGTGGTTGGTTGCCCCGGAATTGCAGTTCCAGTTGGTGTCGATGCCGTAGGCGTGTGTAGAGGCTGCAACCGTCGGTCGGTGTAGTTCCGATCGAACCTCTTCCAGCACTTGAGTATAGTATGTCCCTTCTTCTCACACAGCTGGCATCGAACCTCTTCAAAAAGGCTGCTGCGCTGCTGATTGTTCTGGCCGCCACTGCAATCAGGGGCAAAACGGCCACCAAGGCCACAAAAGTTGCCACCATCACGCCCGTGCCCTCCCCTAGCCGCGACGTTAGCAGATGGAGGCGCGCTGCCCTGTTCTAGGTTGACACGTTGTTCAAAAGCAAGGAGCTGGGAGCAGTGGCGGAGCCACAGGCCGTGCTGGGGGTGCTACAGCACCCCCTTGTGATCTAATCCAAATATTAAAAATGATGTAATTATCGCTATCTTATTAATTAAATTAGCTAATTTGACACTAAACTGGCACAGGCTTAGAAGAAAGCATTAGCCCAGCACCCTCTGATCTCCTATCCTGGCTCCGCCCCTGGCTGGGAGTAGAGTTCACCTAGCGCAATAGGATCAGTGCACGCCGTCAGTCCATTGATGACGGGGTTGTAGTAGGAATCCAGGCCGGCCAAGATGTAGCCGGTGAGTTCATCGTCATCGAGCTTCTGGCCAGCAAATGCCATCTCATCCACCAGCGAACGCATCTTGGAGAAGTACTACGTGATGGTCAGCGAACCCTTGGTCGTAGACGCCAAGGCCATCCTTGTGTTGATCACCCTCGCGCGGGACTTCGAGGAGAAGATGCGAGATATCTCGCCCCAAAGCTCTCGGACTCTAGTGCACGAGGACACCATCGCCGAGATGTTGCGGGAAAGGGACGCAAGCAGGTAGCTCAGAACCTGTTTCTCAAGCGCCACCCATATGGCCTACTCAGGGTTCGGGACCGAAGGGTCTATTTTGTTTTCGCCGGCCTTGGTCTTCGCTGGTTCTTCAATGGTACCATCAAGGTACCCAGCAACTTGTGCACCGTGCAGGGTCGCAAGCACCAACGCCTTCCAGATGGGATGATTGGTCTTCGTGAGCTTCTCCGTCACCGGCTGGCTGAGGAGGGTAGCCACCGTGGTGAGGGAGAGTGCGGCCGCCATGGGGATAACCTAAACTAGTTCATGAGAACTTTGGGCTCTGATTACCATGTGAAATTTGATAGAAGCGGTACCTTGCACTATCGCCTATGTGTTAATTTATAGGTGAAACAGCCCCACCTATGGTGATTACAACAGAACAGGATTGCAACATCGTTGGTTAGGATCATAACAAACCCACCATGTTGCACAATACTTAGAGTACAAGTTAAGTCAAGATAGAGTCTATCTACTCCTATCTCTATCTCTATTGTTAATGTTACATATTTCAACAGATCTCCGGCCTTGTCGCTGCAACAAGGTCCCGAACGACATCGCGGCGTGCCTTTTTGTATATCCATGAGTATAGACCACTATAACATATTACTCAAGTGACCTAGTATAATAGGAGGTCAGCCGAGTGCGTTTCGCAATCGTCCGGCACCGCCCACCCAAATAGTGCCGCTCCAGCCACATTCAGTCCTATATTTGACCAAAGATCTGTCTGGGACGTCCGGGACAAGTTGCCATGGCCAGATGCCGGAGCTCCAACTCCGAGCAGGCATGCTGCTGCTCGTGCGGCACCTGCTTACACCCTCTTATTATTTCCGGGGGAGTCCAAGGACGGGGAGCTCGCTGGTGCCAGGGAATGGAGAGGGCAAGGTGGGTTTCGTCAGCCCGGCCGAGAGGACGATTGCGTCCGGCGTCCAGCCAAGTTTTTATATGATAGAAATAGTCTGGCTCATGAGCAAACAATGAAAACACTCGGAAAAAAAATCTAACTCTATTTTTAAATTCTAATTATAATATATTTTATATATTAAGATAGAAAAGTTAAAAATAATATGTCATGGACGAGAGTTTTCAGAATTATAATATGCTCGATTTTATTAGAATGTTGAGGACCAAACCATTTTTTGTTGATATGTTCTAGACAATTTGATCTAAAGATTAGTTGCAAAACATTTAAGATTCATGTCAATTTTTAAAAGAGACTCTATTAGAGCACAATATGACTTAAGGTTCCCTAAGCTACCAAGTTAGGGTTCGTTTGGTATGAGTCCAGCCATTTTCATTCTTGTGCCAAGATTCCGGAAGGTAATAGGTGAGGATTGGTTTCAGCCCGTAGTATGGATTGAATGATCGACACGGGTTGCAATACAGGCCAGCCATAAATAAACGATTGTTTTCATTCTAGGTTATTCTTTTTTTTTCTCGAATACGCAGGAGAGGTGCGTATCATTATATTAAGATGAAGAGAGGAAATGTACAATGCCATGCTCTGGTCAAGGTTAGTTTTCATTATACATTTGTGCCCCTTACAATTTGATACTATCACACCCCACTCACTCTTAGCTCATCTTGCTCGGTCGCCAAAGCTTGTCAGCGCCCGCCATCATCCACATGTTTGCTTCGTGGTGAACATCCTGTATGACTTGTTGCGGCCTAGGGGGTGCCATCAAACACACGCCGATTACGGTGTTTTCATAATTCCCAAGCCACGGGTAGAACAAAAATGTTGAAGCCCTTACGCCTGTCACGTTGTATCCGTCGAGTGGACCTCCGCCACCACTCATTGAAGCTCAGTTCATCCTGATTTGGACACACTAGCTCGAGTCACAATTTCTGAAGAACTGAACCATACCTCTCTAGAGAAGACACAAGTGGTGAGAATGTGTTGCACGTCTTCCTCTTTCAGGTTATTCTGAAACAACCGAAGAAGGCCTTAGCGAATGTATCCTAATATTTGATATAGCTAATAAAAGAAAGGTTAGTACTTTAAAAATATCTCCAGGAATCATACTATCAAGGCGATTCATTGACAAATAAAGGCACAATGGATTCTTCAATTCCCCTCCCTATGCTTGCTGGAATTAATGGGGACCTCCAAATTGTCATGATGGGGTTATTTTTCTTTGAGAGAGAAATACCCCAAGAGAAATGTTCCGGTCAGTGAGCTTTGCCACAGCGCAAGTTAGTGTTGCCATGATGTGCATCAAGGGGGAACCAACTTTAAGATATATCAAATATATCAGGGTATTTGGCCTGACAAGTTGGTGTTGGATAAGTAGAGATCAGTCAAGTTTCCTAGATTACCGATGCTCTCTGGAATTACTCCGGATATGGAAGTATGCTCAACATTTAGCAATTGTAGGCCGACTAGATTGCCGATGTCTGAGGGGATACTTCCCGAGATCCCAGTCCCATCGAGACAAAGGGATTGTAGGGTCGTTGATACATTGACAATTGAGGACGGCAGCTCCCCTCTAAACGCGGCGTTGTCGTACAAAAACAATCGCTGGAGTTGGCTGCAGTTTGATAAAGAATTGATAAACTCCCACCCACCCCTATCGTCAGCTTCTAGCATGTTACTGTTGATGTCTAGATGTCTCAGAGCATGTAGTCTTCCTAGCGTTCGTGGCACATGTCCACTGAGCCTATTATCATCTAATCCGAGATGTTGGAGAGTAGTGAGGTTGGAGACTGAATCAGGGATGGATCCCGTGAGCTGGTTGCCACTGAAGCCAAGAGTCCTCATGCTAGGGAACCTACTGCCCACATCAGCAGGAATGCGTCCATGTAACATGTTTTTCTGTAGCTGAAGTTCTTGCAACGAGGATAGGTTGTACAAGGAGAATGGGAGCTCACCGGAGAGGCTGTTGAAGGAAAGTGCTAGGTACTGAATGCCGGTGATGTCACCAAGGCTAGAAGGAATGTTGCCGTGTAGGTGATTGAACGCAAGGGACAAAGCTCTCAGTGCTGTTAAGTTGCCTAGCGATTCCGGGATGACTCCAGTGAAGTTGTTATTTTCGAGGCTGAGAACTCTAAGGCCCGTGAGTTTATCGCCGATCTCAGAGGGTACGCACCCTTGCAGCTGGTTGAAGCGGAGGTGTATGGCCTTTAGGTTGATGCAAGAGGTTAGGTTTATAGGAAACTGGCCTGAGAAAGCGTTGTGGCTTAGGTCGAGAGCGTGAAGGCCATGAAGGCGGCCGAGGCTAGCAGGGATGTCTCCACTAAACCTGTTGAAGCTCAGGTTTAGAGTTCTCAGTGATGACAAGTTGCCGACGGCCGATGAGAGGACGCCGGTGAGTCCATGAGATGGAAGGCTGAGCGCTACCACTTGTTGGTCCCTGCCTCCACACCTTACTCCCTCCCAGCTGCAATATCGGCCCGTGCTGCCATTCCAAGAGGCAAGCGGGTCGTCGCGGTACCCGCCGCTGATCGCCGCGGCCTTGAAGGCGAGAAGCGCGGCCTCATCGCCGACATGTGTAGCCATGAATGTTGAGACGGACATGGAGGTAGATACCGTCAGCAGCAGGAGCACGCTCAATGATGAGCACCTAGCCATTGTTGTTTTGATACTATACGGTTGTAGGCTTGATACTGGTGTTGGTTAAATAGCAGGTTTACGCAGCTTGCTGATGCTATTTTATATATACTTGAACCCGTTATCATGCAGCATTGACCACCCTCATATGAACTCGTGTCGTGTGGCTGCGAATTGAATCGGAAGTGTTCAACACGTTGCGTGTGCAGTGTGCTTGACTTGAATTTGGGAGGAACGCGTCCCAGTCGGTCCTCGAAAAATCATTCTGGTCGTCGAGGGCGCAATACGTATCAAGTCATAATTTTGTTTTGTGGAGCACTCGACTTTCTAAATGCCAATCACAATCAGTGTCATCCACCTGTAAAACTCTGCTTTTTACACGCCACTAAGCGGTATTAGGATTTAGGGTGCCGAGCCTTCAGTCGATGGTGCACGGACCAGGTAATGGTGCTCTGGAGCTTACACATGGTGACAGCTGTGAAAACGAATGTGCTGACCTTCTGATTTGTTCTGTCTTTTATTTCCCACCTGATTGGTCAATGGTCATGTTCGTCGTGTGACTTTCCTCTTTCTTGTTGTAGCACAGTACTAGCTTCATTGCAGGGCTCTGCGATGCTTTTCCATGCATGGTGGAGACACGAATGGCCTTATCGGCACACCACGACGGCATCCCGTGGGTGTTTCATGATTTTGCCACAGGGGTTGCCATCAAGTCCATGAATTGTCAGTTTCAAAAACAAAAAAAAAGTCCATGAATTGTCGACTGGGGCTGGAGACGAAATTGATCATTTTTTAGTGATAGCCAAAGATGCTCGTCGGCGGCTGCGTTCGAGTCTCCTCTCTCGGCGTTGCACATTTCCAAGCCCCAACAAACAGAATTAGGCATGCCTGTCTGAAACCAAGGTTTTCTCGTCAGCCTTTTCCTACCGGAAACACCAGCCTCTTTCTGTATAAAAAAAGTATCGATAGTTTGATGGAAGGGCGTGGTCAAAGAAGGGCATGAAGAAGAGCGAAAACCACAACCTTATTTTGACCTGGCTGCTTGGATCACGAGTGACAGAAATATTAGGGACTTGCTAATTTTCAGCTGATTGAAAGTTTAGACAACTTTCAATCACCTTCTATAGCCATTAGATGTAGATCCAATGATTTATAACTATTATATAGATGATTCTATAAAAAAAAAATCAAAATACAAAGTAACAAAACATTGACTAAAAATTTTTAGCTGATTAAAAATTAAAAAACATGAAGACATTATATGTTCATTCAGATGACAATTATTTTTTCTTCCAGAAAATACAGTCACACTATAGGACATTGTGAGCCTTCGCTATGGGAGGATTCAGCCGAGGCGGAGCACGTACGTGCCAAACATGGGACAGATTGGCGGAGCATAACAAAACATGAGGTCGAACAACAGTTGCAAAAACTTGGATCGATACATCTGAGAACATCAAACCACGTGCGTATACTATACATATGTTCTTATCACAAGTTCACTGTCCCGAAGGCAAAGGTCGGGCAAGGGCAGTCGCAGAAGAAGAGCAATCAGGGATTCAGGGGATTGGAAGAATTGGGCCCCCCTTTTTGTTAGCAATTTGGACTGGAAAATGCGGTGCTTCACGCAGTTGGCCCATCACGGAGCACAGCGGAGCGGCGTTGCGGCGGATCGCCGTCGAGCCTGACGGCGCGCGGCGGTCGGAGCCGACGAACGTACACGATTTTGACAAAAGCGCGATAACAGCAGCGGATGTTCCAGCTCAGCAGCTCCGGCGGGGTCCGGCTGGTCTGGATGCTTCGGCTCATCAGCGGCTCGGTGCCAGCACGACGGGAGCGCACACGTGTCAACGGCCCGCCGCGACGGGGCAGCAGATCCGGGTCCCCGCATATCCATATCCATTCATCCATCAAACTCGGAAAGGAACGAAAACAAAAAAATAATTTTGTTTAGGATTAATTCCACCGCCCGCCCGCGCTTGTGCCCGTCCGTCCCCGGCTCCGGCGATCGCTTCCAGCCGCGCGCGGTAGGAGGCTGGCGACCATGCGGAGCCGGAGCTCCGCCGATCGCCTCGAGGCGCTCTCGCTCCAAATCGAGCGCAAGCTGCAGAAGGTAACCCCACCTGCCCGTCCCATCCCGTCCTTCCCGGCTTCCCGCTGCACGTCCGATTCGTAAAGGTGGCGCCTCTTGCGGCATCTGCTTCGTCCCTGGCGTGGCTAGGGCTGCAAAATGTTCCGTCAATTTGTGTTCCTCGCGGGTGATGCGTCTCGTTCGGTCGCGTACCATGTTTATTTGGGGGTGCCATAGCTCGAATTCGAGGGCGGCCGAGGGATTGGTGTGGCCGTCGCTGTAGAGAAGACGGTCAGGGCCGCCTGCATACTGCAGTAGGAGGTATGCTGTTGGTTAGGCCGTGGCGTGGTCGCCGGCAAATGTGAGAAACGGTGGTGATGAGGGTTGTCGTGCTTAGTTTCATGCTGCCAATTTTTTTTGTTTGATGTTGACTTTCAAAAACTCAACCTTTCATGTTCATCCCTCCTTTGCTGTATGAATATTTTGTTAGCTAAAATGCAGCAATGATATGCACTGAAAATAATTCCACTTGAGACTTGACACATTTCTAGCATGTATACTAGTTATATTCGAATTTAAGTGGTTATAATGTAATTCCAGTTTTCAATGTAATTTTGCTCTCTGTATGCAGGCTCTGAGCTCCAGCTTGCAGCGTCCCCAGATACTACAACAGTTGTTTGCGGATATCGCATTGAAGGTGGACGATCGTGCCCGAGGTGCCATATCTTGCATAGTTTTGGCTGCTAGTTTCAGCAGTCTTTTCTTTACATTAATATTAGTTGCTACCTATGGATTTCGTGTTTGGAATTCACCACATTCTTTGACATTCGATGCATCGCAAGTCGGCTAAACTTTTAGCAACAACACAAGTTGTAGCAAGTACAGGCATATGGAAGTTAAGAGGGAATGATGAAACAGATGTTTTTTCAATTGTCAATTAAATATGAGCTTTCATAAATCTTTGCTGGTGTGATGTAAGAATAAAATCAACTTGTGGATGTTTCAGTTAGAATGGAACTAGGTTTATCTCTTTTTCTTAAAAAAATGCTTTCATAAATTTCATTTAGGCCAACCGATTATCTTGTTCCTCCTCCATAGAATTTTTTTTCTGCAATTTGATAAAGCTAACAGTTCGTTGGTGGTGCTTACGCCACCTTTTTTGCATCTTTCTATAGCTGTATTCCCTTGTATTTTGATTTATCAAGAAGTAACAGTACTTGTTCACTGTAAATTCACGTTTTCCAAATTGTTATGTTAAAGATAAGACATGCAAGATCATTGATTCATGCCATGTCAGAATATAGCCTTTTCTGTTGATTAGTAAGTAGGGCTGAACTCACGTTTGTGCGCTATGGTGTCTATGAACATGTTCATCAGTACACAAATATGATCATCACGCTGAATGAGCAGAATATTGGAAGAAATTGAGATGTTTTTCTCATTTGGGACAAAAATAATGGATTTGTTCCAGTGGGGTTTTTGTTAAAGAAATAAGCTACAATGTTTGGTTGCTGTGTACTTGCATCTTTTTTTTAAAAAAAATAAATCTTGTGAGAATTAACTGCATCATACTCTGAACAGATGCGATTCTGAGTGAGAATGACGATGGCATTGCACCATTGGGTGAACGAGAAGGTGGTTGGATTTGCTTTTATGAGATTCTTGCTAATCACTTTGTTAGAGTGCCTGAAAGTGGGAGGCGTATACTTGAGTTGATTGTGCAACTCTGGAGCCAATCGTTTGCGGCCAATATATTTTCTCTTCTTTTCCACAAATGGGTATGCTACATTACTCAAGTTATTAATAATTGGACCCTATGTATGCACAGTCCAGATTTCTCCATTGAGAAACCAATGTTTAGGTTCTTGATTGATGTCCTTAATGTAATCATTTAAAACCAATTTCATTTTTTTTACAACTTTCTTATGAGGCACATGCTTTCAGTATTTTTCTTCTTGATAAATAACGCCACATGTTTCACAAATATGGAAATATCTATGTTCTCCAACAGACTCTTTTTTTCCCTCTTTCATGAGACTAAGCTATCAGCAATACCCTAAATTTTAAATGATTCGACAGTGAAAAGGTATTGCATCAATATTTAGTGAAACAAGTTAATCTCGTGTTGAGATGGTGTCCATTTTACACTCTTATGGACTATTCTGTCATTCTGACATGATTCGCCAAACTTTAGTAATTTCCTTCTTTGCCTTATTTTAATAATCACAACATCATTTTGCAGTTGTTTGAAGCCCCTTTCGATGGAAAGGAAATTTCACTAAGATACAGCTCCGCTCTTGTTCAAGGTGCTACAAATGTATTTTGGTATGGTTACAGAGATAAAAGTCAGACACTATTTTTGTTCCTTCAATGTGGGACTGTTTTCTTGTTCAGATTATTTTCCCTGTTTGCTGCTTAAAGTTTGGAAAGTAGCACCATTTTCCTTTTTTTTTTCTTGAGAGCACCACATCTTACAAAATTGCTTCTTTCATAGGATTGACATACAAACAAATACGAGGCACTTTCTTTCTTTGTATCGAGTAAGTTTGTTTGGTTCTTTGTATTATAACGAATTTTTAAAATTAGTCACTGTATGTATTTAGACCCCCCCTAATGTTCATTTTTCCGTTAAACAGTATCTCCTTGAAGATGTTGCTCTAGTCCCTGACAGACTTAGTAAAATATCATCACAGGTTCTTGTCTTTCCTTGCTTAGTTCTACTGTACCTCCTCTCCTAACAGTGTCCAATGCTACTTTCCCGATATTAACCCACAGGCTGGTAGAGACCTTTTCCTTCTGCTCTCTAGATTCATGTTCTTCTATGATCAGGGTAGGTATCCTTCTGTTTCTTAATGTTGAATGCTGATTATTTTCTACTACAGTGCTGTAATGTTTGATATGCAGATCACTTGCTTTCGAGTTTCCTTGAGCATTTCCCCACTTTTCCAAATTCTTTCTTGGTTGGCGGTCCATCAGATTACTTTGTAATCGAGCTCACCGATCAGGTTGTTCTCTTAGCGAAATAGATATGCTGTTTTGTACATCTGACGATGAGCTGTATCTCATTGGAACTAACTGCAATTCCTCACTGCAGCTTCAGAAGCTAAAAATTGAGCCAGTATTGCTGCATTACCTCACCCGCATGACCATACTTCAAGGTACTGGCCTGAATAGTTTCCAAAGAAAGACATTTACATTTCTGTTCTTTTGCCGTTTTGCGGCCAGGTCAAATTTATTAAGAAATAAAATAATTCAGGATGGGAATTGAGAATGAGTACAAGCACTAGGTTAAAGGCCTGCCTCTATAGCTTCACTTCTCCTGGGGGTCCTACCTACCCAACGCGAGCAGTGCGGCATGCAGCCTGGAATACGTTGGATTTTCTTTTCCCTGTGAGTACCCTTATTTAGTTATTTTCTACATATTTTAACTTTGGCTGTTATCTTGTATGTAGTGAAGCATGATATGATGCTACTTAAAATTGATTGGTTATGATGTATGTCTGCCAAAAACTGATATTGTTATATGGGTATACCGTGAGGTACAGTAACATACAGTTGTAGTTACCTGGAGATAGGTGCCTCAAGTGAAGAGGCAGAGCTCTAGAGCTGTCATGTTTGTGTTATTTGTCATTGTCTTCCTGTTGTCACCAGTAAATCAATTATGTTACTATGAAGCCCCTTGTTTCATTTCATTGTTTGCCATTATGATTTCACAAGATAATATGGTGTCTTTCTGGTTGCTTATGGTTTATTACTTGGCTACAGGTTGGTCGGTACCCAAGGCATGTGATAAGCCTGTTCTTCCGGCTTCTATATCCCTGGTACTGGCCTTCCTCTTGCTGGAACTTTGTCATGACCTGTGTCATGACTGTTTACTACTACATCCTGAATCTACTTGCCTCAAGCTGGGAGAATCTGAGACGGCCCAGTCAGCGGAGGACCCAGTCCCATAGTGAGTGAAGATATGGCGACGGGACCTGTCGCATACAGTGTTGTAGTTGTTCGATTTCTTCCATTTTAAAAACGAGCAGGATAGTAGCTTGGGTTTTTTTCAAACAATATTTGTTGTATAAAGTCGTATGTTTGTTCAGTTGTTTATATATGAAAAAGAAATAGGAACAAATGTAAAGCATGCACATTTCTTGTTCACTCAGAGGCAGATTTTCTTGTGTTAGAGTATTGCCTACCACAGTCATTAAAGCAGACTTGCCGCTTCGTTCGTTCGACACTACTTCAGGCCTTTGATCGAAGTGTACTGATGGAAGAATGATGCTGTGGCGGCAGATTGCATTTCTTGTCAACTGTTCTTCAGTAACTCCTAAAACAGTAGCTTCAGAGGCATTCAATTCTCTTTTATACATCTGTTATACGTGCGAATTATTTGCCATTGACAGCTCGTGTCATATCAGCATTATTATTCTTCACCCAATTTTTTCATCCATTTAGTGCTTTGCTTGTGCCGTTGGACCAAGGCTGCAGTTCCTTTCTATCCATTTTTCTTTTGTAGAGAAAAGGCTTGCTTAATTGGCTACTTGTACTGACAGTAAGCCGTCAACAAGGCAACAGTCTGGACGTGTCCTAAGCAACCACCTGAATGAGAAGGTTGTTTAAGGTTCTTGCCAAACTCAAATTGGTTCCATTCTTCACCCAATTTCTCAGCACATTTAGTGCTTGCTCCACGTCGTGAGCTTCCCTCATGAGCGTGCCCTGTAGCCTGTACTTAAAGGTTCTTCACTACCGCTGGCAGCAGTCAGACCATGTCTGGCATGGGGTACCTGCCTTAGCCAAAAATACTCTCCAGAGAAATGAATTACAGAAAACCAGTAGGTTCCTTGATTTAGGAGGGAAAGGTAGCTGTCGATAATGTAGCCGGTGTACCTGCCTCTCTGAAACGTCGACCCAAATAACATTCTTCTTGAAAGTACTTTGACTCTCATCAATGAAGTGGCGCATGTTCTTCATTCTTGATTGATGAGCCTCCTAGATTTGCTCTATTCTTCACCAGATTTTGCAGCCATTCATTCAGTGCGCGATCCAGATCTGGCTGAGGCTAAGGTTGCCCATGAGAGTAGTGTAGGCTCTGTCTGTTCAAACAACGATATCATCATGTAGATGAGGTAAACGCCCAGTGGTTTTTAAGCAATAGAAAAAAGGAGTGCAACCTTGCCAGAAACTTTCCCAACCAAATCACAATGGCAGTCACTCGATTGAATCGCTGCGACGATAGCCAAGTCCACATCGATGCAGTGCTACATAAGCATTGAGGCCCATCAGATCAGATGGCTAATACATGCATCTCCATCCATCCTACGGCGGCACCGACCGCCAATGATTGAGTGCGTAGAGACCACTCCAGGGCCATGCATGTCGCCATGCGTCCTGCGTCTCGTTGTCTTCCTAGCCCTGAGACGCCCAACTTGCACTGACGCGCGTTAGCAGTTTGGTGCCTGCCACTAAGACGCAGTGTGATTCTTGTATGCAGCGTAAGTGGTTCAGAATTCTGATGGGAAGCGGGGACCGAACGGTTTACTTTGGTTGACAGCAGTCCTCGCTCGAGCTTGGATGCTCATCTCCTTTTCTGAAAGCTGAATTCATTTGATTCATGTGTATTCCCTACCTTCCAAAAAAGTCTAAATGTTACGTAAAATTCAGTTGGTCAGCTGACAGTAAAGGAGGCTTGATGTGTGCTGTGATGGGAGTGAGCTGAGACATAGATGGACCATGGATGTTGCTGCACATGAAATGGAATCCAGTGGAGCCTTGCGGTGTTTAATGGCTTGCCCTACACTGTCGAAACCAAACCACCGCATGTGGAAGGCCCCCACCCCTCTCTTCTGATCCGAGGGAACGAAATAGGGCTATTCCTTGTTCTTGCTCCTTCTGCACACCATTTGGCTAATCAGTTAGTAGAACGCTACACTTTGTTTTCCCCCTGAAGATACAATCCATGCAGACTCCCGGCTGCAACTCAACTGCTGTCTTCTGAAACACACTGGTACCCTTATTAATCGGAGCATTAGTGTGTCACACACAAAAAAGAAGCAACATTTACTTACAGATAGGGATGTAAATGGATGTCCAATTAGTAGTTGTTGTGGGTCAAATTTCTGGTTCATTTGTTATATTAGCTTTATGAGATGAACATTTTTTTAGGTTTCTGATAAACTTGCATCCTACTAGAAGATGATCAAATAAAGATGTCAATACTGAGTCTTTTTGTCGTGTGTGCACGCCCATGACTCCCACGAAATGTGGGGCGAGCACGCTGATGAAAGAGTCAGCCTGAATCCAACAGGACAGCAGAACAATTTTTCACTGTGGGTCTAATGTACCGTCATGCATTTCATGTGCCAAGAGCAGAGAGGTCGGACGAAGCATGTGCTTGGATCCGTGCCGGTAATATTTTTTCCTCAGGAAAGAGAAATTATTTTTTTCGGAAGACCGGAAAGGAGAAACTAAAAGATGATTCATGCCACGCTACGAGGCTAACTGTAGCTTGTTCATCACAGGAGAGTTCGTCACCGAGTACGGAAAAGGTACAATGAACGCAAGCAGCGAGAGGCTGGCAGTTGAAGGAACACAGCAGCTTGAAATGAATTGAACCGTTTTTTTTTTCCCCTTTTACGGAGAGTCCAAAGCAAAACGAGACAATTACTGGGGGAATTCCATCGAAACTGGTGTGTTTTCGGCGTAGTTAATTGCACTTTTCGAGCTTTACTGATGGTTAGAGGAGAAGTTGACACGTATATGTTATCTTTTAGAATTCAGAAAAACTGATGGTGGTTGCTACATACTACAAGCGTAAAATTAAAAACTACTAGAAAAAGGCTAGAACGGTGATGGCATTAAAGGAGAGGAATATAGATGATACATGCACCATTGGATTATATCATATTATAATAAATTTCTTTGGACGAGAGAAGAATTCGGTTTGATGTTCCCCTCAACCTGAAAATGACTAGGTCTATATTTTTTTTTTAAATGACTAGGCCCGATTCCTTTTCACCCAAATAAAAGCATGTCCCTGAACAACTATTGTAGTTCTGCAAGAGAAGAAAAAAAAAGTATGAAAAAGTGTGTCATATTGTCCAGATAAAAACATAATTGAAACAAAAATAAATATGGCTTGCTTATTTGCAAATTTGGGCTGACTTATGTCATGATTGTATTTGATCATAACTTTCTAGAAAGTCAAGACTAGATGTTGTAGTCTTTTAGAAGGTCAAGATCGGATATAATGCAATCTTATTATTATCTAGAAAAACAACGACTTGTTAAAGTTTTCATGGAGAAAAACCAGTATGTTAAACCAAAGGTATTTCATCGATCATTTCAGAAAGAAAAACAATTATTGATCCCTACTCCGTTTCTTTTACCAAGTTTAGATCGATATTAACTCCAACTAGGACACCTCCCTGCGCTAAAAGACAAAAAACTTGTACGGGAGGACTTAAATCACTACCCACAAACACGAAAGGGAGAGTCCAAATTGCAAGCTATTCAAAGAATTTTGTTTTCCTTTTTTCCTCTGAAAAATAGAAAGACGTTTTTTATCCTTCACTCGAGAACTCTGTCTCGTGGCGTCCAAGAGTTCTACAAGCAGCAAGCGTGCGCACGTAGCATCAGATTGGCACCTATTCCGCCCGACTCCAATCCCTTTCCGTCTTCTTCCTCCTCTCCTCCTGCGTTGCGTTCCTACTCCCCAACCAAACTGCTTTACCGGCGCCCCCAACGATAAATAACCTCACCCCTCTCCGCTCCACCCTCTTCCCATGCACGCCAGCTTCCGCTTCCCCGCGCAATAAACAAGTCGGCGGCGGCGGCGCGTCGAGGTGGTGGCGGCATTGCCGAGATTTTCGGAATTCTAGCGGTTCTTGGGTTCTTCTACTTTGTTTGGCTAACCTTTTTTTCTTCTTCCGTTTCTTGGATTTGTTTTGTGGCAGTTTGGTTGAGACTTGAGTTCAGTTATTTCTTGCTGTCGAGTCGATGGGCATCTTGTCGCTCATCACTGGCAAGGCGGGCGCCAGCGGGTTTGGGTCCTCGTCCACGGCGGAGCAGGTCACCGACGGCGTCGACGCCAGCCGCCTCACCGTCGTTGTTACAGGTGATTCCGTTAATGAACAAGTAGATTCACTTTCTTAACGATTCGACCAATGGTGACGCCAACTAGCCGTGCCTTGTGCATTGCTGAATTTTGTGTGATTGGTAGTGCTTCCCGCTTCTTGGCTGGAAAGCGTCGTTTTTCTCTGCTATTGGGGTGGTTTAGATCCTTGATGTTTCCCTTTTTGGGTGCCCTATGGGATCGTTCTATGTTAAATTTTGTGCTGGGCCACTTGCACGCCCTGATTTAATTGCTGGTTGCATGTTATTGTCATCGATTTAACCAGTTGAGATGTACGTGCATGTGCAGCCTCGTTTCTGAAATCCTGCCTATGCAACGATTTGTTGTTGAAAGTGCGACATGATAGTGCCCTGCTTAATGCTACATGTTGCTCAGATTTTTACTGATGTTTTGAACTTGTTCTTGAAAATACCATGCTTATTGGTTAGATTTGTACTGTAATTGCAGCCACCATCTTGCTTTTTTCCTTTTATCAAAATTTTTTGCTAAAAAGTTAAATCTTCTTTTTTAGTGTATTAACTAGAAAAAAGATGGGTTTATAATTGACTTCTAACCGTGTATTGTTGGCACTAGTTTCTTACAACTGTACTAATTCAGATGTACATACTTTCCTGTGAACTGTGACTACCAACTAACATCTCTTTATTACTATGAGCTATACCTTATCGAGTATGTACTACTTGCTCATGATGATTATTTCAATTTTAAACTGCGGCATTATGGAAAGGCTTCTACATATCAGACTTCAAAGCTGATATGTTCAGATTACGGTTCTCTTGTCAATATTGTTAGTTTGACTTCCTAGTGTTTTGGATAACGTACTATGGCCTACTAAATTTTTTACTATTTTCTTGACATTGAAAAGCTAGATATTTCCTTCTTTTCTGTATGGCAAGGGAAAGAGTTGATAGTTGATACAGTGTCGTCCATGACATCTGTTTTTTTTTTTGATCTTAAATATAATATTGTGTTTCGTCCATGACATCTGTTTTTTTTTTGTTCTTAAATATAATATTGTGTTTAGGATAATGATTCTAGTTCAATTTGAACTAAACTAGCTGTCTTAAATATCATATATTTAAGAATGGTGGTAGTAGTTTATTGATTACCGTGTGCATGTACAAAGAGAGTGGGGGAAACTTTGATGCTGTGGTTGCACTAAAGGAAACACCTTGCCTCTGTATCATTATCTTGAAGGGACCTTAATTTATGAATTGGCAGATATTTCCATCTCTCGTTTTCATGGCACATAAAACTTACTGTAATGCTGTCCCATGTAACTCTAAGCCTACTGCATGTGTAACCGGGACTGCAATGGCAGGGCCTTTTCAGTTAGATGGCTATCATCTTCTATCCTTTTCATTTCACTATACTATTTTTGGAGCCCCTAAGTTTTCGCTTGAACTTCACAAACATTGGAAAATTTTGTCCCTTTTCTTCTGGTTGGTTGTCAGTATTTACATTTATTGAGAGTCAAAGCTCAATCAGATTCAACCATTCTTGAAGTGTCCCTAGAACTTTATGATTTTAGGCTAATGTGCTGAGTTTCAAACAAAAAGGGTAAATGCACATATAGTCATGATGAATGTTCCTTTACTTTTGTGTAAAAAAAAGCGTTCCTTTACTGATAAAACTTTATCTTAGTTTTTATACATTTAAGCTTGAGTTGGAGGTTTGACGCCTTTATCATTTAGCACATTGGATAAGTTCAAAAGTTCTCAGTAAAGGTATCTGAATGCTAGAAGATCCCAAGGCCAGATCATGGATTTGCATTGAGAGAATCTGCCTTAATGTAGCTTTCTTCTAACCTAATTGGGTTGGCTGTTTGTTTTGTGATTTTGTGTACATTTGTATTGTTTATATTTCTATGCACTGCATATGACACCTTACTTGGTGCTGTTGGATGATCAGTCTAAAAATATAGTTTTTTTTTTGAACTGAGTTCAAAAATATAGTACCACCACTTAGAGGAATACTTCCCTAAAAAAAGAACACTTAAGAGGAATAACCTTTTATATTAACCAAACATTCAGAATGATTCTTTTCTAGTCCTAGGGAGTTACTAATGCTGTTAACACATTTGTAACTATTCCGTTTGTATGCAGTTTTCACCTTCCATCATTTTATTCGAGTATACTCTAAATAATCACAACCATTTCGCTTCTATTAATGAAATGATACGCAGCTCTCCTGCGTGTTCGAGAAAAAAAAATTCATGAGTATCTATTGCTGTGCTAGTTTTATTGAATGTAGCCTTGACATCTTCCAGGAGGAGCTAGTGGCATTGGTCTGGAGACCTCAAGAGTCTTTGCCCTGAGAGGAGCCCATGTCATCATTGCCGCCAGGAACACAGAGGCTGCATCAGAAGCAAGAAAGACCATCGTGGAGACGAGCCCAACAGCTCGCATTGATGTTTTGAAGCTTGACCTCAGCTCCCTCACGTCTGTCAGGGCTTTTGCTGACCAGTTCAAGGCGATGAATCTTCCTCTGAACATTTTGATGTAACCACTTCACATCTTCATGCACTTTCCTTTCTTTGATTTTGACATTGCTTGCATGTTGGTTAAATTTCTTTTCATCTTAGGTATATACACTTACAATTTATTTTAGCACTTTTCTTTTGTCTAAGTTATGCTGAATCAAGTTCTGGAATCCTTTCTGTTGTGCAGAAACAATGCAGGCGTGATGTTCTGCCCTTTTCAACTGTCTCAAGATGGAGTCGAGATGCAATTCGCCACAAATCATCTTGGTATTTCCTGCTCTGTCAACATTTGTTACTTTAGTAAAATCCTTGTCTGTACTGACAGTTGTTTGATCAGGACATTTTCTGCTCACCAACCTCCTCCTTGATAACATGAAAGCCACTGCTAAGTCTACTGGCACCGAGGGCCGGATTGTGGACTTGTCTTCTGTTGCTCACTTCCATACATATCCGAAGGGAATTCAATTTGATAAAATCAATGACGAGAAAATGTATGTGCTATATATTGGTTCTTCAGGACTAATGTTCTGTTGATTGAACTTCAAGTAATGGTCTTTTAATTTCAGATACAACGATAAAATGGCATATGGGCAATCTAAACTGGCGAATTTACTGCATGCAAAAGAGCTCGCTAGACGGCTTAAGGTATTATTTTGTTCCCCAATGTTGGCCCCTTTCCTTCCTCTTTTTACAAGGATACAAACCTGAAGACAAATATTTTCAATCAGTCATCCAGCTTTTGCTTGCTATTATGAGTTGTGACAAGTTAATCAGAAAAGTTATATAGGATCTAGCTCCCTTTGACTTGATCTCTAGCATCATTTAATTCCTTCTTGTTTCACGTTCTGAAAAGATTATCATCACTGTCCTGTGTACAGTTGTAATTGTCAATTGATGGACGCTGATTGAAACTCTGGACGTTACTTCTATATTTGAAACAGGAAGAAGGAGCAAACATCACAGTTAATAGCGTACATCCTGGATTGATCATGACCAATCTAATGAGGCACTCCTTTGTTCTCATGAGTATGCTCTCATGCCTTTTTTCCTCACATATAATCTGGTGTTCTCGGGTATCGGCTATGAACTCATTCCTGAAACTTCTTCCTTTTTTTCACATGCAGAGGTGATTCAAGTTGCCACTTACATTCTGTGGAAAAATGTACCCCAGGTTTGGAACCAGATTTGGCTCTTCCTGTTTCTACAAAGTCTTTTTCTCAACAGTTAATAACAAGGGAATGGAATTATATTTGAAAACAAATCACTAAAATTTGGTACAGTGCTCAAGTAACCTCATTTTACAGTTTGTGTTCTGAAATTGAAGTTCTATTTTTTTTCAGGGAGCAGCAACTACCTGTTATGTAGGGCTGAACCCGCAAGTCAAGGGAGTGACAGGAAAATACTTTGCTGACTGTAACCTGGAGAAGACAAGCAAACTGGCAAGAAGCGATGAGCTGGCAAAGCAACTCTGGGACTTCAGCGAAGAGCTGATCAGGTCGGCGAAATGAGAGCCGAAGCGCTGGATCAGAAAAAGTTCTGATTCTGCTTAGCGTATGGTCTTGGCAAATATGTAGCAGCAGTGGTCATAGGAACGCTTATCTGTGTGTGGTAGACTCAAAATGTTTGCAAATAAATCTCCGTGCTTGTGTAGAACCTGGAAAATACCAACATGTCCTCTTTTGTTAATATATGTCATGTGCAGTTCAGTTCTGTATCTTGGCCTGAAACTATCCTGTTTTGGTGATTTGTCTGCCTGAAACCACCTCTATTCTTTCATATATCTGAATTCTGATTATTGCAGTACATGTTGCTCCCATTCTGGACAACGCTTGTCTACTTTTTTTGCAACTGAAGCATCAGAAACTACATCAAAGGTTCATATTATTACATTTTTATCTCCTCATCTGTCCATCAGCATCATGGACTCCCATGCTACACTAATTCCATGGTAGCCGACGCCGACTCCCCATCGTCGTGATGGTCGTCGTCATCTTCCCACACCCCGATGGCCGTGGTGAACCAGATGGCGCCGGCCACCACCACCATGGCGAACACGAGCGGGACGATGACGTCAGGCGGAGCCCGGCCGAACATGCCGGCGGGCAGGCAGACGACGTCCCACGGCGGCCCGTCGAGCGGCAGGCCGACGCTGGTGCCGTCGCCGCACGCCCGGCCCAGCGGCGTGCCCGGCCCGACGGCCCAGACGAACGCGAGCTCCGGCGCGAACGCGGCCACGGCCACGGCCGTGGTGGCCACCGCCGTCCACGTGGCGGCGTAGTAGAGCAGCAGCGAACGGCGCGGGAGGAAGCCGGTGAGGGAGGGGAACGCCATGATGGCTTCGTGGACTCGTTTCGTCGCCGGTGAGCGAGGTTTTCTTTGGATCGCGTCGCCGTGTCTCGTGGGTATATATGGATGAGAATGTTGCTGGTTTGGGTGAAGAGGATTTGGCGGGAGAGCAGGTGACCAGACCGGTGGCAGTTTTTGTTTAGTGCGTCCGAGTTTGAGCTGCTCCGCAACAAGGACCCACCTGCTCTGCTTCGATGTGCAAATATAGCACAAGTGAAGTGATGTACGGGAGCACAGCTCAAAGTGGTATTTAGCCTTTGGATGAACTTCCTTTCCCCGAATTCATATGCTAGACAAATACAACCAACATAGACTTCCATGGTCCGCCGACCACAAATTTATTTGTCCCCTTTTGTGCGCTCTTCGCAGAACTTCACCTAAAAAAATTCATCCAAAGACTAGTTTTTCAGCGTACGGTGAAATTAGAAGGATCTGAGCCAGTTTTTTTTTCTTTCTGTTGGTACATGCCTTTAGTTTGGTGGACGGTAGATACCGGCAGAAAGCAGTAGAAATACAATTACCGAGCACCATGTGCCTTTTTTTTTTTTTGCAAGGACACCATGTGCCTTTTCCCCCAAAAAAGAAAAGGAAAAAGAAAAAAGAAAACCATGTGCATGGATGTGCCGTGGCCAGCCCATTTTCTATGCAGCCCAGCCCATAATCCGCGCCGTCTTCCCGACTTCCGTCTCCCACGCGCCGACGCCACGCCGTCGGCGACAGCTTGCGCCGACCAGTGCAGACCAGGACCGCCGTCCCGAACCAGCGACTCCCAAACCTCCTTGTCCTCCGCCGGCTCCGTGCTTCGTCGCGATTTAGCGCTGTTCATTTGCCCCTAGCTCTAGTAGGGGAGTCGCGCTGTTGCCACCGTAGCACGATGCCGCCGCTGCGGCCGGAATCGGCCATCCTCTCCGTCGTATGCAGGACCGACAAGCTCCTTTTCGGTACGTACCACATCCGTTCACATCGTCATCCCTCTTCTCTTTGGTCGAATAAACGCCTCTCCAGTGAGTTCGTTCCTCCGTTGCTCCACGCGAGGCTCTATCTAGCAGCGAATTTATGTTTAATCATTATTCGAACGATTTCTCAAAATAGACACTGACTCAACTGCGGATGATTTTGAACCACGTGCAGTTCTCAGGCAACTCGGCGTTCTTGGATCCTCGTCCCCGCCAACTGTTCGACAGAATGCCACAGTGGGGCTGCTGCGAGTAGGCCTGCACCCGTTTCCTCGCCAGAGTTTTCTTCCAAATGGACACGTTCTTGGATCACTACGATTTTGCCATGCCGTTGCCAACGCTCCAGAGAGTTCCTGTGATGTCTACGCCGGTGAAATCTTGAAAATTCTCAAGTCCAGTTGTGGTGATGCTGAAGTTAGGGATGCTCTCCGTCATTTTGCACATCAGATGGACGAAGATGTTGTACTCAAGGTCCTTCAGAAGCAGAGGTCCAATTGGCAGATGGCGTTGACGTTCTTCAATTGGGCAGCAGGGCTGCCTGGATATGCCCATGGGTCGAGGCCCTACACAGAGATGCTGGACATTCTTGGGCGGATGAAGAAGGTCAAGCAAATGAGACAGCTGTTCGATGACATTCCTCAGGAGCGGCGCAGTGTGGTTGTAACAAATAGAATGTTTGCTGTCCTGTTGAATCGGTATGCTGGTGCCCACAAGGTGCAAGAAGCCATCGATATGTTCTACAGGAGGAAGGATTATGAGTTTGAGCTTGATTTGGTTGGGTTCCAGATACTTCTGATGTCGCTCTGTCGGTACAAGCATGTCGAGGAGGCGGAGGCCCTCTTTCTCCAGAAGAAAGATGAGTTCCCTCATGTCATAAAGAGCTGGAACATCATACTTAATGGTTGGTGTGTCAAGGGAAGCTTGAGGGATGCTACAAGGATTTGGAATGAAATCATTGCATCCAAGCTTAGGCCAGATCTGATCACCTATGGCACATATATAAATGTTCTAACAAAAAATGGCAGAACTGGTGCTGCGGTGAAGCTTTTTAACAGCATGCGCGAGAAAGGGACTAATCCTGATGTGGCGATTTGCAACTGTATCATTGACCATTTGTGCTTCAAGAAAAAGATTCCAGAAGCACTTGAGATTTTTGGTGAAATGAATGACCAGCATTGTCAAGCAGATGTGGCTACCTACAACACTTTGATAAAACACTTATGTAAGATAAGGAGGATGGAAAAAGTCTATGAGCTTTTGGACGAGATGGAAGCAAAGGGCTCCACACCAAACAATAGGACGTACTCCTACATTCTGAAGATGGCCGAGAAACCCAAAGATGTTATCACTTTAATGCAGAGGATGGAGGAATCAGGTTGTAAACCGGATTCTGATACATATAACTTATTATTAAATCTTTTTGTTAATTGGGAGAATGAGAAAGGGGTGCAACAAGTATGGGAGGAGATGGAGGGGAGTGGATCAGGTCCAGATCAGCGATCATTTACTATCATGGTTCATGGACTTCATTCCCAAGGAAAGCTTGATGAGGCTCTGCAATATTACAACACAATGCAGTCCAGAGGGATGATTCCAGAACCAAGGACCAAGATACTTGTGAAAGCAATGTATATGAAGAAAGATATGCCTAGTATAGAAGACCAGTCTCCAACCATGACGGAGAAGAATCTGAAACTGGATCCACGATCGAGACTATTCCATGTTCATAAGTAGTTTACTTACAAATCTTGCTTGAGGATCCTGAACACATAGGCTAACGGGTTGAAAAGTAATCTGGTTTCCAGTCTCCACATCACAATGGTCACATCTTGGGCTGAGATAGAAGTCATCAGAGAAGAGTCATTTACTTTATGATATCTCAGAAAGTTTTCCTCACAGACTAGCATAGCAGAATATGTAATTTAGTATCTGATATGATTTGATTTCAAGTATCTATTACATGTGTTGTATGTAGCTGTTCTAATCATATGGACACGTAGGCTATGGTCAAAAGAATGTTTTCAAATCTTACGTGAAATTTTTGAAAACACTGAAATCAATGCATACTGTGCATAACAAACAAATACAAATCAAGCTGATGGTATTGACTAATTATTAATCTATTTTTTGGCATATCACTGCTTATTGTATACTACCTTTTCTTCTGTAGGACTTACACATTTTACACTGACCAACTTACACAGGAAATCACATATCTTGTCACAACTGAGTTGCAGTCTTGTTTTGTAAAAAGAACCAGAGCTGTGTTTGGCCACTTCCATGCTGCCAATCCTCGATTGCCCCCAGGTAAGATATTTGCTAGCTGCTACTGGACTTCTCACTACTTCTCTTTCCTGTTTGTTTACTGTCTCCTAATACCATTCACGGCCTTTCTTTGGAGTGTTAAATATTCTGATATTTTTGTGTTGTTAACTGTCGCCTAGTATCCTACATGACCTTTCTTTGCATTGTTAAATATTGTGATAAGTACTTGAGCAGAGATAATAGTTTCTGTTTATAAACTGTGACGAGTTGAGTAGTTCATGATGATTTTTTTCCCCTCTATGAGAATTGTACTCATCAGTTCTGACGTAGGATTATATTCTAGGTACATTTTAACTTTCAGTTCTTATCAAAAGTATAATTTTAACTGCGAAACATCTAGCTGTTTACATGACACCCATCAGCAATCAATAACAGTAGAAATAAAACAAATACACTGCATTTAAACGAGAAATTTGGATTCTTGCTGATTTTTTTTCCTGTCCCAAATGGCGGTTGGCAGTTTTGCCACCCTAAACATTGGCTTGATATATTTGCCACTCAAATGCATCGCACCATTGATTTCCTTGGCAATATCCACTTTTTATTGGATTTTATTTTATTTTATGATTTCAATCTACTTTTAATTGTCTAAATGTTCAGTAAGTTTACGATCAAACAAACTTAGTAAATTTGGCCATCCAGAAAAAGAAAGAAGGATATATTAATCAACTCGCGATGTCAAGCTCCAAGCCTCCAATTGTTAGAGCAGAGCTAGGTAATTTGTGATTGAGAGAATAAAAGTTAGTGTCAGACTGTCAGAGTAGGAAATAGTTACTGCCCCATGCTTGATTAGGTTGACCATGAGGAGGCAAATCGTGTGCTTTCCTAGGGCCAAAGAAACTTTAGTTGCATGTTCATATAGGCAGCCGTGTGCAACTGTGCATTGGACAAAACTATGGTACTACACGGGGTGCTCATGTTTGGCTACTCTTCATGTGATAGTCTGCACGTAACTTATACAGTTGAGAATTGCAGGTTGCTAAAGGAAAATGGAAACAATGATCAAGTCTGAAACCTTGAAAGTCGCACGAAAACTCTCCACCAGCAGCCAACCGCAATTCCAAAGTCAAAAACTGAAGAAATATGGTGACGATGCTTTGAATAGATCTTATGTTGACATTCGTCCGTAATATCCTCTTATCATAGATTTTTCAACCTTCTTTTTTGTGGCTTTTCAGATTGCAAGGTTGTATGATCTGTGATAGAGATTTTAACACCTCAAATTCCTGTTTTTACAATGTATGTATCATACTGAATTGGAGGAGCTATTTTATGTTGCCACGTATATTTTTATCATACTACTCTGTTCTGATATTGTTGTCGCCGGCTAGCTCAACTTTGAGCTAACCGACGACAACAAAAACAGAACTCAGGGAGTATGATACAACCTAAAAAAAAAACGTTCTTTCAATGTCATTATCAAGCTATATGATTAACCATGAACATTGAGGTGTGCGTTATTTTAAATATTTCATATGTATGCTTGCTAGTATACTCCATTTGGTGTTAGCATGTCACGAAAAGAGCTTTTCATAATTACTGTGATGATTTAACTTATCTTCTGGTAGAGTGGTTGAAGAAAAGGTAGGGGCATCTGAATTTCTTGGATGTTGCTTTTGCCTTGCCTACTCTGCACTATTGCATCTGAGAGGTCGAGTGGCCGGAGTATACAGCTGATTTGCACACAAATGGGACCCCAACATGTTATTAGAAAAAACAAAAAACACGAGGCCAACATGCTAGCCGCAAATTAATAAAACTGCTTGCTTGACCTCGGTTCCCTTTCATCGTCATTTAAATGTGCGGCGCCTAAGAGCGCCGGGTCGGGTACTCGGGTACCACTAGTTTCATATTCTTGCCTTTTGTCAGCTAGCACAAACCTAACAATCCATCCTTAATATTATATAAGCTGCAACAAACATGTTTTCGCGCTCCTTCAGATTATTTAATTCAGCTTACAATAGTTTAAATCAATAATTTGAATTACAACAGTTTAAACAGGACCCCAAGACATGGAACCCCGTAGAACCTTCCATATGATGCTCCAGAAAGAGTCCAACGAGCCTTCTGTTTATACCCCCCCCCCCCCCCCCCCCCCCCCACAAAAAAAAAAACGAGCCTTCTGGTGTCTGGTCTAAACGAATTTCCTTCATTTCAAAAGGACTGAAGTCGACTTTTGTTTCAGTCAACTATAAGCACAACAAGCCGCAACAAATGGCGCTGACTGAAACCACCCCTCTGGTCAACGACCAACACGGCAATACCGCCCAGGGGCCATCGAGGTTTAAAGCGCGTCCCTCTCAAAAAAGAAAAAAAAAAAAAACTTCTGGCCATTCCAGATTGGCAGTGAGCTTTCAGTTGCAACTTGCAAGCCAGCAATTCGATAAGGATGATTCGGCCGAGGAAAGGCTGATCTGGCGTTTCCCATGAACAGCAGGGCAAAAAGAAACCCAGGTCAGTGCAGTCTAAGGACTCTTACCCGGACACGTTCAAACTCCTCTCAGCTTATTTGGGATTCTCGTTAGTGCTTTGTGATTCTGGGCTCAGTTGTCTAAACTGTACTGAGGTAGCCAGGATTGAGCGGTTTAGTACTACCCGTTCATGAAAAGTTCACACGGACTCTGATTGTTTCAAATATCAGAGCTAAGAGTTTAGATCTACCAACCCGCCTCTGGGTAGATCTATCAATCCGCCTCTGCGTAGAAAGTTCCGAAAATAAATTAAATGGTAGTTGAAAGTTGCTATCATCCAAGCCATAACGTGTACTAGTACAATTTTGGCTTGCTAACATCATCTTTGAAAGCGACTTCATTGCAGAGCATATACTCTCAGAAGCATGAGGTATGACAAGGACACTTGGGTCAGTGGGTCACAATCAGGCATGCATTAAATGTATACTTTCGTAGAACAAGTCAGATATGTAGTTTGTATATGTTGACACTGTATTTTTTTTGTTATGTACAATTTCAGTGAATTCATTCGTTTACAAGATAGTTAATAGGTGTTTATTGAGTGTATTAAATAATTTTGGAATGCATTGTGATTAATAGGTATTTGCCATCAAGTAAAGTGTATCTGTAGTCTAAAATTGAAAACAAGATGGCTGGTGAGTGTAGCAGACTACACAAAAAAGGCAGATATGATAAGCTGGATTGCATATTACAAGATCATAGTTTAGAACCATGCAGTCTGTCACTAGAAGATTTGAAAAGCATCACAAACAATTTCTCGAATCAGCGACTACTTGGAGAAGGCGGCTTTGGCAAAGTATATAAGGTAAGATTAAATCATATCTTTTTTGTCCTCTGAAACATGATATTGAGAAATTGATAGTGAACAGTTCTGGCGCCCTCCTAGAGAATGTACGTCCAATAATTTATATTAATTTACATTTCAAAAATTATGTATGTAGCACACATATAGTTAAGTAACCTGTAAAACTTCATATTTTGCTATTGAAGATTTAAGAAGGTCAAACATGGTACTTCTAGCACATGATAAACAATACCAGATTGAGTATTGTTGATTTTATTTTTATAACATCAAGGATGGGTTGAATGCTAAAGTTTTACAAGTATTTCATGTGTACTAAATACATGATATTTTGCTGAATTTCCAAGACTTTAATGTAGACAGTGAAACCCAAAACACAACATCCACTCCATTAATGTTTCTAGACTTTTGTTTTTGAGAAAAAAACAGGGGGTGCTACAAAATGGGAAAATTATTGCTGTAAAGAAATTTTCATCTTCAATACCTGGACCTGCGGATAGGCATTTTGAAAATGAGGCCCACCACCTTATGAGGCTTAAACACTCAAATGTAGTGCTACTTGAAGGCTGCTGTTCTGAAACAAAGGAGAAGCTTGTGATGTATAAAGGAAAATTGGTTTGTGCTGAAGAGACGGAAAGGTTGCTGTGCTTTGAGTACATGCCTAAAGGAAACCTTCGTGGATATCTTTCGGGTATGTCAGTTCAATACGGTGTACCTACTTCTTTCTCTGATATTGTATTCCCTCGAGTCACAAAATCATGAGTTGCATGTAGGCAACAAGGCAACAAGTTTATGCTTTGTCTATCAATATCTTTTTGAAACGGATTTTGATTGAACTTTTTGAACAACTAGATCTGAAAAAAGCTTGCTTGATTTACGATTTCTCTCTATATCACATATCACATTTTTTTTAATGAAACTATATATCACATATATTTGATTAGTAAGTGGTGGTTAAAGTAAGGGAGTAGTTTGTGTGTCAGAGCATCTTCTATTTGTTTCAGATTGGATTTGATAGGATTTTCATTGTGATTTTTTTAAATGAAGATGAATCTTCTGGACTTGACTGGGGGCTACGCTATAAAATAATCAAGGGCATTTGCTCTGGTTTACGTTATCTTCATGAGGAATGGCAAGTTGGTACCCCTATTATTCACATGGACCTGAAACCTGCAAACATACTGCTTGATGAGAATATGGTGCCTAAAATCGCGGACTTTGGTCTGGCGAGGCTCTTCGGTGAAGAGCAAACTCGAACTTGCACTAAAAGCTGTGAAGGAACAGTGTAAGTCAAATGCCTTTTGATCATTCATTCAATCAGTGACCACCAAAATGCATTTTGTTTACAGTTATATCGAGTCTTCTACTTGACACACTGATGTTATGATGCAGGGGTTACATGGCGCCAGAATACATAAATAGAGGTATAATAACAAAGAGTTTAGATATATTTAGTTTGGGTGTAATAATCATAGAAATAGTGACGGGACATAAGGAGTACCCAGAGGTGACTGAAACATCTTCCGAAGAATTTACTGAGATTGTAAGGAAACTATCTATCTTTACGGTGAAGGACAATCATATCACATTTTCCCCTTCTCGAATAATTTTCTATGTGTTTTAATCTAATTTTCCAGGTACTTAAGAATTGGAGAAACAGGTTGAAAAAGGAATTGGGATCAACATCAGCAGTAATTAATAACGAAGAAATAAGAAGATGCATTCAGATAGGATTGGCATGTGTAAAACTTGATCGGTCTAAAAGGCCAACAATAAGCCAAATTGTCAAGATTCTTCATGAATCGGAAGGTACAGAATGCAGTAATAGAGAAGTGGTAAGGTCAATCGCAAACCAGATTCAATTAAGTTTTTGTTCCATCTGGGATGGACCCTTTGTTTTGTGGAAAAAGATGAGAAGCATTATGACCCCATTAGGGGGCGCATCATCTGCTAAATGAATCTCAATCTGATATGTGAACCTAACATTAATGTTGTCAAGTAAACTACTACACATGTGATTACAAGAGTAGTTGTACTAATGGAACTGTTGCCCTTTGCATACATCAGATACCAGTTTGCAATTGACATCTAATTTTGCATAGAGTTCGGATTTGGTGTCCACTGACATCTAATTTTGAAAGATTGTTTTTTTATTTCTTTTTCATGGATGGATATTACTGAAATGACTAATGCTGAACAACTGGCTATTTGTTCTTGTTTCGTGCAATTTGGTTTTTAAGAACTGATGTTGCTTCGTTTATTTTACACCTGCCTGTTGTTCCTGAATTGCTTGTTATCTCCAGAGAGATAGAGAAGGAAACCTATTTACATCTTCAGGAACAGCAGCTAGCCTTGATACATGGAACACTCTGCATCCTGCAGAGCCTAATAACCCATTAGCTATAAAAGGTGATATTTCTGATGCCTTTATTATTATTATTATTATTATTATTATTTCTGCAAATATCAAATAACATGTCCTTTTGTTTTTAGGTTTTACCTTTAGTGCAGTTAATTGTTGGCGTACAAGTACAAAACTTTTTTGCTGTGAGTTCTCTTCAGATGGCAAGATGTTAGCTAGTGCTGGAGTTGAAAAGAAGGTACTAGTAAATCTCATGTAATTTTTTAGAGTAAATTTTATAAAACCAATTGTTTCGTGGTCCTAAACCCTACCCCTATCAAAATGACTCTTATTCTGATATGTGAACCTAACATTAATGTTGAGAGATTACATGTTGGTCTTATTCTTGATTCCATCAATGACATTATTATAAATGTGCTATGCAAGTATGAAAGTGGGATATACATGTCATAGCTATTTTGAAAGGAGTGAGGTTTTCTGAAAAAATATAAAATAAGTCGGTCTAAGGAAAACTTTCCCCAAGGTATTGGCATTTAGAGAGAAGATTTCTCGCCACAAGACCAAGAAAAGGCTGGCTATTCAAGACGTGCCACCAAATGCCCATGACGTGCCTGCGGCCAACGTGTAAATTTGAGTCTGAAAACATTTCTCTGTAAATAGCACAATGAGTTTTATTTTTTTGCTGTCATTAGGGTTCAAGCCTTGCTAGTTCCCTACTGTACTGAGGAGTTTTATTGCTATGCTGTCAAAGGTGTTGGCAAAAATATAACCACAAATTCTGTGGATAAGTTACATGAGTCAAAATACCTAGAGTTTTGTAATATAAAGACCATAAAACATGGGGGAATTTATTGAAATTTAGTTTCTTTTTTGGATTAGTGGTGGCACTTGTTGCCCACTGATGATTTAGAATATGACTCCTTGATTTTTTATATAGGCTGTACTTTGGAACCTGGAAGCTTTCGAGACACAGTACACAGCAGAAGAGCATCGCCTTGTTATTGCTGATGTCAGTTTCAGACCTAAATCTACTCAGCTGGCAACATCATCTTTTGATAGAACCATTAAACTATGGAACACTGCAGATGTAAGTTTTGTTTACATATTCTTGATTTCTCATGCAATATGGAGATTAAGCTATTGTGCATCTCTTAGCTGCAATGCACATGTTCTTGTGCGACATGGACATTAAGCTATTGTGCATCTTTACCATTATGCTTAATGCCACAATGTAGTTACAACTATTCCATATTGTCCATGTCTCAAAATGTATAGGCTTGATCACTGCACCATTGAATTGGTGTGAAAATGATGCATTTTTGTCTCTCTTTGCGTATTGATCTGTAAACTTACTATATTATGAGCATTCTAGTTCATTGTACTAACCTCTGTAACTTGTCAAGTATGATGTGTGACCAGGCATGATCCTTGAGTCTGATGATACTTATATGTTGTGTAATTGTTTTGCAGCCTAAATTTTCTCTACATACATTCACTGGGCACCCACACCAAGTTGTGTCATTAGATTTTCATCCAACCAAGACAGACCTTTTGTGCTCTTGTGATGCCTTTGGTGAAATCAGGTACTGGAATGTGAACCGGCTTAAATGTGAGCGGACCATGAAGGTTGGCAATATTGTTTTTTGTTTCAACATCGCTATCTTAAATATTTGCATGTGAAATAATTTATAGATTAAGGAACGCTTAGTTTTGTCAACTCTGTCCTTGTATAACAGGGTGCCAATTGCCGTGTTCGATTTCAACCTAATGCTGGGCGGTTTCTAGCAGCAGCTGATGCAAATGAAAATGTAGTTTCCGTATTTGATATTGAGACGCATAGAACATACGCCCTACAGGTTCTATCCCTGTAACACCAGTATATCTTCTATATTAGGTTGAAAAGTTTGCTTACTACAATTTCTCCTCTGGCAACTTGCTTGTGTAGAATACTTCATCATACTGTCTGTATGCATAATCAATCATCATTATTCCTGTATTATAGTGAATCTCCTCTTTTTCCAACTAATTTGTTTTTTAATTAATATAAGCCTGAAATACTTGGGTTTGAATCTCAGGGCCATGGCGAATGGATGCAGTCATTGTGCTGGGACAACAGCGGGAAATACCTTGCCACTGTGAGTCCTCACCAAGTTAAGGTTTGGTCAATATCATCAGGAGAGTGCATTCATGAGCTTACCTCTAATGGAAAAGAGTTCCATTCCTGTGTGTTCCACCCAGGCTATGCCAACCTCTTACTTATTGGAGGCCATCAGGTATTTGTGGTTCTTCTATGTGTATATAAAACTGTATGCTTGTATGAGTAGACTCATTGCTTAAATGGCTTTAGTCAGTCTTGTTTCATATCAATTGAATAATCAAATATATCTTATGTGCGACACTTAGCATATTCCTAAAAAAAAAAAAAACCTTGACCTGCGGGGGGGGGGTATGATGGCCCCGGGCATCGCTATAAGGCTGCGTTTGGAAGTAGATATTGGAGGCCTTGGAATTGAATTGAGTTCAATTCCAATTCAGCCTAGGCATTGTATTGATTCCAATGCCGATTCTATTGTTTGGATGTAGATAGAATTGAAAAATAGAATTCAAATTAGGGGCAAAATACCAATTCATGTTTGTGTGGACATGACGTTGAATTGGAATTCCTCCATGGCCGCTGGCCACCACCTCCGTTGATCTCGCCGGACTTGATGAAGAAGGGACGTCCCCTTGGGTGGCGGGCGTCGGGGACTCACCGTGGATCGAGGCGGAAGGGAGCAGCGGCGCGCGGAGGGAGGGAGGAACGCCGGTGGAGGGAGCAGCGCCGGCGGAGGGAGCAACGGCGGTGGAGGGAGCAACGGCACGCGGAGGGAGGGAGCAGCGGTGCACGGAGGGAGGGAGAGCGCCGGCGGAGGGAGCAGCGGCGCGCGAAGGGAGCAAGCAGAGCCGACGGAGGGAGCAACGACGCGCGGAGGGAGGGAGCAGCGCCGGCGGAGGGAGGGAGCAGCAGTGCACAGGGGGAAGGAGCAGCAGCGCACAGGGGAGGTCTGAAGGCGACGAGTGAGAGAGAGAAGGCGAATTCCAGCCAATACAGACGGGTAGAGCTCCGAATTGAGTTTGAGGGAAAGAGGTTGGGTGAATACCGGTTGGGAATTGGAGTTCATTTCCAATTCCGAATTCTAGCTACATCCAAACATCGGAATTGACTGAGCCCAATTCCAATTCCTAATTCCAGCCCTCAATGTCTACATCCAAACGCAGTGTAAGAGAAGATCTCTCATGCAGATCAAAAAAACCCCTGAACCTCCTTTCCTCCACCCTTACACGGCGGCCACGTTGCCCATGTGAGCGTGGGCTGGGCCTTAAGCCGTGCTTTGGTGCGGAGTCAGACAAGGGGATTTTTTTAACCAGGCCACATAAATTCGCTCCCACTGGGAGTCGAACCCGGGTCTCTGGAGTGCTACTCGGATGTCTTAACCATTAAGCTAAGAGTCCTTTCGCACACTTAGCATATTCCTACAATGAGGTGCAAGCAGAAGCATGGAAAAAACAACACTTTTAGTTTAAAGTTAATCATGAAAAAAAGACTATGAAGTAGTAACATTTTACTCTACGCATGTCTATTTAAAGTCTAGACAAATCTACTATGCTAGTGAAGATTATAAAGCCTATGGAAGGCGACATCTGTTTCAAGAAAATGCACTGATTGTCAATCTAGCGAAGGCTATGAAAGGCATCCATCTGTTTCAAGAAAATTTACTGATTAGGGATGGATGTCAAGCCAACTAGCCTTGGTTAGGTTAAAGGTCTAGCTGATTAGCCTATCGTAGGCTTGACATAATGAGCAAAAATCCTTGCTTGGATCAGTCTGTTCAGCTTGTAAGCCATTTCGTTATAGCTTATGAACAGGACATAAAAAACAACCAATAAAAGAAAGTGGGCACATGGCATGCAAAACAAAGATGTGTCAGTGGACAAGTGGGTGTGGGTGTTCATTGGTGAGGGCTGAGGGAGGGACCTTGCATGGGTAGATGGGTGTCTTAGGCGAGTTTGCACATTGGTAGTGTGAATTCTGGACATGCAGAATAGGCATAGTGGCATCTCAATGAGGTAGCAGGTGAATGCACCAGATGGAGATATGCCTTAATCCCTACCAAAGACTCTAGGGGTCAAATCATCATAGCTGTGGTTTCACACTTCAGAACTTTCACTCTTAGTAATTAGAGCACCCACATTGCTGGTGCGAACCGAACTCCATGAGTCGGGGCAGTTAAAATCGACTTCTACTAAACTTCGACTCTCACAACGTCTGGTTCGGTTGGTGGGCCTGTGGTAGCAATAAAAAATGAGGGCACATGCAGCTGGTTTGAAGGGAAGCTAACTATTCCTACTCTGTTTATTCGCTGCATGCATCTGGTTTGTAAACGGAAGCCTATTTCTCCTATTCTTTATTCGCCATGGTTTGGCTTGAGATGTGAAAACTTGGTGCGCTTTTTTCTCTCTCCTAACTTGGTTCGGTGTCCACAGTGTTCATGGTTCGCTAAACGAACCGCCAGGTGGAACACGGTTCGATTTCTTGCAATGTTGCGGGTGCTCTTATAAGGAACATTTACTAAGATGGGTTGGGAGCTAATCGGGCACACAATAAATTTCACTTTTACGAACAACAACTACTTGTAATCACAACTAGGCAGGCTAACAAGCATCCCTAGTTCATAGGATAGGATAGATAAGATAATAAGCTCAACGAACTCTACACATGCTTGTAATAGAATGAGCAAGAACACACAAACAAGCATGAACAAGAGAGCAACAAAGATAATAGCTCAAACTTGCATGAAAGGTAAAGAGCAATGAGTATAGTGCAAGTAAGTAGAGAGGGGATCAAGGACTCAATCCCAAGGTAATGGAAGAATGGCGCCTAGCCCTCCACTCCTGTTGGAGTTTAAGCCCCTCCCACTGTTCGATGGCAATGTCCTTCTAAAGCATGCTCTATCCTTTAAGTGGAGTGACGGGCACGTTCCCATCGCACTTAAGGCAATGCTCTCATAGAGAACACGCTTCATCCTTCGAGCGAAGACTTGAGTGATCTCAAGTGATGCACCATTGAGTGGACCAACCACATACAAACTTTACAGAAGCTCAATCACTTCTAAATAGTCTAGGCCTTACCATATATAGTACAACGGTTCTAGAGCTGAACCTCTTATTGTTCCTTTGACTTCTTGGATCCTGTTCCCAAATGAACTTTCCTTTTGGGCTTCATCTTCTGAACACATCCATAGTTTTGCTCTACTCCTTGACCGCGATCTTCATGAAGAATCCTTAAGCCAATGCTGGAAGTCATCATCAATTGTTGAGACAACCAATCATCGAGATATAATAGGTGCTGCACTGACACATTAATCAAACATTGTTTTCATTCAACCGCCAAAACGTTCATATCTTAGAGATTTCTAACATCAATGGTTATGAAGAAGCTTACTGTGATCCAACCTTCAAAAAAATTACTTGTTATCCTGGCTTTGTACCAGGTTCATTAAACATTCTTTGAATCTGGACAAACCGTCTGTCCAGGTTCATTGAATATTCTATGAATCTGTACATCAAAAAATACCTCTAGGATGACAAGTAAACTAGGATGGAGGGAATATTTGCCTTTGCATGCCAGTAATTGGAATGAAGCAAACTTAATGCGACGGCGTAGTAGGAGGAAGAGAGTAAAAGACATAAATCTAACTCAGTAATAAGTGGATGTATCTCATGCAATGTATTAGAGTGGCAGTTAATAAATATTTATGTTGAACCATAATTGAATTGTGTCCACCCTTTCCCATCGGTTTAGACTTTTTTAGGTGCAACTAATTGATGCATAGTAACTTAGCATGGTATCGATCTAGAGATCTTGAGTTCAAATCCTGGTGATCGTATTTTCCGTTGCACCGTTGAAGCATCTAGGCCCGCTTTAGTATTTTGGTAATTAATGACGACCCTTATTTTTGACTAACTACGTTGTTGAGATAATTGTGGTTGTAGTCATAATAAGGAATGGAATGATGGACGAAGTGATATACATATGGATGGCTCAAGGCAAAGGTATCTTGATAGGGTTTTTCTGTTTTGCCGGTCACAAGGAGATTAGAGTTGAGTGACCGGATTATAGGTTAAATGCCGTACTATCAAGAGGGGTCGATGAGATGACCTTGAGTATCCATGGTTGCCACAAATGCTCAAAGCCTATCGTTGTGAGTGGTTCATTGAGAGACAACTAAGGGATATAGAAAGGAGGGCTGGCAGAACGCTCCTGGCGGTCTGACCGTGGGGATCCATGGTCTGACCGTAGGTGCCTCCCAGAGACGGCCAGAAAAGTTGGTCCTCGGGTGGCTCGGGTGGTGGCCCGACGGTCTGACCGTCGGGATCCACGGTCTGACCGTGGGTGCTCCCCAGAGACGGCCAGAGGACTGAGTTCTCTGGTGGCTCGGGAGATGGCCCGGCGGTCTGACCGTCCCAAGCCACGGTCTGACCACCGTCACATGTCTGGTGTCGACAGAGAAGCTGGCCTCGGGTGAAAACTAAAAGTGTCCCAACGGTCTGACCGTGGGGATCCATGGTCTGACCGTCGGGCTCGTGCCAGAAGGAGTTTGAAAGTCAAACTAGCCGTTGGGTTGTACGACGGTCCGACCGTGGGGAGTCACGGTCAGACCGTCCGGTGCACAGAAAGCTGTAACGGCTAGTTTTCAAAGGGTGGCCTATTTATACCTCCTCCATCCCATGCATAGCAGCTCTCTTGGCCATTTGAAAAGTATTGTACACCCTTTGGAGCTTATTCCTCTCTCACACAAAGCCCTAGTGGAAAGATTGCAAGTGTGTGAGTGTGAGTGCCCTAAACTTGAGTGAGTTGAGCATTGTGGCACTTGGGATCCTCAAGTAAGCGGCATCGACTTGTTACTCTTGGAGGTTGTCGCCTCCTAGACGGCTTGGAGGAGTCAAATCCGTGAGCCCTTCAAGAAGTGTGTGAAGGAGGCCCGGACTCTTGTGAGAGGTGCGGTGCTCGCCTCGCCGGAGTGGTGAAGAGCAACCCTAGTGGAATCGAGGTTTGGAGAGGTTCAAGGTATTGATTGTGTTATATCTCAAGTTGTTCTTTGTGAGCACTTCTTGGTGGTGGAGAAGTGGATACTTGAGGAGAGTAGCATATCATACGCTTGAATCCACCTCAACGTGGATTAGGGGTGATCGTCAAATCACCGATACCACGGGAAAATATCCTTTGTCTCTTGTCATGTTGTTCTTTTGTTGTTTACATACTAGAAGTTGCATGATGTATGTCACCTAGGATTGTCAACCTACTTTAGTTCAAACCTAGGTTTAGTTGTCTTGTGCTTGCTTTTATCCAATTGTCTTTAAATTCTACAATTAGTCGGATAGTTAGCTTTTAATTTGTTAATTCGGCTATTCACCCCCCCTCTAGCCGGGGTCCTTCGATCCTACAAGTGGTATCAGAGCAGGTTCTCCCTAAATTGATTGGAATTCATCTTCCGGGAGAAGGATTATGGCTAGTAACACGGTGAACGTTGGTCACGCGCCATTCTTTGATGGTCAAGACTTTGATTATTGGAAGACATGTATGTTGATTCATCTTGAGGCCGTGGGGGAGACTGTGTTGAACATTGTGGAAGAAGGTTATGTGGTTCTTGATCCGGCACATCCCACACCCGCCGACAAGGAAAATATCAAGGCCAATGCCGCCTTTGCAAGATTGAACAACATGGTGAATGATCTCAAGGATCTTGGTCATGATGTTCCCGATGTTGATATATCTCATAAGTTCCTTAGAGCCTTGCCATCCAAGTATGAAACAATTGTTACCATGCTTGTGAGATCAAATTTGGAAGAAACAACTCCTTCGGAAATCTTGGGTGAAGTTCTCACTCATGATATCTTCAAGCAATCTCAAGTGGCTTCTAGGGATGATCAAGTCGATATGAAGAAGAAGAGTGTTGCTTTCAAGGCTAGTGTCTCTCACGATGATGATGATGAAGAGAGTGGCTCCGATGATGATGAGGATGTAGCCTTGATGGTGAGGAAGTTCAAGAAATTCATGAAGAAAGGCACATATAGGGGATTCAACAAAAATGGCAAGTCATCCAAGAAGAATCCATTTGCAAACAAGAAATGCTATGAGTGTGGAGAATTTGGCCATATCTCTACAAATTGCAAGAAGAAAATCCATAGTGATGATGATGATGATGAGCCAAGAAAGAACAAGAAATTTGTAAAAAGGAAGTTTCTTAAGAAGTCCTCCAAAAAGAAAAATGGCAAGGCTTATTATGTTGAATGGGATTCCGATGCTAGTTCGGATACCGATTCCGATGATGAAGATGACAAGCCTTCCAAGAAGGGTCTTGCCGGCATTGCTGTCAAGGAAGCTCCATCCCTATTCGATTCACATTATTGCTTCATGACAAAAGGTGAATCCAAGGTATGCAATGATGACTATGAGCCTTCTTATGATGAACTAGTTGAAATGCTTAGTGAACTTGATGATGTGTTGGGTGGCATAAAGAGTAAGTACAGGGACTTGAAGAGAAAGCACTCTTCTCTCCAAGAAGCTTATGATGAGCTAAAGTCATCTCATGAGGATCTAAAAGAAACTCATGAGAAGTTTGAGGAAACTCATAAGATTTATGTAGCCCAACACACCAACAAGGTCCAAATTGATGCCGGTGTGTCTTGCAATTTGATTGATGATATGCCTATTGCTCATGTTACATCTTCTAGCATATCTACTTCATGTGATGATTTACTCACTATACCATGCCCTTCTAAGATTGATACTTGCATGAATAATGTGAATGCTTGTGATCCCTTGCTTATTGTTGAAAATCATGAATTAAGGGATACCGTTGATCACCTTGTTGATGCTCTTGCTAAATGTCATAAGGGTGAAAATATTTTTAATGAAATGTGGAAGTGTCAACGGTTCACACTCAAGCATGAAGGTCTTGGATATATCCCCAAGAAAAACAAAAATGCCTTTGTTGCTAAAAAGTCCACATTTGTTAAAGAAAGTGGCTTGTATTGCTCTATGTGCAAGAATACCGGACATCTTGTAAAAGATTGTATCGGTAAGAGAATTGCTAATGTTGCTATGGATGCTTCTTACATGCTTGTTAAATCATCCAATGGTGTTGTGCATGCTAAGTTTGTTGGTAAAAATAATGTTCATACTAGGACAAACATGAATGGCACATTTGGAAATGGAATGAAGAAAAGGTCCATTTGGGTGCCAAAAGTGTTGGTGACTAATCTACAAGGACCCAAGCAAATTTGGGTACCTAAGAACAACTAAACTTGTTTTGTAGGTGAACTACAAGTCCGGAGGAAGGCATTGGGTGCTTGATAGTGGATGCACTCAACATATGACCGGAAATGGGAAAAGGTTCACCTCAATTGAAGAAGGAAGTTCGGATTATGAAAGGATCACCTTTGGTGATAATAGCAAAGGAAAAGTGAGAGGAATGGGAAAGATTGCTATCTCAAATGACCTCTCAATCTCAAATGTATTGCTAGTTGAATCTTTGAGCTACAACTTGCTATCCGTGGCTCAATTGTGTGATCTTGATCTTATTTGCAAATTCTCATCAAGTGGTGTTGTGATTACAAGTGTGAAGGATGATAGTCTTATCTTCAAGGGATTTCGTCATGGCAATCTTTATCTTGTGGATTTCTCTTCTAGTGATGCAAGCTTGAGCACTTGTTTATTCACCAAGTCATCCAAAGGTTGGTTATGGCATAGAAGACTTGCCCATGTTGGAATGAACCAACTCAAGAAATTAGTGAAGCACAACTTGGTTGTTGGTATAAAGGATGATGTCTTGTTTGAAAAGGATAAATTATGTAGTGCTTGCCAAGCCGGGAAGCAAGTGGCTAATACTCATCCTACCAAGAGTGTCATGTCAACTTCAAGGCCTTTGGAATTGTTGCATATGGATTTATTTGGCCCTACCAAATATCAAAGCATTGGTGGAAATAGCTATTGCCTTGTCATTGTTGATGACTTCTCAAGATATACATGGGTGTACTTCCTTAGTGACAAATCAATTGTATTCACCATATTCAAAGGGTTTGCCAAAAGAGCCGAAAATGAATATGAATTCAATATCAAGAAGATTAGAAGTGATAATGGCTCCGAATTCAAGAATACAAGAATTGAAGATTATTGTGATGAAAAGGGAGTCAAACACGAATTCTCAACCAAGTACACCCCGGAGCAAAATGGAGTTGTTGAGAGGAAGAATAGAACTTTGATTGAAATGGCAAGATCAATGCTCTCCGAGTACAATGTATCGGATAGTTTTTGGGCCGAGGCAATCAACACCGCTTGTCATGCATCAAATAGATTATATTGCCACCGGTTGTTGAAAAAGACACCTTATGAATTGCTTATTGGAAGAAAGCCCAACATCTCCTATTTTCGTGTCTTTGGATGCAAATGCTATATCTTGAAGAAAGGAGAAAGATTATCAAAATTCCAAAGCAAGTGTGATGAAGGATTTCTCCTTGGGTATTCCTCAAATAGCAAGGCATATAGAGTGTACAATCAAAATTCGGGACTAGTAGAGGAAGTATATGATGTAGAATTTGATGAAACAAATGGATCACAAGATAAGCAAGAAAATTTGGATGATGTGGGAAATGAAGAATTGAGAAATGCTATGAAGAACATGACAATTGGTGATGTGAGGCCTAAGGATGAAGATGACTCAAATGTGACCTCTTCCCCTCTCTTTCAAGTGAACCAAGATTCATCAACCTCTAGTGCTCAAGCTCAAGCTAGTGATGGTGGTGAGTCAAATCTTCAACCGGAAAATGGCTCAACCTCCACTCCATCACACCATGCTAGAACAATTCACCATGCTATTGCAAAAGATCATCCGGTAGATCAAATTGTTGGTGACCTAAGCAAAGGTGTTCAAACTAGATCAAGACTTGCTTCATTTTGTGAACACTTCTCTCTTGTGTCTTGTGGTGAACCAACTCAGGTAGAAGAAGCTTTGAGAGACCCGGATTGGGTAAATGCTATGCATGAAGAATTGAACAAGTTTGCACGTAATGAAGTTTGGGAGTTAGTCAAAAGGCCACAAGATCACAATGTTATTGGCACAAAGTGGATTTACAAGAACAAACAAGATGAGAATGGAATAGTTGTGAGAAACAAAGCAAGATTGGTTGCACAAGGCTATACTCAAGTTGAGGGATTGGATTTTGATGAAACATTTGCTCCCGTGGCTAGACTTGAGGCGATTAGAATTTTACTTGCATATGCAACTAATCACAAGATCAAGCTATATCAAATGGATGTGAAAAGTGCCTTCTTGAATGGCACAATTAGTGAGCTTGTCTTTGTGGAGCAACCACCGGGTTTTGAAGACCCAAGGAAGCCAAATCATGTTTACAAGTTGTCCAAGGCCTTATATGGACTCAAGCAAGCACCTCGTGCTTGGTATGAGAGATTAAGGGATTTTCTTGTCTCAAAGGGCTTCAAAATTGGAAAGGTGAACACCACTCTATTTACCAAGAAAATTGGCAAAGATTCCTTTATATGCCAAATCTATGTGGATGATATTATCTTTGGATCAACCAATCAAGAATTTTGTGAAGAATTTGGTGAAATGTTGTCCCGAGAATTTGAAATGTCCATGATTGGTGAATTGAGTTTCTTCCTTGGTCTACAAGTGAAGCAAATCAATAATGGGACATTCATCTATCAAAGCAAATATATGAATGATCTTCTCAAGAGATTTGGAATGGAAAGTGCAAAATCAATGTCTACTCCTATGGGAAAGAATGCACATCTTGATCTTGATGAAGAAGGCAAACCGGTTGATCAAAAGCTATATAGGTCTATGATTGGAAGCTTGCTATACCTCACCGCATCTAGGCCGGATATTATGTTTAGTGTTTGCATGTGTGCAAGGTTTCAAGCCGCACCTAAAGAAAGCCACATGATTGCCGTCAAGAGAATATTGAGATATTTGAAGCAAACTCAAGATATGGGTTTGTGGTTCCCAAATGATGGTCAATTTATTCTCATTGGATATTCGGATTCGGATTATGCCGGTTGCAAAATTGATAGAAAGAGTACCTCCGGTACTTGTCAATTGCTTGGAACTTCTCTAGTCTCGTGGTCATCCAAGAAGCAAAATTCGGTAGCTTTGTCAACCGCCGAGGCCGAATATGTCTCCGCGGGAAATTGTTGTGCCCAATTATTATGGATGAAGCAAACTCTAATGGACTATGGGGTTAACTTTGATTGCATACCTCTCTTGTGTGATAATGAAAGTGCCGTGAAGATTGCTACTAATCCAGTTCAACACAAGAGGACCAAGCATATTGATATTCGACATCATTTTCTAAGGGATCATGTGAGCAAAGGTGATATTGTCATAGAAAGTGTGAGGACCGATGATCAATTGGCGGATATCTTCACCAAGCCTCTAGAAGAAGCTCGGTTTTGCAAGCTACGGAGTGAGCTAAATATTCTTGACCTCTCACATATCTCCTAGATCCTTGTTTTGTTGCTTTATGTCATACTCTTCATATATGCATGCCTACCTATTTTGTATATCTTGCCATGCAATTTATGCCATGTTGTTGCATTGAAAGTTAGTTCACACATTTAGGGGGAGCACTATACCACTCATGTGTCTTGCTACCCTCACAATGTGGACAAATCAACAAAGATGCCATCCTAGTCTTGCTTTTGCTCATTTTGTTCAAAAAGTCAAATTTTTGGGTTCTATTGGTTGAAAAATGGTTGTTATTGTTCCAAAATACTTTTATGCCTCTTGGTTATGTTTTGGAAGTTTTTTTTTCTTATCACCAAAATGAGGTTGAGCTCTCTTGAAGATTCTCTTTTGCCTTCTCTCGGCTATTCTCTCAATCTCTTATCGAATCAATTTTTGAGAAGAGGCTTCTTACAAAAATTGTAGAGATGGTGATCATAACCATTTTTTTGTATTGTCAACTCATTGAGATGATCCATCGGTTGAGATTAATTTGAATTTGAAATTCGTTTTGAAACCTTCTTATGGTCGCCTTTCAACCTAATATGGCATCTTGTGAGTTTAGCATATTGGATCGTATATCTTCATATATATTGGTTCCAAAATGCTTATGTGACTCATACATTTTCAAAAATATCCTCATTCCATCTTTTTGGACACTTGTGCAAATTATTGCAATTTTGCTTGTTTTTATCTTTGTTTCATTCATACATGCATAATTCATATCATGGATGATCAAGAATCGTGGTTATATTTCTTGAAGAGTTGAAGTTATCTTGGATATGATGGAATTCATTAAGCTATCGTTTTTTTTAACACGTATGGAATGATTGGAGAAGGTTTGAATTGATTTGGATGAGCAATTTGAAAAGAATGCAGCTGTCAGCAGTCAAGAGTTCAGAAATCTCTTTCACGGTCAGACCGTCGGCAGTCACGGTCAGACCGCCAGTCAGCCAACAGAGCACCAGAACTCGTTTGTTTGCTGCTTCTTGTCCCAGCGGTCAGACCGACCGTCTCACGGTCAGACCGTCACCCTCGGCTGAGTCCAAACAGCTCGGTTCCGCGAGGGTCTCTTATTTCCTCATACCCCTTCGTCTCCAACTCTCCCAAAACCGAAAGTAGCTCCTCTAAAGGCTCTCCCTTGCCCTCCAAGGACCTCCATTGGAAGAACTCCATCCCTAGGCTCCTCGGTCCAACCGAGAGCGGATCCGGTCTCACCGAGGACTTCTCCGCCATGAGTGACCGGTATTTCATCGTTTTCTCCTCTCTCCCCATGGTTTCCATTGGTTCTCTCCGCCATGTGAAGATATTCAGCCAGAGGTTCCTCAGGCACCACAGGGTCCTCAGATGCCACCACCTCCCCAGATGGATTGGTCACAGTTTGCTCCTCCGCCTCCGGCATTCTTTGCAGGGATGACCCCTTATCTTGATTAGTACTTTCAGCCTGTGATGCAGAGGTTTGATCAGATACAAGCCTCAAGTATTGAGGCTCGTAATTCCTATGAGGCAGCCAGGTCTTCATATGAGGCAGCTAGAACATCCTATGAGGCAGCAAGGACTTCTATTGATGATCTCACCACTAGGATGCAGGGTTTAGAGTCTAACTATGATGCGCTATCTTCACACATTTATAGCTACTTTCCTGCACCAGTGCCACCTCCAGAGTTTTTCCAGCCACCATGGTATGCCCCTCCACCTCCTCCTCAAGATGATTGAAGTCTTGACCATTTTTTGGTCAATTGATGCCAAAGGGGGAGAACATGAAGAAGTAACATGAAGAAGTGATGCTATGATGAGATGCTAGAGTCAGGGGGAGAGAAAAGGAAACAAAGATGCAAGCCATAATTCTTGATCTATCTATCTTGTTGCATTTACATGAAGAAGTGATGCTATGATGAGATGCTAGAGTCAGGGGGAGAGAAAAGGAAACAAAGATGCAAGCCATGATTCTTGATCTATCTATCTTGTTGCATTTGCATGTGCATCTCATATCTTACTTTCATGCACATTTGAACTTATTTGTGTTTGTTGAACTATGTAACTTTGTTGGATTGTAATTTCTTTATGCACCTTGAACCATTTGCTCTTTTATCTGTGCTCATCTCATCTTAATGGTTCAAATGTGTGGATGATGAGGGTGTTCTTACTTGTAATGTTCAATATTGCTATATATTGGTTATTCTTTGCCTCCTCGCATCCAATGGTACAAGGTAAACTCTACCAATTTGTTCTTTTGAAAATATGCATTGCCATGTTTGATATATCTTGATCAATGCACCAATTTAGGGGGAGTTTTACCATTTGGTGAGTTCATTAACTTTTTCACATGTACGTGTATTGAAAATTCTATAGCATGTGATCATTATCTTGTGACTCACCTTAGAGTTTTTCTTTATTGTCTTTATCGGCTTTATATCACTTCTTATGTTGTCATCAATTACCAAAAAGGGGGAGATTGAAGCATCTAGGCCCGCTTTAGTGTTTTGGTAATTAATGACGACCCTTATTTTTGACTAACTACGTTGTTGAGATAATTGTGGTTGTAGTCATAATAAGGAATGGAATGATGGACGAAGTGATATACATATGGATGGCTCAAGGCAAAGGTATCTTGATAGGGTTTTTCTGTTTTGCCGGTCATAAGGAGATTAGAGTTGAGTGACCGGATTATAGGTTAAATGCCGTACTATCAAGAGGGGTCGATGAGATGACCTTGAGTATCCGTGGTTGCCACAAATGCTCAAAGCCTATCGTTGTGAGTGGTTCATTGAGAGACAGCTAAGGGATATAGAAAGGAGGGCTGGCAGAACGCTCCTGGCGGTCTGACCGTGGGGATCCACGGTCTGACCGTAGGTGCCTCCCAGAGACGGCCAGAAAAGTTGGTCCTCGGGTGGCTCGGGTGGTGGCCCGACGGTCTGACCGTCGGGATCCACGGTCTGACCGTGGGTGCTCTCCAGAGACGGCCAGAGGACTGAGTTCTCTGGTGGCTCGGGAGATGGCCCGGTGGTCTGACCGTCCCAAGCCACGGTCTGACCGCCGTCACATGTCTGGTGTCGACAGAGAAGCTGGCCTCGGGTGAAAACTAAAAGTGTCCCAACGGTCTGACCGTGGGGATCCACGGTCTGACCGTCGGGCTCGTGCCAGAAGGAGTTTGAAAGTCAAACTAGCCGTTGGGTTGTACGACGGTCCGACCGTGGGGAGTCACGGTCAGACCGTCCGGTGCACAGAAAGCTGTAACGGCTAGTTTTCAAAGGGTGGCCTATTTATACCTCCTCCATCCCGTGCATAGCAGCTCTCTTGGCCATTTGAAAAGTATTGTACACCCTTTGGAGCTTATTCCTCTCTCACACAAAGCCCTAGTGGAAAGATTGCAAGTGTGTGAGTGTGAGTGCCCTAAACTTGAGTGAGTTGAGCATTGTGGCACTTGGGATCCTCAAGTAAGCGGCATCGACTTGTTACTCTTGGAGGTTGTCGCCTCCTAGACGGCTTGGAGGAGTCAAATCCGTGAGCCCTTCAAGAAGTGTGTGAAGGAGGCCCGGACTCTTGTGAGAGGTGCGGTGCTCGCCTCGCCGGAGTGGTGAAGAGCAACCCTAGTAGAATCGAGGTTTGGAGAGGTTCAAGGTATTGATTGTGTTATATCTCAAGTTGTTCTTTGTGAGCACTTCTTGGTGGTGGAGAAGTGGATACTTGAGGAGAGTAGCATATCATACGCTTGAATCCACCTCAACGTGGATTAGGGGTGATCGGCAAATCATCGATACCACGGGAAAATATCCTTTGTCTCTTGTCATGTTGTTCTTTTGTTGTTTACATACTAGAAGTTGCATGATGTATGTCACCTAGGATTGTCAACCTACTTTAGTTCAAACCTAGGTTTAGTTGTCTTGTGCTTGCTTTTATCCAATTGTCTTTAAATTCCGCAATTAGTCGGATAGTTAGCTTTTAATTTATTAATTCGGCTATTCACCCCCCCCCCCCTCTAGCCGGGGTCCTTCGATCCTACAACTGTTTCTATTTCCATGTTTGCGCCTTGAGTGAGCTGCATGTCAGGAAAAGTACAAAAGCTTAAGCTGATGAAGAAGAGTGGACAATTCATTTGTGGTTCAATAACTTATAGATGAAGAATGATGAGGGTTAACGCATGTGTTCCTTCTACTCTCTTATCCACACCCTATCTATGTAGTGAAGCGCACAACTCTATTTATGTTGGTCATGCTCCACCTTTAGTAGCAATATAGCACTAAATAGTTGCAGTTGCAGCATCCCTTCTCATGAATGGGCCTTTTAGGCTTAATATAATTATTGTAGAAATTAAATGGGCCAAGCACAATAACTTCTACAACTATGCGGTGGGTGCTCTTGTTATCAATATTCAAATTATTCCAGGGCTCTACGATGTGCTGGAAAATTCACATATTCAGAAACTCTGATCACATTGATCTTTTGCAGCTTATATTCTAGATTTTGTGTTTCTCTCATTAAGATCGTGATGATGCAGACTCTAGACATATGGAACATGGTGAATAACCAGAGTATAACTGTACAAGCTCATGAAGGCCTAGTTGCGACATTGGCGCAGTCACCGGTCAATGGGATTGTGGCTTCTGCCAGCTATGACTACTCTGTCAAGTTGTGGAAATAATGATGACTTAAAGTATGATAACTCGTCAATTTTCCTGTGGATTTGAAGCCCTTTTATGCCTCCTTGATTTCTTCTCTTCTTCCAAACAGCTGCTTTTAAGGGTTTGATTGGTTTGGTGGCTAACACTTAGCCAGACTTATGTAATATAAAAAAAGAGCCAATTATGTGGACCTTGTTTTTGTTTCCACTTGTAAGCTTGACTCTTTTTTTACGTTTTGCATGGTTGAACCTGTTTTTTCAAACTGAAGAAGTTGATTGATCCTATTTTATAATGAGTATTTAATGATGTTAAATCTATGATAAAAAGACCGTGTTACCCTTGTTCCGATATTGCACGGTTGATCCTATCTTTATATGTCTAAAACGCGTGCGTTTACTTGTAAAATAGCCATGACACGTCATCAAAGCTTTAACAACCGTCGGATCAACCCAGTGAGAGATACGAAGCGTTGGATCTGCACCTGAACGTCTTGCATCTAGCCCCTTCGAGAATGAACAAATAAACATATTTGTTTTAGATCCTCCCACCTCTTCTCTGTAAAGTTTCATCTAGCACCTTCGAGAACTACAATTTCCTTGCCGGTCCTTCCACCACCAGTTTACTATAATTTTTCATTTAGAACCTTCTAGAATTAACGTTTAGTCACCGGTCCTTCCACCATCCACAACATGTTAGTTCTAAATCCTTCATAAATTGTAGTAATTATGTTTTAGCCCTTCCACAACTACTCAGTCATCTTCTCCATACGTTATATGCAATTTTTATGTCAAAAAAAAAACACAAACAACATATGTTAAAAGGATATATATGCATGGATCAAGTACGTAATGAAATTTTATTTATAGGAAAATATGTATGAAAAATATAAGTCTTTATTTTAAATTTCAGGTGATAAACATTGATTTATAAAACATAATGATATACCTAATGTTTGAGAATAAATAAACTCAATAAAAATATCTATATTATAGACTTTATAAATTCATAGGTGATAAAAAATTGATCCTTATGCCTGAATCAACACATGTACCAAAAATATATTCAATGTATAGTTTAATTGACTTGGTCCTTACTTTTTAAAAATGGATCAAATACATATTTGTCTCTACAATATAAAGACAAGTTCTATAACTATAAAAGAGCTAATCCAATATGAAATTATCGTCCAATCAATAAATACATATAAAAAAGTTAAAAATGGTGATCTGCTTCTAAACCCTAGACTTGCTTGCAATGGCACAACCCATGGATAGAATAGTGAAGCTTGCCAAGGAGACATGCACGCATCATAAGTTATTTGCAATTGATACATAAAAAAAATAACGATAACATGTATGAGTAATATTTGCAGATTCAATAAAACTCAGGAGATTAACATTTTATAATAACAAATATGAGATTGAGAGCATGATCTATTTTTGGCCTTTTTCACCTTATTAAATTATAATGATTTATTTTTATTTTTATTTTTAAATAAAACTTGTACCCACCACTTTCTCTCCAACATGCTAAAATGACTTTTTACAATTAATTTTTTTCCTTTCTTATCCTAGAAGTCTTAACTTCTTTTTTGATTTTTTGTTTCTGACAAACATCATTCGGTACCGACCATAAAGAAAAACAAAATCTTCTATGGGATGCCTACAAAGAAAGACTAGGGATATCAGAATTTGATAAAATGCACTTTGACTTGAGTGATCTCCTGCAAGCAACTGAGGGATTAGAATGGTTAGGCAGTCCTTTCACCAAGGAAGAGATTGACAGAGTGATCGCTGACCTACCAACAAACAAAAGCCCAAGCCCAGATGGATTCAATGGTGATTTTCTCAAGAAATGCTAGCCAATTATTGCTCAAGATTTTTATGACTTGTGTGATGCTTTCTCTGATGGTGAGATCTGTCTAAAGAGTATTAATGGCTCATACATAACTCTGATACCCAAGAAGGACAGCCCAGGTACAATGAATGATTATAGGCCTATATCTCTTTTGAACTCCTCTATCAAACTCATCACCAAGCTCATGGCAAATAGACTACAAGTGGCGATTATGAAAACTGTACATCAAAATCAGTATGGCTTCATTAAATCAAGAACCATCCAAGATTGCCTAGCATGGTCTTTTGAGTATTTGCATATCTGCCATAAATCAAAGAGAGAACTCATCTTACTCAAATTAGATTTTGAGAAAGCATTTGATAAAGTGGAGCATCAGGTGATTCTTGACATTCTACATTTCAAAGGGTTTGATGATAGATGGATCAGATGGGTATCTAATATTATGTGTTCTGGCACCTCAAGTATATTACTCAATGGCGTTCCTGGGAGACATTTCATTGTAGAAGAGGAGTTCGTCAAGGGGACCCTTTATCACCACTCCTATTTGTGCTTGCTACTGACCTACTGTAATCAATACTAAACAGAGCAAAGGACCTTGGTCTCCTACCTCTCCCAATTCCCCTAGATGCTAGTGCGGACTTCCCAATAGTACAATATGTGGATGATACTCTCCTAGTGATGGAAGCTTGTCCTAGGCAGCTGGTTGGGCTAAAGGCCCTACTGAATACTTTTGCATCATCAACAGGACTCAAAGTCAATTATAATAAATCTATGATGATACCGATTAATGTCAGCAGAAAAAAATGGATATCCTAGCTGCAACCTTCAATTGTCAAGAAGGAAAGATGCCTTTCACTTATTTGCGGCTGCCCATAGGGATCACCAAACCATCAGTACAAGATTTCTTGCCAATTGCACAAGAATAGAAAGAAGATTGGTTTGTTGTGCGAATTTCTTAACAATGGGTGGTAAGCTAGAAATGGTGAACACTGTGATGACTGCCATGGCCTCTTTCTGTATGTGCTCAATGAAAATTCCAGCAACAATTGTCAAGCTCATAGATCAATATCGAAGACATTTGTTATGGAGAGGGTCAGATATTAATGCTAAGAAACCTCCTCTTGCTGCATGGAAGATGGTGACAGGACCTAATAGTGAAGGTGGTCTTGGAGTTCAGAAATTGACGATACAAAATGATGCACTACTTCTGAAGAATCTGCATAAATTCTATAATAGAATGGACTTGCCATGGATGAAGCTTCTCTGAGATAACTACTATAGCAATGGGAAATTACCTGGTATGTAGAAAAAGGGATCCTTCTGGTGGCGTGCAATTGTCAAGTAAATAGATCAATACAAAGGATTGGCTACCCCAAAAGTTGGAGATAGGAAAAGCATTTTATTATGGGACAATGGATGGGCACCATGTATCCCAAAACTAGAATACCCTTAGCTATTTTTTTTTGCCAAAAAAAAACAGAATATCACCATGGAGGAAGCAATGAACACGGAAGAGCTTTACACTTTGTTTAATCTGCCCCTATCAGTGGAAGCCTATGGGCAATTACAACAACTAGAAAATCTGATGCAGGGCCTCCAACTACAAGATGGAGCTGATACTTGATTTTACATATGGGGTAATGGCTTTTTCTCATCCTCAAAAATCTACAAAAATTTAATGGGGCACCGGCTAGTTCATCCTGCCTTTAGATGGTTGTGGAGATCATCATGCCAACTCAAACACAAAGTGTTTTTTGGTTATTTTTGAAAGATAGGCTCAATACGAGAGGGCTGTTGAGAAGGAAGAATATGGTCATTGATTCTTATACATGTGAAATGTGCATCTTACAGAGAGAAGAAACACTTAAGCATCTATTCATAAAGTGTAATTTTTCTAAAGCCTGCTGGGCATCCATTGGCCTGATAGTACCTCAGCAACTACGAATTTGTCAAATAGTAAAATCACTCAAAAGGAGATTGGTGGTGCCCTTCTACATGGATGTGATCATACTCATGTGCTAGTGCATTTGGACTACAAGGAATGATTGGTTGTTTAATGAGAGAGATCCAACAATACAACATTGCAGACAAAAGTTTTTCCATGAATTGTCCATGGTTATCCATCAGGCTAGACCAAGGCATAAAGATCAATTGCAAGAATGGTTAAACTCAAGAATTTAGATTTTTTGTTCTTGTCTTTATTTTCCTTCCTTTTCATTATGTACTATAAACCTCTTTTATTTTTAATATATTATAACCTGTAGGGGAGCAATCCCCTCTAGTTTCCTTAAAAAAAACAAAGGAAAATTAGTGTGATGTAAATTGTTGAATCAATAATGCGATAGCACTAACTAGCATGTAAGAGCAACAGAAATTACTAGGGAAATTCAAATCACTATAGGAATTTTGTGACTTAAACCAAACTGTGCATGTACAAGACACATGACACTTCTGCTCCAGAATTTAAACTCTTTCTTTCTGCACAATCATCAATTCAGCCCCAAGCACAACACAATCAGAGAAAAACAATTATATAACCATCATTCATCAATTCAGTCCCAAGCACTAATCCAAATCTATGCGATGCAGGTGCTCTAAAGCACTATCGAAATTATTAGGCTAATTCCAATGGATAGTTTCATTTTGATGTTTCCAAAGTGCCATGTCATATTTTTTAGTTTGAAACCATGAATGAAACCATCACTTCAATGCATAATTTCATTTTGGTGTTTCAGAACACTTACTTCTATATAATTTTATTGGTTATCTAAAGAATGAAATGAAATTACTCCTCTTCAATACTAGTTTTATGGTATTTCAATTTTAAGAAATCATGTAGACCTAGCTTTATCTAGATAAAACTCTTCTCATCTCTCTCTTCATAAATTTCTTGTCATGTCATCAAAATTGCTTATGTGGCACCTCATTTATTGAAAATAAAACTCCCATTAGGAGTAGCCTTATTGGTAGATTGACACCTAGCTACAAAATAACTAGCATCCACCTATTTCATTTCTTCCCACTATAATGCTACTGTTGACTTCATCAAACAATAAAATTATAGAAACACAACTATCAATCCCACCCTAGTAATGCGAGAAGGCACCTATCACAATCTAGGAGTGCTGCCCTCCGAGGTTGAGGCGGACGGCCATCTGCGCGGGTAATAGCTTCTCCACATTGAGCTTCCTCGACGTTGGGGCTTTCTTCGCGGGCTTCGTACTTCTCCTGGCCATGGGAGCCATGGCCGCCACCACTCAGGCTCGCTGTGGGGGAAGGTAGCAGTAGATGTTGATTTTACTTGATTGGAAATTGGGATTTTAGAATTTCATTACCTTAATGGGACAGACACTCTCAATACAGGAGAAAGGATATATGCAAAATTTGTTGGTGGATATTATATAAACGTGATATTTGTTGTTGAACACTAAAATAGGTTTTATTTGTTATTGGACACTATGTGTAGTTGTCTCTTAGTGTTCAACAGCAAATAAAACCTATCTTAGTATCTAGTAGCAAATTTCACAATTAAATAGTGTCCAACAATAAAATTTCTCAAGGATAGATGCATAGAGCAGCTTAGTTGTTACTCTATTACCAAACATGGTAGCATTTTCAAATATGCATAAAAAATTCAACAAAAATATAGATATACAGAGCATACAACCATCTACTATCGTACAAAAATTAAATTAAACTGCAACTAATACATGAGCAAGAAGAAATTAAAAAGAAAAAACAACTTCTGAATAATAATGGGTTGTGGGTTCGACATGAACAATTGTGACACCTTATACAAGTTTATATTACATTTTAATTTTAATTTTTATATGATAGTAGAAAATGTCATGAACTAGAACTACCCATCCCTATTTTTGTTGTATTTTTTTTGTAACCATAGTCATACATATTTTAAACATGGTAATACGCACTATAAGAAAAAGATCCTCTAAACATGATTGTGTAGTTACGTTTTTATCAACGTCTTTACATCAAGACTTAAAGAGACTTTTTAATATAATTTTAAAAATGTGTCAAAGTGGCATGATATTAAATACGTTTTAACATCTATAACAATATAAACATGTTTTTTTATAACACATTACAGTGATATGATGTTAGATACGATTTGAACTATCAATAGCCAATTTAAGAATGGTTCTTGACATGATTATAAGAACATCTGAAAATAATACCATATTAGACATGCTTTTAATCATCAGTAGCATTCTTGACATGCTATTTAGAATGCTATAGGCTGATACGATATTTAGTGATGCTTTAACCGTGTCTAGCATGATCTAGAAATGTTTCATAAAACGTTATTGAGAACATCAAAAACTGAGACGACATTAGACACATTTTTATCATACCTACCTTCCCCTAAAGACATTTTTAACACATAATTAAGAATGCTAGAGACATTAAAACACAAAGAATATAAGTTCTAATCTAATCAAATTTGCTTACAAGATGTGATAGTTAGACGAAATTGTCAGAAACAAAGAGGCCATAGGTTCAATTCCTAGAGATTGTATGAATAAATTACTTATTTAGGAGACACAGTAAGAAATAATATTTTAAAACATTATATACATCGTCTCTATATTAGTAGATACGTAATATAATCAAATCAATAAAATCATGTTTCAACTTATTAACATGTTATAAAACATGTCTAAAATAATAGACATGTAATTTAAAAGCGTATGTAAATATGTTAATGTGTATATATCGTCTTTATTAAATATCGTTTATATCTTAGACACGCTTTTAAAATTCATCTCTACAAGCTTATGACACGACATATGGGGAGACGCCTCTAGCACACTTTTTAAAAACATCTTTATATTACTATAAAGATGAAATAAATATATCTATCTTATAAATAAAGTGTATCAACAGGGGTATTTTTCTAGTAGTGACGGTGACACCATATAGGGTGGTAACACCTAAATTTTTCTCCTTGAAATGTTGCCACTACAGATCTTAACAAATTCATTTTCTGTAGCAGAAAATAGATCATGGATTCATAATATCTCTACAATCTATTAATTAAGGTGCAGTCATCCACTTCGTGTCCACAAAGTTAGAGATTGAATCCAAATCGGTTTCGTAACTTCCATATCAAGTATCAAATTTCAAAAAATCATAACTCCCTTGTTCGGAGCTCAAATTAAGCAAACTCGGACTCCATATCTCGTAGCTCTAGAAAAGTTCTACAACTTTGGTATTCAATAAAAGTCTAGATCCGGTAGTTTTGATTTTCAAATATGCGATGCAAAAATATTTATTCTGATTCGGATTTGTCTGCGTAGGTCTCTGTGCGAGGCCCAAATCTTCTAGCTCCAAAATTCAAATAATATGACCCACATATATTTTGAAAAAGTCTCAATGAGATCTACAACTTTCATATTTTAATTTTTTCCATTAGAGGAAGTTTAGAAGTTTAAAATTGCGTTGCAATGCAGTGATATTTTATAGATTGCGTGAATTGATTTTTCCTTTCGGATAAAACTTCTAGAATATGGTAAAAAAATTATTACTTTTGACATATAAAATGGTATACTAAGAAGCACCAACGGTAATACAAATATGATCTTTTATATAAAAAATGTCAATAATATTGTATATATCTAATAATTATATTATATAAATAATTTATATTTAAATCATAAGGAGTGTTTTTTTTATGTCCGTAGCAATGCACAAACATTTTGCTAGTAATGTTATTAAATTTGTCCTGATTTATTACCATTATTCAACTGTGTAAGGATTATGACCATTGAGGTTATCCCAAGGTATGATATTTTGGTGATGAATGATAAACATGAAATATGACTAATGTCTGTATGAGTGTTGTGCGTGTAGGAAACCTTTTCTACCTTATGATGATTGTTAACGGCGGCATTGGCGAATGATGACAATGACCACAAGCATGGAGGCTTGATGAGTTTGATGGAGTCCAAAAATTAATAAATATGGATCAAGGCTAAGGACAAGCTATGGAGTAAGTGTTGGGAACACTTGTCTAGTTGTTAGGGCTTTGAGTCCATAGTAAAAACGGACTATCAAGGGGGTGGTCATTTCTCTTAGGTCATGTCTAGTTGGTGATGTGCATGTATGCTTAGTGAAATCATAGATACTAGGTGACAGTGGAGAAGCCAATGAGCTGTTCGGAGAAGCCGGGAAACGAAGTCAAGCGAGAACGAGGAGTTTCAGCTTCTGTACGAAGTGACCGAACAGAGGGTCAGTGGTGACCGGACTATACGATCACTAAGATGTTTTGTCTCGGACTTATACCTAATAGCATTTGGTAAGATTCACAAGAAAAAGAAGAGAGCACTAGAAGAAGATATTGTATATTTTGAGAGTGCTAGTAGAGTAACTTGAGCATCTTGCACATCTAAGGCTAGGGTGTTCTTGAGGGTGTGATCAAGGCTGTTACTCTTAATCTAAGGTGAGATCTAGACCAGTTAAATATCAGTGATCGAGTCTATCGTGATTGGTTGTAAAGGCTATCACACGTTTATACACGGTTTAAGCCCGTCGGTGAAAGGGGCATCAATAGTGAGCGCCTGTGTGGGCTCAGAGAGTCCAGCAAGTTCTCAAGAGAGACGAGCTTGTGCCTTGGTGGCAGTGGTGAAGTACACCATGTCTTCACATCAGGAGTGATTGCGGACTCGTGTGCGAGAACTCCACTTAGTGGCGGGAGGGACCGGGACCGACGGTAGTGGTCCAACGAGGAGTAAGGAAAGGCGCCATTCTTCCGAGATCTCGGGAAAAAATCATGAGTTATTTCTTACTCTACTCTTACTTTGATACATTACTTTCCGTATTTACATATCATGCTATTTATGCTTGTGTGCTTATCTTGCTTTTATTGAGTATCTTATAGCTTAGCATGGGTAGACTTCTTAGCTAGCTTGTTGTGTGCTTCCGTATTGCTTTGTTACTAGTTTATATAGGAGTTATATTATCTTGAGTGATCTACTAGTATGTTTAAGTTGTTGTTCTTTTTATAGGGGTTTTATCTTGTTAATGTGGTCACCACTAAAATTGTTATAGGAGTTGATTGAGTTGTCGGTTTTAGAAATTGATGAATTTAATACATAGTGCGAGTTCCCGATTCATCCTCCCTCGGTCACTCGGTCCTTTCAAACTGTTATTTGTTGTTTAAAATAATTCTTGGATTTTTTTATTGTTGTTGTTAGGATAATTTTTGGTTTAAAAATCAAATAAAAGTCTCATTTACGTCATAAAATGGAAGGTAGTACAACTTTATTATTTTAAATAATATTTTCATAGATTTATTTAGTAAAATGTTGTATTAGAGACCATGTCTATTCTAATAGAGAATGATATAAATGAGTTTTTGTAATATAATCACTGCCATTTTAATAAAATTATTCGGTATTTATTTTTTAAGTAGGACTGTTTTGTTGCTTAGATAATAGTCTGGACTCTGGTGACGGCAGGCAATCTGAATTCTGGTGGGTCACGTCATCGTCTAACAATCCTATACGTCAGATATAATAAACCGGGTCGGATTGGTGAACACGGTCACGGCGCCACTACTCCAGCATCCAGCAGCCGACGAGGCCACCCAAGCGGCCGGTCCAGGTTTGGCCTTGATGCCTGCTCTTTCCTTCCATCTTCCTCACAGCTCTCTAGTTCATGGTAGCCGCGCCTATCGCCGGCAGCAGGCACGTCCATCTAATCCAAAGAGATATGCGAGCGTACCCGGTCCACCAATCGACTTCATGGATTTTCCCTTAGCTTCGGCCGCGGCTACTGTGCCTGCCGGCTACGCCACGTCTCGTGCTCCCGGCTGCTTCATCCAATCCTTTCTTGTCCTTGTGCCGTCGTGCACAAAATTCTGCCTTTTTTTTTTTTTTGCGATCACACAAAATTCTGCCTTATCGTCGAGTTCGTCGAGAATTTGGTTGACTTTTCCTAGCCTCCTCCCAACAAACTGTCCCGAACTCCCAATCGACCTCCTGCGCTGCTAGTCTGCTACAGATTTTTGTCGACATAATTTGATTGTATGTGAACCAGAGTGATACGGCCTTTTATGTCCTCATTTAGTTAATTGATTGGTGCATTGCTCCTTTTCCCCATTTCCTCGACAACTCCTACTGAGTGCTATTTGTTTGCTTGAACTGCTTTGTGCTTAGAGTGTGTTTGGGAGGGATTATGCTCAAAGTGTTTATAGTGTTAAAAATATTTATTGTGTTAAAACTATTCATAGTACTTATAGTGCTTATTGTAGCATAAGTAGTCAACTCGTTTGGCAAAACTGCTTATGCTTATTTGTCCAAACTGCTTATGCTGAGAGAGAGGACCACCATAAACACTAAAAACTACATTTTGCTACTTTGCCCAAACTGCTTATGGTAGTACAAAATAGCAAAGTGCTTATAGGTGCTTATACCCCATAAGCACTTATGCTATTTTACTGTTTGGTACTCCAAACTGCTTATAGAGCATAAGCACTTTCAATAAACAACAGCATAAGCCCTGTCAGACACACCCTTAATAAGAGGCAAAACATTAATATAGTCATTTTTTTTAATGTGTCACGTTGTACTGGACCACTCGAATTAGTGCAACCGATAATTTCACTTCTCCCCTGTAGCATAGTACGATGCTAAACTGAGAATGGTGATATTGTTTCTTTAAGCTTGTGCTGAATGTCGCGTAGGCACTTAAAGCGTGACGATTATCAATGTCCTTTTCTCCACTTTTATCCCAAGCTTTTGTTTACGCACTTAAAGTTGCGCTGTTTGCCTTCTCCTCTGTTTGACAGAGAAACACTCTGCCTTTTAATCGGTTAGTGGATGTCAATTATTCGAGAAGATAGACTTGCTACCACGTTGTTTTCAAGTTCAGTTTGACTTGTTTAGGCATTCTGTTCGAACACTCCATGTAGCTGGAGAAAATATGTCTCGTTTTCAAGTTCAGTTTGACCTTTGTTCCTAAGCTGTGTTTGCCTTTTCCTCTGTTTGAAAACACTCTGCCATTTCACCGGTTAGTGGATGCCAGAAGATAGAAACCATATCGTTTTCAAGTCAAGTTTTCCTTGTTGTTTAGGCATTTGTATTTGACACAGAGCAAGACACAAATAGCACTCCATGTAGCTGGAGAAAATGTCTTGCTGGTACTACTTGTTCTATGAATTTTTCTTGTTGTTTCTTCGTAAACAATCTTCTTGCTTACGATTAACATCTTCTAGAACCTTTCTGCAACGAATCCACTTTTCTAAGAAGATGGAACATTTTGGGGTAATGTACCCAGGATTTTTTCAGAGAACCATATGGTTCTTTATGGATCCTCTTATGCATTATGTTCTACATAATAGAGTTGTCAACCAGAACCGTTGAGAAATTGTAGCCTATTGTTATAGGTTTTCATTTTTTTCAGTTAAAAAGGCATGACTGAAGATGCACAATTCAGTTTTTTGTTTCCATCTAAAAACTATTCCTATTTTCAGGGACTCAGTAGCTCATTACCTGAATCCTGAGGCACTACACTGCTGGAGCTAGACATCAGTGAGTTCCATTTCATTGGGGATTTTGTCATTAATTTTATTGAGTACAATGAATGGCATGCTTCTCTTATCAATTAGCTCAGCTACCTGTCTGACGTTTTTCTTCTGATATGATAATCAGGACTGAAAGCTAGCTAGTATGTCTGCCTTGCCACTTGCCACCGCCGAGCTATGTGATTCTAATGCCGATTTAATCATGAATGGTGATCTTCGTGCCCTCCAGCCTATCTTCCAGGTCTATGGAAGGCGTCAGATTTTTGCTGGCCCTGTTGTGACACTGAAGATCTTCGAGGACAATGTTCTGCTCCGAGAATTCCTCGAGGAGAAAGGCCATGGAAGAGTCCTGGTGGTCGACGGTGGTGGGAGCACGCGTTGTGCCATTATGGGTGGCAACCTTGCCCAGCTAGCTCAAAACAATGGGTGGGCTGGCCTTGTGATCAATGGCTGCATCCGGGATGTTGATGAGATCAACGGTTGTGACGTTGGCGTCCGAGCTCTAAATTCACACCCAGTGAAGTCAAACAAGAAAGGCGTTGGAGAGAAGCATGTCCCTGTGACCATTGCAGGAACTAGAATTCACGATGGCGAATGGCTCTACGCCGACGCTGATGGCATTCTTCTCTCAAGATCGGAATTGACTGTTTAGCTCTGTTACATCCCTGTAGTTGTATATGAAAATTTGGCTCTTAAAATAATGCTTCATCCCGGCCTTGTGGTGTTATTGCCTGAACTTGTAATAGCTATTCTTATGGAATCGAATCTCGGATGCTTCCGTGTCTACACAAAATACAAATGTCCGTTAAAGTTTTGCTCTTTGTAGGTGCTTCACTCTGCTCTAAAGTTCCCTTGGAGTGAGGGTAAGATAGGTTTATCATCGTTAAAATGTGCATCTGGGTATACAGACTGCCACGTTGTCTGCCTACTATTCAGCGTGATAACCATGCTGTAATTTCACTATTGGAGTGAGGGTAAGATAGGTTTATCATCGTTAAAATGTGCATCTGCATTTAAAGCAAGGAGGGGGAGGAACACCCATCGGAGGAGTCCCATGAGGAAGATAAACGGCATCACGCCAACATCCACTAAGGACAATCAGGTCTGTCTCCTTTTCAGTTAACTGAAAAACTGCATATCCTTCAGTCACTTTTTCCAACCACACGATCTCCATCCAACGGCCCAGGAGTCATCTTCAACCTCCCGTCACTCTCATCTACTTTGCCTCCCATCAAAGCTCGCCCCCGCGGCCTACCCCTCCCACCGCCGGCTAGCCGCCCGTGGCTCCGACGATGCCACCGCTGCCTCGCCGCATCACCAAACCGCAGCCCACCACCGGGTCGCGGCCACCTCCCCTGAACCTTCTTCCATGGCCGAAGAGGATAAACTTTATTAGAACCCTAGCGCTGCCACCCCAACAACCCAAATACTCTAGGCGACACCCTCACCGCCATGTCGCATCGCTCACACCCCATCCGCGCTCCGCCACCACCCCCTTCCTCCATATCCAGTCAACGATCTTCATGGTTGCCCATACCAAAAATCTAACTGGAACAAAAGCGGATTTTCAGTTAACTAGATTATAGTAAAGTGGATGAGGGAATTTGCCACCAGTAGGGATGGCAATGGGTACCCAATACCCAAGGCCCGATGGGTACAACCCCTATTACGGGATGGATATGGGACATAAATTATACTCGTGGGTACGTAAATGGGTTAAATCTTGTATCTGATGGGTACATAGGTTTGGGTATGGGAACCAGAAACCCATACCCATGTACCCGCAAACCCAACATTTATATGGAATTTGTGATTCATAATATGGATTTATTATTTTTTGATAACTCTAGCTCTATTAACTTTATCAAAATAGACTAGACTAACATACAATCTTATTTTGTGCATGTGCTAAGTAAAAACTTCTCATCAAAATTGATTAAATTTATCGAAGTATTAAGAATTTTTTTGAAGCATCACGGGTATGAAAAATCCATGGATACCCCGATTACTCGATGGGTATGGGTATGGGGTGAAACTTCAACCCGGGTATGGATTTAATTTACTTATAGTAGGCATGGGTATGGGATACTAAAGCCCGATGTGTTTTTACCCATTGTCAACCCTAGAGGCCCACCACTCGGCTGTGTTGAATGTTGTGGAACAAATATGTGTTTGTTACCTATACGTTGGAAACTTGGAATCATGAAAAACTTTAAAGCTGAAATGCGCGCGTTCGCACGTGGTCCACTTCCCTAGTCCATCCCAACAATGCCTTGCGAGAAATGCCACTTGATTCTATTCTATTCATACCGTGTGGAGATACTGTCCGCGAGTCAACACGCGACGCGATGGATACACTCATGTACGGGTACGGCGGCAGTATAAAGCAGCATCTGCTTAGCAAACATCATCAATCATCTCGTTCTCGTCGGTAGGCCACCACACCAGCCGATACCAGAAATTCACAATGTCGTCACTGACCTTGCTGCTGCTGCTATTATGCTCCATATCACTGTCGACGCTACTCATCGCGGCCGCAGAGACGGGCGACGAGGCCGCGCTGCTGGCCTTCAAGGCCGCGGCGGTCCACAGAGACGGCGTGCTCGCTTCGTGGAACGTCAGCAGCAGCGCCGGCGGGTTCTGCAGATGGGAGGGGGTGACTTGCCAGCAGGGGCGAGTGGTGGCGCTGAGCCTGCCCTCACGCGGCCTCGCCGGTGTGCTCTCGCCGGCCGTCGGCAACCTGTCGTCCCTCAGGACTCTCAACCTCAGCTACAACGCGCTCCATGGAGCCATCCCGGCGAGCATCGGCCGCCTGCACCGCCTCGAGGTCCTCGACCTGAGCAACAACGCCTTCTCCGGCGAGCTCCCTGCTGCCAACCTCACCTCCTGCACCAGCCTGCGGGCGCGTGCCACCCGAGCTCGGTGACAAGCTGACGCGCCTCACCATCCTCGACATGGACAGCAACAACCTCACCGGCACCATCCCTGCGTCGCTGGCCAACTTATCGTTGCTGAGATTCATGGTCCTTGGGCGGAACCAGCTCGAGGGACCATCCCTCCCAGCCTCGGCGGCATCCCGGGCCTCCGACGACTCACCATTGCCTTCAACCGCCTCTCGGGCGAGCTGCCTGCCTCTATCTACAACTTATCCTCCTTGGAATGGCTGCAGGTCCAGGGAAACAAACTCCACGGAGAAATTCCTGTAGATATCGGCAGCAAGTTCCCCAGTATACAAATTCTTAGCTTTGCTATGAACCAGTTCACTGGGTCCATCCCAGCTTCGCTCTCCAACCTCACTACTCTGCAATGGCTCGACCTCTCGTACAATACGCTCAGTGGGCATGTGCCTAGTGGTCTTGGAAGGCTGCGAGCCCTGCAAAGTCTCAACTTGCGCATCAACAGGTTACAAGCAGATGACACGCTGGGGTGGGAATTCATAGCTTCACTGTCAAACTCCAGCCAGCTCAAGGAGCTACTTCTCAGTCACAACGCCGCCCTCACTGGGCAGTTTCCAAGGTTCATATCCAATCTCTCAACGGCTCTACAAGTCGTACTCTTGGATGGGACAGGGATCTCGGGAACCATCCCCTCAACCATTGGCAATTTGGTCAACCTCAGCTTACTTGACGTAGGGAATACTCACGTATCGGGGTGATACCTGAAAGCATCGGCAAGCTTGAAAACTTGGTTGAGCTAAATTTCGGAAACACTGACTTGTCAGGTCTAATACCTTCATCTATTGGAAACCTCTCAAAGTTGACAACCCTTGATGCACATCATGCCAAATTGGAGGGACCCATTCCAGCAACCATAGGGAAGTTGAAGAATCTGTTAGAGCTTGATCTTTCAGTGAACCACCTGAATGGCTCCATCCCAACAGATATTTTCAAACTTCCACTCATCTCTAACCACTTAAACCTGTCATACAATTCATTATCAGGAACCCTTCCTTCTGTAGTTGGTACCTTGAGAAATCTTAACCAACTATCACTGTCAGGAAACAAATTGTCTGGCACGATACCTTTTAGTATTGGGGAGTGCACTGTGCTGGAACTACTTTGGTTGGACAATAACTCATTTGAGGGAAGCATACCAACATCTCTCAAGAATGTAAAGGGTCTGAGAGAGCTGAAGTTGTCAATGAATAAATTATCGGGTCCTATTCCTGACGCCATTGGTAATATCCTCAACTTGCAGCATCTGAATCTGGGACACAACAACTTATCTGGGATGATACCAACGGTTTTACAAAATTTGACATGATTGTCAGAATTGGATTTGTCCTTCAACAATCTGCAAGGCCAAGTACCAAAAGAAGGCATCTTCAGAATTCCGTCAAACTTTTCAGTCACTGGAAATAATGGTCTCTGCGGTGGAATAACTCAATTGAATTTGGCTCCATGTCAAATCAACTCAGTTAAAGAAAACAGGAAACAGATGGTAAAGGCTCTTGTAATTGCCGTCCCAGTAACCTGTGCACTTTTCTTCTTAGCTTTCATTATTGCATTCCTTCAGTTGAAACACAGGCAGAAGAGCCCATTCCCACAATTAACAACTGAGGAACAGTATGAAAGAGTTTCATATCATGCCTTAGCAATTGGAACTGATGGATTTTCAGAAGCCAATTTACTTGGTACAGGAGGCATTGGGGCGGTCTATAAATGCACTTTTCATGGTGAGAGGACTATTGCCGCGGTGAAGGTTTTCAACCTTGAACAGTCAGGATCTACTAGAAGTTTTGTGGCTGAATGTGAGGCACTGAGAAGGGTTCGTCACCGTTGTCTCATAAAAATCATCACATGCTGCTCAAGCATCAATTACCAAGGTCAAGAGTTCAAGGCCCTAGTTTTGGAGTTCATGCCAAATGGTAGCTTAAATGACTGGCTCATCCAAAATCTCACCCACTCACTCCTAGTAATACTCTAAGCCTAGAGCAAAGACTTGATATCGCTATCAATATCATGGATGCTCTGGACTATCTTCATAATCACTGTCAGCCACCAATCATACATTGTGATCTCAAGCCAAGCAACATCCTTCTTGCTGAAGACATGAGCACCCGAGTGGGTGACTTTGGCATATCAAGAATCCTTCCAGAACATGCAAACAAGTGCCTCCAAAATTCAAATAGCACATTTGGAATAAGGGGATCCATTGGTTACGTTGCTCCAGGTAGCCGTAACTGTTCTGTTTTGGTCTTTCATTATTCCTAGTTCTTGCATAAAGAAATACTAATAATTTTTTTTTTACTACAATGATAGAATATGGTGAAGGTTCTTCCATCTCTGCACTTAGGGATGTTTATAGCCTTGTAATATTGCTTCTGGAGACGTTTACAGGAAGGAGCCCAACAGATGATATGTTTGATGGATCATTTGATCTGCACAAGTTTTCAAAGGATGCTATTCCGGACAGAATCTGGGAGATAGTTGATCCGACAATGTGGCTGCACAATGATGGCTATAACAGCACTACAAGACCAAGAATCCATAATTGCTTAGTTTCAGTCATTGCACTTGGTATATCATGCTCGAGAAAACAACCTAGAGAGCGGATACCAATCCAGGATGCAACAATTGAGCTGCATGCTATTAGAGATTCATACCTTAAGTTTGCCGGGTCTCCTGTGGTAGAGAATGGAGTAGCAGCAACTCTGAAGTGATTTTCAGCAACGGCGAACATGTGGAGCAATAAACAAGAAAGGTGCCTGCAGATGGTCATTTACCATAAATAACTGGAGATGTATATAGGAAAATTCATCTCTATCATTCTTTTCAACAATATGCAGTTTTTTGTTTACATCAGATATATGCAAATATAAAGGTCTGTGAGTTATCTCGCTCCAGAAAATATTGAAACTCTTGTGTTGCTTCCCTTTAGTTTGCTAAGGAATACTGATAAACTTTATGATCAGTTTGTGTTGAGACATTTTGTACTGTTAAATAACGGAAGACACAAGTTGCATGTTTCAGTTAGCTTAGCTATGTTTTTCTTTTCTTGAAGAGTATCACTGCATCGAACAAATTTTACCATAGATGTCAAAATCTGAAGCTCCACAGAGCATTACGTCAGTAGCCGCACCAAATGGCACAGGTAAAATCATTTTCTTTTTTCAATATCGAGATTTCATAATGTTAATTTCACCACAATTTAACTGGTCACATCCGCAAAGAAGTGCAGACAGGAAACAAGAATATATCCTCCAGGTAAATCGGTACATAAATATAAAAATCCATGGACAATTAACCCGATGTAAATTTGCAGAACCCAGGCCACAAAAGCAACAGACACACCAACCAACAGCAAGAGGGATCGCAGTAGCTGCAGAAATTTTACATTCAATCACGCAATAAGGTCATCATGTGACCTATATATGGCATATGACAGGAATACTACGACAAGCAACGCTGCGATTCCAGATCGAAGAGGAAACTCGTTCGAAAAGGACCACCATGATTCCTCTCAAATCCCGAGTATACACACTGAACAAAGTTTTCGTTTCATAGATCCTACCATCTGGCATCTGCTAGACTGCTACTAGCCTACGATCCACTATACCAGATAATATGAGCCCCAAGACCCAACTACTGCTACTAACCTGATGATAGGGGCACGAGCTTGGTGGCGGACTTTCCCTTGAGAGGTCAGTGCCGGCCGAGGCGTGCGGTCTCCTGCGCGACCTCCACGAAGATGTCGTCGATGAAGAAGCTCGCTCACGGCGGTGCGGCGAAGGTAACCGAAGAGGAAGACGACGACGACGCCGGAGAGAAGTTATCTGGGCCTTTAAAAGGCCGCAAGAAATGATGGGCCTGCAGAGGTGTTTCCTTTGTCTACTTGCCTGGCCCGTCCGTCGGGTTCAGGCGGGAGAAGGGAACGAGCAGGGCGGCTTGGATCTGAATTTTTTGTATTAAAATAATACTTTTTAATTATTTTGAAAAATCGGTGGCGCTGATCGTCCTATCCTATGGTCCAACCAATGGGCCACAAGGATGTCACATCAGCAAATATGGGCCCTGTCATCCATTCACTGAGGAACAACGGGTCCGATTAATTGGAGGTTAATTGCCGCCCATTGAATGACCAGAGATCGTAACCTGTTTCCTTTTTTTCTTTTTGAATGGCAACTGAGGAGCAAAACTCCACTTACGATGCGTTACCCATCTTTGAGTGTCAGGTCACGACATAGTCCACACAGCACTGACGTAATGTGAGCCGAAGTCAAGGGTCACCTTCATTCGCTACGCACACGTTAGTGTGAATTTTGGAGTTCTTTACATTTCAGATGCCACGAAGCATCACTACAGTTCAACAATTTCAGTTTCCTGATGTGATAGTAAGCATCTAGCGCAAGAAAAACCGGATGGAACCAAAATCTAGCGGCAAAAATCCTAGGCCTGTTGGTGACACCTCTGTAAATGTATGTTTCAGGTTGAGCTCATAACAGCAGCTGTTGTCTGTCTCGGAGTGCCATTTTCCTTACGGCATTGACTCCTCATTTGGCGTTCAATTTGGCATCCACAAGAATACGTCTCACAATGGTGTATGATCAGGATAACGGGGCCATTCTCCAATACGAATAGCATCAGCGCGCTGCATGAACTTGTTACCCAACAGACCAACAACAGCAACTACCCATCGAATCTGCCAGTACGTACCCAAGAAACCGACTAGCATGGCAATGCGCTCACTGAGCTTGCTGCTGCTGATGATGTTATCTGCCTCCATGTATGTCTCAACATTCATGGCTGCAGATGTCGATGACGAGGCTGCGCTGCTCTCTTTCAAAGCCGTGGCGATTAGCAGTGGGTATGACGACCCACTTGCTTCATGGAATGGCAGCATAGGCGGATATTGCAACTGGGAGGGGGTGAGGTGCCGTGGCAGGCACCAGCGAGTGGTGGCACTCACCCTTCCATCTCATGGGCTCACCGGCGTGCTCTCACCGGCCATCGGCAACTTGTCATCACTCAGGACTCTCAACCTAAGCTTCAACGGTTTCAGCGGGGACATTCCTGCTAGCCTCAGCCGCCTTCGCCGTCTCCATATCCTCGACCTAAGCCACAACACCTTCTCCAGCGAGGTCCCCGTAAACTTAACATCTTGCATCAACCTAAAGACCATGCGCCTACGCTTCAACCAGCTCCGTGGATGCGTCCCGTCTGAGATCGGTAACAAACTGATGGGTCTTAAGATTCTCACCCTAGGTGACAACAAGCTCACCGGAGCCATTCCGACGTCGTTGGGCAACTTATCATCACTTGTTACATTGGAGCTTGCATACAATCAGCTAGAAGGCACCATCCCTTCCAGTCTCGGCAACATCCTGGGCATCCGGTACTTGGCCCTCGCCTACAACAACCTATCCGGTGAGCCTCCACTCTCCTTGTACAACTTGTCCTCACTGCAAGTATTTCAGATACATGCAAACATGCTCCATGGAAAAATTCCAACTGACATTGGTTGTAGATTTCCTAGCTTATTGATTCTTGGCTTTAATCGAAACCAGTTTACTGGATCCATCCCTAATTCAATCTCCAACCTCACTACTCTCCAGATTCTCCAACTTAATACTAATAGGCTCAGTGGATATGTGCCAAGCACACTAGGAAGATTACGGGCCTTGCAATATCTTAGATTATACGATAACATGTTGCAAGCTGATGAAAGGGAGGGGTGGGAATTTATCACTTCCTTGTCAAACTGCAGCCAGCTCAAGGGCTTAACTTTTTCTAAAAATGTTGCTTTCACTGGCGAGCTGCCAAATTCCATAGGAAATCTCTCAGCGACCCTTCAAATTCTCCGATTTGCATACACCGGGATATCAGGAAGTATCCCCTCAGCCATTGGCAATCTTGTCAGCCTTCAAGAACTCAGTGTTTGGAATACTTCCATATCCGGAGTGATACCTCAGAGCATCGACAAGCTAGGAAACTTAGTCAGACTTCGTATGTTTAACACAGACTTGTCAGGTCACATACCTTCATCTATGGGAAATCTCACAAGGTTGACAGGGCTTGATGCACACAATGCGAACCTAGAGGGGACAATTCCAGCAAGCTTAGCGAATATGAAAAATCTATTACAACTTGATCTATCAAGAAACCATTTGAATGGTTCGGTGCCTGCAGATATTTTCAGGTTGACTGTTTCATCTTATATAGACCTATCATATAATTTACTATCAGGACCCCTTCCTTCCAATGTTGGTAACTTAAGGAACCTTAATTTCTTGAACCTGAATGGAAACCAATTATCTGGTGATATACCTGATGAAATTGGGGAGCTTGTTGTGCTGCAAGAACTTTGGCTGGCCAATAACTCATTTGATGGAAGCATACCTCAATCCGTTAGCAATATAAAGGGTCTCACTACACTTAGCTTGTCCATGAATAAATTGTCTGGATCTATTCCTGATGGTATTGGTAGTATCAAAAACCTGCAACAGTTATATCTTGCACACAACAACTTGTCAGGGTCGATACCCGCAGTCTTGGAAGATTTGACATCACTCTCAGAATTGGACCTGTCCTTCAATAATTTGCAAGGGGAGATGCCAAAAGAAGGAATATTCAGAAATTTGGCTAATTTGTCAATCAAAGGAAATAATGAATTTTGTGGTGGAATGACTCAGCTTCATTTACCTCCATGCCAGATGAATTCCATAATAATCAATAGAAAAAGAAACTTTAAGCCTCTTATAATAGCTCTAGCAACAATCATTGCACTCTTGTTCTTAGCTTTCATTATTGCATTGAAGAACGGTTTATATGTTCCTCATCATCTAACAGTTCTTCGTATCTATCGATCACACCATTTCTTTGATGTACCCCCTATATCCTATCTTTTAGAAAGGATCATGCTGAGGTCAAGCATTGCTTAGTACAGTCGATAGATTGTTGATATTTGTCTTGACATTGGTTAGAAATAGGGACCTATGGGGCCTCAAACTCTCAGGTGGTACAACCCTGGTCGGCCAGATTGTCAATCAGTGTCGGCGTGCCATTTTTTGACACACCAAAAATTTGTAAAAGCTTGACATTGACTACCACATGCACCTGTTAAGTAGAGTTCTTACGTACATGTAACGGCGGTAAGTTAAAGAACTGATTTGGATTCAGTATAAACAGCATCATTCTCCGCAAAAAAAAAGAAGAAGGTATAAACAGCATCAAGTAGCTGCATGTTCTTTTCTTACCAAACAATGCCCATCGATCACCCAGACGGGCAAAGCAATCGGCATGGCAACGTGTTCAGACTTCAGAGCTGTTGCTGCTTTTATCGGCCTGACAATCCATCTCGACGCTTGTGGTCGCCGTAGCTGACTACGTGGCCGCACTGCTCAAAGGTCGCGGTGATCAATGCGAGGAGCACGATCGGTCTGCTGGTCGACCATGCCCCATCATTGTCTCTTAAAAAAACAAGATCAAGCGCGTTGACCGCATGGTCAAAAATAAACGCAACGCGGACTGATCAGAGCAACCACACAAGTCCATGTCAAAATGGCACATCATAACGGGCTCCAGACTGTCAGACTAATAATGGCATCAACATGCAAATCACCAATCAGATAACTCGTCGATCGCCCACTTCCTACCAAGCTACCATAGCAAACAGCATGGCAATTCGCCCGGTGAACTTGCTGCTGCTGCTATCGGTCGTGGGCGCAGAAGCCAGCGACAAGGCCGCCACTGTCAGCAGCAGCGGATACAGCGATGCTCTTGCTTCGTGGAACGGCACTACCGGCGGATACTGCAGCTGGGAAGGGGTGACATGCGGAGGCAGGCATTGAGGCTGCCCTCCTACAGGTTCCTCAGCTTGAATAACAACAGCTTCACCGATGCTATCCCGGTGTCACTAGGCAACTTGTCGTCGCAGAATTTCCTGGACCTCTGTTTCAATCAGCTCGATGGAACGATCTCGACTGAACTTGGTGCAATCAAGGACCTTCGATTCCTTGGAACTTGCCTTCAACAACCTCTCTGCTGAGCTCCCGTACACCCTGCATAACTTTCTTCATTGGAGATGTTGCAGGTTCAAAGAAACAGGCTTCATGGAGACATTCCGCCAACATCGGCAACTGGTACCGTAGCATGTTGGTACTCAACTTTCATGGAAACGATTTCACAAATAATCACCAAGATCAAGGATGAAGCCCAACTCTCGGGGTCGCCGGAGCAAATCATTTATCTAACCTAGTTTATTATAATGTTAGTGGGTAGTCTATTTAGTTTTAATCGACGGTTTTGTTCATGCTCCTAAACCAGGCTAACGATTGTACTTGCACTACTTTTTCTTTATAATGGAAAATTTGTTCCGGTCTTACCGTTGAAACAAACTGAACAGCCTCATCACAGACAATGATTAAAACAAATTAAGCCAAATAATGCCAATGAAATCTGAATGACACTATCATTAGATAACAATTTTGGCGAAAATGATCATAGTCTCTAGTGAACGGCATGTCTCGTCATCATGGTCGTGACCTCCTCACACTTTTGTAGCTTCCCTATGGCCTCGACATTCCAAGTGTATAAGTCTCACAAGTTCAATGGATAATTCACCATCTATGACTCTAATCAAAGTGGTCCTAGCTTCATTCCTTTGCCTTTGGGTCACCAGCATCACGTTGTCGCCATCCGTCGTCGAGAGGGAACTCCGACAACCCTAGCTACACCGGCCAGGGTCTACGCGTCCAATTTAGCACGGGGTGGAGGAGTGAAAAGTTCGCCGTATTGTGTCACCCTCGGTTAGCTGTCCCATCGCCCAAGCTTTTTGATCTATGTTGTATTATCCCTAGTTTGGCCCAACTCCATGTCTTTGCCTGCATCGAGCTCTACCCCTCAGCCCGGTCCTGCCAGCTCTGTGCCCATCGTCTGACAAAGCTCCGTTGTCGAGCTCTGTATTGCGCCTTGGCCCGCGACAAGCTCCGTTAGCACACATCCCCGATCACTGCCGCAGGAGCACCTCATTGATGTGCGTTCCCCACGAGCCCCACCCCGATGTGTGAGTACTCGACGTGCCTCCCTTCCTGTCGCCCATAGTGGCGTGCACACAACGGAGGCCAAACTCAGGCTGCCAGCTCCGAATCATGTTGCCTCGAGATCATCCCTTCTTCTTGACATTGTCGCCCTTTGCTCAGAGCCGCCTCGATGTGTGTCTCCCACTGAGGAACACGATGGATTCACCGGCAGCGAGCTTCTTGTTGTTGATGACGAAGGAACTCCATGTCATAGGTAGAGTTGTTTCACTGAACAAGGGAGGCCACATGAAGAAATTGTATGTGTCACTGAAGAGCAGGACCCATTTGACTCAAAGAAAAACTTTTGAGTGAGAAGAAAAAAATGGGGTCTAGAAATGGATAGTGTTGCTGAAGTTGGTTCCAAATTATGGTTAGTGAAAAATGAGAGCCAAGCCCCAATTAGGGGCTTAAAATGGGTGGTGAAAAATTGTTCGATATCCAATAATCCTTACGTTGTGAAAAATGGCGCACTTTTGTCCAACCAAATTAAATGAGATATTAGTGCGTTTTGGAAAATGGCTACTGAGACGACTGACTCGAAGTCAAGAGTAAACGTTTATGCAATGTCCATATCATGTTGGCAAATCAGACTTATAAAATGTCATAGGTACGCTATGCCTATACCCATGATCTTGACATCCACTATCAAATTATTAGCACCATCGTCATCAAGCTCAGCTTGAACTTGTTGCCAGGCAACTAACCAGTACCACAGTACTGTCCGCCAGTATAAATGGGCATCAGGAAGCAGCTTCTCTCTACTAACCAGAACCAAACAACAAACAACTATTATTATTCTATTAACCCAGCAATCTCGTCCACTCAACGTACCAATGCAACTGGCATGGCAACACACACACACTCAGTGAGCTTGGTGTTGTTCGTGCTATCTTCCGCACTTGCGGCCGGAGCCAACGACGAGGCTGCGCTGCATGCTTTCAAGGTCGCAGCGATCAGCGGCAGGAATGGTGACCCTCTTGCCTCATGGAACAGCAGCCTAAGCGGCTACTGCAGCTGGGAGGGGGTGAGGTGCAGGGGCAGGGGCAGGCACCAGCGAGTGGTGGCCCTCAGCCTTCCATCTTACCAGCTCACCGGCGTCCTCTCACCAGCCATTGGCAACCTGACGTCGCTACGAACTCTCAACCTGAGCAAGAACAGCTTCAGCGGGGACATCCCTGCCAGCCTCGGCCGTCTTCACCACCTCCACGTCCTCGACCTGAGCCGAAACTCCTTCTCCGGCGAGGTCCCCACAAACCTGACTTCTTGCATCAATCTAACAATTTTGAACCTCAACTTCAACCAGCTCCATGGGTGTGTGTCCTCTGAGATCGGTGACAAACTGGCAGGCCTTAGATTTCTCGGCCTGGCAAAAAATAACCTTACAGGAACCATCCCCGCGTCCCTTGGCAACTTATCATCACTTATTATCCTGCAACTCGGATTCAATCAATTAGAGGGCATCATCCCTCCCATATTCGGTGTCATGAGAGGCATCCAATTTCTAGACCTCGCCTTCAACAACCTCTCTGGTGAGCCCCTACTTTCCTTGTACAACTTGACATCATTGCGAGAGTTGGAGCTACAGGGAAACATGCTTCAGGGAAGCATTCCTGCTGATATCGGCAGCAGGTTTCCCAGCATGCAGGTCATTGGCTTCTTCTCGAACCAGTTTACCGGGCCCATCCCTGCATCATTCTTCAACCTCACAGCGCTGCAGTTAATCGACCTCTCAGAAAATAGGTTCAGTGGACGTGTACAACGCACGGTAGGAAGACTACATGCACTGCGACACCTAGAATTGAGCAGAAACACACTAGAGGCTGACGATAGGGAGGGGTGGGAATTTATCACTTCTTTGTCAAATTGCAGCCAGCTCGAGCATTTAGGTTTGTACCGCAATGCTGCTTTCACTGGGCAGCTGCCAAGCACAATATCGAATCTATCAACAAATCTGCAATTCCTCCGTTTTGACGCCACTGGGATCTCAGGAAGAATTCCCACAGGTATCGGTAATCTGGTTAACCTTCAAGTACTCGGTATGCAGGATACTTCCATATCCGGAGTGATTCCTAAAAGCATCGGCAAGCTAGGAAACTTGGACAGGCTTGGTCTGTTCAACACTCACTTGTCAGGAGTCATACCTTCTTCTATGGGAAATTTCACGAGGTTGACAGTGCTTCAAGCATACAATACGAACCTGGAAGGGGCAATTCCAGAAAGCTTAGGGAATATGAAAAAATTGTTATATCTTGATCTATGGATGAACAATCTGAATGGTTCAATCCCCAGAGCTATTTTCACGTTGCCGACCCTTGCAGCATTCATAGACTTATCAAACAATTTACTATCAGGACCCCTTCCTTCTGAAGTTGGTAGTTTAAGGAACCTTAACTCTTTGTATTTGAATGGAAACCAACTGTCCGGTGATATACCTGATGGAATTTGGAGATCTTGTTGTAGTACAAGAACTTTGGTTATCCAATAACTCATTTGAAGGAAGCATACCCCAATCTGTTGGCAATATGAAGGGCCTGAATACACTTAGCTTGTCCATGAATAAATTGTCTGGTTCTATTCCTGATAGGACTGGTAGTATTCGAAACTTGCAGCAATTGTATCTGGCACATAACAATTTATCAGGGGCAATCCCGACAAACCTACAGAATTTGACATCATTATCAAAATTAGATCTGTCATTTAACAATCTGCATGGAGAAGTACCAAGAGAAGGAATATTCAGAAATTTGGATAACTTGTCAATCACCGGAAATAATGAGCTTTGTGGCGGAATGCCTCAGCTCCATTTACCTCCATGCCACATATATTATGTGAAAATCAATAAAAGAGGGAAGGTTAAGCCTTTTGCAGTAACACTAGTAACAATCGCTGCACTCGTATTCTTAGCTTTCATCATTGCACTGATTCAGTTGACCTTCAAGAAGCTTAGACAGAAGCAGAAGAACCCTTTTCCACCACTAGTGGAGGAGCAATATGAAAGAGTTTCTTACTATACATTAGCAAATGGAACCGATGGATTTTCTGAAGAAAATTTGCTAGGTAAAGGGAGCTTTGGGACAGTTTATAAATGCACTTTTCAAAATAAGGGGACTATTGCCGCCGTGAAGGTTTTCAATCTTAAACATTCTGGATCTACTAGAAGTTTTGTAGCTGAATGTGAGGCATTGAGAAGGGTGCGTCATCGTTGTCTCTTAAAGATCATCACGTGCTGCTCAAGCATCAATCACCAAGGTCAAGAGTTCAAGGCACTAGTTTTTGAGTTTATGCCTAATGGTAGCTTAAATGATTGGCTCCATCCAAAATCTGGCACGCCCGCTGTAGGAAATACTTTGAGCTTTGCACAAAGGCTCAATATTGTTGTCGATATCATGGATGCTTTAGACTATCTTCATAATCACTGCCAGCCACCAATTGTTCATTGTGATGTCAAGCCAAGCAACATCCTTCTTGATGAAGATATGAGTGCCCGAGTTGGAGACTTTGGTATATCTAGAATCCTTGCCGAAAGTGCACATAACACTCTGAAAAATTCGAATAGCACAACTGGAATAAGAGGCTCCATTGGTTATGTTGCTCCAGGTAAGTACATTTTTATGTATTTGTATTTGTTCATCATTCCTGGCCAATCCATAATCATGGCATGCTAGCTAATAAGGTTTTGCGCAATTGTAGAATATGGTGAAGGTTCTTCCATCTCGACAATTGGTGATGTTTATAGCCTCGGAATATTACTGCTTGAGATGTTCACTGGACTGAACCCAACTAATGATATGTTTAGAGGCTCTATGGATCTACATAAGTTTTCTGCAGATGCTCTGTCGAATAGAATATGGGAGATAGCTGACACGTCAATGTGGCTGCACACAGATACCAGAGATAGCACCACGAGAAGTAGAATGGAGAAGTGCTTGGTTTCTGTCATTTCTCTTGGCATATCCTGCTCGGACAAACAACCTAAAGAGCGGAAATCAATACAGGATGCTGCTGTTGAGATGCATGCTATCAGGGATTCGTACATCAAGTTTGCAAGATCTCCTGTGGTGGATTATGGAGATATAGAGACAGCTATGAGTTGCGTCACCGGTTAAAATACTAAGAGTTTTTACTCAAAAAAAAAACTAAGAGTTTGCAAGACGCATGTAGATGATCGCTTAGCTGAAATAATTGGAAATGTTTATGACCTGGCAGGTGTACCGTTCCGGTAATATTGAACAATTGTACGCTTGTGTGTCACATATATTGGATGGTGGATAAACCTTTGCTTCAAATAGATTAAGAATGTCTGTCATTTCAGTATGACTTTGTCTATTTCTTAGGCCAGCGAGTTCCCAGAACAACACATCTTCACACCACGTATCGACGATTCGAAAACCTGTGAGGATACGACTTAGCTGTCCATTCCTGTTCTCGTTCGCATCGGCGTTCTGCCCTGGTCCCGAAGCGCAGTCGAGAGGCTGATTAACGATGTTGCTGGAGGGAAATTGACGAAGCCGATGACCTGCAACAGCAGTCGCCAAACTTTCAGTGTATAAAGGCAGAGTGCAAAGCGGGCAAGCAAGATGATTGTCCCAGCGGCTCCAGGGCCCCGTCGCAAAGCCTACAATCTTTTTTTTTTTTTTCTATAGTGGCAGACAAAGTCTACAATGTCTAGACTCGTCTGTGCAAACAAAACAACATTCCTTTGGGACTTTGACTCTACTCCAAGGCACACGGCACTGCCCGCCAGCGGCTTTGTCGATGCCAGTCCAGAGAAACGCGCAGCGCAGCCAATTTGAGAGAACTGCATAGGGCCTCGTTTAACAGCCCAGCGGAATTCTCTCATTACTGAAATAGTTTATTAAAAAAATCGCCACTCAGCTCAGTGGCGAGCAAAAAGCCGACTTCTACTGCGTGTGATGGTACTGATGATCGGACTATAGGATGCCGCGGCCTCGTTTGTTAGAGCAGACGGACCTTCCAAGACGGCATGGCGACGCGCTACCTTGTGAACTGAACGTGTTCCTTACGTTGACTCCACACAAAAACAAAACAAGTTGTTAATCTACTATACACCAATCAGTTATAAAAAAAAATTTAACATAATGAGAAAGCGTGGATAATTCATTTATGGTTCAATACTCTCCCACACGTGCAGCTTCCTCGAAGCGCAAACATGGAAATAGGAGTGACCCAGCGGAATATGCGGTTGTCGGGATTTGAACTTAAGATCTCTAGCTCTAATACCATATTAAACTACTATACACCAACTAGTTGCACCTAAAATAGATAGTTTGTCAGGGTAGCAGACTCAAAGTCAAGTAAACGCGACGTGCTTGCCACTTTGATTCGACGCGACTTGACAGGTTAGAGACTCATAGTCAAATCAAGTAAACGCGACATACTAACACTTATTGGCGACTGCACAATATGTGAGTGCAGATCACGGCGGTGCATGATGGCGGGTTCTAGTATAAATAGCATCAACAAGCTGTATGAACTATAAACTTGCTGCCCAGCAGTAGTATCGAGCAGCTAATACATAGCAAAGCAAGCATCCATGGCAGGTAACATGGTTCACTCTAGTGGCGAGTCTAGTACTCCCTCCGTCCCTCAAAGCCTGTCCGTCTAGCGTTCAAAAATTTTCCCCGAAAGGTTGTCTGTATGGGTAACTCCCGAGAAGAACAGAGGTTCCAGTCTTACCTCTGTCCCACTTGTCCTTGGTCCTTGGTCTATGGTTTGCACGGAAGAAACAAAGAAAAGGGAGAGAAGGATGGAAAGCATTTATTATGGGACCCATCGATTGGCTTTTAATAGGGGCAGCAGGGTAATCCGACGTTTACCTTGTTTCCACCGTTCCCAGGCTAGAAGAACAACCTTTGAGGGACGGAGGGAGTATTGAGATTGAGGGTGGGCCTTTTTTTTTTGTTACCTGCCATGGCGCAGAAGCATCCATGGCAGGTAACATGACATATGACAATAAAAATTAAAAATACTTAGAAAATATCTTTGAAATATAGCAAAGTCAACAACAATGGTCTAGTACCACTTACATTGAATAAAAGAAGAAAACTATTTCTTCTTGCTTTTGTCTGGCATACGTCTTCGAATAGACATAAAACTCTCAATAATATCATTTTCTTCCACGGTCAAGAAAACATCTTGCTCAATAAGTGACTAAACAATCATCCAAAAGACTATCAGTCATTTTATTTCTTAACTAGTTCTTGCCAAAGGTCATTGCTGAAAAAGCTCTTCAACACTTGTTATTGCAACCGAAAGAATCAATACTAACTTGATATGCAAGTATATTACTAGATAATTAGGCATTTTTATGTTAAATTTAATCTATTTTAATTGTACAAATAGCAGCATGCAGTTGATGACAGTTTTGACAAAGCCAGGATTACTAGTTAAGATCTCAACAAAATTGGTAATCATGAGAAGTATTAGGATGTACCCTACGGAGGAACCAGTGACGGGGGCACCGGCGGCTCTATTCGCACTAGACATGGTATGTTGCATGAAGTAGTTGATCTTAGTTGATGCAGTGCAATCCCTCGAACAGCTTTTAGGATGCGAGAAGACGTGAGCAATCGCGCCGTCAAACGCTCCCTAAAAACCTGATTGCCTGCACCACCCGAGCAGGTGTCACCTTGCGGGAGAGGTTCCGGAAGCCTGCTCTCCCGAAGCTCCGTGCGCGCGGATCCCCGAGACGGGGAAGACTCAAAAGGCAACTCGAGAGGAAAAGAGGAAAGTGTTTCGCGAATCGGTGCAAATCGAGACATGGTCGGGAAAGACTTATATAGTGGTTGCTGGTTAATGGAAATAATGGCTCTCAGAAAACTTCCTCTCATTTGATATATCAGTATTTTGATGGAGACTGTTAAGTTGAACTTCCACCTAGAACAGAGGTTATACCTTCTCACAACTGAATAATGGACTAAGCCTTAAAGTTTTGTGCGAAAAATGTTTCACCAAAACCCTTTACTGATACAAGGTTGCCATAAGCATCCCCTGGTTGGAGCATATAAGTTATACTCTTAGCCCTTTTATGAGTATCTAGAGATTCCCACCATCTCACGGACTGTGACTAGCAATCAGACTCATATAGGTGTATTCCTTAGGAGATATCCTATAAGATGATATCTCCGCTTCACATAAGCCATTCATTACAAGAAATTTGACCTTCTACGACGTTTATAGAGTGACATTCAGTCAAAATGTCGTAGAGCAATCCGTTTTACGAAGTTCCACTTAATTTAGCAACGTAGATTTTTAGTGTGTCACAATAGCCATACGGAAGTCGTCGTAAACTAAGCCAATGTCATTTTGCGATGAACAATTATGTGTTGCAACAGGCAAACTAGTAACATCACAAATGTTGTTATCTAAAAAGCCATTTTTAATTTTATATAAAATATACATCATATAGTTTCTATTGTGAATTTAATTACAAAGTAGGTTTATCTTTCAAATAATTAAAAAAATACACCTGAGGTAAGACCAGCCTACCATACAACATATGAAAGAAGTGCACCTGAGGTGGACCAATAAGGGGTCTTTCCTCTCGGACTAGTTTCAGCTTGTTTTGCCATTCCACTTCCCGGGATCTCCAATCACATGGAATGGGTTGCTACTGAAACAATCCATCAGGTGGTTCTCATGCCCATCTCACTCGATGCACTATCTATCACGTTACGTGACAGTCCCTTTGTAAATTGATCTGCCAGATTTTTAGACGTGTGGACATAGTCCAATGCTAATACTCCGAAGTTTCTCATCTTTTTACATGCCTAACACGCCCATCTCACTCCGAAGATTTCAACCGCCTTTTTACATGCCTAGATGACTTCATGTTATCCTTGGAATTGTTTACCTTGACTATCACAGTCTGGTTGTCATAGTTCATGGAGATAGCCGGTATTAATTTTTCAACCACCGGTAAATCCATAAGGAAGACACGAAGCCACTCAGCCTCAATACTGGCGGTATCTAATGCTGTTAATTCTACTTCCATGGTGGACCTCATTAAGATGGTCTGCTTGCAAGACTTTCAGGAAACAGCACCACCTCCAAGTAGAAACACATAATCACTCGTGGTATACATCTCATCAGCATCGGATATCCAGTTGGCATCACAATAACCCTCTAGTACTCTCGGATACCCGTTATAGTGAATGTCATAGCTTATTGTACCCTTTAGGTAACACATTACCGTCTCAAGAGCACGCCAATGATCATCTCCCGGGTTTGAAACAAAGCGAATCAATTTGCTCACAACAAAAGAGATGTCAGGCCTCATAGCGTTAGCTAAGTACATGAGTGAGCCTATGATTTGGGAGTATCTCAGTTGATCCCTTGCTATTCTTTGATTTGTTTCAAACTCGAACTTACTAGGGTCATAAGGGATTGGAGCAGATTGACCATCGCTAAACCCGAAGCGACTCAAGACCTTCTCCACATAGTGGGACTGCACCAGTGTGGCCCCACCATTGCCTTCTCTAATTAGTTTGATGTTAAGTATAACATCAGCTTCTCCCAAATCCTTCATCTCAAAATTATTAGACAAAAAATCTTTTACCTCCTTAATCATTTTAAGGTTGGTCCTAAAGATTAAAATGTCATCAACATACAAATACAAGATAACTCCCTCGCCCCCACCATATTGATAATATACACATTTGTCAGCTTTATTCATAGCAAAGCCGGCCGATATCAAAGTTCTTTCGAAATTCTTCTGCCATTGCTTAGGTGCTTCTTTTAGGTCGTATAGGGATTTCAGCAATCTACACATAAGTCCCTTTTGACCATCAATTACAAACCCATCGGGTTGATCCATATAGATCTTCCCCTCTAACTCTCCATGTAGGAATGTTATCCTAACGTCCATCTGGTGGACGAGAAGACCATGTGAGGCTGTCAGAGAAAGTAATACTTGAATTACGGTCAAATGAGCGACATGTGAATAGGTGTTGAAATATTCTTCACCTTCTTTTTATGAATATCCCTTTATCACAAACCATGCCTTGTACTGCTCGATAGTACCATCAGGCCTCAGCTTCTTCTTAAACACCCATTTGCATTGTATAGGTTTGCAACCATAAGGACACTCAACTACTTCCCAAGTACCATTGGACATAATTGAATCCATTTCGCTCCTTATTGCTTCCTTCCACAGGTCAGCATCAGAAGAGGAATATGCCTCCTCAATGGTATCAGGTGTGTCATCCACAAGGTACACAATAAAGTCATCACCAAAAAATTTTGCAATCCTCTATCTCTTACTCTTTCGAGTGATTGCATTGTCATCCTTCTCAAAATTTTCCACAAGGGGTTCCTCATTATGTATAACCGGAGTAAAGATCTCATGGAGAATTATAGAATTATGACTAGAAATGATATGTTCAATCTTCATAGGAAAATTGCTCTAAAAAAATACAACATCTCTAGACTCAAAAATTGTACCGACCACCATGTCAGGTACTCCATATTTAATAACTAAGAACCTATAACCTACGTTGTTGAAGGCATAACCTAGGAAAATACAATCAACAGTTTTAGGTCCAAGTTTGCACTTCTTGTTGATTGGCACATTCACCATAGCCAAGCAACCCCAACTATGTAAGTATGAGAGATTTACTTTTCTTTTGAACCATTTCTCAAATGGTAAATTTTATTTATTCTTTGTGGTCACTTTATTCAGGACATGACATGCTGTCAATATTGTCTCACCCCACCATTCCTTAGAAAGCCCCGCGGTCTCTAACATGGCGTCAAGCAAATCAGTTAGAGTGTGGTTCTTTCGTTTGACAATCCCATTGGATTCAGGTGAGTAGGACGGTGTCCTCTCATGAATAATTTCGTGCTTAGCGCAGAAGTCAGAAAATTCATTGGAAAGATATTCTCCATCGCGATCGGACCTTAACCGTTTTATTTTCCTCTCAAGGTTGTTTTCTACTTCAGCTTTATAGATCTTAAAATAATGTAATGCTTCATCTTTTGTTTTTAACAAATAAATATAGCAAAAAATGGTAACAATCATGTACAAGAGTCATGAAGTATCTTTTGCTGCCTTTAGTCAACTCGTCGTTCATTTCACATAGATCGGTATGAACGAGTTTTAATGTCTCTAAGTTTCTTGCCTCCGTAGGCTTATGAGACTTACGAGGTTACTTAAATTGCACGCATGCATGACATTTGGAACCATTGAGTAAATTAAATTTAGGAATTAAATTCAAATTTGCTAACCGCGTGAAAGGACCGAGTGACCGAGAGGGGGGGGGGGATGAATTGGGAACTCGCACTATGTACCAAATTCGCCAATTCCTAAAACCGACCACTCAAAATAACTCCTATAACAATTCTAGTGATGATCACACTAGGAAGATAAAAACCCTATGAAAGGAACAACATCCCAAACATACTAGTGGATCACTCAAGTCAACAAAACTCCTATGCAAGCTAATAATAAAGGAACGCGGAAGCACACCACAAGTTAGCAAGAGAGCCTACTCATGCAATTCTACAAGATAAGGAACTAGTGCACACGAGCATGAGTAGTACAACACATACAAGGGTAAGCAATCACGTCAATGCAACTCCTATGCATGCTAGTGATCAAATGTGGAAGCTCAAACACTACTAGCAAAAAAGAAGCCTATTCATGCTAGTCTACAAGATAATCAACTAGAACAAGAGAAGCACACAAGCATGAATAGCACAGTATGTAAGTGCGGAAAGTAATGCATCATAGTAAGAGTAGAGTAAGAGATGGCTCATGATTTTTTCCCGAGGTCTTGAAAGGATGGCGCCTTCCTCTACTACTTGTTGGACCACTCCCGCCAGAGTTTGTAAGCTTCATGACCATTGAGGTCACCCCAAGGTATGGTGTTTTGGTGATAAATGACAAACATGAAATGAAACTAATGTCTACACAAGTGTTGTCCGTATAGGAAACCTTTTCTATCTTATGATGATTGTCGATGGTGTCCTTGGTAATTGATGACAATGACCGCAAGCATGGAGACTTGTGAACTTCATGGAGTCCAAGGGTTGATGGAGATGGATCAAAGAGGAGAACAAGCTATGGTGCGAGTGTTTGGAACACTTGAGTAGTTGTTAGGGCTTTGAGTCCATAGGAACAACCGGACTATCAAGGGAGTCTAGGTTATTCTCTTAGGTCATGTCTAGTCGGTGATGTGCAAGGTCGCTCGGTGAAATCACAGGCACTAGGTGATAGTGGAGAAGCCAAGGAGTTATTCAGAGAAGCAAAAAAACGAAGTCAAGCGAGGACGACAAGTTTTAGCTTCTGGACATAGACACCGAATAGAGTGGTCAGTGGAGACCGGACTGTACGGTCACTATGTGGAGTTGTCCAGGACTTAGCGCGAGGAGCAGGAGTTCTGTCAACAGGAGACTCCATACAGACCAGATGGTCCGGTCTACTGATCGGACGGTCCGGTCAGTAGGAGTGCAGGAACAGCAGAGAGGGTACATTTTGTGGAGGCTCCTAGAATGGAGAGAGAAAGTGGACCGGACGGTCCGGTCCAGTGACTGGACAGTCCGGTCAGTACAGGAAATTGCCTGGATAGAGAAGCCAACGGTTCTAGGAACCGTTACTAGAGTGACCGGACGGTCCGGTCAGGCAGTGACCGGACAGTCCGGTCTGGATGTCCAAAAAGGCAATTTCGTGGAGCAACGACTAGTTTGAGGTTGGAAGCCTATATAACTTCGTTGCTGGGGTCTTAGAGACCTCTCTTGGCCAGTGGAATACCTGAGAGTATTTGGTAAGGTCCAAGAGGAAAAGAGGAGAGCACTAGGACAAGATATTACATATCTTGAGAGTGCTAGAGAAGAGTAGCTTGAGCATCTTGCACATCTAAAGCTAGGGTGTCCTTGAGGGTGTGATCTAGATTGTTACTCTTGGTCTATGGTGAGACCTAGACCGGTTAGGTGTCGGTGATCGAGCCTATCGTGATCGGTTGTGAAGGCCCTCACACATTTGTACATGGTTTGAGCCCGCCGTTGAAAGGGGCATCGCTAGTGAGCGCCCATGTCGGCTCGGGGAGTCCGGCAAGTTCTCGAGAGAGGCGAGCTTGTGCTTTGTGCAGCGGTGACGCACACCATGTCTTCACTCTAGGAGTAGTTGTGGGCTGGTGGGCGAGAACTCTACTTGGTGGCGGGAGGGACCGGGACTCCAGCGGGAGTGGTCCAACGAGGATTAGGGGAAGGCGCCATCCTTCCGAGACCTCGAGAAAAAATTATGAGCCATCCCTTATTCTACTCCTCACTATGATGCTTTACTTTCCGTATTTACATACCGTGCTACTCATGCTTGTGTGCTTACCTTGCTCTAGTTGATTACCTTATAGACTTGCATGAATAGGCTTGTTTACTTTCTAGTAGTACTTAGTCTTCATACTTGATCACTAGCATGTATAAGAGTTACTTTGGCTTGATTGATCACCTTAGTATGTATTGTGCTACTCATGCTTGTGTGCTCTAGTGCCTTATCTTATAGCATTGTACGAGTAGGTTCCTTTGCTAGCTTGTTGTTTGCTTCCGCGTATCTTCGGTAACTAGCTTGCATATGAGTTGTATTGTTAGTGTGATCACCACTAGATTTGAGTAGGAGTTGCTTTGAGTGCTATCGGTGTTTTGTGATTGGTAAAATTGGTTCATAGTGGTAGTTCCCGATTCATCCCCCCCCCCCCCCCTCTCGGTCACTATGATCCTTTCAAGTGGTATTAGAGCCAAGCGCTCATTATAAGGCTTAACCACCTTGAGTAGTGATTGCATTGAGTTGGGATGGCAACCCATTCGGGGTCGGGTCATGGCTCATGGAAGGATCGTTTTAAAAGCTACCTAAATGCCATGATTTCGGATGAGTTGATGAACACTCTTGTGGACTTTGCCAATACATTTACCGATGATCATGTGTATGATGATTGTGATGATAGTGTGGATGTGCCTTGTAGTAGTGAGTGCCTAGATTCTTCTAGCAATGACTTGATAGGTTGCTCTACTAGTGTGTCTAATATGATGATTGATAATGATGTGTCTCTTGATTTTGCTTGCTCTACTAGCATTGATGATGTTTGTGAGCCTCCTATTGATCATGCTAGTAATTCTCTTGTTGAGGATTTCTTTGCTTTTCATGCTAATGACAATGAGGACTTACTTGACTCTCTTATTCGCTTACGAGGTATTGTGGACAGGATTGAGGTGACTTCTTTCGAGCTTCCCAAGATTGTGATAGTTGAGAAGATCCTTTCCTTGCTTCCGAGTAGTAACCTCTTCTACATCACCCTTGACCTTCTCATGGAGAAGGTCTCTCCATGGAGGACGTGATTGGGCTGCTCTTCAAGGATGAGGACATCACCACGAGCATGGAGTGGAAGAAGACATCCAAAATAAACCATGAAGCATCCTCAAGCAAAGGGAAAGAAGTAGCTTTGATCTCAAACTTCTTTGATCTCTCCATAAGATTGTCTTGCAACAACCTCTACAATCCCTTCGGGGCAAGACATTCTTCGGGCGCTTCGTCAAGCTCTAGATCAAGTGCCATTCCAAGTTTTACTCCAAGCACCTTGAGTGGACCGAGCATTGGCGTAGGGGGAGCACCAACAACAATGCTCGCTCGATCATTTAAGATGATCAATCTTGTGCCTTCGGCTTCGGTGCCTCCACCTCCTCCACCCCCTCCACCACAAGATCACCTTTGGCATCTTCGTCGAGCTCACCAACAGGATCTCTTCTTTAAACTCGGTGAATTTGTAAGAAATCCAAATGTTGATCTTTGTGAAAATCTTTTGAGCATCTATGATCTTGTGTGTAGGATAAACTCTTTCAGGGGACTTCGGAGGATTGCACCACATGAAGTGATTGACATGCTCCTCCAACAAATCACAACTCCTGAGAGGGGTTTCTTACTTGAGGAGGTAGTCAACAGGAGACATGAACTCTCAATTGAGAGAGCAATGGAGATGATACTTGTGCTTCATACACAAGTGGGGCATGTACTTGAGCACATCATTGGACTCTATGATCCTCCCCATTACTACATCAACCTTGACAATGTGCACATGGGGGATGATCATGGACATTGGAGGTACCGTGCTCCTGACTACCCCATTAGGAGGAGATTACTGGAGGGGATTGCAAGAATCCCTATCTATGAGGATGGTCTTATTGCTCGACACAATGAGGTTAGTGTTAGTCAATCAAGTAATGCTTTGGATACTAACCCTTCTTTCTCTAGTGCTTATCTTATGGCTACCACCAGGGTCAACTACAAGAGTGGAGGCACTCATTGGATTTTTGATAGTGGGTGCACTCAACATATGATCGGAAAGTCAACCATGTTCACCACCATTGATAAAGAAGAAGATAGTAAGAAGGTGACTTTTGGGGATAACTCAAAGGGTAGAGTTAAAGGCTCGGGCAAGGTGGCCATTACAAATGACCTCCATCTCTCCAAGGTCTTTCTTGTGGAAACACTCAAATTCAACCTTCTGTCTATTGGTCAACTATGTGACATGGGCTTCAAGTGCACATTTGATGAGGACAGTGCAAAGATTGAGAATGCCAAGAGAGGGCTAGTATTTCATGGAGTAAGGCATGGAAACTTGTATGTCACAAACTTCAAGTCAAGCAATATGCCACCAAGCACTTGTCTATTCACTAAGGCATCCAAGGGATAGTTGTGGAATAGAAGATTGGCACATGTTGGAATGAGTCAGCTCAAGAAGATTGTCAATAGGAATCTAATTGAAGGAATCAAGGATGTGGCTTTTGAGAAGGATAGACTGTGCAGCGCTTGCCAGGCGGGAAAACAAGTTGCATCTTCATATCCCATCAAGTCATTCATGTCTACATCTCATCCTCTAGAGCTCTTGCACATGGATTTGTTTGGGCCAACACACTACAAGAGTCTAGGAGGCAATCTATATTGCTTGGTGATTGTTGATGATTCACGAGATACACATGGACCTTCTTTCTTATGGACAAATCTCAAGCCAGTGGTATCCTCAGAAAGTTTGCCAAGAGAGCAAAGAATGAGTTCAATGCTAGCATTATGAAGATAAGGAGTGACAATGGGACAGAGTTCAAAAATACCATAGTGGAGGAATACTGTGACAAGAAAGGGATCAAGCATGAATTCTCTGCTACATATACTCCCAAGCGCGATGGAGTAGTGGAGAGGAAGAACAAGACGCTCATTACTCTTGCTCATGCCATATTGGATGAGTACGGAACTCATGAGAGGTTTTGGGCGGAGGCAATCAACACGGCGTGCTACACTTGCAACCATGTTTATCTCCACCGGTTATTGAAGAAGATGCCATATGAGCTATTGGTGGGACGGAAACCCAATGTTTCCTATTTCCGAGTCTTTGGATGCAAGTGTTACATTCTCAAGAAGAGGAGAAAGCCCGGGAAGTTTGAAAGCAGAACTTATGAAGGCATTCTTGTTGGGTACTCTGGGACTTCTAAAGCCTATAGGCTCTATAACTCAGCCACAGGATGTGTGAAAGAATCCTATAATGTGTAATTTGATGAGTCAAATGGTCCCAAAAGGAGGATGAATTTCATTAAGTGAACATTGGAGATGAGCCTATGAGGGAGGCCTTGAGAAGAATGCCCGTGGGCAAGGTTTTACCCCACGAGGTCAATGATGGTGATATTGATGAGCCCTCCACTCTACCACCTCCACAAACTCCCTCCTCCGAGATACAACAAACAATCCAAGATGCCACAAATTCTCCCACAAGCTCCTCCCTAGATTCATTGAGAGTACACTCACCAAATGATGAGGAAACCCAAGTGAGAAGTGAGCCATAAACCTCCCCACATAATTCATCACAAGCCACTTCTCCTAGCTCTTCATAAGATACCCTCCCATCCACCTCAAGATCAAATCCCAAAATAAGAAAGCATAAGAGTGACTCCTCCATCTCTCTTAGGATACAAGACACTCATATATCAAGAGAGCAAACAATCTATGATGCACAAGATATTTCACCTAGAGCTTCTCCCACTCAAAGAAAATACCATCCCAGACCCAAAGCTATCAACAAAGATCACTCACAAGACTTGATCATTGGGAGTCCATCTCAAGGGATAAAAACAAGGAGGAATCAATATAGACCCAACTATGTGAGTGAAGAGGATGATGATGAGGCAAATGTTGAGATTGAGAACTTCTCCTTCGTCTCTATGATTGAGCCCACTACCATTGATGAGGCTATGGATGATCACAAGTGGGTTATTGCCATGCAAGAAGAGTTGAACAACTTCAAAAGGTGCAAAGTATGGAAATTGGTTGAGAGGCCCAAGCATCATAATGTGGTTGGGACCAAGTGGGTCTTCAAAAACAAGCAAGATGAGAAAGGATAAATTGTCAAGAACAAGGCCCGCCTAGTGGCTAAGGGATATTCTCAAGTGGCGGAAATTGATTTTGAAAAGACCTTTGCTCCCATGACCCGTCTTGAAGCTATTCAGATCTTACTTGCCTATGCTTCACATAATGGCTTCAATCTCTTTCAAATGGATGTCAAGAGTGCTTTTTTGAATGGAGAGATCAATGAGAAAGTCTATGTGGAACAACCTCCGGGTTTGAGGACCCAAAACACCCAAGACATGTGTACAAATTCAAGAAAGCTCTCTATGGTCTCAAGCAAGCACCAAGGGCATGGTATGAACACTTGAGGAACTTCCTACTCAAAAATGGATTCACCATTGGAAGCATTGATAGCACCTTGTTCATGAGGCATGTTGGGAAGGATCTCTTTGTGTGCCAAATCTATGTGGGTGATATCATCTATGGGTCAACCAATGAAAAGTTCAATAAAGAGTTTCGGGAGATGATGACTAGGGAATTTCTAATGTTGATGATTGGAGAGTTGCACATGTTTCTTGGATTTCAAGTCAAGCAATTGAGAGAAGGAAACTTCATCTATCAAGAGAAATATACTAAGAACCTTCTCAAGAGATTCAACATGGAGAATTGCAAGCCTTTGCACACACCTATGGCTACTAGCAAACCCTTGGATGATGATGTGAAAGGAAAACCGGTGAACCCCAAACTCTATAGATCCATCATTGGGTCTTTGTTCTATCTCACCGCTTCGAGACTGGACATCATGTTTAGTGTGTGCTTGTGTGCGCGCTATCAAGCAAATTCAAAGGAGTCACACTTAAAGGTCGTGAAAAGAATAATGAGGTACCTCAAGTACATACCTACCATGGGCTTATGGTATCCTAGAGGAACAAACTTTGAGTTGTTTGGGTATTCGGATTTGAACTTTGCGGGGTGCAAAGTGAATAGAAAGAGTACATCGAGAGGTTGCCAATTTCTTGGAAGATCTCTAGTATCTTGGAGCTCAAAGAAGCAAAACTCTGTGGCCCTATCTACCGCCGAAGCAGAGTATATGGCGGCGGGAGCATATTGTGCACAACTTCTTTACATGAGGCAAACACTCTCGGACTATGGCCTCAACTATACTCAAATGCCACTATATTGTGATAGTGAGGCGACAATCAAGATGGCCCTCAAGACGGGAGATCATGGTCATGCAAAGCACATTCAAGTGAGGCATCACTTCATAAGAGACTATGTTGAGAAGAAAGACATCGAGTTGATGAGCGTGCGAACTCATGAACTATTGGCGGACATCTTCACCAAGCCACTCGATGAGAAGACCTTCAACAAGCTAAGGGGAGAACTAAATGTTCTCTACCTCTCCAACTTCACATGAGTAACCCTTGAGCTTGTCTTTTATACATCTGTATAGTGTTTTGGTTGTTCTTATTTGTGTTTTGTTTGTGATTGTTTCTTTTCTTTTGTAGATTGACTTTGGACCTTTTTGAGATAGCAATGAACATGGGTTAAGCTTGGGAAGGTGGTTCATGGTGTACCCAAGGCTTTGAAGAATGGTCCATTATGAGCAAGCTTGACAAGGATACCATAGCGGTTCTTTGCATCTATGCATCCTTACATTATATACTTGTTGCATTGCATCGCATAGCATGTGTTTAGGGGGAGTTACTCATTTACAATGTGAGTACATGACTCTCATATTGTAAATGAGTAACCCTTTAGCATCGCATCATGCATTCCGGTCCCTCCCGCCACCAAGTGAAGTTCTCGCCCACGAGCCCGCAATCACTACCGGAGTGAATACACGGTATGCGTCACCGCTGCTACCAAAGCACAAGCTCGCCTCCCTTGAGAACTTGCTGGACTCCCCGAGCTAACACGGTCGCTCACTAGCGATGCCCCTTTCAACGGCGGGCTCAAACCGCGTACAAACGTGTGACAACCTTTACAACCAATCATGATAGGCTCGATTACCGACACCTAACTAGTCTAGGTCTCACCATAGACCAAAAGTAACAATCTATATCACACTCTCAAGGACACCCTAGCCTTAGATGTGCAAGATGCTCAAGTTACTCTCCGCTAGCACTCTCAAGATATGCAATATCTCCTCCTAGTGCTCTCCTCTTTTCCTCTTGTACCTTACCAAATGCTCTCAGGTATTTCACTGGCCAAGAAAGGTCACAAAGACCCCAGCACCAAAGTTATATAGGCTCCCAACCTCAAACTAGTCGTTGCTCCACGAAATCAGCTTTCTGGGCCTACTGACTGTACAGTCCAGTCACTGCCTGACCGGAACGTCCGGTCACTGCAACTCGAGCTCCAACAGTTCTAACCCCTTTGCTGACTTCTGCTGACCGGACCGTCTGGTCCATTTCTCTCTCCAGTCCAGAAACATTTTGTGTTGTAGCTTCCTCGCTGCCCAGATTTTTACATAGTGACCTGACCGTCCGGTCACTAGACTGGACCGTCCGGTCTCTATGAGACTGACTCTAGCAGTTTCCTCGCTTCTTTGTTGTAGCCTCTAGACAAAACCTCTGAGTGACCGTACAGTCCGGTCACCACTGATCCCTCTATCCGGTCACTTCAATCTGAAGCTAAAACTCCTCGTCCTCGCTTGACTTCATTTCCCGGCTTCTTTAAACAGCTCCTTGGCTTCTCCACTATCACCTAGTGCATGTGATTTTACCGAGCAACCTTGCACATCACCGAATAGACATGACCTAAGAGAATGACCTAGACCCCCATGATAGTCCAGTTTTTCCTATGGACTCAAAGCTCTAACAACTAGACAAGTGTACCCAACACTTGCACCATAGCTTGTTCTCCGTTTTGATCCATCTTCATCAACCATTGGACTTCATCAAGTTCACAAGCCTCCATGCTTGTGATCATTGTCATCAATCACCAAGGCCGTCGATTGAAAATCATCATAAGGTAGAAGGGGTTTCCTACACGAACAACACTCGTGTAGATATAAGTCACATTCATGTTTGTCATTCGTCACCAAAACATCATATCTTGGGGTGACCTCAATGGTCATGAACCTTACACCATGACATACACCCGAAGTTAACATGACAAAGTCGTGAATGCCAAATATTCGACTCATTCAAAATCAAGACATTGTTCGTAATATTATTACAAACATTATCATGTAAAGAAAAGCGGAACAAGCCTCCGTATACATATCCTTTTTCAATAAATGTCTCGTACTTAGAAAGTAAACATTTATTCGACTCAAGAAGAATTTTAAAACCATCTCTATATAGTAGAGAGCCGCGAACTAGATTTTTCTTGATAGAGGGGACATGCTAGATGTTCTTCAAAAGCACGGTCTTTCCCGAAGTAAGATTCAGAACGACCGTACCAATACCAAGAACACGCGCATACGACCGTTTCCCATTAACAATGCTCCAGTCACGTCACGTTGATAAGAAGAAAAAAAAGAGAAATATCAACACACACATGAACATTAGCCCCAGTGTCCATCCATCATTTAGGCGAATGACAAACTGAAACAACAATAGGTAAAAAAATTACCGTACCCTGATGTTCCTACAGTCTTACTAATTACCATGTTTGCTGATTTCTTTAACTGAATAAATTTATGATCTGGACATGCACTTGCCCAATGCTCACTGCTGCCGCAAACAAAACAGCCCTCATTTTCTTTTCTCTTTTTCTTTTTAAATGTGGTAGTCTGCTTTGAATTCTCTTTCTTTTCCTGCTTCTTCTTTTTATTGCGAGGTGCATTAGAATTATTTTTCTTCTGCGTCATATTGATGGTAGAAGACTCAACGTCGTTTTCGCGCGTGTTTTTGCTCTCGCCCTCTCCTCAACATCTAGAGTCCCAATAAGGTCAGCCACGCTGAACTCTTGTCTCCTGTGTTTTAGAGAAGTAGCAAAATCCTTTCAAGAAAGTGGTAATTTCGAGATAATACTTCCGGCCTTAAACTTGTCAGGCAACACACAAGGGAATTGTTGGAGTTCTTTTGCTAGTGCATGTACTTCATGAGCTTGTTCAACTATGAAACAGTTCTCAACTATCTTATAGTCAAACATTTGCTCCATGACGTACAACTCATTCCCAGCATCAGAGACACTGAATTTAGCGTCCAATGCATCCCATAATTCCTTGTCAGTTTTACATGTGATATAGGAATCAACATATTTGTCAGCGAGAGTGCTAATCACGGCGCCCCTAAACAGGTTGTCGGATGCCTCGAACACACTCTCCTCTTCAGAAGTGAATTGTTTGGGCTTTCCTTACGCGGCGTGATAGCAGTTTATCGCTGTCAACCATAGTATCATCCGTGCATACCACCTCTTGTAAAACATACCATCAAAATCGTTGGGTTTCAAGGCAGTAGCAAATCCCCTAACAGAAAAAAGCCTATCTGTTTTTTAGATTGTTAAATAATTAGGCATTTTCATGTTAAATTTAATCCATATTAATTGTACAAATAGCAGCATGCAGTTGATGACAGTTTTGACAAAGTCAGGATTACTAGTTAAGATCTCAATAAAACTGGTAATCGCGAGGAGTATTAGGATGTACCCTACGGAGGGACCAGTGTCAGGGGCACCGGCAGCTTCATTCGCTCCAGACATGGTGCGTTGCTTGAAGTAGTCGATCTTACTTGATGCAGAAAGAACATCGAAGCAGTGCAGTTTCTCGAACAATTTTTAGAGTGTGAGAAGACATAAGCAGTCGTGTCGTCAAACACTCCCCAAAAATCCGATTGCCCGTACCACCCGAGCAGGTGACGTCTTGCGGGAGAGGTTCTAGAGGTCTGCTTGGAGCCAATCGGTGTGGACGATGCTTCTAATTTAAAGGCCGGTGTACTATAAAAATTCTCATACAGGTTAAGAAAGGAGTCACCGTGTCAGGAGGGGAGGAGGGTTCGAGAATTCTCTAGACCTGTGTGAGAAGATACTTTTTCTTAAAATAATACTATTGGGACGGTCTTATAGTGGTGGCAGGTCTAGTTTTTTTTTTGAGGGGGGGACTTTGACTCGGCTGTGGAATTCCTTTGGGACTTTAAATCTACTCCAAGGCACATGGCCTGACCGCCAGCCGCTTTGTCGATGCCAGTCCAGAGAAACGCTGAGCGCAGCCAATTTAATTATCAGTCCAGAGAAACGCTGAGCGCAGCCAATTTAATTATCTCCTCGACCTGGTGGTACACCGGTACCTTTTGAGGGGGGCTACAGACTTACAGCGGAATTCTCTCATTACTGAAGTAGTCTCAGTGGCGTGCAAAAGGCAAAGTTTTATTGAGGATGGTACTGATGATTGTATAGGATGCCATGGCCTCGTTTAGCAGGCAGCTCTTTCAAGACTGACACTACTACAAAAACATTATCACTTCTTCCGATCCTCCTTCCGCCATTACTTCCGCTCTCCTTTCACTGTCGGCAGATCCATACCCCTTCTCTTGCTCTCCTCCTTTCGCCTCTTCTTCTACTGCTCCCCCCGGTCCGCGTATGCAGCTTCGTCAACATCCTCGGCCAGCTGTGTCACATTTGGACGTAGTGCCACCACTGCTTCCGCCCGACCGTGACCCGGCGCACGCCACCGAAGGAGGCGGCCCATGTGAAGAAGCGGAAGGTCAGTCCTTCACCCTATGGTGGATGCAGCCGCCCACCCGTCGCGATGGGCGCCACGACGACAACGGTCGCAGAGGCGTCGACACCATCGTTGTCACCTTTCTCCTCCCGCCCACCCCCTCTGCAACGGATCTGAGGAGGCGATGGTAGCCGCCATCGTGGATGCGATGGTCATGGTCGCCAAGGCCACCGCCGACACTGTGGGGTGGTGGCCAGAACATCAACGGTGGCTGGTGACGCCGTCCACATTGCAGTGCACGTGCTCGTCGTCCTCCCGATCGGGTCCGAGCAAGTGAGGGCTGCCTTTCGCCTCAACATGCACGCCAGCACCAAGGTCTACAAGGTGGTCATAGTTGCGACGAGACGACGGCGACTATGGTAGTGACATAAGCCACCATGGGCATGGTTAGAGTTTGAAAAGAGGATCCAGCACTGTTACCACATCTTTTTATTGTTATTAATCACAGTCTTAGTGATAAGCATGTAGTTATTAAATAATATAAAAATTAGTAACAGTTATTGGTGACGGACATTGCGTCAGCAACAAAGGCCACTTACAGCTCGTTACTAAAACTAAAAGTGATTGTTGTAGTAGTGTGAATGAGACGCGCGCTGTGCCTTGTTGGTCTGAACGTGTTTCTTGCGTAGCCACACATAGGTAGTTTGTCATACCGTCAAAGTCAAATAAACGTGACGTGGACTTGCATAGCGACTCAGTAAAGTAAACGCGACGTTTGAACACTTCGATTCAGCATGATTTGCTAGGTTATTAGCGACTTGATCGTAGTAAACGCGACCACACGACATGAGACTGACTGCACTTGTCATACTCTAAATTTATACTCTAAAAAAATATTTTATCTTAATCATCAATATTCTCTTCTCTATATCTTGTTTTTCTGTACCTGTTCATACTCTATATTCATCTTCTATATAACTACTTCCCTGTGGGACCCACAGGTCAGCCTCTTCTCTATCTTTTTTTCTCTCCCTTCTCTTTCCTCCCTCCCCTATATCTCTCTTCTCTTTCTTCCTCTGCCACCGCACGACGCCGAGCCTAGCTCCACGTAGTGCCACGCCTCCTCCACCTGTCGGCCCCCTCCGCCACCCCCGTCCTCCTCCGCCCTCTCCTTCACGATGGTCGCACCCCCTCACTCCCCAAATCTCCACGCCGCCCCTCTCCTTCTCCCTCTCCACGCCGCCCTGCCTCTCTCCTCCCTCACCTCCGTCAGATCCGTCGAGGCTCTCTTGTGATGCCGTGCCGCGCGCGCCCTCCTCGCCGTCAAGACCCTCCGCCACCGCCACCGCGTCCTCCTTCGCCGCCGCCGTGCGCGTCCTCCTCCGCGTCAAGGCCCTCCTCCGCCGCCACCGCCGCCCGCGTCCTCCTCTGCGCTGAGGCCCTCCACCACTACCGCCACCGTGTGTGTCTGTCCTCCACCGCTGCACGATGGTCGACAAGCTTGCCTCACGCCGGCTCCGGCTCCAGCACCATCCTCTCTGCGGCGTAGCAGGTGCGTGGGCCCTGCACAGCGTTGAACGCTACCCTGCTTTATTTGGAGTATCCGGAACGAATGTTTGTCGTAGCGGATGTTTTACAGTACCGCGGTGTGGCAAGATTTTCTCTATAAAAGGAAGATTTAGAGGTCTCCGGTGCGGACAGTTGAGTGCAGATCACAGCGGTCGATGATGACGGCTTCCAGTACAAATAGTATCAGCAAAGCTGCATGAACTTGTCACCCAACACCAGTATCAAGCCCAGTACGTACCAAATTATAGCGACCGGCTTGATCAAAAAAAAAATTATAGCGACCGGCCATGGCGGCCAGCATGGCCCACTCATCATTGAGCGTGCTCCTGTTGCTGACGCTAACTACCTCCTTGTCCATCTCGGCATTCATGGCTGCACATGTCGGCGATGAGGCCGCGCTGCTCGCCTTCAAGGCCGCGGCGATCAGCGGCGGGTATGACGACACCCTTGCCTCGTGGAATGGCAGTGCAGGCGGATATTGCAGCTGGGAGGGGGTGCGGTGCCGAGGTAGGCACCAGCGAGTGGTGGCGCTCAGCCTTCCATCTCGCAAGCTCACAGGCGTCCTCTCACCGGCCGTCGGCAACCTGTCGTCACTCAGGAGTCTCGATCTGAGCTTTAACGGGTTCACCGGGAACATCCCTGCTAGCTTGGGACGCCTTCGTCGCCTCCACATCCTCGATCTAAAATATAACAACTTTTCAGGCGAATTTCCGGTCAACTTGACATTTTGCAGCAACCTAAAGATCATCGACCTCCTCTCCAACCAGCTCCATGGGCGTGTCCCCACTGAGATCGGCGACAAACTGGTGGGCCTTTTAGTTCTCAGACTAAGAAATAACTACCTCACCAACTCCATACCGGCATCGTTGGGCAACTTATCATCAGTGAGAACTTTGTCCCTCTCGTTCAACCAGCTAGATGGCAACATCCCTCCTAGCATCGGTGACATCCCGGGCATACTGTCTCTAGACCTGGCCTACAACAACCTCTCCGGTGAGCCCCCACTCTCTTTGTACAACTCATCCTCATTGGAATGGTTACAACTACAGGCAAACATGCTTCGTGGAGGTATTCCTGCTGATATCGGTAGTAGATTACCAAGCTTGCAAATTATTCACCTCAATGAGAACCAGTTCACTGGATCCATCCCTAGTTCAATCTCCAACCTCACCACTCTCGGATATCTCCAACTCAATTCAAATAGACTCACTGGATATGTACCACACACGCTAGGACGAAGACTATATGTTTTGCAGCATCTAAACTTGGAAAATAACAGACTAGAAGCTGACAACATGAAGGGGTGGGAGTTTATCGCTTCTTTGTCAAACTGCAGTCAGCTCCAGCGATTGGATTTGTCTGGCAATGCCGCTTTCACTGGGCAGCTACCAAGCTCAACAGGGAATCTCTCAGCAACCCTTCAAATTCTCAGATTGGAAGACACTCAGATCTCAGGAAGTATCCCCTCAGCCATCGGCAATCTCGTTGGCCTTCAGATGATCAGTGTGGCAGGTAATACTATATCCGGAGAGGTTCCAGAGAGCATCGGCAAGCTGGGAAATTTAGTTGAGCTACATTTGTCCAATACTCGCTTGTCAGGTCTCATACCTTCATCAATAGGAAACCTCTCAAAGTTGAGTTTATTGGATATAAGCCATGCAAAACTGGAGGGATCAATTCCAGCCAGCTTAGGGAAGCTCACAAATTTGGAAGCCCTTGATTTATCATTCAACCACTTGAACGGTTCAATTCCCATGGAGATTTTCCATTTAACACTCTTGTCTAGTTTCTTAGACTTATCATACAATTCAATATCGGGGCCTCTTCCTTCTCAAGTTAGTCGCTTGAGGCACCTCAACAATTTTGTTCTATCAGGAAATCAATTGTCTGATGTGATACCTGATAGCATTGGGGAGTGTATTGTGCTACAACAACTTCAGTTGGACAAAAACTCATTCAGCGGAAGTATACCTCAATCTCTATGGAACTTAAAAGGACTGATTGTACTCAACCTGGCCATGAACAATTTGTCTGGTACTATTCCTGATGGCGTCGGTAGTATAAAAAGCCTAGAAAAGTTGTATATTGGACGAAACAACTTGTCAGGGTTAATCCCAGCAATTTTGGAGAACTTGACATCATTATCAGAGTTGGACTTGTCCTTCAATAATCTGCAAGGGGAAGTGCCAAAGGAGGGCATTTTTCGATATATGGCCAAGTTTTCAATCACTGGAAATAGTGAGCTTTGTGGTGGAATACCTCAGCTTCATTTAGCACAATGCCAAAAGAAAACAATGAAAAAGAACAGAACAGTGCGGTTGAAGTCTCTTACAATAGCTTTGGCAACAAGTGGCACAATCTTATTTTCAGTTTTTTTTCTTGTACTCTTTCAAACAGACAGAAGAATTAGAAGAAGGCACAAGAGCTCAGTCCTGCCACCAATAATCGAGGAACAGTATGAAAGAGTTTCTTATCAAGAATTAGCAAATGGAACCGGTGGATTTTCAAAAGCCAATTTGCTAGGTAAAGGAAGCTTTGGAGCAGTATATAAATGCACCTTTCAAGAAGAGGGAATTGTTGCCGCCATAAAGGTTTTCAACCTTGAACAATCTGGATCTACTAAAAGTTTTGTAGCTGAATGTGAGACACTGAGAAGAGTGCGTCATCGTTGTCTCTTAAAGATCAAAACGTGCTGTTCAAGCATCAACGACCAAGGTGAAGAGTTCAAGGCATTGATTTTTGAGTTCATGCCTAATGGTAGCTTAAATAGTTGGCTGCATCCACAATCTGGCAGGCCTGCTCTACGTAATATTCTCAGCCTAGCACAAAGGTTAGATATTGCTGTGGATATTATGGATGCTTTGGACTACCTTCACAATCATTGCCAGCCACCCATAATTCATTGTGATGTCAAGCCTAGCAACATCCTTCTAGCTGAAGACCTTAGCGCCCGACTTGGAGACTTTGGTATATCAAGAATCCTCCCAGAAAAAGCAAATCAATCCCTGCAAAATTCAAATAGCACCATTGGAATAAGAGGCTCCATTGGTTATGTTGCTCCAGGTAACTGAGTGTTTCACTTCAGATTTTATCCATTATCCCTACTTCTTATATAGACATGACATGCTAATCACTACAGTTTTTTGCACCCTAACAGAGTATGGTGAAGGTTCTCCAATCTCAACTCTTGGTGATATTTATAGCCTTGGCATCTTGTTGCTTGAGATGTTCACAGGAATGAGACCAACAAATAATATGTTCAGAGGTTCATTGGATCTGCACAGGTTTTCTAAGGATGCTCTTCCCGAGAGAATATGGGAGATTGCCGATACAACAATGTGGCTGCATACAGATGCCTGTGACAGGCGTACACAAAGTAAAATTGAGAATTGTTTGGTTTCTGTGATTGCTCTTGGAATATCTTGCTCGAATAAAAAGCCAAGAGAGAGAACATTGATACAAGATGCAGCCATTAAAATGCATGCTATCAGAGATTCATACCTCGCATTTGTCCAATCACTTGAGGTGGCACATGACTAAGAACAACTCTGCAGTAATCTGCACAGCGGACAAACATGGAAGCATGGAACCACCCTAGCTCCTCCCCCGACAGTGGATAAGTATAGCTGAAAATAGCAAGAAGCCTGCAGATGAACACTTACCTGAAATGAATGAAATGTGTATCATACCTCAAATGTATCATTGTTTTCTTATAAATACTCCTACCTGCACTTTTTACGTCAGAGATGCAAGTTTAAAGGAGGTTTAGCAAATCTGTCGATAAAATCAGTGTACTTCCTTTCTGTAAAGATTTTTCAGTATCCACGTTTTAGTTCAGAAGTGCTTGGTTTCTGTCATTGATATCAGCACATCCTGCTTAAGGAAACAACCTAGATAGGGTATTACCTATATAGTATGCAGCCATCGAGATGTATGCTATCTAAGATATGAATCTCAAGTTCGCCAGATCTCTCGTGGTAGAGCATAGAGCAGCAAAACTCTGCAGATATTTGCAACAGCAGTGAATAAATAGGGCAGAAAATGGGCATGATTTTTGTAGGTGGTCACTATACCAAATAATTGAAAGATGTACATGATGCTTCAGTTCTACTCCTACCATTCTTTCTGTCACATTGTTTCGATTAGCAAGTACCTTTCGGATCTATATTTCTTTACATAGGTGTCAGAAAACCGCACATTCTCAAGATTTCAGTTCCAGATTGGCTAAATTTCACTTGATGCAGCAGACAGCTGCTAACACAAATCTGCTACAACTTCAAGCAGCACAAATGTCCAACTCCTCAATCATGAAGGCAGAAATGAAAATTGATGCCAATCTGTCCTTCAAATGACTAGGAACAGAACAACCACCATTACAGAGGTTTCTACATAAATTAGATAACATCCTCAGCACAAACCAAGTGCATATCAGTATCTAATGAGCAATAACATTGTTCAAGATGTAGGAATGCGAATACTTGAGTTGCTATAAGCTTGCTAATCATGATTGAAGTTAACATGAAGGAATCACATGACAGTGATAAATCGTTGTTATCAAGAAGCAACTAAATTACCAGTTGGCTGATAGAATATCGACAGAATAGACAGGACAGCACTCTACGTTTATCATCACAGTATATAGTCAGAGCCAAGGGTTTGTGAAAAGCACACCTGAGGTTTGTAAGATAGCTTGCCATCTATGTGACAGGAAGATCAAATAGAAACATCCTCCAGGTAGAAGACATAATCCTGAGGCACCAGAACTCCAGAAGCCATGAGTTAACACATGTTTGTAAAAGACACGTTTTTATCAGCACTGGCCGTGCAAAATAGAGGTGAGTTTCTTTATCATTCTCAAGATCAGAATCCAAATGATGCTGAATTTCTCACTCAAAGATCAGCACTCTGCAGGTCTACAAGAAACAATTGTCTCCCCTCTATCTAGCCAACAATAAAAGAATCAACAGTTGAGGGCATGTCCCTAAGCAAAGGACATTGCAATACCTAACATTGCAGATCCATGGATTGTACAGTGTTCTATTGGAATCACCGCAATTCATCATACAGCTAGTTAATGATACCAGACTACACAGAAAGCACCATCCATTCATTCCATTTCACTGCTACTTCTGAACCTACCTCTACCAGTCTACCAGATAAACTGTGCCATAGGCACCACAATCAACTACTACATAGCACTACCAACCTAGGCAGAGGTGAACTTGGTGACGGCCTTGGTGCCCTCAGAGACGGCGTGCTTGGCGAGCTCGCCGGGGAGGACGAGGCGGACGGAGGTCTGGATCTCGCGGGAGGTGATGGTGGGCTTCTTGTTGTAGCGCGCGAGCTTGGCGGCCTACGCGGCGAGCTTCTCGAAGATGTCGTTGATGAAGGAGTTCATGATGGACATGACCTTGGAGGAGATGCCGATGTCGGGGTGGACCTGCTTCAGCACCTTGAAGATGTAGATCTTGTAGGTCTCCACGCTCTTCTTCGCCCGCTTCTTGCCCTTCTTGTCGCCGCCGCCCTCCTTGCCGGCCGACTTGCCCGCCGGCAGGCGCTTCTCCGCCTTGGGCTTCTTCCCCGCCGGGGCCTTCTCCGCCGCGGGCTCCTCCTCCGCGGGCTTCTTCGCCGCCGGCTTCTTCTCCGCCTTGGGGGCCATGAATGCCGCCCGGATTCGACGGTGGTGGGAGGCGGTGGGGTATGCTCGGCCGATTCGATTTGTGGGGAGGTTGAGGAGGCGAGCTGAGTCTTTTACCCGGTGCTTTGCTTTGGTTGGGTTAATGAGTTTCTACATCCTATTTTTTCATCAAAATAAATAACTACCTAATTATCTGGATCCTTAGATTATAGTAGGACCAGCCAATCTAACCATACAATATTTAGATGAAGGAAATTTTTATCATAGTGTAATCATAAATGACAATGTTTAAAGTCTTGTGTCTAATAAAATTTTTTCACATACCTTTTTACTAGTCCATGTCTGTACCCGCCCACGCCCTCACCCCTAATCACGCGCGCCCTTGATAATTGTATTCACTGTCATCCTAAAATCACGATCAATTAATCGTGGTTCTCGGGTTATCCGAGCAATCAATTTAACATGTCCACCGCGACGTACCGCTCACAAGTACTATCTTCCTGCCTTCCGCTCGTCCATCTTCCCCACCAAGGCGACCAGAGCGGAAGCGCGGTGCAGCCATCGCCGCCTCCACGCACGACGGCACGAGGCGGCTTGCCGCCGCTAGCCGGAGCGCCGCCGTCCCCAAGCAGGTTCCGCCTCCATGCGACCTGTGCCGCCTTTGCCCTCTATGCGCCGCCGTCCCTATGGTCCTGCGTCCTTTCCTCCTCCCCATCACCGCCGCCGCGTGGCTCCTCCAGCCACCGGCCATGCCCGTCGCCCCGTCCACCACCGGCTATAGAGACCCCATGAAGCGCAGCCCGCGCTGCCTTGGCACCGCTTGTGCGCCGCGCGCGCGGGGGCAGTCGGGGCCCTGCTCAAAAAGCGCATGACTGCGTGAGAAGCCAGGCGGGGCCAGTAGCGCCGGTGAGCAGAGAGCGAGGCCGCCGTGGGCGCCGCTCTCCTTTGTCGGATCCTAAATATGCCGCTCCTCTCCCTGCGCGGAGATTCGAGGCGGAGATCTGTGCGGCCGGCCGCGTCGCTTTGACGTCTTCTTCTTTAGTCCATGAGCAATCCATCTGTCCGTCCTTCCCACCTCTCTATCTTGACGGATTCAGTTGCCTATTCCGAGGGTTCGTGCTTGCCCCCAATCAAATCCAAAGCTTAGTCATATCTTCCCGCCCCCTCTGCCACAGATTACGTTGCTCTATTGTTGATTAGGTTCCTACTGTTTATTTGTTCAATTTGAGGGCTGCATAGAATTGGTATTGGCTGGTACCGCAGTTCTTATTGGTTCTCCAATTCAAGTGGGCAATGATGGCAGCATGGGTTTCAAATGATCTATAGGATGTCCAGGAACTGGTGTATAATTCGTGCCAACTTTAAGAAGCGTCGGGACAACAAATTCTCCCTTGTCTTGCGCCTTGCGGTCTCGGTACTGTATATTTCCTTCGAGAAATATGACCTGTTACTCTGTGAATTCAATGAATGGCTCCACTGTGGGGCAAAGTTACCTCTGTGATTTGTTTGGTTTTTTTAAGGGTATACGACTCTATGATTATTTCGTATTCAATCTTGTATTTGTGATTTAAGGAGGACTATGGTTTTACTATGTAAAATATTATGAATGTAGACAGAGCGTGACACATATAGTCTTACCGTTTCGCATGAATATCAAACTATTGCTACCTATTGTCAACATGCATGTTTGATGATATATGTAGAGCTAAGGCAGATGAAATCTATTTGATATATAGTGCAAACTTTCTATGCTTTACACTCAGGTGTAGATATAAAGATATGCTATATTGTGCATTTTTTTAATTCCCTGTGATACTTTTTGTAGATTTTATAAGTGAAAATAGTTTGGAAATTGCAATCTTATATTTCAGCATAGATGATTAGGGACATGCCCTCAACTGAAGGGAACATTTTAGAAAAAATATTATTCATTTTTTAATCATCAGTGTAGATTAACTGTTTGTACCTTTTTTTTCTTTCGAGGAACAGGAGATGGAATAGTCAAAGATAAATACACAGTTAATTTAGAACTTGGTAGCTTTTGTTGTATCTTCAGAAAATGTATACTGCTCTGATAGAAGAGGACACCGTTCCAGGGTGGGGGCGGATGCCTCTAGGTGAGGACACGAGGAGGGAGGAGGTGCCTAGGAGGATTGCCGATAGTGGGAGGTGCTCGATGATACTCTTTGTGGTGGCTCGCCCGCCACCAATCGCTCGGATTTTCTCACCCTGATCACTCGGCTTATGCAGGGGGTGAATTCGTGAGCCCGTGACGGCAAGGAACTCCTCCTTGAGGGTGATTGAGATGGGGTCTCTCATCGATCTGGACGCGCTGCGGTGTGTCTCGGAACCCCCCCCCCCCCCCCCCCCCCCCCCGTTCCGCCTGGTGTTCAAGTTCTGGTGCGGACACTTGTGCTGGTCATTAACTCCTCTTTTTTTTTGGTGTTTCCATGACACGTTCTTGGCCATTTTAATTTGCATGTGTTTGGTTGTTTAATCATAGCACCCATATGAGGATGAGTCGAATTGGCAGTAAATGCTCTCCTTATTATCATTGCTGCTTCTGTTCCCTAATATCGAAGATATCGGTTTATAACTCCATGCAGTTGATTGTCAACATGCCACTGATATTGCCATACCATGCGTTGGTAACTAAGTTTTGTTTCCTTAACGTTGTAAATTTTCAGCAGAGTGGCTCCTAGGACCCCCTGAAGGAATCAAAAGGTGACTACACAATTTACTCAAGGATTTTGGGTAATGCTCTAGAAATATTTTACTTATTTGTGGTATATTCCTTCTGCAGATTTTGAGAAGAAATGAGGCCAGGGAATTTGACAAAAAAAAAGGTCCTTGGTATGTTGATATACTTCTTATATATTAGGTATTGATGAACACTTGTCAAGTACTCAAAGTGTGTAGTAAAAATAGACACTACAGGTCTTCTGTTTTTCTTTTTAGTCATAAGTTCTGCTATTTTGGCAGTAAATGCTCTCCTTATTGTATTTTGCCCTGATTGGCTAACCCTAAGTGATTGAGGTTAGGTTGCTCCAGGTCTTCTGTTTTTCATTTTAGTCATAAGTTCACTTTTTTCTCATCCCAGGTCATGTGTTTGAAGTTACTTTTGATTTACTTATATCAAAGCACCATATATCAAATAATGAGTTCAACTTCTTACTATTATGAAATAGTTTTATAATAAAACTGTGTTTCTTGTGCTAATATGTAAAACTATGGAAAATAAACCTGCTAAATAGTATGTAACATCTGCCTTTGATCTTCTTCTGCATCCACTCAGTCAGGAATTGAAATGTTGCTAATTCTTTCATTGTTTCACTGTAGAAGAGGAAGGGCACCAACAAGGATGCCATGGTCGTCTGAGAGTTATGTGTACCTACACTCTTCCCTTGAGATCTCCCTTTCTTTTTATGAATGTGTTTACCTTTCTTTTTCTTTTTAAGCTGATCATTTACGATGTGTGTTAGAAACAAATAGGAACTCTATATGAGGTGCTTTTTGTTGAATTGGAATGAAGTTGAGATTTTGATATGTTGGATCACCAATATTTGAAGAGGATCAGCACTGCATGATCAGTCGGTTCAGTTTTATAGCTAACAAACAAGTACAATTAGCCAAGTGAACTAATTTTTTGGAATCTAGGTGACTCTAAAGCTGTATTGGGCACCATAAATTAAAACGGTCTCTTGGTTGCTCATCCGTTGATAGTTGACCTCAAACCTGATCATCCAAGTAACTCTCTCTTTTATTTTCCTTAGTTCGTATAGTATAATGATTCTTTTATTTATCCATGGCTTAGCTTGTGTTATGGGTGATAGTGTGATGCAATTGTGCTAAAACATTTTTTTTGTATTGCTTCTGAGGTAGAGCCTTCTTGTTCTTTTATTATAAATATATACAATAATAACATGTTCCGTGTTGTGCCTTTAGAAGCTTGTTATCTCTTTCCTTTTTCTCTTTCTTTTTTGCCTTAACTGTAATGAATAAATATGTACTAATATGTTTATTATAATTGGCTTGTTTTTTATAGTCACGATTGAGCCTCTTGGAGCACCTAACTTCTCATTGCACTCTAATCCATTATTTTCGGTACATTGCTTCCATTAGGTCATACCTGCAGATACACAACATATAGTTTTAGTCGTAACTAAGGATTTTCACCGTTCATAGACATATCTTGATGTTGCATGCCCATTAAATATATGCACCTGCTAGGACTTTATGACACTTGTTTCTATTTATTTGTACACTATGATATTTCATTTAAAGTGGCACATGTGTTTTGTTTGGATTTATTATCTACTAAAAATAATTGTGTAATACTTGTTTGATGTTGAGTTCCTTTTTACTATCTCTTTGCGATGATATTAATGAATACAATATGAACATAAAGGTGAAAACCTTAATAAAATATCTAGTATTATTCGATAGGGGAGTCAAGGGGAATCAAGCGATGTAATGGAAGAGGTTTTGCTTGTCAGGATGAAGCAGATGTGGCTCTCCTTTGGCTTCCTAATTGCAACTCACCTTGGCTAGCAATGGCACGAGCTTTTGGTGATTTTTGTCTAAAGGATTTTCCGCTAATCTCTATGCATGAGTTTTCATATAGACAAATCAGAGAAGGATGAATTTATTATCCTTGCTACAGATGGGGTAAAAAAATGTTAAGCATGTTATTTTCTATTTATGAGTTAATTTCAACTTATCACGATACAATTGCTCCAATGTTGCTTGCTTGGTTCACAATATAATTTTTTTGATCTGAAAATATTATGATACTTTTCTTCCAACGGGTGTGAGTTGACATATCCAACCAGGAAGTGGTGGATGCTATTAGTTCATGCTCAGAACGTTCATTTGCAGCTTGTTCTATTGTTGATTTAGTCAATCAGGCTTGTCAATTCAAATTTGGAACCTCCAAAACTGATGCTGCCGCTAAAATCTGTCTTTATCTCGGCAACCATGCCAATGTTGATGGGTTTTCAAAATCAACTGTTACTAGAAAGGGAGTTGGTTCTGAGTCCAAGCATGCCAGCTCGGTCAGTAAAAAGGTTATTTCAGAAGATGCAGATGAGGGAAGTGAGTCCCAATAAGTGAAGATGAAAGGTCCTTGGAGATTAAGTATATTGAGCTTGCAGTCAGCAGTATACCCACTGATGTTCTGGAAAAGAGCATTACAAGCATTAGTAGCGCGTCTGGTGAGCTTCCTTCTTGATCGTCGGTGTCGGTTCATTTTGTTGAAGGATGAGTGGGGTTGCTATTTTTTGTAAATCCTAACTCAATTTTTTGGCTATAAATTAATGATTATGCAACATATATTTGAAGACAACTTTTCAATTTGTTGAAAGCTGGCTTCCCCATTTTGTATTGACCTATGTACGTGCATTTTTATTATATCTCATAAATACTGGAATTATGTAGCGAAAGCGCTCTCTCTCACTCTCTCCATCAATTCCCCGTCACAGTCAATTCCGTTTCTTCCTTGGTTATCAAGTCACTTTATTTTGATCAATTTATATTTTATGGATATTTTTGTCATCAGAGTGAAAACTTTAATCATGATTGAACTGAACATACTCTGACATGCATAACGATAGACATAATGAGAGGTACGCTTCATATTTGCAATTAAGAAGTATTTATTGAAATTATGGTCATATATAATATGATATATTTTTTTGGGATACTTTGAATAACAAAATATCGATCAAGATGATGAAATACTGATTTTTTTTTATTTTATTCATCAAAAATTATGTATTTTTTTAAATATGTCGTATGAATAAATCTTCACATGTACGTGCCGCACGTACATCACTTGTCAAAATAGCACTGTTAAAGGCCGGCAACTCCAGAACGCGTAAGGACTGTCTCGCCAAAATACCACTTTGAGTTCTCTTCCACTCAACTTCATAGTATTATCATATATTTTTTTATAGCAATCTGTCTGTGTATTGCTACGGGTTTGAACATGTTATAATTATTAATTAATAGTTTTTAAAATTATTATTCTATATTTATAAAATCATATGTTATTCCTTTCACAATGCTATGTTCAGTATCATGTATTGTTCATCGTTAAATGATATATTGGTATCTTACTGAAATTTAATTATAATGATTATTAGTGAGTTAAGTTAGACTGTCGTTGGTGCTATCTTAAATTAGTGTTGGTTTACTTTGATGTTATCTTATCAAAATCCAATTATATACATTTATACATCTACATGGTATTCTCTTGAAAAAAAAAAGACCTCGATGGCACAATGCCTGCTAGCACCAACACCTGTTCTGCGTCACGCACAAGCTAGTCTCGTAGCCACGTATGTTTTCGATAGCCTTTCGACTCACACACCAATGACAACACATGTCATGTTTCCAAATGCAACTCTATCCGCGGCCACACACGATGTTATCCCTGCATTCACATGACGATAACGGCTAACATGCGATATCAAATAATTTTTATATCTTTTCTCATAATTTGTGTACTATTTTTCTCATGACCGTTTAAATTACTTCACAACCATCAAATATGTTCATAAACACTATGATTATAGTAATAACATAGAGGAAGGAAAACATCACACGGATCATCACAGCAGCCTATTTCTGTCTAGAAATTAGTCACGGGTCACCAAGTTGAACTGTTAATGAGGGAGCAGAAGGAATGAAATCCTCCAGCTTCTTGCGCGCCGCACCAACGATCAACATTTCTTTGATCAACTATGTGTGAAGGTAAAAAAACGATTGAATAGAAACAAATTAAGCTTCGCGTGACAATAAAAGAAAATTTTAGTCTGATTGATGAAGGTAAAAAAAAAACCGAGTGAACACAAACAAAGCTGCATGTGATAACAAAAGAAAAACATAATTCGACTGGTGTGTTATTTTGGTTAGAAACCGACTGTGATTAATAAATAAAAGAATTTTCTTCTACTCTGAAATAGAGTACAGTTCTTTGGTTATCCGATTGTGATATAATAAAATGATTTTCTATGTAGTGCCATTAGTTCATACATTGTTTTAAAACCGACTTCAAAATAGATAAGTCAACACCAAACTAAACCAACACCAATAATGATCTCACCTAAAAATCGACACGGATATAGAACTCCCAACACCAAACTAAATCAACATCAATAATGACCTCACCTAAATTAATATAAGTAGTAGAGATTTTTACAGCTAAAACAGACTTGAGCTGACTATTTTGCCCCTAGCATCATTTGGACATGTACAGGAGTCCAAAAATTCTGAAAAAATTGAAAAAATAGAAAAATCATGAAACCGCCAACAAGAGGGTAAAAATCCGAAAAAATTGAAATAAAATAGAAAAAATAGTTAAAAATTTTGCCATGACCTTTTGGCATGCATATGACAACAACAACAATTTTCATATCACAACAGCAACATAATTGACATGAACAAAATATATAGCACATCAATATTTCACATGATAGCAAGAACATTTGACATGAGACATCCAAGATTCATACAATTGATTTCAAATAAACAATTTTCCAAATATAATAAAAGAGTAGAACAAAGAAGATACCTTTCATTGAAGTAGAAATTGCTAGCAACCTCGTCCGTGAAGCTGCCACTGCCACTGCCGCCAACCCCTGAACCAGCGACATCCACAGTTCCAGCCATGGCCACCAAACGCAGTGAGTCGGCGCGCCGGCCGTGCACCACGCGAGGGTCGCCCGCCTAGTCGTCGTGCCCATCACCCGCTGAGCCGCCGCCTATCACCCGCCAAGTCGTCACGCCTGCCTCCGTGGATCTGAGACCGTCGCCCGCCGTGCACGCCCGCATTGATCTGCGCCGGCCGTGCGTATCATCGCCCGCTGCGTGCCCGGCGCCCGACGAGCCGCCGAGCCCATCGCCCGCCAGCCGCCGCGCGCCTGCCAACCGTAGTAGGGAACCCTAGCTCACTCGGCTTTTGGCGTCCACCAACGGGAACGGTCGACGACGATGCGGGATTGTTTTGTTTCCAGGGGTAAAAGAGTCAAGACATATTCCTTTTAGCTGTAAAAATAAAAGGAAAATATGATAATGTTATGAAGTTGAGTGAAAGAGAATTTAGGAGTGCTATTTTGGTGAGACAGCGTTTAGCCGGCCCTTAACAGAGCTATTTTGGCAATTAACCCTGCTTTGGTTTAGGGAGAGCGAGGGAAACCAGGTTTTTTTAATAATTGTACTTTAATTGAAAATTGCAAAATTGGAATACAAATCTAAAAAAATATAGAAATAGATACCAGTCTATCATATCATCGCAATCGAGGGGTGCACAATGCCACGTAGTATCGGTCATCAAAGTATCAATGTGTTTTTTTAAAAAAAACATTTTTATCTAATATTTTAATAAAACACGACCTTAAACTAAATTTTTAGAAACTTACTAATTTTTAGCTGACTCAAAGTTTGAGCAACTTTCAATCACTATTTTGATCTATTAGATCTAGATTTAATAATTTATAATTATTATATAAATAATCTTAAAAAAGTAAAAAAACTCAAAGTAACAAACCATTGATTAAAAGGTTTCAATCAGCTAAAAGGTAGAAAATATGAAACTTTTAAGATCTAGACGTTTCAGACACACAACAATACGATCCAGACCCTCTAGTAACCTCGCACCGAAAACGCAAGTCAACGGTAGAAAACCGGTCGGCTCTATGTACAACAAACATCAAGCGACATATGCATTCTAAACTACATGTTAATAAGGGTGTGATTGTTTTCTAGGGTTTAAATTTTAATGATGTCACATCAATCTTCAAAAGGTGATTAAATATAAAACTAATTATATAATTTGATGTTAATTTATGAGATGAATCTATAATCTTAATTAAGTTATTATTATAAGATATTTACTGTAGAATCATATTATCTAGTCATAGTTTAATTAGGCTTAATAGATTCGTCCTGCCATTTAGAGAGGGTCATGAAATAGGTTTTGTTATTAATTTATATTTTATATTTTTAATTAGTATTTTAATAGTCAAGGTGTAAAAAATGTCTAGATCTGGAAATTTAGTATCTAACCTTTTTAAAATTTTATATTAAAAATGATTATTTTAAAATAAAAATTTCCTATCACTCCTATGACAAATTTTTTCTGTTTAGGATCTGTTTTATTAAATAAATTGTGATTTTTTGAGAATTAAGGACGTATTGATTATCTAAGGACCGATAGGCGTGTTAGGATGGAGAAAGCGACCTATCGGCCTCTTCGTCGGCCGACGCCACGTCACCACCACATAGCCTATTGGTTATTGGATTACAGATTGGTCACTAATCAGTTTGATCATGACCGATTGATCTTTATTTCTATAATTTTTAGATTTGTACTCTAATTTTATAATTTCAATTAAAATAATATTATTTAAAAAAATGTCGAGAACCTCCAACTGGTGGGCAGCTGCTCGGGCGCCTGCATCACCAGTCGGATGGCCTGTTCGCCCTATAGGGAGAAATGATGAGTACAATATAAGAGATTTGTTCATTTCTCTTAAGACTGAATAAAGTAAAATTATAAATCTGTTTCCTATATTATCCTTATGATGCTTATAATATCTCTATATAATACTTATGATACCGATAAATTAAGATGATATCATAATTACAATCTAAATCGTTGAGTGAAGAAAATAAACAAGGTGTGTTCATTCTAGTCTATCGTAAAAGTTCCCCTTTGCTAAGTGATGTGATATGATGGTCTGGCGGCAACAACCTATTTAGCATAAACGACAAAATAGATTGACGAAAATTCCAGTCTTGGAGTGCCATCGTCCACACATTCTAGTTTGGTAGGGTAGAGAGACTCGAAGTCAATGAGTAAATGCAACCCAAAAGTCACGACAATATGTGATTGACCGGGCATAAGACTGATCATATTTATGGTTCTCTAAAATTATACTTTAAAAAAAAATTATCCTAATTAATAAAAATTTTTCTCTACATTACTTTTTTCACACCCGTTATACTCTAAATCACATTCTCTATCCCAACTATCATTTTATACTCTAAATTACATTTTCTATCCCAACTATCATTTTATACGATCTACATGTCAGCCTCTTTTTCTCTCCCTTCACTCTCTTTCCTCGCTCCCCAATCTCTTTCTTCTCTTCTTCCTCCTCCCCGCACGTGCTAGCCTCCACCGCACGCGCCAGCCCCCGAGCTCCCCGCTTCCCCGCGCGCCGCCGCCCCCGACCTCCTCCTCCTCGCGCGAGCTTCCCGCCTCCGCCGCGCGCGCCGCCGCCCCCGAACTCGTCCTCCCCGCCTCCGCCGAGCGCGACGCCGCCGCCGGGTCCCTCCTCCTCCCTCGCGCGCCGCCGCCGCCGAGCCCCTCTTCTCCTTCTCCCCCGCGCCGTCGCCGCCGCCCACGAGCTCACCGTCGCCAGATCTCGCCGAATCCGCCGCCGGGCCCGCCTCCCCCGCGCGCCGCCGCCAGATCCGGCCCCCTCCTCATCCTCCGGTGCGGGATCTGGCGCGGACCTTCCTCCTCCGGCCGGATCCAGGCGGCATCGAGGTCGCCGGTCCTCCTCCCTCTGCCGCCCTCGAGCTTGCCTAGAGCACCAATAGCGGCCGACGCGGACGCGAGAGCAACGGCTCGAGTAAGATGGGCCCGCTGTCGTACGTTGCGTATGTCCGCTACGCCGCTATATTTGGAGGAACCGGAACCAAATTTTAGCGTACAGTTTCGTTTAGAGTATTCTAGTGCAGCTACATTTACGCTAAAGCGATCCTGGAGTTCGGTTTAGAGGCTCCCGGTGCTAGCAGTCTAACTTGCATCGGTTGCGTTGCCTATTGATGCATTGTACTGTATTTTCTTTATCACAAAATATAAATATTTGAAACTTTAGTTCAGATTCATAATATATTTTATGAATCTGAACATGAACATATAATTATATATTTACATTCACTTTAATTAGGTACTAGTAAAGTATTTGTACGTTGTTACGGATTTAAAAAAATAAAATAATTTTTATAATTTAAATATAACTTATTTATACAATAAAATTATTAGATATATATAAATATTTTTTATATAAAAGATTATATTTATATTGTCCGTTGGTGATTTTTAGTATATTATTTTATATGTCAAAAGTAATAATTTTATCATTATTTTTTACTATATTTTAAAAGTTTTATCTGAAATAAAAAATTAATTTACGGAGTACAAAAATAATACTGCATTGCAACGTAATTTTGAAATTGAAGACTTACTCTAATGAAAAAAGTTAAAACATGAAAGTTGTAGATCACGTCAATACCTTTTCTAAACATATATGGATTATATTATTTGAACTACGAAGTTAGGAGATATGAGCCCCGCACAAAGGCCTACGTAGAGAAGTCTGAATCAGAACAAATATTTTTGCATCGTATATTTGGAAACTAAAACTGCAGGATCTAGACTTTTATTAAATATCAAAGTTGTAGGACTTTTTAATTGTTACGAGATAAAGTCCGAATTTGACTAATTTGAACTCCGACGTGAGAGTTATGATATTTGACACTCGTGGCCGTACTGCGGTCCATGGGGACGTCAACAGCGACGCCGTTGCGTCGTGGAAAATGGCACCTTGCTCCTACAGGACGCCCTCGTGATATAGGTGTCGTGCAAGGTGGCTGGCCACCAAAACTGACTCGGTCTAGTAAACGACCCACTATCAAATTATTAGCACCAATCAAGCTCAAGCAACATAACTTGCAAAGCAAAAAATTAAAAAGCACTTCTCGTCGACCTCGCACAACGTACTTACCACTACCAGTTAGTACAAATACAAAACATTTACCCCGTCAATTAATCATCCACCACGTAAGAAAGCAACTGGCATGGCGACGCACTCAGTGAACCTGTTGCTGCTGTTTCTGCTATCTTCCTTCATCTCCATCTTGACACCTATGGCCGCCCGAGCCAACGACGAGGCCGCGCTGCTCGCCTTCAAGGCCGCAGCAATAAGGGGCGGGTATGGTGACCCGCTTGCCTCATGGAATGGTAGCGCAAATGGATATTGCAGCTGGGAAGGGGTGAGATGTCGGGGCTGGAACCAACAAGTGGTGGCACTCAATCTTCCATCTCGCGGGCTCACCGGCGTCCTCTCACCGGCTATCGGCAACCTGACGTCACTACGAATTCTCAACCTGACCAAGAACGAGTTCAGCGGCGACATCCCTCCTAGCCTCGGTCGCCTTCACCACCTCCGCGTACTCGACCTGAGCCGAAACACCTTCTCTGGTGAGATCCCCTTAAACCTGACCTCTTGCATGAACCTCAAGATCATGGCCCTCGAACACAACCAACTCTGTGGGCGCGTGCCCTCAGAGATCGGTGACAACCTGATCGCCCTTGGGACTCTCCTTCTAGAGTATAACAACCTTACTGGAGCTATCCCATCGTCCTTGGGCAACTTGTCATCACTTGTTGATCTTGAACTAACGCACAATCAGCTAGAGGGTACCATCCCTCCTAGCCTCGGCAACATCCGAGGCATCCATTTCTTGAGCCTCGCCGACAACAACCTCTCCGGTGAGCTCCCACTCTCCTTATACAACTTGTCCTCAGTGCACATATTACAGCTGCATATAAACATGCTACATGGAAAAATTCCTGTAGACATTGGCAGTAGATTTCCTAGCTTGTTGGATCTTAGCCTTGCTCAGAACCAGTTCACTGGATCCATCCCTAATTCAGTTTCCAACCTAACTACTCTCCGTTATCTCCAACTCCAAACAAATAAGTTCAGTGGATATGTGCCACCCACGATAGGAAGACTAAGTGCCCTGCTACATCTAAGCTTGTATGAAAACACACTAGAAGCTAACGATAGTGAGGGGTGGAATTTTATCACTTCTTTGTCAAACTGCAGTCAGCTCCACAGACTACTTTTGTTTAGCAATACCGCTTTCACCGGGCAGCTGCCGAGCTCAATAGTGAATCTCTCAACAACCCTGCAAATCCTCCGCTTCGATGGCACTAGGATCTCAGGAAGAATTCCCTCATCCATCAGCAATCTGGTTAACATTCAATCTCTTGGGTTTCATAATACTTCCATATCCGGAGTAATTCCTGAGAGCATTGGCAAGTTGGGAAAAATGAATTGGCTTACTCTTTTCAACACTGACTTGTCAGGTCAGATACCTTCATCTGTGGGAAATCTCACAAGTTTGACTTGGCTGTTTGTAAACGATGCGAACCTGGAAGGGCCAATTCCAGCAAGCATAGGGAATATAAAAAGTATGTTACGACTTGATTTGTCAAGAAACCGTCTGAATGGTTCCATTCCTGCGGATATTTTCAAGTTGCTAACTGTTGCATCATACATAGATCTGTCATACAATTTACTATCAGGACCACTTCCTTTTGAAGTTGGTAGCCTAAGGAACCTTAATTTCTTGGATCTGTCTGGAAACCAATTATCTGGAGTTATACCTGATGGAATTGGGGAGCTTGTTGTGCTGCAAGAACTTTGGCTGGACAATAACTCATTTGAAGGAAGCATACCTGGATCTCTTAGCTATATAAAGGGCCTCATAGCACTTAGCTTGTCCATGAATAAATTGTCTGGTTCTATTCCTAATGGGATTGGTAGTATCAAAAACCTGCAACAATTGTATCTTGACCACAACAACTTGTCAGGGCAGATACCAGCAGTCTTGGAGAATTTGACATCACTGTCGAAATTGGACCTATCCTTCAATAATCTGCAAGGGGAGGTACCAAGAGAAGGAATATTCAGAAACTTTGCTAACTTGTCAATAGACAGAAATAATAAGCTTTGCGGTGGAATGCCTCAGCTTCATTTGCCTCCATGCCAGATAAATTATGTAAATATCAATAGAAAAAGAAACTTTAAGCCTCTTAAAATAGCTCTAGAAACAATCGCTGCACTCTTGTTCTTAGCTTTCATTATTGGATTGACTCAATTGATCTACAAGAAGCTTATGTCGAGGAAGAGCCGTATTCCACCACTGGTTGAGGAACAATACGGAAGAGTTTCGTATCATGCATTAGCATATGGAACCAATGGATTTTCAGAAGCAAATTTGCTAGGTAAAGGGAGCTTTGGGGCAGTATACAAATGCACTTTTCAAGATGAGGGGACTATAGCTGCCGTGAAGGTTTTCAATCTTGAACAATCTGGATCTACTAGAAGTTTTGCGGCTGAATGTGATGCATTGAGAAGGGTGCGTCATCGTTGTCTCTTAAAGATCATCACGTGCTGCTCAAGCATCAATCACCTAGGTCAAGAGTTCAAGGCACTGGTTTTCGAGTTCATGCCTAATGGTAGCTTACATGGTTGGCTTCATCCACAGTCTAGCACACCCACTGTAGTCAATACTCTCAGCATAGCACAAAGGCTCAATATTGCTGTTGATATCATGGATGCTTTGGACTATCTTCATAATCACTGTCAGCCACCAATCGTTCATTGTGATGTCAAGCCAAGCAACATCCTTCTTGCACAAGACATGGGTGCCCGAGTTGCAGACTTTGGCATATCAAGAATCCTTCCAGAGAAAGCAAGTCAAGCCCTGCAAAATTCAAATAGCACCATTGGAATAAGAGGCTCCATTGGTTATGTTGCTCCAGGTAACTGAAAAGTGTTTCACTTCAGATATTATTTATTATTAGTAGTTCTTGTATAAACATGGCATGCTAATCACTACGTTTTTTGCACCCTACCAGAGTATGGGGAAGGCTCTCCAATCTCAGCTCTTGGTGATATTTATGGCCTCGGTATATTGTTGCTTGAGATGTTCACAGGAAAGAGCCCAACAAATGATATGTTCAGAGGTTCATTGGATCTACACAAGTTTTCGAGGGATGCTCTTCCAGATAGAATATGGGATATTGCCGACACAACAATGTGGCTGCATACAATTGTCTATGACAGCTTTACAAGAAGTAAAATTGAGAGTTGTTTGTTTTCTGTCATTGCTCTTGGAATATCTTGCTCGAATAAACAACCCAGAGAGAGGCCATTGATACAGAATGCAGCTATTGAGATGCATGCTATCAGAGATTCATACCTCACATTTGCCAGATCACTTGAGGTGGAGCATGAGTAGGAAGTAGGAACAACTATGCAGTAACTTGCAACAACAGTGGACAAACATGGAACCAGCCTAGCTCTGCCCTTGACAGTGGATAAGTCGAGCTGAAGATGGCAATATGCCTCCAGATGACCCCACTAACCTGAAATGAATGAAAATGGGTACCGCATTCTGTAATATGCTCACATTCTGCTCTTGTCCACAACGAAAGATCATATGTTATAAGTATGACATAAAGAATTCAGTACGATGTACAAGCTATTGTACAATCAATGCCTAAATTTGAACACAGTGTTTAGATTAACACTACCTTTCAAATCCGTATTTCTCTGCATTAGTGTCAGAAAAATGTACATATTCCACTGCCACAATGCACATTCTCAAGATTTCAGAGCCAAATATGAAAATGGTTGATGCCAAATTGTCATTCAAATGACTACGAACAGAACCACCACCATTACAGAAATTCCCACATAAATTAGACAGCATCCACCGCTCAAACAAACAAACATGATAATTTAGGCGCATATTAGAATCTAAAGAGCAATGATATTGTTCAAGACATAGAAATACAAATATTCGAGTTCCTGCTTGTTAGTTGTGCTCAAAGTCAACATTGCAGAGATCATATGACAGTCTAAAGACCAAGGTTTGCAAAACCAGGACCAGACAGGTTTTTGAACAGGCCAGTTAACCAGGAAAAGCACTGGTTAACCGTTTAGCTACAGTACAGGTTCAATTTTCATCAAAACCAGTCTTCCGGTGAAACCAGACAGGACCAGTTTTCTGGTTAACAAATTAACCAACTGGTTTTGAAAATCCTACTAAAGGCATGCATCGAGAAGCAAGCAACTAAATTAGTAGTTGGCCAGAAATGATAAGATTCTGTTTGCCATACACTATATAATCAGAGTCGAGGGTTGGCCAGAAGCACACCCAAGATTTACCAGCTAACTGTGTTTTTTATGTAGCTTGTAATCGATGTGAGAGAAGATCAAACAGAAACAGAACCTTCAGCCAGCAGATATGATCCTGAGACCAGAAGTCATATGGCATTTTTGTTAGAAACACAATAGCCTCATTTGGAATAGCACCAGAAAATCATAAAACAGGACTGGCCGTGCAGAATATACAGGCAAGAGGCAACACAGTTTCTATCTGTCTCAAGATCAGAATCCAAATGACGTTGAAATTCTTTCAGCGTTCTCAAAGCAGCGCACTGCAACTCTACAAGAAACAATTGTGCATCCCCTTTATTTAGCCAACATGAAAAAAAAAAAAGCAGATAAATTAAAGAATCAACAGAAAAACGACCAAGTAAGATGTGACGACAATTTTATAATCAATTGAAACACAGATCAGCCTGCTATTGGGAGTAAGTTTCCAGAGAAACATACATCACTATTCAACACAGATCAGCAATTTCACCATCCAAAAGCCAAGCCGCACACATTATCTCCAATTCACTAGCACAGCAACACCTAGCGATAGCTACTATTCCAGATCCATGAATTGTACACTGTTCCATTGTACAGCCATAAATTGTTGTTATCAAAAACCAACTAAATTGCCAGTTGGCTGATAGAATATCGACAGAATAGACAGGACAGCACTCTACGTTTATCATCACAGTATAGTCAGAGCGAGGGTTTGTGAAAAGCACACCTGAGGTTTGTAAGATAGCTTGCCATCTACTCCCTCTACGTTTGACAGGAAGATCAAATAGAAACATCCTCCAGGTAGAAGACATAATCCTGAGACACCAGAACTCCAGAAGCCATGAGTTAACACGTGTTTGTAAGAGACGTTTTTATCAGCACTGGCCGTGCAAAATAGAGGCAAGTTTCTTTATCATTCTCAAGATCAGAATCCAAATGATGCTGAATTTCTCACTCAAAGATCAGCACTCTGCAAGTCTACAAGAAACAATTGTCTCCCCTCTATCTAGCCAACAATAAAAGTATCAACAGCCTGCAGCCTGCAGGAGTCATAGTTTCTCAAGAAACTTCGTAGTTAACGTGGCTCAGCTATTTATCCATCCAAAAGGCAAGTCCCACAGATTAGTTATCTTCAATTCAGTAGGCAGCCACAGCAATAGCAAAGGACATTGCAATACCTAACATTGCAGATCCATGGATTGTACAGTGTTCTATTGGAATCACCGCAATTCATCATACAGCTAGTTAATGATACCAGACTACACAGAAAGCACCATCCATTCATTCCATTTCACTGCTACTTCTGAACCTACCTCTACCAGTCTACCAGATAAACTGTGCCATAGGCACCACCATCAACTACTACATAGCACTACCAACCTAGGCCGAGGTGAACTTGGTGACGGCCTTGGTGCCCTCAGAGACGGCGTGCTTGGCCAGCTCGCCGGGGAGGACGAGGCGGACGGAGGTCTGGATCTCGCGGGAGGTGATGGTGGGCTTCTTGTTGTAGCGCGCGAGCTTGGCGGCCTCGGCGGCGAGCTTCTCGAAGATGTCGTTGATGAAGGAGTTCATGATGGACATGGCCTTGGAGGAGATGCCGATGTCGGGGTGGACCTGCTTCAGCACCTTGAAGATGTAGATCTTGTAGGTCTCCACGCTCTTCTTCGCCCGCTTCTTGCCCTTCTTGTCGCCACCGCCCTCCTTGCCGGCCGACTTGCCCGCCGGGAGCCGCTTCTCCGCCTTGGGCTTCTTCCCCGCCGGGGCCTTCTCCGCCGCGGGCTCCTCCTCCGTGGGCTTCTTCGCCGCCGGCTTCTTCTCCGCCTTGGGGGCCATGGATGCCGCTCGGGAGGGTGGTGGGAGGCGGTGAGGTCTGCTCGGCCGATTCGATTTGTGGAGATGAGGTTGAGGAGGCTTGTGTGGGGAAGAGGGGGAGGTGCGGGTTGTGTCTTTATAGATGGGGAGGGGTGGGCGCTGATTGGTGGAGACGTATGAGGCCCGGATCGCTGACGTGGAGGGACGTGATGCCGTAGCTGCGCTTTTGTATGGACGGCTGCGATGCGTCTTCCGTCGGATCGCTGGACAGCGAAAATGCGGGCGGGAATGAATTGCGTTTCGGCGCGGGGACGCCGGAGGACCGGTCTGATTTTTGGCGGTTGGGTATTTTGCTTGGGACCCAGCTGTCGGATTGTTTTTTATAGTGTTTTTCTTTTTTTTTTCCCTTTTACTTCTTTTTAGCGTCAGCACGGCATGGGCTGGTAGTCGGAAAATTTTGCTAAGGCCTGATTGCTCCGCCCTGAACTTTCATTCAAGCAGGTCGAGCTATTTTTGCAATTACATGAAGTTAAAAAATTTTATAGTGGGAGAGAATGAGACACCAGGCAATTTTTCCATAAAGATCAAGCAAAGTTACATTCTCTTTGGAGACATGAAAAGAGGTTTGGACCTTTACAGCAATGGCTACAATATATCATGATAACATGCATGATACCAAATCAAACTATAGTACATATTTTAATTATTAATTATTGTTTTTAGTTGGGGAGTAGTAACTCAGTAACTCTCATGGATATGCCCTCGGTGGTGGCGGAGACATCGCTATCCTTGAATTTGAAACAGTCCAACCTGAAAAATAATGGATATTATTCTACTATGCCGTAGTACCCAAATTAAGTTGTGCAAAATAAAGTTATGCATGTCTTTTTGATACGGTAAATAAACACATCTACATCAAAGTATTTGAATAGTATTTCACACTTACTTCCGCATCTGTTTCCCACTGGTACCGGGTTGCCGCAAACAAGTCCAACGAAAACTATCTTAACGACATCTACTTCATGTTCCTCCTCTGGCGTGATGCTTTGACACACATGAATCATGTTGATTGTTCGCACAGTATGACAGCATGATCGTGTTGGTTGATTGTATCCTGGTGCCTTTTCAATGCTTCTTGAGCATGCAAGCTTCAACGATTCTTTATCATCACGAATGCGGTGGTTACCCAAAGCTTGATGCATACAAAAGAGGGCAAAAACTGAAGCAAAGACCAGAAGCTGAACAATTGTTTTTGTAGCCATCCTATACCAGAATGGTTTGATGTTGGTATGGCTTCTATGCTAGCATACAGTTTCTATTTATAGCCACTGAAGATCAAGCCATGCATGATAACAAAGTAATGATCAATATTCCTCCAACTCTCAGTATTAAATTAAAAACTAAATGCCCATGAATTTTTGAACAAATTGGCAAGATGCATTAAATCTGAGTTGTGAAACAAAAATAAATATTTATGAATCTTTGAACAAATTAGAAATATGTGTTGTACATGAGTAGTCAGGAATAACTAATGTTTATGAATATTGAATAAATTAGCAAAGAAAAATATGTACATCTGAGTTGCAAGAAAGAATAGTGTTCATGAATATTTGAGTCAATTATTGGACTTTTGTTTTCGCAAGATGTATTAAGGGTGTGTTTGGCAGGGCTTATACTCAAAGTGCTTATAGTGTTAAAAGTGCTTATTGTGTCAAAACTACTTATAGTGCTTATAGCGCTTATTATAGCATAAGCAGTCAATCTGTTTGGTAAAACTACTTATGCTTATTTATCCAAACTGCTTATGCTGAGAGAGAGGACCACCATAAGCACTAAAAGCTATATTTTGCTATTTTACCCGAACTGCTTATGATAGTACAAAATAGCAAAGTGCTTATAGATGCTTATACCCCATAAGCATTTATGCTATTTTGTTGTTTGGCACCCTAAACTGCTTATAGAGCATAAGCACTTTCAATAAACAGCATCATAAGCCCTGCCAAACACACCCTAAATCTGAGTTGTGAAACAAAAATAAATATTTGTGAATCTTTGAACAAATTGGAAATATGCATTGTATATGAGTCGTCAGGAATAACTAATGTTTATGAATATTGAACAAATTAGCAAAGAAAAATATGTACATCTGAGTCATAAGAAAGAATAGTGTTCATGAATGTTTGAGTCGATTCTTGGACTTTTGTTTTCATATTAACAAGTACTCAACTCATAACATAAGATTAATATTTCGGCAAACCAACTTAATAATTCACACAGCATGCTACTCCTATAATATCATTACGTATCCAACAATCTCTACATTGATAATGTTGCATTACTTTAAGAGTCTCAACAAATAAATCCATGAGCAAGCTTATCATAATTTATGACAATATAAGCCTTCAAAAATAGGTTAGTTTCGGTCATGTAGGTGTAGATACTCATATATCAATTTATATATTTTACATTTAAGTACTTCAGCTTATAAACTCTTACAAAGTCAAGGATATCATTTTAACATATTAATGTTTAACTCGTATAAACTCAATACCAAATTCAGTAGTTTCATTGGCCGTTGTGAGTTGTGAAACCTAGAAATCATGCTGGTCATTGTCTCTGTTCATAGTGACACCGGATTATGCTGGTCATTGTCTCTGTTCATCAGGGCTATTTTCAACAACAAATGGACCAATCTCGAAGGAACTTCCTTTTCTTTCCGAATGAACTCTTTCCTTGGTAATTCGCATGATTTTAATTGAAATAGACCCTAAACTGCAATATGGGCTGACCCATGTCCGATAATAATGTCTTTCTTTCTTCTTCTATGGGAATCATATGCCCTCTTCCTGTTCAGTTTAGGCAATTTTCATGTATTCAGCTTGATGCGCACCCGTGTCAAATGAAAAGGTTACTGGAGATTCAAAGAGCACAAAATCTCATCACACTTCTGGTCATATCTGGTGAGTGAGCCATAATTATCAAGAAACTTCCATGACCACAAAATCAATAAAGTAGTCTTGGTTAGCTGATTACTGAAACACAAGTTGTTGTCCAAAGAAAGTGAAGCCTACTGTACTTTGGATATACTATTACCAAGAAAATATATTTGTTCATTTCATGAATCTATCATCTATGACTGTGGGTTAAAGCATATACAGTATATATTACAGAGTGATCAGGCTGTTTCTACTTGGTAGAACAATCTGTACAAATAATGAATCTGTTGTACAACAAACCAAAAGCTGGTATAATTTTTATGAACTAACATCTCTACAGGATTTCGCTCAGTTGATGCCATTAGTCCAATTGAGCCTCTACTGTGAACAGATGGTACAAAACCACACTACAGGATTCAGTATCATTCGAGCAGAATTCCTGAAAGCAAGCAGCAGATAAAAAAATGTTGAATCAGATCCAGGAATTTAATTGGAAGTGAAAGTAATGCTGTAAGCAAACACAACGTAAACATGAAAATGACCATGGATGTGTCACCTGTGTTATTACAAGTTGTGACTTGCAAGAAATGAGAACACTTGCTTTCCAGGTGAACAAAATATGCTGTGAACTTTGGAATTGTCAGCTGTACATGTGACTGTAAATGCGTTGCGCGGTTAGTGCCTGTTGCATGGATCATGATGTTGAATTCAACAAACAGCATAATCATGTCACAATGCAAATTCAGTTTTCTCTCACCTAATCGATAACATCCTAGCTTATTTGATGATCAAGATGAACTTTTTTTTTCTCAGACACTGATTAAGATGAACTCACAAGCAAAAATGGGTAATTGACATAGCATGCAGATACTGAGACCATGGTTATGCTTGTTGAGACAAGAATGAGGAACAGCATATACCGAAATGTTTTATCCCGTGGCAGTATCTTGACGCATCATAATCAACTTCAGAAACACAAACAAAGCTCCAACCTCCAATTAGCAGGTTGTTTCCCCCTGACATGCTAAGGTCCTCACACATGTCCTGTCAGTGTTGCAACGCTAAATGGAATTAGCTGTATTGCCATGTTAATCAAAGAAATAGCATATACTAAATTCTGTTTCTGTTGAAAAAAAAATGGCCAAACTGAATTCCAAATATAGTTAGTGTTATTATGTTCATTAACTCCCAGACAGACAGACATCTATTGAGGTTTGATTAAGAGATTAAATTTGTCCTAATATGCAATCAGCCTTTTCATCCAGCAGGCCAAATAGACACTATTAAAAAATTTGAGAAATAAAAACAAAATCAAAAGGCACATATTTTTGTATGAAAGAAAAACTGGACATCAGAAAATGACTTAAGTAAAACGGCAAAACACAATTCTCCACATAACAATTATAATAACTGATAAGGACTCTAACAATATTGTCAAGTTAAATTATATGCTTGCAGATCAAAAAGAAAGGAATATGAACTTCACAAACCAGCCAATGCCAGTAGACGGGAACATGAAAACCACAGCCGTTATCAATATACAAAAAATGTTGATAGAAAAGTAATGATTCCAGATTGCTTACCTGAAAATACTACCAGCTAAATTAGAAAATATCAAAGCATCTGTATGAAGCAATAGTTGAGGACTAATCTCATCATGTGGCACCCCAGTCGTGACACAAGGAACCGGCCAATGCCAGTACATGGGAACATGAAACACTGCCCTAACATCAGGTGGTCAGCAGTAAAGCTTTTCCCTTCCTTGTCATCAGAGAAGCACCAGAGAAAAGAGCTCTATATGTGTCCCAGCTTGGCTGCACCCCATTTTTAATCATATCATTGTATATTCCTAAGCCCTTGTCAAATACACCATAAATACTGCACCACCGTACCAAAATATTATATGCTACAATATCAGGCTTCAATCCCTTGTACAACATTTCGTTCCAAAGCTCAAATGCTTTATTTGTATCCCCTGTCTTGCAAAGCTCATTAATTATTGTTGAATAGCTGATGCAATCAGGAAAGAAGCCAATTTCAGCAATCTTGTGCATAAGGTTGATTGCCTCTTGGATCTGTCCAACCTTACAGAATCCTTTGATCAATGTGTTAAATGTCACCGTGTTAGCCAAGCAGCCTTCCAGCATGGCTGAATGTAGAGATTTAGCCTTTTCCAGCTTTCCTTCAGTCGCCAGATAATTAAGAAAGCAATTATAGGTATAGCTATTAGGAAGAAAGCACCCAGCTAACATCTCTTTACAAAGGATCTCTGCGCTGCTCAAATACCCAGATTTACAGAGATTATTTATAAGAACTGTATATGTAACAGCATTCGGAGAGCAGCCATCAGTTATCATATTATCCCAGCAGTTCAAAGCTTCAACCATATTTGCTTCCTTTGAGTGAACATCAATCATGCATGTATGGAACACATTGTCTGGCTTGACACATTTTTCTTTCATTTCCCCAAGTAACCTGCATAAGTTTCCCTTATCACGCTGTTTCAAAGTTGCATATACCATTATGGTAAAGCTAATTAAATCAACCTTAACACCTCGCACTGCCATCTCATTCCAAACATGGTGTGCTTCAACTAACCTACCTTCTCTGCACAATCCATGCATAAGTGCTGTTAGGCTGAAGTTGTTTAGCACATCACATTTGTTTTCCAGATCATCAACAAATTCCTTTGCTTGCATCGCACCAAGCTTCAAACAAAGTACGCTAATCAATGACCTGTAAGTGTAATTATCAGGTCTAAGGCCCCTATCCACCATTTGATCATAAAATTGGAATGTTTTCCTAACATTGCCAACCCGAGAATAGCCTTCTATCATAACATTAAAAGTTACTTCATTTGGTACTAGGGAGCAGTCAGTCAACTTATCAAACAACAAAGCAGCTTCGTCCATATTTCTGGCCTTACAGAGACCATGGATGAGCGTTGTAAATGTATAAATATTTGCTGTTATGCCATTCCTTGACATCTCCCTGTGAAGTTCCATAGCACTGGACAGATCCCCTTTACGACATAAACCAGCAATGAGGGGAGAATAGGATGCTGCAGTAGGTGTTAACCCCTTCTCAACCATCTTCCTAAGAAAACCCCTTGCCTGGTCAAAATCATCCCTTTGGCAGTAGCCATTAATTAAAGAATTGTATGGATAAACTGTCACTCTGACTCTTTTTTCCCTCATCCTTTCAAACATGCGAAGTGCCTCATCCAACATTCCTCTCTTGCACAGGGAATGTATCAGTATCGAGTAAGTTACCTCATTTGGCTCCATGTCCCTGTTTGTCATCCCTCTGAAGAGCCTTTCTGCCTCGCCAAACCTTCCATCCTTGCATAATTTATTGATCAATGCATTATAAGCAAACAGGTTTGGCACCATCCCCAACTCACCCATCTGACAAGCTAACCTGAAAGCCTCCTCAACGAGCCCCTTCTTCCGTAATCCATCAAGCATAATAGAGCAGCTGGAGTCTGATGGCACAAATCCCAGCCTCAGCATGACATGTGTCATTTCTAATGCCATTTCCAGTCTATCTACCCGACATAATCCGTACACTAGAGTCCGATAGGTCACTTCATCAGCAGTAACTCCTCTCTCCAACATGTGATTCTTCACCACCAGTGCCTCATGAACACGCTGATTCTTGCATAGGCCATACATCAGTACATTGTATGGCACAGCACTGCCCTTGATGCCCTCATTTTCCATCCTTGCCATCAGCCCCCTTGCACCGCCTAAATTTCCCATCTCGCAGTAAGCACGAATTCCAGCCGTGTAAACATACTCATCTATACGGACATCAGACTCAAGCATTTCATCAAACAGGTCGCGGGCAAGCGCAAACTGTCGAATCTTGATAAGAGAGAACAATATCTGCGAAGCAGTATATTGTTTCACGGTCATGCCGGACGAGAGCGACATGCGGAGGATGGCGGCGGCGTCACGGGCGCGACGAAGCCGGATGTACGAGGAGGCAAGAAGCGTGGCGGCAGAAGTGGCAGCGCCACCGGGGAAGGTGGCGAGGGAATTAGCTTGAGACAGCGCCGAGAATGAGGAGGACGCAGATGAAGAGGAGGCAAGCGATAGGATGACGGAGGCAGCGTGCGGAGAGGACGCCGAGGATGTGGGCGAGGAGGAGAGGAACGAGAGTGCGAGGAGGGAGTGGGATACCGGGGAGACGAGGTGGGGAGGCAGAAGGAGTAGGAACCGGCGGGAGAGGTCAGGGCGGCGGATGGAGGCTGGGAGGGCGAGGAGAGAGGAGACGTGCGCCGGGGCGAGGCGGCTGCGGAGCAGCGGCGCGGCGAGAGCGGACGGCCAGGTGCCTGGCGCGGTGTGGTGTAGGATGTCGGCGAGGAGCTTAATCATGCCTGAATCGGATGTCGAGGGCATGGCGCTAGTGTCTCCGGCGACGGGCCGGCGTGGCGGTGGAGGCATTGGGAGCGGCGACAGGGGTCGCCGGAGTACGCGCCGGGCCGCCGGCCGTCAAGTGTCGAGTGTCGACAATGTGGGGGCGCAGGCGAGCTATGAGCCTGGTCGCCTGGAGTGTGGGCGAGAAACTGATGAATCATGAATCCCGGCTGGCCGTTAGATCATGAATCGACCAAAGGCATGATACTTGTTAGTAATTCGCTCCCAAGATAGGCGTGATGGCACATGTTTGCCAAATGAGAAATGGTGAATTGGTGAAGACGAAATTCTAATGAGCGAGGAGCGTAACAGTGTAAATCACTTTTGACAAAAATAAATTACATTTCAGTACCAATATGCATGCAAAGCTGTAAGAGGCCTTTTGTATGTCATCAGAACTTGGCATTCGAGTGAACATCTATATGCACTCAACTTCTAACATACGAATATCTGAAACAATTGAGTAAGTCGACATGTGCTTTATGGTCTTTATAAGGCCATTGTTTATCACTAGAAAAATGATTGCATTCAATATTTTATTCAGTCTTGTTTTTTCTAGAAAATATATAAAACATTTGCTTTATTATATTAAGAAGATAACGGAAAAGAACCTACAAACACCCATACAATACTACAACACCACAAACCCCAACACAACACACACACACACCAAAATTATGTATACGCCTAACAAAAAATTCTCATTGGTCTTCTCTCGTCCTTGTTTTGGCCATGTCACCAACCTACGGTAAAAGGCACAGGCACGTGAATCATTCATCTCATAAAAGATAAACGTCTCACATCACTCCACGTTAAGGATCTATATCTTTCACTCCTCTACCAATCGTCTCATGCCTACCCTTCTATAAAAGGGACAAGTACATGTCTCATCTCCTTCACACAGATCCAACCAATTCCCTATTCCCAACAACCCTTTACACCTCAACTAGCTTCCTTGGTGTCCAAGACTAAGAAAAAACTCATTGTGAAGAAGGAGACGATGGAGGAGGAGAAGAAGCCCAAAGTGGATGAGAGGCTTTCGACAGGAATCTCTATAGGCAAGGAGGGTAGTGATGACAAAAAGGTAGAAGAGATCAAACATTTAGATATTTAAGATCTACATCTTCAAGGTGCTAAAGCAAGTGCATTTAGACATTGGCCATCTCCTCCAAGGCTATATCCATCATCAACTCCATAATCAGTGACGTCTATGAGAGGTTTGCCACTAAGCTCACCCGCTACAACAAGGAGGCCACTATCATTACCCATAAGATTCAAACCTTAGTGTGCCAAGCATGCCGTCGTCGAGGGTACCAAGGTCGTTACCAACTATATGGGCTAAGCTCTTCGTTTTATTGATTGCCTTGTTCTGTATATGGTAACCTTTGATAGATTTGAGGGTTTCTATATTTTCTTATGTAAGATTTTTTTATGTAACATTTTTGTGCTAGATTTGGAACTATTGTTTAATGAAATGATGAGTGTGCTGGTTTATCTATGTTTTCCCTCTCAGTTTAGTAATTGATTAAGAAATTGCCTATGACCCATGTGGAATATGGTAGCTACTGGTTTGAACGTTCCTATCAAAGGAGGCGGATGAGGCATGTTAGTCATCGGAGTAGCTGAGCCCGTCCTCACCCTAGTTGAAGGAGTAGACCTGTCCCTTACCGACGACCTAGAACTCGGAACAATAGACGCCATCCCGCCCCTCAGTATCGTCATCGTGCCCCTCGTCGGCCTCGTATCCAGCGTGTGCCTCATTGTAGTGGCCCAAAAGAGGTGTTGTGCGGCATACATGTGCTTCCTGGCTTAATTTCGGGGCCGACATCGACGACCGGTGACAATGGAAAGGAGAGGGGAGAAGGTAGGTGTGCAAGGCGGCGTGGATTGGCAATGACGATGGTGTGGGAGGAGAGGATCCGTGGTGTAGATCTAAGGCGGGAGAGGCAGTGGCGTTGTTGATCTATGACAATGACGACAAGAGAGGAGAGTAGCGGTGACGGACTTAGGGTTGCTGCCCCTTGCGGCGTGGAGCGGGATGAGGGCAGTTGGGGAGAGGGAGGTTTAGGGTTAGAGGATTAAAGCTTTTGTAGATTGAGTGGGCCGTGCTTCTATCAGTAGAGGGGAGAAGGAGAAGGGAGGGCCTCAAACAACCTAATTTAACAAGAATGCACTGCATGAATTTTACTTTGTGTGCTATTTATACTGCTACCACCAGAGCAGGGCGTCATCGGAATTCTTTAATGATAATTTGTGCTACCACGCTCTAGCACTATTAGGTGATCTAAAGCGCTAAAATAAAGTTGTGTAAACCTGAACTCAGCTATATGATTAGGTCATAGTTCTAGATAGATGCTTTAAAAGTTGATAGATCTAGAATTTGTTTTTTCAAAAAAATTAAATACCATGTGTTTCACTCATAGATAATATTTTTATAATTTTGTAATAAAATTGGTCATAGGTTATGACCAATGGTAAAAAGACAATGATATATTAAGATAGAGAGAGTATAAATTAATTATTAAAATAAAGGGCGTATGTCAGTTCTCAAACACAATTGCCAAACTTTACCCAGCTAAAAATCGTTTCGGCCAGATGCGTGCTCTCTATTCGGCCGTCATCAAGGCTGAGTCCAGCTAAAGTTTGCCTTCCAGACCATTTGCTTGATTTTTTTTGTTTGAGGAAAAAGAACAAATCATAAATGATGAAGAATTGATCAACTATTGACGATTAATAATTTTCAAAAACCTAACTCAAAAAGTAATGAACAATTGTCCTTCATCCATAGATTTGAAGTATAATTATGATTTAGACCCTAATTTTTAAATTTTGTGTTCTTAATATAACTTGTCATCTGTTGTAAAAATGCAAATGTCTCGGTGTGTTTCTACCACAACCGTTTCTCAAATTTATGGTAATAACACAAAATTTAGAAATCAGAAACTTGATGACAACTGGACTTCAAAACTTTGGTCAAAATGCTATTGCGTTCGAAAGTAACCAAGTTCAGCTGACTTTTGATACTCGAGTGGCTACGGCTATTAGTTACTCCCTTCTCAAATTTCGTCTCGGAAACACCTTCATCAAGATTGATAAGGCTTCCGAAACCCTTTTGTTTCTCACCTCTTTCAGAAGTATAGCTAGCTAACGGGTCGTGCCAAACCGCCACGACACGAGGCTGTTATAGATTGTACCATTTCTTAACAGGCTGGTACGATGGATCTGTGTCCAAGTCTAAACATGTCACAATTCATCTTACATGGATTGTACTGAGCCATCGGCCCGATGGGTTATCTAGGTTGAGCCGGTTCAAAGTCCAGTTAAATTTTATATACGTGTTTTTTCTCCTAAATTTGATTTTTATATAAAAAATTATTTTTGATTAATAAATTTGAACTAAGAAAATATGATTTTCAATATAAATATTAAAATAAATATTTATAATTTTATAACATTTTATTTGACAGACTATGACGGGACATGCTTGACGAGGTAAATGGGCTAGTTCATAGTTTAGACGGTTCACGTTGAACGGACCGTGGCCGAGCTGACACAACGGGCCTGTGTCTATATCTAGACATGACCTGTGACAGGCTACGGGCCAGCATGGCCCATCTAGCGTTGTGCCATGTGCCCATGTCGTGCTCAGGCCGGGCTAAAATAGCCGGGCCTCAGTGCTGTCCCATTTATCCCCGGCCCACTTGACCAGTTATATTCGCAAGATCCAAGTCCAAAACCCCGTTCCCCCATCCGCTTCCTTCCCATCGGCTTGGCCGCGCTGCAATGGCGTCCTCTCTGCTTCGCGCTTCGCCCCTCTCCCTCCTCTCCGGCCTCAAGCCTAGGCCGCTCGGTTCGCACCTCCGCGGCCTCTTACCGCTCTCCACCGCGGCCTCGGCGCCCCGCGCCCCGCCCCCGCTCCGAACCCTAGCGGCCGTGGCGGCGGCCACGCCGCCGGAGGAGGCGGCGCCCGCAGCGGATGCGCAGCCGGAGAGGCTGCAGCCGCTGCAGTGGCCGCAAAGGGATACTCTGTGCGGGGATCTTGGCCCTGATGACGCCGGGCGAAGGGTGCGGCTCTGCGGCTGGGTTGCGCTCCGCCGCACGCACGCGGGCCTCACTTTCCTCACCCTTCGCGATCGCTCCGGCATGGTTCAGGTGAGTCGTTGGTGTTTTCGCATTACTATTTGCTGCTCTGTGGCTGTGCTGGTAGCAGTAGTTTTATCATTTCGTGGACTTGTTGCAGTCGCTGCACCCTGACGCCGTGTTGTCCTGCTCAGTGACCACTGCACGATAATGCAGTGTTGTCCTGCTGCCTGATCTCTTAGTTGTAAAGATATGAAAGTTTCTGCTGCTGTTGAGCAATTCTTGGATGTTCATGAAGGTTTCATTGCTCTAGTTGTGTTACCTGGAAGGATAATTTCACAAGTATATGCTATCGAGTATGGATGTACTGGTATTGTAATAGTTGCACTAGTACCGACTGCGATTCCCCAAAGTGAATAAGTAATAGACAATTGCCTTTGGTTAATGGAAGGGCAACACAACATCCATAAGCCTGTAACACTTGTTTTTGCACTATCTGTTCTTCAAAAAATATGTTGCTGTGTCTGCTTACCGTTCAATGGTTTTTTTTTCTGCCTGTTTTGGTAGCTTTCACAGTCAATCGAATGGTCGCATTTTTCTGGGAATACTGGTAGTAGCTATTCCCAGAATCTAATTGGTGGTTTAGGAGAAAATACCATCATTTTTTACTGGTGAAGTGCTAATTCTTATATGATTATTCATGTCTATGTTCTTCTTGATTTTTCTAGTTGTTACTGAGCGATGGAGGTCCATTGTTTCCCTTTTCGTTTTGGGCAGGTAACAACTTTGCCAGAGTATACAGAAGTTTACAATACAGTGAACAAGCTGAGGGTGGAATCAGTTGTTGCTATTGAGGGGGTGGTGCGGCCACGTCCAACAGATGCCATCAATGCAGATATGAAGACTGGGGCTATAGAGGTATTGACTGGTAACCTTTGTACCTTTGATTTTTTTTTTGAGACGAAGAAGTTAGCTGCGACTTTTAATGGGCAGAATTTGATATTTCGAGCCATCTTGTTTAGTGAAATATCTTCTAAAAAGCTCCTTTTCTTGTTTGCATTACTTCTTCGAGCATAGAAATGGGATAGGGGAAGAAAGGGCTACATGATTCATAATTCAAATTGTTTCTTCATTTGATTATCATCATTATCATCTTTTTTTCATCCAGAAAGAAACAACATTCTAACTATATGATGTCGTGTTGCTATCATGTAGGTTGCTGCAGATCATATTTTAGTGCTGAACACGGTAGCTCGCTCATTGCCTTTTCCCGTTACAACTGCTGATACTGTAAAAGAGAAATTTCCAGAAGAAATTAGATTGAGGTAAGACATTTACGATCAGCGTTTTCTGCATTATCTAAGTATCTGGAGTAATGGTTAACCCATAACAGCTAGTAATTTATTGTATGGCTTATTGCCTACACTCGCACATGCTTTGACTTGTAAACGTTGTTCGCTTGTTCAGATATGTGATTAGATGATCTGTTTATTGTTACACAGAAGACATGAGGCAATATAATGCTTAGGAAGCTTAGGCAGCTTGAGCACATATGTATTATACATAATACAAAGTTAGTAGGTATTGGATGTATGATATTTGGATCAGGAGTTAACTCGTTTATGTTTTTTTTTGGTGATGGTATGCATCAGGCTCAAAACTGCTGTCCTAAGTAAAACTAACTGGGGGTAGTGTCATGTGGATATGATGTAATGATTTTTGATACACTTTGTGACTGTGTGTATCCTGTAGTCATACTCAAATTCACTTCCGTCTTTTACTTGATTATGTTACTGCTGTAATTCTATATTCCTGTCCTTTTAATGTCTAACAGGGGGCTGATATTATGATGAAGGTTGGCACATGTAGAAATTTATTTAACCTCCAGATATTGATGTTCTTTCCCAAAGACATAACATTCATTGTTCCCAAAATATGATCCCCTTGTTCTGTCCTTTTTTGTTAACTTTCAATTTTTATAACACCATAGCACATAACTTTATTTGAATGATGTGTTTCAAAATATCCCAAAATATGATTTGCTTTCTTTATATGACTTAGTATTCATTAATGTTGTAGGTATCGAGTGCTGGACTTGCGTCGTCAGCAAATGCAGTCAAACCTGAGGTTGCGCCACAGTGTTGTTAAGCTTATTCGGCGTTACTTGGAGGATAAACATGATTTTGTTGAGGTATTCTGGATATATCTACTGCTATGCTAATTGTTTATTTTATCTGATTTTCCACCCAAATACATCTGTCATGTCATCTGATTCTTTAGATGAATTAAACTATTGGTGCCAAAGGTCAAGTGTGCAATGAGGTGTTGGTTCTTCAACCACTTATATAACCATGAATCTAATGTCATAAAAAATGTGTTTGTCATCATATAATTCTAATTCTATTACCATGACTGTACAATTTACATCCTTTTTGTTTTTTGGATTGGTCAAAGTAGATCCATCGTGCATGCGTTCCCCTGCAATGTCATCTGAATGGCAAGGCACTAAAATTTAGATCCATCAGTACTTTCTGCTATGCTTATATCATCTGAATGACGAGGCACCGAAATTTAAGACATCACTCTCAGTCTCTGACTAGCATGTTGTCCCCTACAGTGTCTAGAATTCCTATGCTTTTTTACTACTGAACTATTAATCGTCTTCTATGTCTGAACTAAAGTTACTGCATGTTCCAAGGTAGATTGAGACTCCAGTTTTATCCAAGTCAACACCAGAAGGTGCTCGGGACTATCTTGTACCATCCAGAGTTCAGGTAATTCAGCTGTGTGTGGCTGTGCGCCACTTTTTTCTTTGGATTATACATGAATATTTGATTTATAATAAAAGCACACAATCCTTGTTGCTATTTGCAACTTAATTTATCCAACATCAGATGCTTGTATCGCTGTTTAATGTGCTCTTCGATTCTGATATTTAAGAACATCGACCTGCTATTCGCTTCTGTTATTTGAGAACTATTAGGTTATGTTATTTTGTTTCTGTGCTCTTCGATTCTGATATTTGAAAACATCGACCTGCTCTTCACTTCTGTTCTTCAATAGTGTTTGGGATTACTAAATTGTTTATTGTTCTAGTATATGAAATATGGTTCTAGTATATTAAAATATGTTAATGGAGGCATGTCCCTATATTACGCATCAGAAGTCTATTGCCCGTGCTTTGTTAATGATAGCCTGGAAGGCTTAAGACCCCATTTAGTGGACGTATCTATCTTTTCTAAACAAGTGCTTAATGTTTCCTAATTTCTTCCAATATTGTTTTTGAAGCCAGGAACATTCTATGCTCTCCCTCAAAGCCCTCAGCTGTTCAAACAAATGTTGATGGTCTCTGGCTTTGAAAAATACTATCAGATTGCAAGGTAAGTAGTGAACTAGTGATACGTTTGAAAAGCTGGGTGTTGTTTGAATAATATAGCTGCTATTTTGCCTGTTTTACCAGTAGCAACACTAGTGCAACTGTTTTCTCTTATGACAATAGAATTCATATTCCGACCTCTCCTTTCTACTGACCATGCATTATTTATCTTCTCTACTGCAACTGTTTCCTCTTACGACAATAAAGTTCATATTCACTTTTCTAGCCTTCTGTGTTGAATTCTTGATTTTTACCTGAATGTAGTCAACATAAATTGCTCATAGTTCAAACCATGTACACAAAGATTATTTGTTTTGTATCATTATCAAACCAATTAACTACTCTGAAAATGCATTGTCTGCTTCCTATTAGGTGTTTCCGAGATGAAGATTTGCGTGCTGACAGGCAACCAGAGTTTACACAACTTGATATGGAGATTGCCTTTACATCAATGGAGGACATGTTGAAGTTGAATGAAGAATTGATGAGACATGTATGCTGGTTTCTTCATAGCTTTTCCCCTCTGTTTCTAATGTCAAAAGCATGAGACTACCACTGAGTCTTCCCTATTGCATATATTGGATAGTAATGGTTTGACTCTTTTTAGCTGACTGAGTCTTTTAGCTATTGCATGTTAGATAGTACTGTAGTAGTCAAGGTCTTAGTTCATTGTTCATAAAATGTTCTGCAGCTAGTACTGCTGTTCATGATTGATTGAATGAATGGTGGAATGATTTGTATAACAGATATTTGAAGAGGTAGGAGATATCAAGGTACCAAATCCATTTCCAAGGTTAACATATGCGGAGGCAATGAACCGCTATGGGACAGACAGGCCTGACCTTCGGTTTGATTGGGAGCTAAAAGATGTGAGGACTTCTACCTTTCTGGAGAATGCTTTCTAATTGCATTATAGTTAACTTCTGCTAAGAATCAGAACTAGTACTAGTAGTAGTGTGTTCCTTATGTTCTGTTAGTGGCTTGTTACAGGTTCTACAACTTCTGCGATGCAGCATGTATGCTGAACATATACTAAGAACCCTTTTCTTATTATCTTATTTATAAGATTCTCTCTCTTTGTTTCTAATTTCGTATTCAGGTTAGCAATGTATTTGTTGGCAGTAGCTTCAAAGTTTTTGCTGACACATTGGAAAGTGGAAGCATGATAAAGGCACTGTGCGTGCCTGGTGGTACCAAAGTGTTTTCAAACACTGATTTAAAAAAAGGAACTGTTTACACTGAAGCTTCCAAAGCTGGAGCCAAGGGCCTGCCCTTCCTCAAACTTATGGAGAATGGTAAAACGGAAAATATCTTTGCTTTTTCTGTTTGACAGTTTGTGTCATGACTTGCATAGTTTTTTGCATTTAATTTTTTCTGCTCTCACAGGGGAGCTTGAAGGAGTTGGTCCGTTGGTGTCAAGTCTGAAACCAGAAAAGAAAGAGCAGCTGGCAGAACTTCTTGATGCGAAGGCAGGTGATCTTATCCTGTTTGCCCTGGGCGAACAATCATCAGTAAACCGGATTCTTGGGAGGTTAAGACTATTTATTGCTCATAAGATGGAAGTGATAGACACGGTGAGCATCAAACTGTCTAGAAATGCCGTCTTTTTTTTTCCCCAACATTTTTAAGATGTTACACATTGAACATTGATGAGACATTGTGTTTTTTTGCCTTCATTTGTTATATTATGAAGGCAATAGTTGTGTTTCTACTTTATCTATGGTTCTGATATACTGCATTTGAATTTTATGTTTCTTTTTACCAGTCAGCACACTCTGTTCTTTGGGTAACAGATTTCCCAATGTTTGAATGGAACAGTGATGAGCAGAGATATGAGGTCAGTTTATTTGTTTATAATTTTTAGAAAACCGAGATAGACTATTATTTATTTATTTTTATGCTATTTAGAGAACTGTCACTATATTAACTGTTTTGGAAGGCTTTATTGACACTATGTCATTAGCAAAATTTGTTAGAGTAGGATAGGATAACATCATATGCGATTTTAAAAGATGGATGACTCCTAAAAAAAAATGGATGACATGTTAAAAGATATTCTAAATCAAATCGGGGAATAACATGCAATGACAATGCATTGGTACCCGTAGAATCATGCTTACAATAGATGCCACTTATCCTGAGTGTGAAAGTTGAGTTGAATTGTGTAATTGTGCTAAAACTTATGCAATGAAGATAATGAATGCATTCAGAATTTTCATTGTGGTAAAAGTATAAGATTGCCAAATTTTTTTTTCTGAGTATGTCTATTCTACTGCCTGCATACACACAGGCCCTGCATCATCCTTTCACTGCACCTAATCCTGAAGACATGAATGATCTACCATCGGCTCGTGCTTTGGCTTATGACATGATTTACAATGGGGTGGAGGTACTTCTCTTCTTTTTTCCTCCCTGCCAATCTGTATGTGCATACAAATTCTTTGTTGAACTTTCATTTGTATTTTTATGTGGTCCAACATTTAAGACAACAAAATATTCACCTTGACATTAAGAGATTCTAAATCTCAAGCTCTTTGTTTGAATGAAGACCCTTTCTTTGTTAAAATGGCAAATGAAACAAGATGTGCAAATTGCAAATGTTTCTGACTGGTTGTTATTTAAATAAATGGAAAAGAATGCTAAATTTGATGATATATAAAAACATAGTTGATGACTCTGTCCTGTTATTGATAGATCGGAGGGGGCAGTTTAAGAATATACAAAAGTGATGTACAGCAAAGGATTTTTGAGATTATTGGCATCTCACCTGAACAGGTATGACTTCAGTTATCAACTTGCACTATGTAATTTATATGATTCTGCAGCACCCTAATTATGACAGCAGGATACTTTTTCCAATATTTATTTTTCATACTGTTTGGGCAGCGCCATCACCTTGGTGGTGTCCAATGTCAAGTGTGCGTGTATAGCATTCTGAGTTCCTATGTTCCTCACAGCTCTGCAGACCTTGAAGAATTACCATATCTTTCGTTATTTGGACATCATGCTGATGTTGTTGTTTGTATTTGGTGATGCTCATTTTTCAATGCAGGCAGAGGAGAAATTCGGCTACCTTTTAGAATCTTTCGAGATGGGTGCCCCTCCGCATGGTATGCATGTTCAGTCACTACATATGCATTGTTCATCAGTTTTGCAATGTGGCCGAGTTTGTAGAATTATCATGGATATGTGTTCTTTTTGGTGTTTTCTTGTTTTTCATTAAGTAGCTATTGCTCATATCCGAGCAGTTATTTTTTTTGAAGAAATACCAGTTATCACTCATTAAACATGTGTACCTTTAAAACAATATGAGCTCAAACAATATTTTCCATGCTAAGATGTTTGAATAAAGGCTAATTCTTATACTTGATTTCACATCTATGAAATCATGTGTTTTTGCATAGCATTGTTTTGGCTTATTATTTTGAATTATCAAATGCAAATGCACCTTATTATAATCTTTTTTTCCTCTAGAAACCACCTTATTATTTATAATTTTAATGCAGGAGGCATTGCCTATGGATTGGATCGCTTGGTGATGCTTTTGGCTGGTGAGAGTTCCATCCGAGATGTAATCGCTTTCCCAAAGACCACGACTGCTCAATGTGCACTCACCAAAGCACCATCGGCTGTAGACCCTCAACAACTAAAAGATCTCGCCTTCCCTACCTCTCGAGGGCACTGATTGATAGCAAAAACTTTTGGGGATTAAGGATCAGTTATACAGTGGATCTCTGTTTTGAGCAACTTTTTTTTTTTTGGTGGCATGGAATGTGAATTTGGCCGTGAGAATTTTTTGATTCAACAGAATTTATGTAAAGAGGGTGACTAGATCTGCCAAAATACAGCTGGATGTAGGCCTACCAGAACATGAGATGAGAGGCTGTGTTTTTTCTTTTCAACCTTCTAAATTATGTATAGACAGAAAACTATATTTGATAGAAAATCAGGAATGGTACAACCACGTTTGTTGCACCCCCTTTTTTTGTTATATATAATTTTGAGATGGAGATATCGAGATGCCTTCCATGGCTTGGTTACAACATTTGTATGCTTGCAAATCCTGTACCACCGGTCGACCCACCTAGAAATGCAGCTTCAGTTTCATTTTCACGCATGGAGCAGGCTGAAGTCATTGCATCACCTAATGAATCGGTTGAAATGATGTATACACCGAGAATATGTAAATAAAAGTGTGCACGAACTCTCTTGCTTGCTCGATCCCCTCCCAAACTCTGTATTGAACGTGTTAACCTGATGGTCCAGGAATAAAAAGAGCAAGGCTTGACGATCAAAAAACTATCGTTGTGTCACCTGTCGAACAGTAGAAATCTGGCAGTACAAAATATGGGTAAACACTGGTGATTACAGTCCAAATTGACTCAGCGACTATTGCTTTCTGAAATTGATCACATGGTCCACGAATGCTTCCACTCCCCGTTCGCTTACGCACAATGATCATACTTTCGTTTCCATCGAACGATAGTCAGTTCAAAAAAAATCTAAGGTTTTACACACCACTAGTAGTGTAGTAGGCTACAAAAGATGGTGTCCATGACCTGCAGCGATCAGCAGGACATCACAGGCGATGTTTGAACATAGAAAGAAACCGACCGGATCATATCACAGCATCGGAGTCTACACATTAACACGTAAAGCTAAGTAACAGGCTACGCACGTAGTTGATGGTGTCCATGATCTAGTGATCAACGAATCTCAGAAGAACATCGTAGACATGCAATGTTTGGGCATAGTGAGAAACTACCCTCCTCACAAGCTTTCGATCGTCGAGGCGGGGCACATTGGGCTTAAGCTCCCATGTTAGCCGGCCATCAGCGGCGACGGCGGCGCGGGGCGTCGGTGGCGGTGGCGCGGAGGAACACGTCGGTGAGTACGGTCTTGGTCTGCAGCGAAGCCCACAGCATGGTCAGGCCCTGAAACCGGAATGCAAACCACGGGTTTTACACATCTCCTCCAAGTATAATCCATATGATGCGATGTAATTAAGCATAATCCATATGTTGCCATGTAATTAACGGAAGCAGTAGTATGATGTAAATCTATTTTAGTAGTACAGCACAAGAGGAGAGACGACGGCGCAAGCGTAACTACCTGCTTGTACCCGAGCGGCACGACCTCCTCGCGCACGGCGGCTGGGTCCTCCGCGACGCCGAGCTCCGCGAGCAGCGCTGCGCGGCTGAGGCTGCCCTCCTCGGCCATGTTCCTGAAGGCGAGATCATCCATAATACCGTAGCAACCGAGCCCAGGCGCCGTCGTGGTGGAGGAGGTGGAGGATCCCTCATCCTTGTCGCCGCCCTTGACCAACCTGGCGGTGACGGTGGTGGCGCTGTGGCAGAGCGGGCAGACGACGCCACGCTCGTCCGTGACGCGGCCGCGGCACAGGTAGAGGAACCGCCCGCGCGCGAGGCACCGGTAGAAGGTGTCCCCGCTCCGCCCGCCCCCGCGGCGGGACGCCGCGGCGACGACCGAGGACCCGTCGGCGCGCTTGAAGAAGACGGGCTCCAGGAAGTGCAGCTCCCTGGTCCTCGTCGCGCCGCAGGAGGCGCACGGGCACGCGGAGCCGGCGGTGCGCGAGACGCGGTCGCTGCAGGCGCAGTCCAGGTGGTCGCACCGGAACAGCCGCATGCCGGACGCGAGGCGGCCTGCGGCGGCGGCGCTGTCGAGGAGGAGGCGGTCTGACGAGGCAGCATTTGGTGGGACCCGGCGGCGGAGAGGTTGGGGAAGCACCCGGCCGCGGCGGAGGGCGGGTCCTCCTGGAGCAGCATGTCGACGGCGGCGCCGACGGGCGTAGCGAGGAGGGTGGAGAGGAAGGCGACGGCGTCCTCGCCGGCCTCCGCGAACAGCACGCGTCGGGAGGCGGGGTCGACGAGGAGCCGCAGGGTGAGCGCGGGCGCGGCGGCGGGGATCGGCGGGGTCGCGGGATCCATGGCGTCGAGCGGCAGGCGGACGCAGGCGCGAGCCCACGATTGGGCGGCCGGTGAGGTGGGTGGGGAGTGACTGGGGAGAGGAGCGCGGAGCACGACGCAGCGCTTCGGTACTTCGGTTCGGCGTGAAGAAGAGGGCAGGAGCAGAGGCCGGTGGCTTCGCGTACAAGCGATCGGGGACCCGGTTTGTCGTTTTCCCCAGCTCACTTTGTGCTCACTCTGGTCATTCGGGTTTACCCGATATTTTGGATCAGGTAATTCGGCCTTTTAAAATTTCGGATTTGGAGATATGACACCCGAAAATTGTCCGAAACAAATAAGAGTCCGACAAATCGGGTACCCAATATATCGGGTTCGGGATCGGATAATCCCGATTTACTCAGACTCCTTCCGTTCTGACGAAGAAGACAATGATTCAGTGAGAAAGAAACCAGCCTCTGGTCAGGCCTCCATCTTATCATCACGCACCAATTTTCTATTGGCCTCGCATTGTCGCCGCCGAGCACCAACATCACGTCGGCCTCCCACTCTTGCGCACCTGCCGGCCATTGCAGCTGCGACCTGGAGCCATGATGGCAGCGCACGGGAGTAAGGTAAATGTTTGTGTCGTCAGGTAGAGGGAGGAGAAGAAGGAGCAGAAGACCACGGTTAGCGGCGGCGGCGGCACTAAACAAAGCGTTAAGCGTGCGAGCTAGCTGCTAGGTCAATCCCCCCGTTCTCCTATAGTCTTGTTCCTGTACGCTGTACGTGAGTCTAGTGGGCTTTGATTTAGCTTGGGAGCCAAATAAGATGATGGGCTGAGCCAAAAGTAGTGAAATTTCTAGTGGGTTGGAGCTACTCGGGCTGTTCGGGTACCGGGAATCAAAACCCGAAGTTCTCAAATAAATTTCGGGTTTTCAAATTTAGTACCCGATACAAAGCCCGTTTTTTCGGGTTTCGGGTTTTTCGGGTTTGGTTTTGAGTCTTTTCGGATTCGGGGATCGGGCTCGGATTTTGTGCCCAGAGTGACTTTGTGCTCTCCCTTTTTCTTTGCTCTCTGCAGTCTGCAGTCACGCGTTCGAAGCAGTCACACATTCCCGTGGAGTAGGAGAAGCGAGCGTTGTGCCTGTGCAGCGAAAAGGAAGAATTTCCTCCATTTTCAAATTATTGTTTCCGTTAACTTTTAAATTAAATTTGATCTTCATCTTGTTTAAAATATTATTTTAAATATATAAAATCTTATGGTATATTTTAATTTTTTTTATGATAAAGTAAACTATAACACAGTAACATATATGATATTTTTAATTTTTTAAATAAAACAAATGATCAAAATTAATTAAAAAATTTATTACAATAATAATTTAAAAACAAAAGAAGTAGTAGATTTTAGCGGGCAGAACACCACTCTACATACATTATTCTTATGTTGCACGCCTGGTTGTGCCATGCCCGACACCCTCCTTGGCTTCTTCCTGCTCCCTGCCATCAATATCACTAACCTATTAGCAACCGACCGTGATCGATGGAAGGGAAGGCTAGATCGGAGGCAGGCTTAGAGAGGAAGGAGGTAGTTGAGTTTATCTCAAGTAGTTTGTTACAATTCTTGATGATCCTCTTCCTCTCTTCTCTCCTTGATTTATATCCAGTGGTGGAGCTAAGACTAGTGGTGGAGCTAAGACTTGATAACAGGGTATTCCCAACCATAGAAAAATATTGAATTACATAAAAAAGATCCATAATACTATGAAATGAACATTAAAAATTATTCGAATTAAGATATCAGGCATTCAAGAGAAGTTTGGAAGTTTTTTTGAACAATGAGCAGGAGCACTACTCTTTCATTTAAGAGAGAAAAGAAGTTTAGTACAAATTATGTGGTTTTGGTTACATGGATGAAAGAAAAACAACAACAGCGCACTGGATATGGCAACATTTCAGCCATTTACTTGCTCCTCATGGAGCTCATGCGTCAGCAGATTGTAGGCCAGTTCTCTGGTTTTCTTTTCCTCTCTGATCATATTGACGACCTGCTGTGGCTGTGCCATTTGTTTGTTGAACACTCTTCTATTTCTTTCCTTCCACAAGTTCCACATTGTGTAGATGATTGTCGCTGCTACCTACTTCCTGTCCTTGCGCTGTATGGCCGCCATTGTGTTTGATGGGTTGGGATGTTGGTTTGGCATCTTTGGTTGATCAGGTGCCACACTTGTTTTGAGAAGCTGCAATGTAGAGTAATGTGGGTCATTGTTTCATCTTCTTGGTCACATAGAGGACATTTGGGGTTACACCGTCAATTTTGTTTTTGAAGTTTGGAAGTATTTGATAGAATTCTAATGCATTTTTCTACATCTTATTGGTTGAACCACCTATATATTAAGTTTATAGCTTAAATTTTGGTTATTCCTAGAAATACACAGGACTTATGGGAGCTCTGCCCAACTGCTTAGGCTCCGTTTGGGACAGCTAGTAGGATAATCAAATCTGTGAAAATCGTAATTTTCATGGAAACCGATTTTAACAGAATCGTTTAGAGGAGGAGATGACCGATTGGCAGTTTTCACGGAATCGCTTCTCCTGTAGCGCTCCTCATCGCCTCCTCCTATCTTCTCTCCACGCCAGGGGCAGGACAGGCGGCGATGAAGCTCGGCCAGGGGCGAGACTGGCAGCGGAGCTCGGCTGAGAGGGGCGGGGGCTGTGGCGGAGCTCACCTAGGGGCGGGGCCTGCGGCAGACCGCCCTCCTCCGATGGCTCGACGCGCGAGGAGGCGTGGGCCGTGCTCCTCCGGCGGAGCTGGAGCGCGAGGACGTGTGGGTCGTGCTCCTTCTCTGCTAGGGAGGGGTCTCCCGACCTGAGAATCAAGCTGCGTTCGGAACTATGCAGGGAGATAATCGATTGTGCATCACAGGCAAAATAACGATTTAGAAAGAATCGCTAGCACTGGGCGCCTGTATGGTTCGTGCCCTCCCTAGGCAGCAGGGCGCTCAGGCACACATCATGGTCTCAGGTGTCTGAAATCGGATGCTGAGCGCGCTGTTGCTCGGGCAGCAACCAAACATGCCCAGCTTAAATCAAATAGAATCGCTCTATAATCCGTCCCAAACAGGGCCTTAGACCCAGACGATACCCACGTACAACACGCTACGGGTTCACCTACTCTGGCCCGGCTACACGCGGGGTGGGTTTCTTGGCGCGACGAGACGGCCCAGCCGAGGAGGCCGATTTCTTTGTTGTAGCTCTTGGCGCCATCGGACAGACGGACACAGAGGCACTAACATTTTTTTTTTTTTTTGCGATGACACAGAGGCATTAACATTTTTTTTTTTTGCGATGACACAGAGACACTAACCCAACCGCAGCTCTGCTTTTCGCTTGCGGTCGACGTTGTCCTCGTCACCCTAATCCGATCATTCCTACACTAGCCGTTGCATTAACATACAGAGCGAACTAGCACATGCAGTATATGATGATTACTCGATGTAATGCTTGGTACTATATGTCAATGCAGCATACTACTACATTTCATAGACTTCAAACAGAATTTTCGTTTCCCGAGAAGCTCGACTACAGGGGCGACTGGAGTCACGACCAAACAAAGCATTTGGTAGGTGTTGTGCAGTATTTGTGGCCTCGTGGGAACAAGGATGCAACCTCGCACTCCTGCTTGATCGCTGGCTATGCACTCCGTGGCAGAGGGCAGTTGAAATAATCAACTCGCATTGATATACTACGTCAATGATTGTGCACTATATATTTTTTGGTTTGGTGTTAATTTGAATCGCCAACCTCATAAAGTAAATTTCCCCCATAACAAAATGATACACTTGGTCGTTAAAGGTGTAAAACTGACAACTCGATTGTGAGAGTCTTGGATACAAGGCAAAGTTAAAGGGAATCACATATAGAAACACAAAAATCTCAGGTACATTTTTAGTCAGGACAAATCTTCTTCTTCCTTTTTTTTTCAGATCAAAGGCTCTTCGGCCCCGCTTTTGATTCAAAACCAGAAACTCAGCCAGGACAAAATCATACAAAGTAGTAAGTTGACCCACGCTAATAGCGCGGCTAGGATAAATATTTGACATTTGAACAGTAGATTGCACTTATATATTATGTGTTAAAAAACTATTTTTATGCACATATATTTCTTTGTATTTTTGTAGTGCTTAAATTAAAAGATTGTTATAATTGAAATTTGCTTTGTCCTACTTTTCTACAACTAAAGATCTGATGACTCCATTAGTTAAGTGATTATTAGAGCATTATAAATCAATGGTTGGATAAAATGGTTACAAATTAGTTGTATTGATTTTTTTCATATTATTTCTTAAGTTCACAACAATTATGTTGGGAAACATTTGTGTTTTAAATTTTTGGTCATATAAATTTAAAAGAGTAATCATTAATGAAAAATAACTATTAAAATATTGTAAAATAATATAGACCTTATTAATCTCTCATGATTGCATCGACGACTATTGCTCACCATGATTTTTGCTATCCTTATTCTTCCTAAAACATATATGATGATAATGGTGTAGTGTTCTTGGTGGCCTCGTGATCGGAACACATGAGCACTGGTACAAGTGTTGGCATCGCTTCAGTACCTCGCAGCACTCTTATTCTCCATTGATGCACATACATATGCGTGATGATATTGGGGCTCATGGTTATGCTCGCCGTCATCCTTATTTTTTATGCTCATGTCAATACTGATGCATGATGGCGAAATAATGTAGTTAAGCATATTGTAGAAGCTGGTCATTGGTATGTTGCATTGTCATATGCCCTTGCCACATCTATCCATGTAGCTCTTCTAGAACTTCTCATCCTGTTTGATGTTACTATTAGTGTTGATTTGTTTTAGGTTGTCTTGTGACACCCAATAGTTTCGAGCATTCTCGTCGCTCTCTGTCAAATCTTCCTCAACAGTCGCACCTTTCTCCTTTGGCACGTGGGACAGCGAGCCACAACAATGCTCTCTCCTTGCTTGCTGGTGGAGCCCAAATCTAAATAGGAGGAGCTTGGTTGCGGGTAGATCTGGGCCAGGGTGGCGACAACAAAAGATAGTTATAGACAATGTCATAGAGGTGGTAGCTCCAGCTATTCGAGCGTAAATCTAACTATGAAGCTAGCACGACGTCTAGATCCGACCATTGATGGGTGCCACTACGGTGCGCGTCGGGGATGTAGGTAGCATTGCGGTACATCAAGGGTGGCGCGATGATGTGCATTAGGGCTTCAAGCAGCACAACAGTGCGACGATATGATGGGTGGATATCGTGTGGCGTAGCGGTGCACGGGTCGAGACGGCGGTGCGACTGCTAGTGTTTCTAGACCGCGACACTCTTGCAAAGGTTTTTAGGAGCTCAACATGCCGCTTTTTTTTCCTTTTTAAATGTTTTTATTTCCTTTTTAGTGGCAATAGTGGTGTACACCGCCGCTAGCATCCTCCCATTCTGTAGCAGTGAATGCTAAATAAATTGTAGTAAGAGATTTGTTGCCATTCGAGTTAGATAATAAGGAATATAGAAGAAGATATGTTTTATCCTTTTACATGTAAACTAACAATAGTTTTTGAGTGTAGGCACTCTCAATAAAAATAGGGCTGGGTTAGTTACATGACTATGATTTTTTCAGCCGGTAAAGTACAATAGAGTTTGTACTTATTGTGTTTCAATTGTTCATTAGATATAATTACTGTCACTATCGCAATAAAAAAATGATATTATGTCAAAAAAAATGGTGGCATCGAAGCCAATATGCGTGGTGGGAGATTAGGGTAGGTGCAAGATCTGATTTTCTTTTTTTTTTTGTTAATTTAAAGTTGTCTATTTATTAATTAATTTTATCCTTTTGTCAATTGGAGTTGGATATGGACTCTTTTTTAGATTGATCTAGACCATTCAATCTTCATAAAATCTATCGGTATAGAGCTTCTCTTTTTTAGATTAATGTGGTAATTTCGTGATCGTGAGAGCGAATGTGGGGATTCCTTTTTCTCTTCAAATAAGAAGATAATAGATAATAGATTATGAGGGAAAATTAAACAAACTTCCGGCGGGAGGAAAGTACATGCACCAACCACCTGTCCACCTCTAAATTTCCGACGGCATATAGCTAGATCAAACTTAGTTGTACAAACAGATAATAACACTCTTAATCACTGGAGCAGTCATGCTCCCTGAAAATTATTTTGGCATGGGAGAACCGGTTTCTGATATTATTCACCACCACCTCTCGTTCCTCCTCGTTCTTTGGAAATCTGCATTCGGCAGGACAGGTACTGATTGCATTGCAGTCCTTGCAATACTTATCTTTCAAAACAACTGCCCGTAAATTAGGAGCTCTCTCCATCACGGTTTTTATAAATGACATGTGTTCTTCTGATGCATTAAAACCAATGATTTCGAGCTGTGTCAATAGCAAATGTTTAGAGTGGCCAGGCTCAGAGACTTCCCATACACCATTAGTTCTTTCAGCATAGATTCGCTTTATTTCCTCCTCGTCATCACATCGATGGCCATATACCTAACACATATGGATAATGTCTTTATGAATAAATATATTAACTAAATGATCAAAGGTTCTTCTTTCAATAATTATAATTCATTATTTACAGGGAACTAATAGCATTGAGCATAATGCGAAGAGATAAACTTGGAATTCATGAAAAAAAAATGAAAACTTGGGATTCAGGATCTTGCTCCAACACAGAATTGTGCTTAGTTCTTTTTGAGATTTTCAGGAAGTGCCTTTTGACTCGTATATCAACAACCTGACGACTGACATGGAAATGGTACTCTTTTACACATATTGGACCACAGTTTATTAATTACTTTATTTTCAATATATAATTTACAAATATAGTTTATTACTTTTAATTGATATCATTCTCATGTAACAAATCTAGACATAGCTCGAGGTCAAAGTTTCAAATGGAGGGCATTTTGATGTATAGTACTGAGTTTTAACAGAGTTTAGAATGCAAGAAAAACTTGGATCATAACTAGCTAATAGTAAATCACACTGCCTCCTCACGGATTCTTGTATTTTCTCATGACTAAGATTGCACTGGTACTAAAGCAACTACTATACCACATATACATGAGAAGGGAAACAAACATGCTATTGTCTCACACAAAACCATTATACCCTGTTATCAACCCTCTAAATTTTGACGGTATCATAAGCCAACTAAGAAATTAACATCTTTAGAAACTACTATAAGATCACCCAAATGAAGGAAACCGTCCACAATGCTAACTGCCTTAGTTAAACCTAGGTAGGATTGGATGAAACCCATCAATTTTATTTAGCATGCAACCCCCCCTCCCCTCCCCCCCCCCCCCCCCCCCCCCCCCCCCAAAAAAAAAAACAACTAGGGGCACCCTTTGACATAACGAATCATTCAGCAATAATCATGCAAACTAAGAAAAAGACTTTTTTGAGTTAAAGAACTAAGAAGGCAGGCAAAAGTACCTCAACTTCAAACATCTCGAGCGATGGTGCAGCATCAAGAAGTGCTGTTGTCCATAAAAGGCCAAATCCAACAAAGATATCATATACACATAATTTCCTCAAATTAGAAAATGCTGATGAAAGTTGATATTTTTCTGGCTGTAACCAAATCTGCAGAGATGAGAATAAAAACAAGTTTCCAGTGAGTAATTGACCAAATATTATCATTAAATAGATAGCTGATAACACAAAAATATCAATCAATTATGTGAGCATCATGCAATGTAATCAACACTATATCCAGGAAACCTTCAAAAAGTAAGATACAAATTAGCCAATACACAAATAACCTTTTACTGTTGTGCTATTAAGTTCATACTTTGCATGGGCATAAAAGCAGAGCTGCTAACAATAAACCTAGAGACAGTAACAATAACGGCAGAAAATAAATGGTTACCTTGTGTCCGAGAAAATCCAATGCCAAAGTATTTATGCATGTTGTACTGCATAAAAGGTCACTTAACTTAAATTGTTGCTGACTAGGTGTTATGGCATAATAGATTTCAACTTCCTTGAGGCATGGGACATATCCCCTCAATGTCAGTGGTAAACTTTCAGATATCCAATTGCCACATATGAGATGCTCTAGCTTTGGAAGACAACACAACTCAACTAGCGCAAAAGAACAATGCGCAAATTCAAGAAGATTCAGCTTCGAGTTTGGTGCATCTATCTTGAATATTGAATCAAAGCCAGTATCACACTGATAGAGATATAGATAACGCAGTTCTGTGCAGATATTTGCAAAGAGGTTGTGGAGATCTGATTCAACAAAGGATGCATTGAATAGGAGGAGCCTTGTGAGGCAACAACATATGTTTGGATAGCTACTGAAGAAACTATTCACACAATTAGCATGGTTTACCATTTCTTCAACGCTAACATCCAGAGGGATCCTCTCAACCCCACTCGTGAGCTCTAAATCCTTGATCATTCCATTTTCGATTGCTTCATTAACAAGATAACCAATTTCACTTGAGTAACTGTTGGTTAAGAAGAGGGAAATGCAAAGTCTTTTGATGATTGTCTTTCTACGGGTAGGAACTAACATGCTCCTAACCGTTTCCGTAAGAGAAGACATTGCTTTATCAATATGACGATCCACTTCAGGATCAGCATCAGGTGTATGAAGAAGGTCTCTGATATAAGGTTTATGAACAAAGTCTCTGATATCCATGCTGAGTTGTGTGAGCAACCAAGGAAGGTGTCTCCATCGAGTGGAAAGAACACTAGCCCTCATTGTGGTTCTTAAGTTGACCTTTGCCAAAATGGAGAGTAGAACGTCATCCATTAGCCTGCTTATCATATCTTCTTCCGTCTTCTGCAAAATAACGACCAGTTCAATGTTTAGTTCTGTTTTTTTTTCTTAAAAAAATACTTTTTAGCCTTATAACAAGGCAGACTCAATGCGAATTGTCTTCAGGTGCTTCAATAATTTTGAATAGTAATATATGACTGTTAAGCTAATATTATGGGAAACAAAATTATCAGATTAGGAACAAGCATAGCGATGGAGAAGGATGAAAAAGATTACCGGACTGTTTCCCTTATTCAACTCCATTAATAATCTGGCGTGCCCAAAGCGCAAGTGAGAACCTCAACTACCTAAAGTTCGAGTTCATTGGTAATAAAACCTCGAGTTTCTTCTGAAGAAGACTCAGACGCTCGAGTTAATTATTTACCCCCCTCCTAAAAGAGAAGGGAGAATCTCCGACTCGGATATTATTCCGGAAAAAATCGAGTCATAAACGAGTTCTGAAATACCCCGTGTGAAATTTGACACAGTTCTGCTCCGATCCGGTCTTGACATCACGGCAGCGGCTGGCTTCTCCCGGCATGGCCTCAGCTGAACCCCGCCAAATTAACGTATAATGAAGACCCGGCCGTACCAACAGCTCTTTTTTGCTTGTTGTGCCCAAGTAACTAGCTAGTACGGCGTCGTCGCCAGCATAGACACCGTGACAATCTGACACGCTAAACAAGAAACTTTTTTTTTTGTGGTGGTCGTGATCGGCCGATCGCTGAGTTTTTGGCGATCGTGGCGACGGGCAAGGCAAGCATGGGAGATGAGTCCTTGCCCGTCTCCGCGAATAGGAGCACGGGAGGCGGTGGTCGTCTTCGGCATTCTCGGAGCGATGGAGTCGGCGATCACTTCACCCAACCCAAACAACACGATGTGTGTTGGTGTGGCTATTGGCTTTGTGTTGTGCCGGTGGTTGCTGCGAAGGGCAGCTGTATTAATTTGTATGGACAAACGGTCGAACGGTTGCAGGGACGTACAGGGCGCAAGTGGAAGACATGGAGATCGATCGCTACATGGTTTGAACACGTGAAAGCGAGCGGGAGACACGGTTACACACGCGCAAGATTAGAAGACATGTTGAGTGGCTGCTTTTTTTTTTTTGAACAGATGTTGAGTGGCTGCTTATTCGAGCATGAAGCCCGCAGTGCATCGAGTTGCCATCTAGCTGGGCATCCGTGCGGGCCATGCCGTAGCATGCTTCGGGCTTGAGGTCAAGCCCGCGATATGGCCCTAACTAGCGTGAACCATGTCATACGGGCCTGTTTGCCACGCAAGCCCAGTAACATGGTGGCCTGTTGTCGGCACGGTGGTCCACTGAGAGGCAGCATCGGCGCCTCGATATTGGCTGGTCAAGCTGGAGCAGATCTAGAGCTAGTGGCCGAGAGGAGAGGGAGGACCGGAGGAGCGGCGGGGCGGTCGAGAGGAGAAGGAGGAGCGGCGGTGGCCAAGAGAAGAGGGAGGAGGAGTGATGGGGTCGGCGGTCCAGAGGAGAGGGAGGAAGAGTGACGAGCTAGGCGGCCGAGGATGAGCGGCGGGGTCGGAGGCCGAGAAGGATTTCTAAATTTTAGTGTTGTCATATTAATCATTTAAATATTAAATATATTAATTAAATATAAAACTAATTACACAGTTGATACTAATTTGTGAGATAAATATTAATTTTAATTAAGTCATCAATAGAAAATGTTTATTGTAGTATCATATTATCTAATTATGACCTAATTAGGTTTAATAGATTCATCTCGTCATTTAGTGAGTGAGCGAGTTATGAACTAGATTCTGCCATTAATCTATATTTAGTATTCTAATTAATATCTTCATATTTGATAAGACAAATTTGCGGGACAGATGCACGCACGTGCGAGGAGGATAGCGAGGAGGATAGCGAGCAATCACACCTCGGCAAATTTGCCTAGCAGGAGAGCTTGATGGCGAGCAGAGATTTTTACTAAGTCTATTAGAAGATAATTTTTTTTCTATATTTATAAATACAGAGTCATTTGAGGGCTCTTGTAGATGCTCTTACACTGGTCTCTGAGATTAGAATATCTCCAGTAGTTCCAAAAATATTATACCGAAAACTCTGGTTATATATAAAAAGTTCCTAAATAAATTTGGAGCAATCCTCCAACCACTTCCCTAAAACTCGTTTCCTAAAACATTTTTAAACCAAGCCACGTGGCTCTTTTGGTGGTGCCACAATCGTTTTTTCTCAGTTTCCTTGGCTTTCTGTGAGCTTTCCGATCGAAAAGGAAAAATTAGCTCGTCTCTTCTCTGTATTTGGAGCGAAATTGCGTGGGAGTATGATACTTTTTGAGAATAGGCGCTACTAGATGCCATCGATCTCACCGCTCCCTCCATGGGTTGTCACGAACCCTGTCAAAATCTAGTCACCAGCTAGGCTCTTTCATGATGGCACCGCCGTCTCCTGCTTGCTTGTACAGCTCGGAACGATCATCACAGCTCAGCGCCTCTGAAATGTTCAATCACAAGTGTACGATCAGTCTCTTCCTCGCCATTGCCCGAGGCGCCTGAGCGCACGTCTAGCAGCATCACAAGGCTCAAGTCATGCATGCTCTCTCTGAGCTCGCCTCGGTGCGCGCGTGGAGACGCGCGAGTGCGCCCATGTGATGTGGCACTCATGCTCTTTTTATAGAGAAAATTCCTTGTGTATTATTGGAAGAACTTCCACTCCCTTGTATACTATTAAAAAATTTTCAAATTCTTTTGTATCATTAGTCTAAATTTTCCTACCCTTGTATATCATTACTGTCAATTTTTACACTAACGACTGCTAACGGTATGGTAAAAAAACCTTTTATCCCTCATGTACTTTATATTTTTTTTTCTTTTTTCTCTATATACCACTGAATATAAACTTTTCTGAGTTTCAGGATCCATGCGCTAGAGCAGAGATCATCTAGCTGAAGCAGAAGCAAGTGATTTTTCTTAAGAAAGGAGTTACCTGCGTAAGTGATAAAAGAAAATTCAATTTTGAAACAGGACACAACCTTGTAACCAATTTTTCTGGAGCTGGATATAAACTTTAAATCAATCCTTTTAAAGTTGGACACAACCTTCTAACCAAACACCCTGAAAAATAACTCCAACTCTATAGCAAAACAGCTCCACCTTAAAATTTTGAAATAGAACTATATCAAACAGATCCTTAGTACACTGGCATATCCGCTTTTATTTTATTTCCCCACGGCAGTTTAGCCCATCTCGCACTCTGCCTGTATGCACTGATGTGTGCATCTCGTAGCTGCTCTGCGTGCACGTCCTGCTCGCCGCCACTACTATCTCGATGCGTTGAGTAGAGAAGTCAGGGTATTAGAAGTCATTTTAGAATTTACTAACAGATGAGCCAATCTTTTTTAATGAAATCTCAAACGTTGTTGACAGGGATGGTACTCAGGCAAGGAAAATTAAAGTAATGACTAGCAAAGTGTCCGTATATTACTATGAATTTTTAAAAACAAAACACTCTTTATAATTTAAATATAAATTATTTACACAATATAATTATTAGATATATACAATATTATTAATATTTTTTATATAAAAGATTATATTTATATTACCGTTGGTTCTTCTTAGTATATTATTTTATATATCAAAAATAATAATTTTATCATCATTTTTATCATATTCTAGAAGTTTTATCTGGAAGGAAAAATTAATTCACGGAGTCCAAAAATAGCACTGTATTGCAACGTGATTTTAAAATTGAATAATTGCTCTAATGGAAAAAGTTAAAACATAAAAATTGTAGATCTCGTTGAGATCTTTTTAAAATATATATGGATTATATTATTTGGACTACGGAGCTAGAAGATATGGACCCTGCATAGAGACCTACGCAGATGAGTTCGAATCAAAATAAATATTTTTGCATCGCATATTTGGAAATCAAAATTACGGGATCTGGACTTCTGTTGAATATCAAAGTTGTAGAACTTTTTGATAGCTACGAGATGGAGTCCGAGTTTGGCTTATTTGAGCTCCGGACATGGGATTATGATTTTTGAAATTTGATATTTGATATACAAGGTATGAAACCGATTTAGATTCAATCTCTAACTTTGTGGACATGAAGTGAATGATTGTACCTTAATTAATTAAAATAATAATGATACATAGGAGTCTCAAAGTTTTTTGGAAAAAAATTCTGTGCGTCCGGGTCGTATATAAGCACTGTGCGGACTGGGTCTGGATTATTGCCACGTGGACTCCGCTGGCCATCTAACGTCGAGCGCCGCGACGGCTTCCGCCTAGGTCTCCTCGGCTCCTCGCGATGCTAGTCACGTCCACGGCTCGGCTTAACTGATCATTCTAGCCATCTTAGGAGTCGAGACGGAAGAAAAATAGAAAACAAAACAAAACGACTCCACATCGGCGCCGCTAGTTTCTGACGGTGAACGTTGCAAGCCTAGCGAGGCTCCACCGTCAAGGTCATTGCCAAAACGCTCATGCCATCCGACTTTGCATTGGTACCGATCAGGACGTGGTCGCCGTGCAGCCAAAGACGACACACACGAGCAAGTATCAATTGTTAGTGCTGAGTAGGTTACTGTTGAATCTATTGTAGCCACGCTGGACATGAGAAATAACCCATGTACATGCAGGTCACCCCCCGCACAAGGACGATGGGGTTGACATGCTACAGCCGTCCGGGATTGTGGAGTTGATGGGGAGAAGACAGAGCATACTATCCCCATGGAAGGAGACATGGATGCAGATTCAAGTTTTTGCGTTCATAAGGGGAGATGATCCCCTTTCTTCGTGGCTATCGCAGATGCGGTGGTATAGACGTTAGACGACGGAGGCGGAGCTGGATGATCACAACAACGACTGCGGTAGATGTGCGGGCCATGTGTGGCGCAGGAAGGGAGGAGACGAGCTAGGATGGAGCTGAGCCGATAATGCGCTGGAGCCGATTGAATCGCTTGGAGCCCAGTCTACCTGTGCTATCGTCGGATCTTCCTAGACGTCCACGCGGCGGAAATCTGAGATGGGTTCGCACAGCTGTGCTTTACGAACCGTCCGCAGCTAATTTTTTTCCGTTTTTTGATGGTACACAAGGAATTGAAAGTTTTTTCAATGGTACACAGCGAATTTTCTCCTTTTTATACCGGGCGCGCCGTCGCGGCATGGTCACTTGCCTTTGCCAAACACCAAGAAAGGAAAGCCAGCAAGATGGCAACCAGAGCCGCAGAGGCCACCGCGCTTAGCATGAAGCTGCTCATCGACAGGAAGGCGCAGCGCGTGCTGTTTGCAGAGGCGAGCAAGGAGGTCGTCGACTTCCTCTTCTCCCTCCTCGCACTCCCCGTCGTCACCGCCGTCAAGCTCATCGGCGCGGAGTCCATGGTCGGCTGCGTCGGCAACCTCTACACCAGCGTGGAGAAGCTCGACTCCACCTACGTGCAGGCCGGCGCCGCCAAGGAAGCACTGCTCTGCCCCACGGTGGTCTCGCCGACCGCGACCACCAACAGCAACTCCCTCCTCGGCCTGCCGCCGCCACCGTCTGGCCAGCAAAAGACCTTGTACAGATGCACTTACGGCAGCAGCAGCAGCAGCAGCTGCCGCACCTACATCACGGACGTCTATGGTAAGGCGTGCCCGGCCTGTGGCTGCCAGATGGTGACGGCGGCGCAGTATGTCACGTCGGCTGGGTCCGGCGCCTCCGGCACGGCGGTGCAGCAGAGCACCGGCGGGAAGGGGTTCGTGCAGGGCATCGTGACGTACACGGTGCTGGACAACCTCACCATCTCTCCCATGTCCGCCATCTCCAGCATCACCCTGCTCAACACCTTCGAGGTGACAGACCTCGCCGCCCTCCAGGAGAAGAACGTGCTCCTGGGCTACAAAGAGGTGATCGATCAATGGTTCTAGTATTTCAATCTTGTTCTTCTTCCCTGTCATGTTGCAGTGTACCGATTCTGAAACGTGGTTATTTCGTCGTTCCTGAATCCTCATGCTTGAACACTGCTGGGTAGGCTGGGCTGCAACACACAATTGAGTTAGCACGGTCTTTTGCCCACGAGGCGTTCGTGCACGGCAACACTGATTAATACAAAGGCGACCGGGTGGCTCGTGATGCTTTAATTTGGGAGGAGTTTTACTATCCAAAATACTGACCAGTACTTTTAAGAAACTACTGACCAGTAGTTTGATCTAACGGTATTGATTTTATAATCTAAAATTATAACTACTGGTCAGTAGTTTCTCAATAAGAGTTGTTGATTTATAGTAATTAATTTTTATTGTTATAAATAAAGTTATATTAATAATCTGATTAATAACTAATGTTTTATATTTTTTAAGATAAACTAGCATTTTAATGGTTTGATAGACTTAATATTCTATCATGAAAATAAACATAAATTTATTAATTAATAGTACAATTAAGAAATTATCCTCAAACTACTGGTCAGTAGTTTTACAGTATTTTGGACAGTAAAACTCCTCTAATTTGCGACCCGGGTGGTATTTTGTGCCGCTTGAACTAGTTTGCTGTTGTAATGGGAATGTGTGATTCCGTTGGAGAACTCTCTCTTGGATTGAAGTTAAACAGATGCAGGAAATAATAGCTGCTGTCATCTCTGGCACTCCTTGGCTCCTTGCTATACAAGTAGTGGCGCGTCGGTGTTTTGTTGCAGCGTGTGATCTGTGATTCCACAACTTTAGCAGTCAGTTCTTTTGCATCCGGTACGGTGCTCGTGCACGGTGTCACCGATCCTGCTTCCTTGGTGGTGGTGCTTTAATTTACTTCATACTTGCCTTATACCAATTAAACAGAGCACCTAATTGTTTGCTGTGATGTACTCTCTCCGGACATTTTTTTCTTGACGTTCGGACAGAATTCCTAGTTCATTTTTAAACTAACTAGCCAATTTGTCCGTGCATGTGTGCACGGGCTAGCCATCTTTGAGCTAAGTTAGCACTGACCGCTAGACACTTGAGTATAACATGTATTAAAATGATTGTAGACACAAGAGTTTAGTGATTTGTTTAACCAATGCAGTATATATATGTTAATAAGTTGTTAGTTAGTGTTAAGAAATAATTGTGGTGGTTTACCATTTTAAAAAGAAACTCCAATTGCATTTCGCTTGTTCTATGAAGCAATTGTGGTAGTTTACCTATGAAATATTTATTTAGTTAGTTAATGACAATAAGGCATAGGAGATTATTCTAATAACAACAATTTATAAAAAAATTAATTTAATTTTGTTTATTTAGTCTAGGAAGTCATTGGGAATTCTTTCTTTGGTGTTAGTGAGGGTATCGGACTAAGAAGCAAAATCTTCAGGCACAGGGCCACGTGCTCGACCGAGTTCAAAAATCATAATTCCATCTACCTATTTTTGTATAGCCTCTCTCACTACTGCTGAGTAATAAAAATGTTAATAAAGAAAGAAATCTGCAAGTTAAAATTGTACTGGTTATAGAATTGGATCTGTTATTATGTGTATAATCCTCGCAAAAAAATGTTATTATGTGTATAAGACTCAGAACACATCTGCTTGCAGACCAAATAGACTATGTGCATATGTAGTTGTCAAATAGTCTGCACAATCATAAGGCTACCTATAAGGAAACTGTTTTGGTTCAGTCGTTGTGCTAATTCAAGTGAATGAAACATTATTAACTTTGGTTATGTGACAAAACTTATATTTTTACAAATTTCACTTGATTATTTTTTTTTATAAAATGCTTTAGTACTGTACATGACTCTCCTAGACATATTTCCTTAGCATGGTTGTGCATACTATACTAGAAACTAAATCTAATGCTGTACTAAAAAAAGAGTACCTTAGGCTGAGTCCAACAGACAAGGCATCGGAGAAGACAAATTAAAAATGCATAGCCGTGTGAACTGTGCTTAGCTTAAACCTGCACCCAATAGACCATGCAACCGCAGGAGCCAAAATGCAACGGAGGAGAGAGGAGACGTAAAAATAGACTCCCTCTCTCCTCAGTGCATATTCCACCAGACAAACCGTCACTCGCAGTAAGCGCAGTCAACTCCGGCGGAGCAAGAGAGACGGGTGAGGTCAGGCCTGAATAGGAGGGTCGAGTTGTGCTCCGACGGTTGGCGGAGCAAGAGAGACGGGTGAGGTCTTGGCGATGCCCTGCCACGCTTGCCCCTCCATGCTCGTCTGTCAAAGCCTCTCCTCTAGCTCGGTGTCGTGGCATAGCGAGCGCTGCAGCTCCACCTCCGTGTTGCGGAGCCGTTGCGTGGCCGCGGTCTCGAACGCGGGAAGGAGGACGAGATGCGTGCGGCCCGGCGGCGCGCGAGGTGAGTGGCCACGGTGGGAGAGTGCGGGCGTGCGGCCCTGTGGCAGGCAGGGCGAGCGCGGAGCGGAGCGGACGAGCTCGGCATGGGTCGAGGCGAATGGCGAGCGGCGGTGGTGGCGGAGGTCCATTTGCCTCTCCGAACTGGTATTGCTGTTGGAGTTTTCACTAAAAATTTCTTCTTCTTGTCACTGTTCATGCCGGACAAATTTCGTTTGCCTCTCGAAAATGCCTCTTACCTGTTGGAGTTAGCCTTAGGCACCAAAAATTGGTACCACACATTATTTTTAGCCTCACACAAGTTATAATTTATATGCCACAAGTTATATATCTTGATATAGCCTTTTTACGATGTTTTGTGTTTTTACAAGTGACACAAGTTAGTTTATATGCCACTTCCTAAAACATCAAACACCGTAAAAAGGCTATATCAAGATGTATATAGATTTATTGTGATTTGCATATTGAGCTTCCCAGTGGAGTTCTATGTCATCTTTGTAAGATACCACTTCCAAATGCTATGTGTTTTGTTAGAAAAAAAATTGCACTAACCAAGAACAATAAGAAAATGATTGTAGTAGGTACAAAATATAGCATGAACTTACGAACATATATAGTTTCTTCAGCATGAACTATATCCAACCAACCAAACACAAACACATATAGTTTCTTCAGTCAAACGTTGATTTATGCATGCTAGTAAACTCCCATACCTGAATCTCACTAAATGTGAATGCCATGTGAAACTTGGGTCATAAAAGAAGTGTAAATTTCTATACCTCAAGAGGATCGCGCTTGGTGCAATGGCAGCTCGTGGACCAACCCATCCTTGTTTTGTTAGCAAGATCCCATCGTTGTAGGGCCCTGCTGCGTGCAATATATTTGATGGATTAATTGATTACTTGACTACGTCCAATATCCTGGCAACAGCACGGCGGCAAGTAGGTTAGAGCGATAGGCTCATCGTCACCAGAAATCAAATGCATGGACGCGTGCTGCTCGTCCGCATCCTCACGATGGTGCCGTTGTGTCTGTGATTCAATCAGATCTTGGAGTATCATGAGGCAGCGATGGCAGTCCTGGAACTCATGAATTTTGACGTGGCTCTCGAAGGCATCTCGCCGGCGATTAGATTCTAGGAGAAACTCAGTTTGAGCATCCTGTTACACTATGCTGCCGCCGCCAAAGCTTGTGAACAATCGATTCCATAAACAATGCCGTATTTGGGATTTTGTTCCCAGGATCAGTACGAATACGTGGTGGATGGGTGTACTTAAGATGGATGGGTCTGATTTAACTATAATCTAGTTTAAGAGACAAATGTTTTGTTTTTTTCTGAGAATTTCTAGCCTATTTTTCTTTTTTTCTACATACCATAGTGAAAAGTTCATCTTCTTTTATTATTAAATAGATTTCCTTGTTAGTTCATTTTTGAACTAATTTCCTTGTCCTAACTACAACAAAAAACATCCGGAGGGAGTAATAGTAGTCTTTTGAGCTGAGCTGAAATCAGATGGTTTCTGCTCTCACATTGCACTTGTCGCTGAACCAGATGAAGTCAAGTCTGCTAGGAAGGTACTTAGGTTCCGGTGTAGAGAGCTCGGCAGGCTTGGGTGTGCTCGTTGAACTATTTACAAATAATCCTGTGTTCCATCCTCATATTTGCCGTATGCATTTGTGGGAGAAGAGGGCCCGTATGCATTTCCCTCTGACTATCAGCTGCTCACAACGGTTGAGGTAGGTGATAGACGCTCTACCTCATTCTGGCACGACTGCTGGCTCGCGGTCGGACTACTTGGCAACACGTTGCAGGCCCTCTTCTCGCACGCTCGTCGCCAAGAAGCTTCAGGGCATAGCGTCATGGCTGCATCATTGCGGGCTGCTTTTGCGCCCCCCTCCCCCCACGCGTGATGCTCATCGAGATGCTTGCTACCATACAACTGATAGATGATCCAGATGTCTCAGGAAGTGCCCATGGAGGACAAAGCGCGTCACCTCAGCTCATAAAAAAAATTACAAGTTAGTTATCTCTAATGGCGAGGGATGTGAGTACTACAAGTTCATTAGGGAACACCGTGCGCCGATTGGGGTTAAGTTCTTCGGATGGCTACTGGTGTAGAATCATATTCAGACTAAAGTAAACCTTCTCAAAAAATATTGTATTGACTTTGACACGTGCGAGCTTTGTAGGACACACACCGAAAGCTCTGCGCACCTTCTTGTTGGTTGTGTTTTCTCCTCTGGTTTCTGGCACCAACTCGGCATCACGCTTGGGGAAGACCATATGACCACCTTATGGTAAGTGCAGCCGCCACACGGTGTCCTCTCCCTACACTTGAATACTTTCCTTCTTTGTTGTTGGCGAATATGGAAGCACCGTCATGATGTTGTCTTCAGGTCGTTGTCCCCATGCTACACCCGCCTCTTCGTAGGTTGCCATGACGATGCGGAACTATGGTCCTATCGACTGTCACTCGATGATCGTTATATAGCCTATAGCTAGGTAACGATATTCTACTCTTGTATCTCTATTATAAACATCTTAAACGATGTGTAACAACATGCTCACGTATGCACTTTTAATGAAATGAAAAGGTGGGGATGCTCTCCCCTCCCAAATTCCTTTAAAAAAAATTCGAATCATGCTGTGTGTTTTGATGACCTATATATCGTGCTGTGGTTAACGGTTTGGTTAAGCTTCATTGGTGATCACTAAATGCTTCAACGAAGCTGATGGGTAAAGAAGGGACGCGCCACACTCAACTGCTTCAATGACTGTATGACACCCTGCTTTTAGGGGTGCACTCTGTAAATTTCTGTAGCTCAATGACACTATGCTTTTGTCGCAATTTTTCTCAGAAGTTAATTTTTTGGACTAGAAACATAACCAACCAAACTTTGACATGAGAAATGATCTTAACAAGTGGGGCAAAATCAACTGGACCTAATGTGACCAAAGCTGTAAATTAAACCCTTGAAGCACAAAGCTAGAAAACACTACTCTTATTTGTGGTAATTAGAGGGTGAAATTCTAGATCATTAAAATATTTATCTTTGGATATAGATGAGACAGATGAATTTAAATCTAACAATAGTGCCTTGTTACATGGTTTAGCCACGGAGCCATACCATATGAACATGTATAAAGATGTGTTTTGTTTTACATTTTCCATGTATGGATGCTACATATACTCTCTCCGTCCTAAAATAATTGGCATTCTAGCCTCAACTAGTTTTTTTTTAAAATAATTGACATTCTCATTTCTCGAGACACTTTTCTCTCTTTCCAATACACCTCTATATCTATCTCTCTCCTCCTTGTTTTCTGCGTACCTACTTTATTCCTTCTCTTCTTAATCTCCGTGTCGAGGACTAAAATACCAAATATTATGAGACGGAGGGAGTATGTGTTTTTTTTCTTTATAGACATGACTATTTTTTTTCTATAATGGACTATAGTATTTACCAACCCTTCTTTATCACATCACACGAAAAAAGGACAATTGAACAGTGTCTTGCATAGCAACTGTCATGGCTCACACAGACTTTAAACTATTCTTGAATAATGGTTGCAAGAGCAAGGGTAATTTATTCAGATATTATCTCTCTCCTCTATATACTACTACTACGAAAAAATGGACATTTCTAATGCTCTCTGTCTATGAGCTAACTACTATAAATAAATCACAGTTAAGCAATGCCAGTAGCACTTGAAAGAGAAGTGTTCACGATCAAATTTTATTAAAATCCTCTAATTTTGAAATCATTTTTTTCTTCTAATGGTTTGATTAGAGAAACTTATTACTCCCTCCGTCCTAAAATATAAGCATTCTAGGATGAGAGAGGATGTGTCCAGATTCTTAGCATGTTCTATATATTTGGACATCAGAAACTAGTGACCAGATTCATTAAAAATGTTATAAATCTAGATCAAAGATTAAAATATTTATATATTAGGACAGAGGGAGTAGTTGTTACAGCAACCGAACAAGTACGGGCTTCACGAAGTAGTCAAAATCACAGTGCACAAGTATTTTCATTGCGTCAGCGTGTGTTTGACCACACGCCAGCAGCGCGCAACCCGCGTACGGCGTACGTCCAATTTCATCCACAGTAAAGCGCGCGTCACACACGTCTTGCGCGCTTGCTATTTCATTTCATCAGTGGACCAGTGGAGACGTGCGACCAAGAGCACCAGTGCTCCCACATGTGTCATGTGTGGACGCTTATAAATTCGTGCAGTTAGTCATTGCCAATGCATCCATTCTGCCGCGCTTTCTCCCAACAAAGAAGAAAGGTAGCTAGCGAGCTCGAGCAATGGCGACTACTGCCACCAACACTGCCACCACTGGGCTTAGTTTGAAGCTCCTCATCGACAGGAAGGCGCAGCGAGTGTTGTTCGCGGAGGCGAGCAAGGACGTCGTGGACTTCCTCTTCTCCTTCCTCGCGTTGCACGTCGGCTCGGTGGTCAAGCTGCTCGGGGAGGAAGCCATGGTCGGCAGCGTGGGCAACCTCTACGCCAGCGTGGAGAAGCTCGACGCCGCCTACGTCCAGCCGGGCGTGGCCAAGGACACACTCCTCCGCCCCACCACGCTCTCGCCGTCCGTGACTACTAGGAGTTCCCTCTTCCGCTTGCCGGCACCAACGCCGGCGCCCACACCGGCGGCCAGCCCGAAGAAGTTCTTCAGGTGCAACAATGGCGACCGTTGCAACTGCCAGGACGGCTATTACGGTAACAGGCACGCGAGCTTCCACAACTATGTGAGTGACACTCGCGGGACGACGTGCCCGTCGTGTGGAGGCCAGATGAACACGGAGGTGGAGTTCGTGTTGCCGGCGGGGTCTGCGCCACCGCCTGTCGAGAAGGCGTCGTCGGCCGGTGGCAAAAAGGGGTTCGTGCAGGGCATCGTGACGTACACGGTGCTGGACAACCTCACCATCACGCCCATGTCCGCCATCTCCAGCATCACCCTGCTCAACACCTTCGAGGTGACAGACCTCGCCGCCCTCCAGGAGAAGACTGTCCAGCTCGGCTATGATGAGGTATTGGCTTGCTTTTGTTTCATTTTCCCCATAAATCTTATTGCGCTGTGACACTGTCTAATAACTCACTTTTCGTTTGCAGGGTTTGCAAATCCTCAAGGCCTCGCTGTTTCACTCCAAGACTGTCCTCACCGATGTTTTCCACCGCAACAAGGCAGCAGGCTCCTCCGGTGATGCTTGACGCGCTGATTTGGTATCCTGTGCGCCTGACATGGAAAATGGACATCAGGACAATTTGGTAGCTTTACCGTGTCCATCTTATTCAGGCCTGTTGGGCTTTTGTGATGCTTGTACTGTGGCGTCATCTTTTGGACATGCATGTTGTAATGGTTAGAGTTAGCTTCCGCTCCGTGCGATCTTATGAACTTCTAGTTTACATGTTGTAATGGTTACAGTGAATAAGTGTGTTTGTCACTGATTACAGTCGTTATGTTTTGGTCTACAGTCTTTGTGATTACTTCTCTCTCTGATTCTTGTTTTGTGGAGCGACGCACGCAAGGTCACACAACCACACAAGGAGAGTATGTAAGCAGCAGGGGGTGGCACGTACGAGGTCGCCGCATGCTGTATGATCACGGTCGTGTACGGCGCCCGCCATAAAATCTTTTGCTTGTTGCGCCAGCTTTGAACACGCGTCCCTTCCATCCCATTCATCCACGGTTCTGTTTGGCTGTTTTCGTTTTCACCCCTCTAATTTTTAGACCTGTCTAATCGAATAATTTGATACTAGTTAGGAGTATTAAATATAGATTATTAATAAAACCTAATTCATAACCCTCCCTCTGAATGATGAGACAAATCTATTAAGACTAATTAGGTCATGATTAGATAATGTGATGCTACAGTAAATATCTCTCAATGATGACTTAATTAAGCTTAATGAATTTGTCATACTAATGCGTATTCAATTCTGTAATTAGTTTTATATCTATTATCTTCTTATTTGAAGAGAAAAAGGAGTCAACACGTTCGCTTTCAGGATCACGAAATTACCACATTAATATAAAAAAGAAAAATTCTAGACCGTTAGATTTTATGAAGATTGAACGATCTAGATCAATCCAAAAAAGAGTCCATATCCAACTTCAATTGACAAATAGACCAAATTAATTAAGAAATAGACAAATTTGGATTAATTAAAAAGAAAAGAAAATCAGATCCCCACCCACCCCCATTTCCCTAAACTCCAATTGACAAAAGGATAAATTAATTAATAAATAGACAAATTTGGATTAATAAAGAAGAAAAGAAAATCAGATCCCCCACCCACCCTAATCTCCCACCACGTATATTGGCTTCCCTGCCACCATTTTTTTTTGGCACAATATCCTTTTTTTCATTGCGACGGGGATAGTAACTATATCTGATCAAGAATTGAAAAATAATAAGTACAAACTCTATTGTACTTTACCGGCTGAAAAAATCATAGTCACGTAACTAACCCAACCCTATTTTTAATGGGAGTGTTCATTCTCAAAAACTATTATTAGTTTGCATGTAAAAGGGATAAAACATATCTTCTTCTATATTCCTTATTATCTAATTTGAATGGCAACAAATCTCTTAACTATAATATATTTAGCATTCACTACTACATAATGGGAGGATGCCAGCGACAGTGTACACTACCATTGCCGCTGAAAAGGAAATAAAAAACATTTTAAAAGAAAAAAAGCGGCATGTTGGGCTCCTAAAAACCTTTGCAACAGTGTTACGGTCTAGAAACACTAGCAGTCGCACCGTCGTCTCGACCCGAGCACCGCTATACCATACGATACCCATCCATCGTGTTGTCACACCGTTGTGCTGCTTGAATCTCTGATGCACATCATCGCGCCGCTCTTGATGCACCGCAATGCTACCTGGATCCCTGACGCGCACCGTAGTGCCACCCATCAATGGTCGGATCTAGACGTCGTGCCAGCTTCATAATTGGATCTGCGCTCGAATATATAGCTAGATCTACCACCTCCATGACATTGTCTATAACTGTGTTTTGTTGTCGCCACCCTGGCCCAGATCTACCCGCAACTAAGCTCCTCCTATCTGGACCTGGGCTCCACCAGCGAGCAATGAGAGAGCATTGTTGTGGTCCGCCGCCCCACGTGCCAAGGGAGAGAGGCACGACTGCTGAGGAAGATTTGACAAAGAACGACGAGAATGCTCGGAACTATAGGGTGTCACAAGACAACCTAAAACAAGCCAACACTAATAGTAACATCAAGCATGATGAGAAGTTCTAGGAGAGCTACATGGATAGATGTGGCAAGGGTATAGAACAGTGCAACATGCCAATGACCAGCTTCTACAATATGCTTAACTACCTTATTTCGTCACCATGCATCAATAATGACATGACCATAAAAAATAAGGATGATGGCGAGGATAACTATGAGCCCCAATATCATCGCGGATATGTATATGCATCAATGGACTATCTAAGAGTACTGCGAGGTACTGAAGCGGTACCAACACTTATGCCAGTGCTCATGTACTCCAATCGTGAGGTCACCAAGAATACTACATCATTATCATTATATATATTTTAGGAAGAACAAGATAAACAAAAATCACGGTGAGCAATAGTCATTGATGCAATCAGAAGAGATTAATAAGGTCTATATTATTTTACAATATTTTAATAGTTATTTTTATTAATAATTATTCTTTTAAATTTATATGACTAAAAATTTTAAGCACAAATGTTCCCTAACATAATTGTTGTGAACTTAAGAAACAATATGAAAAAAAACATCAATACAACTAATTTGTAACCATTTTTATTATACCGTTGATTTGTAATGCCCTAATAATCACTTAACTAATGGAGTCATCAGATCTTTAGTTGTAGAAAAGTGAGACAAAGCCAATTTCATTTATAATAATCTTTTAATTTAAACACTACGAAAATACAAAGAAATATATGTGCGTAAAAATAGTTTTTTAACACATAATATATGAGTGCAATCTACTGTTTAAATACAAAATATTTATTCTAGCTGCGCTATTAGTGCGGATCAACTTACTAGTGCTACAAAGTCAAATGATTCTTTTTAGAAAACTCCAGGCTTCCGCAGAAGGTCCTGTGTGCCAGGTTGGAGTGGAGACGATGGTCTCGTACGTGGTGCCATGCCAACAGACCATGACACGATGTGGTAGACAGTGGCGAAGCCATCTAAACTAGTTTTCAAGGTTAATTAGTCCCAACTTTAAGATGTGCAACAGGGTATTTTGAGGTTGTGCATCAGTGTATTTCTCACTCTAACTTCGCCACTGGTAGTAGACGACGCATGCTCTCACAACCCATGGTATGACTCCATACTATTTGTGTGCACCAAGTAAAACAGCTACACGCTGTTTTGTCTGCCTCGTATATACTTCGCTTCTGGCACTGGTGCATGGAGAGAGTTCGGAAAGTCTAGTTTAATATATATTTAATAATTATATATAATATTTTAATAATTAATATATAATCTCATTAAAATTTAAACATCAAGAAACATTTATATACAGAGCTCTCCCTCTCTCTCTTCTTCACCGCGCCGGCGCTCGGCAGACGTGGAGCGCACGACGGAGCCACACGATGGAGCGTGCCCGTTGGTGCCACCGGGGACACACACGTACGTGTGAAGGCTCACAATATGGAGCACACGTGTGCGCCCGTGTGAAAGTGACACCGTGCTAAGGACACGTCGTGACGAGTGGCGACCGGCAAGCGATCAAGCCCGCGAGAAGGGAGAGAGAGAGAGCTCTGTATATAAACGTACGTGTGGCCTGTGCCCACTGCTCGATCTACTGGTTCGCAACTACACCACCAGGAAATAAAACTACTCCAGCAGCCAGTGCGCTCATCCGATCCTTCAAACTCAAGATGGCAGCAACCACCAAGACATCGCTTAGCATGAAGCTGCTCGTCGATGGGAAGGCGCAGCGCGTGCTGTTCGCGGAGGCGAGCAAGGAGGTTGTCGACTTCCTCTTCTCCCTCCTCGCCCTCCCCGTCGCCACCGCCGTCAAGCTGGTCGGGAAGGACGCCATGGTCGGCAGCGTCAGCAACCTCTACGCCAGCGTCGAGAAGCTGGACTCCACGTACGTGCAGCCCGGCGCTGCCAAGGACGCGCTTCTCTGCCCCACGGTCGTCTCGCCGGCTCCTAGCGCCAACAGCTCCATCCTCGGCCTGCCGGCGCCTACTGATGATGGCCAGCCTAAGACTTTCTACAGATGCACAAACACAAGCTATGGAAACTGCCGCGCCTACATCACAGATGTGCATGGTACCCAGTGCCCAACCTGTCGCTGCACAATGACCACTGCGGCACGGAATGTTTCGCCGGCGAACTCCGGCGCCGGCGGCTCCGGCACGGCGGTGCAGCAGAGCACCGGCGGGAAGGGGTTCGTGCAGGGCATCCTGACGTACACGGTGCTGGACAACCTCACCATCACGCCCATGTCCGCCATCTCCAGCATCACCTTACTTCCTTTTCATCAACGCCTTCGCGGTAACCGGCCACGTTGCATTCAAGGAGATGACCCTGAATCTCGGCTACTAGCTCACCACTCTTTTGTTTTGTACTTGCGTCGTCTTCACAGTGTGTCGTGACAACTGTTCAATCTTGATTTTTTTTTTCTGCAGGGTATACAGATTCTCAGGGCGTCACTGCAGTCCAAGACCGTCCTCACCGATGTGTTCCTCGGCAAGCAGCAAGGTTCGCGTCGTGCTTGATCAAACTCGCTGGTCACATTTGTCAGGGTGATTGGAACAAGGATTACTTAGCTTCATTAGATCGATGTTTTGTGATGCTCTCCTCACTAGTTTTGTTGCAACGGCCCCTTCGATTTTTCCGATGCTTCAGCTAAGTTCTAGTATTACTACTGCGTATTTCTTCTTGTCTCTGAACTTTTAATATTCACTCTTCAGAATATGATTGAGAAATATCACGTTGGAGGATTGAGGTCCTACTACCATGGCCACCAGGCCGACAAAATATGTTTTGGTTATGTGATGATAAAGCTCACGCAGTGCAACGCCTTTTTCGTTGTGATGATGGAGCTCATGCAACAAAACGTCTTTATCTGGCCACACGCGTGTGGTTGACTTGAACGTGGATTAAGTAGCTTAATTAGGTTGGAGTTTTGTTATGCTTCAGTTAGTTTTAACGATTCTTGCGCCAGGGCCACCGGTTCTAGGGCTTCAAACATGAAGGCATGATTATTCCTCTCTTTCTAAAGTGACGAAGCCACAAAAATGACCATAACTTGCTCCCCAAACTTTAGCGACCTGCTTCCACGACTTTAACCACCGAAAAATGAAAGTCCCGTCCGACGACCAATGTGCTAAGTTAAGTCGACGAAATACCTTGTAGTAAGTCTCTAGGCTATGTGAGCAACCCACCATATAAGATGGTCATGGGTCTCACTCTCTTAGTCACACAGGACAAATATCGTCACTCCGGAGGTTATGACGGAATAGACGATTAGGACATTCAGCCCCACCCATGCAGCACGTGTAGCTTCTTCCCACCTGGCGCTCGGCGGACGTGGAGGCGCTTTACGAAGCCACACGAGCGCTCCTGTTCATCGGTTCATGCTACCGGGGACACGTGTGGAGGCGCAGGAAGCCACAAGGACACATGCATGTGGTGCCAATGGCAACAAGCAATAACAGAGAGAGAGAGAGAGAGAGAGGTCTTTATATGCTAGCACAGTCGTGTCATCACTGTCCAAATGCTTAGTTCGTGCAGCCACAGCCAGGGAAACAAGCTAGCCACCAGCGTGCTCTTCCTGTCTCCTGAAGATGGCAGGAACCAATCCCGCCGCGTTCAGCATCAAGTTCCCCACCAACGACCTGAAGACGCAGAGGGTGTTGTTTGAAGATGCAGAGGGTGTTGTTCCCGGAGGCGAGCAAGAAATTAGTGAGGGAGTTCAAGACGGCACCCGCTGATGCGACTACCACCATTACATCGCTTAGCATGAAGCTGCTGATCGACGGGAAGGCGCAACGCGTGCTGTTCACGGAGGCGAGCAAGGAGGTCGTCGACTTCCTCTTCTCCCTCCTCGCGCTCCCCGTCGCCACCACCGTCAAGCTCGTCGGCTCCGAGTCCATGGTCGGCTGCGTCGGCAATCTCTACGTCAGCGTGGAGAAGCTCGACGCCACCTACGTGCAGGCCGGCGCGGCCAAGGACGACCTCCTCCGGCCCACTGTCATCTCCTCGGCGGCGACCAGAAACAGCTCCCCTGCTCCGCCTGCCGGAGCCGCCGTCGTCATCCGGCCAGCCAAAGACGTTCTACAGGTGCATGCAGTAAAGGCTGCCGCTCCCACGTCACGGACGTGAACGGCACCACATGCCCATCCTGTTCCTACGAGATGACGTTGGCAATGAAGCATGCCGCGCCGGCGTCCGGCGGCTCCGTCCAGCAGCTCCAGAGAACGACGTCGCCACCGGAGGAGCAAAAGGGTTCGTGGTGGAGAAGAGAAGCGCGCAAGGCCGGAAATTTCACAGGCGCTGCTCACTCTTTCTCGCTTCTCCGCCGCCTCTCGGCTCTCCGGCCGGCACGGTGGACGCGGCCGGCGTCGTGGGGCGCCCAGCTCGTAGCCGCTAGCCACCGGCCTTCGACGCTATCGCGGACTGGGCGGCATGGCGCTCCAGCGGCTGCCATTGCGATCTGGAGGGGTGGACGGTATTTCGTTCCCCATTTACCGACCACCCCTAGGGTTATTCTGAGCCGTCTTCAGTCTGGATTAAGTAGACCTTTCACGGTTTCATCCACACGAATAAAATACTCGGCAACACAGGTCGAGAGCTGTGTCTCGTCAATCGTCATCCCGCTCCCGGCGTTGCCGCGGGCCCTCCGGTGAACTCCCAGTCTTCTTCCATACGCAAGGGTAGGTACGATTGGCCCGCCGGCAAGCCGCGCGCGTCCCCGTTCGTGGCTTCGCCCATGTCCGCCATCTCCAGCATATCTCCCTCCTCAACACCTTCGCCATGAAGGACCTCGGGGATCTCCAGGAGACGAACGTGCAGCTGGGCTACAAAGAGGTCGCGGTCACTGGTCCACACTAGATCTTTCATAGATGTCCTCAAATATTCTTTCGTTTCCCTTTCTGTGCATCAACGTTCAAACAGTGTAACATTTATGTTCCTATCTCGCTGCGGGGTTTGGCGATTCTCAAGGCGTCCCTTCAGTCCAAGACCGTCCTCACCGACGTCTTCCTCGGCAGCAAGAAGAAGGTTCCGGCCTGTCCCCATGCATGGCTTGAGGTCTTGTTTGGATAATCTTAATGATTGGAGTGGATTGGAGTGGAAAATAAACTAAATTCCCTTTTAATCCCTCTCAAACCATATGGATTGGAGTGTATTGGTGAGTATCCAAACAAGGCCCGAGAAAGAAAATGCTCGCTGGTTCCACTTCCATGTGCTGCTGATATGAACATAGGTTAAGTAGGTTTCTAGCACGTAATACAAGCTTGTTGCTGTGGGCTTTTGTTACATGTCGTCATCGGCTGGCGTGTTGCCTCGAAATTTCACTCGAAGCTTTATGACGGTCCGCCTGTGCAAGCCGGACCGCGTTTTCTTTTGCGTAGTTGCTGAACTATGTACAAACTCTGTTTACTGGACTATCAGTATCTAGTGTGTTGTATGAATCTACAACATGTTTCTATATGGTTAGGCTATTATTTGTGAAGCATGAACGCTGGGCACACTTGCAGCCTGTAATTGGCCATCATTCGGTGCATTTTGGTTCCCGAAAACCGTGAGACATAACAATGGAGGCTAGATCCTTCCATATGTGGTGTGGCGTGTCTCCAAGGAAACGAGCTTGCTGAACAAAACTGAGATTTACCTCGGCCAAGAAGATGCAACATATGGGCCCTCGCTCGTTGTCCAATGTTTGGTCCAGGCCCACGATATGGGGAGGCACGGCGTGAGCGCGAGCTAACATATGCATAGAGGTGTCAAAGTCAAACAGGTAGCTTAGCACGACCGGGACACGAAATGCCCTATACACCGTACCTAGAGTTTTGGATCGACATGGTATGTCGTGTCTAGCGGTTGTGTCCTGCCCACAGGTCTGGGCGTTAGCTAGAGCATCACATGCATGTATATTTATGTTAATCTCAACTGCATGTGATAATATGTGTGTTTATGCGGTGAAAAAAAAAGAGCTTCTCAAAAATCACTTTGCCGAGTGTGCCCAGGACACTCGGCAAAGTTACCAATCTTTGTACTCAGGCAAAGACACCAAGGGTTGCCATGTGCTGGACAGAACACTTGACAAAGGTTCCCGGATTTGCCGAGTGTCCTAGAGATAACACTCGGCAAAGGATCCCTACTTTGCCGAGTGTTTCCCCAAGACACTCTGTAAAACATTTTTTTTCCTGCCATTACCGTTACATGCCACTTTTTTTGTCGTGTGTTATTTGGACACTCGGCAAAGACGATAGAAAACACTTGACAAATAGCACTTTGCCGACACTTTGATCATCGTGTGATCTTTGTCGAGTGCAACACTTGACAATGCTTTTGTCGAGTTTTTTTTTATGCCTTTGTCAAGTGCCCAAGGCACACGACAAAACAAGGATTTCCTGTAGTGATGGAATAGGTTAACCATGTTGGACCGGTCCATTAGGCACGACTGGCCCGTCAGGCACGATGGCTTTGGAGTCGCTGCTTCTGGACCTCCGCACGAGGGGTGTCCATGAGGCGTCCTTGGGGTGGCGCTTCTCAAGGAAGGATCAAAAGTGTATCGAGGATTGGCAATGTGAGGGTGACTTGTCTCAATGAAGATAACTGCATCGGGGAGGGTAAGGATGCAGGAGTGGAGGTGAGGATGTGGTGGTGGCACGACCACAATGGGGTGGGGATGCAACAATGACATAGTTTGCGGAGCCACCAGTGGAGATGCAATAGCGGTGGTGAGTGTGGCAGAGGTGAGGCGGCCTAGGTTCTTCTCGCCTGAGCCGCTTATGTGGAGTGGAGATGATGGGCTATTTTTGATAGCAAACGGGTTGTGTTGTGCTGGCAGGTCATGTCTTAATGGACTCATTTCATACTTCAATGGGTCGTGCTAGTGCTTACAAGGCATCGTACCATGCTAGCCTAGGCATAAAATACAACATGTCATGACATGCTTGTGTCAGGTCAAAATTTCTATGCTTCAGAACCAGCACACTAGGCATGACCTGTTCGAACACCGACCTCTTCATGCACAGATATTAAAAAACTGAGTTGATGATACCACCATAAAGAACAAGTACGCCAATGTATACAATTAGACATCATGTAGCCTCTACTCTCTATATTGTTACCAAAAAAACGTAGGCCTTTGTGGAATTTTCTTATGCAACCCATATTGCAATAACTAACCCTCTACTACTATGTTAAGGTATCATTAGGAATTTTGTAAAATCCCTTGTTGATTCATGCTTATTCTTCACGCCCTATTGTTGATGCAAAGGAGAAGTGCAAAAATAATCTTTTCAAACCAGTAGGTGACGCATGGAAGAATGTGGCTGTGGTAACACACCCTAGGGATCCATGGCTGTGTCCCATGCCACAAGCTCTTACAATGATTGTGCGGGCTGGAGAAGGAGACAGAGCATGGCGTCATCAAGCTAGAGGAAAGGAGTAGAGCATGATGGATACCTTGGAAGGAAATAAATAAAATACAGCAGCAGCAAGCTGCAGAGAGAGGAGCAGAGCGGCAGCGGTTGGAGCAAGAGGAGTTGAGAGTAATGTATAGAAAAAGGTATAAATCAAAGTATATACATACCAAAACGAACATGTAACCCTAGTGGGCCAAAACCGACAAACCCAACTATTTGTTTGCTTTTGTGAAAAATCTTATACGTAGGTCATGATCAGTGTTTTGAGATTCGTGCAACAGTTCACATGCGCATGGATGGAGAAGAGAATGGTCGGTGCACTGTCATGTATCGAGTTCTATCTTGGGTGGTGGGAGGGAGAGAAAAATGGATCAGCTTACAGATCGATTAATCGGACCACTTGAAAACATCGCTAACTAGAGTTTCGCGAGGTGCGAGAACCTTTGGATCAGAGTAAGGCACAGCCTTTCCAATAGTAGCAAGAGATCAACTCCGCTCCTTGTGTTCTGCATAGGTGTTCCTTGGCACCTAGCAGCTGTAGTCAAACTCAAAAGCCCGCTTCCCCTTTCCTTCCACCCGGACCATCCCATCTCACTAAATGGGTGACTCCAGGTAGATCATGATCAGGTTGAGAAGCGGACGGTCAACGCACAGCCACGTGTCGAGCTCTGGTCGAGGCGGGTGGAAGGAAGAGAGAAATGAATTGGTTTGCAAATCAATTAATTGCACAACTTGAAAACATCGCTTAGAAGACTTCTTTTTTGGAAAAGTGTCAATCATCCAGCAGGTGTTCAGCTCTCTGCATGCTCCGGCCTGCAACAAAGCAGAGGCGAAGCCAAGAACATTGCAAAGCGGGGTGCTGAGTATGCGTTTTTGAACCAAATTTAATACTGATCAAGTAAAATTGAAGACATATAACTAGAAATAGTTGGGGAATAGAACAAATTAGGCTAGAGTTTCTACTCTATAGCTTCACGCGTGAGAGCATATCGTCCCCTTTTGCTTGCTTTGTTGAGACACCGCATAAACACATGCACCACTCATTCTTGGAAGAAATATATTGTTTTCCATCACGCTAACAACACATTATTACACAAACTATGCCTCAACCCTATGTTGTGTGCACCTCGGTTGCACTGCACCAACAAGTGTGTAGTGTATATTTTCTGTAGAAAAATGAGGACACTGCACCTTCAATTGTGTAGTGTTGCAAGGATATTTTCTGGAGGAAAATATGGACAACGTGACGGCATGATCAACGTGCTTTTCTGCAGTTGTGCCTCCTAGCCGGCCATGCATAGCTTACCAAAAGCAGCAAAAGATCAACTCTGTTCCTTGGTGTTTGCACAAGCGTTCCTTGGCACCTAACAGTTGTAGTCAAAAGACGACAGTTACTAGTGAAATTGCTTGCTTACCCTTCCTGCAATGGTTGGGGTGAGTGCGGTGCGAACATGAGGCGGCCTAGGGTTCTCCTCGCCTAAGCTGCTTATGTGAGGTAGAGATGGTGTGCTGTTTTTGGTAGCAAACAGGCCATGCTGTGTTGGCAGACCGTGCCTTAATGAGCTGATTTCATGCTTCAAATGGCTGTGCCCGTGCCACCCACCGCATCATAACCTCAGCTCAAACATGGCACAATGATCTGTGTTGAATCGGCCTAGGCACAAAATACAATGACGTGCTTGTTCCGGGCTAAAAATTTTCATGCTTCAGGGCTATCCCATTAGTCACGGCCCGTTTGAACACCTCTACATTTGCATATGTGAAAAAGTGAGCAGATGATACGGCCGTGAAAAATAGGTATGCCAGCGTATATAATTAGAGATCATACAGTCTCTACTCTCTACATTCTTACTGCAAATGTAGGCCTTTGTAGAATTTCCTTATGCAATCCATACTACAATAACTGACTCTCTACTACGTTTAGGATTTGTTGTTTTTTTTTGAAATCCCTTGCTAGTTCCTGCCTGTTCTTCACACACTATTTTGGCAAATGAGCAAGCGCAAAAGAATCTCTTCAAACCAGTAGGTGAAGCATGAAAGAATGGGACAGTGGCAACATACACTACGGGAAAATCAATCTTTGTCATGTGTCTCAATCTTTACCGTGTGTTTTATTTTGGACACACGACAAAGATAGTGTTTGTCATGTGCTAAATTAAAACACATGGTAAAATCTTTGCCGTGTGTAAAAAGGAATTGACATACGGTAAAGATGATGTTTGTTGTGTGTTTTATTTGACACACGGTAAAATATAAATTCAAATTAAATTTAAAATCGTAACTTAGTTCAAATTAAAATATTTTGAACTACAAAGTTGTATAACTTTTGAAGACTTACAACTTTTATTTTAATCATTTATTCATTACTCAATTTAATCAAAAACATTGTTTATAAAATCTAATAGTCTTATATAGTTCTATGAAATATTCAATGAGACATATAAGATTCAGGAATAATGCTACTACCACTTTGCCAAATAAACAAATGACCAAAACAAAAGTTGTAGATCTTAATAAGTTATACAACTTTATAGTTCAACACTTTTTTATTTGAAATAATTTAGTCAATAAAAAATATGTTAGAAAATATATAAATAGGTCTTTACCGTGTGCCATATATAAGACACACAATAAAGATGGTCTTTACCGTGTGTCCGATATAAAGCACATGGCAAAGATGCCGTGTGTCCGATATAAAGCACACTGTAAAGAGGTAAATATAAAAAGAGTGAACACGGGGTGTAGTCACAACTGAGTGTATGGTGTAGTGGTAGGGGAGGTTACGCGTGAAAGTGAGGTTACAAGTTTAAATCTTGACGGGTGCACTTTGCGCGTAGCGTGCAAAAAAAATACCGTGACTTGCGACGGGAACGAGCGGGGTTCTTGGGCGCCCAAAATTTTTTTTACTGTTTTTTTTTGAGGTTTTCATCTAGATTTATATTTTACCGAGTGCTCTTTTTACCGAGTGTATTTTGACACACGGCAAACCCTTTATCGTGTGCCCGATAAAAGGCACACGGTAAAGTCGGCTTTGCCAACGGATATATTGCCGTGCGCGCTTTGTTGTGTGTCACCCATGGCAAAGATTTTGCCATGTGCATTGGACACACGGCAAACTATAGATTTTCCGTAGTGATATGGATCCATGGCTGCGCGACAAGTTGCATACTCTTATGATGACAGTGAGGGCTGGAGAAGAAGAAGGTAGAGCATGGCGACATCAAGCTAGAGGAGAGGAGCGGAGGGCATGATGGTTAGGTGGAAGGAGAGGAATAGAATACGGTAGCGGCGAGTTGCGAGAGGAGCTGAGCAGTGACAACAGCGGCTCGAGCGAGAGGAGTTGAGAGTAGTGTAGGGTGGGAAATGTCATAAATCAAAACATATACATGCCAAAATGCACATGAAACCTTATTGGGCCGAAACCAAAAGACCCAACTATCCATTTCTGTGAAAAATCTAATACGTGGATGATGACAGTGTTTGATATTCATGTAACAATCCACATGTGTGCACAACAGATAGAGATCGAAGCGGACGGTCAGCGCACTGCCACATCTCGAGTTTTGATTGGGATGGGTGGGAGGGAGAGAGAAATGAATTGTCTTACAAGTCAATTAATCCTTGAAAACATGGCTTATTAGCCCTTTTCTTTGGAAAAAAGATGAATCATCCCAGCAGGTGCCTAGCTTTGTGCATGCTCCGTCCTGCAATAATGCAGATCGCTCCTTGTGCTTGATTGGTTGCCACACTGGCACCAGCACATGCACCAGTTGTTCTAGGAAGACATTTTTTTTCATCGTGCCAACAACACAAACTATGCCTCAACCTTGTTTTATGTGCAGCTCGGTTTCACTGCACCTAAGAGCACCACCAACGTTGAGCTGAACCAAACTGCAAAGTGTCGACTCACAAAAATCGATTTTGTTTATGGTGCGGCTCTCCTAGTGCTTGTTCTGCCAGTAGGAGCATGGTTGTAATAATGTTTATTTTTGTCATGCATTAAGGCACATGTATTTGTTACCAGAGTAAGAGTTACGTGGAAGCATTTGATTGTAGTTTTTTATTCGGCATGACTCGGTTGGTTCGACGTAGAAATACGGTTTGCTTTTTTTTTCTATCTTCTTGCTTGGTTCGATGTCTGTAGTGTTTAAAGTTCGATGAAGCGAACCGCCCGGTAGACCATGGTTTGGTTTCTAAAGTTGTGGGTGCTCTAAGTGTGTAGTGTTGCAAGTACATTTTCCGGAGGTAAACATGGAGACTGCACCTTCAAGTATGTAGTGTTGCAAGTACATTTTCCTGAGGGAAATGTGGACAACGTGACTGGCATGATCAATCTGCTTCTCTGCAGTTGTGCCTCCTGGCCGGCCAGCACAGCTTTTCCAAAAGCAGCAAGAGATCAACTTCTTCATTTTCTGCACAGGTGTTCCTTGGCACCTAGCAGCTGCAGTCAAAAGACGGTTGTTACTCGTGCCAGTGCGTGCTGCTTCCCTTCCTTTTCACACCGACTTGTGGACCACCCACCCCAGCATCCCCGTATTTCCCACCAGAGCCAAGGAATCAATCTCGCGTTGGTACTAGTTCTTTTGTTTTTTGAAGCTACCTATAGTATGTGCGTACACACACACACACTCACACCACCAACACACACACACACACACTCACACAAACTCACGCACATTTACAGCCCTACAACTACAGTCAGTAACTAAATCGAGTCACTCTAAAGATCATCAAAATCCACTAGGTCCAATGTCCAAGGGGGACATTGCCCTCTCTTTATAGCTCCACGCGTGAGAGACACAACCACCTGAAATTTATTTTGGGAACAAAGTTCCTGTGAGGCCTAGAGTCTGATCCCGCGATCGAACCCGGTCGCGCTCCCACCTAGAGCCACTGGCCAATTGAGCCAACGCTCGTCCTCCTCGATACCAGGTTTCTGTTTGTGTTTCGTTTCTCACAATGTACCATATAATGATCACCAGACGAACCCGAATTAAGCTGACCGATACTTTTTAAAGTAAGGTTGGGGCTTTGACCCTTTAACTCGAACTAAAAATAGCGAACTCCATCTCCCGGCCAAGAATAGCGACCGACACCAGCATCAAGACACTGAGGATGAAGCTACACATGGACACGAAGGCGTAGTGTGTGCTGTTCACCGAGGCAGGCAAGGACATCATCGACTTCTTTTTCCGCCTCGCGCTGCTTGTAGCCACCGCCACCAAGCTCATCGGTGGCATCATCGACAGCGTCGAGGCGTCGAGATGCTCAATGCCGCCTACATCCTACCCAGCGCAACCAAGGAGCCACTATTAATTGTTATAACAATCACACTGTTGATTGTTATAAATAAAGTTAAATTAATACTCTGATTACTAATTGATGTTTTATATTTTTTTAAGATCACCTGATGCTTAATTGATTTGATATGGTTAATGTTGCATCCTGAAACTAAACATAAATGTATTTTTAATAGTAATTATGAAATTACTCTTAAGCTACTGGTCAGTGGTTTCTTAAAACTAATGGTCATATTTTAGACAATAAAACTACTCCTAAACTTTGAACGATGGTCACGCTCTTCATCGTGCAATTGGTAGAAGTGAAAGCGGTGTGGATAATTTTCGAAACCGATTCAATTCGAATCCGATTTTTGAGGATGTGGGGAAGCATTTGAGGTTTTTCAGCGGATATGGATAATCTGAATCTGATGACATGAGGATGTAGGATAGGTTATGGTATTGATAAAATCTGATGGATACGATAATCCGAACATTTGAAGTGGATTATCCGAAGCTCATAATAGGATTATCCGATAATTTTTTCGGCCCAAAATATATAATGTCTAGTGATAGTGATGATGAGGCTTGACCGCATCGCTCAATATCCTATTGTGTAATGAAGTGGTCATTCGATAAAGAAAATAAAGATATGTTTAATGTTTGCTTCAGATATTTTATTTTATTTTTTCATACTTGCGTGATTTTTTAAATATAGAACATATATTTTTTATTTGCTATGAGTAATCACTTAAAAATTGGGTTGTGTGTTTTAGATGTTCTTATTGGTGGCTGCTGTGATCATATATGTACTCTGCAAATTCTTAATCACCATATATTTTTCTACGTGAAGAGGTATAATTCGATAATTTAAAGTCCGCTTCCGATCCGCCTCCGGTTCGAATCCGTACCCTCTCCGACATCCGAAAATATCCGTATTCATATCCGCAACCACGTATTATCCGATCACCAAATCCGATAAAAAAATATAGAGTAGGATATAGAGAAGGTATTATCGGATCCGCTTTCATCCCTAGCAATTGATCATCATTTAGTGCATTTTGGTTCTCGAAAACCATAGAGACATTAAAGTGTAGGCTACATCCTATTATTTGTGGTGTGACGCGTCTCCAAGAAATTGAGCTTGTTGAACAAAATGGAGTGTGAATGACACATAAATTTCCATCGGCCGAGAAGCTGCGGGCTACAAACGTAGCCCTTTGTGGAATTTTCCTTATGCAATCCATGCTGCAATAATTGGCTCTCTAATATGTTTGGAAACCTTGTGAAATTGTTTGTTGGTTCCTACATATTCTTCATGCGCTTTGGTTGATGCAAACGAGAGAGCACAAAAATATTCTCTTCAAACTAGTAGGTAAAGCACAAAAGAATGCGGCAGTGGCAGTGTAGGCTAGGGGATCCATGGCTGCGCCCGGCGCCGCAAGCTGCATACCTTTACAATGACAGTGCAGGCTAGAGAAGGAGGCATGGCGACATCAATGGAACATAAATTCTATACATCCGGGTTGTAAAGAGCATCCGTGCAGCCCCATGATAGATGGACGCCACGTGTCTCATCTTAAGCACCCAGGATTGTTCCCTCACACGGTCACACCACAGCTCCGTGAGCGAGCTGAGCACATCCTATCAGCTTCCTCCAGAAACAAATGAGTCGGTTATGTCCATGGAAAACGAAGCTATGTTCATGCACATGTTCTTAGTTTCAATGGAGCTCGCCATCTGCCGCCGCCTTCTGTCGTGTTGTAGGGTTCTCGACTCTGTAGTTGACAACTCAAGCTGCAATGGCGAGCGATCAAGTCTCCGGCTAACAATGTGACTCCCTGCCTTCGCAATTAATTCACAAATATTATGCACTAATCTTATTGAGTGTGGAGAAGTGCCATACATTTGATGTTATCTTATTGACTAAAAGTCGAAATATTTTAGAGTGCTGCGTATAGATGTTTCAATAGAATTTCATTAAGAAGTAGGCAGGGACAGCCTGAGCTCAATGTTGACCTTCACAAAAGGCATGTCACATCTTAATTTCTTAGCCATCAAGACGCTCCATATGAGGTTGTGGAAGGCAAGCCGATGTATTGGCTAGAGCCGAGCCGCAGTTCTATATTCTACTGAGATGAACAGAGATCGAAAGTAGTGGACACATGTCACAAATCTAAGCAGGGCTGCACGGGACGCGCTTTGCAGCCCGACTGCATAGAATCTAATAGGAGAAGAGCATGATGGTAGCTACAAGGAAAGGAGTAGAATGCGGTGGCGGGCGGCTAGAGCGAGAGGTGTTGAGAGTAGCATGCCGTGAAAAAATGCAAAAAAAATGCAACTGGAACCCTAGTGGGCCGAAACCAACAGGCCCAACTCTCCGTTTGCCTTTGTAGAAAATCCTATACATAAATCGTTTGATTGTGTGTCGTGTTCTGATTAGGACGGGTGGAAGGGAGAGAAATGTTTTTTTTTTCTCCTTGCCAGCAACACAAACTACGCCTCCGCCCTGTTTTGTTGTGTGCAGCTCGGTTGGTCGCTGGCTAGCATTTCGCGGGGCGTGTCAGCCTCTGCTGGATCGGAGGAGGTTGCACTGCACCTTCAAGTGTGTAGTGTTGCAAGTACATTTTCTGGACAACGTGACGGGGGCAAGATCAACTTCTTCTCTGCAGTTGTGCCTCCTGGCCAGCCGGCACAGCCCTTTCCAAAAGCAGCTCCGTTCCTTGTGCTCTGCACACAGCAGGCGTTCCTTGGCACCTAGCAGCTGCAGTCAAAAGACGGCTGCTGTTACTCGTGCCAGTGCCTGCATCCCCAAATTCCCCACCAGGACCCAGAAATCTCTCGCCCGAACTCCATCTCGCGGCCAAGAATGGCGACCGCAGCCAGCACGAAGACGCTGCGGATGAAGCTCCTGATCGACACGAAGGCGCAGCGCGTGCTGTTCGCTGAGGCCGGCAAGGACGTCGTCGACTTCCTCTTCTCCCTCCTCGCGCTGCCGGTGGCCACGGCCGTCAAGCTCGTCGGAAAGGACTCCGTGGCAGGCAGCGTCGGCAACCTCTTCTCCAGCGTCGAGAGGCTCCACAGCTCCTACATCGTGCCCGGCGCCGACAAGGCCGCGCTCCTCCGCCCCGCAGCCGTTTCTCCGGCCGCGACCGCCAACAGTCCCTTCTTCCTCATGCCGGCGGCACCATCGTCAGGCGGCGGCGGCGGCGGTCAGTCGTCCAAGGTCTTCTTCCAGTGCGTCCGTGGGAGCAGCAACTGCGGCTGTCCTACTGGCTACGGCTATGGCGGCTACGGTGGCGGCAGCGACTGCTCCCTCAACGTGACGGATGCGTACGGCATCACCTGCCCCAACTGCGGCGACTCCGTGATCAGGACGCTTCCTCTCAAGTACGTCTCGTCCGGCCAGAACACCTTCACCGGAGGAGGAGGAGGTTCGGCGTCAGGGTTCGTGCAGGGCGTGGTGACGTACACGGTCAAGGACGACCTCACCATCACGCCCATGTCGGCCATCTCCAGCATCATGCTGCTCAACGCCTTCGGGGTCACCGACCTCACCACGCTCAAGGAGAAGACCGTGAAGCTTGGCTACGTCGAGGTGACCAATCGATCACCATTCTCATTGCTCAGCTCCTGTGTTCATGTATTTGCGTCGTCTTTGTTCACAGTGTGTTGTGACAATTGTTGAGGCTTGATTTTTCTGCAGGGTGTACAGATTCTCAGGGCGTCGCTGCAGTCCAAGACCGTCCTCACCGATGTGTTCCTCGGCAAGGAGCAGGGTACGCGTCGTGCTTGATGAAACTTGCTGGTCACATGAGTGTGAACTGGATCACGTAGCTTAATTTCATAATCTGCCGTGTACTAGAATCAATTACTGCAAGTGTTTTTGGCACTCTCGCTTCTCTGGTTCATCATGAATTGGATATATTTTTTTTTTCGTTGCAATTGCAATATGCTTTTGCGTAAGATGTTTCATGTCTCTGAAATCGTCACGTCTGATTCCCTGCTCACGAACTACTTCAGATTGTGATTCAGTAACATATATCATGTTGGTGGAATGGAAGTCCTACTAGCAGCAGGGCCGACCATATAAATATGTTTTGGTTGTGATGATAGAGCTCATGCAATGCAATACGCCATTCAGATTTTGGAAGCTGCTTAATGTAGCATCATCATTCATCACTGCATGATGTTTATTTGATTCATGGGACATTTGTAATGTTCATGGACTGATTCCCTTGCCAGTGGCTACGAGCTAGCATAGGCAAATGAATGCACCGTGTGTAGCTCTCCGTATTAGACTGTTGCTTATAGTTTGTACTATCCCGGTTGCTACCTGATTCCAGAAGCGTTCCCGCTGCGGTTTGGTTGGCATCTTGCAAGGCGTGACAGGCGACGCAGCCTCGCCGGGTGCCTGTAGAAGTCTCTTAAGTACACTACGAAAAGAATAGGCGCGGCCTTTGGTTTCAGGATCAACCTGCTCATCCATGTGGCCGGTGAAAGATCAAAGCTGCTGCTTTCGCTCTGGCCTCTGCGCAGTGACGTACGCGCCCCTCCAAGCCAAGAGGCACGGCCTCGCCCGTGAAAGCAGTTAAGCCCTGTTCTTTCCTGTTGAATCAAGCACAAGCAGGCCGAGCGATGAAGTCGTACTAGCAGCAGGCTGCGAAGCCCAGCAAGTAGAGGCCCTCGGCCTCTGTACAATGCAGGCCTCGCCGCCCAGTCTGAGATATTTATTAGAAATTAAATTAAATAATCTCCACCATGTTTTAGTTACAAAATTCAGAGTTCAATTGGGAAAAGCTGCAAGTTGCATCTTGTTTGACGGTTTCTCGTTATCTTGTGTGATATCATCGCTTCTCCCATTTCTGGCCGTCTCTGTTGATTTTTTTTTTATTTAAGATTGGTAGATATTGTTATTCGGCTTAGGAGGAAACTATTATATAAGATGGGAGTGTCTAATTTTCAGGCGGTTGAAAATTGAGGTTGCTTTCAATCACGGCTTTTGGCTCTTAGATCTAGATCCAATGAATTAAAAAAAAACAATTTTTCTATAAATACTAATTAATACCTATAACCCTATAAATAGATAAATAACAAAAATAAACAAAAGCAACAACAAAAACCGGTGGTTGAAAGCAACCCCAATTTTCAACCACCTGAAACGAAGCATTACCGCTATAAGATCAATCTCAGAACACACGATGTATATATACTGGTTTAAACCTCCCAAAAGATAATAGTCTTGTATCCAATTGTGTATTGAGGTGTTGGTGAGCATAATGGTAGGGTTCACAATGCTCACCTTCTATCCCCTCTTCATTGGGGGAAGTTATAGTTAATGCGCCGACACGAATGAATCGGTTCGTAACTGACTATGACTCTATGGAATCTAATACCCTAATCGGTATTGCAGAGTGTGCTTGAAGTTACATTCGGAACAGAATTTTTATTGGGCCTAATCGGCCTGTAGGTATCATCACATTGCATGAGCTCCAGCCCTATCATACAACCAAACAAATATTGTCGGCCTGCTGCTAGTAGGCGTTCATTCCTCCAACACGATACTGCTGAATCATATTCCCCAAGTAGTTTGTGAGCAGAACATCAGAAGTGATGAATTTAGAGACAAGAAGACGTACGAGTTAATTTAATTAGGCAGGAGCACATTGGAGCGACAAGATCCAACGCATGATAGATTACTTATTAAAATAAAAAGAACTCATGATAGATCAACCTGAAGGCAGAGAGCCAACAATACCAATAGTGGTGTAGTAATACCAGTTACGAAACAAAAGAGCAGAGTGGATCGATCTTGTACGACAAAACTAAAAAACTGAAGCATTGCAGAACTCCAGGCTCCAGCCAGTGAGCAGCGAGGCGCATCAAGCACGAGAAGACCACCGGTACTTGCGGAGGTAGACATCGGTGAGGACGGTCTTGGAGTGCAGCGACGACCAGAGAATCAGTATACCCTGCAGAAAAAATCAAGTCTCAACAATTGTCAAATAACGGTATGCAGTGGACAGGAACAAAAGAGCAGAGGGTGATGGATCGATCGATTGGTTACATCGGCATAGCCGAGTTTCACGGTCTTCTCCTTGAGGGTGGTGAGGTCCGCCACCGCAAAGGTGTTGATCAGTGTGATACTGGAGATGGTGGACATGGGCGTGATGGTGAGGTCGTCCTTGATGGTGTACGTGACAACGCCCTGCACGAACCCTGAAGCGGAGACGCCTCCTCGGGTGAGGGCGTTGTTCTGGCCGGGCGAGACGTACTTGAGAGGGAGCTTCCTGGTCATGGAGTCGCCGCAGCAGCACGGGCAGGCCGTGCCGTACGAATCCGTCACGTTGAGGGAGCACTCGCTGCTGCGATCGTAGCCAATGCTGTAGCCGTAGTTCCCGCGATTCCCCAGCAGCGCCGACAAATCTTATTAGGTTCTCAATCTTATTAGGTGCTGCGCATGAATCGGTTTTGCAGGGCGTCGAGATTCTGAGGGCCTCGCTGCACTCCAAGACTGTTCTCACTGACGTTTTCCTTGGCAAGAAGGATCCCAACGATGCCTGATGAACCCAGTGCTGGCTCCAACATGGAAATTTAGTTGCTTAATTCTGTTGGTCTTTTGTGATGCTTCAACTAGTGCTGTGATCAGCAGATCATGCATCAGTTTGACTCATCTGCCCTGTTATCTGCTACTAGTAGTTGCTTTTTTCCTTGGCACTGTTTGCCTGACATGGTAATGTAGGTGGTACTCTGCTTCAAGTCCATCGGAGAGCCGGTGCTTTTGTAGGTTTGGTAAATCTTAAACATGGAAATGATCAGTTTATGCTTAATCAAGATTCCCTACTTACTTGTGATTTCTGAATTAGTTTGGCATGTATGTGATGTTTGGAGCTGATGAACATCTTCTACCAGGAGCTCCCTTGATTTATGATTAGTTCCATTAGCCGATAACCATCTACCATTACTGTGTAGTCATATTTCAGCTGATGCAGCGATGGATGCCAGTTCGTTGCCTCGATTCCTGCCTTACACTCTTATATATGCAGAATCCTCATGATTAATTCAGTTAACTGTCTTGTATTACCATTGTCACATCTTCGCTTGTGCATCTCTAGATGCATTAAGCGTCGTTGCAGTCCAAACAGATCAGCGAACGGAAGATTCTGAGAGCCTCGCTGCAGTCCAAGACTATTCTCAGTTCTCACTGATGTTTTCGTTGGCAAGAAGGATCCCACCGATGCGTGAACGGCAGAACCAAGTGCCGGCTCAAACATGGAAAATGAATTTCTTAATTCGGATCGTCTTTCTGTGATGCTTGCACTAGTGTGTGCTGTGATGATGCACCAGTTCGATTCATTTGGGCTGTTATCTCCTATTTTGTTTTGTGGGGGCGCTGGTTTCTATTTGCGTGTCATGGAAATAGGAACTCTGCTTCATGACATCTGAGAGCTGCTTACTTTTGTAGGTTTGATAAATTTGAGACATGAAAATATCTGTCCATGCTTTGCCAAGGTTGCATATTTTCTTATCAATTAATCATGATAGGTTATCTATCGCATAAGTTAATTGTCCTGGCAAATTAAAAGCATGCCTCTCACACTCGGCAAACATATCAAAGAACAGGAAATCTAAGTATCTAACAGAGTTTTTCCGTGTATAAGAGCATCTCCAGTAGCAATTCTATAATGGATTGCTATCTCTAAGAGCAACTCCAGTGGGCTGCTTAAAATCGGGTTTCTATAATTTATTTTGAGGGCCATAATTTTAATTTTAGAGGCTTCAATTCATTTTCACTCCAGCCCAACTGAACAAATTTAGACCCTATACCTCTGCCAGTGGGTCCCACCGTCCCCGCCTCTCTCTCCCCTACCCGGCTCCTCCCTCTCTCCCTGCGCCGTCTTCCTCTCTCTCCCCCAGATCCGCTCAGCGCCGCCGTTGCCTTCCTCTCTCCCCGCCGGTGCCGTCTCGCTCTCCCCACCCAGCTCCGCTCGACATCGCCACCGCCGCCCTCTTCTCCACGCTCGGCGCCGCTGCCCTCTTCCCCCCGTGCACACTGCCGTCCCCTCTCTTCCTCGTTGGCGTCGCCTCCCTCTCCCCCACCGCCGATGTCGCCTCCCTCTTCTCCATGCTCGACGCCACTGCCCTCTTCCCCCTGTGCGCGTTGCACCCCCCCTCTCTCCCCCCTTCCCCGCGCGCGCCGCCGCCCCTCCTTCGCCTCTCTTCCCCGCGCGCCACTGCCTTCCCTCGCGTCGCCGCCTCACGCAGGCGGCTCTCCTCGCCTCGCGCCGGCTGCAGCTTCCGGGAGGGCGACGTCGTCGAGGTCTGGGCCATCCTGCAGTGCCACGTGCTCGTCGCCAAGAAGAACCAGCCACCGCAGCAACAACCGTGTTGCTCCTCTCAACGCCGGTGGTGGTGGAGCTCCAAGGGTGGGTCACCGGCCGGAGGCGCGGAGCGGGTCGTCGGTGGCGGCGGAACCAAGCCCGAGTCCATTTGCGTCGGGAGAGGAGAGAACAGGGAAAAAAAAAAGAAAAAAGAAATTTGTGAGACCACTATTTTTGAAAGAAACAGTGGTCCTCTATTCCTAGCGGGTTTGCTCTAAAATTTGGTAGCACACAAAATTTAGTCACCTGGATAGTCATAGTTGGAGATGATTTTTTTTATTTAGGTGACTAAAAGAAGATTTAGGGAGCCATATAGTCATCCGGCTGGAGATGCTCTAAAACCTATTCAAAACAATGCTCCAACAGCAATCCTATACGGATTGGTATCTCTAAAAATTTTAGGATAGATCCTATATCTCATTGTTGGAATCCTAAATATACCAATCGAAGTGACGGAAGCCAGCTTGTGCTTTATAAATTGCTTCCTTCCCCCACGCACGAAACGGCAACCGCCCCGCGCGGGAGTTTTCCGCCTCCAAATCACAGCGCCGGCATGTCATACATCTTCCTCCTCTTCCATATCCGGCCACCTGCGCCCGAGCCAGCGACATGGAAGATGACCTTGCGCCTTCGCTGCCTCGTCCCCGACCTCTAGCCCAAGCCACCGCCGGCCCCACTCCCAAGCCTAGGCCGCCACGTCTAGGGTTGCCACGGCCACTGCCACCGGTCGTCATCCCCAGCGCAGGACAGGGGCACGCCACCGCCGGGGTAGACGGGGCTGCAGGGGCCTCGCCGCCGTGACCCCTCGACAGTCAAGGGGAAGCGGGTCGCGCCTCGTCCTCTCCAGGCCATCGACAAGCGGGTAGCTTCGCGGGCGCTGCTAGAGCAAGCTGCTCCACCCATCGTCGAGATTCCAGGCAACCCTGGTGCCCCAGCAGCCACCCCTGGCACCCTAGCAGATACCTACGATACTCCAGAAGCCATCAGTGGTGCTGATGCACAGGAGTTGTTCGATGAAATGCCAACAAGGTATTTCTTTTCTTGTTTTTAGTTTTATTTTTCCTTGTTTTATGTTTCGAATCTTATATGACAAGCAATCAAATTTAGTGCAGTTCTTGTGAAAAATGCACTTTCAATTTGTAGTATCAATGATGAGACTTTCTTAAACATGATGGATGCCGAAAACTTTGGTGTTGATTTGAATACTGCATTTGATGGATATGATGATGGCATGAACAACTTTGTTGATAATGATGGGTTTGCCTCGGATTGTGATTGTGATATTGATGACGATGTGCCAAAGAAGAAGGGTTCAAGGGGTTGCAATTTCACGGTTGGTGAGGATGAGACCATGGTGAAGGCATGGCAGGCCGTTGGTCTTGACCCAATCACAAGAGTTGAACAAGCTGGAGCAACTTACTGAACCGCATATATGATCAGTTTCGCCGCAACAACAATAGTGGGATATTTCGGTCTCAAAGTTCAGTCACTCATTGATGGCAAACAATTCAAGTTTCTTGCACCAAGTGGGCAACATGCTTAGAACAAGTGCATCATCTCAATCCAAGTGGTGCAAATGCTGAAGATAAGGTGATAAATTGTTTACATTGTTCATTACCTAGACTACATAGAGTTTGTACAAATTTGATTCTTCCTCTTTGTGATTAGGAAACATTGTCCAACGGTTGTACAAAGGCAAGTCTAAAAAGAAAGGAGGAAAGTCAAGAAAGGCATTTGTCTTGCACCATTGTTGGGTTTTGCTTGAGCATGATGAGAAATGAAGGACAAGAAACCAAGAAGTGCCTACCAAAAGTAAGAAATCCAGCAACTCTTCTTCTCTATTTGATGATGACCATGAGGACATTGGCTCCGATGATGGAGACTCCGAGGGAAAGAGGAGACCTACATCAAGCTCAATGCCATATAAGGAGAAGAGCCCCCCCCCCCCCCCCCCCCCCGGTAGGAAGGCATCAAAAGATAAGTTAAAGAAAGGTGAAGAAAGTGTATACAAAGAGTCTTTGGACAACATGGTGGCATCAAGAAAGGAACTTGCTACTGATAGGAACAAATTCAAGGCTGCACAATGGGTGACTATGAAAGAGATGGAAGAGAGGAGGACGGTGGCGGAGGAGAGTGTAAAAATCAATGTAGCGGCGTACCTTGACAGGCACCACACCTCTTCTATTTATATGCCGGCACATACGGCCATTGACAGAGTACAAGAGATAGAGTCCATAGGACTCGGTTACAGGAAGACAGAGTCTTCTACGACTCGGTTACACAACCGCACACCTATACAACTCTAGGAGACAAACCTGTTCGTGAGATAACTCTAACATTCCCCCTCAATCTAAACTTCTGTCAGCCACAAAGATTTAGATTGCGCTGAAACTCCTTGAATTGTTGCACCGGTAGAGCTTTTGTAAACCCATCTGCCACTTGATCCTTGGAAGATATAAATTTGATCTGAAGTTGTTTCTGTGCCACTCTTTCTCGCATAAAATGATAATCAATTTCTATGTGTTTTGTTCCAGCATAAAATACAGGATTGGCAGACAGATAAGTAGCACCAAAATTATCACACCACATGACAGGTGGTTGTTTAAGATGAATGCCAAGCTCACCTAGTAATGATTGCATCCATATTACTTCAGCAGTTGTATTAGCAATTGCTTTGTACTCTGCTTCGGTACTAGATCTTGAGACCGTTGCTTGTTTTCTTGCACTCCATGAAATAAGATTCTTTCCAAAAAATATTGCAAAGCCACCAGTGGATTGTCGATCATCCAAATCTCCTCCCCAGTCAGCATCCGAAAAAGCACTTAGTTGCATTGACGAAAATCATGACAAATGCAACCGAACACTTAGAGTCCCTTTTACAAACCTTAGAATCCGCTTCACTGCAGACCAATGCGCACTAGTTGGAGCATGCAAATATTGACTTATCTTGTTAACCGCAAAGGCTATATCAGGTCGTGTAATAGTCAAGTATTGCAAACCTCCAACAATGCTTCTATACCTCGTAGAATCATCTGGACCCAAAAGTTCTCCTCTAAATGCTGAAAGTTTTTCTGAAGATGACAATGGAGTAGGTGCCGCCTTGCAATTCTTCATCCCAACTCTTCGTAGAAGATCAGAAGCATATTTTTCTTGACACAACGAAATTCCTTCACTTGCTCGATGTACTTCAATGCCCAAGAAAAAATGCAGATCCCCAAGCTCCTTGAGGGCAAACTCTGATCTCAATTCTCTCAATAGCGCGGATATAGTATTGTCACAAGATCCAGTGACAATGCTATCATCAACATAAACTAGCATATACAAAGTAACTCCAGAATGCTTGTAAATAAATAGAGACGTATCAGACTTAGATGGAACAAAACCAAGCTTCTGAAGTTTTGTACTTAGCCTCGAATACCAGGCTCTTGGAGCCTGTTTTAATCCATATATAGCCTTGTCAAGCTTGCACACATAATTTGGAAATTCCAAACTTTCATACCCAGGTGGTTGCTTCATATATACCTCCTCTTCCAGAACACCATGTAAGAACGCATTCTGCACATCAAGCTGCTTCAACTTCCATCCCTTGGTCACGGCAATGGACAGAACAAGGTGAACTGTAGCAATTTTAACAATTGGACTAAAGGTATCTTCATAATCAATGGCATACCTTTGTTTAAATCCTTTTGCTACTAATCTTGCTTTGTATCTGTCCAATGTGCCATCTGACGTTGTCTTGATTCTATAGACCCATCGACAATCTATCACATTGCTTCCTTGAGATTCAGGTACTAGAGTCCAAGTACCGTTCTTCATAAGTGCGGAATATTCAACATCCATTGCTGACCGCCACTCTTTATTTGCCAAGGCTTCCTTAACACTTGCCGGCTCCAAAGCACAGGACATACCATATCTACCATCAGTGTAGGTTTTGGGCTTGCGAATCCCTTGCTGCAACCTGGTAGTTGACCGTGAAACAACTGGAGAGAACGGTGCTAAAATAGTATCATGTGTCAGTGCAGAATTAGCGCCCGTGTCATCACCATCTAGTGCAGCACTTGCGTCCGTGTCGCACCCGCGTCGAGGTGTGTCGTCATGGCTCCCGTCAGCATCAGCCACGGGATCGACAGCAGCACCGCGTGCAGGAGTCTCAGGTGGAGCAGGCGCCAATGGATCATCATCGAGAGGTGCACCCAGCTGTGGCTGCTCAAAAATTCCTGGAAGTGCACCATTTTCACCCAAGTTTTCATGCCGAGGCAACTGTACTCCCTGCAGATCATTAAGACAACTAGACACAGAGAGATCAGGATTATTAACCATATGGTTAGTGCAACTATCATGATCCCCATTGCGAAGAAATTCAGGAAGCAAAAGGATCTCTTTTCTGAGACGAGCACCGGCGTTCTCATGAAGCTGTGCAAAGGGAAAAACTGATTCATCAAACACAACATCTCTAGAAATATGAACCCTGCCAGTACTAGGATCAAGACATTTGAATCCTTTATGAAGGGAGCTATAGCCAAGGAAGACACACCTAGTGGAACGAAAAGCAAGTTTTCTTGTATTATAGGGACGTAGATTAGGCCCACAAGCACAACCAAACACACGGAGCATGGAATAATCAGGAGTATGACCATGAAGACGTTTGATGGGAGTATCAAAATTAAGAACTTTACTAGGCAAGAGATTGATAAGATAGGTCACAGTTAAGAAGGCTTCATCCCAGAATTTCAACGGCATAGAAGCATTAGCAAGAAGAGCAAGACCTACCTCAACTATATGACGATGTTTTCTTTCAGCAGAGCCGTTTTGTTGGTGAGCATGAGGACAAGAGACATAATGAACAATTCCAATTTGTTGAAAAAAGGAGTTTAATTTTTCATACTCACCGCCCCAGTCAGTTTGCATAGTTTTGATTTTGCACTGAAATTGTCTTTCAACAAACTTTTGGAAATTGAGAAAGACTTGATAGACATCAGATTTCTTTTTAAGAAGATAGATCCAAACATATTTGCTAAAATCATCAATGAAGCTTACATAATAGTCATGTCTACCAACAGACATAGGAGCTGGACCCCAGACATCAGAGAAAACAAGTTCAAAAGGAGTAGTAGACATACTAGTAGAAACTCCATAAGGAAGTTGATGACTTTTCACGCGTTGACACGAATCACAAACTGACTGGGACTTAGACTCAGCTAAACAAGGAAGATTATGACTCTTAATGACATGCTTAACTATAGGAAAAGCTGGATGATCTAATCTACTATGCCAAACTTTGGAAGAAGGACGTTGGATGCCAAGGATAAGCTTGTTGTTTGATCTTGTGTCTGATACCGGCAAAGGAAAGAGGCCTCCTTCACATCTACCTCAGAGGATGATTTTCTTCGACACCTGATCCTTAATAAGAAAGAAGTTCGGATGAAATTCAAGAAAGGCTCTATTATCTTTAGCTAGACGATACACGGAAACAAGATTTTTATGAGCACTAGGTACACAAAGAACATCTTTAAGCAACAAAGTACGATCATGCAAAGGGGTATGAATAGATGCATTACCAATGTGACTAATAATCATACCTGACCCACTTGCTGTGTGCACCTTGTCTTTACCGTTGTACTTATCGTGCGCCATCAGCTTCTTAAGTTCGGACGTGACATGATCAGTAGCGCCACTATCCGTATACCAATTTGTATCGACACCATAAGATGCAACAGCATTGGCACTCTTTTCATCATCTGCCTGGTAGGTGTCGTCATATCTGTACCAACACCGGAGCACATCATGGCCGGGCTTGCCACAAATCTGACATGGCTCTTTTTTCTTGCTACCACCGTTATGGCCACCCTGTCCACGACCTCCTGGCAGACGTCCTCCTTGCGCACGACCGCGGTTGGGAGCACCGCATCCACGATAGCCGCCACCACGTCCACGTGAGACAACATTGACAGAGGAGAGGAACTGGCCATCATCAGGGCCTTCTTTGAGCATCGCCAACCACTGCTCGAGGGATAACAGTTCAGCATAGAAATCACTAAGGGTGAGACTAGAGAGTTATAGTCAAAATTTAATCCGTTGAGAATAAAAGATATGAGTTCTTCATCATCAGGTCCCTTGCCCGCTGCAACAAGCTTGTCGCGGAGGGTCTTCATCTTTGAGAAGTAGGCGGACGCTGTCATACTGCCCTTCCTTGTGGTAGACAGTAGCATCTTCAAGTTGGTGGTTCTTGCCTTCGAGTGTGCAGAAAAGAGAGATTCAATAGACTTCCAGGCTTGCTCCGCCGTCTTGACGTCGAGAACTTGAATAAGGACGTCCTTGGACAGAGAATTGAGGAGATATCCAAGAACTTGCTGATCTTGAGCCACCCATAGGGCGTACTCTGGATTGTCGACAGTCTTCATCAACTTGTCGGCGGCCTCGACATCTATGGTCTTGGCCGTAGCTTTCCGTGACCCATCAAGGAGCCCGTCTAGCTGTGCACCTCGGAGCGGAGGAAGGATCTGTGCCTTCCAAAACAGAAAATTATCCCTGGTAAGCTTCTCAGAGACTTGGCCGAGGGTTGAAGCCGTAGAGGAAGAAGAAGACGCCGTTGATGTATTATGTGGAAGAGGTTGCTCTGATTACCATGTAAAAATCAATGTAGCGGCGTACCTTGACAGGCACCGCACCTCTTCTATTTATATGCCGGCACATACGGCCATTGACAGAGTACAAGAGATAGAGTCCATAGGACTCGGTTACAGGAAGACAGAGTCTTCTACGACTCAGTTACACAACCGCACACCTATACAACTCTAGGAGACAAACCTGTTCGTGAGATAACTCTAACAGAGAGGAGGAGTGCGGCTCAGGAGAGGAGGAGTGTGACTGATGAGAGAAGAGCGGCGGCTGATGAGAGGAGAGCGGCGGTTGAGGAACAAAGGGTAGCTATTGAAGAGAGGAGGATAACGGCCGAGGAGGCGTCTAAGAGACTAGAACAAGAGCACAAGATCATGTTCATAAATTCATCCAATCTTGATGAGAAGGGAAGAGCCTACTTCGAGCTTGTGTGTGATCAGATCTTGGCATCAAGAACAAGTTTTTTCATGGGCGGCTTTATGGGTGGCAATGGTGGCAACGGGAGCTCCACTGGTGGTGGTGGTGGTGGCGGTGGTATTATTGAATGAAGAGCATTGATGCACTATGTAGTGACTTTTTAATTTTAATTTGAACTATATGATGGTGGTGGCTGACTTTTGGACGTGTGGAGATGTATTTTGGATTTAATTTGAACTACGTTTAATTACATGCTAGTGATCATTTGAACTTCATATGTCATATGTGATATTTTCTGATTTATAGGATTCCTGTTTTAGGATTGCTGCTGGAGAGAAGCATGGTAGCAATTGGTATACTTTCCCACCCGAAACAGCTACACAGATAATTTCGGGACAAAAACAAAAAATCAAGCTACCTCCATCCAAAGAAGAATGGCGAAGACGAGCAGCACCAACACGCTTACCATGAAGCTCCTCGTCGACACCAAATCACAGCGCGTGCTGTTCGCCGAGGCGGGCAAGGACGTGGTCGACTTCCTCTTTTCCCTATTTGCTTTACCGGCCGCCACGACCGTCGAGCTTGTTGGTGAAAAATCCATGGTCGGCAGCGTCGGTAGCCTCTACGCCAGTGTCCAGAAGCTCGACTCCACCTATCTTCTGCCCGGCGCGGTCAAGACCTCGCTCCTCCGGCCCGCCGTCGCCTCGCCGGCCATGAGCAACAACAGCTCCCTCCTTCTGCCGGTGCCGTCCTCGGAGCCAGCAAAGAAATTCTTCAGATGCAGCTTCTACCAAAGTGGCTCCTGCTACGACTACGTTACGGAAGCAAGCGGCACGAGCTGCCCAACCTGCCGCAGACCAATGACGAAGATCGTCCATTACGTCCCCCCAGGGCCCAGCAGCTCCGAACAGCAGCTGCAGAATGGGAAAGGATTCGTGCAGGGTGTGGTGACGTACACGGTGACGGACGACCTCGACGTGACGCCCATGTCCGCCATCTCCAGCATCTCGCTGCTCAACACCTTCGCTGTGACTGACCTCTCAGCCCTCCAGGAGGTCATATCATGCATCCACCGTGTCCCTTTATACATAAACTATGATATATATCATACCATTTCTCCCTACCACTCTTTTCTTTGCTTTACATCTCGTCGTGTCCCTCCAGGAGATGGCCGCGCAGATCGGCTACAAGGAGGTCATATCATGCATCCACCGTGTCCCTTTATACATAAACTATGATATACTCCCTCCGGTTTCGAAATTCTTCTCGTCCTGGCAAATTCCAAGATTTCATAAAGCTTCTCGTTTTGGTTTTTTTTCCTTCTTTTCCATCTTTACCCTTGCGTTGCATTTAAACAAACGAGGCCTGGTTTAAGAATCGCATCGTCCCGAGGCCGCTCGCGGACCGAGCGCGCGCCGCGCGATGCATGCATGCATGCCTGGCCTCTCGTCTCCCCTGTCCTTTAAGTCTTGCGGCTGGTTTAAGTCTCGCACCGTTGCCTCTCTCTATCTCTCGACCTTGCACTGCTTCACCTTTCTCTCGCCGCGCACATAGCTTCTCGCATGTCGCCTCTCTCGCCACGCGCCGCAGCTTCTCGCCTGTCGCCTCTCTCGCCGCGCACCAGCGTGGTCGTTTTATCGCTCGCCGCATGCATGGAGGCCAAGAACGTGGTCGAAGAATGCGATGACATTGAGGCAGGCGACGATGTGGTTGTCGTGCCTGACTCTGAAGAGGATGACGCACCAGAGGACAACCGCGACATCGTCGGCCTAAAGGAGGAGGCGCCTGAGACGGCGGTGGAGAATAGTGCGCCTGTGTGCGAGCGCTGCCAGAGTGTGCACGCCGCCAATGACTGGCGCGCCTGCCGTGAAGCATGGAGTCGTGTTCACGTGAAGCCTTGTTCACGATGTGGGTTATTCCACAACGTTTACAAGCCTTCTGCACAGATAATCTATGGCCTTGACGACTTTGATTGCGAGCTGTTGATTCCTGATCTTAGTGAGCATCGCATGGATGGTGAGACCATTCTGCTACCGGAGCATGTTTGTGTTGTGCTCGATGAAATGTATGAAAAGAAGCTAGCTGCAAAGGAAGCTGCAAAGAAAGCTGCAGAGGAAGTTGCAAAAGATGATGGGGAAAAAGATATCTAGAGCTTGGTTAAGGGTAAATTTCATTTCAGATTCAATGTTCATACATTTACTAGTTGTAATCATGATACATCGATAATTGGCTAGTTCTAATATTGATCTAATTGTTTGATGCAGTGAGCATGGTCTTTGCCTCAGCAACTATTGATCCCTCACAAGCAATCTGCAATGGAAGTTCCCCTAGTGCTTCTAGTCTTCTCTTGTTCATGTGAGGAATTTTGTACTTGTTTGATCCAGCCACCATCATAGCTTCCTTCATAACTAGATGCATTGTAAGCCATATTCTATTTGCTTTCTCGGGACAATACTCATTAAAGGCCTGTTTCATGTATGGAAATATATTAAGATGAGTATGTGCAACATAATTAACTTGCATGAATGTACTGTTTGTAACAAATTATATTTACCTCTTGCACAATTGGAACAAGATCCTGCACTGTTCTAGCTGATTTCTATGTATTGAATTGCACGAAAAAATCTCAAATCCAATATATTAAAGTCCGGAGAATTTGGAGGTTGATAAACTAGTTTGATATCAAATCCTTCTTGTCTAGCAGCTTGACAAAATAAAGGATCAGTAACTTCTAAATGAGTAGGTGCATTATCTTGGACAACATAGATTGGCTTGTGAATGTCTTCTCTTGGCCATTTTGCTCTAATTGCTGGTAGCACCTTCTCAATCATAAACTCTCTAACGACATCTCTTGTGATGTGAGTAATTAGTTTAACTTCCCATGTTCTAGCTTGCCTATTCACACTAGTCCTCTTAGCTTGTTCATAAGTCACAAGAGGGAAGCATCCAATTTTTCCATCAAAAATACAAACATCATTATGAAATCTTGGTCGAGCAGTTACACACAAAAACATTAGGCATGGAATATAGTTCTTGCTCTTACTAGTACGATGTGGATCATCTTTCTCGGGTAGCAAGTAATACTTTGCAGAATTTTGGGTAAGAAAAAACCACTTTTCATCAATGAAAACATGATCAAATAAACCTTTGAACCGTTCATCATTAGGTGTCCTACCCGGTTCAAGCATATCAACACACCACTTCAGCCTAGTCTTTTTGTTTACCACAGTTAGGTATGGTTTGATGCTGCTTGAGTGGCGCCTAAGGAGACCTTGACGCATGTATCGAATCAACTTAGCCTTGCTAACATGTAGCCGCTTGCTCACAGCTTCTAAAGTCATTCTTTCATTGAGAGGTATGTTGCGTAAAGGTTTCAAATCAAGAGGAGTTTCCTTACGACCTGATCGACCTCTCTTTCTACTTGTAACATTTGCCACAGTACCTTGAACTAGTGACTCTTTTCCTCTCTTCCAAATCTCTTGAACAGTACGAATATGCAAGCCAAACTGATGTGCAACCTCTCCCGTTACTTTCTTCCCTAACCTTCCATTGTTGCCTCTAGCCAACAAAATTTGGAAAACTAGTTTCCTAACTTCATTACTAGCATCTTTCCTTCTACCACCATCTAAACGTTGAAAACAAAAATATATGGGCATAACATTCCTACAAGTTCAAGAAAAACAATAGAAGTTCAAGACACAAAACCTTGGCGTGGTGCTTCAATCTCTACTTCGCCACTGCCATCGTTGGTATCATCATCTTGTGGTTCAAAGTTAAGATCAAATCCACCTACAAAATCATAGTTTTAAAAGAACTCAAGGTTACTACTACAAGAAACATGATGAGGAGAATTTATATAAAAAAAACTGACCAAATTGGGGCGCTTCAAAATTGATGGCACATCTCCTCTCCATCATCATGTTCTGCCTCCACGTTTAAATCAAATCCTATTGCAAATTTTTTTTTAAGAACCGATGCTGTATAAATGAAGTAAAGAATGGGTAAAGAATAAATAAAGCACAAGTGTTACCACGTTCAAATGGTGCAGGCTCCAGGTTTAGATCAAAGCTAGCAAAGAAGTCACCCATTTTTGTAGCACACTCTTACTCACTGGGTAAAATGTTGTACTGCTGCTGCTACCACACTCATTATACTGGGGGTATAAATAGTCGAGGGAAACCAGGAGACGCTGAAAAATTTACCGTGAACAAGTCTAGCCGGCGCGAACGAAAAAGGGATAAAGAAACGGCGCCATGCAGAAAAAAATGGGAGTATTTTGAGCCCAGCGCGGCACGAACGAAAAATTCGGAGCCCAGGTGCATGCAAAAAAACGCAACGCACGAACAGCAAAAAATAGCGCGCGTCCCGCCCAGCTACAGCGCCATGCCAAAAGGGCAAAAAAATCATCTCAGAGCAAGGCAACAGGTGATGGGGATCGAACCCACGCCCTCTGATTTCGAGATGGGTACCGATAGCCAGTCAACAAGAGAGAGATTGGTGAAAAGGTTGAACTCTACACCGTATTTAATATGGGTAAATATGGAAGAATTAGCTCAAATTAATCACGTCTTGGTATGCTAAACCTTGTCCTAAACGAGTTGTATTTCAAAACCGGAGGGAGTATATCATCCCATTTCTCCCTACCACTCTTTTCTTTGCTTTACATCTCGTCGTGTAAATCGTGAACCACCTGATTTGCAGGGCGTGGAGATTCTGAGGGCCTCGTTGCAGTCCAAGACAGTCCTCACAGGTGTTTTCCTTGACAAGAAGGCTTCTCCCCCTTCTTGAACCTCTGCGGGGCATGTGGGGCGGCTCACAAACATGCCTTTAGTTGGCTTTGCATCAGTCCGAATCATTTTAGTTTATTATCTGCTAGCTCTAGCTAATTGTTTCTTGAAGTCCATCCATCTGGTACTTAATGTTTGATATATACTACAAGATCTGGAAATTAGGTGCTATCTTATTTGTTTTGTCCTCAGTTAAATCAAGATTGCCGTTTGCGTGATAACTGAAGTATTTTGAATTTGCACAATGTTTGATTATTTAATTTGAAAATAAATTGGCATCATTTGATCGAAAACTTGTAGATTCTTAATTTGTGTCAAAATTAACATAATGGCATTATATTTTTGTGCTTCAACAAAATGCAACCAATTATTAAGGACCAGTCACTTGATCACACCTAGACAGCTTTGCCCGTCACAACACTCACAACCATGCCCTTGAACATGATGTGACACACGTGGAGAAAAAGAAGAAGAAGTATAAACAGTTTCGTAATTGATCTTTGAAACCATAGAGTTAATGAAGATTGTGTATGCTGACGAAATCTAGGCATGTCGACGTGTCAAACGAATGCATCAGCATCACAATGCTTTGTTTTGAGGTGAAACTTAACCGTTAAGGTTCTGACGGTGTTTGCACCATAGAGAAAAGTTTGACAAAACCCTTGTAAAAGAGTATGTGCATTGGCTGTTCAAGGAGCCTTTTGGGAATGTTAATGTTTCAGGAGATAAGGTGAGAGAGCTGGTTGTGTTGCCCATTGGAGGCATATCATTGTTATGGTATAGGTAGTGTTTGAGAGAGAAAGGGGGAAGTTAGAAAAAGAAAGCCCTCTATTGTGCTTCAGGTTTTTGTGATTCTACCCTAGTGTGCAAGGTAATCAAGCATACAAGGTAATACAAGTTGAAATCTGTTGCATCCTTCTCTTCCGATCTGAATCTCTTGTTTTTCGGTTGTGTTTATGGCTTCTACTGAATCTACTTGATCTACAAGATCATCTCAGATCTAGTGTGGCATCTTGTTGAAATAGTTTGCCTATTCATAGATCTATCCACCTCTAAAATTTCGTGATTTTTAGAGTTTTTGATAGGCCTTCCAACAATTTTGATAGAGGGCGGCCTGCTGTTTCTTGCGCTCTGGTGTGGCAGAGCAAAGCGATTCCTCAGCACTTTTGCTTGCTTCGATTCTGAAGTAGTGGGTTTCGGCTTTGCTCATAACATATGTACTGATGTCCTCGTAGCTGCCAATCTTTGCCTCATCGTTGCTGTTTCTCTGTAATCTTTTGTTTAGTTTATTAATTTGATTTATTTAGTACTATAGTTTATTTATTTTTGCAGCTGCACCGAATAGCCCTTGCAGTCCATGCTTGGCCAGGTTTGTGTGCGCGCGGCCATGACTCGTCACTGTAGTTCATATGTCTCAATTGGTCTGCTAGCTCAGAGTTTACTACTTACCTTAGTTCTGTCAGGCTTCACCTTATCTGATGCAAAATTTTCTGGCTTCCGATATTTTATCTGGGGAGGGTGATTAGTTATTCGTGCGCTGTATCTCAGTTTTAGCTGCTTCTTGATCTATTTTTTTTTATGCAGTGCCCTGTTCTAGTAGTACTGCATGCCTGAATTTTAATTTCTCATCACTGCATGCATACTAGACAGGCAGCATCTGAGCCTGTTTTTGTATATCCTAGTACAATATGTTTTGCTCTCTCCATAGATTTTGTTGTTCCTTTCATTTGTGTTTTACTGCACTTGATTAGTGATTTTCTTAATGTTCTAGTTTCTTTTGTGGCGTTGCATTCAGTTCATGCGCAGGTAGATTTGTGCGCGTGCGTCCATGCCTAGATCACGGTACTGTATCTCAGTTTTAGCCTATATCATGCCTAGATCATGGCGGTGATTAGCTATTCATGCGCTGTGTCTCAGTCTTAGCTGCTTCTTGATGTAGTTTTTTTTAAAAAAAAATGCAGTGTTCTGTTCTTACTACTACTGCATGCCTGAATTTTAATTTCCCATCACTGCAGGACGCTAGACAGAATGCAGCTGAACTTGTTTCAGTTTATGCTACTAGTACGGAGAGTAGTATGGTTTTGCGCTCTCCATATAGCTTAATCTATTCCTTTCATTTCTGTTTTATTGCACTTGATTAGTGTTTTTGTTTCGATTAGATGACGTTGCATTCAGTTTACAGGCATGCATTTTCAGTTCATGTACAGGTCACTGTCGTGTATGCATTGATAGGGTGCGTATATATTTGGCCAGCACCTTAACGGAATGTAAAGAATGAGATCGACAAAGACTTATCTGGTGTTAATATTTAACCATGCATTCTGACACACATGTCTACACTACACGTCACGTTTCGACAACACCTGTTCACATCAGTGTTCCTTCAGAAATCTGCAATTTCTGGAAGGAATAAGTGGGCATGAAAATCTCGGCAGTACAGTATGATTTGCTTATTTCATTGTTAGCTGCCCCGGACGGGCTTTGTTAATCTTGTGTCGTTGAAATTTTCCTGATAGTGACTTTACCAAACCCAAGCTAGAATGGTGGCGACATCGTCGCACTACTACAAAATTGGTCATCAACAGCGGTTCTAGAACCGCTATTGATTAGGCGTATCAGCAGCGGTTGATACTCGATCTATCAGCAGCGATTGGCATAAACGGCTTTCGGCATACATCCATGTTCGATCTATCTGCCAAATTATTATTGTCATAAAAAAGAAGAGATGAAATGATAATGCACTAATACTTTATATTATGCTCGAGTGTTTTTTAATAATTACATTGCATCTTGATTGCTCCATGTTTGAGTGCCAAGCTTGTCCAGAGACTCGACGACCACCATCCGAGGATCCACCATGTGAAAGTTGTCGCCGCCTCTTTGTACCAGCAGGTGGGCGAGTCATGACAGACCCTAACATCATGTGGTCATAACATTGCATCAATCTACTACTAATAATATGTTATTTCAAGCATTTTATAAAACCATTTTCTTTATAATACCGTGCTCATAATCTTTCCTCATCTTTTCCTTTCTAGCATTATATAAGGACTATTATTTGTAGTATTAAATCTAATTGTCTCTATTATTTCTACCATTATTTCTAGCATTATATAAGGACTTGATAAAAAACATAAATTAACTATAATTTTCCTTTAAAATAAGCAATAAATGTAATTATCTCTATATTCAAGCATAACCTTCAAGAGTCCAAGATGGTAGATTTAAATTTTAATCTAACTTATTCAAACCTAATTGCAAGACTAGAAACCAAAACTTACCTAATCTATTTTTACTAATAGAATTCAACATGCAAATTAAGATTGAGCAAGAAAAAAATATAATCCAACCAACCTTCAAGAGCCCAAGATGGTAGAGTTCTACAATTTTTTAGCCTTCCAACCGCAACAATAGATAGAAAGGACGTCCCTTGATCTTTAGGGGACGAACACTTGCAAAAATGGTGGAAGAAATGATGCTCGGGTGCGTTGAAACGAATATGATGCCAGTTATATAGGTAAGGCCACTTATCAGCAGCGGTTCGGACAGTATCAGCAGCAGTTCACTGCATCAATTATTGCCAGAGGCCCACATGTCCCCGAACCGCTGCTGATAAGGAGTATCAGTAGTGGTTCATGCTGATAAGTTTGAAAATTATCAGCAGTGATTCACTTAAATGAACCGCTGCTGATACTCGTTATCAGCAGCGGTTTTCTGGAACTGTAATTATTGATCGGGCCAGAAGTTTTTGAACCGCTGCTGATAATCTTTTAGCAGCGGTTCTATAGCAACCACTGCTAATATGATGCTGTTTATGACTATTTTTGTAGTAGTGTGATTGACCCCCGCCACTTGGACGCTTAGCATGAAGCTCCTGATCGACACCAAGACTCAGCGCGTACTGTTCGCGGAGGCGGGCAAGGACGTTGTGGATTTCCTTTTCTCCCTCCTTACCTTTGCCGATGGCAGCGGTCGCCAAGCTGATGATCGGGCAGGAGTCCGTGGCCGGCAGCGTGTGCAACCTCTACGACAGCATCGAGAAGCTGCTCTGCGGCCACGACCACCAGCTGCTCCTTGCTCCGCCTGCCGTCGCCGTCGCCGCCTGTCCAGCCAAAGACCTTCTACAGATGCTGTTACAACTACACAAACTGCTACCTCTACGTGGCCGGCGTGAGAGGGACCATATGCCCGTCGTGTAAAAAGCTGATGACGTCGCAGGTGTTCTACACCGGCCCGACGAATCTCGCGGAAAGCGCCGCCTCCACAGCGGGATCTGGAGAGAGAGGAGGGTTCGTGCAGGGCGTGGTGACGTACACGGTGACGGACGACCTCGCCGTCACGCCCATGTCCACCATCTCCAGCATCACCCTGCTCAACTCCTTCGCCGTCAGGGATCTCGGCGATCTCCAGGAGAAGACCGTGCACATCGGCTATGACGAGGTTAAATAGCTATAGCGTTGATAATTGCAATTATTCATCACTGACTCATGCTATACTTTCAGCTGAATGCATCTATGTGTATACATGCCGTCTATCTGCAAGGGGTGGAGATCCTTAAGGCCTCGATGCACTCCAAGCAAGTCTTCACAGACGTCTTCCTCCTGGGCAAGAAGCAGGCTCTCCCAGTGACGCGTGTGTGGCTGATGATACGAATATTGGAAAATGAGAAGCCTGATGCTGGCTTAAACCAGTCTGCATTGATGATCTGTTCACCTCTTCTAGTCTAGATTCTAATTCTCAGCAGCTGTTACCAGTGTGTTGCGGTCACTCTGCCATTAGGTTCCTTGTTATGGCTGTATCTTTTTTTTTTTTTTGCCTAATATAATGCCGATTGGAACTGAAACACTGTTACCTAAAATTTTACCTACTTCATGCGCTGTGGGTCAGGTGCTTCCTGATGGGGCTCTCTCTTTTCCTGTCTCTGCATAATTTGCCCTCAGTAGTCTTGAATTTATATTTTCAATCACTGCATGCATGTGTAGAAAGGCAGCAGCTCACCTTATTTCTGATGCGTGTATCCTGCTACAGAATGGTATTGCTCTGTAGCCTTAATTGTTCTTTTCATTGTTATTCACTATACTTGATTAGTTTCTCTCACCAGTAGTCAACATTTGTTCTAGAAGATCATGGTTAGTGTTTGATTTTACCCGGCTGTGAGTCCTCTGTGTTTTTGTCACGACTCTCTTCAATTTAGCTTACACACTACTTTAAGGACTAGCTACCTTATCCATTTATTAATCCAAATATCTGTCTTGAATATAAATCTATTTTTTTCGCGATTGTGCCTGAGCACGTTTTTCATTAAGAGGAAAGAAAAACAGAGAAATACAAACGCGACCCACGACCCAACACATACAAGATCAGGACTCTACTGAACATAAATCTACACTGAGTTTATACTCATAATCTACCAACAAACCAGTAAAACCGGTTGATTTATCAGTAAAATCGATCGGTTTACCAGTTTCAAATACAAATGATATTGTTGTGGCACGTTTTGGAGAAGGACAAATGTAGTAGTACTATTCAAGACGGTTCAAGTTAGGGAAGGGACAACACTGCACTGCAGTGCACTGCTTGGGGATGTGTTGGAGAGACAGCAGCAAGACACCGGACAGAGAAGCACAAGTCTTGCATTGCAAGCCAAGGAAAGAAGCTGTCCCTGCGCTGCCAACGGATCGGGGCGGATCGCGCGCACTGTGCTTGTGTCAGTCTCGTTGAAGGGAGTGCTATGCTAGTCGTAGTGTACCGGTGGACGGTCAGGAATGGGATGGACGGACGAACCTTTGCTTAATTAAACACGGCCGGAAGGTTAATGCGAGCCTCCTGTGTAGTCGCATTTGGATAGACAAAACATCAGAAATTAGATCACAGCTCGCAAGCTGCAGGTAGCATGTTTTCGCTTTCCTTTTCAGAACTGACTAACACATGCACAATGCCACGATGGCTCGAGGCGTAATTTCCAAAACAAGTGCCAGAAAGAAACAAACACCAGACACCAGGCACCACAATTCGGGAACAAAACGACCCCAATTCGCTGCGCGAACAATGCTGCGAGAGTCGAGACCGAGATTGGTCGAAGTGGCTGGAGGTGCAGGTCCTCTCAATCATAGATGCCACCTGTTCCTCTCCCTCTGCTGCTCGGCGCTTGCACCACCACGGCGTGAGAGGGCGCAGAGGACTGCAGGTTCACTATCTCCTCTTTCACACTGCTTTTGCACCCAAGTCAATGTACAGTAGGCTGTAGTAGTACGTATAAGCTCTATCTAGAGTGTACTGTGCTACTACTTTTCTGGACAGTAGGTTTGACCATGGAGATCAACTGTGGAAACATCTCTAGTGCTCCCATCGGGTTAGGTGCTTCCATGCTCTCTTTATTGATTTGTACTAGAAAAAAATATAAAAAGAATTAACAAAAATATGGTTGAATATTTCATGTAAACATCTATTGTGATACAAAAATATATAGGCAACAAATACTTGTGCATTGCGTAATGAAGAAGAGAAGAGAAATCATCATTTCAACAGTAAAAGGTTATGAGTCTGAAGTCAACAGCTACAACCCGCAATCGTTGAAGCTTATTTTTCTCTTTTTTACTTTATATTGTATAAGTATTTATTACACCTCAAAGTTTGCATGATGATAGATGTTAACATGCACGATTCATCTATATATTTTTTTATGGAATTGTTATACAGTTTTTCTTATGTAAATTAACAGTGGGAGTACAAGAGCATCTGAGAAATTCTCATCACTCTAGTGCTCCCATCTCATTATACTCTGGGCACTACGTGAGTCTTGTGACATATCTTTGGAAACTGAGTTTTATTAGATTTATAAATGTTTACATTTTCTTGCACCTATACACACAAAAATTAGCATTTCTTTTTTTTAATCGAACTGGAGGGCTTAAGCCCTACAAAATATATTTATATATAAATTAAAAAACAAAAGGTTTACAGGAATCCATAAAAAATAAAAAAAAATTACAAAAGGTTGTGGAGCCATTCTTGCATTTGTGGGATGTGACGCTGCTTAGCACTGTGCTCATGCTTATGCTTAGACCAACTGATGACTATGCTCATGCTTAGAACCATTACCATTCTCATATGATGAAATTTGTTGTAGGACACTCTCTAAACATTACATTTGCTATGAGACACTAATATAAATTTCATTTGCTGCAGGACATTAAGAAACAAGTAAACATAGTGTCCAACAACAAATAAAATTTGTTCCAGTGTTCTATAGCAAATATCACGTTGTTACTCTTCTCTTCAACGAGAAAAGATCAAAAGAAAAAAGAATTTCTTATTAGTCTGCTCCTCATGCATCGAATAACTTCTTCCCTACCACCGCAAGAATTCGTCCATCCAGTGCGAGGATTCGTTGCAAATCCACGAGAGCCCGCATCAAAGGAGAGCTTCCATGATGGAGAAGTGACGCCGTCAGCAACGAGACGCGACGGCCCGACGGAGGTCGACAGCACCGACATGGGACAAGAGTCAAGATAGCGTCGTCATTGAGGTCACTTGACTGAGTCTTGGCTTGTGCTCTACGCTTGCAACTCCAACACTGCTTATATATATGTGAACCAAGACAGCATAAAAGATTCATCAGTTCTGTTCTGTACTCGGAGGTCGGAGCAAGCAAGTCCTAAGAATGGCCACTGCCAATACAACCGCCGCCGCATTCACGATGAAGCTGGTGGTGGACACGACGAACCGGCGCGTGCTGTTTGCGGAGGCAAGCAAGGAAGCCGTGGAGTACCTCCACTCCCTCCTCCCCTCGGTCTCGTTCGAGAGCCTAACCCAGGCCGGCTGCGTCGCCAACCTCTACGACAGCGTCGAGCTGCTCGACGTCGCCGCGCGCGCCATCACGACGAAGCTCCTTTTTCAGCCGGCGCCGCCTTCCGCCGCCGGGCAGCAGGAGGCGAATAAGCGCTTCTTCGAGTGCGACGGGGCCAAGAAAAACTGCGCCCTCTACGTGGCTGAGGAACGCGGCGCGGTCTGCCCGTCCTGCCGCCGGGAGATGGCGGCGGAGGTGCCGCGTGGCTCGGCCGGGGCCGGCAGCTCCTCCGGCGAGGAGGACGCCGTGATGTGCTTGCTCAAGGACGACCTCACCGTGATGCCCGCGCTGGCCAGATGCACGGCGTTGTACGTCCTGACGAGCGGCGCCGCCGTCTCCGCCGCCGCGCTCGAGGAGTGGACCGTGCTGATGGGGCACAAGGAGGTTTATCTCGATGCTAAAATTCATTCTTGGTTTATCTTGACATCTATCTATTGTGAAACATTCACTGATTTGTTTCAGGGTTTGGCTATCCTCAAGGCCTCGCTGCAGTCGAGCACCGTCCTCACTCGTGTCTTCCTAGCTCGTCGTGGTTGAAGTCAATCTGAAATACTGTATGGAGATTAAATAGTACTACTAGGACGACATTATTATTAGGTTCATCGTCTGTCAAGCTTAACCTTAACCATTAGGTTGTTCTTTTGTGTTGGCTGTGTCTCTGTACACAGTACTAATAATAGTATGCGTCAAGTATCCACGGCTTCTACGCCTGTCTAGTGTCGTTGGATATATATGCTCCAAGAGCTCATTAGTTGCGCTATTATCTGCTTATAATCAATAGTAGTTGGATTACTCAGTCTGCACGTAAGACTATAGCATCAATATAATTGCCTATTATATTGAAATGAAAAGTACTTCACTTTGATCTATTGTCTGTATATATGCTTACCAGCCATTACTTAATTTGTGATGCACCCAGGGGCGGAGCTGCTAGCCTAGAAAAAATGTGTCTAATCTGTACTAATCTTCAAGAATTTTTAGTCTAAATGCCTTTAGCTTAATGTAATCAATGCTAAATTTAACAAATCTAAGACGGTAGCACCCACTGTACTTGATGTCTGGCTCCGCCTCTGGATGCACCGATATATAGTTGTTTCTTCCATCACTTGGTTGAACAAATAATACTGTCATCCGAGCTCACTCGATCAGCAGCAACTAAAGGGCCATATGCCCATATATGTACGTGCTACAGATCACAGGTTGTTGTGTATCAGTTTATATGACTACTTGCGCGAACCAGGAACAACCAGGGCAAACGACGAAATACGCCACGCTAGGGCAAAGGAGCATACTGCATACTACGTACACCAGCTCTCCCTGCGTCTGAAAATGTTACTCCCTCCGTTCCAAAATTATTGTTGTCATTGACTTTTTTTCGTTATCTTTGATCATTCGTCTTATTTAAAATATTTATTCGAATATGAAAAGTTACAGTTATATTTAAATTTTATCTAATGATAAAATAAATTATTAAAAAATATATAATATTTTTTGAAATTTTTTTAATAAAACAAATTATCAAAGTTGATGAAAAAAGTCAACGGAGAGAGTAGTGCTTAGGATTGGTCAATATCTCTGGCCCATGCATCGTTAATGACAAAAAAGTTTAAAATTGGGTAATGTGATATTACTATAGTAGATTCATCATTAAACCAAGACGTCTTCCAAAATATTCGGTAATTTTGAGTTTAATAACTTTTGGTTGTTTTTTTCTTACTACATTTTTGTATATAAAGTTATACAAATATAAGACATGCTTAATGTACAATAAAACAAATCTTGTAACATCATTTTGTATTTTAGTTAACCATAAATATTTTAAAATTATTATTAGAAATAATAGTAAAAGTTGTAAATATTTTTGAACGAAGATTTGATCATATCATACTCTATGAGTGATATGAGAACGAAGTTCTCTAAAACCACATAGTTCAATATGACACATAAGATCTCAAGAGTGTGGGCCATCTTGATAAGACAAGACTATGATAAAAAAAAACCATCATGACTCTTCTCCACTTGTAAAAGAGTATTTTTTTTCTCTCATGAGCAAGGTAATTCATGTATACTACTTCCTCCGGTTTACAATATAAACATTCTAAACATTCAAACTTCAAAATAATCAAGCAAAAAAAATCATATATACCCCTCATTTTACACTACCTTATCAATTTCTCACCCACCCACCCACCAACCCATCAGATTTTTTCTTATTTCTAGAAATAATTATATTATAGACAAATTTTTAAATGCTTAGAATATTTATATTTTAAACCGAAGGAAGTATCAAACAGTGATAGGTGGCTAGTTAAAAAAGCAAATGTCCCATCAAACATCATTATAATACCAAAAGGAGGACCGAAGCAGGAAAGAAGATATTTTGGTGACACCTAAGGAGTGTGAATCATCTTACAAGACAAGACAGTAATAAAACTACAACAATCGGGTAAAAAAGCAAACGTCCATGCATGTAACATCACCGTCTTATTAGACTATAGTATGAGAGGAGGACCGAGCCATAACTTTTTCTCTACTCTTCTTTTCAACAAAATGTTTTATAAATTTCATGTGCCTTCTGAGAGTGGAGTATCTGAAGTTAGTTGAAGTCTTACTTTTTTAACCTTGATCACTGATATAAAGAAGTATATATTACAAATAAATACAATATACTCCATCTGTTCCATAATGTTTGTCATTTTAGTCCTCGACACGGAGATTAAGAAGAGAAGGAATAAAGTAGATACACAGAAAACAAGTAGGAGAGAGATAGAGATAGAATTGTATTGCGAAAAGAGAAAGGTGTCTCAAAAGGTGAGAATGCTAATTATTTTGGGAAAACTGGATGAAGTTAGAATGCCAATTATTTTGAGATGGAGGGAGTATCTGACTTGTCATGATATAAAATTTGAAGTATTATCGATATCATTGTAAAAAAAAGTATCATCAATCAATTTTGAAAATCTTGAATAACTACTTAGACAATATGAAGATTCGAACGTTTCTAAATGGAATGGCGGCGGTGAATGAACATCTATGCATGGCTTGCGGGAAATGCAAAAATCTATAGTTCGCTGAAAGCTGCAGGCCTGCAGCAGGGGGAGATGCAAAACCTATAGTTAAAAACTTGCAGGCGAAGGCAGGAGAAATGGAACGACGAACCTTCGCAAGATTCGTCCGGATCGCGTTGCATGCGTGACACTGTAGACTGCACTGCAGTGTTGTGTCCCTATTTTCTTTTCCCTGTATAATTCGGTCGCGCGTTTTGACTCCGACCGGGAGTGGGAATAGTGTGTTGGATCATGAAAAGGACAACGCATGGATGCGTTTGCCCGAGTCAGATTGATACTCATCTGTAGACTATGAGGTCATGAATTTTTCTGGATCTAAATTTTAATGAGATCATATTAATCATTAAAATGTTATATATGATTATTAAATATATATTAAATATAAAACTAATTACAGAGTTGAATATGCATCAGCGTGATAAATTCATTAAATTTAATTAAGTCATTATTAAGAGATATTTATTGTAGTATCATATTATCTAATCATGATCTAATTAGTTTTAATAGATTTGTCTCGTCATTTAGAGGAAGGGTTATAGACTGGGTTTTGTCAGTAATCTATATTTGATACTTCTAATTAGTATCATAATATTCGATATAACAGGTCTAAAAATCAGATTCTAATTAGTATCATAATATTCGATATAACAGGTCTAAAAATCAGAAGGTGGAAACCAACACACCCTCGTGTTGACTCCTGTCTCGTGTCGTCTGGCTGCTACACCACTAGGCGGTTCGGATGGGGAAAACTGCCGTGATACGAATCAATGTTCAGTGCCTCACCACTAGGCGTTCCAAAGTCAACCTGTTCCACTGCAACACGGTACTCTGTTCCTTACCGAGGTCATGCAGCAAAATAAAGCTGCGGATACTGTGGCGCGCAGCGAGACAGGCAGACGGTAGCTTCGTGGCTCTTCCCCGGCCGGCATGGGCTTCCTGCAGTCCTTTTCCTTAAATTGGGCGATCGAGTACTACTCTCTTTGGTGTCCGGCGAAAGCAATCGGAATATCAACCTTGGCCTACAAGCCTTGGCCTTCTACTAGTACTCTACTCCTTTGGCATTCAGAAATATCAACCTCCAACACCACGGCAATGTTCACTATGAAGCTGCACATCGACACGACGGCGCAGCGCGTTGCGTTCGCGGAGTCCACCAAGGACGCCGTCGACTACCTCGTCTCCCTCCTGGAGTCGCCGGCAGTGTCGTTCCTGGGCCTCGACATCTGGGACAGCTGCGTCGACAACATCTACGACAGCGCCGAGGACCTGGAGGACGCCGCCGCCGCCGCCTGTCCAGGTGCAGGTGAAAAAAAGCTGCTTCTTCCAGTGCAGCTACAAAGGCCAGCCCGCCTGCGCCGAGTTCGTGACCGAGACGAGCGGCGTCATGTGCCCGTCCTGCGGCTGCCCGATGGCTACGGAAGTGTCCAATGGCACGCCGGGTGCCGGTTGCTCCGCTGCCTCATTTACCGTCGGGTTCGTGGCGCCCATGCCCATGACCTACGTTCTGACGGACGACATGAGGGCGACGCCCATGTCCGGGTCCAGGTCCACCACGCTCACCAGGATGAGGACGCTGTTCCTGAGGGACATCTCCGCCGCCGCGGTCGAGGAGAAGACAGTCCAGCTCGGCCACAAGGAGGTGATGATCGTTCTTTCTATTGTACCATGATGACTCGATCTCTAAAGCTTTTCTTTGTTCGTTCAATTTGATCATTGCATTGTTAATTTATCGAAACCAATTGTTGAGAACCTTTTCCACCATCTTTAAAAAAATTGTTGAGACACTGATGATTTTCCTGCAGTGCATGGCGATCGCGGAGGCCGCACTGCGGTCGCGCACTGTCCTCACTGATGTCTTCCTCGGCAATAACAAAGCTCCTCAGTCCTCTCCTCCTCCAAGTGATGCGTGACTTAGATCGACCTGCCGCTCGTGTGGCTGCTGCAAAACATGAAAAATTAGATAGCTTGAAACGTTTAACTAGGTTGGTCTTTTGTGAATCTTGTATAGCCTGCCTGTGTCCGTGTGTGTATGGGCACATGAAGTGCTGCCAGATCATCTTTTGGTTTTGCTGCTGCCCCGAACATCAAGTGAATGTTTATTCCTACTGCTCCTACAACCTTTTTATTTTTATTTTGTGAAAGAACTACTCCTAGAACTTAATTTGTACTGAGTGCAGTATAAATTGCCATAGTACCTGTGGTAATCTCTAGTACATATTAAATTCGGTATGGTCTTCTATTTTTGTTGGTGTCTATCATTTGGAGCATTCGCTAATTAGACTCAACCTTGTCCTTTTTAATTTAGTGAGGTTTTCAGATCTTCTACGATATGTTAGTCTATTATTGGATACTCTATTTGTAGCCATACGATAGAAGTCTTCACGTTACACTTTTTTTTTCCTCATATTTTTTTTTCTCTCACGTTAGCATAGGATTTCATCTCTTTTCCTTTTCTCTCAAGTTGGCATGTCAAGGGCCCTCTTTTCATTGACCACACACTTAAGAAAATCAGATAAAAGAGCTCTTCTTTTCCCTCACGTCCTCAGCGATCTGCTTGCTCTGCTCATCGTCCGTCACTCACCGTCGACAATAAGTTTGAGACTATGAGCTTCGATCCTCATCATCATGGTCGGTCATCATCAACATTGCATTCGAGATGACGAGCTTTGATCGTGATCTTCTTGTTGATTGTCATTGACAATGTGTCTGAGACTACGAGGTCTGATCTTAATCATCACGGTCAGTCGCTGTTGACATTGTCTTCGAGACTACAAGTTTCGATCATGATTATCACGGTTGGTCGTCACTGACAGTGCGTTCGAGTTTGTGAGCTTAAATCCTAATCATCATAGTCGGTTGTCGTCGACGGTGCGATCAAAACTGCGAGCTTGGATCATGGTCATCGCGATCGATCGCCGCTGGCGATGCGTTCGAGACTCTAAGTTTCGATCCTAATCATCTTCAATTTGTATTCGTAGATTAGGAGATAATATTTGCTATATTTCATTTATACATATATAATAACTCATATTATTTTGTTGTAATACTGATCCCTAATAATAAAGCAAATAGAAAAAATACATAAATTATATTTTATTATGTAATAAAGTTGTCTATCACCTTATAGGGTTGGTTGTTTGTCGTATTATTTAAAAATATATAGCAACATATAGACACTTTGCTAGTAGTTTAATATTTTTATGGACTTACCGGTTGCTCGTTCTTTATGTATCTGATGATGATGATGCTTAAAGACTGTTTATGGGCTAATATGTACATTAACTCGCGCGCCCTTCCTAGCTAGTCATCATCTTCCTTTTCCGTGGCGGCGCCGGCGAAGCCTGACCACAGTTGAATCTGCCAAGAAATCTTTTTTTTTTTTGTGAGAGGAAATCTGCCAAGAAATCTAACCCAACCCAACCAAGGGAAGAGACCTCAGAGACATGGTCGGGAAGGACTCCGCATCCGGCAGCGCCGGCAACCTGTAGGCCAGCGTGGAGAACCTCCACCGCAGCTACCTCCAGCCCGGCGCGGCCAAGGACGCGCTCCTCCGCCCCACGATGCTCACCTCGCCGGCCGCCACCAGCTCCCTCTTCGGCATGGCCGACCCGTCCATGCCGGCGGAGAACCTGCTGGCCAGGTGCACAGGCATCTCGAACCCGCTCTGCCGAGCAGGCGTTGCCGGAACGCGCGGCACGCTTTGCCCGGCGTGTGGATCCCCGATGACAGAGAAGGTCGAGTTCGTGTGTCCCGTGACGGAAGAGAGAGGGCTCGTGAAGGGCGCGGCCACGTACCCGGTGACGGATAACCTGACCATCGCCCTGGTGACGCCCGTGTCGGCCATCCCTAGCGCCGCGCTCCTCCAAAGCCTTGGGGTCACGGACCTCACCGCGCTCCAAGAGAAGACCGAGCAGATCTACTACCAGAAGTCTCGACATTATTATGACATTATATTATTATCGCTACTATAGGCGTGAACGTGATAAAATTTTTATTTTACTTAAACAAACCGGTTCTTCTTTCTTCATATCAATTTGCAGGGCGTGGATATCCTCAGAGTCTCTCTGCATTCCAAGACTGTTCTCACTGATGTTTTCCTCGGCGAGGACGACAAAAAAGTCTTCAACCAGTGGTCAGGAATATAGATTACAAAACCGCTACACTACCGGCTTTTTGCCATTCGGTTTACCAAAAAACCACATTGCTATTGTTAACAAGGTCAGTTTTTGCGATAAACTGAATGTTCGATGAAACCGGTCCAGATTGGTTTCGAAAGGTTTTTAAAACTATGGTTAGAAAACGAAATAGCTTTAGTTAGGTTGGCGTGTCTGAAATGTTTGAACTAGCTTTTCTTTAGACAAATGCTTAAACTAGTTTTGTTACGATGAAATGTCCATCTTTCCTTATATATTTTTCTGGGTTTTAGCTGACTAGCTAGACAACCCTTGTTTAATAATCCAAGTTTTTTCGCTAATTAATCAAACGTTCTTTAGTTTTTTTCATAGCTAGCTCCATCTTATCACTGACCCTTGTGCATCAGCAGCGTGTGGGATAGAAAAGGACCAATAGTGTTCTTTATGAGCGTGATTGTTGTTATTGTTGTTGTTGTTGGGAAGCGTGTCGTTGTTGGAGAAAGCGAGTGATGACCGTCCGCCGTTGCTGAGGATGAAGCTGGTGGTCGACGTCGCCGCGCAGCGCGTGGTGTTCGCGGAGGCCGGCAAGGACGTGGTGGATTTCCTCTTCTCCCTCCTCGCGCTGCCCCTCGCCAGGGTCGCCAAGCTCGTCGCGGACACGGGTAGCGGCGAGGAGCTCGGCGCCGTCGGCAACCTCCGCGGCAGCGTGGCGGCCATGGACCCGGCCTACGTGCAGCCCGGCGCGGCGAGGGAGTCGCTGCTCTCCCCCGTCGTGCTGTCGCCGCCGGCGCACATCACGAACAGCTTCCACTCGTTGAAGAGGAAGTTGTACACGTGCGGCGGCATCTACAGCACCAGGTGCGGCACGTTCGTCACGGACGGGAAGGGTGCCCCGTGCCCGAGCTGTGGCGACGGGATGACGACCGTCACGCGGTATGTGCCGCCCGGGACGCGTCGCGGCGTGGGCGGCGCTGTGCCGCCGCCGGCAAGTGTCCTCGGCGAGAGCGCTGGTGGCTTCGTCCGGGGCGGCCCGACGTACGTGGTGATGGACGACCTCACCGTCGTGCCCACGCCAGCATCGGCCGTCTCCAACGTCGAGATGCTGACAAGCGCGCTCGGCGCGCTCTCCGTCGGACGCAACCCTGCTGATCTCCGAGTGAAAAGTGTGATGTTTGGGGCAGAGGAGGTATAGTCCCGAATTCGTTCCCATTCAAATTACTGCCTGATTTCTTTGGACTGTTAAATCATTTCATTGATAAAAACTGTTGTGCTTTACTCCAGATGTCGCTGATTTTATTACTCTGGTTTTGCTGTTGCAGGGCAGGGAGATTCTGAAGGCATCGTTGCAGTCCAAGACTGTCCTCACCGATGTTTTCCTTCGCCGGATGCAAATTTAATTAGCTCAGTACGTCCGTGCGTGTACTAGTCGTCTATGCTGCAGTTTCGTTGAGCGAAACATGATCCTTGATCACAAAAGGCTGAATTTGCTTTGCGGAGCAGATAGATTCTGAAGACATCATTACAGTCCAAGACTTTCGTCACCAATGTTTTGCCTTGCTCTCTGTTTCTATATTGTAGTTTCTAGACTTACCTAGATTTTAGCCTTAGTATTTCGTATTAGTTTGCTCATTAAACTGTACTGATGCGCGTAGCACTGTGGCAGTGTAACAGTTATGATATACCTGAACAAATAAATAGATAGTAACTAGAAATTATGCGCCGTTGTTGCCGTGCTTGCATTATTATCGACTTAAATCACCCCCGTTTAGAGTTTTTGTTTTTAGTTTCAAAGGAAGAAAGGTGTGTATACACACTTAATATTTATGTACAAAACCTGAGTTGGAGTCAAGTAAAATGGTAATATTGAATAAAATGACTTGGGTAAGTAGTATGACAGTGCACTTAATTATGTACAGGTCAGTGCGGCACTGTTGGAGCATTGGAAAGGTGATTAACACATACATCTTGAATGAAGAAGCATTAAGCTGAAATTTAAGCTGTTGATCATTCCATTGTTTACACATGCAAATGAAAGACGTGTTTTTATAGCAGATCCGGTACCGAACAAACAAAAAACGGTCTGTTCCATGATTGAACACTCATGGTTGTTCTTGTTCTCTTCAAGAGTTTAAATGTAGTTGATATGAGAAAGATACTTCAAGAAACCATTTATGCCCATTTAGTTTCTTTGGAGTTGTGATCATCAATGACTGTCATAGAGGATTGCTAATGCCCTAGAGGATATATATCAAAAGGAAGTCATAATATATGCAATGTTGTAATGTGAAAAATCGTATTTGCCATTGCCTTTTGTAGAATGATAATGTTCTGTGTAAATATCAGTTTTAGGAGCATGCGGCAAACCCCATCAAACCAACTATAAAAGAAGCCCCTTAGAACAAGAATCATTCATTCATGACTTTGTTCTCTTTTTTATTTTTTCAATTCCTCTCTCTCTCTCTCTCTCTCTCTCTCTCTCAACTTTTCCCATAAAGAAAACAAGTCATGCTGCCTTCTTACTTTTATTTAGACAACAATTCTGAACTTCCAAATGTGTTCTTAATATGAACTATTATCTTTTCTGAAAAATTATTACCATATGTTCATCTAATCCTTTTTTAGTGGGTTTGCTCAATGGCATTCCTAAGTGATTTAATTATTTGTATTTGTTCCTGCATCATATTGTCTTATTATATAACGTTCTACATTTATCTCTAGTTTAGTGAATATGTTTGCCTATGTCACTAAGTATTTTTGAGTAGTGGGTAAATTACAATAATTAGAGTTGTCAGTATACATTAAAAATCAAAGGTCAAGAATTCATACTTACATGGTAAGCTTTTTTATGTGCTATGCTGCAGCTCCTCAGATTGGACCTCTTTCTGTTACGACACCTGCAAAGCAAACAACCCAAATCAAACTGCTAAAGCGGATACAAACCCCAAATTTCCAAGTGGTTCATCATTCTATAGATTACAGGTGTATGTAGTCATTCCCATACCATGCAGAAAGAAAAACTTTGATCTCTGAACTTACGAAACTCTAGTTCCAACAACCTTGTAGATATTCACATTCCTTAACTTTTATCTTGTGTATGCGAAATTTATTTTGTGCTCTCTGAACTCATGTTATTAATTGAGTTAAAAGCTATTGGCTGTAATTATTATCATCTAAGGATATGTCTAAAGTTGAAATCATTAGTACAAACATCAGTATTTAATTGTTTCAAACATTCTGGAAGTAACAACAACCATACTCCCCCATCTATGCATTTGCAAAATTTGTTATATTAAACCATAGATCATATTTGTTTTCTTTGGTTTTGGGGATGCATGTTACAAACATCAGTATTTAACTGTTATCATTTTCTTGCCTTATGACGTCCTATGCAATCAGCAAAACAATTTATGACATTGGCACAGGTAAATATAAGGTAGGGAGGCAAGGAAAGACGGTTACCCAGGAAGGCAAATTTGCTCTCGGTTTCTAGACTTATCTCAGTTTCTAGTCTGTTAAATCCTTTAATTGACTAATTTTTTGTACGTGCGACATGCACATGCAGTCTTCAAAAAAACGGTAGTAGCAACTGAGTACTCTTGGCTTAAAATTTTTGTTAAAGCTCTTCTACAAAGGAATTGCTCCTTGTTACCTTCTATCATATTCGGCCATATAGAAGGATACCGTCAACCTCTTCCAACACTCAAGTCAAGAGTGAAATTGACTGGGCTTTCACTTCTACAAAAATGAACTCACAAACAAAACAGTGATGGCTACGGGGTGGCATGAGCTGGTTACACTTCCTACAGTTCCTAATACGTGGACTCCCTTTATCGCTGAGAGGCATAGATTGCAGACCATTGAAGTCTGAAGTGGTAAATGTCTGGCATTCGATTCACAGAAATAGTTCTAGAGAAGCATTGCAAGCTGCATCATGGAGAAAATGTTGAGTTAAACTCATCGATCCAGTCCCTCCACAATCCACATGAAGAACATCAGTTTCTTCACAAAAAAAAAATGAAGACCCTCAAATGGAGCACCAGAACGCACCACCAGGCAGTGTACCAGGAAGAGAAAGAGAACGAGGATTGGCAGCACGACGAGGGCGTCGAGCAGCACGGGCCCATAGCATGACCTTGCATCGATAGGCAGAGACTGGATCAGGATTGCACGAGAAATTTTGGCATGAGGAGAGAGCGGATCAGGAAGGTATTTATGGACGTGGGAAGGCAAGAAAACTATGCGGCAAAACTCGGATGGTAACACCGGGCGGGTACACACGATGGTGGGTGAAAAAAAAACAAGAAAAGACGGACGAAATGTTCTCGGAATCGCGTAAACAGCGTGACGCTTGGGACGTTGGGTCCGCTAACAGATTTAAAGAGTCTAACTAATCGATAGGTTTAGGAGGAAAGCACGGATTAAATCAATGACAGAGATTTAGGTGGTTAGATTGTTTGAGGGTAACAAATATACATCAGAATGTTTAGTCTTGAGAAGATAAAAAAAACTATTGTGCTTTACTTCAGATGTTGGTGATATTATCACTTTGGTTTCGCTGTTGCAGGGCAGGGAGATTCTAAACGCATCGTTGCAGTCGAGGATTGTCCTCACTCCTCACCCATGTTTTCCTTCGCCGGATGCAAGTTAATTAGCTCAGTTACGTCCGTGCGTGTACTAGTCTATGCTGCAGTTTCATTGCGTAAAACATGCTGCATTTCTTCCTGGATCAGAAAGGCTGAATTTGCTTACCGTTCTAGCTACATCATTGTAGTTTTTAGAGTAATTTAGATTTAATTGCGGAGCATATAGATTCTGAAGGCCTCGTTACAGTCCAAGACTGTCGTCGCCAATGTTTTGCTTTGCTCTCTGTTTCTAGATTCTAGATTCTAGACTTATCTAGATTTTAGCCTTAGTGTTTGGTATTAGTTTGCTCATTCAACTGTACTGGATGCACGTAGCCCTGTGAACAGTTATGAAATATCTCAACAAACAAATAGTAAATCATCCCCGTTAATAAACACCTGCCGTGGCCTAAGTTTAGAGCTTAGTTCACACTGTTTTTTCACCTAATCTTCACGATGCACTACTGCACTAGTCGAAACAAGAACGATCCAGCATCACCAGTTCTTGTCCTCCTCCTCAGTGCGCGCCCTCTTGTTCGTCGGCAGGAAGACATCAGTGAGCACGGTCTTGGACCGAAGCGACACCTTGAGAATCTCCAAACACTGCAACAGCAAACAAACACTTTTATCACACATGTACATACGCACAAACAAAAAGCAGAGGGAGGCTTTATAAAACTTGGTTCACCTCTTTTCGGCCGATGCTGACCGTCCTCTCCTCCAGCGCGTCGATGTCCTTGACGCCAAGCTTGTTCAGCAGCGCGATGCTGGAGATGTTGGTGGTCGGCGCGACGGCGAGGTCGTCCATGACGGTGTACGTCGCCACGCCCTGCACGAACCCTGTGGACCCCTGCAGCGCGCCCATGGAGTGGAACGCGTGGCACCGGTACAGCTGTAGCGGCGGCAGGCCGGTGCCGCCGTTATGATCGGACAGCGCCGCCGGAGGTTGTAAGTTGATGCCGGTGCGAGCAGGCGGCGGCGGCGGCGGCGGCCGCAGCGACGGACGGAACACGTACTGGGGCGGCGGCAGGGGAGGGAACGCGTGCCCGGGCATGCAGGTGCTGCAACTGCAGGTATTGGGAAAAGAGGGGCCCGACGGCAGGCTGGTGTTCACGGCCAGCTGGTCCCGGGTGCTCGGGTCCTGCATGTACGCGGCGTCCATTTTCTCGACGCTGGCGTAGAGGCTGCCTATGCCGCCGAGCGCGGCGTCGTCGCCGGCGGCGAGCAGCATGCTCGCCAGGGCGCCGACGGGCATCGCGAGGACGCCGACGAGGAAGTCGACGACGTCCTTGCCGGCCTCCGCGAAGAGGATGCGGTGGGATGTCGTGTCGATGAACAGCTTCATGGTGGGGGTCGTCGGACCCGAGGCCGGATTGACGGTCGTCGCGGTGTTCATCTTCAGCCGGATTGATCTGCTTACGTGCTTCCAGGCCGGGCAGATCGTCCGGTTATATAGATCAACGGGGCGTGCCGGTTTGTTCAATGATGAAGACGAGTCCGTGCGTGATTTCTTTCTCTCTGTTTTCTTTTTATGGCGGTGTGTGATTTCTTAAACACGAGTCGGTTTGGTTGTACTACTATACAGAACATAACAATATTTCGGGCCGGGATCTTTTTTTTTTAGGTTTATTTCGGGCCGGGATCGGAGCCGGGGTCGGTCACACGGTCCACTTGCATTGACAGTGTCAAGTTGCATTATTTTGTGTGACTTACTAATTTTTAAGTGACTAAAAGTTTAGATAACTTTCAGCCACCTCTTTAAATTATTAGATCTAGATTTAATAGTTTATAATTATTATATAAATAATCTTAAAAAATTAAAATATAAAATAACAAACCATTGACTAAAAACTTTCAGCTGATTGAAAGTTATGAAATATGTTATTTTATTTGGCTGGAAGCCTGGGAATAATCCTCATGAACTAAAGAGCAGGAATTTAATATGGTGCCTCTCTGTGTTTAAATCTCACCGGTTGTAGTCGAATTTTGCATGACCGTATCAATTGATTGCAATTTAACCTAGTGCATGATTTTGATTGAAGGAATTTAACAATCTATATGATCAACCTCAAATAGAAACTTATAAAGAGGGAATACCCCCTACCATTGAGTGCCATGGAGGCCTGCTTATGCCCTAGAGAAAGTATGTATGGAAAGGAAGTCATAATAATATGCATGAGGTTGTAATGTGAAAAGTCAAATTTGACATTGCCTTTTGTAAATTAACAATATTATGTGGCAATATCAGTTTTACTAGTGCTCGGCCAACCGCATCACACCACCTATAAAAGAAGCCTTTGTAACAAGAATCATTCATCCATGTTATGTTCTCTTTTTGTTTTTCTCAATTCCTATTGTTCTCTCTCACAACTTTTCCCATAAAAAAAAGACAAGAAGTCATACTGCCTTCTTGCTTTTTGTCATCGAGAACTTATTTGTTATCCTAAAATTTTATTAATTTGAACTATTTTTTTACAAGATAACCATATGTTTAACGAATCCTTTTTGAGAAAATTCCCTTTATGGCCTCAAAAAAGATGACCCTTCCTTCTATGTCTTTTCCAAAATCGAATATGCCTGTGAGACCCAAAACTATTTTTCCCTTCCTTCTATGGCCTTTCCATCAGATTTAGGACTTAACGATGTTAAGTCTAGTGTAAAAAGACCGTTTTACCCCTAAAATGAAATAAATTTATTAAAAAAAAATATTCAGTTGGAAGTAATTATTTTTAGGTTCTGTTGTATACGGAAAATGTATTTTGGCTTGTTTAAAAATTGAACCGATTTAAATTTGCGCATTATTTTAAATTTTGGCTTGTTTAAAAATTAAACTAAATTAAATTTGTGCAAGATTTTTAATTCAGTTCAATTTTTAAACAAACCAAAATATAAAACAAGCCAAAATATATTTCTGTATGTACAACACAGCCAGAAAATAATCACTTCCAGTCGAATATTTTTTTTCAAAAAAATAAGTTCATTTCATTTCAGGGGTAAAATGGTCTTTTTACACCGACTTAACACGGTTAAGTCCTAAATCTGACGGAAAGGCCATAAAAGAAAGGAAAAAATGGTTTTGGGCCTCATAGGGAAATTCGATTTTGGAAGGGCCATAGAAGGAAGGGTCATCTTTTTTAAGGCCATACAGGGAATTTTCTCATCCTTTTTAAGTGAGTTTGAAACAGCGATCCTCACATATCTATTTATAGTTTTATGTTTAGTTTAGTTTAGTTTATATGTTTGCTTTTCTCATCAAGAGCTCTGGAGCTAGCATAAAAACATCAAATGTTATAAAAAAAATACTGGGTAATTATTCAAATAACAATCTCTAGAGTTCGGTGTTATTATCTATCAATAATAATCAGTTTCATCATATTGTAGTTTCGAATCCTATCATTTTTGTATAACATAGCGAGTTAGGTAGAGAGAATCTATGCAAGGGTATACATATAAATTAAGCAAAAAGATTTAAAATTATTTTTATAAATTAGTATCTATAATATATAATCATTTGAAATAATTAAAAATTACCCCAACTTGTGAGACACTTGAATCAACTTTGTAATAAGGACTTTCTATTAGGGTCATAAATGTAGGCAAACATCATATATTGGAATGATTTTTGTACCGAGTTTGTTCTTAACTTTTCTCAAACACATAAAAAAGAGATTGCAGAAGTGTTGGCAACCGTCATATAAAGAATATTTATGATGATGTTGTCTTTTTAGGGAAATTGACTTCTCTGACATCTAGAAACCATTATATAACCCGTGTTTTAATTAATTTTGTTGGCTTTTAATACTGAAAGTATAAGTTCTGGTTTAATTAGTAACATATATGCCTTGAGTTAGGCTGCAGGATGGGATTTATGATACTTGCTAAATGTATAGCCAAACTATCTATAGGGATACTGCAAAAACATGCATTGTCTTTAACACACTGCACAACTAGATCTTAGGCAAAAGACACTAAAAACTGGAAATTTTGTCTCAACCCTATGGAAGAGAAATAATGTTGTGTCAGATAACGAGAAATTGGCAAATTGACAATCAAGAAACCCTAATTTACTTCAATTAACACATCGACTGTAATGTATGTGTCTCAAATCTCAATGCATAACGCTTGTTTTCTGTGCTGACGCCCTATCACTATGTACTACTGCGTCCTCTTCTTCAGTTCTTCTTGACCAGCAATGCATCTGTAAGCACGCTCTTGGAGTGCAGTGCCGCCTTGATAATCCCCAAAGCCTGCAAGCATCCGTTCATATATATATTAGGCACAAGTTTTTTTTTTTTGAAAAAAACCCTTGATGACATTTAAATTCCTTTTAAAAAACAGGAGGACTACTAATTATGCCAGCGTCGATCTCTTCACCTGATGGTGGCCGATGTTGACCGTCCTCTCCTCGACGGCGTCGAGGTCCTTGAGCAACGCGACGCTCGAGATGCCGGACGTCGGCGTGACGGTGAGGTCGTCCATGATGGTGTACGTCGCCACGCCTTGGACGAACCCTCCGCCGGTGCTCAGGGCATAATGCCGGGCGCGACAGGTGTCACAGCGGTAGAGGTATACCGGCAGTGCTTGTATCGGCTCTGGTTGAGAGTTGAGGCTGGTATCGGGAGCTGGTGGCTGCGGATGGAACACAGACAAATGACAATTGGAAGGGGTGGTGCTCCGGCGCGGCGATGAGCAGCGCGTCCCGGGCGCCCGTGCTCTGCATGTTTAAGGCGTCCATCTTCTCGAGGCTGGCGTGGACGTTACCGATGCTGCCGAGCGCGCCGCCGTCGTCCTTGGCGACGAGCAGCCTGTTGACGACGCCCAGCGGCATCGCGAGGAGGCCCAAGATGAAGTCGACGACGTCCTTGCCGGCCTCCGCGAACACCACGCGCTTGGTTCCCGTGTCAACGAGTAGCTTCATGGTTGGTGCGGCTGCGGCGGGAGGCGTCGTGGCTGCGGTGGTGATGTTCATGATTCACGAACGAAAGGTGAAAACCCAAGTCGGCGTACATATTAGTCCAGCGTCAGTTTCACCCGTTCTTAAAGCAGACTACGAGTTGTTCTTAAAGCAGACTACAGTCAAGTACTACATAAGCGTCACGAGACAAAGATTACCGGCCACATATCCAATATTCATAATTCATGCTGCCCTATTTGGTCCCTGACACTAAGGGTTCTTGTGATATCCTAGAATACCTCCATCCGTGGCAATTGCGTCGAGGTGGAGCTCGACATTGAGCTCCTGAGTGCTTTCGTTATCTTGAAAGTGGTTTGGTTAAGCAACGAACAAATGTGGAAGAGATTGTAACGCGCTACTCCCTCCGGTCAGAATTTCCTGTCATTTTAGACAAGGAAAATGCATGGCCTACAAAACAACTACGACTACATGTCTGAACAACCATAATAAAAAACAGAGGAGTATGATTTACACTAGAACGACTACTGTGCACCGGAATGAAGTACGTTGGACCTACTTATGGGATGCTTGCACAGTAGGTGATTCAAGGTATCTGGTTCCATGTTCCCCGTGTATAATGGCAGTTGCAGACCAACTCGGGGGTTGCCACCAGTACTTTTGCGGGTTGCGAGAAAGGGGTTGGTGTTTTTAGTAGCTGTGAAAATTTTCTCAAACCCCGAACCCAGATATGCTGTGTGGAGGTGCTACTGCTACTAAAACATGGCAAGCACCACGGAGCGAGCTTGTCTGATATGGTACTAGAAATACCCTGAAGTCACAAAGGTATAGATCATTCACTTTATTTAGTAGCCACAATTCAATCAAAGATGATGCAGATGATGAAGGAGTAACATAATAGTTTGACATTACCCCCAGAATACACAAAGACAATGCATGCTCTCTAAGAGACCGACCCTACAGTTAGAGCCCGTGTTTGCTGTCAGTGCGCGCTCTCTTCTTCTTGGCCAGGAAGACGTCAGTCAGGACGGTCTTTGAATTCAACGTCGCCGTGACAATCTCCAGACCCTGCAAGCGTTCGTGAAGATTAATATAACCCAGCTGACAGGAAAACTTCTACAAATATAGAACATCAAAGCAGCAAAATAAAGCATCCGCGTCGAGGATCGTTTCATTCACCTCTTTGCTTCCAACGTTGACCGTCCTCTCCTCGAGCCCGGTGAGGTCCTTGACGCCGAGTTTACTGAGCAACATGCTGGACGCGGGTAGTCGGTACTACAGCAGCCGGCCACGCAAGCATATTGTGGTGGTGATAGCAAATCCATGACCGTTTTGGGCGGCGGCGGGGCAGAGTAGGAGGCGTAGCCGTCGTCGTCGTCGTCGCTCTCCGCCGAGCCGGAGCCGGAGCCGGAGCCGGGATCCGCGAGCAGCACGTCCCGGGCGTTCTTGCACTGCATGTGCGCGTCGTCCATCTTCTCAACGCTGGCGTAGACGTTGGGGACGCTGCCGAACGCGTCGGCATCATCATCGGCGACCAGCTTGAGGATGGCGCTCATCGGCATCGCCAGGATGCCGAAGATGAAGTCGATGACGTCCTTCCCTGCTTCAGCGAAGAGGACGCGCTGGGCTACCGTGTCGATCAGAAGCTTCATCTTCATGGTAGGGGTCCCGCCGGGAGGCGTGGCGGCGGCTTTCCTCATGTTCAGCGGACGGTTGCAGCTTGTTATGCTAGGTTATTTGTTATGATAGCGATCTGTTTCCTCGATCTCGTCCCGGGCGATCGTCCAGTATTTATACTCCTGGGATTTGCAAGGGGACGCAAGAAAGATATTTGGAATCGTGTATTAATCAACGTAGGGCGGCTCTTTATAGCGTTAATTACAAAAACCACCCCATAACTCAGTTAGAGTTTGATATTCTCACCCATAAGTCATTTTGTTGTAAATTCTCACATACCTATTGATTTTTGTTGCAAAAATCACCTCAATTTACACATGTTCAAATTTACTCAATATGTTTTTGATTATTTGAAGTAGCCAATCGTGTTCTTATAAAAAAATACAAAATTTTAGAAGTATAATCTTCATATTTTTTACATAAAATATGTAGTAAAAATATTTATTAAAGTTTGATCGGTGTTCGACAATAAAATTTAAAATTTGGATACTTTTTTACGAAAATATAAGAAATTAAACAAACTAAAAATCTCTAACAATGTTAAACTTATTTAACTTATTTTTATTTTAAATTTATATCGATGAAATCATATAAGATCAATTAAACATGTGTCAACTGAGGTGGTTTTTACAACAATATACATTGGGTGGGTGAGGATTTACCACAAAAGAGCTTATGGGTGAGAATTTTAAACTTGAAATGACTTATGAGGTGGTTTATATAATTATCCCCTCTTTATATTCTATTATTAGAGAATTGTAGGGCATCTCAATTCACGTGTATAAATAAGAAATCTTCTTTCAAAGATCCAAACAAGGAAGATTGAGCTATCACCAACACGTAGCGAAGGAATTGCCTAAATCTCAAACTTCAAATTTTCATTTTTTTCTCAGTCAGGCAGTATCTGTTTAGAAAGTTCATATATGAACCATCATGTTCGAATTGGTGAAGAAAAATGAGATCCAATTCCAATTTTGTTACTTCAAATCAAATCAAATCACAATCAATGCTCTGGCCAATTTGGATATGTTGCTAATAGTGCACATATACAAAATCTATACATATGTTCCAGCAAATTGCTAATTTTGGTTTCACAATCACAGAATTTAATAGCAAGCTACTACAAAGCTACTAGTAACATTTAAAGCATAATTAACGCTTTTTGTTTGGAGATTGAGCTATTTTTTCACCAAACAATGGTCTGCGCCTAGGAGAAATCCACTAGTTGTTTCGTGCGTGTCACTTTGTTCAGCCAGATTCAAAAACTACTTTAGGGCATCCACAACGCCAATTAATGTGCTGTCTATTTAGTGTCAACTCAGCGTTTTTAGCTTACGTGGACTAGATGAAATGAGGAGGGAGAGAATTGCCGTCCCCTCACGAGACGACGGCACGGGCTCGTTGTCCTAGGCCAAGTCGCTAGTCTGACGCCCGTTGTACGATGGCTCGTCTCTCCACCGGATCTGCTGCAACAAGTTACTTCTTGCTCGCTGCTCACGCATTATGTCACAGTATGACCATGGCTGTAGCGTCATCGCTCGTCCGCCGAAGCATCCATCGCCGCCATACATCGGTGGCGCGCCCACTCCTCAGTCCTCGCAAGTCACGAGCCACAATCCCCGCGTGCTTCGCTGCACCATACTGGCCCGTCGAACATCATGCTGCCGTTCGTCCTCTTCTTCTTCATCTCATCATCTCTCCGCCTTCAACAAGCTCTGGATGTTGGGCAAGTTGTGTCGTTGTGCCTGGTCAAGCCGTCAAAGTCAGCAGCCCCTGGATGCATGTGCCCGCAACCAGCTTCGTCCTCCATTTCAGCGATCTGCAGCACAAGGAGTCCGTCGAGAGTGGGCCGACATGGTGCCACGGGCAAGCTCTGGAAGGTCTACTGCAGACTTGCCTGCAACAAGCACAAGGAGGACCGCTAATCCTTTAAATTAGCCATCAAAATCATGTATGACACCAAATTAATCACTCCACGAACTTCCTCATCTCATAGAAGTTCGATTGTGCTGGTCTCCACCGCCCATTTGACCCAAGTGCTCCAAGCGAGCTCCTTCGTGGAAGAACAATGGAGTTCCAAATATGGTTTTCTTGTGTACCAGTTAGCCTTGTCACTTCGCAGAACAACCATTTTAAATAATTATTTTCAAACTATGATACCTTAGTAAGCAAGGAGTGAATAAAACAAAACGAAGTAAGATAGTTATATGTATTTTGATGAATGGCATAAAACATGTATTCGCTCCAACAAGCCATACAATGACACACAAAGAAAACAAACTATGTTTGATCCTTATGATTTATGAGTCTAGACGGAAATTAATTAGTTTATAGACAGTCTAACACACTGCATTGTACAAACTGTCTATTTTATTGTTTATGTACGTTATTCAAGATATTTACAGACAGCAGCCGTCTGTAGTATTGTGGATGCCCTTATAGACCCATACTAAAAGGACTTGAGTTGACTCTCAAAATGGCTCTATGTGAACTTGATTAAGTGAATAATAATGACACTATTACTCAGCAATATCAATTTCATAGCAAAAAACGGGCACATCTGGAAGCTCAATCAGTCAATAAGCTAGCATGAAAATATTTTATACAATAATCCTGAAAACCCCTATTGCCCTCTTGCCATATCGTGACGGTAAATTATGTTCGCAAGTAAGTGCATCCTCCCTCAAAGTCAACAGGTTATCTGTCTACTCGATAGTCAACTCTTTTCCTGTCTCTGTATCATCAACGCGGGCTCTCTTGTCTTGTTGTTCCTGGCATGCACCAGTCTTGTCGTTGGTTGTACGCACCCTCTTCTTCTTGGCCAGGAAAACGTCGGTCAGTACAGTACTGGACTTGAGCGATGCCTTTAGGATCTCCAAACCCTGCAAGCATATACGTGTGCAAAATCGTTAGATTAAAGGAGACTAATCGGCCATGATGACGTAGTTTGGAATAATAATGCTGGCATTGAGCTTCACCTCTTGGTAGCCGATCTTGACCGTCCTCTCCTCGAGCGCGCCGAGGTCCTCCACGCCGATCTTGTTGAGCAGCGCAATGCCCGAGATGTTGGACATGGGCATGACGCTGAGGTCGTCCATGACTGTGTACGTCACCAACCCCCTCACGAATCCAGTGGTCCCCTGCGCCTGCGCGGCGAGGCAGGACGCGCAGTGGCACGCGCTGCCGATGTTCAAGTGCGGGATCGCCTGCTGCAGCCCCTTCTTCAGCGACATGACGGGCGCCGGCGGCGAGGGCGACGGCGGCTGGACGAGCGACGGGAAGCCGCCGGCGGCGTCGACGAGCGACGGGTGCGCCGGCAACGGGTTCAGCAGCGCGTCGCGCGTCGCCGGGCTCTGCATGTACCCGGCGTCCATGCGCTGCACGCTGGCGTAGATGGTGGCCAGCCCGGTGAGGGGGTTCTCCTTGGCCAGGAGCTTGACGACGGCGCCGACGGGCATGGCGAGGAGGCCGAAGAGGAAGTCGACCACGTCCTTGCCGGCTTCGGCGAGGACCACTACCTGGGCCTCCTTGGCGATGAGCAGCTTGATGGTCGGCGTCTTGGACGGCGCGGCGCCGAGGGCCGGCGTGGCGGCGGCGTTGCCCATGATGGTTCGTTTATTTGGGAGGCGCTAGGTTACGCTAGATGATGGTAATACGCCGGTTGTTGCGCGGCCTGGTACTAGATTTATTTCGATCGAAGTTCATGGAACCATTGCCGTGTACGAACATGACTCTTGATGAGCAACAAAGCAACAGTTTATTTCAGGCATGCACGAATCTTGTTCGGTTACGAATTTGTCAATTTGAGTTGGACTCATCTTGCAACTTGCGGTTTCCATGACACTTCTTCGTTGATGAACCAGCGCCGTATAAAAGGATAGCAACGTAACGTGACCGCGAGCATGAATCCAAATAATCCAACGTAAGTACGTTAATTTGCAGTCAAGATTAATACTATATCTTATGAAATGCTTTGAAATTGAAATTCCAGGTCGCCATACAAAAGCCTCAAAATAACATGCATAACCAGGGAAGATTATTGTCCATACTCCACAATAAGTACTAGTACTTTATTTAGTTAACTTGCAATTGCAATACACATGCATGGCATGGTCGCATTGCGATAGCAACACCATGAGAGTAGCATCATACTCATACCGCACCGCTAGCAGTTCCTTTGACCGACTGCAATACTGCATAAATCAGCAAAACCAAGTTGCACGTGCTCGCAAACATACGGGAAAACGAAGCGAAAGAACCGGACCAGGACGCGGAACGGCGGGTTGTACACGCTAAGCATCGTGCGAGGCGCGCCTCAAACTTTCGGTTTCTTCACAAGAAACACATCAGACAACACCGTCTTGGACTGCAACGACACACGAAGGATCTCCAGGCCCTACAAAACATGGATAACAAAAATACACAACTTGTCATTTATTTAACGTGACAAAAAATACTGACAATAATTGTTCACAGCGCCTTTGCTCGAAAAGCTAAAATTGTTCACAGTGCCATTGTCACGCGCATTACCTCTTCATAGCCAAGCTGCACGGTCTTTTCCTGGAGCATGCCGATGTCCGTGATGCCGAAGGTGTTGAGCAGTGTGATGCCGGAGATGGTCGACATGGGCGCAACCTTGAGGTCGTCCATCACAGTGTAGGTCACAATTCCCTGCACGAATCCCGCGGCTGCCAAAGTTGACGTCGCAGGAGCTACCACACCACCAGACCCGCTGCTCGAATCAACGAGCTTCATCTTCGTGGTCATGCTGTTGGTGCAGCGCTGGCAACGCTTGCCGCTCACCTTAGTCAGGTTCGTCAGGCACTCGATATAGCTGTTGGAGGGGCAACGGTACAACTCCAATGACGCGGGCTCCTGTGGCTCTGGCAGTTGGAGCAGCTTGCCGCCAGCGTAGCCTCCGACGGGCGCGAGCAGCGCGCTCTTGGCTTGATCGGAGTGGACGTAGGTTTCGTCCAGCTCCTCCACGCTGCCGTAGAGGTTGCCGATGGAGCCGACCATGGAGTCCTTGCTCAGGATCTTCACAACCGTGCCGACCGGCAGCGTGAGGAGGGAGAAGAGGAAGTCCACGACTTCCTTGCGTGCCTCGGCATACAGCACGCGCTGCGCCTTGGTGTCCACCAGCAGCTTCATGGTGAGCGAGGTAGTGCTGGCGTTGGTTGGGGCCATGACTACTGGGCTATGATGGAGTATCTATGAATGAATGAAGCTGATTTTGTTCATTATGCATGGCTGCTCGTCTTATATATAGTGCGGCTATGCGCATGACTTTCGCCTTCGTGTAGAAGGGAGGAGAGCACCGTTTTCTCCTTCGTCGGATATGGTGACCGTATAATGGCAGGCAGTCCCGATGCATGCGTAGACGCGTAGTACCAATGCAGGAGCTAACAGACGACTCAATCGAGACTTCAGGCGCACTGATCAATGCACAAAGTTCATGTCACCAGCACCCCTGTCTGTTGGGAAAAGTAGTGAGTCATGACTGTAGTAAATTGGCATGGCAGTCTTTGTAACGGGCCGGAAGCGAAGCGCGCATGCGCCTTCTGCCGGTAGCTTAGCCCAATCAAGAATGCAGCTCTGGAGGTCGAATCAGTTTGCACACTTCTATCGATGTCCTTGACTCCGGTATACCGGAGTACTCTACCGAATGAAATGGGCTATGGCCGGGCCAACTTCATTGGTTTTCGGGTCAATTTGAAATGGGCTACGGCCGAGCGTGGCAAAACACACACACACACACACACACACACAAGATGACACTCAACGGGTTGCATAGATTATTCGTAATTTATTTTCTTAGATCACTGACACTGGGGGCATGCCAGTAACAACGGTCCGTCCAGCGTTCACAGCTCAACTTAGCCCAGTAAACATTTTTTTTAAGAAAAAACAGTAATTACCATAAGAATTAATTCAGTAACACACTTCTTTCTAATCGATTACTGAAATCGTTTTTTTAAGAAAACTATGACAATGCCTTTGGAGATTGCCTGAACTTTGTATTGCACTGGTAAGAAGATATACAGTACTAATATTTATGTTACAACAAAATTACATGTCAGATGATTACAAGAGAAAGCACAGCAACACCACCATATACTAGCTTAATATTTTCTTCATTTTTCTTGATGAAACTAACCACCAAACTAGCTATACCTAGGAGCCTATGGGACAGCAGGGCAGCCGCATGATAGAACGTGAACAAAGTTCCCAGTGCAAAACGCATGAGCTAGAGATTACTCAGGGGCTGTTTGTTTTCCAGGCGGATTATTTAATCTAGATTATTAGTGTTAAATTAAATAATCTAAATTAAATAATTCAGATTATATAATCTGAAAGAGTTGTTTGTTTACCTAGCTTATTATTGTTCAGATGATTGATTGTAGATAGGAGAAGAGAACAATGTTCTGTAATTAATCACATAGTACGTGAGTCTGCTAATGGCAATATATAATTTTGTTCAATTTAATCAGGGTAGTGAGTTTTGTATCAAATAAGCTAAAAATAAACACGTTATAGGTGTTTATTAGATTATGATAATCCGGTCTGTTTGTTTGCCTCCCTAGATTATTTGATCTAGATTATATTATATAATCTAGACACAAATAAGCTAAAACAAACAACAACCCTCAATCTGTTAAGTACAAACTGCTCTTGACGGGCTTGACTCAAACATAACTAGGATCAGCGCAGACTTACTAGTCTCACAAAACAATGCAATGGCAAGATGCCAAGTTGGACCAGCTGGCCAGTGCTAGCTACTAGCTATAAAAGCATCTCCAAGAGGTTCCAGTAAAACTACATGAAAAACTTATTTTCAAAGTAATCAAACAACTATGAGGAAATTTTTTTTCTCTCCTCCAATAATCTTTTTCTAAAAATGGATCAACAACACATTTGATTAGACCAATCAGCATTTGAGACCATAACTATATAGTAGTGCTATTGAAAAAGAAGGATTGACCCCCAATTTTTCCCCTATTTCTAGCTATATATAAATGAGGAAAATTTAGGAGTAACTAAAATATTAGGGAAGGTTTTAGGGTCATGTGAGAGGCTTGTTTTTGGTGTAGACCTCAATACTCTGGTTCAGGAAAGGTTTTAGGTGTCTTTTGGAGACGCTCTACCACATGAAAAATTATGAGTAACACCTAAAATGGAATTACTATGCAGTGAGACTGGACATTTTTTTTAGATAATGGTCGAAAGACCTAGCCTCTACACCCTCAATAGGGTGTACACTACCAAGATTATATAAAGAGCACTTGGGTTCACACAACACAAAGAAAGAAGACAAACACATCGCTGCAAGAAGAAACAAGCTACAAAATACATTGCTAAAACTAAAAAAATCGTTATCAATGAAGGTTGTCAAACGAAAGCGCTCGAAGTCGACACTTAGCCCCACTTGAGCAGTCATCAGCCAACATCATCATAAAAGACTAAATTCATAAGATGATCAGCACTATGGAGGACAATAATGAATATAGCCATAGCTTTGAAGAATGCTCTAGTCGCCTTCTTCATCACCCCGCAGAAGCGAGCACCATTACCAATAGAAACCTACACAATGCTAATCACCGTTATTGTGCTGCCACTGGCACGGATCCACCATGTCCCATCACATAGCAATGACACATTAGCTAATCCACTCTAGCCGGGAGAAAAGAGGCAACACTAAACATCTTCCTGATCTTCTGGTTGCTCCAAATACGAAGGAACCAGATATAGCGAGAAATCTTTAGTATTTTGCCGCTGGACGATCCTTCACACCCTGAGAAGCATCACCATATGATCTAGATTTTAATCTTCAAAAATAGCTTGAATCTTCAATAGTAGACAAGTGGCGAGGGTGCTGCCGCATCGAGTCGCCTTCCTGCACACAAATCGTCAATCCACACCACATCACCAAGGCACGAGCCAGCGTAGCCAACCCCCAAATCGAATCACCTGATCTAGCCTAAGGGCTCCTGAGATAGATCCATGGCTTGAAGAGCTAGATTGATGGGGGATTTGATGAGAAAAAAAAGGAAAAAATAATGGGGTGGGAGGAGACAGGCGGTGCGAATGGTTACCATTGGGTGACCTCCGTTGGCTGCCACCGTCGCCGCCGGCCGGCGAAGTTTGGTCGCCCCCTGAGTGCACTCGACAGGACAACGCCAGGGCTGAAGGAACCGCCTCGATGTGTATGACGACTTTCTACAACCTGATAGATTGAAACGACACCTTAGGGCGTCCACAATAGTTTGGTTGCCTATATTTTGTCTATAGGGTCAAAAGATTAGTAAAAAAATTATCCAACTTCAACACACTGCCCAAGAAAAAGTATGGTCCATATGCCGGAAATTTTTATTTGTTGTTTCTCCTTCCCAACTCATCCAAATCCCTATTAACTCACCCCATCGCTCCTGCTGACCCACAAACCGGGTTGGATGGCGTCAATGCAGTCAAATCGGGTTGGATGGCGTCAATGCAGTCAATAAAGCAGCTTTTGACTTGCATATACATCAACGTTGCTGCTATAGTTAGGCCAGTCTCAATGCATAGTTTTATATTACATTTTTCAAGAGTGCCATATCAGATTTGAAAATTTAATTTAATATATGAAATAGTCTCTCTCAATGCATAGTTTCATCTCACGATTTCATATATAAATTATAGCATTAAATTAACATCTATTTGTTACATTGAGATTGGTCGTTGGGATGAAACTTTATATTCTCAATGGGAGTTTCAATGAAGTTTCATACCTATGAAATAGTGCCAAATGAGTTTTATCCGTATGAAACCTATTTGCCCAGTTTCATATTAATTACTATGTCACATCATCTCTTTTGCTTATGTGATATTTCATTTAATGCTTATGAAACCCCCACTGAGAGTCCTTACCTCTATTCTTTCTTATTTTTTACACCTGACATAATCCTTTGAAATAAACGGTAGCTATAAAAAACCGTTGTGGAAGCCCTTACACACTGTAAAATAAAATCACCTGAGGACGAGATCGAATGCCGACATGACCCTTTTTTGGCCAACGAGGACGTGGAGACTTTACAAATGGAGTGTGCTTCTTAATTTCACGCCTGCTCTTGGAGGTGTCAAGTCGAAGAACCATGGAATGGTACTTTTTATTCCCTAGTTCCAAACTTGCAATACAGTGCGCGTGCATGCATGCGTTCCCGGCTGAAGAACCGATGTTTTGTGTTAGTTCCCAACGCAGAGAAACTCAAAGAGATTATCTATCTTGCGAAATGCTCTCAACTGGATACACTCAAGCACAACTAAAGCAATGGCTATTTGGATTACCCAAACTACCGGCGAGCACAGGATGGCAAATTAGAATGTCAAGCAAACATTGCAGAATAAAAACCAAAAATCATACTCCAGATTTTAACTTCTCAAGCTCAGCATCAGCAGTTTGGAACAGAGAGCTTCCAAGTGAAACATACGATGAAAAATCCAAATCGTAGTACAAACTGATGGATTAAAGTTCCTCTACTAGTACAAATATTCCTTCCAACAAAGGATGTTCTTGAGAATCTCCATATCCATTCCCGAGGAGACAAGCATCTCAAGAAGAAGCGCTCGGTTTTGCGCGGAGGAAGACGTCTGTGAGAGCACCGTCTGCGACTGCATTGACGCCTTCAGCAATGCCAGACCCTGCAGATGCATAAGCATCGACATGAAATTGAACGTGAGGGCAATGAAACGGCGTCAATAATGAACATTACAAACTACTGTCGGAGCAACGAAACGGGTGACAAGAGATCAGGCAATCACCTCTTTGTGGCCGATCTCCACGGTCATCGCCTGCAGCCCGCTGATATCAGTGACGCCGAGAGCGACGATAGTTGTCACAGCGCAGATTGTAAAAATGGGCACGACGGAGAGGCCGTCCATGACAGTGTACGTCATCATGTCCCGCACGTACCCGCTGCTGCTGCTACGCCCCTCCTCCTTCACCGCCGGCGCCGGCGCCGCCTTCGCGCCACCGGACTTGGGCTCCGGCTCGACGAACTGTACCGCCGTGGTCATCTTTCCCTTGCACACGGGGCACGCCGTGCCGCTCACCTTGGTGGCGTAGTTGTAGCAGCCCACGGAGCAGCTGCAGCCCTTGCACCGGAAGAGCCCGCCGTCGGGCGCCGCCGCCGGAGAAGGAGCCGGACCGGCGGCGGCGAGCTGGAGGAGGGCAGCGGCAGCGGGGCCTCGAGAAGCGCGTTCTTGGCGTCGCGGCGGCAGACGTAGTAGCCGGCGTCGAGCTTCTGGACGCTCTGGTAGAGGCACCCGACGGAGCCAACCATGGCGCCCGTCGTGAGGAGCTTGGTCACCGCGCCGAGCGGGAACGCGAGGAGGGAGAAGAGGAAGTCGACGACCTCCTTCCCGGCCTCGGCGTACAGCACGCGCCGGGACTTGGTGTCGACCAGAAGCTTCATGGTGAGCACGACGGCGGTGGCTTTGCTGCTGCCATCGTTAGGAACTTGGAGGAGCGGAACCGCGACACGATTCGACATTCAGATACTATGTACGTGAGGAGATGGATTTGGGAGAGATTTATATTAGGCTCGGCTAGAATGTGTAGCGGTACATCTTTTGAAAAAAAAAACTAAAGAATGTGTAACGGTAGCACGACGTTCTACGGGAGTTTTAATTTGTTGCAAAGGCAATGAGACCTGTGCGACATTGATTAGTATTTTGGATCCTGTTGGGGCTCAAGCGCATTTATCGCCATTTTAATACCATCTCTCTCCTCTCGCTCGCTCGCGCTGTTTCCCCTTCCCATCCGTGTAAAGCGCGCACACGTTAGCCAATCGTCTCGCCGAGGCTCGCCCACGCGTGAGTCGCGCGCGCAACTAGCGGGCCATCCTCTCCTCCAATAATTAGGAACGAACCCGATCGGTGAAATAATGTCGTCGCGCCTGGCGAATGCAATTAGCACCTTGGCAACAATGCCCCGCCACCGTCTTCTTCGGTCGTCGCAGCCGGCGGCTGCACCATCGCCAGCGCAACCGAAGACCTCGAGCACTATCGTCTCCGTGAGTGACAGGTTATGTCTAGGTCCACCGTTATCTCCTCTCCCTAGCATTTGGCTTTGCTATTTAGTTCTGATTTTTTTTTTCGATCGAGATGAATCTGCTATAGCTTTTTAATTTGGACCGTGTCATCTTGTGCTGTGAGAAGAATGTGTGTGTTGCCGATTTATGGCCCCAGCTCTCCGTTGGTGATCAAATCATATTTTGACAAATAAAATAAGGGCAGAAAAGCTAATGATTTTTTGTTCAAGTGATTTAATCGTATTTAGTATATTTTATGGGGTTTGTCCTATATCTAAAGTTAATTAATCTAGTGAACCAGGAGATCAACTGGGTACAATTACAAGTGGAAGTGGGGTGAACCTCGATTGATTTTTTTTTGGGTAAATTCTGAAAACAAGATGCTTGTAGTTTCGAATAAGATATCCATTTCAACAAATAAGATGAGCTTGCTTGACACCGGATTGCCATTACAGAACGGTTAATATGTTGCTTTGTTTAACTTGTTATTAGAGCAAGGATAATGAACGCGCCAGCTGCTGGCTATAAACGGCTTCAAAGCCAACACAAAAAAATGTTCGTATAATGGATGGGCTTCAAAGCTGGCTAGTTATTTGTTTGCATTAAATATTGTAACACTTAATATCTGTATGTGGTGATCATCAGTTGGCTGTTTAGTGCTCTGGTCGGCTTAATCGCCAGCAACAGGCTGCATGCAAGCGCTTTGCTTCTGGTGCCGTCCGCTTCAAGCGAGCGACTGATTAGTCGCCGGCTTTTCTCTCTCTCTTCTTTTCTCTTTCATCCACCTAGGATTTTGATGACATGGCATCTTATTTAGTCTGCTGAGTAAGCACCATTATACTTACTCTTATGGACACATCACATACAGCCATTTTGCTCAGCAGACAAGGTTGTATTTAATTTCAGAGAACTTGTATGGAGAGCTCTTTCTTTTCTACGGCAACCTGCAAATTTTTCTTTTGTATGTGCTTCAAACATATTTGGTGAAAATATTATTCTCCTGGGAAATTGGTATATATATATATATGTGTTGCTTGTTTTGCTTTTTAGCTCTAATCTATTATCTTCTTATTTGAAGAGAAAAAGGAATCACCACATTCGCTCTCAGGATCACGAAATTACCATATTAATCTAAAAAAGAGAAGCTCTATACCGTTGGATTTTATGAAGATTGAATGGTCTAAATCAATCTAAGAAAGAGTCCATATCCAACTCTAATTGACAAATAATCTATTATCTTCTTATTTGAAGAGAAAAAGGAGTCTTATTTAAAGAGAAAAAGGAATCACCATATTCGCTTTCAGGATCACGAAATTACCACATTAATCTAAAAAAGAGAAGCTCTATACCGTTGATTTTATGAAGATTGAATGGTCTAGATCAATCTAAAAAAGAGTCCATATCCAACTCCAATTGACAAATAATCCATTATCTTCTTATTTGAAGAGAAAAAGGAGTCACCACATTCGCTCTAAGGATCACGAAATTATCACATTAATCTAAAAAAAAGAAGCTCTATATGGTTAGATTTTATGAAGATTGAATGGTCTAGATCAATCTAAAAAAGAATCCCTATCCAACTCCAATTGACAAATCACATTAATCTAAAAAAGAGAAGCTCTATACCGTTGGATTTTATGAAGATTGAATGGTCTAGATCAATCTAAAAGAGAGTCCATATCAACTCTAATTGACAAATAAACCAAATTTATTAATAAATAGACAAATTCAGATTAATAAAAAAGAAAAGAAAATCGGATCCCCACCCACCTCGATCTCCCTAAACTCCAATTGATAAAAGGATAAAATTAATTAATAAATAGACAACTTTGGATTAATAAAGAAGAAAAGAAAATCAGATCTTGCATCCACCCCAATCTCCCACCACGCATATTGGCTTCGCTGCCACCATTTTTTTTTTGACATAATATCCTTTTTTTTTTGCGATAGTGATAGTAATTATATCTAATGAAGAATTGAAACACAATAAGTACAAACTCTATTGTACTTTACCGGCTGAAAAGATCATAGTCATGTAACTAACCCAACCCTATTTTTATTGAGAGTGTCCACACTCAAAAACTATTGTTAGTTTGCATGTAAAAAGGATAAAACATATCTTCTTCTATATTCCTTATTATCTAACTCGAATGGCAACAAATCTCTTACTATAATTTATTTAGCATTCACTGCTACAGAATGGGAGGATGCTAGCGGCGGTGTACACCACCATTGCCGCTAAAAAGGAAATAAAAACATTTAAAAAGGAAAAAAAGTGGCATGTTGAGCTCCTAAAAACCTTTGCAACAGTGTTACGGTCTAGAAACACTAGCAGTCGCACTGCCGTCTCGACCCGTGCACCGCTACGCCATACGATATCCATCCATCATGTCGTGGCACCGTTGTTGCTTGAAGCCCTAATGCACATCATCGCGCCGCCCTTGATGTACCGCAATGCTACCTGGATCCCTGACGCACACCGTAGTGCCACCCATCAATGATCGGATCTAGACGTCGTGCTAGCTTCATAGTTGGATCTGCGCTCGAATAGCTAGAGCTATCACCTCCATGACATTGTCTATAACTATCTTTTGTTGTCGCCACCCTGGTCCAGATCTACCCGCAACCAAGCTCCTCCTATCTAGATCTGGGCTCCACCAGCGAGCAAGGAGAGAGCATTGTTGTGGCTCGCTGCCCCACATGCCAAAGGAGAGAGGAGCGACTGTTGAGAAAGATTTGACAGAGAGCGACGAGAATGCTCGAAACTATTGGGTGTCACAAGACAATCTAAAACAAATCAACACTAAGCAGGATGAGAAGTTCTAGAAGAGCTACATGGATAGATGTGGCAAAGGGCATATGGCAGTGCAACATATCAATGACCAGCTTCTACAATATGTTTAACTACCTTATTTCGTCACTATGCATCAGTAATGACATGAGCATAAAAAATAAGGATAACGATGAGCATAACTGTGAGCCCCAATATCATCACGCGTATGTATGTGCATCAATGGAGAATAAGAGTGCTGCGAGGTATTGAAGCGGTGCCAACACTTGTGCCAGTGCTCATGTGTTTCGATCACGAGGCCACCAAGAACACTACACCATTATCATCATATATGTTTTAGGAAGAATAAGGATAGCAAAAATCATGGTGAGCAATAGTCGTCGATGCAATCAGGAGAGATTAGTAAGGTCTATATTATTTTATAATATTTTAATAGTTATTTTTCATTAATGATTACTCTTTTAAATTTATATGATCAAAAATTTAAAACACAAATGTTCCCCAACATAATTGTTGTGAACTTAAGGAATAATATGAAAAAACATTAATACAACTAATTTGTAACCATTTTATCCAACCATTGATTTATAATGTCCTAATAATCACTTTTTTGTGGGATGGACTTATCCAGCATATTACGGGAATATTCTCTTATGCTTGACTCTATCCCTGCTTGTCTCTCAACCAAACACCTGTAAAAGAGGGATGATCTTGTCCCGTCCCTCTTCATCCCTCCAACCAAACACACCCTTAACTAATGGAGTCATCAGATCTTTAGTTGTAGAAAAGTAGGACAAAGCAAATTTCAATTATAACAATCTTTTAATTTAAGCACTACAAAAATATAAAGAAATATATATGCATAAAAATAGTTTTTTAACACATAATATATGAGTGCAATCTACTATTCAAATGTCAAATATTTATCCTAGCCGCGCTATTAGCGCGGGTCAACTTACTAGTATTACTTGATTTTAAAGCCTAAATCAATTTCTCTCCTGTTGCAGGCCGATCCCAAAAGAATGTATGGATTTTGATATAAGTAACATCATGTCTACTAATAGTGAATTATTGATCAAGCTTTTGATTGATACTAAGACTCAGAAAGTCTGCTTTGCTGAGGCTGGCAATGATGTTGTTGAGTTCCTCTCCTGCCTTCTGTGCCTGCCTATGAGCACCATCATCAAGGTGCTCACCAAGGAGCGTATGGTTGGCAGCATTGGGAACCTGCATGACAGCCTGCGGGGACTGGATACCAAGTATGTATTCTCACACCAAAGCAAGGAACCCTGCCTCAGGTCCAGCATTTTTCCCACCATAATCTATGGTTCGGAACGGCGGCAGACAGCATTGGATGCATATACCTGCTTCTTCACATGCGAAGGGGAAACTGAACTCTACAATTTTCCTATGCCCTCTTCATGTGGATACCTTTCTGCTATCTCAGGCGCCATATGCCCTCATTGCACCAAGCCAATGGTCCAGGAAATGCGGCATGTTCAAGCCCATGGGTATATGGCTGCGACAGATAAATATACCGTCACGGATGATCTTCTCCCGGCATCAAGCATATCGTCAAGCATTGCCTTGCTTGTACAGTGCGGTATGATGGACCTGAGCATGCTGCAAGAAAAGACCGTGAAGATCGGCAAGGAAGAGGTTTTGTCTTTGTTTATTACTTTTACTTCTAAACAGAAAACAAGTTAGTAGCTGCCTAACGAGTGTTGACCATTTATGTGTTCAAACTTAGGCTCTGGAGATACTCCGTGCTTCCTTGAGCTCCAGGACCGTCATGACGGACGTTTTTCTCCAAAACAAAAAAAGGGTCGGCGGTGCAAGAAGGAAATTTCCCTTTAGTCACCAGTGATTCTCCACAGAACCTTGTTGCCAGAGAAGAGTAGCTTACTATGTTAACTTCCATCCTGCTTTGGCCCGATCATTTTCAGAGATAATGGAACGAAGCAGTTAGTGATTAAATGTGAACACGTTTCTTGACATTGATATGTGCAGGCTAAAGAATCTAAATTATGTAGTAGGACTAGTATAAATGAAGTGTTTGCTTGCGTTATAGCATCTCCCGGTTTAGATTGGATAATTCAACAGAACTGTAAGAAGACGTGAGAAACTCTAAAGCTTTGACAAGAAAAGAAGAAGGGAAAACTGGATTTATTTTGAACACGTCCGTTGTCAAAGCAACAGCAACACATTATGACCACTTGGATTGTACAACGTCAAAATTTTAACGACAACGGTTCAGTTCGCCTTGTGTTGAAAATACTTTGATGGTTTTTTTTTATATAAAACTATGGTACTCCCTCAATACTTTGAAAATACTTTACAGCCAAACAGCACCTTAATTAGGGTTTGCTGTATGGCCGGCCCATCCTAATATACGTTTATGAATGTACATCGTCGCCACTCCGCATCTTTATGCGTGCTGTGGCCGCCGCCAGTAAACGGCGCTATCTTTACCCTGAAAATCTACGAGATCTGAGCTGGCCGTATGCTAAGCAGGAGGTGTACCCTGAGATTTGGCGGCGGCTGGGCATCCACTGCTCAGATGTTGGCATCAGAATGGTCAGTCGTGAGTTGCCCCACACGTTTGACGCGTTTCTTGTATATTAGGATCATATGCTCCGATCTGTTATCAATATGCTGAAAACCTATATATGTGGCAGGAGAGATTGGGCCAACTTGCCGTCGGACCTCACCGAGGAGATCGCAGGTCGGCTGCTCCGGCACGACGTAACCGAGTATCTTCGCCTCCGCGCCGTGTGCAAATCGTGGAGGCAGTGCACTGCCGACCCGCGCGGCAGCCTGGAAAGCCGCTTCCGCCCCCGCCGGTGGATCATCATGCTCTCAAACTGCGATGGCGTGGGGCGCCGCCGCCGCTTCCTGAACCTCGGCACGGGCGCCTGCGCCCACGTGGACCTGCCGGAGCTCTCCGGCCACCACGTCGAAAGCAGCACCGAGGGCCTCCTCGTCCTTCGCGACAAGAGCACCGACGCCATCCGCCTCCTCAATCCGTTCACCAGATGCCTCGTCGAACTGCCACCCATCACCGCGGAGCTGAAAAGCGTGAGCCCTCCTCGGTGGGGCGAGGACTGGAAGACGGCCTACCCTTCGCGCGTTATCCTCGCCAGCGTCTCCGACGAGACATCCCCGCCGCTGGTCTCTCTGTTCTTCAGGGGGCATATGTGGAACATCGTGTACGCCAAGCCTGGTGATGAGCGCCCCCAGAAAATCTAAGCAAGAGTTTGTTAATTGGTTTAGACGAATCCTTTGGGGTTGAGTCCAAAAAGAGAAAAAATATTGCGAGAAATTCACAAGATAAGATTTTTATTTTTTTTTTAAAAAAGAGTTCCTTTTGATGCAAGAATTACCTTTTGTTGATATCGAACATAATGCATAAGAGGATCCATAAAGAACCATATGGTTCTCCGAAAAAATCCTGGGTACATTACCCCAAAATGTTTCATCTTCGCGCTCACAAAACCGTCTGGTGCATGTATTCCATGACGGACGTTTTCGAGAGGGCGTGTATGTTTTGCAACGTTCCATGGATGCATACATCCGACCCGAGGCCTCGGCTGGTTCTCGTGATGACGATGGACCAACCTGGTGAATGAACCAGTTGCCCTCAGTCACAGGGGTGGTGTCTTACCTTGTCCCCGCCCACGACAACGGCCGCGGTATGCTCATGTGCGCTTCTATGACTGCCTCCATCACATCGCCCCTGTTTAGTCGCATTTTCACTCCATCCTGAATGAAAGGATCTGAATTATGTAGTAGGACTAGTATAAATGAAGTGTTTGTTTGCGTTATAGCATTTCCCAGTTTAGCTTGGATAATTCAACATAATTGTAAGAAGACGAGAAACTCTAAAGATTTGACGAAAAGAAAAGAAAGAAAAACTGGATTGCTGAGTTCTTGACAACTTGGATAGTACGACGCCAGTTTTTATGCCACCGGTTCACTTCGCCTGGTGTTCAACAAACTGCTTCATGATATGGATCAATTCCACATTCACCTCGCCGTACCACTACCCGACGGAGAAGCCGTGTTGCTGCCCCTTGAACTCAACGACCTCCACGGCCTTCTCCATCTCCTTCAGCCTTGCCGCGTAGCGCAGAACGTGGCTTCAAAGTACATCGGTCGAGCTCACGTGCCACGACGAGCACCGGTGGCAACGTCAGTGGACCCAGGTCAGGGCTGTTCGGACCAAACGTGGACAATATGATTTGAAATAAAAACGTTGTCAACTATAAAGTTTCATAACATTTAAATTTCATAACTTTTGAAGATCGTATTGTCAATGTTATAAAATTTTGTGGTTGACAACGTTTTTATTTGAAATCATATTGTCAACAAAAAACAAAGTTTGAATTTCTCAATTTTGAAATTCAAATTTTGTAAACGAACTCGGATGAAAAACCTCGTAAAATTAAAGTTGTAGATCTCGAAAAGTTATGAAACTTTTTAGTTAACAACATTTACATTTTAATTCATTTAGGATCTTAAATAAGCAATTTACACTTGATTTAATATATTATACGTGAGAAATAAAAATGGAATGTAGACTGAGTTGAGAGTGTGGTGCAGTGGTAAAAGAGGTTTATGTGAGGGAGAGGTCATCCATTCAAATCTCATACAGGCGGGGCAGGGCATAGCCGGTGGGAGCATCCCTTCATTAAAAAATTGCTCCCTTCATTAAAAAATTGCTATTTTTTTGGTTGATATTTTACTTTTTTTAGTTGATATTTTACCGAGTACTCGCCTTTACCGAGTGTTTTTTTTTGTACTCGGCAAAGTGTTTGCCGAGTGTTTGATAAAAAACACTTAGTAAAGAGCTCTTTGCCGATTTTGTTTTTTACTGAGTGATATTGTTACACTCCGCAAACCTTTTGTCGAGTATCAAACCTTTGCTTTCTCTTAGTGCTTAAAGCTTGATATTTTGTACGGATATTTTTGAAATGCAGTTACATGTTAAAAAATTGATATTTTTGTTTTTTTTATAGCAATGATATAATGACTATAATAACCAAAACTCACTAGTTCTTCACAAGTTATTATGATTCCCAGCCTAGCATGAAGTTGAAATGCATTTAGGAACAAAATTCATATGCTAGAATATTCAGATATTTATTACTCAGATTGTTAATCCAAATTTATATTCTTCTTTTATTGTTTCAATAACTAGACAAAGTGGTCCGCACAATTAAGCGTGCTAGACTTGTAGCTAGGATTGTTTTATGATCATATATATCCAACTTGTTTGCTTTTTGGGAGCAATAAACAACTTGTTTGTGGTGAGTGAAAATAGTCATGGTTTGAGACTTTTTGTGAGCAATAAACAACTTGTTTGTTTGTCAGCTAGACTCAAAGAGAAGTAATACAAATATTTCTAATACTTTATTTATAAATTATAGAATATTGCTTTGATATAAATATGAATAATCAATGGTAAACAAATATAAGTAGGATTTATAGATATTCTTTTATTGATGCTCAGTCTACAACTAACGATGCATCCTTTAAATTGAATGATCCCAATATAATGCATCTTTGGTTCTCCAATATGCATCATGTGCTCATATGTATCTGCAGCCCATGAACTTTTTGAGTTGATAATTATGTTCAGCTCCTTCTTGTGATCTGATCTGTCGTTAGTGACAAATGATTGATCCTCTGACAAATTTTCTTTCTTGTGCAACATAAAGCTTCCAACACCTCCATGTGCTTTTGTGTCATCTTTTTAAGTAAAATCTTTTGCACTTAAAATTTTCTAAAATTTAGAAGAAGGTTCTGGGAATCTATCTTTCTTGTCAAGGAATTGTATTGTGCATGATGCATATATATAGTGGGGTGACAACCGTTGATTTGTTCCGGATGTCCACACGTCTTGATGATAGAAAGTGATGCTTTTGTTTAAAATTCAAAATTTTACGTGCTGTCCTGAAATCTGAGAAAAAATTTGTGTCTGAATTTCTGTGTTTGGTCTGTTTTTGATGAATCGGTTAATAATTTTTAGCGGAAAACAAAATGGGTAACAAACTGAAATAAAAATTTCAACTAAGCCTTAGAACCTGAGACGAGGACTGGAAGACGGCCTACCCTTCGTGCGTTGTCTACGCCAGCATCTCCGACGAGACCTGGTCTCTCTCTTCTTCGGGGGGCATATGTCGAACATCGCATATGCCAAGCCTGGTGATGAGCGTTGGGCGCTTACAAAATTAACCGTCAGGTGCATGTCTGCCATGAGGGACGTTTCGAGCGGGCGCGTATGCTTTGCAACATTCCATGGATGCATACATGTGAGGCCTCGGCTGGTTCCGGTGATGGACCAATCTGGTGAATGAACCAGTTGCCCTCAGTCACAGACTCACAGGGGTGGTGTCTTACCTTGTCCCCGCCGACGACAACGGCCGCGGTATGCTCATGTGCGCTTCTATGACTGCCTCCATCACCTCAAACCTGTTTAGTCGCATTTTGACTCCATCATGAAAATTCCTCATTCGCCTCACTGGTTCACTTTGCCTGGCGTTGAACAAACCGCTTCATGATCTGGATCAATTCCTCGTTCGCGTAACCCCATGCATTGCCTGACGGAGAAGCCGTGCCGCTGTCCCTTGAACTCAACGAGCTCCACGGCCTTCCCCACCATCATCTCCTTCAGCCTCGCCGCGTAGCGCAGAACGTGGCTTCGAAGTACGTCGAGCTCAGGCGCCACGACGAGCACCGGTGGCAGCGCCAGGCGCCAGACCTGGTCGGACACCTCCACCGGCAGGTGGACCTAACTCGGTCCCCATGCGCTGGACGCTCCCGAAGAACGCGGACAAGAGGAGGAACTCGACGAGACGACGCGGACCGGGTCTTGCTCGATCTGCCACGAGGAGGCCTGAACCACGACGCGGTAGGCCAGGTTGGCGCCGGCCGACCCGCCGAAGACGAACGTCCGAGCGAAATCTGCGTGGACTTGGACGGAGAGCACGATGGCTGCGAGCTCGGCGGCGAAACGCTGGCAGAAGCAGCAGGAGTAGAACGGTTGCTGGTCGTAGGCGCCGACGCAGTAGGCACCTCCGTGGAAGTAGGCACGTCCTTCCACCGGACGCCGGGGATGTCAGGGAACTAGGAACGGCCCTGGTGGCATGAGGGTGGACTCGTCGTCGCCACGGACGACAGAGTAGTCGCAGAGGAGCTGCACGACGCCGACGAAGTTCTCCACTACTGACGGTGAGGGCGCGGTGTCGCCGGACATGTTGGTATGCCGATCACCCGATCGATGAGGTGAGAAACTTGTTCGCACAGATTAATAAGGAGCGTGGTGTTTCCTGCTGGTTTTGTCAATGGAGGACTCAAACGAGACACGCCATCCACGCAGCGGTCGTTCTTGGTGATGAGCGCTCACCATTACCAACATGACGAGAGTTGATCTGTACGCAATAATATCAGCTACTATAATTTTGCCAATGGAACTCAAAAATCAGTTTATAGGGACTAGTTTTTTATGACTGTAGGAGATGCTTTTACATGGTACGTACATGAAGCTTGATATTTTTTAAGGATATTTGCAAATGGTGTCTATTATGTGATAAATAGATGATGTTACCATTACTATATAGCAGTGATAAAACCACTAAATTAATTAACTTGCACCAGTTCGTTCCTCACAAGCATACCATATCGCTGAAGTAACTTTTTGTTATATTATCTTGCAGGTTAACGAGTGCATAAAAGTTGAACGTTTCAGATAGAATATTTTAGTATACTATAAGCAGGACCAGTACCTGATACTGTATAAGACCTCACCCGGCCTTCAGTTATAATTAATAGAGCTTCATACAAGTTCAATTCACCCCAATACCTATCGATATCTACATTTTCAAGCATATGCACGGTAGGACTATGATTGAAGCTTTGAATAATATTAATTCATGAGCAAATAGTATTCATGATTCATTCATTATTCGCCTACCGTATAAAGTTTAGCCTAGTTGATAAGAAAAGTAGTCTCTTAGTTGAATGCAACACTCCTCCCCCCCCCCCCCCCCACACACACACCCCACCCCACATACACACACGACATCTTATGAGTAGGTATGCTAGTAAGTAGCATGTTGTATATAGGGAGGAAATGTATTCAGGAACAAATATGTAGATGTTCATTGCAGGTGAAAATCTTGTCTCCACACCCGATCGCCGGAGCCGAGTCGCCATAGTCCGCCACCGGTGGCACCTGCGCCTGCCCCATATCTACCGTTTTGCGTCTCACGCAGGCAGCTTTGGTGGCCCATGGCGGCCAGGCGAGCTCGCCAAGGTGCTGCCACCCGCAAGGACTTGACGCCCATTGGCGTCGCCTCAAGGTCGATCCGGCAGAAGTGGGCAATGGAGTAGGCTCAGGTGGGGCAGCAACGACGGATATAGGCATGAGAGCAGGAGATTATTCAATGGGGCCGCCCGATTGGTGTGGGATGCATTCAATCGTCGATTGGGCCTGCACCATGTTGTCCGGGCCCGACAAGATCCATGGCATGATGCGGCAAGCGAGGGTGGAGCGGGAGGTGGTGTTAGGCACGAGCGTAGGACAACAGCGGGTGTGGGCATCGCCCACATTGCTTCTCTCCTTTCCGCCGCCCCTCTCTCCCTTCCACCTCGCGTTGCCTCTCTCCTTCTGCTGCCCTGATCTTGGCCTGCGCTGACTTCCACGACGAAGCTACAAGGCACGCCCGCCTCGGCGATGCCATCGAGCATGGTTGAAACTTTTTATCTTTTTTTTTGTTGTTTCAATAAGAATGTATTATAATCAAATTATCAATAAATTAATAAATATTATATTTATTCTAAAATGAAATAAAGATAGAAACTTGACTAATATCAATTCTTATTGTTTTGTACAAACTAGCAAGCTGCTTATGATTTGGAAAAACTCTTGTTCGCCTCCCCTCACTATGCCATGTTGTTTCTCCCTTGAACTGAGCAGAGTTCAGCTGCCTTCCCCTCATCTAAATCAGATTTTCTCAGGATCACCGGTAGTTGTGTATATCTGCTGCAGATATGCATCGTTCATTGGTACAATTTTATTGTTCAGATAGACTTTGCAGTTCAAGTGGTGGTGAGAATAGAGTTATACCTTCCCCATATGCTTTAGCCTTGCAGTTTAACGCAGCACGTAGCCGTGGAGCAATCCTTTAGCTTTGTCGTGTAACGCAGCATGTAGCCGTCAAGCTCCGATGTCGCGACAAGCACCTACTACAAGAGCGCTAACGGCTCTAGGACAGGGTTGTCCGGGCACAACGGTTTTGCCTGTGGGGGTGGATCCTTTTAAAACATAGGGTCTTTAACCCCAGTCTTCATTATTTGGAGGCTATGAGCCGGGTGTCCTACGCTCCATGAAGGTATAGTAGAGCTCCCAGCCGGAGACTCTAACCAACTGATCATGGGTGGTTCCTGGTTGCGCCCATCATCAGCAGCATGTGCCGGAGCTGATCTGACAACTAACTCGACCAGGACACACGCTAGTCAGAGGATGAACCGCCATTACCATGTGCTCAACACAGAACGCCAAGAAGAGGACATAGCGGGTGAAGTGGACCGGATCATGCACAAGCGTGAGCCAACATGCCAGACACGTATATTCTGAGAAAAGTTGGCCAATTCCGTGATGTTATCCACGGCTCTGCCCAACCGCTCTGCGTCGGCGCTGAGTACAGCCTGCGTTCGCAGCCAGAAGAGGCATATCATGCAATCATTGATGGTCGCACGGAGGCGGTTCTCAATGGCAAGCACTACTATAAAACACATCTTTAGCGGCGATTTAAAATCTACTGTAGCGGCGGGCATGCACAGTAGCCGTTGTGATTTCGTAGCTAAAAATGAAGCTCTATAGCAATGTATGACCCGTGGTCCAAACAATCCGCCACTACAGAAATATTAGTAGCGGCGGGTGACATCTTCATTCGCTGCTATCAAAAAATCCAAAAAACAAAAAAAAAAGCCCTTCGACCTGCTTCGTAGCCTGTGCTAGACCTACTGTCGAGGTCCAGATCCGCCATAGGGGCTCATGCTCACCGCTCGCCATCGGATCTGCCGCCTCCTCACGTGTCGGGCCACTCTGTGTCGCTCGACCTGTCGGATCCATTGGTGAGTGGGAGAGGGAGTAGACCGCGCTCGCCACCGCCAGCGAGGTCACCCGCCGTTTGGTCAGCAAGAAGGCCCAGAGGTCATTCTAGGGCCAGATTCAACTGCCCCAGGGCTAGATCCAGCTGCCCGGGGCCAAATCTGAATGCCTCGTCGCCTGATCTGCCTCCCCGCCGTTGGAACCGCCAGCCCCGCCACGAGGCCACTACCACCCTCGAGCCCTGCCACCGGGAGCTGGCACAAGGCCTCCGCTCATTGCCGCCCGCCGTGTGCCGTCGGCTATGCTCGCCAAGGGCCCCACACCGTATACCCCATGTCGTTGGGCCACGCTCGCCAAGGAGAGGGGAGGTGGCGCCGTCGATGTGCCACGCTTGCCGAGGGGAGGGAAGGGGATAGGCGGTGCGAGGAGGTGGAGGGGAGGGGAGGGGAGGCGGCGCCGTCAACGAGAGGGATATTTATTGGAGGGAGTTAGGGTTTGGCAATAAATGGGCCAAAAAAAATAAATTAGGCCTCTTACCTTTATAGTGGTAAACATCAATCGTCACTAAAAATCATTTTACAACTATAATGGTGGATTTCTTTATACCCGCTGTTACGGTATTTTTGATGTCGCCGCTAAAAAGCATTTTTGTGGCTGACAGTAAAGGTGTTACTGCACGAGAGCTGCAACCTCCGAGGCGAAACGCTGGTAGTAGGAGTCAGGAGTGGAATATGGGTTGGTCGTAGGCGCAAACACAGTAGCTACGTCGTCTACGTATGTACCTTCGTGCATGGAAGTAGAGCTGCACTGGCCAGGAGCTTACCTTCTTTGCCGGCGGCAAATGACGGCTTGTACACGCGGGCCTTCAGGCCGCTCGTGGTACACGACATCCTTCCATCCAACGCCGGGGACATCGTCTACGGATGACGTTCCGTCCGTAATTTTGATGTACGGATTCATCGCCGTGGACAGCGGAGCCGTCTGTTCAGGGGGCCGACGATGCGGACGACATCTTCCATTCCATGACTTGCCATGGCGTGTCGTGCGCCGGACTAGAGTGGCCAGCAAGTCGATTGTCGATAACGTAACTCAGGCTAGTTCACAGGTTTCAACCACTATTGCACTGATATTGAGTCAAGGTTTCATCCAACCGATCAGTGAGGGTCCGTTTGCGTGCTCTCGTGTTACAGGCATCCAACATGATAGATTGAGTGTTGCAACAAAAAATGTACTCGAGTGCAAAACTGACCATGACTTATCAGAATTCACATATGGCTGCCAGATTTCACAAAACTGACCACGGGAAATTGCCCGTAGGGAGGCCATCCTTAGCCTCCTTGTGGTCAGTAGTTTAATTTGAATACACGAGATGGAATGAGGAGGAAGAAGATAATGCTCGGATATTTTGGCAAGTGGTCCTGATATTATGGCTTATCCAAATAGCAAAATCACCTAAAACTCGAGTCCACGTCACAAGTCTTCCAAAGGTGAATAGTGCACTGGTTTATAGAACTTAGGGGTAAAGTAAACCAAAAGAAAAATTAGGAGTTAAATGGACTCTTGACATACTTGTGGGGTTAACTGCACATGTCTTATAGTAGAATTTTCTTCACCTCTAATATTGTATCTTTATTCCTACATCATTTCAATGCTTACCTCTGACATCGTTATGTTATAAAAAGCCTATAGAATGCACTTTAGAGTAATATATTTTCCTTAATACTATAAATTCTAATTACAAAAGGTTTCACAAAGCTTGATATTTTTGTGGATTTTTTATTTCTCAAAGGGTAAATATTATCTTTACTATATAACAGTGACATATATGACAACTAAACTAACCTGAACTAGTTAGTTCCTCAGAAGTTACTATGATTTTACACAAACACACAACTGAGCCACTCAATGCAACAAGTTGAAATTTGAGATAGAATTCGAGTATTATAGGCAGTACCATTACATTATATAGTATAAGAGTCCCCCCCCCCCCCCCCATCATTTTGTTTAACAGATCTTATTAACATACATGTTAATTGAGTTAAAAAAAACATACATATTAATTCATCCAACAGGCTAATATAATACCTAATGTATATGTATATCCCAAGTATGCATGATCGGGCTATGCAAGTTCAATCTTAGTTTCTTACATAATATGTAGGATTTATTCATTATTCGCCTACCAATCTTATTGAATTAGGAGGTTCAAATAAATTTTAGCCTAATAGTTCTTTAGTTAAATCCCCCCCCCCCCCGCCCCGCCCCGTCCTGTCTCCTCCTCAAATCTTTGTTTGAGTAACTCTGTCACTACTAAATTGGATGTTGTATATGAATGAAATGTATTTAGGAACAAAATTCATATGCTAGGATTTTTTTAGCACTTATTAGTAAAAACTTAGATATGCAGCGCTCAAAATCTCATTTTCAATATTCCATGGAGCTACTCTTTTACATTTAGACCAATATAATATCATACAACTGACACACTTGCTAAAAAAAATTAATTGATTGTTCATCTTTCTAAACTTATATGTTTAGTTATAATTTATCGATGAAAATTAGTTTATATATTTATCATTAATATTTCAGTAAAACCATATTAAGACTTAAAAGAACTTTAATTTTGATGAGAAAAAAGGAGAAGTTGTATTTGAGTTTTTATTCTAAACACCACAGTTGCTAGATGTGCAGACACAACTTTGACTAACAAAAGACTACGTACTTAAGGCAACACCTCAAACGCCACAGGAAAGGCAGAGGAGGATGGGTGAGGCCGATTTTGACGTGGTCAATATCACTTGACTTGGTGTACAAACTGCCTCAAGATTCGGGTCAGCTCCTCGCTCGCCTGCCCACATTCCCTGATGGAGAAACTGTGATTCTGTCCTTTGAACTCGGCCAGCTCGACATCCTTCCCCATCTCCTTGAGCCTCGCCGCGTAGCGCAGAACGTGGCCGCGGAGCACGTCGAGCTCGGACGCCACGACGAGCACCGGCGGCAGCGCCAACGGTTCCAGGTTAGGGCTATCCGGGCCGAACGGGTTGGCCAGCGGGTGGTCCCTGGTGGCGCCCAACGGCAGCGCCATGCGCCAGAACCGGTCGGACATCTCCACCGTCAAGGTCACGCCGACCGGAGGATCAGATTCAGTCGCCACGCGCTCGACGCTGCCGAAGAACGCGGATATGAGGACGCACCCTGAGATGTGGACCGGGTTGGGAACAATCTGCCCGGAGGAGACCTGCACCACGACGTGGTGGGCCAGGTTGGCGCCGGACGACACGCCTGACATGAACGTCCTGGAGAAATCGGCCGATTCTGCAAGCCACGGCTCGGCGTTGGAGCCAAGCGCGGCCTGTCCGCTCAACCAGGAGAGGAACGTGGCGCCGTCGTCGATGGCCGCGGGGAGGCGGTGCTCGGGGGCGAGGCGATACTGGACGGAGAGGACGACGGCCGGGAGCTCGGCGGCGAAACGCTGGCAGCAGGAGTGGAACATGGGCTTATCTGGGGCCCCGATGCAGTAACCACCTCCGTGGAAGTAGACCAGCACCGGTAGCTTAGTAGCTCCCTCGCCGGTGATGGCCAACGACGACGATGGCCTGTACACCCGAACCTTCAGGCCGCGCGTCGCGTCGTAGACGACGTCCTTCCACTGCACGCCGGGGAGGTCAGGGAACGGTCCTGCCGACAACAGAACGGATTCGTCGCCGCGGACAACGGAGCCGTCGCTGAGGAGCTTCAAGACGCCCATGAAGTCCTCCACGACCTGCGGCGGTGCAGTGTCGCCGGACATGGCGGCAGGTCGATCGACGAGGTGCGTGCCTAGTTCACATATTAAGGAGCTCGCTATTATTCCCTGTTGGTTTTGTCGACGATGGTGGAGTCAAATGCGACACGCGATCAACGCAGGTTCTTGGTGAGCTCTCACGAGTTACATGTCGTGCCAAACCTACAACATGGCGCCTCCAAAGTATTCACATGTGGCGGCCACGTTTCGAGGTACCAACCAAAAGATTTTTTTTTTCTCAAAATTAATGTTTGCGGTGCGCAAAAAACACAATGAGTGATGATTGAAAAACTATCTTACCATTCTTCAAGCGTCACTGACGTCGGTTTTGTATGCACAAGTGGAAGCCAGCAAATTATAAGGTAACGGCATGGTTAACAAAAAGTTAACTTATACAACAAATAGGAAACAACAAGAGTCATGAAAACTATTTCTGTATAGTCCAACCAAACATAAAGATTTGATCGAGATTCTACACAACAAAATCAAGTAATAATATGTATTATTTTAAGAAAAGGGTTAATTGCAACAACCACCCCATCAGTCAACTATAGTCGGATATTCCCACTCATGAGTCTTTTTGTTGCAAATTCTAACCCACCTATTAAGTCTTGTTGCAAAAATCACCCCAATTTGCACATGTTTAATTAATTCCACATATTTTTGTTCATTTGGATCAGTTAATAATGTTCCTATCCAACATACAAAATTTTGAAAGTATAATCTTAATTTTTTTCCAGAGAATGTGCAGCAAAAACATCAATTAGAGTTTGAGTGGTTCTCACAAAGTTTTAAATTTGGATATATTTTTCATGAAAATAAGATGAATTATACTCATTAAAAATATTTAATAATGTTAAGCTTATTGAATTTAATTTCTTTTTGGATTTATATTGGTGAAAACATATGAAATCAATTAACATGTGTCAATTGGAGTGGTTCTTGCAACAAAATGCAGTAAGGAGTGGGGATTTGCAACAAAAAGACTTATAAGTGGGAATATCAAACTCTAGTTGTCTTATGGGGTGATTTATGCAATTATCCCTAAAGAAAAAGGAATAATTTTTCACGTGCAACTGCCCCTAATACCGTACAAACTGTCACAAAAAGAAATATTTTTCACATGTGTACATATTCATAACCATATGAATCACCGACAGAAAACCCCTAGGAGCACGAAAGACATACCCTGGTAACCCGACCATGCACCCTTGATCCATAACGTCCCACTTCACTTTTGGCGCACAAAAACTGCGTCATCAACTCCACATTTACCTCACCCCACTGTGTGGCGGAGAACGTGTGCTCTTCCTTGCCAAACTCAAGAGCTTAACGGTCCATCACTTCAGTTATGCCGCAAAACACATGCCAGCCGGAGGAACAACCTCCATTACTGTGTTACACGAGAAAAGGGCATAACCGATGACGGGCACCGGGCCGAGCTCAATCTGTCCCGAAGCGACCTGAACCATGACATGTTGAGCCGAGTTGGCGTCAGGGTTTGAATAACCGGAAAACTGGCTGGTCACAAAATGCTAGAAAAAAACACTTGGTTAATCAGGAAATCAATCGGTTAACCATTTTGCTATAGTATTAGTTCTTGTCGTCCACGGCTAACCGGTCGGTCGGTGCAATTGGCCTGGATCGATTTTTTGATTAACCGGTTTAACAGCTGGTTTTCATTGGTTATTGAAACCCTGGTTTGACGTCCTCGTCCGAGCTTGGCCTGCTTCTAATGCCCGCAACCAGGAGAGGATCATTGCATTCACGCCATCCTCTATGGCCGCCGGGAGGAGGCAGTGCTTTCGGGGCCAGGCAGTACAGCATGGAGAGCACGAGATAAGCGGGGAGGTCGGCTGTGAAATGCCGGCAGCAGGAGTGGAAGCTGGGCTGGTCGTTGGTGCAAACGCAATAGTAGCCACCTCCTGTCTGAAAGTACACCAGCACTGGGAGCTTACCTTTTTCCGGTAGCCAATGGCGGCCTGTAAACAAAAATGATCGTCCCTGCCTGCATGAGGGCGGATTCATCGCGTTGTTGTGGAGGTACTACGCCAAAGGATATGTTTGTTTTCACCACTCTGATTTTTAGACCTGTCCTATCGAATATTGTGATACTAATTAGGAGTATTAAATATGGATTACTGATAAAACCCAGTCCATAACCCTCCCTCTGAATAACGAGACAAATCTATTAAGACTAATTAGGTCATGATTAGATAATATGATATTACAGTAAACATTTTTTAATAATAATTTAATTAAGCTTAATGAATTTATCACGCTGATGTGCATTCAACTCTGTAATTAATTTTATATTTAATATATATTTAATAATTATATATAATATTTTAATAATTAATATAACCCCACTAAAATTTAGAAAAAAACGAACGCACCCAAAGAAGTCTTCCACGACTTCGCACGGTCTTGTTGGTTTTGTCGACATGATGCTCGCGATCCGTAAAGGTTCGTTTTGAGCACTCACGTACACGCAACAGATTGAGTTTACCGACAAAAGATGTACTCGTTCGCGTCCAGAATTGACTGTGACATGTTAGCAGTATTCGCACATGTGGGTGCCAGATTCAGGTTACCCATTTTCAGAGAAGTTTTTTTTTTGGGTGCTTAGAGATAAGGGTTGCGCTAAATAAATTAGCCTTTGTTGCTGCAAGATTCCGCTATTCATTTTGTTCTGGCTGGTTTTAAGCATTGGTCTGAGATATGTGGCTGCTATTTGGCGTACATCATCGCTCCAGCATACAACAAATTGGGTGGCTGTTCAGAATTTGATCGGCGTCACAACCAAAAGCTGCTAAGGCTATCTTGCAAACTCTAGATTTAATAAACATAACTGAACAACCAATAAAGATTTTGAACATGGATGTCCGATTGAACATCCAAAATTTTGTGGCAAAGATTTTAAGAAGGAAGTATATTACATATTTACAGAGAGCACTCTCTCATCTTGATCTTTTATCTTAAAACCATTTCAACGGGAGCCACTAAACATTTTTATATCATATAAAAAATGTGTTGAATTTAAATATATTTTAATTTTACAATATTATATGAAGCTTGATATTTTAAGGATATTTTTACATGGTGTTTATGTGAAAATAAACTTGATGTTGTCATTAATATATGAAATGATGCATCGCAAAAAAAAATGCAATGACTAACTTAACTTGCTATATAGCCTATTCATCATGGCATGCTATGCTTTTTTCTACTATACATATAGAGATCATATCGTTCTTAGAGTGAAATTATTTTTAATGGATTGTTTTAACTTGCACGGGAGGAGCTTGGAGTTGGCAAAACTATACCCTCACAAGAACATATACAGATTTCATGATCTGAACCAAGCTCAGTACCCATGCTCCCAGCATCACATGAGCGTGCTTCAATAATCTAAATAAGTAGCATCCATGAGCCCAATACCTGTGGACACCTAAATTCAAAGCATACACGGTACTGTGATTAGAGTTTCCAATAGTAGTTTTGTAGTGAATATGGATGATGCAATTATTATTATCCAACCTATCTTCGTCAGAATTTGAGCTGCATTTTAGTAAAAATAGCAAAATAAATTTAGGCTCTTAGTTAATTGTCCCCACTCCCCCCCCCCCCCCATCTCTTCCCTTGTTTATAAAATATGAAATGTATATAGGAACAAAATTCATGTGCTATAATTTTAGACACTCATTTTCAAAATTCTAGATCTACTAAAATACCTATGAGTTGTGGGGAGTTGATCACCTGATCAGTACAATACTTGATAAGGTGCCCACGCTTGAGTCACCCTAGGTCAGAGAAAACAATGTCATAGGTTATGCATTGGTAGAAAACTAATTCTAACAGGATAGCAATGAATGCATAGTCCGATCCTTGCTTTTTGTCTTATACAATGATGCATTCTTGATCAGTTCTTCAGCCTCACTACCCTAGTTTAAAATGAGGCATTTCATATCAGCATCTAGTACTAATCAGAACATGTACTAATGATCTATCTCTGGTTGCCATCATTATTATCGTCCTCAAATAGATAATAAAGTTTGATATGGAATAGAAGTATGTCATTTAATATTATATGTTGTTATTTTAGACTTGGAGATATCAAATTCGCATAGTTCAATAGAATTTTGAAGACATGAAGAACTCTAAAATTTTATGAAAAAAGAGGAGAAATTAGATTTTGGAGTTCTGATTCATATCATGTCAACTTTGATAACATGTATAATACTATTCAATTCTCAAAGAAGCGCTGACACTAACTTGTCATCACTGTTCAATTTGCTTCATGTATAAACTGCTTCAGTATATGGATCACTTCCTTGTTGGATAAATTAGCACTTTTAGTTTTATATTAATCCAGAAATAAATCATAAACATGATTAACAGATTGCATGGTGAATTAGACAAGTCTATGCAAGATCTAGATAGGTCTATAAAGCCAGACAAAAGTATAACATTTACCATACTAGCAACATCTATCATAGATAAACATATTATAATAGTTACTATGGAAGACATGGTTTGAGATGAGAGTACCTACATTTCCTTCTGGACTCGATAGAGGAGGCGGCGATGACGTGCAGCACCATCTCATTGCTGGCGACGGCGGGAGAGACCGACTCGACGTCGAGAAAGACGAGCTGTGGCGACGAGCTTGACGAAGATGAGGAAACTATCGAGCAGTCACTTAGAACGCTTCCCAAAAACCTTATTCGCCCTCTCCCGGTGCAGGATCACAAAGGACGATAGTTCCAGAGACCTGCTCTCCTGTTTGGCGATGCACGCTGACGATTGGGACAGAGAAGTCTTGGCAGTGCAACAGTAGAGAGAGGCAAAACCCTAGGAGATTACTTGATATGATTTGCGGTGGTACCCATACGTATTTATAGGCAGGAACCGCTAGGGTTGGACGTCCCGCAATCGAGTCAGTTTCTGTTGGAGCTAGGGTTCAAGAAACCCATTATTTCTTCTCATGGGCTCAGTTACCTCATATTTGGCCTATGTAGTCTTTTGATCCAATTGTAAGCCTAAGAGCATTTGTGTACTTGTACTCCCCACCAAGGGTAAAATAGTTATTTGTAACACATTGAGGATAGAAGAGGGATTCCCCTCTTCTCCCCTTTCTATAAATACAAGATCCTAGAGGTCATGAGGGGGACTGATTGATTCATACCGGCTCCTTCTCTTCTTGGCTAGTTGTATCCTTCCTCTAGCTTTGCCATCCCTTCAGGTTGGCATAGCCTATTATATGTATGTTGGGTCTTGTAACCACAACAGCTGGCGCCGACCATGGGGATGAATACAAAAAGTCTCGTGAGCAAAAGTTGAATTTTTTGAGCAAAAGTCCCGGGGTCCTTCGGCTTAAGTGGTCCGTCGGGCTCGTTTATAAATGATCCTTCGGAATGTGCCTTTGGGCACCTTTCTCGAAGGCCCTTCGGGCAATTTTTTCGATGGCCCTTCAGTATTTGCCTTCAGGCACCTTTTTTGGAGGCCCTTTGAGAACCTTTTCTGGTGGCCCTTCGGATCAGCCTTCGGACTCGTTTATAAGTCTTCCTTTAGAATTTGCCCTCGGGCACAGTTATAAGTTGTCCTTTAGGATCTGCCTTTAGGCTCAGGCGTATGGGGGTCCTTCGGCTTAAGTGGTTCTTCAGGATTAGCCTTCGGGTACGTTTATAAGTCTTTCTTTGGAATTTGCCCTCGGGCACGTTTATAAGTTGTCCTTCGGGATCTGCCTTCGGGCTTAGGCATCTCGGGGTCCTTCGGCTTAAGTGGTACTTTAGGATTAGCCTTCAGGCTCCTTTATAAGTCTTCCTTTGGAATCTGCCTTCAGGCACATTTTCTAGTTACCCTTCGGAATCTGCCTTTGGGCTTGTTTCCAAGTTTTCCTTCGGGATCTGCCTTCGGGTTCATTTTTAGTTCATCCTTCAGGATATACCTTCGGGCTTATTTCTTGTCGGTCCTTTGGGATGTGCCTTCGGGCTGGTTTCTTGGTTATCCTTTGGGATATGCCTTCAGGCGTGCTTCTTATTGGTCCTTCAGAATCTACCTTCGGGCTTGTTTTCAAGTTGTCCTTCGGGATCTGCCTTCGGGTTCGTTTTAAGTTCATCCTTCGGGATATGTCTTCGTGCTTATTTCTTGTTGGTCCTTCGGGATGTGCCTTCGGGCTGGTTTCTTGGTCATCCTTCGGGATGTGCCTTCGGGCTGGTTTCTTGGTCATCCTTTGGGATGTGCCTTTGGGCTATTTTTTTCAGGATGTGCCTTCGGGCGTGCTTCTTATTGGTCCTTCAGGATGTGCCTTCAGGTCTATTTCTTGTTCATCCTTCCGGATGTGTCTTCGGGTCTATTTCTTGTTCATCCTTCGGGATGTGCCTTCAGGGCGATTTCTTGGTCATCCTTCGGGATGTGCCTTCGGGCGTGCTTCTTGTTGGTCCTTTGGGATGTGCCTTCGGGGTGGTTTCTTGGTCATCCTTCAGAATATGCCTTCGGGCGTGCTTCTTGTCGGTCCTTCGGGATGTGCCTTCGGGCTGGTTTCTTGGTCATCCTTCGGGATGTGCCTTCGGGTTCATTTCTTGTTGGTCCTTTGGGATATGCAAAAAATTAAAAAAAAATAAAAATTAGGACTCATCATTCAACATCAACCTTCTAAGGGTCCTTCGACATGAGCCTTCAAAAGACCCTTTCGGGGGCCCTCTGGTCTCAGCCTTCGGCATCAGCCTTTCGGAGGCCCTCTGGACTCACCCCTTCGGCATCAGCCTTCTGGGGTCCTCGGGACTCGCTCTTTGACATAAGCCTTCAAAGGGTCCTTTGGACTCGTCCTTCGGCATCTCCAACAAGAACATTCAAAACTTCGTGTTGTAGGTGACATCTACTTGTCATTTTTGGTTTTGCGAATTATATTGTTTGTGCATAGTTTGACCTAGCTTCCCTTTGGTACCCTAGTTGCTACGTGTTTTATTTAGGTTATCAACTTTATAGCTACCGAGGAGGACACGTCAAACACCTCACTTCACAGTAGAGTTACTACCAGAGCCTGGTGTTTCCTATTATTTTATGTAGGTGCATGTCCATGCATGGGTTACAATTATGCGCGAGTCAAGCCGAAGGTGGGCATCGGTGCTGGGGGCAATGGTCGAACATATATACCTAGTTGAGTGCCCCTTCGGGTCGTAGGATTAACGGTCAGTATGAGGGTTCATGTGCATTATCTGAAACCATGCCAAGTACCTGAGGAGGACACGACTGTTGAGCCACCGAACCTATATACCAATAATTACACCCCAGGCTCATACCGATAGGCTTGTGTCCTATCGCGGTTGAAAATTTTCACATACGAGAAAGTCCTGGGGTGAATGAGTCCATAACCGCAGCTTCGCGAGCAATGTTTATTCCCGGAGGGTATACCTGCATCCATAGGAATATGTACACCTTGGCGTTGGAGCCTTGGAGGCTACACATCAATCGCTGGAACTTACATACAACAACATGTGTGATTATGCGACTAGTGGACATGGCTGTTTGCTGTAGTTCGTAGGCAAGGCGACACCTTTAGCTGGCTGTCCGAAGGATTGGAACACAGTTACAAGCTTTTAGTTAAGCTACAAATGCACAGTGACATCACCATGATGCAATCATGATGTCACCAGAGCTGATAATCTACGTACAACACACCGGCTGCACAGCTGTCGACTGTGTGCCAGAAGGATGGTATAGGAGTACTAGCGTTCTCACGCCATAATAAAACTCGCAGTCGTTGGTTGCACCTTCGTCTTCTGCACCGAAGCCCACGAGTGACTTGAGAGCAAGCCATGTCTGTGCAAGTAGTATTTCACTGTCCGGGTCCACCGAGGGCGCTAGCGCTTGCTTTTCTTATTTTAGCTATCCTACATGTGCTTTCATTCTGGCCGAAGGATAAGTACATATGATCTTCGAGTCATTGTTGTGTAAGTAAGCTCATACATGTGCCGAAGGATAGTCCTAACCGGCTTGCCAAAGGCAGGCGCAAGGGAGGCTTGCCGAAGGCGCCACGTCTCTTCCATAGCCTTACGCATGATGTTGAAACAAAAGTTGTCTCGGCTGATGCCCCGAACAAGGATTATGTGTTACGTGCTGAGAGCAAGCCATGTGGCCGAGGGCATGTGTCTGAGGGCACGAGCACTCACATTGCTTATTTTAGCTGTGTTGCTATGTTTATTACGCGCTACCTGATGGACAGATCACGAGGTCCATAGGCCACTCCGAAAGGCTGGTCGGTGGCATGCACGTATAGATATAGCTACTACGAAAGTTGTTGCTTGCCAAAAGCTGTTTCGTGGTATACGGTAGTGCAAAGCACTAGCTCACATTAGCAGTGAACAACTAACCTAAAGCATGCACGTCCCAACAAAGTGTTGCTGATTACTATGTGCAATAGAGACTGAGAGAGATACCGGACGTATCTGCGCTATAAGCTCACAACGTTCCAGTGGAACCCATCCTCCGAGCTCCGGAGAGTTGTTGGCTTCATTTTTTCCGAACGGCGCATCAGAGAGGGATTGTCTGAGTGGTGCCGCAACATTCTTTGAAAAGGCCTAGGAGAATGAATGCGTGACAACTTGCTGTTGTGTGCATAAGTGACGACGACTCAAAACGCCACCGAGTTTGCGTCAGCTGGAGAAACTTTCGGCCGTGAAAACTTTTTGCTCAACAGCCGTAGAGCACTGGTACGTCCTCAGGGTGATGTTTGCGTCTATCTTTGCATGCATGACTACTTTTCGGCATGAGCATCAAGCTGCACTACTGAAGGTTATAATGTATGGATGTCCAGTTGCTGCTAAAAAATAGGCAATATAGAATATACCCGGTCGTTGTTCAGGGTCCTCGGCACACTATTAATATTAATAAAACAAAAAACATGTGTCATTGCGCTTGGGGGGACGAACCCCGGATTGCCATGCATCCGAAGGAACAAGCCCACGCACAGTTTATTTTGGTGTTACTGTACGACCAACATATCAACACGCATGGCCGAAGGATAAAAGAGTGAGATATAAATACTTGCTCTGTACTATGCTTGTACGCATGGACATGCCTCTTGTGTGCTTAAAGCTTTCAGCCAATAAAAACTATTGTGCTGACACCTAAACTAGTAGCTAGCCGAAGAGGGCAAAGTATTGCCACCAGGGAACCTTTCAACTTTTTAGCAACATAACACCCATGCACCACCGTCTGCTGCACAGCCGCCGCAACTAGACGATGGCGGGTGCTTCGAGTCAGGTGCCAAAACATGTAAGTAATGCTTATTGTTGTTCACTTTCGGCATCATGTCACAGCATGAGCCAACTCAGAGATTTGCACACTTGTTTGAGACAGTAAGTAGCATCTAGTCACCCAAAAAAAGAAAGAGAGAGAGAGAGAGAGAGAGAGAGAGAGAGAGAGAGATATCTAAACTTGTCTGTGCTACAAGGTGTTATATTGAGAGTACTCAAATGTGCAGAGGGAACAGATGTTCATAATATATCAATTGCCTTCGGATCTAACTATGTCAACTTCTTTGTAGTTTGTGCTCTATTTGCAGGTGCAACCGAAGGCAGGTATTTGAGAATCTCATCCGAGGAAACCGCTTAGAACAGGCACCACAACTGAACTATTACATCTTTGGTGCAATTTTATGCTATGAATCAACTCTTATAGTACGTGTACATACTTGACAACAAATATTATGCAGGGATCCGAAGCTAAGGAAAGTGGCCGAGTGCCTCACAATCTTCATCTTTTTCTCATTATCACTTGATACATGTGCATCATAAGCATGTACAATCATTCATAATGCACAAGCATGCATTATGCATACAAATGCATGGTAAAGAAATATCGATCATCTTCTTTTCACTTGAATGCCGGTCAACTATGGCCTGAGGGTCCAAAGGGATGCGTCCTTTACTTTTCTTGCAAAGGCAACTACGGCCTGAGTCCAGACAACTATAGTCTGATGCCGGGCAACTACGGTCTGATGCTCCGGAAGGACATGTCTGAAATGCCGGGCGCGACACTACCCGATGTCGGGTAACTACGGCCTGATGCTCCGGAAGGACATGCTCGGAAAGCCGGGGGCAACACCTCCCGATGCCGAACAACTATGGTTTGAAGCATGCCGAGGCCCGACGAGGCGCTCGACGCGTATGTTTTATATGGCATGAATTATTTTGCCTTCATAATTATTAAAGAGCTCAAGGGCACATGATATGATACATGGTACCCGAAGCTATAACTTATATAGAACACTCGAGGGCACTAGAGTGAGTACATGTTACCCGAAGGCATTAGTTACATGACGAGTCTGAGGGCATTTATATGGCAGCCCAAAGACATAAGCTTCTACATGTAGCCCGAAGGCCACGACTTCTCAAAAATTGTGAGTTAGGGCAAGTGCATGAGTTCTTATGGAATTTCTTCTATTTGATGTTATTGTTCGGTAAAATCTCGAAGGGTGGCAGTTAGGGCAAGTGCATGAGTTCTTATGGAATTTCTTCTATTTGATGTTATTGTTCGGTAAAATCTCGAAGGGTGGCGCTTGAAGCTTGTAGATGACATACGATGCTAGGGAGGGGTGTGAGCCCTTAGCCTTGATTCAATAATTCATCCATCCATGCTAGGGAGGGGTGTAAGCCCTCGACCTTGATGTAACAATTCGTCCACCCGTATTAGGGAGGGGTGTAAGCCCATGGCCTTGAGATGCAACAGTAAATCCATCCACACCAGGGAGGGGGCTAACCCCCTGGTCTTGCGGTACAGCTTAAGTAGTTTTTTCACTTCCCTCCAACAACAGTCAAAAGGGAGGAGGAGTACATATAAATATTTGTCTATTATATTTGGCTGTTGTATATGAGAAAGTGAAATTACTTACCTCTCCTTCAGACTCATAGCAGCTAACAAAAGTATATGCGTGTTTTAGAAACCATTTCTGTCAAAAGTTCAACTTTTAGGTTAGGTCCGAAATAATAAAGACATCGACCACATCTTCGGCCTAGCTATCGTTATCACGAAAGATTCTCGCCTTTAAGCACGACTCCGAGTTCCACAACAAGTATGCCTTTGGCTTAACTTTAACTCCCGAAGAGAGCCTCTCACCTTCGGCCAATTTCAAGTCTCAAGGGCTAGGCAGAAAAACCTCTTGAATGTTGCTATGTACTTTTTTCTTCATGTAATATTATAGTGGAATTTGTAATAAGACATGTAATTTGATAGGTCATAGATTGGATCTCTGAGCCATGAGAAGCTACAAGTATTATTTCATCAGTAGCCCCTCGTGTCTTCGAGAGTCTACAGATGAGGGAGGACTGTTGGAGCTAGGGTTCACGGAACCCATTATTTCTCCTCATGGGCTCAGTTACCTCATGTTTAGCTCATGTAGTCTTTTGGTCCAATTGTAAGCCTAAGGGCATTTGTGTACTTGTACCCCCCACCAAGAGTAAAATAGTGATTTGTAACACATCGAGGGTAGAAGAGGGATTCCCCTCTTCTCCCCTTTCTATAAATACAAGACCCTAGAGGTCATGAGGGGGGCTGATTGATTCATGCCGGCTCCTTCTCTTCTTGGCTAGTTGTATCCTTCCTCTAACTTTGCCATCCCTTCAGGTTGGCATAGCCCATTATATGTATGTTGGATCTTGTAACCACAACAGTTTCCATAAACAAATATATGGAATACACAGCAAAAAATAAGTGCAAAAAGAAGCTGCTCCCCCACAAGGCAAGGGATTGGATTTCGATGGACCATTCACGCAGGTGATGCGCAGCCGTGCCCATCACCCACGCCCATGCCCTGCCCGGCGAGGCGAGCGAGCATGTGCGTGTTTGTTCTTCCTTTCTCCCATCCACACAATTACAAGAGATGCTAGAGCAACCAACCTTATAAGTTGGACTCACTACACCTCCACTAGTAATGTGGGACTAAACCTTTGCACTCCTACCACTCATGAATGGGCCTTTAAGATTTTCTAGGAATTATTGTGAATACTAATGGGTCAAGCCCACAAGATTCCAACAATCCTCCACCAGATCTCAAAGTCCTAGCTAGACTTTGCCTTACTCCACTATTGTTTAATATACCAGTGTTTTCAGTGGAGACTATTAAGTTGAACTTCCACCTAGAACAATAAGCTACACTCATTTACAACTTGAACAATGGACTACGTCTTGAATTAAAAGTTTTGTGTAAACAAGTTTCACTCGATATCATAATTGATACTAGACCTCTAGTAGGCTTCTCCGCGGATGAAGCATATAGGTCATACTCCCTTGGTCTTTCATGAGCCTAATAGAGATCACCCAAATCTCATAGATTGCAACCTTACAACAATCGGGCTCATATAGGTGTATTCATTCAAGAATGTTCTATAGGACAACATCTTTGCTATTTAAAGCCAAGTGAATACATTAAAGCAACAACCAACCTGCCATACAGATATCGAGAATAATGCATTGCTTCTCAAGTGGGTCATAAAAAGGTTACTCTCATGCTAACCAATAGCTTATTCGTCCCAGGTCCTACTTCACGGGATCTCCGATCACATAGGTTGGGTTACCACTATGGAATAGCACATATGGGTCTCATACCCATCTCCTTTGATGTACTGTCTATCATATTACGCGACAACCCCTTGGTAAATTGATTTGTCAGGTTCTCACCAGTTGAAATATATTCTACTGATATAACTCCGGAGTTTCTCATTTTCGTGACAAACTTCAAACGTCTCTTAATATGTCTTGATGACTTTATATTGTCCTTAGAATTGTTCACTTTGACTATCACAATTTGATTGTCACAATTCATGAGGACTGCCAGCACAGGTTTCTTGATAATAGGCAAGTCCATCAATAGCTCACGTAGTCAATCGGCCTCAACTGTAGTTGTATCCAATGCGGCAAGCTTTGCTTCCAAGGTAGACCTCGTTAAGATGGTTTGTTTGCATGATCTCCATGAAACAGTAGCACCACCAAGAGTACTGCTGGATATCTAATTTATCAGCATCAGATATCCATTTGGAATCACTATAGCCCTCTAGTACTACTGGATATCCAGAATAATATATTCCATAATCCATAGTACCAACTAGGTAGTGCAATACCCGCTCAAGTGCACGCCAATGATAATCTCCGGGACAAGAAGTAAACCGGCTCAGTTTGCTCACAACAAATGAGATGTCAGGCCTAGTAGCACTAGCTAAGTACATAAGTGATCCAATAATCTGAGAATATCTTTATGGTCTCTTCCAATTCTCTTATTCTTTCGAAGGATCAAGCTGGGATCATAAGGTGTTGGAGAAGGATTACTTTCCTTGTAACCAAAACAGTTCAAGAACTTCTTAACATAATGAGATTGCGTAAGAGTAATCCCATTCTCTCCTTTGATTAGCTCGATGTTGAAAATAACATCAGCCTCACCCAGATCCTTCATATCAAAGCTTTGGCACATAAAAGTCTTGACCTCATTGATCACATCAAGATTTATTTCAAAGATGAGTATGTCATCAACATACAAGCACAGTATAACATATTTATCAGTCTCATTGATTGAAAAGCTTGCTGCTAAAAGTGTTGAATCAAATTTCTCATGCCTCTGCTTAGGAGCTTGTTTCAGACTGTACAAAGACTTCAACAACTTACACACCTTCTCTTCTTGACCCTTCATAACAAATCCATCAGGCTGATCCATGTAGGTTTTCTCATCAAACTCTCCATTAAGGAAAGCTGTCTTAACGTCTATCTGATGAACGATAAGACCATGTGAGGCAGCCAGAGCAAGTAATAGATGAATAGTGGTCAATCTAGCAACAAGTGAGTAAGTATCAAAGAAGTCTTCACCTTCTTTCTGGGTATAACCCTTGGCCACAAACCGAGCCTTATACTTATCAATAGTACCATCAGGCTTAAGCTTTTTCTTGAACACCCACTTGCATCCCACAGGTTTACAATCATATGGTCTATCAACAACTTCCCATGTTCCATTAGAAAGAATGGAGTCCATCTCACTATGGATAGCTTCTTTCCAGTCATCTGCATTAGGAGATGCATATGCCTCTGAAATGGTTCTAGGAGTGTCATTCACAAGATAAACAGTGAAATCATCACCAAAAGACTTTGCAGTCCTTTGTCTCTTGCTCCTCCTAGGAGCTTCACTATCTATCTCCTCCTGGATTGGTTCAAGAGTTTGTTCCGCATGATCAGAAAATACAATAGGTTCAGGAGTTGTCTCAGCAATCACATTAGAAGATAATCTAGACATGCTAATCTTTCATAGGAAATATGTTCTGAAAGAAAGTAACATCATGAGACTCCATTAATGAATTAACATAAACATCAGGCATCTCTGATTTAACCACTAAAAATCTATAGGCAATGCTATGATGAGCATATCTAAGAAAAATACAATACACAGTTTTAGGTCCCAACTTATGCTTCTTGTTAATCGACACGTTAATTTTGGCCAAACAACCCCATGTGCGTAAGTAAGAGAGCGATGGCTTTCTATCAATTCATTCCTCATATGGTGTCTTCTCTTTATTCTTCATGGAAACTCTATTTAGGACATGACATAATATCAATAAAGCCTTCCCCCACCATGCCTTAGATAATCCAGCCGTGTCTAACATGGAATTAACCAAGTCAGTCAAGGTGAGATTCTTTCTTTCGACAACACTGTTTGATTGGGGCAAATAGGGAGGTGTCCTCTCATGTATCATACCATGTTCCTGTAACATCCTAGCCCAAGGCTTAATAGGATTGATAAAATACTCATACCAACAAGTTGTAACTTTTTTTTACGGAATATCATCCCTAAAGAACTCCAAAGTTATGCGTGCTTGGCCTGGAGTAATTTAGGGATGGGTGACCGACTGGAGAGTCAATCCCGGGTGCGCACAAGTGAGGATAAAGTATGCAGAAAAGACTTGTGTTGGTCTGTGAAGAAAGTCTTGATGTATTAGAAAGCTGCTAGGTGTAAGCGGGCCCGGCCTCGGAGGGGCAGGATGTTATAGTTGGTATCAGAGCCGACCTTTGCAGTTTCACGAGCATATGGGATTGCAGTTGTGCAGGCATGGTGTTCATGGCTGGTATGGATCCGGGGTGGTCACACAGCATGGCACATGCAGTGGCACTGGACACACGGATGTGACCAAGAGGGGACGTTCCTGGCTTGGGGTTAATCGACGAGGACGTCAATCTTCTAAGGGGGTGAGAGTGTAACATTCAGGCCCAAGGCTTAATATCATACCAACAAGTTACAACTTCTTTCCCGGAATCCCATCCCTAAAGAACTCCAAAGTTAAGTGTGCTTGGCCTGGAGCAATTTAGGGATGGGTGACCGATTGGGAAGTCAATCTCGGGTGCGCATGAGTGAGGATAAAGTGTGCAGAAAAGACTTTTATTGGTCTGTGGGGTAAGCCTTAAGGTTCTAAAGAGCTACCAGGTGTAAGTGGGCCCGACCTCGGAGGGGCGAGACGTTACAGTTCCGCACAGAATAAGTCAAATTCATTTGAGAAATACTCGCCCCCACGATCAGACCTAATTCTTTTGATCTTTTTCTCTAGTTGAGTTTCAACTTCAGCCTTATAAATTTTAAAGTAGTTTAGAGCCTCATCTTTCATTTTTAACAAATAAACATAGCAATATCAAGTCGCATCATCAATCAAAGTCATGAAATATCTTTTTCCACCTTTACTCAATATATTATTCATTTCACAAAGATCTAAATGTATAAGTTCTAGCGGTGTTAAGTGTCTCTCCTCTGTAGCCTTGTGAGGCTTTCGAGGTTGCTTTGATTGCACACAACTTGAGCACTTAGAACCTTTGACAATGGAAAAATTCAGAATTAAATTCAAGCTGGAAAGTCGAGACATAGAACAAATTTTAGATGACATAAACGTGAATGCCAAACACTAGCATCACTCTCATTAACACTATCACAAATATAGTTCACAAACTTATTGCAATAATCTGAAAGGGAAAAGCGGAACAAGCCTCCACACTCATAGCCTTTACCAATAAATTGTCCACTCTTAGACATGACAACTTTATTTGACTCAAGCATTACCTTAAAACCATCCCTACACAAAAGGGAGACACTAACGAGATTTTTCTTGATAGAAGGGATATGTTGTATGTTCTTCAATTGGACAATCTTTCCCGAAGTAAACTTCAGCTCAACCATGCCAACACCATGAACAGAAGCATGTGACTCATTCCCCATTAGGACGGACGAATCTCGGGTGACCTGGTAAGAAGTAAACAAAGAAGAATCAGAACACACATGAACATTAGCACCAGTACCAAGCCACCAACTAGTAGATTAAAATACAGAAAAAACATATGATAAATTACCATACCCACTATTTTCTCCAGTATTGGTCACCATGTTTACAGACTTATGCTATGGAGGCTTTCTTCCTTTACGTTCTGGACACTTCTTTACCCAATGCTCATTGGAACCACAAACAAAGCATGCTCCCTTCTCCTTGTTCTTCTTCTTGAAGGTAGTGGTCTACTTAGGCTTATTGTTCTTGCCCTTGCCCTTACCACCACTATCATGAGACTGCTGTAGATGATGCACCATATTGGCAATAGTGTGTCCCTTATTGGCTTTAGAATGTTCATCCTTCTCACGAGCTTTCTCTTCAACATCAAGAGACGCGATCAAATTTGAGATAGATATGTTCGTCCTCTTGTTTTTAAGAGAAGTGGCAAAATCCCTCCAAGACGGAGGCGATTTGGCAATAATGCCTCCAGCCATAAGCTTCTTAGGTATGATGATCTTAAGCAATTCGAGTTTCTTCACAATGCACTATATCTCATGAGCTTGTGTGATGACAGATTTGCCATCTATCATCTTATAATCATGGTACTGCTCAATGACATACAGTTCAATGCTAGCATCTGAACTATCATAATCAGCGAATAGAGCGTCCCAAAAATCCTTTGTAAATGTATGATGGATGTAGACGTCCTAAAGACGATCTACCAATACTCCAATAACGGCGCCCAAGAATATTGTGTTGACTTCACTCTAGACCTTTTCCTGATTTTCAGTAAGATCGTCTTTAGGTTTGTCTTTGGACACTCAGAACATATTCATGGAAGTAAGCCACAGAGTGACTTTCACTTGCCATCTCTTGAAGTACACGCCAATGAATTTCTCTGGCCTCAGTGCATCGACAAATCCAGCCATAAAACTAAAGTGACTAAAATAAGGTTTTTGGATTATTGGATAAATTAACACTTTTAGTTTTATATTAATCCAGAAATAAATCATAAACATAATTAATAGATTATATGGTGAATTAGACAAGTCTATGCAAGATCTAGACAGGTTATAAAGCCAGACAAGCATAACATCTATCATACTAATAACATCTATCATAGATAAACATATCACAATAGTCAGTATGAAAGACATGGTTTGAGATGAGAGTATGTACGTTTTCTTCTGGACTAGATAGAGGAGGCGACGACGACGTGCATCACCGTCTCGTTGCTGACGATGGCGAGAGAGACCGACTCGACATCGAGGAAGACGAGTCGTGGCGACGAGCTTGACGAAGACGAGGAAGCGATCGAGCAGTAGCGCAGAGCGCTTCCCTAATACCTTATTCGCCCTCTCCCAGTGCAAGATTGCAGAGGACGACGGTTCTGGAGACCTGCTCTTCCATTTGTCGGTGCACGCCAACGATCAGGATGGAGAAGTCTTAGCGGTGCAACAGTAGTGAGAAGCAAAAACCCTAGGCGATTGCATGATATGATTTGTGGCGATACCCGTACGTATTTATAGGGAGGAACCGTTAGGGTTGGACATCCCACAGCCGAGTCGGTTTCCATATTAATACGTCGGGAGCACGACAAGCACCGGTTGCAGTGCTAATGGTTCCAGCTTAGGGCTGTCCGTCATGGCACTGACACGCAACACCGTGTGTCAGCTGGTCGGACATCTTCAATGTGAAGGGCACGTCGGCCAAAGGATCTACGCTTGACGCAGAGAAGAGTTACCGGCGACGCAGACTGGGTCGTGCACGATCTGCCCTTAGGAGGCCTGGACCACGATGTGCTGGGCCAGGTTTTGGCACCGACCGATATGCCGCACACAAACATCCGGGAGAAATCGGCCAATTTCACAAGCCACGGCTTGGCATCGGCGTCGAGCGTGGCCTGCACGCTCAGCATGATGGCCGTGGAGCTTGAGGGCAGGCTAAGGCGGTACTGGACGGAGAGCACATTGGCTGCGAGCTCGACGGTGAATCGTTGGCAGTAGGGGTGGAACATGGGCTGGTTGTAGGCGCCGATGCAGTAAGTAAACCAGCACGGTAGCTTATTAGCTCCTTCTCCTGGCGCCCACCAACGGCCTGTACATGCTAACGGTTAGGCCATGCGCTCGCGTCGTAGACGACGTCTTCTACTGGACGCCGGCATGAGAATGGGTTCATCGCCGCGGGAGCGGGACGACGGAGCCGTCGTGGAGCAACGCTGACGAGGCGACGAAGTCCTCAACAATTGGCAGCAGCTCGTTGTTGTCGGGCATGGTTGGTGAATAGCTGTTTCTGGTTGGTTCTGTAAATCGAGGACTCCAACGAGACACCAGATCCAAGGAGGACATTCTTTGGTGAGCGCTCACGATTCACCTCACACTCCGGCCCACTGGACGTGATCAAAGCGTTCCAAACTGCCGACGCCGTTCCGAAGCACCAACCGAAAGCTTTTTCACAAAGCAACTTCTACGGTGTGCGAGTGCGAATAACTTGCAACTGCACCGAGTGATGATTAAAAAGTATCCTTGAAGCGCAGCCGACGTCGTCATACTCCAATGTGAGGGTTTGGTTTGGTATGCACAGAAGTGGACCGTATGTGATGCGGGGCTCCTTTATTTGGCCTTGGATACCTTGCAAATTAGATGGTAACAGCATAGTTCAAAAATTAGCGTATACAACTACTATGAAACAAGAGCAAAGAATTAAACATTGATAGTCCAAACAAACATAAAATTATTTTTTTGCTAGAACAAACATAAAGGTTCGATCAACGTGACCCAACAAAATGATGTACTAACATTGTAATTGTTTTGTCTTTTTAAGGAAGAATTTCTCACATGTCACTACAAACACCACTAATCCCATATATGCCAGTGCAGTGACACAAATATGTCTCACCTATCATCGTGATAGGTGATGGAAAATACAGGATCAAAGTACAAAAATATCACAAAAAAAAGTGTTTGTTTTCACATGTGTAGATAAGAACATGAATCACCAAAAAATTCTTGTAGCATCGGAGCACGCAACACATACCCCGGTAAAAATGTGTCATAATCATGTCAATTTTGGCTCACAAACCACTTTAAGACTTGAATCAACTCAAGATTCGCCTCACCCCACTGTGTGAAGGAGAAGGCATGCCTTGATCACTGAACTCCGCAAGCTCTATAGCCTTTCCCATCTCCTTCAGCTTTGTCGCATAGGCATAGCGCCGGACATGTCCATAGAGAATGTCACGCCCCGGTGCCACGACGAGCACCGGCGGTAGCCTCAACGGTTCCAGGCTGGAGCTGTCATAATCACCTCAATTTTCGCTCACAAATCGCTTAAAAATTTGGATCAACTCCAGATTCACCTCACCCAGTGGCGGAGCCAGAAGGTGGATAGGGTGGGCCTCGGCCCACCCTGAGATTTGGGTCGGCGACCTTCACCCTCACAGGCGGACGCCGTCTGACCAGCGAGAGAGCTAGTTTTTTGGCTCACAGTGTTTGGCAGTGCGCGAGCGGTGAGTTCTACTACACCCCTACGGCCTGCGTCAAGCCCCTGCTCCCATGTGTCCTCCGTCCCTATGACAAGCTGCACTGGTGGCTGCGCCCCTAAGGCCTGTGTGGCGGGGGTCCTGCCTCCTGGTCAATCTGATAAAACAGCAAACACATTTCTGGCTCCGGCAAGCAGCTAAAAGCAAGGTCTGTTTAATTCGGTTCTGATTGAATCAATTTTAATGCACTATAGGATTTACTAGCATAACAATTTGGTAAACTTTTCTATGCTATTGGATTGTTTTTTTTCCTGCACATCAGTGATAAAGGCAGATGTGGATATTGTGTCTCTTTTTAAAAAAAATTGAAGCAAAGAAAAAAATTTACCTTCCCACCGATGCAACATTGCAACTGCTCGTGGTTTAAAAAACTGGAGACATTGTGCCTACACGGTTTACTTAACTAATGCCTCAAGAATTGTGATTTCTGGGCAAGAGGAAGCTTGAGAAACTGAGGTCATCTGTGAAAAAAATTTTGATCGGCCCACCCTAACTTTGAATCCTAGCTCCGCCACTGACCTCACCCCACTGTGTGACAGAGAAGGCATGCCCTTGGTCGCTGAACTCGACAAGCTCTACAGTCTTCCCCATCTCCTTTAGCTTTGCCGCATAGCGCCACACATGTCCATGAGAATGTCACGCCCAGGCGCCACAACGAGCATTGGTGGCAGCACTACTGGCTCAAGGCTGTGGCTGTCGGGGCTGAAAGGGCACGTCGGACGGAGGATCCGTCTCGGCCCCCACGCGCTCGTCACTGCCGAAGAACGCCAAGAAAAGAACATATCCGACGATGCGCATCGGACCGAGCTCGATCTACCCGAAGCGGCCCAGACCACAACGTGGTGGGCCAGATTGGCGCCGGCCGACATGCCAGACACAAACGTCCGGGCGAAATCAGCCGATTCGGCGAGCCATGGCTCGGCGCTCGCGCTCCCTCCGAGCTCGGCCTACTGCCGCAGCCAGGAGAGGAACGTTGCGCCGTTGTCAATGGCCGTGGGAGGCGGTGCCGGTGCTCCGGCGCGGGGCAGTACTGGACGGAGCTCAGCAACGGAACACCGGCAGCAGGAGCTCGGCACCGGAACACCGGCAGCAGGAGTGGAACCTGGGCTGGTCGTAGGCACCAACGCCGTAGCCGACTCCGTCAAAGTAGACAAGCACCGGGAACTTTTTAACTTTTTCGCCGACGGCCAACGGCTGCCTGTCCCTATACACACGAACCTTGAGGCCGCGTGTCGTGTTGTACACGACCTCTTTTCCATTACTGAAAGGCGGGGACGTCTGGCTTGAGATCGTCCCTGTCGGCATGAGGGCGGATTCATCGCCGCGGACAACAGAGCCGTCGCTAAAGGAGCTGGAGGACGCCGCTGAAGTCCTCCACAACTTGCGGCGGCGCGGTGTAGCAGGACGGATTGAGATCCTCTACAGTCGACTGTATCCTCGTTGACATGTGGGTCCGTAGCAGAGCATGGCCCTACATGTCAGCGACTGTGCAGTCATGCAGTCGACTGTAGAGGAATTGAATCTGTAGTCGGACATGGTGTGTGGCCGCTGCTCGATCATCGAGAAGTGAGTCTAGTTCAAGAAGTCCCACGACTGCAAGCATCCAACGTCATAAGATTCGCATGTGGCTGCCAGATTTCGGACAGGGCCATTTTGGGATAAGGGTCGGGTCAGCCATTTTGAGACAAGGGTTTGTGATAAAGCAAATTCTCTTGTGACTGATATTTCATTAATCATTTGAGTCTCCAGGCACACGATAAATTAGAGGGAAACATCGTGATTCTACGGCGCCACTATTAAGAGCAACTGAATCTGCTCACAACAGAATGCGGCAAAGACTTGAATGCTCAAGCCCAAGATGATGAGCAAGAGTAGAACTGGCAAAAAAAAATTATAGAGCCGTGAGCTAGCTCGGCTCAGACTTTCAAACTAACCAATCTGAACTTCTTTTCTCATTTCTTAATAAACTATTGTAAACTATTCAATTAACTTGTAAGCTTGATATTATTATCAAATTACCAAAATTTAGTTAAATTTAAAACTAATATTTTTTATATTTGATGAAGCTTCACCATATAAATAAAATATAATACTTATGAATTTTCACTACTATAATAAGACTATATAGTAGCGGGCCGAAAGAAATCTCAATGATGAATAATAAAATCATCACTAAGTCTTTGCCACTACTTATTTACTCCCTTTATCCCAATATCTAACCATTTCTAGCTTTTTGAGACTAAAACAACGTTGAAGAGAAAAGACTCTGATGCCCCTCATCAATGACTGTCCCACCTTCTCTCCCACCTGAACTGTGTCTTCAGTCTCCAGCGGAACTGCGATGTGCTACAGAGGAGCCAGAATCCTTCCCCATCCACGGGCGGAGCCAGACTCCTACTCCGCTACAGGAGCCAGACTCCGACGCCGCTACAGAGGAGGAAGAAGGAGCCAGACTCCTTCCCCATCCACGGGCGGAGCCCGGATTTGGAAGGAAAAGCGCCAAATTTTGAGGGAAATCGAAGAGATGGCTGTAGAACGGCGAGAACTCGCCGGGATTTGAAAGGGACCCGTTGGATTTGGTCGGGATTAGAGTGGGGAGACGCTGCAGGTCCCATCAATGGTGCTCTTGGAGCTAATATTCGCTCGTCGAGCAGTGCTGAGAGAGAGCTGGATTGTTGGTGAGCTCCATGTTCAATCTCCATCGTCATGGTGAGGCCTGCAGACTGCAGCCCTCGCTACTGTAGCTCAAAGGAACGATGGGGAGTTAGAGGGGAAGGAGAGAGATGGGGCTATTCGTGTGGACAGGCGCGAGTTGGATGCGAGGCACGACCGGCGGCGAAGCACGCGGTGCCACGAGCTGTGGGCCAAGGCGAGCGGGGCCGCATGAGGTGGCCGGCTGGCGAGCAGCATATGTCCGGCGAGGCAAGGGGTGGGGAGGGAAGAGAAAGAGAAAAGGCTGGATAGTGTTCATTCGGTGATGGGAGGGAGAGAATAATGGCTGTGGGGTCCACTTTGCTTCAGAAATGCTTATAATATGGGAAAATTTTGAATTCTACAAATGCTAATATTTTGAGATGGAGGAAATATATTGTTAGTAGCGGTCTAAGGACCTCTACTATTGTAGGTGCTACTTAACTTAAAAAGACCTTACTAGACCTTTGCCACTACTTATTTACATTGTTAGTAGCGGTCTGGACCGCTGCTGATGCCTTTATCAAAACTACAAAAAAAGAGCGGGTCCCACCTAGTGTTGGGACCCGCCCTAGACGCACAGTCGCCGATGCGCCCGCCAGTGTCCGGCCCCCGCCCCACCGTGTCACGTGACCTTCACCGTTGGAGTAGGAGGGGGAGCCCACGAGAGGAAGACCTCCACCGCCGGAGCCGTGAAGCCCTCACCCCCCCCCCCCCCCCCGGAGCACCGCCGCCACCCCTAGGGTCGATCTGGCGACAAGGCTCACTAGATCTAGGAGGGGAGCAGTGCGGCGGTGACGGAGGATGGGGTTGTGGCCGATGGGGGATGGAGGAGGAGGGGGGGGGGGGGGGTAGCACGACGATGCCTCGTTCCCTAGGAGCACCACCCGCCGGCACCACGACCCCCACATCCTCCGCGTGCGGCCCCACCAACGGCTGCCCTTGCTCGCCATCTGAGGAGGAGGAGAGGTGGTCGAAGACAGAGGATACGGTGGCCGGACCTAAACCCTAACCCTAGTGGTGGTAGTGCGGCGCGCGGGGGAGTTGCACTGTCACGCCGCACCGCCACCTATTTATAGAAGGTGCCGGTCACTAGTTGTGGGTAGGATTGTTAGACCCGTAGGTAAATGGCTTTTAGGTCATAGTTACGGGTCTGACAGAAACTATAACTGTGTTTTTCAGTTTAGTAGCACTCTCTTTAGTGCGTAGTTGCGGGCCTGTTATACCCGCAACTATGTTTGTAATCATAGTTGTGGTCTGGCTACTATTCTGCACTTAGTTGCGGGTTTTTCAACAGCCCGCTATTAAGGCAAAAATTGCTTCCTCTACTACGGAGCGCGATTGTAGTAGTGTTTATACTAAATGTTAAAATATCTAATTCATATATGGACTTATTAACCGCCTTTTTAAGTCAAATTTATATATTTCTATACCGTTATTATCTATTATATTCTATAATACCATTATCATGCTTTAATCTTATCAAAATATATAGTTTAGTCAATGTATCTACAATTAAAGATGAATTGTGCTTGGCAAGCTGGCTTGAGATTTTCAAACAAACCAAGTTGAATACCTTTTTAGCTTGTTGATCTTAACGAGAGGCGAGCCAAGCTCACTCATTATTGTACCGAGCCTTGGGTAGGGAGTTGAGCCAGCCCTAATGGTGATTGTGGACACGACTACTGAGATGGTTTTTGGAAGGGGAAGAATGAGATGTGTAGACTGTGCGTTGACTCGGGGAGAGATATCAAGACTCCAGCATATAGTAATTTATATCCACAAGTAGGGATGCAAGTTTATAGTTTTGTAGGTTGGTGGGTTAGTACAAAACTCTCTCAAATGAACTGAACGTCACCACCACTTCATCAATTTTGAAGAACAAATGGACTAGAGTTTTGACCCACTACTACCTATTGGATAGCCCACCTACATCTCTATCTCTAAGTAGCAAGTGATAGTATGTTGAGACTCTGTAATTTGTCTCGGATATCTTCCAATGGCGTTCCAGATTTCTTTTTGATAGGATAAAGACAAATTGCTTACAAAAGAAATGAGGGAAACAAAAAGTTTCTTCCGAAAAAACCTCTCCACCTCGGCATTCTAGCGTGGCAAAACCACCCACAAATTAAAACCAGCATAAGGACTTACGAATATGGTATTGCAAATTTGAGGGGGTCATGTAATCAACCAAGGATATATAGTTAGGAGCAATGTTGACTTAATTTTCTGATCATTTCAATTGTTACATCTAAATGTTGTTATCTTATAAAAAATTAAACAATGTGATTATCAAAGTAGTATAGTTTAAAATACTATGAAATGACCACTTATCAAAGAACATTACACAAAGCTTTGATATTTTGAGGATATTTTAAAAGGTTTTTAAGTGAAAAGTAGAATTTATCATTAGTATATTGTAGTGATGGACGACTAACTTAACCTGAACTTATTATATCTTTGCAACATTTTTGTGTTGCGTTTATAAAGACTATGTGTTTAGAGTCAAGCGTCTAGCTTGTCCATGACCCCCCCCCCCAACCCGCATTTATAAAGACTATGTGTTTAGAGTCAAGCGTCTAACTTGTCCATGCCCCCCCCCCCCAACCCACCCACTACAACCCCTAGAATGAGCAAAACAAAATACCAAAGACCTGAGCCAAGAGTCACCCTCCGATGAGCTGACTTAAGAGACCTAAACAAGTTGCAACAAGCACACCTACTCTATCTATAGCTACATTCTAGATGAGATTTTGCAAAAGTAGTTTGGTAATGAATATGTATGATTCAATAATTATTCTCCAATCTATCTTGTTCAGAAGTTAGGATAAATTTTAGTCTAATTAGTAAAAAAACAAATAAGTTGGTTGCTTGGCTCCCCCCTCCCCTCTGGTTTTGTATTTTCTTTTGTCAATTATAATATTTTATGACAGGATAAAATTTATTTAGGAATAGAATTCATACGCTAGAATTCCAGGCACCCATAAGTCCAAGCACCCATAATTAAAATTGCGGATCCACCATAATGATATGGTATCATGCCCTTGTATTTTGATAGTAACCTATAAGATGGTGATCTCAAAATAGATTTTGAAACGGCAAGAAACACACCAAAGAAGAGATGAACGATGAAGAACGTGATCAGCTGGAAATTTCAAACTTTAATATCTTGTCCTCCTTTGCCTGATTCAGCACAATGTAGAAGAACAAGGAAAAGATATAAATGGCAGCAAGGTCGCATAGCTAACGGCAGTAACTTGTCTCGCCAAGCACCAATGATGATGGTGGCGAAGGCCCCGGCCTGGTGGCATGAAAGGAAAGAAACAGGGAGATGGCAGCGGGTTGTGGCTTTTATAGGTGAGTAGGAGAGTTCGTTTGTTCGAGAGGCGGCTACGTCACCTTAGGCGTCTGTGACAAGCCGGAGCAGTAGGGGAAAAGAAATGGATGCTCCATGAAGAAAGGATTGTGGTTATGGTCTATAGCCCAGTGGGCAAGAAAGTGGGTCGTGCAAGGACAGAATCAAAAAATTCGTCCAATACTAGAAACAGAAATTGTCTAGGTTTGAGAATTATTTGCTACCAGTTTTAATTTTAGTTTTATTAAATTTTGAATTAAATGTTGAGTTTGATAATCATCAACGCATGGTGCATTACAAGTTTGTGGATCGTTACAAAAACATTCTAGGAGCATAGAGCATGCAACACATATCCGGAGAACATCATGAGCCATGAAGCCTCTCACCTCAATTTTGGCTCACGAACCGCTTCAGAATTCGGATCAACTCTAGATTCGCCTCACCCCAATGCGTGACGGAGAAGGCATGCCCTTGGTCACTGAACTCGACAAGCTCTACAGCCTTCCCCATCTCCTTTAGCTTTGCCGCATAGCGCCGCACATGTCCATTGAGAATGTCGCCCCCAGGCGCCACAACAAGCACTGGTGGCAGCGCTACCGGCTCAAGGCTGGGGCTGTCGGGGCCGAAAGGGTTGGTCAGCGGGTGGTCCCTGGTGGCGCCCACCGGCAGCGCCATGCGCCACAGCTGGTCAGAAATCTCCACCGTAAAGGGCACGCCGGCCGGAGGATCCGTCTCCGTCTCCACGCGCTCTTCGCTGCCAAAGAACGCCGAGAAAAGAACATACCCGACGATGCGCACCGGACCGAGCTTGATCTGCCAGAAGCGGCCCGGACCACTACGTGGTGGGCCAGATTGGCGCCGGCCGACACGCCGGACACGAACGTCCGGGCGAAGTCAGCCGATTCGGCGAGCCATGACTCGGCGCTCGCGTTCCCTCCGAGCTCGGCCTGCTGCCGCAGCCAGGACAGGAACGTCTCGCCGTCCTCGATGGCCGCGGGGAGGCGGTGCTCCGGCGCGAGCCGGTACTGGACGGAGAGCACGAGGGCAGGGAGCTCGGCGGCGAAACGCCGGCAGCAGGAGTGGAACCTGGGCTGGTCGTAGGCGCCGACGCAGTAGCCACCTCCGTGGAAGTAGACAAGCACCGGGAGCTTTTTATTACCTTCTTCGCCGGTGGCCAACGGCGGCCTGTACACACGAACCTTGAGGCCGCGCGTCGCGTCGTACACGACGTCTTTCCATTGAACGCCGGGGAGCTCCGGGATCGTCTGTACCGGCGTGAGGCCGGATTCGTCGCCGCGAACAACGGAGCCGTCGCTGAGGAGCTGCACGACGCCGCAGAAGTCTTCAACGACTTGCGGCGGCGTGGTGTCGCCGGACATGGTGCTGCTTGCTGACTGGTTGATCGTAGACGAGTGATGAGGCTAGTTTGCAGGTTCAAGAAGTCCCACGATTGCATGCATCCAACGTGAGAAGATGGAGTACAAGATTGACTAAGACTTGTCAGCAGAATTCGCATGTGGCTGGCAGATGTTGGGTGTCATTTTAGGATAAGGGTTGTGCTAAATCAATTTCGCATGTGGCTGCGTGGGATATCATTAATCATTTCGTTTGTGGCTTGGTTTGCGCATTGGCCTGATGACATATGTGGCTCCTGTTTGGCGCACGTCGTCGCTTCAGGCATACAGTACATTAGAGGAGAAGTCATACACTACAGGATATGTTGTGTGTTAAATTTTGTGCCGTGTGACAACTATCGAGCTCACGGTATAAGAGACGTTATGTCGTATGCCACACAAATTACACACGGCATAAAAATTACACATGGCATAACATACTTTGCCGTAAGTAAAAACTGAGCACACGACACAAATAAAGGTATGTCGTGTGTCATATAAGGGACACATGGCATACAGTGTGCCGTTTCAAACATTGAATGGACGCTAATATTTAATAATTTATGGTTGTATTTAACATCTATGCCGTGTACAAAAACCATGACACACGGCACAGATACAGTTACCGGGAAACATCTATGCTATGTGCAGAATCTAGGCAGCGAGCACATGACACAGATTCCATTTGTGCCGTGCGGCGGGGCAGCGGGTACACGGCACAAATTCCATTTGTGTCATGTGCCTTATAGTCGGGCACACGACAAAGGGTGGGTTCGACCGTCAGATCTAATGGCCCGGCAGCCTTTTCATCGTCGGCCGTCTCGACCCACGACACAGATTGTGTCGTGGGCACGATATTGGCCCATGGCACAAATCTATTTGCCGTTTGTGAGGTGCCGTTGATTTTGTGCCGTGGGCGGCCCACGGCACAAAGGGTGCCATGGGCCAGACTAGTTGTGTCGTGTGCCTGTGGCACACGGCACATACACATTTTCCTGTAGTGATGGTTCAGTTATCCATCTTTCAACCTGACGACGTATGTTGTTGCTTGGTAGACAACAAGGTTGAAGGTCGGTAGAAAAGGGAGTGGTTGTTGAGGACGAAAACATGAGTAGTGTGTATTTTTATGGTGTAAAGAGGAGAGGTGGGTGAGCCTTAGATGCCTTATCAGTACTATTAAACTCTGTAGTATAGATGTCCTCCATGATGTAGGCTTTTTAGATAATGTGGTCGGCTCACTGTTGATGCTCAAATAACGATACATATAATAAAAGTTGATCTTTCGTTGTGGTCAGGAAGGGTGGTATCATACATTATTGCTCCTGGCACATCATGCATGCATTATTGATCCTAGCACTTCACACTCCATTTTAATGAGATGTTGCTTTCGATCTTTTCCACATAAAAAAAATAAAAAGGTTCACTCCATGAGTTGTCTGTTGATGTTCATGAGGCATTATTGAATGGGCTATTGAGTTGTCAATTTGAAGTCATACTAAAATAAGAACGATTCATTACATAGTGACAATCTTAATACACTCCCAATATAGTACATGACTACTAAATTAGTGGCCTGAAATAAGCATAAACAACAGAAGAAATATGAACAACACACATTTTTCGAAAGTAGTGGTGCACAACACAACATGTGAAGACCGGTTGATCATCCATAGTAGAAGGTGGATGAACCTGCATCACCATAGTATGTAGTTGGCACCATCACATAAGCCTACGGAAGGTGGTGGCGGGGGTGGCAGACTCTTGGCTCGATCTGGTTTGTGGTGTGGGCACCGACAGAAGGCGTCGTCACATATGAGAGGGTCATCATCTGCTATACTAATTGTCATCGGACTATTGTTTGATGATCACTAACTAGAGGGTGCAAGCGATTGTTTTAGGTCGAATATTTTGCTTTATAAATAGGTAATGTAGTGTTCAGTAGGGCCAAAAGGTTATGGATCAATCCACCTCTGAAGCCACAGTTGACCTCATCATAAGAGTTCTGCAACAATATAGATAAACTTCAATAGGAAATATGCATGATATGTTTAAGTAAAATTTATATTGCACTCACGTTAGGCAAGGGGCAACGGAAGGATCAATACGGACTGTCTGTCTCTTCAAGACCACCATACATCTGCAATACACAATTAAGGTTCTGATTGCACTTAGGCCAAGAAATCTTGGTGCCATTATAGCCTCGGAATTGTTGTCGATTCTCTTTCTTGGTTTCAAGTGGGAGTTTTAGGACGGGTTCCAAGTAATACGTTGGCCCGGCCGGTGGGTTGAACCCCTCCAAAGGATCATTTATCTCTTTGCGTTTGTATCCCCTACCGCTACTCCTATTCGAGGCCATAATTTTCGTGGAGTGGAGAGGTGTTATTCGAGAACAGAATGGACGGTCCATTTTATAGGCAGGTGTTGGATCTATGTATAATTGGGTTGTCATGTGATGCAACGCTCACTGGCCTAACGTGCAGTGCTAGATTCCCTAGGCCACTATTAGCTGACTGTAGTGATATGTTGCTTCACGTCGTCTTTGTGTTGAAGTGATGCAACATTGGATTCTTGAGGGTCAAACACGTTGATGCGTCGTTTCACATTTCCTGTGCATCGTAGTGATGCAGTCATATTACTAGTACCCGTGATATTTTAATGGAATTATGGTGTAGTAAAAAACCATAAACACAATACTCTAAGTTACATCGTATGATAACTAGTAAGAATACAAGTTCTATTGATATAATAAAACTAGCATGGTTACCCGCGCAATTTGCGTGGCTAGACTATCCATTTACAATTTGCAGTTCATCATAAATCGTTAGATCAAGGTAATCTACACTATTACCACAGCTAGGTGGAGTATTTAATATTTAAATAAACTTATATATGTGATGCTCTTATATGCTGCTTGAACTGTTTTATTGGATTACCTACGCGTGACACAAAAACATGTGTGCCATGGCATTGTACCATATCCTGTCCACTTTCCTATCACCATCATGATTGAGTGTTTTTGACTCTTGAGAGTGAAGATCTGGTTAAAAACTATGTACTCATGGTAATTTCTTACTATGACGCCTACCTTGACCACAACTCGAGGACGCAGTGGCCTGCATGCTGGACACCATGTCACAATTCTTATAGTTCCTGACCTTTTGCAACTGCTCCGAGCCTAGCTGAAGCAAGCTGGCTTACTGTGATTCCCTACTACACCTATCCTCCTCTATATCCGAGAGATTCTCTTTTATATCCCTATGACTCCTTGCAATGTCCTGATGCGGCAGCGATCAAGGAGAATCATTTTTGTGATTGCCATGGGAGATGTCGCATGTGATTATCTCTTATGCCTACTTCCTCTTGATTTTCCTTGTTCATGGTGTGCTCTACTGCTCGTACCATTAATTGATCCATCTACTTGCTCCTAGTAAGTGGTTCCCAAATAGCATGATTGTACTTGATTATTACGCGGCAGGGATGCATTCCTTATACACCGAGGTTTTCTCACATAGTACATTCCATGGCCTCTTCACATGCTAATGGCACTTGCCATACGGCCAGCCACTACAATCTTGCAATCATTTAATTTCCTCACTTTCACTTGCTCAATTATTGTTGATCTCAGGTGGGTCTACTGATGATCTGAGGTCGGTTTGCATTCACCTGGTCATGCCTAACTTGCAGGTGAGCTTTGCACAATGGCATGGTCAAATTTTCTCTCAACGGGAAATCAGGTTTTATAGTTTGCTTGTTCTCTGATTAAAGCTTCCATTAACAGAGACTCCATATATTATTTTTAGAGTAACAGACACTCCATATTGTGCACTGTTAGGAATGGTGAAACAACGATAATGCTACTTCTGTAATTATGGGCATGGTCACACAAGAGTTGTATACTAAATATAATATAATTGATCATGTATTTGTTTTATATTGATAATGTCTACTTTCTAATATAATCCTGATATTAAAAAAAAAAACTCGACCTGCCGGGGAAGAAGCCACCCTGAGATGATATTTTGTAAGGAGAAGAGCCTTCTCATGTAGGCCAAGAAAATTTTCGAACCCCCTCCCTAACCTTACACAGAGACTCAGCTGGCCGTATGAGTTATGATGTGAGTCTTTATCTAGTGCTTTGGCCTGGAGAGAGCGAGAAAATGTTTTTGCAACCGGTGGGCAGACGCTCAGGCGCCTTCACCATTTTGCTATAATCCTGATATTTAATATGGACTCTAGCTTTAACTTTGATTTCTAGATTATTATTAAAATTGACGGTCAGATTTTTGTCTTTTTTCTTTGTATTTGTGCGGATAGACTTATTCTAGTATGTTTAGTACTATTATATTAGGTTATTATTGATAATGTATATGATGGATTATATACTTCTCTGACAGTTTCAATGATTTGCGTGCATACTTCGTCTTTAACACATCTAAATTCTGAAGAAAAAAAAACTTTGTTATACCTTTTTATTGAAACTTTGTAAATGATATACACCTAATTCAAATAGTAGTTTCATAATTCTACCACGTTGCTACAATCGCTCATTGTACAAATTTGGTTTCTCTGCTCCCTGCCTCACCTGCCGAATCTTTGTTTTTTTCCTAGCCATCCTTCTGCAAATTGATTTTTGGGAGTGACAGTGAACTTGCTTGTTGCCATCATGCTGGAGATGCTTCTGGCGTAGATTTAACTATCTGCGTCGCGCCTGCTTTTTATCACAATTAGCTTGAAGCATGACACAGTGCTCTACTCTAACTGTTGTACCTCAACTGAACTTGTTGCAACATGTCGTAGCTCGTACATGTCGCACTGCTTGGTTCTAGTACAACCTCTACACAGAAACCACATCGATCTCACTTTTGTCATGTACCTTCTAGCCATGATTCATGCAAGAGCGACTCGTTAATCTTTCTAGGATTAGTGACTGCATGCATGATGTTCTGACAAACACATCATCAAACTCCGACGGTATGGCTAGCGACTATAGCAGTTTTCTCCGAACTTCGATCATTCTGTTCAAACTCGTGGCGGGCTGCCTGCCACACCGGTAGGTGCTGTCGAGATTGGGGTTCCCAGTTTTCTCGATGCCTTGATGATCGTCATGCTACTACGACATGAGTTGCCATTGGTCTGTGTAACAATGCTCGTCAGGTTTGTCGAACAGTTGCTGCAGCTTGCTACATTAATTTACCGTTAGCACTTCTTATCATCTCAAAGCTGCCAAGACGATACCCAGGCACCACTTCTAACCATCATTGTTGTGCAGTTGAGATATAGCTGGACTGCCGTCATGGACCTCACCGAGATCGCTAAGTCGTTATCATGGGGGTGTCGATGGCTTCTTCTTTCTTGATATATGTTGATGAATAAAGTCCACTTTACTCCCTCCAAGTATAACCGAAATCTGGATAACTCCCTAAACTATTATTTAGTTTATTTAATCCCCATGATTTATTAAAATAGATCATTTTACACCTTTAATTGGTATTTTGATCCCAACTTGTTGATATTTGAGTTAGGATTGTCCTGTCAACCTTCACACAAGCATGGTACAATGTGACAAAGGACTAAACGAGTCACATAATCCAATTCATATCCACACTTTGTGTTGTGTTTCATCTATTTTCTCTGTTCTCATGCGCGGCCAGAATCAAGAGTGCGTATATTATAATTGGGCCAGGATTTGTTATATATCATATTAATTCATTTGTCATGTTAGACAAGACATATGTACAACAATCTCAACTTAATCTCTATCTATATCAGCAATTCAAGATTAGAATACAAGTCAAAGGTGTAAAACAGTCTAGTTTAGCGAATAGTGGAGGGTAAAATAAACCAAACAATAGTTTAGGGGGTTATCTAGACTTCACCCATACTTGAAGGGAGTAAAGTAGACTTTATCCTATGTTGATTGATCTTGCGAGAATCGTGGTTAGAAGATACGTCGTTTCTCTTTTCAGTAGGCAATAACCATGACCGGTAGAGAGAGTCCTAATCAACACTAATTATTTATTTCTTATGCTCTCTCTCACGAACCTTATTTTTCAAATATAATACAACTCTTTTTCGTATTCTAATATCTGGATTTAATCCTGACCGTTAAATCTTCATAAAATCCAATGGTATATACTTTCTCTTTTTCAGATTAATATGGTAATTTTATTGTCTTGAAAGCGAACGTGGGACTTCTTTTGATTTTCAAATAAGAAGATAATAGATGTAATACATTTCAGAACAAAGCACATCAGATCATCCCTCACGTCTGCCGCTCTTACTGGGCTCGCCCTGTCGCCTGTTGCCACAAACATGGTTGGTGGGGTATTTGAGGTCGTCAGGTGGCCTCCTCACCTTTGGACCGTCAATAGGTGTCAAAGACTAATCCTGCGCGGGTTGCGTCGGTATAAAAGCCCATAACATGCCAGAGAGAATATGTACATGAGGAGCTCCTCCGAAATCGGCTACTCCCAAACTCTCTGACGCGGAGTGTAGAGCATACTGCGGGTACTGGAACTGATGTGCAGTACCTAATGCACAATGTTCAAAAGTGAGTAACATAAAATGCTGAAATGATTTATTATAATGTAATATATCTACTGCTATCCATCCAGGAGTAGGGATGAAGATAGGTTGCAGTGGTACATGTGACACCCCACTGTCACTATGCTTATTTTATCATATTATTACACCCAATTCTGGTTTAGCAAGTCACTATTCAATTTTGGCTTCATTTAAAATTAAATTGAATTTGAATTTAAACCAAAATATGGCTAGGTTGTGAAGCAACTAAAATTTTTTCAATAGAACTTGTTCCAAACAAAAATACCTAGAGCAACATTTTGATGGGTTAGATTTAAAAAAAAATATTTAGCAATTTATCTATACCAAAATTGCTCCAAATAATTAATTCAAGTTCAAATTTGAATTTGTTTGAAATATTAATTCGAAAATATTTGAAAACCAATTGAACTTTTGGTCTTTCTCGGAGTGTTCTACACACTCTAATATGCATCTCTTTAAAGTCTCACGTGCATTGGAGTCGGGTAGCTATTTTAATTATAATTTAGAAGAGAAGGGAAGAAAAATCAAAAGAAAAGGAAAAGTCAGATGTGGGACCCATCTATTAGACTCTCCTCTCTTTTTCCTTCTCTTCTTCGCAATGGCAGCCATGCACGGCGCCACTCTCTGCACGCGTGTCTCCGCCGGGAGTGGTGGCAGAGCCGCCCCAGATTATCAAAACTGACGCCTCGGAGCTCCCCCACCTCGGTCTCGCTTTCTCCGCCCTCTCCTCTCGAGCTCCGCCTCCATTTTCCTCTGTTTCTCTCCGCCTCTACTGCCGCCATGGACAAGAGCCATTGAAGCTTGACTCCCCGCCGGTTCCCACTGTTCCCCAGCCGATCTGCTCTCATAAATAGCTGCGCAAGAACAGTTTCTACCAATTCCCTAACATCACTGCAAAGTTCCGAGCTCAAACCGAGCCAATCGAAGCATAATTCAGGAAAACCTCCTTGGTGACCTCCATTGTTGCCAGTTCAATTTCATGGCATTGGATGAGCCCTGTTCCAATTTCTCCTGCCTGAACGTAGCTAATATCTTTGCGCAACCATCGGAATGCTTTCCCTTGCTGGCCCTCCCTTGTAGATGTCGGATTTTGTAATTTTATAGCCGTCATGCCACTGGATGAAGGTTAAAGACGAAGATGGCAGTTTCGTAAATAACACGAAGTTCAAAATAAAAATCCAAAAAAACATTCAAATTTGTAAATTCCATATCTTGAGTTCTAGAGATCCTAAAATAGCAAACTAAATTTTTTTGGTTTCCTCGAAATGAGATCCATGCATTGATCATGTTGTTGCACATGGTTTATATGTAATGTTTAGATGTATGATTTAATTATTATAAACCTAAATAAATTCATATGCTTAGATGTATATATGATAAAATAATAAATTAAATTATTTTAGACTCCTCATGACATTATCTGATCAAAACATATTTTTATACCCCTAGTTATTGTACTTATATTTCTCTATGATTTTATCATGGAAATTCTTGCTTTTGCTTTAATGTATTTTCTGTAACTTTCAGAGATTAAGCTTTTGCACAAAAATCATGTTTAACCTGTTGCATACTCATGAATTTTTATAGAAATATATCTTCTGTATATATTTTACTAGAATTTATTTTATTCAGAATCCTTGTTAAAGGTTTTATTAATGTTTTGCTCATGATATATTAGTGAAACTTGGCAAATTTGCTGGTCATGCATTTATTTATCTTCTAGGTCACTCATGTCCAGTAGCATAGTTTTATTTTACTAAATAATTTATTTGCATTTTATGTCTTAATAACCTAATTTAAATGCATTATAAAAACTTTATTTATGAACTCTCTTCACTAGAATTTCTTGCTCTGAAGCATATGTCTTTGAAAATAATATTGAGGAATGAATCTTACTTGATGTGTTTACTCATCTCGTGTCCCTTTCATATTGTTGTATTTCTATGTATTCTTCTATATTGACATATCAATATTGCTATAGGAAACGTTGACTTAACAGAGGAAAAATATTCAGAAGCACTCCTCAGAATTTTTAGTACAAGAAGACTCTAACATCATTACTGACCATGTGGTTGTAGCCCAGGGCAAACCCCAGAATATTTTCGTATATTTTAATATGATTTAATTTTAGCAGACAACCTATACACATATAGTAAGTTATTTGCTGATATTAAATCATATTAAAATACACGAGAATGTTCCGGGGCTTATCCTGGGCTATAACCACAGGGTCAGTAGTGATGTTAGAGTCTTCTTTTACTGAAAATTTTGAGGAGTCCTTCTGCATATTCTCCTCTATTGAGTCAGTTTCCTATAGCAATACCGATATTTCAATATAGCATAATGCATAGAAATGCAACAATATGTAATGTACATGATGAGTAAACACATCAAGTAAGATTCATTCCTAAATTATTCTCGAAGCCATATGCTTTATAGCAAGAAATTATAGTGAGGAGAATTCATAAATAAAGTTTTCCTAGTGCATTTAAATATAGTTATCAAGATATGAAATGCAAATAAATTATTTAATAAAATAAAACTATGCTACTGGATATGAGTAATCTACTGAAGATAAATAAATGTATGACCAGCAAGTATGCCAAGTTTCACTAATATATCATGAGCAAAATATTAGTAAAGCGTTTAACAAGGTTTCTGACTAAAAAATATTCTAGTAAACTATGTACAGAAGATAAATTCCTATAAAAATTCATGATTATGCAACAGGCTAAGCATGATTTTTATGTAAAAGCTTAATCTCTGAAAGTTTACAGAAAATGCATAAAAGCAAAAGCAAGAATTTCCATGATAAAATTATAGAGAAATATAAGTACAGAAACTAGGGGTATAAAAATAAGTTTTGATTAGATCATGTCATAAGGAGTCTAAAACAATTTAATTTATCATTTTATCATATATACAACTAAGCATACAAATTTATTTAGGTTTACAATAATTAAATCATACATCTAACATTACATGTAAACCATGTGCAATAACATGATCAATGCATAGATCGCATTTTAAGGAAACCAAAAAAATTTAGTTTGATATTTTAGAAGCTCTAGAACTCAAGATATAGAATTTACAAGTTTAAATATTTTTCTGGATTTTTATTTTGAACTTTGTATATTTACGAAACTGCCATCGTCGTCTTCAACCTTCATCCAGTGGCATGACGGCCACAAAATCACAAAATCCGGCATCTACAAGGGAGGACCTGCAAGGGAAAACATTCTGATGGTTGCACAAAGATCTTAGCTACGTTCAAACAGAAGTAATTGGAACAGGGCTCACCCAATGACAAGAATTTGAACTGGCAACAATGGAGGTCACCGCGGAGGTCTTCCTGAATTATGCTTTGATTGGCTCGGTTTGAGCTAGAAACTTTGCAGGGATGTTGGGGAATCGGTAGAAACTGTTCTTGCACAGCTATTGATGAGAGCAGCTCGGCTAGGGGCAGTGGGAAACGGCGAGGAGTCGAGTTTCAATGGCTCTCGGCCATGGCGGTAGTAGAGGCGGAGAGAACAGAGGAAAATAGAGGCGGAGCTCGAGCAGAGAGGGCGGAGAAAGCGAGGCCAAGGCTGGTGAGTTCGAGGCGTCGGTTTTGATCATCTGGGGTGGCTCTGCCATGACTCCCGGGCGGAGACAGGCATGCAGAGCGTGGCGCCATGCATGGCTGCCATTGCCAGCGAAGAAGAGAGAAGATAAGAGGGAGGTGAGGCTGACAGGTGGGTCCCGTGTCTGATTTTTCTTGATTTTTCTCCCCTTCCGTTCTAAATTAAAATTAAAATAGCTGCCCAACTCCAATGCATGTTAGACTTTATAGAGATGCACATTAGAGCGTTCATAATGGCCTCAGTGCAGTTACCTATTACACTATTTTGTCAGATATAAAGCATAAAAAAATAGGAGAGAGAAGGAGGTTGGCTATTGCAGCGACAACTAGTTATTGTCAAACCAAACGCTATATATAGATAAGGTCGTCGCTACTAGACGTGTTTTATGGGACATCTCTCGTCCTCTCCACTAGCGGGCACGTGCATGGTAGGGTTCATATTGAGAAAAGAAATAATAAAGAAAATTGACATGCAGATTCAAATTGTTTAGGAGAGTGTGTTAAAGATGAATGTGTTTCTTGGTTATTTTTGCATAGCTATTATAAATTATAATCACCCCATCCATTGTGGACGCCCTTAGAGTGTGTAGAACATTTTGAGCAAGACCAAAAGTTCAATTGGTTTTCAAATATTTTTGAATTAATATTTCAAAAAAATGAATTTGAAATTGAATTAATTATTTAGAGCAATTCTGTTATAGATAAATTGCTAAATTGTTTTTGTAAAAATCTAACTCACCAAAATGTTGTTGTAGGTATTTTTAATTGGAAGAAGTTCTATTGAAATTTTTTGAGTAGCTTGATAACCTAGCCATATTCTAGTTTAAATTCAAATTCAATTTAATTTGAAATATAACCAAAATTAAATAGTGATTTGCTAAACCAGAATTGAGTGCAATAATGTGAAAAAATAAGCATAGTACAGTAGACGAGGACGGCTTGTCGCTGTAACAAAAAGACCTAGGCGCAGCAGCAGGGGTTTATTGTGGTGGGGACTTACGCAGCATCCTAGGGTAAACATCCTCTGAGTTGGAGCAGGAGGCACACTTGAGAGCATTTCTCAAGCATCGGCCAAGGCACGTTAAGGAAGCACCCATCTTACGTGCATCGAAACATGGAGGGGTAGCGTTGCGACGAGCACCAAAGTCCTCCAACTATGTAGGCACTGAGTCACATACGTTTGTCTGCCATATCAGTTAAATCATTGATGTCATATGAAGAAGAAATACATCCTGAGTGCCTTTCGTTGTGGCGCTCAGGCCCCCATCCGCCATCCGGGCGGAGGGTCTCGAGCGATCGAGTCTGAGTGCCATGGGGCCCGCTCACGCTCGTCGCTCGGGCCCCTATACACCGCATGTGCTTGCTCGCATCCCTAGACTGTCGCCACGCCTCGTGGATTTTGCTTGGTCAGTCCCCGCCAGCACGCCGTCTCCTTCTCCTTCTCCATCGCGGCTGATGTGGACAAGGATTCCCAATCTTCTGAAAGGTTCTAGTAAACTTGATTATGGCGAAGGCGATACACAAATCGATCCGGCTTCTGAACGACACGTTCTGAATCCCGCAATTGCAGCATAGTGTCTCCTCTGGTTATTAACCGTTCAAGAACGATTGACCTCGTCGAGAAGGCTTATCCTTGCCTGTAAATCAAGAACACAAGCAAGAATAAAGAAGAATGCAACCAAATTTGCAAATCTCATAAGTTGGGGTCTCACTAACAGATCAAACGGTAAAACTGTTCTTAATAGAATAATCTAAATAAAATCCAGACCCTAATGAAGAGGTGGTGGCTGTATATGAGGATCCTAGGGTCGTGCAAGACCCCCTGGACGCAGCCCTAAGTGGGCTCAACTCGATACATGGCCCAAAGACCGATTACGGTGTCGCAGCACTAGAACAGATTCTGGAAGTCGACTTGTTTTGATGATTGCCGATGGCTCGGGACGAATTTTGACATGGGACCAGTTGGGTTAGAAAGTCCTTTTCGTTATCTTTCCAGACATATATAGAACGTCCAAATCCGAGTCCATATGCGTCCTGGGCATCCGTTTTAGTGCAGACTGATCCTGGGCTCCGAAATAGATTCGAAGTCGATTTTGATTGGGCCTCCACCTTGGCTTGGATGTCCTTGCTGACCCATCATGCCCCCAATCACCTCCCCAGCTATCTCATCATCATCTCCATGATTCTTAACAATAATTAATTCATTAGGTAGCAATCTATTCTCAAAACCACATAAATAAAATATTAGAAATGAACTCACATGTAAATTCAGGTGATGCGCATGAACTTTCATCCTAGTTGGAGAAGTGTTGTGTATATCCATATGTGTGATATCCTCATCATTCTCCTTCTTTTGAATCAGAGTCGTCCTCGACTCGAGCTCATCTCTTTCACCCTTGTATAGTCTCAAATCTAAAATATTTATTGTGAAACTATTCCCAAATTTGGGATGCAACTCATATTTATATGCATTATAAAATTTATTATCATAATATGAAACTATAGTAGAAGGCATGTCACACAACTGAATAACATATTTGAAAAACTGGCCAGCGGTATGAAAATCATCCTCACTCTTATGATAAGTTAGAAAATGTGTGATCTTAGAAACACTAAAAAAATTTGACATGACATGACAATTGTTATTGCAGTTTTCTAGTGTCTCATTGAGTTGCCCAACACAAGGAGGTTTCAATGTTGAAGAAATATAAACTCTATGCACCATAAACAAACCTCTATGAGCATAATAGCCAATAGCATGAAAATTATTTCTTGTCAATAAAGAAAATTCAGTTTGAGAAAAGATTTTCTTCTCAACGGCATTTAGATCACAAAGAACATCAAATTCAATATAACCCAAAGTATTTAGAGAAGTCAATAATTTTTGCTCATCTTTTTCACATGTAACTAAAATCAAATGTTTTATTTTAGCACTATTGGGTGAATCATAAGCAAAAGCATCAAGCTCATTCATTTGTTGTGGCAAAGGTATGAGTAAAGCATTGGCACACAACTCCTCTTTATCACAAGGACCAACAGATAAATCAACTTGTAACAAAGGAATATCATCATAAGGTTCCAATATAGCAAGATTATTGGAGCAATTCATCATATCAAGAAAGTTTTTACCTGAAGCAACAACCTATTCTTTGTCTTTCCCACTATTATCTTCTTCATGTAGGTGTTGAAATGTATTAGTTGCAACAAGAGACAAAGAAATATGTTCATCCTCTAGTAATTTAGATTTTGATGGAAGTGTTGCAACATTTGAAATAGCGCATTCTATCCTAAATGGTGCATTCTTTCTTCTCTCAAATCTTTGTTGATTCTCTTCTAAAATTTCAGCAGCAGTTATAGGTTTAAGAGTAACCCTTCTACCATTGTATTTAAATGAGTAGCTATTAGCAATGGTATTGTGTGAAATATTTTTTGTAGAAATCCAAGGTTTACCTAATAACAAATGACATGCTTGCATAGGTACTATATTAAATTCTGCACTATCCTTTTAAGAACCAACAAAAAATTCAATACATACAATTTGATCTACCTTTATCTTACCATAAGAATTTACCCATTGGATGTAGTACGGACATGGGTGTGGCTGTGTGGTCAAGCCAAGCTTCTCGACCAACTCCAAGCTTGCGATGTTATGGCTACTCTCTCCATCAATGATGACACGGCAACATCGATCCTTCACAATAAAATGAGTCTGGAATAAATTATTCAATTAATTTTGCTCTACCTTCTCCATTTGAGAACTGAATACTCATTGTGCTACAACACTCTTATCATCATAAGATGTCATCAATTCATTCTCATGAGTATTGAAACCTGTCATTGTTAGTAGCAAACAAAAAAATACACAAGAGTATATTTTCCTATCACTACTATGTAATAACGGTGGAAACTCTCAACAAGAAAATGGAAGTATCTCACCAAGTCCTTACAAAGTTCTTAATTACAGCAACCAAAGGATACCTTGGAGAGTGTGAACTGACTTGCGAGAGTCAAAAATTTATGCCTGTTCAAAAGGATATATATGGAGCTTGGATAGGCAATATTAGGTAGCAAGGATTAGCAAAATTTTAATTCAGAAATTATAAAACTGAATAATAGTCCTAAGCTAGTCTATGTCACCGGCCTAAACTTGTCTCGAACCTAGTTCAAGCAAGCAAACAAATGACTTAACAAAGAACACAATGGCTGCAAGCAATTCTGAATTTTTAGCTTTGCCTTTTTCTACTTCTTTTTTTTATGCGCCTTTTTCTCTTGTGCACTTTTGACTTTTTCTTTTCTTTTCTTGTGAATCAAAATTGCAGTAACGTATTAGTGCAAAAAAGCAAAAGGAAAAAAAATTCTAGCACAAGGGAAAATTATGATCTATGATGGACACAAAGATAGATAATATATTGTTCCAAAACTCTCAATGTGTCACATGAACAAGCACTTTTCTCTCTTTCTTTTAACACAAAAAGTAGAAGGCTAGATGTTAAATAAGTATTTGGTTCACACAATTCCAGCAATACTATTCTCTCAACGGGTGCAACAAACTGATTTTTTCTCTTGATTGTCTATGACAAGGACATGCACGACTCAAACAAGACCAAAGAACAAGCACTAGACCAGCAACATAATAACCTTATAGGGACTAAAATTTAGAGAACAAACTAAACTAAAAATTGCAGGGTACAAGGAGGGTGTAGGACAGCGGAAACATGACAAACAAATATTTTTGTAGGATAAATTTCTGGACTCTAGGATTGAACAAAATAACAAGGATATGGGCGAACCTAACGGTGTACCTGAATCTCTGATTATCACTTGATGTGAACAAGGATTCCCGATCTTCCAAAAGGTTCTAGTAAACTTGATTATGGTGGAGGCGATACACAAATCGATCCGGCTTCCGAACGACACGTTCTGAACCCCGCAATCGTAGCACAACATCCCCTCAGGTTATCAACCATTCAAGATAGATTGATCTCGCGGAGAAGGCTTATTCTTGCCTGCAAATCAAGAACACAAGTAAGAACAAAGAAGAATGCAACCAAATTTGCAAGTATACGATGAATCTCATAAGTTGGGGTCTCACTAACCGATCAAACGATGAAACTGTTCTTAACAGAATAATCTAAGCAAAATTCAAACCCTAATAAAGAGGCAATGGCTGTATATGAGGACCATAGGGTCGTGCAAAACCCCCTGGACGTAGCCCTAAGTGGGCTCAACTCGATACATGGCCCAAAGACCGATTACGGTGTCGCAGCACCATGACAGATTCTGGAAGTCGACTTGTTTCGATGATTACCGATGGCTTGGGATGAATTTTGACATTGGACCAGTTGGGTTGGAAAGTTCTTTTTGTTATCTTTCTAGGAATATATAGAACGTCCAAATCCGAGTCCGTATGCGTCCTGGGCATCCGTTTTAGTGCAGATTGATCCTAGGCTCCAAAATAGACTCGAAGTCGATTTTGATTGTGCCTCCACCTTGGCTTGGACGTCCTTGCTGACCCATCACGCCCCCAATCACCTCCCCAGCTATCTCATCATCATCTCCATGATTCCTAACAACAATTAATTCATTAGGTAGCAATCTATTCTCAAAACCACATAAATAAAACATTAGAAATGAACTCACATGTAAATTCAGGTGATGCGCATGAACTTTCATCCTAGTTGGAGGAGTGTTGTGTATATCCATATGTGTGATATCCTCATCAGCGGCGCCCGACCCGACCGCCGCCACGGGCGACGGCTTGCCTTCTTCCTCTCCTCGTTCCCCTATGCGCTCATGGTGAAGGAACGCCACCGGAGGAGCAGGGCCCACGCCTTCACCCTGTCGGCACTACCGTCGTCCCTGACCGCGATGGAGGAGTCGGAGGAGGGCTTCGCGCCGCTGGTGCTCGTGTTGGGTGCTGCTGGTGCTCGTTCTGGGACCAGTGTCACTGGAAGCTTTGCGCGCGTGGGGAAGCTAGTGGATGTCGGGAGTTTGGGGAAGAAGAAGAAGGGATAAAATGGAGGAAAAAGAAAAAAATGATGTGGCATCTTACAAGTGGGACCCCAATACCACGTGACAAGACCACTATAAAAAACCATTGAAGTAGGCAAACTGAACCATGCTTAACAGTTTAAGGGAGCAGATATCCGGTTCTATAGATGGGGGAGCCAAAGTGTGCTACTCCTTCTAGTTGAGGGAACCAAATAGGACTTTACTCATTTGTTAACTCCTGTAAGTCATCCTGCATAGGAAGTTCTGTTTTTGTTGGGATAAATCAAAATTGCTAACTAAAGAATTGAGGTAAACAAGAAGATTCTTCTTATAACAATCAGCAAAAACATCTTGTCCACCTCATCACTCTAGAGTGGCAAAATCACCCTCACTAAAACTAGCAAAGGAGTTAAGTAGACGGTATTTCAATAATTTCAAATGTTACCTCTAAATATTTTTATCTTATAAAACTCATAGAATGTAACTCAAAACAATATATTTTAAAACACTATAAAATGTTTCACTATTATAATATAAGATTGCATGAATCTTGATATTTTAATGATATTTTTGAAACGATGGATGATACCATCATTAATATATTAGATCGATGTGTTGACATATTTTGTTGTTGTTGTATATATAGAGACTATATGGTTGATTATTGTAAAATTGTTCTCTATCGATTATTTTAAGTAGTAGAAAAAAAATGAGCCAAGCCCACTAATAATGCTCTCACTTGAGCAGCCTAAACATAGTTGTAGCATGCATATCTATTTGTATCAATATCCACATTCCAAGCATGTGTGATACGTATAATGGGAGTTTGAAATGGTAGTTTGGTACTAAATATGTACAATTCAATTATTATTCCCCTCTCTATCCTAGTTGATTGCCCCTTCTATCCTTTGTTTTGTGCTTGCTTTGCTAATGCTAATTAGTATAGTTTGTGATGGTGTTAGATTTATTTATGAACAAAATTTGTATGCTAGAAATTGTTTGCATATGGATACCATCCTATCTATCGGAGGATCTTTAACCTTGACTCCGTGTTTCCAGCAGTCTAAATTATGCAATGGTTGTAGGCAAGGATCATTCTGACTATGTATAGATATAATTATACAAAAAGCAAAATAGAAAACAAACTATCCTTCATTGTTATTGTAAACTTCTTGAATACTCCACATTTGTCCACTACTGGGCCCACCATGGTCATCACATCTTAATCCCTCCAACAAAAGCATTTGTAAGTATTCCCGGGCTCCACCATTATTCAAGCTGGTATAATAGTTCAAAGACTTAACAATTATTCAGCTCTGATTACATCATTACATCTGAATATATTGTCGCTTACTGCAAACCAAGAAATAAAATTTCAACATGAGAATCTAGCAAAGGCACAACATAAATACCCCTTTATCAAATATCTTTAATGAAAAAACACAAATTAACCTATCAAACTATGGCAGCCATTGACATTCTTGATAGGTTATATCTCAAACATTTTTAGACACGTGAAAAAGATCAAAATTAATATTCACACAATCAGTTGGGTTATGCAATTGAAATGGTAGGTCACCTACTCACTTTAACGTGGTAAGCTAGTTGGTGCATTTTTAACCAAAGCTTTCCGTGTCCTGTGTTTTTTCACAGGCACCATATGATGATTTTGAACCATTCAAGCATAACGTTAAAATTGCACCTGCTTACTTGGTCACTAAGACTTGGCGAGCAAAATTCACTAATGAGGTAACACCGTGCAAGGTAAGGAGATGCAATTTTAACCTTACACTTGCTTGTTTCAAACTCTATTTTTTTCTCATTATATATCCTACTTCTTATTTGTTGATATGCATTTTTTAATTAGTTTCAGACAGGAGAACAAGTTAAGAAAAAATATGATCCTAAACTTTAACTATTTATTTTTAATTGCTTATGATAGATTTCTAGAAATAAGAAAGTATCTTTGCTTTTAGTTCCATTTTAGCTAAGTACATAGATAGAAATCCAAATAGTGCTACAGCACTGCTTAAGCATCAAAACCCAAAAGGTGTAGTTGGACAATTTTTTTTTAAATAGTGGAAATAACACTACCACAGATCGGGGCTTCAGAGACTTTTTTTTTTTTTTGAGGAAAAGGCTTATACGGGAGCAGTCCTGACTGAGTATTTTATGTATCGCGAACGGCATACTTTAATAATTTATGATGATCTCTCCAAACAGGCACAAGCTTATTGCCAAATACCCCTTCTATTAAAAAGACCCTCAGCCATGAAGCTTATCTAAGGGATGTTTTTTGTTTGCATTCATGCCTTTTGAAAAGAGCCGCTAAATTAAATTCTTTTTTAGGCGAAGAGAGTATGACCGCTTTACCAATAGTGAAGACTCAATTTTGGAGACGTTTCTAATGGTTCCAAGAATAGGGACGGAGTTTTATGGGTGAACAAACCACATCACTATTACATTATCTTTTATGGATGAAAGTTATTCACAATTGAATTCATGGCACAGTGGTAATATTTATGTTTTGTTTCAAATAGTGCATGGTTCGAATCCCATCCCTAACATTGCTTTTTTTTCGTTTCCCATCGCTACAGGTTCAAACATAAAGAGTATTAATTATTGGCAGATGGCTAGCCTGTCGTTGTCATTTAAGGATCATAAGGGTTGTTGACCTTACTAATAAGTTCGAACAGTACCAAATATATGCTAGGTAAGAAAGCCTAGTAAAATTGATGTAATTGTTGTAATATTTAGAAGATACCCACATTTTTGGTTGATTTAATCTAAGTGGGATAGACAGGGCCAGCCACGGTGTTGAAAGACTGTTACCCGAGTGCTTAGAGTAGTCAGTGTCTGCCATGATGTGGGAGAACTGTCTAGTCGGAGTTGTGGGCCCTTTCGATGTTGTGAATACTTTGTGAAAGGTTGTCACATACGGCTCCAGAGCGCGTACGTGGCGTGCATATCAGGTTTTTCAGCTGGTGATAAATTGAGTTGATTCATTGTCCCTCGCACTAAAGAGTACCGCTTGTGATCTCGCCGACTCGTAGTAACAAGAGAAAGAGATGTTGATAATAATATGACTGGTGATAGATCTGAATATTGCTTTGACAACATATTTATGATTGTTTTGTAGTTTATTAATTCATAATAAATCGAGTCAATCCATTATCCCTCGCACTAAGGAATACCACTTGTGATCTCGCCAACTCATAGTAACAAGAGAAAGAGATGTTGATAATAATGTGACTGACGATGATCTGAATATTGCTATGACAACATGTTTATGATTGTTTTGTAGTTTATTAATTCATAATTATCTCATGTCTATCATAACTTGGCTAAAATATTGAAAGTAAGGATTAACTTGTAGTGCTGCTTTTTAGCAAATAAATTCAACCACCCTATGAGCATGTGCATGTCTAGGAGTCGATTCTATGAACCATTTTGAGAGGTAAGACTTATTGAATATTAGTTATTCAGAGCTTTTGCTTATGATGTTTTTCAGATAATGATAATAATGTGTGAGAGCTTCCTGTTGGTCTGATGTCTCACTGGAATCTTGCACGTCGCCATGAATGGTTGGTTACGTGGTCATTAGTACGGGCGTGAATGATTCACTACCGTATGTATGGTCGAGTTGTATGTTTTAGATGTTTGCTTCTGCTAAGTTTAGCGCTTTCGCACTTTGAAAAATATTTTCAGACTTAATTTTATTTCTGCTGAATTGTGATGTAATAAAAAGACTTGTTTTATGTAAATTATGTTATAATTATGTTATATTATCTCGTGTCTGTTTAAATAACACCTCGGGATAAGGAAACTACGGATCGGTCTGTCATGATTCGTCAAAGTTGTACCATTAACAATTAATAGAAGTTTATGAAGACTTAACGAGCTCTGAAATTGGGTTTGAAAATTCTTATTCTCTACTAATGGAGTTGTGAGAGCTATAGGACATAATGGCACTTGAGTAGAGTTCATAATAACAAATTATAGGTGAATTGGCAAGTACATATATATATAACAAGTTTCGAAATAAAAATCAAGTTAACGCCACCGGAAATAATTGAACAAAAGCACATGAGGACGACCTGCCGATTCACTTGGCTTGGAGCACAAACCGTTTCAAGATTCGCATCAGTTCCTCGTTCGCCTCGCCCCGCTTCCGGACGGAGAAACCGTGCTGCTCTCCCTCGAACTCAACGAGCTCAACTTCCTTCCTCATCTCCTTGAGCCTCGTGGCGTAGCGCAGCACGTGGCCGTTGAGCACATCGAGCTCGGGCGCCACGACGAGTACCGGCGGCAGCGGCAACGGACCCAGGTCAGGGCTGTCCGGGCCGAACGGGTTGGCCAACGGGTGGTCCCCTGGTGGCGCCCACCGGCAGCGCCATCCGCCAGAGCTGGTCAGACATCTCCACCGCCAACGACACGCCGGCCGGAGGATCCGTCTCGGTCGCCACGCGCTCGACGCCGCCGAAGAAGGCCGAGAACAGAACGTACCCGACGACGCGCACCGGGCCGAGCTCGATCTGCCCGGAAGCGGCCCGGACCACGACGTGGTGGGCCAGGTTGGCGCCGGCCGACACGCCGGACACGAAGGTCCGTGAGAAATCGGCCGATTCCGCGAGCCACGGCTCAGAGTTCTCTCCGAGCCCCGCCTGCTGACCCAGCCAGGAGAGGAACGTGACGCCGTCGTCGATGGCCGCCGGGAGGCGGTGTTCCGGGGCGAGGCGGTACTGGACGGAGAGCACGACGGCGGGGAGCTCCGCTGCTAGACGTTGACGGAACAGGTCGGGCAGGCCGGGCTGGTTGTACGTGCCGATGCAGTAGCCGCCGCCGTGGAACTACACCAGGACAGGGAGCTTATTATTACCTCCTCCTTCGCCGGCGGTGGCCGCCGCCGGCGGCCGGTACACGCGGACCTTGAGGCCGCGCGCGGCGTCGTAGACGACGTCCTTCCACTGGACGCCGGGGACGTCCGCGACCGGGACTGTCTCCGCCGGTATGAGGACGGATTGGTCGCCGCGGACGACGGAGCCGTCGCTCAAGAGCCGGACCACGCCGAAGAAGTCCTCCACCACGTGCGCTGCCGCGTCGCCGGACATGGTTGGTGATCGTGGAATTGCGGGGACCGGGAGCTTGCAGCTTCGCACGATTTTGCTGGGATGGTTTTCTTTTTTTTTTTCAGGTAGCTGGGATGGTTTTCGGATGGGGAAGAATGAGATGTGCGGGCGGCCGCGCGTTGACTCGGAGATATCAAGGATCAAGAGCACTGTCTTCTGTTCAGCTAGGTGGATTGAAAATTGGGCTGGATCGTGCCGACCGCAAGTGGGCAGTATGTTGAGGTTCTGCAATATGGCCCATTTATTTTGAGGCATTGGCATTTCTTGCAACGTTTTTTTTTTTTTTTTGAATTTCTATACCTAGAGCATCCTAAATTTAGAATGGTAGATCATTTTGAGATTGGTACAAATTGAAAACGGACTGAGGAGGTCATACCACGTGTTGCAATGTCATTAAGGTGCATGTGAGGTGGTTGAAAAGAAGCCGGTTTTCAATTTTTAAATGTATTTTTTCTCAAATCAAAACTCTGTTTCTAAATCCGTTTAAATCATGTTATTTATATTTAATGTTATATAAGATCTGATAAGGATATTTTTTAAAAAAATCAGTTTTTTATTAATAGTTTTGATATATTCGTTCAATATTTTGAATGTATTTCGTCAATACTTTAGATGTGCTACCACAACACTTTTACTAAAATGTTGAAAGTGTTTTTTTTTTAAGTTGAAGGAGATTTAAACAAATGTTGAATCTTTTATATTAAAATGATGATTGCCGTCCATTGAACTAATTGGGCCGAATTTGTTAGATTTAGTGGGCCGAATTTGTTAACTCCTATAAGTCATCCTGTATGGGAAGTTCCATTTTTTGTTGGGATAAATCGGAATTGCTTACTAGAGAACTGAGGTAAACAAGAAGATAATTCTTATAACAACCAGCAAAAACATCTTGTCCACCTCACATTCTAGAGTGGCAAAATCACCCTCACTAGAACAAGCAAAGGAGTTAAGTAGACGGCATTCCAATAAATTCAAATGTTACCTCTAATTTTTTTATCTTATAAAACTTGTAGAATGTAATTCAAAACAAATGTATTTTAAAACACTATAAAATATTTAAGTATTATTGTAGAAGATTGCATAAAGCTTGATATTTTAATGATATTTTTGAAACTATGGACGACACCATCATTAATATATTAGATCGATGTGATGACTTACTTTTCTTTGCAACATATATTTTTTATTATATATATAGAGACTATATGGTTAATTATTGTAAAATTCCATTATCTAAAAAAATTATTGTAAAATTGTTCTATATAGATTATTTGATGTAGCTGAAAAAAAACTGAGCCAAGCCCACTAACAATGCTCTCACCCTCCAACGAGCTCACTTAAGCAGCCTAAACATTGTTGTAGCATGCATACCTAATTCTACCAATATCCACACATTCCAAGCATGTGTGATACGTATGATGAGTGTTTTGCAATAGTAGTTTGGTACTAAATATGTAAAATTCAATGACTATTCCCCTACCTATCCTAGTTGATTGCCCCTCTATCCTTTGTTTTGTGCTCGCTTTGCTAATGCTAATTAGTATAGGTTGTAATAGCGTTAAATTTATGTATGAACAAAATTCATATGCTAGAAATTGTTTGCATAAGAATAGAATCCCACCTACAGGAGGACCTTTAACCTTGACTCCTCATTTCCAACAGTCTAAATTATGCAATGGTACTAGTCAAGGATCGTCTTACTATATATAGATACAATTATACAAACAGCAAAAAGAAATATAGATCACGCTTCTTTCAATTTTCCTCTTTAGATTTGCAACTCACCTACCGCATACACGTTAGCCATGAATAATCTTGTATTTTTAACCACGGGATTATGATCGCCCGTATGGGGTTTGGTGAAAATGGTCATGGTGAAAAAATTGAGCATATATGAAGTCGCCATGTGTCACATGGTGTTCGTGCATCATGCGCCAGGTTCAACATTCGTGGCGGTAGGTTGAAGCAGCACATCCTCATCTTCTTCACTTACCACGCCTGCCGCTTCCCCTCGGCTCTAGTCTTTTTCACTTCTCCTATAGGATCTCCTCCCATGGTTGTCCCGGTTCACCGCCGACTCAGGTGAGGTGCTCACGTCCTCCTCTTCTACCTTCTTTCTTGTGCTTTTAGCCTTCTCTTTGTTGGTTGAGCTGCTTTGTGCGGCCATTCATTTTTCATATTGGTATTTGGTTTTTTGTTCCCGTCAGCAATCCTTGCTATTCAACTGTTGTTCAGGCTTGCATGCACTTGTTCCTGATGCATTATTGTCCAGGATCTGGTGTTTGGGTGGTGATTTATGGGATTTGTCCTAGGGTTTTGCCCTTTTTCTTCTCTCACGAGGCATGGCATTCTTGGTTGGGTGCCGTCGATGTTTCCTGCTCTCTAGCTTGTTATTGTCTATGGTAGAATACATGCTATTTGGTTGGGATTTAGCCCACCGTTTGACCTATATGCCAAAATTTTAGTTCATTGTTTTTTTTCCTGATTTTCATTGTTTCTTCTTCTCACGTATAGGGTTAATAGTTCTATTAACTTGTGTTGTTTCCGCCAATCGTGGAGATCTTCTTACAATTTTTTTTCCCTTTTCTTATGTGTTTTTTTTTTGTTTGTAGAGATTGTGCTCTTCATGGTTGACATATGATCAAGTTAGGGATCAGGTGTTCACTAGGTTGTTGTGTTGTGTGCGTGCACCATGGTGGATATTGGATGAGGTTAGTATCTACTTATCTCTTTGCGTTTCCTTTTCATGTTATGTGTCTACCGTTGTGATTCATCATTTTTGCTATTTGGTTGCTGGTATTTATGTGCTTGGAGACTAGTGGTTCATCTTGCTGATACTTGACATTGTTAGAATTGACTCTAGTGGTTGAAAGATTATATTTCCTCTCTAATATTAATATAAATTATGATTATACCTTATGATTAAAAGTTAAACCTTTCAAGTAGTTGTTAAGGAAAAATTATCATAATGCTTTATGACCAAAGTTGTAATTAGTTAGAAGATTATTTTCTCTTATATTATGTTATCCCTATTATTATCCTCCAAAATTCACAAGTAGTCCCTCGACCCCATCAACCATCACGTCCAACAACAACATATGTATTCTCCCTTTGAAACAATTTGGTAATGATTTTATTTAGGATTAGTGATTTATTTTTCACAAATATAGCAAGCTTGATTTTGTGAAGCATAATACTATCAAAGAAGGTCATTGGTCAGTAATAATTTACTGGCATGGCAAAATTTGCTAGATAGAATTTGAGACGTTCGACTGTCTGATACAAGAGACTCGTTTTGATGGTCTCTAACTCAACATAGCCAATTCACGGTACAATCTATGTACAAGGCGTTGGCCACTGATGGGTTAATACCTCATAAATATATTATTTGGAGACTCAAATTGCCCCTAAAAATTAAGATCTTCTTTTAGTATAGTCATCCTGACTAAAGATAATTTAGCTAGACGGAGATGGAAAGGGAGTGTAAAATATTATTATTGTATTTGTGACGAAACAATACAACACCTCTTTTTTTAACTGTCCTATTGCAAAGTTAATTTGGAGAATTGGACAAATCTCTTTTAATATGCCTCCACCATTAGATGTGCATCATATGTTTAATGGATGGTTAAAGAGGTAGAAAAGAAATATATGCTTCTTTCTTTAGCTGCTGCTTTTTATTGGGCAATTTTGATTAGTAGAAATGATATCATCTTTAACAGTGCATGAGTTTTTTCTCCTATGTAGGTGTTATTCAAAGGAACACATTGAATACACTTCTGGCCGTTGCTTCAAAAGGAAGAAGTTAGACCACTTATAATGTGTGGGTTTCGTGTGCTTGAAACAGTGATTATGTATATTTTTGTTTTAAATGACTGGTGTTTTAGTAACAGGATTGCTTTGTAATAAGTCATATACGTTGCTATGGTGTTTTTGATACTTTTAGTTTATGATGATCTGTAATAATTGATAGTCATATGTATCAAATATTAATATATATTCTTTTTTTAAAAAAGATTTTTTGTCGGGATAATTATGGCATAAAGGAAAAGGATGTTGTAGAGGATCAAAGGAAGTAAAGTAATTAACATGGGGAGTAAAAACTAGAGACGGCACGTATTAGTAACGACGGGCTCAGATCTGAGCCAACTCGGTGCCCTCGCTGTTTTTCCGAACAAAGCGCTTGACGGCGACGATGAGCTCGTCGGCCGCCTCGCCCCATGGTTCACGGGAAAAGAACGCGTGTTGTGCCTCCTCAAGGACGCCGAGCTCCACCGGCTTCCCCATCTCCTTCAGCCTCGCCGCGTAGCACGTCACGCGGTCGCGGAGGATGTCGCGTCCGGCCGACACGACGAGCACCGAAGGCAAATCCACCGGCTTCAGATCGGGGCTCTCCGGGCCGAACGGGTTCGCCGCGGGGTGGTCCCTGGTGGCCCCCACCGGAAGCGACATGCGCCACAGCTTATCGTACATCTCCGGCGTGAATAGCCCACCGGCCGGCGGCTCGGCCTCTGTCGCGGTGCGTTCGGCGCCGCCGAAGAACGGCGTCAGCAGCACATACCCGGAGATGCGAAGCGGGATCATCAGATCGAGTTGGCCCGAGGACCCGTGCATCACCGCGACGTGGTGGGCCATGTTTGCCCCCGACGACTCGCCGGCGACGAACACCCTGGTGAAATCAGCCGATTCTGCAAGCCAGCTGTGAGCGCCCGCGGCAAGCAGGGCTTGTTCGCTCAACCAGGACACGGCGGCCGCGGCGTCGTCGATGGCGGCTGGGAGGCGGTGCTCGGGGCCGAGGCGGTAGTCGGCGGAGAGGACCACGGCGGGGAGCTCCGACGAGAGGCGGAGACAGTCGGAATGGAAGTTGGGTTGATCGAACGAGCCGAGGCAGAAGCCGCCGCTGTGGAAGTACACGATCACCGGCAGCTTCTTAAACTCGCTGCCGCCGCCGGCTGGCCTTGGCCTGTACATGCGCAGCTTAAGCCCGTGCGCCGGCGCGTACACGACGTCCTTCCACTGCACGGTCGGGACGTCGGGGCAACGCTCGGGAGGGCGAAGGACGGCGGGGTCTGACCTGAGAATGGTGCCGTCGCTGAGGATCTGGATGACGCCGCGGTAGTCCTCGACGACGTGCAGCGCCGTGGTGTCCCCGGACATGCTGCTGCTCAAAGCAGAGTCACCTCTGTTTACTGATTGCTGCTTCAGTGACCGACTGGTCTGTCACTTATCTACGAACGAGATTTGTAGCTGCAGTCGTCTTCGACTTATTGAAAAAGCTGAATCTATTTCTTGTACACCAAGTCGGGAGCGCGGCTGTGATCGGCTTGGGATGTCAATGTTAGCGGCTCTCTGTGACAATCTTGAACTATTTAATTTGGTGCCCGTGGAAACTATGGAAGAAAGAACAGAGTAGATGAAACTTCTGCATCGTCTACCATGTACCTGGGAGAATTCTTCGTCGGTGGATCAGGACGTTGGCCAAAACTTCTTCAGAAACAAAAGGCTGAAACTTTTCGCGACATGATTAAAACTGAAATGTAGCTTTGTAAATCAAAACTAGTCAACATAAAAAAAGAGAGAGAGGAAATTTCATGAGCGTCAATCAACAAGGCTATTCAAAAGAAGGTTACAAGCTCTCGACTTGAGCAGCCAACCAATAATCTAACAAACAGTAAAAAAATCAGCTGGAGCTGGCACCGTTGTGGATGAATCGCCTCATGACTCGGATCAACTCTGCTGCGGCCTCGCCCCACGGTTGCAGCACAAAGAACCCGTGCTCCTCTCCAACAAAATCAGCCACCTCGACCACCTTTCCCATCACCTTGAGTCTCTCGGCGTAGCCCAGAACGCGGTCCCGGAGCAAGTCGCGCCCGGCAGCCACGACGAGCACCGGCGGCAGCGCGGCGACCTCCAAGCTGGAGCCGCCCGAACAGACCGGGTTGGCCAACGGGTGGTCTCTGTCAGCTCCTTCCGGCAGCGACATGCGCCAGAACTGGTCAGCCATCTCGATCGTCAGAAACACGCCGGGTGGAGGCCGGGACTCGGACGCCGTGCGCTCAGCTCCGCCGAAAAACGGCGTGAGGAGGACGCATCCCGCGACGCGCACGTCCGAGCCGAACCGGACTGCGAGGTGATGAGCAATGTTGGCGCCGGCCGACTCGCCCGACACGAAGACCCGGCTGAAGTCTATCGACTCCGTCAGCCACGGGTCCACGCCGCCGCCGGCGGTGCGCAGCCACGACAGGACGGCGGCGCCGTCGTCGATGGCCGCCGGGAGGCGGTGCTCGGGGGCGAGGCGGTAGTCGGCTGACAGCACGACGGCGGGGAGCTCGGCGGCGAGGCGCAGGCAGCAAGCGTGGATGTTGGGCTGAGCGAAGGAGCCCAGGCAGAACCCGCCGCCGTGGAAGTAGACGAGCACCGGCAGCTTCTCGGCCGTGTCAGTGTCAGGCCTCCGGTACATGCGGAGCTTGAGGTTGCGCTCGGAGTCGTACACGACGTCCTTCCACTGCACGCCGGTGACGTCAGGGAAGGACTCCGTCGGAAGGACGGGGAAGTGGGAGCGGAGGACCGTGCCGTCGCTGAGGAGCTGGAGGACGCCGAGGCAGTCCTCGACGACGTGCGGCGGCGCCGCGTTGCTGGACATGGCCATGGTGATTGCTGAAGGCTGTAGCGTAACCTTGAGCCTTGAGGAGCTAGGAGATAACTGTGGAATGGTTGCCGCGCCTTCCAGAATTGGATCTGAGCATGGGTGCCATTACGTGAAGTTTTTAACGCACTCCGATGATCCGATCCAATGCATTTATGAGTTCTAAGCTTCAACTGCGAATTAATGTCGAAAATATCGAAGCGCAAAATATAAGCTGGTTTCAATCGTGCAGCACTGAAAACAGGAATAAAAAAACTCAGACTAGAGGGAAGAACCACCCTATAATATTATATTAAGAAGAAGATATCTTAACTCTTGATAAAAAAACCTTTCGAACCCTGATTTATATCTGGTAAAATCGGATCAAATCAAGCTAGGTCGACGCAGTACAAATTGAGACAGGCAGCGGTCCTCAAATATATCAATACCTAGATTGTGCATGCCCAAGCTATAAGTTAGCAAACACAGCGAGGAGAATTTTTTTACCACCACCACCACTCTTGACACTGTAGCTCGCTACCCCTCCGTGAGGCACCCGGGCGAGCAGCGGTCGAACCCAGGTGGACGCCCGCACAGCCTTAGGCTGGCGCTGCTAGCCAACCGAGCCTCAGCTCGGTTCTCGAAAACAGGAATGAGCAGCTTCATATGCAACCATGTTCCTTACATGAATGAGCATTTTATGAAACAAAAGGATAAGTCAACGAACTGCTACAGAGTGTGCTGACTGCTCACAGAATAATAGTTCTTCACAACACCCATGATACTTAACACCGAAAGTTAATTAGTAGCCATATAACTGTGGGTAACACTTAAAAGGACCGAATTCTTCTTGAGCTTACAGCAACATAGACGACCAAATATATAATAAGGAAAGATCATTGAAGATGAGGCTTAGACAGTTAGTCCATCCCCACAAAGAAAAGGGCCCATAAGGACATAAAGTACAAAATGAATCTTCAATAATTCATCCAAACTACCAATACCCAAGTGTTGACTTTGCATAAACAAAAACGAAAATACAACAAATTGCTAACTTGCCACGAAATCAGCTCAATGATGAGAGTAAACAACTGGAGACTCACATAATTATAATAAAAGTAGCAAATATTGCATCCCAATCACATCTATTTTATTCGTTCGTAAGAAAATAACATTGATGACCTCGTGTACTTACCAATCACCAAGCAGCTCCCTAAACACAACCTGATTTATGCAGTTCAGCTACTTAACCTTCATAATACATCATAAAAAATAGGATTGGCAGTATCAATCAAGGCAGGTGACACAGCAAGATAAAGTCAAGATCTCAAGCCAGCAACAAATATGCAAGTTTATGTCTACTAACTTCCTCTAGCGATATATAGTAACGGATCCACAAAAGAATAAACTTACAAGCAGGGGATATATTGACAATTGTGTCTGCTTAAACAAATGCAAAACATAAGCTAAGGATTTGATTTTGCAGGGTAGGCATTCTATCAGGTAGAGACTGCCGATTTGATACATTTATGCAAGTCATGTACGACTTTTATCAAATATACTACTATACTCCACTATCAAGTAACATGGCATATAAATGGAGGATATGAGGATCAATTCTGTGCTGCAAGGCAGCAAAGAAGAAGATAAAGGAGAGCATGGCAAGGAAGGACAAGGTGCCACGAGGGTACATACCGGTCCTTATAGGACGGGGGGAAGACAAGGAGAAGATTCTTGTGCATATGGAACACTTGCAGCAACCTTGCTTCCTTGAGCTTCTTGATCTGGCGGTGCAGGAATTTGGGTATGAGCAGAAGGGAATACTCCATATCCCCTGCACAACCAAAGTCTTCCGCTCGATCATTGATACCATCCGAAAGCCAAAGTCATGACAATTGCTTTTCTCCTGTTTTTTCCTCGTCATTATCGTGTGAGCTGTGAATTTATTAGCTTAGCTCACAAAGTGAAGATATATAGGAGACAATGAAAGATATCAGCAAAATCATGTGCAGGGAGGCTTGCTTGTATATTGTCCTCTGTACAACTATCCTCTTGCAAAATCATGAGCTTTACTCTCTCTTTTCATTCTACTTCTTGCATTCCATGTAAACGTTAACAGATGGCAGTGTATCGGTGCTCAATCTCTCATTTTCTGTACTACATGAGTATTAGAACTTGATTACCAGTAACCAATCTGCCTCCTGAATTACAGAATACGAGCTATCAACACCTTAGTCCTTACCTGGTTTTTCCTTTCAAAGAACTTGTTTTGCAAATTAAGAAGCATGATTCCTCATGCGACATGTGATTGATTCTGAATTAGAAAGAAATGGTTGATCGTGTGACGTGCAGCAGAGACTTCACTGTGGCAGCTTTTGTCATGCAGACCTTGTCACGGTCAATTAAGTAGTGTGACTCTTAATTTCTTACGGCAAGTCCTTTCATTTTGGCTGAATGAAACAAAATTTCCCTAGATCTAGAAAAAGGACCAAACCCTCACATTGCAATTTGATTGAAACCAACTGTTACACCATTGCTACATTTAAACCTACAAAGTGCTACGGTAAGAATCTAAATAGGAGTGATGCAGCGCAATGCTATCACCAGGACTTGAGCAGAGACTTCACTGTGGCAGCTTTTGTCATGCAGGATAAAAGGACCTTGTCCACGCTCAATTATGTAATGTCACTCTTACAACAAATCCTTTCATTTTGGCTGGATGAAACAGAATTTCCACCGGGATGCCTCCGCTGCCATTGAAGGGTTGGATGCTCTCATCGTGACAGCCTCCACGGGGAGAAGCGAAATCGGGGAGTGCGCGCCGAGGGAAACGCCGGAGTGAGAAGACTCCCAGAGTGTGCGGGTCGAGGAAGACCGAAGACGGCGAGTCGCCGGCGCCGTCCTGTGGTCGTGGACTCGTGGGGACTTTGGGCCTTGGATCGAAGTAGAGAAATGGGCTGCCTAGCAAGCAGACTGGCTTTTCAGGCCTGGATATCTCTCAGAACTGCAAAATATGCAAACTGCGAAGCCCAACCAAAATCTGTTCATCCAAACAACAGATTTGATTGTTCCGTTAGTGTTTACCTCATTCAAGATAAAGAAACCATATTAGGGATGACAACGGGCCGAGTTCGGGGTGGGTGGAGCAAAAGCCCACCCGCAATGATAGATGTTGCAGGTGGAAATTCTCACCCGCATCTGCGCCCACATCCGTCGTGTTTCAGGTGGGTGACGGGTTCCCCGCGGGTTTTCTAGATGCATAAAAGAATATGTTTTTATTTTAATATATTATTATTTTAGAATATTTTATATAATTAAAAAATATTAATTTATTCATAACTTCATAGTTTAACATAATATGATAACACATAAGTATATACTAATAATTATTACATATATAATTCTCACTCTCATAAAGAAATATTTAACTAAAACTCTTGATGGATCTTATTTTTCAGATCCCGCGGGACATCCATGGATGGGAGAAAAAACCCAAACCCGTCCCGCGACTATGCGGGGCGGGTGCGGGTGAGCCCCGCGGGTGAAAAAGTGCACCGCACCCGCACCTGGCAGGTGCCAAACCCGACGGGGCCCCGCACCTGGGACCCGAATTACCATCCCTAAACCATACACACGCTGCATCTGGCTGATCTAACGCTTCCTATTTCAGTAAAAAAAGCAAACTCTCCCACACAGTTCATGCCCTCGATTTTTCTCTACTGACGTACCTAAAGTTTCTGAGTTCTCACCAGCCTTTTTTTTTTCTGAATTAGTTCTCTTGGTAAATCTGAGCGGCAGAACCTAACTATAACTTACATACACAACTGTATATACTACACAACTTACACTAGCGAACTAGTAGAACACAAACTATATTCTCAGCGGTTGTTGGAGACGGTTATTATGGAAGTGTTTGCAAAATTTGTGTGGAAATCCATGAATAGAATTGAAGTTTAGACTTGGCTCTTATCCTCAGCTAGCTGATGCAAGAGACTTAGGTTGTCTAGGTCACGAGTAATCCGCTTTGTAATATGGCAGTGGCGGACCCAGAATTTTTTCACTGGATGTGCACTAAATTTTTTTTACCGAAAATTAAGTAGAAAAGGCCAAAAATTACCAAACATGCATATATTGGGTCAAATGGTATTAATTGTTTGACAGTTATAAAAAATCTTAAATAAAAGCACAACATTACAGTACTACTCTTGCTTTTTTACTTTGTGCTTCCTTATAACCATAAAAGACTCAATTATATCATCTTTGCTAACTTTGGAGAAGATATACATTGCTCGATAAATATGATTAAATAATCATTCAACAACTCATCAATTTTATTTCTCAACTTAACCTTGAGAAATCAATGTAACGTCGTTGCCCCTCTTCATGTGTACAATTCACAAGTGATACAAAGCATTAGCTATAAGCGGCAAGTGACTAATTGGCTAATTGTTGAGCCTATAGTTCATGTTCACGTGATAAGATTCTAATCTAAAGAAACCATTTTAGATTTCTAGAAACACTCTGTAGAAGGTAGGGAGCCACGTCGCTGCAATCTGGAGTGGAGTTCATCTAGTTCGAGTAGTTCCAGCAAGCGGGCGTTGAGGAAATAAGAGAAGTCGTGAACCTATATGAGTCAAAACAATCGTTCCAGTTTCCTTCATGCACCAAATTGACTCATCAGCTTTCTAATCTATTGGTCTTTTAGGCTTAATGTAGACTAATAATATTTTTCCCCAAAATTCAGGGTAAGCAGTGGATCACCTGGACTACCCTTTTGGCCCGCCACTGTAATATGGTTGTTTTATCCTTCTAAGGCTAGCTTGTCGGTCATCAATGTAAATTATAAACTCTTTTCTTCTTCAATCAAAGATACACAGTTCTCTTACGTATTCGAGATAAAAAAAAAAGGTAATGCTACTTTATATTAGTTTTAGCTCTTATTTAAAAAATGAGGCTAAGTACTATTATTGTAATGAACAGCCATGTACCTTCTCTTGGGAAGGTAGAAGCTGGAACCTTGTTTTATTATCTATAAAAATACAGCTATTGTATATCATTATATCATAAAACTCCAACTTTATAAGTATTTCACAAAAGTATGTGAGACCGGACCACAAAAATTGTAGATTTCGATAATCGATACTCCAACTTTATAAGTATTAGGGCTGAAATAGTATTAGTTTTGTAAAATGGACTTTCAAAGTTGTAAATTTTGTGACACAGGGACATAAATAGTTGTAGGTTTGTAAAACTTATTCATACAGGAGCATAAATAGCTGTAGGTTTGTAAAACTTACTCATATAAGTATTTCGTAGCCTTCAATCGATTGAAAACTTTCAGTCAATAGTTTGTTATTTTATGTTTTGTCTTTTCTTTTCTAGGATTATCTGTATAATAACTGTAAATCGTTAGATCTAGATTTGATGACTCAAAACGATAATTGAAAGTTACCCAAATTTTTAATCAGCTAAACATTAGCAAGTCCCTTATTAATATGTTTTCTTGAGGCTCCATTATTTTGTATCGAAGCAATTCGGACAGGCAACAAGAACAGACTGTTCCTCTATCTCCATCTATGTACAACGAACCTAGATCGGAACAATATATATTGCCTCGCTTTCTCCGTCATTCCAAGTTAGTTAGCTAAGAACTTGTTTACCAAAGTACCTTGTCCTTTGTCTTTCTTCCATTATCCTTAGGACTTACCGCTCTCCACAGCTCACGGCAGCATATCTATGCTTATTTATTTACAACTAACATGATGTACAGCGTCCACTAACTTTGGCCAACTGATAAGAAACATCATCACCCTTCTAATTAGGATCGTGCTAAGCTCCCGCTTTCATTTAGAGAGATGGCAACAATGCCGATGCCGATGCCTCCAATGCCTACGGGGCAGCCGCCATCGTCCGACATGCCCCAGATGGAGCCGATGAACATGCCCGCGATGCATACGGCATTCTTCTGGGGTCACCGGGCGCAGGTGCTATTTCACAACTGGCCCGGGGCGGATCGCAGCAGTGCCGGCATGTACGTCCTCTGCCTCCTCATCGTGGCAGCTCTTGCTTCACTCGTCGAGGCGCTCTCAGCAGCCTCGCACGGCCTCTCCCGACGCAGCAGGCGTGGCGACTCCAACGTGCTGGTGGAGCTCATACTGGCCGCGGGGGTCCATGCGACGAAGATGGGCCTATCCTACATGGCGATGCTGGCTGTCATGTCTTTCAACGCCGGGGTTTTCCTAGCTGTCGTGGCTGGCCATGCCGCCGGTTTCATGCTTGTGCGGAGCCGGGTGTTTGGCTGTAACACCCGCGCAGATGTGCCTACTATTAATGGAAATCTCGCTACATCAGCAGAACCAAAGCCTTAACTATCCTCAGTGGTAATGAAATTGATTTGCCCATACCCAAGTACGAACACTGAATTTCTACTTCGTTTTTATTATTTCCTGTAAGAAAAGGTGCGTATATATTAGTCGAAGATGCTCTCGTCGTGCCAGACTCCACCGGGAGAAGCGAAATCGGGGAGTGCGGATCGAGGAAGACAGCAAGTGGCCGGCACCGTCCTGTCCTGTGGTCATGGGTAACGCATGGACTGCCATCGTCTGGGCCTTGGATCGAAGTAGAGACTAGAGAGATGGACTGCCTTGCAAGCAGACTGGACTTTTGGGCCTTGATGTCTCTCAGAACTGCGAAGCCCAATCGAAATCTGTTCATCTTCATCTAAACAACAGATTTGATTGTTCTGTTGTTCCGTTCGTGATCTCCTTCTTCAAGATTAAAAAAACACATACACAGTGGTAAAGCAGCGTTTGGCTGATTTAATGCTTCCCATTTCAGTAGAAACAGCAAATCCGCCCACACAGTTTTTTTTTTTAATTAGGGGTTTCAATCCCACTTTTATAGAAAGTAGGTAACAGTTTACCGAGTCTGAACAAAAGAAAACAACAACCGGCTGAGACAAGGTACACGACGACCTAAACTATCAGCCATTATTTATTTTTTTCTGAATTAGTACTCTGTTGGTAAACTTAAGCGGCAGAACCTAAGTACAACTTCCGTACACAGCTGTAGTGTACATACTATCACAACTTACATTAGCAAACTAGTAGAAAACACCAAACTATATTCTCAGCGATATGATTGTGGTCTCCCAAAGATGGTTTCCAGCAACCGCGGCAGCGGCAGCATGTCGCGGTCCAGCAATCCCGCGAGCATCTGAACGACCTCAGCCATGGTCGGCCGGTCATCCTCATCGTCCTGGATGCACCAGCACGCCACCTTGCACGCCCTCTCAACCTCCTCAAGATTGGCATCACCACACAGCTTGTCATCAAGCAGGGTCCTGACATCCCCCTTGAGCAGCTCCCTCGCGGCTTTCATGGGGAAGTACACGACATGCTCACCGCCGTCGTCACTGGCCGTGTAATGCTCCTGATCCGAGTTCCTCCTCCCGGAGACCAGCTCCAGCAGCACCATGCCGTAGCTGTACACGTCGACCTTGGGCGTGACGGCCGTCCCGCTGATCCACTCCGGCGCGAGGTACCCTTTGGTGCCTCTCATGGTGGTCAGGACCCGGCTGAATTCCCTGCCCACGAACTTGGCCATCCCGAAATCAGCGATCTTGGGGTGGAACGACGCGTCGAGGAGGATGTTCTGCGGCTTGACGTCGCAGTGGATGATGCGCTCGTGGCAGCGCTCGTGGAGGTAGCAGAGGCCCCTGGCGACTCCGACGGCGATCTTGTACCGGGTGGCCCAGTCCAGCTGGAACGCGCCGGTGTTGCTGCTGTTCTGGAACAGGTGGATGTCGAGGGACCGGTTCGGCACGTGTTCGTACACCAGGAACCGGCTGTCGCCGTGGCAGCAGAACCCGATGAGTTTCACCAGGTTGATGTGCTGGATGACCCCGATCGAGCTCACTTCAGCTCTGAACTGCTTGTCCCCCTGGAAGGTGCCGTCGAGTCGTTTCACGGCGATCGCGGTGGAGTCGCGCAGGTGGCCCTGGAACACTGAACCGAATCCGCCTTGCCCGAGCTTTTCAGAGAAGTTCTTTGTTGCAGAACGCAGTTCTCTGTATTTGAAAGCCACGAGGCCACCGCTACTGCTCTCTTTGGCGTTGTTGGCTTTCTTCCTGCGACGGATGATCAACACTGTCGCCAACACTAGGAGAGCAACAGCACATGCGCCGGTGACGACGCCGATGACTATGCCTCGTTTTTTGTTGCTTCCTGATGACCCCTGCATCTCTTTCGCGGATAGACGAAGGTGCAGAGTTCCTGCTGATCCGTTGCTTGGCGGTTGTTTCGCGTTGAGTAGTACGTCCTGCCAAACAAGGCAGGATCCCTCGCTGCCGTAGGAATAAGCAGAGCAAGAGCAGTTGTTCAGACAAACCATCGAACAATCATCTGAACTGTTAACATTCTGCATTCGCTGTGCTCCGTCAGGCAAGCCAATGTTCTGAATCGCGAAGAACTCGTCAGTGGAAGTCGCTGCAGCTCTGGTACTGCTGTTATTACTCCCAACAGAAGTGGAGCAATCCAGTGGAGCATCTCTGACGCATCCACCTCGCTGATCCCCCAGATCCCAGTCCGCCTGCGCCTTCACGGAGAACCCCTTCATGCAGCTGCAGACGACCGGCTGCGCGTCGTTGTACCCGCAGACACTGAACGGCCCGCAGGTGGCGTACACGTCGCACTGCGCCTTGGGGCTGGCGAAGAGCGTGAGCCAGCTCTGTGAGGCGTCCATCCACACCTGGTGCTTGTTCTGCCCCGTCACGTCCAGGAAGTTGCGCGTCACGGTCGCCTCGTCCGTCACGTTGTACTGGAGGTACTCTTCCCGTGCGTTGTCCACGAACGCGAGCCGGAACGACGGAACGTCGCCGGAGAGCTCCGGGATGTTCGTGAAGAACCTGCCGTTCCACGCGCCCGTGGACCAGTAGCCGGAGTTGTTGTTGCAGAGCTTCATCACGAGCTGGGGCGCGGCGGGGTCCACCTCGTAGCAGTAGGGCCCGGGGGACGGGGTGGCGGAGTTTTTTTTGCAGACGAGGCGGCGGTTCAGGCCGGTGAGCTTGTCCCGGCCGAGCTTCGCGGTCGGGAGCAGCGTGTCGGTCGGGTGGTCGAAGCTCTGCCACAACGGCGGCGAGGAGGAGGAGTCGTCGATGAGGACCAGGTTGCCGCTGTTCAAGAGCACGGCGGAGGTGTTCGTGGTGGCTGTTGTTGTTCCGTTGGTGGTTGGTCCAGCGGACCAGGTTTGGGAATGGGTGGCTGCGTTGACGGCGACGAGGTCGCCGTCGTCGGAGACGCGGAGCTCCGGCCATCCGTCTTGCATGTTGTCGATGACTGGGTCGCCGCCGTTGGCCACCCACACCGTGGTCCGGCTGGGCACCGCCGTGAACCACACGCCGAGGTACCAGCTTTTCCGCGGCGGCGAGGACGAGGACTCGGCGGCGGTCCCGTCGGGAGCGAGGAAGAAGCCGAGCGTGAACTTGGTGTTGTTGGAGACGAGCTGGCCGTCGGCGTCGAGGTAATAGCCGCGCGAGAGGGTGTCCGTCGCGGCGGAACGCGCGGCGCCGAGAAGGAGGACGAGGAGGCCAGCTACTAGCGCGGGCAGCTCAGGCGGCATGGTTGATCTTTTGGTAGATGGAAAGGGAGACGAGTTATTACTGCGGAAAGAAACGAAGGGAGCGGTGCAGTTTTACTACTAGTACGTTTGAACAAGTCTCGGGCGCAGACGTCACGGCGGCCGGCGGCACACGGCAGGAGTAAATGAGGAGGGGGGGGGGGGGGGGGGGGGGGGGCGAGTTGAGGCGGCGGTGGCTGGCGGATGAAGGCGTGCAGCGGAGCTGGACACAAATCTTTTTAGTCGGTCGCTGCCGCAGAGAAAACAATCACCAGGTGATGCGATAGTAGTGGCAGTCGCTATCTTGCACGGCGATAAGCCTAGGCCGAGGAGAGGACAAGTCGTTTTGAGAAAGGGAGGTCTTCTTTTCTGGATTCGGCCGTGGAATTGGAGGCGACCGATAGACGCCACTGACGTCGTCCCGTCCCGTCATCGGCTCCGATCCCCCGACCTCTCTCACTCACCGCCGAGAAGACTTTGACGACGGTTCGGTCCAGACGTGTTCTACAGCCCTGCGCCGTCTCGCCGTCCGTCTGCATCACAGCATCAGCAACGCGTTCATCAGCGGCGGCGCCACGCCGCTCACAAGGAACCGACCTACATGGGCCTTCAGCATTCATGGGCCACGTGAGATGAACTCGGCCCGTGAGTCGTCAGCGTTCATGGGCTACGAGAGAGGAACTCGGCCCGTGGACCTCACACTTACTAGACTACAAACACGGAGCACCTCGGCCGGTTCTTGCCGTTTCCAGTACGAGCGGACAGCGGACAGCGCGGCATGGGATGGGAGCGCAACGAACCCATTCGTTCCGCCAATAGCAAGTGAGCAACTCCAAAAGACAGCCCCACTAACCACTCAATAATCTGAATCCACCAGCATGCTCATCACTATATATAGAAATCTCATGGAGTGATGACTCGAACCATCTCACAAACCGCAGTTCAAAAGACAACAGTACGTTGCAGTGTAACCAGAACACGAAACGCAGAGCATCCTCTGAAACATCATGGCGTTCAAGAAACCAGCACTCGGCCTCCTCACTTCCCTTCTCCTCTTCGTCCTCCTCGCGTCCAGCGCCATTGCGGCGCGCCCGACCCGCCAACTAACTACCGATGTTGACGACGACGACGGTGCGGCTACCGCGCCCGTGGCTGCACCAACGGCAGCGCCAGCAGCCGACGACGCGCCGATCGCTGCCAATGCCATCCCGGCTGCGACGGCAGGACCTCCCAGCGCCGGAGCCTCCGGTGGCGCTGCAGCAGGAGCCGCCGGAGCTGGGACGACCTACGGTGGCGCTGCAGCCGGAGCTACCGGCGCCATCCCGGAGTCGGCGGCGGCGGCAGGAGGCGATCACCCGATGGTGTTCTTCATGCACGACATCCTGGGCGGCACGAACCCGTCGGCGCGCATCGTGGCGGGCATCGTGGACAACGCCGCGGTGACGGGCCAGCTCCCCTTCGCGCGGCCCAACGGCGCGGTGCTCCCGCTCAACGGCGGGGTCAACGTCAACTCCGGCGCGGCGGGCGCCGTCGACAACAACAACATCCCCTTCCTCACGGGCCTCGGCGGCGCCACCAACGCCGTCAAGTCCACCACCACCAACGGTAACGGCAACACCAACAGCATCCCCGTGTTCGCGGGCGGGAGCCTCCCGCAGGGCACCACGCTGCAGAAGCTGCTGTTCGGGACGATGACGGTGGTCGACGACGAGCTGACGGAGGCGCCGGCGCTGGGGTCCGCGGCCGTGGGCCGGGCCCAGGGCTTCTACATCGCGAGCTCGGAGGAGGGGGTGAGTCAGACGGTCGCGGTCACCGCCATGTTCAAGGAGGGCGGGTTCGCGGATACCATCAGCTTCTTCGGCGTGCACCGCACGGCTGACTCGGAGTCGCACCTCGCCATTGTTGGTGGCACGGGGAAGTTCGTCGGGGCCAAGGGGTTCGCCAAGGTGGCCGTGGTGAGACCCGCGGGGGTGGTGGCGACTGGCGCTGTGCTCGAGACTGATGGCGTCGAGACCGTGCTTCAGTTCACCGTGTTCCTCGTGTAAACTCTGCATTGGTCGACCTATATCTGCCACCCAATTATCGTACAAAGGCAGGAGGGCACCCACTATGGTCAAGGAGCGGCAAGCGTGAATATCGTACAACGGTAACGGTATGATATTTGTTCAAAAGAAAAAAAGGTAACGGTATGATGAGTGAGATTGGTGTGTACTTCTTTAGTTGCTTGATTTAAGCGTCAAACAAAGGTACTGCTTATGAATCTGTGGCTATTATGAACGTCTCAAGTGCTCAATCTCAAAAATCAAAAAAACGTCTCAAGTGCTCAAGCTTTTCTATCGTTCCCAAAATATATAAACCCATTCCTCCTCCTCTTCGTTGTAACCAAGCGTGTACACATATATACACGCTCTTAGGAATCAAATACAAGTTGTTTTCAAAATCCCGATGACAAACTTCCCGAACTTTCTTTCCCTTCAAAAATAAATTTTCTAACTTTGATCATCGACATGCATTTTTTTTTACTTGACAAATAACCCTGCTGACAAATTTTACTTAAAATCTTCTTTTTTTTCCCCCTACTAACAAACTTTCCGAAGACCCGAAACCTGGATTGACAATTTCAGCTTGATGATATTTTTTCAAAAAAAATCACCTTTTTTACTTGACATCCCAGTCAGAACGTGTCACATTGAAGACCGTGGCGCTGTCATAAACAAATTGTATTTGAATCGAAGCTACAAGTTAATTATAAAACGATACTTGTAAGGTTGAGGCGTGTTTGTGTTACATTGTTCATACTAAACAAGTACTGACACTTCAGTTTTAGATACACCTCAATTTACGGTTATTCAGCTGAAATATATAGCCTGCTGTCCTCGAAGGTCAACTTTATATTTAATTAAGTTGGAAAGTCGAAATGTGGTTATGTTATACATAAATTTCACCATTGTTGTATGCAAGTGCATGACAAGAACAAACAAATACTAATGTCTTGTCATTGTAAAATGCAATCCGCACCTCCCATGCAGTGAGCATAGAGCAAGAAAACAATGAAACAACATTATGTACATTCAGTCATTCAACGTATCCACAAATTTTGAGCAATGCAAGCAGACCAAAGTAGAGTTCATACTTCATGTGGTTATTTTGGATTGCTCCACTTAGATATATCTGCTCGCAGCTCCTCTTCAAGCTCATCGAAGTCCCAACCACTTGTCTCCTCAGGGTATTTGTTAACTTTTCCAAATTCTAATTCTAGCTTTGCAAGCTCCGAATCAGGATCCAGCATCTGCTCCGCTCTAACTGGAGATTTTGGAGTGTCCTTGGGCGCATCTTTAGGTGAAGAGGGTGCCTGAACAGGTTTAACTGGAGAATTTGGAGTGTCCTGGGGTACATCTTTAGGAGAAGAGTGCACCCGAACAGGTGACAGGCTCGGTTCAGATCTCTCCTTGGTTGGCACCTTTGCCTTGCGGACTTCAATGTCAAGAGTTGGCCTTTCTACAGACTCAAACACTTCTTTAAGCTTCTCTATCTCAGAAAACAAGTCCCTAACCTCTGCATCATCTCGCCTGAAAAAAAAAAAAGAAATGTGACTTTGTCAAATTTGCAGGTATCACAAGGGCAAGGGAAAAAAAGTGAGTAAAGGTCTGAAGAGTTTGTCAATACCTAGAATTAGCCCATTGCTCAGAATAAAACATTGTCTTCATGCGATCTACAATGCTAAGGGCAATTACGATCTGAAAAATGAGGGGAACAATGTCAGCCACCTATCTACTTTCTAAACAAATTTGAACAAGCTGAAAAATTAAATATGTTCATAGGTGGCGCCTGTTGCAGATTATCGACATTGATTCTGACCTAAGGGATGTCTATTTCAAAAGATTGACCTAATTAGAAGCTCAAGAGTACAATCAATGCTAATACTCAGATAGAACCTTCTTTTCAGTTTCCAAATATTCCTCCTCGAGGGATTTTTGTGGACTTGTCTTTTCAGAAACATCATCACCTCCAAGTTCTGTTGACTCCTCCCTACAAGAATTGATCCAACGCACACAATTGCAATCAAATTAGTTTTTTTTGTTGGAAAAGAAAGAGTATATCAAATACATCACAAAGAACAACTGAAGAACCTTGCATTTAAGACTGCCAAATTATCCACGTATGTGCGGATCCGCTCAATTGATGGACTAAGAACTTCCTGCCCCACCCAAAAGAAAAGAGAGATGAATATGAGAATGAAACAAAGAGATGTTCCAATTACAAGGGTTTTGAACATAATGTATTGAACCAACAACCTTGAATTTTGAAAGGTGATGTTTGGTGACCTTCAGAAAACTGCTAGTGCATCTCTCCAGTTCATCACTAAACAAAAAGTCAAGCTGAATTAAGTGAGCATAATATGTAGTCATGATATGAAGGACGGTGGAAATGAAGTATGTAAATTTTAATCGTAACTTAACAAGGTGAAGATGAAAAAGGTAACAGGACAAATGGACTAGAACTTGCAAAGGGCCTGGATGGGCATAATCATTACGTACTTGGTTTTATGTTCCTTTTGCTCATTGTATGATGACTGAAGTTTCCATGTGTCCTCAAGGAAATTTATCCAAGTCTTGACTACACCAGCCTCCACATTACATGAGTCAATAGATTTTGAAAGTTCATTCTCCTGAGTTGATGAAGAAAACAAAATATCAAGCTGATCAATATGTTAAAACAAAGCAAAGTATCAATCTCATCAAATACAACAAGATGAAATGTGAAACGGGAAAATCAGAAACATATATATGACCTTTGCTTGTAAACTAATAACTATCTCATTGTTTGCTTCATGAAATTGGTCGCTCTCTTCCCTCGTTTGCTTGAGCCGACCAACTGCAGCATTCAGTGAAATATTGACCTGATCATCATGAAACATTGGAAATAATATCAAAATCAAATGTAAAGCTTGTATTTGAAAATAATGAAACAGGACTTCTAAGATAAACTCTTGACGGGAATGATTCCTCGGCCTATTCCATATTGATGCAATAAACAAGACTGATGACAGTCAGTGGGGAGTTCCATCATGAAGATGAATTTCCTTGTTGCATCATTTATTTCTCAGGACACTCTCAAATTTGTCAATCGATAAGGGAATTTTGGACTTGACAAAGATACAATAAGAGTAACAGAAAACACTTGCCCTTCGCAGATATTTTCAAGTTTAATACAAAAGTAAAATATGCCTTTTAATATAGTAGCTCTATCTCAACTTGACTTTGTGGCAAATCCTGTATCATGCCTTTCTACTAATGATCATAACTCCTCCAGGTGACATCAGTTGCTCAAACACTTGATACTGTATTTGCAGACATTTTAAAATTGAGCAAACGCTATCAAGCCTAGGGCTATGAGAATCAAACAAGAAAATAAATTTCCATGATCAGTTTAAGGTACCTTCTTCAACTGAGCTTCAAGTTCATCCCTTTGCTTCTCCAATTCTGAAATCTCAGCAGTTAATTCCTACAAGACACATTAAATTTAAAAAAGGGATATTTTGGTGGCACCAAGAAATTAAACAAAATCATACCTATCTGTGCATTCAATTTACAATGTATGTGCGCACATATCACATGAAAATTGGTATGTGCAAGCAGCAATGAAAACATTTTACATGTGCATGAAGAATGATTTCCATGAAGCAGTGAGGTGCAACAAAATATCTGATCAAAGCTGTGCACAGCAACTGCAATGTGTAACTTCTTATAGTATATAAGAGCTATGGTTCTAACCTTTTCAACTGCAGCCACTTCATTCTCCTTTTTAGAACGAAAGTTAAGAGCCTCTTCTTTCTGGTGTCTGACATAGTAGTAAAACTTGAAAGGTCATCATGATGTTTATACTGTACTATGTGATAGCTCAAAAATGTACTACATAAAGTCCAGAAAACTGTATAGCCACTGTGACAACTGTAGTCAACAGTAAACAGATTTCACATAGCCAACAAGTTGAATTGCCTGCAAATATGAAGTGCAGGACTGCAGATCTTTGCTGCTCGATGAATATCATCAAAGTCTGGTATGTGCTTAGACATATGGATATGCCGACATTGGGGTCTCCAGTGTTTTATTTTTGCAATTGTTCATAGAGATGTTCATTTTTTTAACTGATGGACTTCTAAAAGTACATCATGTATACAAGAAACCCATGGGTGCTAGAAGAATAAGATTTCATGCACCAGGAACATTATTTTTTTTTTGAAAAATTTAAGGTCTAACAAGAATGATGTCACAAGGATCTTATAGAGAAGTTAAGAAGCTACTAAACCTGTGATCCAAAATACGCTTCTCTGCCTTCGAGGATGAATTAGCAAGGGAAGTCGCCAATACCTTTAATTTGTCAACCTGAAACAGTTTAGCCCATAATGTTACTATAGAAAAGTGTATCTTTTCACCAAGCATGATCAGTCAATGTGACAAGCAATTCACTATCCAAAAACCTAAACTAACGAAGCAAAGTAAAATATAATGAAAGATTAAAAGTTGACATAAGCACCAAGGCAGAATTGGTGATTAGTAACCTGAACCATATAAAATTTAGAAGTAATCAACATGTGTGGTCATCATGCTGACCAAGGTACCATTGACATTGTCTATTCAACAGAATGTAAATGTAAGAAAGAACACCATCTGAGAGAAAGTCCCATAACTCAACAATTCACCTCTTCCATGGATAAAGTCCAGAAACAAAGTTAAAGAAGGAACATAAAAATTGCATGAGCTTATATAAATCAGCAGTGACAACATGCTATTGAACGATGATGGAAAACATAAACTTGTCTTTGTCAAAGTTTCCATGTAGTTTGGGTTCAGTCAGTTAAAGAAAGGAGTATCTATCCCAAAAATGAGATAAGTAAAGATCATAAAAAACATACCTTTTGGGAATGGATCTCTAGGGAGTCACCAGCATTAATTGTTTTTTTCTTCAACAGAAGCTCCTCCATTCTAGAGCAAAATCGGACCTCAGCGAGTGCTTCTTTGAATGACTGGAGGAGTACAATACAGTTAGCTTGTTTAAACTAAAGGCTTTCAGGAGCCAGAAACATTACAAATCAAAGATGCAACAAGTTAGGTCAAATTCAAACTGTAATTCAGACACTGAAAGTGCTGAGAGAATTAACTAAACATGATCAGTGAAACAATTTTTAGCATTATATCTAGTTACTTACAGATTGTTCCACGAATGAGCCAGCACTTGCCAGCTTAATCTAGGATCCTAAGAACTTTGAATAAACAAATAAAGGTCTCATGCAAGTCATAGATATGTGCATTATGACTAATTTGTAATGACATTACAACATTAAGTCTGTTACTGCTAAAACCAGAGTGCAATTGTGAATAATTAAATGGGAATATTATCCAGGAATATTACAGATAATAAGTAAAAATTAATTACTTATTAGTTTATATATGACACAGGCAGCACCTCAACAATTGGAATAGCATTCTCCCCTGTAACTTTATCAGGATCGGCAATTGATTGAACTCGTGATGCTGATGCCTCCTTTTCATTTAGTTTCTTCCATAACTCTACAGCTTCAGCATCTATCCTGAAGTAAAATGCATGAGTTAAGAGTGACAATAAAGAAACTAGCAATAGCCTGAAAACAAAGGTGAAAGCACTCAGTTACTATTCCAGGCTTCCCAGATTTTAAGTCCTTTTTTTAAAAGAAAAAAACTTAATTAGTAGAGCACATAGTTTCACAAAATCAACTTTCTGGCATTTGAGAGTTCAACAATTAGTCAATTAAACGTGGTATTGTGGTAACAATGAAATAAAGATGGTATTTACATCCAGCACAAAATCAAAGTTTAAGAGCTAGTTAGTATATGATGGTAACCTCACAATGTCAGCATTCCTCTTTAGCCCTGAAATGGCACTCTGGGTAAACTGAAGGAGCTCTTCACGTTTCACCTAGATAAATAAAGATATATATATATATATAATATTATGTAACAAGAGAAGCGAAGTTCAATATTAGAAAGGCAGAAATAGGAAATAAAAATAATGTACTATTTTAATCTTTCAGCAAAAAGCAAGAGAGATATGTGGCAATTTTTGTCAAAGAAAATCAATTCCCCAGGAAAGAAGAATAAAAATATATGTGTGTGCATTATAACTATAGTCTGTAGGCTACCGACTACTGTACATAACAACAGGTGAATAATCAGAATGTCAACCGTTTGCTTTTCTGCCATTTGCAAGGCATAAGAACAACAAAGAAGTGGCAAACGTACCAGCACTTCATAATGGTAATTTGAGAATGACTTTGCCAGGTCCTGTATACTGCTCACTATTGCATTATTAACTTCTTTACCACCTGTAAGACATATTCTGTAACAAATAAACTTCAGTTAATATGGAGTGCATGCTCATGAAAAGAAAGGAATGTGACCCAAGTTCAAGGAACTATAAACAGAATCATGCAAGAGCTGCACTAATGATATGGACATATGGTTCCTCAGAATATATAAACAACCATGACTAACTTTATTCTACTGCTTAATTAGATGGCATGATGTCTGAAACAGTATTTTTTCAGTTTATATACTCATAATATCAGCCGTCATAGGGCCCAAAGTAAAATCTTCACAAGAAACAGAGTATGCCCTATCAGAAGGGATAAACCATATAACGAAGATTATATCCACGATGGGCAAAAAAAAAAAAGCAAATGCAGAGATGTAGAAGTCCATGCATGAAATGTTAATATTATCCAATACCTTCACATCACAGTTAATATTTAAGTTGCTAGTACTTGATAAGGCTGCTAATGTTATTTCATCCAGAATAGCCACAACTATAATGTCCGCCCTCTTTTACCTGTTATATCCAGGTCAATGTGATCCCCCCGAGGCCACCGGCGGTGAGTGACCGGGGCGTGAGGTTCTCTCGGTGCTCACCGGCCTGCGCCGCCCGACTCGAGCTAAGAGAAGGGAAGGGTTGTCTGTTTCTAGGTTTTTTTTCTCGTCCCCTCCTCTTGTTCACAGCCACTGGTTTATATGGCTTCAGCACATTAGCTGGGCCAGAATCCACACACACACGCTTACAAGGCCCACGGGCCTGACAACGATAGTAGATACTTAACACCACACTGAGACGCCTCCTTTCCCAGGTAGCTTCTTAGAATACGAAGGCGCCTTCGCCCAATGCACTTCCTCGATCAACCTGTAACTCCGGTATTAGGCACCGGTGTTACAGTCAAGTGCAATAAAATCTATGTGTCTATAATGTGTAATGCAGAATTAATAGGTAAGTTTGAATAATATTAAATCCCAATTCAAATACCCTCTAGTTCAGAATATTTTTTTAGTGAAATTAGACATCCACTTAATGTAACTGATGATAGATGAAAATTGCTTTGGGAAGCATGGAAACCTTAACCACTAAACAAGATGAATGGTCATGTAGGCAGAAGCTCACCCAAAAATTTCTAAAAGAAGGGAAACCTCTTCTTCCTTGGGAGCTTCAAGAATCTGAGCATCGAAAAGATTGACCATTCTTAACTTATATGGTGGTAAAACAACATTCATATATAGGAGGCACTCTCTGTCTGTTAAAAACGGTTTACTTGCCATCAAAAGTAGATGGTATCTTAAAAAATTCAGGATAGAAATGTTAAATTAACTCACCATGGATAATGTAATACCCTCAAGTGCTTGGCTATAGAGAAATACATCTCGGAAGTTCATAGGAGCCCCTCCAATATCAGCATCATAAAACAAAACCTGCAGAGAAATATCGACATTATAACACATGCAAGCATAACAGCAGACAAATATCAAGCCAATAAATGGCCACAAAAAAGTGATAACTTCCCAAAATAATTAGACAAAATCCAACTAAATATGTAATCTGGTAAGAAGATGCACTCTTGCCAGTGATGATTTTGAGGAGGTCGGCTCATTTGAAGAGATGGTCTGTACAGGTCTCCCATTCAAATCGCTGAGCTCCACCTCAACCTCCTGCAGGGCCCTGAGCCAGTGCCTTAGCACCTGAACTCTCTCGTCCCCTCGTGATGAAACAGCTACCTCTTCCAAGCGCTTCACTGTTTGCTTGACACTTTTGTAGTTCTGAATGCCCTAAGATTTCCAATAAAACAAACTAACAGTTTCAATAGGTCAAATTATCATCAGTAGACAGGGCATTTACTGTCCATCAGAACAGAACAAAGCTACTTCACCAGGCATGAACGGAACAAAAGCCTAAATCCCCATTTAGCTGACACTCCTTGTCCCAGAACATGACAATGTGACAGGCAGATCACTCATCACACTCACACCATAGTTATTTTGAATTATAAGCTCTCCTAAATTCATACGGATTGAATTAATACAATAGCAGATCGAATTAGGCCCAAACAAGCAGTTCGGACCCAGAAATCTCACATTTGATCCACTTCCTAATTCGCACCTCCTCGACACCAAAATAAAGCACGGTTCGAGGTCAACTGGAACGGTTTCGGTGGGCGAGTAAAGGGATGCAGCTCACCATGCGGTCATTGATGATCTTAGCGCCCTCGGCGACGGCCTGGCCGGCGTGGTGCGCAACGGCGTCAGCGTAGCCCAGGACGGTGCGGGCCACGCCGCTACGGCCGCCCGCCTCGACGGCTTTGCTCACCGCGCTGCGCAGCCACGACGACATAGCAGTATCGCGTCGACGGAGGCGACGAGGGGGTGGGTCGGTCGCAGGTGAGAGTGCTGCGGTCGGCGGCGTACCCGTCGTCTTCCGCTGGGCGCTTCGGAGCTTCGACACCTCCAACAGCAGGTCGTGTTCTTTCCGCTCTCTCCTTTTCCTCTTTTGACCCTACACTTTTTTTTTGCTTACTTATTACATTTTCTACATAATTTAAGTTATGAGTGAACGCTGAAAAATGTTTTTGTTCTTTATTGCACTTTTCTTTTTGAGAATTTATTGTAGTTAAATTGAAGGCAAGCGGTTCTGTTATCTCTTTCAGCTTGAACAGGGATATTGCTTGGAACACATACCAAAGGTACACAAGATTATGTGAGTTTACCCATAATCCAGTTCTTTTATATCAAGTTTTGTGAATCATTTTATCAGCTTGCAAAACACATGATAATCATGTGCTTATTCTCTAACTGAAGATTTCCAGTCATGTATTCACTCTAAATAACTAATACTTCCTCCTCTACAAAATAATTGATGCTTTAACTCTAGAGATGGAGATTAAGGAGAGAGAGAAAATGTACATATGTAAAATAAAACCGAGAAGAGAGATAGAGATGCATCGGAAAGAGATAAATGTGTATTAAGATGTGAGAATAATAATTATTTTGGAAACACTAGAGTTCATACTCTCTCCATACTTTAAAAAAATATTATTTAGGATATAATTTAGCATACCAATGACTTATTAAATAGAAGTTATTTTTTCTCTGTCCTTATTAAAGATGTCTTGAAATTAAACCAATCAATAATATGTGCTCATCTAAATGGTTGATGTTGTGTAGCAAAAGTGCTCAACCCATGAACTCCGCAACATAAATATTTATTTGCTTTTCGAGAAGACAACTTGCTTCTGTAAAATCATAGCGATTTCTTTTTAAAGTATGGAGGGAGTACATACCAGCAAAAAATCGATAGTTCAGTTGTAAAAAACGTAGTAATTCTAGTCACAGTGATGTCTTAAATTTTAGAGCCTCATCATTCAGATGATACAAGCACAACAGAAATTGTTGATGGGTCAATTTAGTGCCTCGTTGTTCAGTTGATATTGTAAGGGAAGGCATTCATGATGAATCTACTTGATTAATAAACAGTAAGTTAGATTTTTCTTATAACTGGTCATAGAAGTTTAGAGCCTCATCACACAGTTGAAGCATTAGAGCCTTGAATTCAGACTAAACTTTTGGCACTAATAGTTTTAATTCATCTAAACAATAGGACGGCATAAAAAATAAGATGTATTTGCAGGGAAATCAGATAAATAAACAGTAAGCTTAACAACATTGTGGCACAACATCAAGTTTGATAGTGTTTTAAAACCTACAACATTAACAAATATTAATCATAAAAATACCAAATACCATACACCCAATAACTACTACTAGCATTGTATCATGTATGCCACAATATGTAACTCTCAACACTACCTAAGAGCATCTCCAATCATTATGTAAAAAATTACTCCCTAAATATAAGATTTATAAGGTTTCTAAATTTGTTAGGAGTAAAAAAAAGTCACATCCTCCAACAACTCTTAATACTAAAAGTTAAAATCATATCACATGTGACCGAATAATCTGTTAAAAATAATAAAAACCATAAGAATCCGTCTTTAGGATGTTCCAATTGAGTTGCTAAATATAGAGAGTCATAGATCTTGTTTTGGGAGTTGTTATATTTACGAACCTCATTTAGAGAACAGTTGGAGGGGTTTTTTTTTTTACTTACTTCCTAAATTTTGGTTTAGCAACCTCATTTAGATAATGGTTAGAGATGCTCTAAGCTTCATAAGCATTATATTGCCTTATATCTTCTACGTAACAAATACACCACCAAATCAAATGTCTAAAACTCTTTTCCAGATACTTAGATAACACAGAAACCCAGATTCAAAATGTCTTGGGGCATGATGCTTGTACATGGTCAGTATACTAAATAATTGAAAGATGTATATGAGGCTACAGGTCTACATTCTTCCCTTCACATTCTGCAATTCTCATCTAGAGATCACATATTATCAGTATGACTGATATAAAGAACTCAGTAAGATATAATGGATAACTCTAAATTCAGTATGGAGTACAATGTTTAGATTATCACCTACCTTATGGATCTAGTGGATCTATATTTCTTTGCCTTGTTGTCAACATAGCAGAAAAATGTACTAAATATAGCACAATGCACAACAACCATTACAGAAGTCCCTGCATAAATTAGATAACATCCACAGTTCAAACCAACAATACGATACTAGTTCCACATCAGAATCTAATGAGCAATGATATCGTGCAAGATATATTTCCTATTCAGCTTGTTAGCTGAGCTCAAAGTGAACACTGCTGAGATCACATGACAATACTAAAGGCAGGCATTGAGAAACAGGCAATTAAAATTGGTTGATAAAAGAACAGAAAGTACTGTCGTACATCGGTTTGTCACACAGTATATAGTCAGAGCTTTTTTTTTTTTGACTGCTATATAATCAGAGCTGAGGACTTGCAAGAAGCATACCTGAGTCCTGAGGTTTGCCTGCTTAACTGTTTGTCACACGATATATAATCAGAGCTGAGGACTGGCAACAGGCACCCCTGAGTTCTGAGGTTTGCCTGCTAGCCGTGTTTTTATGGTAGCTTGCCATCCACTGTAGAGTTCTGAGCTATTATGTGATAACAGGGGAAACATAAATAACCTCCACCTAGCAGACATGATCCTGAGACGCAAGAAGTCATATGGTATTATAACATGTGAGAGCTAGTACGTTTTTATCTGGAAAATAGCACCAGATAATCATAGAACACACAATCAGTACAGATCCTGCAGAATATACAGGCAACATAGTTCATCTTCATAATTCCCAAGATCAGAATCCAAACGATATACTGTAGAAAATTTCTTTCGCACTCCCAGAGCAGCACATTGGAAGTCCACATGAAACAGTTCTACATGCCTCCCCTAGTCCCCTTTTATCTAGCCCACATTGAAAAATAAGCACATAAATAAAAAGAACCAACAGAAAATTATCTCAGTTGAGGACAATTCTGAAGAGCTGATATTCAGAACAGCCAGCACTGAAGTCAGTTGCAACAGAAACTTCAGTGTTGACCACATTTCTGCAATTTCGCTATCCTGAAGCCAAGTTAGTTGACATCAGTTCAACACGCAACACAGCAATTGCAATAACAAACATTCCAGATTGATGGATTTACAATGCTTCATAGGCAACACCGCAATTCATCAACTAGTTAGGTAAAGACACAAGTACAGAGATAACATCATTCACCCATTTCATTTCATGGCTACTGTTGCCCTACCAATCTACGAGATAAACTGCGCCAAAGTTACCGACGCAACCCAACTACTAGCTACATAGCACTACCAACCTAGGCCGAGGTGAACTTGGTGACGGCCTTGGTGCCCTCAGAGACGGCGTGCTTGGCGAGCTCGCCGGGGAGGACGAGGCGGACGGAGGTCTGGATCTCGCGGGAGGTGATGGTGGGCTTCTTGTTGTAGCGGGCGAGCTTTGCGGCCTCGGCGGCGAGCTTCTCGAAGATGTCGTTGATGAAGGAGTTCATGATGGACATGGCCTTGGAGGAGATGCCGATGTCGGGGTGGACCTGCTTCAGCACCTTGAAGATGTAGATCTTGTAGGTCTCCACGCTCTTCTTCGCCCGCTTCTTGCCCTTCTTGTCGCTGCCGCCCTCCTTGCCGGCCGACTTGCCCGCCGGCAGGCGCTTCTCCGCCTTCGGCTTCTTCCCCGCCGGGGCCTTCTCGGCCTTCTCCGTCGCGGGCTCCTCCTCCGCGGGCTTCTTTGCCGCCGGCTTCTTCTCCGCCTTGGGCGCCATGGGGTCGGTCGAGGTGGGGAAGGGTGGTTGAGATTCGGGTCTGGCTTGGCTCGGGGGGAATGGAGGTTGCAGGAGCTGTGGGAAGAGGAGGAGACGGGGAGCGTTCCCTTTATAGAAAGGGGGAGGCAGGCTCTGATTGGTGGAGGGGTCGGAGGAGCGGATCGATGACCTGGCGCGGCGTGAGGCGTTGGCCGCTTCAGTGATGGACGGCTGCGGTGCGTTTCGACGCGGATCGCTGACGTGGCGGAAGGAAGGGCGGCAGGAAACGGAGGTCGGAGGGAATGAATGGTTTACAGCGCGATCGTTGTTGGTATGTGGTCCCAACAGGTCATAGAGAATAGAGTTTTCACCTGGTGAATAGCAGCATGACCCGCTCCTGCTAGCTCATCGGTTGAGGATGACCCCAGTCACCCGGACTTTCAGGTACACTATACACCACTAGACGAGTTAGGTTTTTTACAACTGTCAATTTAATCACAACTAGCATAGCTTTAAATCTCTACACGAAAACATAGTACTGTAATTAGGAACAGCCTGGTGTTTTCAATTGTCTGCAAATATGAAGTGACATTAGGATCTGTAGTTTTTTTTCTTTCTTTTGGCAACAGTCTAAGAGCATCCACAATGCTCGGTACTTGAATCATTTTTTTCTTAACTTTTCTATTCAAGTATCCGGTTTCATCATTGTGAGTATCGGTGCTTCATTTCAAAAAACAGGCATCGATGAAAGTTAATGCACCTGGTGCTAACAAATAAACAATTCCAAATTCATGCACATGATTTTGAAAAGAACACACTTAATTCCCTTGGAGTGGGTCCTACTTGCTAGATGAGGCTTGGATACTCACGTTGTGGTGAAAATGAGAAATAAAGCACCGATGCTTACCTGCACGCGTGAGCTAAGTCACCGGAACGTGGAACTTGACCATGTTTCTTGTCCTGAGAACTTCGTTTTAAAACGCGGAACGGGAATGATGTGGGTCATTGTCGAGTTGTTGGTGGGAACTCATTTCGGTAGAAAAGAAGGATTCTAAGGAAAAAAGATATTTTAGAGGAGAGGGGGATGAGAGCTATTCATTTTTCTAGTCCCTATGTAAGAAGGTGATTGCCAGTGAGCCATCTATAGCTAGTTGTTCCAATAACCCATATTACCTCATTTCTTTGTTTCAATAGTTGTTCCAATAACCATCTGTAGTGAGCCATCATTCCAAATTTTTTTGGTTCACGTTTCATGTTCCCAAATTAGCGTTCCAAAGATATATACCTCGAAACGTACATTCCTTGATCCTATCATTCCAGTAACTTTGTGACTTAGCGTGTGAGTTTCCCAACGAGATTGCAGTGCTCTCTAGCCTGCGCCATCACCACCTGGTCTCCGTTGTCGGCTACTGCGACAACGGTGGTGAGATGGTCCTACTCTATGAGCACGCGAACCAGGGCTCGTTGTAGGGCTGGCAACGCGACAGGATCAGCTAGACGCCCTTGTCAGCATGGCCCCGGGCCTGCTCTACCTCCACATGGCCCTGGCCTCCACCGTGACGTGAAGTCGTTCAACATCCTACTTGATACCAGGGGAGCCGCCATGGGCATCAATGTTGGGTTATCCTAAGCTTACCTTAGGCCAGGGCTCGACAATGTCAGCACCGCGGTGAGGGACAACTTTGAGTACGTGGACTCGGAGTTCAACTCCGTGCACTTATGCTGGTGGAAGCATTGTGTGGGCGTCCCGTCATGGCCCCCAGTCTGCCCAACCTCGTGGAATGGCGAGGGGGCGCGATGGGTAAGGTCGCTGGGGAGGTGAAGCCCACGGTGCTGCTGAGGAAGTACGACGAGACATGGTGTGGAGCCTTAAGCTCGTGGTGCAGCTACAGGATGGTGAGAATGGCCTTGATGACTCCGACCTCGACCGTTTTGTGGTGAATTGACTCACGTCACCTCTGAATCATCCTCCACCGAGAAACTCCCATGAAAATGAGACCGGTGAGGAGGAGGGAGATGGCATGGACGATGACAGCTACATCGATATTTCCATGGGAGGCATTGTAGGGAAATGATCACTATGTGTGGGAGGTGAAAAATTTAGACGCGGTGTTGGCCTCTGTACCAAAAATTAGAGATTATGGTTCAGCAATAGAAGAAATAGTATGTACCAAAACTTGTGGTTGAGCTGGACACCACGAGACAACTTGAGGGTGTGTTTGGTTATGCTTTTTTAGCTTTTACTTTTTAAAAAAATCAAAATCCTAATTAAAGGGGTTGTCTTTGTAAAAAAAAGTCATAGTCAAAAGAAATTTTTGACTTGTTCATTTCTAAAAGCATGTGAGAGATGCTTTTTTAGGCTTTGACTTTCACAAGTTTGAAGAAATTAACTACCATCATTGGTTATGAACTTATCGGTTCATTAGTTTTTTATTTTTGCCATCAAGTAAATGAGATCTGAGACCACCTCGCCACCAGCAGCGCCCAAATCCCGGATGCTGCCCCTCCCCACAACTCCTTCTTTGGCAAGCGTCCACCTCTGGTGAGCCCCTCTTTTCCTCCAGCAAGCGCCCTGCTCCTTCTCTTTCTCTCTTTCTCTCTCTCTCTCTGTGTGTGTGTGTGTGACAGGACCAAGCAGCAGCAGGTCCATGAGCTCGACACCCCTCTCTGGTGCCTAGGAGGTCGACGCATATTGCTGTCCCTCACTTAACAACATAATATTTACAAATAACAGCTCACATTAACTTTTTCAAAGTCATTTCAATGAAATGGTTTTTAACTTTTTCATAGTCCACTACTCACTTTTTTTCATAGCCTACGACAACTTTTTCACAGACACAACCATACCAAAATGCATGGTTGTAATGACTTTCTTGACTTTCTATTCTCTCTCACACTTTTTTTCATAGCCTACAACAACTTTTTCACAGACTCCAAACCAAAATGCATGGTTGTGATGACTTTCTTGACTTCCTATTCTCTCTCTCTCCCTAAGGCTGAAGGCTGAACCGACTCTTCCATCTGCATATCTCAAACATTTGTGCTCTCCAGGTTTCATGAAACCTCAGATTGCGATCACTTTCTTCACAATATAAAATATTGAGTACATGATGTCATGCCTACACAAGATTTAAGATAACATATTTTGTACACTCCGTTCTTAAATTATTGTCACAGTTGACGTTCTTAAATTATTGTCACAGTTGATTTTTTTAGTAAACTTTGAACATTCATTTTATTCAAAAAATTTTAAAAATATTATATATAATGTCATAGTTTGTCTTACCATCAAAGGAATTTGATATATAATATAAAAAAATATATTTAAAATAATATTTTAAATAAGATAAATAGTCAAAATTAAATAAAAAAATCAATAACGACAAAGTACAGAGCGAGTGTATATTAACAAAGTGACTTACGTGGAAGCGATGGAAGCCCGAAGAGATCAGGTGATGGGAGATTGTGAGGAGACTACTGCCCCAGTTACAAGGCATTTCTACATCCGCAACCAACCATATTCAGATTACTGAATAGCTTGACAAACCAAGCACTCCGAAATCATAACATCCACACGTCAGCTTGAATAACGAAAACATCAGACACGATAAAGGCTAATCTAGCTGGAAACAGCTATCATCCACGATCAAATAGAAAAAAGATATACATGACCCAACAATCCTGATTTATGACCGCATAATCAATCTTAGCAAGATCTGACTTTATAGAATACAGACAATCGGTTCAATATGAATTTCAAAGTACAACAGATATTATGGTCCATATGAAGCATTAATACCAAATGAGTCCAATCAAACTCAAGAGAGCTCAGTCTTAATCACAAACATGTTCAAAATGGTTCATGGACAATTGGACATTGGAAAAGTCCGTCCTCAAAACTCAATCAGGGAGATGCACTTCCTCTAGGAGAAGTGCCACCATTGCCATTTGTGTTGTAGTCCCCTGGGCTTGGACTACGACCATTAGCAGCTGGGCTGATGTCACGGCGTTCCCGATCTGCAGGGCTACGGCTACGGCTGTCAGCTCTCCTTGGGCTCATGCTACCTGAGCCATTGCGTTCCCTTGGTGCAGGGCTCCTGCTACCATTAGGGGTGGGGCTGCGATACTCCCCCCCCTTGGATGGGGGAGGGCTGCGGCTGTCACGAGGGCTCCTCCTGGGGCTGCGGCTGTCACGAGGGCTCCTCCTGGGACTGCGGCTGTCACGAGGGCTCATTGAACGCCTTTCATCACGGCTATCTCTCCTTGGAGATCGTGAGCGGCTATTGTAAATGAAAGAATACACTGTCACTGCTTAGTGTATAACATGAGGGATGAGAAATAACCGAGGCACAAGATTAATCAAATTCAGCACTGATGTTACGTATTCAAAAGTGATAAATAGAAATACCATGTCAACGCATACTTTTATTTCATATTAAATCATTCAAATGGTACTTGATCATTCTCAGCAGTTTAGCGAAATGTCAAGAAGTGGCAATTATGATGAATTCAAATATGCAAGTCTTAACAGAGTCAATGGACTTTTGAGTTCATAACATCCTCCCAAGGACATCATATGATCAGTAATCAAGCCACATATATTGCAGAAGAAACAGCCATAGCAACCAATTTATAAAAAAAAGGAACATCAACATACCTGTAGCTCCTTCTGGGGCTCCTGCTGTAACTTCTACCACGGCTCCTTTCACGACGAGGAGATGGGGATCTTGAGTAACTTCTTCCATGCCTGTTTATTGTAAATACAACTTACATTAAGATATGATTTAGCTATAAGCCTTGTAACAAAGAATAAGCTCAAAGAAAAAATACTTGAGATTCTTCTTAGGGCTGTTCTGGCAATCCCTTTCTATATGCCCCCTGTCGCCACATCGATAGCACCTGTTTTTCCAGTCCCCAGCTTTGCAATCACGTGCCCAGTGGCCATCAACCCCACAGTTAAAGCAGCGGCCAGAACCAGGAGGAGGTCCTCTACCCATGTATTCACGATCCCGGGATCCTCCTGGACCTCGTGGAACCTGAAACAGAATGAAACTTATATCAGATGGAGTACATAGTAAAATAGCAGAGTCTAAAAAAAGGTAAAACTGCATGGTATAAACAGAGATTAATGATAAAAGTATATTATTTACCCCTTTGGCAAACTCAACAATTATGCGACTTCCATCAAACTCACGACCATCAAGATTGTACCTTGCATCATCAGCATCCTGGGGATCGCTAAACTCCTGCAATGGGATTAAGCAAAAAAGGGAAAGGAAAAGGCAGCCTCATTTGTGAACAAACGTGACTCATGTATGAGCTCAAAGAAACAGGGTAAGAATGTATACTTACAACAAATGCAAACTCATGCTTCATATCCACATAACGCACTCTGCGGAAATGGTTTCCAGAAACAGTAACACCATCAAGAAGTAAGTAGAGAAATGTATCACCGGTCAGAAGGAACTAAACACCAGTCATGATTGTGATTTCCATTAAAACAGGCAATATATTTTTTTCAAAACGCCAAAGTCTGCTAGAAAGTTTGGGAGAACAGCCAGCAATTCCACCAAGGCCACCCTCCCACCATGGACACCGAGGTTGGGTAACCTTCAACAAGATCATCCGAGTTAAAACATGAAGGTCGTGTGGATACCTAATGGTAACAGAAAGAATGGGGGAAAACAATTCTAAGCATAGCAGCAGATTGCAAGCTTGGACATAATGCCTCAGAAGTACATGCCTCAAGGAGGCATGAATGCCACTGTTGATTGTTGACAGGTGACAACAGACATATCTAAAGGTCCGATTCATATTTTCTGAATGAGGGTAGCAACAAACAAAAATATATTATATTACATTTCAAGTTTCGACTGATGCTATCCCAAGTTCCCAGCCTATAATTCATGTGGAAGGGGGCAAGGCCAGTTACACAATAATAGCGATTTTATAGCCATTACTTACTTTAGTAAACATTCTACAATTCAAACAGGTTATAAACCATATATATATCCTACCTCCACTATGCATAACTTGTTCATCACAACTGCACCAAAGATGAAACTGAAAAGCTCACATGTTTGTTTCAACATCGCATCGATAGTTATGCAAGTTGGTTGAAACATACATTAGACAGAAGAATCCATCTTGAGTCAACAAAAGTGGTCTGATTAACATGAAGCGTAGAAGCAGATTGCATGGGCATAATGCATTGGAAGTCAATGCACAAGGAGGCATGGATGCCAAAGTTGGATTGTTGACAGGTAACAACCAAAAACTGAGAAATATCTAAGGTTTGATCCATATTTTCTAAAAGAGGGTAGCACAAAACAAAATTATTTTTTAATACATTTCAGCTGATGTTATCCCAACCTAAAATACATGTGAAAGGGATGAAGCAAGCCACGCGGTAAAGGTGATTTCCTAGGCATTCCACTTATATTCTAATAAATCCTACGTTTACTTATTAATGAAAAATGTAATGTGTAACCTGTTCATCGAAATTGCACAAAAGATGAAACTGAAAAGCATATGTGTCTGTTTGAACACCCAAATTGTATCACTAGCTCTCTAAATTGGCTGAAATATAGGTTGACTCGTAAAAATAGTCAGTCACATTAAACGCTTCAATTTAAACCCAAGTGTGCTCACCTCCCATATCTGCCAAAAATGTCTTCAAGGTCCCGTGTCCTTGTACGAGAGGAGAGACGACCCACATACAGCCGTGTGTTTCCACCGTAACGATCATCATAGCGAGGCATATTGACTGCAATATATGATTGAATATCTTAGAACCTACACTGGCAAAGAAGCAGTGCAAACTCACAAGGTGCACACCTATCTGACTGCAAATGGCCTAGTATGATTATATGAACATATGACTAGCATCCATGAGCATCAAAACATCCCCAAATGTATCTAAATCCAACTTTCTCCTCGTGCTATCATGGCATAGACCAGTGGCGACCAGCTAAAACTGACATTTTTGCTTGGGAATTAGACACGTTTGTATGTTGTGCACCACCATCGATTTATGTCTAGCTTCGCCACTGCATAGACAAAGGCATGATACAAGTACTACCATATATAACTTCGAAATCTGAGATAAATAGGTTACTAGCCGCGGTTCCAGATCTCCTTGAGACATTACAAACACAAAAACTGCATAAAATTCGAGACGACCTTCGCTACTTCCTCGAATTAAAAAGTAACTTCAATTTTCCATCGAAACAAGACTAAACATACGACCCGAAGCACGTACTGAAACGAATCGAAACTCACTCGAGCAAGTCCTAGTCACAAACACACAGGGCGGGAACAATTTCTGCAACACGGACGACACGCTACAGAGCAAACCTATCCGATGCGCGAATCGCGTCCGAATTCGACGGAAACGAGAACAGATCGGAGGGATTTGGGCGCACCTTGTGAGCGAAGCAGAGGAAACCCTAGCCACGGGAAGGAGGAGGGGACGAGACCGAGCGGGTGTCCGGACGCGTCAGCTGCAAGAATTTTATATGGGCGGGTGATTGAGACTGGACGGCGAGGATTAGTGCGGCTGTGGCATCGACGGCCGCGGGGGCACAGAAAGGAGCGGGGCAGCGGGCAAGAGGGCTAGTTGACTTCGTCAATGTTTTGGAAGCCAATTAGGACTCACCGTTTGCATTCAGCCCACAGGCTCAAATTAGGCTAATGACTAATAAGGCCCATTAAACCGGTTGGCCCAAATTACGGTAGCAAGGGTAAGTAATGACAATGGAGGCCCATGTCAGAGTGGTGTATGCATGTACGGTGTACCCAGCAGACACGGTGATCACACGTGCCAGGTGTGCGGCTTATTCGGTGGTCGTGGCAGGCACCAAATTTTAACCGTGCATGTGGCGGGCATCTCACCTTTTGGTTTTGCGGCCAAGAGAATTTGAATCCGATGCATTGATGATCTTATCGGGCTGAAGCTCCTGGAAGAATTTTACATGGCTATTTGGTGTACGTGCGCAGATTCGGCCGGCACACCTTAGAAAGAGGCCGGACGCGCAGACGCTGCGGGTATAAGTAGGGGTGGAGCCGCACCGTATGGAGCAGCATCACAGATCAAGCCTAACTCGCGCAGAAGAAGCAGTAATCGTAACTCGTAAGTCCTCACTAGACCACACTACACACAATTCCTTGCCTTCCATCATGTACTAGTTTATTTACTCTCGTTCTTCCTTGCCCATCAACAGGCCTAACAACAGCATCACCTGAAGAAACAGCATGGGCGGCGGGCACGACATGTACGGCGGCGGCGGGCACCACAACGGCGGCGTGAAGGGGTTCGTGTCGAACCTCGTGCACGGCGGGAAGGCTCAGAGCCACGGCCACGGCGGCTACGACCACGGCTATGGCGGCGGCCACGGGTACCCGCCTCCCGGCGCCTACCCTCCTGCCCACGGCTACCCGTCGCACGGCTACGCGCCGGCAGCCTACCCGCCGGCGCACGGAGCCCTGCACGGACACGGTAAGAATAACCACAAACACCTCGTCTCGCCGGCACAATTTAACATTTGAAATTGAAATGGATGGTTTTGTAACGATTTTTTGTGGGTGCGCGGCAGGGCACATGGGGTCGTATCATACGAGCCACGGCAGCGGCTACGGCCACCACTACGGCGGCAAGCACAAGGGCGGCATGTTCGGCGGCAAGCACAGCAGGAAGTGGAAGTGAAGCGATAATTAATCCCGCTGCCTCGACGACGTGTACGCGTGCGTAGTGTACGACACTGTCTGCCCTGAACCTACTAACCATGCCCTGCACGCCCCCGTTTGTATACGTAAAATAAAGTGCAGGCAGCTAGGCAGGCGTCGATCTGTGTGACGACGGTGATTATGTACGTGCTCTAGTGTAGTGTGCACCTTATACGAAATAAAAAAGTGAGACTTGTGTTGTCTAATATGAAATAAATACAAGATCTATCTGTGGCTTCTATCTGGACTACGAATAATGTTCCAGCAGCCAGTAATCCTGAGCGCCTCAACAGAGCAGAGTATTAGGTAACAGAGCGCACGTGTCCCACGCGGCAGAAATAGACCATCTCCACGGCATTTTTTTTTTTACCTGTACCAGAACACATACCCTGCTGATATGGGAAACGACAGCAGATGACTTCCCTCGTTTTTGCTGAAACACCTGAACAAAGCACTAGTAGTAGTACTGTTCAGCAGAAGAACCACTTGTTGCGTGCGCCATTCTGATGGCCTAATTGGGTAGAGGGATACAGCACATGTACATGTTCAGGCACTGATCACTGCCAAACACTCGAATAATATTAGTTTAGGACTCCTCCCTCCTGTTCTAAACCACTAGTACTACTTGCTAGTAGAAAACATGCACAAATTCACCATCCCTGATTATAAACTTGTAAGATAAGACACTAAAACTAAAAACATCTCAGTTATTATACCAAGTAAATTTAGCTCTGATGTAACTAATCCTTGATTCCGTTATGATGCCAACATAGCAAATAAGATACTCCCTCCGTTTTAAAATTATTGTTATCATTGACTTTTTTTTCGTAAACTTTGATCATTCATCTTATTCCAAAAATTATCTTAAATACACAAAATTATTGATTATATTTTAATTTTATCTAGTAATGAATCTAACCATAAAAAAATATATAATAATTTTTAAAATATTTTAAATAAAACGAATGGTCAAAAGTAACGAAAAAAGTCAATAATAATAATAATTTTGAAATAAAGAAAGTACTTTCAAGCACGGACGGACACGGGGCACAATCCTTTCCGGTTCAGGAGACACCTGGAAAAGCCGAACGGCGCGTTCCCGCCGCCTTCCAGGACAAGGTCGAGCCATGGCTCGATCCTACTGTCCTCGAGATGGCGCACACCGCAAGGAATGGAGCAGTGGCTGCTCGTCCCAAGGTACACGGCGTCGCCGTAGACGGAGGGGAACCTCCGGGCGGAGATCGAGGACACGGACGCCACGTCCCCAACGAACACCGCGCGCAGGCCGGTGCTCTCTCGGCGGGGACGAGCCTCGTCCCCCGGAGGTCCAACTTCCAACATGTGCCAGTTGTATCAGCCTGCCCTCGTGTCGCTGGGCAGCTTCATCAGGTCCGTCTTCTTCCTCCGCTTCAAGGCTGTCGAAGTCCCACCGCTTCAACACGGATGCGCACACGAGGAAGGGAACAGTGAAGCCACAGCCAGTGACGGCGACCAGCGCTCCGGGAATGTGGGAATGGTCACAACCGGAAGAACATGGGGCATATACAATGAAACCTAGTGTAGGAATGGTCACAACGGGAAACAGCATTCAGCCCATCGCATTCGCATTCATCATCTGGCATTTCGTATTGCACGGATCTAAATTAGGAAAACTTTGCTGCACGAATTTCGAACGGAGAAACTCTCAAAATCAGCAATGTTCTGGCACATGTTCAGACATATCGAATCACACCCAACACCCTTGAATAATTTAGGATTCTTTTTTGTTTTGTAAATCTAGAAAACATGTACAATATTATGAGTTGCTACTAACAATCGTTACCAACATGCAAACTGTGTACTGTAGTTCCGGACCATCTTGTTCATGCTACAGGTAAACCTTTTTACAAACAATCTTTAAGTTGTATATCTAGAAAGTACTAAAAAGCCAAAACAAAAAAAGAAGATCAGTATAATGAAAGTATGTGTCAACCAGACTACCGGGTGCCCATCTCGGTGTCTAACCATTTCTATGCATTTCTGTATACTTTTTTAGCCGTTCAACGGGAACACCTGAACGTCCATCAGTGCGTAAGCTGTAGATTCCAGGTCGTTTTCTGTTGGTGCATGCTACAACTGCCCGGACAGCCCTCTGGTCGGATCATACCTCGACAGCAACCTTCTCTGTTGGAAGTTCAGAACAAACACAAACATAGTTGCGTTAGGACACGTGGTTTACAGCTGTTTAGAAGAAAACAGAGTTCAGTTCAGAATAATGCAGGGTGAACTGTGAACACGGAGGGAGAATACTTACGACAGGCTCGAACTGAGGGGCTGACAGGTTGGTCTCGAGGTTTTGTAGCACCAGCAAGATCTGTAACAGGTAGTGCCAGCATTAGGAGGAGAGATGTCGTGGATTATAAGATGTGAGAAAGAAATTAACACCCGATGATTACGAGTACTTACAGTCTTGACAGTGATATCGTCCATGTCCTTCAGTTTCTGCAGATGCGCTTCAACTGGGCACGGCGTGTTTGGGTCGAACATGTCGCCGATGAACCTGTACACTTGCGCGAAGTGCACGTCATCTGCAGGGCAAAAGATATTTAAATTGTAGCCATTTTCGAAATGGCCCGTGTTGCTTCATCTTCCATCCTGAAATACTACAGGGAAGAAGTTTTGTATTGGAAAAAGGATTTAACCTGGTGACAACGGAAGCTGAATGATTTTATCCTGCGCGTTGACAGTCGCTGATGTTTCACTTGATGAGCTGCCAGCCCATTCCATGGTTGCGTTGCTGAAGCTTGGCGCCCCGACGACTGGAGTGCCACCTGAATCGACGAGACGAAGTTATATTCTCGGAAGGCATTCTCAGTAAACAGAACAGGAGGCGAGAAAGAAAAACAAAAATAATGAAAGGCAGAAAATTACTGGGAATCGATGCAGGTGGTGCAATCTGCCACCGTGCATCAGTGTTGACCCATGCCGAAGTTCCTGAAGTTACTGGCCACTCCAAGCTCTGCGTATCTGAAAAATATTCAGAAACATTGTGAGATCGTTACTCAGAAACCAATTGGTTACAGCGCCAAGTTGTAGCTAAGCAGAGCACAAGCTAAGCTAAGCTTCACAATTGCTTTCCAGTGAGGTACTTGCCGGTGGCTGCAGGTAGGATTCCAGGGCAGTCCCAACCGATGGAACCGTGGGCGACGCCGTCAGACGGACCCGGCATGGTGACCGGCGCGCCATGAGGTTGCTCGTGAAGTTCTGGGATTGCAGCCCCGGTGCTCCCGGCCGGCAAGCCCTGCTGCTGCTGCTGCTGCATGACGAACCGGCGTCTCGGGTGCTGCGGAGGGAGCCCAGCTGCCAGGCCCAACTTCTGGACCTTGATGAAGTACTTCTGGGCATGGCTTCGAATCTGCACATTCACATTGTCACAAATGTTACAACCAGCCTGCAACTCTGCATTTTCTGTTCTTGCACCTGACGAAATCCCCCAAATGCAAGTAACCGCAGGCACACATTGACCACGATCTCGTTACCTGTATGGTGGTCTTGGTGCGAACGTGCTCTTCGATCTTCTTCCAGTCGCGCCCAAACCTGAAAATCACATACCGTCAGTTCATTTCTCTCAAGTACAGGGCTGCTGCGGAAAGGGGGATCGATCCTCTCAGATTTCTTCAGAGCACGACTCCTGAACATTCCCCATATATGTCCAAACTTACATGAGCAGCGCGTCGAGGAAGCGCCCGTGCTCCTCGGTGGTCCACCGCTCCCGGGGCTTGGTGATGGTGTACGGCTTCCTCGCCTTCTTCCCCGGCATCTCGTTGCTGCTTCCCCCTTCCATCGTCAAGCTCGATCTCGTCGATGCACAGATGATGCCATCCCCACGAACAGGGGCAGATATATAGCACGCCATGGAAGTTGTGGTGGAAGCAAAGAGAGAGGAAGGATCCGAGATAGATTTTGAGCCGGGACAGCTAGCCGCTGCGCCACCCGTACGCGGATCGGCGGCATTCAGCCATGAGCCGGAAATGAAGATGTGGTGCGGCGCCGCGAGGCCTAAGAATTAGGCGCGATCGGGATCGAGAGCGAGCGCGTGGCACAGTTGGCACTTGCATGGAATCGGCAGGGCTCGGTGACGTAGCTCGTGGCCGGTGTGTCAGCCGACGGGTTGGTGGTGCAAGAGTCTTTTGTTGCGTCGGAGAGAGACGTGTCCCTCGTGAGGTGAGAGGAACATGTGAGGGAAGAAGATTATCACTCGGGTTCTTTCCGGTTTCGGAAAGTCGGCAGGCCTCGCCGCGTTCTAGCTTAGAGCGACCCCGGTTGGGTCCGGGTCCGGACTGGTCAGGTCCAGCTCCTGTCTGAATTGAAAACAGAGATTTAAAGCCGTTTAAGTATTTATGTAGCACGCATTAAACTTTGTGAAAAAAAAATTGCCTGAATTTTATGTGCGTTGAATTCGATTTTTTCCTGGCGGAAAGCGAATATAAAATATTAAGCAGGTCACTTCGGTTCAAGATCATACACTGTTCCTCGGGATAATGCTAACTATACAGAAAGGGAAACCTTCGACAGCACAACACGACTTTGAATCTTGAAGTGATGCAGCCACACATTTATCTGTGTTTCTGTGTGGACCGGTATACCGCATGACAGACGTTAGGTCCTGATCGGCTTGGATGAAACCGCACGTCGTAAACGTGGGCCAAATGTGGCCAACAAAAGCGCATGTGTTCATCATGAGAACCATGCCTGCCGGAGGCTGAACAGTGAACACAAGGTTGGAACACGCTTCTGTGTTTTCTTCAACAAACACGCGTTAGGAACGAGGAGGACAATTTGAAAAGTTTGTTTTAAAATTCAATGAAAAAAAACAAATTATGGAAGTGTATCAATCATTTCAATTGATTGCATTGATAAATTTTAGAAGGCCACATATTGAAGGCCGTAATTTAGGATGGCACTCCCACCGTGGGTTTAGTGAGTATAAGTGAGGGTTTTTAAAGATTGGGTGAGAAAAGTTTGGTTAACACAAAACTATAAGTGTGTTATTGATAGTTACATTTTGGTGATTTTTTTAATCTAAACAATGTGTGGTTGAATGGGTTGATCCCACTTTGATCAAGGATCTTTGTTCTAGTAAAAAGTGAGTTGTAGGAACTCTCTTCTTATTGATTTGGATCATATATAAAATTATAAAAAGTTATAGGATATCCCACAGTGGACAGTGCCTGTGTCGACTGAGTAGTAGAGCCCTCATCGCTCGCATGAATGTGTATTGGTCACGAAAGAAGTAAAGGTGGGAGCAACAAACTAAACAATTTATCAACAGTCAAAAACTTTTGGTTGCAAGTGTCATAGGCGAGGCGGTGGGAATTAAACTATTGTTAGTCATATATTTCTACTTAATTATATACACAAATGACACAATCATCCAAGCATATTTTTAAAAGGCTTCGAATTAAACATAATAATAGCACTAGTGGTGAACACTTACTTTAATGCTTGGATATTTCAAAATTCTAGAGTTCATATTTTATCAATGAATATATATTTTTAATGTATGCAATCTAACAAAAGATTATTATTGTGACAATTATTCTCATTGTAGAAAATTAATGCATAATATTATGAGTGAGGAATTAATGAGAAGAAAAATTTTAGCACTGCAACAACAAGACTAATTCAGCTCCTCAACTAAAATAGCTAGACCTCTCGTTTGCCCATCTCTAAAGTTTATGGTTAGTTAGGTCAATTATGAATTTTTGACATAAAGTATTAAATATTTTTCATAAATATCTCTTCTCTAGATACATCTTTAAATTTATAGAGCATGATATTCCTTTTATATGTAATTATGCATTGATTTTTATATTATTATGATGTGATTCTATCATACCCTTAAGAAAATATTGATGTGTTGTTATAGCTTTTCCTATTACATATTGTTTTGATCTTAATGAGTATGTTAATAGTGACCATTTTGAGAACTAGATTAACTGGTCCACTTAACAAAATAGTCAATTGTTCCATTGACCATCTAATCATAAATTCAGCAGCAACCATTTCATGGATCGGTTTATTTTTAGTATCACAAATTCAAACCATCAGCAACTTCTGAAGACAGGATCAGAACATTCTTCAATCAACAGAATTGCTAAAATGCATGATCAACAAGTGGTGGGAATTAAACGTGTCGGTCATATACTTCTACTTAATTAAATGTGCAAATGGCATAATCATCAAAATATAGTTTTAAAGATTTGAATTAAACATAACAATTGTACTAGTGGTGGACACTTACTTTAACGTTTGGGCATTTCAAAATTTAAGGTTCATATTTTACCCATGAATATGTACTTCAATTGAAACATAACCTAACAAAAATTGTTATTGTGAAAAAGTTATTCTCATTGCATATTGTAGAAAATTAACACATATTATGAAGTAAGGAACCAATAAGAAGAAAAACTTTAGCACTGCAATAGCAAAATTTATTACAAAATAGCTAGTCCTGTCACATCCCATCTCTAAAATATATAGATAGCTAGGTTAATTGTGAATTATATTGGCATAAAGTTTTAAAGGTTTTTCATAAATATCTCTTCAACATATACATCTTTAAAATTACAAAGCATGATTTTCTTTTTCTATATAATTATGCATTATATTTTATATTATTATTAGGATAAAGTCCACTTTACTCCCTTCATGTATGGGTAAAGTTCATCGAAATTAAGTTGATCTTGTCTAACATGATAAATGAATTAATGTGTTATATAATCCTCTCCTGACTCAGTTATAATATGTGAATCTTTGTTTCTGACCACGCATAAGAACAGAGAAAATGGACCAAATACAATAAAGTGTGGACATGAATGGTATTATGTGACTCGTTTAGTGCTTTGTCATGTTGTATGACACTTGTGTGAAGGTTGAGAGGACAATCCCAACTTAAATATTAACAAGTCGGAATTAAAATACTAATTAAAGGTATAAAATGATCTATTTTAATAAATCATGGGGACAAAATGAACCAAATAATAGTTTAGGGGGTTATCCGGACTTCGGTTATACTTAGAGGGAGTAAAGTGGATTTTATCCTTATTATAATACAATTCTATCATCCTTGAGAAATTATTGAGATCTTGTTAAAGCTTTTCTTATTACATATTGTTTGTTCTATTTAATGAGCATGATTTTTCTGTTCAACACAAATCATAGAGAAAATAAGTAAAGATATAAGAAAACAAAGTTTAGGTGTTACCCAGTCAAACTCAATGACCTTTTGAGAAGCAACCATATATCGTAGAAAATCGTAGAGCATGATTTATATATGTTTATAGAGGTGAGTACGTATTCATATATGTTTGTAGAAGAAACACTCTATAGATCACTTTCTATTCTCACGAGATGTATGTACTCTGTAGTTTTAGTTTGGAAATCCAGGGTCTTATTTGTTAGAGTTTTCACCAAGTATCGCTGATTGGATCAAGAAAAATACTACCACTAGTTAAGATCATGAATTCAGATCATGAATTCGAGGTGGGAATTTATATGCCAAGTAGATGGTTCGAATTCACTCATCATCTATTTGGCGAGGCAGCGCCTGACATATGAACAGTAACTAGCACATAAGAACACAGTTCAAATTTCAAAAGGACGCGAGAACCCGATCGCTGGCTTTCTCGGTGAGATCACGGATGCGCCGCAGCACGTCGAGAGCGTGCCGCAGGGTCCATCGGGCTGGCTGCGCGATGAGCTCGTACGCGGCCATGGTCGATGCGCGAGGTCGATGTACACGCGCGTGAGGTTTCGGGACACCCCCTTGGCCTCGCGCAGCCGGCGTGCTCTGGAATGTCCAGCCTGGAGAAGTGGACCCACGACCGTAACGAACTCTTTACCGCGCGCCGAGGTGAAAAAATCGAACAACTACACGGCGATAAGCGGTGAAATCTTGCCGCTCCTCGTGCAAGGCACGGTGAAATCCGCATTCCTCACCGGTCAAGCGCGCCATATAAATTCCCCACCACCTCGTCGTCGTCTTCTCCATCCAAACTAACCGCCTCACGCTACGAACCCAGAGGTCGAGAGAGAGGGAGGTGAAGCAATGGAGGGGTGGAAGGCGGTCGCGGACACGGTGCTGGACATCCTCCTGCCCGTCGCCAACGACGGGACGCCCAACATCCACCTCACCTCCGCTCGCGCAAAGCTCGCCCGGTGGGTCCACATGGGGATCTGGGCCCTCAACGGCGTGTTCCACGTCATCCCCGACCCGTGGCCGGTGGGACTCGGCCCCGCCGCCGTCCTCGACCGGGCCCGCGGCGAGCTCGACCGCCTCTGCGAGGCCCACGCCCAGGCCGGCGACGTCTTCCTCCTCTGCCGCTCGCGCGTCGGCGGCGTCGTCCAGACGGACCCGCTGTGGCCGATCTGGGAGGGCCACCGCGCCGCCACCCTCCGCCACGCCGCGCGGGCGCGGGAGGCGCTCCGCTCCGCCGCCGCGCACGCCGAGGCGGCCTTCCAGGCGAGGCGCGTGAGCACGTGGTTCACCCTCGGGTCCGAAGGCTGGACCGCGTGGTGCGCGGCATCCCTCAACCTCTCGCGCCGCGCCGTGTGGGCGGCCACCTCGGCCATGGTCGAGCTGCGCCTGATGAGCGCGGAAGTTGCTTGGGAGTGCCTCTACGTCTACAAGATTCTGCATCGCCCTGCACCGACGGTCCGATGCTTGATCGAGGCCTTACGGGCGTACGCAGCGGCATCTCGATGAGTTCCCTTCCCTCCCTCTTCATCCCTGCACGCGAAGACGACCAATGTGAGTTCACGCCGATCGATCCTTTCGACCGAGAGAATCTGTCTGCCGAGATGAACATGGCTGCGAGGCGTGATACGCTGATCTGTCATGCTCTGTGGAATAACTGATATCGAAGTGCGATTGATCGATTTGGTGCACTTCTGTGATTTGATTTGGTTACTGCTTGCATCTGAGTGCTTGCGCCACTCAAAAGCAACTAAAATGCTACATATTGGTTGATGCACTGGTTTGATCAGTTGATGCTCTGCGGATGAACTAGTATATCCAAGTACGATTGGTCAATTTGGTGCATTTCTTGTCTGATGTTCCTGCAGTTCGATAGGTGACTTCATTTGCTAATTGATTGCGTCAGACAACATGTTATGTGCCCTGATTTGTCATGCTCTCCAGTAGAACTGAATTGAAAGTACTAGTGATTGCTTCAGTGCATATCTCTGCACTTTTGTGACTTGATTTGCTTATTCATTGCATCTGAGCACTGGCGCAAGTTGTATGCAGAGATGCTGAACACAGATTGTTGCAATCGTTGGATTATTTGATTTGTTACAGCTTGCATCTGAGCGCTTGCGTCACTCAAAAGCAGAGATACTAGCTAAAATGCTAGTATATTGGTTGTTGCACTCGTTTGAACAGCCGATGAACTAGTATCGAACTACGATTGGTCAGTTTGGTGCACTTTTTGTCTGATGCCCCTGCAGTTCGATACGTGACTTCATTTGCTAACTGATTGCGTCAGATGACATGTACAGTATGTGCGTTGATCTGTTATGCTCAGCTGAGGAACTGGAATCAAAGTAGCACTGATGGATTCGGTGCATATCTCTGCACTTTTGTGACTTCGTTTGCTTATTGATTGCATCTGATCATTTGGGCAAGTCGTAAGCAGAGTTGCACGAGGTAAAACGCGGAAACACTGGTTAATGCAGTCGTTGATCATTTGATGATTTGCTGCACAACATTGTACAAATACAGTCCATTTATTGGAGTGTTGAATTTTGACTGAATCCATCACATTTCATGTCTGGATTATTCTGTGCCTTGATGGATCGTAGCATCCCCTGCCTCGAGAACAGACAAAACAGGAATATTCTGGGACGTTGGGTGAAATGTTGCTGACTGGTGTGAAGCATTCCGAATCTGAAACTGAACAGACAAAGTAGTTCCGAACTTCCAGAAGGCTTGTTTGTTGCACGTGCATAGCTTAGCCCAAATCATCTCACTAGGAAAGCTACTTGCATGGCACCTCACTAAATCTCTGCAGCATTCCAAAATCTATCTACTACTACTACTAGTTGGTAGAAACATTTTTCAAAAAAAAAACTACTAGTTGGTAGAATTATCCACAGATGCAGGTGAACATGGGCAGTAATCTGGTTGCATACTGGCATGGTTTGATTCCCACCGTGCACCGCAGCCAGAAGCAAAATCCTCCTAATTCTGGAGTCTGGATTAAAAAATACTTCTCCGTGTCCACAAATCAAACAAAACCAGAGAAAAACGTAAGGATGCAACCATTTTGTGGTCTTGTGTGCTGTATCTCGAAGTGATTGTTTTTGTACTACTCAAGATTCCCGGCCCAAGGGAATGCAGCGAGTCATGTTGCAACAAAAATCAGATTAACGCTGCGTGGGGAAACAAATTCTGCTGGCATTACTGAAATTTTCAAATGGAACTAAACATCACACTTTCTGAATCTGTAATAGCACCTAAAACTGATCACAATGTATGTAATAACTTCCGGAATGTTTGATCTGCACACATCTGCACCTGATACAACATGCAATCCAGTTGGAACAACTCACATGAACGAACAAACACACGCACACATGCTCCGAATCAAAGTTTCAGCAGTAGGCGCATCTCAGGAAGATCCCCAGGAACAGGCAAAAACAAGGAGCAGAAAGAAATCAGAGCAGGGTGTCGCTACGATGCAAGGCAAAATGCAAGTGACCGATCAACCAATCTACAGAACCATTTGACCTCGCCTAATGCACGTACGGGGCGGCGGCGGCGGCGAGGTCGGCGCTCGTCCTCGCGAGGTCCCGCGCGGCGAGGAGGAACCCGCGGACGGCGACGCGCCCGTCGTCGACGATAGCGTCCAAGCAATGGAGACCTGGGTGGGCCAGCAGGTGGTCCCCCGTGCGCAGGCGGCCGCAGCACCACGCGACGCAGTCAGACGCGTGCTCGGCGAAGAGCTTGGCGATGCGGAGCAGGGTCAGAGCGAACCGCACGGTGTCGTCGTAGGTGGCGGGGAGGTGGTCGATGGAGCGCAGCGGGGCCGCGGGGCTGGGCGCGCAGCAGCGGAGCGCGAAGATCTCGACCGCCGCCATGGACGCCGCGGCGGAGGCGAGGGCGGTGCCCGCCTCCGTGAGGACGTTGGCGACGAGCTCGACCTGGACGCGCGCGTACTCCGCGTCGGCGACGAGCAGCGGCGGCGCGAGGCGGGCCGCCGCGTCGGCGAGCATCCCGTCGGCGTCGTGGCAGCGATTGCCCGCGTCCTCCACCCAAGCACGGACCAGCTGCAACGTCAATGGCTCCGCCGCCATCTCTCAACTCTCGGCAGGTTGTTCTGTTTCTGGGAGATGTCGCAGAAAAGCGGCGCGGCCCGGCGCGGCACGGCGTGCTTTGTAATTGCCACCCTGTAGAGGTGGACCCCACTACTCCAAGTGGGAAAATGAAAACAGAATTGTTGCTAAGCTTTTCCTCTCTCAGTAAAGTAATTTTTTCACTGCGCGGAAAGTAAAAACAGAACGAGGCGAGGTAAGTATAAAAACAGTAGGTACACGTCGTCAGTGAGAGAGCCACGCATTGTTTCCTCCTGCGCTCTGTACCGCACGCGGCTGTATGGTTTCAGTTTTCCTCCGACACTTACGCCGAATGGTGGAAATCACAGGTAGCAGCAAACGGAGATATTACAATCTGATAATAAATCTTTTTCACTGGGCGCACAAATTTCAGGTTTAGTTATTTTAAACGCATCTTTGGTGTTTGAGGAAACGAATAAACTCATGTTGCTGATAAAGTACAGCAAAAGGTGATCACGAGTCATGAGTCATGACTAACTATAATAGGATGCAGCTAACCAGCTACTTAACTTGTAAGAGCATCTCCACCAGGCCTCTCAAATAGGGCTACTATACTATATTTTGAGAGCTCAGTCCAGAAAATGAACTCCAACATGCTTCTTAGTTGGGCTCTTATTTTCAGAGAGCTCTCAAATCATCTACCTGAGCTCTCAGGTTTTAGAGCCCTCTCAACTGTGGGTTTCACCTTTTTTTTTTCTTTATTTTCTTTCTCTTCCTCTCCCGATCCGGATGTAGTCGCTCGAGCCCACTGATCTGCCGCCGCCGCACCTTCCCCCACACCGGAGCTCCACCGCCGCCGCCCCTTCCTCCACACCGGAGCTCCACCGCCGTCGCCCCTTCCTCCACACCGAAGCTCCACCACTGCCGCCGCTATCCCTTCCCCCACACCGGAGCTCCCCCTCCGCCGTCATCGCCGCCTTCATCTCCGACGGGCGCGGCAGCTAAACTTCCTCTCTGCTGCTCATCGCCTCGCGCATGGCCGACGGCTCCCTCTCTGCTGCTCGCCGCCGCTCCTCTCCGCTGGCGAGGCTCGCCTCTCGCCGCCGGTCCTCCTCTGCCGAGGCCCGTGCCCCCCCCCCCCCCACCCCACCACGCAAGATCCAGCTACTTTGACGCCTTCTCCGGCGGCAGACGGTGGCGGCGAGCGGCCTTTAGGCGGAGAGGAGAAAAGAGAGAGAGAACCTGTGTGCTAATGGAGAACACTGGCCTCCCTCGTCGAGCCTGCCCCGAGTTCGCCATCCTCTCTCCCCTTCGCCCTCTTCTCCCTCCAAGATCCAATCGGTGATGCCGGGGGCGGAGCCCGGCCCCTCATGCGCGCCACTCCGAGGGCGGGTGGAGCGGCGGGCGGTGCCGGGGACGAGCGGTGCGGCGCTGGGGGTGGGCGCAGGCGTGGCGTGCCGACCTCCTCGGCCCTCCCTCTATCTATGGCCTCTAGGCTAGCTCGGCGAGCGGGGCGGCCTTCAAGATCTCGACGCTGACGTGCGGGGCCGTGACGGGGGGCGGCGACCGACGGGGCAAAATGGCGGCGACACGGGGTAGCCTCCAATCACCGGCGGCGGGCAGTACTAGCGCCGGAGCGGGCAGAGCTTGAGCTCTGTTCCTCAGATGCAATGACTAACATGTGGGTCCCACGATGCAGGGGAAAATGAGAGCTCAGAAATGAGCAGTGATGCTGGAGTTGAGAGAAAAAATTGAGAGGTGAAATATGGGTCTCACTTCTCAAAAGAGAGAGTAGAAGGTCTAAAATGAGCAGTGCCGCTGGAGATGCTCTAACACTGCAAATTCCTACTACTTTAACGCATACTAGTTGTTATCAATTTCATGCAAATGCACTAGATCAATGCTACTAGCATTGCGTTCCAGGCTTCCGGAAAATTTTGATTCAGACGACGAGTGCGTGTGACCCGAGTGCCGCATACCTTGGCGCACTGGAGCGAGACTCACGGAGAGCCCTGAACAGGTGGGGCCCACGGTGAAAACCGAATGAAGCGAGGTAGAAAATCCGTAGGCTGTACATGACGGGGGCCACTGACGCAGCGCAGTCTTCTTGCCTGTGACTGCGAATCTGCGATCGACCGATACGGCAAATTCCTGCGGCTTCCCGTGCACGCAAAAGCAGTCATTCGTTGAAGCCATCTCCACCTCGGCTCACCCCTCATCCCCCGCTACAAATACCCAGCCGTCTTCTTCATCCGCGCTTCGTTCCATCGCAACCATGGCAGACCGTGCGAAGAGACTCAAGAGAGGGAGGGCGAGCTCGGCGGAGGAGCGGTGGAGGGACCTCGCGCGGGAGGTGCCGGGCGTCCTTCTGCGCCTCGCGGGGTCGGAGTCGGAGGCGATCCTCCTCTGCCTCGAGTCCACCGACGAGAGGCTCCGGAGCCACACGGTCGCTGAACTCCTCGAGACTTGCCGCGCCGCCCGACTCGGCAACATTGCCCCGCCTCCGCGCGGCCGGAGCATCGACACCTCCCACCGCGAGGTCGAGCGCCTCGCCACGCTCCACGACGCGGCGGGCCGCCTCTTCGCCTACTGCGCCGCGCGCCTCGGGCTGATCACAGCGGGCGGGGACGGCGTCCACGCCGAGACGCGGGCGTGGCTCGGGCGCCGCGCCGAGGCCGCCCGCATCGCCGCCGAGGCGCAGCGGAGGCTGCGCTACGCCTCGGCGTACTTCGTCGCCGCCTTCCGCTTCCTCTTCCTCCTCTCCGGGTGGCCGTCCGGGTCCCCGCTCCGCGTGCCGTGGGCTTACGGGGTGGTGGAGCTCCTGCGCAAGGCCGTCCGCGAGGCCGCCGCGGTGCGGCGGATGCGCCACGCCGTCCTCCTCGAGTTCTTCCACGCCAGGAGGGTTCTGGGCAGCCTCGACGCGGAAGCTGCCGGACAACCAACTTGATGATCTGTTCTTCTCCCATGCCTCCCGCAGCGCCGCAGGTGTTTCCCGTGAGCTGTCCTGTCCAACGATTTTGTGTTGCTGAGTTTTCCGCTCGCCAGGATTTTTCGCCTGCTGGTTCGATGAACATTTGGTTGCGTTCATGTCGTCTTGTTCGAGAACACTGCCGGTCATTTGGTTGGTCCACCGAATTCGACCACCAAGTACTGTTTGACTCGTCAGATTCGTCCTGGAATGTTTCTGTTCTTGAACGCAAGTCACTTTCCGGATGAATCACATTGCACAATTACTGAATTGTTTGATTCCTGGAAGAAATTTTTGATCAGTTAGCTTCAATCTGTATCTTATGCTTTCTCCGCTGAAATTTGAGTACCGACTCGTGTAAATGCCTGTTCATAACTGCATGACGTTTTTTCTTTCCCTGAATGATACTGTGGACTTGTTTCAACCTCCTGGAGATCGTGTGGAAGGATTACGAACCCTGAGTTATGAGCAGTCATAATCTGCACGGGTTTGTTTCATTTCTGTATCATTCAGAATACATGAATGCCACCCATTTGTTTCCCAGGTGTTTCTTGAGTTCGACTGTCAGTTTCTGTTTTCTGGGGAACATGTGAATGGTTGGTAATGTTTAGCAGCAATTATATGTGGGATTACGATCTTAAATTCTGCATTAATGTCAACCAATTCTTTTGCTTATCGTTGAGGAACTAATTCCATATGTTATTAAGATACAATTGGAACCACAATCGATCATTCAGTCATTTGGTGAGAGCATTCTGGAACAGCATGTGTGACTTGACTAGAAATAGTTTGTGTGTATATAACTGCAAATCACCTGAAGCTGCAACGAACCAATTGGGGGCAGGGGCACATATGGTTCTGATTCATGCAGGGCTTAAATCTTAATCCAAGTTGAGATCTCAGCTTCGGAAATCAACAGACTCTTGTCCATAGCAAGCTCACTAGCATGACACCACATCGTGCTAAATCAACACACCTCTAGCCATGATGCTGAACAAGAAGGTTTTTTCTAGTAAATCTGATTCCATTAACCGCACACAACAGACTAGTCCGGGTGGTCTAAACTCTGGAATCGGTGAAGAAAGATGGAATGTTTACCTGAACAATAGCTTTTGGCAAATGGAAAGATCTTGTCTACTGCTCACCTGGACAATCCAGGACTGCTTGTTGATATAACAGCACTAACCGAAAACCATGAAACGATGCATGCACGTTTGAAATAGTACCAAGGACATAAGGCCAGAAAACCTCAGATCGACCAGCATGCATGCACGAAAAAGTAGTTCAGACGATCCACATGGATCATGTCATTACTCATCGATTAGCTGAACAAGAACACGAGAGATTTTATGATCTTAAATTCTCGCTTAATGCCATCCAATGTTTTGCTTCTCGGTGAGGAACTTGATCGAGCATTCCATCCATGCGTTAAGATACAACTAAAAGCAGAATTTGGTAACCATTCCGGAACAGAACTGCAAGATTGATTCAAAACACACAAACAGCATGTGCGTATCATTACGTGGGACACAGTTTGATTTGCCAAGCATGGGTCTAAAAAACGCTACAGTGCTAGCTTTTTTCTCGTTAAAAACCGATCGGTAAACTGCAAAACCGACCGAAAACCATTTTTACTACAATGTACATAATTGGTTTTTGCGATAAACCGATGTCCGGTGAAACTGGACCGAACCTGTTTCACCGGAAACCATGAAAACTGTCCGGTTTTCAACAGTTTTTGAACCTATGATTCCAAGTCGCCATCTTGCTTAACAAAGCTACAAACTCTGTTGCTCATGGCAATCTCACAAACATGGCACAACATGAAGCCAAATCAACACATTTGTAGTCATGATTCGGATGCTAATTTTTAACGTTCCCAAAAAGATAATTAATGGAAAACCTCACACAAATAAGGTATCAACAGCTCAGATAAACCAGCATCCATCCATGAAAATGTGGCCCAAACGATCAACTTGGAGTATGTCATCGATGAGCTCATCAACTGCTCAACACTCGCAGCGATCAATCAGGAACCCGAAAGCACTAGGAAATGAACACTTGACCACAGATTAGCGACCGAACAAACAGATTCCTACACATCTTCAGAAGTAGAAGCAGAACTGCCTCCCTTGGCGCCGTGTCCCTGAGATCCTTGAAGGCGCCGCCGAGCATCGTCTCGATCTTCCTCCACCGCCTGCTGCGCGGCCTGGAACGTGCTGACGGCGGCGGCGCGCTCGGCGTCGATGCAGTCGTCCGCTCCAGGAACGGCCGGATGGCCCAGCAGCAGTGTGGATGGCGCCGAACACGTCCTCGGCGCGCGCCCGGGCCTTCTGGAGACTGCCTAGGGCGCTCCACAACGGAGTGCTGTCGGCACCGCCGTGGAGCACAGTAGGAAGTCGATGGAGGTCGGCGGTACCGCAGGGCTGTCCGCCTCCATCGCGGCCACGTCCTCGGCGAGGCTGCCGGACGCGTCGCCGAGCTTCGCCTCCGCGAGCGCGATCGGGTCGGCACCGGCCTCCACGTGCGCGGATCGCTGATGGCGTCTTGAGGTGCAGCGCCGCGAGGAGCAGGTCGTTGCGGGTACGTCTCCTCCATCCCCGAATGATTCTCTTCGTTTCGCGCCGCTCTCTGAAGTCTGAACTGAAATAGCCCAGCCGAGCAAACAACACGCTTACACGCATCAGCGGGCGGTTATCGTGGCGCATTTCTTACATGTGGGGTTCAGATCTTGGGGTCCCAATCCGCGGGGAGCTGCTCCTCCTGCGCCACGCCGGAGGAGGTCGCCGGTGGACGTGAGGTAAAAAGTCCGTTACAGCCGTAGGGTCCACGCTGCCAGGTGGCTATTTCAGAGCACGCACGCCGTCTCAGTTCTTCTTCTTTCCCAAGCCTTTCCAAAAGCAAAAGAAACAGAACACACACACACACACACAGAGAGAGAGAGAGAGAGAGAGAGAGAGAGAGAGAGAGAGAGAGAGAGAGAGAGATGACAGCGGGCAGCGGCGGCGTGGATGGTCCTAGTCCAGCAGCGTGCGGTCAAGGTGGAAGGCCGCTGCGTCCGCGCCCGCTGTGGCATATCTCGCACTGGCTTGGCGGAGCCACGCGCTCAGCGATTCAGCACCATTCATGTGTCGAAGAGTACCAGCTACGTGCTGTCCTGCACTGCACGCCGACCATACTATGTCAATTTGAGCCGTTTTTTTTACAAGGAAGCTGTGGATTTCGTTTGAATTCTTCCCCATCCACCCAATTACAATTGGATCAGGTTTGGCTATGAGATGAGCAGCCTTTCAACATGGAGAGTATCTTCTAACGCTTGAATTTTTTATATATACGGAGATTTTTTTGGTGTTTTTTTTTCGGAACTTTAGTTTTAGGAAGTCAATTTGAATCATTACAAACTCGGTGGAAGCCTGCTCATCTTGAAGTATCTTTGTCCGAACTTGGTTCTGTTTTTTTGGGTGCAATTTGTCAAAATCAGTTCCTGCCTGACTCCTATCTTCACAAGAAGGATTGGTTCAAATGTTGACAATTTTTATTCAAACAAGTAGGCAAGTTTTCTGAGACACACAGCATGCAGCAGCACCTCTCCTCTCTCTGAGTTGCCTTTTTCTTTCATAAAGCAGCACATGCCTCTGTTCAGTCCCGCAGCAATGCAGAGCAGAGCAGTCTGCCTCTGTTCTGTTCTCGTTTGACCGAGGAGACGCAAGAACAAAACAAACCCCTGTCGGCTGTCCCCAACCAATCTCCACTCGGCCACTCCATCGTCGTCGTCGTCCTCCTGTTTCCTCCCCCGCCCCTCCCACCCCAAAGAACTCATCCACCAACCAACCACCTCCCTCCCATGGCTTCCCTTTCCTACTCGGAGTCGGACGAGAGCGAGGAGCACGACGACAGTGTTGCCCATCTCGCCGAGATGCTCTGTGTGCAGGAAACTGAGTACCTGGGGATGGATGAGCCATGGGAGATGCCGCAGTGCCTGTTTGGGCGTGAGGAGCACGATCCTGTGCTCTACGACCCTGCCTCAACCCCTGCTGGATCCTACCCCAACTACGATGGCGCCAACGCTCCGACGATTAAAGGCCACTGGGTGAAGGTGTCCTCAGCACAGGCTCTACTTCAGTCGTGCACCATGTGCCTCGGCGAGGTGAAGCTGGAGCTCTTGGAGCACCCACTCTACATCATCCTGCTCCCCAGCATCCCCCTGGAGGACGCACATCAAATATCTGAATTGAAGGCTTGAAGCCCGCCCATCTGAATGTTGCATCCATCCACATCCTCAATGAAGAGCTACTCCAAAGCAAGGTCGCCTCGTACAAGATGGTCAACCGGCTCATCAAAGATCTGGAGGAGGAGATGGAGTCAGTGGATATCAACAGACAGGGTTTGAGTGCTTCAGTCCGCCCACAAGCCCGGCGTCTGCAGGAGCACACACCGCTCGCTTTCAAGAGGCTAAGGCCGCATTTGAGGCAGCCAAAGGCAAGCCAGAGGAGATGCAGTTGCGCATCAAGGCGCTATCTGCTGCTAGCAGCTGCCTCGTAGTCTCCAAAATTGTCAGGGGGATGGAGGCGGCCGTTGCGACCATGGAGTCCCTGCACCAGTCGATGGCCAAGAGCATGGACGAGTTGGTGGTGGCCCTCAAACGCCCCACCTTCATGGGCTGCCCGGTCAGTGCACCACCTTGCGTTGGTATGGTACCTACATCGAGTCGCACAGTTTCCAGTCCTGTTTTTGGATTGCTTATTGCTATATCGGGTTCCATCTTCAATGATTTTGTTGTTGCACCACTTGCGGCTTCGTTCGGATGATATGGGAAAGAGGTGGATTGGAGTGAAATGAAATAGAATCAATCCACAAATGACTTGTTATGGATTCAATACCACTCAAACCATGTCAATCCACTGAGAAACATGTAACAGCCGAACGAGGCCTGCGCAGGGGCGCCACCTGCAGAGACGCACGAGGGAGGAGGTGACGGCGAGGGCGTGGAGGCAGGTTCGGCTACAGAGCAGCAGCCAGAGGAAGCCATGGTGGACGTGCCTGCCGAGAAGGAGATGGAGTGAAATGCTTCTTTGTTACATTACTCCTGGTGCCAGTTATGCTCGCTACTTGAACCTTTTCGATGCTGTAATCTAATAACCCTTTGCTAGATACTTGGATTACTGCCAGGCTTAAACGTTCTTTCATATATATGTTGACTTGATTTGGGCCATGCGATCCAGTTGCACTATGAAAGCTGTGCATAATTATCTGCATTAATTTTTATACTAGTAGAAACGATGTTAATGTACTAGTGTTTGATGCTCCTGGTTCTTCGATTGGATTTCATGAAACCTTTAACTTCCTGAGCAGTAACTCATACTCCATGTCTCCATAAGCAGACATGTCCCATTGTTGTACATGCATTTTCCTCATCTGGTAGGAATTTTGCCTTCAGTAAGATATTAGCTGTCACTAGTTGGTAGCACCAGATCAAGAAACTGCTTTCCTAAACTTTTGTAAGCTACAATTTAGTTCCCAAATAACTTTTGGCCAGCTATCTTCATGCTAGGCTAAAAATCTTCAACCTTTCTGAGATACTTAGGTAAAATGTCATATTGACTGTTCTCCTGAGTCTAGCCTAATATTATGTTGGAATTATATGGGTTTGGCTTATTAATAATAATAATAATTTCTAAAAATCTCAAAGGCCTATTTATAAGTGGTGGGAGTATAAAGGTTTAGTCCCACATTGCTGGTGGAGGTGGAGGAGTCCAAATTATAAGGTTGGTTGCTCTAGCATCTCTTACAAGTGTGTGGATGGGAGGAAGTAAGAATACACGCGCGTGCTCGCTCGCCTCGCCAGACGGGACATGGGCGATGGACGCGGCCGCGTATCACCTGCGTGAATGGTCCGTCGAAATTTGATCCCTTACCTTGCGGGGGCACGACTTCCTTTTGCACTTTCTTTTTGCTGCGTATTTCATATATTTAATTATGAAAGCTGACATATTAATATGGTAACCGCTTCTTTTTGCACTTTTTTTTTTGCTGCGTATTTCATATATTTAATTATGGAAGCTGACGTATTAATATGGTAACCGACTCGATTGCGGGACGCTCAACCCTAACGGTTCCTTCTTATAAATACATATGGGTACCGCCGTAAATCATATCACGTAATCACCTAGGATTTTTATCTCTCGCTACTGTTGCGCCGCCAAGTCTTCTTCATCACGATTGTCGGCGTGCACCAGCGAACGAGAGAGCGGGTCTCCGGAACCGTCGTCCTCTGTGATCCTGCACCGGGAGAGGACGAATAAGATTTTTGGGAAGCGCTCTACGCGACTGCTCGATCGCTTTCTTGTCTTCGTCAAGCTTGTCGCCACAGCTCGTCTTTCTCGTCGTCAAGTCGGTCTCAGCCATCGTCGCCAACAACGTGACGGTACTGTACGTCGTCGCCGCCTTCTTTACCCAGTCCAAAAGGAAACGTTCGTACTCTCATCTCAAACTATGTCTTCCATACTAACTTTCATAGCCTGTTTATCTATAATGGATGTTACTAGTATGATAGATATTGTACTTTTGTCTGATTTTATAGATCTGTCTAGATCTTACGTAGACTTGTCTAATTCATTATGCAATCTGTTAATCATACTTATGATTTATTTTTAGATTAATATAAGACTAAAAATGCTAATTTATCCAATACAATGTAGTGTAACCTCTTTCTCCAGTTTACTTTCAGTTGATCAAAATATTAGTACATGGAGAATGAGCAGAATTCTGTCACAATGGAGTCCATACTAATCTCCATTTCTCCTGCTCCTTCAACGGGGCCTTCATTTTGGTGCATTTAGCATAATGCTTTCGTACAAGGACTGTTCGTTTGGTTCCAAGACTACAAAAGTGGCAGCCTCTTTTAATCAGACGGGACCTTCATTCTGGTGCATTGATCGATATTTTGGTACTACATATTTTAAAGGCTACTAAATTGGTGTGGAGAACTATTCATATCTGTTCCGGCAGAGGAGAGAGCACATGAAAAATATACGATTTATCTAGTCCTATACTCCTATATATGATTTCCTCAGGAACATCTTGTACATTGGAACTTTTCATACATGACATCCATACCGCACATATTTGTGTATCTGTTGTGTGGTATACAAGATGGTGATTGTGTACAATTAGTGTACATGTAATCGTCTAAAATAGAGGACTTATGCAGTTGAAAGGGAGAGGATTGAAAAGGCTGCAGTACACATGAAGGAATTTACAAGGAACAGAATTTGGTACTACTAGCTGGGACTGATCTCAAGGTATCGCTCAATGCTCATTATCGAAATTTGTGATTCCTGCCATTTCAGGTGCAACTGAACCTTCTAGTTTTAGCATTATGAGTTTGCAAACTCAGACGGTAGCAATTTCATATCTTTGTGCTCCCTGTTTGCGCATTTCCTGGCGCTTCATATCTGTGGCCCACGGTCCGGGTAATCCTAGCCTCACCGGCCAGACCCATCTCGCCTTCCTTTCCGGATTCATGTGCTCTGCTGTTATGATCGATCAGAGAAGCACTGTTCAACAGAGAAATGAGTCCTTAGCTACAATCTCCTGCATTAGTTAATCGTTGTTTACTGTTAAATACAGTGTTTTTGGTTATTAAAAGCAGACCGCATACTGAAGCAACGGTTCTGTATTTCGATCGGACAAATGAGGAGTCCCAATTCAGAGGAGTGTTCATCTTTTGCATTTTTTACAACTCTACAGTAGAGGATCTGAATCCAACTGCCAAGTGCCAACAGTTGATTCGAGAAGTTGCTTCTATTAATTATTTTTTATTAAACTCTTGGGATCTATATTTTTTGTTGATGAAATATTTTTCCCTTCTTTGAAAAATGATTTTTGGTTACGCATGCCAGCCACGTTGGTCGCCGGTGATTCTCATCAGCGTCGTTGCGTGGAGGTGTGACAACGGATAACGTCGGGTAACGGAGGGACACACGGCCACACGGGCCGCGTAGCTGTGCCCCAAGCCTAATATTCCTTTTTTTTTTGCAAGGCCTAATATTCTTTTTTGAAAAGGTTAATTGTTAAAACTACCTTATAACTTACATGGAGTTTGCGATTCTTGCCCAAAAGTTATTTTGTTGTAAATTTCCATCTAATAACTTATTTTGTTGCAAAAAACATCCTAATTTACACATGATTAATTAATTCAACCTGGTCTGTCATTGATTTCAAGAAGCCAATGGTGTTGTAGTAAAAAATACAAAATTTTCATATTTTTAAATAGAGATGTCATAAAAATATCAATTAAAGTTTAAATGGGGTCCCACAAAATTTGAGATTTGATACATTTTTTTATAAAAAAGGACGAATTAGATTCATTAAAAATCATTAACAATACTAAACTTATTTTAACATAGTTTTTTAATTTATATCAATAAAAACATATAAAATCAATTAAACATGTATCAAATGGGGTTGTTTTTTTAAAAAAATATTGAGGAGGGGGGGGGGAGTGGAGATTTGCATGAAAAAGTTTATGGGTGACAATATTAAACTCTAAGTAGTTTATGAGAGATTTCTGCAATTATCCCTTTTTGAAAATACACCCTAGGCCTCCCATTTTGTACAATGTACATGGAGGACGTAATCTATCAATGCTCGACAATTTTGGAATTTAAAAAAAAAGACAATTTTGGAATTTTCTGTTTTCAGACGTTCTATTCCTGATCGAATTAACCAAGCTCCAAAACAGTATAAACACAAAAAACTCCACAACTTTAACTTTTTAAAATATCATCTCAACATTTACTCTAAATTTCCCAGCCTTGATATGCACCGAGGAGCTGTTTTTTTTCTTCCACGCAGCAGTTGAGCAGCGAGTTTGCTGGAAAAAAGAAAAGCAACTACGCTATACGAGTACTCGACACGCAGTTACCTAACTTTACACGAAACATTAACTCCACCTCGGTAACTCTTGTAGACACGAGACGAATACGAACACATTTAAAAAAAAAAACTCACGAAGACAGTTATATACTCTGTAAAAAAAATACAGTTCCATACTTGTTGTGGCTAGAAATTTATTGACCACATTTAATTAAACTGTCACAATAATATTAGACATGAACTAAACATGCTCTAACACACGTCATGCATCCTTTCTATCGTAGCCACATCTATTTTAACAGTTAAGTCCTACAATCTTTAGAACATCGCGGTACGTTCCTTGCGGATCCAGATAATTCTTTGCAAATTTCTCAAGCTTTTTAAAATAAGTACGATCGTGGTCCCAAGATACATCCGGATATCCCTTCTCTGCCAGATTTAGAATCATAAACCCAAGAGCATCGGCACTCATCAGAATGTATTTTGCAAGCTCTAGTTGACCCCATAATCCAAATACACCTGTCATGTGGACTGCCTTGAGGTGCTGGTGGTGGTGTGGGCGGATGCTATCAGTTGTCTTCAGATAATATGGTTTTGAGTTCAAACTGTCCATCTGCATCAATCGGGCTCAGGCTTATCATGACAAAATATATAGGGTGAACGATGAAAAACAAGGACGAGTTTGAATGCCATGCTTCTACAAAGAAAACACGTAACACATCCTAAACTGGTGAGATTTAGGGTGTGTTGGTTTTTCGGGGTCTACAAATTTTAATGTTGTCATATCAATCATTCGAGCGTTAAATAGAGTGACTAAATGTAAATTAAAATATAAAACTAATTACACAGTTGAAAGCTAATTTGTAAGTTGATTCGATTAAGTCTAATTAAGTCATCATTACGAGATGTTTACTGTAACATTACATTATCTGATCATATTCTAATTAGGCTTAATAGTTTTATCTCATCATTTAGCTTAGATATTATGAAATGAGTTTATCATTAGTCTATATTTATTACTTCTAATTAGTATTTCAATATTTGATGAGACAAAACTAAAATTTAGTGCGCATGAAACTAACACACCCTTAATACATATGTTGAAAAAATGTAGCGTCACACCATCTTCCATTTTCTCTTGACATTTTAGTGTATGTTTTGGTGCCATCTTTTTTTTGCCATTTTATTTTAGTATATAGGGAAGAATCTACGCTAGGAATGTAGAAAAGGACGGTCACATTATGTGATACAACAAATGTTCAATTTTCTACGCAACTTGACAAACAAGAGAAAGGAAGAAATTCACATCTGCTCATGAGCCATATTTCAAGCAAATTTACGTTGGAAGTAAAATGGGTAAATACTTACATGCAGCACAAAATGCTCTAAACGAGGAGCTGCCTCCAGAATTTGTGTCAAACGAAGGATGACAAATGCGTTCTCAGGACCTCCAAATATATTGCAAAACAGTGTCAAGTACCTCAGGTGAATAAATATAGTAGGGTTCTTGATCAATATAGTCGTCTGGAGAGGATTGCAGGTGTCAAAAAAAGGTAAATAGATTCGGATATATGCACGCACGTGGCATTGTTTTTTTTGACAAAACTAACCTTTGTGTCCATGCTAAATGTTAGGTCAAGACGATCAACATGAGATAATGAGCAAGAAAGTTCATCCCAAAAGTAGCCAACGGTATCACCGGCCCAATAAAGATTAATGTTTGCCTTTGATAGCTTCAATGGATCATTAAGTTTGATCGGCAGATATGGTCTCCCAACGTACTCAAATGTTGTCATGCTCATAGCATGAAATTCGATGTTTTTTATGTCAGAGTCGCCAACATATAGGTAGCGCAGGCGGCATGTCCTTGATCGCACAATAAGATTGAGGAACGAATGAATGAGTAATGCTTAGCCACTCAAGAGCGGGACAGTTTGATAGGAAAGGAGTAAGAGCCCCTTGATCTTCGACCAATTTCAGCTCAAGCTTCTTCAACGCCTTGACACCGCCATCAAGTATCGGCAGCTCTAAGCGCACGTAGCCCAGGGCAAGGGACATGACGATGCTGCTAAACCACGGGGATGATCCAGCTTCAAACCTGCACTTGATTTTGCTGGCCCGTGGGTGCGTGTACTTGGTTGGGCTCAAATCAAGGACGAGATGTTTCACATTGGACGTGGCTGCAAAGCCAATCCACCTATCCAGTTGACAAGCGTGCTGTGTCCCGAGAGCAGAGCACCTGACCTCAAACCTATCAACCACCAAGCGGCTGTGTTGCAACACTGCCGTCACATAATCCACGAACCTATCCGCATTGTAAGCAGCATGTTCAGATGTCCCATCGAAGCAAAGATTGGAGTGATACATCCAATGTTTTCTCCATCGAGAGGATAGTACGTGTTAGAATTATATGGGCTTGGCCCATTAATATTCACAATAATTTCTAGAAAATCTCAAAGGCCCATTTATGAGTGGTGGGAATGCAAAGGTTTAGTCCCACATTGCTAGTGGAGGTGGAGGGAGTCCAACTTATAAGGTTGGTTGCTCTAGCATCTCTTGCAAGTGTGTGGATAGGAGGAAGGAAGAACACACATGCACGCTCGCTTGCCTCACCGGGCGTGGGCGCGGCCGCGCATCACCTGCGTGAATGGTTCACCGAAATTCGGTCCCTTGCGGGGGTGCGGCTTCTTTTTGCTGCGTATTCCATATATTTAATTATGGAAACCGACGTATTAATATGGTAACCGACTCGGTTGCGGGACGCCCAACCCTAGCGGTTCCTCCCTATAAATACGTACGGGTACCGCCGCAAATCAGATCACGCAATCACCTAGGGTTTTGCCTCTCGCTACTGTTGCGTCGCCAAGTCTTCTCCATCCCGATTGTTGGCGTGCACCGGCGAACGGGAGAGCAGGTCTCCGTAACCGTCGTCCTTTGCGATCCTGCACCGGGAGAGGGCGAATAAGGTTTTTGGGAAGCGCTCTGTGCGACTGCTCGATCGCTTCCTCGTCTTCATCAAGTTCATCGCCACGGCTCGTCTTCCTCGTCGTCAAGTCGGTCTCAGCCGCCGTCGCCAACAACATGACGGTGCTGCATGTCATCGCCGCCTTCTCTACCCAATCCAGAAGGAAACGTACGTACTCTCATCTTAAACTATGTCTTCCATACTAGCTTTCGTAGTCTGCTTGTCTATGATGGATGTTGCTAGTATGATAGATGTTGTGCTTTTGTCTGACTTTATAGACCTGTCTAGATCTTACGTAGACTTGTCTAGTTCATTATACAATCCGTTAATCATACTTATGATTTATGTCTGGATTAATATAAAATTAAAAGTACTAATTTTTCCAACACTACGCTTGTTCGTCCAGCTTCTTTCATAGTGAGTTGAGATATTAACTTGTGAAGCAAATCCTACACCACAACACCCTGTTAATGATATGTTTGAACAACATATGTACCTTGTCAGTTGTAATCTTCTTAATTATACTAGGAATCTGAATAATAATATACTCGCATATGCTCGATCTTTAGTTAGTAGTGATTAGAAATTCAGTGGGACACCCTATATAAATCACCTGGATGATCACGCGATTGAAGTTATCTTTCAGTTCTACATGTTCACATATTTGAAGAGAATAAGAAGTCTAAGAGAAGTTGGAAAGAAAACATTCATGTATGGAAATTATTCACAACATTCATACCTCGGGGAGGTTCTCCAGCGACGGCGGTATATGCCCTGGCAAGGGGATAGTAGGCACACTCTCCACATCCACATCGGACAAAAACTGCACGGGGAATTAACGATAACGACCAGGAAAGTGATGCTAATCACACGTCATAAATGTAAATCTCCAATATTAATTATCTATAGGGTTCGCGCCTAATATACCTTGGGCCGGCGAGACGACGAAGTGCAAGCGACGAAGTCACGGTCAAGTTTTCGGCGGCGGCCTTCCATGGTCCTCGGTGGGGATAGTTTCTGCGATCTCCGGCACCGTGTTGGCCAGCGCCGATTTACAGATCAGGCCAGTGGGGGGATCGTTTCAAGCATGTACCCGACCGGTTTGCGGCCTTAGCTAAGTATGTATGGAACTAGTAATTTGTCCGTGCATTGCAACGAGCATGTCAAAATTATAATGCATGAGACAATAATACGACTTTATCATAATTCATCATCCGAACTAATTAATTAAACGTATAAAAGTAGTAGGTTAAATTATCTCTTATCTCTATAATTTATTAAAGAATGTGGTGTTGTCCGCCCAACTCCTCATTACATTATTCTGCCAAAATGAAAAAATATATCTGAGACATACATAAGGAGTAGAAAAGAAAAAGAAAAAAATAGTTTTTTTTGGAAATTAATTCTGATCGGAAACAGGTATGGAGTCCAATGTAAAATAATTATTAAATAGGCATAGTATACCACAGACGAATTTTTTCACAATCCTAGTGCGTTACAGCCAAATTCGATTTTGTTAGTGTGTTCAAGACGAAGCCGCAGTTTGTTAGTGTGTTCTAGATAATTTTCACTTTAATATTTGATGCCCTCAATGCCATGGCCATCCATTTTCTCCTCTAAATGACATCTCAAAAGACACATACGTGAAGGTGACGGAAGAAGCCGGGTGAAAGTGCATCTAGGCCTCTAATTTTATTTTGATGACTGGCGTTAATACAATTAAGAAGAGACTAATATGTTTATTGAGCATGTGTGTAGATGACTATCTCAAATTGATGAATGAAATATGTTGAAACAAAAAGGGAAAAGGAGATGGTCATTTATCTCAAATTGAAGGTACAAGAACTACTCAAGAATGAAGATTATGGAGTTTTATTTTTATTCCTTGAGTATAGGTAAACCGTACCATTAAGAGGGGTATAATTCATAAATGTGGTAAAGTCAAATGCTCAAAATTTCATATAAACCCACTTGTGTCGTCCTCTGTTTTTACCTTCATCAGTAGTGCTAGTGTCCCTCACCCGCAGTGCCAATCCCACTTCCCAGAGGCGTTGTAACGCCCAGACACTTCTTTACCTTCATCAGTAGTGATGGTCCCATTTGCAGCGTCGGTCTCACCCTTCAGAGAAGGCTATTCTCCCTAGCTTTCTGGTTGTGCCTCGTCTACAGTGCTGATTCGCCTAATTGGCACTGCAAGGCATGACTCCCAAAGAGCCACTCTTTCTGTCTGGCTCTGGCTATAGCTCATCGGCAGTGTCGGTCTTCAGATCGGCAGTGCCGGTCCCCCCCCCCCCCCCACAGAGAGTAGCTTTTCCCCGGGTTCTCTGGCTGACTGCGATCGGCAGTGCCGGTCTGCTCAATCGGCAGTGCTGGTCAAGGTTGTTACAGACCACTTGTCTTCTCTGTGACTGTCTCACTGGCAGTGCCAATAGACTGATCGGCAGTGCTAGTGCGGGCCAATTTCTTGCCTGCAAATCTATGACAGTATGTCGGAAACACTACCGACAGTACCGATGACTCGATCGTCAGTGTCGATGTGGGGTGTCCAGACAGGCCAACGGCTCTTTTTAAACCCTTTGTATAAAAGACTCACACCCCACTTCGTGCCTTCTTCTTGCAACCTGAAAATCATTTGGCACTTTTAAGCTCCACCTCTCCTCACTCTCCCTCTCCAAGTCAAAGTTTCATCCTTTGAGCTAGGGTTTGAGTGAGCCATTATTTCCTAGTGAAAGTAGAGCTCTGGTCACCGACCTAGCTGTAAAAACACCAGCGTCATTTCTACAACCATAAAAAGGTTAAGTTTTCTTGTCCGCAACCATAAAGCTCACTGTAGTCATAACAATAGTAGTAGTTAAATTTTTGCAACCATAAATGATATTTAGTGTAGTAGGCGATGACTAGTCCACGACCAGGAGTCTCCATTCTCTCACCATAAAAATTTGACTTTCATTTTTCATGACCTTAAACCATGACTGGTTGGTGCATGTGACTATAAAATACTAGAAGTTGACTGTCACAATCATAATAACACTAGGACACAATTTTCCGTAACCATAAATTCTAACAATTGACATCAACAATCATAAAATATATAGGTGATTTGTGCAACCATAAAATTCTAACCATAGGCCTTTTCCACAACCATAGATTCTAGAATATGTCGGTTCGGTTGATTCATGCAACATTAAAATTCAAGCCACAGTTATTGATTCAACCATAGAAGCCGAAGCATAATAAATTTCCTTAGTCATATTTGATAACTAACTATAATATTTTTGAGATGCTTAATTGTCACCTTTTTGTATCCTCGCACATTTGGCATAAGATCTCAACGCAACCACCTTCTCCATACCTAGTGCCCAATAGCTTCCATTCGATGGGTCTGGTACAACCAAGATGTGATCTACTAGGAGATTACTCAAAATCCATAAAATGAACAAGAATAGGAATTACGTGAAATGCAATATGATGTGCGGAACTACCTCCTGTTGCACATATAGATAGGGTCCATCACCGTGGTCGTTCTCAGTACTACCACAAAGTCCAATGGAGACATAGTCGTTGCTACTAATCTAGATCCGAGAGATATATAAAAAAGATGGAATGAAATGTATGAAACAAGCAGATCTTATTCTTTTTGTTATAAAAATATATTGGTTGCCGAGAGCACATTGTCATTCTTTTAGGGTCATATGCTCTTTAAAGTCTTACGGTTATGCATTAGAAAAACAAGTTTTATGGTTATGGGATATTATTTATGGTTGTACTATAACTTCTTTATGGTTGCCGGTATTGTATGTAATATATTTATGCTAAAGAATTATTTGCTAGCATTTCATAATTATTCCAAGAAGTAAAATTATAGTTGGTGTCATAGTATATTCATTTGAATGTTATATAATATATTTATGATTTGAGATTGCGACTACACATTTAGCATTATGAGATGGCTCATTTTAGTGGTCACAATTATAATGGTTTATAATGAAATAACATTTATGGTCATGATTGGATACTTTTACTATAGTGACGATATTCTTATGGTTGTGGGTGTCTATTTTTCTAGTCTCTGATTCAAAAAAAAAATGTTATTTGATAAAAATGAAAAAAAAAAACAATTATGATTGTGGGATGGCGTTCTTATGGTCGCGGGTGGGTTGGTTTGATCGTCGGAGATGGGCGGCGCTCCAGTTATTTAACACCGGTGTTGCTAAATAGGAGACATATATATATATATATATATATATATATATATATATATATATATATATATATATATATATATATATATATATATATATATGGAAAATCCATTCTACTCCCAAGTATAGTTATTCCCACGTTGAAAAATCCACCTTGGGTATGTGTTCATACCCATTTATAATTTTGAGTATGTACGTATACTTAAAACAAGATTTTTGAGAGTGATAACTATATATTGTTTTGAATGGTATTCTAGTTATAAGCATATGAATATATATCGTATTTACTACTATATAAAAGTGAGTATATTCTTATATTTCATATATCCTAATAAAAAAAAAGTGGATATGTCCACATACCCTCTAGTATGACTTCATCTTAATTTACAAACCTCAAGTATATAGTAGCTACTCCTGGGAGGCACCGCCGCCTCCTCTATCCCCACCTCTTCTGTCTGTCGTCGCCTCCTCTCACGGCCGCCACCACCACCTCCTCCTCCTCCTAATTCTCCTCCCTCCCTCCCATTGCCGCCTCTTCTCTCGGTCGTCATCACCCTACCGACCATGCAGGCCTTGAGGCTGGATACGGGAGGCATCCCTCGAGGCGCGATGCACGGCGACCTTACTCGTGAGGAAGCGCAGCGCACGGCGTGAAAGGATTGAGTGATCAAGAAGGAAGGGGGGGGGGGGGGAGGGGGTGAATCAAGAACTTGCTATATGTACCAAATTCATCAATTCCTCAAAATCGACCACTCAAAACAACTCCTTACAATTCTAGTGGTGATCACACTAACAACAAAATGAACCTATAAAAGGAACAAAAACCTAATCATACTAGTAAATCACACAAGATAATATAACTCTTATACAAGCTAGTAGTCAAATATACGCGAACGCACACACTTAGCTAACAAGGAGTCCTACATATGCAAGGCTACTAAATCAAGTACAAAGTAAGCAAACAAGCATGAGTAGCTAATACATACTAGGACGATCAATCAAGCCAAAGCAATTCCTATACATGCTAGTGATCAAGTATGAAAGCTAAACACTACTAACAAGTAAATAAGCCTATTCATGCAATTCTACTAGGTAGTCAACTAGAGCAAGTCAAACACACATGCATGAATAGCCTGGTATGTAAATGCGGAAAGTAAAACATCATAATAAAGAGTGGATTAAAGAATACTCATATTTTTTTCCGAGGTCTCAAAAGGATGACACTTTTCCCTACTCCTCGTTGGACCACTCCTGTCGGAGTACAGGTCCCTTCTGCCTCCAAGTGGAGTTCTCGCACACGAGCCCGTAATCACTCCTGGAGTGAAGATACGGTTACATCACTGCTGTCATTAAGGCACAAGCTCACCTCCCTCAAGAACTTGCCAGAATCCCCGAGCCGACATCGGCGCTCACTAGCGATGCCGCTTTCACCGGTGGGTTCAAACCGGATACAAATATGTGACGACCTTTACAACCGATCATGATAGACTCGATCACTGATACTTAACCAGTTTAGATCTCACTGTAAACCAAGAGTAACAATCTAGATCATACCCTAAGAACATTCTAGCCTTTGATGTGTATAGATGCTCAAGTTACTCTCACTAGCACTCTTAAGATATCCAATATCCTCTCCTAGTGCTCTTCTCTTTTCCTCTTGGCTCTCACAAAATGCTCCAAGCTATTCTACTGGGCAAGAGAGGTCTCCAAGACCCAACAACAAAGTTATATAGGCATCTAACCTCTAATTAGCCGTTGCTCCACGAAATCACCATTCTGGACTTGCTGACTGGACTGTACAACCACTGTCAGACCGGACCGTCTGGTCTCTTTGTAACGGCTCTCCAGAATTGACAGCTTCACTGTGCTTGGACAATTTCCTTACTGACCGGACCGTTCGGTCAGTAGACCGGACCGTCCAGTCACTTCTTTCTCTCTCCATCAGAGAGCATCCAAAACTATGCCCTTATGTTTCAGCTCTCATCCATATAGACCAGACCATCCGGTCTGCTGACCGTACCGTTGGTCAGTATGGGTCTTCATGCAAACAGACTTGTCGCACACTGTTCTTTGATATCCTAGTAGCCATACAGTCCGGTCTTCACAGACCCCTCTGTCTGGTCACTTTGTCCAGAAGCTAAAATTTCTAGTCCTCGCTTGACTTTGTTTCCTGGCTTCTCCGAAAGCTCCTTGGCTTCTCCACTGTCACCTACTACCTATGATTTCACTGAGCATCCATACACATCATCGGCTAGCATAACCTAAGAGACATGACCTAGACCCCCTTGATAGTCCGGTTTTTCCTATGAACTCAAAGCCCTAACAACGAGACAAGTTTTCAACACTTGCTCCATAGCTTGTCATTAGCCTTATCCATCTCCATCAACCCTTGTACTTTATCAAGCTCATCAAGCCTCCATGCTTATGGTCATTGTCATTCATTGTTAAGAGAACCATCTATAATTATCATAGAGTAGAAAAATGTTTCTACATACACAACACTCGTGTAGATATTAGTCACATTTTATGTTTATCATTCATCACCAAAATATTCATACCTTAGAGTAATCTCAATGGTCATTATCCTTACACGGCGGCCTTACCCGCGAGGTCGGCGGTGGGCGATGATGGATCTGGCCATGCGGCGGCTAGATCTGGAAGGCATAGAGGCATGCGGAGTTGAACCCTCAACGGCGATGGCTCCGACCTCCATGGCGGCGGTCATGGCTCCCAGGTGGCTCCGACCTCCACGATGGTCAGATCCCGGACTCCTAGAGGCGGGCAGAGCTCAACCATTGACGACGGCGACTCGGGCCTCCACAGTGGTGTAGAGGCGGGCTTTGGGAGTAGCGTCGATGGATCTGGCCTCCTCTCCCTCTCCTCATTCAGCAGATCCGACCTCCTCCTTCACGGCAGCGGGCGAAGGCGGCGGCCTAGGGTGGCACGGCGGCGGATCCGACCGGAGGGTGACGGGCATGAGCACCTATCGGCAGATCCACATCGGGCTTGTCACGGGCCGGGTGAGGTTTTTTTATTTTCAAATCCAATGGTTATAACGGCGGTTTGTTCCAACATGAGATTGTCTGTTGTTTTAAATGTTTTATTTTTAGCTACAGAACATAGCGGTGGCTATCTATATCTGTTGCTACAGTTTATTTCGCACCGCCGCTAGAGGCATCTTCTGTGATAGTGTGAGTTCCAAATTGCCTTGAATAAAGGCCGCGGGAGAGCCCATTTCCTTGAAGCAAAATTATTATAACTAAGAAAAAAAAGTCAATATTGGCCGCCCGTGTCGCAAACAAGAAAGCGAATTTTCTGGGTGCCCGTGTCCTTGTCGCTCTACAGCCAAAGGGATATCTCCCACCACATGCATGACCGAGATCCTCGCACGGTCACCTCGGACGCTTCATGCTGGTGTGCCATGCACGTCGCCCCTTTTCTCTGTATCCACGAAACCTGATCCTTTTCCCAACATTCACGAAACACGGATCGTCATGAGAGATGCATCTGAGTGTGGCTACATACAGTGCAAGAAAACGAAGATGCTAACCAAAGCTATAAAAAGCTACTAGCTAGTTTGCTGCTCTTCCATAACAGCGAAACCATCAACCCCCTGATACTAGCTAGCCAGCCACTGCCCATCATCACTACTAAAAAATCTGTCATTTTGGTCAAAGCCTAGGCATCAAAAGAAAGAAAGAAAACACCGATGGATGCCTCCTCCGTGCAGACGGAGCACCACAGTGGAGGCACCACAAGCCATCCTCGCAGCATCAAGAACAGGCGGCGGCCCCTCCTCGGCCACCTCAACGTCCAGGTCCCCGCCGTCGGCAACGCCAGCATCTTCCACCCTTCTCCGAAGTCCTCTTCACACGCCGACCGGCCGGCTTCACCTTCTCTGCTCCGGTCGCCATCAGCATGGATCCGAGCCAGCTTTGGGTCGAGCAAGCACATGCACACACCCCGCCCGCCAAAGAACTTCTGCTACGACGCACGCAGCTACGCCCAGAACTTTGACGAAGGCGGCAGTGAGGAGGATATGCTCATGTACCGGTGCTTGTCGCCCAGGTTACCCACGTCGCCGCGGCCGGCCTCGCAGTCGCGTCCGGTGGACACCAGCGGCAGGGATGGCAATGGAACGGAATCAGCTGCTTGAGAAACAAAGCTTGATTCTAACTGAACCCATCAAAGCGTTCTATGTTATTGTCGGCCGTTGGTGCATCGAGAAAATCAACGGCATCATCAGGTGTAGTGTTGTTGATTTTGTTTTTGAAATTTCCTGATTACTTATTTTTCAGTTGTACTCTCCTTTTATTATTTTAACTAGTTGGATGCCCGTGTGATACCACGGACAAAAATCCTACTGACACAAATGGAATGATAAAACTGGTCATATTTATAGTTGCACTAATGAAACTTTTTACTCCTCCGGTCTGATTTTCTTGTCTTTTTAGACAAAGAGATTAGCCTAAAAGTGAGCTAATTTTGCTTGTCTGAACGACACTAATAAAAAAAACGGAGGAGTATTCTAGTGTAAGACATGTTTCTAAGTTTATTGCTATTATTAAAACTATACATATAGACCTGCCATGTGAACCAAAATCCATTTATGCGCAAATTAAAGTTATGCATTCGGACTCAACTTGATTTCCATGGCATGCACAACGTTGTAGACCACAAAAGCAAAAGTCAGTTTGACATCACAACTGACGGTGAAAAAGTCAACAAGATGAACAAAACAGATCTTTCGAAAAAAAGAAGATGAACAAAACATGGAGCCAATCTACATACTTACGAGTTACGACAGTTCAAAACACACACGATAGTAGTACTTCAGCTCTAAGTACCTGTCTACAACTCGATAAACTTACCAAATAGTAACATTCAGAGCAGAATTGAGGTGCACAGGAACAGATGACACAACTTGCAACTGCTACTCTGCTATGGTGCTAGCTTTGAAACCTCAGCTCTCTACCACTCTCGTCCTGTCCCGTGTGCTGAGTAAAGAACAAACAATCAAACATGACGGGCTGTCCCTATATATGCTGCAGCCGCCTCTCTCTCGATGTGACTCACACACGGTACATAAGCTTCCTTGGAGAAGCTTCCACCATATCACAAGAGCAATGAGTGGAGAAATTGTAGCAGCAGCAGCAAATAGATGAGAGAACAAGCTTCACAAGCGATGATTAGCGTAGCATGCCAGCGGCGCAGGGAGCGCTGTAGCGGGAGCAAGGCAGGAGTTGAGCAGCAGAAGAAGATCGTGGTCTTCGACCGCGATCCAAATCAACGGTGGCAGAGCTCCTTGAGTACGCAGCCTGCTCGGTCCTCACTGCCACGGGGCTCGACACCACGCCGGCCGTCTTCGTGTCCTCCTCACCCTCCACCCCCCACCAACTTGCACTACCAGCAGTCAGTGCGAGAGGAAGGCTTTGCTGCCGTCATGGCCACCCTCGGAGGACACTACGGGAAACTGGGCCTAGGTACTCAGCAAAGGCGAAAAAGCACTCGACAAAAGCATTGCACATGGACTACTTGCTGGGTCATTTTAACATAAGGAAGTTAGAGCAACTCCAACCCTTCCCCTATAATCCTATCACCTAAAAGAGGTTAAAGGGGATCCCTCCAACCCAATTTCTAAATTATAGATGATGGTATTATAGCAGTTCATCTATTCCATCACCTAAAAGAGTAGTGTCCATTATTTAGGTGAGGGAAGGTGATCCCCTCCATAAAAGAAATGGTGGAATAGATTTAGGTGATCATCTAACTAAGGAGATGTGAAAGGAAAACTGATAAAGAAGTTTTTTTCATCCCCATTCCCTATATGATAGATTTTTATGTTTAGGTGATAGGAAAGGGGAAGGGTTGGAGTTGCTCTTATGCCTGACACAATGTAGTGGAATGCTAGAGTTTCCATGCACGGTTGACCATTTAATGGCTTTCCCTAAGAAAGAAAAGGTTTTTAGTGACGTTTCTACTTTCTAGACTGGCATTAGTGATGCGTAAAAGCTTCCACATCACTAATGACTCTTTAGTGACGTGTTTTAGTCTAGACGCGTCACTAATATGTGACTCATTAGTAACACGTCTCAACCAACACGTGTCATCAATGTTAGAGATATTAGTCACGGCAACACGTGTCACTAATAATGAAATAAAAAAATAAAAAATACACATGCATGATTCAAATTAATTAAAAACTACATAGGTAATATTAAATGTGCCAGTAATTCAAAAAAATAAAATAAAGAACTGATGAAACTTAGCAAAAGTATCCTACAGTAACAAAAGAGGATGCATCAAAATTTTAGTTAGACCATTTGTCACTCTAAAAGTTTCCAAGAAGAAATAAACTGAACCAGGTGCATGCTCAAATTTACGCAAACAGTTAGATCAAAATCACCAGCAATCAAATATAGCGTACAACACATGCATGGCTACTGTTTAGGACGTGGTAAGAGCAATTTGACAATAAAAAGACATGAAAGAAAAATAACTTGTCCTCATTCTCAGATGCATTCCTATAAAAGAACGCATAAACATGTAGACACTCAATATGACATCAGGTTCTAACTGCCCATCTGCTTAGTTCTCATCATCGAGAATCATCGAGAGATAACAAAAAAAAAAATTGACAAAGTGACATACTAATATGGATAGAAACATTTACAGACCTGTTCCACAGTAGCAGAGAACATTCACAAGGTTATAATGTTATAAACATTTACAAAGCGACAATGTTAGTTCATGAGCACTTCAGAACAAAGATAATGTATCAGTTATGAAGAATTGTAGAAAGGCGTTCGCGTCAGTTTGGAACTTTGGTTCGATGCTGCTCGAGTGCCAGCCCCTCGAGCAGCATCTCCAGGTCCTCCTCGATTGCTCGCAGCGCGCGGCCATCGTGGAATCAACAACCTGCACCATAGCAACCCAGGAGTGAGCGAATCGAATTTGATGGTATCCACGACAGAGAAGAGATCCGAGAGAGAAGCGAATCGAATCAACAGCATAAAGAAAGAGATCGATCTGAGGAAAAAGCGCTTCGTAATCGAAACCAACGTACTCGTCGCTTTTCTTTAGACCAAGAGCTTTCCTCTAATTAGGATTACAATATCCTGCAAACATACTCTCAGGAAAGTTGGAATCTCACTAGACCACATAATTCTTTAAGCATAAATGAGTAGCAAAGTTAGACCCTGTTTATTTCAGCTTATAATCCACTTAGATTAATTTTAGGGCCTGTTTGTTTTAGATTATAATCTTTCTAGATTATATAATCTAGTTTAAATAATCTAGTTAGTAAACAAACAGGCCAGATTATTGAATAGATTATATAATCCTGAAGGTCAGATTATGATAATCTCATAATCTCCTCAATATGAGTTTATTTTAGATTATTTTGATAAATGATCTATTGTCTCTAATTTTTTTATAGAAATTACCCACCATGCCACTGGTTATGTACATACTCATTTGTTGTTTTTTTTTCATCTTCTTCCTCATCTATTTTTCCTCTCGTCTGCTATGAGGGAGGAGGGAGCCCACGAGACAAGCGCGGCTGGCCGGCGGGGAGGGCCGCCCGACAACGGTCACGGGAAGGCGTCGGAGGGGAGGCGTGCTATGCGCGCGGTGGCGGCCGGAGGAGAGGCGGGCTGTGCGTGTGGCGGCGACCGGTGCGGCGGTGGGAGGCGGGCTCGCGACGGCGGGGAGGTGGGCTCGTGGCGGCGATCGTGGGCAGGCGAGTTCGTGCGGGGAGGCAAGCTCACGACAGCGGGGAGGTGAATTGCACGTGCGACGAGGAGGCGGCGGTCGCGAGCAGGCAGGCTGCACATGCGGCGGCGGCGGGGAGATGGGCTCGCGAAAGCAGAGAGGCAGGCTGCGCGCGCGGCGGCGGTGGGGAGGCGAGCAGTGCGCCCGAGAGGGAGACGAGCTCGTGATGGCAGGGAGGCGGGATCGTGGTGGCGGTCACGGGCAGGCGAGCTGCACGCGCGGCGGCAGCGGGGAGGCAGGCTCGCGGCGGCGGGCAGAGGGACGCCGGAGAGGCGGTCGAGCGGAAGGCGGTGGCTGCGGTTGTTGGGCTGGCGATGATGTCAGTGAGATTGGAAGAGATTTTTTTAAAAGGAAATTGGAAGAGAAGCACATGGAAGAAGAAAAGACCAAGGGCATTGTTGTCTTTTTACATCAAAAATAAATAATCTAAGTACTAATAATCTGGATAAACAAACACTTCCATTTAGATTATATAATCAATATTATATAATCCACATTATATAATCTAATAGTATAATCCAGATTATATAATCTGACTGGAAAACAAACAGGCACTTAATCTAGTAGGTAAACAAATAAGTAGATTATTATACCAGATTAATTAATGTAGAGAGTAGATTATTATAATCCAATAATCTGCTATAGATGTGCTTATTTTGGATTATTTTAGAGAAAGACTCATTATCCATGTTAAGTTGGTCTTCTTATATCAAAAACAACTTGATCTAGTTTAAATAATCTAGTGAAACAAACACCTCCTCTATATTAATTAATCTAACTTAAATAATTTAGATTAAATAATCTAATACTATAATCTAGATTAATTAAACAAACCGCCCCTTAGCATCTCGTTTTGCATGAACCCCGCTCGTTCTGCTCCGGTGTCCCCTCCGAAATCTTGGTACGTGCCTGCCGGTTCCTAATAGACGTGCACGTGCATTTATTTTTCAAGAGAGAAATGGATATACACACTGGTTTCTATTTCGGCCTCATCCTGGTTGATTGTCTAATGAAATCAATTAATTATGGTAAAAAAGAAAAAGAGAGGCAATAGCGTCGTACAGTATTTCCAAGTACACTGAACATGGCAGATAACTTTTCAGGAATGTTAGACCATTTGTGGGACGGATGTGGCTGTGGATAGTAATTCCCACAAAGGGATAGCACCGGTGTACCACACGACACAAGCATACCAATGATGTTTCCTAGTGTCATCCCAGTATGACAGTGTCACAGAAACGAAAAAAAAATTCAGTTTGTAATTGATCAGAAAGGATGAACAAGCGAATCGAATCAACAGCATTACCAAAAAAAAAATTTCACACGACACAAAGCATACCAATGATGTTATCTGAACCTCATATCATCTTTATATAGGTGCAAATCAACTGCTCAAAAAGAGTGCAGACCTAGCCAGCATATCACATTTCACATAACGGGAATCTCTTTCTGGCTGGAAATTGCAAATCTATCGCGTACTACTGCCGAAGTACAATAGGATAGGTGCTAACAAGATGAACAAGTAATCCACTTAAGCAAGAACCAATGACTAATTAGATGAACAAAGAATTCTCTTAAGCAATAAACATGATCAATCACCTATCATTGTAAGGATTCGATCCACAGGAGCAGAATCCTAACACTGCAACAAGCAACCGATCAACTGCAGATAGTTCCAAACTACAGGCAGGTCAAAAAGCTTGCGGAGTCACGTGATCCGGCCTGGCCGGCCAAGAAAGATCCACAAGGAAATGATCACGCACGAAGGCGACTTTGCTGACGAATCGAACGACTGAATCCTGCAAATTCAGGGGACACGAGACCTTCTCAGTCGGTGCCGCCGCTGGAGCCGAACGCCGCCTTGCTCGCGGCTGTGGTCGCGTCGACGAGGTCCACCGCCTTCGACAGCGCCAGGCTGACCTCCATGACGCCGTTGAGCCGCTCGGAGAGGCAGGGGCTCTGCTCCCACGGGACGGCATCCTCGCCGCCGCCGCCGCTCTCGTCCTTCAAGACCCGCAAGAGCGCCGCCGCGCCCAGGTGGCCGCGGGCGGCCTCCACCCTGTCGTGTGCGCCGATGGCGAGCGCCTCGGCCTTCTCCATCCACTCCATGGCGCCCTGCACGTCGGGGTCCCCGCCCAGGTCGTCGTCGGCGGACTCGGGCGCCGCCTCACCCCGGCGCGCGATGAGGCGCGCCGCGCCCATGTTCGCGAGGGCGAGCCCCAGCTCCACCCCCGCGTCCTCGAGCTTGCGCTGCGCGGCCTCCTCCGCGCAGGGCGGCGGCTGCCGGTCGCCGCCCGACTCCAGCAGGTCGGCGCTCAAGGCGTCGAACGTCCGGTGGGCGCTGCGGCAGAGCGCGTCCGCCATGACCACCCGCCCCTGGAACAGCACCTTCCGCGAGGGCTCCAATTCGATGTCCATGTCCACCTCCATCTCGCCGCGTCTCTTTGCTCGCGCTCGCTGCGTGCTCGTTTCTGAAGTCGCCGGAGCGCGGCGGCCTGATAAATAGCCGCAATCCAAGAAACCAGCGTTAATAGAATCCACCTGTCAGTTCGTGACCATCTTGATGACAAGTGGGGTTCCAAACTATATGGCCCCACATTTCCCAAGAATGACGGTTCCCCGTGAGTTACCTACCACGCCGGTGTAAATCAGCCTGTGAGAGGAGTTACGGCGTTTGCACGGTAATTTTCTGCGGCTTTCGGCGCAAGGATCCCCGTAATTAACAACCCCGGTGGCGCCGCGTCCGTATAAATACAGCCGCCGCCTTCCTGCCTGCGCACGCCGCCCGCCCACCGCCGTTACGCACAAGCAGGGATGGAGAGCGCGCGCGCCCTCGCGGAAATGGAGAAGCAGCGGCTGATGGATCTGGCGCGGGCGGTGCCGGAGGCCCTCCTGCACGTCGGCACCACGGAGACGGTCTTCGCGAGCATCAAGGCCGCCCGCGACCTGCTCGACGAGGACAAGTGGGGCAGCTACGACGACGCCGACTACCCCGAGTCGCCGCCGTCAAGTAGTGCGGGAGGCAGCGGTCGCGGCGTCGGCGGCGCGCCCTTGCGCAGCACGTGCGGCTTCCTCGCCGGCATCCGGTACGACGACAGGCCCCCCGCCTCCGATTTCTCGTACGACTACGCGTGCGCCGCCCCCTACTTCCCGGCCGAGGACCTCCAGGACGGCGACGCGGCCGCCGACCCCGGCTTCTCGTTCTCGGGCGACCTCCGAGACGACGACGCGGTCCCCGTCCCCGGCTTCTCGTTCTCGGCCGACCTCGAAGACGACGACGCGGCCCCCGCCTCCGACTCGTCGCCCGACCCCCGGTACGCCGCCGACGCCTCCGGCCCCGACTACTGGGCAAACCTCCTCGCCGCGGCGCTGGCACCCGAGGGGCAGTTCCCGGACGCCTACCGAGAGATCACGCGCCTCGTCTCGCTCCACGGGGAGGCCGGCCACGTCCTCTTCGTCTGCGCCGCGCGCCTCGGAATCCAACCAGGCGCTGGGCCCGCCCTCGCCGGCCAACTCGACGGCGACGCGGCAGGCATCGGCCTCCTCCGATTCGACGGCGACTCGGCGTGGAAGCGATGGGGCGACCTCCGGGCGTCCGTCGTCCGCCACGCCCACGACGCGCTGCTGAGGCTGAAGGCCGCCGCGTCGGCGGTCGCGGCGGCTGAGGACTTTGTCCGCTGGCGGTCCCTCGAGTCCCCGGGCCGGAACGAGTGGTCGGCGGCGGCGAGGCGGCTCGTGGGAGACGCCAGGCGCGGCCTCGACGAGGCGAAGGAATCGGTGAGACTGATGCGGGATGCCGTGGTGCGCGAGTACTTCGAGACCTGGGTGATCCTGAATCGCGCGTAGCTGGAATGCTAAAAGCGAATCTCTGACAGCCCAGCTGCCTCTGCTTGTTTCCTGCTCGCATTGTGCTTTCCGAGCTTTTGGTGGTCGTAGAGAACTTTCGATGGATTTTTTTTTTGTTGTTGTTGTTGCTGTGAGTGCGAATAAACATGTGAACCATTGATCAGCTTAGGTGAAAGTGGACTAATCAACACTTGTCAGTAAGCTTTTGAGACGAGATGGTGCTGTTACATTTTAAGACAGTAGCAGTGTAAATAATCCATCTCTCTGGTTTCAGTAAAATCCTTGATGGTTTGCATCTGTCAATGTTGTTTTCACCTGTCTTCTGAATGATATGCCAGTTCTTTTACCCATTTCATTTTGGGCTTATTGCAAGATGACTGAGTGTCTGATTTATGTTCAGTTTATCATATCAGTGTGGATTGGTTTTTCTTGGTCAAGCAGGCTCACCACGCCTTGTGAACAGCTTAACTGTAGGCCTTTAAGTACACATACATAGTTCATTAACTGCACCGCATTTTTGTACAGATGATACGTTTTGATCAATATTTCTGGATTACGTACTGTCCTTGTTTGCAATTTCTGCCTCCTCTTGTTGTTCTAGTCTCCAATGCAGGTAAAATGCAGTATATTCGCTACATCATCAGGCCAGCAGTTCTCTTCTGCCTTATTCCAACACATTAGTCCACTTTCTTGCTGTCATTTGATGGCATGCCGATCTAATGCAGCGAATTCTGTATGCTATAGAAATAGAAGCCTCGATTTGTCATAGAACCATCCATTGTATTTGATGCCGGTGCGCCGACATTCTGCTGACTCTGAAGGGTTGACACCCTGCAACCTGTCCAAAACAGTCGTGGCAGCCACGAACTCACCAGTCAACTGTGTACCAGCAGCGAATCACTCCACTCCTCGCCCTTGACTCCCTATATAAACAAAAGAACTCTGAACCTCTCATCTCCATTCAAACAAATTTATTTCTAATTCGTACCCTTGATCTCCTGCTCCTACCGTATCAGCTCATCGACGAGAGTTGAGGAGCATGGAAGGTAACAAGCAGCTGCTGGGATTGGACGCAGGCGAGAGGTCCAGGACGAGGGCGCACCCATGGATCAAGGCCGCCGCGCACTGCTCCCTCTGCTTCGTCGTCGGCGCCCTCGCCGCGCTCGCGCCACTGGTCGCCACCGGCGCCCCGTCGGCAGGAACCATCCGCGCCACGTTCCTCAGTTCGTGGAGCAACGCCCAGCAAGAAGGAGCGGCGCCGCCTCCTCTCCCTGACATTGGTCTCCTGCTGATCGTCACCGTCACGCGGCCGGACGGCGGCATGGAGCAGGACGCGTCGCTGGCGCGGCTCGCGCACACGCTGCGCCACGTGGCGCCACCGCTGCTCTGGATCGTGGTCGGGGAGGAGAACCGGACGGCCACGGCGAGGGCGGTCCACGTGCTGCACGGCACCGGGATCATGTTCCGGCACCTCGCCTACGACACCAGTAACCTCACCGACGCCGACACCGGTGACGAGGATGAGTACCAGAGGAACCTGGCGCTGAGGCACATTGAGCGGCACCGGCTGAACGGTGTCGTCCATTTCGCCGGCGCTTCTGCCGTCTATGACCTCCGCTTCTTTCAGGAGCTCAGACGAACGCGGTGCGTCTCCTCCTTCCTTTTCTAGTTTTTATCTCGTGCTATCTTTTGCAGTAACACATATCCAGCACACTAGAGTTAGAATAGTTCTATGTAAAACCGAACACGCCGATTGAACAAAATGCAGCAGAACTAACGTCCACTGTCCATTGTATGTTCCAGAGGCCTCGCAGCATGGCCCGTAGCAACAATCTCGGCAGCGGACCAGAGGGTAACGGTCGAGGGACCAACATGCAACTCATCGCAAATCACAGGCTGGTACACAGAGGATTCAAGCACTAACGCGACAGAAAGAACTCCCACGGCCACAGCAGATACCAGTGCAGGCAGCAAGAACTCCAGCTCAGAACCTCCCAAAATCAACATCTCCGGGTTTGGGTTCAGGAGCTCGATGCTGTGGGATTCAGAACGATCACCCGTCAGATGGAACTCAACAGAAAGTGCAACTCAGGTTTGTCACAAGAGCCACGCAACAATCACATTTTACACTTGTTAGACTTCAAACCTGAAGATGGCATCACCTGATGCTGATGAAAAATTGTGGTGGTTTCAGGACTTCATCCAGTTTATACAACAAACGACGACCACAGATGAAATCAAGCTGATGACCTTCCCATGCGACTGTTTTGAGTCACAGGAAATGAACTCGAATGATTGAAGAACAGGAGACTCAGCAGAAGCAAAATTTAACAGATACAGAGGGCGATCTCCTGACATGAGGCCCATTAGATATCAAAGAAGCATGTATAGCCAGCTATAGGCACCAAAATAGAGTTCACATATGACCTTCATCCTGTAAATTATCCTTACCGAACAAGGAGGCACAACTGAGATTCGAGTATTTAAGCGTGAACAGACGATCTATACTCTAAAATGCTACAGTGTCCTAGATCCATTTGTTTTTCAAGAAGGTGACTGAGCACGCATTTCATGAAGCACAAAAGGAAAACTTTGTTCTAGGTGAAGCTCAACATGAGCTCCATCTAGTTCCACGCCAGCAAGTACGGTATCAGCCTATAACAAGAGTTACATTTAGTGACCACAACCTACAACTACCGCCCTTTATGTTCCTATCCATTTGTGAACCAATGCGACAGGTGTTTGCATTGTCCTGTTTCAACTCTAATTTCCAAGATTAGGCCTGATGGTTGCTGGCTTTTGTTGCACACCTGATCATTTCTTTCCTCCCACAGCCGCCAGGTGAAGAACTACCATGGAGTCCAAAAATTTTAGTGACATAACATGGATTGCATCTATTCTTCTAATGCTCGATCTGGATATACAAGACTATCATTTCACTGGGGGAGCACATACGTGTTATCTAATCAAAAGGCTGATCCACCTCCTTTTGTCTTCCCCATCAATACATCCTTTGCCTCGTTGATCTTTGAAGCAAGGTAATGACTCCCCCCTGCATCAGGGTGATTGGCAACCATGACCTTCTTATGTGCCTCTTTAACCTTCTCAGCAATGGCACTTTCCCTGGAAGCATAAAAAGAAAAAAACAGAGAGCTCAACAAAAGGGGATACAAATGCAACATGTCAAATTACAATTTATGACTATGTAATAAAAAAATGATTAATCACAATTCATTGACACTTCTCCACACAAGAATTATTGATTTGACATGTACCATACAGAAAATAAAAACCCTTCTATAGTTCTATATAGATATATTTATTATTAGAGCACATGTATTTTTTGTTGTAAAGAGGAAAATACAGCATATTTTTTGTTGTAAAGAGGAAAATACAGCATATTTTATGTTGTAAAGAGGAAAATACAGCGGTACAAGGAGATTTTGAATTTTTTAACAGGGAACATCTAGTTAACAGCTATATGTAATTGAGGTATGAGTACAAACTCGTTACAGGACACATCAGATGTCTATCTCAAACACCAACCAGGTATGTTGACACTGATAGACAACATAAGGGGTGGATCTACCAATCAATACCCATATAGCTAACCATTTTGAAGTTATAATTTCATATCCAAGGGCAAATTGTGAAAAATAAACTTAGATGTAGCTGCTGCGGCGATGATTGGAATGATGACATGCCAACCTTGTCCAAGCATATCCACATGTTCTCAAGAGATGAATAATTCATAATATACCTTCATACATAAGTCATGCGATTCTGTCTCTAAAAAGTAAAAGTGTTGACCAATTCCCTTGTCATGAGTGCAAACAAGTTACTACTTATGAATCAGACTTACCCTAGATACATTCTCACCCCACTCCATGTTCTATTGTTTCACTCCAGGATATTGTCTCTCTAGTCACATTAGCTCCAATCATTGCTGCAGGTTCCACAGTGGGTATTGGAGCCCTATCTTCTATGAAATTTCTAAATGATGGAATCTTGCATAAAAAATTGTAACTGTCCAAAGTGGTCATTGCAGCCACTCTTACAATACGTACCCATCAGAAATATTCTATATTTCAATATTTGAAAAGGATAGAGTTCAACTGACTTAATTTAAATCTACTCATTTGGAAAATAATAAGTGCCTTAAATAAATTATTTCTTATGGTACATTTGTAGTTGTAGCTATAACTCCTAAGTGCATTCTGGTGGTTCAATTTGCAGTGCTAACTTATAGCTTTTGTTCATGATGCCCGGTAACCCTTTCAGTTATTAGTAATTACCACATGATGAATGGATGAAATCTCCCAATGGGGAAGATGGCAGGTAGTGAGGAGCCAAGGATTAACCCTTAGCATGTGTGTGTGTATGTTCCTTTTCTATCGTCCATTAACATTACTAAACCCAAAGCGTTGCCATAAGATGATATCAGCTTAAAACAACTAAGATGGCATTGAATGAAGCAAGAAAATTTATTGTAAGAGAAACAAATACAATAATAGCTATCATAAAGATATTATGCTTTTATTGCAATATGCACCTGACACCCAGGATTAAAGCAGCTTCTCTTTGAGTCATCGTAGGTTGGAAGCCGCCTTCATAGAATTTGCGCATCCTAGGCACTACGGGCCTTGCCTTATAAGCCTGCCAAGCTTGGATGGTATATCTACCAGCAAGAGCAGTTGCAGCGACTGCGAGCCCTGCTATGAGTGGTGCAACCTGTAAAAATTAATACGAGTAAATAGCAACAACTGTAACATTGCCATACCAATCTTGAGCTTCTTTAGCACTTTCTTTATCAGTGCATTAATATAAAACTGAATAAATAGACTGCCAAATCACTAGAAGGTCGGCAAATAGAGGAGCATCTACTGATAAGACACATGAAAAACAAAAGGCAACAAGAGATGATAGCCCAACATAAAGGCTACAGCACTATTGTAATATATGGTAAACATAGCAAATGGAGTCAGCGTTATAGTTACGACTGCAGGCCAATGAACTCAAATACCATTTCCCCGCAAAATCCCCACAACAGTAACCAGCAATACAGTTTGCTTTAGTCTTAAAGGGAATGCAAAAAAAAAAAAATGCTGGAAATTTATTAGTCTAGTTCCATAAGGGAATGATAACTGTCCAGCAAATGACCCAGAGATATGTGTATCAACGAAATTTTCCATTTTAGTACCATCTAGTCATGCTATCAAACCTGCATAGTGTATACCACTACATTTCACATTTTTATTTCAAGAAAAAATCGTTCCAATAGAAAAGATTCAGCACTAATTAATCCTGTCACTACAGAAAATAACTTTTGATGTTTCAATGGCCTCAAATATACTAGTTAAAGTTTCCACCTTGCTCCTATTCAGGACGCTACACCCACAAAACTTCACCCAACTTTGACATATGCAATCATAAACGCCCCACAAAGTAGAGAATTTGAGTACTTACCATCTCCAACCACGAGCTGGTCCAACGGAATGGGCAACGAGGACAGGGGCGGACCCAGTATCTGACATGGTGTACACCCGATAATTTTTGCAAAAAAAAAAGTCGAAGTTAGTAGGCACAATACATGTCAACACTTGCGATTGAGCTAGATCCGAGTGCAGATACTAGTTCATACTCCAGTTCTAGGATGCACCCAGCAACTAGGAAAGAGAAAAGGCGGGGCACCTGGTGGGTGCCCGTTGCCGGCGGAGGGTGTCGCTCACTGCTCGCCCTCGCCGAGTCCGCGCCGCCACGAGGAAGAGACAGAAAGGGGCAGAGTCGCAGAGAGATATGAATGGTGGAAAGAAAAAAGAAAAGAAAAGCATGATGAAGTGTAGAATGCAGCGAAAACTTATGTGGGCCTAGCTCGATTGGGCCGAGTTAAAATCATGGGCCTATTGTATTATCCGGCCTGCTGGACTCCATCAACAAGAACTCGAAGCCGCTTTGTCGTCGTCGTCGTCGTCTTCGCGAACGCTTCACGGCTAAGGAAGAAACAGCCAACGTCTCCAGCAGTCCAGCTTGTCCTCACGCATCACGCGTTTCCTCCGCCTTATTTTAGGTCAGTCGCCTCCCCGTCCTCCTCCCCAAGTCCGTCTCCTTCCCCCCTCGCTCACGCCGACCTCGGTTTAGCATTTTTGTCAGCTTGTCCTCCCTCCACACCTGTCTCCGCCTATCGCCATGGGCGCCGCCGCCAACCATGAGGAAGAGTCCAGCCCCCTTCTCCCCGCGGAGGCCGCGGCCGAGAAGCTGCCGCCGGCTCCAGCTCCGGCTCCAGAGGCCACCAAGTATTGCGCCGATGGGGTCCCGGTTGTGATGGGCGAGCCGGTGGCGGCCCACACCGTCGGCGGCGTCCCTCGGGAGAGCTGGAACTCGGGCATCCTCTCCTGCCTCGGCCGCAACGACGAGTTCTGCAGCAGCGACCTCGAAGTGTGTATGTACCCCTTCTTGATCTCAGATCAAATCCTCTCTGTTCTTCGCGCTCTTAATCTTCTGGAGATGTTCGTGGTTCGCGTTTGGGGATCTCGAGGAGGAATAGGTGCTTGCACTAATTCGAATTAGCGAAATGGTTAGATTATTTAGGAGTTTTAGGTGATTGTGGCAATGAGGGGCCTATTTGATGTGCGATCGTTACATCTTGACTTATATTAGCTGAATTTTGTACACAATACTGCTGAATAGAAATTAGGAGTAATCAAATTATGATGCTGAAAATTACTGCCAAATTTAATTGCCATGGTTATCAATGCCAAGTATAGAATGATGGCACAACAAGGCCTAAAAGTTATGAATGAATCTAGATATCATTCATGCTATACAACTCAACCTAGGGGTTCCCTGTCTTGTTAAAGCGGTCTGTTCTAGTTGTTGAATCCTTCAAAGGTGATATGGGTGCTGGACTTCGTACGATTCATTTCAGGATTAAGCCGGTTTAATTAACCAGACTTTGATGTACTTTATGTAATTTTAACTAAAGGAATCTGCAAATAACTGCTCCCTACCTCAAATTTGGTACCATCGGAACCAAAAGGGCCTGATCTAGTTGTTGAATCCTGCAAAGGTGTTATGGGGACTGGACTTCATAGATTCATTCAGGATTAAGCTGGTTTAACATGACTTTGATGCACTTTGTGTAATTTTGAAGGAACCTGCAAATAACTGCTCCCTACCTCAAACTTGGCGCTATTCGAATGGCAATTCCAATTTGTGCTACTGCTAGATGAATTTCACATGTAGTTCTGGACTTAATTATGCAATTAAGGGGCGGGCTCACATTTCTATTGACATTGCTATCCTAGTTGACTTGTGGGATGAAGGGGCAAGCTAGATTTTCTCTTGAAAGTGCTTTCCTAACCAGCTAAGAACTACTGATTTGCTCCTATATTAGTTGGTTGATTGTGACTTTTTTGTTTCATCCATGTCGAAGCCATGACATTTCATCCTTTCAATTGCCTACCAATTAGCTTTTTTGCCTCGATTTTTCTAGCTTTGTATCTGATAAACTGTATGGCTATGCTATAATTTTGGTGCATGTTAGTCAATTTTGTTTGTGGCCCCTATCCTGAAAACCTACCCGCTAAATCTTCACATTTGCAGATATATGTTTTGTGTCTTTCTGAAGGTAAAGGATGTGATCTGAATGAATTGTATTGATCACAAGCGTACATATACATGTTCACGAATCACGATCATGTTTATAACCAATTCTTTAAACATAATATGATCTAAACCACATTGGCCACGGAATTAGGGAGGGGGTGATGTGGTCAGTACAAACATACAATGGCTTAAACATACAAAAAGCATTATCACTAACACTTGCCATGGATTAATGGCTTCTGAACTTGGGGTGGGAATTATGCTCTCTCCTTGTACTTCGTCATTTTTCATGGAGGCTCTTTGACTAAATGCTTTTTGTTAATTTGGAACTTTGACTAAGAACTTAGTTATGTTTGTATGTTTTCAGGTCTTCTTGGAAGCATAGCACCATGTGTGTTGTATGGTAGTAATGTTGAAAGGCTTGTAGCGGGACAGGGCACTTTTGCAAACAGCTGCTTGCCTTACACCGGTCTATATATGCTTGGGAACTCTCTCTTTGGGTGGAACTGCCTAGCTCCATGGTTTTCTCATCCCACTCGTACGGCTATTCGTCGACGTTACAATCTTGAGGCAAGTTCTTCTGGTTGCATGTGTTTCTTTTTTGTACGACCTTCCCATTTATTATGGTGGCAAGTACTGATATATACTTGCTACATACTGAGACCTGCATTGTACGAATGGTAATCTTGGCTCTGTATGACTTTCTCAGCCATCCATGTTTGGTATACTTGGGTTTCCAATGATGTTTCAAGCAATTTGCTTACATGATTCTTTGAATGCTCATCTATTCAGGGTAGCTTTGAGGCTTTCACCAGGCAATGTGGTTGCTGCCATGGTCTCGTCGAGGATGAGGAGAGGCGCGAGCACCTAGAGGTAGCCTGCGACCTTGCGACTCACTACCTCTGTCACCCTTGCGCCCTCTGCCAGGAGGGGCGTGAGCTGCGCCGCAGGGTTCCTCACCCTGGCTTCAACAATGGACGCTCTGTCTTTGTCATGATGCCACCCATGGAGCAGACCATGGGGCGTGGCATCTGAGCTACTCCAACTCAGCAGCTCCTGAGTGTACCCTAGCTGGATTTCTTCTATGTGCGTTTATTATCTTGTTTGTTCAACCGTAAATACAAGATTGTGATATGAGACCATGTTGGGATTGAAACAGTGGTGTATATGTGTAATCTGCTCCTGTATGGATTTTGATTTGCGATGCATCACTTGTGTATCTGCTGTTTGCAATTACCATGGACTTGTCAACGTCAGGTGCATCTCAGTCAGCTATTGGTATGCCATGAAAAAATATTTGTTAATTGGAGACGTACATCTCGAACACCTGCATGGCAAATGTATGGATTTGCTCGCAACACTACAAGATAGTAGCTTTATATTACGAGTGTTTCGAATTTAAATAGCCGATGGCTTAGTTCATTAGCTATACATCACTTTGAATGCCAAAAAAAATTGTTTGGAAATGTTGATAGGTGATTTTGTTGGTAATTTGCATCACTCCCTAAAATGTCTTAATTAGGCTGATATACACTATCATTTGAACAAGTTACTTAAGAGAGAAACCATTGGTCATCTGTAAATGGAAAATTTTAGATGTCTTGTAGTATAACCAGTTGGAAGATAAAGCGCTGGGAGGAGTTTGCTCTACTCACGGGAAGATTTGATAAACAGAACCGACAACGTTCCGCAAAAAAGCGGGAGGGGCAAAATGGGCCAGACTCAAGAATGACCCATAGTATTAAATATGGGCCTAATTGGATCTCACAAATCGTCTGCGACCCTAATATATCGGCCGTGGCGCCTCCCGTTTACTGTCGGCCCGCTTGATTCCATCGGCAAGAAGTCGAAGCTACCGACGAGAGAGAGGCAGGAGAAAAACTCGTAGACGCCGCCGTCGAGCTCCGCCGCCGGAACTAAGAGATGGCCGATGGCAGCCCCTCCGCCTCACCGTCCTCCGCTTCTCCGAACCAGCACCACCACCGCGGCGCCATCAAGTCCTCAGGTGCGCCCTCTCGCTTCCCTCGTCTCGCCTTCTCGCTGCCGTGACGGTGCCATTCCGTCGAATACTCGGCGCACACGGCCGTTGCACAGGCCCCAACCGCTCCCTTAAGCGCGCAAGGTCGTTAATTTGCTCTCACAGTCTCACCTCGTGTCCACCAAGCTTCGAGAAGTCTCGTCCTCGTGGATTAGTAGCGGAGCTTTATGCCGGCAAAATTAGGCGGTACGGAACCAGTTGACGAGCTATTCTATAGTAGATGATGCCTGCGAATTGATATGACCGACAATTTGACTTGTGTATGAAACATAGGATGTGGCTAGTGGCTACCTCCTGTTGCCTAAGTTGAACTGCACTTATGGGTGGGGTAGCTAAGCTGCTTAGAGACTATGAGACTTGTCTATCACAGTATTACTAGGGTCTAGGGTGAGCTGTTACTTCAGTAACTTTTCTGTTTCCAGTTAATATTGCTATTGGTGTTTTGATTTACTCTCAAGGCTAGAGCTGCACTTAATGAGATGGTTTAAACTAAGTTCCTAAATTTTGTATGTTAAGCAAAAGGATGCTTCAATATGTGGGTTATCCATGTGCCATAATAAACTAACCATTTGTGACTGAAAATTTGACTGGTTACAACTTTTGTAGAAAAAACAATGCAATCCATCCTACTTCTGGAGCTTGCTGCTGGTGAGCAGTCATATAATCTCTCAGCCTTTGATTGGTTGTATGCCTGGTTGCAGTGCACAATTCAGCAGCTAGCCGGAGGAGGGAACAGGCTATTGCAATAGGGAAGGAAAGAAGGGAAGCCTTGATGCGTGCTAAGCGTGTATGTCGAGCTCCTCTTTCCGGCAGTGATGAGGCTGCAATGGAAGAGGGTGATATGGTTATCAATGAGGAGAAATCTGATCTTGATGCACGAACTGCTCAAGCTGTTGAAGACTTGAAATCTGCTTTGTCAAGCCAGTATGTGTCCTGTTGAAATTTTCTTTTCTGTTAATAACTTAATATATGACCTTATTAGTCTCTTTTTTCCACAATCAAATGAAAGCCATGCCTCACTATTTGTCTTGTTTATTTGAGATCTCTTCCACTTACAGGAGATTGAAGTTACATATAATGTTTTGGTTATGGTGCATGAGAAGAAGAATTTGCATAATCTATTCAACATCCCATTTTATTGTAATCCAAGATCCTTCGCTGCATTTTTTTATGACTCAGAGACATAAACCTAATGGCTCCATAATTTTTCAGGCTTCTAGCTTGTATTTACTTAACATAAAGGAATGTCTTCTTCGAATATAGACATCACAAGTCACAACAGGTTAAAATGTTTGGTTGATACACTGCTCAGTAATAATTCTGAGTGTGTGAAAACACTTATTAAGGACTTGAATCTTGAAGTATATTTGCTTATGGTCCCTCGTAGGGGAAAGGGGGCTCAGAAGAAGAAGACGGAGGTGCTCCGTGCTTTAAGACGTTTGTTGTCACAATCTGAAGTACCTCCAGTTGAAGCAGCAATTAAAGCTGGAGTGGTTCCCCTTTTAGTGCAATATCTATCCTTTGGATCATCAGATGAACAGGTTGTGCACATTCCACTTAGAGCTCCATAGTTCTAATAGTACAATAAAATTGGATAAAGCTTTCCATGGAATCTTAAAAAGCTGTTGTCTATTTATATTACTATAGCCATTACGTAATCTCTCTTATAGTCTTATCGAGATCATCAATGCTCTTACTGCAGTTGCTAGAAGCAGCTTGGTGCCTAACAAATATAGCAGCAGGGGAACCAGAAGACACTAGATCCTTACTGCCTGCTCTACCATTACTCATCGCTCACCTTGGTGGTTAGTTATCAATTTTTCTGATTGCATGTAATAATGCTAATCTTCCTTTCCTATGGTGTTATTGTAAATAGTCCTTGACAATGCATAATTGTTAAGAACAACATGTAGGCTGACTTTCCTTTGCTCTTCAGTTGGTTACTCTGAAAATTTTAATCTACTTATGTTTGTTAGAGAAGAGCTCCACACTTGTCGCTGAGCAATGTGCATGGGCCATTGGAAATGTTGCTGGTGAAGGATCTGAGCTCAGAAACAAATTGCTTTCTCAAGGTGCTTTGTTGCCTCTTGCCCGTCTAATGCTTTCGAACAAGGGTTCTACAGCAAGAACTGCTGCTTGGGCATTGTCAAATCTCATCAAGGTTTTTTTAGTTAACTCCCTTGATCTTATTATTTTTATTTCACTGATATCCATTTACCAAGAACTTAAGGAGGTCATAAGCTCATCAAGGTTTTTTTAGTTAACTCCCTTGATCTTATTATTTTTATTTCACTGATATCCATTTACCAAGAACTTAAGGAGGTCATAAGCATTACCTAAATACTCACGCGGATAAGTCTCTGTGGGGATGAGAGGGAGAAAGTGTGAAAGGGATGAGAGGATAAGGCTCTGCCACCGACAAGGTGAGAGAGAGGAAGAAGTCATGAACTCACGCGGTGGTGGTTCAGGGGTAGGATGGTCTGTTCACTTCAAAATGCACCTCAATGCGTGAGAATGACTTCTTTTGGGAGAAATCAGGATGACATAAAAAAGAGATACAGAGGGAGAGATTGGTTGTGGAGAGTGGCTCGGTTCGTAACTTTGAGCCATGGTTTCCCTAAACAAGAGTAGAAACCATATTTGCACTTCATAAGAAATGTAGCTTGTGCAGTTTCCTAAGAGCGAGGGGCGAAGCCAGCTTTTGGGGGCAAGGGAAGGAGGGCGCAAATGCATTTTAATTAGCAAATTGTAAGGTAATCAAGAGAGAATTAAAGATAATTAATGGAGGATTAGGAAATGTTGGAGGTGCCAGGCCACCTCCATCCCCCCTATGGCTTCGCTCCTGCTAGGAGCCTAATCCCTTAGGTAGAGGGTTTCCAGATCTGAAAAAGTGACTACCATATATCGCTATCCAGGGTCTGTGCTGGCTGGTTTTGTTATTTTATATTTTATTTAGAAAAATTTAAGAAATATTGTGGTCTGAAGTCTTAGTGACATGAAAAGTTAAAAACACAGGAAGCAAAGAACCATGATATTCATGGTGCTGGCCTTCCGGGAGTGTCAAAAATCTAGATTACAAAATCTGGCAAACAGTTCTTAATCGGCATGCCGTTGATGCATGTAGCTATTGTCCTACTGATCATTCATCAACATTTACTAAAGATAGTGTTGCTCTTATAAACCAGGGACCTGATCCCATGGCTGCGAATGAGCTTATCAGTGTTGATGGTGTGCTAAACACAATCATACGGAACCTCGAGAAGGCGTATGTATCTTCTTATGGTCATTTTCACGTTGTATTGCTTCTGGTTATTGTTCAACTTTTTAATTAATTTAAATTCTGGATGTGAAGTAGAAAAATGGCTGTTCTGATGTTTCTTAAATATGAATGAATGTTGTAATTATTTGCAGAACTGGTTGTTTGTTCCTTGTTCTTTCACTTCGATACAGAACTTTAGCTTGTGATCTTATCTCTTTTCATAACATAGCTCGATACTTGCTCAATATTTTGTCTTTTCGGCTGTTGGAACTTGGAACTGTGTGCCGTGTTTGTATCTGTTGGCTACTTTTTTCAGTTGACACTGCACAATGCTTTCTCTGCTGTTGGTTTAGTCTAGATCCTTGTATCATTTGCAGCTATTTTGAGATGTATAAATAGTATAGTGAATACCAAGTTACTAAAATTTATTGGATTGCCATGTTTGCTTTGCCCATTACTACTTTTGGTGAGTTGACTTTGGATCCTTCAGGGATGAAGAGCTTGCAACTGAGGTGGCGTGGGTAGTGGTCTATATCTCAGCACTTTCAGAAAAAGCTGTTGGCCTGATAGTTAGAAGTTCGGTGCCACAGTTGTTGATTGGACGCCTTCTAGCATCTGAGAACCTGCAGTTGCTCATTCCGGTATCATCTCTGTTACATATTGTTCTATTTGCTTATCGACAGTTTTGGCTCTTTCCTCAATGGTATACCTATCATTTGGACAATGTTTATTGTCAAAAGCTTTTCTGGATAGGTAGGATTTGGATCCAAATGAATCTGTCGCATCTTACATTATCTTAGAATCCATGCTGCATCCCCCACATCCATGTTCTATATAGTGGCTTGCAGAAAGTGTTAAAGTTGTACGGTTATGGACATCCTTTTCTTCTTGTAATATATTGTCACCAGTATATCTGATTTCACAACAGTGACAGATTGATGCCTCTACCTCATATTAGGTACTTCGCGGTCTAGGGAATATGGTAGCCGGTGATGGATACATGGTTGATTCGGTCTTAATTGTTGGAAATAGCATCACTGGTTAGCTTATAATCCCTTTCTGCTAATTGTGTATTTCATTCATGGTGATGTTTATCATCTGCTAATGTTTGTAATACTTTTAAAAGTGTGCAATAGTTTTTCCAGTACTAACTGAATATTGTCCCCAGATCAAGCCTTGTCAAGTCTCATAAAGTGTTTGAAGAGTGACAATAGGGTTCTCAAAAAGGTCTGCTTTCTGTTGCTAGTTAAATGTACCTTATTTTCAGCTTTCAAAACTTACTTTAGGATTGTTTGATTTATTTGGCTCCTTATACAGGAGGCATCATGGGCCATGTCAAATATAGCAGCAGGCAGTTTCGAGCATAAGAAATTGATTTTTGCTAGTGAGGCGCCACCTTTACTGATACACCTTCTCACGACCGCGCAATTTGACATTCGTAGGGAAGCAGCATACACCTTGGGTAATCTATGTGTTGTCCCAGCAGGAAATGCTCTTCCCCCAAACATAATTGTAGATCATTTAGTTGCTATCGTAAATGGTGGAGCCCTTCCCGGATTTATAAATTTGGTCAGATCTGCTGATATAGAGAGTGCAAGAATCGGGCTTCAGTTCCTGGAACTGGTGAGGAAATATGAAATGCTAAAGCCTTTTGTGCTGCCTTTTACCATGTTGCATGCGTATTACCTTAAACTGTATACATTTGCAGGTGATGAGGGGATACCCCAACGGACAAGGTCCAAAGCTTGTGGAGAGGGAGGATGGCATCGAGGCGATGGAGAGGTTTCAGTTCCATGAGAACGAGGTGATGAGGAATATGGCAAATGGTCTGGTGGACAAATACTTTGGTGAAGACTACGGCCTTGAATGAGACTGAGAGCTTAAAACTGTTTGTTGGTTCAAAATATGAAAAAAAAATCATCTTTCTTGAATAGGATGTTCAAATTAGGATGGTTCCCAGCTTCTTATGTAATCTAGCCCTTGATACAAAGAACATGTGAAGTGTGAAATGGCTGTGAGCTATGGATAGTTTAGTGAAAGACCTACTGTTTGTCATGTTGTAAGTGCTAAATACAGAGACCAACTGTTTGCCTATCTCCCTTGTCTCGCATCAATTTTGAATAAATTATGTCAATAACGACTCGTAAGTTTATATATGCGGCGATTACAACTATCAAGTATCAACTGCTAAACATTTGCTGTAAGTGGCAGGATTTCTGAGAGACGCATCACCAGGATTACAGTATCAGAACAATCATTATCTTTCTAGTACAAAATTCACTTGATATCTCCGGTCTTTCTCCTCACTAAAACAACACGCTATGAGGCAGTGGCGCTCGTCTTGCTCTTCTCCCTCGCGCGCATTTCGTCGAGCACGTCCCTTGCCGGCGGCGATATTGTCGTCTCCCATTTGGAGAAGTCTGCCTCCACCTCCGCCGCCTCCTCGTCGAGCCCTAGCCGCCTCATCCCCCTCGCCATCACCCTGTACACGTACTCGTCCACCTCGAGGCCTCCCACCCTGACCGCCGCCTCGTACACTCTCCACGCCGCGCGTCCCCTGCCCTTGGCCACTAGCGCGCGCACCAGCCGTGTGAGCTTGTACACGTCCTCCTCCCCCTCCACGAACCCGCCGCCTCGCGCCTTCTCCTCCAGGAACGCCTCCACGAGCGCGTCCACGGCGGCGCCCGCCTCGTCGGAGGCCGGCGCGGAGGAGACGAAGGTGGCGTAGAGCGCCGGGTCGGGGCGGTACCACGGCTCGCCGCGCGCGACGTGGAGCGCGGCGAGCGCGAGGGACCAGTGGCCCTGGCGCTGGAGCTCGGCCATGGCGGCGACGAGGTCCGCCTTGAGGAGGCGGCCGAGCGCGGAGGCCGCCGCCGCGGAGGCCGCGGCCGGGGAGCGGTCGGTGGAGGTGAGGCGCTTCAGGGATTGGATGGCGAGGATGGCCTCCGTGGAGAGGGAGCGGCCGCGCTGGAGCGGGCCGCGGTTGTCGCGCGGGCCGCAGGTGATGACGCCGGGAATGGCCCGGATGGTGAGCCCGAGCCTCGGGCGTGGGGTCGGGGTGGCGCGCGGGACGAAGATGAGAGACGCCATTTGGGGAAAGTGGAAGCAAGCGAGGGAGGAAGAGAGGCCGCTGCTGCGGGTTAGCTTTTGACGACGGGTTGGAAGCCGTCTGATCTGTCTCAATATTCGCGCTATCTGATCTTGTTCTGCCATCGATCGAGAAGAGAAATTACTTAACTCCATCCAAATACAAAGATTCGTTGATTTCTTAATATTATGATTATTCATCTTATTTAAAAAATTTATAAAAATAAATAAAAATATGTTTAATATAGCTTTTTCTTATACTAAAAACTGCTTATGTTTTGATTTATTCATAAAAATATTTATTAAACTTATTTAGTATAAACAGTCAATCCATTTGAGCTTATCTTATAAGTAACTTATCTTTGGAGATATGACCTATAAACTGAAAAAATAAAAATTTTCTTGCTTATATGTTATAGTAAAAAAAATATTTTGCCTTATGATACTTATTATAATAAATACTTATGTCCTAATTTGTTTGGTAGAGTTTATAGCTTACGAGATAACATAAAGCTCTGTCATATATATTCTAAGTAATTCTAAATTATATCTAATAATAAAATAAGTAATATTTTTATATTTTTAATAAAACAAATAATCAAATGTAATATCAAAATCCTTATATTACACCCGTGATCTGTTTCATAAAAAAATTAAGAAAAAAGCTGAGGACATCGGATACGGACCGCACGATGCAGCAGCTACGAACAGCAAAAACGTCAAAGCAGCCAGCGTCAGTCCATGCCTTGCACGCTTCCCCAACAGGCAAATTACTAACTGCCACCATTCCGTTCCGTTCCATTCCATTGGCTGCAGGCTGCTCCCCTCCACACTGAATTATTCGTGCTCTCCTCCAATCAGCGCGCCCACTGACTCCTTCGGGCTCGCCAATGGCGGCCGCCGTGCTCCTGGCCGCCGTCATGGCGCTGTCCTGCTTCACGCAATCCGCCGCCAAAGCCACCGCGGCGGCGGAGGCGGACCGCATCGCCAGCCTGCCGGGTCAGCCGCCGGTCAACTTCAGCATGTACTCGGGGTACATCACCGTCGACGCCGCCGCGGGGCGCGCGCTCTTCTACTGGCTCATCGAGGCCGCCGGCGTGCCCGCGGAGTCCGCGCCCCTCGTGCTCTGGCTCAACGGCGGGCCCGGGTGCTCCTCCGTCGGCTACGGCGCGTCCGAGGAGCTCGGAGCCTTCCGGATCAACGCCGACGGCAAGACGCTGTCCATGAACGCCTACCCCTGGAACAAAGGTCCAATTTTAAATAATTTTGGTCAGGATAGTTGTGGCTTAGTACCGCCTTACTGGCTTGTTTGACATGGGGATGGATTGGTTTGCTGTTGCAGTGGCGAACATGCTGTTCTTGGACTCGCCCGCCGGTGTCGGGTACTCCTACTCCAACACCACGGCCGATCTGTACACTGCCGGTGACAACAAGACAGGTGGATTATGGGAACACTTCAGCCAATTGCCTCGTGCTACTAGTACAACATACATCCTTGTGTTTGTTGTTTTTGCTCTGACGGATATCTTCTGCCACTAACGCTATTCTGTAGCTCATGATTCGTACAATTTCTTGGTGAATTGGTTGGAGCGTTTTCCTCAGTACAAGTATCGCGAATTCTACATTGCAGGGGAGAGCTATGCAGGTGAAATGCTGTTAAAATTGATCAATTTAGAGATGCTGGAATCTGCTCCAACCCCATTTTATGCATCGTCCTAATTTACTCGTTGTAATGCTTGCTTTTCAGGTCACTATGTTCCTCAGCTGTCTCAGCAAGTCTACCTGAACAACAAAGGCATCGAGAAGCCGATCCTGAATTTCAAAGGCTTTATGGTCAGAACTTTTGACTCTTAAGTGTGCATTTCTAAACTATTTCTGAATTAATTTGGTCATTTTCTGATCAGAAATGATCTGACTGTTCTTTTATTACTCTAGGTGGGTAATGCGGTAATTGATGATTACCATGACTATATTGGCACATTTGAGTACTGGTGGACACATGGCCTTATCTCTGATGAAACCTATCAGAAGTTGAGGTTGACCTGTGAGTTTGAATCATCTCAGCACCCATCAAAAGCCTGTGACAAGGTTTATGAAATTGCTGAGGCTGAGCAAGGGTCGATTGATGCATACAGCATCTATACGCCTACTTGTAAGAAGACTTCATTGCATAAGCGCAGGCTGATAAGGGGCAAAACGGTATGTTTGCTGTCAAAACTGGATATTGTGCTGTTCGCTGGTGGTAGTACTGTATATTGGATTTTCCCATGGTTCTTTTGACCACCGTTCAATTTTTTACCTTATTATTCACACACTTCTAATGGTGCAATATCTTATCAAGCATTACAGTTCTTATTTACTAACACATCGTTCAAATGTAGCCTTGGTTGCCTAGAGGATATGATCCCTGCACCGAGAAGTACTCCACCAAGTATTATAACTTACCTGAGGTGCAGAAAGCTTTACATGCCAATATCACTGGAATACCATATGCCTGGACAGGCTGCAGGTCTCTTCTACTGGTTTCATCTTGTTTTTGTCATGACTAATTAATCTGACTACCAGTAAATTGCTTGTTCACAACAATTTGTCTAAGCTGAACTGAATTTTTGCAGTGACCCCTTGTTCGAGTATTGGAAAGATTCGCCAAGGTCCATGCTTCCTATTTACCGTGAACTTATTGCAGCAGGCATTAGGATATGGGTCTTCAGGTACATTATTGAGTTTCTATTAAGAATATAATTTCCACTGAATCCTAAATTTGACAGTGGAGACATAACTGATGTAGACATATGAATCATGATAATCATATATAGTGTGCATTGCATCAATTTGAGTTGGTAAAGCAGTGTGGATTTTAAACTTTGGCATTGGGTGATTTGGCAGTGGTGATGCTGATTCTGTTGTTCCCCTCACTGCAACAAGATATTCCATTGATGCACTCTATCTACCAACTCTCACTAACTGGTATCCTTGGTATGATGATGAAGAGGTTAGTCAATCAAACTATTACAGAAACACTTGTAGTTTCGTTACCTTTCATTGTATTCCACTGCTGCAATTTTCATGTGCTAATGGTCTGGATTTCGCTTAGGTCGCTGGATGGTGTCAAGTCTATAAGGGTTTGACATTGGTGACAATCCGAGGGGCGGGCCATGAGGTTCCCCTTCATCGTCCACGACTAGGCCTGAAGCTCTTCGAGCATTTCCTACAAGATAAACCGATGCCCAAGCCTGTGGATAGTGTTCAATCTTTTTAGAATTCATTTTATAAAGTAGAGGCCAGAGACCACGCAAGTCGAATTGTTGTACAATGTATTTTTAGCACATTTACTAATGAACAGATACCACCTATTCATCGATCTTTTTATTAGCCAATGCTTACTGTGGCAATTTCAGAGATCAGAACCAAATGCCCATTTGAGTAAGCTGATTGAGCTTTGCTTTTGGGCTTCATGTATTCTGATGGAAATACAGATAATGATAATAAAGTTCTAAGAACGTACTCTGCTTGTATGTGCTAAGTATATGTTTAGTACAGATTTTTTTTTTTTACGGGAAAACAGTAGGAGAGTCTCCCACTGCACTTTAATATTATTAAAAGAAGAGCAAAAACACTATCTGTGCAAACAAAACAAACAGGCTCGTAGCCAAAGAAAGGAAGAGAAAGGAAAAAGAAAAGGAAGCTAAGTTAGCTGAGAGGCTGGATGGAGTCCAGCCAGGTTAGCATGTTGTCTCTTTGTGTGTGATTAGCTCTATGAGTCTGAATTCTTAATTCTTCTTGGAATGCAAGCCACCAAGTTTGCAAGGACGGCTGCATGTCGTCAAAGATCATTCTGTTGCGTTGCTTCCATATGTGCCAAGCTGCGAGGATGAAGATTTCCATGAAGTGTGGCATGACTGCTTGGGCCTTTGCTTCTTGAATCATTGCGAAGAATTCCTTTGATGTATCCCAACTTATGCCAATGTGCGCCCAACATGCGACACTGAAGGAGCATTGAAAGAATAGGTGGTATGCTGTTTCTTCTGGTGCTTGTGCACATAGATTGCAGCTATAGTTACTACCATGAACTGGGCATCTTTTCCTTTTGAGTATGTTCCTTGTGTTGAGTCTGTCCATAAAGAGAAGCCATGTGAAGACCTTCACCTTTTTGGAGCATCTTGCCTTCCATAGCCACTTGAAGGGTGGCGGTGGATCTAGTGACTGGAATGGGATAATGTAGAATTTTGCGGTCGAGTATTTCTTTGCCCCCCAAATGTAGTGCCATTCATCTTGTTGTTGTTGTCCATGTTCTTGTAGATGTTGTATGATGTTGTTTAAGGTCTGCAACTCATTATGTGCTTCTGTACTTAGTGGCAGATGAAAATTATCAACAATGGATTGATTTGCAATGTATATAGCAACTGATATTTTGTTGTTTTTTGCATATGAATACAATCTTGGTAGTTCTTCTCTGAGATAATGGTTGTTCCACACATCATTCCAAAGCATTGTTGTAGCTCCATTGCCTACCTTACAGGTTGCAATTCCCCTGAAATGGTCGCTAAATGACATGATGTCCTTCCACTAGAAGGAGCATCTTGGTGTGGTCTCATGTGGCACTTGTCCTTCAGAGTAGTATGCATGCCATACCAGGTTAACCCATGGCACATCCTTCCTATTGTAGAACTTGTCCAGGTGCTTCAAGAGAAGAGCTTCGTTCTGTAGCTTGATATTCTTGATTCCTAGCCCACCTTTCTGTTTTGGGATGGTGCACTTGTGCCATGCCACCAGTGCCTTGCCTTTCCTCTTGCATCCATTTCTTTACCTCCCCAGATTGCAGCTCGAGAAAGTTTATCAATGTGATCAGCAACTGTTGCATGAAGTTTGATTGTGCACATGGCATAGACTGGTATGGATCTTACTGCAGAGTTAACATATGTAACTCTTCCTGCTAGTGATAAAAATCTGCTAGTAACCGACAATTTCCTTTCAATCTTGCTGATGATCGGCCCATGGTCCTCTATTGTTGGTTTTGTTATGCCTAATGGCAGTCCCAGGTATGTGAAGGGAAGGGTGCCAATTGAGCAACCAAAAGTAGCTGCAAGTAGCTCTGTCTGTTCTTGGTTTATGTTGATTGGCACCATACAGGACTTTGCAAAATTTACCTTTAGTCCAGTGGACATTGTAAATGACTGTATATTGCTTTTAGATAGAATACCTGCTTCTAGGATACCTTCATAAGGATGGTGTGATCTGCATACTGCACAATTGGGAAGTCTTGTTCATTTGTGCACTCCAGTGGTTTTGTTAACAGTCCAAGGTTGAGTGCTTTGTTGACTATTACTTGTAGCAAATCAGCTGCCAGAACAAACAGGAGAGGTGATAAGGGGTCCCCCTGCCTGACCCCTCTTTTGCATTTGAATGAATTCCCTAGTACTCCATTTAGGAGGATGGATGTAGTGGTAGAGTTAAGAATGTTCTGCACCCAGTTGATCCATTTGTCATCGAAACCCAGGTGAGACAACATTTCGGTAATGACCGAGTGCTCCACAGTGTCAAATGCCTTTTCAAAGTCCAACTTTAGAATTATGATACCTTCTCTGGATTGGTGGCACATATGCAGGTATTCATAAGCCCATGCTAGGCAATCATGTATTGATCTCGTCTTGATAAAACCATATTGATTTGTGTGCAGTAATGGTATTATAACCTGCTACAGTCTGTCTACCATTAATTTGGTGATGAGCTTCAACACTGAATTTAGCAGAGAGATAGGTCTGAAGTCATTGACTTTTGTTGGACTGCTTGTTTTTGGTATTAGTGTAATAAAAGAGCTATTTATGGATTGAAGGTCTAGTGCACCCTCACAAAACTGTTGACACAACTCATAGAAGTCTTGTTTGATTATATGCCAATATTTTTTCAGGAACATGCCATTAAAGCCATCCGGTCCTGGTGATTTGTCATTTGGCATGCTCTTGATTACTGCATCTATCTCTTCTTTGGTGAAACATTTGCTCAGAGCTCCAAGGCCTTCATGCCTAGTGATAAGTTCTACTAGATCAAAGAGCATTTTGGGCTGTTCTGTCATTCCCATTCTTCCCCTGTAAGACTGCAGTAGCATTTCTGCCTTTTCACTGTGACTGGTCATGACTCTGCCATCCTCAATTTCAATTTGGGTTATTGTGTTGATTCTATAACGTTCTATGGTTGCTGCATGAAAGAACTTAGTGTCTTCGTCCCCTAGCTTGACCCATCTGACCGTGTACCTTTTCCTCCAATACTCATTTTGGTATTTTAGCAGGGTCATGATGTGCTTCTTGAGTATGTCTCTGAATTTTGTCTCATGTGTATACAAGACCCTTTGGTCCTCCAGTTTGTCCATGGTTGCTAGGACTTCATTGCATTCTCGGATTAATCTGGCCAATTGAGAATTGTTCTTGCTCCACTTGTTTAGTGCCCTCCGCAGGTTCTTGAATTTTGCTACTATTTTTGCAGCAATGTTGTGTCCTCTTACTGGTGTGTTCCACACACCCTGAACCACTTCAAAAAATCCTGGGTGTTCTACCTAGAAATTTTCAAATCTGAAAATTTTTGCCTTTGGTATCTTAGTGCCAATCTGAATGTTGCAGGGAATATGGTCTGATGTTGGTTTGGCCATTGGTGTCATTACTATGTTAGGATAATCCAGGGCCCAATTTACTGAAGTGAAGCACCAATCTAGCTGTACTAGCAGTGGATCTTCTTGCATATTGCTCCAGGTGTACTGTCTTCCTTTCAGTGGTATCTCCATGAGCCCCAACCTGTCAATTGTTTGGTTAAACATAAGCATATCTGACATATTACCACCTGGTCTGTTTCTGCTTTCCAGTGACTTGTAGAAATTGAAGTCCCCTATAAGTAGCCAATTATATTCTTCCTTAATTTCCAAGCTGCCAAACCACTGGATGAACTCATTCCTATCAGGCCTAGTACATGGCCCATAAATGGCTGTGAGGTACCATGAATCAGCATTGTGCCTTGATGTGAGTTTAACTGTCACTGCATATTTGAGGTTGTGCACTAACTGCCCTGTGAACATGTTTCCTGCCCATCCAATTATTATACCTCCCGACTGCCCTTGTGAAGGTTGATAAACAAACTGGTTGAATCGTTTGGGCGCCCATTTCCTGATTGTGGAGTGGTCAATGTGTTGTAACTTTGTTTCCTATAGACAATAAACCGCACAGGCACTCTCATCAATTTTTGATCTGACTGCCCTTTGTTTGTCTTCTGCATTCAAGCCTCTGACATTCTAGTTTAGGACATTCTAGCTTCTGCTGGTATTGCCATGAGAATGGGAAGTGGTATTTGGTTGTTGTTGGTGTGTACTATCCATGGGTAACCTTTGTTATTGACTGTTGAGCTTGTGCCTCATAGAGGTTAGCTGAATTATGAAAGCTTGTGTGACATTGTTGTATCGTTGTTGTGAGCCGTGACAGGTGTATGTGTGTGGTAGACGCTTGATGATGCAAAAGCATGTCATAGCAGAACAAGGTATACACAACATGGGCATGAAGTTGCTGGAGCACATAGCTGGCATTCCAACTTAAAGTTACTGATGTCTCTGTCCCAGAGTGTGCAGCTTCCAAGCTATCCCCAGGATAGGACTATCATACAGTACATAGGTAATAATAGTATTACAAAAGCAGCCAGTACAACAGCAAAATACACTAATGACTTCGTCTTGTCCCTCTCTTCCCCCAAAAGCTTCTGTTGTACTATTCATTGACTTGTTGTGGTTGCCTAGCTGAGCTGCCTGGATCATCTTCGGTTGTTGTCTTGTTGGCCGTGTCTTCCATCAGCAACTCTGTGGCCACCTCCGCAGGAGATAAGCCGCATCTCTCAACTGCTACTTGCTGGATTACGTGCAGTGGGATTATGGGAAAAAGGCTCTGGGCTATCCTCAATTTCTTTGGTTGTTGGGAATTTGGCTGGACCAGAGAACAGATCATCAGCAGTAGGAGGAGAGATACCAATAATAGAGGACACGTTCTGGAGGCCTTCAGCCGGGCTGCAGCTTCTGGTACGTACGTTTCTGGAGCTTGGTATCTAAACCTGCCTATGACCCTGAGCTATCATGAGCAGTCTTGGGCTTCTCAATCCTGCATCAGTCATTGGGGTGTTGATATGCAGAGTAATGGCTTGCTCTGTTTTCCTCTTCTTGCCCCTATTTTTCCTGGAATATGTCTTCTCAATGATTCCGCCTTGCACATGCTTTAAGATGTTGTACCTCTTCCTACAATACACAATGTCTTCCTTGGTACTCTTCTTGTTTTTTGTGACAGCTGCTTGTGACACCCCTTGAGTGATGCTCAGCAGAGTGTCATCTGTAGTATTGTTCCTGCTTGGAGTGTTGACTGAGAGAGCTTGTAGAGGCAGGTGTAGGTCTCTGAGGGGGTTTGGAGGGAATGTAAATTGCAAGTTTGCTGCCAGAGGGTGGACAGCCTGCCAGAGACTGATCTGTTGCTGATCAGGTTGCTGAGTATGAGGAGTAGCATTTGCTTGAAATGCCTTCTGAATCATGGACATGAGTTCATGTGCCATTGTTGGTGCTGGGGTCTTCTGTTTGCTACTTGTCCCAATTTCAAATTGGTTCCTTTCTCCTACTTGAGGCATATTATATGGGACAATTTGCCAATTGCTCCTATCCAACTGTGGAGCTTGATGTGGTTGTTCAGTCACTTGTTGTTCAATGTCTTGCTCTTCATGCTGCTGGTCGACATTGGGGTCTTGAGGGTGTTGTGCATGACCCTGCTGGACATCAATGTCCATTCCTTGGATTTGTTGCTCCTGATCTTCCCCAAGTGCTGGTAGATATTCTGGCCAGTTGAAGTCTTCAAGCTGCATGGCATGAGGGTTCACATGAGGTTGTTATTGTTGCATTGCTTCCTGTTGCTGCACTAGGCTCTGGCCCATCATGATTTGTCTTTTCGGCCCATAGCCCCGCTGGAATGGGCCCTGGACAGATTCCTAGACTAACACAGATGAAACAACTGAATGCTGGTCCTGGTCTGGCAAGGGTGCCGGCTGCTGCTGCTGTGCTGCTTGTTCCCATGCATCCCAACCCTAATCCTGTTGATTGTCCTCGTTTGGCTGATCTTGTTGTTGATTGAACAAGTTATTGACATGCTCTGCCATTTGCATGTCTACCAGCAGCTCATGCTCATTGACAGGGTGAGGGTTGCCATTGTTGGGAGGGGGCAGGTCTTTGATCAGCCGGTGGCACGTCAAGGAATTCATTATCGAGGCACGTCAAGGAATTCATTATCGAGGATATAGACTGGAACAGTTCATGACCTTCCTTCACCTCCCCAATCATATCCTATTCTGAGGACAAGGCTTCTTGGGATAGTAATGACGCTGTCATACATGCACTCAACCAAGACTCTAGCCTTATCTCTAGGATTATCATACCAATTCAGGATTTTAGAGAAGCCTGAGCAAGCAGTTTCTATGGATCTACTGTCCATGTAATCCAAAGGAAATCCAAGCAGTACAAGCCAACCTTTCCTAGAGTAGGGACAATCCCTATAGTTCAGACCATGGTCATGCTTAAGGAACCCTACCACTACATCATTGATCAAGTGAGGATTTCTAATCATTATCTGCTCTCTTTGCAAGGCACTTCTCATCTGGTACAATCCTACGCCATGCGGGTGATGGTTGTATGACAGAACCGAGAGATGTACCTCTTCTTCTATGTAGTGGCTGATAGCATGCATAAGCGTTGTCCTCTGCTATGGCTGTAGTTCTTGATCTGTCACGGCGATGGTGAACTCCTCATGACGGTGGTGGACCGGCCCAGGTAGGTTGACGTAGATGCGCTGCAGACGATCGTCTCCCCCGTCTTGAACTTGGAAGCCTTGCGGGATGAATCGCGAAGGATCAATGGTGAAGTTTGCCATGGGTGTAGCAGCGTCGCCGCGGGAGGGGTGTATTGTTGAGGCTATCAGAAGTGAGTCAGGGTTTTCCTTGGGCTCAAAAGGTGAATGCAGAACGTCTCTTGGATGAGAAGGTGAGGAGTCCCTCTGAGCCGAGGGGGCTTGGTGTGGTGGGGAGTTGGCGCACTCAGCGAGGCAACTCGAATTAACTCATGTGCTTTGAGGGCTTAATTTCCTCTGCCACCTCTACTTTGTATTAACCCCCCTCCTAAAACAGCGCCTTGCAATGTGCCCATAGGAGAAGCAATTGCGGCATCGTATGCTGCCTTTGCAGTCCCTGACATAGTGGCCCGGACTCAAACATCTGAAGCAGCATTGGTCAATTTGCCGTTGAGAGTTGACTTCAGGTGACGAATGCTTGATCTTATCTGAGCTGAGAGTATCTTGCTGATGGATTCTCCCCCAACGGGGTTTCCTAGCAGTCCGTGCGTCATCAGAGGTCTTTACAATCTCCTTTGCTATAGCTGAAGAATCCGTTTTCTCTGGGATATGCCACCAGTTAGGCTTCTCTGCTGCTTTGCTCTCACTATTACCCTCTGCTGCACTGTTGGAAATTTGAAAATCCTGGCCTAGGTTCTCCATTGATGAGGAAAGAGAGCTTGAGGAAGAAGAAGAGGCCTCCTCACATGGCACCTCACAGAGAAATCTACCAAATTTTAAGACTCTAGAATGCAAAGATGGCTGGGACTTTTTCTTCGGAGGTGGTTGGTTCAATGGACTCAAAAAAGTAACTCATTTGGCAGCAGCCCTTTTCCCCTTTCTACTCTGAACCAGAGTCCATTGATCCTCCTTAGCCTTCTCCCAAGTTTTATGATCTTTTTCCCAGTTAGCACCACCATCTCTCCAGAGGTGGAAGTAAACATCAAAATGCTTCGTGGTAACACGACGCAAATCATGCACTAAAAGACCAACGGCTTTTGAGGCCACCGAGAAACGAAAATGTCTCTCAGAGGCCAAGCAAACATGAAAGCAAGTGGGAGAACCACCAAGTACAGCGTGCAGAGCATGACTGACCGTTTCTTCACTGAGACGGAATGTGTAGCGCCTGAAGGCGGCAAGCATGAAGAAGCTTCCCTTGGCCGATGACTTGGGGTAGTGGACCTGAGTTCCCACCTTTGAGGCGATTTCAGCTTCAAACTTCTTTCCATGTGAGACGTCCCAGTCTTTCGGTAGGTTGCTTGGACGATCACCGGCCATTGGAGCCTAGTTGCCGCAGCGCTGGCGATGAGGGTGGAAGCTTGTAGGTGTGCAGGGGGTGGTGGATGGTGGTGAGCGGAGCGAGGGCGAGTAGAAGCGGCGGAGACGTAACGCAAACAAGAGACCGGCAAAGCTAGCGCCGGCCGTGAGGTGCGTTGAGGTGCAGGTGGCTAACCGGCGAGGCAAGCCGGCGGTAAGCTGGGGTGAGGGGATGAGCGGGGGTGAGCGGGAGCGAGCCATCTCTTCCCGTGTCTCCTGAGTTAGAAGATGATTATTTTTTATTCAGTTGGCAACCACTTTTTCTGGCCCTCCCTGACTACCATAATTAGCAAACATGCCAAGACGCTTTGCTACCACTTATTACAACTTATATGGTATGGTTTAGAAACAGTAAAAAAATTGCAAGCAGTCATATGGACAAGTTGGGAGGCACACAAAAATGTTGTAGAGAATACAATTTATCATAGCGCACTAGTCAGGCTGTGAATGACCATCACCAGAACACGGACAAGTTGGGAGGCACAAATAAAACTTCCGTAGCACACACGACAATTTACAAAAAAAACCTGACATTCATCCACAACTCTTAAAATATGTAAAAGCACACATTATTCCAGGTATCACATTGATCATAGCACACTTGACAGGCAAAATAAAGCTAATGATCAGCATCAAAACGCAAGCACATTATTCTTTTGGAACAATCTTGATGCACTTGATGAGGAGGCCCTTTTTCCACAGCCCACCATCATACTCAAACATGGAGATCTCCATCACCCCCTTCTGCGCCTCTTGTGCTTTGATCTCCCCAACCTTAAGCTGTAGCCACTGTCCCCTGGGCTTCTCCTGTAGCTTCTCCTTCCGCTCCTGAACCGTTCCGTTGGGGAACTTGAGCCGGAGGTTAACTGGGACCGACCACCCGTTCGCTTCCTTGGTAAGCATCACTTCAAAGAAAACCTCATAGGTGACTCCTGGTGTAAGATGGGAAAGTTCCAGCTTCCCATGGATCTCCAGCCAACAGACGTTCTGCAGTGACACAGCCTCAATTTCGGTATCGCTGCTGGTTTGACATGTTAGATTCAGTCAGTCAGTGGATAACCAGAGGTGCGAAGGTGAGCAAGAAGCCTGGAAATAGCTCATATCCATGTCAGGTAGTGAAGTACCTTGTTTCTTTCAGGGCGTGCCAGTTCCAGAATCTGGGGTCTTCGCACCAGGTGATGGACAATGCTCTAGGGAACAGCATGAAGCAGTTCCCCCTTGTTTTCCCATGCACCCAGTACTTCTGCATCAACAGTGCCATAAACAATTACAGTCAAGCAATACTGCCACAAGCTATGTACAAAACATTTCAATGCCCCTGTTTATTTATGTACCTTTGTTTTCCCAGCCAGGTAGATCCCTGAGTTCACCCGATCTTCCAGTTCAGCTGCAGTGGCAGTCTTCTCCTGGGCGACGATCTCATGGAACTTGTGCGGAGCCGGCGCTCTCTTTGACTGGGCCTGGTTGCTACCCGAAGTAGCACTGCTCGCCGCCACTGGCACGGCATGGCCGTCTCCGACGCGTGACGAGGCAGAAGACTCCTCGTGATGTGACGGTGACGCCCCCATTGCCTGTCTGTCTCTGAAGTTTGTTCAGAAGATCGTGGTATATATATATAGGTGTCCAAAGCTAGAACTAGAAGCGTAGAGCTAGCACAGATTATTGAAGCTCTTTTTGCAAAAGGCTTTACGATTCTTGATAATGAAATGGAGAGGGAATTTATCCCTCTGAACTTTTGGCGCCGTCGTCGGCACGGGAGCTGTCCAGAAGATCATTGTCAGCAGACGAGATGGGACAGATGGGTACAGGGAATTAGCGGCGGGAAACGACGCCTGTTCTTTCCTCCCAACTTGACGCTCGGTATCCGATTCGACATGATGAATTTATGCAAAAATACAGAGGGAGAAATTTTCTTTGAGGAGAAGAATCTACCTTTAAATGGGTCAAGGATGGCTGGGATTGCATGCTTCTGTATTCTGTTGTTGCACTGATGCTGTACGCCATTGTGAGAGAGTGAGGGATATATATTCATTCCTAACTAAAGAACTCGGAATTTTGCATTAGCTAGCTGGAGCCTGGACGTGTACAAGATCAGAAAAAACAGTAAAGCACTACTCATCCCGCGTCGCGGCACAGCCGTGTCAGTGTCATGCCCCCTCGCGCTGTATCATGATGCTCTTGTGCTCGGCCGGTTAGCATTGGACTTTTTTATTAATAATAGATTTTTTAAAATAAATTAATATTTGTAACAGCACAATCAAAAAAAATTATAAAACTAAAGCCCCCACTGGTCGGGCGACTGGGCCCACCTGACAGGCCTGTCGCCTAACCAATGGGCTGAAAATTTTGTTTTTTCTTTAATTTTTCTATGTTAACATTTAAGACTCTTAAAATGTCAATTAAAAAACTTTTTAGTTCAAAAAATTATAAAACTTTTTATGCTTATAGAGTAACATTTAAGCACCCCTTTGAACTTAGAAATGTCTCAAAAGTTTCATAAATTTTGTAAGAAAAATTCATAAATAAGGCTGCTTTTTGAAATAAAAATTTATAAATAAGGCTACTTGTTAAGAACTAGTTGAATTTTTTGTCACTTTAAATTTCTTTCAAAGTTAAGCAAAAATCACCTAAATTCATTGTATCATAAGCACTATTAAAATTATTTTTTATTTTGGTTAGTTTATGTAAAAAAATTTGACTTTTTTGACTTAAATAAATTTAATTCAGTGTATAAATGACCATATTTTAAAATATAACTCTTCATAACACATAATTTTATATAACACATTCTCAAACACTTGAACATGTGGTGTTAGAAAAAATAGTTATTAAAATTGAGTTATTTGCACTTTAAATTCAAATTTGAAATAACTCAAATATTTTGAATCTCTACAATCTATTAATTGAGGTACGGTTGTTCACTTTATGTCCATTATCATCCATACTAAATTTTGGTGCCTATGTCCGTACACATGTTGTCCGTGTTCAGGTCGAACTCCAAATCCACAAAGTCTGGCCCGTCATCGCTAATGCAGACATTTATCCTTTGGAGTCCTATAGTTTAAAGTTTATCATTCGGAATCCTGCAGACTTATTGTAACGTCCCGCTCCTCCAAGACCGGGCCCGCTTACCCTGGCAGCTCTCTAGAACCTTAAGACTTTTCTCACAGACCAATACAAGTCTTACTCCAAATCCACAAAGTCTGGCCCGTCATCGCATTAACGTCATCGCTAATGCAGACATTTATCCTTTGGAGTCCTATAGTTTAAAGTTTATCATTCGGAATCCTGCAGACTTATTGTAACGTCCCGCCCCTCCGAGGACGGGCCTGCTTACCCTGGCAGCTCTCTAGGATCTCAAGACTTTTCTCACAGACCAACACAAGTCTTTTCTGCAAATTTTGTCCTTACTCATGCACACCCGGGAAGAACTTCTAGGTCGGTCACCCATCTCTAAATTGCTTCAGACCAAGCACGTTTAACTTTGGAGTTCTTTAGAGATGAGCTTCCGAAAAAAAAGTTGCAACTTGTTGATATAAGTATTCTATCAATCCTATTAAGCCTTGAGCCAGAATATCACACTCATGATCTTCCTTAAAACAAATTCCTAACGTCTTAGTTGCCTCTATAATAAAGCCAACTATCGGATGCTTGCGTTCTTTTTGCCCGTATTCACCAACTATTTCTACAGCTCCAGAATACCCTAGGTTAGTTTGTTATGCATGTGATGTTCCGTTTTGATAATTCGCAACCATCCTTAGTATACCAATGTCCGTCAACTCGAGCTTGAGTATCTATCAGTGGCAGACGGCGGTCGCTCGGATGTGCGAGGCTATGAGGAAGATGATGTAAGGGCGATGCCGCCTTTCTAGCCTTTTTTATTTTGTGGGCTGCTTCGTTTGAAGCTAGATTGAGCTTTTTGACATTGAGGTTTCGCGTGTTTTTTTTTAACGTTGTAAGCCACCGTTGAGACACAAGCCCATGGTGACGCACGACAAGGTGAGGAAGGCTGATATTATCATTTGCATTGAAAAGTCATCTGGCATACAGAGGAGGTGATGCTTTTGCATCCTATCGTTCATGTTCATATATATCATGGCGCCCCTCTCCCGATCAATCAGCTGGTCAACTCGCCTTTGTGTTCACATAGAAGACATATAAGTTTGTCCTCCGGCTGTCCGCCGTCATCGTGCTTCTACGATCGTGGCTCAATTTTGCTCACGCATGAGCCACAAAGCCTGTCCACTGCCTACTTTTCTGATGGCACGTATACAGACATGTCTTCGCTTTTGTCCACTACCTATACAAAGCATGGTTTGCTATCAGTGTGATATTTGAGAACATTCTAATTTTCAACATAATAAGGATATGTGCTTTTCTTTAGATTGCATTCCATGAGTGTGAGGTGGATGTTCTTGATCAACATAGGCTGTAATCATCCTTTAGCCAGATTCTTAAGAAATTCTCCTGGGTCTATATATGCTATGCATGCTTATCTTCCTTAAACTTGTGATGGGAATATTGTGGCGACAAACATCTCTAATTAACGTTGAGCGTAGACAAAGAGGATTTTTGAAGAATATATAAAAATTTTGTCTAATGAGATGTGATGTCCTTCATATGTAAAATTATTTTCATAACCATGTACGAAAAACGAAATTGACCAGTATAGCAATTGCTTTTTTTTACTTGGCAGAAAATGTATGCTTAATTATAGTATGTGTAGCATAAAATTACTGTACATTTTATATAGTAGTCTAAATTTATTGTGTTTCCAAAAACCCGTAGCAACGCATGGGCATTTTGCTAGTAACTTATAACTCTAGTAAAATTTTATTTCGATAGTGCCCATGATACAATGAAAATATGTGATTTGTTTTCAATTTTTAAAGAAGATTAAAGTGGCTAAAAAAATTAATTAGTTCTTAACAAGTAGCCTCATTTATGAATTTATATTTTAAAATTAATGAAACTTTTGTGACATATGTAAGTTCAAAATTCAAATGGGTGTATAAATGTTTACTCTATATGCATAAAAAATTTATAAGTTTTTAAAATAAAAAATATTATTAATTGATATTTTAAGAGGCTTAAGTGTTACGATAGAAAAATTCAAACAAAAAATAAATTTGAGCTAAGTGTTTGGGCGTTGCTACGGGTCTAATATATATATATATATATATATATATATATATATATATAATTATTCATGCATAAAAAATATGTGTGAATTTTCCGATTCTAATCTCACTCTTTACTATTCATTCATCTTCTCCAAAACGTTTTCGTTAGGAGTTCAGATCGGTCATTCCTCTTCCTACAAGATATCAATACATATGTAACTTATAATATATGATGTTCATTTTTTATTCTTCCTTAATAGTTGTAAAAATACTATTTTACAGGATGTTTCTCACTTCTTGTCCCCATCTCTATTTATTGCTTCAAACCTGAGTTTTTGGTCTATGGCCGCAAACAACACCGCCGCTCATTGATGGCTGCTCCGCCACCACCACTTGATCACGGAAAAACAACTAAATTTCATAGTTTGTACTATGTTTTAAGCTAGTAGCTACAGTTCACAGAGTGCATGCTTTAAGCTAGTAGCCAGAAAATACAAATATAACCAAATCATACTTACAGAAGTTGAAAAATTCTTTTTTACATCAAAATTTAAGAGCCCCCCAAAATAATGATTCAGATTATAAAAAATCTACACCCATGTGACCATGTGTATTTAAGCTCCCAGCTAAATTGTAACTCACTATAACGGAATCAAATGATTATTCAATTTGAAAATTGCTTTTACATCGAAATTGGTCTATTGTACTGTGTACTCCAATCTTAGTCTTCTCCTAAGTGACCAGACTACACCATTATCTACTTACAGGACGTTACAATTTCTCACCAAGAATCAATAGAATTACATGACTCACCTGGTTAGAGGAAGGCTAGGCTACCCAATTGCCGCCTCTACATGCCCTGTCGAGTGAAATCTTGACTAAATATCCAACAAATCCTATTTGCAAGCATGATAGAACGACAGCAGACAAGGGAGCAGATAACACTATTGTAAGGGACGTACCTATTGCGATGTTGTCGTCGTCTCATCCAAGCTGTCATCATCCTCTGCGACCAAACCTGGCAGACTCACAGCGGCTACGGCGTCGTGTATGGATGATGCCAATCACAAGTGTGAGATGAGAATGCACCTCAGACGCACCACATCGGCGGTGGACAAGAGGTCGGTATCACACGGACATGACGCCATCTGCTATGGTCTCCAATGGGGAATTCGAACAAACCACGATGGGAAGCAATTTTAGCTGCCTTGGCGCTCAAGTCGGTTTAGTCGATCAAACTTTTCAAAATCTCTGTAGCCTTGCGATATTAACGAACGAGAGGGCGTCTTCCTCAGAAGTCAGAAGTCACACCCCGCCTCCACGTTGACTTGGCAAGCCCGTCAACCCAAACCAAAACTAAGTCCAAAACCTCCTACAATCTCCGGAGACTGAACTTGCGATTCAGTTCCGAATCAAATTCAATCATCAATCAACCTCTGCATTCATTTGTCAAGTCCGGCATCCACCGTATTGCGCAGATCGAGTCCGCGGCCACAATTCCGGGACGCGTCCGCAGTCGAGCGGGTTTATTAATTTGTTTCCCTTTTTTTCTTGACTTGGCTGGGCAAGTGGACTCTGCGCGCTCCGTGCTAGCTCCGGCCATGGGCATGGGCGACGATGCCGCGTCAGCTTCGTGCCCTGCAGAGTCCCAAACGCAGCATCAGGCGCCTGAAGCTGTGAGTCGTCGTCCCCCGATTTCTCAAGAGCTTTGTTTTTTTAGTACGATCGACTTAGTGGTGTTCGTTTCTCTAGCTTTTAAAATTTGAGTTAAAGTTTAGCATTTTTTAAGAATTAAATTTAAGTTAAATTTTAGCACCTCTTGGAAGACTAAAATTTAGCCCTACTTTTAGTCCTTTTCTTCTCTAGAGCTAAAGTTTAGCTTTATTTTTAGCTCTCGCATTCATTTATTAAAGCTAAAATTTGGACTAATGTTTAGTTTTAATCCATTAGTCTATGAAAATGAACAATCCCATAGACTAAAGAGCTAAAACTAAACTTTAATCCAAATTTTAGCTCTAGAGAAATGAACGGAAGGACTAAAACTAGAATTAAACTTTAGTTTTCGAGAAACTAAAAGGAGGGCTAAACTTTAGCCCTCCAAAAGATGCTAAAGTTTAGCTCAAATCTAGCTCCTAAAGAAAACGAACACCCCCTTAATTCAGCATCCACAGATAGAGATTTAGGGGGGGTGTACGTTTTCTTCAAGAGCTAAAGTTTAGCTCCTAAAATTTGAGCTAAACTTTAGCATCTCTTGGAGGACTAAAGTTTAGCCCTCCTTTTAGCCTATTTTCTTTTCTAGAGTTAAAATTTAGCTCTACTTTTAATCCTTCCGTTCGTTTTTCTAGATCTAAAATTTTGATTAAAATTTAGTTTTAACCCTTAAGCCCATGAAAAAAAACAGCCCCTCAATATGTTGATATGTTGAAGATTCCATTCATGATGAAAACTGAATTGTTTGTGGGGGACAGACAAGTGTTAAGCCCTCATGAGTCAGAATATTCGACCAAAACCTTGTTTCATGATCAAGCATCTTACAAGTGCCGTTCTCAAATAGATGATCTTGTTTACTCGCTTAGATGTTCTTATGCTTGGATGATGCATTTATTTGTTTTCAATGCATCTGTACTTTCTGGAGCTCAAAGGGTTTCTTTACCTGTATTCCTAGGCTGAACATGTAGTGAAGAGCGTCAGGCAACAACTCTGCAAGTTGATCGCATCATCTCTGTCTGCAACCATACCTGGCGTCGATGTGGAGCCAATGCTTGAGGTCTCAAAGGCAGGGTTCGATGACTACCAGTGGTATGTCATTGTTGTACCGCCTTAAAATGGCGGTCTCTAGATAATCAATTATTTAGTTATCTGCTCGATTTTAGTCTAATCAAGATACTCACTTTGTTGACCTTACTCAGCAATAATGCAATGAGTTTATTTGCAAGAATAAGAGGGACAAGCACAAGTCTCCAAAATCCCAGTGCAGTTGGACAGGTATAGGCCTAGCCTGACTTCATATTTCTTCATTATTACTTAGTTGCCTTGCCGTTTTGTCCTTTAAACAGATTTTCTTGTATTTCCAGGAAATTGTGAATAACCTGCCTCCTTCTGATATTGTTCAATCCACTTCTGTTGCCGGGCCAGGATATGTTAATATAGTTATTTCCAGTGATTGGATTGCAGAGGTCTGTTCTGTATATTGAATTCTTATATTCCAGATAGTTGTCCTAGTGATACAGACTCCTCCATACTAGACAGTGGTCCTAGTGATACAGACTCCTCCATACTGATAAGACCCACATTTGCAGAGGATTCATGACATGCTTATCCATGGTATCAAAACATGGGCACCAAAGTTGCCAGTTAGGAGGGCATTGCTTGATTTTTCGTCCCCTAACATTGCAAAGGAGATGCACGTTGGGCATATACGGTCAACTATAATTGGAGATACACTGGCACGCATGTTCGAGTTCGCTAATATTGAAGTTCTTCGACGTAACCATGTGGGAGACTGGGGTACACAGGTATCGATTTAGAATGTATTGAAATGATACATGTCAAGACCGTTTACAAATCTTCGTTCTAATCTATAAGGAATGTCAATTTGTCAGTTTGGAATGCTGATAGAATTTTTGTTCGAGAAATTCCCAAATTGGGAGGAAGTTGGCAATCAGGCCGTTGGAGATCTTCAGGTATGTGAAGGATATGAGTTGCTTATGTAGTAGTAGTACCATAATGGTTCAGAATAAATAAAAATAAACACTTTTTGCACACAGCTATTTGTCTGTCCTTTCTGGCTATTTTTCTATAAACCTTCACTTAAACATTGATCGGGTAGCCCTTGATTATCAGAGCTACAGCTAATTTCCAAAAAACACCCGAAGATTTAATTGATGCGGCTAAAAAATACTGCAGGGAGTAGAGTGAATTGGAAACTAAGCTATATTATTCTGCACATATACCTAGCGTTTGATACTGATGATTACAACCGTGTTACCTATGTATTCAGCTATATTCTTGACTATCCAAAATTTTGAATGCTTAAAAGTATAAACGAAGCTTTATTTGTTTTCCCGTTATTATTCATTATTTTAACAAGCATATTTGCGTCTGCATACCTGCTATAGAGCTTCTACAAAGCATCTAAGACAAAATTTGATGAGGATGAAGATTTTAAGAGCAGAGCTCAGCAAGCAGTAATTCAACTGCAGGTGAGTGTTGTTTATTATCATTGGCTTTTAATCTAGCTGTATGAGGTGATTAATTTTTAAGAAAAACTTGAACTGTAGAAAGGGCAAGAGAGGTACCGAGCTGCATGGAAGAAAATATGTGAAATCAGCCGGAATGAGTTTGATTTGGTATACAGCTTGAAGAAAAGGTACTTTACCTTTTTCGGTTTCTTAGCAACATATAATGAGGGCAAACACTCAAAAATAAATGTTTTCATGTATGTCAGCTAAAGTTGGATGGTGGTATATATTGCGTGCATTCAATCTTAATAATGATAATTGATGAACATCAGACTGGAGTCCTATATATTGTGTGTATAATCTTTGATCAAGAATTCAAGATATGAATGCAACTCTTGTTATTCCACATTGACTGAAAATTATGTAATAATGAAAATCAGGTTGCATGCTATGCAGAGGCCGGAAACTCTGTTTCCATTATCTTAAAAAACTCTTGTTATTCAAATGTGTAATTTCTTTATTTTCACCAAAATATCTAATTACTGGAATCTTAGAAAAAAATTGTCTCGTGACATGCAGCTTAATTTCAGTTATCTTGTGGTTCCCAAAAAAAAACTTGTAGATGATTGAACATTCGTTTCTCCTAGGAGTATGATGGCACACTTACAAAAAATACTTTTCAAACATGTTTTGCGAGGAGTTAAAGATTTTCTCCAGATTTTATTCATCTTTGATTTGTTGTCAACTTCACTTCATTGGCAATGAGGCCAACTTTTAAATATTTTCAGGGTGAGAGCTTTTACAATCCTTATATTCGTCCAGTTTTGGAGGAATTGACAGACAAAGGTTTGATCACGAAAAATAAAGACGCTAGAGTGATATTCATTGAAGGCCAAGAGGTTCCGTTGATAGTGGAAAAAAGAGATGGTGGCTTCAACTATGCCTCCACAGACTTGGCTGCTCTTTGGTCAGTTGCTAAAACGCCCGACTACAAATTATTCTGTTTGCACCTTGTCTCCGTGAGGATACACACCCGTATACATGTTTGCCTGTGACATGGCACCAGTACTATTCAATTCCTGTACCACATTATTTGTCGTGTCAATAGCTTTGGTGAAATCATCCTTTTTAAAAAATATATATATATCGTGAAGGTATCGACTATATGTGGAGAAGGCAGAATGGATAATATACGTGACAGACGTTGGTCAGCAGCAACACTTCCACAAGTTTTTCAATGTAAGTACAAGTACCGTCATTATCTCTATAGTTTTCAGGTCAAGAACTCTTGTTGCAATCATGTACAATGATAACAAGGGATTTCTATCTGACGTGGTTGTTCTTGAAACTGATTGTAGGCTGCTAGCATGGCTGGCTGGCTCCCAGACCAAAATGAAAAGAGGTACCCAAAAACGAGCCATGTTGGCTTCGGTCTTGTTCTTGGGCCAGATGGCAAGCGCTTCCGAACTCGTGCATGTGAAGTTGTTCGATTGGTGGATCTACTTGATGAAGCTGAATCCCGGTGCAAAGCAGAGCTGGAGAAACGCCTTACTGAAAATGGTACTTCACTTTTTCTGTTCTATCAAGTCTTGATCTTCAATTTTTTTTTATAACTGAACATGACACGATGATTTGCTCAGGTAAAATTGTTGATTGGACTGATGGTGAGATAGACAACACTTCAAAGATTATTGGATTGGGCGCTGTTAAGTGAGTTTGATTTCTCTTTTTTAACTACAAACAACATGTCTTCATGGCAAGATCTTTATTTCTAGCTGGAAGAGAGAGAAAAAATGGACATTATACATATATATTCTACCGCATGATCAGACTTTGGCAATAGCTTTGTAATTACGTCTGTGGGCTTTAAAAATTAATTGTCTCCTTGTTTGTTGCTATTAATAGGTCATGACTGTCTCAATGATCCTACTTCTTTTCCCCTTTTTGTAATTTCTTAACGTTCAGGTACGCAGATCTTAAGAACAACCGGCTAACGGACTACACATTTAGTTTTGAAAAGATGTTAAGCGACAAGGTACAGTCCCATTTGGTTGATTTTTTTTTTTTTGCATCATTATTACTTCCATGTACTTTTGTTGAAGTCCTAAAAGTTATACATTCGGTGATGATCACAAAATGTTTCGATAAGCAGGGAAATACTGCTGTTTACCTTCAGTATGCGCATGCTCGTATCTGTTCCATCATCCGGAAATCTAGCAAGGATATTGAGAAATTAAAAATGGTAAGCTCGATATGCTTTGAAACCAGGAACCGGCTGTGCTTAGATCAGAACATCATGTGATTACCGATAGTTTTTACTCTTCTTTTTTGGTTTTCAGAGGGGATCCATTGCTTGTATCCATTCTGACGAGCGAGCCCTTGGATTACATCTCATCCGGTTTCAAGAGGTATGTGTTCAGAGATGTTAATCTAAGTTCGTTTGGATTACTGCATACTTTTAGTGTGGTTTACATGGAACTCGTTTAATAGTAACAAAGACAAATTACTAGTTTTGTAGCTGTTGAATAAACTCAAACTATACTTTTTTTCTCAAGAGAACCATACTTAGTGACGGAGCAGTCTTTTAATTCTTTATATATTATATTATCAATATGACACTAGTATTACCGCAATACCCAGGTTGTCCAGCAGGCATGCGCCGATCTGTTTCCCCATTATCTATGCGACTACTTGTACAGCTTATCTGAAGCATTCTCAAAGTTCTACACCAACTGCCCGGTACAGTTCTCATATCTTATGGATACATGCAAAAAATTTCTTACCATATCACCTTGCCCGTTCTGGACTCTCTGTTTGATTATCCTTTTGAACCACATTTTGATTGAATTTTCACCGACTTGTTGGTTCCAACAGGTGATCGGGTCGCCTGAAGAAACGAGCCGCCTGTTGCTTTGCGAAGCAACCGCCGTCGTCATGAGGCAGTGTTTCTACATACTGGACATAACGCCAGTCTACAAGCTATAACAGTCCTTGTTTAAGGCGATTTGCATCGCTCTTGACCTTGTAGCATAGTCTTTTCATATAAAGAATTAGGAAGCTTAATGGAAAAAAAAAGTTGTTTAAAATCTGCACTCCACAGGCATTGGTCCGTGTCGATGTAAATATCAGCATTATCTTTTTTTTTTTTTTTGAATTTTATGCTTGTCCTTAGGCCTAAGCGTGTCCAGTGCTTCCATGACCTGCAAACTTTGCTAGCATCATCATTGGCCGACCGTTAGTACAGAAAAACTTTCGGTATTTTAAGAGGCTTGGTAGTTGCTAACTGTGTATCAGGATTCAAGAACTTATACAAATGCTGCTGCCGTTAGTCACAAAAGAGACAACGAGTACAAGTTACAAGGGGAAAAACTGTACTGGTACTATGACAGTGATAGATATGTGCATCATAAGGCACGGCTCAGTTAGGTACACGGATTTCCTCCTCTTTTTCCCCTTTTATCTAAATAGCATTTAAATTTAAGTGCATCTGGTTTTCAAATGCCAGGTCATCACTCGTCTCATTTTCCCTCACATTAGCATCATCATATGGTAAAGAGTAAGCGTCTACAACAAAGGTTTAGGACTAATCTTGTATGGAGCTCAAATTCTGCTGGGGCGATAACACAAGAGTAAGCGATGACACAAGTTTTGCTACTGCCTGGCCCTCTTTGAGTTGCAGCTGGGGCACTTGTAATGTTTTATGCTTTCTGCCTTCGCAGGAGTTATCTTGACGCACTTGCCATGATACCACCTTTCGCAGATGTCACACCCAATCCAAAATTCATCAGCGCTATATATCCCACCACAGGTTCCACATAGGGTTTCACCATGATCACTGTCATCCTCTCCATATGCTTCATCAGTTCCTTTGCCGTTGTTTTCTACCTGTCAATGATTCGATGGCTGTGAGTATAAGAACAAATTGAACATAAGATGATAAGACTAGTGGAAACAATAAGAGATATCATTACCTTGACTAAAGGTTTAGCTCTACCACCATTGTCCATACTGGACCTCTCCTTATATTGTCTCGCACCAGAGACAACTTCAAAAACAGTTTGCAAATCATTAATCATACCAAATAAACGCTTCCTATTGAATGACAGGGAAACAAAAAGATATCAGCACCATAGGTCATCTTACACAGAGCTAAATAGCATTGCAACATTGACCCTTTCAAATATACATTGAAATGTGCAATCCAGTGATTCACACAACTCAGATCACTGTAATAGTATAGTCATCACCGAAACAAGCAAATATTGCAGAACTAAAAAACAACACAAACATAGTCAAGCTCCAATCTGTGGAAGCAAAGACATCATAAACCAACCTAGAGGTCCTACACTTGCAGCAATATTATGAACTAAAAATTCCATGCTAATGAGGGTCATATTGATTTAAGATATTAACTATCAGCAATAACCATAGGAGCTTTCCGGTAAAAAAAAAGGTAAAAGTTATATTCCAAATTACAGCACATTATTTCTCATGAAGAAATGTCATGATTCATGAAAAAAGAAAAAATGATTCCAGGCTCTAAAAATCCCATAGGCATGTGCATTTATACAATTATTGCAATGCATAAAAACAGTACGCAAATTCACATGCAACACATTAAAATAAAATGTTGTGCTGCAAAGTTATGGACATAGATGAAAGTATGATGAGTTATTATAAAAAATAATACTGCAGCATTAAAAAAAACTTCCAGACTCAAATCAATAAAAATCAAGAACAGAATGATACATGAGATAACAGATCGAGCCAACAGCTCCTAGCGTGAGCGCTGCCACCCAAGTTTGATCTTTGGAATTCAACCTCAATGTGGACGCCCCCTTTGAAGTCTGAGTTACTTTTGTCAATCTCTGTAGGGGCGTGTGGTAAACTGGTAAGCATGGGATGTAGGTCTAGCCTGCGCCTTAGTATTTCTGTTGGTGTCCATGAGTAGGGTGTGGTGTGTATTTGAGTGTGCATTCACACACTGCATCTTGTATTCTAGTATTGAGGCCTCAAAAGAGGAAAAAAAAAAGATCATGTGTGCCAGATATGTGCTCCTCTTATTACTAAACCATGGAGCTTTCCAATTTAGCAAATATCATAAATTGAATATTTGAATCTGCATGTCACATCAGAATTGCATATATTTCAGCGCAATCTAATTGTTCCCCAAGTTGATTGCCCTCATATCAAATTATATGTTACTTAGTATTGATGATACAACTTTAAAACGTAATTTCAAGTGCTCTAAAAATGAGTGCAGTAAATGTATGATGAGATGAGGTACTACTAAATGCAACGAGTAACCAGAAATAACTCAGAACGAGGGGGAAGTTTGCTTCCATGAGTTGGGCACTTGGGTGAAGGAAATGAGGTGATGAAAAAACAAATAACACAGGCAAGATCTGTATAGCTACAAATTCAATAACCTCAATCACCACAAAAGGTTCAGATTCTTCATATTCATAGCCAGTGTCAGGCTGTAAGCATGAAATACCTTCCAATTTTAATTAACAAAAGTAAGAAATTTCCCGATAGTATATTAGAATCTTAGAGTGGTTGAGTGTAATCCAAGATATCTCTAACTAACTTAAAGACCCATTAAATGTTTAGCCTTCTAACGCAAATAGTATATCCTAGAAATTCAATACTGCCTCTGTCATGTATATAGGGCGTATTAGTGAGCCCAATTTTTCCACAAATATTGTGCCACATTTCCGTTGGCCTCCTCGTTTTTTGTGTGCGGCCGTTGAGCTCGATCGGAAGTAAAACATACCGTCTCCTCGCCTGCCTGGTGAGCCTACGTGTGCTTGTTCACTTCGTTTGCTTGGTGGCCTCTTTGCCTGCCATGTTTGCATCGCCTACCACCGCATGAGCAAGGCCAGGCACTGTGGTGTTGCTAGATCTTGCTTTCTATGTGAAATGAAGCGTCGTTGGGCCTAGTTATCAGGAGCAACGAAGAATTAAGGGTCGACAGATGCTCCTTGGTCTCTGTACCCATACGTAATATGCACTATGTACAATTAGTCAAATTCACAGCTTCCACCTACAAGTTAGTCAGATTCACAGCTTACACCTAGTCGAAGCAAATGCCCTTTCCAAAGTTGGCATGAGAAGAAAAATCAAGTAACCTTCAAGGTAAAACTTCCAACATTCAAGTAAAGCAAGTACACGCATGGAGTCTAGGACCACTTTTTACTGAAGTAGAATTGACATGTGAAGATATTGTTTAATAAAGCTAAGAAAATTCCAATAGAAGCATCACTAGAATTCCAAGTTACCATCATCATTGATAACTGATAAAAATGAAAGCATCGACCAGGTCATCATTACAAGCTCATAATCACGCCTTTCTCCAAAAAAAATCGCAGTAAATATCCCACGAGTCTTCTTTATGTGCCTATGAGCCTCTTTATATGTGTGTCCATTTAGAAGCAGCATACCCAACTACCTATGACTTCAGACTATCACTGAAAATATTAACACATGTGCCCTTTGCAACAAAACTACTTCTTACAGCATTCAATTCCAATAACATCACTGACAACGTGAAAGAGGCCTCTTCCATGTATCACAACCATTGCTATATGAGATCCACTACCTGATCATCATACTTCAAAAAACTAATTTTTCGTGAAATTGCATGGTTAAATTTCAACCTCTGAATCATAATAGCACGAGAAAACAAGCATCAAATCCCAACATCAATACCACGATGAGAGGAGTATATAGAGGGGATCGATCAGGGGCAGCCTACCGGTCATTTCGGTTGAGCCGGGCCGCGTAGTAAAAGGCGACAGCAATGAGCCAAGAGTCGGAGTGTACGGCGACAAGCGCGAGCCAGTCACGGCGGTTCATGCCGTCGCGCGCGAAGTTGATCCCCAGCGCCGGCTCCGGCAGCTCCGTAGGCACCTCCTCCGCCGGCAGCGCCACCTCCCATGCCTCGTTCGCGTAGCCGTACAGGCACAGGTTCTCCTTCTCTGCTCAGCCCCCAAAGGCCCGAAGAATCGAAAACAATCACACGCGCAGCTCGCGACGCGGCGGATCAAGCGGAACAAGGGGATTGCGTCGGGAATCGAGAGGCGGCGCCGAGGCGCGACTCACCTGGATCGCACTGGGCGTAGAAGTCCTCGACATCTGCGACGGAGAAATATGGAGAGGCGTCAGGTCCCGTTCCACAAGGGTTAGGGTTCGGCGGAACGAAGGGGAAGGGGTGCCTGTTCACTGACCGTGGGTGAGGGCGCGGAGGATGGCGGAGCGGCGGGCGCGGTAGTCCTTGAATATATCCTCGGCCGTGCGGGGCGGCGAGACGACGCGTCCACGGCCAGAGGCGGCGTCACCCATGGCGGCGGGCGAGCGGTGATGCTGTCGCGATCTCCGGCGAGGTGGGTGAGGTGCAGAGCAGTGGCGATTCGAGGAGTGTTCTGCTGGTGTGGTGCGGGGCTGAGGCGCGAGACGGTCAGGTCAGGGCCACCGGACTCACAAAGATGCGTTGCCTAAAAAAAAATGTTTTCATTTCGGCCGGATCAACTGAAACCGGATGATGGCGTTGACCTGAGTAGAGAATGAAGCTGTCAAAGTGGAACTTGCCAAAATTATGGTCGATTGGCAAAAAAAAAATTTAGTGGCTTCATTTCATTATTTCTAAGAGTATCACGCCATCTTATAGTTTTAAAATAGATGAATGAAACTAGATTTCACAATATAAAATTTTATTTTACAGTTTCATATATTAGTGTAGCATTTAAATGTTTCATCTAAATGTTTCATTAAATAACCAATGAGAGTTGTTAAATGAGTAGAGATGATACTCAAATGCTTTCAGTAGAGTTTCATTCTAGTTTTAAAGTTTTGATAATCAATGCATATGAGTTTCATCTCCTCTCTCCTCATAAATTGCATAGAGTTTTATCTCCTCTCTCCTCATAAATTACATGTCATATTATCAGTTTACATTATCAGTTTTACCTATGTAACATGTCAAAAATGAACACCTATGAAATAAAACTACCATTCAGATTGGCCTAAGATTCATGTCCAGGCCTGTTTTCTGGCGGTAGTACTGGCCAAACCTGCAAGTTTGGAAAAAAAAATGCAATCTGCAGAACTTGATAACATACGTTAACTAATAATGTGGACACACAAAAGAAATGACACATTCTTTTAAGCAAATAAAAGCTATAAAGAATATATTAATGGTATTATTTGTTCATTTACAACAACACATGATGCAAACAGCTGTTACCCCTTTATAGAGATCTATTTGGATACAATGAAAAAACAACAGTGACACTGTCGTGATTCCAGTTTCCGAGAACTTCAATGGATCCGCATCTCATACCGTGTGCTTGGCACAAACAAACTGTATAATCTTATTTACAACATTGCAGCCCTCGGATGCTCCTGTCTCGCCCTCCGCTCTTCCATTTCGTTCATCCAATCAGAAAGCCGCAATATACCCTTCCACGAGAGGTACAATCCAGAAGCAACGGTTATCAATAGCAAAATAACCAGTAACACTCTCAAAACGTAGGTCTTGATTTCCTGAAAAATACAATTTTCTTATAAGAAGGGCGTATTTCACTACAGCAGCAACCTTTGTATATTATACCTACCTGGAATTTGGAAATTTTAACCGCTTCTTGTCCGCGGTCACGTCGCTTCCTGCGTTTTGGCACATTGGCAACCTCCACAACGGGGCTCTAAAATGCACAGAAATAAGCATAAGTTCACCACTAACTACAAAATCTGTTACTATGGTAAACACTAACAAAGAACATGAAAAAGGAACACGCACAAAAAAAAGGGCCATGATGGTAATATCTTGTACCTTGTTCTCCAGGCTTTTCCGAAGATGCAACTCTGAATCTGTTGCCTTCATCTTTTTTATGCAATTTTCACCACAAGCTAGCAAGCCAACTCCAAACTGATTTTTAGGTACTTCTTTTGGATCACGACCTGACTTACGATATTCCTTGAGGACATCTTGACATATCCACTCTTGTTTCAGAGTGTTGCATGAACAACGGACATTGACCTTGATAGGCATAAGAAATTACACAGGTACTTGTACAAAAAATGGTTACAGATTTGAATTGCACTACTAACTACTAAGCGATCATAAACAAGTCTACTGATTAAAATATATTAAAAATGTATCATGATATTTCAACAGATAAGCATAGCAGTACCAAAGATCAAGCACTTGTGGCCAGTTTGGTTACCACTTGCACATTACTACAACTTACTCAACGCTAAACAATGTGAATTGAATGCATACATTTAGAGCCTCAAACATACCTTTTTCATGCACTGATCAATTGACGGGCATGTACCAGGGTGACATACTTCAGAGCACAGATGGGAGCAATTTGGTAATTTCCTGTTCGATAACATGTCAGTTATGTAAGTTTGGTTATGGTAGAGAAAAAGAAGACAAGTTCACCAACATTCAGAAGAGAGTTAGTAACTGACCTATGACATGGGCCACCACAAGACCTAACTTTGATCTGTTCCTTCGCATTTAAGTTGTTTAAATACAAACACTCAAAAGCATGTACCATAGCACCACAATGGCATGGCCTTTTGACAAGGGCTTTGCAAGGTGGACAATCAATCAGATGGCACGGCAAAGGGCAAGGATGTGAACAAGGAGGTTCCCTAACCTGAAAGAAATATAAGAGTAAATACTCTGCACCAGGCTTAAAAGAAACATATGTGACTATGGTGTGGTACTGGTAGACTGGTAGATTCATATTGAAGTAGTAAAATCGAAGTTTTTGCGCAGGAAAAGACAAAGAAGAGCTGACCCTTTGACAAGGAAGATTGCATTCTTCACAAGGCTCAGCAAGTGTGTTCCTTCTATTGATAGATACTCTGATATGAGTGATATCTCCTTCAGGCTGATTCAGTGGGGTCTCTAACACATGACAAGACTTTGTACAATAGTGATTGCCACAACGGAGAAGGTTTCCACATAAATTTTGACAGGGAAATGGCCTCCAGTTGAAACAAGGCATCTGCAGAAAATTCAAATGAATTGTATGTGTTTCTCTAATCTGATCTGCAAATTAGCCTGAACGTGATGCCATGCGTACGATTGCGCCACACTCTAAAAGATTGTCATGTTTTGGAAACTTACTGCACGTTCTTGGCCAAGATGCTGACCCAAGCATGGCACCAAAACAACCTCCTGGCACGGTGGGCATGGTGTTCCAGGAGTACATTCAATGTTCTTTTCCATTTTCTTTTTGGTTGGTTTCAGAGTGTAATCAGGGTTTGGAGGAGCAATCGACCCATGGCATCTGCATAGCACACGGAGGATTTTCTTAGATATTGGAGAAAGTTGCACTACTTGGTAGACAATCAAGTCCAAACACCAAGTCAATGGCACATTCAGTATAGTTAAAAGAGAGACCTTTCTTTACACTTGTGGCCACAAGAAAGTTCTTCTCCACAAGTCAGTCTGCAAGGTGGACAAGCTCCATAGTGGCATTTGTGGGGCTACAAGAAAGTTAAATAGAAGATAAATCACACTATTTAAAACAGCAAAAGCATCTGAACCAACTATCACCAAGATAAAGTTATAATGATATCGGCAACAACTGAAAGATGGATTACAATAAGCAACAACACATAAAATCGATGTGTATATAATGGCTATAAACTATTAATATTATTGTGAATTATTGGCTAAATAGTGGGATATAAAAGATAAAAAGATGACGCAGATTACTCGACATTCAAGCTTGTGCCTACAAAGGCGAGCTATATTGCATTTCTTTGAGCATTTGGGTGGCTTCTGATTCTTCTCAGTCCCACAGGGAACCTGCAATAGAGTTATGCATATCAATCTTGGAAATGATTTTTAAAAATATATTGGAAATGAAAATTATCAACAATGATTCACTTATTTAACATATTAGCAAAATTACAGAAGTTGAACAAGGAGACACTTTGTTGTTCATTTTCTTTTTTTCTAATGATGGCAACACAATATTATGACAGAACAAGGATAAATTTTCAGCACAAGACCAGAGTCACAAAAAAGAGAAAGTACAGCTGCTCTGATCTGTCTTTCCAAACTATCCTGTCTGGTTAAGTATGAAGCATGAACATAAAAGTTATAAAAAGAATGAACAGAATTATAAGAGAACCGAATTCCACCTCAAAATTTGTTTTCCCACAGGCACATGAAATGGTCTTCAACAAAGGGCAAGGCGAACAAGCACCTCTGGCAAAGAAGGAAAAGATCTTCAGAAAAAATAAAGAACAATCGGGCATTACGAAGCAATGAAATAAAAATAATTTATTTCTATCAAAATGCAAATGCAACCATGAGGAAGCAAATCAGTGTTTGCTTTTGGAGTTATCTATTTGTAAATGTGTTGGAAACGAGGTCAGGAAACACCTGTGGCATGGCGAAAGGCATTTATGGTTGCCACATCTGAGCCTCCTATCACAAATCTGTGAGCAGATGTATCTTTATGTAAGTGCTTGGCTGCTTGCCATCAAATACAAGGAGGAAAACCAGAAGAAGAAAGATAAACCTCCAAGCAGGGTGGGCAATCCCCAGCACAGCAACGCTTTCTACAAGCGTGGCGGCCACAGTCTCGCAAACGCTGACATTTCCTTTCACATGTCAATTCTTGGTAGCATGGCACCTGATACATTGCATCACATGAACAAGAAAACTTTGAGCAATGGTGCACAATTACTACTCATCAAATTTATGAAATGGAAAATACAACATCACTAATTATTATTATTCTGAGTCAAAGACGCAATTAGCCAGAGCAATTTGAAGCAGAGATGCATCCAAACATTTATTTACACCTACAGATTATTCCCTGTTGGCATTCTGAAAACTGATGCTAGTAGTATGAGTGTTTCAAAAATCAACATTTTAGACAACCAATGAATTCCTTTTTACAGTTTATTGGCTTAGATGGTTTGACCTATCACAAATTCGTTGTATAGAGCAATGTACCTCTTTCTTTAGGCCCCCACAACGGCAAAACTTTGTGATCACAAGCCGACAAGTCTCATCACAACGACCACGATGGCACCGCTCAGGGCATCTATGTCGTCCACACCCAAGCATCTTCTCACAAGTTGACCCACATGTTGCAGCCTCCACATCACACGCTAACCTAGGATAATCTTTCTTCCCACATGGACAAGTGCGTCGACCTCGGAGTGGGCATTCACCACACTTTCCCCTATGGCACCCCCTCTCACACCTATGCTTCCTGCAATCCAACACTCCATTACATTCCCTCTTGCACCAGAAAGCCCTTTCCGAGCACAATTTCTCCTCCATTGTCTCTCCACACTCGCATCTGTGATTGCCCCGCATTGCGCATGGCGGGCAGGGGCCGTCATGGCAATCCACCAGACACTGATGGAGTCCGCAGCTAAGACGTTTATTACATTTCCCCCCACAAGAATAACGCTGATGTGCACAGCGTCGGGGCTCCCGGTGTGCCCCACAAAAGCACGGTGCATTAGGAACAACAGCCGGGCATGGTGGGCACGGCCCTGGGTGGCACAGCAGGAGGCAGGTGTGCTCACAGCCAGAGTCGGGGTTAGCATTGAGGCGGCGACCACAGACGTCGCCACAAGAGTGGGGGAGGATCCAGGGGTCCGGAGTCGGGTCTAAGGTCTTGGAGCAGAAGCAGAGGTAGGACGTGGGGGTCTGAGATTTGGGGTAGGGGAAGCGGCACTTGGGGCAGCCCCAGGTTGGACTGGGCGCGGCGGTAGCTGACTGATGGGCCCATGACTGGATGCAGGGGAGGTGGAGGATGGCGAAGCACGACGAGGAGCAAGACCAGACTGGATCGGAGAGGCGAATGGGGTCGAAGCAGATCAGGCACGGCGGCGATCGGCGTCGAGCCGCGGAGGAGAGGAAAATGCCGACTTTAGAGAGGTCGGCCCCCTCACCGGCGACGGAGAGGTAGGCGGAGACAACTGATGCGGTCGCCGAATCGCAGCCGGTGAGATCGGTTTCATCCCCGGAGGAGGATGAGTAGGAAGAGGGATCGGAATCGGAGACGACGGTAGGTTTCGTCACCGGGGGCGCCGACACAGGTGGTGATGGACGGGCAGTAGCTGAGGACGCCGGAGTGGCGCTGCGATTCGTCTTGCGGGAAGAGGATCCGGCTGCGGAAGCGGCGGCGGCAGCGTAGGAGAACGGCATGGCCGGCAGCGCAGGGTTCGCCGGAGACGGCGGTCTGAGATGCGCGCGAGATATCTGAGGGGAGTGTGAACTTTGCAGGCAGATCCGCGATACTTCCCGATATTTTTGCCATTCTTGGGAATATTTGGGCTCTTTTGGTTATCCACTAGTAGACGGTCAACAGCCCACTATGTTTGCTGCGGTTTTGCTATTGGATGCAAATGTGTCATGGGCCGAGTTAATTTTATGTTTGTCAGCGTATTTTTTTATATTGTATAATAAGACTTCATTTGAACTAAATATTAAAACTGGCCATCTTTTTCAGATTTGACAACAATGACCTTTTTTTAATATAAACCAGTAGTTTACCCCTCTTTTTCACTTCCGTCACTTGATCTTTAGGATCATCTGCTCCTCATCCAGTTTTAAGATCACCTGATTTTTTTTTCTTTCGAAATATATTTGCTTCCGTAGTATTTCAAGATTTACGAAAAGTAAACAACACATTTCTCCAGGCAGGGTGAACTGATCAAGGTTACAAATGTAATAATTGCAGATGATTTCTTTATTTAGATTTTTTTGTCGCAACAAAGGTTATTCATGATCAATGTTCATGAAATTGAAGGAATATGAATGCCAGCAAAGACATCTACTGAAGTCTGAAGGCAGCGACTCAGCGTTCCTGAGCTATGCCATGATCAATATTATGGGAACTTGATGGGCTCTGCCTACAATGCTTTCTTAACCAATTTTAACTGTTCTTGCACATGAACCGACGGGAATCTTCCTGCCCACATACTTGATGTCGTTGAAGAAACCGCGGACAAGGGCCTTCATAGCTGTGTGCAGCCGAGGAGTAATATAGCTGTATGCACCCATGTTCATGGGTTCCTCTTGACACCACACGATCTCTGCATCTAAATAGTCCACCAACAATAGTGAGAACACCTCGAAGTAACGCATCAGCTAGAGGCGTGCTTTCAGACAAAATAAATGAAGGAGAAGGGGAATTTTTAAGGATTTGAGTGCATTACTTGGGTATCTTTTTTAGTTCTCTCTGGACCAGATCGTAAGGGAATGGACAAAGTTGTTCAGTTCTGCAGATTGCAACATCACCGCGACCCGAATTCTCTCGCTCTTCCTCAAGTTCATAGTACACCTACATTGCAGAAGTGGCTATTTTTTGGGGACTTTGCTAATTTTCAGTTGCCTGAAAGTTTGGAGTAATTTTCAATCACCTCTTTAATCCATTAAATCTAGATTCAATGATTTATATTTATTATATAAATAATCCTATAAAAAAATCAAAACTCAAAGGAACAAGTCATTGATTGAAAACTTTTAATCAGCTGAAAGTTAGGAAACATGTATTTTTTTAGATTTACCATAGTACAGTTATTTTTCTAGCTATTTGCTCAATTTACAAGGTTACTCACTTTGTTGCCTGAACATAACATTAGATGATTGATGCCCCTACCAACTTGCTTATGATTTTTTGGGTCCATTATGAGACGCTTGAACCTTCTTCCTTGCTTGTCAAAATCTGGATGGTCTTCAACATCAACGAACTCGGAGTCGGAGAGATTAGACTTGCAATCCTTGTGCCGAAGTAGGTTATTGGGTGTCATCACAATCAATGGGTTTCGGAAGTTTCTGTGTATCTAGACTCCCCAAAGTAGTATGTGCAAACATAGATTAATATATGAAGGCCAAAAACATGCTGCGCTGCTAGAATAAATGACAAATAAACTCACGTGACGAGGCAACACATGGAAGTAATTTGCTGGAGTTGTCACATCCACGACCTGCCAATTTCTTTTCTGGATTTGCCTGCAGAGCGATGTTCCATCTCAGGTATGACGAAGGGATTGTCATCACACATCTGGACAACAAATAGATTCTCATGTAAGTAGCAGGTAGTATTCAGGATCAAACATCACCCTTATTGGATGATAGGAGTTGGAGAGAAGTTATTGCTAAGAATTACCTGGAGGAAGCGCTCGAGATATGCACCTCAATCATCATTGATCAGGGCCTATGCCATCATAACCATGAGGCAGTAGAACAACTAATAAGAAACTGGTCGAACACGCCATCCAACAATTACCGTGCCATGAATCCTCTGGAGTTGTTGGCTCGAGATTTGACCCGTCTCGTCTCTTGAAGCATTTGTTCCTAAAGGTTCAACGAGCTCGGATGGTTCCTAATAATCACCTGCAGTCACAAATTAAATAAATACAGTGCAGAAGGACAATTCAGCTGGATTTGAACTGGTGAACGGTAACTGAAAATGATTGTGGGATACGGGCAGGAGCAGCAGTGAGAATGCAGGCCGAGACCTGGTACATTTTTGGCAGCGTGACGGTGGGATCATCAAGCTCGCTCATTGTGCCCAAACCGGTGGTAGCATACGAGATCGACCACGACGTCCGAGTGAAAGGATGAGTCGCCACTCGGCCGCGAGCTCGCAGACGCGGCCCACCGCCTCCATGTCATCGGAGTTGACGTGGAATAACACCGGTGCGCCGAGAGGGCTTTGGCGACGTCGGTGCAGCCGGCGACCCGGTTGTTGAGTACAATGTGGATTGTCCCGCCGGTGGTGTAGCCACAGAGGGCGCTGAGGTTGAGCGTCTCCGGAGACCACACACCCTGGCCGGCATATGCGCCGTCTCCGTGGATGAGGTATGAGGATGCCCATGGTCCTCGTCGCCGGAGTAGCAGTGGCGGAGCCAGGGGGAGGTCAGCAAGGGCCGTGGCCCCCCTCCTAACACCGGACCAAAAAACATCAAATACATGGCTTATGGATTTAAGTAGACGATTATTGACCGTATGGTCTTGATTAGTGCCCAATTTAGTACAAAATAAATAATACATCTATTTTTTCTTTTTTTCTATTTTTTTATGAGATTATAGATTTTTATATAAAAAATGCCTTCATAAGTTTTGAAAAATTTATAAAACATATAAAAAATTATTATGTTGATATGTCTAATTGACCGACCCCCCTATATAAAATTTCTGGCTCCGCTCGTGCGGAGTAGAACTGCTTATTGGCCCGGGTTTTGCCCATCACCACGGGATCTACGGCCTCCAGGTGGCAGGCACTACGGGTGCCTTGTCCAACAACGCACGCTTCCATGATGGGGATCAGCGTCTCGGCACCGCTGACAAGCCCGTACCGCTTCGCCGTCGGGCACGTCTCGGCGAGGAAGCTCTCGAGCCGCTCCAGAATGACCAAGCGAGAGGAGGAACAAGGAGGTTACTACTAGCGCTGCCCTCTGGACGATCCTGTCACCAAGCCACTCGCGCTTCTCCCTGTCTGGGATGTGCATCTACTCGTAGCCGATGGCGCCGCAGTAGGCTCGCCGGAGATGGGTGAGCGTTTCGCGAAGAGTGACAACCACGTTATCGGGGAGGAAGAACTCCCATGCATGTCGAGGTCGGGCTCGGTGAAGCCGTAAAGCTCGAGGTCGGCGATGTCGTCGTCGGGGACGTCGAGGCCCAGGGGGTCCAGTGCTGCCATCATGTGACCGTGGGCCTCGTAATCTCTCATCAGGAGCTGCATGCTCTCCTGCGTACCACACTATCTTGCCGGAGGTCCTCCTCAAGGTAAGACAGCCGGCCGTTGGCCCCGGACGTGGAAACCACGGACGACGCACGCGTGTCGAGGAGTGACCGATGAGGGTTTCCTGCAAACCGCCAGTGTTGCTGAAGCTAGCCTTAAGTTTATTAATTACCAGCTAACTACAACACATTTTGTGCGTCAAAAGATTCCTTGATTCATAAAAAATCATCCTAAGCATGTGTTACTGGATCTTGCAACAAATTTTGACTCGTGAATTGGTCTCTCTTATTAATCGCTCTCTTCATTTCTTTCAGCAAGCCAAATGAGATCGGCGCCACTTGTTCCGCTCAAGACATATGGGCATGGCCATAAGTTTCACGCAGAGTCACTCAATCACTTGTACTACTTTTATGGGATTTGAATAGGACTAAATGTTTTCTTGAAAACAAAACTACTTATTTTGATTCCTCATTAAGCATCCTAGTCTCTAATATATGCTAAAATATGTGTCTTTTATCACAATGTTGTGTCTTGGTGTTTTAATGAAAACCCCCTCAAGTTTGATAGCATTTTCAATATTTTTATATGTATCCAGTTTTAGGTATTCTGCTTGAGGGAAACATGTTTACAATTGCTAAAACCTTCTCTCTCCTATACCTAACCAATTTTAGAATTTTAGTTTTAGCAATATTGTTGGAGATGCTCTAACAATGCAGTCATTAAATAGCACAGGTTCGAGCTAGCTAATACTCGAAGATTCTTGTGTTAATCTCTTTATAAAACTCATTTTGTACTTAATTGGTTATCAGACTGCCCTCGTGTCGTGACGTGCCATTCACTCTGACAGATCTCGCGTGCACGACATGCCCAGCGTTTTCATGTCACGCTGAAACCGTCTAATTTGGTGTTGTTTGGTGCAGTGTCATAAACCGTGCCAAGTTCCATCACGACACGGCCAATGCAACATGTTCGTATCATGTTGGGACCTCTTAATTTTAGTGGCGTTGTGATATACCGTGCACCATGCCAAGTTTGAGGCATGCCATTGCATGTGAGTCCCATGACACATTAGGCAGGTCATCCAAGATAGGGCTGATTGGATCTAATTTTTCTAAATTCTTAAGATATTTTTTGAACTAAGAACGACAGGGACGTGTCACACCTTGCAACTGGACAGAACCATGTCAACTAAAAGGGACGTGGCGGCTCTATAGGACACCACGCGGTCCAAATTCCATGGTGGCGCCTCAAATCCCCTTTCTTGTGAGAGTTTAGACTATTTTTGTACTTCCTTGGTTATCTTTGTATGATTATATCGTGGCGTGCCATACATGTTCAGATCTTAGGAACGGCATAACCCGTATTTTCATGTCATCCTGAGACCACCTACTTTTAGTGGTCTTGTACCATGGCGTTTCCATATATTGTGCCAAGTCTTGAGCACGGCACGATCCGACCCTATTATCATGTTGGGACCTCTTGTATCGTGTTGTGGTGTGCCTTCCACTGTAATAAGTGCAACTCTCTCTATTAAAAAGGGAACCATACGTGCGATCCCAGTTTATAAATTTAGCTCAATATATAGCGGTGGCAATGGCGGAGAGGAGAACTAACGGAATGCTGTTGAATAGCTGGGGAATTCCCAGCAGAGCCCTCGGATAAAGCACTACTAGTTCATATCATACAGTATAGTTAAATATAATTTTCAATATCTAAGGTAGCAAGCAAGTCGGCAGACCCGCTCGCTTCCTCGCACACAAGAATACAACATCATACAAATCCGCTATCGGCAGAGACGAAGAGGTATATAAGACAAAAGAAAACGGAAACCAACAGCTCATCAGTAGACAGTAGCCTCGCTGACGACGAGCCATTCCACAAGTCCACACAGACACAGAGACGGAGACGAGACGACATGGCACAAGTGCACACCACACGCGCAAACGAAAAAAAAAAAACAAATACGGGGTTCGAGCTTATCGCGGTTTCGGACCAAACCAGCGGAACCTTTTTTAGGTAAATAATAACTAGACGACGAGGCGCGGCGTCACGGCCCAACCGAACGCGTGACGCGCGCGCGCCGCTTGGACGCATGGACGACCGAGACAGCAGAGAGCTCCATGGCGTCACTGCGGCGCCGGCGGCGGGGCGTGGCCGTCCCTGAGGCGGCCGAAGCGGTGCACGGCGATGTGGAGCTCGGCGGCGGCGATGAGGAAGTGCACGGCCTGCGACGGGCGGAGCAGCGCCAGCACCGCGCGCATGGTGTCCAGGCGCAGCGTGTCCGCCATCTTCAGCACCTCCTTCATCCCCTCCGCCTTCGCCTGCATCTCCCGCTCCATCGCCTCCGCGTCCATCGCCCCGCCGCCGGCGAGCTCCATCATCCTCGCCGTCGCCAACGCTTCCTATACATACATACATATATATCATCTGTCATCATCAGTAGCACGAAATACGAAAAGCGGAAAAAATTAAAAAAAAACTAGTCATATATCCATACCTGCGCTTTGGCGGCGGCCTCCTCGATCTCGCGCTCCCTCTTGATGGTGCTGCGCTGCAGCTGGTCAGCGGCTTGAATCTGCTGGACGCTAAGCTCGCCGAGGTCGGCCTGCATCCCGGTACCGGCGAGGAAGGCGGAGAGCTGACTCTCGAGCTGCATGCCGGACTTGGTGTAGAGCAGCTGCAGCGCGGCGGCGGGGCGCCACCCGCCGCACCACAGGAAGAGGTTCTCGGTGGTGGAGGTCCACGACGGGGAGAACATGCGCAGGACGTCCTCCCCGGCGGCGGCGGACTTGGTGTCGTAGTAGTGCTCGTAGTGGGAGAGCGCGCGGTCCACGAGGCGGCTCAGCTCCGCGTCGGGGGTGGCCGGGACGGCGGACGCGGCGGCGCGGAGGGTGGCAAGGTCGCGGGTCTGCTGGGCGACCCAGTTCTCGAAGAACTGGGAGAAGGTCGCGGCGGACGCGGCGTGGCCGTTGGTGCTGCCGCGCTGCGGCGGAGCGGCTGCCATGGTGATCGATCGATTTGGTGGCTGATGGAGACTCACTGTAGTTGCTTCGGAGTTAACAAGGGAAAGGGGTTTATAAAGGTGGACCATGTCGGTGGGTTCTTGCCCTTTTTACGTGAAATATCTTGCACTTTCCATTTTTTTCTCCATAAAAAATGCACTTTTCTGAAAAAAAAAAGCTAGTGGTTGGCAATGTTACATGTAGACATGGGTTTATGTAGACCCACAAACTTATTTTGGACCAGTGGGCAAGACATATATTGATATTTTATTTAAAACAAATTTATCAAAAATTAGTCGGGATATAATTAACACAGATACTACAAGAATAGAACTAAAACGGTAGCCAGATAGACCGGTAGCAAAGCCATAAATTAGTGTGAAAGCTCGGATCAAATCCGGAGTTAACAAGGGAAAGGGTTTATAAAGGTGGACCATGTGGGTGGGTCTTACCATTTTTACGTGAAAGATCTTGCCGTTTTGTTTTCTCTCCATAAAAAATACACTTAATCTGAAAAAAAAAACTAGTGGTTGGCAATGTTACATATAGGCATGGCATAGGTTCGGTCAAACCCACGAAATATTTTTCAATAAGTGCATGAACATCCATTGATGTTTTATTTAAAACAAACTTATGAAAATTAGTTAAGATATAATTAACATAGATGTTATGTGGACATATAACAATATAAATCAATCATAACAATAGCCGGATAGTGGCATGAAAGCCATGAATTAGTGTGAAGAGGCAACTTATACCATCCAATATATGAATTCATCATGTTACAACCACCTTCGCATGATTGATTTAGTGATAGGGCAATGCTTCGGAGTTAACGTGAAGGATGGTTTATAAAGATGAACCATGTATGTCGGTGGGTTCTTACCTTTTTTATGTGAAATATCTTGACATTTTTATTTTCTCTCTATATAAATGTATTTTTCTAAAAAAAACTAGTGGTTGACAATGTCACATATAGGCATAAGTTTATATAGACATATAAAATCTTTTTCGATCAGTGGACGAGAGATCCATTGATATTTTATTTAAAACAAATTCAACAAAAGTTAGACAGAACATGATTAACACAAATATTATAAGGATATATAACAATATAAATCAATTATAACGGTAGCCGGATAGACCGTATGAAAGCCATAAATTAGTACGAAACCCCGGATCGAATCCCGGGAGCAATTTATATCATCTAATATGCCTATTAACCATGTTGCTACCATCTTTGCATAATTGATTCGGTTGTAGGGCAATGTTTCAAGTAGACAAAGTTAAGAGAGACCCATAACATCTTTCGGTTAGTGGGAGAGATGTTTTATTGACATTTTATTAAAAAAAGACCACATAAACCTCTAATGAGACATGATTTATATATTATCATAAAGATATACAACGCTATAAAAGTATACTATACAAAAGCCACAAACCAGTGCACCACCTCTGGCAACCTCCCATATGGTGGACATATCTAAATTATGCTTTGAACATCTTTTTATATATATATACACACCTGGCCCAGCCACGCCACATCCATGGCACCACGTTGACGAGACAAATCTGACCTGGATGAACCGGCCAAGGGTGAAAAAAAATCGTAGAAAAACCAAACCGTGTGCTATTATTATTGGCTATAATTTCTCCATTAATCATGAGATTTATCCTGGACATGTTTTCTCTTTCCATTCACTACCACCAGCATTTGCTCCCACTCCTCTTTCCGACGCTATGATGGTTGACGATTGGTTCAGCCAGCTCGGCGGCGAAGGATGGCTCGTCACACTCGACGACTACCGAGATTCTGTAGTTGGCTTCCTTAGCCTGGTATGCAATCATTTTATTCTCTTCTTGAAATTTCTCAAATTGTTCTCACAATTTCTTTGTATTTTATTGAGGCATTACTTTGCGGTTGATTTTCTGCTTCCAATGGATAGTAGGAAGGCCCCACTGCAATTCCATGGATGCTGGAGACGGATATGTGTTTGATCCTTCTCCAACGGCAGTGGCGCTTTGTTCGTCCTGGGATCTTTGATGGCCGTCGTGCAACTTGCGGTGCCCTCTCCTGTCATATACCGCAAGCGCCCTGCGAGGCTGCGTCCAAGAGATTAGGGTGGTTGGTCCATCAATTCCTCTGTGCTCCATCGAAAAGATTTTCTTTCAGGATAAAGTTTTTGCGATCTAAACCAGTCTTTAAGGATAGTAGGAAGGCTCCGGATTGACGCCAGCAAAGTATGTACCCGTCTGTTATTTGTGTATCCAATCTCAAGTCTCAAATTAACACCGTGTTACAAATTGCGGTTTCAGCACCTTGTCCGTGCTTGTTGGTTTACTTTTTGAGAAACAAATAGATCCTGAAATTTCGAATTGTTCATGTGCTCAAATAATTAATATAATGCCCTTTGTTAATATATATTCACGTGAGGTTCCTAAACTTTTGAATTTTTCTAAATTGGAAGTTCACAAGGTGAACAAGAGATGTCTGAGTCGCAAAATCTGTTGATCTGCAGCTGCAGGTGGATGACCTTTTAGCTAAGGGGACAAAGATGTCAAAACTGATTGTAAAATATTATGCCCGCATGGGGCTACGGCAATTCAATAATCTTGGACTCTCAGATACATGGAAATTGTTAAATGGGGACTTGATCATCTGTGCTAATGGCATAGAAGAATGATATGAACAAGAAAACTGTGGAAGAGTTAACTTTTTTTTTGAACGAATAGAGGAGTTATAACTTAAAACTGCAGGATATAAGCATGTAACAAAATTATGACGGGCTGCAATTTTTCCTTTCAAAATATGATGTTAATCTAATAGTCGCTTTTTCTTCATGTTTTTTTAGCGAACCGGTAGAGGGGAGCCCCAACGTATTTGTATGTATGAAAAAGGATTTCGTACACTTTGGACATTTGGTAAAGGCCAGAAAACGCTTGGCAAGGCCGAGTGTAACACTTGGCAAAGAGCACTTGACAAATAGTCTTCTTTATTGAGTGTATTTTTCTTGACACTGGAAAAATCTTTTTTGTCGAGTGTTTTTTTTATTTTGCCAAGTGTGTTGTGTAAGATAGTCGGCAAAGATGTTTTTTGTCGAGTGCCCGTAAGAAAATACTCGACAAGGGGTAGAGCACTCGGCAAAAAACTATTTTGTGCAAATAAATATTGCTCTTTGTTTCGGTAGCTTGTGTTGTGCTACGCCCGTTCTTATTTTGCATAATCTACTGATTTCTCATATTTAGCATTTTTTAAACTAATAATATAGTCTTCTTTTTCTCATATAACATCTGTGATGCATATACGCTAACCATGTTTATGTACACATGTCACAGTAATTGGATTTGCTCTTTACTCACTTTATTTTTAAATTATTGTCATCATAAAATCTTAAAGTCAACTTTGATCATTTGTCTTATTCAAAATAGTATTTTAAATATATAAAATTTTAAATTATACTTTAATTTTATTTAATAATAAAACAAACTATGACAACATATATCATATTACTTAAATTTTTTTGAATAAGACGAAAAGTTAAAATTAACTAAAAAAGTCAATAATGATAACAATTTGAGAATGGTGATTTAGGAGAGAGATAAATAATCTTTTATAAAGTGTTAACATCTTTTTTTAATGTTTTGTGCAAGTCATATTACCGTGTTGGTGGTTCCTTAAGTTTTTGAGTTGTAAATATATGTCGTTTTCATTTACTCTCCACTAAAAATGCATTATTTTTTTGGAAAAAGAAAGTTAGTGGTCGGCAATGTTACATGTAGGCACGGCCATCATGACCGGGGAGAAATGTTCCTTACTCGTGTCTATACGGTCCTAAGTAAAGTTGGTTATCGTTATTTGGTCAATTTGAAATGGGTTAGATTTTAATTCACTAATTTATTGTTGTCCCAAATTTTTTCTTTAAAATTTCTTAATTGATATATTCTACTTTTACCTAAAATTTTCATGCCTTCTTTAAAATTTTATGGAAATAAATATTGCCAAGCCTGTAATTGAATTTGGCGTTCCATTTCTTTTTGTGTTATTTGACTGAAAAGAGATATTACATCTTTGTTAATGTATTGTGTGCCAGTCATATTGCTCTCTTTTTTCATTGCAAATGATGTGCGTGCATTCCACATAACTTACTTACATGTGTTACACCCATTTCCTATTGACTTCTTATTTAATATTTCCCACAAAATAGCAATAACACACTCTATTTCTTTAGTTGTAACAATTAAGATGCTTATGCACCATCTCACACTTGCGTCCACACACACAACAACCGTGCAAATTCCTGATAATTAGATGTATGTATCTGTATTTGTTTCTCAAGTAGAACTGGTGACATGCGTGTACATCACAAAAGAAAAAGAAAAATATTTCATCATACCACCTTGATTTTCGTGTAATAGGCTCGTGTGTAGTTTATTTAGAATTTTCCCACGAGTAAATATATATACTTTTCTTTTTTTAGTAACGGCTAATTACATAAACATGCACACTACGCAGTACGCACATATAAGCCAGCACGCCAGTACACCACACCTATGTGATTTTTAGACAAAGAAGTCATGTTATGTAACATTTTATCTTTTTGAAGTATAGATAACTATTGAAGCATGGATTCTAGATAAAACGCTCATGTTTTATTAAATTAACATGTACACACAAGATATGTAACACCACGAAACTATGCCGACAAGTGATCTTCACCCCGACACCTACCTATATATATGATCAGTTTGTATCCTACAATCAGTTTGAGTTATTTTTTGAATTATTTTTTAATTATTTATTAAATTGGACTCCGATTTTAATTCTATATTTTATACTAATAATAATTAACCATCTATTGCTTTAACATCATATTTTTGGATGGAAACTAATAATAACTCACTCCAAAATTATTATAATAAATATTTTTTAAAAAAAACTTAAAAAGATAAGCGAAATAAAAATAGAGCAAATACTCAAGCCAAAAAAATTGATTGATTAAATTACAAAAAAATATTCTAAATATAATTTTTTTAATAAAGACCCGTGACAACGCACGGGTATTTTGTTAGTATCTCTACAATCTATTAATTGAGGTGCGGTCGTCCACTTCGTGTCCACAAAGTTAGAGATTGAATCCAAATCGGTTTCATACCTTTCATATCAAGTATCAAATTTCAAAAATCATAACTCCCTCATCCGGAGCTCAAATTAAGCAAACTTGAACTCTATATCGTAGCTCTCAAAAAGTTCTACAACTTTGATATTCAATATAAGTACAGATCCTATCATTTTGGTTTTTAAATATGCGATGTAAAAGTATTTGTTCTGATTCAGACTTGTTTGCGCAGGTCTCTGTGCGGGACCCATATCTTCTAGCTCTAAAGTCCAAATAATATGATCCATATATGTTTTGAAAAGGTCTCGACGAGATTTACAACTTTTATGTTTTAACATTTTCCATTGGAGCAAGATTTCAAGTTCAAAATCACGTTGCAATGTAGTGCTATTTTATAGACTATGTACACTGATTTTTCCTTTCAGATAACACTTCTAGAATATAGTAAAAAATAGTGAAAAAATATTATTTTTGACATATAAAATGGTATGTTAAGAAGCACCAACAATAATATAAATATGATCATTTATGTAAAAAATATAAATAATATTGTATATATCTAATAATTCTATTATTTAAATAATTTATATTTAAGTTATAAAGAATGTTTTATTTTTTTATGTCTGTAGCAACGCACGGACACTTTACTAGTATATATATATATATATATTAAATTGTTCTACAGTACACTTCTACTACCATGGTAACAAATGCGAGCATGTACGTGCCAAGTTTGAATTTTTTTTTTTAATAACTGCCAAGTTTGAGATTTGATGAGAAGGGAAACACAATCCACCACATGCATGGTTTCACGCGAGACGATGCTGGTTGCGCAACCTTTCCGGCCTCGTCCCGCGCAGCTGTTCTGTTCGCCGGTACCACTGGTTTTCGCGGACCAAGTGGCTCGCGTGGGCACTTCCCGACGCGGCACCAGACAAGTTTTGTTTCGAGAGGAGGGGGATGCACCTTGCCGGAAAAGGTCTCTCCTCACGTGGGCTCGGAGACCGACGAGGCCGAAACCACACCAAGTGGGCTTGTGGATAGCCCGGATCCCCATTCCTCCAGCGGAGAGACATACACTGTCACGCTCCAGCCGTCCGTCCCGAGCATCCCTTTCTTTTTTTTCTTTTTTTTTATTAGCTGTTCCCCGGCACAAGACAGCTAAAGTGCTGGGAGCAGCTGCTGCATCACTGTATCCGTCGAGATTTGACCAGACGGCCATACGCAGCCTGCCTGTTCTGCGTGCGTACAGGCCCTTGGTTCCTTGCGAACGAATGAGGAAAAATTATCTTCGAAAAAGAAAAGGAGAGAGGCGGTGGCACACCCTTGGTTCCATACGCAGCTTGGAAGACCGCATGCGCGTTGCGTCAATCCTGAGCGGAGGTTGATATCGGTGTTTTCCCGGCGCAGCTGAGACCGCGGCGCGTACACGCGGTTTAGGGCGAACCCGGGCTACCCCTATCGGCCGGGACCCGGGAGAGCGGTGCGCTCCATCCGCATCTGGATTCCGTTGCGCGGAGGCGGAAAGGAAGAAGGGTTCCTCCTGCATGTCACGCACTCCCCGCTCTGCTCGTGCTCGGTGCTGAGGGTCACGTCAGACACTACTACAGTTATTTCAATATGAGGGGCCCACCATGGTCGCGCGAGGTCTGAAGTGCGAACTCTGACTAGCCAAGGCGCAGGCGACGACGACCCGGTCGACTGCCAGGCGCCCGCCCTGTTCGCGAGCGCGGATGAGCCGCATACATACGTGTGAACTCCAAGCAGGGGCAGAAACAGAAAGTAATACCGCCAAGCGCAAAAAGAAAAAGAAAAAAAGGTCATCCACCTCGTCGACTCGTCATGGATCGCCTCGCACCGACGCCCACGCGACGCGCGAGGACGCTAACGTGGAGGAGACGGACGTTCCATTCCATGTACACCGGCGAAACGACGCACAGCGTCCGGTCCATAAGCACAATCGACAGCCCACCTCGTGACACTTGGCCCAACTACTTTGTCGCCGACGTTCCATCCGCCGCCGCTGCGGCTCTTCCTCTTGCCGGCATATTTCTCTTGCCCCTACACTGGCGTGTTGCAGCGATAATTAAGAATTTAAAATCGATTTGTGACGCGTGCTATAAAATTTTCCTTACAACATGTCATAGAACTATAAGAAAATAAATAACGCATAGGTCTACAATAAATAGTTGAGAACATTAATTTAACATGTGCACTGATGCATTGCTCTTAATATCTATAATGTGTTGATATAATTTTATAAAAGTTACTCAATCACCAAACTTAGAGTGTACTAATTGGCAATGACAATTGCATGATAAGGGGTGGGCAAACCAGGATAGAAAGGACAGACCATGAGGCACATGGTGGGAGACGAGAATGCGATCAAAGCTTTGAGGCCATGTTGGAGGCAGCAGAGTGATGATGATGATAATTGAGGCAGAGAAGATCAAAACTACAAATTCGACTTCCACACATAACCATTCAGAAAATGTACTAGACGCGCATCTGTAAAATTGAAACATGTAGCAAATGGAAATAATGTGAAGAGAGAAAACGCCCTTCATGACAGCAATATACATTATTTAAATTTATTTAGCACCATATACAACATGGTATGTCACTGTATTGAGCCACGTAGTCCTAGCAATATCAATGGCCATGAACAAAAAGAAAACCCCAAAAAACACAAATGAACAATGAAAAGATAAAAAGACCGACAACACTTCTGAAAAGTGAAGAAAACGATGGCCTGCCGAGTAGTAGGGAGGCCTTACGCTTTTCATTAAAGTGCAGGCCTTACCGTTTTTCATTAAAGTGCAAAGTTTATAGTTTTATAATAAATAATTGAGAACATTTAACGTTCAATGATGCATTGCTCTTAAAATCTACTACTACTCCGTTCGTGAAATGTTGTCGTCTAGCAGTTGACAAATGAACTTGCCGGCGACAACAAAAGAAAAACGGAGGAGTACTACATTATATAATGTGGTTCATCAAGTTTTTTTTGTAGTTTTATCTAAATATTTTATAGTTTTATGAAACGTGTACTTAATGAATTAACCAACTTAGAGTGTGTAGTGGGCAACAACAATTGTTCGGTATGGAATTCGACTTGCTGTACACCAAATGATTTCTAGGCACAAATGAAAAATTGGAAGAAGCAGCAAAATGGAGAGAAAGTGTCCTTCATGACTGCAATATGCACAACTCATATATTTATTTGAGTACCAATACATAAAAATGTGACGCCAACAATATCGAACCACATACTCCTAGCATTAACAAATGGCGGTGAAGAAAAATAAAACAAAAAATGGCCAAACGAAACAACGAAAACAAGAAGAAGAAGAAGAAGAAGAAGAAAGACTGACACCACCTCTCTGGAAAGTGAACAAAATGATGGCATGCTGCGGACTATCATCACAAACTCTCATCGCCTCGATCTATCAAAGCCCGGCCCACCACACGCCGGCCAACGCGAGCACCGCGACGCCACCCCCGGTCACCCTCCCCGCCGCGACCGACACCGTGGCGTCGGGTGACGCGTCACCAGTACTGTCAGGCGCGTCGGCGACTGACGACGCCGGCGTCTTCCCCTTCTTCTTCGCCGGCGCGAGCGGCGCCGGAGCGGGCGCGGGGGACCCGAACAGCGCGCTGGGCAGCAGCACCTTGTTCACCTGGTACACCACCAGGTTATCCCCGGAGTAGAGGGAGTTGTCCACGGTGGCGTTGACCACGCCCGTGGAGATGTTGACCTGCTGGCCTTCGGCGGTGATGTTGAGCGGGTACTGGCCCGGCGAGTTGTTCCCCGCCTGGGTGCGCAGCGGGTTGCTCACCGTGTCGAACTGCGACATCGGGATCAGCGTGGACAGCACGTGGAACTGCACCAGCGCGTTCTTGTCCTGGTCCGACAGCGAGTTGAGCGTGCCGGAGGGCAGCGACGTGAAGGCGTTGTCGGTGGGCGCGAAGATGGTCAGCCCGTTGCCGGAGCTGTTGAGCTGGTTGTCGATCTGCTGCGCCACGCCCGTCGATTTCAGAAGCCGGATGAACGTGTTGAACTGCCCCGCCTTGGCCAGCACGCCCGTGATGTTCGTCGTCCCGGCCGCCGGCGCCGGCGCCGCGGGGGTCGTCGGCGTCGCTGGTGCCGGAGTGGTCGGCGCCGCCGTCGGGGCCTGCTGCGCCGACGCAGTGATGGCAACCGAGAGCACCAACAGGAGGAGCACAGGCTTCTTCTGCATGGCGTGCATGGTGTCTATGTGTGTGTCTCCGCTTGTGAGTTGTGACAGGAACCAACGAACGCGTTGCAGACTTGCAGTGGAGTTTCAGTGTATTCACAGTGTTGAGATAGAGGGCTGTGACGCTGCCACTTATAACGAGGTGGGTGGGAGAGGGAGAGGGCCGGGTAGTGTGAGCTGTAAGAGATCGGGAGAGGTGGTGGGGAGCAGGTCTTACAGTTACAGGGCACCAAACGGCAGTGGAGGTGAGCTGCCAAGGGTGGAACAGCCTAACAAACACATCCAGCCCGGGGTTGCTTCAAGCACCAGCGAGTGCATATGCAGATCAGGGGCCAATTCCCTTCTCCATTCCTCCACTTTTTGACAATCAAGGTGGCGATGATGCTGATCTCTGTGCATGGGTCGTTTGCTAGCCTGTTTTTTTTTTTTCTGGCAGGACCCATTTGTCGAAAAGATCTGCCAATTAACGAAACATGCAACGGGACAACTGTTCTGATCTGAGGCTTGTTGTAGCCGGGTGAAAGGAGAGATAATTCGGTTCATTGGCCATTTCAAAACAAGAGCGTGGTTTGTAGTACTGAGAAAAACAATGAAACGATATCTAGTTAGAGCTTCTTTCTTTTTCTCTTTTTTTTTCTTCAAAGTGGCACTTCTTTTTTGAGACCACAAATGTACGGAATATAGTACAAAAGTGTGTTCGATTTCAAAAAAAAAAAAGTGTCTTTTCTTTGCTTTGGAGAAGCAGCGGGATTTCCCCAGTAATTCATCACTATAGCTATTGAGCAAACTTGCTAGTAATACATCACCATTTGGATCCAAATCAGTATGTAGTTTAAATTTGAGTCACTCAATTTAACTCTAGAGTCTGGAGAGCAGGATGAACAACCAAACATGAAAGAACAGAGCACCAGGGAATATTTCGAGGACAAAAGTAAACGAACAGCTGATGCATTTCTTTCAGAATGAATAGCCGGTGCATCTAACGATGATTCTGGGGTAGTATGATTTGTCCTCTGATCTTCCAGTCTGCAACAAACAAAAACGAATATGATGGAGATGCACCATGCACGGCAGTTTTCGTTATGGTTCGGCCAGCTACGACGCTAACATCTGATCCAACAATCTCCGTCAGTCCGGTGGTACATCCGTGTACATGCACATAACCACATATCATGTTAGCAATTCGAACTGTTCGACTAATATGCCAATGGCGAACAGCGTTCTTACTTAAAACACCTTAATCAAAGTAAACAGACGCCAATGTAACTTCACCATCGACTGTAACTTGCCACCACAGTATTCACACATCACATCTATCACCAGGAAGAGTTTAGGCTGGTGGAGAAGTACTTATTAACAACTTCGAAGTGTTGTTGGCTCGAGACATGAACATGTGAACCACTTAATGGTTAATTGCTTGCACAATGGATTGTACAGTACAACAAAAGAATCACGACTACTGTGACCGACAGAATAATTTACCTTAAAGCATTTATATACACCATTATAGGAGCCAAAAATGCAATGATATAATTTGACCTTAATCTAAAATGAATGGAGAGGAAAATAACTGTTGCTCCTCTAGTGTCCTAAGCCGCGGCTGCTTTGCAAACCGGGCAGGAATTCTTCACCTTCAACCACTTCTTTATGCAATCAGCATGAAACTCGTGATTGCATTTCAGTGTGCCCAGCAAGTCCTTGTCTTTGTAATCCTCCTGCACGAACAAAACCATCCATCAAAATTTGACAAACATTTAAGCTATGCTGGCAAGCATTAAACTGGAATTAGCAGTACAACAGAAGAACATACCAGGCAAACCACACAGGTTCCATCATCTTCATCATTTTGCGATGGATCAGAGCTGCAACAGACTACTTCTCTCACACAGCCTGAAATTTTGTCCTCAGCTACACCTGTATTAACATTACCAATAAATTCTCCCAAGGCCAACAAATCCTGAGGACAGCAAAAGTAAAGTTAACGAGGAACAAGGCTCAAATTTCTAGGACACGAGGAATGGTGAAGTACAATCTGTTTTACCTCATAGCTCATGTTGTCAACATCCAGCCTCATGTCCCTGTGGGGGTCAGCAGCTCTTGGCTCATAAAAGACCAACTGGTCCAGCATCAAGCCCTTAACAAACAACAGCTAGATCAGTTTCAAATTCTATATCAAAACTGACTAATTCAAAAAAAAAAAAAACACTAAGCTAAGGCCATCTACCTCTGCCTCCATCATCGAAGGATATAAAGCATAGTACGAGCCCCTTGCCCTTCTGTGCCTTCCGTTGCTAGCATGCCCAACAGCTACATGCCTTGTATGTCTAGAAGGTGCAGCAGTTCTAGCAGAAATTGGCTGACCAATCCGCATAGCGGCAGTAAAACCAGGTGGTGGACAGCCTGGAATGACCGTCTCATGGGGCACTGTTCTTGCGCCTGCCCTCGAGCCAGAGGCCCCCGAGGAACCTGGATTAGGGTAGATACTATTAACAGTTCTAGTAGCATAGCTACCATTGACAATTGCTGCATTGCCTGATGAACCATAGACAGGTGGGAGTACAGCAGTATTTGAGCTGCTGCTTCCCGTAGCAGGATAGTAAGGCCTCTCAAACAAGGCCCTGCTAGTTATTCCAGGTGCACCTACAAACAATCAAAACATGATTCCTTAAGAAGCACAGTAGAAACTGCTATCAGATGACATGACACTTAAATTTAGAATGTTAAGTAACAGTGCAGCACAAGACATCATGTTCAACCACAAAAACAACTTGCAAGAAAACTAGATTGGACAGGTAACATATTTATTCAAGTATGATATACTAAGTTACTAACCTGATGATGCAGTTCTTGCTGGCACAGAAATAGGAGGGTTCCTCGCCACTAATGTACTAGGAGAAGGACTTGCAGTTGATCGGAGTGGCTGTGGGTAAATGCTGCTTGCTGTGTGAGTTGAAGCTGGTCTAGGTTCCAATGAAATATTATGATTGTGGCGTGCTCTAACATTCCTCTCAAATCCTGCCAGCCGATATAACTGTTGGCCATCCCAACCACTTTGTCCAATGCTTAATGGCATTTGAGCTAAGGGCTCAGCAAGTGAAGCAGGCATAGGCTGTGCATAATTTGATATCTGAGTATTAGAAGAGCTCCCAACATAATAATCACCCGTGCCAATCCCATCGACAGGATGAATAATGGGATTTTTTCGTTTCACTGCAGCCCTCCTATTCTCACCTACTGGAGCAATGCTTTCTTCAGATCTTTGCGGATAACTTACAGCAGGTTCTGGTAAATGGCTACTGGAACTTCCAGGATAATGAGCAATGGAAGCTTGTGAGGCCCCTGTATTCCCAACTCTGTAACTTGGGAGTTGTGCAGCATGACTTGAGGATGGAACATCATTTAGTCTTGCAGCCATACTCCCATAATTTGATGGACCAATTCTAAGAGCCACATCACGTCCATGATGCAATAGCTTCTGACCTGAGATTAGGATAGACAACAATACTTAACTCATCACAGTTTTGATAAATGCACAAGTATATAACTATATATAGAGTACTGAAGTCCAGCTACCTAGATGCATAGCTTCATCATGTTGGCCATTCATAGGTTGTATAGGGTCCAACTCGGGCAGCTGGAGATAATTGTGGTTATTTTTAGCCATAAAACAAGCAATGTGGCCTGGCTGACTTTAACCTGGAAAAAATGGCAGACACAATCACTATCAGTAACTCATCATCACATGCCATTGAGGATCCAAACAGAGCAATATATTATCACCGGATTCATAAAAACTATCAGTAGGATACCAATACAAGCTGTGTTTGATATCACAACATGAAGTAAAAAGGCACTGAATTCATTCAAATTCACTCCATATTGTTTGACAGAAAATCATTATTCATAAAACAAACACGATTTTGAATTGAATGGACATCAAAACGAGGCAACACAACAGTTCATTGCATGAAACTCGGAAGATCTAACTCCCCATAGAACAGTAGAAATCACTCCAGGAACATTTGGAAGAACAACATTGATGGAAATTTCCTCAAAAAAATTTGCAATCCAAAAGAAAACTCACTTAGTTGACAAATAAATGTATTTGGTTCACTTTCCTCAACAAGTAAATTCAATCACCAGTGTGTTCATTGCAGGATACAACATTACATTTTACAAGCACCCTTATCATTCACACTGACAGATTGACAGAAATCGCAAGGAAAGTCATCTGATTAAACCAAGCGATATCGAACAATGCTCCTTGATAACAGTCAATCCAATTCTATAGTACCATAATGGTTCAAGTGTAAGAAAATACAGCTAGCTTCATGTTTTCACCCTTCTAGCCATAAATCTACTTTGATTTTCTAAATAGGCTGTATGCAATCAACGGAAAAAATCAAGGAGTAGTTATGGAATCTGGGGTCTAAAGAGGAAAATCAAACTCTGTTAAATTCTGTATACATCGGTCACAATGCGGCATATTATTGCTAAAGCTAAATTATCACCGTTGCAATGCAGAGAAGGGGACTAGCTGTGGCAGTTATAAAGTCTGGAATCGGGAGCGAGCGCAGATGCATCAGAAGTGAAAATGGTAATGGGACCAGGGGAAAAAACTCAACTTTAAATAGCTGGTACTACAAAAACACTTGTGAAATTTCGAAAGCTAAGCAGTAAATGGAGCGTGTCCCCTAAGCGTGAAGTAGTACATCTTAAGACTGGACATCACAAGGAACTTTCGCTGTTCAATTTTAACTCAGAGACTACCGCAATGATGGCTGACGGGAAAGGCACACGCACCTTTTTATTGTACCCGTTCCACTCGGTCCACAAAACAAATCAAAATCCCAACCACACAAACACCTATCATGACGATTCCACGAGACTTTTCTCAAACATTTCCCAAAGCGCCAACAAACAAGCAATCGAATCACGTCCCCCCTACCGCTACGCGCCGCCCCCATCGCACCCGCCGAATCCCGCGAGCATCCACGAGCCAGGGGACACGGAATCCGCCCCACGCTCACAAACGAAATCTAGCCGGAACAGACCGCCGATCGTTCCACCCCGTCGGTCAATCGGCGCCGTGACCGAGACAGAGACAGCGGAATCGCAGGGAGCTCGTAGAACCGAACCGAAGGGGGCGCGCGTACCTCGCTGGTCGACCGATCCGACGGCGACGGGTCGTCGCCGATGCGCTGGTCCCCGGCGAGGGCGAAATTTCCGTGGGCGGGCGGGCGGGCGGCGTAAAATCTCCCGTACGGCGGCGGAAGCTTCGGAGGCGGAGACGCAACCTCGCGGCGGCGTCGCTGTAAACAAGGAAGAAATTTTCTGTCCGTGTGGGGAGGGTGGTCAGGAGGAGGAGGTGGGGTGGTGGGAAGCGGCCAGCTATTTATAACGGCTGGCAAAGGAAGCGAAGCGGCCCGCGTGAGACGACCGGGGCCCACACTCCCTGTGGGCCTCGGTTCGCTACGACCAAGGATAAAGGCGCCTTTTCGACCCGTCCGGGCCCGCGCGTCAGCGGTGCGAGGCTGGCTGGGGCGCCTTTTCGAATCGTCCGGGCCCGCGCGTCAGTGGGACGGAGGCTTGGCAGGGACACGTGTTGGTACAGCAGGGCGGCGTGTGAACGCACTGTGTGTGAGAGATGGGGTGACGCGAACAACGTGCTCGTAGAAGTATAGTACAGTAGTAAAATGATTGTTTGACTCGTCGCGGCGACGGACGGACGGGACGGACGCGGGTCACGGCACGGCACGGCAGGCGTGAGGCGGATGGTGAGATTGCGTTTTGGGCGTGTGCGTGCGAGGTAGTAGTACGAGCTGTGCGTATCGTGTGGGAAAGATATATTTCGTTGTTCGGGGAGCGAAAATTGCCAGGCTTCTCGTTCAAGCTCAAACATGTAAAAATTTTAACTAGACAAATGGGTGAAAGTTTGAATTGCTCCGATCCAACCCGGCAATGGGAACGCCGGCTGGTGTCTCTTGTGACGGGACGGGGCAGAGAGTAGCGCTGTAGCGGAGAGAGAGAGAGAGAGAGAGAAGGCGCAGGCAAAGAGGCTGCACGCAGAGACTGACATGGTTGCTGACTTTGTCCACCACGTCATCGCCGATAAGTCCCATCGGCTGTGCAGATAAGCTTCCTTCCCCCCTACCCCGCTGAGACAAGCGGAAGCGCTTTTTCCTTGTCCAAGGATCATTGGCCTCGGGGCCGCTTGCACTGCAAGCCTACGTACGCGGCCGCGCTCCTGTGTACGGCGGGTCCCACGGGCGCGGGCGACTCGCCTCTTTTTTTGAGTCGCGCAAGCATCTTTGAACGGTAATCAGCATCAAACCGATTTCAAAAAAAAAAAAAAAAATCAGCATGAAACCTGAGTTGCCTCTTTGAAATCTCCTCGCGTCCGCACCGCTTCGCAGCGACTGACCTGGCTGGCACGGGAGCCGTGCGACGCGGAAACGAGCAGCAAGAGGAGGGAGGGAAGGATTGCCAAATGGAACGGAAAAGCTTTCTTTGGCTGGGGGGGAAGCGGTGTTACCAAAGCGGCGAGACGAGACGAGAGCCGTAGCCCACAGGGGAGAAAAAACGAAAGGAAAGGAAAGGAAACGTGGGCAAAGCGACACGTGAGAGACCCGGGACCGGGGCGCAGCAGCACGTGACGACCCACCCGTACCGGCACGAGGCCGACGCGCCCCGCGTAGCTATCCAACCAAACCAACCCGGCCAACCGCGCGAGCAGCGGCACGTCGCCCCCACTCGGCGCGCTCGGGCTCATCCAATTCAAACCAATCCAACCCGGTGCGGCGCTAGCGGACTCCTCCTCACTCCACATGCGTTTTTCCCTTTCCGTCGCGTGCGCCCACAACGCACCCGTCCGTCCGTCCACCCGTCCACCCGTCGGAGCGCAATACGTCGGCATCGCACGCGCCGGCGCGCGTGGGAAGCCCCCAGCGCCTCGCCTGCTCCACCTCCACGGATAGCAATAATCGGCGCGTCGTTACAGCATCTACAAGACCATAATCATCGGACGGGACATTTGTGTCCAATTCTGATTTTGAATTTTTTTTTTAGACTTTGTAAAGTTGGATCTGTTTCACTCAAATTGTTGTATAGTTGCTCTTATTTTGATAACAAAACTATAATTTTTTCAATCAATTTCCCATTAAAATAGGGGTAACCGTACAACAACCCGTAAACAAGTCTAATTTTACAAAGTCTAAAAAAAATCTAAAATCAGAATTCACTAATGCAATTGTCCCTCATCAGACAACTGCATTGTCTTTACGGTATGGAGTGATCTGATCTAGTATGCTGCAAAACAGGACAAAAGATAAAGTTAACCTACAGCAGAAACCTCTGTCAGCGTCCTAGCTATGCTTTAGCATAGCGGGACTCAATATTTATCCCCTCTCTCTCCTTCCATCATACCTCCCAGCATGCATGACAGCGGCATGGATAAATAAAATTGAACTATAGATCCTACAGTCTTTTCTATCAGTATACTAATTTTGGAAACTAAATTTTAGGATCATCTTAGGTTTTGATATGAAAAATATAGTACTACACTAGATGCTCTGTGCACCTGTCTATACGATGCCACATCGATCTGATCTATTCTGCATCACTGTCAGCAGCAGTGCTGAGCTACAACCAGTCTATAGAGCCTATATAGTATTGTCTCTCTTTTTCCTGGTTCAACTGCTACAGTCTTTGACTAGCTTCCCTAACCTTCCATGATTAACATAATATTATAATAAAATATTATAACTCTCCTTAATTTTAAACAGCAAGATAAAGTTAGCTATACTTAGAGAATTTAATTTTTTACTCATCCATCTAATATCGCTAGGAAAAAAAAAACTTTGGAGCTGTCCGGGATCTTGCTGCTCGCTCTGGTTGCCGGCTCGACGCGTCATCGTCATCCTGCTTACCCGTGCTTCTCTCCGAAACTAAGCTACGCATCCCAAGCCTGTTTCGGCAATCAGCGACTAAGATATAGTTTCCGAGAAGAGGCGGAAGATATGCTTTGTTGCGATAAGAGGGAGGGAGAGACGGGCGCTCAAATCACCGCGCCTACTTGCGCTCCAATAGTTGGTGCACTGAAGTCACTTTCGCACGTTAGCCAGCAGACATCATCTAGTAGCGAGATATACGAAGATTGATAAAATCTATTCTCCTTCCTACAGTATATTTGACCTTTATTCAAGCTCACGTGGTGCACAACAACAACGAGCACACGGAGTTGGTTTCTGGGACCCTCCCGCTTCCCTCCCCGTCTCCGCCGACCTCGGTGGGAAACCTTCGCGCGTTCTTCACCTCCAAAAACACGAAATGTACATTGCAGCTCGCATCGTATCCTCTCCTGCTATTACATCAGAAGCAGCCAGCATTGACCTGCAGTTTCTAGAGACTTTCTACTACTAGTATCGTCTTTAGGTCCCCATCAGATTACATTGTGCTGGTGCTCCAGACGCTTTGCTCCAACCATAAGAAAACGAGCGGGGGCTTATTTATTTCCTTCTCTTGGCTGAAGCCTGCACTATTGGGAAATTTACAAACGCGCTCTTGCTAGTGCAGCAGGTTTGAAGCTTGCGATGCCGGTGATCTCTCTCCCAGTCACCAGGCTGTTGATGTCATACGTGCCTTCATACGAGTAAATCGGCTCCAGATCACAGAATGCCTGTAAAAACAATTGCAGCTCCGAAAATAACTAAATGCACCTATGAAAACATACGTGGGTCCTATAAAAAGTTCAGTATCAAGTGCGCCCACCTTTGCTACTAGAAAATCAGCCAAAATTCCATTTCCACCCAACAATTCTCGGCCAAGGGAAACAACTTCACGAGCCATTCTTGAGTTCCAAGCCTGAAAATGACAGCCAGGAGGAAAACAATAAACTACTGACATATCGAAGCAACAAACAATTAAGAGGGCGAGCACAATTGGCAGCTAAGTCACAGACCTTCCCAAGACTAGCATGGCCTGGTGTCATTTTCCCTGACTCATAAAGCTTGCATAGACGCCAGCCAACAAGAAACATCGCTTGGATGTTACCAAGCATCCGGACTAGTTTCTCTTGATTCAGCTGAAAAGCTGCTAAAGGAGCTCCAAATTGCTTTCTTTCTTTCAAGTACCTATTTTTGTTCATGCAAAAAGTGAGAAACCAATCAAGTGAGAAAATGAAGTACAAGATCATACGGTGATCCTCACCTGTGGCATACATCAAAGACCCCCATTGATATGCCAATAGGTTGCCATGCCACCATAATACGTGAAATAGCAAGGACCTGGTTGGATAGTTATAAACTAGTAAGAAATCTGAAGTTACTCTGATTTACAACAGACTAGTAATTTAGCATAACAGAAGCAAAACGAGAAAATGAGATCAACACCTTGCTTATATCCTGAAATGAATTTACACCTGGCAAACGGTCTTCCTCAGGCACAAACACCTTCTTGAAAATGATATCACCATTTTGAACCATCCTAAGACCAATCTTGTTTTCAATCTTTGTAGCTTTCAAACCAGGAGCCCCTTTCCTCACAATGAATCTAGAAACAACCAATTTGTTTGTGACAAAAGAAAAGATAATGACCAATGTAAATGACTTTTAACATAAAAAGGAATTAATGAAAGACAGCACATTGGTTAACAATACCAAGCTTATTCATGCAAAGTTCAATTACTTACCCATTTAGTTGTTTTGTATCTGCATTCCTAGCTAATACCACAAGGACATCTGCAAAAGTGCTGTTACCTATCCAGCGCTTTTGGCCATCTAGGTGCCATCCACCAGGTGCCTGTTCCACATTAAGGCAACCGTTTATGTACACGAGTCAGCTTCAGAAATTAGCAATAGAATAAATAATCAAGAATAACCCTCAATTACACCAAGAATATTCACTTCAATTGTGCAGGAACGGCAAGGGGGGAGCATGATAAGATAGTCAAATATGCAACAGAAATTGGTGTCAAGTTAAATGCATAGGGCACCCCAAGACATAGACAACTCATACGCATTGTACACCTACTAGATTTGTAGCACTGAGGACCCATTATAAGACCTTATGGTTTAGCTTGACAGATGGATACACTTTTTAATAAAAATATTTTTTGTATGATCCATGTGTGAAGAAATTTATGTGTCCACATGCCCAAATTAGTCTTGAGCTTGATATATTTTACTGGGAGAAACAGAAAGTAAGAACTTATACCAAATACAGTCTCTGTTTTCTTCTAGTGGTAAGAATGAAAGCTAAACTTATATCCAACAAGATACCAAGATCAATACCCCCAGAGGTTGCAGTGACTAGATTCTATATCAGATTGTTCATAAAGGGCAAATATCCTAGCTCTGTGAAATGTTTTGCCAATTCTGTAAAAACTAAAAGGAGAAAACATTATACCTTTGTTGCTGTCGTCCTCAAGGAGCTTGCATCACTTCCATAATCTGGCTCTGTCAATGCCTACAGAAACAAAAGGTTAAAAGACAAAAAATTGTAATCCAGTGATTTATGAATTGATGGACATCCGAATCCATATTTTGATTAACTTACCCAACAACCCAGAGTAGTAAATTGAGCAAGGGACGGCAAGTACTTCTGCCTCTGAGCCTCAGATCCACAAAGAGCTGTTCTTCAGACAAGACAAAAATACATGAACGGCTCAGATAGCATTACTTCTTTTTATTTTTGAAAACTTCAGGTAGAATTAATTATCTTTGTATTGTTTGGGGTGACTTGATTAACACAAGAAAAAAATAGCTTTTTTACCTATTGTGACCATTGCAAGAGAAGAGTGCACCAGTACAAACGTGGAGCAGCTTGCGTCTACCCGTGCAATTTCAGCCATGGTAACAGCGCTTGCTGTAATTGAAAGTCCCGGGCACCCATAACCCTGTAGTAAGGAAGACCCACCATGAGCATGAGGCTGGAGCAGTTATAAGTCGAAAGAAACAAAAACAGAAGAAATGCAATCAATCATCTAACTGAACTTAGTTACCATGTTACAAAATGTGAGCACAAATTTATGATAAACATACAGGTCTCTAAATACCAATTCATAGACTCTTTGGAAAATGAGCCTGGTTACTCATGAACACTAATCAATTAACAAAAGAGAAAAAATATTTACCCTGTTGCTCCATTTCATCTGAAGAGCAAACAAAGGAAAACCCTGGTTCCAAGATATATGTTGAGCTTAAACTAACGGTTATTCATCAGCGCCCAGCCCAGGGGAGCTCCGAGCCATTGGTACATGGCTGCCCATGCCCATGCCTTGGTGAGATGTAACGGCGGCAGCAAGGGAGAACCTCCCTCCCTCCCTCTCTGTAGAGTTGACCATATAGAGTATAGAGTATAGACACAAGGAGAGCCTCTCTCTGCCCATGCCCTGATGCCCATCCCTCCCTCTCTCTCTCTGTGCAGAACTGCAGCAGAATCAGGCCTTCCCTGCCACTGCTTTCTCTGTTGTGTCTCTGATGCTGGAGGGTGCAGAATGCCAGACCCTGCTTTCTCTTCTGTGACGCCGTCACATGGCCCTCAGGCACAAATCACAATCAGTTACCACCAGCGGTTGGGAGGTTGAGGGCGTGCGCCACTATGGGCGCAGAATCCGGGTTGTTAAACTAATTTGAACCCGGGATTCCATTGAACCAAAAAACTGAAGAGAGTAAATTTAGGAATCAAATTTTAGCTACAATATAAAAAAATAATTACCTTTATTGTGCCCCCAGCAACACCGAGGCTTGCAAGTTTAGGAATGGCATGAAATGGAAATTCCGCCTTCTCCCAGTACTGCAATAGTAAATCAATAAAACTCAGTTATCTTCCAGAAAAGGATGGCAACTTACCGAGCACCTGAAATTATCTAGCCAATCTAACCTATAGACTATAGTAACTGTCTGCCTTATGGATACATACACAGGAATGCATATTTCATTATAAAAACAGATTCCACAAAGCAAGGCACGTTATAAAGAAAAGAAAATAAAAAATGACGATTCTAAATTAAAAGGTAATGATCTTTCAAAAAAAAAGGTAATGGGAAACAGCAATAACAAATGTGGATTATTCTGACATGGGCCCATCTGTACATATGATCCTTCAAAATTTACATACCTCTGTCATAATGGGCGCAATTTCTTTTTCCACGATAGCCCTGACCTTCTTCCTGATTGACTGCTCTTCATTGTTTAGCAAATCATCAAACTGGTAATAATCCGATACTGCAAATGAGGATTGAGATACATAAAGTCCAACATACGGAAAATACTATGAGAAGTTTGTAATTGGCAAACACTACATCTATTACATGCCACAGATATTCAGGGTCATATATGACATTCAGGATCATATATCTAAGATGATACCCACAAGCCACATAAAAAGGCAGTCTGCTACCAATCCAAACATTGTCAATATACTACTATAAATTAAGCAAAAGTAGGTCGGGAAAGAAGTGACATGATCATTTTGGTACGGCTACACTATACACATATAACATTATAAGCTATGAAAGCAACACATCCAAGTACAAGCTACCCAAAACAGTAAATCTTGGTTCAGGCCATGCACCTTGATGCTTATGCCATCTATACTTCTCAAGTCACCAAATGCTAGAATGCTCTGTACTTTCAAGATTGCAGTAGGACTACAACTGCAATTACAATGAGCTGGCTTACCCTCAGGGTCTTTAAAAACTACGAAGAGAAGTTCGGCAGCAAGTGTCATTTAATTCGAAGGAAGCTGCATGGTATAGTTCCTAACAACACCATATGTGACAACTAAAAAAAGCGACCTGGAGCTGGAATGAAGTCAACATAGTACCAAAACTAGACACCGGTACTCGACAGTACCAGTTAAAAAAAAAACCATGAAATCGAACAGTAGCTAGTTATGCTACAATGTCACACCAAATTTAGAAATTAAAAGATGCTAAGTCTCGAAAAAAAAGAAAATCCGGTTAATCTCCAATAATCTGGATGGACAAAAATGGTTGGCCAAAACTGAAGAATTCCAGCGACACATCGATCCATGATTCAGCAGGCAAGCACCTATCAAATCCTAAAAATGTCAACAGTTCTGTTTCACTAGGCATATCAGCCTCGACTCCACGTCTCCACTGCCCGACAAGCGCGATCTCCTTAATCCTTCAAAATCGATGAAAGAAAAGAAAAAAAAGAAGAAGAATTCTCACCGGAACGCGGGAAGATGGAGGCTGGCGTCGCCTGCGGGAACGCGAGGGAGAGGTCCAGCGCCGGGAGCCCGACCTTGGTGCCGTCCTCCTCCCGCCCATCGGCGGCAGTAACTGCAAGTCAGAGACCAACCAATCATCCTAATAACTTGCGATAAAGAGAGATCACGCACCACAGCACTCAATCGAGCCGCCCACAGCGCAGAGACCGACCCACCTCGCTTCCCCACCATCCTGGCGGCGGGATGGTTCGGGGAGGGCTTCGAAGTTCGGAGGAGGAGACGAGAGGCGGGAGCAGGAGATGGAAGAGAGCGAGGTGGAGACTGGAGAGTACCGGACCGGGAGCTTGAACGCAGCCTGGAGTCGATGACCAAATAATCCGTCACGTAGGCAGGTTAGCACGGCACGGCACGGCACGTCGGTCGATTACTTCGGTCCCACGCGTCAGAAGTGTTTAGCACGGAGACGTGCCACCCCACATTGTTTACTCGGTGGAAAGAAAAGATGCTCAAGCAAGTTGTGCGAGTTTACAAAGAGTACTTCTTAAGTTTCTAGAATGCTGCTACGAATAGTACTTCGTGACAATTCATCCGTCATCAGCTGTAGCACTTGTTGATTTCGTAGATTAGTGCTTTGACTATTGGTTATAGCTATTAGTATGATACATCTCATATGTTTATACTCCCTTTCGATTTAAATTATTGATGCAATTGATTTTTAATTATGTTTAATTATTCATTTTATTTAAAAAATTTAAAATTTTATCAAATATATTGTTACGATTTATTTTATTATTAAAGAAAATTTTAATCTAATTTATTTTTTTATATTTAAATATATATTTTAAATAAGTTGAACGATTAAATATAGATAAAAAAAAGTCAATGGTATTAATAATTAAAATCAGGAAGGAGTATATTAGACGGAAATCTGTTGAATATACTACTGGTAGTTTAGGGGTTTAACATTGCTAAAAGCCAGAAATAGGAGAAATTTATTAGCCTCTAGCCGCACATCCATTTTGTAATCATTTTATATATCATTTGGAGTATAAGATTTTCATCAATTTTTTATTACTCTTAAGGCACATGCTTAACCGATTCAGGCTGTTTTTATTAATTTGAAAAAAAAATCTGGATTTGTTTTCGTTTTCGTTTCTTGGCCGCGCCGCGCGGAGGGCTGGATGCTCCCTTGCGCAGCTGGACGACGGCTCCACGCATCCTGCTTACCCGTGACTCGTCCAATATGAAAGCTATACGAGCAAGGTTTGTTTCGGCAATCATCAACAAGAGGGTCAAATAGAGACGCTAAACGGCTCAAGTCATCACTCATCAGTTCATCACATATGGCTCGCAGTTTGCACACCTCGGCACCTCTTACACTAATCACCTACTTGCACTCAAATAGTTGGCGCACTGAGGTCACTTTCGCACGTTAGCCAGCGCCATCATCTAGCCAGAGTGACATGGTACAGCCGAGATATGAACATGATTGCCGAGATCGGTGATGATAATTGTACCACATCGGCTGGCCAGGAGCGAGTGCAGGAGGGGTACTGTATAAGAAGAAGGGTTAGTGGTCTGAGGCAAACCATCTTTGCGCTTGGGGCAATGACGCAGCTAGTGAGGTAATACCGAGGCGCGTCAATTGCTGGTTGAAAACTATTTCCAAACCCCCTCTTTGGCCCTCTGGGCCACTGAGAATTTCTGGAAGGGCTCCTCCTTTTCGAAGGAGGGAAAGCCCTACAAAACTAAATAGAAAAATTCGCTTTACGCAATAAAAAGATCATCTTCAACAGCTTGTAATACTCGTTCCAAAGCAAAATATAGCTAATCAGAGGAAAAAATCGGATCCAACAGGCGCGCCTGATAATTCTATTCTCCTATATTTGATCCTTATTCATGCTCAAACGATACACAACACCTACCCATCAAGAAGCCAGCATGGACCGGCAGTTTCCTGGCACTTTTAAATATCGTCTTTAGGTCCGCATCATGTTAATTCTGCTACTCTAGTTTTTTTTTTAAAAAAAACAATTCTGCTACTCTTAGGGCATGTACAAAAGTACAATGAAGATGCTTATAAGTTTAAAAGTAAAATACACGTGCAGTCTTTAAACTTGTCTCATCTCTGAACTCTCAATATGCATATTTGGGTTCTTAAACTTGCTATAGTGTATCATCTAGATCCAAAGTACCGAACTCCTTGTATGTTTTATCTTTTAGTCACGGTTTTTCATCTTATTTTTCTATGATTATACATGTGACAGTAAAAAATAAAAGTCTTTTAGAATAAACTGTGGTAGATGACGACTATGATTTAGATATTGGACGTGATAATTTACAATTGTGTATATATTTATGACTATGATGCGATGATATATGTGATTATGTGATGACTGATGACATAGTCTCTAAATATGCTACAGTGGTATATCTAATTTAGGGAGTGAAAGTTTATGAAAAATTGTGCTAGTTTATCACCCACATCATCAGCCATAGAGGTATTTTCGGTACTTTAGACCTAAATGACACACTTTAGCAAACTCAGTTACTCAAATATGCATTTCAAAAGTTTAGAGACTTAGATGACACCCTGAGAAAAGTTCAAGGAGCGCTAGCGTATTTTACTTTAAGTTTAATAACACTGCATGCTTATATGGAGAAACAATGCTTCAAGTAACACATCTTGATTTGATGAACTAGACTTATTTAATCCATTGTAGGAACCAGTTTTTTTCATACGAGTGCTTAATGGCATTTTTTTATCTTTACGAACTTATTCTAGAACTAATCATCTTGCATTGTACATGCCCTATTATCTGCTTCTTATGGTCGAAACCTGTACTTTTTTTTTATGCATCCAAAAGCTGTACATTGGGGAAGTTACAAACGTGCTTTTGCTAATGCAGCAGGTTTGAAGCTTGCGATCCCTGTGATCTCTCTACCAGTCACCAGGCTATTGATGTCGTATGTGCCTTCATACGAGTAAATCGGCTCAAGATCACAAAATGCCTGTAAAAATCATTGCAATCCAAAGATATTCAAATGTGCCTGAGAATTGATCAAGGTATAAGGCACTAAAAATAATTGAATATAAGTTGAACCAACCTTCGCTACTAGAAAATCAGCCAAAATTCCATTTCCACCCAACAATTCTCGACCAAGAGAAACAACTTCACGAGCCATTCTTGAGTTCCAAGCCTAAAAATGACAGCGAGAAAAAAAATGTTATACTAACAATATATCAAAGCAAAACACAGCTCAGAGGGTGAGGGCATTTGGCCGCTGAGTCACAGACCTTTCCTAGACTAGAATGGCCTGGTGTCGTTTTCCCTGACTCATAAAGCTTGCATAGACGCCAGCCAACAAGAAACATCGATTGGACGTTACCAAGCATCCGGACTAGTTTTTCTTGGTTCAGCTGAAAAGATGCTAAAGGAACACCAAATTGTTTCCTTTCTTTCAAGTACCTATTTCCATTTATGCAAAATGTGATACACCTATCAAGTGAAAAAAGAACGTATGAGATCATATGGTGATACTTACCTATGGCACAGATCAAATACCCCCATCGATATACCAATAGCTTGCCATGCCACCGTAATACGTGAAATAGCAAGAATCTGGTTGGATAGTTATAAACTAGTAAGAAATATGAATTACTCTAATTCACAACAGAGCAAAAACATAATATGGGATCAATACCTTGCTTATATCCTGGAATGAATTTACACCCGGCAAACGGTCTTTCTCAGGCACAAACACTTTATTTAAAACTATATCCCCGTTTTGAACCATTCTAAGGCCTATCTTGTTTTCGATCTTTGTAGCTTTCAAACCGGGAGCTCCTTTCCTGACGATGAATCTAGAAGCAATCATTGGATATGAGAAAAGAAAATATATTGTAACATTTATCAACTATAATTATATCAATAAGTTTTAACAAGCAAAGGAATTAACAAAAAGACAATGATTACATTGGATGACAGGACCAAGCTTATTCATGCATAGTTTGATGCGTCAAGGGAAAGTTCATAGACGGTCAAGATGATTTACCCGTTTAGTTTTTTTGTATCTGCATTCTTAGCTAATATCACAAGCACATCTGCAAAAGTGCTGTTACCTATCCAACGCTTTTGACCATCTATGTGCCACCCACCAGGTGCCTGTTCCACATTAAAGCAACATTTGATGTACATGTACAGGATGAAGCTCGAGAAAATAGGTACAAACACAAATAATCCAGAAATACCCTAAATTACATCAAGGATATTCAATTTAATTGCACAGGTACTGTAAGGGGGAGCATGACAAAATAGACAAAAATGCAACTGCAGTTGGTCGGTGTTGGGTCAATGCATATGGCACACAGGCACACTAAGACTCAGAAAACTCATACCATCTGAAAACAGACTCACACTGTACGCCTACTAGATTTGTAGAACTGAGGATCCATTATGAGAATCTATGGTCTAGTTTCACAGATCGATACATTTCTTCTTGTAAAGTATTTATGATCCACGCGAAAAGAAATATCAGTGATCACATGCCAAAATAGTCTTGATCTTGAAATTTGACTCGGAGAAACAGAACCTGATATCAAATAGGATTGACCTCTACAATCTCTGTTTTGTGCTGCTTCTGGTAACAAATTAAAGCTTAACCTATATCCAACAAGATACAAAAGAATCAATACGTCCAGGCATTGCAGTAACTAATTGTAGATTAGAGTGTGCCATATAGGGCAAATATCCAAATGCCATTCTGTGAAATACTTTTTGACATGCCCGCTATTGCAATACATGTCTAGACCAGACCAAAACAACATAATTATATAATCTAAATTGGAAATATTTCTTTGTATATTATATATCCCTATAAAAACTAAAAATAGAAAAGATTATACCTTTGATGCTGTTGTCCTCAAGGGCCTTGCATCACTTCCATAATCTGGCTCTGTCAATGCCTACAGAAACAAAAAGTAAAAAAGTGAAAATTTGTAATTCAGTCATTTACAGATTGATGGGCATCCGAATGCAGATTCAGATTAGCATACCAAACAACCAACATTAGTAAATTGAGCAAGGGATGGCAAGTACTTCAGTTTCTGAGCATCAGATCCGCAAAGAGCTGTTCTTCAGAAAAGACAGTAAGATAAGAATGGCACAGCTTCAGCATCATTTACCTTGATATAGATTGTTAAAGCTCCATTAATACAAGGTAGCATAAAGGAAAAGAAATGTATCTTTTTGACCTATTGTGACCATAGCAAAAGAGTGCACTAGTACAAATGTGGAACAGCTTGCATCTACGCGTGCAATTTCTGCCATAGTAACAGCACTTGCTGTAATTGAAAGTCCCGGGCACCCATAGCCCTGTAATAAAGAAGGCTCACCATGAGTTTGAGACTGGAGGAGTAAAAAGAAACAGAAAACAGAAGAAATGCAATCGTTTAACGGATTTATGGAACAGTTTGAAAAATGACTCCGGTGCCTTCATAGAAAGTAATCAACTGGCACAAATCCTCCTTCTGAGTATTATTTGCTAAAGAGAAATTATTCGTGCTGTTGCTCCAAGCTCCATTTGAGCTGAACAGAAAACTATGGTTCCGAGACATGCCAAGCTTAAACTGATTTGAACCTGTGATTTTAATGAGATCACAAGGAACAAATTTAGAAATCAAAATGTACCTATAATGTTAAGAAATAATTACCTTTATTGTGCCCCCAGCTACACCAAGGCTTGCAAGTTTAGGAATGGCATGAAATGGAAATTCTGCCTTCTCCCAGTACTGCAATAGCAAATCAACACAAGACTAGTTGACTTCCAAGAAAGGATGTCGAGTTACTGTGCACATGGCATTACCTTGCCAATGCAAGCCACAATAACTATCTGCTTTCTGGATTACCAGTTTAGCACTGGAACACATGATCCGATATAACAAGGCATTCCAGAAAGGAAGATATGCTGATTTTGTAACTAAAAAAGAAACTGGAGTGATGTTTCATAATGAAAATGTAATGGCGAAATCATGACAAACAATGTGGGCTAGTCTGACATGGTGATGCATCTATGCATATAATCCTTCAAATTTACATACCACTGTCATAATGGGTGCAACTTCTTTCTCCATGATAGCCCTGACCTTCTTCCTGATTGACTGCTCTTCATTGTTTAGCAAATCATCGAACTGGTAGTAGTCTGATACTGCAAACAAGGGTTGAGATACTTAAAGGCCAACAAATGCAACATAGTGAGCAGTTTGTAATGGCAAATGCTAAAACTATCACATGACACAGACATTCAGCATTATATATCAAAGATCATACTCACAAGCCATATAGTCCATTACCTGCCCCAATGCTGTCAATGTACTATATGAAATAAAGAAAAAAAAAGGTTGGAGAGAAGTGGGGTTATGGCTGCACATTTAAACTATGAAAGCAAACCATCCGAGAATGAGCCTATCAAAACAGAAAATCATGGTTCAGGCGATGCACCTTGATGCTTACGCATTCTCAAGTCACCGAATGCTAGAACGCAGGGCTGAAACTGCAATTACGTGTGAGCTGGTATGCCGCCAGAGTCTTTAAACTATATGGACAGAAGTTCGGCAGCGTGTCATCTAATTCAAAAGGAAGATGCAAACTATAGTTGCCAATGGAACCATATGTTATAATGAAGGAGAAGGACTTGGACCTACAACAAAACTATGACAGTACGAAAATTAGACAACCGTACTCAAACAATTAAAAATAACGTCCACGAAATTGAATAATAGATAACTATGCTACAATCTTACACCAAAATTACAAATAACAAAAAATTATATTTTGAAAATAGAAAGCCGGCTTATCTCCAATAATCTGCATTCTGGATGGGCAAAAGTAGTTGGCGAGAACAATTCCAGCAACTCATTTATCCAAATTAAGCAATCAAACAATCTCTAGACTACTAAATGAGTCAACTGCCCCATTTCGTTATCCATACCAGTCTCTAGACAAGCACGACCTCCTTAATCCTTACCCCAACAAAAAAAATTGATGGAAGCAAAAATAAATAAATAAAGAATTCTCACCAGAAGGCGGGAAAATGGAGGCAGGCGTCGCCTGCGGGAACGCCAGGGACAAGTCGAGCGCTGGGAGCTCGACCTTGGTGCCGTCCTCCTCCTGCCCATCGCCGCCAGTAACTGCACGTCAGAGACCAACACCGATCAATCTAATTAGTCGGGACAAAGAGAGACCGCGCACCGCAGAAGGCAGCACTAAACAGAGCCGCCTCACAGCGCAGAGGCCGGCCCACCTTGCTTTCCCACCATCCCGGTGACGCGGAAGAACGATCGGGACCCGGAGCAGAAGGAGATGGAGGAGAGTGTGGTGGACAGTACCGGGCGGCTGGGAGCATTCCGCCTGCCTCCGTGAGCATTCCGCTAGTGTATGAGCACGGCACGGCACGGCGGTCGACTTTCCTCGGCCCCACTGTCACAAAAAAAAATCCAAAGAGTCCGAGCACCACTTGATAATTACTCAGTGCGGACAAAAAATCTATTTTCGTCCTGAACAATTTACTTTATTTAATTTACACTGTAATAAAATTTTAGTTTAATTTACTCTCTCGAACAATTAAAATCATGTAATGTAACTTTATCTAACATTTATCTTTTTCGTTTTTCTTTGTATAACTGAAATTTGAAGCTCAAATTTTCTATGATAAAAGACTATAACAATTATGTAAATAAAATTATTTTCTATTTTTTCATAAATATTATATATATAATTTTAGAACTCTATAATAATGATTGTTTTAGATATTATTAATTTTTAAAAAATATATAATATATACTTTATATATTTTTAGCATAAGGTTCTATAAAAACTATCGGTGAGCACTAAATTCAAATTCTATAAAGAGAAATAAAAAAAGATAAATTATAACAGATAGTAAATTGCATCAACTTTGAGGGTGTAAATTGAGTCAATATTTTGTTCGAAGAAAAATTGGATAGACTGAATTGTTTGCAGTAGTAAAATGCACTTTTTTCAATAATAAAAAAGGTCAAACACTAGCTCTCCAGAATACTATTACGAATAGGGTTGAAAATGGTGACAAATTTTTTCAATATACCAATGATCGTTTTTAAAAAAGCAAAAATAGAAAAATGATTATAGGAACCGTGTAAATAATAATGAAAATGGAAAAACTTGGAAATGACAATGATAGAGCCGATTTTTTTATCAAATGAACAATATATCATATTCGTTCAAAATTTTCTGTGAAAAATATCGAATTTATGAAGAAGTAAAGTTTTAGTACCCAACCCAAGCTCAAATGAACTTTACCACCAACACGCTAAGACCCATAGCGCTTACCGCTCTCTTGGAATCCTAGTTATTATTGTATGTAACCTACGCTACATCTTAAAACTACTAATTTTTTATATGTTATGCTATTTTAATTTATTATGTCAACTATGTCATATTGAAAAGACCTAGTGACCGAGAAGGGGGTTGAATCAGAAACTCTCACGACACACTTGACTTAATAACTCTTTAACCTAGCATTGAAGCAACTTCTATGTAGTTCTAGTAAAGATACACTAACATGATATAATAACCCAGAAAGATAATAACAATCTACGCTTGCTAATGATTCACACACCAATCCATTCCTATGCAAGCTATTGATTAAACAATCAATCAATTCAACACACTAAGCAAGATATGAACCTTACTCATGTAATTCTAGTGAAATGACAATATAAATAAGATGCAATAGCCAGGTAATAAGAACTAGAGCAATACTACTAGCACAAGATGTAAAATAATAAATGCAAGTAACAAGAAAAAAAATTAGAGAAGGCTCATTAATTTTTAGCCTGTGATCTCGGAAGGATGGTGCCTTCCCCTTATACTCATTGGATCAACTTACATCGGAATATTGATTCCTCCCACCACTCAACGGTGAAGTTCTTGCATACAAGCTCACATCACTCCCGGAGTGATGGCACGATCACAGACCGTTGCCCCATGGGCATGAATTTGCCTCGCTCAAGGATTTTCTTTACTCCTTGAGTCGGTGACGTCCTTCTAAAGCACGATCCACCCTCCAAGTGTACTCCCAGGCTCCTCCTGCCACGCACAAGACAATGCTCTCTTGCGGGATACTCACCATTGCTAGAGTGCAAGCACCGACGTTCTCTTTGGAAATAATCACATCAAAGTGTTAGGTTCACACGCGTTCATACCAAATATTTGATCATAGTATTTTTCATGCTCATCTGAAACTGGTGTTGTGCTTATAGAAAAATATATTAGAAATCACTCCTTTTGTTTATTAGAATAAAAAAAACCTGACCCTATTGACACTAATTAATAATCACACCGGGAACTTGTTTTAAATTTTTTCCAACAATATTGGCAATTTTCAAGTACCTCTGAATTTGGAGCACCTTATGAAAATAAGTGAAATCCTTATCTCTGCCTTCAAAATTTATATTTTACTCTTACTTTCATCCAAGATATATACTTTCCTTTTGTGTCATCGATTTTCAATTATTTATCCTTCTATAACATTTATCTTACATACATGGATTAGGGAATATTATTTCAGCTAATTGAATTATTTTCTCTTATTCATGAGTTAATATTCCATCCTAATGACATATATACCCTAACATGAGTAGAAAATCGGTCCATTGTCATTGCAAGATTAAAGACATATGGTAAAATTATGGTTCCAAGACAAACCATAAGGGACGTTTAGAAGAGAGAAGTATAATGACTATTATGATGAAGAACAAATAAGACCAAAGGCTTTAATTAGCTAAATTAATATTTTGTAGATGTAAGGTAAACAACTAAACAAGATCAAAGAAAACACTCCACCCACTGCCAGCTAGAGGGTGCGGGTCCCCCTCTCTCTAGTAGTATTGCTAGTTTTGAATCCTAAGTTTAGGGTTTAGATCTATCCATGCTGAATTCTTTGGTGTTGTGATCTTGGTGTTTTCTTATCCTCTTTGAGGATGATGGGTGTTGGATTCTCCATGGAGGTTCCGACCAGGTGGACCATGGTGTGGCAACGCCGTCGACATCCCTCCTGGATAAGGTAACATGGAGACTGAGGTGTCTTGACGATGATGACAAGTCAGAGACGATGTTACCATTATGAAATAAGGTACTTTGGTTTTTCGTGGCTCAATGCATCCATGGTGAAGGGTAAGTGAGATGGGATCATCATTTCTTCCTACGTATGAAGATTTTTTGATAATTCTTGTTCAAAGGATTAGATCTGTCTTGGTAATTCAAATACTGTGGATCTTGTGGCTTCAACAAAAAATTGATGTGTGTCATCAATGGTTGAAGAGGACAATGGTTTCTATTTAATGCCGCCAGCCTCCTCTCTCCTCCGGCGCCTCCTCCTCCTCCAGCCAGTCGCGTGTGACCCCGACGCCTCCTCCTCCGACCAATCGTGAATGACCCCCACCGCCTCTTCCTCCGGTCGACCGCGCATGGTCTCCTCCTCCCTGGCCTCGCGTGGACCCTCGGTGTCCCTCCTCTCCTCTCCGGCCTGCATCCGTTGGCGGGCGGCCTAGATCCGGCGGCGCGCCGCCTCGATCCGGCGGCCGCGCGTGGCCTCCTCCTCCCCGGCCTCGCGTGGACCCTCGGCGCCCCTCCTCTCCTCTCCGGCCTGGATCCGTTGGCGGGCGGCCTAGATCCGGCGACACGCCGCCTCGATCTGGTGGGGAGGCGGCGGATCCGGCAGCGCACGGCCTCCACGGCGGCGGATCCGGGGGCGCACGTCTCCACGGCATCGGGCTCTTACGGCCGGCGGGCCTTTTTTTTTTGTTTTTCAAATTTATGCGTAGCGGCGGCTGAAGTTGTCACCCGCCACTACTAATGTTTTACTACTGACGATTGATTAACACTTCTATTCATCCACTGCTAAAGCTCATTCTTTTTAACGACGTTTACGTAGCGGCGGAGCAGCCCACCCACCGCTACAGTGGGTTTTGCCCTGCCGCTACAGTACTCGTTTGTTGTAATGTAAGTAATTCTCTCAAAGAATATTCATTGGATGCTGAAAAGTTCCTTATGAAGGGGTGGAAGGAGAGACAATTTAGCCTCGTTCCTTATTAGACTCATTTTGCAACAAGCAGATTGTACCGCACCCAAAATAGACATCTTTCAGCTAAACATAGTCCCTGGCCCTGAACCGTACATGTCCCATGCATGCATGCACAACCATCTATTAGACACCAGCTTCCTCCCCGGCCTATAATTGCTCATTTCTCCCACCCTATGGAGAGAATCATTGGAAGGCAACCGATAAATAAAACCCGTCTCGTCTCCACATATTTATCCTTGTTTCCTCTGTTGAGAGGTAAGCAGATATCATCCATCTCATGGAAAAGGTGCAAGCACGGGCGGCCGTTGTCCTGCTGCTGGGCATGCTTGTGCTGATAGCCGGGGTTGAGGAGGCCGACGCCCAGGGCTTTTCGATCCCGATGTCCGTGGACAGCAACGGCGGCATGATCAGCTGCAAGGCCCTTGGCAACTGCGAGAAGAAGGACGCCAACCGCGCACCGGACCAGGCCAACAAGTACACGCGCGGCTGCAGCCCCATCAACCGGTGCCGCGGCGCCTGATACCAACAAGGAACTTGGCGCGACGGGCTCACGCGCGTACGTGGGCGCATCAAAAGTTCGTTCCCACTTACGCGCGTGTAAAATATGTATCTATATGCATACCTTTCGCCGCGTAAAGTAATCAATATGCCTTCGAGCAAAATTACACATTATTCCTAAATGTATACTACATCGTTTATTGTTCCCAACTTCCTATTAGCTTTCACGCAATGTCTCTCAGTGATGACGCTCGTTTGAGCAAGCACGGATCATATGGTTGATCGAGCAATCAGGGAAACGAGATCAGGAAAGAACGTTTTCATTTGATCATGTGGTGCCACTCGTTCGAACCTGGAGCATGAACGTTATTGACTTTTTTATTTAATTTTAATCTTTTTTATTCAAAAAAATTAAAAAATATCATATGTATTGTTATAGTTTGTTTCATCATCAAAGAAAATTATAGCATAATATAAAATTTTATATATTTAAAATAATATTTTGAATAAGACGAATGATCAAAGTTGAGTAAAAAAGTCAATAGCGATAACAATTTAAGAACGGAGAGAGTACTTATTTTCTTGAGAAAATAGTTTTTGGCCTTTCGCCACATTGCTTGTAAGCCTAGTTATTATATTGTTTCAGCTCTAAAAAGAACAAAAATATCATAGAAAGTAAAATTAAATCTATTATTACATGGCTGACGAAGGACTTCATGGCATTGTCTCACCGGTCCGTGGCACGGTCAGATGTTCACCTCATGAAGTTTTTTTTCAAAAATATCCTGAGATTTCCTTATTTTGGAAAAAAATGGGTGGATGTTTTATGATAAAATTTCTAAGTACTGAAATATACATTTGCAAAAATGCAGTAAGATAGGAGTCAGAAAACACCACAAGTATACCAAGTTTTGTCACATTCTTGGGAATATGGCCTGCCGCAGGTGTCATACTAATGTGGGCATATGGCGATCCAATTGCTTTTAGTTTAATTGTCAAAAAGGAAAAGTCATTCTAGCTAGCACATCGAGAAGTCAGCAGTTTTTTTCCGTCACCGAAAATCAAAAGATCCGCCAAACAATCACGGATCAAAGATTACATGGTCCCCCTCTTTGAAATTAAGCAACAAAGGTTAGAAAAAGCCAAACATGTGTGACTAGATGCACATTCAACTTTGAATATACATCACCCGCATCATAACCATCTTCTTAACTTTGGCAATATGTTTTACGATGACCACCACTTTTGTTTGTGCAAACATTTACTCGAAATATTCCTGAGGATTTCATGAAAACCCTGCAAAATATATCTAGAAGTGTTGAATATCCTGAAATACACACACACATATACCATAGGTAAACTTACACAACAAGTTTCAAAATCAAACTCAAACTTCGCCTGAAGATAAGAAATTTAGAATTCACAGAAAAGGACAGCATAATTCGTGTCATTTTGCAGTTCTTTGCCAATTTCGATGCCAAATTCCAGTGGAGACACAAGGACAAACAAAATCGTACATGATATTCGTCATTTCTGGCTCGCAAACAGCGTTCTCAGCGGTTTCTTGGGCAGCTTGTCTACCTGGTGCACTCGCAGGTTCACATGCAGGACAACTGACGCACGACAGGAAGGGAAGGAAGGAGCCCGAGAGAACCGTCTCTCTGTTCATGAACTACTACTGTATTAAATCCTGCATAGTTTAGGCGTCAGCTCTATCCTTGTTCATGGGTCAAAGGTGGAAGCCAGTTCAATTGTGCCGTGTCAGATCTTTAAATACTCTGAACGAAATGCTCGGCAAGTAGCCAGCCACAAAGCTGTAACCCGGATCTCACATGTTCCGCGAACGAGAAACTACTTGCCGATCGGTACTGTCTATTAGGCAGTGGCAAAGCGACAAAGTTTAGTGTCTATTAGAGGATAAGTTCGAGTAAACAGTTTGTTCCACTGTAGGAATGAGATCGGTAGCTGAAGCTGGATCATATGCAAGAACAAGACGACCTGTCCTTCAGTACTCTGTAGGGTCCAAAGGCCGGCTTCTCATTTGAAATTGTTTGTTAATTAACGAGTGTGAAAATGGAGCGCGGCTGCAGCTAAAGGAGGCCAACCCTTCAACTGTTGGAGCATACAGCATAGTACTGGTACAGTTCATGAGGATTCATTTAATCATGTCCCTATCTCGTGAGGAGAGGATGGAACATTAGTCAATGGATCGGAAGGACTTAATTTTCTTGGGATCATGCCCATCCAATTCCACGAGGAATCTTGTGATGATCTACTATCCTTCTCACTTTCTGAAAGTTTTGGCGGATAAGATGCCCATAGATTGTTTATGAATTTACTCAAATGATCCTGGAACACATAGGGTTACCAGTGATAAATTACTAGAAACCATCTGAAAACTTCTCTGCTTCTGTTCGGTAGCATGTTTCGGCGCAAGAAAAGCACATTTCAGTTCACCTAGCGGCAGTAACAAAATCTTTACTCGAGTAGAAAACAGAATGGTTACAGTCTGAACTCATCATCTGAATCCTTACCAGGACAGAAACAGGCTGGGCAGCTACTGAAGTCCTTGCTGCTGATCCTACTCATGGCACACTCATGGACGCCACCTCATCCATTGGCCCCAGGAGCACGCATGCTTCCTGCCGATAAGAAGAAATTTCTCCTAGTGGGAACACAGGTGTAGAAAGAAAACGCATGTATAAGGTGGTTGGCCAGTAAAAAGCAGAGTACCCTGCATCACTCCTCGCCTATCATAGGTATCTTAAGGTGAACACGTCTCACACACAAGCATATATATCACTCATCCTTAGGTACGAGATGAGATGCCCTTACGCTGTTGCGCCACTTATTGTAAGCAGCATCAGTAGCTTTCTCACCCTGCTTGCTTGCTTCACCTGACTTCCTCTTCCTCGTTTTGTTTCCTTCTGCACCACTTCTCGCCGTCGCTGTTGATGCTGTTCAAATTTGGGTAGCTGCTTCATTATCTGGTTCGATCAGCACATTCTCCTTTCTTGTGCAGTGACGATCGAGAACCTGTAGCTAAGGCAAGTACTAGGATGTTTGGTTGAATGGCTGCATGCCAAGCTTTGCAAGAAAGGAAAGAGCTGCAGCCGTACGATGCCTGTGATGCTTCGGTGTACAGAGGCTCTGTCCTGCTACCCCGACAGGCCAGCTCGGCTCCTCCGGCCATGCCGCCGGAGATGTCGTCATCGTCGGGGTCCGGGAGGAGCGCGACAGAGGCAAAGGCTCTGAAGATCCATAGTGAGGCCGAGCGGCGGCGCCGGGAGAGGATCAATGCCCACTTGGCTACGCTGAGGAGGATGATCCCTGATACTAAGCAGGTCCGTGCAGTCCTTTCATATACGTGATTGATTTGTTAACTTTGTATCGAATCATTTGGTAAGGAACATGCAGATATGCAAGGTCATTTCAGTAGCTTGCAGTTTGGTTATATTCCTTGAGAGCGGTTTCGATTAATTTTCTTTTTCTTACCGTATTGTTATGTCGATGCAATACTACTGGTTCACTTCACGGTAGGAAAAGATGATCCTAAAGTTCAAAAAAATTTCAGCGAAGTTATTAGAGTAGAATTAAGTTTCCGAACCATCCTGGATTACCGTTCTATATATAGATATATGATTGATTGATCAAATGTTGAACCTGCATAGTATAGTACAACTCATGGAGAACTTTGAACTTTGAAGTGCAGTCCTCAGAAAGAACTTTGAAGTCCACTATCCTTTTTGTTCACATTTCACCATTTTGGAATTTTCTAACAAGATAAAGTACAATATAATGCTAAGGTTTTCCTTTTTCTGCTCTACAGATGGACAAGGCCACCTTGCTAGCCATGGTGGTAGACCAAGTGAAGGCCCTGAAGAGGAAAGCAAGCGAGGTCACCCGAAGCATGCCCCTCCCACCGGAGTCCGACGAAGTCTCCATCGAGTGCTACACTGGCGACGATGTCGCTGGCATCGTCGGCTCCAAAAAGATCCTATATATCAAGGCTTCCGTCAGCTGCGACGACCGGCCAGACCTCATAGCCGGGATCATCCAGGCGTTCCATGACCTGCGACTGAGGGCACTGAGAGCAGACATGAGTTCCCTGGGAGGCAGGGTGCAACATGTGTTCACACTATGCAAGGAGGATGGCAGTACAGGTGCAAGCCTCAAGTCTCTGAAGGAGGCAGTGAGGCAGGCATTAGCCAAGGTTGCCTCTCCTGAAACGGTATATGGGAGCAGCCCCTTTCAGAGCAAGAGGCAGAGGATCCTGGAGTCACATTACTCGGTCATGTCAATGTAGAATTTTTTTGTTTGTGGCGAATTATTAGGATCGGAAAATTGTGTAAGATTAATAGGATATGGTAGAGAGATCGATCTGGTTAAGAGTGATAATTTTAGTGTGTATTGGAGACGAATGAATATTTTACTGTGTGTGATTTGAACGTTGAACTGTGGCTAGTGGATTAAGACAGCCGTCCCAATTCCCACATGGTAATGGCCGAAGGGTTCAGATGGCGCGTGCTGTTGTGACTCTGTGTGGATGCAGAAATGCCCTCGTGCAAAGTCACAAGATTGGCTTGACATATCAGGCGTTGTGTGAAAAGACAGTGACACCTTTTGAGTTATGATTGGTTCCTGACTAGAATATGAACTACCTCTTTTTTAATTTATAAAAATACAAATAGGGATCTTCCCTGCTGACTTCGGTCAAAAAAAAAAAAGAATATGAACTACCTTGTCTGTACTCTCAAGTTTTCCTGATATAGTACCAATTATGCCGTCTGGAGTACCAAGCAAATTCAGACTCAATTTCTCCGTCACGAAACGGGAAGAAAATCGCTAAAGTTTTATCTAAGGTGTCACATAAGAATGAGAAGCAACCTGTTTCACAGGATTGGTTCTGTGAAACGGCGGCGAGGTGCTCTGTTTCGATCGATGCAGCTGTCGTCGATCTTGCGGCGGCTGGCCACGTCGCCTCCCTCACAGCGCCGCATGCCTCGTCCTGCATTTGGAGAACAACGCACTTTGCCGCCACCGCGGCTAGCCGGCTACGCCGTCCGCTTTGCCGCGAAGGGTCGTGCCGGAGGCTGGAACTCTTCAACGCCTGGGCGGCTCTAGCCATCTAGGTGCCGGCGAACACCGAATTCAGGTTCTTCCTTTTTCTTTTTGACGCGTCAGATTCTGCCTCTAGATGAACAAGCAATGGAGCCTCTAGCCAGTCATGACATGCACGATCGAAGTTGGATTTGGATCTTAGAATAGATTGCAGTCATTTGGAACGAGCTGCGTCTGGGAAAGCGGTTTGGCGCGTCTGGAAGGAGTCGGGTATACTGATATGACCTGGAGTGAGCAGCTGAAGTTTGCAATTATGTCTTCATTTTCGAAGTCAACGTGCCGAACCTCTTCACCCAGGTAGTGAGGGCGAGAGACACTGTCCGTTGGCTAAGAACGATCCCAAATCGATTTCAGTTTTATTAGTAACAGTACAACTATACAAGCATCATTTTCTGAAATCATCTCGATGCAGTAGCCATGAGGACTCACAACATCAGCTAATTACATAGAAAATTATTCAAAGATCCCATTGATCTCCCACAGCACGAGGATCCATTTCCCGTGCAACTGAGGACAGACTTTACGCAATCACTGAGGATTTGGTGGGCGGCTGTTTGCCGCAGAAACTCTAGAACCCCACTCAAGGAGCTCTTTACTAGTGTCATCCTTGTGTACGATGACCTCAATGAAGCACAAGCAGTCCTTTTTAGGACCCAAAGCTTCCTCGATCGCCTCTTTCAGCTCCTCCTCAGTTCGAACCTGCAAGTATAGAATGGAAAATGTCATTGCAGCGCAGCACTAGTGCTGACTTCACGATAACATGAATACACGGTTGCCACTTGCCAACCTTTGCTGTGTAGCACTTTCCCTCGCCATTGTGGAATGCTTCCACCAAGCCAGTGTAGTTCCAGTTCTTGATTACATTGTAAGGACCGTCGTGGATTTCCACCTCAATCGTGTACCCTCCATTGTTTATCAGAAAAATGATGCTGTTCTGGCCCCATCGAATCATTGTTGACACTTCTTGTGCCGTCACCTGAATTTCAGACAAATTAGGATTTGCTGCATGTGCGTATCCCAATTTGAAACCAAATTTGAAACAGGAAAAAAATTGTTTCGTGCCTGAAAGCTGCCATCTCCAATGAAGGCAAGGATACGCTTATCCTTAGCAGCCTGTGCGTATCCCAGTGTTGCACCCACTGACCAGCCTATTGAGCCATATTGCATCTGAAATTCATAACTGGTGCAAGAAAATAATGTTTCGTTACAAACACACACACTGAACAGAAAAGATCTTGAGAAATAGCTAATCATAATTAATTCATTGGTCAGGCAATCAGACAAGATTTCTCTGCCACAAATACTATCAAAATAGCTAATGGTGTTATCATTTTGGCACTTACCACCCGCAACACTAAGCATTTTAGGGAAAAAAATGAAAGTAAATATTGTGTCACTACAACATATACAGCCGAGATTAATTTTAAAAGAGCTTACCCACAGCCTTCTGGTAGCTTCAGCTTCTGGCAGTTAAACCATGAGTCCCCAGTCTCTGCAATGATAGCTGAGTTGGCAGACAACATTTGCTGAATATGCTTGAAGAGTATGTTCACTCTCAATGGCTCTCCAGGTTCAGATGCAAGAGGTTCCCCCTGAGGCACAAAAATTCGCCGATAGTTCTCATACGCAGCGGTGTTCTTCTTCAAGCGTGTTGCAAGTGCATGCAGGAAGTCCTTCATCACAACACACCCAAACGCAGGGCCATGTCCAATGACCACCCTATCTGGTTGGACTATGATGGCCTTCTCCTTCTTTAGGAGTAGGGAGTATCCAACTGAACTGTAGTCGTTAAATATGGGACCAGCAAATAGATAGGCATCAGCAGACTCGACAATTTCAGCACAGAATGGAGTGCTCACTGCACCCCAGTATGTGCCAATAAACCTAGGATGATGCTCTGGCACAAGCCCCTTCGCAGAAGGCATCACAGCAAAGGGATAACCGCAGGCATCGGCGAGCTCTGCAAAGGTTTTTGATGCTTTGGCCACCCTCATCTTTGGTCCACCAACAAGCACTGGCTTGACTGCTTTGTTCAAGAAAGCCGCGGCAGCTTCCACTGCTGCCTCCAAATTTTTCTGGTTCGAAAGTCTGCAAAATGAAACAGTTATCCATGTGAGCAATACCAAGCTGATTGTTTCTTCACCTTCTTACGCATATATAAGAGTCTGCCAAGTCCCAAACATACCTTGGGGAGAGGAAGAAAGGGACAGGATGATGACTAAAGGTCGGATGCGGGATCGAAGGGAGGTTGCAGCTGATGCTGATGTAAACAGGCTTGCTCTCCTTCAATGCCGTAGAGATGGCATTGTCAATCTGTTCATGCGCATCTTCCAAATTGTTCACCACTGCCTGTGATTTTAGCAAAAGAAGCATTAGCAAAAGAGTTTTGCCATCTTCCGAGATATTAATGCTCGAGGCATAGAATATTTTGCCAAAGGTAAAAGGATTTTGGTCATAAATGGTTAAAACTGTCGTGGCTTCAATGTACCTACTTTAACCATAGTTCTCCAGGCCACACATAGTTAGCAGCCCAAAAGTAACAATTCGTGCAGTGTAAAAGTTCAATTTGAAGTCACCACGCTTGGCTGCAAAAGGTGTACCCATTGAGCACAGATATACCATGGACAACCAAGATGATGACAATTGAGTAAAATATAAATACTCATATTTAAGCCAGATACTACCATCTTGGCACCAGAAAGTATTAAAGTCAATAGGAGTAAGCAGCAGTTACCAATTGTTATATAATAGTCTGAGAAGCCTATTTGAAGTTGGATACTCGATCCAAGAATTTGACTACTCACCCTATCTGTACCTGACATAAACACATAACTCAACTCCTGACATCCCCAGCTAATCAAGTAGGAGTAATTAGGAACATTCACATTCTATAGCTATCCAACAAAGTCACCGGTAACGATATCAGACTTCAGAGAACCTTGATTGAGTTAAACATCCTAGCGAAATCAATGGAATTGTGACAGTACAGAAGCAATCTATTAAGACAATGAAAAAAAAGCGTAAAGTAGGTGGCAGTCGTCATCAGACCCGTACCACATATCAATCGCCTTCAGCATCAATACGAATTCGGGAAAAAACGATGAAGAAGCAGAAGTCTAGTACCTGATAGCAGGTGACGGTCTGGAAGCACCTGAGCTCCTGCGTGAAATCGGGCAGCCCGATGGTGTGGTGCAGGATCCTGTTGCTCCCGTAGTCGTTGCTGTTGGGCCCGCCGACGATGCAGACGACGGGGAGGTTCTCGCTGAACGCCCCCGCGACGGCGTTGATGGCGCTGAGCCCGCCGACGGTGAAGGTGACGGCGCAGGCGCCCACCCCGCGCGCCCGGGCGTACCCGTCGGCGGCGTAGGCCGCGTTGAGCTCGTTGCAGCACCCGACGAGGCGCACCCCCGTGGACTCGCACTCCGCCTCCAGCTCGTCGAGGAGCGTCAGGTTGAAGTCCCCCGGGACCGTGAAGACGTCGCGGGCGCCGATCTCCGCCAGGCGCCGCGCCAGGTGGCGGCCCAGCGTGGCGTCCTTGGGCGCGGCGCCGCCGCAGTGGGAGGCGTCCGGGACCGCCGCCGCGTCGGAGGCGGACTGCACGGAGCCCATGGCCGTGTCCATGGCGCCGGCGGGGGCGCGGCGAGGAGTGGAGAGCAGGCGAAAAGGTTCGCGCGAGGAAAGTTGGTTGCGTTGCTGGCGGCGGCTGGCGCAGTGGGTCGTGAAACGGTGATGAAGGTGAAGTGGGTCAGCCAGCCAGTGGACGGGCGGCATAAATGGTCGCGCTGGGTGGGCTCAACGTGTCAGCGCCGCTTGCGGAACAGGTGGCGTTCTGTGCGGATGCCAAGTGGGGCCTGGTCATCTCGTGGGCCGTGGACTTTTCCCTGGCGGTGAAACAGCGGTTTTTTTTTAAAAAACTTGAAACAGCGGCTTTGGCCGTGGCCGCAACTGCAACCCGGGGGCGACGCGGCACACGAAGAGGCGCGAACGGATATGATCGGCGGGTAGACGCCGCATAGAAAAAGGCGCATACGCTTCTTTGGAAATCTACAAAAGAAATGGCACGGGAGTAGGATACGCGTTGCCCGTGAAAGAGATTAACAAATGTGCGCCGTTGGGTTTGGTGGCAACCGAGTAATCAAGCTCTAGAGCCTTCTCTTCTAGACTTTGTTCTGCTAATCAGCAGGCATCGTCAGGAGTCTGTGGGTGATTGGTAGGGCTCGTCTGTTGGTTCGAGTTCTCGTACTTCATATTGGTTTGTCGGAGACAAAATTCGTTAGAACTTCTTGAACAGCCACGTTGACCGACTGCGCGCAGAACAACTACGTGCTCTCGCTGTTTCGCAGGTTCATCTGTTCGTCCGTGTGTGTACCAGTACCCGCTTCCCATGATCAGACGATAATAATAGTCGCCGATGATCATGTTTGATAAAAGCAATTTCTTTCGCGAACTAGACACAGAGGAGTATAGCAGCCGTCTCGACGGTGACCCTGTTTTTGGTCGGGTGTCCACGTTCCAAGGTTCTTTGAGTGTTTCGTGACGTTTGTTGGTTCGCGTCCAGGGCCCTCGCCGTGCATCCACGACGGAATAAGCGTCACGGATTACGTCATGTTATCAACTTATCGTGTCACGTTTCGGTCTTTCGGTTAACTTATTAACGTTGTTGTTCTTCTCAATGCAGGCTGTGGGTCTCCCTTTTTCATTTTATAGTCTGATAAAGTAATAGCATCTTAAAATATATATATCCGTTTAAAAAAGATTTCCCCGGTTCAAATGGCCGGTAATATGGCAACCTAGGAATGGCTCATTCCAGTTAAAAAGAAAGGAATGGCTCACTCGGATCTTGGATCCCTTGTAAGCCACCTGGGCTCAGCTTTCCACACAATTCAGCTTATATTGGGCCAAAAAAGGAATTTGCTTTTTATGGGCTTAGCTATTTTTTGACCTATACTTCTACAGATTTCAGCCCATATTTACTGCTAGTGCTGTAAAAAAGCCCAAATCATGCAAAAATAGATATATATGACTTTCAGAGATGAATTGAACGACAATAATAAATATCACTTCCAATTGAGAATATAACTTTTGTCTAAAAAAAAGAATATAACTAGTCAACCTATCCGCGTATTTGTGCGACTAGTCTTTATATCTTGTTATAAAAATGTACTAATATAATGTCTCTTAATTACACTAAACCTTATATCAATAAAATTATTAAATCATAACATCATAAAAATAATTTTTTCTTAATAATACTTTTTCATAATGATAATAGGGTGTATCCGTGTTGAAAAATTTGGCTCCAAGACTTCATTCTATCACTTATTCAAAACTAATGTATCATATCTACCCTGTATAGGGCCCCATGCCATTTACATTAAAGTAAAAAAAATGTAAAAAATTTACCAATTGAAATATTATGAATCCTTATAGCTATGTAGCACACATGTCTAAACCTACTTCAACATGACTGGTTTTGTAGCGTTATCCGCTTGTGAGCATGGTGTTTTAATGAGGGAGAGAGAGAGAGAGGTGAATGTGCTGCTTTTACAAATATATATATATATAATATTTAATTCTAATTTATTTATAATGATTATGATGAAAAATTTATATCACGTTTGGATCCCGTTAGGTTTTTAAGAAACTGGTTGATAGAAGTTGAAGGACCTTTAAATAGATCAGCTTTTATAAACCAAATTACTGACTCAATCCAGCTAATACAACTTATTCTAATGCATTGACTATCCAAAAGTTAGTCTATAGATTATAAAAATCAGGATTCAAACATCGTCACCCTGTTTTTTTTTAAGAAATCTATTTTTAGAAACTAAAAATAAAAACCAGTTTTTAAATAACTACTGGGATCGAAGCATGGCCTTAATAACTTTATTTGGTGTATTTCAATCTATGTTCTTCATAATTGTAATGGTCAATAATTTAAGAACTTTTTAGTGGTATTTTAGTCTAGATTTTTATAATATAGTGATTTTGCCGATTAATATGAGTGAGGTGTTTTAGAGAGAGAGAGAGAGGGAGAGAGCTGGGTGAACGTGTGATGCCTTTATAAATATATTTAGAAATATTTAATTCTAATTTATTTATAATGGTAATAGTCATGAGATTTCTTGGTAGCAAAAGATGAGGATAAATGTTACTAACGTCAACTAAAAGCAATGAAATGGCGAGAGGGGAAAAGCAAAGACTCTACTCACCCACTACCGGACTCTTTGACAGGCTTTCTCGAACGACATCCTTTTCTTTTCTCATTTGAATGATGGGGTTGTTGAACATCGATGAATTGTTCGCTTGAACGAACATAATTTAATAACTTTTGTAGTGGTATTTCTGTCTAATTTTTTTCATAATGGCTGTGGTGCGTAAATTAATAGCTTTCTTAGGGTATTTTAGTCTATTTTTCATAATGATAGTGGTGGGTAATTTTTTCTTCTTATTTTCTCTGATTAATATGGGAATGTCTTGGCCTTGAGAGCGAATGTGATGACTTCTTTTGTTGCTCAAATATATATATAATTTTACCAATTAATGTGAGTGAGATGTTTTAGAGAGAGATAGAGAGATCTGGGTGAACATGGTACCCACCACTGCCATTATGAAACAATTAGAATATAATACCCCTATAAAAGTTATTAAATTATTCATCATTGTTATTACAAATAAATTAGAATATTTGTAATTTAATAGTTTTTAGAGTATTTTAGTTTATAATTTTTCATGGGGTTGATATTTTTTTTTTGTCGAACACGTAGGAGAACTTCACGTCTTTGCGTTAAGAACAAAAAAGCGGTCCGGTTAAAACACCCTGTTTAAATCTTACATTCGCGCCATTTAAGCATTCACAACCAAAACGCCCATCTAACCCTATGGCAACAACTGACGTAGTTTTCTTGCTCCTGCCGTGGCCCATAGACGTGCTTCATCCTTGATGATGCAAAGCAGAAGCTGGACACAGGGGTGTGTGTTATAAAATTAACATGATGTAAGATTAATTTGATCCAGCAGGATAAGAGTTCTACCAAACTACTAGCAGTCAACAAAAACCATGCTAGTACTACACAATTCATGATTAAGGTAAAAAGATCTTCAATAAGACCTACCAAGAGATAAACAAGAACAAAGAAATACTTACAATGGATCCCACTTAGTAGAATAGGCTGGAACCGAGACGTAGTCGAAGTGTAGCAAGCGGTCGTGCAGAAGCACTTCCTAGAAACCTGATCGCCGGTACAACCGTGCAAGTCCACAAAACACCAGCGCCGGATCGGAGACACCGCTCTTCCCAAACCCGCTGCACGACGGATAGAGGGATGGCCAGGCTCAAAGATGGCGTGCGTAGAATATGAGAATGGAGGCAAGTCAAATTGTCCCTTTCCTTGTCCATGGGACGCAATATATAGGAAGAGAACCATGCTCAATCAATTCGTATTGATCTGCCATAATCACAGGAAACCACCCTCCTGAAATCGTACAACAGAGAACATGACACGAACGCGCAAAATCGCAAGTCACAAGTCACAAGTTAAGCACGCGAAAAACACGATGCGTGCGCACGCGTGTGTGTTATCCACTGCCTCTATCCTGCCTAGCACTTGCTCATATTGAAGAGCAATCAACAACCCACTATTTATATTGGGATACTTTCACCTAAATGACCAATGTGGTATAAAACATTTACATGGTCATCTCTTCACAACCACCCAACCTTTTTCTTATGAATTTAGGCCACACATATAGCTGCAGAATGGGCTGCTAACAGGGCCTAAATTCCAACAGTGTGTCCCATCGAAGACAACATAATTCATGTGCTTCCAAACCTTCCATGCAACGAGGATGATGATAGAGTTCAGCGCCTTGCGGTGCTCCCTTCCCGCACGCTGCTTGCCCGCCGCCACCAGAGCTAGAACATGAGTTCTTCTGCTGATGATGTGAGTCGCTCCATGCCAATTCAATGGAGGGCATGGAACCAGACCTAAGACACAATTCACAAGAATGTGGTTGATGCATTTATCACCTTGATCACAAAGTGGGCAAGTCCAAGGATGCGGCAACCCCCGCCTTTGTACCTTGTCCGCCGTCCAGCACCTGTTCCACAACACAAGCCAAATGAAGGTCTTAGATCAGAGTGGAGCCCAAGTTCGCCATAACCTGGTGTGTGGCTCAAAGGTAGTGCTCCCAATAAAGAAGTGCTCGTAGGCCGATTTTGTCGTGAACTCCCCAGATGCCTCCGGTAACGAAACATGTCGATCGGATTGGTCCTGGATCAAAGTAACTTGCATGATGCGGTGCTGGAGTTGGATCCATTGCCATATTGTCGGGAGAGATAGACCCCCGATGTAATTTTTTCTTCTTATTTACTTTGGTGTACAGATAATAGACTTTTCTTTCTTCTCCCCTTGGGAGTGTTTTCCTTACCCTAATGGGCCTGACCCATGTTTGTTTATAAATATCTATCACGGCAGGGGTTCCCCTGCTGTACAGTTTTTTTTATATAAAAAATTCACTGATGACGAAATCAAGTGGGTGCTCTGAGTGCGAAGCAAGGGTGAGAGGAAATGATCTACAAATAAAGAATGTTGGTTAGCTTAATGCATTCCCAGTAATTTCCTTCATTTTTTATTGATTATTATCGTCAGGTTCAGCACTTAGTTCCCACCATTACTTAGCTTCCCTCCTTCGGCTTGTCCAACGCCGTCAACCACCCGCTGGTGGCGCACTAATTACCAAGGTGGTTCTGCTAGTAGAGCCGCAATGAAAGAGTAGATCGAAGGGGAGCGTGGGCAACCAACGAAGCAGTTCATGGGCTGCATGACGGACGGACAGAGTTGAGTTGGAGATGGAGGAGGGCAAGCACACACAGGTGGCAGCAGTCCGACTCGGTTGTTGGAACTTGGAACTTGGATTCCCGCCCGAGCGGCACACGGTTCCCGAACGCCAATCGACTCGGACTCGTCCTGGGATCCTCGTCGGCCATATAAAACGAACGAACCATCCGCCCCTCCCCATCAGCAAAATCGGCAACAGACCTTGATTGGGATCCCCTCCCTCGTCGACACAGAAGAGAAGCCATGGGCGCCGCATTCAGCAGCAACAAGCGCTTCTCCCTGCGCAGCATCCTGCCGGTCATCCTCGTCGTCCTAGTCCTCGTCGGAGGCGCAGTCGCCTGCACGCTCCACCACCAGAACAGCGTCGCCGCCATCAACGATCGGAACACGATGATCAAGTCGCGCAAGATACTCCGTGACGACAGAGGCCACCACCAACGACCGCGCCGACGGCCATCGTCACCACCAGCCACCGTCTCGCCGGCGCTGCCCAAGGGCATTGTGCACCAGACGACCAACCTGGAGATGGTAGCCTCACTTGCCGGCAATATTCCTGAGCAGCAGCAGCAGAGGAAGAAGAGCCTTTTGGCCGTGCCAGTGGGGATCAAGAACAAGAACGTCGTGGACAAGCTGGTGTCCAAGTTCCCGGCCTCCGACTTCACCGTGATGCTGTTCCACTACGACGGCGCCGTGGAGCAGTGGGGCGACGAGTTCGACCGCGCCGTCCACGTGGCGGCGAAAGGGCAGACCAAGCTGTGGTTCGCGAAGCGGTTCCTGCACCCGGACGTGGTGGACGACTACGACTATGTGTTTCTGTGGGACGAGGACATCGAGGTGGACGCGTTCGACCCCGTCCGCTACCTCGCCGTCGTGCGCCGCGAGGGCCTCGAGGTCTCGCAGCCCGCGCTCGACCGGGCCTCCGAGATCCACCACGCCCACACGGCCCGAAGGCTCGCTGCTGGGCCCAATAATCCGGAGCCCACGGATGTCCACCGGGCCGCCGCCGGGTGGATGGAGGTGATGGTGCCGGTGTTGTCGAGGAAGGCGTGGCGGTGCGCCTGGGGGATGCTGCAGAACGACCTCATCCATGGATGGGGGCTCCACTACAAACTCGGGTACTGCGCCGGTGGGGACCGGGCGCGGAACGTTGGCGTCGTGGACAGCGAGTACGTGCTCCACCGTGGCGTGCCTGTGCTTGGTGGTGGCGGCGGCAACTCGGCCGGACGGGCGGCGGTCAGGCGGAGGTCGTTCAAGGAGATGCAGATATTCCAGAAGAGGTGGAACGCGGCTGTTGCTGAAGACCAAGACTGGACGGATCCTTACGCCGCTCAGGCACCTGCGGCGGTGAGCTAGCTATTAGATGATGAGATGGCCATTGTGTATCTCGATCGGCTCTAATATATGTTAACAGGAGTTCTGCGACAGAGATGATAGATTATGTTTTCCTTTTTTTTCTCCTCCTTAGAAAAGGACTCTTATGTAAGCAGGGCTTCGGCCTTGCGTTGTGTAATGTAAGAAGACAATTACTATTATGTGTGACCCTTCAACCTGTAAGTTGAAGTTTAACATGAGAGCTTACGTAATACTACGTACACCAATCATAACTTTATATACGATTATTGTTCAAAACGATATTCATTTATGAACGTTCTCTTGTTCTACGTCTCTGTTGTAGAAGTTTGCAGCAAACATCTGTATACTTTCCTCTGTGATCCATTCACTTAACACCTTTCATATTGCTATTGTGATACCAGGCCCTGGTGTCACGAAGTTTCAAGAACAACCCTTTAGAAGTCACATGAGAGCTTAGGACAAAAATGTGAACTGAAAAATGATCTAATTTAAAATGGGGTTTTGAATAAATCTTACACCTTATCTGCTTCCAAGAAGACACCCAAAACAAGAAGGATCGTAGCCAAACTCGAATCGTAGCCAAACCAAGAAGCATCGTAGCCAAACAACCGAATCAGATATAAATCAATAAAACGACGAAGCAACATCAGAAACAGATTAGGACAACACGAAAATGAAGTGGACGATCACACCTAAATTAATAGATTGTAGAGATTAACGATAGTAGATGCATATTCATTTGATCAGTAAATATCAACATCGTCAATTAATGCAGTTATAAGGAAAATCCGTGTGGCTATTGAAACCATAACATGTAGACGAGTAGTCCAACTCCGACATCGAGAGCATGCCATTGTCGCTGTAATTTGTCGACCGAGGCACCGGCAAAGTTGTTTCTGCCGGAAACGATGACGACGACGCTCCGGCTCCCGTGCCGTAATGGAACACATGCTGCTGATAATGCATCTGGCTACTCGAACCGAAGTTCATCATCATGTACGAGTTCTGAGCCGGCATGTACTGCCCCTGCTGCTGCACCAGCTCGTCGCGGTGGCTAGCGGCGGAATCGAACCTGAGCACGAGCCCGCCCTCCGTTCTTGCGCCCGGCGTCTGCTGCTCTGACAGGATAACAGGAGTCGGGATTGGCGGGGCGCCGCATGTGTGCTCGGAGATGTAGAGCACCTCGTACAGTGCTGGCTCGTCGTCGTTCAGCTGTTGTACCTGCTTCGATGCCAGGCATCGCTTATCGTCACGGTAAGTACATCTGTAGTAAAGCCTGCAATGACAGTTGTATCGATACATGAGCATATCACTACTACAAAAGTGATCATCATCAACAAAAAAGACTGATCGATATTAGTGGCAGGTAAAATAAAGCCCGTTACTAAACTAAGTCAAAAGAGTGTGTTTGTCACTAATTAGCATAATTTAATAGTGGACGAGTCAGGTCCGCCACTAAATACGACCCGCCACTAAATACGACCCGCCACTAACTTGTGTCACCTCCTATAAAACCAGGTGCGTGGGTTGAAGGCGCATATCATACCGCCTCCTCCCCTCCCTTCCACCACCACTTCCGGCTCCTCCCTTCCATCACTTATCTTCAGCCAGCTCCCTTCCGCCACCCACTCGCTTCCATGGCCCACTTGCACTACGCGACCATCGACGTGGGCTGGCTGCGCCACTTCTGGCCGCAGTGCCGCGACCACCTCCATCGGGTCGTAGTCCTACGCACTCCACCGACGGTTGACACCCGCGTGAAGAAGAGGAAGGCCGGGCCTCCACCACCCTCTGTTGGGTGTCGGAGGCGCTATGACAGCCACGGAGGGGCTATCGTCATGACTCCCTCTGCCTCTTTAGATCCGCCCCCCTTCATGGCGGATCTGAGGGAGGGGATGGTCGCCGCCATAGCAGACGTGATGGTCATGGTTGCCAAGGCCACCACCGACATCGTGGGTACGATGTCCGTTAAGACGATGGTGGCCCTCGACGCCCTCCATATCAACGCCCTCCATATCATGTCGGGAGCCGTCGGCGGCGACCTCCCAAATGGCTCCCAGTAGAGGACGACCACCCTTCTCGTCACCTGTGGAGTCGGCATGGAGGTCTTCACGGCTGAGGCGACGACGAAGATGCCATCACTGAGATGGTGGTAGCGGCGTACGGCTAGGGTTAGGGTTTTAGATGCAGGGCCCAACACCTTTTGGTGCGGATCTCACTTTTTTAGGTTGGCTGATCATGCGATAGTGACAGGTTGTGTCGTCCATCGCTATCGCACTTTTTATTTTGTTACAAATAATGTAATTAATGGTGGTCATCAAGGCCGTCACAAAAAAAAAAGCGCACATCAGTAATAATTTGTTTGTGGCGGACGTATTGTCTGCCACAAATGCTGCTTACGAGTCGTTGCTGATAAAGCTTATTGTAGTAGTGTTATATCCTCCGTTCGTTGTAAGGGCCTGTTTGGATTGTGCCTGACAGGCAGCTACCTGGGACAGGCAGCAATCACAGCCCCAGACACCCAAAATCGGATGTCGTCTGGGATTGCTGCCTGGCCCAGACAGTTTTCACAGGGTCCAAAGCAAACATGCCCTAAGTGAATCGGCTGGTTCACTTCATCTTTGTGTTTTTCTTCAACGCTGTTCAATTATACCCACAATAAACTTAACTAATTATATTTGTTCTGAAATTGCTATCGCTAGAACAAAAATAATAGTTTAAACATAAATCAGAGTCGTTGTCCAATGACTACAATTTCATGATGCACAGAGTATGAGATTAATCTCAACAAAGAGATGAGAGTTTAAGGGCATATTTTGCAGTGTCACTAAAAAAACGAGGGAACAAATAAAGATCACCAAAGTACATAGTTGAGCACCAAGATCCATATTAGTTCTACAGTAATGACAGTGTATGCATTTGTATGATCTAACCCCATGAAAAATTAAATAGACTATATAGTAATAAAGTGTCCCACAAAATAAGGCTATATAATTGAGTGATATATCTCACTACTGCAAAAGTATTTTCAATGATGACACTTACCCACCCTAGCTATATAGTAGGGGATTTGCTAATTTTCAGCTGGGTAACTTTCAGTCACCTCTTTAAGCCATTAGATCTAGATTCAAGGGTTTATAATTATTATACAAATAATTCTACAAAAAAAAATCAAAACTCAAAGGAACAAACCATTGATTGAAAACTTTCAATCAGCTAAAAGCTAGGAAACATGATATAGTAGTGGCGGGCATCCATAGAGATCTAAAAACTCCTTACTAGTAAGGGGCTCACTGGAATCTCTATATCTGTAACAATGTTTTGATCTTTTGCCCCACCACTATATGCTCATTTTGTAGTAGTATCTCATATAATGAACTAACCGTAACCATATTTTACATATATCCTATATAATTGAATTAAAACTCAATTTAAAATGAATTTATTCTATATTTAATTTATTTTTTATTGTCCAGGGTTGACTAGCAGCTACTTGATTGTGATTGATTGCAAAAATGGAACTTAAGCATAGGTTGACTACAACAAAATTGACGTAAGATAAAAGACATACCAATAAAAATAGCCACTGCACAGGCCTGTTACTTCTTACTTGGGCCGTCTAATCGCACTAACGATGCATGCATGAGATGCTAACAAACACTAGGCAGGTAGATTATTACCTTGGGTACTCAGCATCCTTGATATTCTTTTGGCCATACTTTCGCCACATGTGACCATCGTACTGAGGTGTGTACGTATGTTTGACCACCGAAGGTACATCGTTCCTGCAAAAAATAATACATTTCAAGAAATATATATAAGTTAGACACAAGTATGGAAAATTATACAAGTTTAGTAATTGTAGGGCATGTTTAGGAGGTACAAGAAAATACTCCCTTCATTCTGAAGTTTTTTTTTTTGATGAAACGGGAGGGGAGAGCCCCCACTGATTGTTGTCCTAAGGACAATAACTTCAGAATGGAGGATGTAACCGAACAAAGCATGAAATGTATAAGGCGTATGAGGTCAACCAAAGAATCAGAAAATAAATAAATTAAATTCCGTATGTGTTTGAATATGCATCATTCATATGCATATAGGAATACACACATGTTTGTTACCTTTGAAAAAAGGGAAAAGTTGCCATGTTTGACTCAACGGAAGGCTTGTGTTATGTTAATATCTCAATGATTTTCAGCACAAAAATTCCACCAAAGGCAACATCATTTTGTAGGTTTCATGATCATAGTTTGCACTTATGTTCCGATCAACTATGTACAAGACATGGCAATGGAGATAACACATTAAATTAAGAAAAAGAACTAGTCTATAACAGCACTTATTATGAATGAGGAATCGAGAATGAATCAATGAGAGAAGAAAACATGGCAGCAATATATTATGGATTCGTGGTAACACATGACCTTAGATCCATCGGGTTATGCTTATGCATACACACACCTTTTCTTCTTACCCTCCCCGGACGGCAGGGAGAGCTCCAAGGCACCTCCGGTCGTAGGGCTGTAATCAGAAGACTCCCAGGCAGATCCTATGGCACCATGGGCGCTGCTCTCCCCAAAGTAATAGGATTGCCCCCACTTCAGATGTGGCGGTGCCATTCTGCTTCTTCTTCCTCCTCTAACCAGCCGCTGCCCAGGTGTGTGTTCTTATTTGCCGGTTGATAGAACGAAATGGTGTGGCAGGTGTGTGTGTGTGGAAATGGAGGATTTGGCGTCCACCTATATAGGCTGTTTTCGTGTTGTCTCCGGACTGGAGATGCTTTGAGCTCGAGCCAGTGCCAGCATAAACGCGGTGACTTGCTCTATAAAATTTGTTTTTCTTCTATACCAAGAAGTATTGCGGCATCTTTAGATAATTTAGTTTTGTGCTGTTTATACAGATATTTTACTAAAGAACGGTTCACTCGCTTGCCAGGAATACCTCTGATTTTGTTTTGGATTTTGGCGAGCTATGCTACAGATACACTACTATTTTCATATTCTGCTCTCTCAGGCAAAGGGTAAAACCTCTCTCTTACGTAGATTTGATGCTTGCATGTCTATTTAGGCTCAACTTGCCATTTTAGAGAAATAAATATAGGCAACTTGCAGAACTGAGTTCTACTAAATTTATTGCCAAGTGGAATTGCAATACTTTGGCCATTGTCAATCGTCACAGGGAAGGCTACCAATCCCAAGCCATTCCCACGTTTCGGCGCCACTTTTCTGACAGCATGTGTCTCGAGGTTAACTAGAGAGGTTTGCTGAAAATGGTGTGATTAGATCCTAATAAGGACTTCAGGTGCATGTTTATATTGTGGGAGGATCCAGCGTGTTATATACTTCTTGATGGTCTAGTCGGCAAGTGGTGCATATGCAGTGAAGCAGGTGGAGCATGCAGTTGCTCGAGATGGTCAAGACTCGAGAGGGCCACAGATGATGGAGCCACTTGCCCCATGCATCTACCAGTTGGCGACAGATTCTGTAGCCAACTTGAAGGAAACGAACAATCGTGACATCCACGTACTCTGACGTTTGACTGGAGCTGGTGCTAGTAATACGAGCTCACTGTGATATTCAGAGACAACACTGATATGTTTTCTTAGATCTCTATATCATACTGGAGCTGGTGTATGAAGGAGTATATCACGACGTGGTGTTGCAGTGTCTTGGAGTTTGTAATGGTGTGGCGGACTGTCTTGCCATCTCTGGTTGAATTGCGGTGGTCCATGCCCCGGAACTTTATATCTGTTGTTTCGGGCGATTTCGATGATAGGAATTAAGAATAGATACTTCAACGGTAATTAAGAGTATTCTCATCGAAAACAAAAACTGTGCAAGCAATGCAATTCAACATTCAGGAGTCAAACTCAGACTTTGTAACCCAATAACGTTTGTATGTATTTATAACCATCAATAATCGATGTGATGAGCATGCCACCCTAGCTAATTGTCAGGATGAAAAAAAAAAAACACTCGTCTGAACCAAGTCATCGGCGCTGGACTATATATCAGTGAACCTAACCCTTCACAAATCTTCGTCAAAACTCACAGAGAATTATTTGTTGTGCGGTTGTGCCTATCTCCATCTGGTTGCACAAGTTGCCACTAACTTTCTGTATCAGGGTCTAAAACTCTATTCATGGCCCGACATTGCGAACCTACTTGCTGACAGCGCTTGGAGGGGAGCACCGGAGCAGACGATAGCCAGAGAGCATATGTTGAGACGCGGCCAAGCAAAGAGGTTGCTCACATGTGACGGGGGCAAGCATCTAATTTTGGATCACAATGTCTAGTTTATAGTCCCATGTCAGTGGCAAACTAAACAAAGCTAGGTGTCCATGTCGATGAGGATAAATTAATAAAGTCATGGCTCTTCCGGTGGACGTGACAGGTCATCTAACCATTTAGCTTCCCTATTGCCAGTAAAGAAAATGATAATCTAGATGATTTCGCACGTGGTTTTGGAGTAGGATCAGGCCCTGTTTAGGAGAAAACGCCAGTGGCAGTTGGCAGCAACCACAACAAAATGTTGGAGCCCCAATCTCAATGCTACCATTTCATTTCATATCTTTTCTTGAGAATATCATGTCAAATTTACAGTCTATGTGATAAATTAAATGACCTCTCTCAATGTATAATTTTATCTCGTGGTTTTATAGATAAATGATAACATTGAATTTTTGCATTGAGACTCATCATCCACTACTGGAAATCGGCTGTTTGCCGAGTCTATTTTATCGGTCACTCGGTAAAAAACTCTTTACTGATTGTTTTTTTTTCTAACACTCGGCAAACAAAATACACTCAACAAAAATAGTGTTTGTCGAGTACTACACAAAAAAATACTGCAAACTTGCTTGTTTGCCAAGTGTTTTTTTGGCACTTGACAAACAATAAGATCTTTGTCAATGTCGAGTGTTAGGAGAAAAACACTCGACAACTTGCTTGTTTATCGAGTGTCTTTTTTTTTACACTTAACAAACAAGCTCTTTGCCGAGTGTATTTTTTGGCATTCGACAAACAAGCTCTTAGCCGAGTGTTAGAAGAAAAACACTCGAGAAAATATAAATTCTAGTTATATTTTGAAGCCGTAAATTAATTCAACTTAAAAAAATTGCAACTACAAAGTTGTATAACTTCTAAAGATCTACAATTTTGATAATTTCTTCATTACTCAAAGTGATAGTAATATTATTTACAATATATATATATATGTCTTAGATAGTTTCATGAAACTATATGTGATGTATATAAATTTTGTAAACTATGTTAATACCACTATGTCGGACAAAAGTTAAACAACTTTATAGTTGAACACTTTTTAATTCAAATTATTTTTGTCAACAAAAAGTGCATTTGAATTTTCCAAAATTGAATTTTTTGAATGACCTTAGATGAAGAAATAGTTAAAATAAAATTAATAGATCTCGAAAGGTTATGAAACTTTGTAGTTGACATCTTTTTCTTTAAAATCATATTATCAACAAAAAACTCAGTTTGAATTTCTTAAATTTAAAATTCAAATGTGGTAAACGACTTCTGATGACGAAACTCCTAAAATGAAAATTATAGATCTCAAAAAGTTATGAAACTTTATAGTGGGCAACTTTTTATTTTGAATTTATTTAAGATCTCAAACATGCAATTTGCATTCAGTTTAGTATAATATCTAAGAAATGATAATGAAGAGTTGACTTAAGTGGGAATGTGGTGTAGTGATAGGGGTAGTTACGTGACAAGGAGAGGTTATGGGTTTGATTCCAATCAAACACGTAGTGCGTGAAAAATGAGACGACTTACGATTTGGGGCAGGGATGGACAGGTGTGACCGGTGGGAGACTCCTTGCATAATTTTTTTAACTATTTTATAATCATTTCTTTTTACTTAAATTTTGACTGAGTGCCAACCTTGACCTAGTGTTTTTTGACACGCGACAACTCTTTACCGACTTATGTCGGATGAACGAATGACTAAAATAAAAGTTGTAGAACTTCAGAAGTTATACAACTTTATGTTCAACACTTTTTTATTTAAATTAACTTTGTCAATGAAAATTACGTTTGAATAACATAGAAAGGTCTTTGTCAAGTGTATTATATTTTGCACTTGGTAAATATTGTCTTTGTTGAGTGTATTATATTTTACACTCGGCAAACATAGGTTTTGTCCAGTTGTAAGCTCCATGACCATTGATAATGGAATCCTTGAGGTATGGATGTTTTGGTGATAGATGATAACTATAAAATTATGGGTTAATATCTACACATGAGTGTTATCTATGTAGGAACCTTCATTAAATCTCTACTACAAATCATATGGATGATGGTTGCCTTGGCAATTGATGACAAGACCACAAGCATGGAGGCTTGATAAGCTTGATGGAGTCCAAGGGTTGATGAAGATAGATCAAAGCAGAGAACAAGCTATGGTGCACGTGTTGAGTACACTTGTCTACTTGTTAAAGCTTTGAGTCTATAGGAAAAACTGGACTATCAAGGGGGTCTAGATCATTCTCTTAGGCCATGTCTAGTCGGTGATATGTAAGGTTGGTCGGTGAAATCACATGCACTAGTTGACAGTGGAGAAGCCAAGAAGCTGTTCGGAGAAGCTGAGAAACAAAATCAAGCAAGGACGAGGAGTTTCAGCTTTGGATTGAAGTGATCGGGTAGAGGGGTCAATGGTGACTGGACTGTACGGTCACTCTAAGGTTTTGTCCGGAGGCTACAGCGAAGAAGCGAGGAAACTACCAGAGTCAGAACTCATAGAGACCGGATGGTACGGTCTAGTGACCGGACAGTCCGGTCACTATGAATTGCTCCGGGCAGCGAGGAAGTTACAACGCTGAAATGTTTCTGGACTGGAGAGAGAAACGGACCGGACTGTCCGGTCAACAGTAGTTCAGCACAGGGGTCAGAGCCGTTGGAGCTCGAGTTGTAGTGACCGGACGGTCCGGTAAGGGAGTGACCGGACTATATGGTCAGTAGGTCAAGAAAGCAGATTTCATGGAGCAACCGCTAGTTTGAGGTTGGGAGCCTATATAACTTTGTTGCTGGGGTCTTTGTGATCTCTCTTGGCTAGTGAAATATCTGAGAGCATTTGGTAAGGTCCAAGAGGAAAAGAGGAGAGTACTAGGAGAAGATATTGCATATCTTGAGAGTGCTTGTGAGAGTAACAAGGAGCGATCTTGCACATCTAAGGCTAGAGTGTCCTTGAGGGTGTGATCTAGATTGTTACTCTTGGTCTATGGTGAGACCTAGACCATTTAGGTGTCGATGATCGAGCCTATCGTAATTGGTTGTGAAGGCCGTCACACGTTTGTACATGGTTTGAGCCCGCCGTTGAAAGGGGCATCGCTAGTGAGCGCCCGTGTCGGCTCGGGGAGTCCGGCAAATTCTCGAGGGAGGCGAGCTTGTGGTTTGATGGCAGCGGTGACGCACACCATGTCTTAACTCCGGGAGTGATTGCGGGCTCGTGGGCGAGAACTCCACTTGGTGGCGGGAGGGACCGGAACTCTGGCAGGAGTGGCCCACCGAGGAGTAGGGGAAGGCGTCATCCTTCTGAGACCTCGGGAAAAAAATCATGAGCATTCCTTGACCCCCTCTTTACTATTCCGTATTTGTTTGCTATAGTTGATAGGGTGACTTGTGGCTTGCATAGCCTAGTATGTTTAACTTCCGTATTTTATACTCATCATGAACACTAGCATGTGTAGGGTCTTGGCCTACTAAAACTACTTAGCTTACAATGAATGTTAGGTTCTAGTGGCGTGAAACTGAAGTATTTGAATTTATGGTCGACTACCGATTCACCCCCCCCTCTCGGTAGGCCTTCGGTCCTTACACGAGTGTTCGACAAAATACACTCGACAAAGAGGTAAAAAAAATAAAAAGAGTAAAAATAGAGTGTAGGCATAAATCAATGTATCATATAGTGGTAGAAGGCTCTACACGTGAAGGTGAGGTCCTAAGTTCGAATCTTGGTGGGCGCACATTACATTGCCGTGTAGCGCGCGAAAAAATACCGTGACTTACGACTGGGACGGGCGGGCATGGTTCCTTGGCTCAATTTTTTTTGTTGCTATTTTTTTGGGTTTTTCTCGTGATTTAGATTTTGTCAAGTGTAAGTCTTTGATGAGTGTATTTTGACACTCAAAAAAGCCTTTGCCAAGTGCATGATAGAAAATAGCGACAAAGAGCGTTTTGTCGAGTAAATTTGTGTGAGTACTCTTTACCGAGTGTTTTGGGCACTCGACAAAGAAGGGATTTCCGGTAGTGTATGCAGGTGCTATTCAGGGAAATATATTGGATCCGCTTCTGGTCACTATTACAGAAAGAAGAGCACAGGCCAATTATCCAGAATGGCTGTCGTGCGCTTGAAACCTTAATGATGGAAGTTTTTGTTTCAAATGGATGATGTTTTAGTAATAAACTATTCTATAACGTTGTGTTCATAGTGACTTTTCTTCTTTTTATCTTTCTTATGTTGCTGGTTGTACTAATAGGCGGCTACATATATCTATCGATACAGAGAGGCTAAAATATTAATACATATATCCATTTCTAAAAAAATGTTAAGGCGCCCTCTGATCACCGAGATGCTTGCTTCTGTTTCACCCTGCGAATGTGCCTTTGTGGACGCGCGCGTTCGACCACCCTTGACGCAGCTCTATTTTGTCGCCCATGGATGCATGGCCAACCGATACCCTTTGCCTCGTCCATGCCAATGGAGCAGCGACAAAACTGGTCCATCTAGTAGGTGGCTAAGGTCGAATATATGTTGGATTATCTAAATGCTTCTGTTTTTTATTTGTCGCATCCTTCATGATCCGGATCGAATCTGTCAAGGACTAATGGACTATGGCTGAAGAAATGATGCATGATCACCCAACTGAAATACACTTTAAACACACACCATATCAGTGACGAAGATTTTCTCTCATTTGTTTGTGACAAACGATGTTTCTTTATATACCCTGCGTGGAGCATACACATATATGGTTTACTCATAGTCTTCTACCTAGTCAGACGATGAATTATTCCATATTTGTTCAGATATTACATCGTGAATGTTTACATAGTTTTACTCAAGATTCAATCCATCACAATTTTATGTGAAAATGTATCCTCTCTCCTTTTGACTTGAACAATTCTGAGATCCATGAGCGGCAAAAAATATGCAACATACATAGGGAACTGTTTGAGTTGTCATTATTTTGTAAATTAACAATTTATTCAAAAAAGAAGCGTCAGAGGAAACTTAAAATTGGTAAAACCGTATTAAGTATGACAACCGACTCAAAATAAGTTATGGTAAAACTCTCATAGTTCAATGTTTGATGTCATAGATATAAACATTTGGGTCTTAATAAATGTTGTATCACATCACTGGTTGAATTCATAGATATAGTTTAGATAACTAATCATGGATCACTTTTAGAATATTATCAACCACTAATTATTACATATAATAAACAAGTAAAAAAGTAAAGTTGATTAGGAATTTGGTAACAACTTATCATAAAGCAAATTGCATGTGAGATGATTCCCTCAACCTATTGTGCTTCTACATATTTTTCCTCTTTGGTTTATCCCACTCCTTAAACATTCCCATTTAGGCATGCATGCGATGCCATTGGGGATTACATGTATTGGGTGCTGCATGTATCAATTTCCTATTACTTCCAAGCAACTTGCAATTATATTATTGTTATGCGCTACCACAAAGCCAGCTACTTTGGATTGATACACTAGTAACTACTTCCCAGGTATTGAAATATCGCTACAATGCCTATTTTTTATCGCTAAAATCCGGTCGATAAACTGAAAAAACCGTCCGAAAACTAATTTTGTTATAGTGTTCAGGTTTGGTTTTTATGATAAATTAAATCAGTCACCGGGTGAAATCGGACCAGACTGGTTTCACCAAAAATCATAAAAACCGAGTGGTTTTCAACATTTTTTTATCTAGAGAAAATTCCTTACATGCCACTCAATTTTTTTTTCTATTCCTTCTATGCCATTAAATAATTTATTTATCTCAAAATTTTTGTAAATTTTTATACTGATAGAGAATGACATAAGAAAATGTTTTTGTTATTATCACATGTCTTTATTCTCTTTATTTTTTATGTTAAAATTAGGGAACATAGACAATGTTAAATGTTATTAAATCTTAACGCTTTGCCATGTTAACTAATTTCAAATTTAGGAATGTTTAGGACCAAAATATTTTCCAACAACAAAAAATGTTCCCCACATGTTACTCTATAGATCTATAAATTTTCATAAATTTTGGAGTAAAGAAAGTATCTTTTACGAGCTAGCGAATAGCGGAAAATGTTAAGCATTATCGCCAATGACATATAGGGCATAAAAATTTAAGTGGTTAGCATAGAGGGAACTTCAAAATTTTCAATGACACATAAGAAAGTGAAAAAAAATTCAATGACATAGAGGGAATTGACTCTTTAATCTATGCTACTTCCTCTATCCCTAAACATGGAATTCTAGCATCTAAAGACAAAAATAGCAGTGAAGGGTAGAAAATGTCGACCTCACATAAAAAATATGTGGACAAAAGAAATTAAATTTGAGATATATATTGCCCATCATTGAGCAGGATTAAACCAATATGTCGGCTATTTTAGATGGGAATACCAGTGAAACTTAATTGTACATTAAAAACTACTGATGCCTATTAATTGTATTCATGATGAAGGATTAGTAAGCCATCCGAAGCATCACTTGAGTGTGCCTTAGCTCCCAGTGACTCTTAGCTTCCATTGAAGATGAGTAGGTGGAACATATGAGTTTAGAAAATATATGCATACTAGCAAAGTGCCTGTGTGTTGCTACGGGCTTTTAAATAATATGACAAACAACTAACCCTATAAGGTGATAGACAACTTTATTACATAACAAAATGTAATTTATATATTTTTTCTATTTGCTTTATTATTGGAGATCAGTAATATAACAAAATAATATGAGTTATTATATATGTATAAATAAAATATAGCAAATCTTATCTCCTAATCTACGAATACAAATTGAAGATAGACCAGTACAGTACATACTCATATTCTGAGAAAAATCCTAGAAAAGAAAGTTTAGTTTTATCAAAAAAAAAACTATAATATGTGATTAGATGATCAGGATCGAAGCTCAGAGTCTCGAACGCATCGCTAGCAGCGATCTACCGCGATGACCACGATCCAAGCTCGCAGTCTCGATCGCACCGTCAACGATGACCGACTATGATGATTAGGATTTAAGCTCACAGACTTGAACACACTGTCAGTGGCGACCAACCGCGATGATTGTTATCGAAACTTGTAGTCTCGAAGGCAATGCCGACAGCGACTGACCGTGATGATTAAGATCAGACCTCGTAGTCTCGGACACATTATCAATGACAATCAACAAGAAGATCATGATCAAAACTCGTTGTCTCGAATGCAATGTTGATGATGATCGACCATGATGATCAGGATCGAAGCTCATAGTCTCAAACTTATTATCGACGGTGACTAACGGACGATGAGTAGAGCGAGCAGATCGCTGAGAACGTGAGGGAAAAGAAGAGCTCTTTTATCTGATTTCCTTCGGGACCGGCCCTGAGGGGAGGGCTGCCAGGGCGATGGTCCAGGGCCTCCAAATTTGGGGGGCCTCACCCCATATCGTATTTACATATTATCACAAAGCCCATTACAACTAGCAGGCAGTAAACATGTTTTTTCCCAATCATGAAGGCCCTGTCGAGCAGCCTGGAGGTCGTCCTTTTGTCTTTTGCAGTTCTGCCCTTTGCCATCGCACACAACGCAAGGAGTACCGAGTACGCCAGGAGCCCATGAGGCAAGAGATCGGCAGATAAGTTGCATCACAGCAGCGGCGCCGTGCAGGAGACCCTGATCCTAATGACCTGATCGAGTATGCTAGGCAGGAGGTAGGAGATTGCAGTTGCAGCGCACGCCAGGACCGAAGATTCTGATCCTGATTGTGTTGGCATCCATCGCAGCAGACGACACCACGGCCGGCGCCCGGCGCAGCAATTTGGTTCGACGAGTCACCCCGACGACATTCCATGTAAGAGTGAATAATCTCTGCCTTTATGTTAATTCTAATTGTTTTAAGTCCTCATATCGTAATTTATAGGTAGATTAATTTTCTTTATTATGTTTTATAATTATCAGCAACGTGAGTCATCATGACTAGAAAGTTTGTATCTGACAGCCAAAAAAGAATATAAAAGAAAAGAAAATTATTTTAGGTTCAAAATGTCTCAAGAACGGTTGAATGGTTTGACCACTTTATGCATTGAGAAAAAATTATTGAATGAAGTTGACATTAATAGCATTATTGTTACTGATTTTGCATCAAGAAATATTACAAGAAACTTCTAAAGTAATATGTAAACTAATTTTATATTAATATGTTTTAAAATATTATTGATTTTACTGATAATAGTAGTCTATAATATATTTTATTTTCAAATAAAGATTCTGCATGTGTAAGAAAAAAGATTTATATAGAAGGGGCCTCAGGTTTTAGGCTTGCCCTGGGTCTCCAAAATGCCAGGGACGGCTCTGATTTCCTTAAGTGCGTGGTCAATGAAAAGAGGCCCCTTGACATGCCAACCTGAGAGAAAAGCAAAAGAGATGAAATCCTATGCTAACGTGAGAAAAAAAAATAATATGAGAAAAAAAATATAACGTGAGGACTTCTATCGTATGTATATAAATAGAGGACTCCAATGACAGACTAACATATCGTAGGAGATCTGGAAACCTCACTAAACTAAAAAGGATAAGGTAGAGTCCAATTAACATATGCTCCAAACAATGGACACTAATGAAAGTGGAAGACCACACCGAATTTAATATGTAGTAGAGATATGCGTCATTATTTGCACATCAAAGAATTAAACGCTACTATACATATGGTGCACATAGTTATTAAGTGAAAAAAAAAAGAGAAGGCCCAGGATGGGTTTCCTCATGCACTTACTGAACTCGACTGCCAAAGGTCGTGGACTCATGCACGGTCCATACAGTCCATGGATCGATCTCTGCTATGGGCAGGTGTTTTACTTGTTTTGGCATGAAGACCAGTTTCGCTGTGCAGATCCTCCTGGGACTTCCAGTGTTGATGATCAATCGACAAGGGATCAGGCCACGGCCCATTGATGCACCTCCATCATGGCCCACCGTGACTTATAGCTCAACCGCAACCCAACAACACCAACACCATAGCCCACCAGCTTTTTATTTTTTTTCCCGAATTTCAAATCACAAAATTAACTTAATAATTCAAAAAATAAATGCTAATAATTTTTTAAATATATTTAACATTCATTAAGATTTTCATAAATCCACAACATTTTTATGAATCCATATCAATGTTTTCATAAATAAAGTCAATAATTTCATCATAAATATTGACATAGAACATATAAAATATTGACACATTACAAAAAATATTGATATGATGTATTCAAAACATTGATAAAAATCCAAATTCTAAAAATATTATAAAACTATTCATATTGGATCTCATTTTATGTAATTAATTATAAACAACACTGTGGTTCAAACAAAATCGAAAACAAAGTTACGTTTGAGAAGAAAAATGTGATTGAAATTTGCAAATCGAATTGTTTCCTAACCACTCCAACCAAAACGTGACAGATCCAGATCCTCTGCAGTAGCGGTTATTAATGTAAAGAAGAGTTTTATGGCATTAGCTCGAATCTAGACCGTTCAGATATAGGGATGGCTATGATTTTTTTCATATTTGCAAATAAAAAAAATAGAAACATAGCCTCTTCATGGAAACAGAGCCTCGCCAAGCCAGTCGGATCAGCCGAGACGAGTTCCTATCGACGGTGCGAATGGCGACAGGGCGGCATCGAAAGCCGTCGCAAGCGAACGCAACAGGAGCGCTGGAACAGGAGCATGCGGAGGCGTTATAGCATTGCGGTTGGTCGAGGTGAGGAGTGCGGCCAACTTGCTGCCGCGGACGTCGGGGTTCACCCACACCACATTCTTGCCGGTAAACTCTTGATCACAATCCACAACACTTGCTTGCTTTCTCGAGGGATTTCTTCACATGGTGGACCACAACAGAAGGGGGAGACGGACACAAAGAACAACTCGAGGAGGACAGTAGCAGTGTCCTGGACCACAACAGTGAGCAGCAACAAGAAGGGAGAAGAAGAGAATGACGAAGAGAGGGAAAGCAGTGTTCTGGCGCCAAAAAAAGCAGTTGTTGGTGCCTTTTTTACTACTAATTGTGTGGATTCGTATTTACTACATTTGAAATCAGTGTCGTTGGTTTGGTTGAGTAGTTGAACTGCTGCAGCGGAGAGCGGACGGCTGAGATAACAGCTAATGCCACCTTTGCATTGACTGAATGAAAATGAATCAATGCAGAGGATTTGGATCCAAACGTGACACATGACAGTGACCAACCCGATGACTGTCATAAACCACTCGACATATAGGAAAAACAGATCTAGAGGTCACAAAAGGTCAATCTATTTAAGTTTTTTTATTGGGCTGAATCGCTGCCTTTGAAGGCCCGTGGATAGGTTCCCTCTTTTGCAATGCTCGTGGGGTGCACGAAATGCATGATGCCATGTATTTTATTTTTATTCGAGATCGTGCAAGAAGATAGAAGATAATAGAATTCTTGTTTATAATGATTTTTGGACCATTGTCGATCGAGCGACCAAAGATGAAGGGTTCTGAAATGAAGATATCGCTGATCTTTTATCATGAAGAAAATCAATCAATTCAAATGCTTTGTTTTCATTTATTTAAAATTTATCATCCACCCAAAATCTAAGGGTTTCTTTGAAACTCAGAAATTCAAAACATAGGAATAGAGAAAAAAAAAGGAATAGTAAAGGAATGCATGTGAAAAACAGAGGATTGAAAAACACAGAAATTTTTTCTAAGTAGACGTTAGGATAGGCATAGGAAAACCATATGATTCTTTAGGATATGATTCGTTAGAACATTGTTTAATTTAACTAATTCCATATGCTAATATTTTCATTTGCAACACAAACTCCGGTTCAGTGCTCAGGCTGTGCATTAAGCAAGAGATTGTCCTCGATTCATCGCAAAGGAAAAAAAAAGAGAAAGAGGTCTGGACAGGATGTAAATTTTCCTATGTTTTCCCGGTGAAATCGATTGAATAGGAAAAGTTCCTCCGTTTTTCCTATGACGAATTCCTGTGTTCCAAAGAAATGAACAGTGCAAGAATTCTTAGGATGGTGAATCCTATGGTTTTCCTTTGGATTTCCATCAATCCAAAGAAGCCCTAAATGTTTTGAATAAAGGATTTTTGGAGAAATTTCAAAGGAATCTAGTTCATGTGTTTTGCTACATCACATAGTGTTTGGAATAGAGGAATGTAACTTTTTTTTCCTCTCGAAAGGCTTGCTTTCCTACATAAATGGAGGAAAGAAAACATCCAGCTCCAAGCTATTGGAAAATTTCTGACAAATGGCTGGAGGAGCTATCCACGTTGATAATCATGTTTGGTGTGAAACTTGCATTCCATATGTGTTGCTTTGAGGGTGGTGGATCCATTAGTTACCAAGTGTTTTACATGAAGGAGTTGTTCATAAAGAAAATAGGTAGTCAAGGATGGCAACAGGTTACTAATTTGATTTAATAATATGAACTAATAATACAATAGCTACTGCATATTTAATTTAGTTAAAAACAACATTTATGTTCTTGTGTTTTTATTCCTACATTCCAAACACTTTCTTTTCTTCATTTCTCATTTTTATTGAAAATCCTGTGATTTTGTTGTTTTTTAAATTTATATGTTCTTTTCTGTTCCTGTGTTTTCCTTTCCTTGTTCGAAACAGACCTTAAAAGTTGCTGCTAACCACTTAAAGTTTATTCTTTTTTCAAATTCTGTCACGTTCGTCCTTGTCATGCAGGTGGGTCAAAGCCGCCAAGAATCATTATTTTTTTCTTTTCTCTGAATTGGTCTTGGGAGTTCCTACTGTGCTAGATTCCCGCTTATTTTTCTCAGGGGAATCGAAGGAAGCGTCTATTAACCTTCCGCATTAAAGCATCGAACATAAAGCATCTTCGAGAAGCAAAGTCCGGCTGCGCTAGATCGTTTTGTAAGCGCAGCTCGGGTGTTATAGATAAGCCAAGCCACACGTTATACACTGCATCAGACCCATCGATTTCTTAGCTTCTCTTCGGTAACGATCCTGCAATCCATCCATCGATATGGCGCTGAACCCGCTCTTCACCGTGTTCCTGTGTTTTTCATTCATGTGTTCCAAACAGACCTAAAAGTTACCGGTAAACACATAAAGTTAGTTCTCTTTTCCAATTCTGTCACGTTCGTTCTTGTCATGCAGGTGGGCCGCCAAGAATTAATTTTTTTCTTCACTCTGAATTGGTATTGCGAGTTCCCACTGCTAGATTCCCGCTGATTTTTTTCATGGGAATCGAAGGAAGCGACCGTTAACCTTCCGCATTAAAGCATCGAACACAAGCATCATCGAGAAGCAAAGTCCGGCTGCGCTATCGATTCGTAAGTTTAAGCCCGCGTGATGCGTGTATAAATAAGCTAAGCCACACGTTACATTGCATCAGACCCATCCATCGATTTCTTCACCGTGATCGATATGGCGCTGAACCCGCTCTTCACCGTGACGTTCGACGTCGCGAGCAGCGACAACTACGGCCAATTCATCGCCAACCTCCGCCACAGGCTCGGCAACCCGAGGCACTTCACCCACAAACGCCCCGTCCTCCCGCCGGTCGAACCCGACGTCCCGCCGCGCCGCTGGTTCCACATCGTGCTGCGCACGGAACAGGCCGAGCTCACGCTCGCCACGCGCGCCGACAACCTCTACCTGGAGGGCTTCCAGAGCCGGGACGGCACGTGGTGGGAGCTCACCCGCGACATCATCCCGGGTGGGGCCACCTACATGGGCTTCGGCGGCTCGTACCGCAACCTGCTCGGCGACACGGACAATCTGACCCGCGTCACGCTCGGCCCGCAGCAGATGACGGGGGCCGTGAACGTGCTGGCCGCGCGGGTCCCGGCCGACCTCGCCTCCGGCCCGGCCCAGCAGCAGGCCAGGGCCGCGCTGCCGCCGCTGCTGCTGATGGTGCACGAGGCCACGCGGTTCGCGACCGTGTCGGGGCTGGTCGCCGACCTGATGCACCCGAGGGCGGCGAAGAAGAGCGGCACCATCACCGCGGAGATGAGGGCGCAGGTGAACGGCTGGGAGGACCTGTCCGAAGCGCTGCTCACGGCGGACGTGAACCCGCCGGGGCGGTTCACGCCGTTCCCAAAAATGGGGGTCAACACGGTGGAGCAGGCCGCCAACACGGTGGGGATCTTGCTCTTCGTTGAGGTGCCCGGCGGGCTGACCGCCGACGCGGCGCTGCAGCTGTTTCGTCAGGGCTAAACTTTGCTCCGTGCACTAGTCACGTGGTTGGTTACTATTGCTGCTACAGAGTTGACGCAGCGAATTTCCAAGCAATAAAGAAATAAACCAGTCGCTGTACATATACAGGGGCTTGTGTACAATATATATTTTCGAATAAAAACCCATTTGCATGTATTTGTCATAATTTGGTACCACGCATTTGCACTAGCAACGATCCATAACTTTTAGGACCGCCCTGCCTAGTACGGCACTAGTTCTCCATTTGGCAAATATGAGTATAACTACCTCAGCAGTCGGTCTCAATCATATACATTATGGGGATGTCGGCAGACACAGATATTAGATATATCGCCAACATATATACGGCCTCTTTTTTCTATTTTAAAAACCGGTATCTCTCTTAATAGAGGCGCATCAGTGCTGCTGATACTGACATCACTAACTATGGTGCCAGTGTCACCATCGTAACGGAAATTGCGCGCAAGAATGGACGACTCGGCATGACGAGTGACTGCTGAGTCTTCTTGTAAGCCAGTGGAAAGATCCTTTACCTTTTAGACGGAGTGAGCTCTACGGTTCACATCAATTGTTGCGTATTATTATGCCTCTGTTCTCACTTGTCATGTTAGACAGGGTACAAGTCACAGCGCTGATCAACTGATGCATACGATCTGCAAAAAACTACTTTGGATTCACAAACAGAGAAGTCAAAATCAACACTAATCACTTTGAAAATTATTATCATTGTTGACTTTTTTAGTTAACTATTCGTCTGATTCAAAATATTATTTCAACTATGCAAAATTATAAGTTGTATTTTAATTTTCTCTGATAATAAAATAAATTATAAGAAGATATATAATATTTTTAAACTTTTTTGAATAAGACGAATGATCAATAGTAACTAAAAAAGTCAACAGTCATATAAAACAGAGGGAGTGTATGTATGTTTTCTTTCCAAAATATCATAGAAAAGTTTTTTTGGAATAGGATATTTCACGCTCTTTTCAAAAGAAATGGAGATCTTAGTAGCGTTACAGCAGCAAAAGTTCAACAACTAGAGAAGCAAAACGAATTTGGACCATCATTTTCATGCACAGAGCCCTCCGAGTCCTCCTCTTCGTTCCTCAACTATTCTCAGATGTAGATGTCTCCTATCTCAATCCTCTTCCCTTCTCAACAAGCTGCACTCCTTCGCCGAAGGAATCCTCCTATCGTGGCAGCCAAAAACAAACAGCGGCTACTAGAAGAACATAATGACCTGCGATATGCCTTCTTGGCACTTCGTTTCTCTTCACCTTGGCGACGAGTATAATCTACACACCAACGGCCTAGACCCTACGTTCGTCAACCTCAGCTTGCTCAGCAGAAACCTTAGCCTCGTGGTAACGATTTCGACCCCGCTCGCAGCTTATAATTTGAGCTCCGGGTTCGTCAATCTTGATTTATTTTCTACAGACTTTGTTGGCAAGAGATCCACATTGGTGTTGGTTGCCTGAACAAGCCGCTTGCTCTCAACTGGTTCAATAATCCTAGTTTGTACCTCAGTGAATCCAATTTTGAACTCTTCATACAAACCTCTAAGTAATGTGAGGGAGCTCTACGTTGCAAACCGCTACATGTGAATAAAATTTCTTTAATAGCATTATTGCTGCACTCACTCTTTGTGAGTTAATATATTTTATCTTCCGTATAAAGATTGCTAGTGCCAGTGGACATATGCATAGAACTATGTGCATTTAAAGAAACTACCAAGAATATCATACTTTTGTTTTGTAAATTGCCATTTTTTTGTTTGATATTATTGAGGAAAACTTCCATGGTATTATTTGTGACATGTTTCATATTCTCATAGTTTATGTCAATATATTTTCAAGTGATAAATATGCATCTCGCATGATTTCTAGACTAAACTCTATATAACCTATCAATATATTAGCATATTATTGTATTGGAAATATACATTTCACTCCACTCAGGATTAAATATTGGCATTGCCCCAATTGTGTATAATGTAAATGTTCTTAAATTTACCCAGTTTATTTTCAGTCAACCAATAGTAGATACAGGATGATGTGGTAATAGAGAACAATTAGTTGATTTGCAATACCCTTTGCTTTTATTTAACTTCGAGGGAAGTGCACAAGACTAGTCTCGTGGCGAAGATCGGACTAGGTTCTGTAGTGAATCTTCTATCTTCTCAGTCAATAAAATATGTGTATAACTTATTTTATATAAAAAGATAACAATCTTATCAAATAAGTGTAAACTCATAATCTATTGTGGTAATATTGTGTCATTAGAGTCTCCACTACCATCTGCTACAAAGTGTATGCTGCTAAGTGAATCATAAGCATAAGACAATTGTCAACTTGATTAGTATCATAGCGTACAACATCTCCACTCATCTACACTCGAGTTCGACATTGGTGTCATGACCTTTGGAACCTCCAAGAGTAATGATATGAACATCAACAAAGTGTATGACATGAAGTCCTACGATCACCTTAGCCAATGTTTCTAACTTGTTATTCCTATGAAGAAGTCACTTAGAGCTTTCTTTTGTTTCAGCAGTGACACGATGTGCCAAGGGTCATTTTTGAGAATGCTAATGCTTCTTCTCATAACCGCGTCGTAGTTTATCATGGTCCTAGCACAAACATAACCATATGTGTGACTGTAAAGAGAGCAAGGATGTGGAGATCATTGCTACAAAGCTTGTAAAAGTTTCTTCTCGTGATAAGGCTAGTATTGAAAAAAAAATCACTGGACAAACCTTGAAATTAGAGTGTTCAATGAAGAGGGAATAATCCGTCTAAAAAATCATTTTCAATAATTTTTGTTGCTAATGGTTTGGTAAAAAAAAGATTAAGTTTCCATCAGTTTCATGATTTGTGAGTGCTTGAGCCGTGCAATTTCCGTCCCTGGTCATTGATTTTTTTTTTACTTTCCAAAGCATCAATAAATTTAACAATGTTTTTTTTGTTTATGGGACACTCAATAAACATGGTTTTGGCTCTACAGGTTCATATTTTGCCTCTCGGAGACTACAATATTGTAGATTTGTTATGTAGAATGCTTTACTAGGAGAAGCAGATAAATTCAATATTTTTTTATCTAAATGCACAAAAATTATCACAACTTAGAATTTGCCACAAACATAGATTACTGCATTCCTTATACATGTGATATTTTACAAATTTATTATTGGTCGTTTGCATAACTTTTTAACTAAGAAAATAATTACTTTTAAAATCAAACAAAACAATTGTAAAAAAATAAAAAAATCACATGGATAGGAAATGTAACAACATGTCTTTTTATCGAGACTTGATCTCGACAATATATTTATAGGGCTACGTCGAGACTAAGAACTACGATGGTTATAAAAGACGTCGAGTTATATACAGCTTCAGGCCCTCTTGATGAGAGTAAAAATCCTACGTCCTATATTTTGTGGTTTGTATTGCTTGAGATTTCGTGTCTCCGATGGGGGTTCCCTGCCGTCTTATATATCTAGTCGGTAAGGGGTACGTGAAGAGTCCTACTCATAGTCTACAAAGATTTATATAGAAAGTCTATCTCTAATTGCCGTGTGCTCCAAACTGACTCGGTCGGTTTCCTTATTGGTGAGGTACCCGGTCGGTTGCTAACTTAAGCATATCTATGGATATCCAAAAGGTAAGTATTCTATAGCAGTCCCCAAGTGCTTTCTGATTTTGAGCTGTGACTTACCGAGTGATCTTCAATATTGATGCGAACAGGTCATAAATTAGGAAGACCTCATGATTGAAATTCCCGATGGATCTGGTGCACCGACTAGGTGCACCTGATCAGGTGTAGCCCCTGACTCTTGTATAATTTGGAAACTAACAAATAATGCAAGAGTCTAATAATATTAGCTCTTAACATTTTGTTCTATAAATTCAACTCAAACCATCAAGCTCGAGCTGGTAATCCTCTGATCATCAAACCAAAGGATTAGTCTACATGACATCAATCATGTTGATCAATTTAAAGTTGTGCCGAGTGATTTACACTCCTATCCAAATAATATATAGACTCAAAAGTCCATGATATCAAACATGTTGTAGTCTATATGCAAACTTATATGACATCAATCATATAATCAGTAAGCTAAATAACATAGCCTTTCTTTAAGAAATTATTACTCGGATTAAAACAAGCCCAACGTTGGTAATTACTTACTGACTTCAATCAATAAGGTACCTGTGAACTTGAACCCATACGACCATCAAGTCCTCTTGCTATATGATCTTTAAATCATATAGATATGGGAAGTATTTTTTTCTTAAATGGATATTCCATTGCTTCTCATCAAAGATGCCCTCGAGATCAAGTTCTCAAGATTGATTGCATTAATTCTTTTTAAAGAGCAATGCCTAATCATTTTTTATAAGCAGAAAAAGCCTGGCACCGTACGACCTACCAAAGCCCATGGAGACCTCAAAGACTAGGTCAAAAAAAAAGGTATAAAAAGGGCAGAGGGCTGGTGACTTCAAGTTCACACCGCCATTTCGCACGCAGCGCTTCATCTTCCTTGCGCCTCCCCTGCTCCCGCAACTCCTCTGCTTCAAAGCTAGGGTTAGCCTCTTCCCTACTGCCACAGATCATCACCATCAGCAAGCTTTGAGCTCCTGCTAGGGTTAGCTCCCTGCCTTCGGATCCAGCGTGCCACCTCTTCATCGACAATGCCTCGCAAGTCGTCCAAGAAGGCCGCCACCACCGAATCATCTTCCTCGGAGTTGGAGATCCCGGAACAGCTGTGAAAGTTCTCCAAGAGCAACCTCACCACTGCCAATCTGAACTCAATGGTGATGGACGGCATCCTCCTAGAGCAGGCACACATAGATTGCAAGGTACCGAAGGAAACTCGCCCCCTCCCAATCCATAAACATATCATAGTTTTTCACTCTTTTTTTTAGCCTGGTTTTGGAGTTCCCTGCTGCAGTTTCTTATGCGGGCTCCTTTTCTTCTATAGGATTGAGCTCGTCGATCTCAATCCCAACTCTATTCTTCACATTGCCATCTTCGTGCATCTATACGAAGCTTTTCTGGGTGTTCTGCCCCACTTCACTCTGTTCCGCCATCTCTTCGTCCTCCGACCACTACCAACTAAGGAAAACCAAGTCGCCATTGGTGGAGTTGGCTTCCAGTTGCGTAAGAAGAAGGCATATATCAATATGCCACTGAACACCGGGAATAAGAACAGGAGGGATGAGTGATTCTACTGTGACAATCCTGCCCCTGCTCTTGCTAATTTCTCTGGTGCGAAAGCCACTCCTCATGGGCGGTGGTCGAAGAGACCCGACCCGATCGACCCCCAGGTGGTCACACCGCTGGAAAAGGTCACAAAGCTGAAGAATGATGGGGTTGACGACATTACTATAGCAAAGAGCTTCATAGAGGCACATTAGTGCTGCTGATACTGACATCACTAACTATGGTGCCAGTGCCACCATCGTAACGGAAATTGCGCGCAAGAATCGATGACTCCGCATGACGAGTGACTGCTGAGTCTTCTTGTAAGCCAGTGGAAAGATCCTTTAACTTTTAGACCGGGTACACATCAATTGTTGCGTATTATGATGCCTCTATTCTCACTTGTCATGTTACACCGGGTACTAGTCACAGCAGTGACCAACTAATACATACGATCTGCAAAAAATTGACCCAAACTTTGGACTCGCAAACAGAGAAGTCAAATTCAACACTAATCCATTTTAAAAATTATTATCATGACTTTTTAAGTTATATTTAACCATTCGTGAGAGAGCTAGTTTGTACCTCAGTGAATCCAATTTTGAACCCTTCATAACAAACCTCTAAGTAATGTGAGAGAGCTCTACCTTGCAAGCCGCTACAAGTGAATATAATTTCTTTAATAGCATTATTGTTGTACCCACTCACTCTTGGTGAGTTAATATCTTTTATCTTTCATATAAAGATTGATAGTGCCAGTGGACATATGCATAGTAGTGTGTGCATTTAAAGAAACTACCAAGAATCTCATACTTTTGTTTTTTAAATCGACACTTTTTTGTTTGATATTATTGAGGAAAACTTCCATGGTATTATTTATGACATGTTTCATATTCTCATAGTTTATGCCAATATATATTCAAGTGATAAATATGCATCTCGCGTGATTCCTAGACTAAACTCTATATAACCTATCAATATATTAGCATATTATTGTATTGGGAATATACATTTCTCTCCACTCAGGATTAAATATTGGCATTGCCCTAATTGTGTATACTGTAAATGTTCTTAAATTCACCCAGTTTATTTTGAGTCAACCAATAGTAGATACAGGAGGAGGTGGTATTAGAGAACAATAGTTGATTTGCAATATCCTTTTCTTTTATTTAACTTCGAGGGAAGTGCACAAGACTAGCCATGTGTCTCGTGGCGAAGGTCGGACTAGGTTTTCTAGTGAATCTTCTATCTTCACAGTCACTAAAATATGCACAGAAGTTATTTTATATAAAAAATTGACAATCTTATCAAATAAGTGTAAACTCATAATCTATTGTGATAATATTGTGTCATTACAGTCTTCACTACCATTTGCTGCAAAGTGTATGCTGCTAAGTGAATCATATGCATATGACAATTGTCATGTTTACATAGTAAACTTGATTAGTATCATAGCGTACAACATCTCCACACATCTACACTCGAGCTCTGCAACCTCCAAAAGCAATGATATCAACATCAACAAAGAGTATGACAGGAAGTCCTACGACCACCTTAGCCAACATTTCTGACTTGTTATTCACTTATTCCTATGAAGAAGTCATTTAGAGCTTTCTTTTGTTTCATCGGTGGCAGGACATGCCAAGGGTCATTTTTGAGAATGCTAATACTTCTTCTCATGACTACGTCGTCGTAGTCTATCATTGCCCCAATACAAACATAATCCTACATGTAACTGTAAAGAGGGGAAGGATGTGTAGATCGTTGCTACAAAACTTGTAAAAGTTTCTTCTCGAGATAAGGCTAGCATTGAACAAAAATCACATGACAAAGCTTGAAATTAGAGTGATCTAGAAGACATGGATAGGAAATGCAACAACATGCCCCTTTGTGCAAATGCAACGAAGACAATTTGGTTCAGGACTTCTAGAAGGCATTAGAGACAATCACTTTGTAGAAACATAGAAATTAGGTGCTTGCGCTTGAGCACTGCTCTCTTCTTTTCCAACTACTTATTGTTGAACAATTTTGCTAGTGTGGCAGAAGTTATAACTGATTGTTTTAGATTATTTGTGGAGCTGAAAACCATCGCTTTTGATTAACCATCGCTTTTGATTTAAACTTTTTTCTAATTTAAAATAATTTGCATGTAACAAATCTAGTAAAACCGCCAACAAACCACACAAATAGGTAAAATTTGAATTCAAAACTTTCACTACTACAAAAAAAAAAGCTTTGCAATGATGGATGGAGTAAAAAGCTCAGCATCGGACCTTATAAGTGTTCGCAACTGAGAGTGGGAAGGGATCTGAGTCCGCTATTGTGAGCCAAACATTAGTAGCGGACATTGTATGCCCGCTACTGCCAGCATAATGCCAGCCACTAAGTCGTTGAAGAAAAGTAGCGGGCCCCAATGCCCGCTACTATGGTTGAGAACCTAGTAGCGGGCACTATCAAGCCCACAACTAAGACCTAAAGGCCTTATAGCTGCGGGCCTGACAATAGTGGCCCGATACTGAGTTCCGCTAAGTATATATAAATTGGAAGGCGGTGTGGCATTGGGTCGTTTTCTGCGGGCGCCGCACCGGCTCTTGGGTTAGGGTTAGGGTTGCCCGCACCACCACTACTCTCCGCCGCACCACCTCCTCCTCCTCCCTCTCTGCCGCACCACCTCCTCCTCCCTCTCCGTCCGCTCTAGCTCCTCCGCCTCCTCCTCCTCCGACAATAGGGTGCCGTTGGGGTCGCGCGTGTTGCGGGTGGCACTCGTGGGGTCGGGTTGCCGTCATCCATGCCAACACTGGCCTCCACCTCCCATGTACTCCTCCGATGGAGCTTGCGGTGGACCCTCTTCCATCGTCGGCTCTGGCCAAGCTCGCGGTGGCCTCTCCTCCACTGCTGGCTCCAGCTGAGCTCACGGTGGCTCCTCCTCCACCACCGGCTCCGATGGAGACCTAGCGCCAGGTGTGCGCGGATGCGGCGGTCAGTGCAGGCGCAGCGGTTGGCACGGACTTGAAGCAGGTGGCGGGTGAAGTGAAGCAGAGGCGCGGTTAGGGTGGGACCTAGCACCGGTCGCATGTACAAGACCGGTGCCCCCCCCCCCCCCCCAGCCCATTTTGGTATTAGCATTTAGGTTATGGCATCGGCGGCGGTCCCTAAACCGCCACTGATGCCTTTTTTTAGGGTAGTGCCACATGTGTCAGTAGGGGGTATTAGCCTGCTACTAATTAGTATGTAATTAAGTAGTGATAGAGCCTCAGTGGCATTTTTGTGTTCCGCCACTGAGTCCCCTTTTAGCCCGCCATTATAGAGCTTTATTCTAGTAGTGTTTGTTTTCGAAAATCTATCTCTAGAATCGGTAAAACCAACTGGTTAACTGCCAAAACCAGTTATCTATTTCCCAAATCAAATTTGTTTGGTTAACTACCAGTTAACTGGTGAGCCAGTTCCGTCCAATTCCACCGGTCCGTTCGGTTATGAAACCTTGGCTGTCACAGGCTATGGCGACCTATGTTGTACCTATATGAGTATACCTATATGTTATTGTTCATTTACATGCATATACCCTAGTTGTATGATTGAGATGTTGTGTTACTGTACTATCCATCAAACCATGCGATCTCTACGTGTGGACGAAAATACCGGCTTGCTATTTTCCTTGGTTTTCAGAACTCGGTGTTCTGATTTTTTTTTGTCAGTGTCAAATTTTCAAACGACAATTTGCATGAGCTCCACGCCGCCGCTGCATGGTGCACGTCTGTTGTGTGTCCCCATCAAAACGAGCTGTTTTGGCGGTATGGGGACATCCCATCCACGTCCTGTACTGCTCTCCTCGTAAGAATACCGACGGATCTGCAATTGCGTTAACGTGCGGAAGGACGGAGGGAGCCCAGCTCAACGGTTTTTGTGTGTGGGGTTTTGGGCCCTTTATACAACGTTGGCCCTGCTCAGCGGCACTAATACGGTTGGCTGGTAATTAAGCACGGCATAAATTTGACCTCGCAGCTCATATAATCCATACCAGATCTTTTATGGTGTTTGCAAGTAGTGTGGACCGTCCATTTTCATAGATCTAATGGATCATAATTGAAGGTACCAACCAAAAGGTATTTAAATATTAATCAACACACTTAAGTATTGAGGGTAAAAATGTATTTTCATCTATGACAAATTAGGAATGAGATAAATCTATTAGCGAATAGATCGGTATGTGATATGTTCCTATTTACATTGTTTCCATAACACTTACTTGGTTACCATTTACGTACGAGTCAAGATAGAAAATGTACCATTGATTTTAGTTTATATTGTTTTATTCAGATTTACTTAATTGTTTTCTCATCAAACGTTATATACGACAAGGTACACACCATAGAGTCTAGATGCTTACTCTGAGTTTTTTTTTTCTCTATCACCTACATGTTTTTCAAAGAAATACTCTACTATTGAGGTTTTGCAAGTCGTGTATAGCTAATCCGCATCAAGGCATAATAAAAATAATTATTCACTTTATATACTGCTAATAGTTGAAACATAATCTGTCAAACTCGATCCTAAGCCCCTTTCATATCTCTAGATCCTAGTACAAATTCTCAGTAATCAGTATATACATAAGTAACTAGTAAAATGATTAAACAATAAGATATCTTGATGCCGTCGTTCAAGTAGCATCCATGGAGAAGATGAACATAGAAGAGGTAATTAATAAACGAAATACTCTAAATTACCATAATTTACTTATTTTTTATTGATATGATATTTTTTATTCCGTACCTTGTCCCTCTCTTAATCAACGGTCTAGATCGTAATACCTCTTGGTACCTTTAAATACCTCATAAACATTGTAAAAGATCTCAATCCATACCAGATCTCTGTAAAAGATCTCCATACATATCTGAAACCTTTAAAAGTCATCCGTACTCAATTATAATTTGTCTGTGTGGTCGATGTCGTTTAAACCAAAAATATGTATGTAATTTGTAGCTGATAATGCAAGGCAGAACGAAGCCATTAAAGCAGGAGGGGAGGCAGAAAAAAACATCTTATTATGGCGATGGCTCAGGTCCAGATCTTGCTGACTTTTTGTTTCTCAAAATATACATCTTTGTATTAAGAAGAAAGGACTCTAAAATAGACAAATACAAACATCGTAGACGCCCTAATAAAAACATTTCAAGGATCTCACCTTCAAACTGACACACGGCCTTACATAACACAACTAAGGCCATATATGACACCGATCCATATAGCCCCCTACTAATTAAGAACCATATCTTGGCCTCTCATCCAGAATTTCTTGTAAGACGAAGTGAGTGGTAGGAGCAGCTCCATCAGAAAGATGTGAGAAATTATCAAGTTGAATAACAGGGTGATGTGAGAAATTAACCGGACGTGTTGCAAGGGCTGGAGCAATGCTGATTTTGATCGGTCCATCTTCCCATATCACGTTCTGTGAAGACGAAGGCTTGTGAAGTGATGACATCGCTGATCTGTTGCCACGAAGAAAATTGATCAGTGCGAATATGCACTATCTTCATTTATTTAAATTTCTCATCCGCCAAAATATAGACGTTACTAGTAACCACATAAAGTTTATTCCTTTCTGCAATTCTGTTAAGTTTCCCTTGTCATGCAGCCATAGGTCAAGGCCGCCAAGAATAAATTTTATTTTCTCTGAGAATTGGTGCTCCGAGTTCTTACTGTACTAGATTCCACAGTGAATTTTCCTTGGGTAACCAAATGATGGTGTCGGGCGGCGCATCGGAACATGGAACATATGCTGTTAGAGTGTGGTCCGGCTCGTCCCGCATACGAGTCCCTATTGCTAGTTTGATAGGTGAGGTTTCCCTCCAGCTTATCAGTTGGACTCCTTCATCATCAATATCCGATATATGGGACTAAACCAACAATCTCCCCCATCACACATCAGGTGACCCAATTTATCGTTCACACTCGGATGGACACCCCTCCGACAGCCGAACAACCGTGTGGCTCGTCCTGCACACGAGCCTCTGCCGCAAGCTCAGGTCACAACAGGTCTACCAAAGCATAGGCCTAACTAAAGCCTCATTCATAGTCCTGAGACACCTCAACCTAAAAAACTAGCCTAATAAATGAGATTTCCTCCATCTTATAAGTTGAATTTCTTTATCATGGAAGGGAGGCGCCAAATGCAAAGGTGGAGACTGTCAGGTCGCTTGATCGAGGGCATGCTGTCCCAGAGAAGATAGTGGCCTCAGAATCAAGGACCTTCATACCCAGAATCTGTGCTTGTTGCTCAAGTTCCTCCACAAACTGATGACGGGTGCTGACACTCCGTGGGTCAGATGGATCATGCAGGAATATGAACCCTTCAAGACCGGCTTCCGCACCTCTGTGAGATATACTAACACATGGAATACACTGGCCAGACTCATGCCACTATATCAAGCAATCACGTCTGTGGACGTTGGAGACGGGGCCATAACCTTTTTCTGGTATGATGATTGGAGTTCCCTTGGACTGCTGCACCAGGCCTTTTCGGCGGCCTTCTCACATTGCACTGAGAAGATGATCACCATGAGAGACGCCCTGGGCGCCCGGGGAACTGAACATTCAGCTGAGGTCGAGACTCCCAGGCAGCAAGGGAAGAGCTTGTCTTTCTTCGCGCTCACTTGTCCTCTGCTGTGTTAGAAGACAGAGCGGATGTCCGCTTCATGTGCGGCGCTGCTGCTCCGGGGTTCAAGACGGCAACACCTTATAGCAAAATGTGCCCCCCCCCCCCCCCCCCCCCCCCCCCCCCCCGGGGAAGACTTGCGATGGCAAGACCAGAACTGGACGAATTTCGCTCCAAAAAAGGTGCAAACCTTCTTCTGGATCTTACGCATCGGAAACACCAGAACCCATGATTTCCTTCATGTATGAGGTAACAGAGAGCTGCCCTTTTTGCCTCTCAGAACCTAAAACCATCGACCACCTATTTGCTGCATGCTCCTCCATTCACAGCTTCTGGGCGGCCTTATTGCCAACACTACATGCGCCATCCACTATTGAAGACATCTACGACGCAGTGGGGGCGTACTTCACTAGGTGGCAACCTGAGGTTACAAACACTGTGCTCCTTGCTCTTGTTTGGACGGTTTGGAAAAGGCGAAACAGGAAGATCTTCGACAACATATGCATGACCCTACCCTTCTCTGCTGATATGCTTCAGGAACACTTGCAGCTCTGGACTGTGCGTGCCCCCCGTGCAGTCTCAACACGTGAGCTCGAAGACTGGTGCACCTTGCAGGTGGATGTAATTAAATAGTAGAAAACACCTCCTCCTTCTAGCTTGCTGCTTTGTAACATTCCGTGCTCTCGACAAGCGTGTTGTAACTATTACACAATGAGTAAAAATTCAGATGGGGTTTCCCCCACCGTAGTTTTCTCTAAGAAAAAGAAACTGACACACGGCCTTACAAAACACAACTATTTAAGGCCATATATGACACCGATCCATATAGCCCCCTACTAATTAAGAACCATATCTTGGCCTCTCATCCTGAATTTCTTGTAAGACGACGTGAGTGCTAGGAGCAGCTCCATCAGAAAGATGTGAGAAATTATCAAGCTGAATAACAGGGTGCTGTGAGAAATTATCCGGACCCTGTTGCTGGGGCTGGAGAAATTCTGATTTTGATCGGTCCTTCTTCCCATATCACGTTCTGTAAAGACGAAGGGTTCTGAAGTGACGACATCGCTGATCTGTTGTCACGAAGAAAATTGATCAGTGCGAATATGCACTATCTTCATTTATTTAAATTTCTTATCCGCCAAAATATAAAAGTTACTGGTAACCACATAAAGTTTATTCCTTTCTGCAATTCTGTTAAGTTTCTCGAGTCATGCAGCCAGAGGTCAAGACCGCCAAGAATAAATTTTGTTTTCTCTTAATTGGTGTTGCAAGTTCCTACTGTACTAGATTCTGCAGTGAATTTTCCTTGGGCAACTGAATGATGGTGCCAAGCGACGCATGGGGACATGAAACATATGCTGAAGTTCACTCCACCTTATAAATTGGACTTCCTCATTATTAATTAATATTCGATATGGGCTCAACACACTCGGGTGGACACCCCTCTGACAGCCCAACAACCGTGTGGCTCGGGAGGAGACCCAATCCGACCCATGTGAAGCCCATGAGATGTTTCAGGTTTTTTTACCATGGCCCTCATATTTGTTAGAGTGAAGCCCGACTTGTTCCGCACATGAGTTCCTGCCGCTATCTAGGACACAATGGGTCTACCCAAACCAGGCCCCATTTAAGGTCCCGAGACACCTTAATTCAAAAAACAAGTCTGATAGATGAGGTTTCCTCTATCTTATAAATTGAGTTTTACTATCATCAATATTCAATGTGAGACTAAACCTAACATATGAGGGATCCGGAATTCACCGTCGATTTCCACGTCGAAAGCAGCGACAACTACGGCCAATTCATCGCCAACCTCCGCCACAGGCTGGCCAACCCGAGGCACTTCAGCCACAACCGCCCCGTCCTCCCGCCGGTAGAACCCGACGACTCACGGCGCCGCTGGTTCCACGTCGTGCTCCGGACGTCGACGGCCGCGCTCACGCTCGCCACGCGGGCCGACAACCTCTACCTGGAGGGCTTCCTGAGCGAAGACGGCACGTGGTGGGAGCTCACCGAAGGCGTCATCCCGGGGGCCACCTACATGGGCTTCGGCGGCTCATACCGCAACCTGCTCGGCGAGACGGACAAGCTGACCGGCGTCACGCTCGGCCCGCAGCAGATGACGGAGGCCGTGAACGTGCTGGCCGCGCGGGTGCCGGCCCACCTCAGGTCCCTTCCGGCCCACCAGCAGGCCAAGACGGCGCTGTCGCGGCTGCTGCTGATGGTGCACGAGGCCACGCGGTTCATGACGGTGTCGGGGCTCGTGGCGGAGCTGATGCACCCGAGGGCGGCCGAGAAGAGTGGCACCATCACCGCCGAGATGAGAACGCAGGTGAACAGGTGGAAGGGCCTGTCCGCCGCGCTGCTTAAGGCCGACGCCCAGCGCCCGCCAGGGCTGTTCATGCCGGTCTCAGGCATGGGGGTCAACACGATGGAGGAGGCCGCCAATACGGTGGGGATCTTGCTCTTCGTTGAGGTGCCCGCCTGCAGGCTGACCGCTGACGCGGCGCTGAAGCTGTTTCATGAGGGCTAAGCTTTGCTCCGTGCACCATGGTTGCTGCTACAGGGCTGAGGCAGCGAAATTCCAAGCAATAAATAAACCAACAGTCGTTGTACATACATATACAGGGGCTTGTGTACAATATGTATTTCGAATAAAAACCCATTTGCATGTATTTCTGACAGTTCCAATTAATAGCAACGATACAACTTATAAGAACGGCCTGCCTAGCTAGTATAGTACTACTAGTTCTCAGTTTGGCAAATATTATAGATCAAGATTCTTCTGGTAAGGTGACATAAAAAGAAATATACACTAACAAGGTGGGGTATATTATATACTCCAAAGGACCAAGGAGGATTGGGCGTACTTAATTTGGATGTGCAAAATAAGTATCTTCTTAGCAAATGGTTCTTCAAACTCATGAATGAAGAGGGGGACATGACAGCAAATCCTTAGAAATAAGTATTTAAGAAATAAAACTATTACTCAAGTTAAACATGTTCCTAGAGATTCTCATTTTTGATCCGGTCTCATTAAGGTGAAGGATGACCTTTTGAGAATGAGAAAGTTTAAATTAGGTAATGGTACTCAAGTATGTTTCTCGGAGGATAAATGGCATGGAGATGCATCACTCAAAGATCGTTTTCCCTCGCTTTTCAATATTGTTAGAAAAAGCAGGCATCGGTTAATGCAGTTTTAGGAGAGGGCCATATAAATGTAACTTTCTGTAGATCGTTAGTGGGAGATAATCTTGTGGCGTGGCATCAGCTAGTAGCCACTATTATAGATGTCCAACTAACAGACCAAAGAGACACATTCATGTGGTCTTTATATCAACATGGCAAGTTCATTGTTCGGTCAATGTACCAAGCGATGGTGCTGCCAGCCGTTGTGCCTCACAATCATCGTATTTGGAAACTAAAATTGTCTCTAAAATTAAAATTTTTGCTTGGTATTTGTTAAAAGGGATCTTATTAACTAAGGATAATTTAGCAAGAAGAGAATGGAAGGAGAGTGTAAAGTATTGCATTTGTAATCTTGATAAGAGTATACAACATCTTTTTTTTATTGTCATTTGGCTAAATTTGTTTGGCGGATTGTGCAAGTTTCTTTTAATATTCCTCCACCAACAAGTATTGACCACATGTTTGGTCCGTGGCTACAATGGTTGGATATGAAACTTATGCGTAATATCCTTGTTGGTTCGATTACTCTATCTTGGGCTATTTGGCTCTGTAGAAATGATTTGATCTTTAACAATGTGCGAGTTCTTTCTTCGATGCAGGTGATTTTCAGGGGTACACACTGGCTGTGTACCTGGACACTCTTGCAGAAGGAAGAAGACAGACCATCAATTCATTGGGGCTGTCGTGTGATGTTATGGATATTTTTGCTAGACATGGCTGGTTTAGTAATAATAGAATTGGTTTCTAAACCACGGTTAAGGTGGTGCTCTTCTGTTGGGAGTTTAAGCCTCCTTGATGAATTCTGTTTTTTTTTTCATTGTAACAATGAACAACTATATGCATTGGTCGATGCAGCGGCTGGAATATTGAAATATATTTCCATTTCTAAAAAAAATATGATTTCACTACCTTAAGAGGCAGTCAGTAGTAGACTTCCTTTTATTTCAAGTTCTGTTTATGGCCAGAGTGAACTTTGTTGTTAGGCCGAATGCCTTTCAAATGTTTTGATCTCTAATAATAGAAAGCAACATGTATCCACTAACACATAGAACAAAATATTAATTCATATTTCATATTTAAAAAAGAGAGTCATTATTCACTGATTTTATATGCAGGAAAAGGCACATATGTTAGATATGTGCCAACATATGGTGTCTTTTTTTTCTTTTTCAAAAACTGGCATCCCTCTTGAGACAGGTAGTGCTGATACTAAAATCACTCATACAATAATGCTGCCACCACTGCAACAGAAATTGCACGCAAGAATCAACGACTCAGCATGCCAATTCGTATTCCTTATCTCATGAGTGAGACTGATCGGCTCCTTATTAGCCTTCTTGCGAGCCAGGGGAAAGATCTTTTGAGATGGAGTGAACTCTGTATTGAACCATAAGTGAATTGTCCATCCTTTTCCATCAGTTTAGGCTTTCGGGTGTAATTGGTCGGTGCATAGTAGCTTAACATGGTATCAGGCCAAACATGGTATCAGGCCAGAGGTCTTGAGTTTAAGTCCTGGCGACCGCATATTCCGCTGCACCGCTCCTATTTCCGCATTTGCGCCCTGAGGAAGCTGCACGTGAGGGCGAGTGTTGAACCATAGGTGATCCACTATTTCCCATCAGCTTAGACTTTTGGATGTAACTGGTTGGTATATAGTAGCTTAACACTCTTGTACGCTCACATCAATTATTGCCTATTACTGTTATTATCAGCTACATAGGAAGATAGTATAGCAGTAATCAGGCTGAATGCATAACTCTCTGATCTTACTGGGGCGTGTTAGACAAGGTACTAATCACAGGATCGACCACCTGATGCTTACGATGTGCAGAAACTGACTCTTAAACAGAGAGTCAAATTCACTATATGCATGTGTGTTGTCTTTGCAAAATATCATAGAGAAGCAAAACAATTTTTTTTCTCAAATAGGATATTCCACTTCTATTTCAAAAGAAACGGATTATCTTAGTAGAGTTACAACGAAAGTTCAAAAATTAGAGAAGTAAAGCGAATTTGCACCATGATATTCATGCACAGAGCCCTCCGCTTGGGTCCTCCTCTTACTCTACATCTACTTTGCAACAATCCATCCCATTACCAATGGTGACACCACTGTCATATGGCTTCCATCTCAGTTTTCTTCCCTTCTCCAGCTGAAGCACTCCTTCAGCGAAGGAATCCTCCTGTCGTGGCAGCCAAAAATGGACTGCTGCCAGTGCCAGTGGGAGGGCATAACCTATGACATAGCTTCTTGACGCTTCGTTGATACTGAAATCACTCATACAAAAATTGGACGCAAGAATCGACAAATCGGCATGCCAATTCGTATTCCTTACCGGCTTCTTATTAGTCTTCTTGCGAGCCAGGTGAAAGATCTTTTGAGACTGAGTAAACTCTGTACACTCACATCAATTGTTGCCTATCACTGTCATTATCTGCTACATACGAAGTTATAGCAGTAATCAGACTGAATGCATGACTCTGTTCTTACTGGGGCGTGTTACACAAGGTAGAATGAAGAAGGGGGCGAGCAGATACAACACAACAGCCACACACACTTCTTTTTAGCCAAATAAAGCCGGATCTACTACACGGCTAGGATCAGAGAAAGATTGAGAAAGCAAGATCAAACCTACTCTACTGTCGATTCAAAAGGTAAGCTGCCCCCGAAGACTATTTTATCAATGAGAAAGTCCACTTTACTTCCTTGTATTATCGCATAAGTTCACATAACCCCCTGAACTATAAAATCATTTGTTTTACTCCCTCCAAGATTGCAACATGGTTCATTTTACCCCCTTGAGTGGTTTTGATGGTTGTTTTCACACTTGGATCCACTTGTCAAGGCCAAATCGCATTTTGATGTACATATGCTGCCATCACGTCGCCGCCTCAGCAACACTGCCCAGCTGCCGTTGGCCGTCCTCAAGCCCTCCAGCATCAATAATTGGCCCACACCACTCGCTGCGCCACCACTAGCTCACCGGAATCTATTGTCGCTCGCTCGTATGTTGTCACGGAATCGACCATCCCCATGGAGGTTGGCCCCGACACCGCAAGCCGACGAAGGAGCAACTGACCCACCATTCACCTCTCATGCAGCAAAGGATGAGTGGAGGCGGAGGGGTGCAGAGCTGGATAGGGGCGCGTGGAGGGGGGCAAGCTCACCCCACGCGGAAGCGGAGGAGCGCAGTGCCAACAGCGAATCACATCGGTTGTCACTTTTCTAAGCTTGGATTATGTCGCATTTGCCCTCACAAGTGGGCCTGAGTGCTAAAACCACCCTCAAAACCACTCAAGGGTGTAAAATGAACCATGTTGCAAACTTGGAGAGGGTAAAACAAATGGTTTTATAGTTCAGGGGGTTATGTGGACTTAGGGGATAGTTCAGGGTAGTATAGTGGACTTTCTCCTTTTATCAATGAATGAATCAAAGAAGGAGGCTCTATCTATATCATCATATATAAGGGAAGAAGCCCGCCCCTGATTGAAGAACAAAGAAGCTCTAATTGAAGTAAGGGCTAAGGGTTCAGTGGGTGTAGGCCGGTCAGCCATCAGCCTCAGATCCATTCTCGCAATCCGTTGCATATCAGGTGCAGAAACTGACTCTTAAACAGAGAGTCAAATTCACTATATGCATGTATGTCGTCTTAATTTCTAAAATATCATAGAGAAGCAAAACAATTTTTTTCTTGATAGGATATTCCACTTCTGTTTCAAAAGAAATGGAAATCTTAGTAGCGTTGCAGCCAAAGTTTGACGATTAGAGAAGCAAAGACAATGTGCACCGTGATATTCATGCACAGAGCCCTCCGGGTCTCCCTCTTACTCTACATCTACTCTGCATCAATCCATCCCATTGCCAATGGTGCCACCACTGTCATATGCCTTCCATCTCAGTTTTCTTACCTTCTCCAGCTGAAGCACTCCTTCAGCAAAGGAATCTTCCCGTCGTGTCAGACAAAAACCGACTGCTGCCAGTGGGAGGGCATAACCTGTGACATAGCTTCTTGACACTTCATTGCTCTCCACCTCTGTGGCGAGTATTATCTACAGAGCAACGGCCTGGACCCTGTGCCAGTTCAAAAAAATGAAATTCATGGCCTAGGCCATGGAGAGGAGCACTCCCAATTCATTAAGAGAGGAGAAATGAGCACCTGGGGTCAGTGGGAATCGAACCCGGGTGGGTGTGGCACAACAAGCAGCCTTACCAACTGGGCTAAGCCCAGTTCTCGACCCTGTGCAATTCAACCTCAGCTTGCTTAGCAGAAACCTTTGCCTGCCACGTGGTAATGATTTCGGAGGAACCCAGGTCACAGCTTCTAGGTTGAGCTCCGGGCTCGTCAATCTTGATTTATTTTCTACAAACTTTGTTGGCCAGATCCACATAGGCATTGGAAGACTGAACAGGTTGCTTGCTCTCGACTTGTCCCATAATCTTAATTTGTACCTAAGTGACCCAACTTTCAAACATTCATAGCATACCTAATAAGTATTGTGAGGGTGAGGGAGCTCTACTTTGCAGATCACTACATGTGAACGTAATTTTTTTATAGCAATGTTGAATCCATTCACTCTGTGAGTTGAGTTCTTTTAGCATTCGTAAAAAGATGTGTCACTGGATGACAGGACATATGCATAGTGGTGGCATTTAAAGAACTATAAATAATCTCATATTTTATTTTGTAAATTGCTTCTTTTATGCTTGATATTATTGAGCAAAACTTCCATGGTCTTTGTTATGACATGTTTCATATATACAATATATTTTTCAAGTATTGAACATGCATTTCACATGACTCGAAGACTAAACTCTATTATTTATTAGTATAGCATATTCTTGCATTTTAGAATATATATTTCTCTCGGTTCATGATTAAACATTGGCATAGTCCCTATTATATATACTGTCAATGTAGGTCCTCTGACCAATCTTCTATCTTCTCACTAAATAAAGCATGTGAATAGCACATTTTATAGAAGTATTCTGATAAGTTTAAACTTATACTATATTGTGGTAATATAGTGTCATATTAATTTGCACCCATCCATGCGCCACGATAACCACATATAAATTCCATAGGATACGATGGGAAGCTATAGAACATCCTTAGCCAATTCTTAGATCAAGGCCTCACCAACGTGCTTAGCTTTCTCTCCTATAGGGAGGTCATTCGGAGCTCTCTTCTATCCTGCCAGTGGGGCTACACAAGACATGTGTAGTAGCTTATTTTCGAGAATGTTGTCATCCACAAGCTTAATACATTGTTGAATAACATGTTGCTGCTACTGCTCGTGAGGATCCCCACAATCAAAGCAATCCACACATGTGTGGTTGCTCGTTGTTGGCACACCATCGCGCCCACCTTTCATACCTTCTTTGGGATGATAAAAACTTTGGAAAAATTCATTTAAAAGTTATATAGAAAGTTTGTAGGGAAAGTTTGAATAAAAAATTTGATCAAAAGTTATAATAAAAGTCTTGAGTAAAACTTTTTTTAAAAAATATTAAAGAATGGAAAAACTTTTTCAAAATAGAATATCACATGGGGTTTATTTTTTATTATAATATAAATTTCACTGTAACTAGTCCACCTACTCGCGCATTTGCACATCTACTAGGTTCTCAACCATAGTAGCGGGCATTGGGGCCCGCTACTTTTCTTCAACGACTTAGTGGCTGGCATTATGCTGGCAGTAGCGGGCATACAATGTCCGCTACTAATGTTTGGCTCACAATAGCGGACTCAGATCCCTTCCCACTCTCAGTTGCGAACACTTATAAGGTCCGATGCTGAGCTTTTTACTCCATCCATCATTGCAAAGCTTTTTTTTTTTGTAGTAGTGAAAGTTTTGAATTCAAATTTTACCTATTTGTGTGGTTTGTTGGCGGTTTTACTAGATTTGTTACATGCAAATTATTTTAAATTAGAAAAAAGTTTAAATCAAAAGCGATGGTTAATCAAAAGCGATGGTTTTCAGCTCCACAAATAATCTAAAACAATCAGTTATAACTTCTGCCACACTAGCAAAATTGTTCAACAATAAGTAGTTGGAAAAGAAGAGAGCAGTGCTCAAGCGCAAGCACCTAATTTTTATGTTTCTACAAAGTGATTGTCTCTAATGCCTTCTAGAAGTCCTGAACCAAATTGTCTTCGTTGCATTTGCACAAAGGGGCATGTTGTTGCATTTCCTATCCATGTCTTCTAGATCACTCTAATTTCAAGCTTTGTCATGTGATTTTTGTTCAATGCTAGCCTTATCTCGAGAAGAAACTTTTACAAGTTTTGTAGCAACGATCTACACATCCTTCCCCTCTTTACAGTTACATGTAGGATTATGTTTGTATTGGGGCAATGATAGACTACGACGACGTAGTCATGAGAAGAAGTATTAGCATTCTCAAAAATGACCCTTGGCATGTCCTGCCACCGATGAAACAAAAGAAAGCTCTAAATGACTTCTTCATAGGAATAAGTGAATAACAAGTCAGAAATGTTGGCTAAGGTGGTCGTAGGACTTCCTGTCATACTCTTTGTTGATGTTGATATCATTGCTTTTGGAGGTTGCAGAGCTCGAGTGTAGATGTGTGGAGATGTTGTACGCTATGATACTAATCAAGTTTACTATGTAAACATGACAATTGTCATATGCATATGATTCACTTAGCAGCATACACTTTGCAGCAAATGGTAGTGAAGACTGTAATGACACAATATTATCACAATAGATTATGAGTTTACACTTATTTGATAAGATTGTCAATTTTTTATATAAAATAACTTCTGTGCATATTTTAGTGACTGTGAAGATAGAAGATTCACTAGAAAACCTAGTCCGACCTTCGCCACGAGACACATGGCTAGTCTTGTGCACTTCCCTCGAAGTTAAATAAAAGAAAAGGATATTGCAAATCAACTATTGTTCTCTAATACCACCTCCTCCTGTATCTACTATTGGTTGACTCAAAATAAACTGGGTGAATTTAAGAACGTTTACAGTATACACAATTAGGGCAATGCCAATATTTAATCCTGAGTGGAGAGAAATGTATATTCCCAATACAATAATATGCTAATATATTGATAGGTTATATAGAGTTTAGTCTAGGAATCACGCGAGATGCATATTTATCACTTGAATATATATTGGCATAAACTATGAGAATATGAAACATGTCATAAATAATACCATGGAAGTTTTCCTCAATAATATCAAACAAAAAAGTGTCGATTTAAAAAACAAAAGTATGAGATTCTTGGTAGTTTCTTTAAATGCACACACTACTATGCATATGTCCACTGGCACTATCAATCTTTATATGAAAGATAAAAGATATTAACTCACCAAGAGTGAGTGGGTACAACAATAATGCTATTAAAGAAATTATATTCACTTGTAGCGGCTTGCAAGGTAGAGCTCTCTCACATTACTTAGAGGTTTGTTATGAAGGGTTCAAAATTGGATTCACTGAGGTACAAACTAGCTCTCTCACGAATGGTTAAATATAACTTAAAAAGTCATGATAATAATTTTTAAAATGGATTAGTGTTGAATTTGACTTCTCTGTTTGCGAGTCCAAAGTTTGGGTCAATTTTTTGCAGATCGTATGTATTAGTTGGTCACTGCTGTGACTAGTACCCGGTGTAACATGACAAGTGAGAATAGAGGCATCATAATACGCAACAATTGATGTGTACCCGGTCTAAAAGGTAAAGGATCTTTCCACTGGCTTACAAGAAGACTCAGCAGTCACTCGTCATGCGGAGTCATCGATTCTTGCGCACAATTTCCGTTACGATGGTGGCACTGGCACCATAGTTAGTGATGTCAGTATCAGCAGCACTAATGTGCCTCTATGAAGCTCTTTGCTATAGTAATGTCGTCAACCCCATCATTCTTCAGCTTTGTGACCTTTTCCAGCGGTGTGACCACCTGGGGGTCGATCGGGTCGGGTCTCTTCGACCACCGCCCATGAGGAGTGGCTTTCGCACCAGAGAAATTAGCAAGAGCAGGGGCAGGATTGTCACAGTAGAATCACTCATCCCTCCTGTTCTTATTCCCGGTGTTCAGTGGCATATTGATATATGCCTTCTTCTTACGCAACTGGAAGCCAACTCCACCAATGGCGACTTGGTTTTCCTTAGTTGGTAGCGGTCGGAGGACGAAGAGATGGCGGAACAGAGTGAAGTGGGGCAGAACACCCAGAAAAGCTTCGTATAGATGCACGAAGATGGCAATGTGAAGAATAGAGTTGGGATTGAGATCGACGAGCTCAATCCTATAGAAGAAAAGGAGCCCGCATAAGAAACTGCAGCAGGGAACTCCAAAACTAGGCTAAAAAAAAGAGTGAAAAACTATGATATGTTTATGGATTGGGAGGGGGCGAGTTTCCTTCGGTACCTTGCAATCTATGTGTGCCTGCTCTAGGAGGATGCCGTCCATCACCATTGAGTTCAGATTGGCAGTGGTGAGGTTGCTCTTGGAGAACTTTCACAGCTGTTCCGGGATCTCCAACTCCGAGGAAGATGATTCGGTGGTGGCGGCCTTCTTGGACGACTTGCGAGGCATTGTCGATGAAGAGGTGGCACGCTGGATCCGAAGGCAGGGAGCTAACCCTAGCAGGAGCTCAAAGCTTGCTGATGGTGATGATCTGTGGCAGTAGGGAAGAGGCTAACCCTAGCTTTGAAGCAGAGGAGTTGCGGGAGCAGGGGAGGCGCAAGGAAGATGAAGCGCTGCGTGCGAAATGGCGGTGTGAACTTGAAGTCACCAGCCCTCTGCCCTTTTTATACCTTTTTTTTTGACCTAGTCTTTGAGGTCTCCATGGGCTTTGGTAGGTCGTACGGTGCCAGGCTTTTTCTGCTTATAAAAAATGATTAGGCATTGCTCTTTAAAAAGAATTAATGCAATCAATCTTGAGAACTTGATCTCGAGGGCATCTTTGATGAGAAGCAATGGAATATCCATTTAAGAAAAAAAATACTTCCCATATCTATATGATTTAAAGATCATATAGCAAGAGGACTTGATGGTCGTATGGGTTCAAGTTCACAGGTACCTTATTGATTGAAGTCAGTAAGTAATTACCAACGTTGGACTTGTTTTAATCCGAGTAATAATTTCTTAAAGAAAGGCTATAGCATGATTGATGTTATTTAGCTTACTGATTATATGATTGATGTCATATAAGTTTGCATATAGACTACAACATGTTTGATATCATGGACTTTTGAGTCTATATATTATTTGGATAGGAGTGTAAATCACTCGGCACAACTTTAAATTGATCAACATGATTGATGTCATGTAGACTAATCCTTTGGTTTGATGATCAGAGGATTACCAGCTCGAGCTTGATGGTTTGAGTTGAATTTATAGAACAAAATGTTAAGAGCTAATATTATTAGACTCTTGCATTATTTGTTAGTTTCCAAATTATACAAGGTGCACCAGATCCATCGGGAATTTCAATCATGAGGTCTTCCTAATTTATGACCTGTTCGCATCAATATTGAAGATCACTCGGTAAGTCACAGCTCAAAATCAGAAAGCACTTGGGGACTGCTATAGAATACTTACCTTTTGGATATCCATAGATATGCTTAAGTTAGCAACCGACCGGGTACCTCACCAATAAGGAAACCGACCGAGTCAGTTTGGAGCACACGGCAATTAGAGATAGACTTTCTATATAAATCTTTGTAGACTATGAGTAGGACTCTTCACGTACCCCTTACCGACTAGATATATAAGACGGCAGGGAACCCCCATCGGAGACACGAAATCTCAAGCAATACAAACCACAAAATATAGGACGTAGGATTTTTACTCTCATCAAGAGGGCCCGAACCTGTATATAACTCGACGTCTTTTATAACCATCGTAGTTCTTAGTCTCGACGTAGCCCTATAAATATATTGTCGAGATCAAGTCTCGACAAAAAGACATGTTGTTACATTTCCTATCCATGTGATTTTTTTATTTTTTTACAATTGTTTTGTTTGATTTTAAAAGTAATTATTTTCTTAGTTAAAAAGTTATGCAAACGACCAATAATAAATTTGTAAAATATCACATGTATAAGGAATGCAGTAATCTATGTTTGTGGCAAATTCTAAGTTGTGATAATTTTTGTGCATTTAGATAAAAAAATATTGAATTTATCTGCTTCTCCTAGTAAAGCATTCTACATAACAAATCTACAATATTGTAGTCTCCGAGAGGCAAAATATGAACCTGTAGAGCCAAAACCATGTTTATTGAGTGTCCCATAAACAAAAAAAACATTGTTAAATTTATTGATGCTTTGGAAAGTAAAAAAAAAATCAATGACCAGGGACGGAAATTGCACGGCTCAAGCACTCACAAATCATGAAACTGATGGAAACTTAATCTTTTTTTTACCAAACCATTAGCAACAAAAATTATTGAAAATGATTTTTTAGACGGATTATTCCCTCTTCATTGAACACTCTAATTTCAAGGTTTGTCCAGTGATTTTTTTTTCAATACTAGCCTTATCACGAGAAGAAACTTTTACAAGCTTTGTAGCAATGATCTCCACATCCTTGCTCTCTTTACAGTCACACATATGGTTATGTTTGTGCTAGGACCATGATAAACTACGACGCGGTTATGAGAAGAAGCATTAGCATTCTCAAAAATGACCCTTGGCACATCGTGTCACTGCTGAAACAAAAGAAAGCTCTAAGTGACTTCTTCATAGGAATAACAAGTTAGAAACATTGGCTAAGGTGATCGTAGGACTTCATGTCATACACTTTGTTGATGTTCATATCATTACTCTTGGAGGTTCCAAAGGTCATGACACCAATGTCGAACTCGAGTGTAGATGAGTGGAGATGTTGTACGCTATGATACTAATCAAGTTGACAATTGTCTTATGCTTATGATTCACTTAGCAGCATACACTTTGTAGCAGATGGTAGTGGAGACTCTAATGACACAATATTACCACAATAGATTATGAGTTTACACTTATTTGATAAGATTGTTATCTTTTTATATAAAATAAGTTATACACATATTTTATTGACTGAGAAGATAGAAGATTCACTACAGAACCTAGTCCGATCTTCGCCACGAGACTAGTCTTGTGCACTTCCCTCGAAGTTAAATAAAAGCAAAGGGTATTGCAAATCAACTAATTGTTCTCTATTACCACATCATCCTGTATCTACTATTGGTTGACTGAAAATAAACTGGGTAAATTTAAGAACATTTACATTATACACAATTGGGGCAATGCCAATATTTAATCCTGAGTGGAGTGAAATGTATATTTCCAATACAATAATATGCTAATATATTGATAGGTTATATAGAGTTTAGTCTAGAAATCATGCGAGATGCATATTTATCACTTGAAAATATATTGACATAAACTATGAGAATATGAAACATGTCACAAATAATACCATGGAAGTTTTCCTCAATAATATCAAACAAAAAAATGGCAATTTACAAAACAAAAGTATGATATTCTTGGTAGTTTCTTTAAATGCACATAGTTCTATGCATATGTCCACTGGCACTAGCAATCTTTATACGGAAGATAAAAGATATTAACTCACAAAGAGTGAGTGCAGCAATAATGCTATTAAAGAAATTTTATTCACATGTAGCGGTTTGCAACGTAGAGCTCCCTCACATTACTTAGAGGTTTGTATGAAGAGTTCAAAATTGGATTCACTGAGGTACAAACTAGGATTATTGAACCAGTTGAGAGCAAGCGGCTTGTTCAGGCAACCAACACCAATGTGGATCTCTTGCCAACAAAGTCTGTAGAAAATAAATCAAGATTGACGAACCCGGAGCTCAAATTATAAGCTGCGAGCGGGGTCGAAATCGTTACCACGAGGCTAAGGTTTCTGCTGAGCAAGCTGAGGTTGACGAACGTAGGGTCTAGGCCGTTGGTGTGTAGATTATACTCGTCGCCAAGGTGAAGAGAAACGAAGTGCCAAGAAGGCATATCGCAGGTCATTATGTTCTTCTAGTAGCCGCTGTTTGTTTTTGGCTGCCACGATAGGAGGATTCCTTCGGCGAAGGAGTGCAGCTTGTTGAGAAGGGAAGAGGATTGAGATAGGAGACATCTACATCTGAGAATAGTTGAGGAACGAAGAGGAGGACTCGGAGGGCTCTGTGCATGAAAATGATGGTCCAAATTCGTTTTGCTTCTCTAGTTGTTGAACTTTTGCTGCTGTAACGCTACTAAGATCTCCATTTCTTTTGAAAAGAGCGTGAAATATCCTATTCCAAAAAAACTTTTCTATGATATTTTGGAAAGAAAACATACATACACTCCCTCTGTTTTATATGACTGTTGACTTTTTTAGTTACTATTGATCATTCGTCTTATTCAAAAAAGTTTAAAAATATTATATATCTTCTTATAATTTATTTTATTATCAGAGAAAATTAAAATACAACTTATAATTTTGCATAGTTGAAATAATATTTTGAATCAGACGAATAGTTAACTAAAAAAGTCAACAATGATAATAATTTTCAAAGTGATTAGTGTTGATTTTGACTTCTCTGTTTGTGAATCCAAAGTAGTTTTTTGCAGATCGTATGCATCAGTTGATCAGCGCTGTGACTTGTACCCTGTCTAACATGACAAGTGAGAACAGAGGCATAATAATACGCAACAATTGATGTGAACCGTAGAGCTCACTCCGTCTAAAAGGTAAAGGATCTTTCCACTGGCTTACAAGAAGACTCAGCAGTCACTCGTCATGCCGAGTCGTCCATTCTTGCGCGCAATTTCCGTTACGATGGTGACACTGGCACCATAGTTAGTGATGTCAGTATCAGCAGCACTGATGCGCCTCTATTAAGAGAGATACCGGTTTTTAAAATAGAAAAAAGAGGCCGTATATATGTTGGCGATATATCTAATATCTGTGTCTGCCGACATCCCCATAATGTATATGATTGAGACCGACTGCTGAGGTAGTTATACTCATATTTGCCAAATGGAGAACTAGTGCCGTACTAGGCAGGGCGGTCCTAAAAGTTATGGATCGTTGCTAGTGCAAATGCGTGGTACCAAATTATGACAAATACATGCAAATGGGTTTTTATTCGAAAATATATATTGTACACAAGCCCCTGTATATGTACAGCGACTGGTTTATTTCTTTATTGCTTGGAAATTCGCTGCGTCAACTCTGTAGCAGCAATAGTAACCAACCACGTGACTAGTGCACGGAGCAAAGTTTAGCCCTGACGAAACAGCTGCAGCGCCGCGTCGGCGGTCAGCCCGCCGGGCACCTCAACGAAGAGCAAGATCCCCACCGTGTTGGCGGCCTGCTCCACCGTGTTGACCCCCATTTTTGGGAACGGCGTGAACCGCCCCGGCGGGTTCACGTCCGCCGTGAGCAGCGCTTCGGACAGGTCCTCCCAGCCGTTCACCTGCGCCCTCATCTCCGCGGTGATGGTGCCGCTCTTCTTCGCCGCCCTCGGGTGCATCAGGTCGGCGACCAGCCCCGACACGGTCGCGAACCGCGTGGCCTCGTGCACCATCAGCAGCAGCGGCGGCAGCGCGGCCCTGGCCTGCTGCTGGGCCGGGCCGGAGGCGAGGTCGGCCGGGACCCGCGCGGCCAGCACGTTCACGGCCCCCGTCATCTGCTGCGGGCCGAGCGTGACGCGGGTCAGATTGTCCGTGTCGCCGAGCAGGTTGCGGTACGAGCCGCCGAAGCCCATGTAGGTGGCCCCACCCGGGATGATGTCGCGGGTGAGCTCCCACCACGTGCCGTCCCGGCTCTGGAAGCCCTCCAGGTAGAGGTTGTCGGCGCGCGTGGCGAGCGTGAGCTCGGCCTGTTCCGTGCGCAGCACGATGTGGAACCAGCGGCGCGGCGGGACGTCGGGTTCGACCGGCGGGAGGACGGGGCGTTTGTGGGTGAAGTGCCTCGGGTTGCCGAGCCTGTGGCGGAGGTTGGCGATGAATTGGCCGTAGTTGTCGCTGCTCGCGACGTCGAACGTCACGGTGAAGAGCGGGTTCAGCGCCATATCGATCACGGTGAAGAAATCGATGGATGGGTCTGATGCAATGTAACGTGTGGCTTAGCTTATTTATACACGCATCACGCGGGCTTAAACTTACGAATCGATAGCGCAGCCGGACTTTGCTTCTCGATGATGCTTGTGTTCGATGCTTTAATGCGGAAGGTTAACGGTCGCTTCCTTCGATTCCCATGAAAAAAATCAGCGGGAATCTAGCAGTGGGAACTCGCAATACCAATTCAGAGTGAAGAAAAAAATTAATTCTTGGCGGCCCACCTGCATGACAAGAACGAACGTGACAGAATTGGAAAAGAGAACTAACTTTATGTGTTTACCGGTAACTTTTAGGTCTGTTTGGAACACATGAATGAAAAACACAGGAACAGAAAAAAATTGCTAAAAATGATGAAAACATAGAAATTTGAAAAACAACAAAACCATAGGATTTTCTATACAGAGAAATGGAGAAAATAAAGTGTTTGGAATACAGGAATAAAAATAGAAGAAGACAAATGTTATTTTTAACTAAATTAAATATGCAGTAGCTATTGCATTATTAGTCCATATCATTAAATCAAATTAGGAATCTGTTGCCATCCTTGACTACCTATCTACCTAGATCTTTATTCCCGTAGATGTACGGGCGCCTCTCTCCGGTGCTGACCGTGAACACCGTCCCTTTCCTTGCATTACTGTAGAAACTACAGTTCTTAGCGGCTCCACCGTCGTCCGATCATGCCTTCTGGGTTCGATTGCCTCCACAACGCTCCCTCGCCGCGTCCACTCTCACCTCTGCCTCTCGATCCTCCTCAACCTCTCCGCCACCACCGCGGCCCCCTACTGCTCCTAATCCTATCCATTGTGCTACCTGCGTCGTCCTCTTCTCCAGACACACTGCCAAGCATCCCCAAACTGAAGCCTTGCATCTGAACATTTCTTGGCTTACCCTCCCGTTCTCTATCGCCCTTCCCCGTCGTCATGTGCTCCGGTCGCCATGAAGAGGCCTGTCAAAACCTGAGTTGCGCCTTTTTTCTTCACCAGTTCCTCCAACAGCCTACTCCGGTAGCCTACGCTCTGCCTGCTGCCAAGATGACTCCCTTGACAGACCCCCACCTTGGCGTGGCTGCTGTTGATGGAGAAGTCCTAGGAGGTAGCTATCAAACATTGGACATCATGATTTTTTTCATAGGTATGTTTGTTTCCATAATTTTTTTGGAAAATTTGTCTGTAGAACATATTTCAATGTTGATTTTGTCTCCTGAACACTGGATCGCTTGTTTTGGTCTCATGGACACTAAAAAAATGCACATTTTGACTGTAGGATACTATAGTAGAAAAAATGATCATTTTCAAATTTTTTATCTTAATGTACAAAATACATTGGAACTTGAAATTTTCTACAATCATACGTTACTAAATTCCCTTTATATGCAATTTTGTTCATATTTATTGGTGATTGTTTATATAAGTTTTTCACTAATAAAATACTTATTATTAAAATTAAACTATGCAAACAATTGGTAAAAAATTAAGAAAAAATCACATGAACATAAAATGCAACAATGTAACATTGTGTCAAATTTCAAGTTGTAATATATTTTGTATATTAAGATAAAAAATTTGAAAATGGTCACTTTTTCTGTTATAGTGTCTTATAGACAAAAGGTGCATTTTTTCAGTGTCCACGAGACCAAAAGAATCGATGCAGTGTACAGGAGACAAAACCAACATCCCTAATTTTTTCATTGCATTTTCCCCTCCGCGAATACGATAGGGTCTGTGACCTGTAATGTTTCTAGCATGATGTTTCGGTGGAAGCTAAGCTGATTAGTTTTTTAGGATTAGGGATTTAGATTGCTCAATTCTCCAACCGTTTGTGTCTACTCTGCATATTCCTCTTCTAAGAAAAAGGCCTAGAAAACACCTGCAGCGCTTGACATTATTTGAAATGTTTGCATCTTCTATTTGGTGAATCAAACAATATTTGTCTTGCCAGATTATTGTTGTTGTGCAACACTACACATGATCATTTACCGCATACTGCACACTGTTGTAACTCTGCTAATAAGGTGTTACCCTGTTATGACTGCCACAAAAAATGTTTACCTACCTGTATTTACATTGCTTTGTAATCTGCGTGTAGATATTGGGTCAAAAGACACTGTTGTCTGAGCATGTAAATTACATATATACATAATTGCTTTGGTATGGTTGTCACGTGGTGAGAGATAACATGCTTTTGTATATCTATACCGGGCATCTTTCCATATAGTTGATGCAGCTTTACAATCAGCCTGATTGGCAATGGGTCGGCCAAATCGAAAGCGAAAAGTTGTTACTATAGATGATGTCTAAGGTGCACCTATCGAAAGATGCTTGCAGTTAGTTTTTATGATGATCCATTTTTTGTTACAAAGATTAGTTTTTCTGCACTCGGTCATTTTTCCTTAATCCGTCTCCTCTCCCTGCGTTTGATCTATCGTTGGTAAAACATCCAACGTCAATGCTGAGCCGCCACCGTCTCTTTCCCCTGCGCCGGCGCGTGAATCCTTGCCTCTGCTCCTCCATGATGCAACCCAGAGCCGCCATCATACACGATCACCGTGGGACGCCATCGCTATCTAGGGCGGCGACATGGGATCTCTGGTCTGTTCTTTGTGTTTGCGCTCCGTAGAAGAAACCAGGTGCTTTGGCATCAGGAATGCTGCCCAGGACGGTTAAACGTGAAACACAAACTGAGACGATCGAGCCGACAATTAATCCAAACAAGGTGTATTCCTCGCCTAAAACTCTTCTGTTGTGTAACTTAGTAATTCAGGCGACTGCTTGAGGTGGAAAACAGGGTAGACCGCATGTCAGCCTTGTTATGTTTTGTTTCAGTGAATAACTGACGCCATACATCTTGTTGAGTCAGATGTCATTAACTGACAGTATGCTCCGCGTGCTTGATTTAGGAGATGGCTTGTTGTTGTGGTCTGATTTCCTCTCCACAATGTGCAACAAATATTTTCCTTTGTTCTTTTTTGGGGTATTTATTTGATTGCTTCTTGGATCCAGCTAATTCTTGGGACCTGAGGATTGCTGGCTCTGATCGCAGCGAGGTGTTTGTGCAGGAGGTCCGGGATCTCAAGAACCTACGGCTGCATTTCTACTCCAGTTCCCACTGTAGCAAGAAATAATCCTACCTCCACTGCAAGAAGTAGATGTGATGAGGTGGATGGGTTAAAACTGGAGGAAGTGCTTCTCCATGTGTGTTAATCGGTTCTTGCCTAATAGCCAAAACTAAAATCTCTGCTTCTGACCCCATGTTTCACTATGCCCGCAAATTCAGATTCTTTCAGACTAAAACATCTCTGCTTCTGATCCCATGTTTCACTATGCCTGCAACTTCAGATTCTTTCAGGTTTCAGATGTTTCTGGCGGATAAGAGTATCTAGACCATTTATAGATGGAACTTTTCCTAAAATATGGTTAGTTTGGTATGCGATTGAAGCATTTTCTCTTCATCTAAAAACACTGAATCCATGAGCATGCTAGCTTCTATTTTAAGATTGGATCTTGCCTACTTGTTTCGTTGGTATATTGTTCTAAGGATTCATTTATCTTGTCTGTCATTTAGAAACATATATATAGTAAAGTACATTGATTGCTAATGTTGAATGAAAGGGTAGTAAAATAAGAATATAAAGATCCCATTACCTTCACATCATCATACATACATTCATTGACTAGAATTAACTTTTGTAACATTTCACAGGAATCTCTCTTCATCTATTTTCATTCGAATTCTCCAGGCTAAGAGAAACTGATAATCACTAGATGTTGCAATGGGAAGATTGTGTTTGACCTAAAACTCTTAATCCATGAGCAGTCGGCTTCTGTTTTAAGATTGGAACATGTGATTTATTGGTGAATCGAGACCAGTTTGGTATGGAAGTAATAAATTAACTAAATCATTATAATGTATATTATATTTCATATTTTTCTAAACCTGCCTTTTTGAAATTGAAATACTGCAGGATGAAGTTTTGGACGTTATTTATCAAGGCCTGGGATTTTTGCAGTGAGGCTTTGTAGCACATTTGCAATGAGATAGTTCTGCTCTCAAGTGCCATGAGGCTTTGAGACTTTCTTATGTATATCTGCTCCATATCGATTACCATCAAGAGAATTGGAGGATGAACCTGGTGCTTGTTGATCTTCAGTGATGACCAACTTCATCTACCTTCTCCCGCTTATCATTTCTACCACCTGTTATGCCAGTTATGTAGGTGATGTGTCGTAGTGCTTTGCTTGAGTTCCTTTATATAGTGCAAAACGAAACAGTTGGCCACCACACCATAATAGTTGGCATGTTTGTATTGAGCTTCTCTTATCATTGTTTTGTTTCCTTTCTTTTAATCAAGGTTGCATCAGTCGTGTTTGCATTATACATATTTTTTTTTTGGATACATAGGAGAGTTACATATCTTCCTATTATATAGAAGAAAAAACGGCCTATACATGGACCCCCTCAAGCTAAGACCAAGACAAGAGATGTAAAACACACGTTGTTCATGGGATTTTTGTGCAATATTTCTTACATGCGTATGTGTAGCAACACACAAACGTTGCTAGTCATTTATTGCTTTCTTAGCTTCTGCTCGGATCATCTCAACCCGTTTGATAACGATCCGGCAATAATCCATCCATCCATGACGACGAACCCGCTCTTCACCGTCACGTTCAACATCGCGAGCAGCGACAACTAGGGTCAGTTCATCTCCAACCTCCGTCACAGGCTCGGCAACCCGAGGCACTTCGCCCACAAACGCCCCGTCCACCCGCCCGTCGAAGCAGGACAAGACCCGCCGCGCCGCTGGTTCCACGTCGTGCTCCGCACGCGGGCCGACAACCTCTACCTGGAGGGCTTCCGGAGCACGGACGGCACGTGGTGGGAGCTCACCCGCGGCATCATCCCGGCCGGCCGGCACGTGGAGTACTGATACTGACATCACGAACGATATAGTGCCACTATCGTAACGGAAATTGCACGCAAGAATCGACGACTTGACAATCCGCATGCCAACTAGTGTTCCTCATCTCATCATTGTCTCACGCACGACTCCTGAGTCTCCTTGCGAGCCAGCGGAAAGATCCTTTTACACGGAGTGAGCTCTACAGTCACATCGATTGCTGCCTATCACTACTATCTGCTGTAGTATGCGATGTTCTCGGTGGGCGTGTTAGACGAGGAACGTTGGCCACCTGATGGATACGGCGTGCAGAAACGGGCCCAGACTTGGACCGCGCAAACAGAGGAGTCAAATTCACTCTATATATACATCTTCTTTGCAAATGCTACGTGTGACTCGATCGTAGAGGCAAGGAGACTTTCTGCATTATCTAAAAAATAATATGTCTTCATAAAATATCATAGAAAAGCAAAGTGACTGATTTGTCACCACCGGTCCCTTGCTTGCCCTCGTCTCGGAGTTGTGCGCCGACCATGCCACTGTTGATGTTGGTGATGTCATTGAACTTAGGCGTTGGATGACGAGGGCAGGCGCACAAAGTACACCTTCGGTGGGTCGTCAGTGTAGTAAGTCCCCGCACTCGACGATGAATCATGAGTTTGTTTGAAACTAATTCATTAATCTGCCCATCTGCATGGGCTAGCAATACTGATATGACTAATAATTCTGGTTTTAAAAGCAAGTCACTTTGAAATACTTGAAATGATTCCTATTTGATATTTGATACTCATGTCCAGAATGGAAGGGATGAAATCATCAGAGGATCAAGTAAGGTATACACACTCTGAAACACATGAGATCTATATCTAAATGAAATGCATATATTTAAGACAACCGGGACAGATGAATTGCGCAAGATTAGGAGACAATCTACACATCATATACTGTTGATTTTCCTTGCATGTTCACTGCATTGTGTATCCTACAATCGAGGCTCGTCTCCCACGTAGCTACATCGATCGTGATTAATTACTTGTTGTGAGATCAGCAAAGAAGAAACTACCATACAGAGTGATAGCAGCCGAACATCAGGATTAATTAATTACGTATGAGCTCGGTAAAGAAGAATCTGAACTACAGAGTGCAGAAAGCCTAACGATGTGTTTGTCTCAGCTCTTGACTCCCATCGACCTCAATAGTTACGAGTCCTTACTGTCAGCATCCTCTCCGTGAAGGAAGCGGAGGGCATCGCGCTAGGGGGCGCACCGGCTCACCTAATTTTTTTCCCCTCGCCATCGCTACCTTCGGGTGCATCAGCCCCGACAACCGTGGCGAACCGCGCGCCCTCGCTCGTGCAGCAGCACTGACAGCGCGTTCCTTGCCCACTGCTTTGGCGCACCGGACGCGAGGAGAGGAGGTTCGCCGTTGGCCCGAGCGGCAAGCACGTTTACAGGCCGAGCACGACGTGGACAAGTCGGATACGTGTCGCCGCTGTATGTGTGTGCGTCGTTTCATCAGTTCTCAATAAACGAGCTGCCCGGCGGTCTGGAAGATTGATCCCACTGATGGCTGGAGATATATAACATGCATGGACGCTGGAATCTCTCCACGAAACGTCCTGTAAACGGGCTCTCCAAAGGAAGAACACCAGCGATCGAACCTGCAGGCGGTGATGAAAGCTACGATTTTCCCTGACTTAACGGCAACGGCATGTGATCGTGAATGAGGTTGGCTGCCTAATGCAGCTGATGAAATGAAAGGAAAACTAAGACAAAGACTGCATCCATAAGTGTTGCAATCAGTACGGAAACGTCAAGCTTGCCGTGTGCCCACTGCACACGGTAAAGGGCTAAATATTCACGGTAAAATTTAAGGGCTAAATACTTACGGTAAAATTTTTGCCGTGTGTTAAAATACACTTGACAAAGCCGACACTCGACAAAATATAAATATAGAAAAAAAAAACTCAAAAAAACAGCAAAAAATGTTTTCAGCGTCCAAGAACCCCGCCTGTCCGTCCTCGTCCCAAGTTGCAAGTCACAGTGTTTTTTCGCGCACTATGTGCAAAGTGCGCCCGCCAAAATTCAAACCCAGGACCTCACCTTCGCGCGTAGAGCCCCCTACCACTGCACTACATATTAATTTGTGACTATAATCCTTGTTCACCCTTTTTATATTTTACCTCTTTCACGTGTGTCTTATATCGGACACACGATAAATACCATGTTTGTCGTGTGTCCCATATAAGACACACGGCAAGATTTACTTATAAATTTTTCTAACGTGTTTTTTGTTAACTAAATTAATTCAAATAAAAAAGTATTGAACTACAAAGTTTTATAACATTGTTCACGAATCTTATATGTCTTATCGAATATTTTATGAAACTATATGAGACTATTATATTTTATGAACAATATTTTTGATCAAATTGAGTAATAAACAAATGATCAAAATAAAAGTTGTAGTCTTCAAAAGTTATACAACTTTGTAGTTCAATTTTTTTTATTTGATTAATTTATGGTTTGAAATATAATTTAAATTTATATTTTACTGAGTGTTAGAAAAAGAAACACTTGGCAAAGAGCGTGTTTGTTGTGTGTCAAGAAAAACACACGACAAACTCTCATCCGTGTGTTAATTTACTTATACACACGATAAAGATTTTATCGTATGTTTTAATTTAGCACATAACAAATACTATCTTTATCATATGTTAAGAAAGAAAACATATAGCAAAATTTTAGGCATACGATAAAGATTGATTTTCCCGTAATACATTCAATTCCCCGTTGAAAAGAAGGCACGGAAGAAGTCGTGCTGTAGTCGCGAGTCGACTGATGATCGAACCAAATCCGTACAGCCCTAATGGTAGCCACTGACTACACACAACAATCGAGCTTTTAATTGCTTACGTGTTTGACGGGTACCCAGTGGCGACCTTGACCTGTAGCCGGTAAAGACCAGTGCCAATTTACATACGTGGCGGGGCGATATATCCTCCTGGTCAGCATAAAAATAGGATAATATATCCTCTGGCCATCATAAAAAATAGGATATATATATGTTAAAGCGAAATTTTCATATATAGATGTTTAACATGTATTAAAAACCATATATTTTACATTAGTATTGATAAAATATGGTCCATATATGTACTTTATCATATGATCTTTGACATGTAGTACATATAACATGAATCTTAACATAATATAGATGATGTAGATAATATATATTGAGCATATATATATGGTGATGCTTTCTCATATATATAGGTCCTTCTGTTCACCATCAAAATTAACATTGAGTAAAAAAAGCCCACTAGAAACAAGCCATTTAGCAGCCACACAAAACTCGCTGCCGATATGTCCATCACCATGACCCATCACGGGAAACGGGCAGCAGTGTTGCATCTGCCGCTGCAAATCCACCTTGTACTCGTCATGTGCTCGCTTCTTTCCTCTTCAGCCAGCAACCGCACTAATGCGGCACCGTGGGTTCCATGCCTGCCCCGCGATGGGTCCGCGCTGCTCCGGCTGAAACGATCCTTCATCATCTCCAGCTCCTCCATCATTGCCTTCCGGTCGTGGAGGGCCGGCACGGACTGCTGCAGCTGGGTGGGCGTGCGTTGCAGCGACGCCGATGGCCGTGTGACTTCCATACACTTGGGAGACCGGGGGTTGAAGAGCGGAGGGCTTGACCCCGCTCTCTTCGATCTCACCTCCCTCGAGTACCTAAATCTTGCTTTCAATGATTTCAACTGGTCGCAACTCCCATCAAGTGGGTTTGAGCGCCTCATCAAGCTTACTCATGTCAACCTATCAAGTTGTAGCTTTGATGGCCAAGTGCCAGTTGCTATTGGCCGCCTGACTAATCTGGTATCAGTAGACCTCTCTACTCGTTTTGAGGTAACCGATCTATTCCATGAGGGTTTTACGATCAGCACAGAAACAAATTACCCAGAACCTACACAGCTCAAGGGGAAAAGCTTTGAAACCTTAATCTCAAAGCTTAGCAACTTACGAGAGCTACAACTTGGCTTCGTGGACCTGTCCGAAAGTGGATCGCACTGGTGCGAAATCCTAGCCAAGTCATGTCCTAAACTTGAGGTTCTTAGCTTACCAAATTGCCAGCTCTCTGGATCCATTTGTCCTTCACTTTCAAACTTTCACTCAGTTACTGTTATTGACCTAAACTTTAATGAGTTGTCAGGTCCACTCCCGGATTTCTTGGCCAACCTTCCCAATTTGACTGTTCTCCAGCTTAGCTATAACAGGTTTCATGGATCAATCTCGTCTAAAATCTTTTGGCATAAGAACCTAGTGACTATTGACCTTTATGATAACCTTGAAATATCTGGTTCCTTGCCAAATTTCTCAATGGGTACTAGTTTGGAGAATCTAGATATCGGTAAAACCAATTTCTCTGGCATAATAACGACTTCAGTTAGCAATCTCGTACATTTGAAGAGGCTAGGCCTTGGTGCAAGCAGCTTTATGGGAGATCTACCCTCGTCTATAGGTAATCTCAAATCATTGGAGGTATTACAGATTTCTGGGATGGGAATATTAGGGTCCATACCATTATGGATTACAAATCTAACATCTTTGACGACCCTTGAAATTTATGATTGCGGCCTTTCTGGACCAATACCTCTTTCCATAGGAAATATGAGGAATCTTAACATTCTAGTGTTCTCCAACTGTAGCTTTACAGGAAAAATACCTTCACAGATCTCAAATCTAACTCAACTGGAAATGCTTGTGCTTTATTCAAATCATTTCACTGACATAGTGGAGCTTACCTCATTCAGAAAACTGTCATACCTTGTTGTCTTGGATCTCTCTCATAATAATTTAGTTGTTCTGGATGGTAAACATAACTCTTCAGTACCATTCTTGCCCAAACTTATAACCTTAGCTCTAGCAGGTTGCAATACTCGACCTTTCAGATAACAATCTTCATGGAATTATACCAAAATGGGTCTGGACAACTTGGAAAATTGTTTACTATTTCAACCTAGAGAACAACAGATTAACCGGCATTGGATATTCCTCTTTCCTTCCAACGTATATACCCATATTTATACTTTCGAACAACATGATTGAGGGGCCTCTACCAATACCTCAAGGTTCTGCAATAAGACTCGATTACTCAAACAACAGGTTCTCATCGATACCGTACAATTTCAGTTCTCATCTTAGTGATGTTTTCCTTTTTAAGGTCTCTAGAAACAACCTACCTGGAGAGCATTTATCATCATTTTGTGGTGGAACAAGTATACGACTCCTGGATCTGTCCTATAACAACTTCAAAGGCTCAATCCCTTCTTGTTTAGTGAAGAATGTCAATGAGTTGCAATCATTAGACCTGAAAGGAAATCAATTTCGTGGGGAGTTCCCAGACAGTTTCAAGGATGGTTGCTCACTTGAGGCACTGGACCTTAGTGGAAACTGCATTGAAGGGCAGCTGCCTAGATCGCTTGTTGCTTGTAAAAACTTGGAGATCCTTGATGCTGCAAAAAATCAAATTATTGACACTTTTCCATGTTGGATGAGTACACTTCATAAGCTGGAGATCCTTGTACTGAAATCCAACAAGTTTTTTGGACAAGTTGCACAGTTTCTTGCAGAAGAAAAAGTTGTTTGTGCATTTCCGAGTGCAACAATTATTGATATATCCTCTAACAATTTCACTGGCATATTGCCCCAAGACGAATGGTTTAAGAACTTAAGGTCAATGACAGTTAGAGACCCGAATATGCCATTCACCATGGGTCATGAAGTTCCAAAATCAACAACGAGCTATAAATATACTACTGCATTTACATACAAAGGATATGACACCACCTTTGCTAAGATACCAGCAGCACTTGTAGTCATTGATTTCTCCAACAATGGATTCCAAGGAAGCATCCCTGAAGCTATTGGAGAACTTGGTTTGCTACATCAGCTCAACTTGTCACATAACTCGCTGACAGGCCCAATTCCGTCTCAGCTCAGCCAATTGAATCAGCTGGAGGCTTTGGACCTATCCACAAATAAACTCTCCGGGGAGATCCCACAGGCGCTGGCATCAATAGACTTCCTGACAACGTTAAACCTTTCTAATAATGAGCTCGTGGGAAGAATACCGAATTCACCACATTTCTTGACATTGACCAACGGCTCGTTTTTTGGAAATGATGGTTTGTGTGGGCCCTTATCCAAAGACTGCATCAACACAACAACACCAACACCAGCACCATTGGTGTCGCATCCTTCAAATAAGAAATCAATGGATATTATCTTGTTTCTCTTTACTGGACTGGGATTTGGCGTTGGATTTGCAATTGCAGTTGTTGTGACATGAAGAATTCTAAACAGAGAATATTATCTGTAGAAAGACCATGAGGATATCTATGTGTGTACAAGCAGTTTTACTATACATATTACCTCTAGTAATTATTGATAGTAATACAGTAATTACTAATGCTATAGCAGTAATTACTAGTAGCAGTACTTAGAAGAGTAATGATTTTACTGGTGCATTATTGGAAAGATGAAAATGGTAAACTTGTAATTTATTTTGTTAATGAGGCTGAAGTGCTTTCTATTATGATGAAGCTAAATTTTGGATCGGTGGATGGGTTCAGGATGTGCTTACAAATGACCTATTTACCCCTGATGGCAATGCGAGTAAATAAATAAATATATTAGTAAATTATATTATTATCTTTAAGCATTATCACCGATAATTATTGGTGGTAATATGCATAGTAAAACTACTCTTGTGTATATGTACTTAAAAAATTGCCATATGTGCCTTATAAACTATTGTTGTTCATTATGTGTCGATTTGTTAGCAGCATGATTAAGTGCCATTTGTTTTGACGGTTGTTCACTTCGAGCAACAAACTACTCCCTCTCGGTTTTCATGATGTTGCATGCAAAGCAACTATAACAACATGTCCAGTGCCAATTGAGCCGCGCTAGCAACCTAAGTAGCCTTCTAACAACCCATAATTTATCTTTTTTGGATTTTTTTTTCATCCCTCAACTTTATATTCGGAAAAGTTTTTCTCTAAACTTTTTAAAAACTTTTTTTTAACAAAAGGCATAGAACCATGCCTTTTTTTTCCAAAAGACACAGCACCATGCCCTGGCACATCAATCTATGAGCAACCTGCCCCCTGCTCCTGATTTCAAGAGGAATGGCTCAGGCTTGGCTCGGACGGCAGGCTTCATGTAATAGAAACAAAGCCAATATGTCATCCCCATGCGGGCTGCTGTCCATGGCTAGGTCCAGCAGACCCAGCCACTAGTATATTCTTTTTAGGACATCGTCGTTAGAGAGATCCGCCCTCTTACTCGGTTGGAAATGACTTCATTGATGGATATCTTTTTTGCGGCCACCATGGCGAACGTGCCTCTTTTGCCATTCAGCACGAAGTTGCGCCAGGAAAACAAGGCTGCACAAGGCCACTCGAATCTGATACAAGTTGAAGATGCATCATGAGTGCGATTTGGGAATTAGGATGGTATATTGAAGCTGATTACAAGGACCATCGATCTAGATTGAAGTGGACTGGAGCGCGATCTCTTGACAGAGGCAGGCATGCAGCAAGTTCGGCACCCGCTGTTGGCTAGCAGTAGCTGGATCGGCTCCTGTCACTGGTGGGATCCCACGCTGTAGGGAGCCCGAACTTTTTTTTCCCTGGATTGAAGCGGCTAGTTTTGAAGCCGTGCCCTACTAAACTGTCGGCTCATCTCCAATCGCCCAAAGATTTTTTTTTTTGGAAAAGCAAATTTATTAAAATTTCAGCTGTTGTATCTATTGATACATGGAGCTGTATCAAGATGCCTTGTGGCCGTCTTATAAGGAGAAAATTCCTTAGTGGTCATCAAAAAAATTTGTGTTTCTTTATTGGCTATCAAAAAATTTCAATTTCCCTAGTGGCCACCGAGTTAAATATTTTTAACTTATTGGTCATCATAGTGTTAAACTTAGAGAAAAAAAGTCATTTTTACCCTTTGTAGCATCTTTGTGACCTGGTCCTTGTTAACCATGAAATCAGAAAATAATATTAGTTAATACTTAATTTATAAATCTTAATATCATGAGTATGTATGTTTGAATTTTGGACAGCCACAATATGTATTTTCTACATTAGTAAAAATAATGTATCTGCTAAATAAAACTTAAAAGTACATACTCATATTTTGTTCATATTAACAAACTATATTAATAAAATTCTATGATTAATAAGGAACATTATCACAAAATCGTTGTTAGGGGCAAAAGTGTCTTTTCTTTTTTAATTTTAACACTAGGATGGCCAATAAGGCAAAACATTTCAATCCAATGGCCATGAGGGAATTTCCCCTCATATAAGCCCTAGCTAGTATATACAGCGACAAGTCTGTTACTTACTTCTCTCTTACATATAAGAGTAAAATGCACCGTCAATCCCTAAACTATTTGGAAATGATCATCTCAAAGTAATCATGTGAGTCCCTAAACTATTCTCAGATGCCCATCTATGTCCACGAACTTTATAGTAACCTCATAAATCTATGATCTATTTATTTTGTGCCAAACAGGTCCACATCGTCGTCGCTCAGCCACTCTACATGAGCAATGCCGCCGCCCAGCCAACCGCTCTTCCTATGCAATGTCGTGTCTAGCTGCTCTCCACCCAAGCACCATCGAGCCTACACTACGATGATAGCTGGCAGCAGGTGTGTTTTGTCCTTCACGCTTTGCTCTCCCTATCGTGGTATGTGCCGGCCGACCATGGACATGTCTTTCTACCCGACAGGCAGTGATGACAGCGACGTGTCACGTGCAAAGGGCACGCCGCACGAAAGTCGAAGCCACAAGGGGCAAAGCGCGCTTGTCGGTAGCTGGCCTCATCACGTAGGCTCAACAGTGCTCACGTGTGATGACGCTAGGTAGTCTACCATTTTATATGTCAAAAGCGACTTGTTTTGAGTATAATCACCATCATTTTAGGCCTTTAACCCTTGATATTAGTGGAATATTCGTGCATTTGTTGTTTTGAGAGTCTTATTATAGAAATAGATGAAAGAACAATATTTTAGATGCTTTTAGTGAACTTCGATCCTAAAGAGGTAAATGTAGCATAAAAGACCTATGTGCCGATCGGTGCAAGGTTATGTTGATCGGCACAGGGGTTATTTGGGCTGAACAATACCAGCCCACCTCTCCAGTTCTTCTAGAAGGAAGTTATTCGCACAAATCTTTAAAGATATTTGTCGCAAAGAGATTAAAGGAAACTTCAAGATTCAATGTGTGCAGTACAAGACTTTACTTCGAGGAATTTGATGAGAAGACCCACATGAAAGCTATAGAAGGCATGTGAACCAATTTAGAAGAGATATCGGGCTAAACACGGAGTATGTCGATCAATTCATTCTTCGTGCCAATGGAACATGGCTTTTTTCCAAGAAACTAAATCTATCTCGAGATGAGCCTATATAAATATTGGTAAACCCTAGGGTTAAAGAAGACGGTGCCAAAGGAATAATAGTTCTCATGAGTTTAGAGCCATTGAGGCTTAGCCTTGTTCTTTACATCTCTAGTTGCTAGGATTAGTTTGGCTAGCCTAGTCAAGTCGATGATTGCAGAGTCATAGGCTTGGAGTTTCAAGAAACACTGGTGTTTGAGGTGATCCATCAAAGTAGACCTACTAGATGGAGATGTATCTTATACTATATATATCATAGTAATGTTAAATATGTTGATGAATGGTTTAGATATTTGATTACTTGGATTTTATGGTTTTATATATATGCTTGTCCCAATGCTTAGTACATAGGTTAAGTATGTAGATATTATCTTGATCATGGCGATTAGGGTAGTACTAGATCATGTATGCCGCATATTTGCATGTGTCTCTGCTTATGCATGATAGTAGATGCATATAGAGTAGAGGGTGGTAGACTGATTAAGGTGATTGGTCGTGACAGGGCTCCTTATGTCCAAGTAATTCCATTTATGATGGTATTTAATTGGACTTTGTGATTAAGATCTCAGCTAGTGGATATCTGGTTAAACTTACCCAATAGTTTTTTTATGAATTAAAATAGCCTTCAACTAAAAATAGCCTTTGTGTCCATCGACCTATTAGTGTGCCGATGGCACAACCCTCGCTCACTGACAAAAAGCTCTCGCATTTAGGAAGTCTAATTACATCTTTCACAAATAACTTTGCTTGGTTCTCACTGGTCTCTATGGATCGGTATAAACTCTGAAATACTATAGAGAAAAAAGATTACAACATACACCGTTCTCTTGCGGTATATAAGTGGTTGCGTATAAATGACCAATAGCGTGGAGAGCGGTTGTACGGCAGCAGCGTTGTATGTAGCGAGTGGTTAGATGGTGACGTTGTGGACCTGGTTAACACAATATAAATAGATTATAGACCTAGGGGTTACTATAGAGTTTGTGGATCTGGATGACCATCCAGAAATAGTTTAGAGACCCAGATGGTCATTTTGAGAGTTATATTTATAGAGCTAATCATTATTCCTAAATAAATAGTTTAGAGATATGTGATGCATTTCACTCCTTACATAAACAAATACCAACATGGGCAAGATCCCTTGTGCCGCGGCATCCTCCTCTACCGTGTTCACTACAACATGCCTCTGAACGGCGTGTACCGCCCCGACGGCCGCTACTTGTCCCCCTCCGGCAGCGCAGGCGCCTTGAGCAGTTCAGAGGAAACATCCGCACACCTGTTCACATGTGCATTCATCTGCGCTGATGGTGCCCCTCTTCATCGCCAGTGCTCCGTGTGTGTGTGCATCAGCCCAGACACAGTCATGAACTGCGTGGCCTCGTGCACCCTCAGCAGCAGCACTTGCAGCGCATCCCTCGCTCGCTGCCGCGCAGCACCGGAGGCAAAGGGGTCGACCCTGGCCTACGCTCCCACCTTATAAAACTAGTACAATAAATGAACTAGAGGTTGACCCACAACTACCTAATGGACCACAAACTTACATCCCAAACCGCCTCCACCAGCCAGTCAGTTTGACCGGGCAGGTCTCGATAAGTACGCGACATCACAGCACCAGAAGCACGATCGGGCCGGCCTGCGGCATTTGTAGCACGACGTGGAAGAACCAGCAGTGTGGCCTCCTCCTTCTTCGACCAGCATGAAGGATGGGGCGGTTTTGCGAGAACTGCTTTGGGATGTCCGGCCTACAGCGCAGACGCGATGAAGTCGCCGTAGTTGTCACTGCTCTTGACACCGATCGTTATGGAACACCATAAGAGGAGGTGGGCGGAAAAACATAAAACATAACAGTGCTAACAAGTTGATGGGTCCGAAAAGTAATATAACGTGTGCTCTTATTGATTCATATACCTGAGCCACTACCGGAAAATTGAAAATTGTCATGTGCCAAAAACTTCGTCGTGTGCTTCTCATCACGCACACGGCGAAGACCTCATTTGCCGTGTGTCTAACACACGGCGAAAATATGACACACGGCAAACACCTATTTTGCTGTGTGTCATTGTCATGACACACGGCGAAAAGCCTCTGCGCCGGCGCACCGTAAAGAGCTTTCTTCACCATGTGTTGGATGCTAGAAGTGCATGAAACAAAAGAACAAAGTGAGTCAAAAATATTATTCACGATATTGAGGCTACTTTAAGGCCTATCCATTAGTTGAGATGTAATTTGGAAAGTCGTATTCACGAAACATTTACCACGAACATCGGGTCAAATATTATTTAAATTTTATTAAATTCAAATAAAGCTTAAAATTATTGAGAATTGTAGGTATATTATTTTAACCTACATGGAGTCTATGGTAAATAGTTGAGATGGTTCTGCATATTTTTTTATGTATAGTGCTTATGACTTGAAACTATCTCCAAGAAGATCGATAGAGAAAAGAAAGAGATGTGGTTAGGTTCGAGATACAATCACATTCGAATTAGAATTTCATTATAACACTTTCTCTATAAGCAATAAACAACACATTATGTTTCATCGTAAGATTTGTTTTTTTTATTTAAGTTTTACTTTATTTTTGATAATGTAGAGTTTTAATTAAAATAAATTTAAATTTAGCTATAAATGCATAAAATAATGATTTTTTGTGGTTATAGATATAAATAAACTTATGATATCATTTGCTAAGTTTTTTTATATATAGAAAAGAAATATGATCGAAATTTTATTAATATTGAAATACTTCATGATGTGCCGTCACTTAACACATGTTGTGTGCCTTCGATCTAGGCACACCATGAAGTGGATTTTTTACCGTGTGCCCATAAAAGAACACATGACAAAGTCTACATCTACAACTTAAACGTTTTTCTCCTGTCAGACGCTCATTTCTCTCTCTCGTTAGTTTCTTCTCTCTCTCTCGCCCTACCCAGAGGCCCATGGGGACGGCGACGGCGGTCTGCACCGCCTGACCATCTGCCGGCCATCTCATCGCTCCCAGCTGCACCGGTGGCGCCCATCCGTGTCGTCTCCACCCTCGCCTCTCTCCCTCTCCCTGGTCGCCCCTCTCTCTCACTCGACCCGGAAGGAGAAGCGGCCGGCCGTCGCCGTCCCCCGTGCAGGTGCTGGAGGGGTGGCGCGAGGCGTGCGTCAACGCGTTCGAGGCCATGGTCAGGGAGCTCAAGGTCCAGGCCAACCTAGACTGCGGGTTCAGTGGACCACTACGGTGTGTGCCATCAAGCAGGGGAAATACCTGGTCGTCGTGAACCTCGGTGACTCCAGGGCCGTGTTCGCGACCATCACGGAGGCGGGCTACCTCAAGGCCGTGCAGCTCACCGCTGACCAGAAGCCCATCGTGCCTAGTAAAAAAACATTCCTGTTCAATCTGTGGTGCCATGTGGGTGGATTTGTTAGAATTTCCTCTTTTGTTAACTTTCTTTCAATGGCTGATAAATAGGATTGAATGAATGGTTTCACCCAAACTTGTCACCTCGAATGCTGTTCTAATTTTACAATGGAAGCGTGTGTTGATCTTAGGATTGTCTGACAATTAAGAATATATGTAGGTATAATGTTGACATCTCTTAGCTTATGTTTATTTCATTGATTGAGCAGGAGAATTGGAACTGTTGGGTCATCCTCTCCTTTGCAGGCAGGGCTTGGATTTAGGAAAAAAAGGAAGTAAAAAATTCTCTCATTATGGTATAGCAAGAAGTAAACTGTGAAGTATCAGTGATCTCTTATAGTTATTGTTTTCACCACTTGATTGTCTCAACTAGTTGTTTCTTCGTCAGTATTCTTATTATTGACAGTGCTAGCATATTTCTATACAAAGCAGTGACATAGCTTTGTCTTCACATTTTATATAATCAGACTACATGTTTTGCACTACATAAAGAGCATTAAGGCCAACGTGGAGAGTTGAAGCTCATCAGAAGAAGAACAATGCATTTTGAAGTATTCTGATTATGAGATGACATTCTCTTCCTTTATACTTCAACCATTTTTATCATGGCGGTGCTAGCATTTTGTATAGGAAAACAGTTTTACACATCGATAATTTTTACACTGTTCACCAAAATGCAAGTGGTGCTCATAGCAGTAGCATAACTTGTCAAATGTATACTAGTGGGATTATGTGTATTTGTGATTGAATAAGTAAACCATTTGATTGCATTGATCCAATATGTATTTATATGTATTTGCTATCAAATATGTAAACCTATGTAGGGAAATAAAGCATGTGTACTAGACTATTTTTATAATATATTATAAATAATAAAAACATGTAATTTTATTTTTTTATTTTTCATATATCCTTTGTCGTATGGCCAGGATATGGCACACCACGAAGTCAAGACCTTGCAGTGTGTCCAGGTTATGGCACATGGCGAAGTCGCAAACTTCACCGTGTGTCCACTTTAACACATGGTAAAAACCTTTGTCGTGTGCATGTCAAAAAGAACACGGCGAAGCGGCCTTCGCCATCTACCCTATTCACCGTCAGAGCTTCGCTGTAGGCCATATACGGCGAACCTCTTCGCCGTGTGTTTTCTGGCCTTCGCCATGCGGCACACGGCGAACTTTGGGATTCCAGTAGTGAGCTTAGCTTACAAATCGATATAGCGCAGGGGCACTTTGCTTCTGGCAGCATATGTTCGATGTTTCTTTGCTTCGACTACCGGAGAAAGAAATCTCAGCGCAGAATCTAGAAATGAAAAATGACGTTACTCCGACGGCTTGACTTTACCCAATCACCCACACGCTCTGTGGTTAACAAACAGATCAGTAATGTCATCAGTTCAAAAACCCTTCGTGTTGGAGGGATGTAGAAGGGGAAAAGGACAAAGAAAAATTAGCATTTCTCCAGCCCCAGCAACACGTTTGGATAATTGTTCACATCACACTTTGTTATTCAGCTTGACTTCGCATCAATCACTCCATGACCGTCGACATCGTCCATAATCCTCTCCAAGTGCTCTCAACCACTGCTGCTTCATTCAGCCAGCTATCTAGACGAGGACATCACGGTAGAAAGTCGTCGGTCGAATGTGATTGTGCCGTGCATTACCAGGCATGTTGTGTTGTGGATGGATATTGGGTAAAATAACATAGCAACTCGCTGGTCGAAACCTTTTGTTTTTGTTTCTTAATTTTGAAAAAATACATCTTTTGTTTTTTTTTTTAATTTTGAAAAAGATGTTGGTCGAATATATATTAGTCATTGCTAGTCCGTATTTGTTTTCAATTGCCAATTCTGTCGTTATCAGACGAGGAGTTTTATTGTTCAGAATACTGACTAGTAGTTTTGAAAAACTACTGGCCAGTAGTTTAAGGGTAATTTTATTGTTGTACTTTAATTTAATAAATTTATGTTTATTTTCATGATAAAATATTAAGTCTATCAAATCATTAAAAGGTTAGTTCATCTTAAAAAAATATAAAGAGAAATGTTATGATGCTTGAAAATAATATTAACCATTCGTTGGTTTAGATCTAATGGTTAATAGATAGAAGGTACCTAGTGAAAAGTACTTTAAGTTGTGGACCAGTACCATATAACGGTGGGACAGGTACTAATTTTCTCTTTTTCTTCGAATTAATAAGAAAGACAATTTAGTACTTTCCTATCGGTCATGTAGGTAGCATGGTGTGGCATCCATGGACGGCAGGACTGGCCAGTGGCCACAGTAAGAGCGCCATCCGATCCGAGCAAAGCGATGAGGCCTTGAGTAGTAGTTATGCGAGGAAACTCTCAAAGTGGTTGACGGTCGAGGCGACCACTCTTCTTGCCTTTCTCGATTAGGAACAGAGAGCAAGCGAAGAAGAGAGAGAATACAATGGCGCCAACGATTTTGGCCGTCAAGATCGATGAAAGAGGGGATGGCGACATCAGTTGGGCCTCCAGGAAGAGAGAAGGGGCGTTGACGGAAGCGCTCACGGTGAGGAAACAAAGGCTGGAGGCACACTGCCAGAGCCATGCTGGTGTCCTCGCGGCGGCGTTGTTCCAATTTCTGAATTTGATCGGGAGGTAGAAGAAGACAAGGAAGAGGCTGATGCGTCACATGCTCATAGCGGAAGCAGATCTAGATCACAGGAAAAATTATCTAAGACCCTCTCTTACGATGAATTATAGTTCTTAACAACCCCTTTACAATCAACGGCTCTTAATAATCGGTGGGAGAGGAACCAGCGGTTCCTCTCAAACACCGTAACAAGTCTCAAATATAAAACATTAGTTATTAATTAAATTTGTAATGTAACTTTCTTTGTAATAATAAAAACTAATTACTATAAATCTACAACTCTTATTTTTCCCGATATTATCCTTAAATTGAGATACTACTAATCAGTAGGTATGATTTTTTTATTATGAAATCTATACTATTAGATCAAACTATTGGCAATAGTTTTTTAAAACTACTTATCAGTATTTTGTACAGTAAAACTCCTCTATCAAACACTATTGTGGATGGGTAAAATAACATCCTCCACCAGATGGCCGCATACACGCACTGTAATTGAATAAGCACGAATTGTAAAGGTGTAAAAGCGATATCATTATTTCAGCAATAATATATGCCGCAAGTAAACCACAGCTATCATGGAGAACAGTGCGTGTGTGCAGCTCGCATACATGGCCCATGATAATGGGGCTAGTCGATATGGGTTTTGCTTCAATGATCAGTATGTAAACCAGCCACCCTATATATCAACCAAGGCACGGTAAAGGTCTCCCCACATCAAAAGTATATTAGACCACACTCTTGCAACAAGTTCCTAGCTAGTGACCCGTTGCCGATATAACCACCACCATGGCCCATCATCTGCTCCTTCGAATCCACCTTGCACTCGTCATGAGCTCACTTCTTCTATCTTCTTCGGCCGACAACCACGCAGTTGTAGCCCCGCCGGTTCCATGCCTCCCCAGCCAGGAGTCCGCACTGCTCCGATTAAAACGATCCTTCATCGCTATCCCATTACTCTGTCATTGCCTTTCGGTCATGGAGGGCTGGCACGGACTGCTGTCGCTGGATGGGCGTGCGCTGCGCCAACACCGACGGCCGCGTGATCTCCCTCAACTTGGGAGGCCGTGGGTTGGAGAGCGGAGGTCTCCACCCAGCGCTTTTCGATCTGACCTCCCTCAAGTACCTGAATCTAGCATACAACCACTTCAACCGCTCTCAGCTCCCACCCACGGGGTTTGAGTGGCTCACTAAACTCACCCATCTCAACCTCTCCCGTTGTAGCTTTTCTGGTCAGGTGCCAAACGGCATTGGACGCCTGACAAATCTAGCATCCCTCGACCTCTCTGGCGAATTTAAAATTATTGAGCTATCACATGGTGGTTACATGTACAGTTCAAATTTAAATTAATTCTTTTCACCGCTCATAGAGCAAAACTTGAGACCCTAATAGCAAACCTTAGGAATTTAAGGGAGTTACGCCTTGCCTTGGTTGACCTTTCCAACAGTGGGGTGCAGTGGTGTAATATCCTAGCCAGATCATGTCCTAAACTACAGGTTCTTAGCTTACCATACTGTGGGCTCTCTGGACCTATGTGTAGTTCCCTTTCTAGCTTGCACTCGCTTACTATTATTGACTTACAGTTCAATACTCTCTCCGTTCCAAAATTATTGTCGTTATTGATTTTTTTTATTAACTTTGACCATTCATCTTATTTAAAATATTTGTTTAAATATGAAAAATTATAAGTTATATTTAAATTTTTTCTAGTAATAAAATAAATCATAAGAAAATATATAATATTTTTTGAAATTTTTTGAATAAGACAAATGGTCAAAGATAGCGAAAAAAGTCAATGGCGACAACAATTTTGGAACGGAGGGAGTAAGTTGTCAGGCCCAGTCCCAGATTCCCAGATTTCTTGACCAACTACTCCGATTTAAATGTCCTCCAGCTTAACAATAATAAGCTTCAAGGATGGATCTCACTGGCAATCTTTGAAGATAAAAAGTTGGTGACAATTAATCTTCACCAAAATCTTGGAATTTCTGGTTACTTATCAAATTTTTCTGGTGGTTGTAGTTTGGAGTATCTTGATGTTGGTGGAACCAATTTCTTTGGTGTAATACCCACTTCAATTAGCAACCTCACGTCTTTGAAGAAATTGGGTTTTGCTTCCAGTGGGTTTTCTGGGGAGATACCATCATCAATTGGCTAGCTCAAATCCTTGAGTGCATTAGATTTCCGGTATGGGTTTAGGAGGGTTCATACCGCCATGGGTCGCAAATCTAACATCTCTGAGAACTCTCCGATTCTATGATTGTACATTATCTGGACCAATACCTTCATTCATAGGTGATTAGAGGGATCAGAGAAACTTAGAATTGTCTAACTGCAGCTTTTCAGGATTAATGCCTTCATATATATCAAATTTAACACAATTGAGAACGATGTTCCTATATTCGAATGATTTTATTGGCACAATAGAGCTTAATAACCTCTTAAGTAAATTACCACACCTTATAGCATTGGATGTCAGTAGTAATAGTGGTTTAGTTGTGGTTGATGGCGAAGATAACTCTTCAATGGCATCCTTCCCAAAAATTCATTACTTATGTTTATTAGGTTGCAATATAGTCAAGTTCCCTGGTTTCTTAAGGTATCAAAATAAAATAGTTCTTCTCAACCTTTCGTACAACAAAATGCATGGGGCTATACCAAAATGGGCATGGGAGACTTGGAATAACAATGGACATACTTCCTTTCTATTTTTGGATAACAATGAATTCACTAGTAGTGGTTATTCTCTTTATCTTCCTGTACAAGGTGTAGGGATTCTGGACCTTAGCAATAACATGCTTGAGGGCCCCATACCTATACCTCAAGGCTCTGCATCAGTTCTCGATTACTCAAATAACATGTTCTCGTCTATACCTTCTCATTTTAGTTCTCATCTTAGTGATGTTACCATCTTCATGGCCTCCGGAAACAACTTCACTGGAAACTTTCTATCTTCCTTTTGTGGCACAACAAATATACAACTCCTTGATCTCTCTTACAACAAGTTCAGTGGATCAATCCCTTCTTGTTTGATGCAGAATGCCAACAGTCTGCAATCATTGAACCTCAACCAAAATCAATTTCATGGGGAGCTGCCAGACAATATCAAGGAAGGTTGCTTGTTCGAGGCTTTAGACTTCAGTAGCAATTGGATTGAAGGGAAGCTGCCTAGATCTTTGGTTGCTTGCAAGAATCTGGTGATCCTTGATGTTGGAAATAATCAAATTAGTGACTCTTTTCCATGTTGGATGAGTAAACTTACTAAACTGGAGATTCTTGTGTTGAAATCCAATAAGTTCTTTGGACAGGTTGCACAGCCACCTCAAGAAGAAAAGAGTGCATGTACATTTCCTAGTCTAACAATTATTGATCTATCGTCGAACAACTTTTTTGATCGACTACCTCATGACCACTGGTTTGAAAACTTAAAGTCAATGATATCTAGAGATCCAAGCAAGTCACTAGTTATGGATCATGAATTTCCAAATATGTTAAGAACCTATAAATATACGACCACCGTCACATATAAAGGCCAAACCATGACCTTTCCTCAGATACTAACAACACTTGTTTTCATTGATTTCTCTAATAACATGTTCAATGCCACTATTCCTGAAGCTGTTGGAGTACTTGATTTACTGGTTGGACTCAACATGTCACATAACTCCCTCACAGGCCCGATTCCATCTCAGCTCAGTCACTTGACACAGTTGGAAGCTTTGGATCTGTCCTCTAGTGAGCTATATGGAGAGATCCCACTGGATCTAAAAACATTGGATGCTCTCACGGTGTTGAACCTGTCTAATAACAAGCTGGTGGGAAGCATACCAGAATCACCTCATTTCATGACATTCTCCAACAGTTCATTTCTGGGAAATGATGGTTTGTGTGGGCTTCCATTGTCAAAATTGTGCATCAATACACCACCATCAAATGCGGAGTCACATCAATCCGAGAGGAAATATGTAGACATTTTTCTATTCCTCTTTGCTGGGCTGGGATTCGGAGTTGGGTTCGCAATTGTTGCAGCATGGGGAATCCCCACTAGAAAACAATCTTAATCAGCAAGGTAGGATGCAGTCGTAGCTAATGTACTGGATGAAATAAATGTTGGAATTATATATGGGCTTGGTCTATTATTAATAATAATAATTCCTGAAAATCTCAAATACCTATTCATGAGTGGTGGGAGTGCAAAGGTTTAGTCCCACATTACTAGTGGAGGTGGATAGAGTCCAACTTATAAGATTGGTTGTTCTAGCATCTCTTGCAAGTGTGTGGATGGGAGGAAGGAAGAACACGCGCGCGCGCGCTCGCCTCGCCGGGCTGAGCCGGGCGTGGGCACGGCCACGCATTACCTGCGTGAATGGTCTGCCAAAATTCGGTCCCTTGCCTTGCGGGGGCGTGGCTTCTTTTTGCACTTTCTTTTTGCTGCGTATTCCATATATTTAAGTATGGAAACCGCCGTATTAATATGGTAACCGATTCGGTTGCGAGACGCCCAACCCTAACGGTTCCCCCCTATAAATACATACGGGTACCGCCGTAAATCACATCACGCAATCGCTTAGGGTTTTACCTCTCGCTACTGTTGCGCCGCCAACTCTTCTCCATCCCGATTGTCGGCGTGCACCGGCGAACGGGAGAGCAGGTCTCTGGAACCGTCGTACTCTGTGATCCTGCGGGAGAGGGCGAATAAGGTTTTTGGAAAGCGCTCTGCACGACTGCTCGATCTCTTCCTCGTCTTCGTCAAGCTCGTCGCAACGGCTCGTCTTTCTTGTCGTCGAGTCAGTCTCACCCGCCGTCGTCAACAACGTGACGGTGCTACACGTCGTCGTCGTCTCCTCTATCCAGTCCAGAAGGAAACGTACGTACTCTCATCTTATACCATGTCTTCCATACTAGCTTTCGTAGTCTATTTGTCTATGATGGATGTTACTAGTACGGTAGATGTTATGCTTTTGTCTGGCCTAATAGACATGTCTAGATTTTGCATAGACTTGTCTAATTCATTATACAATCTGTTAATCATAATTATGATTTATTTCTGGATTAATATAAAACTAAAAGTGCTAATTTTTCCAACAATAAACTCTTTGTATCAGATTCACTCTTAAAGTGTACCAGCATCCTCCGTTTAATATGCATGCACAGTTGAATTCGTATTATTTGCTCATAGATATACTACGCAGGGGACGGGCGGTCTTATATATAAATTGTCATAAGTGTTGTTGCGAACGCGTGGTACTCCTCTATTTAGAAATTTAGCTCTATGTACGGAAATTAAGAAGAAATGAAAAGGTTGTGGGGTATAGAAAAAGAGGACAGAGAATTACAGACTTGTATTACGAAGAGTGAAAGGTCTATTAGTATGTGAGAATGATATATATTGTGAAATAAAATTTAAATGTTAGAATCACATTTAATTTCAGACCGAGAGGGTGCCAAATTATCAGAAATATATGCAAAAGGGTTTTATTCAAAACATATAGTTACACTTTCTTTTTAAAGAAAAAAAATGGAAGAGGCTTACACAAGCCCTTGTATGCACGGCGAGAGGTTTGTTACTTTGTTACATTATTTACTTGGGATTTCGCTGCTGCAGCCTTCAAGTACTAACATCGTCGTGACTAGTGCACCGAGCAACGCGTTTGTCGTCCCACTGGGCACCTCAAACACATCTCCCATATGCATGCCTTGGAACGGTGTGAACCGGATCGGTTGGGCAGCACGGGCGCCTTGAGCAGTGAAGCGGACATCCGTTGTGTTGTGCACCTTCATCTGCGCGGTGATGGTGCCCCTCTTCATCGTCCGACGCCATCGCAAACCGCGTGGCCGCGTTCTGGTGCACTATCAGCAAAAGCACCGGCAGCGCGTCCCTAGCCCGATGCTGGGCGGCGCCGGACGCGAAGTAGCCCCTGCGCAGCTAGCTAGCGAGGACGTTCGCCGATTCCGTCATCTGCTACAGCCTACAGGCGCAGGTCGAGCGCGAGCAGGTCGCAGTAAGTACGCGCCGCCGAGGCCCAGGTTGGTGCCGCCGGGTATTATACTTATTATATGACGCCGCGCGCTGGTGAGTTGAGCTAGCTCCTCCTAGCACGTGCCGTCGCGGATCCAGAAGCCTTCCAAGTAGAATTGTCGGCGCGCTGGCGCGTGTGACGTGGAACCAGCGCCCAGCGGCACGGCGGGCCTCCTTCTTCGACCGGCGGGAGCGGGAGGACGGGGCGATTGTGGGCGCAGGCGAACTCTGCTTCCCGCAGCAATATGTTCAATCTTTCTGTGACACATGTGGGTCGTCGAATTTAGCACAATATGAACTCGCAAGACATCTTCAACCTTATAACAAAATGTAGACAGATCATTGGAACATACTACAAAATATTTCTACGTAGCAAAAGATCAACGATGTCGTCAGTTCAAAAACCTTCGTCTTCGAGGAACATGAAAAGGGGAGGACGAATAAAGCAGAGTCCATATTTCTCAGGCCCCAACAACACGTTCCGGATAAAATTTTTCACATCACTCAATTATTCAGCCGTCGCATCGCTCCATGACCGTCAACATCATCATAAGTCTCTTCCAAGTGTTCAACCAATGTCGCTTCAGACAGCTCGCTTCAATTATTGTCAACTCTATTGTTGTCAGGCACTGTGTTGTACTGTTGTGGATGGGTTAAATAACATCATCCGCAAGATGGTCGCACATACGGACAGTCATTGACTAATGACGCACGACTTTGAAAAAGGCGTGCAAGTAAAAACGATATGCATGCTCTGGAGTAACTCTAAAGCAAAGAGGCAGAGTAGCAGAAGCAGAGGAGATGAGCTCCAAAGTTTCCAAGGTCCTCCTGCTCTTCCTATTCTTATACTACTGCACTAACCACACTGCTACTGCCTTGTCATGCTTCCCGGCTGATGCGGCCGCGCTGCTCAAGCTGAAGCGCTCCTTCCTCGATCCCAACCTCACGTCATGGCGACGTGGGACAGACTGCTGCCGCTGGGAGGCCGTGGCCTGCGACGCGGCCTCCGGGCGGGTGGCCGCGTTAGACCTCGGTGGACGTGGCCTTCGGGCCTGGGGCATTGACCCTGTGCTCTTCAACCTCACCGCTCTGAGAAACCTCAGCATGGCAGACGCCGACTTCATGGGAGGAAGATTGCCGTCTTTCGGGTTCGAGCTGCTCACCGAGATGGTCCACCTCGACTTCAGCTTTAACACAAATCTATTCGGTCAGTTACCCATTGGCATAGCGAGGCTCAGGAAACTTGTCACGCTTGATTTCTCCAATTTTAACGACTATCCGTATCCTATTTTGTTCCTTGAGGAACCGAGCTTTGAAACATTGATCGCAAATCTTAGCAGTTTAATAGAGCTCCATCTCGATGGAGTGGATATCTCAAGCAATGGAGGAGCATGGTCCGTTGTATTAGCAAATTCCACTCCTAGACTACAGATTTTATCTTTGTCCAATTGTGGTCTATCCGGTTCCATTCATCACTCCTTTTCACGACTCCATGCGTTGGTCGAAATCAACCTAGGCGGCAATGCAATTACTGGCAAGGTTCCCGAGTTTTTGGCTGACTTCCCTCTTAGGGCTTGTTTGGGAAGCCCAATTCCCATGGGGATTATGGCGTTTTCCCTAGGGGAGATTTGGCCCGCGGTTCTGCTCCCCCGTCTAAACCCGGTGGCCTTTTGGATGTCTGTCGGAAGATAAAATCCCTGGGCCAGTCCATCCCTTTCCCCTCCAATCCCTGGGGAAAAGAAAAAATACCTGTTGGCCTGTTTTTTTTTTCGTCTCTCTCACTCGCTCGCTTCGGGATTCCTCACCGCCGCAACACAGCCCCGCCGCCGTCAGCGGCCACCGGTGCCTCGCCACACCCAGCCACTAGAATCACATCCCCCACCACCTCCTCGTGCATGCGCGGCGGATCTGCCTCCTCCCTACTCGTGCGCGCGCGGCGGATCTGCCTTCTCCGTACTCCATGTGCACACGCGGTGAGTGGTGGCCACTGTGGCGGTGCGGACGTGGGTAGCGTAAGGCGGGCAGATCTCAGGTCGAGAGCCCGTATCCAGTCAAGCATCGATTCATCCTTTGTCGCTGGCTGCTGGCCGTTCGACGTCTTCTCGGTGGAGTCAGTGCTACTGGATTTCTGTATTGGCACCTCATCTCCTCTCATGATTTTCTTTGATTATCGGAAGAAACTCCCGCCAGCGGCCGTCTATCCTCTTCTCCGGCCGGTATTCTGCAGTGATGGCAAGCAAGCTGCAGCATGCAGTGCTGGTATTATCGCTCTCCAATCCCTTCCTTATCTCTGTTTCAGCTCTTCAAGATCTACTGCCCTGTGTGGCTACTGCAGCATGCTTGCTTGTGGCATTGGTGTGTTCGGGCATATGTTATTCTGATCAGAATTCAGAAGTAATTGGTTGTTGGACACCGAAGTGTTTTTTTTGTGTCATGATCAAAAGTATATGCCCTGTGATTGCAGTAGTACGGTCACAGTTTGTTCTCTGAAATCTTGGATGTCTGGAAGTATAGGAACAAATTGATCATTTCAGTTTCAGCAGAAATCTCTCTACTATACTATTTATCAATCCATCCAAAATTCTTGAATGTATTGGGATAGATTGATTTGGTTTTGCACGAACTGCCTGAAAGTATCACAATCCACGCCTTTCATTGTTTCAGCTGAATCCCTCAATCCGTGCCTTTCATTGTTTCAGCTGCCTTGAAAGAATCAGGCATGCATGAACAAAGGTATTGAGAAAACAGATGTGCACCTGGGGAACACGAACATTGCGCCGGTGTAGATCGTCCAAAAAACAAGTTGACATGGATTGCGAATCTGGAGCTAGGAAAGCAAGAGATTGTGAACAATGCAGTGCTGTTGGGAGTCGATCAACCTAGGACAAGCTTATATTTGAGGTTAATAATTTGTACATGAATTACAAATACATGTGTCCTGTAATATGTAATAGTATCATTCTGATAACTGTAAAGTCATTAGCTCTTATTTGTATATATATACTTAATTATATGAAACTGATTATATTGCAGTGTTCATTGAAAGATGGAAATCAAGACATAATTTTTTAGCAGTTTCTTATCTAATTCAAATTACCTTCTGTTAAACTCTTTTTTACATGTGTTTTTGGCATATCGCCTGCTATGCCGCTAGTTATGTTTAGAGATGTTGTTGTGAGTGCCATAAATGGTGGAACTGATTACTGCATTACCTTATGTCTTTATTGGGATTATTAATTGTTTTTCAGAACTCAATAGCTGTTGGGTTTGATTCTCTTTTGTTCAGATCATGGATTGAATTGGCATAATGGCGAAATGGCTTGAATCAATACGTTTTTATAGATTCCAACAATATTTTCGAATTATTTGATTTTTTCTGATTTTTTTAAATATTTATTAAGTGGTCGGGATTTTTATCCCCACATCTCCCAAACATAGCCTGGGAATTGCTCAATGTCGGGATTTCTGTCCCATGTGGGAAGGGGATGGCATGCAGAGGTGGAAATCCCCCTAGGGGAGCGAAATCCCTATGGTTTTTCTTCCTGGACACCCAAACAAAGCTAGCATGCTACAACTTGGTACCAATGATTTTGAAGGGCAGTTCCCTGCAAAGATACTTCAGTCAAAAACTTTGCAGATCCTTGTTGTGTCTGACAACCCTAGGCTTTCTGGCCACCTGCCAAGTTTTGGAGTTGAAAACCAACTGGAACGGCTTGAACTAACAAACACAAATTTTTCTGATGACCTGCCAACGTCCATTGTGAATCTCAAGTCTTTGGATATATTTGATTTTACGACGGAGGGAATTTCAAAGCAGCTTCCTTTAATAGGTAAGCTTCCATCTTTGGGTTTATTGGAGCTCCATGGATCAGGCATTGAGACACCAGATTTTTCATGGATTGGAGAACTTAGACATTTGTCAGGTCTGGTGATTCAGAACTACAACTTCTCTGAGCCAATACCCGCCTGGATAGGCAATCTTACAAATCTCATGTCTTTGATGCTCGACAATTGTAACTTGTATGGACCGATACCCTCCTGGGTTGGTAACTTGACCCAACTTTGGTCCTTATACTTCAGCCGCAATTACCTCACGGGTGAGTTCCCACTACGAGTTTGATACTGCTTTTATTTATGAGCAGATTTCATATTTTCTATCAAAACTTACACTTTTCCCTTATTGGCCATCCAAAATATGAACTTCTCTTATTTGCCGCCAGTTTTAATTTTTTTTTTCATCCCTTCTAATATATGCCATTTATGTCACATTGTTGGGATATAATCGTTGTTAGAGGCTCCAATTTAACTATCTCTTATCGAAAACAAATTTGTTACCTTTTTATTAAATAACAATCTATATCCACATACTTCAATATGATTTCAATCAAATTAAACCAACTTATAATAAGATTATAGGTGTGAAATTAGATAAAGAAAATGAGGTCATAACAGTGGTATTAGCTGCCCATGTCCATATTTTAGTTAGTAGAGGGGTATAATAAATATTAATTACCTTTTTGTTAAGTAACAATCTATATCTACATACCTCAATATGATTTCAATCAAATTAAACCAACTTAATAAGATTATAGGTGTGAGATTAGATATAAAAAAAAATGAGGTCATAACAGTTCTATTAGCTGCCCATGTCCATATATAAGTTAGTAGAGGGGCATAATGAATATTAATGAGAGGTTTAAAGTGTCTAATCACAATAAAAGGGATAAAAAAAATTGAAACAGCGAATAAGAGAAGTGCATATTTTGAATGGCCGACAAGGGAAAGCTATAAGTTTTGATGGCAAATAAAGAATTTTATCTTTATTTATTTGTGTCCAAGGTCTCATCTAACTGGGGCCAACAATTTTGAAAAAAAAAATGCTGTGGAGTTAAACACAGAAAGGTGGTCCCGCTCAGTTGTATTTCCATTTCTATGTCATACATTCATACAGGTAACTAGTAATGACTTTATGTATTTGTAGAAATAGAATGACGTTATTAAAATGTTTAACTCTGAGTTAAAGTATTGCATGAACACTTTGACGGTAAATGGTGATGCCATGTCCCGACATGCTTAGTTTTCATATAGTACACACACATACATTTTGGTTCACATAATGTCATTACTCTGAAACAAATTTTTTTCTCTTAACCAGTAGTCTACCTTTATACGCAGGCAAAATTCCAAGATACGTGCTCACACTCCCAAAAATTCAGTTTTTATATCTTTCATCAAATGAATTTTCTGGCCATCTGGAGGACATTGAGAATCCTTTGTCTTCTTCCGTATCCATTATTGATTTCTCAGATAACCAGATTAGTGGACCAATACCTCAGTCGTACTTTCAGATTAAAAGTCTTAATTCTCTTGACCTCGGCTCAAATAACTTGACAGGCGTAGTGGAGCTTCAGTCTTTCTGGAGTCTAAAGAATCTTGAAGGTCTGAGTCTATCTAACAACATGTTGTCAGTGATAGATGATGAAGGTAATTTTCAGTTATCATCGCCACCAAACATCCAAGCCCTGGAGCTAGCATCTTGCAACCTTACAAAATTTCCTGATATGCTGAGATATCTAGATAAGATTGAGTGGCTAGACCTCTCAAGCAATCATATTAACGGGGTCATACCAAGTTGGGTATGGGACAAATGGAAGGGACGACTACAATACTTGAATCTCTCACACAACCAGATTACGAGCTTGTAACAGTTTCCTACTCAAGCTGGCATTGCATTTTTAAATGTTCTTGATCTTAGTTCCAATAAATTTGAAAGAAACATATTCCAATTTATTAGCTGAAGACTTAATCAACCTTTTGCCACAAAGTAATGGCTGTCTTTTCTTCTGATCATTTTGACGAGCTCTCGCCGTTTTTCTCTGAAGACTTAAAATTTCAGATTTGGCCACGTGCTACCATTGCTATTGTATAATCTGTAAGCGATGATCATAAGGCCATATGTAGAGCGTGTGGAAGCATAGTTCCATTGTATGAAGTTTGGATCAATTCAAATCGTTTTCAGTTAATTAACTTGGTACATCCTCATATATCGGAGCTGACAGAAAAACAACGCACTGCACACAAAAAAACACCAATCAAAGAAAAAAAAAAGAAATGAAAGGAAATCCCCTCTCAGTAACACATGGATCAAATTGACCGTGTGCGCATCAATGGCGTGGCACACTACTCTCACACGCTCGCACAATTCGTACGCGATTATCAGTATGGGCGCGTGGGCACGCACTTGGACGGCTTGAACGCGAGCGGTCCGGCGGCGTACGCGACGTTCTCGTAGCCCTCGCCGCCGGTCCAGCGCTTGCCCTCGTCGCGGAGCATGGCGCCGACCAAGCCGCCATTGATGTTGGTGATATCGTTGCACTTGGCGTCGGGCGACGAGAGCAGGCGCACGAAGCACGCCTTCCTGGGGTCGCCCATGTAGTAGTCCCCGACCCGCTCCACGCCGAACTTGGCCAGGAAGTAGCCGTTCTCGTCGGCGGTGGCCTTGCGCCACGCCATCACGCGGTTCTTCCGGTCGCGGCAGGTCACCGTCACCTTCGCCCCCGGCAGCGCCGCCGCGCCGGCGAGCGACTGGGACCCACGTCTCGCGCAGCTCTGGCAGTACACCAGGCCCTCCACGCGCAGCTTGATCCTCTTGTCGCCGGTTGTGGCCGGTGGTGGTGGGGTGTAGGACGCCGGAGCAGGCGGCGGGGTGTGGGGAGATGGTGGCGGCGGCGGCGAGCTTGGGGTGTAGCTGGTGGCTGTAGCGCTGGCGGCGAAGATGGACAGGAGGATGGCGATGGGGAGGACGGACGCCATTGCTGCAGCTATAGCTAGCTCTAGATCGCTCGCGGATCGATGGAGATCTTTGGCTGTGTGGAATGGCGGGAGGCCGCACGGCTTATATACGTGGCGAGAGGTGAGGGTCAGCGAGCAAAAAGAAATAATTGTGCAGACAGACGTGCAGCCATGTTGGTGATTGGTGGTGGCCGCCTTGTCGGCGTTTTAGTACGTGAACGTGAAGGCCTGTTAGTTTGTCTCCAGAGATAGTGTGTGCCCACTGCAGAGGATAACGAATTTTGGTGTGGAAAAGATTATGTGCTCATGACTATTGTTGAAGACTATCGACAAGTAATGTACATAGTCGATTATTAAGGAAAACAAAATGTGCATGCTTGCAGGGATCTAATCATTGCAGAATGAAGATTAAGACTATGGAATTATTTTCCAAAAAAAAAAAAAATAGGGAGCATGGACTTCGAGCCATATAAGTGTCTGTGGCGCTCCTGGGCTCCTCTCCGAGCCAAAGTGTTCGTGTAGCTCGTTATCATAGATAGGTGCTGGACGGCAGATAGACTTGCTCGAAGAGAACAAAATCACCCAAAACACTGCCCTCTCTATGATCAACATGATGAGAACATCTAGCATATCCTTATGCAGTGCGTTGTGGCTAGGGAGGTATGTCCCTACAGCGGGTTGGCCTGCATCACGCCTCACCTAGACCAGATGAAAACTTCAAGGACTGGTGGATGTCTACTCGCCAGCGTGTACCGTAGGAGAAAAGAGGCGGCCTAAATACCTTGATCTTAGTGGCATGGTCGCTTTGGAAGCACCAAAACCGTTGCGTCTTCGACCAAGCACAACCAGCGGCAAGTGCAATCCTGCGGGATATAGGAGAACAAGCTACGCTCTAGAAACTGGCGGGAGCGTCCAAGCTGCAGAAGCTACGATAGAGCTCACTGTGAAAGGGTTGTTCTTAGTTCAAGTGGCGCGAATGTAATTTCATAAATTCTTGTTTTATTTGTAAACCTTTTTTTTAAATATAATAATACTATAATGACACCCAACTCTCATATGCGTTTGAGAAAAAAAAATTCAAAAACGAAGAGTTGGTTATGATCTATGGATATGAGTCATATGGCTTTGCCGAATTCGTGCTCAACGAAACGGTATAGATTTCTGAAGATCGTGCGACCCACGCACGTGCTTGGGGAAAAAGTTCAAACTTCAAAGCATAGTCAGCATATTTGCTGGGCCAAACAGAAACATACTCAGTGGGCTATCAAGTCCTCAATCAAATGGGCTTTTCTTAAAATAGTAGAAATGGGCCTTGATAAAAATATGAAACACAGGGTCCAACAAATAAGCCCAGTTCCAGGCTTCCAGCTATCTCGACCAAATCCACCAAGAATCCCTCTTCCAATTGCGACTTGCTTTTTGCCCTGATCCACACGCCGCATCACGAATAGTACCTGTCCTTTCGAACGCTCTCGAAACCCTAGACGTGTCCTGAGCCAATGTCAGGGTCCTACGGATCCGACGACTACCGCGGCGGCGGCGGCGGCGGCCGAGGTCGCGTTTGGATCACGTGAAGTGTTTCCGCGTGTATGTTTCTTTCTGGATCTGCTTCTGAGCGAGTGGTTCGTGCTTGTGCAGGTGGTGGCGGCGGCGGACGTGGTGGAGGGTACGGTGGCGGTGGAGGAGGATACGGAGGAGGTGGCGGAGGGTATGGTGGTGGTGGAGGAGGGTACGGTGGTGGCGGCGGGAGAGGTGGAGGCGGTGGATTCGGAGGTGGCGGGAGAGGTGGAGGTGGAGGTGGAGGTGGCCGCGGCGGTGGCGGCCGCGGGGGAGGGCGCGAGGGCGACTGGGTTTGCCCTGATGCAAGGTTTGTTTCGAGTTGCCTGTTCATTGAATGTGTTTGACCTGATTAATTCAATCATGGTACTCGGTGCTGTTCTGCCATTCTGCTGTGTAGGCTTGTCTCTATGGACTTCTTTTCTTGTTTTTTTTAATTAGGCTATTTGCATCAGGATTTTGATATGCTGTGCAGTCGATAGCTTCCTATTCCTATATTAGATTTGCACCCTCGTGCAGGTGCATTCGTCTGCTTAGATGTTCACTGCTGTTTCTTTCGTCTGCATTGATGGAACTTCCATAAGACTATCTAGGCTGCCTTCTTGTGATTATGTTTATCAAAAACTATTTCAGACTCTTCCTAAATTCTCAATCATGAATTCCAACGGTTGTGTAAATGTAAATTGATTTGAGGCTAGGATGCCATCGATGACATTACCAGTTACCAGATGTTTAAATTGGAGGATTTATGATGTTGGCTACTAAATTTTTTTTATAGGTTCTTTTTGTTATACGTATAGCTCAGAAGAATTAAAGTTTATTTTTATGCAACTTTACTAACATATTTATAAATTTCTTGATACAGCTGTGGCAATGTGAACTTTGCAAGGAGGACTGAGTGCAACAAGTGTGGCACACCTTGCCCAAGTGGAGGCGGAGGTGGTGGAAGGTCTGCTGGAGGTGGTGGAGGCTACAATCGGGGCAGTGGTGATTTTGGTTCTGGAGGAGGTGGTGGCTTCAACAGAGATGGGGCGGATTATAATTCTGGTGGTCGTGGTGGTGGCGGAGGAGGATATAATCGAAGTGGTGGTAGTGATCGGGGTTTTGATGACCACCGTGGTGGCAGAGGTGGTGGTTATGGGGGACGAGACCAGGGGAATAACCAAAGGGGAGAAGGTGGTTACGGACAAGCTCCTCCACAAGGGCCTCCATCCTATGGTGGGCCCCCTGGTGACTATGGAGGCAACAATGCCTATGGTTCAGATTCTGCTGTGCCGCCTCCTAATAGCTATGGAGGTGGTCCAGGCTCATACCCGCCAAGCTATGGTGCCCCACCTCCAAACGCATATAGTGGCAGTGCCCCAGGGGGCCAAGGGAATTTACCACCTACCTACGATGGTGGGTATGGTGGTCGCTCCATGCCTGGAGGTGGAGCTTCTGGTGGTGCTCCACCACCTTATCATGGCAGCGGCGGTCATACTGCTAGTGCTGCCCCTGAGCCAGCTCCAAAGGTTAAGCAGTGTGATGCAAATTGCGATGAGACATGTGATAACGCAAGGATTTACATCTCAAACTTGCCTCCTGATGTCACTGTTGAGGAATTACAGGAGCTATTTGGAGGAATAGGCATGGTATAACTTGCTCTTTATATCTTTATAATATTTGGATTCACTATTTTCTATTCACTTAATACATGAAGGAATCAATTTCTAGAATAGTTTATGGTATAATCATGTCTAACTGAATTCATTGCTTCCACCTTTTGCCAACTCTGCGCTATCTTTAAATTATATCTTTGCCAGTGTGATTGTTGTTCACTTGCCACTCGACACTAGCTATGATGAATGTTGATGAATTAGTATTTGTAGGCTAGCATCTGATACTAATATATTCGTGTTGAAATACAGATTAGTATGCTATCATTCATGTTACTTATGGCCACTATTCCCAGAAGTATATTAATGAGTTTGTGGGATACTAGGTCATAGATAGCACATATTGTTTTTTGGAGTACAAAGATCAGTTTGGGGATCTTATTTGATGTTCATATGCAAATGGTCACCAGTCAGTTTTGTATGTCCAGAGCCTTTTTTTTATGCTGTTTGGTGTTTATGTACAAATTGTTGACCTTGCAGTTTCTGTATGACCACAATATTATTCTGCATGTGGTGAAATTGATTTATATTTCCTTCTCCTTAGGAACAGAATTTCCTTGCAGTTACTTTATGTTGTCTCCTTGTAAATAAGATATTTTTTAGTGTTGTATCTTCTTTTTGTTTTGTTACACGAGTTGTTATGTTATTGCACCAATTTCTGTTTCTTTTGTTATTTGTATATATATTTATATATTGCACACTAATTATGCTTTCTGAATGCTTACAATTGTTTGGTTAAAAGGTTGGGAGGATCAAGCAAAAACGTGGCTACAAAGATCAGTGGCCCTGGAACATCAAAATATATACTGATGAGTCTGGAAAAGCTAAAGGAGATGCTTGCCTTGCTTATGAAGACCCTTCTGCTGCTCATTCAGCTGGGGGATTCTATAACGGTAAATTTGCATTGTTTTTCATATAGTTTCTTGACTAGTGCAGTTTGTAATATGCATATATCCTTTTAATGTTTCAGATTATGACATGAGAGGCTACAAAATCAGTGTTGTTATGGCTGAGAAATCAGCTCCCAGAGCACCCTCTTATGGACATGGGTTAGTACATCTGTTTATATCTTGTATAATAAAACTTCGGAATTGTGTATCAATCAAATTATCTAATGGTGTGGATCAAATAGTACGGTGTTTAGTTCAATGATATAAAGATTTTCACTTGCCTGTTTCACACAACAACAACAACAAAGCCTTTTTATCCCAAGCAAGTTGGGGTAGGCTAGAGATGAAACCCATGGGAACCAAAAAAAAGAAGAGACAAATGAACAAAAGCCAAAAGAAAAAAAAAATTTGGTGTTCCAGCTCCAAAGAAAGTGTATCTTTAGTAGTATTCTGCACTGTTAACACTTCCATTTTAGTCTGCTTCTATGAAATAACTTTCATTGGAGGTATTGGATATTCTCTGACCGAATTAAATATTAGTAAATAGTGATTGTGGACAAGGCATTGGAAATGTGATATAAAATATTTGTATTATGTTAAGTCAATTATCCTGAAACTGTCCTGACTGTATTCCACAGCTAAAAAAATATTTTGTTCACGAGGCAAACTAGGCCAAGATTTGTGTACAATTGTGCTGATGTTTCAGTGCTGAAGCTATGATTCTCTGCATGCATCAATTTGCAAGGGGTAAAGAAACTAGTAATAATTTTTGGGCTAGAAAGATATGAGATCTTGTGCTCTTCAGTCTTTCTGTTAGCAGTGTATTTCTAGTTGTCACTAAATTATTATTCATGTGTAAGTGATGCTTATATAAAATCTTTTAAACTATTATATATGTGGTCTGCAGTGGTGGTCGTGGTGGCGGTGGCTATGGTGGTGGACGCAGGGATAATTACAGAGATGGTGGCCATGGACCTAATAGAAACCAGGGTGGTGGTTCGCGTTCGCGACCATACTGAATACAATATTGTTACTAAGATTGTCTCCTGTGAGAAACCCTTTGTATTCCTGTTCTACGGATTTGTATTCCCATACAAGCGCATAAGGTAGGTTGTCTGCTTTCCTTGGAATTATGTTCCATTGTCATACACCAGTCTTGGTCGGATATTTGTTCGTCCAAAATGATTGATCATATTATATGGATTTTTGCATAGAGGCAGCAGGATATAAGCTCCCAATGCTGGTAGGTTTGAGATGTTATTTCAGGTGAGTGCCGAATTATTATGATTCTGTAATGTTCTGTTTTGTTGGTGGTTGCTTACCTATGTATGGTCTTTGTTTATCTTACGTGATATTCCACATGGTACCTCAGCCGGTGGATCACTCCTGTAAGCACTGGATTTTGCTGTGGAGAACAGGTTGGGCGTTTTTGTTATGTGATAGGTTTATCAGATTCCATGGTTATTTGCATGGATCTGGAATTGACCTTAGATGTATGCTCTCGCCAACATAACATGTTCTGGACTGATGACTGAAGAAGCTGTGTTGGTGTTATTAACTGTTTGTTTGTATGTAGACGTTGAAAAGTATGTTTTTGGCTACACTTAGATTTGGATCTGCGATGCGGTTTGTGCAACCTCCTAGTACCTCGCCCGACAACCTGGTTGCCTCCCAGCTGCGCAGTTTGTGACACTTGGAATCGATGGGAGCAGCACTGCGTGAATTGGCACCTCGTCTTCCCTCTCATCGGACAATTTACTGATTTCCTATGCTTCCTTTCCTAGTTTGATTGTGGTTCTTGTCACAATCATCCACATTTTGCATGGATTTTTCTTGCTTGCCTGCAGATCAGCCAAGCTGTGGCATTTCTTCACGCGCATGACTTTTAAAACTTCCAGAATCAGTATTATATCTTTGAATAAACCTTTGTTAACTTTATTGTAATGGAAAATCGCTTCCATATTGCTAAGTAAACTGTGCACGTTAATCTGTTTTTGATCCTGCCGAGTGGATGCAAAACGGTAACATTAGCGAAACGAAGTGGACAATGAGAAATGTCGCCACGTCATGTGTTACTGTTCAACTGTACTCACGTTGAGAAACCAACTACTTGCGCAGCGCTTGTGTCATAATTCTGAAGTTTCAATTCGCTGATCTTCCGCCACAGTTCTGCTTCTCAACCGTGTAGCACCGTCCGTTCGTCCAAGATTATACCTTGCATTTGCACAGAATTTGGAGAAAAAAAAAACTGGCAGTATAGTTCTGGTATTCTCAGTCCACCTGTCTATTCAACAAATAAAACGGAGTTCTATATCTATCAATATTTATAGTATTGGACCATCAATATTGAATTTTCTTTAGAATTTGGACACTTGATCCCCTTCTGTTATGTTAATACTAATTACTACCGTAGGAATCTTGTGGTTCTTATTTATAGCGACGATTATGTCTCACAATGGGAGTGATTTGAGATTTTTCATTTATATAAGTTTTTTTAATACTTCCATGTTGGGACTGGTTACTAGTTCCAATTTTATACAAATTTATTTTTTTGGGATATTTATTGATACGCTTTTGGTTTACATGCAGCGAGTGCTTGTCAAAAAGCTTTTTATAAATAATCGTGTAGGGGATATCCTCCATAAATCTTCAAACGTCCTCTTTCTTCACTGTTCCTTCTTCAAGAACATGCATTGAATCTGCACCAAATTTCTTTATGTTCCGATCTCTTTTTGACCCCCATTTTACTCTTCCCTTCAAACGTCCAGACTCCAGAGGCCCTCCCCTGCTCTTTCTTCACTGTTCGTTCATCCAAGAACATGCATTACCTCTGCAGAAAATTTCTTGTAAATTGGAAAACTTAAACAAAACTGGTGAAAATATCCACCATAAAAACATTTTATGTATTCCTAGAACTCTCCATAAGAACATTGTGGGTGTCACTATCTCCTCCTCATTTTGCCCTTCCCTTCAAACTTCCTAGACCCTCCTCCCCTGCTTTTCCCACTCTGCTTCAATTTCTTCTGTACCTTACTGCCCCTTTCTTTCCTCTCGTCCAAGTCACTCGGTTCATCATCCGAAGAGCCTTCACCGTCAGTATCTACAAACCCAGTAAGCTTCTCATACTCGTCTTCATCAATGGCTCCTCTCTTCAGCTTCTTCAAAAGTCGATACTCATGCGCCAACTCATCCAAGTCCTCTTTGGTTTGGACTGACTGGCGTTGTTTACCTGTCTTCTTCCGCTTCGGTTTCTCCTGCTTCTCTGGAGCTCTCTTCTTTTCTGGTTTTGGATTTAGAGCTTCCTCTTCTGCTTTCCGTTTAAGTGCCTTCTTCCGCTGTTTCTCTCGAGCTTTATCCCTGCAGTGAAGCAAGACAGAAACCATATCAAACCCACCTTAATATTAGTATCCAAGCAGAACCAAAGATGGATATTCCACAGATTTTTTTAGTATTTTGTTTTGTCTGTGAGAAGTCCTATTTCATGCTATAATTCAAAGATGGATATTCCATAGATTATCATTCAACTATAAGTATCTCACTAAAAGATGCAACAATATCACAACAGTTCCCTGCACTGTCAGTGAAGTGGCTGTCATACACAGCAGAAACAACAGATTATCTTATGATAGTGGAATGAATTCTTACTTGTACTTGATTTGTGTAACATCAACACCATCGACAGGAATAAATCCCTCTAGTGAAAGAGAATGATGTTTCACTTCTGGCATGGATGGGATCTGGAGTAAACCATACTCCATTGCTAACCTTCCAATCTCGAGGTCTTTCCATTGGAAAATGTAAGAGCAGTGATGCTCCTTGTATGCTCGAACAAATGAAACAAATGATCTAAGTCCTTTCTCCATGACATTACGATCTTTGAGTGCAGCAGTTCTAATCTGCAGCACAAAGTAGTACATGATCCAAATCAGTGAAATGCTCCCCGAAGTACAATAACCATTCTAGATTTGCATATTATCAAAGCTAGACAGGACTGTGGTACATCTTACACCTAAATGATTCTTATACAAGTATAAACTCCACCTGTGGTACAACATCTTCAGTGTCTCCAGGGCACTCCCTTTCAGTGAGAGGAACACCTCGACGCTTCAAGAACTCAACATAAGCATCCTCCTGCAGTGTACATAAAGTTAAATTATTATTTGATTCTTAGTAAGACAAGATTTTACACACATGCACATAGACAAATAGCATAGCGGCATTCACTTACAGAATAAGAAAAGGATGCAGAACAAGTACCTTTGGTAAGAGAAATACAATTGCATCTCCTTCCTGATCATAGCGGGCAGTACGACCAGCTCTATGTACGAAAACGTTGGGATCTTGAGGTGGATCGTACTGGATGAATAGATACATATGTTTTATATCAGCTGGTACCCGCTACCCAAGGGAAAAAAAGACACTTTAGGGAGGTAAGATTAGAATATAACCTGCACAATCAGATCAACATGTGGTATGTCAAGACCCCTTGCTGCAACATCTGTGCAGATAAGAATACCACTTGAAAGAGCAGAAAATGATGCCAAAGCTTTCTCTCGAGGGCCCTAAGAGCAGAAAAGAAAAGGATGGCGGAAACCAGAATGAATAACATCATGGTTAGTAAGTAATACACGGCCTCCAAATCTATTTTTTCAATGTGAGCAAAAATAAAAAATATGTTTGCACTAACCTGTTTCATCTTCCCATGGTAAGAAATTATAGCAGAACCCTTTAGCGAGTTCAGCAACGGAAGAACAACAGCCCAATAATCCACACAAGCACATGTTGCAAAATATCTGCAGTCAAGTAGTAAATAAGAGTCTAAAATAGCTAGGGGCTGCACTCAACAAAGTAAGGCAAGTGTCCAAACATAAATTTCAGTTCAGCCTGAACTTACATCATTATTTTCTTTCCATTATTTTGCACAAGGAAACCAACAAGCTGTGATGACTTCTTTGACGGTTCACATATCATATACTGCACCAAAACAAGCTAATGATTTGTATGTACTGCTTACTAATAAAAGATAATCAATGTTGATGATCCTAACAGGAATAAAGTCTATTACAAAACGCTAAATCGATAGTGACAACCATTAAAAAAAAATTGCTTCAACAGAAGTATCTCTTCACACCTCCAATCGAAGCCCCACTGGTGTTTTGGATGGACCATGCTCTGACTGACTGCTATCTTTACTCGTCAGCTTTGACTCTGCCTTGACCCCAACCCTCACAGGATTCCGCATCCCTGCTTTGGCAAGCTCGTCGACAGCCTCTGTCTGAGTAGCTGAGAAAAGACCAGTCCTCCTCAGCTTTGGCAACTTTGAGATAATTGCAGTAACCTGTTTCTGGAACCCCATATCCAAGAGCCTATCAGCCTCATCCAGGATTAAAATCTGCTTCCCAAACAAATGCAAAAGAGAATGGAAACAATATGAGCATATCACAATTACACCAAAGCAGCAGGATAGAATCCCAAATAAACTTCCATATTCCATTATTCCTAGAACCACCTCAAAATTCTTGAAGCCCAGAGTGTCCACGTTCGTCATTATATCAACCAACTTCCCTGGAGTGCCCACCAGTATGTTCGCCCCTTCTTCCTCCGCTTTCTTGAGATCTCCTTTGATGTCCGTACCGCCAACCAGGAGCATCGATGACACGCCCTTCAGAGTCGCGAAGAAGGGCTGCGCTACATTGTATATCTGCGTGGACAATTCTCTCGTGGGAGAGATGATGATAGCAAGAACCTGCAAAAACTCAATTCATTTAAATTTTCTAAACGAAACTCAATTCATTTATTGATGACAAGTGTGCAAAAGACATATTTTTTTCAAACAGGGGAGATGCAAAATTTTACTATTTACTATCACAGGAACAAAATAGGGCCAGCGGCATGGAGCTCAGGGAGCTGTGAGATACCTCGTGAGGCCTGGGTGGAGAAGAGCGGCGGCGAAGGATCTCGACGACAGGGACAACGAAGGCGAGGGTCTTCCCGGAACCGGTGGCGGCGTCGACGGCCACGTCCTTGTGCGACAGGAGCAGCGGGATGGTCGCCTCCTGCACAGGCGTGCACCAGTGGAAGCCGCCGCGGTCCAGTGCCTCCAAGACCTCCTGGGATATCGCGGGGGACAGCTCCGAGAACAGCTTCTCCGTCAGCGCGCGATTCCTGGCGGCGGCCACCGGCGGTGCGGAGGGGGCCATGGTAGTGCGGCTGTGCTTAGGGTTGGAGGGTTTAGCGCTTTGTTGGGACTTGCTTGGGTTGTGGGTTCGCGCGGAACGACGGGCCCGTAAGCGCCTTCATCGGAGTACGTAACCCATGTTCGGAGGCGTATTTCATCAAACCGTTGGTCTATGTGATTAGCAACAGACGACTGGAAAAGATGATTAGCAACTGAAAGCTGTAATTACTCGACCTTAATTTGATTGCAAGAATCGAACCCAATATCAATATGTTATGGCTAAATTGCTGGTTTATTGATAATAATATAGATTGAGGCAGATAAATCTCGTCCTCACGCTGGAGGCTCTAAGAGTTCCAATCTACTTCTCTTCCCCCTTTTACAAACACTCTACCATGCTTTATATAATAACCGGCCTAACATACTCTAAATCTTAACAGACTCTAACTCAAACTCTAATCCTATCTCTAAAGAAAACTGACTCCAAAAATAGAAACTAACCCTGAACCACATTAGGTGTGGCCTTCTGTTGCCTATGTTGGAATTTCTTGCCAAAGAAGTTGTCCATAACACTTCCGCCCTTCTGGGAAAACAGCTTGTCCTCAAGCTGAAAATCTGGATAGCATTCTGGTTCCATATAGCTTCTGCAGAACCCTAACCAACCCATTGAACAAGAATGTCCTAAGAATCTCGAGTTGGTTTTGCATGAGAGATAGTAGCAGGAACAGGTAAAGCTCTGCCATGAGCAATGACAGGAAGAGAAACAACATCTGTGGGAAGGTCACCTTGAAATTTCTTGAGAAAAATAACATAGAAAACATCATGAATTCTGGCTTTTGGTGACAGAAGTAAACGATAAGCCAATTTTCCAACCTTCTCCAGAACTTTATATGGCCCATAGTACCTAGGTGTCAATTTCTGATTGCCACCAGAAGTAATTCCGATGGCCTGACGGTGGTGAAAGCGCAACCAGGCCCATTCACCTACCTCAACTCAACCTGCCGATGTTTCTTATCATAAGAAGCTTTCATATAGTCTTGAGCTTGGAGAAGACGCTCCCGAATTTTCGCCAAAAATTCATCGCGTTGTTGCAATTGTTTGTCTAGTGCAATGATACAAGACAAACCCGGTTCATAGGATAGCACGGTTGGAGGGTCTCGGCCAAACACAACTTTGAATAGCGTAGTCTGCAGAGCTGATTGGTATGAAGTATTGTAGTAGTACTCTATCCATGGTAACCACCGCAACCAGTTCCTTGATCGATCACCAGCCAAACAGCAAAGATAGACACCTAAAATTCTATTGGTAACTTCAGACTGTCCATCTGTTTGAGGACGGAAAGCTGAACTCAGACGAAGCTTAACTCATGCTAACCGAAACAATTCCGTCCAAAGTATGCTAGTGAACACCGGGTCACGATCACTGACAATGGAACAAGGCAAACCGTGCAGTTTCACCATATTGTCAAAGAAGACCTGTGCAACAGAGAGGGTCGTATAGAGATGGCCTAATGGAATGAAATACGTCATCTTGGAGAAACGATCAACCATCGTGAGAACCACAGATTTGCCACCCACACGAGGAAAACCCTTCACAAAATCCATGGCAGTGTTACTCCAAATAGTAGAAGGGACATCCAGAGGCTGCAACAAACCAGCTGGATGCAAATGTTCTGTCTTACTTCGTTGACAAACCTGACAACTCTGAACATATTTCCGCACCAATTTTGCAGCACTAGGATTATAGAAGGACCCACGGAGACGATTCAATGTTTTCTGAGCACCCTCATGACCAACACCATGTGTTGTTTCCAATAGATGAGGCCAAAGATTAGAAGAGGAGGGCACATAAATCCTCCCTCGATGCAAAACAAAATCATCAACCAAAGTCCAAGCAGCGCCGGCTGTGCCATCCTCAATTTCACGATGTTTAGCAATAATCTCCGGCAAAGTGACCGCTTCTGCTTTAAATTCCTCAAAAAGTTCAAATTCCGGCCTAGAGATGGACATTGCATGGACAATGGTGTCCTCATCACGCCGTGAAAGAGCATCAGCAGCACGATTTTGTTTGCCCGGTCGATATTCCACTTTGAACACATACCCAAAAAGTTTGCTTACCCAAGTATGCTGGGGTATAGTTGAAAGCCGCTGATCCAACAGATACTTAAGACTACAATGGTCTGTCCGGATAGTAAACTCCCGAGTCCAGAGATATGGAGGCCAATGTCGAATAGCTTGAACCAGACCAATAAGTTCCCTGTCATAAGCTGCAAGCTTCCTATGCTGTGGGGCGACAGTACGGCTAAAGAAGGCAATAGGACCCTGATTCTGATGAAGAACAGCACCAAAACCAGAACCAGAAGCATCGCAATCCACTAGAAATTTCATGATAAAATCCGGTAATTGAAGGACAGGTGTTATAGTAAGGGCTGTCTTGAGGGCATTGAAAGCATCAGTTGCATTAGATGACCAGAGAAAAGCCTCCTTTTTCAGGAGGGCCGTAAGGGGAGCTGCAATAACTCTATAATTAGCAATGAACTTGCGATAATACTCCGTCAACCCTAAGAATCCATGCAGGGCTCGCAACGTCTTGGGAATTGGCCATGCCTGTACTGCATCCACTTTGGATTCATCCATGGCAACCCTAACTGTAGAGATAACATGCCCCAAGTAATGTACAGACTCCTCAGTAAACACGCACTTAGATTTCTTCAAGAACAGGCTATTGTCCCGAAGAACTTGCAGTACTGCACGGACATGTTGAACATGCTCTGACCAAGTCTCGCTGTATATTAATATGTCATCAAAGAAAACAAGAACAGAACGACGGAGAAAGGAGCGAAGAACCTCATTCATCAATGCTTGGAAGGTCGATGGTGCATTTGTCAAGCCAAAAGACATAACAAGGAACTCAAATTGCCCGTGATGAGTACGAAAAGCAGTCTTGGCGATCTCATCCGTGTGCATACGCACCTGGTGATAACCACTCCATAAATCCAACTTGGTGAAGAATCTAGCGCCTCGGAGTTCGTCCAAGAGTTCATCGACAACGAGTATGGGGAAAACATCACGCACTATCTTAGCATTCAGTGCCCGATAGTCAACACTGAAACGCGATGTGCTATCCTTCTTACGCACCATGAGGACCGGAGATGAGAAGGCCGAAGTGCTGGCCCGGATGACGCCAGCTTTGAGCATGTCCACACATTGCCTCTCAATTTCATCCTTGAGAAGTTGTGGGTATCTGTAGGGGCAAACCACCACTGGTTCTGTTGTCGGAAGGAGATGAATGTGATGGTCGAGATGTCGTGGTGGTGGAAGGCTGACTGGTTCAGCAAAGACGTTATTGAATTCTTCGAGCAGTAGCTGCAGGAGGTTTCGGGTAGTAATCAGGGACAGACGACACGTAGTATTGGCGCCCACACCGAACCACTTCACACGGTGATCAGTTCGCCAGAAGGACATGGTCTTGAGCTCAAAATTCCAAACAATTGGCCCCAGCGTGCACAACCATTGGCAGCCAAGAACAAGTTCATACCCCTCCAATGGAATGGCATAGATATCCACGGAGAAAAGCTCGTTCCCAATCCTGATAGGTGTTGCTATGCATACCCCGGAGGTGGAAACGCGGTCGCCGTTCGCTACACCAACCATCATGCCTGGGCGTGGTGATGAAGTCATCCCAAGGCGAGCTGCTGTCGCGGTCGATATGAAACAGTGGGTCGATCCCGAGTCGACCAGCACCGTTAGGGTGGTGTCGGTGATGGAGGTAGCTAACTGAATGGTGCCGCCAGACTTGCTGCCAGTCATGGCGAGGAGGGAAATCTGTGGGTCCTCCTCATCCTCTTCACCACCGTCTTCATCGTCGATCTCCATGAAATAAATACCGCGGAAGGAACACTCCTTGTGATGTCCTGGAGTGAATTTCTCCGGGCAGTTAAAACACTTCCCTTCAATGCGCCGTTGAGCCATCTCTTCTGGGGAGAGCCTGGTGAAGCGTGCGCGGCGCCTTTGGGGAGGTTCTTGATTGGTGCACCCGACATAGCTGGAGTTGAGGTCGTTCCCGCAGCTGGCGCTAGTGTCTTCTGTGCTGATGCGGAAAATAGGGGACGCCCTATGGTGCGCGATACCGCGCGTGCTGGTGCAATTGCGCGGCTAGAGTCGTCATCCATCTGAAGCCGCTGTTCGTATGCCCGCGCTAGGGCCATGGCTTCCTCAAAGTTTGCTGGTTTTTGCAGCTCCACATCTGTCTTCATCGGATTGCCTAGGCCGGCGGTGAAGATTGCAATCTGTTGTGGTTCCGTCACATTATCACAGCGAGCGAGCAGCTTCAGAAATTGGTCCTGATATTCCTCCACTGTGCCGGTGCGGCGTAGATGCGTTAGTTCTCCTAGTAGATTGCTTCGCATCGGAGGACCAAATCTTCTGTTGACTCCTTCCACAAACTGATCCCAGGTTGGTGTAGCGCCGAGGTTCTTCTGGAAGCGATAGTACCATTGTTCCGCATTGCCGGACATGTAGAACGATGCCGTCCAGACCCTCTGATCGTCAGGAGTTCCCTGGGTCTGAAAGAACTACTCTGCCTTGTGTAGCCAGCCGAGCGAGTCCTCTGGTCCATCATACTTGGGAAAACAAAATTTATATGCCAGGCGATCGCCGCTAGAATTGAAAGTATCCGAGAAGAAACGGCCCTGTTTGTCCAGAATTTGCGTCTGGATGTTGTTCAGAGAGCTGGAGAAACGCCCCTGTTCCAGCTTGAGGGCGGTGACCTCATTGTCGACCTTCTTGCCGATTTCACCCATCTTGGAGATCATCTTCGCGACAACATTGTCGAGGACTTCCTGGAGGTCATCCTTGGTGATGTACTTGGTGTTGTCGTCGCCCATTGCAGCGGAAAGCGGTGGGTGGTGTGCGGCAGGAAATCTGGGTGCAGATTGGTTCTGTTCCAGCGAGGTGCAAGAACATCCCGTCTGATACCAGAGATGTTATGGCTAAATTGCTGGTTTATTGATAATAATATGGATTGAGGCAGATGAATCTCACCCTCACGCTAGAGGCTCTGAGAGTTCCAATCTACTTCTCTTCCCCCTTTTACAAAGACTCTACCGTGCTTTATATAATAGCCGACCTAACATATTCCAAACCTTAATAGACTCCAACTTAAACTCTAATCCTATCTCTAAAGGAAACTGACTCCAAAAATAGAAACTAACCCTGAACCACATTAGGTGTGGCCTTCTGTTGCCTACGCTGGAATTTCTTACCAAAGAAGTTGTCCATAACACAATATGTAAAGGTTATACAATGACGCGTGCACATAATAACAGTTCAAAAAAAAATAATAATAACAGGAGTTATGTTTCACTTTGATTACTCCATGTGTAGTCTGTACACTGGCAAAATAGCAAAGGGACAAGAACAAGGATGTTCAGTCTCCTCGTGACCTCGTCATTCTTCATTTTCTTGAGCTGCTGGAACTGCAGAAGCACTGCCTTGCTCATTTCCCTTCTGTTCTTGTACGTCATCACCCTGTGAAGAACACAGCAGAAAAGAACTAGATGAAACAGTCTTATACTATTGGCAAACAAAGTTTGAGTGATCTTGCCGGTTTACCTCATCATCTGGGACCATCACTGTCTTCACTTGCGCAACAATGACTGTAATGTCATCCATCTTACCACCTGCACTAACAAAATGTGGGCACCGTGAGCCTACTGATTTGCTATGTAGTAGAACACAGGGCATGGCACAGTAAAGAGCTTATCCATGCCTATCAATTTGGCCCCAAGTAGTTTCTTCCACCAGGGGACATCGAAACCCTGCAAGCAAGTAACCCGGAAGAAACACGCTGCATTATCATGTGAGGTAAAAAGTGAAGAATGACAAGGAAAAAAAAAGAAGATTATCATCAGTGGTGTCAGTAGCGCACCCGACTCCGAGCCTCCATTGAATAGGGTGAATCAAACGTGACATCCACTGAATGTTTCCTCGCAAGCTCCGCCAGTGTTTTTGCTGCAGAAACGGTTATTACACCCTAAGAAGGGCTGGAATATGTAGTTTAGTAACCTCAGTTACAGAAGAGAGAAAAATACCAGCTTCATCTACTCCTGGAGATTCAGAGATAACAGAAATAATTTCTTGATCAAAGATATTATCAAAAAATCCATCTGAACCACTGACGATCATATCACCCTCCATAAGATTTACACTGCAGACCTGATAGACAATAGAAGGATCAAAATAAAAGAAAGCAGCAGACTTCATATACCAATCTGATCATCTATGGTTGTAATGCCCATTATCATGACGCTCACTAAACTGACAATAAGTAACAAGGGTCCACATTTGCCAGGAAAACACTTTTTACTATTATGTTGAACTAAGTCGTGGGCATTTAAATTTCAACAAAAATCCAATATTGGGACTTCTTAATATGTACTTTACAGTGAAGTGTAATATTAATGGCCCTTCAATGTCAATAAAGAATACGCATAATTAACATTTATAAGAAGGCATATACCAATGCATCCTGATATGTTTGGCCAGCTTCCTCAGAGCTTATCTGGTATGGACAGTCGAAGTAATGTTCTTGAGGGCAGGTAGAAAACATCACTTGCCCTAGCATGTAATGGGGGAGGCAGATGTTAGTTGAATCCGGTATAATTTGGTACATTTAGGTACTACGACTCAAGTTTACCTTTCCTAATTACTTTCAGTCCGCAATCTCCAACACTTGCAATTTTTAGTGTCCCTGTCTTCTCAAGCATCGCGATGATTCTAGTATCATTGCAAGAAAAAATGTATAGATATCTAAATATCACACAGAAAAAAAGATATGCAATGTTGTAACATGTAACACTGAAGAAATGTATCTTACACTGTCGCTGATCCAATAGAAGAGGTTGCAGCATGAGCTTTCATCAGAAGAATTTGAGGATTGTGATTGATCTGCAACTTCCATGCAATGTATAAATTTGTTACCAACTCACAGTGTAAATGAGCTGGCATTCAGACATAATGCTTTTATCTCGAATGCATACATAAATTAAAATTGTAATATTGAATAGCACATGGTACCTCCTCATCATTGAAAAAATTAGAGCTGTTTCTCATGAGCTCTCGAGAAAAAAGAGCTGGATTGATATCCTTTTCTGCCCATCTGTCAGTAGATAAGAGAATGACTAGCAGGATAAAAACCATGTGTTAATGCATATTGCTAAAGAAAAATATAATTACTGAAAGTGCTGCAGACAATTCTAAAAGGAAGAAAATGAGAGCCGTATTGATCACAGTTCAAGCGATTCTTTTGTTGGGGAGGAGGGAATTCATTGTAGCAAAGATAACACACCCTGAAACACCATCTGCAATGGCAAATGCTCCACCAGCATCACTTCTTGTAAAGAACGCATCTTCTCCACCAGTTGCAGCCTGGAAGGTACGAAAAAGTTATCAATTTTGCAAGTTGAATGCCCATAAAGTGAGCAAAGGCAGAGCTCTCTTTGAGTAGCTAGAACTTTGTATTTGAAATAAATGACTAACCTTTCTTGGGTGTGGGATTAGATGAGTGCCAATAGATAACACTGCTTCTGACCTACAAGCACATTGTCATATGACCAAGTACAGAGTTAGTGACTGATAAATTACTCAAGGATCATAATTATCAGAACAAACAGTTGTTCCACCAGTAAACTGAAGCAAGCAACTTAGATTTGCACCTTGATGTTAATTTGAGATGACAGTGATTAGCTCTACACATAGCAACAAAAGAAGTACATATAAGGAGAGATACTACTACATCCACGCATGGATTGATGGTAGGAATGCACGAAGGGCCATACTACAATGTGGAGACATTTCTAAAAATAAAGGCCTAATTTTCTCAAGAGTAGTGAAGAGCAGAACATTTTCACCGAAGTGGTCATGCACTCATGCAACTTGCAAGGGTGCATTGTCAGGGATCCAAACTAGACCAGGGAAAACAGAAGTTTTTGTGTTGGCCCTTTCTACCCTAATCCTGTCTATCAATTTTAAGACAACAATGACTTGAACATCTTGAATAATATTCTTATTTCTTAATCACTTTGAAATTACAAATTTTATTCCACGAAAAGGTGAAAATTTAGCAAGGAATAGTCGACTGATTAATGTTATATACTTACGTTAATTCCTAGAAAAATATTACACATTAGAAAACATATAAACAAATCGAAGTATAACTCTAACTTTCCAAGAACAGGACGTAATCAATCATCTCTGAATTTTCGCGCACAGGGACAGCAGAAAAGAAGAGGTACAAGTCTCCAGAAGCAGCATACTTGGCGGCGCGAACAGAGAAGGAGCGGGAGCGACGAAGTGGAGAATGAGGAGAGAGGATAGGGGTTTGGAGATGAGGGGGCGAGAGGCGGGAAGCAGTGGAGGCCGCCATTGCTATCTCCTTGCTTCGGTCGCTGGTGGCGAATGCGAAGAGCTGCTAGTGATGGAGAGGTGGAGACAGGCAGGCCACATCGACAGCATAGCTTCTTTATCTTTTCAGTTTGGTCCCTGGCTTTTTCTTACTTTCTGTGGAAACCAACGATTGTTACCATGTCCTGACAAGTTTGGGAGTACTAAAAACAAACTAGTATATTATTTCTTAGACCAGGTTCCTTATAACATATTCCTGCAAGTGCGTGTTATTTCGTTCTCTCTTTCTTACATGATCTCTTTTCTAAACTAATAAGAAATGAGTTTCTATATTTTATTTTCTCACCAGACCAATAAATTACTCAGCCATCTGAATCCCTGAATCAATATGGGACCAAACCATCTAACCATACAATGTTTAGATGAAGAAAAATTTTACCGCAGAGTAACCACCGATGACATCTCACACAGTCTTGTGTCTAACAAATTTTTCTCACCCAAGCTTTACTAGCCCCCTCCTATACCTACTAAACCCACACACGGTAGTACCACCCTAAATTAAAGCCCTGGACATGCGCTTCTAAAATTTATCAATACAATCAATTGAAACAATTGATACACTTCCATAATTTGTTTTCTTTCCAAGCGCCCTGTCACCCCAAATGGCGCCCCTACGGCAGTCCATCAAATCTCATGCGAGAGAAGATTGATCCCTAGCTCCTCTCTCTCTCTCCACCCATCGCCTTCCTGCACTCCCTCCGTGACCAGAGCGGGTGAGTCGTGCCGTCGTCGCCACCTCCATGCACGAAAGCACGAGGCGGTAAGACGTCGCCCGTCGAGGCGCCGTCGTGTCCACACATCCTGCGGCGCCGCCATCCCCAGGCGGTTGTCGCCTCCATGTGCACGCGATGTCATGACCAGCGCCGCCGTCCCCAAGCCCTGTCCCCTCTACGCACGAGCCGGCAAGCCGCCGGCCCGCTGGCCAGTGCCATGCGGGCCATACATGAATGGCACGGGGCTGCCGGCGTGGCTCAAGGACGTCGGGAAGAACGAGCTGCCATGCATCACGCTCTATGTTGCGCCAAAGATCTTGAAGGTTCATCACCATCACCGAAGTGTTTCACTTCTTCAAGCGTTGCGACAATAGTGACAGTGTGACACCACCATCGCCTGCAGCCCTGCACTGGTAACTCCTCTCTCTTTTCAGCCTACAAACTGTTGTTGTTTTATCCAAAAAGTTCTTTTTTCTAGAGATTATGATTTTAGCATCGAATTCGATTATTGATCTTACTAATAAAGGGTGTGGTTAAGCCAGTAGCAGCACATAACAATACAAGTATGCAAGGGGATCACTCTTGTTTTCTAATCTACCTCTGTGCCACCATAACTTTTGCTCTCAATTCACCCTTATTTTAGTTCCTTCTGGTTCATAATTCCATCCACTATAGTCTATACCGCAACACCAATGTATTCTTGATTTTTTTTATTGATTCTCATTCGTTGATCCTCACTCCTCAGCATTGGTGTTGCCTTTTGATATGCTTCTTTTGAGCTCTGCCTTGTCACCGTTGACAACCCGCAAGATCGACGGAGAGAGGATGTTGCAGATGCAAGTTGTGCAGCTGCAAGGAGAAGGCAGCGAGGGGTCATCTTGGAGCTATTCCAAGTCATATGGTTAAAAAGGTTCTATGCTTTTCTATGCTCTCACCTAATCGGCTAATCCAATTGTTTCACTGCATAGTTGAATTTGTTAGGTTCATTCATTCTGGTTGTTTATGGTAATGGATACAAGTTCAGGCCCATCATGATTGTTTTTCAAGACAATGCTTTCATTAAATTCACAGTAAGGTTCTGTTATTGATTACCAAATTTCATACCGCAGTCTAGGTCATTTTGATTAGCACACCGATTGGTGTATGCTGCTATTATGATTAGCGTGGTTCCAGAACATCCTATCGAGATTGTTTTTTTATGATAATGCTTTTCTGATTATTTAGGTACTCCTATTTATTTCCTCTTCAGTTCTTGATAAGTGATTAACAAACCACAGATGGTTGATACTAGCCCGTCATGTCATATTGCTAGATATCTGATGTTGTGCAAGTTCTCTACTCTGTTGCAAATGGCTACTCATCTTTGTTTAGTTTTGTGACTTATGACACCTAAAATCAATTGCATTGAGTGTTGTGATACCATTGTTTCTTTCGTATTAAGAGTGAGTAATGTTATCTGTTTTTATTGAGAGTAGTTTCACTAAGAAAATTCATTGATCATGAAGGTTTATCTACATGTTTCTCGGCTTGGGGATCTTTCTTTACTAGCTGACATTCTCTGGCATAATGTTGCAGAAATTGCTAATAGTCACTATCTGTATTGTGTATCCTTGAGTTTTTTAAATCTTTGGAATTGCATGTTGTTTAATTATACCATCCACGAGCACATGTTTTGTGTGAATGGGTAGGCCTGTCAATGGTGGCTACTCAGGTGAGAATCTTTCTCCACTTCGTGCATTAGCACTCAGTCTTTATCACTCTATAAATTAACCCTTTGCAAATGAGTAATAAAGCAGTGTACATGTTCTTCTGATATGTTTTGTCACTTTCCTTTGCTTATTTTTTTTTAAAAAAATATTGATTCTGCCTTTCTATAATTCTCATGATCATCTGTTTGCAATTCTTACTAAAATTTTTAACTGAAATCAGGAGCTGCTGTCCTGTTTAGAAGGCAAGAAAACTTTGTTCAATTTAAGTGGCTGCAACTGTACCTTATCATGAGAACATTTACTTTTGATCATGGTTGATCCTCTGTTAACATATCCAATTATTTCAGGTGCTATCAATTATTCTTGGGATTATACTTAAGACCATTGGCCCTGACAGGTAGACAGGTTATGATAGCGATGATGACACCATTGTGCCTGCAAAGCTGCCTCTCCTGAGAAAGCAATCCACCCAACATATTCTAGACTATATTGAATCTAACTTATCTCGTAGAAATCATTTGTGGGAAGTGTGAATTCCGAACAAGGTGAGATGCTTTCTAAGAAGTGCTTTCTTTTCTAGCTTACTTCATTGTTAGTTCGTTTACCATCAGTAAACCCTTGCTACCTGTTTCTATAAATTTACCCTTTGCAAATGAGTAATAAAGTAGTGTATATGTTCTTCTGATACATTTTGTCACTTACCTTTGTTTTTTTTTAAAAAAATATTGATTTTGCCTTTGTAGAATGGTCATGATCATCTATTTGCATCTCTTACTAAACTTTCTAACTGATATCAGATGCTAAATTATCCATCTCTTAAAGTTAATATGCATGAGGTCTGTTTTTCTTTCCTGTTAAATTCCTTATACATGTTGTACAAGAACTGATAAATCATAAGATCAGCCCCACTTCGGTCTTTTGGTTGCATAGTGCTTGATTATATCATGTGCTTACCTACTGAAATTAAACATGAGTTTTGCTGCATATTTGGAAGTACTTCTGCACTTTCTATGGATACTGATGCATATAATTAGTGAAAGAACTGATAATCTTATTTTGTTGTTCCTTTTCCTTGCAGGGCCATTCCACATCACGTTCAAGATTTCACAGAACTACTCAATCTGTTATAACTTATTACTCGCAATATGAAACCTCTGACATCTATCAGTTATATAAATAATTTTCCTTCCTATTATTGGTGTTAAAGTATGATAGAAGCACAAAAGTATGTGGGAGTAAGAGGACAATGTGACTTGATTTATATTTTCTACTTGGTGCTAGGTTTATTTATCATTATTAGGAAATGGGGAAAATGTTTAGAATCATATTTTTTTGGGTTAATTGTAAAAACCACCTCATAAATTAGTTGGAGTTTGAGATTCTCACTCATAAGTCATTTTGTTACAAATTCCCACCCACCCATTGAGTTTTATTGCAAAAACCACCTCAATTTGCACATGTTTAATTTATTTAATATGTTTTTATTTATTTGGAGTAGCCAATGTTGTTCTTATAAAAAATACAAAATTTTGAAAGTATTGTCTTCATGTTTCTTTATCAAGAATATGTAGAAAAAAATATCAATTAAAATTTGAATGGTATTCAACAAAGTTTAAAATTTAGATCCATTCTTGATGAAAAAATGATTTAAACATACTAAAAATCTCTAAGAATGTTAAACTTATTTGACTTAGCTTTATTTTAAATTTATATCGATAAAATCATATGAAATCAATGAAACATGTGTTAACTGGGGTGGTTTTTGCAACAAAACACGTTGGATGGGTGGGGATTTGCAATAAAAATACTTATGGGTGGGAAACTCAAACTCTAACTGATTTATGGGATGGTTTTTGTAATTATCCCTATCTTTTTTTTTATTTCGTGGTCTAAACATCATTGTAATAATTTACCTGCTACTTTTGTCTTTAGCTCATTGCTGTCCATCATATGAAAATGTTCTTCATTACTGAACAGATAGTATGCTTTTATGTATTGCATTGTAAATGCTATTGTGTTTCAATTAGTTGTCTAGCTACAATGGTAACATATTAGATGTCAAAAAAGCCACTGACATCTATAAACAATATTGGAGATAGATGTATGTGTTTCTTTTTTTTTTGTTGAAATTGTACTTTGAAATTTATCAGTGTGATATTGGTTGTCTTTGGTTAATATTGCTATAACGGTCAGTTTGAGACGAGTGATGCCGATATTTTTAATTCGTTTCATTAACCGTAGAATTTGACTATCTTTAATCTAAATTCACGTTTAATAATTTATACGTGCGTGGCGCACGTGCATCACTATTAGTATAGACCAAGGGGAGAGCGGTAAAGGACCCAGTTTCCCAACAGGCCAGGCACCCGAACGCTAGGATTCAGGAGACAGGATCTCCCAAATCTCACTCCACCGCTCTCGTTCTTGGCGTTCCAGACCTGCTCAGACGGTAGTGGTAGTGTAAATGGCCGCGTGCTTTGATCTTCATGCGCTTCGCGCCTTCTCCAGGCAACGACGTCATGCGGTGCGTGGAGAAGGAGGGCCCCGAGCAGGTCACAGTTTCCCTCATGCGGACACTCGAGTGCCCGCATTAACTCGGATGGCGGGCGGTTGAGCGTCAGCCACGCATCGCACTCTTCTCCACCGTCTGGCACAGCCCACGACGGATAGAACTGAGGGAGGCCTTACCCCTCTTATTGGACCGCCGAGTCAGACCATGGATGGTTGGGGGAACCCTCGCTTCCCCTATGCCGACAAATACCATGAACTAGATTAACACTTACATGTATTCTTTTATTTTTAAATTATTATTGTTGTTGATTGTTTGAATTAGTTTGATTATTCATCTTATGGGCAACTCATCTGAAGAAGAACATAAAATTAATCACACAAAATACCATGAACTAGATGAACACTTGCATGCATTATTTTGTTCTTAAATTATTATCGTTGTTGATTGTTTTAATTAGTTTGATTATTCATTTTATTAAAAAATATATATTATTATTACTTGTTTTAGCGAACATTTAAATATAATTTATAATCTATATATTTAAACTGATATTTTAAATAAGACAAATGATAAAATTAGTGGTGATAACAGTTTTAAAAAACAGTAAGCTGAATGTGATAACAATAAGATCAGATACTTATATTTCTGTCACTATTTTATAGCAATAGGTTAAACAAATACCCATGTCCTCCGTGAATTGAATAGTTAATGACACTTGATGCATAAGGAGATAATAAGACTGAGACTACCACTATAAAAAATGTAATGATCCATACTAGCAAATAGGTTAAACAATAGGTTAAACAATCAGATGCTTATATTTCTGTCACTATTTTGTAGCAATAGGTTAAACAAATACCCATGCCCTCGGTGAATTGAATAGTTAATGACACTTGATGCATAGGGAGATAACAAGACTGAGACTACCACTATAAAAAAATGTAATGATCCATACTAGCAAATATACGCATGATTCAGACGTAAGATATTTGTTTGGCCAACCAAAATAAAAGTATTTATTAATATTTACAAGTCCATGTTAGGCAGATTATTTCCTCTCTTGTGGAAATTAAAAGGATTTCGGATTGTATTTCAAAGTTGATGGCATCTTTGTGTTTGTTTTTTTTTTAAAAAAAAACTTGACCTGCGGGAGTATGACGGTCCTCGGGCATTGTATTTAAGGAAAAACTTCTCTCACGCAGGTTAAGAAAACTCTTGAATCCCCCTCTCCCTATTGCATTAGGGCCACCAGCCTTATAAGAATCTAGGTCGGGGTTACCATGGGCACCGTTGCTTTTAGAGGCAAGGTCTTAACCAAATGCTTTGATACAGGGAGAGGCGAGGGGATTTTTTTAATCCAGATCGTAAATTCGTTTCCACTGGGAGTCGAATCTAGAACATGGGAGGTACTACCCAGCCACCTTACTAATGAGGTAAAGGTCTTTCGCGCGTTTATTCTTTTTTATAATACTTTTTAGAATTGAAGCTAGTAAGTATGCGTTAAGATAATAACCTATGTTCTATCTTTATAAAGACAGTGCAACTTTAACAATGTAATCGATGGCTTAGCTGATCATGGTGCCAATAGAGCACACATCCTCTACAGTTGTGCATTAGCATTAACAGAGGCTGACGTGCCGTCAGCCTCTGTTAATGCTAATGCACAACTGTAGAGGATTCGGTTTCGTGCCAACGGTGGTTGTGCTCTGTGTATGGGCGAGCATGTGTATTAGTGTGATATAGTAAGAGCATCTCTAACCGATCTTTTATTTAACTCCATATCCTCTTATTTGAAGAATACAGGATAAAACACATGCTCTAACTAACTATTTATCTTGTTCGTTATTACTGTAGCGTTTTTCATTTGCTCTAATTAGCTCTCTACTTTTAAAGATTCTCCAACTGTTTTTTATAAGCAATTACTGTCACTAACAAGTAAACTCTATTGTGTACATAACAAAATCTCACTATTCAAATTCATAATTGATAAAATAAAGAATCAAATTTGAAGAACCGATTAGAGAGGCTCTAAGCTTGTTTTGGACTTGGTATCCGGTGATATGATGGAGGTTTGCAGTCGATAATCAATCTTAGGTCGAGTTAAAAAAAAAAATCACGGAGCGAGTCTGTTGGGATGCTAACGGAGACCGATCCGCTTTAGGATTCGCGCGAGCACGATCAGCGGCCATCCACCCAAAAGACAAGGCCACGCGCGTCCCCTGTCTCGACTCTCGAAGGCGGAATTCTCGTTTCGGAAAAAAAAAAACCGAAATTTCTCGAACGACGCGGCGACTCCGATCAACGCCGCCGTCCTCCTCCATCGTCGCCGTCGCAGCCGAGGCTACCTCGCCGGGGAGCCGCCATGTCGCGGTCCATGAGCATGAGGTCGCGCCGCGACCTGCCTCCTCCCGAGAAGGTCAGGGATCCCTCTCCCCCGTCTATCCCTCCCTCCCCTCTGGTCTCTGCTCGCTCCCCCGGTCGTGCGGTGAGCTCGTGCATTGTCGAGCGTGTCCAAATTAGCGGCACGCGAGCGTGGCTTTCTGGCGTGGCGCAATCGTTGAGTTGGATTTGGGGTAGTGGCACCGGCGCGCCGCGCAAGAGTTGCTTTGGCATGGCGAATTTGTTGGAACTAGGGTTCGAGTGCCGATTCAAGTTCAATTCCTCTATTACAAGTATGCTTGGGCGAGCGGATAATGCGCACTGTGGCTCGGTTTAACTTAGATGTATGTAGAAAGAATGGTGTCAAGGCACCGAGTATATTTTATCTCAACTGTTGGTGTTTCTGGCAAATCATAGTGACCATGCAACCAACAATTGGTTTCTGGCAAAGCACAAGTTCTACCATGGAAATTGTATTTCCCTCATGAAAGTTTATTGGTTACTATAGAAAATTTCCATTATCGTCCTTTAATAAGAAAGCAGTGTTTTGGAAAGTGTAGACAGCGTGATTTAAGGGTGAAAACATTCATGAAGTATTTACCCCGCTACCTGTCTTTTCATGGCAACTGGTAAGATAGTGGGTTAGCAAATGACACCTTGTCCTCGAAGTATTTCTCTGATTTGTTGTATTAGATATTACATGATCTTCTTGTGCTTTCTTGGTACCATAAATAGTATTTCACTCACGGCATGTGATACAATTACTGATTAATTAATTTGATGGTGAATATGTGTTTCAGACAATTGAAAAGCTTGAGAGTATGGTGGATGGAGGAAATTACTATGAAGCCCAACAAATGTACAAGTCAACCAGTGCTAGGTACTACTTATATGATCTGATAGTCTCGTGCTTTGATCTATTTCAATGTTCGTATTCATGATTGAGATCAACTCTCCATGCACGTGGGTCAAATGAACAATGCATATCATGCCAAGTAATTTTGTGAAAAAAATAACATTTGAATACGTGTATATATACCATATAAAATATAGCAAGGATCAGTTGTGAGTATTGTCTACCCCAACTTGCTTTGAACTAAAAGGCTTTGTTGTTGTTGTTGTAATCAGTTGTCAATAGTATAGGTTTCATGGATCAAAGTACATAAATAAGTGTGAGGATATTTACAGTCTATAAATCTACCAATAATCAATTGGGGAAAGAATGTGGCTTGTTGGATAAAAATATACCACTAACCATCTTAGAGCATCTCCAAGAGCTCCCCTAAAAAATGCTCCCAAAAAACTTGTTTTAGGGACAGCCTAAAAACTATTGGGGTCAAAAAATATGTCCTTCTCCAACAGTTCCCCTAAAAGTAAATGTATTCTAATTTAAATTGGGCCACGTGGCCTGTTAAAATGTCCTGTGTAGATGACGGTCGTAGCCAATGCGTTCCGCTTGCCACCGCAGCCTGCGATCGCCTCCACCATAGCCGGACAGCGGAGCAGTAGGGCGATGAGCACCCGCGCCTACGCTTTTGCACCTACGCTCTCGCGCGCCGTATGCTCTGCTGGCCGCTCGCGTTAATTGCCATCGGCCCGTCACATCAAAGAAAAGTTCACTGGCGCTGGACTCCCACAACAGTTCGCACGCAGAGGCGCATGAAGCAATAGTGTTCCAATCAACATGTACAAAAGCCTTTATCTTCTAGGATTCTCAATCATTGTTCAGATTTTTTATTCAACACAATCATTAATCGTTCCTTCAGATTACCGGCGGGAGGAGTGGAATTGGGGACCCCAATTTTTTCCCTTGTTTTACCTACAATTGAGGATGGTTTAGGGAGGGGATAAAAACAGAGAGGTGTTGAGGGGAGCTGTTGGAGAATGATTTTTACAATAAATCCCAATAATTTGATTTAGGGATGGTTATTGGGGAGCTCTTGGAGATGCTCTTACTAGCTTTGGCACATCTCCTACAGGTATATTGCTGCTCAGAAGTACTTGGAAGCCTTGGACATCCTTCAGTCGGGCGCTTTGGTGCAATTGAAGCACGCACAGGTTAACTTCTTGCCCTATGATATACAAGTGCAAGTTTAAAGATATTGTCAGCAGCTAATTTCATATATCTTTGCCCTCTTATTGTGGTTCTTATATTTATTCTCCTGTTCTTGTGGCTTGTTGAGTCTTATCTCTCACCTACCCCAAGATTAAAGCTTTCATGTTGTTGCTGAAGAGATCTTAATGCATTTGTATTGTTACTAACAATTTCAGGTAACTTGTGGTGCGGAACTTGCTGTCATGTTTGTGGACACCCTTATCAAGGGAGGGCTTCCTTATAATGAAGAAACATTTGGTCAGTACCTTTTTCCTTTTATTCAGCACAATACATTTCCTTAAGTTTATCTCGTTATCTTTGAAATTGTCTATTCTGCTATTAAGTAGCAAATCAGACGGTACTTGCTCTCAGAACATAAGTTTTCATAAGCGTGCTCCTAGCAAGTTCATATGCATAAACCGATTGAAGAACCTTCTATACAGAAACTCTTATTGTTCCTTTTTATGGGTAAAAAATTAACTGAATAAAACACTTTTTCCTTAAGAATACTATGACATGCATTAAGTCAGGTTATTTGATATCACATTTTGTAATTGTAACTATATTGTAGAACTATGACATGCAATAATTATTGTGTTAATGGGTATCATATTCTGTGATCATAACTGTACGTGTTACTATTATATGCAATAATTTTGGTTAACTATATTGTATAACCTTAGATCGTATCAGAAGGATGTATGAGGCTTTCCCCAGGATATCTGTTCCCCATTTTCTTGGGGATGAATATGACGATGATGGACATAAATTATCAGAAGCTATTTCTGCTGCAAAAGTGCGTGCAGAGAGTTGTTCATCATTTCTCAAAGCTGCTATCAGGTAAAACTTCACAAAATTAACTAAATACGAGCGAATCATGCATGTTTGTTTTTGAACACCAAATATTTCATCTGAACTGGTGCTATCGGATTTCAATGTTTAGGCTTTGCATTGCTGAAATCCGTGAATAATTGAACCTAGAGCTGTTAACTCCATTGCATGAATGTTATTGACCAAGCAGAGAAGAGCAATGAATCCATCCAGCTTGTAGTTATATGAGAATGCATGGTTATGAGCCATTTTTTGTTTGCTCCATGTTATGGGCCTTGGGCCATGAGGAGCAGCCATTGGATGGTGCACACATGAGTTCATGTGAAAATTTTAGTGGTTCAATCTGTAAACTTCAAAAAATAATAGAGATATTTTTCATAAATAATTGCTCCCATAAATTCTTGTTACCCATGGTAATTATTAATCTTGGTAAATAAAATTCTGGATTTTTTTAGAGATAATTCTAGAGTTAGTCCTGATGTTATTTCAAGATGGATTCTGACTTCTGCTATATGTTCTATAGTTTTGACGCTGCAATACAGAAACCTAGTTCCATACTGTAAGATATTTAGACTTCACCTCCTTAGTGTTTTACTGTTTTTATACCGTTACTTGATGCTGCGATGATTCTCTTTTTATAGCTGCTACCTTCATATGGTACTAATTATGTATCATTCATCTATTAAGGTGGTCTGCGGAGTTTGGGACATCAAAAGTTGGATCTCCTGAGCTGCATGTTATGTTAGCGGAATACATATATTCTGAATCTCCAGAAACGGTAACTTGCTACAACTTCTTGGCTGACAATCATGTGTATACATTTGAGCTGCACTTTTATCACTGCTAGTGCTATTACAATTTTTATTGCTTTCCTGGTTGTGCTCCCTTTGATTTCTAGTACCTTCACCATAGGACATGACTAAAGTTTCAAGTCATTTTGTGCGTGGAAATGATCCTAAAAAGTTTGCTTCTAGGCTGGTGAACTTTATGGGCAAGGTAATTATTTTATTCTTATCATCAAGTGTTGCATATTGTGATTTTTAAATGCGGTCATTTTTTCGGTTGTATTTTGCAGTGTTACCCAGGTGAAGATGATACTGCAATTGCACGTGGGGTACTAATGTAAGATATCCCTTCAGTCTACTCCTTTTGTAGAAGGCTGGGAGGATATCCTTTTCGCTTACAATCAAGTGCATACCTTTGTTCCATTTAGTAGTGCACAGACTCGTTTCTCCTGTTCTACTTGCAATGAAGTACAAAATTTGATACTGTGCTGGTGCACAGAATATATGGTTTGGTACCATTATTTAATACGACAACAACAAATGCTTTTAGTCCCAATTAAGTTGGGGTAGGCTAGAGATGAAACCCACAAGACCAAACACAAAAAGACAAACAAAAGTAAAGAAAGACAGAAAAGGAAGAGAAAAAAAAAACAGAATTGAGGACAAGAGCAATAGACCAAAAGGAAAAATTAGAAAGGATAAAACCAAAAGTAATCAAGTCTCTGGTACGTGTAATGCTAGTTTCCACGTTCTACTATCTATGACTAGACCTTTAACAATATCCAAATCCTTTATGTTTCTCTTCATGGACTCCCATGTCAAATTTGGTCTTCACCTTCCTCTTCATGTTATCAGGGTGTCACACACTAGTGCTTCTTGAGGCCTCCATTGGATAGGTCCAAACCATCTCAAATGATGTTGCCCAAGCTTTTCCTTAACTGGTGCTACCCCTAATCTCTCGTATATCATTGTTCGAGCCATGATCTCTTCTTGTGTTGCCACAATTCTGACTAACATACACATATATGCTATGCTTAGCTACTGGACATGTCACCTCTTAGTAGGCCAACATTCTGCTCCATAGAACATGGCAGGTTGATCGTTGTCCTGTAGACTTTTCCTTTTAGCTTTTGTGGCACCCTACTGTCACATGATAACCTTTATGATAACCTTTATCAGCGACTAGGCACGAAGGAAGGGGAGAAGGACATCTATCGGATGGCTAGGATCCGTGAGCGGAAGACGAGGGACATCAACCAAATCAAATGTATCAAGGACGGGGTAGACCGACTCCTGGTGAGAGATGAGGAGATCAAGGACAGATGGCGAGAGTACTTTGATAAGTTGTTTCATGGAGAGGAGGAAGGTCCTATACTTGAGTTGGATGACTCATTTGATGATAACAACAGACGCTTTGTGAGGAGAATTCAGGAGGCAGAGATAGAGGAAGCTTTGAAGAGGATGAAGAGTGGTAAAGCGATGGGCCCTGATGGTATCCCCATCGAAGTATGGAGATGCTTGGGTGCCAGAGCCATAGTATGGTTAACTAAGCTTTTTAATCTCATCTTTCGGTCAAACAAGATGCCAGAAGAATGGAGGAGGAGTATAGTAGTACCGATCTTCAAGAACAAGGGAGATGTTCAAAGTTGTACTAACTATCGTGGGATTAAGTTGATGAGCCATACGATGAAGCTCTGGGAGAGAGTTATCGAGCATCGTCTAAGAAGAGTGACAAATGTGACGCAAAATCAGTTTGGGTTCATGCCTGGAAGATCGACCATGGAGGCGATTTTCTTAATGCGACAATTGATGGAGAGATATCGGGAGCAAAAGAAGGACTTACACATGATCTTTATTGACCTCGAGAAGGCATATGACAAAGTGTCAAGAAATATCATGTGGTGGGCCTTGGAGAAGCACAAAGTCCCAACTAAGTACATTAACCTCATCATGGATATGTACAGGGACGCGAGGACATGTGTTCGAACATGTGATGGCGACACCAATGACTTTCCGATTAAAATAGGACTACACCAAGGATCAGCATTGAGCCCTTATTTATCTGCTTTGGTGATGGACGAGGTCACACGAGAAATACAGAGTGATGTTCCTTGGTGTATGCTCTTTGCTGATGATGTGGTGTTAGTTGATGAGAGTAGGGATGGGGTTAATAGGAAGTTGGAGCTGTGGAGGCACACATTAGAGTGCAAGGGATTTAGACTTAGTAAGGTCAAGACTGAGTATATGATGTGTGAGTTTAGCGCGACTAGACATGAGGATGGAGACGTTAGCCTTGATGGACAATTGGTGGCCAAGAAGGACACATTTCGTTATTTAGGATCGATGTTGCAAAAGGACAGTGACACCGATGAAGATGTTAGGCATGGAATTTCAGCCGGCTGGTTGAAATGGCGTCAAGCATCCGGCGTCTTATGCGACAAGAGGGTGCCACAAAAGCTAAAAGGTAAATTCTATAGGACGGCAATTCGTCCGGCGATGTTATACGGTGCTGAGTGCTGGCCTACGAAAAGACGACATGTTCAACAATTGAGTGTAGCAGAGATGCGTATGTTGCGTTGGTTTTGCGGGCATACAAGAAGAGACCGTATACGAAATGAAGATATCCGGGACAGGATAGGAGTGGCACCTATCGAGGAGAAATTGGTTCAACATCGGTTGAGATGGTTCGGACATGTCCAACGGAGACCTCTGGAGGCGCCGGTGCGTAGTGGGGTTCTAAAGAGAGATGCTAATGTTAAGAGAGGTAGAGGCCGACCTAACTTGACATGGGACGAGTCGATTAAGAGAGACCTGAAGGCGTGGGATATCCCTAAGGAGCTAGCTATGGATAGGAGCGCTTGGAGACTAGCAATAGACGTGCCGGAACCGTAATCTTTTTTTCCTTCCTTCTTGCTTACTCGTTTTTTTTTCTTCTTTCTTTTGGCTTTCGTTCCTTTTGTTTTTGTCTCTTTTTTTTTTCCTTTGTCTTCTCTTTCTTTTGGCTTTTGTTCCTTTGTCTCTTCTTTTTTGAGTTCCCATGGGTTTCATCTCTAGCCTACCCCGACTTGCTTGGGATAAAAAGGCTTTGTTGTTGTTGTTGTTGTTGGCACCCTACTGTCACATGACACCTGAAACTTGGCGCCACTTCAACCATCCTGGCTTTAACCATATATAATAGCATTACTAAATATGATATGCTGCCTCATTGAAATATCGTAATGGGTTATAATCGAGTGTATAGTGTATCATACTGTAAAGTAAATTAGAATGTTTCAGCGATGGGATTTCTTTGTACAGTTCTATTATCACTTTATAATGTTTCTCGGTCCCAACTTCACTTTTTGTTGTACAGTTTTGTTATTTCTTTGTGCCACTGGTGCTTCTATATTTCCCTTAAGAAGTTATAAACAGTAAATTATTGTTATGGGGACAAAAGATAGTCATTTTCCTGCCATTCTATTCTTTCCTTAAGGTACCTATCTCAAGGGAATCTGAGAGATGCAAATTTACTCATGGATGAGTTGAAAGCACAACTAAAATCTGCAGACTTGGAGTTTCCAAAGACAGATTTGATTCAATTCATCAAATATCTTCTACCAACGTAAGTCTGTCCTCAGTTGTTAACTACAAATATATTACTTGTTGTATCGCAAATTTTTCCATGGTATTTTTATATGATTCTATCATCCTATCTTGGTTTTTCTTTGCACTTTAGATTCATGTCTTTCTCTTGATGCATCAATGTTTAGCTGACTTGTTCATTCCTTGTCCATTAAGGAAATATTTCCAGTAAGGACAATGCATATATCATCAATGAGGCAGTAATATCAGTGTTCTATTTTGACTATGCAAGGACATAATAAAATAATTAAATGTGCTAACATGTCAAATATAGCTCACTCTTTCTGTTATCGTAGAATAGTATAACTTCACTCTTGACAACTTCCTTGGGAGCTATATGTGTGAATTGTTAGATTTGGTTAATGTTTTCTAATTGTCTGTGTCATGCATTGCTCTCTGAATCCAATGGTATGTGGTAGGAATTGTACTTGACTGCATAAATTAAATAGCTGATGTAATTTTTTGACACCGTCTCATGTGCTTCTGTGGTGTATTATCCCATATTTACATTTTTAGTAGTGATAATCTTACTAGAATGTTCCTGGATGATTTTTCCATAAATCCAGGTTTTATTTTGTTGCTAATGAGAAGCTTTTTTATTATCGTTTCCAGTGTTTGTGGGATTTTATAACACGTATCACTGTTGACAGGCTTGAAAGAGATGCTTACCCTCTTTTTAGGACACTTAGACAGAAGTATAAGACAAGTACAGATCGCGACCCTGTGTTTGAAGAGGTAGTTATTTCTATTTCATATTTTGTAGCTTATTTAAGACTTAAGCTAATTGTCAAAGTACTTAAAACTTGAGGCTAGACGTTAATATGGCATATTTCTGTATGTTCTTTTTTAAAGTTCCCTAGATTACTTCAGTATGTGGAAATCATTTGAACCTTGGTCTCAGGTAGCAGTAGGTCCCATCTGTTAGTTTTAGATGGTTTGAAATTTTACCTCTAAATGTAAACATACATTTGACAGGAACTAGGAGAACAGTTTTGATTTTTTATAAACATATATACTGATTTATATTATTGTTGCTATTGCTGAAACTAACTAGAATAGGGCCACATCAAAACTTGAAAACTTGGAGCTCATGAGATGGAATGTTTGGCTTTTTGTAGTTACTGGATGAAATAGCTGCAAAATTTTATGGCATAAGGCGTCAGAACCCTCTAGAAGGGCTTTTTGGTGAAATGTTCAAGGTATGCAATATCTCTATCTTGCACTAAGGGCTAGTTTGGTTCGTGCTATCGTTCAGGCAGCCAGATGCAGGCACACGCGAGACCTGACACTGCTGCCTGACTCAGGCGTAAATCTCAGGGCTCCAACCAAACTAGCCCTAATGCTGCGTGCTGTTCCTCCTAAAACTTTTGAAGCCACCAAAAGGTATCGGCAATTTTAGCAATATACACATACTCTTACCTAATTGTATAACATGCTTTATAAACTTCTAAAGTTGGTAGTGCCAAAATGTTTTTATTTTTCCTGACGTGCACTACTAGTACTGAAGAAGTAACCAAACAAAAACATGGTGAAAAGGCACCTTACAATTTATCTGGAGATACAGAAATTAGAAAGGAACAGTTTTACCTTTCCATTGGTTACGCATATGAATTTCTCCATTACTGACCCTAGGGGTGTGGAAAAACGCCAAGATGAATAACTTTGCTGTTTTTAGTATCATATTCCAGTTCTCATTTGTCTCAAATATTACATTTCTAGAACCTGCCTTGAGCAAATTGACTAAAAAGCTTATTCAACAGCGACATCAAATTAAGCTAACAAACCAATGGGTCAAAAATCATTATCATGTAACCCTCAAGTTACAAAACGTAATCCCAAGTCCAGTTCAGTACTCATGTTATTCTTATATTATGTGCAGGTATAGTAGGAGGAAAGAATTCGATTCTCATGCCATCACAATCAATGCCAATAATACCATGGCTGTCATTGTGCCTTTGGTTCCACAGAGAAGTTTCCTCTGTGATGATAATCTGAGGGCATGCATTTGCCACCGAACTTAATGAAGATATATATACATGCTCGTCTGGCCATCTTGTAAAATCATTGATTAGTTTTTAATGATTTTTGAATTATGTGTAACTGATTTTTGTGCTATATTATCTGGTTTCACTGGCCTATGCACGTTGCAAAACGTATAACATGCACTAATCCACGTAACCTGAACCGTTGGACTAACGAGTTAATTCTTTGTAGCTTGATTTTATTTTACTGTGATGTCAACAGTTTTTTTAGTAGCACCATTAGGCTTGTCCTGATGAAACGAACATACCTCTGCTCAACCCAGGCGGCTTGGTTTTTTTTTTAAAAAAATAATACTATTTTAATAGAAAATTGTAAAATTGGGGTACAAATCAGAAAAATTGCAAAACTAGAGACCACCCAGTGACCGATAGCCTCCGTGGCAATGACGTGGCGTCGGCCGATGACTGACTTGGGCCTATCGATCATCCCATGACCGATAAGGTCTCTTTCTCCATGCTAACAAGCCTATCGGTCATTAGCTAACCAATAGGCTCATAGGACGACCTATAAGTCTCTTAATTTTAAAAAATTCACAATTTATTTAATAAAACAAATCCTAAATAGAAAAATATGTCATGGGAGCGATAGGAAGTTTTTATTTTAACATAATCATTTTGAATATAAAATTTTTAAAAGGTTGGATACTATTTTTTCACATCCTCGACTATTAAGATACTAATTAGAAATACTAAATATAGATTAATAACAAAATCTATTTTATAACCCTGTTTAAATGATGAGATGAATTTATTAAACTTAATTAAACTATGATTAGATCATAATTATCGTTTGAAGGATTATGTGACAATCCTTATTAACGTGTAGTTTTGAATGCATGTATCACTTGATGTTTGTTGCACATAGCGCCGATCGGTTTCATATTGTTGACTCGAGTTGTCTGTGCGGGGTTAACAAAGGGCCTGGATTGCGGTGTTGGCGTTACCTATCAATAGCATGTTTGAATTTTATCAAGTGTTTGAATTTCTAAAAATTTCTAAAAATAGACGATCGAGGTTAATTAAACATGAAGGTAGGATGTTTAAATTTCATAAAGTGTTGGTCGTGTGTAAGCTTCATGACTATTGATGATTGGATCCCCGTGGTATGGATGTTTTGGTGATAGATGATAACTATAAAATTATGGACTAACATCTACATGAGTGTTGTCTATGTAGGAATCATCTCTTAACTCTATTACAAATCATATGGATGATGGTGTACTTGGCGATTGATTACAATGATCGTAAGCATGGAGGCTTATGAACTTGATGGAGTCCAAGGGTTGATGAAGATGGATCAAAGCGGAGAACAAGCTATGGTGCAAGTGTTTGTAACACTTGAGTAGTTGCTAGGGTTTTGAGTCTATAGAAAAAACCAGACTATCAAGGGGGTCTAGGTTATTCTCTTAGGTTATGTCTAGTCGGTGATGTGCAAGGTTGCTCGGTGAAATCACAGGCACTAGGTGATAGTGAAGAAGCCAAGGAGTTGTTCGGAGAAGCCGGGAAACCAAGTCAAGCGAGGACGACAAGTTTCAGCTTCTGGACATAGAGACCGGGAAAAGGGGTCAGTGGAGACCGGACTGTACGGTCACTATGGGAGTTTTCCAGGACTTAGCGCAAGGAGTGAAGACTCTGTCAGCAGGAGACTCTATACAAATTGGACGGTCCGGTCTGCTGACCGGACGGTCCGGTCAGTAGGATTGCGAAGGAGGCAGAAGGAGCTCTACGCCAGAATGTTTCTGGACTGGAGAGAGAAACGGACCGGACTGTCCGGTCAATTGGGATTTCAGCAGGGGTAGAGCCAGTTGTGCCCAGAGTTGCACTGACTGGACTGTCCGGTCAGGCAGTAATCGGACTATCCGGTCAGTGTGCCCAAGAAGCTGATTTCGTGGAGCAACGGCTAGTTTGAGGTTGCAAGCCTATATAACTTCGTTGCTGGGGTCTTAGAGACCTCTCTTGGCCAGTGGAATACCTGAGAGTATTTGGTAAGGTCCAAGAGGAAAAGAGGAGAGCACTAGAAGGAGATATTGCATATCTTGAGAGTGCTAGTGAAGAGTAGCTTGAGCATCTTGCACATCTAAGGCTAGGATGTCCTTGAGGGTGTGATCTAGATTGTTACTCTTGGTCTATAGTGAGATCTAGACCGGTTAGGTGTCGGTGATCGAGCCTATCGTGATCGGTTGTGAAGGCCGTCACATGTTTGTACACGGTTTGAGCCCGCCGTTAAAAGGGGCATCGCTAGTGAGCGCCCGTGCTGGCTCGGGGAGTCCGGCAAGTTCTCGAGGGAGGCGAGCTTGTGCTTTGTGCAGCGGTGACGCACACCGTGTCTTCACTCGAGGAGTGATTGCGAGCTCGTGTGCGAGAACTCCACTTGGTGGCGGGAGGGACCGGGACTTCGGCGGGAGTGGTCCAACGAGGATTAGGGGAAGGTGCCATCCTTCCGAGACCTCGGGAAAAAATCATAAGGATTCCTTGACCCTCTCTTTACTATTCCGCATTTGTGTGCTCTAGTGAATAGGGTGACTTGTGACTTGCATAGGCTAGTGTGATTGGCTTCCGCACCTTATCTTATCATGAATACTAGCATGTGTAGGGTCTTGGCCTACTAAACTTGTTTAGGTTTTCTTATCTTGTTAGACTTCAGTAGCGAAATTAAAGTATTTGGTTTCGTGAGCGGTTTACCGATTCACCCTCCCTCCTCCTCTCGGTATGCCTTCGGTCCTTACAAGTGGTATCAGAGCCAAGTGCTCATCTTTGAGGCTTTACCTCCTTGAGTAAGGATGTCGGGACAGGCGGGGAATGTACCCATATTCAATGGTGAGGACTATGCTTATTGGATGGCTCGCATGCAAGCCTACCTTCAGTCCATTGATCCGGAGATATGGTCGGTCACTCACGAGTCCGATACGGATGTGAACCTACTTGAGCCTGATTTTGTTAAGTATAATGCTAAGGCCAAGAATGCTTTATTTGCTTGCATTTCTAAGGATGTTTTTGCTCAGCTTGATGCTAGTACCTCAGCACATGGTATCTGGACTGAGATTCAGGGGCTCTATGAGGGCACTAATGATGTTAAGGAAGAAAGATACTATGTGCTGAAGAACAAATATGATCACTTCACTAGATTGCCACATGAGAGAGCTAACATTGTTTATTCTCATTTTTATATACTTGTGGAGGAGATCAATGCACTTGGGGATGATTTCAAGATGAAGCCCGTCGAGGTGATAAGAAGATTCTTGAGGCTATTCAAAGACCCCAAGTATGAGTCCATCATCACATTCATCTTGCAAGGTGACCTCAAGACCAAGACCATGAAGGAAGTAGTTGACAAGATCACCGCCTTCGAGAGCTACCAATTGGGGTTGGATGATCCTCAACCATCCAATCTTGCTCTACCGATTGACAAGTGAGAATCTAGTAAGAGCAAGAAGCACAAGAAGAAGGTGATCATTGAGGATGATGATGAAGAAGATGATGATGAAGGTGACTTGACCGAAGACTTGGCTCTTCTCATGAGGAAGATGAAGAACTTCAAGAACAAGTTTGTTTCCAAGTCAAGAGGCAAGTGCTTCAATTGTGGCTCAAAGAACCACTTTGTTTGAGAGTGCCCAAAGCCCAAGAAAGAAGCATTCAAGTCACAAGATTCAAGTGAAGAAGAAGAAGAAGACCCCAAGGCCAAGTACAAGAAGAAGAGGTCTTGAGCAAAGATAAAGGCAAAGCTCAAGATTACAAGAAGAAATCTTCTCGCAAGGCCCTTATTGGAGAATGGACAAGTGACAACTCATATGATGAGTCCTCTTCCTCAAGTGATGAAGAAGTGGCCGGTCTCGCCATGATCATGACCATACCTACACCAGCTCTTCCTCCACCTCCCACGTGCCTCATGGCCGCGAGCCAACTTGGGGAGAGTGAGGATGAGAGCAGCAATGATAGTGATGATGAGGAGCCCTCATGTGCCGAGCTTTGGAGTATGCTAGAGAAAGCCCGCGACATCGCCATCAAGAAATCCAAAATGTTGGATATGGTAAGAAAAGAGTGTAAGTTGGCTAAGAACCGTGTTGGTGAGCTTGAGAGTGAGCTCAAGGACCTTGTCACATCTCATGATGCCCTAAACAAGAGTTATGACAAACTCAAGAGTGATCATGTAGAGCTTCATGAGAAGTACAAGACCCTTGAGATTACTTTTGAGGCCATCAATGTTGAGAACCTTCCCTCTCCCTGCTCTAGTTCATCAAAGAGTGATGCTTCTACTATGTGTGATGAACTAACCACCTCGGTTGAGGTTTCTTCTCTTGAGCCACTTGTTTTGAAGGAACTTCACAAGCTCAAGGAAGAGAGGGAGATGACGACGAAGGGATTTGAGAGACTCAAAGCCACTCATAGGGAGATACTTGGGAAGAACCAAGTAAATTAAGTCTCCAAGCCTTCTTCTCTTGAGCCATTTATGTTGGAAGAATATCACAAGCTCAAGGAAGAGAGAAAGACGGTGATGGACGGCTTTGAGAGGCTCACACGAGATAGAGCCATCCACAAGGAGATTCTTGGGAGGAACCTTGTAAACAATATCTCCCACCAGGGACTTGGCTCATATCCCGCCGCCATCGATATCATAGGGACAAGTGACTCTATCTCCACAAGGATCAAACCCCTTCTCGCCGACGACTACTGTTGCGAGAGGTGTTGCAAGGATGATCACGCCACCAAGAATTGTTCCATGGTGAGAAATTCTATTGTTTTTCCTAACGCTAACTTGTTTCATGAGAACACACATTTCAAGCTTTTTAGGAACAAGGATGGCAAGGTAAAAGCTAAGGCCTTGGGACCACCAAACAAGAAGAGGGAGGTCAAAAGCATATGGATACCTAAGTGCATTGTTGATCTTGAGAGATCGGCTACGTACAGGTGGGCACCCAAGAACAGATCTAGATGGTGGTGGTGGTGGACCGAATGCTTTCATGAAGATCATGTGAAGTCCACCACAAGTGACATGGACCTCAACGACCTATCTACTCATGAGGGAAGTAACCGTGTTAGTTCTTAGTAGTTGTTGTGTGTTTTTCTTTCTCTTGTATTGCATGGTAATTAGGACTCCTTTGTGACTAGTATGCTTTGCATTCATGCATGTGTAAATAACTAAAAGAAAAACATATAAAAATTAGTCAATATCTAACCCATCCAAGATAGCTATAAGCAAGGGGGAGTGCTTGAGATGGTTGTTTGTTTTCTCTCAAGGCAAGGACATGGCTTATAGTGAGTAAGCTTGGGAGGGGATCAAATTTGATATTGGTAGGTTTCCTTTGTGTCTTGTTCTTAATTTTGTTTGCATTCACATGGCATGTTTACTTTCATTGCATATGTAAATTGCTTGTTGCATGCATCATATTGAAAACACAAAGGAGGCTTGTCACATTTGGAGATATTTGTGTCTCATGCTATATATGAGATTACATCTCCGCAAGTCTGACCAAAGGAAAGGATTGTGCTTCATGCCCATTGAGCAAGCTCTTATGAACTCCGAGGTTAAATCTACTCGTGTGGTTCATGGACAAAGGCTCATACATACCCTTTAGTTCTTAATTGCATTGGTTCTTATTTGCTCGATCTTTTATTTGGCACTTGTGAAAACTATGAGGCCATAGAGTGCCACTATTTGAAAATGAGTGTTTGAGAGTTCCCTCTATATTCCAAGTGCGGTGTTCTTTTGTGTGTTTAGCGAGGCACTTAGAAAATGAAGAAATTCTTTGATTCAGTGAAAATCTGGTAGTGACCGTACGGTCCGGTCCTATGACCATACAATCCGGTCTGTGCAGCAATGCACAGTGCTTCGGTGAGAAATGGAGACCGGACAGAACCCTTCTTAAGATCGGACAGTCTGGTCTGCCCATGCTCTGGTTTTCCAGAATCCGTGAAGTGACCGGACAGTCCGATCTAGTGAGCGGACGGTCCGGTCACTACGGTTGATCGCACGACATGTTTTCAGATCTAAGCCGTTGGTCTATTCCTTGATTGAATCACGGTCATCCATTCGGTTTTTGACCTAGGTCAAGAAGTGTCAGACCATCGATTGGTCTTTTCTTCGTTCACGATCGAAGCCGAGAGCTTGAACTCGCCGCCTCCGATTCTGCCATCGCCGACCATCGTGCCTCCATCTCGTCCGCCCGAGACCTTATGCTACCGCCAGCTTCGCCTAGCAGCGCCACCGCACTCGCCTCCACCCGCGCACAAGTGCGCTGCCTCTCCACCGCGCGTAGCTGCGTGCCACTGCCGTGCGCCTCGCCGCCGTGCCACCAGTCGCCGAGCAGCATCAGCCGCCAGCGCCGCCACCTCTGCCACCTCTCGCGCGGCAAGCCGAGCTCCACCTCAGTCCTTCCACCGATTGCTAGGTCAAGCCAAAAGTCCAAGTTTTTTTCGGTGATCGGAGAGTTCACTTGGTGTTCCTTTTATCTCGGTGTGTCAACTTCCCCCAGGGTATTGTGCCATTCACTCCTTTTATCAATTGATGCACTAAATTTGAGTAATTTCCTTAATTGATGCAATTAGATGTAATTCCTATCATTAGTTGTAATAATGAGGTTATTTGGCTCAACCTAGTCTGCAATTAATTCCATGCCTATCTATTAATTGCATGTCTAGGGTTTGTCTCTTGTCTAGTCTACAGTTGGATTTATTGTCATTATTTGACTGTACACTAGATGACGCTCATCGGCCACATATAGTCGATGATCAATGTTGTTACTTTGCATAATTGTCTAGTTATCATGTCCTTCATTCAGTGCTAGGATTTCTATTGCGCATTCTTTCCTAGCGGTGCTTTGCTTGTAGATGTATTAGGACTCTATGCTTATCCCATCTACACCTATGTGCGTGCAGTGACAACAGCAGTCAGTGATGGCAGGATCAGGACAGAACAAGGGAAAGGGGAAGATGCCTGAGAAGCCCAAGACCAAGAAGAGACCGAGACTGGATCCAGAGTCAGAGAGAGCCAGGAGAGTGACCAGGCACCTAGATGCCTTGGATCAGTCACGGAGGACTCCATAGTCACGTCTGATCCTAGAGCAGCCTCGTGAGGCATAGGGACTGAGGAGGAGGACAAGGCAGAGGACAACACCACTTGCTATTGGACTTGTGCCACCGCCGTGGCCGCAGCGTACTCTGGTTTCCCGTCAGGGGAGATCGTCGAAAACTACAGATCAGGGACCCTCCAAGCAGGAGGAGGAGGAGTCCGAGGAGGACGAGTCTAGAGAGGAGGGGACCTCAGAGTTAGAGTCTGAGGGGCTGGTTGAGGAGGAGGAGTCAGAGGAGGAGGCAGAGCAGACTGTTCCCCAAAGGACCGCTCACCGGGCAGGAGACCCGAGGTGCACTTGTGAGGTGTGTACGAGTAGGCTGCAGAGACTGGTTCAGGCAGCCGGAGAGCCGGATATCCTCAAGGTTCCTGCAAAGGACCTTAAGGTACTTCGGTTCGTGTCCTACGAGAAGTGGGTGCCAGTTCCCCGAGATCACGCTGCTGAAGAGAGGTACTGGACGATGCTCCAGAGGACGATAGGAGAGGGCTTGAGACGCTGTGTAGCCCTGAGGACTAGAGACAGGGTGCTTGAGCAGTAGCAGTACACCACCTACTAGGTCATGAGGTGGGCCACAGGCACAGACATGGAGCAGTACTTCACGTACTTGCTAGGTCTAGCTGAGCTAGTCACTGCTCCACTCAGGTACAGGGAGGACGTGGTCCTCGACTTCTACGCGATACTGTGGGTTGTCAGAGACCGCTCAGAGTTCTGGTTCTTATTCAGAGGGAAGCCAGAGCAAGTCACCAGGCAGAATCTAATCGCTAACCTAGGACTCCTTGCTTCAGACTTCCAACTTTACAGGAGTGCCTACGGTACACTGGAGCCACCTCACAGACCTCAGGGAGGGAAGCTACCTTCAGACGACCTCGTGTCGATTGCTTTTCCACCTCCCTACACTTTAGGTTTTGAGAGAAGCCCTGCTAGACTCATTGCAGAGGCCAAGGTGGTGAGAGCGATAGTCTCCAGGACTGTCATTCCCAGGTCTGGCTACAGAGAGGAGTTCACACTCTTACACCAGTGGGCTATAGCAACCATCTTGAGGAGGCACACTTTCGACTTAGTGGACCTCTTCATTGGAGAGATAGAGGAGGTTATTTTTGAGAGGGTTGGAGGACGTCACTTGATCTACGGGTCCTACATTTGCTATCTCTTAAAGAGGATGGGCCTAGTGACGGAGGAGCTATACGACGCTTTCCCTGAGGTGATCACCAGCTACTCACCTAGAGTCCCCAGGGGATCCTAGTCTACCTCTAGCCAACACACGGGAGAGGAGGAGCAGGAGTCACCGGTACTACACGAGCAGGCAGCTCAGTCAGAGACGGTGATTCCTGAGTCAGCCAGTACAGGAGCACCTCCCCAGCCGACAGGATCACAGTCTGAGGACACTGTCACAGTGACAGCACTTGCAGGACGGTTGGGTGAGTTTATACAGAGTGTGTCAGAGGACAGACGTTAGATGATGGAGTTGATCAGAGGACAGGCAGAGCTTCAGCGTCAGTAGATGGCACTTGTCTCTACTCTAGTGACTCACATGACGGGGCTTACTCATAGGCAGGCCGGCCAGCAGCCAGGACCTTCAGTGTTTCCACACTTTCAGCAACTGCAGACTCAGTCAGGACCCTTTACTGCTTTGATGACAGCACAGTCCAACAAACTGTCACTCTCAAGGGTCTTACCGATAGGGGGAGCAGGACAGACTTTCTCTTCAGTACAGCTCTCTCCCGTGTCAGTCTTTTCTGTGTCAGCGTTGTTTGTCTCACCCTCACACTCTTCGAGCTCACAGATGGCAGGACACTCCAGCTTGCAGCACGTACCAGTCCGGAGTCTGTTCTCAGACATTGTGCACACTACTCATGCAGACTTCCAGACCGCTCTAGAGACAGCTACAGTTTCAGTTCCACCTCTTTCTGCCACCGTTTCCACTCTTACTACTCAGGCAACAGAGGATCTTGTCCATGGAGGTTTCACTCAGCGGGACGTGGCAGATCTCATACTTCTCCAGACTTTAGCTCAAGAGACTGCCATGGTCTGAGTCGCCTGTAGACCTTGGTTTCTTTGAGCAGCTGGATGCTCAGGCGGCACAAGCTCAGGGAGCACAGCAGGATCCACCTCAGGAGCAGCCAGGAGCAGAGCCCATAGAGAACGTCGTTGCACCACTTCCTTCGACCACGAGCGCTTAGATATTCATCTTTTTTCGCCTTGTTGGCTTTTTTGTGCTTGTTGCCAAAGGGGGAGAAGACACTAGGTCTAGGGGGAGTGGGAGTGTGATCTTGTTACGATCGAGAGTAGCTTGTATCTAGGGGACTACGAGGTTTTGGGAGATAGACCATTTGGTTCTTATTTTGAGGAGTTATTCGTTGTTCGTGGATTATGATGAGTCATGGATTTCATTCGATTGTGTTTGACTCATTTTGATCTCACTTGGTTTATTTCCTTTCATATGCAGTGCTTGTATTTATTGATTATTTTGTATGCCTGTGTATGATATCATGATCATGGATGCTTGCTCTTATTTCTTATGCATTGCCATGCTAACTTGTTACATCTCATCACTTATGCCTCGCATTGCATGTCCTTATGCTTTCATTCAATATATTGTCATGACATGCATGCATGTTTCTTCTAGAGTATGCTCTTCTCTCTTTTCCTTATACCTCTAGATGGTGTTTGACTTGGTAGGACCCTATCCTTTCTCTCTTATGTTGTTATGGTTCCTCTCGATCTTTGTGTAGTTTGTTTAGTCCGATTATTCATTGAATTTTTTCAATTAAGTAGTGGTTATCATCAGTCACCAAAAAGGGGGAGATTGTAAGCTTCATGACCATTGATGATTGGATCCCCGTGGTATGGATGTTTTGGTTATAGATGACAACTATGAAATTATGGACTAACATCTACATGAGTGTTGTCTATATAGGAATCATCTCTTAACTCTATTACAAATCATATGGATGATGGTGTCCTTGACGATTGATGATAATGACCGCAAGCATAGAGGCTTGTGAACTTGATGGAGTCCAAGGGTTGATGAAGATGGATCAAAGTAGAGAACAAGCTATGGTGCAAGTGTTTAGAACACTTGAGTAGTTGTTAGGGATTTGAGTCCATAGGAAAAACCAGACTATCAAGAGGGTCTAGGTCATTCTCTCTGGTCATGTCTAGTCGGTGATGTGCAAGGTTGCTCAGTGAAATCACAGGCACTAGGTGACAGTGAAGAAGCCAAGGAGCTGTTCGGAGAAGCCGGGAAACCAAGTCAAGCGAGGATGACAAGTTTCAGCTTCTGGACATAGAGACCGGACAGAGGGGTCAGTGGAGACCGGACTGGAGTTTTCCAGGACTTAGCGCAAGGAGCGAAGATTCTACAGACCGGACGGTCCGGTCTGCTGATCGGACGGTCCGGTTAGTAGGAGTGCGAAGGAGGGAGAAGGAGCTCTGCGCCAGAATGTTTCTGGACTGGAGAGAGAAATGAACCGGACTGTCCGGTCAGTGTGCCCAGGAAGCTTATTTCATAGAGCAATGACTAGTCTGAGGTTGGGAGCCTATATAACTTCGTTGTTGGAGTCTTAGAGACCTCTCTTGGCCAGTGGAATACCTGAGAGCATTTGGTAAGATCCAAGAGGAAAAGAGGAGAGCATTTGGTAAGGTCTAGTGGTGATTGGTTGTGAAGGCCATCACACATTTGTACACGGTTTGAGCCCGCCATTAAAAGGGGCATCGCTAGTGAGCGCCCGTGCTGGCTCGGGGAGTCCGGCAAGTTCTCGAGGGAGGCGAGCTTGTGCTTTGTGCAGCGGTGACGCACACCGTGTCTTCACTCGAGGAGTGATTGCGAGCTCATGTGCGAGAACTCCACTTGGTGGCGGAAGGGACCGGGACTCCGACGGGAGTGGTCCAACGAGGATTAGGGGAAGGTGTCATCCTTCAGAGACCTTGGGAAAAAATCATGAGTATTCCTTGACCCTCTGTTTACTATTCCGCATTTGTGTGCTCTAGTGAGTAGGTGACTTGTGGCTTGCATAGGCTAGTGTGATTGGCTTTCGCACTTTATCTTATCATGAATACTAGCATGTATAGGGTCTTGGTCTACTAAACTTGTTTAGGTTTTCTTATCTTGTTAGACTTCAGTAGTGAAATTGAAGTATTTGGGTTCGTGAGCGGCTTACCGATTCACCCCCCCCCCCTCCTCTCGGTACGCCTTCGGTCCTTACAAGTAGTATCAGAGCCAAGTGCTCATCTTTGAGGCTTCATCGCCTTGAGTAAGGATGCCGGGGTAGACGGAGAATGTACCCATATTCAATGGTGAGGACTATGCTTATTGGAAGGCTCGCATGCAAGCCTATCTTCAGCCCATTGATCCAGAGATATGGTCGGTCACTCACGAGTCCGATGCGGATGTGAACCTGTTTGAGCCTGATTTGTTAAGTGTAATGCTAAGGCCAAGAATGCGTTGTTTGCTTGCATTTCTAAGGATGTTTTTCTCAGCTTGATGCTAGTACCTTAGCACATGGTATCTGGACCGAGATTTAGGGGCTCTTTGAGGGCACTAATGATGTCAAGGAAGAAAGATACTATGTGCTGAAGAACAAGTATGATCACTTCACTAGATTGTCACATGAGGATTAGGGGAAGGTGTCATCATTCCGAGACCTCGAGAAAAAATCATGAGCATTCTTTGACCCTCTCTTTATTATTCCGTATTTGTATGCTCTAGTGAGTAGGATGACTTGTGGATTGCATAGGGTAGTGTGATTGGCTTCCGCACTTTATCTTATCATGAACATTAGCATGTGTAGGGTCTTGACCTACTAAACTTGTTTAGTTTTCCTTATCTTATTAGACTTGAGTAGTGAAATTGAAGTATTTGAATTCGTGAGCGGCTTACCGATTCACCCCTCTCCTCTCAGTATGGCTTCGGTCCTAATATCGTGCCATTCTATTTGGCGTGGCTAAGTTACAAGTCACGTCAGGCAGTTTAACACGATCAAATGGTATAGATTTTGAAAATATAATTTAGTACGATCTATTATTAAAATATTAGTTTTAAAAAATTTATTTTTTTAAAAAAAATCTAACAAGCAGAGAACCAATAGATCCATCGAGGCTATGAGCACCCCGACTTCCTACACGGGGCTGACGTGGACAGGCTAGACAGATTTATCAGATTTTGGACACCCGATAAGTGCTAATCGGTTACCAGATGACCAATTTCTTACTAATCGGTTGTGGAATTACCGACTGCCTATCACTCTTGCAATTTTAGTAAAACATACATCAGTTCTAAAAGTATGTTTAAAAATAATATTATTTTGATAAAAAAAGCGACGGCTTGTGACAAAGCCGGTTTTGTTACTCAGCTGCTCAGCACCGTGCGTGACTTTAGACTTCACATCTTGGTGCATCTTGTTTTCGAATTTCATAAAAAAAAATTGATCAATAGTTGGTTCAATTTCATGTAGTGATGGTGTGGATATGAGGAAGTTTCAATCAGTACTATACGCATGCCAAGATGGTCCCTTTATTTTTTCCTTAACGACTGGATCACGAACCTAACTATGTTAAACATCATCTGATATATAATAATTTATAAATAAAGAGTTACCTACTTTTAGATTCTTATTTCAGGTGCCTATTTGCACCCTAAGTACACGATCAAACAAGTTTTCCTTCAATCAACAATCAGGTCCTGCTTCATATTGCAGCAGCTATACAGAATCCTATTGGGGCTTAGCGAATTTTAGTGCATTGGTTGGCTGGTGGCCTGCAACTGCAATACGGTCGCCCTCCTCTTCATCTCCTGCTCCGCCGGCCCCCGCCGCTCTCGAGTCTCGACCGAGCCCTCCACGGCGACCCGCTGGCCGCTGCCCCACCTCATCTCAGTGTCTGCCATGTTCTGCTTTGCCCTGTAAGCTGGCCTCTTGCGTGCAGTTGTAGCTGCTCAAACTGCTTCTGATCCCAGTCCCAAATTGCGTTCCCCATCCACTTCTTCTCCTCTTCTTTGGGGGATGCCGCCCTCGCCGGTGGAATTTGAGGGAGATTGACTCCAGTTCGGCAAGGGAGCTCCAACTCCGGATTCGGCACGACGTCGATTCGATCCAGTTCTAGGCTGCCTCTCCGACTCCGGATCGAGTCGGGACAGACCGAGAGCCTGTTTAAAAGGCGAGGCGCGCGGCTCCAGACTCCAGAGTCGAAGCCACCAAAACCTCACCGACAAGATGGCGTCGAAGCCAACTGACAATCTCGGATCGCTAGCTGCGGCGGCGGCGTCTTTCCCGCTGCTGGTGTACGATCACGGTGAGCAGCCGGACAACTCCCAGATGGCGTTCTCGATCGATCAGCGCGCACCCTCCAAATCCCCGAGCTGAGGAACTACAGATGCCCGGAGACTCCGAGCGGCCTGGTGCTGATGGTGGACCCTACCACATTGCAGAGCTCTCTGTGGAACCCACAGACAGGGGAGAAGATTCCGCTGCCTGCAATGGACAAGCCGCTGCCGAAACATTGCCAGTGCCTGCTCTCCGACACAATCTCCTCTCCGGATTGCCTCGTCCTGGTCTCCGACCTCAAACAACCGCAGCTGCTCTTCTGTAAGGTCAGAGGAGGCAGCGCCTGGATCAGCCAGTCCTACGACCTTGGCCTCTACGATCTCCCAGAGAGCTACTCTGCCCCTAAAAAGCAGCTCATCGGTAGCATGGCTGGTGTAGGGGGAAAGTTTTACTTCGTCAAGTCGGGTAGTGTGATTGGAATTCTCAGCTTTGCCCACCACAATCCAGAGCCTCAACTGCAGGAGATTACTACCTTTGATGCTCCTCTGCCCACTATCCAGAGTGACGCGTCCCTGATTGTCACCACGCCGTTCCTCCTGGAATGCTGCCAGGAGCTCATCGTCGTCTGCCTCTTCATGCTTGGCCCGAACTTCGAGCGGATCGAGGACGTTGGTGCCTATAGGATGGACTTCTCCAAGCAAGAATGGTGCAAGGTGACCGAGACTGACATTGGTGATAGGGCGTTTCTTCTTGGCCCTGCAAACTTTGCAGCTTCATGCTCTGCAATAGAACCTGGTCTGAAGAGGGGATGCGTGTATTATTCCTACGAAATCCTTGGAGTTTTTGATCTCCTAGAGGGCACTTGTCATATTGCTGGGCCAACCCAAGACATTTCGGTTCTCACGCGAAAACCATTTTGGATGGTTCCGGTGCTCCAGTGAAGCCCTTTTAGCGTGAACTAGATTGCATGGCTGTTCCTTTGTAGCTGAGTACCTGGGTTTATCTACTAGTACTGAATGACAGGTTTTATGTGGTGTGGTTTGGTTCTTTTTTAGGGAATAAGTTTGCCGAGTCTGTTTTATATCATTTCAGATAATTGAACTGTTTGTACACATTGGTATAATTGAGTATACATTTTTGTTTGGTTTGTTCTGAGCTAAATTCTTGAATTCTGGACGGGATGTCATCACAGTTCACATGACGTATGCATATCTATAGTGCCGTTATATTTTATTCATGGTATAAGATTAACTTACTTCCTAGGAGTTTCTTTTTATTTGCCTTTTATGTGGCTATGCCTACTCTGTTTGCCATATATGCAGTGCAATGTAGTACAGTATTTCTGTAGCATAAAGATTAGCAACTCTACCTACTAATATTGCTGTGTTCTTAGATTGTTGGTTGCTATCATCTAGTGTTTTGCAGGGTACATGAAATCCAAAGCCAGGGTCCAATCGGCTCGCTGTGATTGTGCATGATAGGCTCCTAAAATTCTCTTCCCTTTACTGTCAGACAATGGAACTGTATATATCAACTATAATAGCAGATTCTTACATAAAACTGTTTCGTTTTTGCCTTGTTCATTCAGCATGTTTTAGTTCGCCGTGTCTAGTATGACCACCAAGTCAGAGATGACTGTTACATTTTTTCGTAGATGATGCTTTAATCTTGCCAAAATAGAATCAATTTTAAAACTCAAGAAACCTTTACACAGATAAAAAAAATCTATCATGTGGAGGGATATGCAATCCACAATAATGCCATCTCTCAAGATTGTTCATGTTCGAAAACAGTTCCTGGAATAAGAAAATTAGAGCATGCTCATGTTCATGATTCCTCATGAACTCTGGATAAGCTCACTACTGGAAACACCGAGGTCCCCTACTGTCAAAATCTGTGTGGAACAACCACAAAAAACAGTTGTAGGGAACATTATGTGCTTCCTACTAATGGCTTTTTCAGAATTCATGGTTTAGTTGCAGTGAAACTATTTTGATAGTTAAGTCACTAAGCTTGAACCTTACTACTTGATTAAGCCTTTCATTTTTTTTACGCAACAAAACCAGTCCACCCGTGAGATTAGTGCAAGCATTTGAGACAAAATAAGTTTAGAATACAATGCGCCAGGCAAGTACAGTACAAAGCAACTACAGGTCAAACTGGTGCACGAAATCATGAACTGAAGAAAACAGTCAGTCGTCCCCTTTTAACATGTAAATTTGTTGTTGTTAGCAACCAAATCAAGTGAATACAAGAATTCACGCAACCTTCAGATCATCAACGAATTGAATACCAGATAGTTAGGCAAAATTGGCGCAACACGTCATGAACTGAAGAAAACAGATAGTTATCTGACTTTAACAACAGCACCTGTTACGAATCAAATCGATGCAGAAATTCATGCAATCACAAGCCTCAATCAATTGAATAGTTGTATCTGAACGAGACTTAAGCATCCTACACATTTGTCTGATCATAACAATCCAGAACAGGGCAAGAGGGCGCATTCACAACGCACTGAAACACCAAAGAACAACGAACCAACTGCAACCGACTACTGAAACACCATAGAACGAGAGAGTAATCTCGAGACGCTCATGCGCGAATCCAAGTCCAACCAAAAGCGGGATGGCATTCAGAGGAACTACTCTGACTCCAGTCAGGGTGCGGTTACCGTGGCCTGGGCGGGCGGGGTCGGCGGGCGAGGACGAGGAAGTGGCCCACGACCATGACACCTAGCAGGTCCCCGACGACGATGACGCCGATGAGGTCGCCGACGACGTGGACGCGGTGGAGGTCGACGACGACGAGGACGCCGTGGAGGTCGCCGACGACGAGGACGCCGTGGAGGTCGCCGACGACGAGAACGCCGTGGAGGTCGCCGACGACGAGGAGGCCGCGGCATGCTTCGCCACCTCCTCAGAGTCACGCGCGGCCTTCAGCTCGGCCACCATTTGCTGGGACTGCACTTTCCTCACTCGCTCCCGGGCGCGCTCCTTCCGCGCCGCTAGCTGAGCCTTTGTTGGCGTCGGCGGCCGAACCTGCGCCGCCGCGATCCGCGCAGCCTCCTCCTCCCGCGCGGCAAGCGCGGCCGCCGCCTGTGCCTCCGCTGCGGCCCGCGCGGCCGCCTTCCGCCACGCAACCGCCTCGGGTCGCCCCGGGCACCACCCCTGGTGCCGGATGGCGTCTTCGACCGCGTACGAGCGCTGGTCGCCACACAGCTTGCAGTTGATGGGGGACGCGGAGTCCCCATCCGAGGACGGCTTGGGTTTTGGTAGGTAGGCGCCCTTCATGGCTTCGCTCGCAGGGGAGGCGCCGCGGTGCTGATTGGGTGGTGTTTGGGCGGTGGTGGTGGAGGACGGCGGCGGGGAATGGTCCACGGGAATTCGAACCAGAAAGGGAGGAGGGAGGAGCGAGGAGGGAGGAGTCGTTATGGAGAGGAGGGAACGAGTCGGTTTTATCACCGCGACCCTGGTTTGTTGGGGGAGAGAGAGCTGTGCGACGGGAGCGGCGTGTGGACGTCGGCGGTGGGGCGCACCGCGCACGGCGAGGCGATCATCGCTGGTAACTAACTTTGCAGAAGCGGGCCGCCTAACAGGCTCAGCCCGATGCCGGGCTTACTTGGGCTGGAAGGTATGGCCCGTTCGACTTTTTTAAAATGGAGCAAAATGGGCTGCACAATCCGTTCAAGTAGTAGCACTGTAGCAGTAATACGCCGTAGATGTCCGACGACGCGTCTACCAGACCTTTCGAGCTCTTCTGCTGAACAGTATATACGTTCGCTTGCTTGTGGTCGTTCGTGTCGGCGGACGTATTCGAAGTTTCGAATATGAAGTATATATACCTGGTCTCAAAAGATGAAACATGAATTACTTTAGTTTGATCTAAACTGATGTACGAGGCACTAGACATAATATAAACAAGTGATCGTCGATCGATCTAACAAGGAGTTGAGTTACTTTTTTTTTTTTTGAGAGTTAAGTTACTTAAGATACTATGATGATGAACCAAATGTATGCCATTATACCATTTAAGGGATTGTTTGAAGAGCTCCATTTATAAGATTTGCGCATTTACAAAATGTCACTAGAATTTTCAATACATGCATTTTTTTTAAAAAAAATAGAGGTTTTTATTATGTTTCTTATTCTTTTCTTCAACATAGTTAACTCAAAAGATTTTTTGAAAGATTAATAGCTATTGTCAGTTGTAAAGGAAGTTTGCTTGGAAAAAAAAAAAGCAAAAGAAGTTAATACGTTAGGAAGAAAAAAACTTATTGTACAATAAATTATTGTAGAAAATAGTGGGTGTGGGCGATTGATTTACTTCTTATTATGCTCTAGGCAAGGGACAAAGAATCATGCCGTTTGAAAAGGACCAATATCCATAACAGCAAAAAGGAGTGCCTGCACAGACTTTCAGTATTCACGTCCCTGCGACAGCGTCAAATCGCTCGTCGGTGGTCCGCTCCATTCCACGTCGGACGGTGCAGATGGCCAGCGCGCGCGGCTCCCAAATCCGCTCTCGGTTGCACGCGAGGTGTTCGAATCATTGACCAGACTGTGTATGCCTCAATGTGCCATTCCTGTCGTCGCCGAAACTAGGGTTGAGCATAAAACCGAGATACAAAGATCAAAATTAAAAAAACCAAAACCAAGATTAAAAGAATCAAAATTTTGGGTATCGAATAGTAGATCGGATAGAACATCCAACTCTCCAAAATTTTTCCATTAACTTCGGATCTAATAGTCGGATACCTAAACTAACCAAAGAACCGAAATTCGTCTACAAATGTAGTTAAATACACATACAAATAAGTTAGAATTTAAGGACTAATTGTACATATATGTCGGCCATTAGTGTATAGTGCCTTAGTGGATTAGTACATAATATCAAATTCTCTCTCATTCAACCTACTTCATTACATGACTTATACATTGTTTAGATATAATATATTATTTATTCTATTTGTCATAGTAAATGATAGTTTATTAATTTGATCATAACCAACAACCGAACCGAAATTTAGATACCTAAACTTTTCAGATACCCAAAAAATAATTCTTAGTTCGGATATCAATTTTAAAGAACCTAAGTTTTAAAAAACCAAAAAAACCAAATCGGTAGAACCGAACATCCACGGCTAGCTGAAACAACAGGAGATGCTGCACCTTCCACCTCGTCTCATCACTCTTTTCGATGTCCTGGAAACTCGTACCGAGTTCTTCTCGACGGTGCATTTTTTATCTTTGACCAGAGAGTAAAGAGAGCCTAGCATCAGTACATCAATGATCAATCAGCACCATCGTGTTCATCCCATATTTACTGTTTTCCTAACTGTTCTAAAGATTAGGCAGTATAAAATGTGCAAAACTTGCCACTTAAATAACAGCAAGCTATAGTTTCCAAATATTTACAGAACTGCAACCAATAAATCACATTCAATCTATTTTCTATATGGGTGCTCCATGCTCTGGCAATATAATGTAATGCCTATGTGGGCGTCTGCAGCACAAGACATGGCAGATGGCCCCTCGGATTTCAGCTGTCGAGTGTTTATACATGACCGCGTCAGTGTAGGGAAATCACTCATTTTCGTTGAGTTGCTGATCTCTTGCTTCAAGTCGCAAGCCCTGAAAGGAAGAAGTACAACAATATTCATAGTTGATCAGTGATACATTGCGCTTGCAATAGATATCATGGTTTTATTATACATTCTAGTCTAGTTACGAACAATGTGAACCAAACAACTACCTACAGAAGAAATAAACCCATCTCGTTGACACACATACACCATGTAGAGTCGACCACTGTTAGCCATTTGCTTGTACATCAGTACGGATGTAGTGATGTTAAACTCCCAAGCAAATATATACCATTTCCAGAAAGAGCAGGCATCATGCATCAGCATTCCTAATAATTCAGCCACCACTGTCACCAACTATGCATAATACCCTTTCTTTTAGCTCTTGAATTTTCTGCAAGATCCAGATTGCCGCACAAAAAATGAGTCACAATAGGATCATCAGAAATTTTCGTACTTAACTGTGGCCTCTCCAAGGCAAAGAAACTTACAGGATAAGATCTTGAAACCCATCTCTCAACAGAAGTCACAACTTCTTTAAGGTGAGATTTTGTAGGAATCTCATGGGAAAGAGTAAAGGTAGAGCTTTCAGTTGCCTCAGCTACCCATATTTGATTCATCTGGTCTTTCTGTCGCTTGACCAGGTTACTAAAACCAACCTGAGCAACAAATGTAGCAATAAATAAAGCTGCACTTCTTTTGAAGGAATAAAGATGAAGAAATTCAACAAGCAAGGGGGAAAATTGCTGCAAAGTAATCTCTAATGTCCAAGCAATGGACACCAAAAGGTGTTCAAATAGAGATTCCATAATCAGAACATATAGTATTAAGTTTTGAAAGATAAGCTAACTTGAGATACTGTAGAGCAAAATAGCACTTACTATGTTGCCATTGAGGGCATAACTAAATATTGCAGAGTCTTCCCCAGCAGCTGGGGAAGAAACACTAACTGCTAGAAGACAATCTAAGTCTTCAGGCTTATGTCCAGAGACAAATTTAGATCCATCCGTCAAAAAGAGCCACTGCCTTTTCTGGTTGCTACATGAATAAATAGTACCAACATATAAAATAACACCTGCAATGTCAAATTCACTGAAAAAAAACAAGCAGCATTTATGAGGTTTATTTGATACAAGGATAGAAGACCAACAGATTAGTTTGGATTTAGACCCACCTTGAAAGTGGCACCTCACCAAACTTTGACAGTTCAATTGCTTTACGTGGGGTGTAAAATGGTCTGCAACAAGAAAATATGGTCAAAGTTGATCAATGCAATATACTCAGTGTGTGGTCAACTGGTCATGTCTCTTACTTAAAACTTGTAGTCTGCGACGATGCCAAGGGCTTCCACATTGTAGATGATCCTCGAGCATGCAAGTAGAGGGTCGCAGTACAATAGTTCGAAGGCATCAGTCCTGTGACAGAATAAACTTGCCCCTCCACCAGATCGGCTTTCTGTCAGTAACAATGATGAGGTTTTAGTGATGTAAACTAAAATGTCATTCCTCCATTTTCAACAGAGAATAAGATGCATTACAATACTTGTACACTGCAGAGTGATTGTGCCATACCTGCATCTCTGTAGGGTTCCAAATTGTTATTAGCCCTTCCTTGTTACTAGCTTTTGAAGCGGAGTCTTTACTGACAAGACCCACTACCCTCACTTTCAAAAATGGTGTAACATCTCTTGAGCTAAGACCAGCAACTTCGAGAGCCTTTTCAACCTTCTTCACCACTTTATTTTGCATAACCACCTGCAATATATTTGTATAGGTCTAACAACTTTCCAGTATAAAATATTGACTACTAGGCGCTGGCTTACCTTTTGCTTTTCTTTGTAAGATGAAAAATGCATCAATTGCTCTGAACTCATGCCTGCTATTATAGCTTCAGGCTCAGCTGCTCGCTCAAGCATTTTGCAAATTTTAGCCCCTTCTTCATTGTCATCTGCGATGTCACAGTTCTCTTGTTGTTCAAATGTAATGTCTTCTGCGATCTTTGATACTCTACAAGGATGGTAAAGGATCACTAGAACGGGCCATGTAAAAAGTGTATTATTTCAAATAAAGATAACCATAAAATATTCAAAAATTGTCTGCAGCAGTGCATAGAAGTTGTGCATCAATATGATAAGAACATGTTTGGAATTATATATTTTTTATATGGTCAACAGACTGGTCAGGGAAAACATTATGCACAATATGAATCCTTAGTGCTTCAATTTTAGCACGGCACAATTACATAAACGTAGACAAATATATTAGTAAATGGCTGTAATCTTAGTTGTACATAAAGAATAATTTTAAGCCCAGTTATTAGTTACAGAGTACCAGAACAAGGAGCACAGGAAAATCAACAGGAAACAGTACATTGGGAAAATGTAGCTCCATATTCCCAATGCCAAAACAAAAGTAGTCGTGGACATATGCACCAGTGAATATGTTAATATATATCTATTTCGATTTGAGGAATTGTGGACATTGAATGAATTATTCTTCCTTTTTTGGGTTCTCATGGGTTTCATTTCTAGCCTACCCCAACTTGCTTAGGATAAAAAGGCTTTGTTGTTGTTGTTGTTGTTGAGTGAATTTTGGGTCGTTTACTATGGTTAAACTAAATACCTCTGCTGATACAGTTGTAGTGCCTTTCTTTCCAACCTTTCAGATCTCACAATAAAACAACCATCACGCAACCTGAAGTACACAGTTCATTGAGTGTTAGACATTCCACCTCATATGTGTATATCTGATCCCAGGTTTTATTCAAACAATAGGGCTGAATTTAATTTGCATCCAGTTTTATACCTCTCCCTGTACAAAACAGGATATATCCTTGTGATTCCAACCAGTGTCCTAGGAACCTTACCACCAGAAGCTTTTATGCAATTGAATGCCAGTGGGAGTCCCACACGCTTGCCTGAGATGTATGACGTCATCAAATAGAATTCAGTGATAAAGGTATAAGCATAAGGTGGAGTACAAAGATTCTATTTCCAAATATTAATATAATTGCATACTGGTCAGCTGAAAACATGTTCCGCTTTCCATATAAGCAATAAACTGGCATTTCTCTTTTCTACAAAATATAAAGTCAGTACAAAAAACACTTACAAAATCCCAAGCTTTCATTCCATCTTGCACGATAGGTGCCATTAATATGAACCATTAATGTGATGGTACCAGATGCCTGAAAATATGAATTGCCAACAGAGGAACTTGATTACATTTAAGTCATTTAAAGCAGAAGAAGGATCACTGGATCAGGGTCAGGCAAACCTCGGAAAAAGACACCGGCCCAGACCAACCACATAAAGAAGCTCCCCATATCTGCCAAGATGGAGCACAAATCAGGTCGTGTATGTTAGTAGTAAGTAATTTAGCTATAGCCGTGCTCCCTTGACAAGTGAAAACAGCATAGTACCCTAAGCTTCTGTCCTAAGAAAAGCTTTTGTTTCTCTAGTTGTTCTGAAAGTGCCACATCTAGTGTTGCATTGAGTGAATGCCTGCGAAAAGGCAAACTTTGAAAGTCATTGATGTACAACAAAAACAACAACGACGACAATGACAACAAAGCCTTTAATCCCAAGCAAATTGGTGTCAGTAAAGTTGTTGATGTAATTGCTCAAAAAATAAGTTGTTGATGCATTTCAGTTTCAACTAAGCAATAAGGAGAAAGCAGCCACATACCATCCATCAGTTAATTCAATTTTTGCAGATATGTTCTTATTAGCAGCTGACAGGCTTTTATTATTCTTGATGTCTTCAATGGTTTCTACCTTGTCACCCTCCAACTTATTGTTATTCAGGTCAGAAGAAGAGTAAATAGCTGAAATGCATAGGACCATCATCAAAGATGGTGAAGCATTTCCTTCTAATATTTTCTTTATTGTGGATCGATGGCCATGATTCACTTCTCTGTCATACCTAAATGCATGGAATTTCATGAATAAAATCACATGGATCCATACAAGTAAAATGGGAAAATAAAAGATGTGCTCATTATCTCACCGGTACTTCAGCTCCTCAAAAACATTGGCAACTGTCAAGAATTTACCACCAGCTCTAGTTGGGTAGCATCTTTCAAGTGAAGCAAGTTTCCATACAATCCATTTATAGTGGTTACTGACCCATCTAAAACAGGAAAACTCAAGTGATTTGATATCCAGGATGTGCTTATTATTTAAAGATAAAGAAACAACCCCATAGCTTTGAGTGGCATCCACAGTGAAGAACATGCAAGTCAAAATAGATTAATCCTAGCATGATGGAGATGAAGCAAAACATAAAAATAATTGGTATCAACTAAATAAGAATCCTTGGGGGGGAAATCATCAATTAGAAATCTCATTACATTTTATATCATATACTGAAATATAGCATTCAGGAATTATGCTTACTCTTTAGTTGCATATGACAATGAAGCACCACATGTGTGCAGCATCTTCTGAAGTTCATCTGCCCCAGTACCCATGTGCTGAAACTTGTACTTCTCAGCTTGTTTAGGATTCATGAACTTCACGTCGTCTGTTACATGCTCAGTCTGGTCAAAGAAAAATTCCTAGTTAACAAAGAGAGAAATTAATGTACCTGCAGAAAAGAAATATAATCATGTCATGCATGTACCAAATATACGAAGCAAGGAGGACCACCAAAATATTCTTTATAAGTCTTCCTCTGATGTTGGAAAGGATAACATGAAGATAGCTTTGCCCTACAGAGACTGATCTGAGCTGACAGTAGTTTGGATTCTCCTGTGAACAATAATAATCCAGCCAATCAGATAGGAACAGATCCATAAAATGTACTTCTTATCTAAGTACCACCTATCAGCTTACCAGCAGATGACGGTTTGCTGGCTTTTATTGGTGTGGTGAACCTAATCAGATTATTAGCCATTGTATTTAACACCACTCTCATTGTCACTTTCAGGTAAACATCTGGTATTGTATTTAACACCACTCTCATTGTCTTTGGTAGCTTCAGGTAAACATCTGGAGGGAGGCTTCGGAACTTTTGGAATTGCACGACATTCCCTCTCCACATGAAGACTATTAGCCATTTCTTTAGTCGCAGGGGTATCAGGTAAAGCATATCCAATTGCTCTACTAGCATGCGACAAGTCAGCTTCATCTCTTGGAATATAAATAGTTGACTTTGGTAGCTTCTCTTTACCAGCTGATGCCAAAGAGCAGTCTGCTGAATTATTTTGTGGGTCCTCCAATTCACCCAGGAGGCTTTTTGCACGTTGTAGTGCATTGCTAGAAATAGTCATGGATTGACCACCCGCACTGCTGAACCGGATAGAATGCTCACCAGGATCAGAGGCGGTACTTTTAGAAAACCTCATTTCTTCATGTCTATCCATAAATATTCTTTTTTCGGGTGGACAAAAACCCTTATGAGAGTCAACAGAAAATGCATGCTCAGAAGCAACATCAAGCTTGCATTCTGGATTTTCCCGCTCAACAGTTACCTTTGTACCTAATTTCTCACCAACATGTCCAAACAATTGTGTTGAAAGGGTATTCTCTTCCAACCCCAACAAGGTAGCTGCTCGAGATACACCAAGTGAAGATATATTTACTGTTCTTACAGTGGCTGACTTGACAGGTGAATCAAAGATTGGAAACTGTTTCTTCGTGTTAAGCGGGCTGTGGCTATCTGCGGAAGAAATACTTAATCAGCAATACCAACAATATATATAATTAGAAGTTTAAAAGAACAAAACATGCACTTGTATGCATCCTTTAGAAACGAGTTTTCATCACCATGCCACATCAGCACTGACTTTACTGCCCACATTGATCATATAACATACGTTTGAAATCTTGATCATATGTCATGTATTTGAAATTCAGTACCATTGCACACATTTACTCCATTTAATAAAAAAAAGAAGAGATGATAAAGTGTCAAAAACATTCATAATGTATCACCCTAATAGGCACTGCAGCTTGATTGGGGGACAAGTGACACAAGAAAATACAAAATTATGCCCAAGGTTGTTTTTCATCCTCTGTAGCCATCCATGGGCCATAGTTTCATACACACTTATCTTATATATCCTGTGGTGGGGTGCAACACTGATTTTCTTTCTTCCATTGTATCTTATTCATTAACTGGATTTAATAGCTTAATATTCATAATCATAAAGGCAATATTGGACCTCACAATTAACTAAGATGGTCCCTCCCTCCTTAGGACTAGTTGCTTAGTTCATTTTCAAACTAATAAATAATTTGTACTAAGGTCAAATAATTGAGAACAGAGAGTATCTTCCTCAAATGTTCTTTATATTTCAGTCCAACTTCCTAAAATTAGTCTAGTTATATACTCCCTCCGTTTCAAAATTGTTGTCGTCGTAGACTTTTTTTGTTAACTTTAACCATTCATCTTATTCAAAAAAAATTAAAAATTATCATGATTTATTTTATCATTAGAGAAAATTTAAATATAATTTATAATTTTTCATATTTGAATAAATAATGTGAATAAGACGAATGGTCAAATGTAACAAAAAAAGTCAATGGCGACAACAATTTTGGAACGGAGTAGCATTTACTTTCTATATTGACCTTGTGAAAATTATATCGGAGGCATTGTCACAAATACTATTGTAAGTTGTAGTGATGTTATTTTTTATTGATATATTTACATAATGTAAAATCACATAGATATACACTGAAAACTGAATGTTATAACATAAAGACAGAATAAAGGTTATTGAATATGGAGAATATCAGTACTACAGCGATGTAGAATACCTCTGTTTGCACCAACTTTTTCCTCCAGAACAGCTCTTGCCTTCCACATGGATCTTTCACTAATTGAGACAGACTTTCCAGATCCAGTTTGAAACATTGGGAATGGACTTCTACAGTCTTCATGTCCTTTAATATAAAATTATGTCGTAAGTAATATTGTACATGTTAAGCGTAAAATTAACCATGTGCCTTTTTTGAACCAAATACTATAATTAGCTGTATAGAAAGCCCTACAGTGTGACTGAATTTTCCAAAGGATACCTTTGTTGGAGAATTTTCTTTGCTCCAAAGGGATACTGGCATTGTGACCTGAATTTTCATTTACATGAACGAACTGTTGTGCTCCAGACTCCGCCATTGGATTTTCTGCAAGGCCGTCTCAAATGTCATTTTCTACTGGCTTGCGCATAAGAGATCATATTTAATTGAGTTGATACTAATACTAGACTATCAAAATATATTGAGCAACTTTGAAATCAAAGGGAAGAGAGAATTAATATAGAACATAATACCTCCTTTTACACCCTCTTCAGCCTCTAAGACAATATGTGACTTCTCTTTTGAGTTATTGCTTGTTAAGACAGACCTCCCAGATCCAGTTTTAAATAGTGAGGTAGCACCACCATCATCCAAAAAAGCTTCATCTGATGGAAGAGAAAGAAAAAAAAAACGTTTTTTTTTTTTGGTAAAAAAGGATACTCCATCCGTTCTTAAATTGTTGTCATCATTGACTTTTTTATTCAACTTTGACCATTCGTCTTATTCAAAATATTATTTTAAATATGTAAAATTTTAAGTTATACTTAAATTTCCTTTGATAATAAAACAAACTATGTCAACATGTATGATATAATTTAAATTTTTTTGAATAAGACGAATGGTCAAAATTCACTAAAAACAATTTAAGAACGGAGGGAGTATGCCTAATTCTGATTCACAACCAGTTGACTAAAAGTGCATACCAATTACATAATGGTGATATGGGATCTTTTAAGTGAGACATACCTTCCAATTCTTTTGCAATATTCCTTGGCTCCAGAATCGCACTAGCCCTTTTAATTGAGCTCTTACTTACTGCAACTACCCTCCCTGACCCAGTTTGGAACATCGGCAAGTGATCAACAACCTTGTTATTATTCTCTTCAATTGGAAAGAAAAGATTATCAGGTGAGAAACAAGTAAGATGTGCCAATATGTGTTTCTGTAATGTTGAAATTCGAATAGATAGTATATGCACAAAAGAGACAGGGTTTTACAGTGAACATGGAAAAAGCACATACCTTGCCATGAAGTATTTCCTTCTGGGGTGACAGTTCTATCATTCATAATCACACTACTACTCATCAAAACAGACTTCGGTGTTTCAGTTTGAAACGATAAAGCACAAACACTAGTATCTCCATTTCCTAAATCTCACAAGAAAAACATTATTGCCCCAGTACATTGTATAGTAAAGCAATAAACAAAACCTGTATGAGTGTTTTTACCACTTCGTTTAACATCTTCTCCCTCCAGAACTATCTTTGCCTTTTGAAATGAGCTCTGTTTCACAGCAACTGGCCTCCCTAGTCCTGTGTGGAAAACTGGGAGATGACAACTAGTATTCCGTTGTCCTTCACAAAGAAGTAACCACTTAAGCAACTTGATCAAATTTAAAGAACTACAAAGATAGATAGTCCAATCAATCTTACCAATAACTTGAGCACCTTCATCCATGATCACAGTGCTAGATCCCTCAATAGACCTTTCACCGATCAAGGAGGATCTTTCCCAACCATTTTGAAACATCAGACAATGATCAGGCCTACCAGAACCCTCTGCATTTCCTGAAAAGCAGGAATTGTGTCAAACACTAAAAAGGTGTCCATTTCGAAGTCAGTAGGGAAAAAAATGTTAAATAAAACAGTATAATACACAAGGTTACCCTCATTTATACTGTTTTCCTCTAGCACGGCCTTAGCTTTCTGAATAGATGTCATATTGACTGGTACAGCTCTCCCTGAACCAGTTTGGAACAATGGAACCTGTTCCATGCTATCCACACATCCTACATCTCCTGCAACAAGAGATAATTAACCAAAAAATAAGGCACATCTCAATTCTGGAATCATTCAGTAAAATATTTTGTAGGATACAGATGTTATTAGGATAAGCTGACCTTCATTTGCTATTGTTTGACCTTCTAGAACAGCCCTTGCCTTATCAATGGAGCCCCTGCTCACTGTGACAGATGTACCCAATCCAGTGCGGAAAATTGGCTGTCCGGCACCAGCAGTATTCTCATCGTTATCTAAAAAGAGCAATATCTCATTACTGATGACAAGTTTGCTCACACACAACATGAAATAAAATCCTAAATTACAGAGGCAACAAAACGGTTGTTCATGCACGAAATAATAAAGCACTTCCTACCTTCTAAAAGGGCCCTTGCCTTCTGAATTGAGGCCTCTCTGAGGGAGACCGTGTCTCCTGATCCAGTTTGGAAAATTGGCAACAAGCTATTTCCAAGCACACCACCTGAATTTTACGTTACACAATCTCAATACAGTACCACGAAATTTGGTTACCAAATTTCTGCACTTTGATCCCAACGGCTTTTGGCCCTGATTAATATAGAAAGCAAAATAAACACATGTCTGCTGGGGTTATCAGCTACCAATAGGCATATCCAAACCACAGTTTGGCTCAAAAAGTTTTCCAGCGCCCTCTGTCTAGTGTCTACCCAACTCTAGCCTACTCGAACAAATGTTTAACAAAACCAACAGCATGAGTTTATTTATTATTATTATTTTGCACTTTTCCCCTCTAGCTACAATATCCAAGGCTGCCCTCAGAAAGGAAAAAGGTAAAAGCATCTCTAACCTCTCAACGTGACATCCGTTGTTTTGCTTGGTTCAGCATCTGCGCAAGTATCATCGCTGAATGGTTGCTCTGAAATAGACAAACCCGTCAACCCAATACAAAAGGTGTGAAAAGGAAAGAGTAGATGGTGCCAATTCCATGCCATCAAACACCCAACAATATGCAACAATTTAACAGAATTGAATTGTGAATTAGCAATTGTGTGAAGGAGCTCTTACTCGCTTTGTTAGTAGGCTGCTGCTCCTCTCCCTCCTTTCCGACCAGCGCCCTTGCCCTCTTCATGGCCCTCTCGCTGACGGCCACTAAACTCCCCGACCCAGTGCAGATTAACACACCCTTCCCGGCATCCTCGGTCGCTCCAGCCACCGTATCACCCTCAAGCAGCTTGCTCCGCGCTGCAAATCCCATCAACAACCAGGACAGCCACTGCCCAGTTAGTGCTGTTGCCACTCAGGAAAAGCAACGATGGAACCCGACAGTCGATAGTGAGGCAACAAGCACAGAGAGGAGAGGCTGTACCTTCAACGAGGAGGTCGGCCATGGAGTAGACCCGCGATCCGCCGTTGCCGCCAGGACCTAGGGTTTTGACCGGGGCCACGAGGAGGAAAAGAGGATCAGCAGCTATAGCAAGCCATCCACGATCGATTCTAACACCAAGACAAGAGCAATCCACATATATCTAACCTTCGATTGGCGCGCCGCCGGGAGACGGAGGATCAGGCGGACCCGCCGCGGCGGCTGCCGGCGGCGGCGACGTCGAAGGCTCGTCGGGCGCCGGGATCCAGACGAGGGTGCCGTCGGGGTTGCCCCAGACCTGCCACTTGCGCGGCATCTCTCGCGGGAGGAGCGGAGCGGGAGCGGGGAGCGCCGACGCCGAGGCGGGGAGGACGGGGAATTTTTCGAAATGGGAAGCGGAGCCAGCGGGGAGGGAATGAACGAAATGGCCGTACGGGGCGGGAGCTTTTCGACGCCGTTCGATTCCTACCGCGTTCGCGCTCTTCGCGGTGGGTCGACGAGGTGTGTTGGGCCCGTTGCGACGGCCCTTTCGAAATTGGAGGAAAGGGGCCGAGTCACGCTGTGATGACGAGATCCTGGATGAGCACCGCGCGCCGCCGATGAGACGAGCGCATGACCGTCACACAGGCGCACCGCGTCTCGGGGCGTATCTGCCACGCCTCCTGCCCCTCCCACCTGTCCCGCGTGACGGCGTGGCTTCTCCCAAACTCCCACCTGTCCGCCGTGTGGACATCCTGGACCAAGAATGCCACAGCTCATGAGTTGAGAAAAGGAAATTCAAGGCGTCGCACAAGCATGTTAGACTGACTCCAATAAAACTAGGTATTAGAGGCAAACCTGATATGCCTCTCGAACCGCTACTGCGCATGAGAAAATCGTCTTCAAGATAGGTAAATACGAAGTTTTGGCTTTGAGCACAAAAACGATGTAAAAATATATTTTCTCTCTCTTTAAATGCATCTTAAAAGTAACCAATAACCGAGAGCTGGATCATTTCAAGAGCCGTACTGTGATGTTATCCTTTCCGGCGAGCGTGGCTAATTCTGCGACTGCGTCACTTCTTGGTATCCCTTTGCCGCATGGCTCACCGCCACGCCGCTGCCGGCATGCCCCACCCCCACCACTGAGCACCACCATCTCGCACGGGGCAACACACACACACTCTCTCTCTCTCATTCACCATTGCTACTAGCACCACAAGTAGAGCCGGAAGAGGAGCACGAGGCGGCTTGCAACGCGGGGCGTGCGGCTCGCCAGCATACGGGATAAGCTACGATGGACGCAGCATGGGGCGAGCGACGGGCAGTTGGTGGCGTGAGGGGACGCAGGATGAGCGGCAACGACGTGTGATGCGAGCAGCCGTGGCATTGGCGTAGGACGAGCGGCTCGACGACACGCGGGACGACCAACTTGCAGGGTGTTGGGAGAGCGGTGGGAGGCCTCACAGGGACGAGCGGCAATTACGAAAAATACAATCTCTGTTGAAGATATTACTGAATGTCTGCCGTTTTTTTATTGTATATGTGAGGTAAATCTCGATTTATCTCTCAAAACAGTCTCTCATTGTTGGAGTAAGTCTTAGTCTCATAAGAACATTGCCAATTATGACTGATTAAACTAATGTATTTACAACTAACATCCTTTTATAGTATGGCTCGACGTATCCTCGTCACTAGTGCTTTGAACGTTACAAATTATAACTAATTAAACTAATATATTTACAACTAACGTCCTTTTGTAGCATGGCTCGATGTCACTAGCGTTTTGTTGTATTATGATAAGAGATTATGATGATGATGTATTCATACAGACAAAAAGAGATGTTCGTAGCTAACTAGATAAATGTTTGATTTCAACTGTATTAATGTAAATGTAAACAGAATGCCAATGATACAAAATAAAAGGAATGGTGGTGAAATATACTCTATTTGGTTCAAACGCAGTTTTCAAAACCAACATAAACCTTCCACCAGCAACGTAGCTAGTGGCAAGACCGGGAGATCTATGATTTTCATTTGGCATGTGTGGTTTATCATTTATTTGTTTATACACTAGAGTCAGGAGGTACGTGTGTGTATGAGTAATTATTTGATTGACAGATGAGCTAATTAGACAAGGTGGTATCATAGCATAGAGATAATAGTGGGAGAAGATATTTGGATTTGAGTGAGCATGGTTTCAACTCACATGGCTGTTTATTTTGTTTGGGTGAACTTTTTCCGGAAACAAATCAGCATTTTCAAGTCCCAAAACTTCAAACGTTTCCAAATTCGTCACTTTTGCATGAGTTTTCGTGTAACAATACACAATATGTAAGGCGACACCCCGCTTCAACCCGACCGCGCATTGTCGGCGGCAGCACATCCAAAGTTCGTTACACTGACACGGCGTTCCGAAGGAGAAGACTGGAAGAGCTCGTGGTCGTGGTACACTGTCACGAGAGCGCGTACCCACATCGGTTCGGGCCGGTGGGTGTAAACGCTCCCGCGGTGTTGACAGTTGACCCAATGACCCGCGCCTGCCAGGTTAGCCGCACCGCGCGCTGGCTGGCGTCCACGTCAAAACCGAAGCGGGCGGCGGCAGCGTCAGAGGTGGGAGGGAGGGGACACCGACACCTGCCGCGTCGCAAGGCGGCGCGCGAGGTGTGTGGGGGGAGATCCGGGCGGCCGCGCCGGCCGTAGAAGATCTGGCTTGGCGCCCAGAGAAGGGACAAGGAGGGCGCCACCGCCAAAGCGAGGAGGGGAGCGACCAGTTGGAGGAAATCTAGGGAGGAGGGGGGAGACGAGAGGCAGGAGATCTCTCTGTCTCTCTTCTCGCTCCATGGAGCGGGTGGAGATGCAGGGAGGGGACTCCTCCGCTGGCCAACTCAGGTGAGCTGCTTGCTTCTTCATCTTTCTCTCTCGATGCTCTTGCTCCTCTCGTGCGGAGCTAGCTGGTGAGCATTGACCGCGCCGTGTGGCGGTGGAGCTGCTGGACATTGAGCGCTTGAATCCGATGCGTGTCTCCCGAGCTTGTAGCTGGGTGTTAGGGAGTGTCCGTGTCCATCTCGCCGTGGCGGTGGATTAGGCGAGCCAAATTGCTTCAGCCTTCTCCAGTTCTCCGCGTCCGTGCGTCCGCAGATGATGTTCTGCCCCGCGGTCGTGATTCTTCTCCTCTCTCTCTCCAAAGATTAAAGTTTTTGGTCTTCCATGCGTCTCGGTGGGGAATTGGAGTTGGATGAGTTTCGAACACCCAGTTTGGAAGTGTCCAGCTGGGTGAGAGTTCTTGGAACTGATTGTGCAGTAGCTTGGTGTGTTCTTGGCGGTGTGCACCGATTGTTTTACTTGGTTTGTGTTGTGCTTATATGTGGCTAGTTTTCCATTGTTGCTGCTCTGTTGGAATAAAAGAGCAGTCCCTTTTTCCTTCCTTTGAATTTTAGATATGATGTTTGGACTTCGTTTTAAAGTTTTGGTTTGTGAAAGCGAATTGCCTTGTTGTGTCAGGAAGAAGAGGATGCGAAGGAAAAGCACTGGCCCTGACTCCATTGCTGAGACAATCAAGCGGTGGAAGGAGCACAACCAGAAGGCCAAGGAGGAGTTAGGGGCCAGGAAAGCTCCCGCCAAGGGTTCCAAGAAAGGGTGCATGGCTGGGAAAGGAGGTCCTGAGAATGGGAATTGTGCTTACCGCGGCGTAAGGCAGCGGACGTGGGGCAAATGGGTGGCTGAGATCCGTGAGCCCAACCGCGGCAGGCGCCTATGGCTGGGCTCATTCCCTACTGCTTTGGAGGCTGCTCATGCATACGATGAGGCCGCGAAGGCGATGTATGGTCCCATGGCACGTGTCAACTTTTCGGATAGTTCTGCTGATGCAAACTCAGGTTGCACGTCAGCGCTTTCATTGCTGGCGTCTAACATACCACCAGCTGCCCAACGGTCCGATGACAAGGATGAGGTGGAGTCTGTGGACACTGAGGTGCATGAGGTGAAAATGGAAGTGAATGATGACTTGAGAAGCGTCCACGTGGAGCGTAAGACCCTGGAGGTTTTCCAATCTGAGGAGACTGTTTTGCGCAAAGAAGGGGATGTAAGTTATGATTACTTCCATGTTGAAGATGTTCTTGAGATGATAATTATAGAATTGAATGCTGCTAAAAAAATTGAAGTACATGAAGAATACCAAGATGGAGATGATGGGTTTAGTCTCTTCTCGTATTAGAGGTGTGTTCACGAGGAGCTGTAGGAATAACTTCATTGTAGCTGTTAGGAAACGCTTCAGCCTGAAGCTTTGTAGTCTTTGTGTTTTTCTCCTTACTGAGACATAGCTCTATACTATAAGCCAACCGGTACAAGAAGTTGTCCTGTTTGTTGAGTTTCTGTACTATAGTAGAAAATGAATCCATGTTTAATGAGTTCTCTTAATTGTTGATATTGTACATTTTGCTCGTTGAACTCAAGTTAGCTCCACAAAAGGAGTGGTGAGTACCCAGATAAGACTCTGAGTGTTGCATAAAATTGCTCAAATAAGCATATGAGAAAATGATTTCTGTGTAAGGACACATTTAATTACAACAGAATAATATTGTACCATAGACATGCATATGGGTCACATTTTGCTATACTTTCATTCAGAGTACAATTGCTTATGAAAACTTTGTTAGGGGAAGCTGCAGGCATTCTCTGAATTCAAGCCACCTTGTTTCGCTGTGAAAGGTTCTTTGTTTGTTAGGCCAGTAGGTTAGCCAAATCCAGCCTCGGATCTCCCAGTCCATTGTCTTCCCTAATGTTGCACCACAGATCTTCCACCAGACACTGTCTCCATACTCATCACGTGCAAATATGACACCCCCCTGCTTAGTGAAGGGGCGGTATACAGTTGAGTACCTGTCACGGAACCAGGCCCTTGGCTGAAGCAGTGAAAGCTTGGAAGGTTTTGAAGAATAAACCTCTCTTCCATTTACACCATCATGGAGAAACCAGTTCAAGGTTGCAGTGTTACCATGCACAGATTGTTCAAATTTCCAGGGCTTCATGGCCAGTGTAAGGCTTTCAGTAACTGAAGCCTTAAGACCAAATGAGTTTGGTGGATCAAATGAACCCTCAAAGCCCGTCTCAAGACCAAACTCATGTGTGGGGTTGTCATTGGACTTGCCAACTGAAACAGACAGTACATCAGATTGTTGCATAGGTGTGATTTGCAGCATGACACGTGAAGGAAAATGCTTCTCCTCAGAACCATATCCGCGTTCTGCCATGAGAGTCTCAGAGACCAAAGAGTCCACATCACACCTGAGATGGATACCAAAGGTAAGTGCTTTTGTTTGGGTAGTTTGTGCATATATATATTTAAAAGAAGTGCTTTCTGTCCTTAATAGTAACCTGTGACATAGACCTCTTTTTAGATTACAGTATATTTGTTAACACTTCTGATACAGGCTAGCCAAACAAGAGTTGTACTCTCTTAAGAGCTGTATTAAACATAAGTAAAATGATGTGAATATATGCAAGATTGGTTGCTCAAGGTCAATTTAACCTAACTGTATGCATCAACCAAATTTTCAGTCATCCAGGATCTTATTTGCTAGCTAAATTTTTAGCTTTGATGTGAACTTATGTATGTATGCTATAGGGGTTACCACAAAAGGATAATTGACTTTATATTAAAAATCATTTGTCATACCTCTGGAAAAGAACGAAAATTGGTTCCTGAGTTACTAATTTATTTAGCTGATTCATCTAAGAAAGGTAATCAAATCCTTATATTTCACTGACCTTATGTTATCAACCTTCACCTCAACATCAATCCAGTTATCCCTTCTGACTGTTCTATAAGCTAGTTGAATGACACATTCGAGTTGCTGATAAATGAGTGAGAAGAGAAGGCGCTCATCCTGTGTTGTTTCTGCAGGTTCTTCCTTGCCCATGGATATGACTGGGCAGTACAGCTGCACCTTCCAGAGCCCACTTGCTGAGAGAGCATATGAGAATAGTGGAGATGGAACCCCAAATGAGTTGTTTGAAGATCGCAGCTCAACGATCCAATTAGTTACTGCAAGATTCATTATCTGCATCCATTGGTCCTCAAGGTTTGCCCCGAGCATTTTAACGAGGCTCTTTGCAGCATCTTTGCACTTTGAACTAGTAAGTTGGATTCTCAGTGAATCTAAACACCCAGGACGGAGATCACGAGGAGACTCGTAGATGCAAATTAGGAAGGACAGAGACAAGAAAGCTATGTTGAACACATCCTTGAAGTTTCCATGAGGCTGTGCTCCAGGAAAATGGAAGGATGACTTCTTATCAGGTCCATACCTCAGCACTGAGTTGACAATGTCAACAAACATCTGTATCAAATCTTGTTCGGCCAGAGTTTGCTGTGACTTCGTTTTCAGGTAGATTGGTTTTGATGCCCACAGAGAAAGGGGCACATGGTAGTTTGCAAAGATGGAGAAGGTGACATAGGAAGGCTGTGGAGTGGGAGGGGTCTTTACAATCGAGAGATTCATGGATGGTTGTGATGATGTCGATGCAGACGGTGTGGTGCAAATACAAAGGGACATGGCACTGGTGTGCCACTGGGAGAATTGAGGGAGGCTGGTGATCCAACCCCATGCATCAGGAGCGAAGTTGTAGGCCATTGTTGTGGTGTTTGAAACTTTGGTGTGGATTGATGAGGGTAATAGGTGGGCTTTATATAAAGGATAAAAGCAACTGTTGTGTGGATAAAATTTCGGTTGTCCATGATTGAGTCCAGTAAGGCCTGGCAAAATTTAGGGTAAAGCAGATTCTCTGTTGGAAAAATGGTGTCTGGTTTGAAGAATTTGTGGTGTCAATTAGACATTGAGGAATCGATGAATCGTGCATCATTTTTCAAACTCAAGTTGGTGGCTTGTGCTGTAACGAAGGGACCAGTGTTTGAAGAAGTTAGGAAAGTGTGATAGTTAGCAGAAAAGCTACGGTGGATCCTGGATGATTGGTTGCAGTTAGAACCAATGACACGAAGGCACTGGTTTGCGTCCAAAATTATGGGGCTGAACCGTGAAGTTCTGGGCTTAGAATGGATGGTAGTCTTGTCTGTGAAACTTGTGCTGCTCATGGTAGCGGGAAGCTGGGAACCCGAGAATCCTTTTTGCTCTCTTCATGTCGTGAGGTTTCAGAATTTATCAACATCAGTCGCGTGTCGTTTGCCCTCATCCAGTCCGATGGAGGATAATAACTGCCCAGTTGGTCCTCCTAGTGTCTCTTCCTTTTATGTACTTCCTGTCATAGCTAACACGTGGCAGCGATAAATCATATTTATACCTGTACAAAGATGTCCAAACTACAATCGCAGACGCTCAATCGTAATTCCATCTCAATGCACGATAACAAGAGCATCTTTGGAGTGAATCCTCGATTGATCAGGTTTGGCCAATCTTCTGAAATCTCGCATAAGAAATATGTTCGGAGTGGCAAGGCATCTTCGCACCTATGATAGGCAGTTTGGCAGGCTAATAGCCCAAGAGTTAGGACTATATTCCTTACTTAGCAGCGTCCCAAAGTCCAGATTCCTCAACAACAGGAAAGCGTAGGTTCAGTGGTTTACCAGAACCATAAGGGAAAAAAATAAGTAGTTACAACTATTATTATTGTAACGGGCTCCCAGATTGAGCAATCAGAGCCAACTAGACTCGCAGTCAGCATGATGTGATTCATCAATTAAAGGGCAAGATAGGAAGCTTCAAAATTGATAAACTCAGAGCAACTCATGCTGCAAAGAACTCGAGCATGTACATTCGATCATGCAAATCCTGAACCATTCAATTTGCTCCCGAACCATCTATATCTTATCGCCTACCAGGTATAGTTTCTCAAAACTGGCAAAGGAAACAAAAAAACCGTCAGAACATGTAACAGAACATGATGCGAGTGACCTCAGCTGCGGTTGGCGTTAACCCTGTCAGCTTGAAACCTGTTGGTTCTGAAAGATGCACCAAAAAGGCTATGGCTGGTTTTGTACACAGCAGCTCATACGATATGCTAAAGCGGTAACTGTTTAGAGAAGAAGGTACACTCAGACCGAGGTGATGCCCTGCACTTCCAAAAAGGCTATGGCTGTTTTTGTACACAGCAGCCCATACGATTTGCTAAAACGGTAACTGTTTAGAGAAGAAGGTACACTCAGACCGAGGTGATGCCCTGCACTTCCAAAGCCCACAAATCCATAAAAATTAGATGTGAGATTTGCACTTCTGTCAAATGGCAATAGCACAGGCAAAGGCCCTCCTCCCTATCGCCTCACAACTAGAGATTGACCAGCCTTGGCGCTCATTGTAAACTTCCACCTGCAAAACAGCAAAGAAATTCAAGCTTCAACAAAGGCAAATAAAGAAAAATGTTGGAAGAGTAAGACAAGACGGACTTACAGTGTTGATTGTTTCTCCAGCATCATTGAGACCACCAATGAGGTACAAATTGTCGTTCATAGTAGCTGCACATGAATATCCTCTTGCAATGCTAAACGGGCTCCCTATCCTCCAGGAATTCGCACGCGCATCATAGATTTCCACAGTTGAAGTAAGATTGTTTCCATCATGACCTCCCACAGCATATCTGAACAGAACCTACCATGTTCAGTGTACACAAACACATACACAGATGGGAAGGGAAGGAGGATGGAGACTCACATGGCTTCTCCCAAGAGGGCTACAGAGTGGGATCCTCTTTTTGATGTCATACTTGGAAGCAGGGTCCAGAAACCTTCCCTTGGATCGTACCTTTCTGCTGATCTGTTATTACAAATCCAATTCAGTAGGCAAATACAGAATGTTTTTTTAAGTCTCAGTGCCAAAGCATGGATAGGATGGTGAGGGGTCATAACTGTAAGTACGTGTTGCCATCATAACCACCAGTTACATAGAGAGCACCATTTAACTCAACTGCCGCAGGGGCAAACTGCTGGAAAAAATGAGATCAGAAGAATGAATGTAAGTGGGAACATCAAACCGTTGAAGGTAAACCAGAGAAATGAATGGATCGATGTTGCACAGTATGATGAAGTCCTTACTCTACAGAACGCAAAATCTCATGGAAAATCCATGACAAGGTTTCCATTTATTTCCAACAAATTTTTTGACATGCATTGCAATAATTTGTTATCCAATAGTTTGGTATATCCTGGATTTGAAAATTTTATGATCGATGATTTTCCAAAAAAAAACAAGTAAATAAAATTAGACATATCCAAGTAACATTAGTTTCCTGGCATACACCTCACCTATCTAATGCTCAAAGAGTTATCTCAGAATGAACACTACCCTAACTATTTATGATGATTAACTGAGGAACTATTGCCACAGCACCATTATTATTTAGTAAGAAATGAAGAACATATTATTGATCTAGAAGTGTTAAATATAGAGGTCAAACAACTTCTCTTTGCAACATTTTATTTCTGCTCTAACTTACGGATTCTGAACCTTATGAAATGTCACACAGGGAAAACAAAATAGGCTGGTGTTGGAACCCCTGAATCATATTATATGGAAAGATAAAAAATTTCTACCGAAAAGCAAACAATATAACTGTCAATAGGGAATGTGAGACGTACACATTGCCGCATTGACAGACTATTTATCCATCTCCCAAGTGTTGGATCAAACATCTCAACTTCTGAGAAAACTGTAGACCCATCTCCCCCACCAATAGCAAATATTTTATCATTCAATGTAGCTCCAGCTAGGCTTCCTTTCTCATGTTTCAAGCGGGGGCATGTTTTCCACTCATTCTCTCCCCTGCTATAGCATTCCACTTCAATAGAAAAGATGCAGATCGTCAACAGTCAACACCTTGGAACTTACATAGAGAACTTGATTGTGTTAACCTTAGAATATTTACCTGTGTGATACCATGAACTTCCATCGCCACCACCAAAAACATAGATCTGATCCTTCAATGCAGCAACAAATGCATATGCACGGACAGAGCTCATTGGCCTTAGAGGCATTAGTCTGTCTGTTGTAGGGCAAAAGGTTTCAAGTGATGATAAGCAGAGACCACCCCTGTAGCCACCAATGAGGAATATATGTGGCCCTTCTATGTCACTGTGTGGTTTCCCAATGAGTGGTGCAGACGAGTTAGAAGTCGATTGCAGTTTCTCCATCTGGTTTTCCAGTTGTTGAACTCTTCTTCTTGTGTCCTTTACTGTTTCCCTCAGAAACAGTATTTCTTTATCTGATTCAACCTAGAACACAAAAGAAAAACAATGAGGAGAAATTTTGCAAACAGACCATTCATTGAAAACAAATAACTTAACATCAAGCACGTCTAACACTAATCATAACATATATGGCTCCACATATTTGAAATCTGAATAGCCAAGGACATGACCAATTCATAACTGAAGTCACTGATGAAAGTAGCTTCATTTATGTACACTCTATCTCCAGTGGGTAATGATACTATTGATTATTACACTTAGAAACAGGAACGGAGACAAGTACCAGTTTTTTCTCCACTGCTTCAGTCCTCCTGGATAACTTATCAATGATATGAAGCAGCTACAGACAATGAAACATATATTAAATAGTAATGCATAATTGCTGTTAACAATTTGTTCAAAAAAGGGAGATGATGTGGAAAAAATGAAGTCAACAGGTAAGCAATAGAATCAAATAGCTTAAAGTACCTCAGCATTTCCATAGCATTTCCCTAATAATGTGAGGCTTTTAATAGATGTGTCACTCTTTAAGGTAGACTCGGATAAATTTGTTGGTAGGGTAATACCAGGTTGTGTTTCTTGAAATATAGATTTATTTGAGGCAGAATCAATGATATTCTCAGAGGATTGGGCCATTTTATGTTGTGAGACAAGCAGCTCTTGCAATTTCTGCCTAACAGCCATTGTCTCAGATTGTTCTTCATGCACTGTATCGATGCCATCACTAAAATCTTCTGTTCTTTTCTCAGTTGCAGCATCATCCAAATCATCCCAGTTAGAAGACTCCTCATCAAGTTTGCTCTTTGACGTTCTACTTCCGCTAGCATATTCACTATCAGGATCAACCAACTTACAAGCATCCATACATTGTGAATCAGAAGGAACAACACATTGATTGAAATCCTTTGAACATGACTCATACTTCACTCGACCAGGAACAAGATGTGCTTTTGCTGTTGGAGGTTGCAGGGACCGGAAATAACTTGATTTGTTTGGAACATCATGAACTTGAGCAGGCTTAAACAAAGATATTAAAGCCCTTGTTTGTGAATGGTCCAGCTCAAAGTAGAAGTGTCGAAATTTATGATAATTGCCACTGATCACACTTTTGAATTGAGCCTCTGAAACCGGAAGACATTGCGCCCTGGTAGAGATGCGGACCTTAAGAATGCAACAAGTCTCAAAAGTCAGTCAGTTATATGAATTTAACCAGATTAACCATGCATTAAGGATGTTATTGGATATTGGATAGTACCTGTGCAGGAAATTGTGTCTTAATTCTACCATCATCACTCCAAGCAAACTGATCAATGTTAAGCTGGCCAGCACATGCAGCCTCAAAAATTCCGTGCATTTTTCGGTTACTATAATTGAACAGGAATAGAGGCATGCCAGGTTTAACATTCTTCACATATGCGAAATGCCCTGACGGTAAACCTATCGAACAAAAGAAAGTAAGACAATCATTCCCATTACGCACAATGTGGAACAAAATGCTGATGTATAAGACCATGTTCCAAAAACAAGCATTTATGCAATGGCAGTTGTATGTATTTACAGGATAATGATTTATACAAAGTAATGGTGCAACAAATAATAAAGTTCAGTGGACAAATTTACTGACCAAAAAGCTGCTTAGAGAGGCATTCACTGATCGTGTTGTGTTTGCAGCCAAAAATCACTCCTCCTAGCTGATCTTCACCGAGATAACGTGCAGCAATAGAATGGTCCCCATAATGTGCACTGGAATTATTTTGTGTCGCAGGATTGAAACTCTCAGTCTTCCTTCCAGTACCCATTCTTTAAAATATCATCAACAAAGAATAAAAATTGCAAACGTTAATATACAGTGTGCTGGACGGCTGGATCAACAAACTCGATACACAGATAACTTATCACAAGTAGAAACACAATGCAATAGCGGATCGGCCTATGGCCCAGTGGTGAAGACGCATGGGCGTGTCCTAGCTGACGGGGGTTCGATCCCCCGTCTCACACCTGCCTCCTGAAGGCTGCGCCATGGTGGTGTTTCTCCAAAAAAAAAACAATGTAACACAGATTACAGAAATTGTAATGAATAAGGCAGTAACATAGACGCCCATTCTTTCACAAAATTTGAAAACTAAACAAGGTACGATTATTATATATGCAGGTGGGCTTGAAGGACAAAATTCTGTACATTCTGTGGTGCAACATTGGATCAACACCAGGAATAACAAAAGCAAAAGTAATCACAGTAAAAATATCAGCACCAAAATTTCTACCAATTGGTCTCAATATAAGCCTCAGCATCAGGTGATCTTTCTAGCAATCCACCATATTCACTTCAGCACGGAGCAAAATAATCGTGAAATAATGATAGCAGCAAGGCCCTCAAATGATCAAGTCTAGGACACTCGTGTGCTCTGCTACAACAGAATAGTACAAAATTGTCTAAACCCTTTACCCATGTCAGTAATCACAACACAACTCTCGTACCTTGCTGTAATCAAAATTCAAAATCCAACAATGAAAAAAAAAATCTTGCCCCCCAAATCCGAAGCTCAATGAATTCAAATCCCATCAATCCCAAATCGCAATGCTCTGCTTCAAGTGTTCAAACTGAAAGCGATTCCCCATTACCGGAACTGCAGACCTGAATAATCGCTAAAATGGCCCACAAACTTCCATGCTCGTGGCAGCGGTCACTCACCAACAGCATCAAAACGAGAGAAAATACAGAAGAAAATGACGAACACCTCGCACCGAATCGCAGTTTCGCGCTAAGCAAGCCCGCACACTTGAAAAATAGCCCCCAAATTTCGAAACCAGTTGAATCCGCCCCACCCCAAGCTTGCACATTCCAGTTCCCAGCTCATCAAACCCTAGAACCTAAAAAACGCGAACAGAGCCGCATTACCCGCTCGCTGCTCCAAGGAATCGCCCCTTCAACCAGCGGATAATCCTCCCTGCCCACAAAACCCCTCCTAAAACCCCACCAAAACAGGGGGGAACGAGCACCAATCGCCACCAAATCGAGGCGCGGAGCGTCGGGGATGGATCCTTACTTGCTAGGTCGGAAGGAATCGGCGGTGTTGATCACAGGTTGTCGCCGGAGCCGCCGCCAAACTCGATCGCCTCGCCCGTGCGCGGCAGCGGCGGGTCAGGCCAGCAACCATCAGTTGCGGCGTGCGACCGTGTGGGTTTGGGTGTGCGGAGCACGTGCCACGGAGCGAGATGGAATTGGGCTCGCCCAGCGAACGTGCCCGATTGAGCCGGAATGTCGGAGGCAAGTTCTGGTGGGCACATTGCGCGAACGGGGGACGGGTAAGGTGGCCTGAAAAATCGCGTGGCCTGATTAGTGCTGTTCAAACGGGCTGTCCGGTATGACCCGATCTAAGCACAAAATAATCCAGCCCATTTAATTTTAGACTGTGCCGTACCAGCCCATGTGTCTGGGCGTCGGCCCACGGCACGATATAGAAATGAGTACTCGTGTCAGGCCAGCCCATTAGGCCTGTTAGCCCGTTAAGCCAATTAAGTCCGAAATTAAACTTCTTGAAAAAAGGCAAAAAAAAAAAAAAATCCAGCATCAAGGCCGTCGGTGACGCCGTGCCCCCATGCCCGGAGCACCAACTCGGTGACGTTGCGCCCTCACGTCCGTGTTGGTGCTGGGGCTCGTCCATGAGCACGGCATTGGCGTCGTCAAGCTTGGTGCTATCAACAGGCGGCGAATCTGATCGGAGAAGTAATGGGGAGGGAGAGTTGCGGCGCAGGGGAGCAGCTCCAACGGAAGCGGCCATGAGGCGCGTGGGGGGAGCAGCTCCAACGGCTGCGACGACATCAACGCGAGAGAGCAACTCCGACGACAGTCGAAGCGGGCGGGGATGAGGAGTGTGAAGATGCATCTAGAATTCCCTAGTGGGTCTTAGTGTACGATGATAAAAAATTAAAAGTGTGCTAACTTGTTTGTGAAGTAGATGTGCAGATAATCAAAATTATTATATAATCTCACATTTGCAAGATGTTGTTTCTTCCCGAAAAGAAATGAAAGGATATGGACTCAAAAGCACTTCAATGATTAGTTCTTTTACTTATTTTGAGGCATAGGTATGTCAAACTATAAAGGGGGGTAAAACAAACTTGCTAAGAAGGGAAATGTATGTGCTCAAGCCTTCAAAAAGATTTATGAGAAGTAAAGGCAACAAAACCCTAGAACCAGTCTTTTTCTGAGCCAAACAAAGAGTGATGAAAGTTCCGTGAGCTCTCTTATGAAAGTTCCGTGAGCGTCGGTTCCCACTTTCTGTCTTCTCGAGGGTGACGGAAGTTCCGTCAGACTCGGGTTCCTACTTGCTGCCTTCCCGAGAGTGACGGAAGTTCCGTCACTCATTGACGGAAGTTCCGTCACCAGAATCTCCGTGGCTCTCACGGAAGTTCTGCGAGCTCTGTTCTTGTCAAATCGAGAGTGATGAAAGTTCCGTCACAGCATCTGGCTTCTAACCTAGGCTCATGCAACAACTAAATTTGAAATGACGGAAGTTCCATGGGTAACCACGGAAGTTCCGTCAGACCCAGAAAACAGCATAACGACTAGTTTTTGGAGAGCCTCTATTTATAGCTCACCCCTTCCTCTGTGGGAAGGGTTGGATTCCTTACCATTTTACACACTCTTCAGCTAGAGCTCTCCCCTCTCACTCCTAGGCTTGTTCTTGAGATTCAAATCCAAGTGAGAGAGATCGAACCATAAAAACATTGAATCCATCCATTCAAAAGCTTGAGCATATCTTTCCCTCCCCATCAAGATTTGATTTGCTTGTTACTCTTGGAGACTTGGTCTCCTAGACGGCTAGGCGTCGCCCTTGAGCTTCCAACTTCGTGTGGTGAGTCGGGGACATTTGTGAGGTGTGATTCTCCTTTGGAGGAAAAAAATCAAATGGAGAAAGAAATCCGAGCACGATCTTTGTGATTGCTTGGCGGGGTAAAGGGTTGGGAGAGACCCGACCACTTTGTGTGGCTCCTCAACAAGGACGTAGGAACTACTTTGTGTGGTTGCCGAACCTCGGGTTAATTCTTGTGTCTCTCTTTACATTCCCGCTTTTATATTTGTGCTTGCTTATTTCTTTCATACTATTATGCTTGTATCACTTGTTATTTGTGTGGGTAGTTATTCAATCAAGAACTCTAGGTTTACATTGCATTAGCTTCACTTCTATCAAGTTGATATTTCCTTCTCCTTGTTATCCACGTTAAATTCATTGTTTAGAGGAAGGGTAGTGAGAAGTTCTGTCACTTGACAGAACTTCCGTGGTGACGGAAGTTTCGTCATTACTGACGGAAGTTCTGTCAGTCCTGTTTATTTGATAAATATTTAGTGCTTTTTCAGGATTATTTTTAGATTACCTATTCACCCCCCTCTAGGCAACTTTCAATTGGTATCAGAGTCGGAATCTTCTACAACGCTTGAAAGCTTGAAAATTAAAAGATGTCAAAGCCGGAAGAAGGTGACAAACCTTAAGATCTTACTTCAACATGTAAGGGAAATAAGCTGCACACATCCATCCCCTTAATTATGCTGATATGGCAAATATCCATAAAAGTGGAAGTAAAAGATTACCTTACTTTGAAGGCAAGGATTTTAGTTGGTACAAGCATCGCATGAAGATGTATCTCATGTCAATTGGTCCACCAATTGGGAAAATTGTGAAGAAAGGATACACCTTGGAAGACAAGGACAATCCTACAACTATGGATCAACTCAACATATATCGCAATGCTCAAGCGGTGTCGGTCATTCTCTCTTTCTTGAATCCTAAGGAATATTCAAGAGTTGCCGGAATTGAGAATGCCCGAAAAATGTGGAAGAAGATTATATATGCCCATGAGGAAGTGGATGTTGTGAAGAAGTCCAAACTTCAAGTTCTCAAGAATCAATTCAACTTCTTCATGATGAATAAGGGAGAAGAGTCTCAACAAACTCATGATAGGCTCATGGACATTGTAAATGAGATAAAATCCTATGGAGACAACATCAAAGATGAGGAAGTCAATTATAAGCTCCTCATGACTCTTAGATGTGAAATCCAACACTTTGCGCCATCATTGAAGAGAAGGATGGGTTTGAGAGCTTTACAACGGATGAAGTCACTGAAAGAATAAATGCCCATAAAAGTCGTGATAATGAGGACAAGAGAGTGAACGTGCTCATAGGAGATGAGAGCACAAGTAAGAAGGACTTGGCGCTCAAAGCCAAGAAGACTCAAGATGATGATGATGAAGAGAATGATGTTGAAGAAGAAGATGATGAAGAATTTGTCTTATTTGTCAAGAAATTTGGCAAATACATGATTAAGAATGGTTTCACCAAAAGAAGCTTTGACAAGGCAAAAGCTAGAAAAACACATAGAAGATGCTATGAGTGTCATGAACAAGGACACATGATTGCCGATTGTCCAAGATTAAATGGCAAGGGCAAGAAAAATGAAAGGTACAACAACAAGACCAAGTCCAACAAGAAGCCATACAACAAGGGACATGCTTACATTGGCTAAGAGTACATGTCCGATGATGATGAAGAAGATGATGAGGGTGGCATTGCTAACATTACCATTGGTCTATCTCCGGCCAAAAAGTCACTCTTCAACAATCTCACCAATGATGAAGATGATGCCCCTCGATGCTTCATGTCCAAGGAAAGCAAGGTAGCTCCTCACACTGATTTGAATCCCTCTTATTATAGTGATGAAGAGGAGGACTTGGTCTCCTCTATGTATGAAATGGTGAAAATGCTAGATAAGCTACAAAGGGAGTTGGACAATCAAGAAAGAATCATTGAAAGACAAGAAGAGCTGCTTGATGAAGAAAGAAGCAAGAACCTTGAGCTCATCAAGCAAATTGAGCAAGAGAAAGAGAAGAACAAGGCTTTCACCAAGGACCTTACAAAGGTCAATGAGAAAAGTGAATCATGCACCTCAATGACCAAGAAGTATCAAGAACGGTGCAACTCCTTACAAGAGGAGAACAAGGCCTTAATAAAGACCATTGAAGATCTCAAGACAAACTCACGCTCATTGTTGAAGAAGCTTGAATTCTCTCAAGCTTCAACAAGCAAGGGTTGTGGAAGGTGCCACAACATTGATGTTAATATGATTGTCAAGCAAGATGCTATCATTGAGAAACTAACCAACCAAGTCAATGAGCTCAAGAAGAAAGCTCAAGTGGAGACTACAACAAAAATAGTTGGTGAGCCACGATCCTCTCATGACAAAAGAGGATTGGGGTACAACAAGAATGAATCCAAAAGATAGCACAATAAGAGAATCAACTTTGTGCAAGAGAACAAGGGAAAGCAAGTGGAACAAGAAAGCATCATCAAGCCCAAGAATGCTTCCCAAGTCAACAAGAACACCAAGAACTCCACCATATCCTTTGATGATTTTGATGCCTCTTATGTGCTAACCCGTAATGCTTATGGTAAAGTAGTTGCCAAGTTTGTTGGGCCATATGATGCAAGATGGAAATCTTGTGTGTGGGTGCCTAAAGTTCTTGTATCTAGTGTTAAGGGAGCCAAACCAACTTGGGTGCCTAAAACACGTGCTTAATTTCCTTTGTAGGAATACTCTTCAGGTAGTGCAATATGGATACTTGATAGTGGATGCTCAAATCATATGACCGGAGAGAGATCAATATTCTCCACACTTGATCATGACAATCTACCAAGTGGAGGTATATCATTTAGAAATGACAACAAGGAAAAGGTAATTGGTCGTGGACGGATTGGTGTCACCCATGACCTTTCAATTAGTAATGCTTATCTTGTAAATGGTCTAGAATACAACTTAATGTCCGTATCACAACTTTATGAAATGGGCTATAGTTGTCTCTTTGACGATGATGGTGTGACCGTCTTTAGGAAGAAAGATTCCTCAATAGCTTTCAAAGGGTATCTAGAGGACAAGGTCTATCTTGTTGATTTCATCAACAAAGAAGGATCTAACCTAAATACTTGTTTGGTCGCTAAAACTACCTTGGGTTGGCTATGGTATCGCCGGCTAGCTCATATTGGGATGAGAAATCTTTCTAAACTCTTAAAAGGTGGTCACATCATTGGACTAAAGGATGTTACTTTTGAGAAGGACAAAATATGTAGCGCATGTCAAGCCGGAAAGCAAGTGGGAGCGGCACATCCATCCAAGACAATGATGACAATGACAAGACCATTGGAAATGCTCCACATGGACCTATTTGGACCGGTCACCTACATAAGCATTGGCGGTAACAAATATGGCATTGTAATTGTTGATGATTATTCTCGTTTCACTTGGATATTTTTTTTGAAGGACAAAAGTGAAACACAAGGTATCCTAAAGAAGTTCTTGAGAAGAGCCCAAAATGAGTATGAAGTGAAGATCAAGAAGATAAGGAGTGACAATGGAACCGAGTTTAAGAACACACAAGTTGAAGAATATCTTGATGAAGAAGGCATCAAGCATGAATTCTTAGCTCCATACACTCCACAACAAAATGGGGTAGCCGAAAGGAAGAACCGTACACTCATAGAGATGGCAAGAACAATGCTTGATGAGTACAAGACACCGGACACCTTTTGGACCGAAGCCATCAACACCGCATGCCATGCATCAAATAGATTATATCTTCACAAGATCTTGAAGAAAACACCATATGAGCTTCTCACCGGTAACCTTCCAAATGTTTCATACTTTCGTGTCTTTGGGAGCAAATGTTTTATTCTTAACAAGAAACCTAAATCCTCTAAGTTTGCTCGTAAGACACATGAAGGTTTTCTCCTTGGATATGGAACTAACGTCTATGCATATCAAGTCTTTAACAAAGACACCGGTGTGGTTGAAATCACCCGGGATGTGCAATTTGATGAATCTAATGGCTCTCAAGTAGAGCAAGTTAATCCAATTGATGTAGGAGATGAAACTCTGTGTGATGCAATAAGGAATATGGCAATAGGATAAATAAAACCACAAGACCCAAACTCATGTCAAAATGAATCATCTTCTTCAAGACAAGATGATTCATCTCCACAAGAGCCACATGATGAACAAGATCGGTGGAGAGACCAAGTTCATGGTGACGATCATGGTTAAGGTAACAACCAAGATCAAGCTCAAGATGGTGGGGATAGAAACATTCAAGATGATATCACTCATGAAGAAGAAGATGCATCTAGGCCAATTCATCCACGGGTACAACAAAGCATTCAAATGGATCACCCTGTTGACAACATTCTAGGAGACATTCAAAAAGGGGTAACTACTAGATCTCGAATAGCTACATTTTGTCATCATTACTCGTTTGTTTCCTCTATGGAACCTCTTACAGTGGAACAAGCCCTTCAAGACTCGGATTGGGTGATGGCTATGCAAGAAGAGTTAAACAACTTTGAAAGAAACAAGGTGTGGTCGTTAGTAGAGAGACCCAAGCAAAATGTTGTAGGTATAAAATGGGTTTTCCTCAACAAGCAAGATGAGTATGGTGTGGTGGTGAGAAACAAGGCAAGACTTGTTGTAAAAGGCTACTCACAAGTAGAAGGTTTGGACTTTGGTGAAACTTATGCACCCATAGCTAGGCTTGAGTCAATTCGTATTTTACTTGCCTATGCTACTCACCATGGCTTTAAGCTTTTTCAAATGGATGTGAAAAGTGCATTTCTTAATGGCCGCATTCAAGAAGAGGTGTATGTACAACAACCTCCAGGGTTTGAAGATCCCAAGAAACCAAACCATGTGTACAAGCTTCACAAAGCTCTCTACGGCCTCAAGCAAGCTTCTAGAGTTTCGTATGAACACCTCAAGGGATACTTGATCAACAAAGGCTTCATAATTGGCAAGGTCGATCCTACTCTCTTCATAAGAAAAGTTGATGATGATCTATTTGTGTGCCAAATATATGTCGATGATATTATATTTGGCTTTACTAATCAATCTTTTTGTGATGAATTTGCCAAGATTATGACTAGGAAATTTGAAATGTCCATGATGGGGGAGTTGAAGTTCTTTCTAGATTTTCAAGTCAAGCAACTTGAAGAAGGAACATTCATAAATCAAACCAAGTACACTCAAGACATACTCAAGAAGTTTGACATGGAGAATGCTAAGCCTAACAAGACTCCCATGAAGACTAATGGACACCTTGGGCTAGATGTAAATGGTAAACCCATAGATCAAAAGGTATATCGCTCCATGATTGGCTCCTTGTTTTATCTTTGTGCATCTAGGCCCGATATCATGCTTAGTGTGTGCATGTGTGCAAGATTCTAAAGTGCTCCAAAGGAAAGTCACCTCGTGGCGATAAAAAGAATCTTAAGATATTTAGTTCACACCCCAAACTTAGAATTGTGGTATCCCAAGGGCTCTAAGTTCAAGTTAGTCGGTTATTCCGATGCCGACTACGCCAGATGTAAAGTGGATAGGAAAAGCACCTCCAGGATATGCCATTTCTTGGGTAGGTCCCTTGTGCCATGGTCATCCAAGAAACAAAATTCCGTTGCCCTATCCATGGTCGAAGCAGAGTATGTCGCAGCCGGAAGTTGTTCTGCACAACTACTTTGGATGCGACAAACTCTAAAGGACTTTGGATACACTATGACCAAAGTTCCACTCCTATGTGACAATGAGAGTGCCATCATGATTGCATATAACCCCATTGATCACAATAGAACCAAGCATATTGATATCCGGCACCACTTCTTGAGAGAGCATTCTATAAAGGGGGATATTGATATTAGCTATGTTAGAACCGACAAACAACTAGCCGATATTTTTACCAAACCCCTAGATGAGAAGCGGTTTTGTGAACTTAGGAGTGAACTAAATATTCTTGACTCATCCAACTTGGAGTAGAATCTTGTGCTTTGATTGGTGTATTGATCTTGCAAAATGTCTTGAAAGCAAAATCTTTTCAAAACTTCATATTGTCTTCCATTTCAAACAAAACTCTTTGATCGCTAGATCATATTGTCGACATTTGTGAATATAGTTTTGATTTTTGATTTGTTACTATTCACAAGTTGAGACAAGCTTTATACTCCTTATGCAACTTGTCCATAAGTTCAAACTTGTAGCAGGTTATGCCGTTTTCCAGAGACACGGAACTTCCATCACCCTCAAGGTATTCAAGTAAAAAGGCGTTTCTCTGGTTCCAAACCCTTTTGGGCTCAACCGAGAACGACGGAACTTCCGTGACCCATTCACAAAACTTCCGTCGTCCGTGAAAGTTCTGTGAAAACTTCCGTGACTCCCTCTTGTGCGCACGTCTCAACTTGAGCCTGATGAAACTTTCGTCGCCCATCGACGGAACTTCTGTCAGTCCCTGGTTAAGTCACCCGAGCCCCTCTCTCTTCTTTCTCCAACCGGTCATTCACTATTTTCTCTTTCTCTCTCTTCTCCTCAAACCCTAAGTGGTGATTTGTGGCAATTTGGAGGCCCAACCGGCGATTCCCTTGGATTTGGTGGAGATTCAACTCCTTCCCCATGGAAGTTCCGCGATCTCCATCAACTTTCTCCTCTCCATTGCCCTAGGCATGAGATTTGACCCCTAGATCTTGGTCCTTAGGTCAAATGTTCAAAATACTCTATAGTTTTACTTTGGCTTAGATAGAATAGTCACTCCATGCTTGTTCTACCTTCTATTATTAGCATTTTGACTCTTGCGGTAGGATTTAGGAGTTAGGACAAGTTTTAGGGCAAACTGCAAAATGACGAAAGTTCTGTGGAAACTTCCGTCACATCGTAACTTCCGTGATCCATCATGGAACTTCCATCACCTGTAGTTCAGTGCCTTCAATCTTCCTTACTTCTTCACTCTTACTTGTGACTCATTCCTAAACGGTCTATGTTCCTCATTTTCTGCCTCTTAGGTGTGTGTGATCATGGCCCGCACCAAGATTGCCTCCAATGATCCATTCATTTATGAGGAATCAAGTGAAGAGGAACAACAAGCTGAACCCGCTAAGTCCTCCTCCTCCTCCCACGAGGATCTAGTGCCCCTAGCCAAGAGAAGAAAAGCCGCGATTAAAAGAAGGATGAGAAAGGGAAGTAGTTCAGGTGCTCAAATAGTTTCAGTTGGTCAAGGAGGGGCTCTTCCTCCTACAAGGGCACTTGATAAAGGGAAGAAGTCAGCCAAAGAGACCAACCCCAATCCTCGCAAGGGCAAGTCCAAGAGCAATGAGCCATTGAACATTATGAGGGATCTTCGGGTACATGCTCCCGTCTATCCACCTCATCATGACTTTAAAGACTACAAAAAGGATGCAGAGGACTTGAATGCAGCAAGGAGGCAAAATCAATATCTTGTGACTGATCAAGAAGCGAGTGACCCCCGGTTTCTTACTTGGTTTCACCAGGACTACTACATGTCCATGCTCATTGACATGAACCATAAGAACCGGTTGGCCACTCATTAGTGGATTGATTGGAAGTACATGGAGGACAAGGATGAGTCTACCTTCAATGAGATTGTGGGAGCTTGCAAGGCCAGACATGTATATGAGCTCATGGGGTTCAAATATGATTGGAATGAGGAGGTGGTCTGTCAATTCTACTCCACTTTGTACATTGATGGGAGAGGCTATGTTCATTGGATGACATAGGGTGTGCAGTATGTGGTGTCCCCCTCTCGCCTGGCCTCTTTCTTTTTCCAGAATGATGATGATGCCGCCAGGGACCAGCTCTCATGTGAGTCAGTGTTAAAGGGTTCTGAGCTGAAATTCAAGTATGAGGACCTTCAACCAAAGTATCTAGGCACCACTCATGGACTGCACAATTTCTACTTCACCCTGAACAGGATGCTCAGGGTGACTATTGCTCCTAAGGGTGGGTATGCCACTTCACTTGTTGAGCACTCCAAGAACATTCTTGCTAGGTTAAGAGATGGGGCTGCAGACTTTAGTGTGATGGATTTCATTGTTCAAGAGATCTATTCTGCCTCTCTGGATACAAGGAAGGTGCTTCCTTTTGCCTCATATCTTATGAGGATGATAGAGTCTGAGACTGGCTTGGTTTTTGAGAAGGAATGCAAGCATCAGTCCTTGCGACCTCGTATGCCAAGGCTTACTCGCCCTCATCATGAGACTATCCGGGCAGAGTTAGTAGCAGAAAAGGCCGCTCAGGCCAAGGCAGCAACACCTCGTGCATCATCCTCCGCTCCACCACCCGAAGCTCCTCGTCGCCTTCCATCATCTCCTATTGCCTCTATGCTCAAGAGCATCTTAAATGCTTGTTGCTTCAATGCTAAGGAAAACTGGGAGAACAAGAGACGCATTAAAAAGCAAGTGCGACGCTACAAGAAAGATCAACGAGCTCAAGGCCATGAGGTGTCTCCGGATAGCTCCGAGTGTGAGCCCGATGGCGAGCCACCGGTCTTTAAAGATCCACTTGTCGGCTATGATTGGGATGATATTGCTCCTTAGCCCGCTCCGTCTCAAGCCCAAGAAGAAGAAGGTGGACAAGATGATGAAGAAGAAGAAGGTGATGAAGAGGAAGAAGACGACGATGATGCAAGCACCGATGATGATGAGTGATACCTTTCTCTTATCTCCTTCTCCTTTCACTTCTTTTTGGTGCCTTGATGCCAAAGGGGGAGAGATGAGGATGAAAAGGATATTTGTTTCAGTGGCTTGCTTGTAATAGGATAGTGATGAACCTATGGATTTGTTATCCCTTCTATTTGCTTTGCGTGTGAAAACTATTTGTGAACCTTATTGTAATAACTCTATTGTTCTTATGCTATGTGTGGTGCTTGTTTCTATGAGTTTTATAGAATAATTGTGTCAAGGTTGTGTTGCTTGCTTATTGCTTTATCACATTGCTTCACTCTTATACACTTTTAGGCACCCCACTCATTGCAAAATATAGGGGGAGCTCCCATGTTTGTGTGATTCATGCATATCCTTAGGGTAGTTCCGCTATATGTTGCTCTTTGTCTCTTTTGATTATTCTCTTTATATCCTTTTAATATATTGCCATCAATCACTAAAAAGGGGGAGATTAAAGATGCATCTAGGATACCCTAGTGGGTTTTGGTGTACGATTACGAAGATTAAAAGTGTGCTAACTTGTTTATGAAGTAGATGTGCATATAATCAAACTTGTCATATAATCCCACATTTGTAAGATGCTGTTTCCTCCCAAAAAGAAAGGAAAGGATATGGACTCAAAAGCACTTCAATGATTAGTTCTTTTACTTATTTTGAGTCATAGGTATGCTGAACTATAAAGGGGGGTAAAACAAACTTGCTAAGAAGGGAAATGTGTGTGCTCAAGCCTCCAAAAAGATTTGTGAGAAGTATAGCCTACAAAGCCCTAGAACCAGTCTTTTGCTGAGCCAAACAGAGAGTGACGGAAGTTCCGTGAGCCCTCTCACGGAAGTTCTATCAGCGTCGGGTTCCCACTTTATGTCTTCCCGAGGGTGACGGAAGTTCCGTCACCCTCGGGTTCCTACTTGTTGCCTTCCCGAGAGTGATGGAAGTTCCGTCACTCCTTGATGGAAGTTTCGTCACCAGAATCTCCGTGGCTCCCATGGAAGTTTTGTGAGCTCTGTTCTTGTCAAACCAAGAGTGACGGAAGTTCCGTCACAGCATCTGGCTTCTAACCTAGCCTCATGCAACGACTAAATTTGAAATGATGGAAGTTCCGTGGGTAACCACGAAAGTTCTGTCAGACCCAGAAAAGAGCATAACGGCTAGTTTTTGGAGTGCCTCTATTTATAGCCCACCCCTTCCTCCATGGGAAGGGTTGGATTCCTTGCCATTTCACACACTCTTCAGCTAGAGCTCTCCCCTCTCACTCCTAGGCTTGTTCTTGAGATTCAAATCCAAGTGAGAGAGAGATCCAACCACAAAAATATTGAATCCATCCATTCAAAAGCTTGAGCACATCTTTCCCTCCCCATCAAGATTTGATTTGCTTGTTACGCTTGGAGACTTGGTCTCCTAGACGGCTAGGCGTCTCCCTTGAGCTCCCAACTTTGTGTGGTGAGTCGGGGACGTTTGTAAAGGTGTGATTCGCCTCCGGAGGAAAAGAATCAAGTGGAGAAAGAAATCCGAGCATGATCTTTGTGATTGCTTGGCGGGGAAATGGGTTGAGAGAGACCCGACCACTTTGTGTGGCTCCTCAACAAGGACGTAGGAACTACTTTGTGTGGTTGCCGAACCTCGGGTTAATTCTTGTGTCTCTCTTTACATTCCCGCTTTTATATTTGTGCTTGCTTATTTCTTTCATACTATTGTGCTTGTATCACTTGTTATTTGTGTGGGTAGTTATTCAATCAAGAACTCTAGGTTTACATTGCATTAGCTTCACTTCTATCAAGTTGATATTTCCTTCTCCTTGTTATCCACGTTAAATTCATTGTTTAGAGGAAGGGTAGTGAGAAGTTCTGTCACTTGACAGAACTTCCGTGGTGACGGAAGTTTCGTCATTACTGACGGAAGTTCTGTCAGTCCTGTTTATTTGATAAATCTTTAGTACTTTTTTAGGATTATTTTTAGATTGCCTATTCAACCCCCCCCTCTAGGCAACTTTCAGAGTGGGCGAGCGGCGTGCAAGGGCGGGGATGAGGAGTGGGCGAGTGGCACACGAGGGTGAGAATGAGGGCGACAGAGCGAGGAGAAGGGAGGGCGAACGAATGTCGTGGCGATTTATGGTGAGAGGGAGGAGCAGCGGCAGCGGCAGCACGTGGGAGGAGCAGTGGTGGCATGAGCGCTTGGGAGGAGCGGCGGGACGAAGGGGAGTGAATGTGAGTACGTGATCGTGACCTAGGTCACTTTGGGCCAGCGGCAGGGCGAGGGAGAGTTTCGGCCTGCTAGACTAGTTTTGGTTCCTCGGGCTTTGGTTTGTGTTGGGCTTCTACGGGACTGTCGTGCGTTTTTGTGCCTAGCTATAAATAGATGTCTTCCAAAAAATTACCCATATTGCCATTTATTATGTAGGTAACAACTTATTTCTTTTATTTCCCCTCCCGATTCCTCTCACCATCGGCACGCGCAGAAAGACTACGCATCTCTCCGATGCGATGTTGGCTGCCTGCCTCTCAATGCAGCTCGATTCCGACAGCACACAACAAATTCACTTTTACACATCTTTTTTATGCAAAATAAAAAATAAAATCCAAACAAAAAAAATGAAATTCATCTTGATTTTTAACTTCATTTTGAAAAGCAACTCGAATTAGCAAAAAAAAAAAAAACTCAAAAATCAAAAAGGTCAAATTAGGTTTAGCATCTCGTTGACTGCAGGTTGGACAACAATCACGTGTAGGGAAGAGTGTTGTTGTAGTGGTGATGCATCGAGAGAGGGAGGGAAGAGATGAACAGTCAAACAGGAGTGACGAACATGACACGTCAAGGGAAGGGAGGAAGCTCAAGGCGCAAGGGACCCAAGATAACGAAGCTTGCCCAGATCTAGATCTAGATCACAAGGAAAAATGGTGGGGCAACGGGGGAGGGGGAGGCTCGAGGTGTAACAGAGCTCAGGGTAACTACGCATGGCTAGGGAGCAGCGGGGCTTGCCCGATCTAGATTGGAAAAGAAAGGAAGAATGGATGGGACCAAGGGGAGGAGGGGGAGCTTAGGGTGCAATGGCACCTTTGGTTACGGCGCATAGTCAACGGCGGTGAGGCTTTTCCAAATAGATTAGGAGGAGAGAATGTGTGAGACGAGGAGAAGGGGGGAGGAGGGGGGGGGGGGCTCGGGCTTAAGGAAACCCGTGTTGATGACGCACGACCAAAGGTGATGAGAGCTTGCCTGATTTAGCTCAGGAAAATAAAGAAAGAATGGATTGGAGTAGAGAGCTTAGCGTGAGGTGAAGGTACAAAGGAGGGTGGGTGGCAGCGTACAGGCAGGGGAGATAGGGTTGATCCAATCTAGATCTGAAGGAAGAGAGAATGGGTGGGACCACCTAAAATTGTTTGAAATTGTGGTATATATATACCAGGGATACCTCACAACTCGGATATATCGACGAGTGGGCCGGGGTCCAATAAAGATAAAGACCCATGCAGATAACTACTTGGATTGTTACTTGGAGTACACGACAAGTCAATACTAGAGATAGAGTCCTAGTCGGAAATCATGTTATAACTGACTAGGACCCTTGCCATGTAACCCTGCCCCCCGGATATATAAGGAGGGGCAGGGGCTCTCTCATTGATACCCGGAATATACGCCACAGAACACAGGACATAGGGTTTTAATCCTTCGGGAGGTCCGAACCTGTCTAAACCATGTGTCTCGTGTGTCCATCGATCTTTCATACTCATACGCATACCTAGATCTACTATCGAGAATATCCCTTGATAGTTGGCGAGCCAGGTAGGGGCAGCATTGAGTGTAGCTTCATCGAAATCGATGGCTTTCGTCAACATCAAGTTTCGCCCGGGAGACAAGATCTGCTTTGGCACCATCAGCCTTATCGCAGATCAGCACGGGAACCTCGTCAAGCATGAATGCGCGGCCCACTCGGACGCTGCCACGGCTGATCAGAGCAATCCGGTCGGTCGATTCCCGCTTGGCTTCAACAACGTGGTGACAGCTTTCCAGGCGAAAACCCTCTCGGGCGGCAACACAAAGTTGTCCGCAACGCCCCGATTGACAACCTTGGTCCATTTGGGTTACACTACGGTTGATCTCCCGGCTCATCACATGGATCAGTCGGACGAAGATCCCAAATTTTTTGACGAATCAAGATTCGTTGCAGCAATCGGCCTTGAAAGCGAGTCACTCCTGGACTTGATTGAAGAGCCGAGTGATTCAGAGAGTTGTTCCTCGGATTTCCACGAGGTATTCATGGTGGCACCTGCTGCCCAGGGGCAAGCAGACGGCGAAACATCGGTGGATGCTGCCGTGCGCGGTAGTGCGCCGCGCGTAGACGGACATGAAACCGACCTCGAAGACGGTGATCCAGGTGCCGCCACTCCTCCGCTTTGAAGACCAGATGCTCAGCAGAGACCCTGAGTCGTGCAAAACCTAGATATAGGAGACCTCACCTTAAAGCTTGATGGTGAAGACGTACATCACGGCCGCGACAACCCTCCTACAAACAATAGAGCCCCTGCTCCAGGTCTCCCGAGAGTTGACACCTCTAGTCAACCAATTGAAAGCGCACATCAAGGCCGCGGTTGTACTGGTGATGCATGCAGCACGATCAACACCGACTAAATCAGTTTCTAGGGCCACTAGTTCGGTACCCAGGGAGGATAGAAGAGACCGACAGCGCTCCAACCGGGAGGCAATCCCACCTACTGTCCCCAGGCGCAGGCCCATTGCAGAGTACCATGATCGGCATCCAAGCGCTGACCTGCGCAACGGCATACCACCACGTGATGCGCGGGTCCGACTGGACATCAGATACCAGGAGCGTGACGATGCGGCCCACCGAGAGTATGAAGATGAATGGCGCCGGCGTGGTTATGTTGACTACGAGCGTGACAACAGGCGGCAGCCATATAGAGACGATCATTACCGTGATCGACGGGACGAGGGCCGCCGTGATGATAGATCTCGCCGAGAAGCCGGCCGCGAACGAGAATGGACTCCAGCCGCCGACAATTATGATGAGGAGGCTGGCATCCGAGCCTTCACTCGGGAACTTCGAACTGTCAGCTGGCCGGTCGGCTTCAAGCCAGTCGGCATTGAGAAGTATGACAGCAAGACGGATCCACGCGACTCGGCGGAGATAGCTTTGTCATGGCCAACTACTTGCATGTTTGCTTTGCCCCAGCGGCAATAACCTGGCTCACTAACCTGCTCGACAACTCTATCACCTCCTGGGCAGATCTCTGTCAGTAGTTTGTGGCCAATTTTCAAGCCACCTTCAACAGGGCAGGGAATCACTGGGAACTCGACCAGATCAAGCAGCGGGACCGGGAGCCACTTCGAGAGTACATCAAACGCTTCTGCCGAGTGAAAAATACCATCCCTAAGATCTCGGATGCTCAAGTTGTCGCCGCCTTCTAGGGAGGACTCCGTGAAGATGACCTAATAAAGAAGATTGGGATGTTGGATGCTGCCGGCGGACTGTGAGCCAAAGAATTATTTACTATGGCCAACAAATATGCTGTCGGCAATTCGGTTCTATTCCAAGTTCGCCAGTACAAGGAGGCGACCCTAAAGAACCAGTCGGGTCCATCCGATTATAGTAAGGACGGCGATAGGAAGCGCAAGCAAGACTGAACGATGGCCAACACCGTGCGCCCGACCAGGAGGAAACCAGTCACTCAGGATGACTTCGACAAGATGCTCGATGGCCCTTGCCTGCTACATGATAGAGCTCACAAAGTCAGGGAATGCTTCAAGCTGAAAAACTTCGCCCATCACGCCTTGAAGGTCTGCAAAGAACGCCCCTGGATCCCTAAGGGTGGCAGAAAGGACTCGAATAAGGATAACTAAGACGAGGATAAGGAGGACTTCCAAGACCCCGAACGCGAGGTCAATTACATCTGTGGCCGGTCTACGGGCGACTCGAAGCGCCAGCAGAAGATCCTCTATAGAGAGGTCTACTCGGTTTCACCAGCGGTACCTCAGTATCTACGATGGTCAGAGGTTCCAATTACTTTTGATCGGTCCGACCATCCGGATCACATCCCCAGGCCTGGGAAATATCCCTTAGTGCTAACACCGACTGTTAACCGAGTCCGGCTAAATCGGGTACTGGTAGATGGTGGTAGTAGTTTGGACATCCTCTTTGTTAAAACCTTCAAGGAGCTTGGCATACCCTTGACCGACCTCAAGCCAATTCGATCGCCGTTTCATGGTGTGATCCGAGGCATGCAAACAGTCCCTCTATGACAAATCACTCTACCTCTGACTTTCAGCACTCGAGAGAACTACAGGATGGAGCGTATTACCATCGAGGTCGCCGACCTCGACTCTATATATCATGCCATTATAGGGCGGCCAGCCATCGCTAAATTCATGGCGGTACCTCATTATCCTTATATGATGATGAAGCTGCCAGGACCAAACGACGTCATCTCAATCCACTCGGATGTGCGGACCTCATACGACTGTGACAACGGCAGTTGTGAGTTGACCGAGAAGATAGTAGTAGCATCAGAGCTGGCCGAGCTGAAGGAAGCGATCGCAACGGCGGAGGAGGCCATGCTTGACCCTGCTCCAAGGAAAGCGCTGAAGACTGCGGTACAGGTGGACGCCATGGAGTCCAAGAAGAATAGCCTAGATGACAATGATGTATCCAAGACCACCAATATTAGGGTCAATTTAGGTGATAAACAGGAAAGTGTGCTCATCCTTTTTCTTAGAAATAATAAAGATATATTTGCACGGAAACCTTCTGACATGCCAGGTGTTCCAAGGGAAAAGGCTGAGCACAAACTTTATGTTTGCGAAAACGTCAGGCCGGTAAGGCAACGGCTTAGACGATTCTCGCAAGACCGAAAGGATGTGGTTAGGAAAGAAATCGCCCGACTGCTGGCAGCCGGTTTTATTAAAGAAGTTTTCCACCCCAACTGGTTGGCCAACCCAGTTCTGGTGCGGAAGAAGAATAAGGAGTGGTGGATGTGCGTGGATTACACCGGCCTTAACCAAGCTTGTCTGAAAGATCCGTTCACTCTCCTACGTATTGATCAAGTGGTCAATTCGACGGCTAGATGCGCTCTGTTGTGCTTCTTAGATGCCTATTCAAGGTACCATCAGATTCTCTTAAACCAATCCGACCAGCTCAAAACCTCGTTCATCACGCCGTTCGGAGCCTTCTGTTACACAACAATGCCCTTTGGCCTGAAAAACACTGGCGCCACCTACCAACGGACTATGCAGCGATGTTTGGACAACCAGATAGGAAGGAATGTTGAGGCTTACGTCGATGACATGGTAGTCAAGACTCGGCTCTCCACCAACTTGATATCCGACCTAGATGAAACATTTGGCAACATTTGAAAATACAACATGAAGCTAAATCCAGAAAAATGCGTCTTTGGGGTCCTATCAGGAAAATTACTCGGTTTTCTGGTATCACACAGAGGAATTGAAGCTAATCCAGAAAAGGTAAATGCCATATTATGAATGGGACCTCCATATTCACAAAAAGACATTCAAAAGCTCACTGGTTGTATGGCTGCGCTCAGTCGGTTTGTATCATGACTCGGCGTCCGAGGGTTACCCTTCTTTTGATTACTCAAGAAGCAAGAATCATTCACCTGGAATGATGACGCACAGAAAGCCTTGGATGATTTTAAGGCTTATATTAGTGGTCCTCTAGTCTTAACTCCCCAGAGCCAAAGGAACCTTTGCAGCTGTACATTTCCGCAACCAAACACGTTGTCAGTACTGTGCTGGCGGTGGAATGGGCGGAAGATGGCAAGGCTCAAAAGGTGCAACGACCAGTATATTTCGTCAGTGAGGTCTTATCGGAATCCAAGGTACGATATTTCCAGCTTTAGAAATTAGTTTATGCATTACTGGTGACATCTAGGAAGTTGAAGCATTACTTTAAGGATCATCCAATTGAGGTCCACACGTCGTTCGGCCTAGGCGAATTACTGCACAACAGAGAGGCCACTGGAAAATCGCCAAATGGGCCGTCGAGCTCGTATCATATGATATCACCTTTAAGTCACACGACTCGATTAAAGGTCAAGCTTTGTTGGACTTCGTCGCCGAGTGAACAGAATGTGAGTTACCTCCCGACTATCTATTGGAGAATAGCGTTTGACGGCTCCTTACAACTGGAAGTCGCATTCATATTGTATAGTTGAACATCACCTGTACAAGCAAAGTCCACATGGGGTACTGATGAAATGCTTGTCTCAAGATGAAGAAATAGCTATATTAGGAAACATCCACGCTGGCATTTGTGGGAATCACGCAGGCCAGGCCAAAGCTATGAGGCAAGGGTTTTATTGGCCAACCGCTGGTGCTGATGCCAAGGAAATTGTCCGAAAGTGTGAAGGTTGTCAGTTCTTCGCCCACCAAATGCACGTACCTTCATTTTTACCTTCAACCCTTTTCTTCCATGAATTTTGTGATTCTTGCATTATCCTGAAGTCATCTTTTAGCTTTTCAAGACTTTTCTTGATCTCTACCGAGTCCTGGATCTGCTTCTTTAACCCTTGATTCTCGGACTTCAAAGTTTCAACAGCTTGGGCAGACGACTGCAGTTCTTTTATATGGCCTTTGAGGCTTGCAATTTGAGCGGCCGGCTGGGCATCTTGTTTTTGTTTCAATTCCAGCGACCGCGATGCCTCTATATGGACGAGGTCAAATATTCATATTTCATAGATAGCATATGAGGTACAGGTATTATTGGTCTCATACCTTGTAGCTCGAATTGAAGTTCATCAACTTGAGATGAACGGGCTTTTAGAGCAACTAATAAGCGCCCGACTTCCAGTCTCTCTTTGGCAAGCTGATCTTCTAAATCGACGGTTTTTGCACAATGCCTCTCGACAAGTTGCAGAAGCTTACTCTTGTTGGCTATATGGGTTTTCAGAGCCTGCAATGATAGCGAATTATATGTTTGAAACTTCACAGCCAGGAATGGTGATTATTATTGACAAGAAGGGAGGAATACCTGGAAGGAATAATAGGCTTTTTCAGTATGTTCTTCAAAGTTTTTCAATTTTGCTTGCTCTGCCGACTCATCAAATTCGGTGATGGCAAATCGGCCAATATGATATATTGACCTAGTCGGCGTTGGTTGTTCTGAGGCACCTTCTCTTACCACTCGGTGAATAGGAGTCGGCATGACGTTTTCCTCCGGACCGATTGGATACTCATATGTTGGTTCTGGCATAGATTCAAAAACCAGTGATGGCTCTTTGGGATCGATGGAGGCAGGAGTATCAGCACCCATTGCCATCTCAGATTTATTTAGGTCCGGGATATTGGGTGATTTAGCCTGGTGATCTTCCGGCCGAGTGGATTCGGGTGCACTTTTTAAATCACTCGGTTTCTCTGTCGAGTGGTCTGAGACATCATCTCTGGATGACCCGCCATGTGGTGTCTCCTGGTCTTTTTCAGGAACTAGACTTTGCGCCAGGACTTCTTCAAAAGATGACCGCCCGGATGACCTATCAATTAGATAGAGATTACATATTTATTCAAAAGGAGAGTTAAGCATCAAGTTACATTTTTCTGTTTACCTTGAGCGGCATTTGAATTTTAGGCCTGACACTCTTGGTGGGGGGCTGGTTGGCCTTGGGGCACCTGTTGTGTCTGGCTCCGCCTCATGGGTGCCTACCTTACTTGGTTCTGATGAGGACATCACTCCTAAGGATACATACAACACTCCTTCAATTTTGAACTTGCAAGGTCCAATGACTAGAACTCGTGCACGACGACTAAATTTAGAGGTGAGCTCGTTCCTACGTTCTTCATTATATGTCACTTTTGAGAATGATTTGCTACCTAATAATTATATTGTAATTAGGAACCTTGGAGAGGACCAGGAGATGATGGAAGAAGGACTTGGAGACGTGGAGGACCAGCAAGGACGTGGAAGCCAAGGTGGAGGCCCAACCAAAACCGACTTTGAGTCTGTTTTGGGGCTCAGGACCAGTCTGCACTAAAACAGATGCCCAAAACGCATATGGACTCGGATTTGGACGTTCTACATATGCACAGAAAGATAAGAAGAGGACCTTTCCAATGCCACCGGTCGCATATCAAAATTCATCCGGAGTCATCAGGAATCGTCGAAATAAGAGAGACTCCAGAATCTGTTTCGGTGTTGTGTCGCCTGTTTTTGGCGTTTGGGCTTTGTATCTAGTTGAGCCCAAGTAGGGATGTGTCCAGAGGGTCTTGCACGACCCTAGGGTCTTCATATACAGCCGCCGCCGTACCATTAGGGTTCGGGTTTTGCTTAGATTATTCTGTTCATAACAGTTTCACCGTCATCACGGTTTGTGAGACCCCAACTTCGTGAGATTCATAATTCATCTGCAATTGTGTTGCTTTCTTCTTTGTTCTTGCTTGTGTTCTTGATTCGCAGGCTGGGATTAGCCTTCTCGGCGAGGTCGATCGTTTTAGGACGGTTGATAACCAGAGGAGACGTCGTGCTGCGATTGCGGGGTTTAGAACATGTTGTTCTCAAGCCGGATCGATTTGTGTGTCGCCTCCGACCAAATCAACGTATCCAGAACCTTTCGGAAGATCAAGAACCCTTGTCCACATTAGGTTCACTCGGACGATTTTGCCCTTTTTCATCCGTGGTCCGTCGAGTGGTGGAGGCTTTTTTTGAAGTCTTTTTCTTCACCTCTTCTTGAAGTCTAGCTAATCTTTCAGCCAGCGACTCTTCTTCATCAGAATCCTCAATGTGCACCTTACGGCGCATGGAGGCTGATGGTTGTGTGGGAGATTTCTTTTGTGGCATCGGCGGTAATGGTGGATTGGACACATATACATAAGGTTCTGCAACATATGTGATGTATAATTGGTTAATAAACATAATGAAAGAGGTGTTAATTTTTCAAGCAGCGAGGTGGGTGACTTACTGCACTCCTATCAGTCAAGGAATGATGTCCAGATTTTGCACTCCCTGGAGTCCAATCAAGAAGTGATGCAAATATGTTCTCCAGACGCAATGTCAATTCCCTCTCTGACAAAATTTCTGGTACTTCCATTGTGGTATCTGAGCCCAATTGAAATTTCCATCCTAGAACATGGCATTTCTTGATGGGCTATATGCGCCGATAAATGAAGCTTGCGGCAACGTGTATGCCGGTATATCCTTTCGACTTGAGATAAGCAATGTGCTTTAATATAGAATCAACCTGAGACTTCTTGTTTGGATGAGCCTTTGCTGACCACTCGGGTCGTGGCTGGGGGGCTTCAGCCGTAGTTTCTGGCAAAGGTGGAGCATGGTTTCCATGGTAAAACCAGTCCGCGTGTCACCCCTTGTTGGTTGATGGAAGTGGCACATCAATATACTTGGATTTATTTCTTAATTGGAATCTAGCCCCCCCCCCCTCCTATGACATTATTATTGTTTGACTTTAAAACAAAGAGTTCTTTGAAGGTATTAAAATGGGGATAGATACCCAAGAACACTTCACACAGATGAATAAATATGAAGATGTGCAAAATGGAATTCGGATTTAGATTGACAAGATTGATGCTATAGAAGCAAAGAAGACCCCTAAAGAAGTCACAACAAGGGATCCCAAATCCACGATAGAAAAATGAGGCTAAAACAGTGATTTGGTCGACGGGAGGTTGGTGAAATTTCTGACCTATAGCCTCAATCCATCCTCCGGTCTGTTGATCCTGCAACACACCGTCAATCACCAGTCTGTTGATTTTTTCTAAATCCATGGCTGACACAGGGAACTCCTTGATGGCGGCAGGGATGTCAAAAACTGCCTCTTCTTCCTCGCCCTTCTCAGGAGAAGATTGCTTCTGGGATTGTGCCTTAGAGCTTTGACGGGTGCGCTTCGGGGCCATTGCTCTTGGTTTAGTGCAGTGGGAAGCAGTTGCGTGGAATTTTGGGGAGGAAATGGCAGTCTGAGATCTAGGGTTTGTGTGCGCAAAATGGCGGCGGCGGTGAAATGAAGATGAAGGGATGCGACTGTTTGGAGGTCCTTTTATAAGGGATAGATGACCTAGTGGGCCGAGGCTTCTCGTAATCTGTTAAATCCAGTTTTGTTATTTGGAATGTGCATTTATTATATCATTGAGACTTGTTTTCAGAGTTGATTTTGGATATTATGGATCTTCACATTAGCAATAAATCACTCGGATTGTTGTGGTTTCAACCTTGGAAATTGTACCTTTCGAGATTCCGTGATAAATCACTTGGATTGTTGTAGTTTCAACCTTGGAAATTGTATCTTTCGAGATTCGGTGATAGATCACTCGGATTGTTATGGTTTCAACCTTGAAAATTATACCTTTCAAGATTCCGTGATAAATCACTCGGATTGTTATGGTTTCAACCTTGGAAATTGTACCTTTTACGATTCCGTGATAAATCACTCGGATTGTTACGGTTCCAACCTTGGAAATTGTTCCTTTCAAGATTCCATGATAAATCACTCAGATTATCTCGGCACCAATCTTGGGGGCTATGTTTCCGTGTTACATTACTACTATTGATACATCACCAATCTTGGGGGCTAGGACAATTGAATTTCGTTGTTAATCATTCGGATTGAGAGCACTCCAGCATTATGGATATAAATATTAATTTGGTGATGCATCAATCAACGAGTGAGGAAATATGGAGCTTGTTTAGACAAATTGGAAGATTCAGATGATGTTATGTCCTTTTCTGTTAGGGGACAAGATTAATTGGATACTTTTCAATAACTCAAAAGTTACTTCGGTGTAGACTCAACACTCTTCTGAGTTGGGGGCTATATTCATAGGATATGTCTTTTTCAGGGATTTATGAATAAGAGTTATTAGAAGAAATAGCACTTCCCAATTTCATAAGATGTCGAGGCAAACCAAGACGATGATTCAATATGGGAAGTGCTTGGGGCTACTGTGGTATATATATACCAGGGATACCTCACCATTCGGATATATCGACGAGTAGGCCCATGAAGATAACTACTCGGATTGTTACTTGGAGTACACGACAAGTCAATACTAGAGATAGAAAGTTAGAGATAGAGTTCTAGTCGGAAATCATGTTGTAACTGACTAGGACACTTGTCATGTAACCCTGCCTCCCGGATATATAAGGAGGGGCAGGGGCTCTCTCATTGATACCGGGAATATACGTCACAGAACATAGGACGTAGGGTTGTTATCCTTCGGGAGGCCTAAACCTATCTAAATCTTGTGTCTCTTGTGTCCATCGATCTTTCATACTTATACGCATAACTAGATCTACTATTGAGAATATCTCTCGACAGAAATAAAAAAGAAAAGACTAGTGGTTGTTTATAAAAAAAAAAATAAAAACAAGCACTCTCATAAGCGAGGGCACACGAAACTGAGGAGGGAATGAAGGAACATCCAAATGAACCATTTATTTGTACACTAATTTAAAGATATTCTTTTGTGATAAATTAGATAAATTTTTGTGTGCAGAATTATTTTCCTTCACTCATAAAGCCTTTCTCATCTAACGCCACAAGGTGGGTGGTGAAAACCAGTCAGCCAAACACATTAAAAAATTGTTGGGTGTAGTAGTTTTTATGTTAGTAAATTATTAGATTTGTTAAAATCCTTTCCACTGCAAATTTGACAGCCCCATCCGGCGTGGTTAATATACGCAAGTGGGCAAAACAAATTTGACAGCCCCATCCGGCGTGGTTAATATACGCAAGTGGGCAAAACACAATACTATAGGTTTACTCCTGTTTTCTGGGCACTCCAATTCCACATGATAAATTAGTTAGAGTATAGTTTTTGTTAGGTTGTAAAGACGTGCAAGGTCTGGTCTAAAACAATATACTTCCTCCGTTCTTTAATTATGGTTGCCATTGACTTTTTTAGAGAACTTTGACCATTCATCTTATTAGAAAAATTTAAATAATATCATATATGTTGTCATAGTTTTTTTATTATCAAATAAAATTAAAGTAGAACTTAAAATTTTGTATATTTGAAATAGTATTTTGAATAAGACGAATGATCAAAATTGATAAAAAAATTCAATGGTGACAACAATTTAAGAATAGAGGGAGTATGCATCTAACCCTGACAAAATATCCTATTCCAACAGTATCCGTATTTAGATTGAAGCCCGGGAGTAAAACTAATATCTGAAGACGGTAGAAAAAAATGGTGGAAAAAAGACAATAATGTCTCTAGACATAATCTCTCTGTGATATGTGTAGTTTACTCCACATGTTACACATAATTCGGCGAGTGAACTCTTTGCTCGGTGTTTACTGGGATGCACAGAAATATCAAGTATGCTACACATTTTGGGCGGGTGGACACTTAGCTCCGTGTTTAGCGGCGCGGCCGAGTGTGTCACTCTTTTGGCCGCTTAGACTGACTCCAACCGGCATAGACAAAACGTACGATTGCCTCTCATGTACAGTGCATAGAGGACCATCCATTATGTGCTCTCTCTAACAAAAAGTCAAAAGTAGATTATTCAAATGGATCGGTATTCTTCTAGCTGCTTTCAGAAAAGCAAGCCAAATTTAACAGCAACTCATGGGTTGCATTTACCGACTGTGAAATAGATGTCTTCCAAAATTACCCACATTGCCATTTATTATATAGGTAACAACTTATTTCTTTTCTTTCCCCTCTCAATTCCTCTCACCATCAGCGCGCGGAAAGACTACGCATCTCTCCGATGCGTTTTTGGCTGCCTGCTTCTCAATGCAGCTCGATTCCGACAGCACACAACAAATTCACTTTTACACATCTTTTTTATACAAAATAAAAAATAAAATCCAAACAAAAAAATTAATCTTGATTTTTAACTTCGTTTTGAAAAGCAACTCCAATTTGCGAATAAATAACTCAAAAAACAAAAAGCTCAAATTAGGTTTAGCATCTCGTTGACTGCAGGTTGGACGACAACCACGTGTAGGGAAGGGAGTTGTTGTAGTGGTGATGCGTCGAGAGAGGGAAGGAAGAGACAAACATGCAAGCAGGAGTGATGAACACAACACGTCAAGGGAAGGGAGGAAGCTCAAGGCGCAAGGGAGCCCGGATGATGGCTCACGGCCCAAGATAACAAAGCTTGCCAAGATCTAGATCAAGATCACGAGGAAAAATGGTGGGGCAACGGGGGAGGGGGAGGCTCGAGGTGTAATAGAGCTCAGGGTAACTACGCATGGCTAGGGAGCAGCGGGGCTTGCCCGATCTAGATCGGAAGAAAAAGGAAGAATGGATGGGACCAAGGGGAGGAGGGGGAGCTTAGGGTGCAACGACACCTTGGGTTACGACGCATAGTCAGCGGCGGTGAGGCTTTCCCAAATAGATCAGGACGAGAGAATGTGTGAGACCAGGAGAAGGGGGGAGGTGGAGGGGGGGGGGGCACGGGCTTAAGGAAGCCCGTGTTGATGACGCACGACCAAAGGTGATGAGAGCTTGCCCGATTTAGCTCAGAAAAATATAGAAAGAATGGATGGGAGTAGAGAGATTAGGGTGAGCTCAAGGCACAAAGGAGGGTGGGATGGCAGCGTACAGGCAGGGGAGATAGGGTTGATCCAATCTAGATCTGAAGGAAGAGAGAATAGGTGGGAGCACCTAAAATTATTTGAAATAAAAAAGAAAAGACTAGTGGTTGTTTATTAAAAAAATAAAAAGGAGCACTCTCATAAGCGAGGGCACGTGAAATTGAGGAAGAAATGAGGGAACATCCATATGAACCATTTATTTGTACACTAATTTAAAGATATTCTTTTGTGATAAATTAGATAATTTTTTGTGTGCAGAATCATTTTCCTTGACTCAAAAAGCCTTTGTCATCTAACGCCACAAGGTGGGTGGTGAAAACCAGTCAGCCAAACACATTAAAAAATTGTTGGGGGTAGTAGTTCTTATGTTAGTAAATTATTAGATTTGTTAAAACCCTTTCCACTGCAACCTGCATGACCAGAAAACTATGAAAGTGTTTTCTATATATAAGTATAGACGTTTTTATGGATCTGGTCCAATTAGACCTGAACATTTGGTTTAAAACTCGTGAGATAGCTCTGCTTGTTCACGGCTCGACTCAATTTGTAGATTTTCAAGCTGAGCTAAATTTATGTTTCAACTTGATATGTTATCAAGTCAGCGCGAACTGACTTGTCAGCTGACCCGTAAATGGTATGAGCCATATAAGACACAATGTCTAAAAAAAACTCCAGCTCGCCAAGAATTATCATCGGAGCCGTCGCCAAACTCGATCACCTCACCCAGTCGCCCGTGTGCGGCAGCGGCTGGTCAGGCCAACCATCAGTTGTGGCGTGCGACCGTGTGGGTTTGGGTGTGCGGAGCACGTGCCATGTAGCGAGATAGAATTGGGCTTGCCCAGCGAGCGTGCTCGATTGTGCCAGAATGTTGGAGGCCAAGTTCTGGTGGACCCATTGCGTGAATAATGGATGGGTAAAGGTGTGTTTGGTATGGTGTATGAGGGTGGATGGTAGAGGACGACCCCTTTTTTGCTGCTGTTTGGATGGGATCAGGCAGGGGCGGGGTGGCCACCAACAGAATATTCGGTCAGATTCGGTGGCAGCTCCATCCCTCGAAATCAAGCAGACGATGTCGCCCCCGTCCTAGCGCACGTGTGTATGTGTGTGTGTGATGGTGTGAGTCCACCACACCACGTGTGTGTGTGTGTGTGTGTGTGTGTGTGTGTGTGTGTGTGTGTGTGATGGTGTGAGTCCACCACACCACGGAGTGGACCGTGTGGACTTTACACTCGGCACATAAGGAACATGGCGTATAATCCAAACTCATGTGCTAGCAAAATAGCCCTAAGTTTGGATGATTCTGTTACATTTTCCATCTTGCATCGAGTTGGGATAGCAAGATCACAACACCATATTACTTAAGATGTGTTTGGTTCTGCTTTTAATTACTTTTGCTTTTACAAAAAGTCAAAAGCAGAAAAAAATGGATCGGCTTTTTTTCTAGTTGCTTTGAGAAAAACAGTTTTCTCATAAGCTAAATTTCATAGCATCTTATGAGTTACATTTACCGACTGTAGAATGCATGGGCGGAGCTACGTTATGGGTGCCGGATGCGGCCGCACCCGGCCAAAATTTTTTTAAGCTTAAGCAATAAATTTTTTACCATACAATTAGCTATGAAATTTAATTTCTCTAAAGAGCCGCACCCCCTAACATTTTCTCTAGCTCCGCCCCTGGTGGAATGGATGTCTTCCAAAAATTTACCCACATTGCCATTGATTGTGTAGGTAACAACTTGTTTCTTTTGTTTCCCATCCCTATTTCATCGGCTAGGCGCACAGAAGGAAGACGCTTCTCTCTGATGTATTGTTAGTTGCCTGCCTCTCAATACGGCCCGATTCTGACATCAAATAACAAATTCACTTTTACATGTATATTTTGTATGCAAAAAAAATCCAAGAAAAAATTAAAAATTCATCTTGATTTTTAACTTCATTTTGAAAAGCAACTTAAATTTGCAGAAAAAAACAACTCAAAAATCAAAAAGCTCAAACTAGATTTACTACCTCGTTGACCGTAGGTTGGGCGACAACCACGTGTAGGGGAGGGTGTTGTTGTAGTGGCGATGCGTCGAGAGAGGGAGGGAAGAGACGAACGGGTAAGGACGAGCAACAAACACGGCACGTCAAGGGGACCGAGGGAGCTCAAGGCGCAAGGGAGCCCACATGACGGCTCACGACCAAAGATGACGGAGCTTACCTAGATCTAGGTCTAGATTAGAAGGGAAAATGGTGGGACAACGGGGGAGGAGGGAGGCTCGGCGGAGCTCAGGGTGACTGCGCATGGCTAGGGGGGGCAACGAGGCTTGCCCGATCTAGATTGGGAGAAAATGGAAGAATGGGTGGGACCAAGGGGAGGAGGAGTAGGGGGGCGTTAGGGTGCAATGGCACCTTGGGTGGCGGTGCTGGCGGCGGGGCTTTCCCAAATAGATCAGGAGGAGAGAATGCGTGAGACTAGGAGAGGGGGTGGGGGGCTCGGGCGTAACGAAGCCCGTGTTGATGACCCACGACCAAAGGTGACGAGGGCTTGCCTGATTTAGGATAGGAGAATAAAGAAAGAATGGTTAGGGCTGGGGACATTAGGGTGAGCTCAAGGCACAAAGGAGGGTGGGTGGCTGCGTACAAGCAAGGGAGATAGTGTTTGTCCAATCTAGATCTGAAGGAAGAGAGAATAGATAGTACCACGTAAAACTGTTTGAAATAAAGAAAGAAAAGACTAGTGTCTTTTTATTGAAAAAATGAAAACGAGCACTCTCATGAGCGGGGGCAAGCGAAACTGAGGAAGAAATGAAGGAGCATCCAAATGAACACTTACTTGTATACTAACTTAGGGATATTCTTTTATGATAAATTAGATAATGTTTTGTGTGCAGGATCATTTTCCTTGACTCAAAAAGCCTCTGTGATCTAACGTCACAATGTGGGTGGGTGAAAACCAGTCAGCCAAACACATTAAAACTTGGGTGTAGTAATTCTTCTGTTAGTAAATTATTAGATTTGTTAAAGCCCTTGCCACTGCAACCCGCATGACCAGAAAACTATGAAAGTGTTTATATATACAAGCATAGATGTATTTTATGTATCTGGTCCAATTCGGCCTGGACATTAGGTTTGAAACTCGTGAGATAGCTTGGCTTGTTCACGGCTTGGCTGGATTTGGTAGATTTTCAAGTTGAGCCAAACTTATGTTTCAACTCGGTATGTTATCAAGCTTGCTTGTGAGCTGACTCGTGAACTGTATGAGCCATACAAGATACAATGTCTAAACAAAAACTCCAGCTCCAAGAGTGCATGAGCTAGCCTACATCCCCATGTATTGTTTTAGTATAACTTGTCTTCTCATATCCTCAGTTAGATGATAATAATGGTGGCAAACTGACAAGCTTCTAACCGTGAATCGAGTGTTGAAAACTTGATTCCTAGTGCAATTTAGTTATCTATTTAAGTTTTAGAATATATATTTTTGGTCTTATATAAATATTTTGGTGTAAACATGGATATAACTTAAAATCTTAAATATTATAAATACTTAAATTATTTTTGTTAATATATATTCATTATAAAATGCAGTGTCTAAACAAAAAGTCCAACTTGCCAGCTAAACGAGCTAGCTCGAGCTCGTATCAAGCCGAGCCGAGATAGCGTTGTAGCTCGTTTGAATTATAAACCAAGCCAAGCGGTTCCTGTTGAGCTAGACCGAGCCGAGCCGAGGTGAGCCGAGTTGGCTCGACATCCAGTCCTAAGTCCAATAATGCTCCAGTTAAACTTTTATTCATGAGCAAGTATTTTCTTCCTATCTTCTTCTCATCTCCCTCTTGTGACTCGTTTCAACATTCAAGTATATGGAAAGGTAGAGTGAAAAAAAAAGAACAGGCAAATTGTATTGAGTGCTGTGGGATTTTGTTCATATTGGCAAATAAAACAAATTTGACAGCCCCATCCGGCGTGGTTAATATACGCAAGTGGGCAAAACACAATACTATAGGTTTAGTCCTGTTTTTACGACATAAATATAGCAGGTTTCGTGGGGCACACCAATTCCACATGATAAATTAGTTAGAGTATTGTATTTAAATTATTAATCATATTAAATGATTTTCTATAGTTTTTGGTAGGTTGTAAAGACGTGCAAGGTCTGGTCTAAAACAATATACTTCCTCCGATCTTAAATTATTGTTGCCATTGATTTTTTTTAGAGAACTTTCACCATTCATCTTATTAGAAAAATTTAAGTAATATCATATATGTTGTTATAGTTTGTTTTCTTATTAAATAAAATTAAAGTAAAACTTAAAATTTTGTATATTTGAAATAATATTTTGAATAAGACGAATGATCAAAATTGACAAAAAAAATCAACGGTGACACAATTTAAGAATGGAGGGAGTATGCATCTAACCCTGGCAAAATATCCTATTCCAACGGTATCCATATTTAGATTGAAGCCCGGGAGTAAAACTAATACCGAAGACGGTAGAAATAAAAAACAAATGGTGGAAAAAAGACAATAATGTCTCTAGACATAATCTCTCTGTGATATGTGTAGTTTACTCCACATGTTACACATAATTCGGCGAGTGAACTCTTTGCTCGGCGTTTATTGGGGCGCAGGGAAATATCAAGTATGCTACACATTTTGGGCGAGTGGACACTTGCTCGGCGTTTAGCGGCGTGGCCAAGTGTGTCACTCTTTGGGCCGCTTAGACTGACTCCAACCGGCATAGGCAAAACTGATTGCCTCTCGTGTACAGTGCACAGAGGACAATCCATTATGTGCTCTCTCCAACAAAAAGTCAAAAGTAGATTATTCAAATGGATCGGCATTCTTCTAGCTGTTTTCAGAAAAGCAAGCCAAATTTCACAGCACCTCATGGGTTGCATTTACCGACTGTGAAATAGATGTCTTCCAAAAAAATTACCCACATTGCCATTTCTTATGTAGGTAACAACTTATTTCTTTTCTTTCCCCTCTCGATTCCTCTCACCATTGACGCGCGCGGAAAGACTACGCATCTCTCCGATGCGTTGTTGGCTGCCTGCCTCTCAATGCATCTCGATTCCGGCAGCACACAACAAATTCACTTTTACACATCTATTTTATGCAAAATAAAAAATAAAATCTAGATCTAGATCATGAGGAAAAATGGTGGGGCAACGGGGGAGGGGGAGGCTCGAGGTGTAACAGAGCTCAGGGTAACTACGCATGGCTAGGGAGCAGCGGGGCTTGCCCGATCTAGATCAGAAGAAAAAGGAAGAATGGATGGGACCAACGGGAGGAGGGGGAGCTTAGGGTGCAACAACACCTTGGGTTACGGGGCATAGTCAGCGACGGTGAGGCTTTCCCAAATAGATCAGGAGGAGAGAATGTGTGAGACCAAGAGAAGGGGGGCGGGCATGGGCTTAAGAAAGCCCATGTTGATGACGCACGACCAAAGGTGACGAGAGCTTGCCTGATTTAGCTCAGAAAAATAAAGAAAGAATGGATGGGAGTAGAGAGATTAGGGTGAGCTCAAGGCACAAAGGAGGGTAGGGTGGCAGCGTACAGGCAGGGGAGATAGGGTTGATCCAATCTAGATCTGAAGGAAGAGAGAATAGGTGGGAGCACCTAAAATTGTTTGAAATAAAAAAGAAAAGACTAGTGGTTGTTTATTAAAAAAAATAAAAATGAGCACTCTCACAAACGAGGGCACGCGAAACTGAGGAAGAAATGAGGGAACATCCAAATGAACCATTTATTTATACACTAATTTAAAGATATTCTTTTGTGATAAATTAGATAAATTTTTGTGTGCAGAATCATTTTATTTGACTCAAAAAACCTTTGTCATCTAACGCCACAAGGTGGGTGGTGAAAACCAGTCAGCCAAACACATTAAAAAATTGTTGGGTGTAGTAGTTTTTATGTTAGTAAATTATTAGATTTGTTAAAACCCTTTCCACCGCAACCCGCATGACCAGGAAACTATGAAAGTGCTTTCCATATATAAGTATAGATGTATTTTATGCATCTGGTCCAATTAGACCTGAACAGTAGGTTTAAAACTCGTGAGATAGCTCTGCTTGTTCACGGCTCAACTCGATTTGTAGATTTTCAAGCTGAGCTAAATTTATGTTTCAACTCGGTATGTTATCAAATCAGCTCAAACTGACTTGTCAGCTGACTCGTAAACGGTATGAGACATATAAGACACAACGTCTAAACAAAAACTCCAGCTCACCAAGAATTATCATCGGAGCCGTCGCCAAACTTGATCACCTCGCCCAGTCGCCCGTGTGCAGCAGCGGCTGGTCAGGCCAACCATCAGTTGTGGCGTGCGACCGTGTGGGTTTGGGTGTGCGGAGCACGTGCCATGTAGCTAGATAGAATTGGGAGCGAGCGTGCTCGATTGAGCCAGAATGTCGGAGGCCAAGTTCTGGTGGACCCATTGTGTGAATAATGGATGGGTAAGGGTGTATTTGGTATGGTGTATGAGGGTGGATGGTAGAGGATGACGTCTTTTTTGCTGCTGTTTGGATGGGGTCAGGCAGGGGTGGGGTGGCCACCAACCGAATATTCAGTCAGATTCGGTGGCAGCTCCATCCCTCGAAATCGAGCGGACGACGTCGCTCCCTCCTCGCGCATGTGAGTGTGTGTGTGTGTGACTCCACCACACCACGGAGTGGACCGTGTGGACTTTAAACTCGGCACATAAGGAACATGGCGTATAATCCAAACTCGTGTGCTAGCAAAATAGCCCTTAGTTCGGATTATTTTCTTACATTTTCCATCTTGCATTGAGTTCGGATAGCAAGATCACAACACCATATTACTTAAGATGTGATTGGTTCTGCTTTTAATTATTTTTGCTTTTACAAAAAGTCAAAAGCAGAACCAAATGGATGGGCTTTTTTTCTAGTTGCTTTGAGAAAAACAGTTTTCTCATAAGCTAAATTTCATAGCATCTTATGAGTTACATTTACCGACTGTGGAATGCATGGGCGGAGCTACGTTATGGGTGCCGGATGCGGCCGCACCAGGCCAAAAATTTTTTGAAGCTTAAGCAATAAATTTTTTACCATACAATTAGCTATGAAATTTAATTTCTCTAAAGAGCCGCACCCCCTAACATTTTCTCTAGCTCCGCCCCTAGAATGGATGTCTTCCAAAAATTTACCCGCATTGCCATTGATTGTGTAGGTAACAACTTGTTTCTTTTGTTTCCCATCCCTATTTCATCGGCTAGGCGCACAGAAGGATGGCGCTTCTCTCTGATGCGTTGTTAGTTGCCTGCCTCTCAATACGGCCCGATTCTGACAGCAAACAACAAATCCACTTTTACACGTATATTTTGTATGCAAAAATAAAAAGATAAAATCCAAGAAAAATTTTAAAATTCATCTTGATTTTTAACTTCATTTTGAAAAGCAACTTGAATTTGCAGAAAAAAACAACTCAAAAATCAAAAAGCTTAAACTAGATTTACTACCTCGTTGACCATGGGTTGGGCGACAACCACGTGTAGGGGAGGGTGTTGTTGTAGTGGCGATGCGTCGAGAGAGGGAGGGAAGAGACGAACGGGTAGGGACGAGTGACAAACACGGCACGTCAAGGGGACCGAGGGAGCTCAAGGTGCAAGGGAGCCCGCATGATGGCTCACGACCAAAGATGATGGAGCTTACCTAGATCTAGGTCTAGATCAGAATGCGTGAGACTAGGAGAGGGGGTGGGAGGCTTGGGCGTAAGGAAGCCCGTGTTGATGACCTACGACCAAAGGTGACGAGGGCTTGCCTGATTTAGGATAGGAGAATGAAGAAAGAATGGTTAGGGCTGGGGACATTAGGGTGAGCTCAACGCACAAAGGAGGGTGGGTGGCGGCGTACAAGCAAGGGAGATAGTGTTTGTCCAATCTAGATCTGAAGGAAGAGAGCATAGATAGTACCACGTAAAATTGTTTGAAAAAAAGAAAGAAAAGACTAGTGTCTTCTTATTGAAAAAATGAAAACGAGCACTCTCATGAGCGGGGGCAAGCGAAACTGAGGAAGAAATGAAGGAGCATCCAAATGAACACTTACTTGTATGCTAACTTAGGGATATTCTTTTATGATAAATTAGATAATGTTTTGTGTGCAGGATCATTTTCCTTCACTCAAAAAGCCTCTGTGATCTAACGTCACTATGTGGGTGGGTGAAAACCAGTCAGCCAAACACATTAAAACTTGGGTGTAGTAATTCTTCTGTTAGTAAATTATTAGATTTGTTAAAGCCCTTGCCACTGCAACCCGCATGACCAGAAAACTATGAAAGTGTTTATATATACAAGCATAGATGTATTTTATGTATCTGGTCCAATTCGGCCTGGACATTAGGTTTGAAACTCGTGAGATAGCGGCTTGTTCACGGCTCGGCTCGACTTGGTAGATTTTCAAGTTGAGCCAAACTTATGTTTCAACTCGGTATGTTATCATGCTAGTTGAGCTAGCTTGTGAGCTGACTCGTGAACTGTATGAGTCAGACAAGATACAATGTCTAAACAAAAACTCCAGCTCCAAGAGTGCATGAGCCAGCCTACATCCCCATGTATTGTTTTAGTATAACTTATCTTCTCATATCCTCAGTTAGATGATAATAATGGTGGCAAGCTGACAAGCTTCTAACCGTGAATCGAGTGTTGAGAACTTGAATCCTAGTGTGATTTAGTTATCTATTTATGTTTTAAAATATATATTTTTGGTCTTATATAAATATTTTGGTGTAAACATGGATATAACTTAAAATCTTAAATATTATAAATATTTAAATAATTTTTATTAATATATATTCATTATAAAATGCAGTGTCAAAAAAAACTCCAACTTGCCAGCTAAACGAGCTAGCTCGAGCTCGTATCAAGCCGAGCCGAGATAGCGTTGTAGCTCGTTTGAATTATAAACCAAGCCAAGCGGTTCCTTTTGAGCTAGACCGAGCCGAGCTGACGTGAGCTGAGTTGACTCGACATCCAGTCCTAAGTCCAATAATGCTCCTGTTAAATTTTTATTCATGAGCAAGTATTTTCTTCCTATCTTCTTCTCATCTCCCTCTTGTGACTCGTTTCAACTTTCAAGTATATGGAAAAGTAGAGTGAAAAAAAAAAGAACAGGCAAATTGTATTGAGTGCTGTGGGATGTTGTTCATATTGGCAAATAAAACAAATTTGACAGCCCCATCCGGCGTGGTTAATATACGCAAGTGGGCAAAACACAATACTATAGGTTTAGTCCTGTTTTTACGACATAAATATAGCAGGTTTCGTGGGGCACTCCAATTCCACATGATAAATTAGTTAGAGTATTGTATTTAAATTATTAATCATATTAAATGATTTTCTATAGTTTTTGGTAGGTTGTGCAAGGTCTGGTCTAAAACAATATACCTCCTCCGATCTTAAATTATTGTTATCATTGATTTTTTTAGAGAACTTTGATCATTCATCTTATTAGAAAAATTTAAGTAATATCATATGTCATCATAGTTTGTTTTCTTGTTAAATAAAATCAAAGTAAAACTTAAAATTTTGTATATTTGAAATAATATTTTTAATAAGACGAATGATCAAAATTAACAAAAAAAATTCAATGGTGACACAATTTAAGAATGGAGGGAGTATGCATCTAACCCTGGCAAAATATCCTATTCCAACAGTATCCATATTTAGATTGAAGCCCGGGAGTAAAACTAATACCTAAAGACGGTAGAAAAAAAACAAATGGTGGAAAAAAGACAATAATGTCTAGATCTCTCTGTGATATGTGTAGTTTACTCTACATGTTACACATAATTCGGCGAGTGAACTCTTTACTCGGCATTTATTGGGGCGCAAGAAAATATCAAGTATGCTACACATTTTGGGCGAGTGGGCACTTGCTCGGCGTTTAGCGGCGTGGCCGAGTGTGTCACTCATTGGGCCGCTTAGACTGACTCCAACCGGCATAGGCAAAACTGAGAGCCAAATCTATGATTGCCTCTCGTGTACAGTGCACAGAAGACAATCCATTATGTGCTCTCTCCAACAAAAAGTCAAAAGTAGATTATTCAAATGGATTGACATTCTTCTAGCTGCTTTCAGAAAAGCAAGCCAAATTTCACAGCACCTCATGGGTTGCATTTATCGACTGTGAAATAGATGTCTTCCAAAAAAATTACCCACATTGCCATTTATTATGTAGGTAACAACTTATTTCTTTTCTTTCCCCTCCCGGTTCCTCTCACCATCGACGCACGCGGAAAGACTACGCATCTCTCCGATTGCATTGTTGGCTGCCTGCCTCTCAATGCAGCTCGATTCCGGCAGGACACAATAAATTCACTTTTAGACATCTTTTTTATGCAAAATAAAAAATAAAATCCAAACAAAAAAATAAAATTCATCTTGATTTTTAATTTCATTTTGAAAAGCAACTCGAATTTGCAAAAAAAAAATAACTCAAAAATCAAAAGGCTCAAATTAGGCTTAGCATCTCGTTGACTGTAGGTTGGACGACAACCACGTGTAGGGAAGGGTGTTGTTGTAGTGCTGATGTGTCGAGAGAGGAAGGGAAGAGACGAACAGGCAAGCAGGAGTAACAAACACGACACGTCAAGGGAAGGGAGGAAGCTCAAGGCGCAAGGGAGCCTGGATGACAGCTCACGACCCAAGATAACGAACTTGCCCAGATCTAGATCTAGATCACGAGGAAAAATGGTGGGGCAACAGGGGAGGGGGAGGCTCGAGGTGTAACAGAGCTCAGGGTAACTACGCATGGCTAGGGAGCAGCGGGGCTTGCCCGATCTAGATCAGAAGAAAAAGGAAGAATGGATGGGACCAAGGGGAGGAGGGGGAGCTTAGGGTGCAACGATACCTTGGGTTACGGCGCATAGTCAGCGGTGGTGAGGCTTTCCCAAATAGATCAGGAGGAGAGAATGTGTGAGACCAGGAGAAGGGGGGAGGAGGGGGGCACGGGCTTAAGGAAGCCCGTGTTGATGATGCACGACCAAAGGTGACGAGAGCTTGCCTGATTTAGCTCAGGAAAATAAAGAAAGAATGGATGGGAGTAGAGAGATTAGGGTGAGCTCAAGGCACAAAGGAGGATGGGGTGGCAGCGTACAGCAGGGGAGATGGGGCTGATCCAATCTAGATATGAAGGAAGAGAGAATAGGTGGGAGCACCTAAAATTGTTTGAAATAAAAAAGAAAAGACTAGTGGTTGTTTATTACAAAAAAATAAAAACGAGCACTCTCATAAGCGAGGGCACGCGAAACTGAGGAAGAAATGAGGGAACATCCAAATGAACCATTTATTTGTACACTAATTTAAAGATATTCTTTTGTGATAAATTAGATAAATTTTTGTGTGCAGAATCATTTTCCTTGACTCAAAAAGCCTTTGTCATCTAACGCCACAAGGTGGGTGGTGAAAACCAGTCAGCCAAACACAATAAAAAATTGTTGGGTGTAGTAGTTTTTATGTTAGTAAATTATTAGATTTGTTAAAACCCTTTCCATTGCAACCCGCATGACCAGAAAACTATGAAAGTGTTTTCTATATATAAGTATAGATGTATTTTATGCATCTGGTCCAATTAGACCTGAACATTAGGTTTAAAACTCGTGAGATAGCTCTGCTTGTTCACGGCTCAACTCGATTTGTAGATTTTCAAGCTGAGCTAAATTTATGTTTCAACTAGGTATGTTATCAAGTCCGCTCGAACTGACTTGTCAGCTGACTCGTAAACGGTATGAGACATATAAGACATAATGTCTAAACAAAAACTCCAGCTCACCAAGAATTATCATCGGAGCCATCGCCAAACTCGATCACCTCGCCCAGTCGCCCGTGTGCGGCAGCGGCTGGTCAGGCCAACCATCAGTTGTGGCGTGCAACCGTGTGGGTTTGGGTGTGCGGAGCACGTGCCATGTAGCTTGATAGAATTGGGAGCGAGCGTGCTCGATTGAGCCAGAATGTCGGAGGCCAAGTTCTGGTGGACCCATTGCGTGAATAATGGATGGATAAGGGTGTATTTGGTATGGTGTATGAGGGTGGATGGTAGAGGATGACCCCTTTTTTGCTGCTGTTTGGATGGGGGTCAGGCAGGGGCGGGGTGGCCACCAACCGAATATTCGGTCAAATTCGGTGGCAGCTCCATCCCTCGAAATCGAGCGGACGACGTCGTCCCCATCCTCGCGCACGTGAGTGAGTGTGTGTGTGTGTGTGTGTGTGTGTGTCCACCACACCACGGAGTAGACCGTGTGAACTTTAAACTCGGCACATAAGGAACATGGCGTATAATCCAAACTCGTGTGCTAGCAAAATAGCCCTAAGTTCAGATTATTTTCTTACATTTTTCATCTTGCATCGAGTTGGGATAGCAAGATCACAACACCATATTACTTAAGATGTGTTTGGTTCTGCTTTTAGTTATTTTTGCTTTTACAAAAAGTCAAAAGCAGAACCAAATGGATCGGCTTTTTTTCTAGTTGCTTTGAGAAAAACAGTTTTCTCATAAGCTAAATTTCATAGCATCTTATGAGTTACATTTACTGACTGTGGAATCAATGGATGTCTTCCAAAAAATTACCCGCATTGCCATTGATTGTGTAGGTAAAAACTTGTTTCTTTTGTTTCCCATCCCTATTTCATCGGCTAGGCACACAGAAGGATGACGCTTCTCTCTGATGTGTTGTTAGTTGCCTGCCTCTCAATACGGCCCGATTCTGACAGCAAACAACAAATCCACTTTTACACGTATATTTTGTATGCAAAAATAAAAAAATAAAATCCAAGAAAAAATTAAAAAATCATCTTGATTTTTAACTTCATTTTAAAAAGCAACTCGAATTTGTAGAAAAAAAACAACTCAAAAATCAAAAAGCTCAAACTAGATTTACTACCTCGTTGACCGTGGGTTGGGCGACAACCACGTGTAGGGGAGGGTGTTGTTGTAGTGGCGATGCGCCGAGAGAGGGAGGGAAGAGACGAACGGGCAGGGACGAGCGACAAACATGGCACGTCAAGGGGACCGAGGGAGCTCAAGGCACAAGGGAGCCCGCATGATGGCTCACGACCAAAGATGACGCAGCTTACCAAGATCTAGGTCTACATCAGAAGGGAAAATGGTGGGACAACAGGGGAGGGGGGAGGCTCGGGGTGTAACGGAGCTCAGGGTGACTACTCATGGCTAGGGGGGCAACGAGGCTTGCCCGATCTAGATTGGGAGAAAAAGGAAGAATGGGTGGGACCAAGGGGATGAGGAGTAGGGGGGCGTTAGGGTGCAATGGCACCTTGGGTGGCGGTGCTGGCGGCGGGGCTTTCCCAAATAGATCAGGAGAAGAAAATGCGTGAGACTAGGAGAGAGGGTGGGGGGCTCGGGCGTAAGGAAGCCCGTGTTGATGACCCACAACCAAAGGCGACAAGGGCTTGCCTGATTTAGGATAGGAGAATGAAGAAAGAATGGTTAGGGCTGGGGACATTAGGGTGAGCTCAAGGCACAAAGGAGGGTGGGTGGCGGCGTATAAGCAAGGGAGATAGTGTTTGTCCAATCTAGATCTGAAGGAAGAGAGAATAGATAGTACCACGTAAAATTGTTTGAAATAAAGAAAGAAAAGACTAGTGTCTTTTTATTGAAAAAATGAAAACGAGCACTCTCATGAGCGGGGGCAAGCGAAACTGAGGAAGAAATGAAGGAGCATCCAAATAAACACTTACTTATATGCTAACTTAGGGATATTCTTTTATGATAAATTAGATAATGTTTTATGTGCAAGATCATTTTCCTTGACTCAAAAAGCCTCTGTGATCTAACGTCACAATGTGGGTGGGTGAAAACCAGTCAGCCAAACACATTGAAACTTGGGTGTAGCAATTCTTATGTTAGTAAATTATTAGATTTGTTAAAGCCCTTACCCCTGCAACCCGCATGACCAGAAAACTATGAAAGTGTTTATATATACAAGCATAGATGTATTTTATGTATCTGGTCCAATTCGGTCTGGACATTAGGTTTGAAACTCGTGAGATAGCTTGGCTTGTTCACGGCTCGGCTCGACTTGGTTGATTTTCAAGTTGAGCCAAACTTATGTTTGAACTCAGTATGTTATCAAGCTAGCTTGAGCTAGCTTGTGAGCTGACTCGTGAACTATATGAGCCATACAAGATACAATGTCTAAACAAAAACTCCAGCTCCAAGAGTGCATGAGCCAGCCTACATCCCCATGTATTGTTTTAGTATAACTTGTCTTCTCATATCCTCAGTTAGATGATAATAATGGTGCCAAACTGACAAGCTTCTAATCGTGAATCGAGTGTTGAGAACTTGAATCCTAGTGCGATTTAGTTTTCTATTTAAGTCTTAAAATATATTTTTTGGTCTTATATAAATATTTTGATGTAAACATGGATATAACTTAAAATCTTACTTATTATAAATATTTAAATTATTTTTGTTAATATATATTCATTATAAAATGCAGTGTCTAAATAAAAACTCTTAGCTTGCCAGCTAAACGAGCTAGCTCGAGCTCGTATCAAGCCGAGCCGAGATAAGCCAAGTGGTTCCTTTTGAGCTAGACCGAGCCGAGCTGAGGTGAGCCGAGTTGGCTCGACATCCAGTCCTAAGTCCAATAATGCTCCAGTTAAACTTTTATTCATGAGCAAGTATTTTCTTCCTATCTTCTTGTCATCTCCCTCTTGTGACTCGTTTCAACTTTCAAGTATATGGAAAGGTAGAGTAAAAAAAAGAACAGGCAAATTGTATTGAGTGCTGTGGGATTTTGTTCATATTGGGCAATAAAACAAATTTGACAGCCCCATCCGGCATGGTTAATATACGCAAGTGGGCAAAATCTCTACAATCTATTAATTAAGGTGCGGTCGTCCACTTCGTGTCCATAAAGTTAGAGATTGAAACCAAATCGGTTTCGTACCTTCCATATCAAGTATCAAACTTCAAAAATCATAACTCCCTCGCCCGGAGCTCAAATTAAGCAAACTCGGACTCTATATTATAACTCTCAAAAAGTTATACAACTTTGGTATTCAATAAAAGTACAGATCCCACCGTTGTGCGGGATTCATTTCTTCTAGATCCGAAGACCAAATAATATGATCCATATATGTTTCGAAAAGGTCTCAGCGAGATCTACAATTTTTGTGTTTTAACTTTTTCTATTGGAGCAAGTTTTCAAGTTTAAAATCATGTTGCAATGCAGTGCTATTTTACAGACTGTGTAAATTGATTTTTCCTTTCGGATAAAACTTCTATAATATGATAAAAAAATGTTGAAAAATTGTTATTTTTGACATATAAAATGGTATACTAAGAAACACTAATAGTAATATAAATATGATCTTTCATGTAAAAAATATCAATAATATTGTATATATCTAATAATTATATTATGTAAATAATTTATATTTAAGTTATAAAAAGTGTTTTGTTTTTTAAGTCCGTACCAACGCACGGACACTTTGCTAGTAATCTATTAATTGAGGTACGGTTGTCCACTTCGTGTCCATAAAGTTAGAGATTGAATCCAAATTGGTTTTGTACTTTCTATATCAAGTACCGAATTTCAAAAATCATAAATTCCACGTCCGGAGTTTAAATGAGGCAAACTCGGACTCTACCTCGTAGCTTTCAAAAAGTTCTACAACTTTGGTATTCAAGAAAAGTTCAGATCCTGCAGTTTTGATTTCCAAATATGCAATACAAAAATATTTATTCTGATTCGGACTCCTATGCACAGGTCTCTATACGGGGCTCATATCTCCTAGCTCTGTGATCCAAATAATATGATCCATATATGTTTCGAAAAGGTCTCGACGAGATCTACAACTTTCGTGTTTTAACTTTTTCCATTAGAGCAAGTATTCAATTTTAAAATTGCGCTGCAATACAGTTCTATTTCTGGACTCCGTGAATTGATTTTTCTTCCAAATAAAGCTTCTAAAATATGGTAAAAAAATGGTGATAAAATTGTTATTTTTGACATATAAAATGATATACTAAGAAGCACCAATGGTAATATAAATATAATCTTTTATGTAAAAATATCAATAATATTATATATATCTAATAATTATATTATATAAAAAGTATTTTATTTTTTAAAGTCCGTAGCAACACACGGACACTTTGCTACTACAATACTATAGATTTAGTCCTGTTTTTCCGACATAAATATAGCAGGTTTCGTGGGGCACTCCAATTCCACATGATAAATTAGTTAGAGTATTGTATTTAAATTATTAATCATATTAAATGATTTTTTATAGTTTTTGTTAGGTTGTAAAGACGTGCAAGGTCTGGTCTAAAACAATATACTTCCTCCGTTCTTAAATTATTATTGCCATTGATTTTTTTAGAGAACTTTGACCATTCATCTTATTAGAAAAATTTAAGTAATATCATATATGTTGTCATAGTTTATTTTATTATCAAATGAAATTAAAATAAAACTTAAAATTTTATATATTTAAAATAATATTTTTAATAAGATGAATGATTAAAATTGGCAAAAAAGAATTCAACGGTGACAACAATTTAAGAATAGAGGAAGTATGCATCTAAGTCTGGCAAAATATCCTATTTCAACAGTATCCATATTTGGATTGAAGCTCGGGAGTAAAACTAATACCTGAAGATGGTAGAAAAAAAAAACAAATGGTGAAAAAAAGACAATAATGTCTCTAGACATAATCTCTCTGTGATATGTGTAGTTTACTCCATATGTTACACATAATTCGGCAAGTGAACTTTTTGCTTGACATTTATTGGGGTGTATAGAAATATCAAGTATGCTACATATTTTGGGTGTGTGGACACTTGCTTGACGTTTAGCGGCGCGGCCGAGTGTGTCACTCTTTGGGCCGCTTAGACTGACTTCAACTGGCATAGGTAAAACTGAGAGGCAACGTGTCACTCTCTCCATTATGTGCTCTCTCCAACAATAGCAGCCAAATCGAAGAGGCAAATGCATCTGCACAGTACGTCGGCCGCTCCGCGCTCTGGCACTCCGTCACCCCCGCGTGTTGTCTGCCCTCGCACTCCGCCGCCCTCGCACCACCGCCCGCCCTACACGCCGCCTACATCTCGCGCGATGTGAGCTCAAGCGGACCCGTCTCCACGCTCGCCTGCAGCTCGGGCGCCACCAGCTCGAGCAGCTCCGCCTCCGTGCGCGCCCACCTTCGCCAAGCTCTGGAGGAGGAGGAGCCCGGTGTGGCGACGAAGAAGGAGGAGCACCGCGCGGCAACGGGGAAGGAGAAGGAGCCTGGCGCAGCGGCGGGGAAGCAGGATTTGTTCCCCGAACCTCGCGGTGCTCAAGAGGCCGGCCCTCGCGCTCCTTCTAGCCGGCGCACTGCTCGCCACCGCGGCGGAGCCGCACACGGCGCTAGCGGCCTCGGGTGGACGGCCCTGTGTGAGACGGCCAGCCTTGCTCCACCGCGCTCCGCCCCCTGCGTGTTCTGCTCCGCCGTCGGCTCTGCTCCTTGTGCGCCGCCGCCCCCTGAGCGCTCTGCTCCGCCACCGGTTCCGCCCCCTGTGCGCCACCTGCCTGCTCGCGCCGCCCCCGTGCGCGTCACTGCTCTCAAATCCACTACGGATCGAATGCATCGGAGGAGAGAGGGTAGCCGGTTAGAGAAAAAAAAAACATATGCACAGTACAAATCGGAAGGCATTTTTGCCTTTGACTACCGACGATCTTAAGCTAGGGCACTCCTGGTGTGGGTCAACAGAAAGCCCGCCCAGTCCTCGGCTAGATGGGAGTTGGGGCCCGCGTTGACTGGGCCACATAAAAGTGTCTGCCAAGTGGGCGACGGACTAGAGCCCACTTCACGCGTGCGCTCGTTGCTGCGTGCCGTAGGCCCGTAGCCGCGACGCGCAAAGGCGAGCGAGAGCGCTCGTCGCGAACGTGTTAGGTGTACCGGCCCGTCCCGTCGAGTGACAGCGCCCCACGTGGACGTGGGCCCTGCGTTCGGGCTACGTGTCGTCGGCACGGCGGATCGGATCGGCCCGACCGATCGATCGGGCATCTCCTCCCTCCCTCACGGTATTTGCCGTATTTGGGATTCGCGTCTCAAGCTCCCCCTCATCATCCCACGTGCGGTGCGGGCAGCACGTGCGTACACAATGCAAGTTTACTGTAACTTGCCGTACAACGTCCCGATCATTATTTTTCACTGCGTTTCTTGCTGACTGGTCCTCGCTAGATCAGCAGAATGACAAGCCGTGCAAGGCGTACGTGGTTCGAACTTTCTGTAAAATCGTACCACATGTTTGCACGCGCATTTCGACACACACATCAGATTTCTCTATATCAGATTTTTGGCATATCTTGACTACCAACGGACCGCGACGCAATCCAGCAGAACCACGGTGGCGCAGAGGAGGGCATTGACCAGCGAACTGCCTGCACAATAATTTTTGGCCCAGCTTGGCTTTGACGTTTATTAAGCGAGAAGAGGCTAATCACACGGTCAGTTCAGCGTACGGTGCCACACAATGCAGGCATTTTAAACGTCGGATCGAGCTACTAGCGCATGCAGCTACCCTAGTATAATCCAACAGACGAAGTATATATAGCGTTGTTGAATTTGTAGTAGGCCGGTAGGCAGGCGGCAGCAACTTGAGAGAGATACCCATTTAATGACCTTCTCGTGTCGTCACGTACGAAAGATGTCGCACACGATCGAACTCGGAACCGGTGCGTGCACGCACCAAACGATTAGGCAATCAAAGAGTAAACAATCAACTCTCTGACATGATGAACCACTCTCATATATCCAATGGCGCGTCCACACTTGTAACGGAAGCATGGCATAGTACTCATGCTCATGCATATGCATGCAACACACTCATGAGAGAGAGAGAGAGAGAGAGAGAAGGAAGGAAGGACACCAGCAAGGGTCCAGCAGGGCAGCATGGCTGTGCGCATGAGTGTGCCGTGTGCGCGAATCATTGAGGCGTCCGCTAGTAGCTTAGCTTAGCTTAGCTCCAAATAAAAGAAAATTGTGGGAACATGGGTGTGTGTAGACTAATTGAGTTGTAGTTAACTGATGACCTCACCCTGTGTGTGCTAGCTTGCATTGCCCCCCTCTGATTATTATTAGGCGAGCATAAGTGTAGTCCAGAATCTAGATAAGACGACGATGGATGGGTGATGAGTCCCATCGATCAGTTCGATGTTTATTAGCCGGGCCTGAACTACTGCTGTTCCCTCACCGAACAGTGAAGCTGATTAGTATAGTAGTAACAACTTGTTAATTAGTATTTCCTGGCCCTTTTGTTTCTCTCTCCTATATAATCTCTCTCTCGCCCATCATCATACAGTGAAGAAAGAAAGAGAGAGAGAGAGAGAGAGGAAGGCGCGCAGCAGCAGGCCAGGAAGGAGGTCGGCAGCGATCAGGAAAAACATGGGCAACAGCCTTCGTTGCTGCCTTGCGTGCGTGCTCCCCTGCGGCGCGCTGGACCTGGTCCGGATCGTGCACCTGAGCGGCCGCGTCGACGAGTACGGCCGCGCCGTGTCGGCGGGGGAGGTGCTCGCGGCGCACCCGAACCACGTGCTGAGCCGGCCGTGCTCGGCGTCGCAGCAGCAAGGGGTTGTGCGGCGGATACTCATCGTGTCGCCCGACGCGGAGCTGCAGCGCGGGGAGATCTATTTCCTCATCCCGGCGGCCTCCGTCCCCGACGCCAAGAAGCCCAACAGCGCGGCCGCCCGCCACGTGCGCAGCAAGTCGGAAGGCAGCGTCGTCGTCCTCACCGATCGCCAGCTCGGGCTGCCGTCGTCGCCGGAGGAGGAGCAGGAGCAGGAGCAGGAGGAGACCACGACGGCGCCGTTGGTGCCGGCGGCGGCGCCGGCGAAGAAGAGGAGGAAGCCGTCGCAGCAGCACCGGAGGCGCATGAGCACCGGCAGCCACGCCTCGCCGTGGCAGCCGCAACTCTCCTGCATCGCGGAGGACCTCTGATGACCGTCCACGGAGCTCTGATCGGTCGAGGAGTTCAGCGTGCGTGCGTGCATGGTGTGAGATGTGCTGCTTGGTAAATATTTTTCGTTTTGTTTTTGCTTTTTTTTTCTACCCTTCCCTCTCCTTCCAAGTGTACATTATTCGGTCAGTGTGAGCATTCTGGAACTAGACAGCTTTGTGAGTTTCTTCGATCCGCTTTTGTATCGATTTTTGAACACCTTTTGCGATTTTCCTGACCCATTTGTGGGCAAACAGAGTGAATGAACAACAGAACAATAAAGTGTTGTTCCATGCATGATTCCGTCTCGAACTCTCAGATGAGGGACCAGAAAGTGGAAGCAGGATTTGATCCATGGGACCGGACAAACACTATCGGAATTGTATGCATGGGCTGCCAACTTGTACATACCTTGTTTCATGGAGTGTTAACGTGGCATGTTTCAACCTTTCGCAAAAACAAAAGAAAAAAAAACGTGGCATGTTTCAAAAAGTCATTTTACCCTTCTTCTGCCTTAAAATTTTTCTTTTGTAACAGCAAACCGGAAAGAAGAAAGAAAGAAAGAATAGAGAACACACGGACGGGGTCAAAGAAACACAAGGTCCAGGGATCCATCAACCTCGGCCATAATAGCACCCGCACCAGAGCGAATATTGTTAGTTCGATCGACCTTTGAGATTCCGAGCAATGATTTGGGCGCTAATAGTGAAGACATGCATCATTAGCGCAAGCACAACCGGGTTGTTGCTCTATAAAAACTCGCGATTAATTAGTTAACGCTCTTGACCAAAATGGACAACATATTTTTTACAATATAAAGAGGAAATATGGAATCAATTTGTTGCACAAATCCTGTTGCTCTATGCTCTGTTAGACAAACACATCATCTCTTTCTCATTTCTGAGTATAGGCAGCCAAATGGACGAAACTACCTGACACGGAACGGGCCTCAAGAGGCCTGCCACGTTTAGTTTCGGACCGATACATCATACATTGTTTTATTGGACCATGCCGAGGCAGCCTATGGGCTGACCCATCAGCCCAAGACACGACACGAAATAGATTAGGCATGCCATGCCAACCCATTAGGCCCGGCTAGCATGACGGCACACTCGGCCCGTCTAGCACGAGGGCATGCTCGGCTCGTCGATGGCTGAAACTAGAAGGAGGAGAATGACGGACCAGAAAGATGAGGATGAGCGGCATGGGAGCGAGGACCAACGTCGATGATTTGGTCGTGTCCTACTTGAGCCAGGCAAAAAAAAAAGTTAAGGCATTGTTCGGTTTGGTCAGAATGGGTCAGAACGAGGCCCATTCCGAGCAAAATGAATTGGTTCAGAACCAAATTGCTTATATTGAAAAAAAAATATACGGTTATGACCGGCCTAATTATTTTATATAGTTTATGGCTCGGATAAATTCTTCACCACTTTAAAATTCTGGACCCAAAATAATGTTTGGGACTAATTTAATCAGCTAGAAACGAACAAGCCCTAACGCTTCGTGCTTGCCCGATAAGCGCGGCCTACTTGGACATCTCAACTTGTGTGGCAGAGGACGACGGAACCGTCCAGCAAAGCCCAGTTGCAGACCTCGTAGTCGTAGATGAGCACGACCTAGTTCACTACGATAAGTTCATCCTGGCCCATGAATGAACCCAGCAGAAATCAATTTGTTTCCTGTCACGTCGAGAGCTCGAAAAAAAATATATGAAGGAATCGTTCGTGTAAGGACTCAGCGTTGGGTAATGTCTCAATCATGGGCCGGCTCGAACTGACGAAACGAAAGATCATTGCCGCGCGCGCAGGTAAACGAAACCGCGTGGCAAGTGCCATTCATCTGACGAAGACTTTGTTGTGCTTCCGTTGCGAACAGGAGCTAGTTGCTCAGATAGTGACAAGGCGCGCGCTCAACTCAATAGAGAGGTTTCAGCCGCTGTGGCTGTGGCTGTGGTTGCAGGGTCTGTACGATGAAGCGTGTCCGTGGAATTACAGTCAACAAGAACATATAAAAAGACTACAGGAACGAAGAGGAGAGAGGTGTCCATTATAGACTGGCAGTGTTCATAGATTCAGAGCACACGTGTTCGGTGTTCCTGTTAGTTACTCCTATATGCTAATAATAGGCATGTTTATTTTCAGTTGAAGCATGCGCACAGGCACCGGGTTGTGGTGTTCGTGCGCCGAGTAGTTCAGGTAGTTAGCATGCCGCTATGGCCGGACGCCGCTGGTGCGTGGGGATGGACGCGCACACTTCTCGCGTCGTGCGCGCCATGGCGGCATGACCTCTCAGCTTTGCTATTTATATTCAATACAGTGCATCAGAAAAGGTTGCGGTTTGCAACACAAAATTCACCTGCGTCCAGTCTCATTTTTTCTTGTTCATTCACCTCGCCAAACACCAGCTCGCCGCCGGCGTAAACCGCCATCCGGTGACTAACAAGTGGCATCAGAGCTAGAAGTTTGAGAGGACCTGCAGCGTCGCCATGGCCTCACCGCCACCGCGCCGCAGCCGCCCCAACTCTGGGGTGAAGAAGGAGAAAACGGAGGGCTCCGGGAGCAGGACCCCGCGCCGCTCTCCGTCTCCAAGCCGTTCACCAACGCGTCGCTCACCGCGGCGTTCACGCACCCGTGAAGTCATCGTCGAGCGCATCATCAAGGAGGGCCGCAGCGGCGGCACCTGGCCCCAACTCACGAAGACGAACTACAACGAGTGGTCCCTCCGGATGAAGCTCAGGATGGAAGCGCGAGAGCTTTGGGACGCCGTGGAGTATGGCGACGCCGACTTCACCGACGACCGGAACGCGCTCGACGCCATCTGCAGCGCCGTTCCGGAGGAGATGATCCCCGTCCTCGTCAACAAGAAGAACGCCAAGGAGGCCTGGGAGGCCATCCGCACCCTCCGCATCGGCGACAATCGGGTGCGCAAGGCAACGGCGCAGAACCTCCGCACCGAGTACGAGTCGATCGCACTCCGGGACGGCGAGGCCATCGAAGACTTTGCACTGCGCCTCTCCGGCATGGTGCAGCGCCTGGCCACGCTCGGCGACCCGGAGCCCGACGAGAAGGTCGTCGCCAAGTACCTCCGCGTCGTCCGCCCGCGCTACAAGCAGTTGGTAATCTCCATTGAAACCCTCCTCGATATCTCACAACTGTCAATTGAGGAGGTCACCGGGAGGTTGAAGGCGGCCGACGACGTCGTGCCTGCTCCGGCTCACACCGCGAGCGGGAAACTACTTCTCACGGAGGAGCAATGGGTGGAGAAGTACAAGAAGAAGTCCGGCGAGTCAGGGCGTGGCGGCTCTGGCTCTGGCGGACGCGGCAAGGGCCGCGGCAGAGGACGTGGGCGTGGTACCGGTGGCAACGGCGGCTCCAGCTCATCGCGCCCGCCGCCGGATGACCCGTGTCCGCGCTGTGGCAAGAAAGGCCACTGGGCCAGCGACTGCTACACCAAGAAGAAGGAACAACCGGCCCACCAAGCCCATGTGGCCCAAGAGGAAGAACAGGGCACACTCATGATGGCCATCGCCTCAGCCCAGGAAGGGAGACAGCACCAGACTCCCTCTCCGTCAGTCTTCCCCAACTCGCCGCCGCCGCCGCCCAAATCCGTCGTCGGCGTCCACCTCAACGAGCCCAAGGTCTTCGCTGCCTTCGACGGGTCGCCTGATCCGGACCCGGCGCGATGGATCCTGGACACCGGTGCCTCAAACCACATGTCCGGGTCCAGAGCCGCTTTCGCCCACCTCGACTCAGGCATCCATGGCTCCGTCCGATTTGGGGACGGCTCCACCGCGCAGATCGAGGGCAGCGGCACCGTCCTCTTCACCTGCAAGAACGGGGAGCACCAGACGCTCTCCAACGTCTACTACCTCCCGCGCATCACCGCCAACATCATCTCCGTCGGTCAGCTCGACGAGACCGGGTACCAAGTGCTCGTGGAGGACGGCTTCATGCGCATCCGCGACGAGGAGCGACGCCTGCTCGCCAAGATCCCAAGGAGCCCAGGCAGACTGTACGTGCTCACCGTCAACATTGCACGCCCGGTCTGCCTGGCCGCACGCGCCGACGACGAGGCGTGGACATGGCACGCTCGGTTCGGGCACGCCAACTTCACCGTGCTTCGCAAGATGGCTCGGCAAGAGCTTGTCCGGGGTATGCCCACACTCAACCAGGTGGAACAGCTCTGCGACGTGTGTCTCGTCGGGAAGCAGCGCCGAGCCCCGTTCCCGCAGAAGGCGCTGAGGCGCTCGACGGAACCTCTGCAGCTCCTTCACGGTGATCTCTGCGGCCCCATCACACCGGCGACACCAAGCGGCAACCGGTATTTTTTATTGCTTGTTGATGATTATTCACGATACATGTGGATTGCTCTGTTACCAAGCAAGGATGCCGCAGCCACAGCCATCAAGAACATCCAGGCTGTGGCAGAGCGCAAGTCCGGGAAGAAGCTGCTCGCCCTGCGTACCGATCGCGGGGGCGAGTTCGCGGCGGCCGACTTCAAAGACTACTACGCCCACCTCGGGGTCCGGCGCGAACTCACGGCCCCGTACACCCCGCAACAAAACGGTGTCGTTGAGCGTCGCAACCAGACCGTTGTGGGGACGGCGCGCAGCATGATGAAGGACAAGGCACTGCCTGGTGTGTTCTGGGGGGAGGCGGTCACCACTGCCGTCTACCTCCTGAACCGAACGTCGTGCAAAGCCAACCAAGGGGCGACGCCGTACGAGCTGTGGACCGGAAGCACACCGGCCGTCCATCACCTGCGCACGTTCGGCTGCGTCGCCCATGTCAAGGTGACCACGCCGAGCCCGAAGAAGCTGGACGACCGCAGCAAGCGCATGGTCTTCGTCGGCTACGAACCAGGGTCCAAGGCGTACCGGGTGTACGACCCCGTGACGCGGCGTGTTCACATAAGCCACGACATCATCTTCGACGAGACGGCACAGTGGGCGTGGAGCGCTGACCAGAACGCCGATCACGGCGAGTTCATCATCGAAGAAGCCGATCCCGGGGAGCCTGCAGTAATCACCACCACGGTGACATCATCTGCCCCCTCAAGTTCTGCTTCACCGGCTTCCCCTGCGTCGACATCGTCATCACCCGGGAACATGGCTGCAGCATCGTCTCCACCAAGTACAGCTGCTGCCATGACACCGAGCCCGGGGCATCAGCAAGCCCTTGAGTTCGCGTCGCCTCCGGAGTCCGGCCTCAGCGATCTGCTGGACGCCGACCACGACGACGAGGCTCCCTTTCGGTTCCGGCGAGTCGACAACATCATAGGCGAATCGACACCACCCGGCTTCGTCGACCGGAACCTGGAGGAGCACCTCCTGCTGGCGAGCGACGCCGAGCCCACGTCATTCGAAGAAGCACTGAAGCATGAACACTGGCGTCACGCAATGCTTGATGAGATGACGTCCATCGAAGCCAGTGGCACCTGGGAGCTCGTCGATCCTCCTCGACGCGTGAAGCCGATAGGCCTGAAATGGGTCTACAAGACCAAGAAGGATGCCACTGGGGTAATCACCAAGCACAAAGCTCGTCTCGTCGCGAAGGGCTATGTGCAGCAGCAAGGGATCGACTTTGAAGAAGTCTTCGCTCCGGTGGCGCGGCTTGAGTCGGTGAGGCTGTTACTTGCTCACGCTGCCTCACAAGGCTGGGCAGTACACCACATGGACGTCAAGTCCGCGTTCCTGAATGGCGTGCTCCAGGAACAAGTCTACGTCGAGCAGCCGTCGGGGTTCGTGCTGCGAGGCCATGAGAACAAGGTGCTCCACCTGGTGAAGGCACTCTACGGTCTGCGTCAAGCCCCCCGCGCCTGGTATGCCAAACTCGACTCCTCACTGATCGAGCTAGGCTTCCAGAGGAGCAGCTACGAGAACGCCGTCTACCTTCGTGGAACCGGTGACCATCGTCTGGTTGTCGGAGTCTATGTGGATGACCTGGTGATCACGGGCGGCAACAATGAGGACATCATCAAGTTCAAGGAGGAGATAAAGTCCAAGTTTCAGATGAGTGATCTCGGCCTCCTCCACTACTATCTGGGGTTGGAGGTGACCCAGAGTGAGGCCGGGATCACTGTCTGCCAGAGCGCCTACGCCGCCAAGATTCTGGAGTCTGCTGGCCTGACTGGCTGCAACCCCAGTCACACACCCATGGAGCAGCGACTGAAACTGAGCAAGCAAAGTTCGGCCCCAACTGTTGATCCAACCAGGTACCGCAGCATCGTCGGCTCACTGCGCTACCTAGTGAATTCCAGGCCGGACCTCGCGTATGCAGTGGGCTACGTCAGCCGCTTCATGGAAAAGCCCACCACCGAGCACCTGACAGCAGTCAAGAGAGTACTCAGGTACGTTGCTGGTACTCTGCACTACGGCTGCCATTACCCGAGGATGAAAGAAGCTCGACTCGTCGGCTACAGTGACAGTGACATGGCCGGCGACATTGATACCCGCAAGAGCACAACTGGAGTTGGCTTTTTCCTCGGTGGCAGCATCATCACTTGGCAGTCCCAGAAGCAGCGAGTGGTGGCCTTGTCCTCCTGTGAAGCGGAGTACATAGCAGCAGCCACTGCAGCCTGTCAAGGTGTCTGGCTTGCCCGTCTTCTCGCAGAGCTCAAGGGAGAGGAGGCAAGCCCGTTCTCACTGAAAATTGACAACGAGTCCGCCATCGCACTCAGCCGAAATCCTGTGTTCCACGATCGCAGTAAGCACATTGACGTCAAATTTCACTATATCCGTGAGTGTGTTGAAGAGAACAGGGCTCAGCTCTAGTCCATCAGAACGGAGGAGCAGCTGGCGGACATTCTGACCAAGGCGTTGGGACGAGAGCGATTCTACGAGCTGCGTTCCAGACTTGGTGTTCTTCATGTAAAGCAGGCATACTAGGAGTAGGAGGAGATTTGTTAGTTACTCCTATATGCTAATAATAGGCATGTTTATTTTCAGTTGAAGCATGCGCACAGGCACCGGGTTGTGGTGTTCGTGCGCCGAGTAGTTCAGGTAGTTAGCATGCCGCTATGGCCGGACGCCGCTGGTGCGTGGGGATGGACGCGCACACTTCTCGCGTCGTGCGCGCCATGGCGGCATAACCTCTCAGCTTTGCTATTTATATTCAATACAGTGTATCAGAAAAGGTTGCGGTTTGCAACACAAAATTCACCTGCGTCCAGTCTCATTTTTTCTTGTTCATTCACCTCGCCAAACACCAGCTCGCCGCCGGCGTAAACCGCCGTCCGGTGACTAACAGTTCCCACACACTGGTGACACCCGCAAAGAAAAATATGGTGAGGTGACGAAGACAAGCAGACGTAGCGCGGCCGTTCTTCATTTGTTCCGTCCTGCTCGACTTTCCGGTCAGTAGGACACAACATCGTTTTCTAGAGAAAATAGCAAGGCGAATGACCCTCCGGCTCGGTGGCAGCGCGACCGAAGTGCCTGCGCGCCCACCGGGTTCGATCCCGGGAATCGACTCATGGTGTCGTATCACGAAAAAAATCCCATCGTCCTTCTAGATCAAAGCATATAGTAAAGATTTGTGTCACAGCTTATATGGTCAGCTGAGTTCCTATGTATGATTGGGAAGGGGGTTCAAGGATTTTCTTGGCCTACGTGAGAAGAGTTCTTCTCTTTAGCTAATACTGTCAGGATGGATTCTTCCCTGACAGATCGAGTTTTTTTTTAAGAGAAAATAGCAAGGAAGCTTGGAGTCACGGTTTACTGCCCCTCAGCTGGTCACCAGGACTTGGTCATTTGGATGGCGAACAGAGGCAAGTAGTAGCTCCCTGAAGATGTAACGTCTATATATACGAGCGTAGGGAACATGGAATCTCAATCTCACTGAACAAGCTCTGATCAGATCTTAAAAGTTGCATTGCCAACATGCTGTCCTCCATCACTAGCCATCCCGATTCACTAGTACTGCACTTGCTCGTTTCTTTTTTGTACTACCTAGGAACCCAACGTTCCCTCTCGCTTGGAAGCTACAACAACCAAACCAACGTACCTATCCCATGTCTGCCGGAACAGGCCTCGGCGCTGCTCCGGCTGAAAAGCTCCTTTTCCACTAGCGGCTGGGCGGACGGTTCCATTTGCAGCCTTGCGTCGTGGCGTGCCCACACGGACTGCTGCGACTGGGAGGGAGTGCGCTGCGGCGACGCCGAAGGCCGCGTTACCATCCTTGATCTGGGCGACTGCGGATTCGAGAGTGCCAGCCTCCACCCGGCGCTCTTTGATCTAACCTCGCTGACGCATCTGAACCTCGCTTGGAATAGTTTCAACGGGTCCGAGCTCCCGACACATGGTTTTGAACGGCTCACGGGGCTTATTCATCTCAACCTCTCTAACTGCCGGATTTCAGGCCGAATACCATATGGAATAGGACGGCTCACGAAATTGGTAACCCTTGACTTCTCTACCCAATTCCATCTCATTGACATTGACGATGAATTTGTATCAGTTGCCTCGCGGTGGCACGGATCATCTCTCATAGAGCCAAAAATTGGGTCACTACTCGCTAACCTTAGTAATCTGAGGGAGCTTTATCTCGGTGATGTCGATTTGTCCGGCAACGGAGCAACATGGTGCGATCCTTTCGCTAATTCAACTTCCCGACTTCGGGTTCTTAGCTTGCCACGAACTAGCATCTGTGGTCCCATTTGTGGATCGCTGTCCAGAATTCACTCATTGACTGAGATTAACCTGCAATATAATAAAGTGCATGGCCAGATTCCAGAGTCCTTTGCTGATTTAATTTCCTTGAGCGTGCTTAGACTTACACATAATCTCCTTGAAGGATGGTTTCCAACGGGGATTTTCCAAAATCATAATTTGACGGCCATTGATATTAGCTACAATTTCGATGTCTCTGGTTCCCTGCCAGATTTCTTGTCCCATGGTGCTCTGATCGAAATGCTTGTCAGCAATACTAACTTCTCTGGTTCTATTCCGGGTTCCATACGCAATCTCAAATCCTTGAACAAGTTGGGAGTTGCGGTGGGTGACTCTTCCCAAGTGCTTCCCTCTTCAATCGGTGAGCTCGTATCCTTGAGTTTGTTAGAGGTATCTGGGACTGGCCTAATAGGAGAAATACCATCTTGGATCGCAAATCTAACCTCCTTGCTAGTTCTCCAATTCACCAACTGCGGCTTATCTGGACAAGTACCCTCTTTCATTGGTAATCTCAGGAATCTAACTAGATTACAATTGTACGCGTGTAATTTCTCTAGTCAAATACCTCCACATCTGTTTAATCTAACTCAATTGGAAGTTTTAAATATTCATTCAAACAATTTCATCGGCAGTATCAAACTCAGTTCATTCTTTAAGCTGCCTAATCTAGTTAGTTTGAACCTTTCAAACAACAAACTATCTGTGGTAGATGGAGAGGATAATTCGTCATGTGCTCCCATCAAGCGTATGGACACTTTGCGACTAGCATCTTGTAACATATCCAAGCTTCCAAACATCTTGAAGCACATACGTTGGATTCAGTTCCTTGACCTTTCAGAGAATCGCATCAGTGGTGATATACCTCAATGGGCATTGAAGAATTGGAACTACATGCATATATTGAACTTATCATACAACCAATTTAGTAATGTGCACGACCTTGTTCTACCAGGTCATTTATCCATTGTTGATCTCAGTTTCAACCAATTCAAAGGGCCAATACCTACGCCAGGACCAAACATCCAGCTACTTGATTGCTCAAACAATCAGTTCTCATCTATGCCACTCAAGTTTGCTTCTCAACTGATCAGATTTTCTTACTTCAAGGCATCTGGAAACAACCTATCCGGAAATATTCCATCATCGATTTGTGAAGCAACAAGACTGGTACTCATTGACCTCTCTTACAACAATTTGAGTGGATCCATTCCGTCCTGTTTAATGGCGGATATCAATTACTTGAGTGTACTAAACTTGAAAAGTAACAGATTGCAAGGAGTGTTACCACATAATGCGCAGCATGGCTGTGGTTTGGAGGCACTAGATTTTAGTGACAACTGGATCGAAGGAAAAATACCAAGATCATTATCTGCATGCAGAGAATTGGAAGTATTTGACATCGGAAAGAACAGCATCACTGATACTTTTCCATGTTGGATGAGTACGCTTCCTAAACTTCAGGTCCTAGTACTGAAATCTAATAAATTCATTGGAAATATCGGGCCTTCTGTTTTAGGGGATGGAGACATTTGCCGGTTCCCGAAACTTCGTATTTTAAGTGTTTCCTTCAACAATTTATCTGGAACATTATCAAATGAATGGTTCAAGAGCATGAAATCCATGATTACTGAATCCACTAATGAAACATTGGTCATGGGAAAACAACAAAATCTAGACGGTCACACATATCAATTGACCACTACCATCACATTCAAAGGATTTGATATCACTAAGATATTGAGGACCATTGTTGTTATAGATGTTTCTTGTAATGCATTTCATGGAGTGATTCCCTTGTCAATCGGGGACCTCGTTCTACTCAATGGTTTAGTCATGTCACATAACGACTTCACTGGACAAATTCCGTCTCAAATCAGTGCTCTGCGTCAACTTGAGGTGCTGCGCCTCTCTTCAAATCATCTTTCTGGAGAGATTCCGCAAACGTTGGCATCAATGAACTTCCTTTCAGTGTTGAACTTGTCCTACAACGACCTGGTGGGAAGGATACCTGAGTCACCTCAGTTCTTGACGTTCTCAAATCTCTCATTTCTGGGAAACGTTGGTCTCTGTGGACTACAGGTGGGCAAAGCATGCCATAATAATACACCACCGCAATATCATCTACAGGAGAAATCAGTTGACGTCATTTTGTTCATTGTCATTGGAATTGGGTTTGGTGTTGGATTTGTTGTTGCAGTTGTCCTGGGTTCATGTAAATGGTGTATAAAGATAGGGTAGATACGATTTTTCAGATTCAGATGGTCAAGTCAAGTCAGTTTATGTAAGGATGGTGTCCAAAAATATGTAATTTCCAGATTCCAAGGGCTAAGTCTATTATAAAGATGGTATACAAAGATATGATTTATTTTATTTTATTTTTGGATTTCCTCATCACGCGCAAAGTCATATTTATGGATTTTTGTTTCTAGCACATGTATCTAAGTATCTTATAACGACAACAATGGATGCTTAGTAAAAGAAATGTTTTGTAACTTTTCTTTGTGTGCTTTATCTTGTCAATAAATGAACCCCATAAGGGTGTTCTTGCCTCAAAGTCAACTCGAAGAACAAAAACAATGGTTTCAGAAAGATTCAAGTTCTCCCAATCTTTTCTACTACTTTGTGGATACTCAATGCCTCTGCAACTATAAAATTCCAGAAAAAAAAACGTTACAGTCAATGAGGATTTGGCGTATTTTGAGTGGAAGTCTGAGGGGGAGGAGAGAATGACAGGTTCTGTTCTCAGGCCGGGGATTGGGTAAAGCGACAACGGACAGCTGGTTCGTAAGGATTGATTGGATGGGAAGGGTCACCAGCACCAGAGCACGACGCTAGTTAGACATCATTAGCGCAAGCACAACCAGATTGTTGCTCTATTAAATATCGTGATTAATTAGTTAACACTCTTGACCAAAATCGAACGAAATCAACATTTGTTTCCTATTAAAAAAGAAAAAAATAACCAATTGTTTGCGCAAATCCTCTCAGACAAAAGCAACCACCCTCTCTTTCTAGGGGAGGAGGGAGCGATCCAGCAAAGCCCAATTGCAGATCTCATAGATGAGCTCGGCCTTTATAGTTCGCTGGGTTGGGCCGGGATATCCTCAGCTATGGATGTGATAAGTTTGTCCTGGCCCATCAACAAGCCCACGTACAGAAATCCATTTGTTTCTCGTCACGTCAAGAGCATGTGCTCGACACAGACTTAAAACGCAAAAAAGTGGAATGTCTCAAACACACACACACACGTCACACACACACACACACACACAGTTTCTTAATACCACGACGACACCACCATGTCTCAATGACATGTAGGACAGCTCAGAGTGATAATAAACTGCTATACATCGAACACATACGCCACACGGGGTCGTCGCCGGCGGTCAATGGAGGCAAAATTTGGTGCCCGCCACGTGTGGGAGTCGACGGAAACGGAGCGGGATGGGCAGCAAGAAGCCAAATCGCGGTGTGGCTTTCCACAAGCAGTCGAGCAAAGCCTCGGAGGAAGGGCAGCAGGCGTGACAGCTTTTCCCCACGATCTATACCTGCTTTGCCGAAAGTCTCATAGCACCGGTGGTACTTGATCACAGTTTCTCCTAACGGAACGCACAAAATCCACTGTACTTCATCCTCGTTGCTAAATGTACTAATTTGGAGATTAAGGCAACTCCTTATGTGTGTATTTTTAAGAACAGTTTGGAGATCAGGAAGACTACATACTCAATCACATCATTTCTTTTTTTTTTTTTGCGAATTAAGAGAGAGCTTTCTTGATTACTCAGAACAAAGATTACATTCCTGAGCAACCAGTTGCTCGATGCAGCAAGGACTACGTGCGCGCCACATAACGGTATGTGTTGTGCGCTTAGCTAACTGCGCCAGCTCATGTGCAGCACAATTTTGCTCCCTCCTAATAGCCCGGAACTTCACCCCAGGCAGACGATTGCATAACCGTCGAATCTCATCGAGCTGGAAACACAAATTCGATCGCGGTGTGCCCTTCCTCTCCAAAGCTCTAACAAGCTCTGAGCAGTCTGATTCTAGCACCACCCGGTCTCTCACCCATTATGTAGCCATATTCAACCCTTCTATACAGGCCAACGTCTCCACCTCCTCTGCCGACGCAGCCTGAAGAATCACTCTCCAAGCCATTAATATGACCGCACCTCTTTCGTCCCTTATGATCACCCCGACGCCACCTCGCCTAGTGTCCGACGAGAAGGCGCCGTCGACGTTCACTTTCGCCCAACCCGAACTGGGAGATATCCATGTCAGCTTATGTCTCGCATCTGTTCTCCGACCCCCACCCTCTGATGCCATCTTCTGCTTTTCATTGCCGGACCAGTCAATAGGGAGTTGCTTAGCAATGTACAGCGATTCCATGTAGCTTTTCAAGAAGTTGATAGATCCCTCAATGGTGCAGACCTTCTCGTGATGGGTTATCTCGTTACGGACTTGCCAAGTTCTCCATAAGAGCAGCGCCAGCAGAGACCCCTGCTCTTTATCTAGGGAGATAAGAAGTCTAAGGAGCCACTCTGTGTCCCCGTCCCTTAACCGTTCCTCTGTCGGGAGTTTCCAGAATTTCTTCATCGCCTTCCGAAGTGTCGAGGCATGGTTGCAGACTATGAGTGCATGGTGCTCTGTCTCAGCCTCACGCCCGCAGACTTCGCACACATTGACTACCTCCAGCTTCCTCTTCCATTTATTAACCTTTGTAGCTAAGCCCCCATTGATCACACGCCAAATGAAGATGCGCACTTTCGGAGGTACATTGAGATGCCACACGGAGTTTCAAGCTGAGCGGCCACCCATTGGTCTAGAGCTGCATGTCATTAGACCTGTGCTTGCCTCTTTGATTCTCACTGCCAACCTGTATGCGCTCCTTACCGTAAATATACCAGTCTTCTCGTAGTGCCACGCCAACCGGTCTGACCCATTAGTATTTCCAATCTTCATGCTCTTCATCGTGTCCACATCATGTGGGAGTAGGTATCGACCGAGCACATGATCGTTCCAACCAGATCCATCATCAAGCATGAGCTGTGAGACCCACTTGAGGCGGCATGGTCGCTGTTTCCCCAGTATGCGGAGTCCCAGATCCCGTTGCACCCAGTTATCCCTCCAAATTCGCGTTTCCTTCCCATCGCCTCAATCACATCATTTCAGTTAAATGTACTAATTTTGAACTAAACAACGATAACTAAGAACGTGATTGGTTCCCTGATTTTGCCACAACCAGGCGCCCGGGATACAATAACTACGTGATTGGTTAGCTGGTTCAGCACCAGAGCCTAACTCCGACGATGCAAAGCGCGTCTCCGAACCTGGTTCCACGGATGCAAAAAAAAAAAAAAAAAATGGTTGTATCTGGCGGGCTTGGCTCGTGCGGGCGTAAGGAGTGATCGAATTTATTGAAATAAGCTGGCAGTAGCCTCAGATGCAATCAATCAATCAACTTTTTTTTTATCCTAGTTAAAATGAAGCAAGCAACCAATAAAAATAGTTTTACACGTAATGGGCCTGACTTATCGTGACCTGGTTACTTCTTGCGAGCCAGGCTGAGGAGGGAAGAGAACCAATTACGCCCTAAACAAAAACAGAGCGCAGACATCGGTTGGTTCATATCTAATGCGGCTAACTAGAAAGGCCGCTTTACTACAAGTGAACGAAATGAACGACGAGGACATGCCATGGTCGATTGGCGCCGATCGCTCTCGCGTACACAGGCTTTGTCAGTAGTAGTGCTGGCCAAACGGGCCGGCCTGAAGCACGCAAGTTTTGGCCCAGCCCAAGCATGGCACGATCCATTTTATTTCATGCCGAGCTGGCCCGGTCCAGTGCCATGTGTCGTGTTTGGGCTGAGGGTCGAGCCCGATGGGTGGCACAGGCACAACCCATTTAGGTGCGGCCCGGTGAAGCACGGTATTGGCCCATAAAGACACGGCCCAACTAAAACTTCAGCAAACCAGCCCACATAAGCACCAGCACCAGACCAAATTTCCCAAAAAAACAGCAGCAGCCCACTGCTAGTTAGCCGGCTAGGTCACGCACTCAAGTAGTGCTAGTCACGCACTCACGCTCACGCACAGGCCCTGCCGTCGCTCGCCCGCCCGTGCGCCCGCCCGTGCGCACACGCCCCCGCTGCTCGCTCGCCCGCGCGCCGCTGCTCGCCAACACTGCCGCTCGACTGAGCGCAGCTGCTCGCCAGTGTCGCCGCTCGCCCTCACCAACGCCGCCGGTCACCCACGCGCTGCCACTGAGCGCCACCCGTTCGACAGCGCGTGGCTGCCGCTCAGCGCCACCGCACGCCCGTGCGCGACTGCTCGCCAGCGCTGCCGCTCGCTTGCGCGGTTGCCGCTCAGCGCCGCCGCTCTCCCGTCCGTCCATGCTCGCCAGCGCCGCCGTCTAGGCTGTCCGTGCCTAACAGGCCAACTGGGCTGTTTGTGCTTGTGGACCTAACAGGCCAACTAGGCTGTTCGTGCCGGCCCGAAACTAAAGGGGTCAGGCTTTTTTGGGCTCAGGCTGTGCCGGGCCGGGCGGCCCGTTTGGACAGCACTAGTCAGTAGTGTGTGCACATGACATGAGGACGGAGAGTTGGGTTTCTTCCATCAGTGTCCTGGCCTGGGCCCGTGAGCGATGTCGTGCCAGCTTTCCCTATACCTGGCCAAGTGGGCCGGGCTAAATGGGCCGACACGAGGCCCATCTATTTAGCCCGATCCGAGCACAGCACGACCCGAAGTTAGACGGGTCGTGCCGGCCCGTGGCCCGTCACGAGCCATGCCTGGGCCTAACCACAGGCCCGTCGTGCCAGCCCGAGCACGACCCGTTTAGTATGGCCCGCTTAGCTCATGAGGTGGCCTGTTTAGCCCGTGAAGCACAGCCCAACCCAGCACGACCCGTCAAATAAAATGATTAATATTTTAATATTTATATTAAAAATCATATTTTTATGTTCAAATTTATTGATAAAAAATATTTTATCTACTAAAAATATCATTTTTTTAAAAAAAATTAGATATATAAAAATTAAATGGGCTCCGGGCCAACCCGACCCGAACAACCCGCCGGGCCAACGGGCCGGCATGGCCCGTGTAAGACGAGCCGTGCCGTGCTTGGGCTTCAACCTAGGCCCATCAGGCCGGCACGACACGGCCCGTTAATTAAAAGGGCCGTGCCGGCCCGTCTAAGAAATAGCACAGCCCATCACGGGCTCGTGCCGGCCCGGCACAGCCCGTTGGCCAGGTATAGCTTTCCCCACGAATGCCTTTGCGCTTAGCTGAAATTAGCTTTCCCCATATGGTACAGTGCATCGACTAGAGTCGGCTCTACCGGTGATAGAACGCTCTGGCGTGCACCAACCCGAATGACAGGGAAGGCGCAAGATGACAAGAGGCCGGGTCAATCAGTCGGTCCGGGAGTGCTTGCCTGCTTGGTGTGGTCGACACACGGCTTGGTTTCTTTTGCTTCAGTGGCCTGGTTGGTGTTGACAACACACAATGAATTTCACTCAATTGCAGGAGGAATGCCACATAGAATTCATCCAATTAAAGAGCGAACGCTAACTGAGTACTGAACAGCAATTGCTAGTTCAGGCTAATAAGATTAAGCGAACTAAAGATGTGTTTGGTTGAGCGTCAAAGTTGGATTGGATCATTTGAGTCTCTAAAGGGGAGCTTGCCCCAGCGCGGACTCGCCGTCCACGCCTCTCGTTTTTCACCGTTCGTGTGATTTAAATCTCTTGGTTTTTACGATCGATGGGTAGAACGGCGTCCGTAAAAAAGAAAACCTCGTACGATCCCTCTAGGCGCGACTCGCCATCCACGCCTCTATTTTTCACCGTTCGTGCGATTTCAATCTGTTGGTTTTTACGGTCGATGGGTAGAACAGTGTCTCTCAAAAAGAAAATCCCGTACAACCCCTCCACGCGCCGGCTCTTCGTTCGGCTACTGCGGTTTGCATTCATGGCGGCAGGTCGCCGGCCCCGATCTTATCTGCTCCTCTCCGGCCTCCTCTCCTCTCCCTCTCGTCTTTTGCTTCGGTTCCTACTCTCTTCGTTCGTGGGTGCCGGGTTCGATCCGATCCGCCGACGGTAAGTTCCTGTCGTTGTCCTCGGGTTTTCTTTACGATCATTCCTATGACGCCATTGTTTTTTTGTTTCCTTAGATGCTGCGTTTGGGATTCGCTCCACCCCAGATCCGACTGACTTCTATGCGGAGGATGTGGGGTGACGCACGAGCGAAGGGAGCTAGGCGGCGGTGGCTGGTTAGAGACGGTGGCCGGGAGGAGGAAGCGGTCGAGAGGGGGCGGGGTGGGTTCGTACCAGCGACTGACCACGGCACGCGGGCCGTTAAGGCGCCGTTAGTGGATGCGGCGCCCGACGCGGGCCGGGGCGGTCCAACCAGGACTGCCGCTCGGCTGTGCGGACCCCGCGGGGTGGCGCCATCGCTCGGCTGTGCGGAGACCACGGGCTGTCGTGCGGCCGGGAGGCCATGGCCGACGGTGGCTGGTTGGAGGCGGTCTGGCCGACGGTGGTTGGAGGCGGTGGCAGGTAGGCATCGGCCGGGAGGAGGTTCACGTGCCTAGATGCTCAAACGGTTGGCCGCCGCCATGCCTTCGTCCGCCGGTGCAGACCAGGCACATCTGTTGCTGCGGGTCGACTGCTTGTCCATGGGGTTAATAGGATTCCTTCGGTGGGATGGCGCTTCCCGTTTTTTGAAACAAATCCCAGTCGATTTTATTGTTTGTTTCATGGTTTTCCTCGAGATTTTGTCCTCCTTCTGTTGGTTCCTCCAGATCCTCTTTGCCTTGCTCCTCTGTGATCTACGTGTTCTGTTTTACTAACGTCGTCTTCTATCTCCCTTGCAGGCTGTCGTCCTCCTACCAAACTGTTCCTTTGCCGACTCCATCTCCCTGCTTCCGCGATGCCGGGTGTTGGGTGAGGTAAGCATAAATCTTGTTGTTTTTCCTCTTTTTACTACGTTCGTGCACCTCTGGTTCTCGGATTGAGTTATTGTTACTTCTGCTAGCGTGTCGTGCTCCATCAGTCTGATAAAGGCAGCTTCAATAAGAGGTGAGCATAGATCCGGTTGTTTTCCCATGTTTCCTACGTTCGTCATCCTCCAGTTCCTGGATTGAGTTACTGTTACTGCTGCTAGACTATCATGCTCTGACAATCTGATAGATCCAGCTTCAGCACCCTGCTGTGTATTCTTCCTCACGGTTAGTAGTTACTGCTACTTTCCTTGCTGATTTTATTACCCTCGGTCAGTGGCTCGTGATTTATCAATAATTCTTTTTCTTCCTTAGTAAATATTATTTTCCATTTACCTGATCAGAAGGCAACAACGTGCTTTTAGTATTTACACATCTGTCAGATTTCTTGTCTTGTTTCTGTGCCTCCTCTGTTTTACCTAGCTTGCACGTTCCTAACAAAATTTGATTGTCCGCATAATAGCTCCTCCATTTCCCCTGTCTTAGCTTACTATTTACATGTTAATAGTATGCCCCATCCTCCTGTCCTAACTGCTTGTCTTCACTTATATTTGTCTCACTCTTACTTGCTCATTTTGCTTCCTCCTTACGTGTGTTGCTGTTGGGTACATACTTTACTATCTTCTTAAGTGGGTTCTCTGTCTCAGTTTCAGATATTTGCCTTCTGGTGGTTTGCTTTTGCCAAGCCTAAGTACCTCAGTGGCTCACCTTTACTGTTCTGATGTCTACAGATTTGCTTGTCTTATAGAGTTCCCTTGGGATCACTGCCAGTTCTGCTATCTACGAGTATCCTTCTCCAGCTTTCGAAGGTGAGCACCTTGCTGACCCTTCTTCCGCCCTATTGTTCTGAATGTTGCCTTACCTGTGCCCTCTGTTAGAACCAACTCTACTTTCCTGTGCATTTCTTGGTTCTTACTGATCCTGTGCTTTGATCATGTGTGTTTACTTATTTATCAAGTGGTTGCTGACATATAGCTTTTCTGCCATTTTTTCTTTCCTCGTTTTCTGTTCTTGCCTCTCTGGGGTATATATGTAGAGGTCCTTTTTATTTGGCTTACTCTGAACATTTGGTGCTTTGTGGGTTGTTCAGTGCTCAACGGATTCGACAGTGAGATGTTTGCGGTGGGTGTGTCTTATATTCATTTGTTACAGGTTGTGGTTCATAAGTTCCAAGGCATCTCTGTCAATTATATATGTGAGGTGCCCGATGATGGAACGGTTCTAGGTGGTATTGAGGTTGAGTTGGCAGCGATGGATCAACATGGCAGGACGCGTCAATATTTTTTCTGGAGTTGTCCTCGGGTTACATGTATGCCGCCATATGAGCAAGCGGCATTCCAGGCTGTTAGCTTCTTGCAGTCCCTTTACGGATTTGTCGTTCTTGACTATATTTATCAAGCACTCATGTATTACAAAAATTTAGTAGAGTCTCGATTTGCTTTGGCATCGACTGTTGTCCAGATGTTGTCCTATGTTTCTATCATTGCTTCTCCATTCACCTCTGTTTCTATCATTGCTGGTCAACTAGAGTTGCTAGATCCCTTCTACTTCACACTACTGCTAACAAAGTCCACAGATCCACACTCTTGGCACTGACGATGGAGAATCTTCCTACTTCACCGGCTCTCAGTGAAGATGCGGATGCGGATCTTCTCCCCAAGGTTCTTTCCCGTAGAAAAAACTTATGTACCCTATGATTTTTTGCTCCTCCATACGTACTACAAAATAGGGATTGTTCTGATCTTTCTTGTAGTAACATGTTTCCTTCTCCTCTTATCCGTCAGGTTCCAAGCAGGGTCGTAGTGGATCGACGCGGTGTTCTTCATACTGCACTTTCAAAGATAAACAGCTCTGTATGCCATGAACAGGTAGAGGACATGGGTTCTGGCTTGCATACTTGCACCCTTATTGTTGAACTACCACCACATCGTCTGTGCTCTATTAGGAGCAAGAAGAATTTCTATGGCATAAGTATTGTTAGCTCTGATCTTGCTGTTCGAGAGGCCCATGAAACTGCATTAACATATCTCGAAGACAATGATTTGATTACTATTGATGATATCAGCTCAAAGAAGTTAAGAAGACTAGCTGAAAGTATGACATGGGCCACTTTGTTTCAAGAAAAGTTAACTGCTCTACAACCTGTTATATCGGCGATAAAGACCATGCACGAAAATATCCTTGTCAAGATACATGATGCATGTGTTAACCGAACTGATAACATTCAGTTCTCCTTTACACCCCACGCTTCGGCAAAATATATAGAACCTGCTCCAGCTATGATCTACACTGGTCCGACGTCGGCTGACAGTACAGAGGACCGACTGGCAGCGTGTCTCACTGATGCCTATGAGCAGATTAGACGATCTATGTAGGGTGTCTATAGGCCATAGTAACCTCTACTTATGATAATCTGTCGTTGTGTAGAGCCATATAATTATCCATAACCCTAGCCTATCCTTTTTATTACCTGTTGTACTACAGTCGTCTCTTCTCAATCTCATCGGCCAGAGCTTTGTATTTTGTATTATGACCTGCCAGTCCAGTAAAAGGGTTGTTTGTAATTACTGAATATTGAACCGCCACGACCATATTAATATTACTTATATGTGTCATGCTATACCTCCTCTGTAATCAATTACTCTCCTCCATCATTATTTTTTTCTTTTCTAATTGCACCAGATTAACTCACACACGTACTCATTTTCAGCCATCTGTACGGTTCTTCCCATAAAACGAAACTATAGGTACCTAAAATTTGTAGGTTCTTGCTCCTATACCATCACTGTACTTTCAACAGACCCTAGCTGGCTTCTCTATATGGCCCAGACCCTGTATGGCCCAGCCACTAAGAAGCAGGCCCACTTAATTGGCCCATAGTAGAAAGCATGTAATTCCTTCTTTCCCACAGCCCACAGCTATCATATATGAGATAAGACCGTTAACTTCACAATCATTGCTACAGCCCTACGCCTTCCTCGACGGATCTTGGCCTTCGGTGACCGGCGTCGGCTCCATTGCCGACGCGTCCCAGTCATTCACGGCGGCCAACCTATAGGTACGCCATCCATCAGGCTTTCTCCCACCCATACCAATGCGAAATCCTACCGATTGTATCTCACTGGCACCTAATCTCATTGTAGAACTACTCCTTGAGCTACAGATCTGGACCTACCTCAACCTGCATGCTTATGTATCATCCGTATGTAGATGCTTATAGGTTAGTACTGCTCTGATTGGAGATTGCACTCTGTAGTTACAGCCACATCCTTATCCTTTCTCCTTGGTTTAATATCTTGTTAATGTCCTACATGAGAGTCATGGGTTCTCGATTACCCCAGTATAGCTTACGACTGTCCCTGCGGGTGTACAACCTGTGCGGCAGCACTAGCCCCCAGTTTGCAACAGCCCCAAACAATACAGTTCCATATGTTCCTATTGCTCTAGCTCAGACGCTCGAACTGTTGAGTCAATGTACCGATTGGTTACCTGTAAATGAACTAGCTTATTCCATTGATACCAATTACTTTTGTTCTTTTCATCTTGGAATCAATCGGTATTCTACAAATATGATTGTGGATAATCAAATGAAAAAACATGAAACAAGGAATTGAGAATTTTGTTAAGCCCCATTTTATAAGTTTGCAAAGGGCCTCTAATTTCACCAGGTCGGCACTGTTATAGCTTAGTGGTTATTTTTTTCTCACTCAACCTTTTATTTTTAGTGACAATTACAGTGTGTTATCCTTGTTATTTCACAGATGGATCCTCCGATACTTTCACGGTGTATCATACTTGATGCCGTTCTCCATCACTTTGACTACGGACTGGCATCATACTCATATGAGTGCGATGGGAACAGAGTCAGCAGATCCAGGGTTACCTTTCCTATGCATTATGATCCAGATGAAGATGACACCGGCAATGAATATTATGGCATTTGTATCCATGGAAATTGGTTTAGGAGTACTGAAGAAGCACGGGAGAGTGCCGCAGCCCATGCTCTTGCCCATTTACAGAAGAATGTCAAATTTCAAGTTGTTGACTACAGCTATGTCCAGATGCGTACCCTCCTCCAGGAGAACCATCATATCTTCCGTAACTTCACTGATATGTCCAGCGTCATAGAAAGACTTATTCTTGGCTGGATGACTATGACTACCGAAATGAACAAAGCAGCCGAAACTTGCACAACACAAGTTAGGACATGTCTTCCCGTAGTCGACGATGGATGCAGTACCAAAACTCTCTTGCATAATATTAAGGAGGTTGCTGATCAGCTATACCACTTCCACAGTAAAAATCTGGACACCATCAGTGATCTCCGACATCATGTCCATGACTTGCTCAAAGAGTTCCTATCAGCCAACGTCAATGACTATCGTTGGGAGACAGGTTAGCACCAGCATTCATTAATTTCATCTTGATCACTTTTCTTTCCTTACATATTAGTTAACATCTTACCTTCTATATATCTATTCAAGATGAACCCACCCCGGTCATTGTTACGATCTCTCCTTCAATAATACTGGATCAAATGCTAACGATACTTCAGCTGCCTCAAGCAGAATATGAAGAACACAAACGAGCTGATGGACAAGTTGTAGAAACATGTGTGTTCTACACATCATCTGCTGCTCTACTCACTTTAGTCTCTGAAACCATCTATGGCTTCCCATCTCAAAACCACCGTGATGCCCATCAAAGTGCAGCATTCAGGGCTCTTGAACACATGGCCACCCGGTACCATATCCATATTATTGATTATAACTACAACCAGAAAGAATACGAGCTGGATAGAAACAGGTCGCTTATGAATAAATCCAAGGAACTAACAACAGCCATGATAGACATCTATAACACCTGGCGATGCACATCGATCTTCGAGCTAGCTTCAGTTCTTGATACAATCTATGAAATTATTAGTACTCAAGACCCATCAGATACAGCACAAGAGTTGACCCCTGTAATAGAAGCCATCATTGAGCCACTCATCGGTATCTACCATCAGCTACATGATGCACATCACCAGGCCATGGAGACCGTTGCTAGCTATGAGCCCATACGAGACATTGCCACCAAGATGTATTCTCGTATTGTTGCTTAGCATCCTTATTCTATCAGTAAGATCTAATAGAACCGTATATGTATATATTAACTATCCAGTTCGTGTTGGCATGTTGACTGCTATAAACATATGGTATTATATTGTGTATAAGTAGTGATGTATATAACTACCACCTGGTTATTGTAAGAACCTTATATATATCTATATTTATGTATATATTGTCATGTTGTCTATCACGATAAATATCTTTGCTATTATATATGTTTCTTTTATTATTTTAATTACTCTTATATCATATTTTCTTTGTTCTTTTTTGTTTAATGGGCGCGCAAGGGCGCGCCCCATCTACTAGTCCTATCTATATTTTTTTGGACAGGACTATCCAACTTAGTGTTTGTTTGATTGGATAGGGTAATTTATATTTTTTGTTTAGTTGGAGGGATAAGAGAAATTGGATGAGAATAATTAACTTAATTATATATCTTACTTGCAAAAAATAGTAATAAAATACATACTAATTAACCTAATTTAATATTTATAAATGATAATCTTGTTATAACAATACTTAATTAATAATAAATATGCTAATTACCAACAATCACATTCTAATCCATGTATCTTTTACACATTAATTAAAATATGAGTGTTTATTAATCATAATTTCATAATATAATATACTAATTAATATCATAACATGCTAATAATCTTCAATTATGCACTAACGATCATGCTTAAATAAGTTGGACAGCGTTGTCCGACTAATTTTTCTAGACAGACTCATCTAGCATCAATGAAGTATATTCCCTACTCCTGTCCATCCTTATCTAGCCTGACGGTGAAACAAACACTGAATTAGATGTATCTGTTCAAGTCAATCCAAACCAATCCAGTAAAATAAACACAACCTAAATAACTCTAGGATCACCATACGTAACTGAATCTAAAGCTAATTCTCAGGAGAAAATGAGCCTAATCTATCAGTTAATAATACCAAAATGCAGGAGGAAACCTGTGTCGTGCGTGCACCTGACCTGACCGACAGCTACAGTGACAGCCGCGACAGCTCCTGCCGGAGGTAGGGTTGCTGCCGGCGCCGCCTGCCGATGCGGCCGCGTACCCTAGCCATCGCCATCGCCACCGTGCGGGCACTCTGCGCCTGCTGCTGCTGCTGCGGCGGCGGCGGCTGTGGGTCCCGGGGCGCGGCGAAGAGGCCGCCGAGTGCGGGGAACCAGTGGTGCGGCCGCACCCACGCCAGGACGCGACGCTTGCGGTGGTCGATTGTGTCCAGCTGGCCCACCGACGGCGTGGGCCCACCGTCGGCGTTGGAGCCACAACAGCAGGGAAGCTTCCTCTTCGCGCCCGGCGATGGGACCGTGGGCCCCGAGCTGCAGCCGGCGCGCTTCCTCTTGCCACCCGGCGTGGAGCCCTGGCTGCTGCTGCCACTACTGCTGCCTTCTTGTGGCAGGTGGCGAGCAGTAGCAGTAGCAGCAGCCACCGGGGGCGGGCAACCGCCGTCGACGTCCATCGAGGCGGTGGCGGAGCGGGCGTCGTGGAGGCGGAGGACCTTCACGAAGAGGTCGAGGTCGCCGCCGGGGCCCGCGAGGCGCTCGAGCTCCTCGACGGCGTCGGCGAGGCGGTCGACGTCGGCGCTGGAGACGACGAGCTCCCTGATGCCGGAGAGGAAGCGGCGGGTGGACCCGGCCACGGCGGCGGCGTCGCAGCTGGCGGCGTCGAGCACACGCTCCCCGCGCAGCGCCTCCGCGCGCAGCATGTGCAGCCACGTGGCGAAGGAGGCGTCGCGCACGGCCAGACCCTGGCCCTCGGCGGCGTCGGTCACCGCGCGCAGCTTCGTCACCAGCTGACGCAGCCGACGACGCCGCAGGTCCACGCGCGACCGGCCCGACCAGTTCAGGTACGCGATGAACTCGCCCAGCAATGGCGACTCCAGGATCTTCATTTCTGCCGCTCGGGGTCGATTGAGACACTCTGCGGCAGATCGAGACTTTCCTTCTCGCTGGGAGGAAAGATTGGGGAGGATTTTTCTTGGGTTTTCTTCTTGGAGGAAGGAGAGGAACAAGAACGGGGCTTGGCCTCGCCTGGGAGACTGTGAGAAGAGAGAGAGAGAGTGAGGCAGTGAGCGCACGGTTACCGACGCGACAGCAGCAATGGCAGCAAGCACGGAAGCCTGCACTGCTCTGCGTGCCACTACCAGCTAGATCCGAGCAGCTTGTTGCTGATCTGACGGCAGAGAGACCACCCACGAGGCCACCACGATGACGCAGCACAACACGGGCGACCGCACGACGACTGGCATGGACCGTGTGTGCGCAGCACGCGGTGCACCTGCGTAACGGCAATGGCCCACTTGCCCCGGATGACAATGGATCAGTTTATTCCGCACCAGGCTGGACCTCACAATCGTCGGGACGCAAATGGAAACGGGCCTACTCTAGCTCGCCCAACTTGGCCCATGCGCGTATAAAAGCTTTGAGGCCCAGTTACACAGTGTTAAGCCGAAACAGGCTCGATTCAGGCCCAAATTGCCCCTTCAGCAGAAAGTGCATGCAGAGTTGTTTGTACCAACTACCATGGAGCTTGAGCAAGCTGCTCCCGTGCTCCCACCATCGACCAAAGCAGTGGATAAGTATTAGAAATCTACCTAAGTACTCACTGAAGCTGTCCTTTTCTTCTGTGTGTTCTTGGAAAAAAATATCTTAAAAAAGTTCCCAACAAGAGTTTGATATACAAGTGAAGTTCGTAACTGGCCGCTTGGCCACAGTAAAGTTACATCCTGGGTATACAAGTGAACGTTCTTTCATGGGCACAATAGTGCATAAATAAACATGCACATGCCGCACTCGTTCTTATGGACATATTTATGCATATCAAGTCTTCAATTGAAAAGGTACAAACACAATAATTTCGCTGCTGGGACACGTTGCACACACACAAGCAAGTTATCGTAACAATGGAGCGCACTCATGCTGAATCATGGCCTCAAATCCGCCAGGTGATAGGGATGATTTAGTCTATACTGGTGACAAACAATTGAACTCAACGTTTTATATTCTCTGCACTGCTGTTTTTTTTTTTTTTGAGGCATTTTCTACACTGCTGTTGCTAATGCCGAGAAACAACCTTCAAGCAGGACGTGCATAATTGGTGTGAGGCATGGCAGACGTCTAGTGACCAGTTGACACCGTAGAGGGTAATTGGTGTGAGGCATGGCAGACCTCCAGCCGCCGCGTTCTTGTGTCCAGAGTCCAAACCATGCAGCTCTAAACGGTGAGGTCAATGGGGTAATGCCGCGCCGGCCGCTGGGCCTTACGTACAAGCGCTAGGCAGCAGTCGGCCGCCGTTTGCCACCGAGTGCCTTGCGCCACCGTAAGCCAAAGAGCCGCTTCCCACACGGCGAGGTCCATGGGAACGGACGGGGCTGCGGTCGGCATAACCTCGTCAATTAAGTGCTCAGACTTTCGGTGATTCATGGCTGCCTCTCTGAGATGGACGGCGGCCGACTGCTGCCACATGGGACTGTGCGTTCCCAGCGAATTTTACTCAATTGGAGAGATGAACAATTGCACAACACAACTTGATTCCTAAATGTTGGTATAATCCATCCAAGTGGATAGTGAACAAGCTAGAACCGTGACTATTACTAGTTGAAAGTAACGAAATTAAAGTGAATTCTCCAGGAGATTGAGCCTATTGATAAGTGTATCAGAACAATGCCGGAGGAAAACGAGTGCAGCCGACCTGATGGAATGCTACAATGACAGCCGCGACAGCTGCCGCAAAAGGCAGGGCTGCTGCCGACGACGCCTGCCGAGTCGGCCGCGAACCCGGGCCGTCGCGAGCTCCACTGACCGGGCACTTTGAGGCTGAGCCGGAGCCGGCGGCTTTTCCCGTGCCAGGACGCGGCGCTTGCGGTGGTCGACCGACGACGTGGCCCCGCCGTCGGCGCTGAAGCCGCAGCAGCAGGCGATCTTCCTCTTCGCGCCCGGCGATGCGACTGCGGGCCCCGAGCTGCAGGCCTGCAGCCGGCGCGCTTCCTCTTGCCGCTCGGCACGGGGAGCACGGAGCCCTGGTTGCTGCTGCCGGCATCTCGTGCCAGGTGGCGAGCAGCAGCCACCGGGGACGGGCAGCCGCCGTCGACGTCCATGGCGGCGCGGGCGTCGTGGAGGCGGAGCAGTTTGAGGAACATGTCGAGGTCGCCGCCGGGCCCCACGGGGCTCTCGAGCTCCTCGACGGCGTCAGCGAGGCGGTCGACGTCGGAGCTGGAGACGACGAGCTCCCTGATGCCGGAGAGGAAGCGCCGGGTGAACCCGGCCACGGCGGCGGCGTCGCAGCTGGCGGCGTCGAGCACGCGCTCCCCGCGCAGCGCCTCCGCGCGCAGCATGTGCAGCCACGTGGCGAAGGAGGCGTCGCGCACGGCCAGGCCCTGGCCCTCGGCGGCGTCGGTCACCGCGCGCAGCTTCGTCACCAGCTGACGCAGCGGCCGCCGCCGCAGGTCCACGCGGGAGCGGCCGGACCAGTTGGCCTTGAGATACGCGATGAACTCGCCTAGTAATGGCGATTCGAGGATCTGCTTCCTTCCTTCGCTCCTGCTCCCAACGCTCGAGATATCAGCTCAAGAGAGATCGATCGAGAGTTCTCCTAGTGGCAACAAAAGATTTGGGAGGAACGGATTTCTCGGACAGGATTCCTCTACCGCACTGCCTCTCAGTACCATGTGGGGTCATGCGTCAGTGATTCAAGGCATGGCAATACGGTAGTATTGGATCTGGTTCCGATTTTTGTGGGGTTCTCGGAGAAGGGAAGGGAGAGGAACTGGAAGGAATTCCTATCGAACTGGTGTTGGAAACAAAGATGAGCGACGTTGGGTGGGAAAAAAATTAGTGTAAAACCAACATTGCAAAGGGATGTCTGTGGCGGTCGGGTCGCGATCCAGTGGTATAGAATCAGGCGGGGCTCAGAACAATTCCATTTAAACGGTTTTAGAGAAACCTTCTATAAAAATATCACTTTTTTATAGAAGTCCTTACGGTTCTTCTTACTCTCATCTTTTTCTATCGTCCATGTACAGGTTCCTTTGATATGGACACAAACATCAACGACGACATGGCCACAGATAACGTCGACACGGATGCGAGCAGAGATGATATAACGATGGATGGTGTAGCACGCGGGATTATAGATTTCTACGAATGAAATTCGAGTGGACATGAACAGAATGGCCACCAGCAACGTTGGCAAGGACGCATGCACGGACTCCTCAGAGCAAGTATTATAAAGGGTGATAAGCCAGCGAAATCCGATGTGGAGTAAGAGAGAGAACATGCGCGGGCGTCTCATGACGCGCCTGCTCAACGCCGGCGCAGCGTGCGAGCGCGCATCGCATTAAATTTCAGCGGAACCCACCACCAAAAGCGTTGCTCTCATCGCTAGTCGTAGCCGGTTGCCAGCGAAACCACTAAACTTGCTCTCATACGTTTACTGAGATATTCATGTGGCTGGAATTACTAGCACATGTGATTGTCATGACAGATGCCTCCCTCGATCCCTTGGCTCCATGATTAGCGTCCTCATTCCCCATGCACATTCTTGTTGCCCTAGATGAATTGCTCCCTTTGATTGTTTTTAGATTCTTCACAGAAAAGTGTTTTCATGAAGAGGTTTTCTACAATGTGTGGAGGCGGGATGTAGGACAAACCCCCCCTAATTCTGTACCGATGGATGGTAATCCGATGGCCATGATCATCTATTTGCACCAACTTTGGTTTTGTACTAAAGTTTTCACATAATAGGTTGCGCTACTGCACGATTACGTTACCCAAATCATAGGAGAACATGATCATAGACTCTTGCTCTAAGGACATTTATATAATTAGTTCATGAACTTAGACAAACATTTTTAGTGTTGATGAATTTGAATCAGAATTATCGAATAGTTTGAGGATCTACGATACATTTTACTTATAAATTACTATTGTAACAAAGGTGAGCACCCATGCCGAATCAAGGCTTCAAATTCGGGCAATATTTTTTTTTTTATCAAAAGAAACGTAGCCGACTGAGTCCTGAATACACAAACGAACTATAGGTACATATCTGGCTTTTGAATTAAAAAAAAGGGACTGTTAATTTTCAGCTGTCTGAAAGTTTGGTGAACTTTCAGTCATCTCCTTGAGTTATTAGATCTAGATCTAATAATTTATAATTATTATATAAATAATCAAAAAAAAAATAAAACACAAAGTAACAAACCATTGACTGAAAGGTTTCAGCTGGTTAAAAGCTAAAAAATATAAAAAAAACTATAAGTACACATCTCGAAAAGACGACCGAATTGTCCTCCCCGCTGCATTTCACTGGGACTCAACAAGACCATCATTTTCCGATAATGCTCACGTCTCCATCCATTCGAGCTACTAACCTCACTTTGACGAGGTGTCCTCGCGAGTACACGTCACCAAAATAGCCATCGCCATCGCCATCACGCTCATCCCCCATACCTCTACCTCATGTCACAGCGAGTTGCCACCTCGCCACGAGCACCTAACTCAAGCATCGCGCCAAGTCGTAGCGAAGCAACACGCATGCCGACGCCTGGACGCGCAAACGTAATCAAGCAGGCTCACTCACCCGTCGTGTCTCGCAATCAGCGTCAACGAGCTCACGTGAGCAATTGAGCATCGATCCAACAGAACCCGGGCCGCCCCATCCGCGCATCAAATCCGGCGCGGCCGGTCGCCCCCAGCCCCCCACCTGAGCGAGACGCCAACGCCGCCCAATCATCGCCCTCCACGTCGCGGATCTCGCTCCGCATCGCCAAGTCAGCCGCGCCTGCAAAGCCGCAACAGGCCTTTCCCTTCCCGTTCACTTTCTCCTCCTCGTGAAGCGAGCTGGATTCCGAAACCGATTAAACGGCCACACGCCTCGGGCAGCCAGATCCACCGCGGCGGAAGGTTTTCAAATCCCGGAGAGGATTTTTTTTTTCCCACCAGAGAGCAGAGCAGAGGGGACTCGCGAAGATCTCTCTCGTGTAGAGGAAGGCCATGGGGAACAGCATATACCGGTTCCTCTGCGGCCTGTGCGCGTCGGCGTCGCAGGAGCTCGCGCTCCACGGCGCGCACCCCGCCGTCGCCGCGCTCGGCCGCGACGTCCTCAACTTCCAGTCCACATCGCAGGTGATGAGCCGTGGCTGTTCCTCGTGTTATGCTGTCACAGTTACGACGAGCTGACAGCGGTGTCGCTGATTTGGGGATCTGTGTGTGAATTTTTACAGGTTCCGGATGGGCTGAGCCGGCACGTCGTCTCTTCCAAGAAAGCGCAGGCGAATTGGTACTGTAACCCAGACTTAATTTTATTTTTTTTTTCACCTGTTCCGTTCTTACTTGATTGTTTGGCCGGTAAAGTTTTCGGTGAGTGGGAGCGATGATAGAGACGCTTTGAAACTTTTAGTGGCAGTAAAATTAACTGGCCTTTTGCTCAACTAGTTTAGCTCAAGAGCATCATGTAGTTGTAGAGCTTTAATTTGTTCTCCACGAAGGAAAAAAAAAAAGAGTTATACTCACCTTCCCATATTTGGTAACTGAAGAACATGCTCACCGAAGGCGTTATACTCGAGATTAGGCACTGTTTTCTCGAGATTAGGCACTGTTTTCTGTTCACTAGGAGGCGAGGTTCTCATGGTGAGCATGGCCACATAAACGACTAACGAAAACCAGAATCTCATTGCAATTTTCAAAAATTATTACTGGCATGCTAAAATTCCCTTGCGCTCACGGATTGAAGGTACAATAAGTTGCTTGCGGCATGGAAGAAGGCCCGGCCGCCTCCCAAGACGCCAGAGGAAGCTGCGCGCTTCGTCGTGCAGACGCTCAAGAACCACCAGAAAGCAGACGTCGAGGTACGCCCCTCCACACACCTCATTCAGCTCTTAAACAACAATGGTTATGCACCGTGGAGGCCGATAACAAACGGATCACCTGCTCGTGTTCGTGCAGGGCTTGTTGGTTTACTACGGCCTGCCCATCCCGAACGGCGCAACACCAAGCGCTCCTCCCCCTTCTGCGCCTCACCACGCGACCCCCTCGCCCCCGCCTCACCACGCGGCTCCCACGCCGGCAAAGAGGGTCAAGTTCGAGCTGCACACGCTCCCCGTGAGAGACTCGATCACTCCTGCTCCGCAGCAAAATCTTCTGCAAATTCTTCTCCATGATGATGACCGCGCTTATTACGGGATTATAACGAATGTTCTTTCCCGGTTTTATCAGGTGGACGCCAAGTCGGTGGCCGACGGCGACACGGTGAACGTCTACGTGGACACGTCCGACCCACGCGCGTGCGGCAGCGTGCCCCGTGAGGTGCACAAGGCGGCGGCGGAGCGGGCCAAGGCGCGGGCGGCCAGGAACTACCAGAAGGCGGACGCGCTGCTCAAGAGCATAGTGGATGCAGGATACAGGTGACGTGAAAAACATCACATCGATCACTTCACTTGTACTCGCTGACAGAAAAAATCATTGCTGCTGGGTTCAGCCTGCGACAGACAGCCGACTCTGAAATGTTTCTCTGCTTTGCAGGCCGGTTCCGAACGCGAGAGGGGAAGAGGTGCTCGGGAAGAAGTACAGGATCAGGCTCAGGTTTGTGCTATACTACGTGCTGTTTTGTTTGACTTGTGATCATCAGCGACACGTGCCTTGATTCCTGCAACGAATTTCCTGAGTGAATGTGCAGTGGGATCGATGCGCCGGAGAGTTCGATGCCGTACGGCAAGGAGGCCAAAGAGGCGCTGCTGAAGCTCGTTCAGGGGAAGTGCTTGAAGGTCTTCGTGTACGACGAGGACCGGTATGGTAGATGCGTCGGAGACATCTACTGCGACGGCGTATTCGTGCAGGTACTTTATTTTACTACTAGTACTGATGCATGTGTCTTGGGAATAATTCGTGCAGGTAAATTATTTTACATATCTATAACTTGCACTGATGCATGTGTCTTGGGAATAGTTAATGGAGACTAGAATAACGGGAAGCGACTTAAAACGCGTATTACTGCAGCACTTTCGCGGCATGTGCCATTGGCGTACATGGCGAGTCAATCTGCTGTTGCAATTTACGGCATTTAGATGCAGCTGTAGTCATGTGATAGGTTAGGTGAGGACTGAGGATCGTTGTTGTTTTGCAGAACTGATGAGGTGAGGATTGTTGCTTTTTAGGGGCCACGAAATATTTATATGTTGTTTCTGCTTATATGTTGCATTGATTAAAAGCGAAAATACAACCATTTGCTTCTGCGTTCCGCAAGGAACAGCTGGAAATCGTCTTTGAGCTGACCATATGGATTGAAAGAGCATATACTATTTTAATTTACAGTAGATATAGATATAATTTCCATCTGGGTTTATGCACAGGAGCAAATGCTGAAGAAGGGATGCGCATGGCACTACACAGCCTACGATCAACGCCCGGAGCTGGCCAAGGTAATCAGTACTAATTGGCTTAATGGGGCTACGTTAATCACTTGTGAGAGAAACAGAGAGAGGAATATCTTTGCAATCAATTTTTTTTTGTATGTACAATATAAACTATGCAAGGCGCACGTCTAATTTTGTTTCTCAATCAGTGGGAGAAACAGGCGCAGGCTGGCCGCAAGGGCCTGTGGGCGTCGTCGAATCCTCAGAAACCATGGGAGTGGAGGAAGGACAAGCGCAACGGAACAGCTTGAACAGATCGTGGGGTTCAGCACATGTTGTTTGTGTTGTTGTAGACTTGAACAGATCGTGGGGTTTCAGATCAATGAACAGCTGATTAATTTATTTAGCCCGGCGCTGTACTTTAGTTTGTGCGGTGTGAATGTATGTGTAGACTGGAAGCTCCATGCAGACCTGCTAAGCAGGGAACAGTCGATTACTGTGATCCCTAACTAAGTATTGAGATTTGTTGTACTATTCTAGTATGAGCAAGGGATAATGTATACAAGTGATGTCGTGTAGCAGTGCAAAACTCATGTATTGGTTGGATCTCAACTTTGTTTCAATGTGATTCAGGCGGTCGCCAAAACTGCAGTTCTCACGTAATGCGTAATGAAACTGAAGCTCGCCTCCAGACACTGTCCTATAGTACTTGTGAAGTAGGAATGGCATGAACTGAACTTGAAAACTGATGCTAGCCCATCTCTTCATACTCCTTTGTGAGAGCTAGGACTACGTGTTTCCAGGGCACCGGCAAAACAGTGATGAAACGAGGAGAACGAAGGTGCAGGCGCGCAGCATCTCCTTTTGCTGAAGTTCCCGGTAATGACACAGTAGTAGCTAGTAGGAAGGCTACGGACGACAGGGATAGCACGTTGAGACGGCCCGGACTGGTCAATGTTTCAGAACACCTCGCGTCAAACAGAGAGCGGCTCTGGAATCTGGAGCCACGCGCGCCAGCCATCTGCTCCGTCTCCGTCCGAGTCCCGACGTGCAACCGAGCGGATAACCGAACGAGCGATTTGACGCAGCCGGAGGGACGTCGATACGGTAAAAGTCTTTGCAGGGCGCTCCGGGGAAGGACGCGCGGTCGTGAATCACAATTCCTAAACTTGAACATGGCCGATGCAAAAACAACCAAACGGCATATTAGAAGCAAATTAATCTTCCATTTTTTCCGATGCAAGAAAAAAAAATACACATAACAATTTACTGGAGTAACATATTGGTCTTTTTCAAGCGGCATGAGTTGGGCGTGTATCCGACTATATATTGCCAGTTCTTCGAGCATAATAAGAAGTAAATCAATCACGCACGCAGTATTTTACTTTAGCCCCAGGCCCCTTAGCCGGTCTTTCCGATAGAAATGTTTTGGTAAGGACAAATTGCCGTAAAGTACCTTCGAAATACAGAAAAAGATTGTTCATGATTAAGGGTCATGGCGATCAAAGTAGTAGTAGAAAGCTACAGCTAGTTGTAAACACAACTTTTCATTCAGTAAGTACTAGATAAACTCAGGCACTCGACTACAGAAGGAACAACCAGGCAATCTATTTGACACCAAAACAGCTTCATTTGAGCACCGGAACCATCCAAAATGGTACTCGCGTGAGAACCGGAATGTCTTGGGTCGGCCCAGCAATACGACAGGTGTCATCCAAGAGGTCAAAAACTCCAAGGATCTCGTAGGAATAGTACACGCATCCCCTCTTCAGACCAGGCTCCATTGCAGAGCATGAAGCTGCAAAGTTTGCCGGGCCAAGAAGAAACGCCCTATCTCCAATATCAGTCTCCGTCACCTTGCACCATTCTTGCTTGGAGAAGTCCATCCTATAGGCACCAACGTCCTCGATCCGCTCGAAGTTCGGGCCAAGCATGAAGAGGCAGACGACGACGAGACGAGCTCCTGGCAGGATACCAGGATGAACGGCGTGGTGACAATCAGCGACGCGTCACTCTCGAAAGTGGGCAGAGGAGCATCAAACGTAGTGATCTCCTACAGTTGAGGCTCTGGATTGTTGTGGGCAAAGCTGAGAACTCCAATCACATTTCCCGACTTGACGAAGTAAAACTTTCCCCGTACACCAGCCATGCTACCGATGAGCTGCTTTTTAGGGGCAGAGTAGCTCTCTGGGAGATCGTAGCAGCCAAGGTCGTAGGACTGGCTCACCCAGGCGCTGCCTCCTCTGACCTTACAGAACAGCAGCTGCGGTTGCTTGAGGTCGGAGACCAGGACGAGGCAATCCGGAGAAGAGATGGTGTCGGAGAGCAGGCACTGGCAACGCTCTGGCAGCGGCTTGTCCATTGCAGGCAGCGCGAGCTTCTCCCCGGTTTGCGGGTTCCACAGAAAACTCTGCAAGGAGGACGTGTCCACATTTAGCACCAGGCCGCGCGGAGTCTCAAGGCATCGGTAATTACTCAACTCGGGGACTTGGTAGGTGTGCGAGGATCCATCCGCAACCGAGAACATGATCTGAGAATTGTCCGGCTGCTCGCCGTGATCGTACACCAGCAGTGGGAAAGACGCCGCCGCCGCAGCTAGCGATCCGAGATTGTCAGTTGGCTTCACGCCATCTTGTCGGTGAGGTCTTTGGTGGCTTCGACTCTGGAGTCTGGAGTCGCGCGTTTCGCCTTTTAAACAGGGGGATGGAGGCTCTCGCCTCTCGGTCTGTCCCGACTCGATCCAGAGTCGGAGAGGCAGCCAAGAACTGGATCGAATCGACGTCGTGCCGAATCCGGAGTCGGAGCTCCCTTGCCGAACTGAAGTCAACCTCCCTCAGCTTCCACCGGCGAGGCCGGCACCCCCAAACAAGAGGAGAAGAAGTGGATGGGGCACGCAATTTGGGACTGGGATCAGGAGCAGTTTGAGCAGCTGCGACTGCGCGCAGCTTACAGGGCAAAGCAGAACATGGCAGACGATGAGGCGGGGCGGCAGCCGGCGAGTCGCCGTGGAGGGCTCGGTCGAGACTCTGCGGCCCAATAGGACTCTGCGCTGCAGGCCAGAGGCCCGATTTCGGCCTGCGGACTGGATTGGCTGATGCAACATGAAGCAGGACCTTATTGTTTTTTTTTTTTTTGTGCGAGAGATTGATTATTCGTGATTAAACTGAAGGATAACGTGTTTGATCGTGTAAAGTTTAACAGAAGCGCAATACAGACTTAGCGTGTATCCCTTGTCTCGGGCATAAGCAGTAAATCAAACACCCACACGTACTAGGCCTCTGATGGCGTCGAAGTCACAGAAGACATGGGAGAGAGGTAGGACAAGCGCAACGGAACAGCTTGAACAGTTGAACGGATCCTTGGTTTCAATGTATCTCGCGGCTTTTTTTTTTTATTTAGCTCAGGGCATCGTTAGCTCAGAGCATCCCGACGCTGTATTCCACTACATGTGTACATTAGGTGCATAGGCCCGCGGGCTATGTAAAAAGATGACGTGCATTAAATACTCTATTCATACTCAATTTAGTAGGTGTCTTAGAAAATAAAGTGCTTTCGAAATAGCAGGCGTCTTACCATACCCCTCTGCTCGGCTTTTCCCAAGGCAAAAAAAAAAAATCAACAACAGACAAGTTGTGGACTCAAACCAGCGACCTGCTGCATTGAAGTCGGATGTGCTAACAACTCCAAAGGGGAGAGAGATTCATTATGAAATGGCTTTGCAGTGTATTAATAATAGGCTTATGAGTGGAAGATTAGATCTAATTTAATTACTCCTTGGTATTATAAATTATGTCTTAAATGTCCTCTAAACTGAGTGTGGAGGGAGTATATGTTTCTCTATGCCACATGTGCGTCACGTGAATAAAAACACCGATCAAAACAATCGTGGAGGAAAAACAAATTATTTTAATTATTAAAGGAACATGAATAATCAGTTTTATAACTGAGGGATGAATATTGAACTTTGGAGGGAGGCTAAAAGACTTCTTCCAAAAATAAATAGACGTTTGGTCCCTGCTATTGGACCTATTCTATACCGATAATAACTTTGGGTAGAAAACAATTTTGGCCCGCAGTACAACCTGGTCCAGAACTTTGGGTAGAAAACAATTTTGGGCCGCAGTACAACCTGGGCCAGAAATCCGACGGAAGCTCTCTGTCTTTATCCCCTGCTTCACGCGAAGGCGGAGGTGTGCGCGCGCTGCAGCAATTCACGATCGCCGAGCATGAACCCACCGCCGGCGCTCCCTCCCGGCCGTCCTGAGTACCGCTGGCTCGTCTCAACGAAATGGGATCCGCCGGAAATAAAAGTGTAACCTCCTTCCTTCTCTCTCCCAGAAATTCCTCCCTCTTCCGTCTTCCCTCCCCGCCCTGTTTCCTGCTTTCTAATCACCACCGGCCACTACCATCCTCCACCACCACTGCGTTTCCCCCGCGGCCACAGCGATGAACGGACGCTACCTCCCCGCTCCTAAGCCCTCCCGGGATGGAGGTTCGACGACCGACACCGGCCTCAACTGCAACGCCTGCGGCGACCCGCGCACCTACGCGATCGAGGACGTCGTCCAGCACCTGGGGTGGTGCCCGGGGCGCGCCGAGGCGGTCGCGGAGCGGAAGGCGGCCGCGCGTGCCGCGGTGGAGGCGCAGCAGGCGGCGGCGGCGGCGGCGCGGGAGGAGGTGGCCGCGCGTGTCGCGGCGACTGCGGCTGCGAAGGCTCGGCCGCCGCCGACAAGGGCAGAACGAGCGGCGGCGATGGAGCGAGCCCGGGAACGTTTGAAGGAGGTTCAGGCGAAGCAGACGGCCAGCATTGTGGCCGACGTGAAGGCCGCGCGTGCGGCTGCCGCGGCTTCTGACATGGCGACGGCGTCCTCGTCGTCAGCGACCACCCCGCCTTCAGCCCCGTCGACGGCGCGGCCATCGCCACCAGCGTCGTCATCGCCAGCGCCATCCCCACCCGGCCGGAGTCACAGTTACTGAAACCCCCGCTTCTTCGTCCTCGGCGACCTCCCCGCCTTCAGCCCCGTCGACGACGTGGCCATCGCCACCAGCGTCGTCATCGCAGCGCTATCCCCACCCAACCGGAGTCAGAGTTACTGAAATCCCCCACTCGCTGTTGAATGTTTTTCCCCTTTTCTGTGGGTGGTCCATATTCAGAACCATGAGTGTTCAATTTGCAATCTGACAGATGATCTCTTGCATTCTCCATGTAGTTGCTGTCAAATTAGTAGTTAGATGTTGCCTAACTGCCTCAATTTTACCTGAACATGCTCAACTTATTTGCTTTCTGTTTGTGATGCACATGTCTAGAATATTCTGTTCTAAACCAGTTTTTGTTTCTCCAAGTCTTCATTGCCTCAGTTTTGAAGTTAACAAATCCACAGAAAAAAGGCCCATCTTAGTCGTAGGGCAAGATTATGAATGGAATTACAAAAATGGAACAAAACAATTTGACTAGTGATTTGTGAATGATACCCGGAAGTTCTGTTTACTTCCAGTTTTCAGTCAGATTTCATGATTTCTTACGGAAGAAAAATTGACTGGAAATATTGGTTTCAGTCAAATTTTATCTACTCATTTTCACAAGAAACAGCAGTTTGCCACGTACATACGTGGATTCTGTTCGGAGGCACTGACAGAAACGAAATTATAAAATAATAAGAAAGCCCCAGCAAAATATTGGCAAAAATGCGTCTGTATTTCACTCCATTGATTCAGTATGTGAAGGTATACACTGAGATTCCTTGAACTCTCTTACATCTCGATGGCACAGTAGTGCAGTAAGGTATACACTTATCTGAACTATGTTACATCACAATAGCAAACCCCCATTCAAAGCTGAACATTCCGACTCCTATAACAAAATCAAATACTAATACACAATACTTTGTAAAACCAAACCACAATGAACTCTACGTGGTCATTTGCCACTGCAATGTTGAAATCAAAATCTGTCGCATCCCTTTTCCACAACAGAGGATCATCAAAAGTGTTAAAACGGAAAAACATTCTTCAAAATGATCTCCAGTGATAGCATTCTTCAAAAATGATCACCACAAGAGAGACAACTAACTACCAATCTGCAAGTTGAGACTGAGGATTATTCTTCAAAATGGCTTCAGGATAGTATTCAACAGCATTTCCTTCAGCCTTTAGTGATTATCAGCATGCGCTCGCCAGAGCCCTAAAAAAACAAAAAAGCATGCGCTCATCAAACAATGGCATCTCCGGTCTTGGGTGGACGCTGCTGCTGTATGAGAATCAATGATCTCCAGAAAAAGAGAAAACATATCGTCAAATTAGAAAGAAAAAACAAATAAAAATATACAATAATAGGATACATGCAGGGAAGTATAAATAAGGTAAATAGTACTAACTGCTTGTACCAGTTCATTATTGAAGAAATCTCCACTTTATCCATTTTACTAAATTAAAGATTGAAACTAACTTGATACTGAGGGATAACCCATTTGCTGAACATTTGTGTCAGATCAACACTGGAATTCCATAGCTCCATGAACCTTTGCTGTGAAGTGCTTCAAAAGGAAATAACCAGAAGGTCAAAATATTGTACCACCAGTTGTGCTTTCGTACAGGGCTCTATAAATACTACGAAATCCTTAACAATGTAATTTGACTGTACCTTTGCATGTTGATAACAAGCTCTTCTAAAAGATGGAACTTCAAAGAACAATATAAGGAATAATACATGAAAATTAAAAATATACAGAAGAACAGACGTTCAGGATAATAACTACAATAGTAATGACAAAGAAGGAATAGGAGTTGTAATTTGAAAACCAAGGAATCATCATATTTCTAGCATTTAACATGATCTATTCTTTCTGCAAAGTACATAGAGATTATATTGTCAGCTCAGTAGACAAGAAATGAAATAAAAAGGATACATTCCTAAGCCTTTGCATCCAGTGTTGTTCGATAATTTGCAGAATTTTCATTTTCTTCCATTTTTAGTAACAGTGATTATAATTAATTGCTTGTGTCTATACTGGGCTGCTCATCAAGACAAAAATGACCATAAGAAACTTTAGCAAGTGCTATGCTAACTAAAAAAAGAAAGACAACTCCTTCTGCCCAACTGAAAACAACAAATGGAAATGAAAAAACAAAGAAAACTGAAACTTCAAATAACTACATAAATGTAAATAGACACTAAAAAGAGAGTATAGTTTACATATACATAGAACAACATGAGTTTCTTCATAGAATCAACAATAAACAAAACTCGACCCTAGAGGGAAGACAGCCCCTCGTCATTTCATTACTAGAAGAAGATTATCAATCACACCCACATCCCTGGACTGTACATGATCTTTTTAGTATCTAGAAAAAAAAACATGCACGGTACAGTTCAACAGTGGAAGGAAGATAATTTGAGTTAGACGATATAAACCAACAATCTATATATGCACACAGAAATGTTGGTTGGGATGCCAATACTTATGCTACAGAATACTGCATAAATGTCAAACAGAGTACAATGTTAAATAGGTAGTCACATAAATAAGGAAAAGGAAAAGGAAAAGAAAAATATAAGTCAGCAAGTCTTATAGCATGAATAAAACACAATATGCATTATAAAGATGCATGCATCCCGTGAACTGTGACAGCATCTTAGCTTGCAAACAAGAGTTAATGCACATAGAACACTCATCTATTTTTTCAGCACAATATTCAGACTCAGAATTCTTAAGGATGCAACTCAGGGGTTCAGCAACAGAAAATAAAAATGTACACTTGGCACAGATACTCAATTATACAGATGTGTATATACAAACTGTTCCTATGTTTCATTATCTGAATTAAAATAGGACAAACACAATGAATCTATTTCCCAAAAAAGAATCAAATCACATAAAACTTGTCATTCAGTATCAAATAAACTTAGCTACAAAGGAACAAGCAGGCAATCTATTTCACACTGAAGGAGCTTCATCGGAGAACGGGAACCATCCAAAAAGGTTCCCGTGAAAGAACCGGAATGTCTTGGGTCGGTCCGGCAATATGACAAGTGCCTTCCAGGAGATCAAAAACACCAAGGATCTCGTAGGAATAGTACACACATCCCCTCTTCAGACCAGGCTCGATTGCACAGCATGAGGTGGCAAAGTTTCGGGGACCAAGAAGAAACGCTCTATCGCCAATGTCAGTCACCTTGCACCATTGTTGCTTCGAGAAGTCCATCCTATAGGCACCAAAATCCTCAATGCGCTCGAAGCTTGGGCCGAGCAAGAAGAGGCAAACGAGGAAGAGCTCCTGGCAGGATTCCAGGAGGAACATCATGGTGGCACACAGAGGGGCGTCACTCTTGATAGTGGGCAGAGGAGCATCAAAGGTAGCTATCTCCTCCAGCTGAGGCTCTGGACTGTGTGCAAAGCTGAGAACTCCGATCACATCCCTCGCCTTGAAGAAGTAGAACTTTCCTTGTACAGCAGCCATATTACCAATGACCCTCTTCTTTTCTGGGGTGGAGTAACTTCCTGGGAGTTCGTAGAGGCCAAGGTCGTAGGACTGGCTGACCCAGGCGCTGCCTCCTCTGACCTTACAGAACAGCAACTGCGGTTGCTTGAGGTCCGAGACGAGGACGAGGCAATCCGGAGAAGAGACTGTGTCGGAGAGCAGGCACTGGCAACGCTCTGGCAGCGGCTTGTCCATTGCAGGAAGCGGGATCTTCTGCCCGGTTTGTGGGTTCCACAGAGAGCTCTGCAAGGAAGCTAGGTCCACCATCAGCACCAGGCCGCTCGGAGTCTCCAGGCATCTGTAATTCCTCAGCTCTGGGACTTGGAAGGTGCGCGTTGATCCGTCAGCGACAGAGAACACCATCTGGGAGTTGTCCGGCTGCTCGCCGTGATCGTAAACTAGCAGCGGGAAAGACGCCGCCGCCGCAGCCAGCGACTCGACATCATTAGTTGGCTTCGACGCCATCTGCTTGATGAGCTCTTCGGTGGCTTGGAATCTGGATTCTGGAGCTGCGCGCCTCGCCTTTTAAACAGGCTCTCGGTCTGTCCCGAGTCCCGACTCGATCCGGAGTCGGAGAGGCAGCCTAGAACAGGATCGAATCGGCGTCGTGCTGAATCCGGCCGGAGTCGGATCTCCCTTCCGATCTGGACTCGAGCTTCTATGGCAAAGGAGCACATGCCAGACAGGCAGAGACATAGATGAGGTGAGGCGGCGGATCGCCGTGGAGGCGTGGAGGGCTCGGTCGAGAGCGGCGGCGGCCAACGGAGAGAGATAGGCGGCGTCCTCTGTGGCTCTGTTATCTCGTTTTGCAGGCCCATCTCGCATGGCCCACGGCCTGAATTGGGTAGTAAAAAGTCCGTTTGATCGTGTAAAGCTTATCAGAACCACAAATACAGCCAAGACAAGAAGCACGGAAGATGGGAAGAAAAAGATTTGTAGTACTCAAACATTAGTTCTTATTCTAGCTGTTAGCTGTCCTCGATGGAGCTAACTAATGTACTGTTCTGAATTTCATGTTATTTCACAGTATAAAAATGTTGAATAAACTATTGTTCTTGGTTTCTGGCTGGTACGGGATTTGGTTTAATCGATTGAGAGAGAAGCTGAACTGCTGAAAAGTACCACATGTTATACTTTGGTACTTTGAAATGTGACAATTGCACGACACACAAAGGTTTGCCTTTATGTAGGGAGAAAATAATTTCAAATATATTTTTTTTTCTATGAGTAAAATTTCAATGTATTTACATCGTATTTCTTTGTAAGGTTCATGAATCAGCAAACTTTTAAACTAATGAGTCCGAAAAAAGCTAAATTAGAGTAGTTAAAATCAAATCATTCTTCTATCAAGAAGTTCCAACTGTGATAATTAGTTTTAGGCTTACACAATTCTCTCATACTTCTGCCTCTGACACGACATCTTCGTTGTCGGCAACCTCCTCGCCTTCAGCCCCCTCAACGGTATGACCATCTCCATGAGCGTTGTAATTGCTAGCGCCATCCCCACCTGACCAAAGTTAGAGTTCGTAACCCCAACACCTCCTCATTGTTAGTTTCATTTGACACGAGATGAAAATGTCCTTGTCCTACTCTTAGGGTGTTTCTGTTGGTGGCCGATATTCGGAACCACAATACTCTATGTTTTTTCTCTTTAAGTATGTTCTTGGCTCTACTATTAGGACGCTTCAGTGGATAACCAATATTTAGAACCCTGAGGTGGCGTCGAGGCATGTCCATCATCGCCACCCGTCGATGACACGTACACAATTGTCACTTGTCGTTATTTCGTCGTCATCGCCAGCCAAAGTCACATTATCCCCACCCGACGAGAACTTTCATATGCTTAGCCTTATCTACCAATAAACATAATCGAGAAAGGTGTAATCCTATGATACTATATTCTCTCAATGTATTATATAACAATATAAGTTACAATTTATCTCTTAAGTCATTTAGTTCAACAAAATCTCTAAACATATTTATAACTAATAAGTGTAAAGAAATAAAGTTACATTAGAGTAAGACGAAAAATCACAAGCTTTAGCATGTAAAGTTTAAGAATTAGTTTCACTACATGAGCGATCAATGGCAACATATCTGAATACAATATATTATAAACATAACAAAATGTATTTCTAATAAAAACAAGGATATGACATGCAATGACTATTTATATTTTAGTCTATTAGTTACATCTTCAATACTACATATACTTAAATATCTAAACAATATAAATCAGATAACGTGACATGTGGCGCAATAAAGACTATTGAATTCTTTCCCAACAATATCAATCTTAAAGTCATTACAAATACTACGTTTTTCTAAATTCATCGAATACATACACCACTAAAACATTGCTAAGTAACCATATTTAGTAGAAATAATATAAAAAACATTGCATATAGCATATTATACTATCGTACTATGAAATGTGATAATTGCACGACGCGCACAGGTTTGCCTACATGTAGGGAGAAGATAATTTCAAATGCTTTTTTCTTTGAGTAAAATTTAAGATGCATTTATTTACATTGTATATTTTTGTGAAGTGGGTGAATCAGCAAACTTCTAAACTAGTGAGCTATATGAGAAGTAAGGTTGGAGTAAGTTAAAACCAAACCATTCCACTCTCAAGATGTTCCAACTGTGATAATCAGTTACATGGTTATACAATTCTCTCACACTGATACTGATGAACAAGATTTACATTCATGGGAGGGCGGGAACCAACCAAAACGGATACCGGTCAAGAACCGGAGGAATGTCTTGGGTTGGCCCAGCAGCAAGCTCACGAGTGCCATCTCCATCTTGGCCCAGAAAAAATTCTTTGTTGAATTAAAGGCTGAGTCTTGTTACATGTAATCCTCTCAGAAGTCCATCTCCCCATGGCCAATGCCACTTGCCATCTCCATCTTGGCAGCACCACCGTCTTCTCGGCTCCGCATCCAAATCCAGGTAAAACACCAATCACACCAAAAAGGGGTAGAAGCAGATAGCGACATATGTTGTTTATAAAATTCTAATCTTGGATGCACACATCTATTGTTCCTAACTTTCTATAAATGACCACAAAAAATGGTTGTCATACAAATTGTTTCTACGTTTTCAAATGCTCCAGATATCAACAAATAACATAATTGACAGTACTACAACAGTTGGTCAGGTGGCAAGCAAAGGTGCATTGTTTCTAGATTTTCAAATGCTCTGGACCACCACAACTTTCTATCAAATGATTTCTGTACTTCTATAACACTCCGCAACCAGAGTGCAAGTCACAAATAAAAATATAATGCAATATAACAATGCATTCCCCAAGTTTCTAGAGATCAGGCAGTGGCAGAGCTAGAATTGCTAGGTGTTCAACATCATGGAAATAACACTGCTGCATGACAAAAGAATAATGATTCTCCTTCATATTCCTATTTTGAAACATTTTAGAAGCTACAGATTAATTTTGGCAACAAATATCTCTGATTTTTCTTCACCATCAATGTATAGATGCAATAATGCTTCCACCAAATATCAATCTTCTGGCTAAAATTCATGGGTGTTCATCTGAAGTTCTGCCATAAAGTATGGGGAATTCAAAAGTTTATTTAGATCTCATGTATAGTGCAAGCACTAATAAAGAATAGATGAATATGATTTGAGCTTTTATAAATAACATACATCATATAATATTATGTTTACAGTTGCCTTCAATAAATTTGAGTTATTGAAATCCCCAAAATCCATACATCTTGAATAATTTTAAATAACACATTGGCCATTAATAAATGACACTGTATGATTGTATTATTGGTAAAGGGTGATATGGAACCGAACTACCGTTCAGGAAGAAATAAGCATACTCTCCTTAAGAGAATCACATCAAGAAAATAACAGATAATCGAAGTGAATACTTTGGTTCAGATAATAATCAAGTATAACAAAGTAGTCACTTCCACATTATATCCAAACGAAAAGAAAAAGCAACCTCGCTTCTATATATTCAAATTAGACACTTGACAACATTACCAAAATTTAACAGGATAAACTGAATGATAAAGGAACAAGCTGTCAATATTTTTTACAACGATTACAACGAAAAACCATTACAGGAGGACAGGAACCATCCAAAACGGATGCCGGGCAAGAACTGGAGGAATGTCTTGGGTTGGCCCAGCAGCAAGCTCACGAGTGCCTTCCAGCAGATCAAAAACTTGGAAATCATAGCTTTCCTCAAATAAGTCGTAAGCAAAGTACACACATCCCCTTTTCAGACCATGGTCCACGGCAGAGCACGAGGCCGCGAAGCTTTGAGGACCAAGAAGGAATGCTGTGTCGCCAATGTCATTCACCTTGCGCCATTCTTGCTTGGAGAAGTCCATCCTGTAGGCACCTACCTCCTCAACACGCTCAAAGCTGCAGCCAAGGTAGAAAAGGCAGACAAGAAACAGCTCCCGGGAGGAGGATTCCAGGAGATAACTCATGGTGACAACCTGCGGCGCGTCGCGGACGATCGTAGGCTCAGGAGCATCCAAGGTAGAAAGCTCGAGATGTGGCTCTGGATCACAAGCATAGCTGAACACTCCCAGCACATCGTTGGAGTGAAGGAAGTAAAACTTCCCCTGTACAGCAGCCATGCTGCCGATCACCACCTTGGAGGGGGGAATGTGGCTGTCCGGGTGGCTCGGCGGGAGCTCGTAGAGGCCAATGTCGTAAGACTGGCTGATCCACGCGACGCTTCCTGTGACTTGACAGAACAGAAGCTCCGGTTGCGTCATGTCATAGACGAGGACGAGGCAGTCTGGTGAAGAGACGGTGTCGGAGATCAGGCACCGGCAATGCTCTGGCAGCTGCTTGTCCATTGCGGGCAGCGCGATCTTCTCCCCGGTCTGTGTGTTCCATAGAGAACTGTGTAAGGTGGTGGTGTCCACTGTCAGCACCAAGCCGCGCGGAGTCTCCAGACACCTGTGGTTCTTCATCTCGGGTACTTGGCAGGTGTGCGAGGATCCGTCGGCGACGGAGAACACGACCTGGGAGTTGTCCGGCTGCTCGCCGTGATCGTAAACCAGCAGCGGGAAAGACGCCGCCGCCAGTGATCCCAGGTCGTCGTCGGCGAGTTTGGAATTGGACCCCATATCGCACAGCAAACTACGAGTGCGTTCGACAAAGAAACGGCAGAGAGGAAATCACAAAATCTCCCTGGTTTGGAGTTTGGTCTTTCTAAATAGGGCCTGTCCCGATTTGATCCCGAGTCGGAGAGGCATCCCGAGCCAGTCGCATCGAATTCGATGCTTCCCGTGGTCGAGTTGGGCTCGTGCTCCCCTGATCCTTCCTTCGGTGGCCAGGATGGCAAGCCGAGGCCGAGAAGTAGATGACACGGACGCACCCCGGCCCGGGGACAGGATCAGGAAGCAGCAGCAAATGAGCGCGCGCGGGAGGCTATTTTCCAGAGCAAAGGAGCACGTATCAGTACTCACTCAGACGGGCGGGGGCAGCCAGCTGGTCGCCGACTCGCCGTGGACGGGCGGTGCCACGGTGGAAAGCGGCGGCGGCGGCGGCAGGAAACTGGAAAGATACGGCGTCCTCTGTTTCCTCGGCCCACCACACCCAATTCGCTGAGGCCCAAGAGCATTATCTGTTACAGGCCGTAGGCCCGATGCGTACGGCCCGTAGGCCACAAAGCCATGATCCAATAACAACTCGCACCCTTACACGCCGCCGCACTCTCTCCCCCACCACGGCCGAGCTCCCCGCCTGTGCGCCCCGCCGGCAGCTCGCGGTCGCTGTCAGCTGCGGCGGCATGAGTGCCGCTCCCGGGCGTCGCAAATATGGGCGGGGGCCGCTCCAAGTCCGTGGCGGCGTCGCTGACAGGCGCCCGCAGGTACCGCGGGTGCTTGTGTACTGCATCGGGGCCGTTGCCATTCTTGCGACCGCTGGCCGCACCTTTACCTCAAAGGTATTCTCTGATTTGTGATGGTGGCTCTCAGATCCCCGGTGCTAGATCAGGACGCTGTTAGCTTAGCGCCTTTTTTTAACAGACGGGAATGTAAATTGAAAACAACCGCAGTTAGTTTTCAATGCTGAGTGATTTATTCAGAAGTTTTGATGCTTTGGCTCTTGATTATATCCTATTTCTTGGTGTCAGGGATTCCGTACATGCGGAAAAATAAGCCATGTCACTGTACCTAGTTTTACATGTCTTAGATGTTTATTGTGCTGTGAGCTTGATTGCAATGTAGGTTTCATCAGCTGTAGATTGCATTTCATTCATTTGGAGTTCACTTTGTGCTGGTAAATTGGTACTGCAGCAGAAATTATGTCTTGGTTCCTCCTGGGGTATTTCATTTGCACCTGTTGCCCAAACTTACGTGTCCAAGTCTCGTGATGTGAAGTTTGTGCTCCACACGCTACCTGTAAGACCCCAACAGCATAGCTTATGTTCTTTAGCATATTTCAATGAAGGCAAATGGCTAACACTTGTGTATGCTAGTTTCTTAGGTGGATGCTAGGGCTGTAATTGACGGTGATACAATCACCGTGTATGTCAACGTGGCGGATCATCTAGAGTCTAGCAATTTGCCTCATGAAGTGCATGAAGCATCTGTTCAGCGGGCCAAGGCATGGGCAACTAAGAATTACGAGAAAGCTGATGCTTTGCAGAAGATATTACTGAATGCAAGATACAGGTCACTTAATTCCACATAAATTAGAGGACTGTCATGGATCTTTAAGCTTTTGGCAATTTTTGAGTTGTAAACTTCTATTGTAGGCAAGTTCCAAACAAGGGAAATGAACAGGTTCTTGTGAAGAAGTACCGGATCAGGCTAAGGTTTGCCCCCACTTCTTTCTCTCTGTCAATGGTCAAAAGAAAACATCTAGTTGGACTACAATTGTGATATAATGGAATTGAAATGCAAAGCAGTGGTATTGACGCACCAGAGACCTCAATGCCTTATGGCAAAGAGGCAAAAGAGGAGCTGGTGAGGTTGGTTCAGGGGAAGATTTTAAAGATTCGTGTGTATGATAGTGACCGGTACGGTCGATTAGTTGGAGATGTCGACTGCGATGGGGTTTTCGTGCAGGCAAGAAACTACTGACTTGCCTTTAAAGTTTCTGCTAGACATCAACCTGTTGCTCTATGTGTCCTTTGGCTCCTTGCAATTCTATACTACACAGCTCCCAACACCCCACTTACATTGATGATTGATCTGATTCTTGCATGCTAAAAGATTGAAATATGACGAATTTAGATTGTGAAATGTGTAGGATTGGATAAAAACCAAATTAACTGTTAAGTTTTTCATGGTAAATTATGAAGAACATGCACAGTCCCATCTGAAAACGCACATATTGTTCAGTAACATATTGTCATTGAAACTAATTCATTCCGTTATTCCTTTTCTGTAGGAACACATGCTAAAGAAAGGGCTTGCATGGCACTATACTGCTTATGATGATCGAATAGAGCTGCACAAGGTAATTAGTACTCTTTTACTGCTCAAACAACTTGATGGGCAGCTCCATTCCACTTGACTGAGAAAAACATGCTCTGAACATTTCTATAACTCTATGTAAGAGGATCCTAATAGATGAAAATTTTCAGTGGGAGAATCAGGCAAAGATGAGCAGGACAGGCTTGTGGGCATCGTCTAAACCTGAGAATCCATGGGAATGGAGGAAGCAGAAGCGCATAGGGGCTGTGTAAACTACTGGGTTTTTGTTGCATGTTCTGACCAACAATTGTTGGTTGATTATTCTTCAGAGACATGTACCTGAAGAACATTGGTTCCACTGATGAAGATTGTATCACTTGTACGCTTGCAAGTTGTACCATCGTTATAAAGTGGTAGAGCGGGACGAATTGGTTGTTGTATACTCCTACTGGGGAGTGGTGATGGTGATCATTGTAATTGTAACTGCTTAACTCAAAGCATGATCTGATTGATTACTGTAACAGTATGGTTGAATAGACTGAAAACCCTGTTTCAAGTCGTAAGGACTTCAGCAGTAGCATACAGGAGCAGGGTATAATGTGCACCTGAAACTAGAATACAAGTAGATTATATAACTGAATTGGTACAATCTTGTGGCCCTTTAACTAAAGTTAGGAAAACTCTGGTTAATTAAAGTTTAATGTTTCTTCTGTCTTATCTTTAAAGCAGTTAGGAAAACATAAAGATGGGAAGAAAGAGACTGTATAATGCTCTTTTCTTGGTGTGCAGCACGTTGGACAGAGTCTGAGCGCACCAACTGACGGCTAAGATGCACAGAATCACGGTCACGAAGACATCGCACCCGTCCACTCGGTTTCTAACCAACCAAACTGCCCATGTCGCCATCACCGTTGTAGGCGTTTTTACCCTTGCCCTCCCTCTCCTCTCCTCTCGTACTGGTACTGCCACATAGCGCATCCGAATCCTCCTCGGATTTCATCACCCCAGGTACGCACGCATCGGACGCGCACATTCCTGTCTAATTTTTGTAATTTCCTTTTGGTCGGAGGCGATTTGGTTGAATCAATTTAGAGAAGCCGCAGTGCTGCACAGCGATCCGATCTTGTGTTTCCTCCGCTACCAATTAGTTGCTGCTGGTAAAATTTTAGAACTACTCCGTAGTAATTGTACAGAAAATATTAATTTTGCTGGTTTTTTATTTTGGCAACTGCAACGGGTAGCGCTTTCTTTTTTGGTTTGGCAGGTCGTTTGTCTTCCTGCGAGGAGAAACATAAAACTCATAGCAAATTTTGCCGGATTCGTTTGATTAAGCATGGGAAGGCTAAATATGTGAGCTCAATGAAATCCTTGGAATATTTATCCATGGAGCAACAAGCACAAGGAATATCTGATGGCATGTACATTTACCGGCATCATTGCGAGGGAGATGTTGATATCCATGACATCCTTGGGAAGAAGAGCACATTTAGGGTGCTGCTGTCGTGTGTCGGAGTGATTCTCCTCCTTGCTAATGTGTGCTGCACCTTGTTGTCAAAGGTAGTTTACTTGGAATATCACTCCCACAATTGGCTGTCAGTTACCTCTGTTTCAGGGACCTATTTAATTTTCATTAGGGAGCAGTTTAATAGTGCTTTTAAAGCATGGGACTAAATCAGTTCTGCATATATTGAAATGCTATCTTTTTCATGAGCTTCTTATGTTGGATCAAATTTCTGCAGATATTTGTTAGGTTCCTGAGAAACAATCTTATTACATATGACATGTTGATGATGCTTTGTTCGTCATTGCTTGCTTTTCAGATTCGGTTAGTAAATAGAACAAGTATGTATGCCTCCAACTGTTCCAGTCTACTGAGCAGTGGTGCTTGAATATTACAGGAAAATTTATATCTTGGTTCCCTTTGGAGTATTACATTTGCTGGTATCGTTGCAAAATGCTTGCAACCTGATCCTGTGAAGAAAGGTGAGTGCTAATGTAGTGCACCTGATATTATTTCTGTTTTTTCTTGGTGCAGTAGAGAGTATTGTAGTTTAATTTCAGCTCATGGTCTAAAACAAAGATATTGATTCTGGGCTTCCTGTACATTCCTAAAAAATTCTTGTTCAAAGGCAAAATGAGTTCATCTTATTAGATATATACTTCAATGTTGGGCAGAGTCAGTGGTGATCATGCCAACTTTTGGAGTTCAACTAGAGCAACGCTTTTGGAGGTATGGCCTGGATAGCATTTATGTTTCTAAGATGGATTGTATGCTACATAAAATAGAGGTTGCTTCCATGCATCTTCTTAACACCGATGCTGTTTTATATAGCGGAAGAGTCCATCGCAAATTTGTGCCCATAAGCAAGATCTTAAAACCGGTGCTGAATGAAAATGCGACTCCTGTCACCTGTTACTGGAGCCTGGCACTGCTTCTACGTGATGAATATGAGCTCATGGTTGTTTTCAAGGTAAGCGCTCCCTTTCAGTAAGTTTCAAGTGCCCTGTTGGTTCCGATCTGGAGAGCTGACTTTGAGTTTGCAGAGGCTGCGTCCACCAGGCAAGATGTTGGTTCCGATCTGGAAAGCTTTATTTGAGTTTGCAAACTCTGATGGAGTGGGTACTTCTGTGGTTTGTCGACCTTTCGATTTGCATGGACATGTCAAACAAGATGGTGGTATGCTACTTGAAAGTTCATCCCAGATTTGATTGTTGTAAGAATTTTCTGACAACACATTGAAATTCTGATGGAAATGACTGATGTCATGGAGAATTGTTGATACCATTACAGTGGAATTCAGCTGTCCTCTTCTAACTTAGGTCACTGCTTAATTCTGTCTGTCTTCTGAATATTCACAGTGGAATGTACTGTACTGCTCTGATTCTTAGATTCTAATCAGGGATTTGGGTTGTGCATATTGTAAAATGAATCATTGCTTGACACTCATACTGAAATAAAACACTGAGCCGGTTGCATGCATCAGATCTGTTTCTGCAGATCATCAATTTCCTTGACCAAGACATCAAATTAATTGGGAATTATCAAACCTTGTGCAGAAGCTGAACAATTCAGAGTTTTTAGCCAGTCATGCACTTTTTGTTTGCCTTCTGGTATCTGTAACGTCTACCTTAGCACGTTGTCTCAACATACTTTTTTACTAGGCTGTCCATGAGCACCAGTTTATGCCGATGGGCTGAGAAGGCCAATAAATGCAGTGGATCTGAAGATCTAAAATGATGGAGATTTGTACTTGCCAGTGTTCCAAAGAGCTCATCAAGTCGTCGTCATGCCAACCATACCATCATCACTAACATTCCATTCTGCTCACCTGAACCAGGCAATTGCTACAAGACAATTCTCAAATGCCTGCCTCTTCTATGACCGTGTTATGAATCTAAACAACTCTGACAGCGTATGGAATAAACCTTCATCTGAAACACAAGAATTAACCACTTCATGTGAAATTCTAGTAGAATTCAAACTGGTCGATTCAACAGCCCTTGTTCAGAGACATAATGCTATAACTAGCAGCATATGTTTCGCACAAATGTTGGGTCACCGACACCAAGAGAGAATATGACACGTGGGTCCGGGTCACTATCTCCTTGGAGCCCACGTGATAGTGGATAGACGACATTGAGCGTGACAACATGGAGGACCAAAGAAGAATAAGGAGAGAAAATGCAATCATAGGCCGTGTCTGCATCGTTGCTCGTAGTCAAGAGAAATCGACAAAAAGGATCATGCTTTGTTTCCATGTGGCCATAGGTCAATTTCCTTCCTTCTCTCGTCACTGTGCTGAGTGCTATCTCACTGTGTTTCTTGTGCCATCGGCACCCAGCTTCGTGCGCGCCTGATGCTACTGCGACCTCTGAAGAAAAAGTGATCTAGAGACCTGCAAATGCGTGCATGATCTGTGCACACGACAAGGCAGTAAGACAGGGGAAATGGGATTTGGGTGACACAGGCTGGAGATTCTGCCGTCTCTCAAATCACTCATTTTCTCCTTCAGTTTCCTTTCACCCACTTGTGACTCGACTGAAAATGTTTTCACTTTTCAGCCGTCCCAGTGGCGCCACTGCATCTCAGTGTTCTCTCCTGTTACTTCCATATCATCCCTCGTTGTGATCGGATCCCATACCAGGTGACCACTGGGAGCTAAATGGCTGTGGACGTCAACTCCAACGTCCTAAGCATGTGACAGAAATAAAAATTGAACAGTGGCAAAGCGCATCGACGACCATGTAACATAGGAGGAATCAGAAACAGTTGATAATTAACATCATGCTGGCACGGTGCTGTCAAAGGAATCAAATGCTTAAAGCTTTCAACCGTTTTGTGATACAAGCTTACAGTGCATCTTGTTGTTTCCTGTCCCTAGGCATCTGGCGGGAGATCTGTCTCTCCCGATCTGTAGAGGAGAAAACCTCTTGACCAACCCGGAAGTAATAGCGAGGAGTAAGGACTGAACTGTGGCTGGCAGCTTAAATGATAAGTAATTATTTGCGCACACGTTGGAATATGTTTCCACGAAATCTTTGAGGTCTTGTTCGATTGTTGTGGAATAAAATCCACATGTATTAGTTACAAGATATGGATTGAGTGAAACTATATGTGTCATTTAATCCATATAAAATAACAAATCCATATTGTGGTTTTAATTCCGGACTCAAAAAACTAAGTTTTGTTTCATATGTTGGAGATATGAAAAAGATCAGTTTGGACTGGGTTTCAAACTACGCTAGATCGAACCGAACGCTCATTCTATGTCGGACCAAATTTCAAACCACATATAATCAATTCATGTGGTTTAGACTGCAATTCATATTGTTCCGAGCCTAAACGAACAAGGCCTGATATGGAATGGACGATTAACAAGCAAAACGCTGGCGCGTTTCAGTTTTTGACACGTTTCATCGATGATTTTTTTAATGATTTCGTCGATGATTAGAGAGAGAGAGCGCTTGAGTAACAAGGTTTTGCTTTTATGCCAGTGTAACATCAAAGATTGACAAGGGCAACGGGACCTCTTCCTTTTCAGTGATCTTAATGAGACCGGAAGTAATAGCCATCGAGGTCACTTGGCAACACGATAAACCGTGGTCTTAGATCGATCGCATTCAGCAGTGTCAATCAAACGCCTGTCAATTCATCAGATGGCCCTCAGAGCTTTCATGAAAATTACAACAACGTGCAGAGACGATTCGACTCGACGGGCCTGCCGTGATGAAGCAGTTGAACTGGTGCTGTCAGCGTTTGAAAAAAAAAATTGTTGCGATTCGCACGCCCTGCAAAGTCACAATTAATCCTCCGAAAACGAGGCTCTGAAAGTAACGGCTACTCTCACTGAACCCCCGCGGCCGAAGACCGGAACTTCTGCCTGCGTGATGGTGTGGGTGTGGGTACGTCGCTGCCTGTCTTTTGAATAAAATAAATAAATTTGGATCGGCATCGTGTGTCAGGTTATTGCCTCTCAATGCCTTACTTGTAAGGATAATGTTCTGATGAAAACACTACAGTAAAAACTCTGGGTGTTAGTGGATTTGAACTGCCCTGTGATACAAGTGTTAACATGATGATGATGATCAATAATGATGAGATCATCATCACCATATCGTATTATTTCACTATTTGTTATTTGCAGTAGTGTATCATATCATCACATTATATTCTACTATTTGTTATTTGTGATAGTGTATCATATCATATTTGTTTCACTATTTACCATTTACGATAATGTATCCAACCATTATACTTCACTACTTGTCATTTGTGACAGTGTATCATATCATCATATTGCAGATGACATCCTAATTTGTAATGTTATTAGTTTGTTACACGAATAGAAACTGACTAAATTAAAACAAACTGCACCAAACTTACCCTGTCGCGCCAAGTGCAAATTATTTATGTTTTTGACAATTGACCAAGGCTGAATTCTCCGTGTAGACCAACAATCGTCCTAACATATGAAATAGCATGCACAAAACCACTTCTTTTGAAACAAGGAATGTAATGCAGCACAGGGCACAGCGTCACTCGCAAGAAATGACGGATCTAGATTAAATGCAGTACTCGATTAGCTGGACGATTATTAGTACTCTCGATCGAGTCATTTGATCCAGCCTTTGTACGATAATGCCCTACAAAGCATGCATACTTGCGTTGGCAGAAATAGTAATCTTTCACATCAAAAGCAATGCTTTGTCTAATTAATTACGTACGAGTTTATGATGATATACTGATTACCCCTCACTAGTCACTACCTACCATTGCGTCAAGAGAGACGCGTCGCTCATCGGAGGTCGTTGCCGCGGAGATCTTGGCCGAGGACGAGTGGATCCAAGCAGCATATGGTTTGGTTTTCCAATTTTCGCAACAATTTTCAGCCTTGTGTTGCGAATTACGTACACTTGCTAGGAGCAGCTTAATCAGGCCGCATATTATATCGCATTTCTTCTAGGCGAGGGCTAAATATGGACATACTAGTATTATGTGATGATCATAAAACACATCATGCCCACTGTTGCAGAAAGATGAGTTCAGAAATTTAACTACATTAGAGTGGACTAATTGCCGTATCTAAAGGTTGGCTTGGGTTAAACTAGCACCAACATGGAATTAATTAGGAGTTTCATGTTTTTGTCACTGGAACTGGTTGGGGACCTAAACGCATTTATTGGTGGCTTGTTGAAGGGTCCTTGTGAGGGGGTCTCCTCCATGCGTGTCCTGATGCCTTCACGTGGAGCAATCTATGGCAAACAGGAAAATGCATATAATCACTGTATCAGCTACAAGGGCCCCACTGGCTGAACCTAGTTGCATTGCGTAATGTGTGTGTGTGTGTGGGTTCACCAGGCCATCAGGGCATGGGTTCCTTCCTAATTACATACCAAATTTGTTATGAACTGCAAGGAAATGAAGCTTCAGGTCACCCTGAACCAATTCGAATTGGTTAAGCACAGTGCCCAACCATAAATCAAAATCAAACCCCCAGTATCTAATGATGTTGTGTGTGTGTGTGAGATTCAGCACAGCTTAAACATTGCTGTCCTGTTCTTGGTAGCACCATCCAGTTGTCCTGGACTCCTAGGACCTGGTAAAAGAAACACTCTCATGTCAACTCAGTGGCTAGAAGCTCTAGGTTGTTGGGAGTACTTTTGTTAACAGGCATAGCATTAACAACCGGCCATGCATGATCTATTACTGCAAAGCAAAAACCTCCCTTTCTTCTTCCCCTGTAAACCTCATCCAATTTCATGGTACACTGGATTCCACGAGTGACTGTGATTAAATTCATTAACAAAAGTTTGATAAATTACTACTACATAGCCATGCCCATGTTATGCTCACACATTATTTTTCTTTTAATTTACACACTGCTACAAACTTCATTCACCATACTGTAACACTCTGAGAAGCTCTTCTTCATACTGTATTTCAACATTACAGTACTGCAGGTACTCTCTCTATGAGAAGAGAAGACGAGCTCGGCGCACACACACTTTTGCAGATGCAGAGTATCGATCTGGTCCCTCCGTTCATTGCAGGCAGCAACAACAACAACATGCATGCATGATGGATGCACCATGACCAACAAGACTTGACGAGAGCATTAAACCCTCTGCGCAGTAGTGGTCCCAGCATGGTGTCCGCCGACGGACGCGAGGGCGCTCTTGACGGTGGCGGCGACGCGGCAGGTCTTGAACGCCCTGAAGCTCTCGTGCCGCACGCTACTGAAGCACGTCGCCGGCTCCTCCTCCTCGCTGTCGCCGTCGTCGTCCCCGGCGGCCGATGACGAGAACGCGAACACCCGGCTGCGCATCGACGACGAGGACGCCGGCGACTGCGCGCTGCGGAACGACAGCGACGACGACGCCGAGGAGAACGCCGACGAGGAGTTGGAGGAGGAGCAGGCCGACGTGGGCGAGCTCGACGACGACGATGACCTGGATCGTCGGTGGTGGAGGATGATCTTGGGGATGATGGCGCTGAGGAAGCTGCCGTGCTTGCACTGCTTATTACTCTTCCCGCCGCTGCCGCCGGTGGTGGTGGCGGCGGCGGCGGCGGCAGGCTTGTGGTGGATGGCCTGCTGCTTGGCGGTGGCGGTGTAGTAGGACGGCGGCGGCGTGAGCGGCGGGAGTGTGGCGGCGGAGACGGCGTCGTTCTTGGGCGTGCCCGGCTGGGACTCCCACAGGAAGGGGACGGAGCCCGCGGAGGCGACGCCGTAGTAGACGCGGAACGACGGCGCGGCGGCGGAGCTCTCCCGGGAGAAGAGCTTGGAGAACACCTTGCTGCTCCCTTGCGGCTTCAGCGGGAGAGGAGGATCGGCCTCCTCCTGCTGCATGATGTCCTTGCTTAGGATTTCTGCCATGGTCGTGGTCATTTTTGGATTCAGAGAGAGGCAGAGAGAGATGGATGACGCAAATAAGCAGGGGAGGGGGAAGGAAACACTGAGGTGAGGGCGTGCGCATAAGTGGGCTTTTATGCACCTCCGGACAGCAGCACTGGGATATTGTAACGGGACTTTCATGAGTTGTTAACTCCTCATTAACTATCTTGTGATTTCTGTTGAGTGGTCAGATCCAAGGACATTAGAGGTGACTTTTGACTCTCTTTTTTTTATTACTACTAGTGGGATAGACCAGCTGGAATTCACCGCAGGAAAATTTTACAGACAACATGCAGCAGGGGTGGAACTACTGACACCCAGCAGTAGTAGAATCAGCAACGGGACTCCGTAACTCTGCTGCTAGTACAGACTTGCAGCAAGCATTCCTCCAAAAATATTTACTGACAGGATTCACAACAACATTGCAGTATATTCAGACTGGCACGTATTCCTGTTTCATTTCATAAAGGAAAGGACGAAAGAGCATGTGAATCAATTTGCCGCAACATGGAGAAGACTTGTAGTGTTTCATCAGCAAATTACCACTCCCGCTCTAATTTTCACTTGGTTGTTTGCGCATCAACTCCTACTCTACCACGGCACCACTGTACCAGCACTGTTGTGTGCTCGGAGGACCCGGCCCGCATCACCCATCGCTATCCTCATCGGCACACATTAACTGCACGTCTGCATCTACGCATCTACGTGCAGAGACGAGAGAACCCATCTGTGCATGCAACACCCGCCCATCCGTCCGCGCCATAAATAATTCCCATATTTTTTTTGGTCCACAGAAGCTTGGTTTCAACGCTTACAAGTTGAAATCATTGCGTTTCAAGAGAGAAAAAAAATATTGAAATCATTGGATTGATACATGGAACTAGCATGAATAAAAATCTTGTAGAACACACTGCTCATTCTGCATTTTCTCCTGCCACTAAATACTCCTTCGTTAACTTTTTTTAGAAAAATTAGTAAGTTCGAATACTACATTTTTTTTATTTGTAGTATTTATGAAGAGGAGCCTTCTCAGGTCTCATGATAAAAAAATGAATGCTTTTTTTTGGGCAGGAGAATTCAATCAACACCATCTTTCTCTCCCTCCCTCCCCTTTTTCATTTTTCAGCATAAAATTTGATGTCCTTTGACCCTTCTGTCCAGCTGAACATAATGCGCCATGGTGCTCTTACGGTACAATGGAACTTTTTTAATATATATAAAAAATATTATAACCTATTTGTGTATATATTTTACAATTCACAAAATATATAATACACAATAATATTTATAACTCACGAAATTAAAAAATAGTGTGCTCGATCCATTTTTTTCATTTTGTTCAAGGCACAAGGGTCAAAGCACAAAAATTTTTGTGCTTCCAAATATGAGGGAGGAAGGGAGAGAGAGAAAGGGAGTAGTACTTTCTTCATTCCATAATGTAAGGATTCATAGGATTCAAATACATATTTAGTTAACACAGAAAAAGTCATATATAACCTTTATTTCACACTACCTCATCAATTCTTCACTTATCCACCAACTTACCAAATTTTATCTTATCTCTAGGAATACTTATATTATGAATAAATTTTTAAATGCTTTAGATGCTTATATTGTGGAATGGAGGAAATAGGATGGTATATGTTGGATTCTCCCTGTTTGGGCAGATCCAGGAGGCCAGGACAACGTGGTCACTTCGAGCTATACACATCTCTCTATGCATGGAGGAGGTCCCTGTCCCTGCTACTGCAAGGCTGCTTTCCTCTGTTTTAACTCGCAGAATCTTCTATCAAAAAAAAAAAAACTCGCAGAATCGCCAAGCAGAGCGAAGCAAGTGCAGAGAGAGACGCTGGCATCTCGTTCTCAAAAGATCACGTATAATCTGTATAATCTGCATTATGTTGGACTGTGATACTCCAACAGTGCACCCAAAGTTAAAGTTGGTGTTCTGCAAGACAAGATGTGATCACTACTTAATCATCCTGGGCTGAGAAGTGGGGCCGAATAGACGGCTAGTAGCAGTACGACTTGCGGTACGTCGATTTGAATGCGTGAATTGTTACAAACTCAGTACTGCAAACAAGCAAAGCCCGGGTCTTTGGGGGGTACACCTAGCTAGCTGGACTTGCCACCAAACGGTCTGCCAAGCTTTCAACGTCGGCGGGGGACATGACTCCAGGACGGCCGGGGGGAGGGCAGTCGGTACTCTTGGTAGGAATACAGTAACTGACAGTACTACTATTTTGGTCAATGTATTTCAATCACTCTTTCACTTAGTACCATTACTCCGTGTGTGATGTTGCTATGACAGGAGCCGCAGTAGAAAATGGTGAGTGTGAGCTGGAGCAGGGCGACCTACTATGCATGATGTTCCTATGAAATTTATTTGATTACCCGTTCGCCAGCCTCTGATTGCAGCCTGATTCGATCGAGAAGGAAATTAATTTGTGAATTATTTAAGCGTGGGGTTGGATGCTAAAATAGTACTCCCTCTGTCCCATGATAACATATTTATTTTAATATTTACATAAATTTTTTAAATAAGAAAGAAGGTTAAAAATAATATCTTAAAATTAAAAGTGACACTCTTCGTAGGACAGAGTTAGTAGTAAAACTAGTCGAGTCTTTCCTAGGTTAGCGCGATCGAGCCCTGTGTCTCCAATCTCTTGATGACGATGAACGCATCGTTGTGCGCGTCTCCGCGAGCGAGTCTCGTGTGATGATGAATTGATGATGATGCCCGATCCCATGCCGAGGCGGCTGCGGCGTGCCGTCCATAGACCAAATGCACCATCAAGCCCGAGAACTATTTGCACATGCCTGGACTGAATCGTGTACCGCAATTAACCGGCGCTTTGATTGAAGTTGATGAACCAATCGAAAGATCCGTGCGCGTGATCGGCCTCGACTGGATGGCGGCGTCGCACTGAAACTCTGAAACATAGGTTCGCGCACAACGAAACGGCCGGCGTGCTAGTGGTAGCTCTATCTGGCCGGCCTCTCCTCTCTAATCCCTGATAATCTCACCTGTGGCTGTGTTCTTCAGCAGTTGCAGATAATGTTGCGTTTACGGCCGGGTGTGTGGATGGTCGGAGTCGGATGGATATAGCCAAATTGGATATGGTGTTGCCGCCATTGATGGATGAATCACGCTACAGCTACAGGTATCCTCTCGTCGAGATCAAGGAGATCCGGCGGCCGTTGGGACTTGGGAGGCGGTTGCCTACCTGCGAGCTACGGGTTGAGTGGAATGAATGGCGCGCGGTGTTGTGTTGGCGTTGCGTGTTGCCATTCTTGAGCTGCCCTGAACCGCCGCCTTGGGACGCGGAAGGCTGGCCGGCGGTTGCTCACCTACTTGGCTACCGGCTACGGGTTGATTGAAATGAATGCGCGATGGCTGCGGCCCCGCCTGCTCTTTCCTGATGTAGGAAGACGAGAGGTACCGCTACAGCCTACAATACAGCACGCATGATCACCTCGTAATGGGGAGAGTCGTCTCCTCTGTCGCCGCCGCAAGCTAGCGACGCACTGGCAGAGGAGGCCGGGCCAGACAAACTGGTTGTTGGGTCTGAAAGGCCGCTTTTGCGATGTGGGCTAGCGCTCCAATTGCCATGATCTCGGCCCATCATTCGCCCTGGACCTATAGCCTCCAAAACAGCTACTTTACGGCCTACCAAGGCCCAAACAGCCAAACGTTTATGAAATTAATTACGTCTAATCTGGACGGTGTCTACAAGTGTCGATATGTCCGAGTGGTTAAGGAGACAGACTTGAAATCTGTTGGGCTTCGCCCGCGCAGGTTCAAACCCTGCTGTCGACGTTTCCTTTTTGCCGCTCTTGACCTCTTCGCACTCCAGCTATTATTTTTTTTTTGAGAAAAAAAATATTTGGTGAAGCAACTGCACGAAAGCACTTGCCAATTGCCATCTTAAGGAATATTTAGACACGACACCATTTTGGTTTGGGAACGCTTGAAACTTCCAAGTTGCGAATGATAAGGAATATTCCTGGTCGGTAGCTCTTAAACTAGTGGAACAAAAACCATTTATTATACGAATCAGCATCAGTTGATGGCGATGGGCTTCGTGACATGCGCTTGTTTTATTTGCCTGTGGCTTGCGAATTGCAACAACCCCAGCAGACAAGTAATGATTCTTATTACTATACAAAAACAGAGACAAACAAGATAAGGCCAGTCTCAATAATTTTTTCATTGCATTTTTTTAAAAATATATTTTTAGATAAGTGAGTTAATATTTTTTTATTTTAATAAAAAATCTCTCACATGGGATAAAAGAAAACCACCTCTTTTTTTATAACTATTATACCATATTAATAAAGAATGTATATGTGACACACTATTTAATACTTATAAAAGACTCGAGACTGGACTAGTTACTCCCGTTCCTTCATTAGTTTGTGTTAAAAACATGTTTCCTGATTTTTGTAGAACAATAATGCAGTTCCCGTCCCTTCATGAGTTTATAAACAAGAAATATGCAGTTCTGTCCTTCTCACCTTTTGTTTTCCATGAACCAGTTCACCTTACCTTGGAAGAAAAGGTTGCTCCACTAAGCCAGAGGCCAGAGCAGACGCAAAGCCACTATTTTAACCTAATCTCGCAAGCTTCCTCTCCTTCTGTTCCGCTTCATCCCAAGAACAGAGCAGGCGGAAGTGGAATAGCGTAGAGGAGAGAAGTCAACGAGGTAAGCTGCTTCTTGAATATTTGCTTTCTTGATCCATGTCAGCTGCTTCTGTACTACCGTTGGTTAGTTCTCAATATGCTCCGTCCAATTCTGCAACTGTTCTTGCGTCCATAGAGCTTCGATTTTATGCTGTTCATCCCCTCTTTCCCAAACGATGCTCCGAGCAAAATGGGGTGAAAAAAAGAAGGGAATGAATGAAGCGCCATGCTCCGGTGAATCTGCTGCGTCCGCCATCTGGCGCGATGTCCAAAAATTAGATTTAGGATAATTTTAGCACACTTTGGATAATGGGGATGGCCTGAATCTGATGGATTTGGTGCGTAGAGTGACCATGTCTTGCAAGGGACAGAACAAGCTTCTGGTCCCAAGCTGCTGATCTTCTTGCAGGAAATAGAGCTTGAAATTAAGGCTAGTTCAACCATAAAAAAGAAGTTCAGAAAATGACTGAAATGGGGATGGATGTCCCCAAGAAATTTTTTTTTCGGGAACCAGCTTGGTTGATTTCACTTGGATTCCCCCCTTCAGATAGTTTACTTCTGTATACTGACATGTTATTAAGCAGATATGACGTGTTCAACGAGGAGGCTCGCGTTTGTGCTTTCACTGGGCATAGTATTTTCAGTTGCTGTTGCAGGGAGAGGGAACTTAAATAATATCTTGGGTAAGTTTCACTGGGCATAGCGTTTTCAGTTGCTGTTTAAGGTTTCTCATTTGTCACTGATTTATTTCGTCCCAGTATACCTATTCAGCAATGAAATGCCAGTCGCAAGGTCAAAGGACTAGAGAAAACAGAAAAGGCACTAAACTGCTGGAAGGACTAGCTTTAGTTTGGTTATGTTTTTTGATCTCAAAGTTAGAACGAGTTGCAGTGTTAGGTAATAGTGCATATATGTGCCGCAGCATTTTTGCTGCCTGTGTCGTGAGAGTTGTGTTTAAAAGCTTCTGTCATCTTTGAAAGATCTCTATGAGCTAGTGGTAGTGGTAGTGGCAACAAGTGTTTTTTTTTCATTGAGTAATTTATATTCAGATACAGATACTCATTAATTCATTAAAGGAATACTATGATGCCGATGCTCCATATATGCTGACCATGTGATCAATCATCAATATCCTCTCTTGTATTGGTTTCAGCTGATGGTAGCTCACCTGTTGCAAGCAAGGCGACAAGCCTGACTGCAGCTAATGGAAAGATGTGTCAACTATGTGAGCGGTATTCAACTGCGGCAATGCTTTACCTCAAACAAAATGAAACCCAGACTGAGGTTCTTAGCATTCTCCACCATGCATGCGCAAATGCTGCCCCTCTAAAACAACAGGTATGGAAGAATGAAACTGTGGGCTACTTGTTATCTCTTCCACATATTGCTTAGATATAGTTCCATTTGATATGTTAATAATTTGTTTTCTTAATTGTTTGCTCTGTTGCAGTGCATTACGCTGGTTGACTACTACATACCACTTTTCTTCTTGGAGGTTTCCACAGTTAACCCGGAAAAGTTCTGTGAATCTGTTCATCTCTGCAAGAAGGGGATGGAGATTCACATTCCAACTCGAGAGGATGCTTGTGGCCTATGCCATCATGTTCTTGTTGAAGTTCTTATGATGCTTAAAAACCCCAACACACAGGTCAGTGTTTTCAATATCTATCACCTGCATTCCATATATGTATGTACTTAGTATAATAGTACACAGTTTAATGCCTTTAATGTTTGCTATAAATTTGCAGACAGAGGTAATCGACCTGCTCCTCAAAACATGCAGCAAAGCGAAAAACTATGAACAGCAGGTGAGCTAATCTCCAAAAGGAATATTTTGATATTTCATACTCTGCATCACCTTGTAACTAAATAAATGCAGATCATAGATTGCATGATTTTCTAATAGGCCAGACAAACAAAATCAGTGATAAATGAGAAACCATAAACTGATCTGACACTTCAGAAAGTAATTACTTTTAAAACTTCCCATACTTTTCTGTTTCCTTGAATGCACATAATTAAGCCACATACTTTTTTCTGTCTAAAAAAGATGCACCAATTTCAATACCTTAAGGTTTCCTTGAATACTTGTACTTCAACATGTACACGATTATTTCTGTAATTAGACTATTTCCTATACCCTTAACTTTATATCAACTAAATGGTAATGCAAAATAATAGGTTTCATTCATTAAGTTTTGACAATTGCCACAGTTTGCAAACGCCAGAGCTAACAGTCCTCTTTTAATCCGTCCAGTGCAAGAGACTGGTTGTCGAATATATCCCGCTAATTCTGGTGAAGGGCCAGAGCTTCCTTGAGACAACAGATGTCTGCTCTGCGATACATGCATGCAAAACAGGCACCCAAGCATCAATGGGAGCCATTCTTCTATCTGCCCCCTCTTGAAGATGATGTGAATCAGGATACGGCTTTTCTGCATGGAGATCTAATCGGAGAGCAAGCATGAAGACACTCCCCTATCACTGAAACCCAACAGATTGGTGAAAATTTGGTTGTGTTAAAATCTTGTGTGATTATGGAGCCCTACAAATAGCTTCTTGAACAAAAACTGAGAGCGCAATGCGCAACTATCTCAGAGCATCAGATTGAATATTGTTATGTACAGCAAGTGGCTTAATTCCATGTCTCTAGAAAGCAGTACATATTTTGTGGGTGAGAAAGGATAGAGAAAAATATTAAAAACCATGAGCAAAACTTAACTGTTCCTAGAAAAGATTCAAACATAAAATTTGAAAAATCCAAAAAGGTTACATCTGGCAACAATAATTAGTGCCCAGAAATATTCAGGAAGTGCATTCTTCATCTTTGACATGAAATTCTTGTAGAGTAAACATTGAATTCAATTTACTATAAAATTTAACAATATCACAAAATATGATAGTATTGGAATACTAACAACAAATCTTGTATTGAAATGGCAGTATTTGCAAGAGTAACTTCGGCACATAACCAATGCACATAACAAACTTACCAATACCATCACAGAACATAGATAGGATTACATATGTTTTTGCATATAGAAGTCTTGATTTAGATCCTAGTACTATACACATAACAGCACTGGCATATTTGAAGTGGTGTTAGTCAATGAGACCTTATCTCATTGTAATCTCTCCTTTCTAAGCCTCTCAAGCTCCTTCACCATTTGCCAGTGTTCCATCAAAAGGCTCTTCTCACCAAAGCTTGAAGCCATTATTTGTGCCATCGTCAGCCATCTGAGGATCAGCGCAACGGAAGTCAGCCAAAAAGTTTTTGAAAACTACAATGACATGCTGTGTGATACAAGACGCAAGTGCACAAACCTGCTAAGTTCAGAACAGCCCAAGCTCCTATCATCACGCATGGCACTAACCATTTCATCTTGAATCATCTGCAATTACAATGTAAACATAACTCAGAACATATGCCATGCAGAAAGGTTTAATTTGGATATTTGAAATATGCATTCTTGCAACCATGTTCAGTGTTTTTACAATCAGTGCATTGCTAAAGAGTCGTGTACGAGGTGGTCACCTGATAAGTTTCAGGTTCAGTGGCCTGAGGAAGAGACCTAACTGTGGCCAAATACCATCTCCAACTCTCAAACTCCTCGAAGCCTGCATTTACTGCTGGAACAGAGGATGGACGGAAAGGCACAATCAAGTCTGAAGGAAGGATATTTGATTTCCCCTCAGATAGAGTAAGCAGCTGCACGTCAGTTGCCATTTCCAGCTTGTAGTACTCGAAATCATATTCGACCTAAAAACAAAATTAAAAAGATACATTGTTCATAACTGAGCCCAAGGCTGCCAACAACAGCAGAGTTAATAAAATAAAGAATTAGGTTCAGTATTGTAAGTAGGGACTAATACCATCTGAGACTCCATCAAACTCTTGAGTAGGGCAGTATTCTCAACGCCTTTAGATGTCAACGATCCTGTCTGCAGAGTAGTCTCATCAAAGGTCAGATGGGCACCTTGAGGTAGCTGAAGAACTCCTGTGACCAACCTACAGAGGTAATGGTTAAAAAATAGTTCGAGAATATTAGTAGTAAGATGATCATACAAACTAAAACATGATATACCTTCCTGACTTGTTGTCCTTTCTAGGTTGAAGTGTGGCTGTGTTGAGATACTCAATTGACAAAGGGATAGCCTGTGAATATGGTACCAATCTCTGGATCAGCTTGTGTAGTTGATTTCCAAAGATGGAAGCACTTTCTCTGTTAAAGCCAGTGAAATTCAAGGAAAGCCTCCCAACAGTAACAACATCCACCTTATTGCGAAGCTGCACAGAGATAGCAGAGAGCAACAATTTATTGATTGATTATGAATTGTCTTAGCAAGAATCATGCCATGAAAGCAAAGTGTTGTGGTTAGTTATTTGGATGTTCTAGACTAAACTTTTTTGTGTGTGTACAACTGTACTTAGGCCAGCTGATTTGTAACATAACATACTCTGGATAAAAGATGCAAGAGCAAACACTGGGCTGCCAGTTCATCATTGCCTAGCACCAGAGTGAGATGCGAGAGCAAAGATTGCCGAATGCCCTTCAACAGGCTAGAAGAAGGCTGCACAAACAAATCAAATAACAGGATATGCTCTATTAGTAATGAAAAAAAACATGATCAAACTAGTAGACCAATTTCTAGGTTTTGGCAACAAATTTCGTGATATATACCTCAACAACAGGAACCTTTGAAATAAAATCATGTGATGATAATTTTCTCCATACCAAACAATGAAGACGGGGCACCTATACAATCATCGAAAGAATAGAAGTCAATACAAAAACTGAGAGAAAGATAGAACTAGAACAGATCCTTTTTCAGTGTTATACATGAGATCAGGTACTACGCAAATGCATGAACATACCTTGCTCGGAGGGAGCTGCGCTGTTACATCTTCTATGAGGTCCAACATTATATCATCTGGATTATCAGTAGGTGCAGCAAGTTCTGGATCAAATGTATACACACCTATGAACTCAACAACATCATTTAGTTTAACTTGACTCTCAAGCATATCATAGACCTGAAATAAGGAATACAATTATCATCCATTAAAAACAAGGAAAAAATGAATCAATTGGATTATTTTCAGTGCATTACCTTCACAAGACACGAAAAGGAGCTTCCAGGAATATGATGATCTCCTCCATTCATCTCTGGTGCACTTGCAGGCATTTCTGTTGAACTCGATGAGGCATGAGTATCATCTTCCTTCTGCAAGAAGAGAAGGAGATTGAATCAGAATCAGATTATGAGCCACCTCATTTTCTGTCTCTAGGTTAGATGCAAATTATACAGTTGGAGTGCATGGATGATTCAAACAATGCAAACAGCTCTTGTATCCTATTAGTGTATTTGATAATAATCTTTCCAATGAAAAACAGTTTCTTTTTACAGGTGATAGACAGCTATATAGAGAAGTATATTCCAGGACAACGTTTACTCAGATAAGTAATTGTTAATAATAAATGTGGAAATTGGTACATGGATACACATTTACACAAATCAGTAGATACCCATGAACAAGCCAAAATAACATATGAATTTGCTTCCCAGAACAACAAACCATTGCATTACACTTCAGTAAGAAAACCAACTTTAATTCTTACCGGTTTCTTACTGAATGAAGAATTATCTCCGTGGTCATTTTCTGAAACCTGTTTGAAGCAAAGCATTAGACGGTTATAGTGGATGTTAAAACCAGAATTGTTACAATAATGTAGTATATATAAACATACATCCATGTCATCATTATCCATATTTCTCTTCCTTTTCTCTCTTTGTTCAGTTGCCAAACAATCAGCTAGCATGCGCATGTCAGGTCCTGGGGAAGACTCCAGTGTCCAAGCATTTTGTCCAGGCACCTGAAAGAAGCCAATTGCACGAACCAGGTGAATTCCATTTCTATAATCAGGTTCTTCCAACAAAGAACTTTTAAGGCTACAAATCAAAAGCAAGAGCACATGGAAGAAGTGGCATACCGGCACACAGTGGAAAAGGTGACGCTCCCAAAGATGCGACTCGCATGGGTGTGGCATTGAGAATGGAGAGAAATCTGTGAACTTGTTTGTCCTCCAAGTTGAACCATCCTACACAAATGGTGACTTTATAAGCACGAGGCACTAGTTGTAGCTTAACAATACCGCTTATGAGCCTCAGTTCAGTACCTTGAAAGCACCAATGTAGAACTCAGTTCCCAGCATGTCCTGAACCATGCCCCGGTACCTAACAAGAGTATTTGGTTTGATCAATCCAATACTTGATGCATTCAACACTGGAACCTGGAAGTATTTGGGAGACATTAGATTTTATTAGAAGCCGTACTTACAACTAGAATACAAAACATTGTGCAGTAAATGGTGTTTTTCCTCCACCCAGATATGAGAAAATAAGTTACTAACTCAATTCTCTAACCTACAATAGTAAATCCGGTCAAAATATCCTAAATTCCTGGAGTGTTTTTCCTATAAACACTGAGTCTGCATATTCTTTTGACAGGGTTCTTGTGTAAATGCAGATGATTCGCTATGACAGACTAAAGCTGAAAAAACTGATGTGACGAATCGATCTGAAACTTGAATCGCTACACAGATCCATATTAACTAAACCTGTGTAACGCAATAAAACACTTCAATAAAAAACAGAAATAACAGAGATTGGCATTTCACCTTGTCAAGCCCGCCTTCCTCGAAAAGGAATGAGCGGAAGAGGTCACTGGCGCCCCAGTCCTTCCCCCGGAACGCCGCGACCGGGTCGCTTCCTCCGGACTCCGCCGCCGCCGCCGCGGCAGCCGCCCTCTCGAAGGTGGCGCGCACCGCGCCCAGCGGGTTGCCGACGAGGTCGTACTGCGGGCCCACCATCCTCCCTCGGCCGGTCTCTCTCTCGCTTCTCGGGTTTTAGGGGGCGGGAGCTGGGAGCAATGGTGGTCAGGAAGGTGGGGAGGCGCGAGTGGGGAGGAGGGAGGAGGAGGAGGGGTTTGTTATAGTGGGCGGGTGTTTCGCGCCACTGGCGGCGGCGCTTCCCGCCGATTCTTGCCCCCTCTTCCCGCCATTACTGGTTGGATGGGTCTGTATATTGGGCCTATTCTGGCCCAATTCTGTACGTCTCTTTAAGAAATAAATTGGCCCAGAATCCCAATAATCGTGGTGCGGCCCGTGGGTATGGTGGGCTGGGCAAAGTGCGGTCACGTGCGCCGCTCGGTCCGGAACCATGGGCCATGGCTACCTGTAAGGCTGTAACTGTAACGTGACCCGCGCAACGCCAATCTCCATTCCGTGAGCTGCGACGGGCGGGTCCTGCCTGTGCCTAGCAGTGGCGGCGCATCGAGGGGCGCGTGGGCGTCGGCTCGCCGGCACGCTTGCAGGCGGCGTGTCGTGGTCACGCCGCGTCCGGAGGCTCGCTGCTCCGGTCTTGGCTTAGCATTTGGTGAGTGCAGTCCTCTCCCGGATGGATTTTCCGAGTCAAATCGAAATCTCTGCTAATCTAAGCAATGCATGTTTCCACTAGGCTCTTGTTCGTCAGTACGCAAGATTCATCTAGCCGAGGCGCGGGCGCGGTATTTCTCCCCAAAATTTTGCCGGCCCTGCCCTTCAGCAGCGATGAAGATGTTAGTGCCCCGTCTCTCACCCACATGTGACATCTTTTTGTTACTTCTATGTTATGTTCAACCGCAAATCATGAATCTGCACGTCTTTGTCCATTTTGTGGTGTCATGAAAAATGGGATCCAGGACACGCTTTTGTTATGCTCAATTGCAAGTCATGAACCTGTATGTCTTTGTCCAGATAAATTCGCCAGTTTAGCAGGGTTTATTCAACTGAAATTTCCTTTGCCGATGGTCTTTTCGTGGCTTGAATGGTAAATGAGCAATTAGGTGTAATGATGACCATCCTGTTAGCTGTTAGCCACACCCACACATGTGCTCTGAGGATTCACTGTTGTGACCTCCAAATGTATTATTGCTCAATAACGCGAAGGAATCTTAGTGCGCAGGCCCAGACCTTCATTTTTTTTGGATCGGGCCTCGACTGTCTTTGGGTGCTTATCGGCCTATATGGAATTTAAAGCTTAAAATAGCCAGTGCCCGTCTTTGTTCCACAGAGAGAAAGCAAATGCTGGGTCCCTTACAAACTTTGAAGTTCTTGATTTCTTGCGATCAAGAGGGGCGAAAACAGATCCCATTGGATGTTTGGGGGCTGTCGCTGCATCAGAGTGTAAGGTGATTGCCTACTCTTCTATTACCCTTTCACCTAAGAGTCTTATCCTCTAGCTTTTTTTATCTGCTCTTATTGTTGACTAAACTTGGCTAATGATCATTGTTGTGTCACTTAGGTGTACGAGTATCTCTTAAAAACTCCTGCTTGCAACCAGACAAGGGACTCTATTTACGAATTTGTGAAGAGAAGGGAGGGTTTCAGGCTTGCTGAGGCTGATAAGCTAAATGTGATCAACTGGAGACCATCCTCACCTGCAGATGCTTATGCGGTACTGTCATATTTTCTTGTTGATAATAAGTGTACCTTTTTGAGTTATGCAATTTTACAAGGTAATGCAGACAAAGATATTGCAGTTAGTTCGCCATGAATTGAAAAATGAATACCATATTAGTACCGCATGCTAATATGTTATCTCATTTGTTTCATATCCTCACCTAAAGAAGTTAAACTTTTAGATAAGTTGGATTTCTATCTTGTTTTCATGAATGTATATCAAGGAACTTTTCAACTGTGCATATGCAAATGTGCATGTAGGTTCGGGGATCCGATTGACAAGGTATTTGATTTTTAATGCTCTCTGTTAGAATAACCTATCTTCACTGATTGATCTGTACAAATATTTTGTTAGATGAACCTATTTGCAAATAAGTATAGCACTCTGTTCAGTTGTGTTATCGCCATGTTCATGTTTTCTTAATGGTCTATTTGATTGCAACCTTAACTGCAGATAGAAGAATGCGGGAGACGATTTTCTAGGGACGAGCGAGAAGAGGACAGGGTCCAGGACTTTTTGGATATGGTGAAGGAGGTTTTGCCACCACCCCCTCTAAAGGCAGAGGCGATGGAGTGAATGAGAAAATTAACATGTTTAAGTCAGTACAATTAGTATGTCCATAGCTCACATGCCTATAACATGTACTAGTCAAATATAAAATACATGATGTTTTGTACAATGACAGTCTTCAAAATATTCGTTGATCTCCACTCTGCATCTGCTAGAAGCTAATAGCACTTCAATCCTCGGAAGAACTCAACTGTCTCGTACAAAAGAATGTAAACTACGTGTTGATAATATTATGTCCAGGTAGCAACTTACAGCGTGAAGAACATACAAAAACATATGGAAATACAACAGATCTCCTGTCCAGCTACCTCGTGTCTTACTTTGCTTTGAGGTAGATGAGCCATCTGGAGCTGAGGGAATAATAGTATCCTCTAAAGAGTGAGATCCATTTACTAACAGAGCATATAAGCCCAAAAAGAAAAGCTCAAAAATGGAGTAGGGACGTTTGTTACACTCAGGGTCGGCTTGATCCAACCCTACCATCTGCCTACTGAGCTGAATTGTGTATAATACCATGCAGTAACAACGGAACAATTTTCACGCCTTTGAGTACTTTGAGCTCCACATGGGTACCTTCAGGGGTTCATCATCAGCAGTGCTGCCCCCGTTTTCAGCAGTGCTTAAGGAGTCTGAGATCAATGGGCTCGATTCACCCTCTTTCACCTGTGTGAAGACATGAAACTTCTGTCATGAAAATTAAAAGAACAGGATAGCAGCACAACCACAGGATATTCAGAACACTCCTATTGTTATTAGTTAAAGGGGCAAAGTGATAGAACTGCAAATGCCAAGAATCTGGCACAAAATCAGGGGCAGTGTATTTCATCAAGTTTAATCAGACAGCAGGGTAAATGGCTCATGCTTAATACTTAGTCACACTCACAAGCTCAAACTAATTCAGTCTAAAACTACACAGAATGATATCTGCTCAAAACATGACAAGAATGTCCATGGATTTTTTTTAGTAAACAGTAATCATTGGGAAACATACCTGATTGGCTTGCGGAGAAACTTCAGCAGGTTTTTGCTGAGACTCTCTAGTGCAGTAGTAGGAATATGAAACCATTCCAATCACTGCAATAAGGATTCCAAGTATATTTCTCCAGCTAAATGGATCGTGAAGCAGAACATAGCCAAAGGCGAGAACCAAGCATGTTTTAAGATGGCCAAGGACTTGGTAAGTTACTGGAGATGTCTTCCCGATCACAAGAAAAGTGCTAAAGTTCACTGAGACTGATATCAGGCAAGACAACACGATGAAAAACTGCAGTGGTAATAAAAGCAAACTTGCAATCAGATGAAGTAATGTTAATGATGAACAAATTTTCAAAATTTGATTCAATGCTTACCAAAACTTGAGGTGTGTAATCATAAGCAAAGACATTTTGGTTTGTCAGAAACCCATCCAGGAATGGTCCAATAAGGAACAAAGTCAATGCTTGGTATGGGCATGATTGGTACAGAAGCTGAGTTGATGATACCTTGAACTTCTTCTGTATTGTATTTGTCATCTGATGGTTTGTTAAGGAGTCGAGTTATATACTCTAATACCCATCCAGGAATTAGTACAGAATACTCTAACACTCAAAAGAAAGGTACATCAAAATTTATACTGAAAAACTGCATAGCACCACATTAAGATGAGTTCAATAATGAGTCGGTGCCAACCAACATAGTGTGACACAAAGTTGATATAAAATCAAGATGATATTTGTGAACAATAGAGTATGCATCATATACTGAGTTTATGTTCAACAAATGAATAGAAATACAGTCACAGAGGAAGCAGTTTTTCTTGTTCTAATATCAGTAATTTGCCTTATTTAACATTGACAACCTCAAATATTTTGTAAGGTTAATGCAAAAAGCATGCTGCAAGCAAATGATTTGGTAAACAGACAACAGTTTTACAAAAGAAAATAGCGACTGTGGTTGAAACTGAAAGGATACAATTTGCGCAATACAGGTTGTGATGATTGCCAACAAAGACAGTACAGATCCCACAGCATTGAGTTGCAGATCAGTCACAGTTGCGACACCAACACCAACAAGTAGTACACTAAGTGAGAGCTTGATATTCCGACTGCAGAGTAAGTCAGTAAATGGGTTAGATGGTATATGATTGAGCTGATTAAAACACACGTTATGTTGTATACGAACCTAAACTTCTTCCTGAAGAAAAGGGTCTCCAATATTACAGTACAAGGGATAATGGCCAGCTTTGTCATCTGGGCATAGAGAGTATTTCAAAATGAGATTGCTGGAGTGATTAGTGTGCAAGGTGAAGTCACATGAACCGCTTTAAACCGAAAGCCTATTCATAAGACATTGCTTGTGCAGAGACAGTACAACAGATAAAAGATGCTTTACAATTTGAAAGCAGAAGGAACCCTCGGCCACCCAGAGAAAGAATTAGTCCCACAATGACTCAGCATTAATAAAATAAATCAAAGCGATAAATGTACCTGGTAGAAACCAACAGAGTTGAAACCTAGACTCAAGTTGAGAAGCCCAATTGAGATGCCATTTAGCACCCCAAATCCCATGACTGTCCTTGCATCGAAAGGTTTGTGCTCAAATAGCTTCATACATAACGCCACATGGAGTGAACAAAACGTCACCAGGAGATGCCAACTTGTCAAAGTAGTAGCTGCAAAATAAATAACAAATTTAAGTAACAACTGGAGGAAGAGACACATACTTCTTACTTCATAATTTGTTTAGAAAAAGAGCATGTTCCTAACTTTGTGAGTGTTACAAGGTAATCAACAGTGACACTTTGGAGATGCACATTAACATGATTAGATTCCATTATTCCAAGACTAGATCGGACTAACATGTCCATAATTAATTGCAAAACTATAAAATGTATAGCTTCTAAACAGACCACCTGCTACCACTATAGCCCCCTTTCCACAACATGTGATTTCCAGTATGTCACCCTAAGTTGTATCATCCTCATCCAAGGAGTTCATCCATTTTACAATAACTATATTCCATTCTTTTTGGAGAAAAAGAAACTGTATTTCAACTCACGGAGTCCGGGCACCATGTACTTGGCTGACCCCTCCGCATTCCACCAAAATTTCCTCACAACAATAATTCACAAGCACCCCTTAAAGTGTTAAGCAATAGAGTAATACTATGCGGCACCAATTCCCACTGGTCCAAATGTTAACATCATGTCTAAACAAACAAATACAGGCAAAGCATGGAGCGGAAGCAATCAAGGATAAAAAAAAGTAGCTGAATAGCAGCGGGTACAGCATCGCAGCCAAGATTGGATCTCATACCAAAGTTGAAGCCGAGGGAGCTCATGAGGGCCTTGTTGCAGATGACGATGGAGACCGAGGACACCACAGAGAGGCTCAGCGCCCCCACTGTCCCCAGCTGGAACTTCTCCCCGCCCAACCCCATCTCCACCGCTGCACCAGGAAGCAAGCTGCAGAGTGGGAGAATCAGAAACTTCCTTGTTGAAACCACCAGACCACGCCGCTGAACAGCACCTGCGCAACCAGAAATATTACATTTCCATGGAGCAAACGCAGCAAGAACACCAAGAAGCAGACAAGAACTTGATTTCCCAATCAAAGCTAACCTCTTTGCTCCCAAGAACGGAATTCAGGTAAGGAAAGCTGGATCTGGGAGACAAGTGCGTGAATCTGAGCGCCGAACTGGAAGTGGCGCGGGGTCTAGGGAGCGACCAGCTGAAGCAGGACGGGCCGGATCGGGTGGGCTTTGGCTTGGCGGCTGTTTGAGCAACTGCGCTCTTCGCCTGCCTCCTCCCCTCACCTGCTCACCGGAGACGGAGACAGCGGCGTTTTATACCAAAGATATTGTTGTATGGTCGTTTCGGGGTTTGGTGGGGCTGAGGGCCAGGTGTCCGATTACCGATTTCTCCAGGGGGTCAATTAGTTTACATTTTTGGGACACATTTGATTCGTGTGCACGTGTTTAATTTGATTTATAAACTTTGAGTTTACTAATTCGTTAGTGAGGTGAGTGTTTGGTAACACTATGATGTACGCAAAAATGAGTTGGCTGGTTTTAAATCATTTTGAAGTAGAGAAATTTTCATTGTAATTTTTACTTTTGCTAATATAGTCCCGCTCCAGTATGTTTTGCAAGATTGTGTACTATTTAACCAATAGGAAACAGTCTGTAACTTTAAATTTGATTTACTTTATTATAATACTGCAACCTTTGGGATACGCTTGGCATATATCTCCAAGAACTTCAAGGATTGTACACCTTAAGGTCTAGAGCAGATGATTGGCATGCAAATTTTAGAATTCTTTGAAATGGAGTAATGCAAGAAACTTGACGACACAACCAATTTTTTAACTAACGGGAAATCATTTTATTTTATGTAACTAATGAACAACCATTCGCATGGAGAAAAAAAAAAGAACACAATGAAAACTATGTTGGAGCTATTGCTAGAGGCTCTCCAAACAAAACATCATACGGCAATTTCGTAAGAATTTGTTACAGAAAGGAGCCGAATGGGAAAGGTTCCTGCAGGATCCTATATAATTCCTTTCAGACAGTGCTAATAATCATTTGCGTCGTACAACTTGTTAGACCATCTCTTCTGGACTAGTTATGGTGTTTTCTTTCTATAATGGAGTTCATGATTTCCCTCTTTTATATCTTTGTTATAGGTGGATGCCTCTTTTATATTCGATTACCCATTTATCGTCATTTTATAGCCACTTAAGCCAGGCTATTTGCAAGGTGTTTTACGGTTAACGTTAGTGTCCATCTTGTTACATTGTGACCAAGTCCCTGAATTTTACATGAATAGCAGCCACACCGCAGTTTGGGTCCCTTCTATTGGCACATCAGTTTGACCAAAGTTAAATTAAAACACAGTGCGGATCTACTTTCTCAGCATGACACTACCGTCTATGCATACCTATAGATGCGTGGATTGATGGGCACAGACTGAAGAGCGTCCTTGCTGCTCCCCTCTTTTCCTTCCCATGGCACAACACTGTCAATCGCCGTCAAGTATAGTATGAGTGAAATCCAGTGGTCAAGGCTCTGACAGCTAATTGCACTGGAATCTTTGCATGTTTGCGGGAATCTCCACGCAGTGATATCCGTACGGGAGTGCCATCGGGCTATGAATGCAGTTTTTCCTACCAAAATGAACAATGATGAGCAGGGACCGGTGCCCGAATGCTGACATTTTAGCTGAAAAACATGCTTGGGACTTGTCTTTCAATTTTGGGCCCTCGGATGCGCCATAAGTGAAAGGCAGGAAAGATGCGAAGAAATCTTGACGTTCTATAGCTGGAAGTGATATGCGAGTGGGGAACCTACAGCTACGGCTATATATATGTACAACTGCACTGACAAACAGAAGCATAGTTCCATTCATATATTCATGTCTTGTCACCTTTTTTCCTTTTAAATTATTTAAGTCGCATTTGACAAGCACTAACCCGAAGAAGAGAAAATTAAAACGCTAATCATCATTACAGGTGGTTCCATTTGCCATATCAGAAACAGTGACCAACGAACATTACACAATTAAAACAGCAAAGAAACACAAAACCTAAACAGCAGAAGAAAATTCGAAACATGACATAACCGCTGAAATGATCCTCCCATTTCTGGCGGCGTTGCTTCGAAACAACGCTTTTTTTTTTCCTTGGTCGGTGTTAGGCCGTGTGGATAAGGGAACGGGGGAAGGGTTAGGTGACACGCCATTGTCGTGGCACGAACCGGATCACTTTTGGGATTAGTAGTGTAGTTATTAATTAATTAATTGAAATGGCATGCAGCCAAGTTGGTCGTTGGGTTGGGATGGCCTCCACCATCTTGTCCTCTCACGCTCCTCCGCTACAGCAAAAAAGGTGGCCTTCCGTCGGAGCCGAATCCACCGACACTTCCGACCTGTTCGTTTTACTGTTCTTTACTAGTGCGCGAGGAGCCGAGGAGGAGGGAGGTTGACGCCGGTGACGTCATCGTACATGTGATCAGCCACTCGATCGTATTCTTCGATGCCACTAATATGGACGAGACCTCTCGGTGATTAGGGTTAAGTGCCGGTGCAGATTATAGCACATAATCAATCACGCTGATGCATTGGACTTTGGTCTAGAAAAATCACGACGATATATATATATGCTGGTGATTAGTGATAGTAATGGATCGGAGGGAGCAGACCGGACCGGTCCCATTGTTCACTGATTTATATTGAGTACTTGCAGTAGAACAGGGACCAGCTGGGGCAAGGGTACTGTATTATGAATGCAGCAGCGACACACCATCAGGTGCCAGCACTAGGATTTAGGGTCGAAATGGACAACCGTTTGGTGAGATTTATGGCCACGACGACTGTCTTTGGGTGTATTTGATAGGGCTTATCGTTATGCAACGAATTGTTTATGCTCTAGCTTATTTATCAAAAGTGTTTATTCAGTTTATTTGACTTATATAATATAAACAGTCAAATCGTTTGACAAAAGTGCTTATTTAAATAGCTTATCTAAAGAGTAAGCACCAAAAAGCTAGTATTTGATACTTATACAAAACTGTTTATGCTAGTACAAATTCCAAAACTACTTATCGCTGCTTATGTCAATAAGCATTTATGGGTTCAACCCGTTTGACAGGATTTATGGCTTATTGCTATATAAATAGTTCAATAAACAATTCAATAAGCAGTTCTATAAGTCCTGCTAAATACACCTATTCTCCCAACAGAAAAAATTCTGTCGTGCAAAAAGAACCCAGAAAGTTTCTCTGTTCGTAGTACAGAGTTCGGACTTTAGAGCAGAACAGCACAGCGCAACAACACCAAGACATTATCTTACCAACGAACGCAGAGATTTTGCACCTCAAGCAAATAAATCTTACATAATCTTTTTCACGACACTAAGTACATGGAGGGAAAAGAAACAGGGTGCAGTGAAGAAAGAGTGAAAGGTAGTACTCCTCCATTCGATTTCAGAAAAGTACTCCTCCATCAAACAATATTGTTAGGATAGAAGGATGAGTTTAAATTGCTGTCCTAACGACAACATTTTTAGAGAGGGAGTAGTTTTTTTTTCCTGACAAGATGATGCATATGCATCCATCCAGGTTCTAGAAGTAATCAAAGTGGTTCATTTCATATGGAACAGTTGACTCTCCCCATCTGCCAACCAATCGAATGAACCAAGTGCGATAAAAGAGTCATAAACAATGACGCGGTGGCGCCGGAGTTTACACAGGCATGGAGGATGCAACAGGGCATGGGTCCTGGATGTTTCAACGAACTCCTCGTTTATGGCCGCCGACAGATCGCGCTCGACACGACTACGTATGCTTGCATGGGCGGTTTCATTAGACCGTTAAGATGTCATTATACAGGAATTAATCCGCTTGTTGCGTTGCCGTCAAGCGTCAGCAGAGCAACGGCACCACCCCTGGCCCGGCCTGTCTGCTTTCCACCGTTAATAAGTCGGCAGTCATGTGTAATTTTTCTGTCTCCAGTATTCGGTAGAGTTAAGCGTATACAGCACGCCCTAGCATCTGAGGTGTTCGCGGATTGTTGGTTTATGTTGTGTGCGTAGTGTCAGGTGCTTGTTCTCTGGTGTTGATCACCTCTGATTCTCCGAGTTCAGTTGTGTAGTCTTACTAGCTTTGGAAACTGGAAGCTGTAAGATGGTTTCAAAAGTTTACCAGCTTGCTATTCACCTTTCTGCTCCTGAAATATTATTAAAGGAGTAGTAATAACTGAAAATTTTAAGGGGAGTTAAATAACAGCTGGAAATTTGAAAAAATCATTTCCGAATTGGGTCGTACTTCTGCAAAAAAAAAAGAAAAAGCGAAAAAAAACACAAACCCATGGTGGTCATGGACTTATGGGCTGGCTCCTTCGCACAAAATAATATGTGTGGGCATGGGCTAGCTAAGTGGACGGGGTAAATGGGCCAGTAAGGAAGCCTAGCCCAGCACGCTACAGGCCGATGACAAGCAAAACGAACCAACGACACACGGACTGACGGACCCACCGCCTTCTCGACCGTTGTCACGGGAAGCAACGGGCGCATCAACCGCCCACACCAGTACACCACACCATGGCCGCGTCGCCGGCGGCGTGGTCTGTGGCCGTGCGCCTGAGGCACCGCGCCGGGCTGGAGATCCGCGCCTCCGCGGAGAACGTGCTCCCGGGGTGGGGCCGCGGCGGGGAGCGCCTGTCCCTGCTCCTCCGCCTCCGCCGCCGCCTCATCCTCGCCGTCACCTCCCAATGCGGCTCCCGCTCCCCGGCGACTGGGACGCCGCCTCCAGGATGCAAGATCCTCCGATTTCTGCGGAGTAGGTGGGCCCGGGTGCCGCCCCTTTGGAGGCGGCGGCGCAAGGAGAAGCCGCCGGTGCGAGCAGCCTCCACCGCGTTGGGCGCCCGATCGAAGGTGACCCCACCCACCGCTTCCTGTTCTTGGCTGAGTTGATTCCTCTAACTTCAAATTTCTCTGAGACCTCTTATCCTGCTTAATCCTGCGTTGGCTGCAGCAGAATCGGTCATCTACTCGCACAATTCAGGGCTACAGTGCATGGATTCCGACGGCGTTGTGGTTCGCCGCCGCGGCCCTCGCCGTCGTCCTGGCATCTGTCGCGGTGTTCTACATCAAGGTAAATCAACGCGCACAAGTAGAGCACATGGATTTGCCAGTTCCGTTCTTGCTGAAGTCGAAGCCTGTGGTGATGATGTGCAGGGTGGGCACCGGGGAGGAGGAAGCCGTGAACCGGTCGTACATTGCGCGTCCTGGAGGTGCTTCTTGGCGCAGTTCTTGGAGCCACCGTCTCTCCGCAATTACAAGTGGCTGCTCCGGCTGCTGAAATGGCTATTGCACAAGTAAGAATTTTCCGGGTTGTTTCCCGCTGCATAGCACACAGATTAGATGGAAGCGAGGCAGGAAGCCGGCATGCTCAATCAACAGGTTAATCAGTGTTCAGATTATACTATAGATGGTTGTGGGGTTATTGTGTACTGTATTTCAGAAGCATGGAAACATTTGGGTTACAAAGTGTGGTACAATCGTCATTAGTGTGATCTTAGTTTGTGATTTTCGCAAAAATTATTCGACAGCTTTCACGCAGACGCAGTGGACCTGTCTCTGCGTGCTGTACTGCTGAAATTCAGAGTATAAACCTGGTACAGTATAGTTGCTCAATAAAATGGCTTTCCGTCCTGCAGTTTTGGAGTCGTTCTCCTCGAAAAAAATTTGGCACTTAATGACATCAGATAACCTTTCTCGAACCATTAACGACCAACAATTGTCTATATCGTCACAGGAATCAGTAGGATGAGCTTACAGTGACAATGCTCACTACAGAACGAATGGAGAAAAAAAAACATTGATCTTCTGAAATAGACAATATCAGCGGGTGGGACGGGCTTAAACAAGGAACATATAAACATGGGGGAACTGATTACATAGTTGCCCACGCATTAGAATGGGCGTGAAACTATTGCAGATTCAATTCCCTCCCGTTGTCATTTCCCCCTTTGATGATCACAAGTCGAATCAGGTCACACAGATCACTTTTCGGATACAGTTTGTAAATTCTGGTTTCATGATACACAAGAAGACTAAGAAAATCAAGCCATTTTCCTGTTGTTTTCCTATTTAGACACTTTTCGCAAGGACATGGGATCCATCCTCTGTCATCCTGAAGCGCATATCCTGCATAAAAACCATGTTTAAGCTGCATTCTGCTGAGAGAGAGAGCAAGAAGAGTACGATAAAATATAAAAAGGTGAAACCACAAGAACTATGAAACAAATGAAGTTGCATATGAGGCATGTATCTTCTGGAGACCAGTACCCCCCCCCCCCCCCCCCCCCCCAACCAAAATGACAACAGAGCCGACATCCTTAAGACGTGTAATTAGAACCCAATACATACAATACAAAGTGGAAGAGAAAAGCAAACAATATGGATTACTAATTATAACCAACCTGATCTAAATTACCTTATCAAGTTTGTCCTTCATTGGTGTAGGCACCACTATCTTCTGAACGCAAAGCCGCCGGAGAACACGTTGTTCAAGCATAAACTGGTACTGTACATCACTGTTGTCTGGTGACACGCTTGCTATTATCTTCTTCTCAATACCCACCTCTACAGATCAGAAACAAGTTGATATGGATGAAAATCTCCTCTTTGTTTTCTAGAATGATGGCAAAGAGGTGTGAAAATGGTAACAAACCTCCGACAAAAGGAGAATGGAACATAGCATTTATCTCAGACTGTTCTACAACATTGTGAGTCTTGTCATTCAAATGCAATGGAGCTTCATAGTCAACACCAGGATCATCTCTATAGTAAAAAGGACAACAAGATTAGCCTTAATAAATTATGAAACATAAAGAAGTTTAGAAGAAGAGCCCAAGGGGATCACTACTTACAGCTTTTCACTTGTTACAGGTCTAGCAAGCGCATGAGCTTGGAACAGCTCTGCTGAGGTTTTCTGGCGACAGCTTAAGTTTGCTGGGATTTGTTTTGTTGCTGCATGTGTATCCTTCTGCACTTCCGGATAATTGGACACTTCTGAGCCATCAGAACATGTTTCAGCTCCACTCATCTCATTTCTGTGATCTACAGAGAGTTGACATGTTTTTCTGAACATCTTGGTGTCTGGTTTCTCTGACATCTCAATCCTGCCATCGTTCTTATTACTGTTTTCTCTTGCCACAAGACCACCCAACTCACCCTGAAAAGTACCATTGCTAATATGGCTGTCCTCCCACAACGTATTTGGTTCTGATTCCTGAAAACTAAAACCAGGAGTAAAACCATGCCTGAATGAATCAGTACCAGAAGGCTGTGAGTGTATGCTATGCCCACCAACAGTTTGTCTTACAGAACTCGCTGATTTCTTTTCAGGAAAGACATCTGTATTTCGATTTTTGAGAGTAGTGAAGTTATCTTCTTGCTTCTTGTCTTCATTATGTCCAAATAAAGTGCCCGTATCAATATCACGCTGAAGATCCTTGGCACGAAACGGATTGGACATCTCAAGTTTATCACCAAATATATCTGAAACGGGATGCTGCATGTGAATGTCATCTTCAAAAATAACATTGTCAGATCCATGAAAGACAGAATGAATTTTTGAAGCAGATCTCTTTTCAGTTGACTCAGTTTGATACGTGTTCATATCTGAAGCAGACTTGAAAGAAAGTTTATCATCATGCAGTACAGTGCTTAGTCCAGTGCTACCCTTCAGATGGGAGGTAGGAGACCCCCAACTGGAAAATTTCTCCTCAAGTGATAAACGGCAGCTCGGTTCTCGAGTTCTTGGCTGCTCAGTAACCCTTTCTGGCCAATAACCTGTTTCAAGTTTCTTCTGATCTGTTGTCATTGTCTGGTTTGTCTTTTCTGGATTGTTAAATAGCGACATCCCATGAAGATGTGCATCCATGTTTGGAATATCTAGCTCACCCAAGCTCATATGAAACTCATCCTTCTTGTTCATCTCATTCTTTACTGATGGTGACGGTTTCTTGCATGGTCTATCCTTCATTGCTTTGTACCAGAAAAGAGGGAAAAAAGTCAAGATAAAGGATGAACACATGTAACCCCTATTCTACTATGAAATGCATGAATGTAAAGTTTATTTGCTGAAGACAAGAACTAAGAATAAAAATGTCTGACCTGCAGCAGATGAGCATGATTCTTCACTGCAAATAACAAATTTGGAAAGAATCAACAAGAATATTCCTAATAACTTTGCATAAGAACATTCAGGAAGATCATGAGCATAAACCTAAACCAGACAAAATTAAAAGTTTAATCTGCATTACCTTATTGGGCTCCTCCTCCTCTCTGAATCGTCTCCCATGTCAAAAGGCCAAGCAGACGGACCAAAAGTGCTATTTGAGTTGGATATTTTCTTACTGGGTGGGTGCCTGGACAGAATGATAATATCAGAAGTATTGCATTAGTATGATAAACAGAGGCATTATTCTGCTTACCTTTCCCAGTTGAAAAGTTCAGTACCATTATCATCATCCATTATTGAATGATCAGAAAACAGGTCATGTGATGATGTAATCCCTTCAACAAAAAATTGAATTAAACATTAAAAATTCAGAAGCAGTACACTCTTAACATTCAATAACAGTATGACAAGTATGAAATGCAAGCATCCTGCTAGATGACTCGGCACCACAAAGTAAGAGAAAAACAAAGAGGAACCAATTATCTCATATAGATATCAGAAGAAGAAGAACAAGTGTCCAGAACACTGTTTTACATGTTTACTCCAGCAAAGCCAGGTGAACCAGTAGTGAACTAAACATGGTTAAAGCAACTTCCCAACCGAAGTTTGGCACCTTATATGACAAGTTCCAAGCATTCACGCATGTCACAAGAAAATCAGGACTGGATGAATGAAGAACAGCATACTGAAAGTCCACATCAAACATGGTAGGTGGACCTGTTGCTGATGAACTAAGAAAAGGTAAACCAAGTTTTGCAATTTGCTAGATGTGTAATGCTTTACTAGAGTACTAGCATTGAAAGTATGGAAACACAGTCACTTCATATAAGTGCGCCTAGATAGAGATCAATTGCAAAGCTGAAAAAATGCATACTGGTCTATGTGGTATAAAAACATAAAAGATACACCAAATCCTAACCTGTATCGTCAAATCTTGTGGTGGATCTTGTTGAGTTTCTGCAGGGTGACATTGAATTATTTTTGGCTGGTAGATCATCTTAGGCTTATTAATCAAACCCAAACATAAGATGAGAAGTAACCTTCGCTCAGGAGAGTATCTATCTTTACATCCGTAGTCAACAATATCAAAATGTTTGTCCCTTGAAGTAAGGAAATAATCCCTTGAATTAAATTGATCTACCCTCCACAGTGTATCAGAATTTTCATCAGCTAGATTGCCACCTGATCTACTACGCTTTGCTGTTCAAAAAAGAAACACAGAACCATGAATATATAGTATAATATTTTCATAGGACACAAGAACTTAGTAGTCACTCGTGAGACTCAGTAATAATATGACACAACACAACTTACATTGAAAATCCTTTTTAGCTCGAGTTTCACAAAACATGTCTTCATCCTCAAAATTGAGGTCAGCATTATGGTTCTTAGATGAATCTGGGAAATTGCAGTTAAACTGCTTCCTCCTTACATGGTCTGATTCATCTAAAAATTTACTGATTTTGTCGGGCGGCCTTCGCTCATTCAGCATATTGATACTATTCATAGAATCCTGTACAAGATGATACAAAAGAACTTTACATTCTTACTTTGAAACAGTAAATTAAATTAGCACATCTGGCTATGACAAAAAAAAAATGTAACATGCCATGTGGTCTAATAAAAAAACACCGAACATAGAGGCTGTATAAGGAAAATTCTTCTCTAAGGAGTTCACTAGAATTCTGCAGTAAATTCTACAAAATATTGAATTTAGACTGAAATTACCAACTCTCAGTCCTAGGACTGGATCCACCTTAAATACCAAAGGCTCTACCAAACATTTGATCAGATTTCATAGAGCTTGGCACCCGAAACTCTTACCAATGCTTTTGTGACATCGAACGGCATGGATCGTTTTGCTTTATGTGGAAACCGCATGGCCTTTGGAGGAAAAGGTAAATCCCTGCATCACAAAATTTTAATGGAAATATTGTTTATATATGGATGTGGCATAGAGTCTGTGTAAAAGCTACAAACATGACTCATATCACATGTGAGGAAAGACTGGGACTTTTCTTCCGATGTGCTTTAGCTATAGCCAAGGTGAGCACACAAGGAAATCTGGCAATGATGCATATGAATCTAGACCAACTGTTACTCTAGGTCTCAAGGGAAAAATTACGAAGGTTTGGTTGTTGCTGAACAAGCCTTTGAAAATAATTTCTTTAGTACAAGGAAATAATTTAGGTAAATAAGTTATGAACTGGTATGATTGTCTCACATTTTGGACATCTGTATATTATCTTTGCAGAAGTCTCAACCTACTTTTCAGAAATATCCAAAAAACAGAACTATAGATGAAATATCAGACTTATAATTCAACCTTTTGATGGATATAGGTGAATGGGGAGGTGTTTCCATCTTGATATGACCAAGGCCTGAAACAGACAGATGGATGCCTAGTGAACATCGTAGTACGTAATTAAAAGAGATAAACGGAAGGGAATAAATAAGTTGAATCAGGGACAATAATAACAAAAGGTGGACAATAGAGCTCATAAAAAAAACTCACAACGGAACATATTCTCTATTAAGCTCTACACCATCGCTAAAAATTTGACTGAAACAAACATCAATATTATTTTAAAAAAGATTAAATAAGATGAATTTATCTGTTGTTCTAAAAAAAAGATGCCGTTTATCTGCAAGTCCATCTGGAAAAAACATAACTGTGTAAGTGGACTATGAGTCTGCATAGTATTTCTTCCACTTAGAACAGTCAAACTGCTCAATGCATCAACTTATGCAAAACAGGCGCCAACTATAAACAATTAAAAATCCTTAACATATCGTAATAAAAAAAACTAATCGAATACTGATTATGCACTCAATTCTCTTTAAACATGCACCTTTAACAGAAAATGAAATGTGAGCTTCACGGGCAGGTCGGATAGTAGACTTATTCTTTGATCCCTCATAACTGGCCAAATCAATAAGTGAAATTTCTGCAAGGACAGATGTGTCAAATCATAGTCGAACCGGGGTTTCTCATACCTATATGACATCAATGTTGCTTCACAGTCGAACCGGGGTTTCTCATACCTATATGAGCGTATTCATCAAGTTTCAGCTCTACATTTTATTATTGATACAATTTATATCTATGATTGACATCAATTTCACAATTACACAACTGTGTATGTCGTAACTGCACCTTTCGCCTTCAGTTGAAATTTAGATCATTATATTGACTGTTATCCTTTTTCAGAAAGTTTGACTTTGAATTGAAAATAACTCAATAAATGTGGGCAAATTAGAAATGATTAGTGATAGTGAAGGATATATCACCACTTTCAAGTCCCAGATTTTGGTTTTGCTGCCTGGTGCTATAGTTTATGGATGGAGATATTTTACACCCAAGAGGTGGTTCATGAGAGTTGACAGCTGCTAGAACATCTTGATGACCGAAGGATGATGACAATCTGTTAAGGCACAGAGGTTCACATTTTGTAAAACAAGACAGATACAGGCAGAATCTTATCAGATTCTGGAGATACTGACCTTCGCTGAGAGCCTGCAGAATAAGAGAAGCAAAATTAATTCTGATAAACTTAACTGTAACAAAAAGGTGCATCACAGATCTCAGACTCAGAAATTAATAGCATAATCCTAATGAGTTTCCTTTACTAATGTATAGAAAGATCACCTGTTTCATTCATGTTGCTATTGCACAAAGAAGTGATATCCTTTAGCACCTCTTTAGGGGAAGCATCTGAAAGAGTGAAATCCAATTGCGGAATAGCACCTTCTGCATCTGAAATTATAATAAAGCAACCATACTGAGAAAATTCAAGAGGTTAAAGGTAGGAGTAGGACAGAGAGTCAAGTTCAGATTAAACATGCGACATTAATAATGGTATAAGATTTAGTGCAAAATGAAATTACTCACATGAAGTGCATTGCAAAATCCAATGTCTGTCTAATCATATCCAATGTGGATTTTACTCTAAAAGTAACCAATGAACAGTCCCACAATTTTCATCCGTGGTTACAAGAATAAATTATTGTTCATTTTTCTACGTGGTGAGAAATTAAGGTGATTATGCTAGGAGGACAAAATTATTAACCGCAGAAATAAAGTTGCCCACTGAGACATCAAAAGTCGAAGCACATAGGGAACTGACTTGGAGGTTCGATATTGTGACTACTTGGAGTTGCCAGATTGTTGAGGTTTATAACATCAAGTGATCGAGGCTCCTTATCATGGGAAGCTTGACCTCCTGCTACATCATTCTGGTTCTGCTGCTGTTGCCGCTTCTTTTGATCGAAGTACTGTCTTTGTCTGCCAAATATTTGATTAGATCACAGATGGAGCAGTCAGTTCCATCAGCACAAGACACATGAAAAACACCACAACATAAACATTATACACAATCTGAGATCAGTGAATTACCTGCTCTGTATTGATTTCCTGGACTGCTCATTTCAGGGCCGAACAAGCAGAGCGCAATGCCATCAAAAGGTTAACAAATGTTAGAACCACGTTGCAACATGTTAATACAGCTATACGCCACTAGTATTCTACTGTTTAAGTTCTAATGACTGTGAAGCAACGTTGTTGAATGCAGTTAAATGCCAGAATTCAGTGCAGAGGAGCCCAACCCAAAGACGATCAAGGCGGGGATTTGGATACTCACGGTGTACACCTTCCTCCTGGAGCCGCCCGTCCATTGCAGCATTATGAGCAGGCGGCGCGCAACCTCGAACTGCGAAATTGATGCGAGCAACAACGTCAGAACGCGAGTTCTCAGTCTCAGTCCCCACCCACGGACGAAAATTTCCCCATCCCCGCCCACGGGCGAAAATTTCTTCCGCCCACGAGCAGGGATCGACAGGGTCCCGCTCCCCGCTACATCCGGCCTGAATGTCAGCCACAAAAAGACCGAGGAGGATTAGAGGATCGGGGAGGAGGGCTCAGTTCTTACCTGGAGGAGGAGGAGCGGCAGGGTTCGGGCCGCCGACTACACGAGACCGAGCCGCTGCTAGCTCTGCTGCTTTGCTGAGGCCGCACGGGCCGCCGTGCTGAAGTCAGCAAGGGGGCGTGAAGAGGACGACTGGCGACGTCGCTTCGCTGCCGGGAGAGAAGAAAGAGGCGGTCGGAGTCGGACTCGTCGGAGGCAGTCGGGGACGGAGCAGTCGCTCCTAGCAGTCGGTGTGCTGACCGTCCAACTCTTCCCAGCACATCCAACGGTGCAGAGTTGTTGTGTAGTTCGGCAGCCAGTCAGGCTTGCAGTCACTCAACGAGGCCTATCTGGCCCAACATCAATTGAATGAGTTTTACATACGTATCTCTACAATCTATTAATTGAGATATGCTCGTTCACTTCGTATCCACAAAGTTAGAGATTAAATCCAAATCGGTTTCGTATTTTTCATATAAGTACCAAATTTCAAAAATCATAACTCTCTCATCCATAGCTCAAATTTAGCTCTATCCCTTCTCACATGTGATATTTTCTTTCAACTCACACATATATTCAATGGAAGTACAGATCCTGCCGTTTAGGTTTTCAAATATATGATGTAAAAGTATTTGTTCTGATTCAGACTTCTCTACGCAGGTCTCTGTGCGGGGCTCATATCTTCTAGCTCTGAAGTCCAAATAATATGATCCGCATATGTTTCGAAAAGGTATCGACAAGATTTACAACTTTCGTGTTTTAGCGTTTTTCATTGGAACAAGGTTTCAAGTTCAAAATCGCGTTGCAATGCAGTGCTATTTTGTAGACTGCGTAAATTGATTTTTCCTTTCAGATAACACTTCTAGAATATGGTAAAAAATGGTGAAAAAATGTTATTTTTGATATATAAAATAATATACTAAGAAGCATAACCAACAATAATATAAATATGATCTTTCATGTAAAAAATATAAATAATATTATATATATCTAATAATTCTATTATATAAATAATTTATATTTAAGTTATAAAGAGTATTTTATTTTTTAAGTCCGTAGCAACGCACGGACACTTTGCTAGTTTAGATGAATAAATGTGGATTTAGGCCCTGTTTGGATTCACCTCTTAAATTTTAGTTGACTAAATTTTAGTCACTTTTGCTCCAAACATGACCTTCTAAAATCTACTAAACTTTAGCTAGTCCCTCTTCTAAACTTTAGTTCTCTAATCACTTTAACCCTCCTAAAATCTCCTAAATTTAGGAAAAAGTAACTAAATTCAAAACTATCCCTTCTCACATGTGATATTTTCTTTCAACTCACACATATATCTACTTTTTAGTTAATTAATAAAGGATAGACATGTCTATTTTTTATTTAGCAAAGATTTTAGCTATGGATCCAAACATGTATCTTCTAAATTTTAGTTAGCTAAACTTTAGTTGTAACCAACAGAGAATCCAAACAGCGCCTTAGCCCTGCTATGGTTTTTAAAATAATTTCTTACATTGTTAACTAAATAATTTTAACCACGGCCTAGCTCGACTTGTCCATTATGACGCGTGCTCAAATTTTATGTAATTATACTACAGGATAAGGAGAGCAGAGCACTCGGAGTTTTTTTCACGCAGTCGAGATGGAAATGAGGAAAAATGCAGCCAGAACGCTAGGTGCGATGGTTCTGCACTAAAGAACAAAATGAACAGCCAACAACTCAGCATAACAAAACATATGTTGCATCCTTAAATTTACTTCATGCAAGGACATTTTTTTCTTCGAACCTAAACGATGCAGTCAGCTTCACGACGGTATGCACTTTGGCAAGTCCAGTGAGCTCAAATAGGGAGAATTTTGGTAAGTCCAGCAGTTCTCAAAACTCAAAAGTACCAGAACTAGAGATAGGGTAAAGAGGGCTCCCAAATTCCACTGCCTGCTCGTTATGGAGATCAAGTATATAAAATGTCACTGTTACATTTCATTTAAACAGAGCTTTCAAATTATTAATTTGTATCATCATCAAACCACAGTATGCAGATGCTCCGCCAGCTGGACTGCATCCAAACAGTATATACAGTAATTCTATCAACACTTCATGTATGGAAGCAGGAATACCTTGCACACCACATCAAAATGTATTACCATCGCAACCATCTCTCTTATTACGAGCAAGCAATGACTCATCACATCAACAAATCTAAAATGTGATGAGGCTTGCAATCACAAGAAAACCAACCAAGATGAGCAACGCCTTCAGGTACACATCTGCTTGCTGTTGTTGCCCATTCGGCCCATGTCGGGGAGCTGCTTGAGCATGTCCACCATGCCCACCATGAAAGGCATGCCCATGGCCATGGCCATATCCATACGGAAACCCAGCTGGCTGTCCGTAAGCTGTTGCATCTGGGAAACCATGCACCTGGAAGCTCAACATGGGAAATAGACCCCCAAATGCAGCTGAGAACGTGTAATTCCCCCACCGTGCATTGGCCAGTGGGATACCACCACCCATGAACCATGGGTTTGGTGCATTTGGATTGGCATTGGGAAATTGATTGTTAGGATCAGCCTGTGGAGCTGTTGCAGGCCTCTGTCCAGTCGGACGGTTGGGAATTTCAGCCCCAGGAACACTCTTTGACCTAGGGTCCACACGGTCCTTGCCACGGCCATAGAGAGGCACAAGCTTATCCTCCTCAACAACGGCCTTGCACACTGGGCACTCAGGTGAGTGCGAATGTATGCGCAGCCATTTGTAAAGGCATGGCCAGCAGAATAAGTGACCACAGAGTGTTACAATCGGCTCCTGTGGTAGCTCAAAGCATATGTTGCACTCAAAGCTGCCACCAGCATCACTGCCACTGCCACTGCCACTGCCACTAGTTGATTCCCCAACATTTGCCGCCATATAGGGTGTTCCTGGCTGGAACTTGATATGTGCTGCAACAGATGCAATTGACACATCAGCAACACAATGAGGGATCCCAAAACTAAAATGCAATTATAAAGTTTAATTAATATTTTCATGTAGATGTATGCTATCGAGCTTTTCATAGCCAACTGCCAGTATTTTGACATATCCATTCTCTTTTACTTGGCATCCTGTATACCTATCACTACAAAATGTTTGTTTTAAATTGCAATTTACCATCTACTTTGTATTCTCACAGAAGTTTCTTACAAGTAATTTCAATTTTCAAGCACCGATTAGTAACATTCCAACCGTTAGATCAGCCAATAAAGATGTATCACCATTCATTCGTACTAAAGAGAATCACAAAGAGAAATGATTGGATTCCTGAACTGTATTCCTGATTCTTAAGATAACAGCAGGATGGAGAATATCAAAGCACCTGACCGCCTTTTGCAAAAGAAATGCTTCTGCTGGTTCCACTGAGGCAGGAGCCTCATGGATCAGGCTCCTATGATATCCTCAATCAACTTCTTACATTCATCAGAGTTAACACAAATGACATGAAAATACGATGTTTATTCAGCAATGTACAGGGTGGGCTACATTTGTGTTATTTTCAGCTAAGTATATGAATGCGCTACAGATATGCACTTATAGATGAAAAAAAAAATTCTAAGAAATGGAGTAGACACCTTCCCTGCTCTATCTGAATTTGTGCCCAACCACTAAAATGTTTCTTCATAGGCTTTCATACAGCAATAGAGAGTGAATCTCAACAGGCCTGACCAGAGGCAGACCGAGAAATAGGGCGAGGAAGGGCATCCCTACTCGCCATCGGAGAGAATCCCTTCCTCCGAAAGCTACGGCCCGTAGGTTCTCTGCCCGGCACCGGTGGTGTCGCTGCCTGTCGATTGAGTTGTTTCGAGGGACTACCGTCCCAGGAAGAATTGGATCCCCATCCCCGATCGGAATCAAATCTCCTTATCACCCGTCACCGCACACGTCCCTCGCGCAGGGATCGACCCATCCCAGGATTGGGGAGGAGAGCTCGGTTCTCACCTGGAGGAGGAGGATGAAGGCTTGTGCCCTGTTCCCGCCGTGCGCTGGCTGCTAGCTGCCTGGCTCCGCCGGTGCTTGCGGCGTCGATGTGGTGCGGCCTGGCCTGGGAGTCGGGATCTGAGTTTGTGTGGAGCGGATCAGGGCGTGAAGTTACGATGGTGCAGTCGGCTTCTGAGCAAGCAACCACGGGAGCTGAGAATTTTACAAGGATGGAGGAGATGTGCGCAGCGGAGAGAAATTTACCTGTCGGCGAGGCGAGAGAGAAGAGAAGCTTCCGGACAACCACGCCGCAGGACCGGAGACGAAGTGCAGACCACACGCGTCTACACTAGTACTAGTATTGTATTTCTGTAGACCGACACACTTTACGGCAAAGTTTCCACGAAAATCCAAACAAAATATCGCCAAAACAAAGTCCTTCTTGCTAGTTAGGAGTATACCGCTAATAAAAAAAAGTCAAGGATACCACATACAAAAAATATTATTAATTATTAATTCCCACTAACAACCTTCACGGATCTAAAAATTTTATTGAGACTGGACGCGAATAATAAGTTCATGGAGTTTTGAAACTAAACATCGCTCAATAATTAAGAAAATGGAAAAAGTTCAAATTAGTCTCCTCAAGTATACTCAAAGTCTACATAATCCCCTAAACTATTTTGTGATTCATTTCACCCCCTAAACTATATCACTTGGTTTAATTTACCTCCTAATATAATTTATTTTTTTTATTTCTCGATGCACAAGTGTGATATTAAGTTAAAATTTTGTGAGATTATAATAGACATTGTAACTCATGCTATAAAATATATAAATTAGTTTTTAATTATTATTTTGATGGGCTGAGATATTTAATAATTAAGTAATCTTGGGATACAATATTATATTAAAAATATCGACAAAAAATTCATGATACATTTTTTTGGCATACATTGTGATATTCACTATATCCATGCAAAATTTTAAATTAAAATTCAATTTATGTATAGTGAAATAAAAAAAGACAAATTATACTAAGGGGTGAATTGAACCAAGTGTCATAGTTTAGAGGTGTAAAATGAACCAAAAGATAATTTAAGGGGTTATATGGACTTTTGCTATACTTGAGGGAAGTAATATAGACTTTTTCCTAAGAAAATTGAGAATATGGTAGAAATGGTCTCATTAAAACATCAAAATAAATTGTTTACATAATATTATATCTTTGTAAATGCTCAATTAATTAAAATGATTAGAAGAAGAAATGAAGAAAAGAAGAAAAAAAAAATCTGATCACACGTAACACGCTGGATCGATTGGATCTTGTCCACGCACGCGTCTTTGATGGGTCGTCTTCTGAAATGGTTTGTCCGTGCGCTCATGCCACATGGAAACAAGTCTATCGCGTGAGGTGGGCCATTAGCAGACTAACGCCGAAGTAACTTTTAGCTATTTGACAAATAGGAGGTCTCCCTAGAAGGAGCGTGGGCAAGCGCTTAGACTCGTCTGGCCTTGGGTCCATTAGTGTCCAAAACCATTTTTAAACATCGAAATTTGTTATGGTACAAAAGCTGGCATTGCAATAATTTTTTTTTTCAAAAAAATATGTCTAAAGCTAAGAGCATCTCCAATAGTCTTTGTATTTTATTAACTAAATCTTGAAAATTTACCTCTTTTTATAAAAATAGAATTCATCTAAAAGTAGGAGGTATTCCAAGAAGCTAGCCAAAATCCGGACTCTCTATTTTTAAAAACATTCCACGTCAACTTTTCTCCATTTTCCAACAACCAATCGTGACTCCCTCGGACGACCGAGCCTCCATGATCTATTCCCTGCCGCCGCCGCGTACACTCCCGTCGCCGTGAGAAGTCTCCGCCGCTAATGCTGCACACGCCAGCAGGAGTAGTCGCACTCCAGCACACTAAATCAAATCGATGTATGTGATTCAAATTGCTCCCTAAACAATATTCCTCCTGCCTCGACGGCGCACCAGGCAGTTGAATAGGCGGCAGCGTGATTAATTGTTTTCGGTGGTGGAGCAAATGGTGTGAATGGGTGACGGTTCAACTATTGCCAGCAGGGGTGCGATTGTTTCCGATGATGGAGCAATTGGTGTGGATGAGCTGCGGTGTGATTTGTAGATGGACGACAAAGCAATTTTTTTGCAGACGAACAAGAACAAGAGAGAATGTGCTGGAGGAGTGGCGCGTACGCGGGAGTTTGCAGATGGCGAGCCTCGACCGATAGGTAAAAATAAAGAGTCAGAGCTCGGGGATAGCGATCGGTGGAGGATAGAGAACGGGATATAGAATCTGTTGGATTGTATTTTAAATCTAACTTTTTTATATTTAACTAACTAACTTATTGTATAGAGTATCTTGGAGATACTCTAAGTAGTGATTCTCACAAATGAGCAATTTGAAACACAGATGAGGTGTAATAGAGCTCCTTTTTTCCACGCAGAAAAAAACACAGATGAGGTGCGTACTCCCTATTGGCAATTTCCTGTTACATACATTTGCATTACCTGGGGCATGTTTGGTTAATACCTCACCAAACAGCGTGACGCAGGCAACATTGTGAGACCCGTGCGTCTAAAATGGCTCATGCATGGTTGTCATGGCAAACAAAGCCTTTGATAACTTATGGAAACTCAGTTGCTCCCTACATGTGCCCGTGTGTCGCCGTAGAGGAATGCGAATTAACACACCCCCTCCCCTTCCATGACCTGAAGTTCAATCCGAATCTAAATTTGCATTGCTTAAGTGCATTTCAAAGCTTCCTGTGTAGCTCCGTTCCACAACTTGGATTAGTTGCTCGAATAGAAAAAATGGTGTTATCTCTGTTAAGAAAAAGAATAAGCATAAGACACCAGTTGCTCTAGTGACATTTTAGCAGACATATCATCCTTGAAGCAATTCTCTCCTAACCCTGTATGAACAAATGGCTTTATATTGAGGACCGGCCAGTGGCCGGGTGGTGAAGTGCTGCGGTTGGCAGCCCACTCGCCAAGTTTGGATGCTTGGCATCGGATGTTGAGTGTCTCACCGAGGTTTTTCCCCCCATTTCTCTGAGATTTATTCCCGGTAGAGTTTCGTAGGTTCTGCAGTGCACAGCGCCTGGAGACATAAAGTCACTACAACAGATTAAATGTTTCAGTCCACACACGAATTATCTTGTGGGACAGAAATTCATAATGCAAGTGTTGATCAGATTCAACACAATCCATAGCTGGAGTTAAATACACAAGCTTACATACAAATCCAATTTATAAGCACCAATGATATCAGAATTAAACAAATTTCAGGAACTTGTTTGGTGTGTTTCTTTAACCTCTGAAGAGTTGAGTTTCCTCTGTTTTCTGCACTACAACAACACAAAATCGAAATGTCACTAGTTTATTCATAAGCACCTTGTGCTAACAGTGCAAACAGATCATTGCTAACAGATGAGAGCGTGAAGCTTGATGGTCTTGTTTCCGCAGAGCTGTTCTCAATAAAGCTTTTTGAGCGTGCAATACCTCTTGCAGCGCTTCTTCTGCTGCACTGAACGAGCAATAGATCGAGGTTTTGCCTGTGAGAAATTTGCCATTCTGAATTCCGAGACGAAGCGTCGATGGCATCACCCCGTTCCCGCCTGAGCAGCAGGCTGCGCGAAGCAGCCGGCGTAGATGTCGATCACCCTGTTCAAGTCCGCGGCGGAGGCCGTCCACACGTGCCCTGGCGACGCCTCGGGCAGGCTGCCGGGCACCTCCTCGCACCTCTCCTCGACCATGGCCGCCTCCCGGAGCTTCCCTTCCCGCCACAGACTCTTGACCAGCAGCGCCTTGGTGGGCGCGTCGGGCGCGACCCCGGCCGCGCGCATTTCTTCGAACACCCTGAGCGCGAGCGCGGCGCGGTCCCGCTTGCAGTAGGCTCTGACCAGCACGCTGTACATGTACCCGTCGGGCCGCAGCTCGCACTGCCGCACCAGGCCCAGCAGCCGGTGCACGCCTTTGATATCGCCGGCGGACGCCAGGTGCTCCATTAAACCGGAGAAGGTCTGCAGGTCCGGGAGCAAGTCCCGCGCCGCCATCATATCCTCCTCCAGCAGCGCAATGGCTTCGCGGGCCCGCCCGCACTTGGCCATCGTGCGCAGCAGGGAGGAGCAGAGCAGCGCGAGGTTGGTCCGCGACAGGGGCCCGCCGCAGATGGACTCGACGTCGCGGAACACCCGCGCCGCCGCGTCGGGCTTGCGGGACAGGCCGTAGAAGTCGACGACGAGGCGCGCGGTGGCGAAGGGGAGGAGGATGCCGTCGGCTCGCACCTTGGCGAGCAGGCGGTCCACGAGCTCGGCGTGGCCCGCGCGGGCGAGGGTGGCCACCATCCGCGCCACCGTGTGGCGGTCGTGCGCGAACCCGGGCCGGCACGCCACCCAGCAGAAGAAGTGCCACGCCGTGTCGGGCTTCTTGAACGCGCGGAGGAGCTTGCACACCAGCCGCGGGGTCCACACGATCCCGGCGGACTCCAGCTCCGCCACCTCGCGCGGGTCCCACCCGTCCAACGCCCTGGCGAGCTCGCGTGGGTCCAGCCACGGCTTCAGGAGGGTCGTCTGCTTTTCTCTGCTGGCTCGGTCCTTGTCGCCGTCCTCGTTGGCTGCAATTTCGTCCTCATCCTCCTCGCTGTCTCCCTCGCCCTCGGCATCATCCACGGCGTACCCGATTGACGCGTTGGGGGAGAGCTCCTCGACGAAATCCTCCGTGCCATCGACGTGCCCTGCTTCCCGCATCGCAACGATGGCGACTCGCATCTGCGGGCCCGGCATGACGCCGTCCACGACCGACATCTTCCTGACGAGCCATCTGAGCTGGTCGAACCTCCCCGCCGACACGAGCGCCTGGGCGAGCACGTTGTACTGCCTGGTGGTCCGCCGCACGCGCAGCGACGGGAGGAGGCGGAACACCTCGAGCGCCTGGTCAACGAAACCGGCAGATGCGAGGTGCTCGATGACGACGGTGTAGGTACGGGCGTTGGGGAGCGCGCCCTCGCGGACCATGCGTCGGAGCGCGTCGACGGCGGCGGCGTGGTCGCCGTGGCGGGCGTGGAGGTGGATGAGGATGTTGTGCGCCTCGGCCGGGCGGTGGCGTGGCGGCGGCGAGGGGATCGACGCGAAGGCTTGGAGCGCGGCGTCGCGGTCCCCCGCGGCGGCGAGGAGGCGGAGGCGTGCGAGAGGCGGCGCGGGGAGCGGGAAGGCGGCGAGGAGGGCGCGGAGGTCGGGCGCCGCGGCGAGGGAGGCGAGGCGAGAGGCGAGGGCGTGGTAGAGCGGGAGCGGCGGCGGCGGAGGGAGCGCGCGGAAGAGGGCGAGCGCGGAGGACGGGGTGGGCGCGGCGCGGATGGCGTGGAGCGCGACGACGGGGTCGGCGGGGGGAGGTGGGGGCGTGGGCGGGGCGGAAGGGGAGCGGAGGCGAAGGCGGAGGGTGTCGATGAGGCGGGCGCGGCGGAGGTAGAGGGCGACACGACTGGTGGGCGCGGGCATCGCAGCGGCGGAGACGCAGCCGGCGGCGGACAGCCAGGCGGAGGACTGAAGGGAGTGGCGCAGCTGCGCTGCTTTACTTCGGACCTGCACGGCCCCACGGCCCAACAGGCCGTTGGGCTAAACGTGAACAAATGTCATATGTATCCATCGGCCATCTCGAAGGAAAACCAATCTCTATTTTCAAACGGGCATCGAGTCTTTGTAAGCCTGAAAATTCAAAATGTACTCCAAGATCGTAACTTTCAAATAATCAAATGTGCAAATGGGCAACTGTGCACGCCTGGATGCATATCTTACAACTTGGAAATCGGTATTGTGGCAGCGTTTTATGATTTTTTTTCCTTCTCTTTTTCCCTATAGCATCTGAAAATGATAGACTTATCAAAGCACAAACTTACTCCAGGCACCGTAACTAACAAGCATACTGTGCATCCGGACGATTCGATATCAACAGACAACACATCAGGGCAGGATGAATAAGCTTTTTTTCTTAGATACTCAGTTACATAGTCCACCCTACAACTGCTGTTATATTTTACCAGATCTACCTCTCTTCCTCTTGCCTGATAATCTTGAGCGAACTGTGGTTTTGGCTTGTGTGTGACCATTCTGGATCTGAGACTGCTTCTCCGAGTCATGGCCTGACTCAGTAACCAGCCCAGGGACCACAGAATGATTTCTCTCTTCCTCGTTACCCTTCTGACCTGCCTCTGGTTCAGCTGCAGCTGTTGCTGCTGTTGATGAGCACGGAATCACATTATCGATGTCACAAAGTGAGGATCCACCAAGTTCCCCAATAACTTCAATGCATGTTTTAGTAACTCTCACAACAAAAGTTTGACATTCGCTCCTGGAGCATCCTTTTTGGGAAGCTGCATCTTTTGCCAGGATTGTGAGTCTGTCGGTCTGGAACAAAAGATGGATTCATCAGCAATACACATGACACTCCATGTTTGCCTAATAATACACTGTTATTATAATACATCTCGAACAAAATCAGGGTATCGTACAAGTAAATGCCTTACCACTGAGTGGATCAAATGAGCCCTGGGGGTATACCGGAGCTGAGAAGCATGTAAAGGATCTTCAGATTTTGCAAATGCACTTCCCCCAGCCCCAGGTGTTGTAGCATTCTGACCATTACTTATTCTCCTTGGTGTGCAGAGGCGGATACGTGTTGATCGTCTGTACCACCTCAAATAATCCATGTAACTAGCATAGTCATATGATCTTTCTTCCTTGATAACATGCTGATCCTTTGCTTCCCACATATCAACATAAGTCTTGTGCTTCAGTGCCCAATCATTATGAACTCTTCCACGACGACACCTGTGAAACCATTGGAAACTAAAAACTCAGCTACACTGAATAATTTATAACCCCAACCATGGAGGCATGCTAGAGACAAAAAAAAAGTCAGAAACAATCATGAGACTGTACATCATTTTAGCAAACGTATATTTTGTACATACCAGTGAAGTTCCACACTAGTGTCCCTTAAAGGCGGTGGACATGCCTGATGGAGACCAAATTGGCGCATTACTCTCTCAGGCGTGTAAAACTCCACCATATGGAAAAAAATTAGAGGCACTTGGGTTAACCATAAATGAGAATCTTGAGTGCATATAGGGGCAAGCTGCATTTCCTTGATCCGTCCCTCCCTATATGGGCACCAGACAACCTGGTCCTCTGTTAATAAGTCATATTCATTTGTGAAATGTTCATAGCATCTAGCTGGAGCTGCTCGACGTGTGCACACACCGACAGCCCATCGGAGGCCAACTGTGGGTCTATCCCTTTCATCGTCTAGTTCTTCTACATTAGGGTATTTCAACTTGACCATATCTGGCCTACCAATCGGAAGACGCTCCCATGACCAAAGTTGGAGAAGTAGAAGACATCCGGTTAGATTACTTTGATCAGCTTGTCTCCTGCAAGCAGCACACATTGACCTGTAGAGGTATGCCAGAGTAGCGGAGCCCCAACTGTATGAACCAATGTTGTCAAGATCAGCAATCAACGGAAACGGATAAAAGGTGTACAAATCACCAGAAGCATCCGGAAACAAGACACCACTGATCAGGCTAAGGATGTATGCCCTTGCATGCCGTTTAACAGTTTCCTCGTCAGCGTCTTCTGGACATTTGTTAAACTCAGCCCTGAGCCAAGAAACTCTCAGCCCAGGGCGGTGCCTACCAGGTGGAAGGGCCCTTCCAAGGTACCGTTCAACGAGTTCGTTCTGGGACTCAGTTGGGTTCGCAGCAACAGCACGACCAGCAATAGGGAGTCCTAGAATCATCGCAACATCCTGTAGTGTAATTGTGACCTCGCCACAGGGCATGTGAAAGGTGTGGGTCTCAGGTCTCCATCTATCAACTAGAGCGGAGACAAGGGCACGATCAATGGAAGGCAATCCAGCCTTACAAATATTCACCAGCCCCATCAGCCCAGCTGGCCTAAGGTAGCATTCGTAGCGCTTGTCAAATTGGAGAGGTTCACGGGTACGAGGGTTGAGCTCAGTTAGATTCTGTGCAATACAGTGAAAGATACAGATTAGTTGTTTTTTGTTGTTAGATGCTACCAACTTATGATGTAAATGCTATAAATTAGCTTCAGCATACCTGCCCTGATGCTAAAGCACGAGCCCGATGATCGGCATCGTACACCCCAATTAAAGGATGGGAAGTTGCATCAACTATCTCTGAAGCTCCATTCTGATATTGACCAGAACTAACATCTGCATCTACAACCTGCCCACCACTGTTCACACAGGATTTGGTGCTCCTCCTTTGTTTATGCAGTCGTGTGTGTTGATAATGCCCATTTGGTGGGCTGATCGTTTCCTCTGAAGGAATAGCAAAAGAACCCTATTCTGGATTACTTGGTTCGGCATTTTGACACTGTAAGACTGCTGGTTCACCAGCAGTTAGAGCCAGCTCTGAGGAAATGGCCTCTGCAGATGAAGAACTTTCTGCTTGAACATAAATCTCTAGACAATTCCATTCAGTCCCGTTGAAAACCGCTTTGACATAGCTACTCCAGGACATGTCGTCTTCGATTGGCACCATGATGAAGTGGCGATGAGCACCCCCACCAACATTCATCCTTCCCTGCGCACAAACATTGTGTGTCTCAGGTTTCCATCCCAGCTTCTTTCGCACGGCGTCGATTATCTCATCAAATGTGGGAACCGTGTTGAACCATATCCCCACCTCAGGGAGGTTCCCAAACTCCACCCCGTTTAGACCTTTCACCAGCTCCCCACCACTGTAAACTCGCACAAATCGGTCCATTGCTCCTGCCAAACATGAATGCACCCGAAATCGGAGGTCAGACCACATTAAGATTTATTAATCTAGTGCAAGAGCTATGATACATAAGGATGTTATAGCACTCATAATACCAAATCGAGGCGCTCCGAAGTACCATGCTGAATAGACATGGCCGGCTGGCCGCAAAGGAACAGTTAAACCGTAGCGAAAAAGAACCTGTTTCCTTGGTCGGTTGGTCCTAGACTCACTAATCCCCTAAACACAGACAACATTTCCAAACCCTAGACTTCCCCAGTGTCTTTGCGCGAACAATTCGCACGGGAGGGTGGGGAGGGAGAAAGAAGAGACGAGGGCACTCTATATTCGGAGAGAGCGGAGCTTACCGGCGTCGCGGATGAATTTCGCGGTGGCGCGGGGTACGGCGGCGGCGGGTGGGAACCCGCTGTTTCTTTGCTCTGTTTCTCTCTGCTTAGGGCTGGCTGAGAGGGAAAAACGGTCTTGCGTTTAGCGTTTCTTGCTTCACTGGGGTATAACACGCTAGGCCGTTCAGCGTATATCCTAAAACGCTGAATTCAAGGAAATATTTTTGGTACGTACCTTGAACGTACGTATTTTAGCAGTATACATGCTATAAACACGTTTGTACTTGTGTTGAACCTTATGAACATTCGAGATTCAGTTTGGTCCCAGGACCTCCATCTTAGAACGCCTATCAAACAGGTCCGAATGCTATCTAGTTTGAGAAAAAATGAAATGGTTCGCGAAGCAGATAGATTGGACAAAAGTGGAGTAATGAGAACTAGACTTCACAATTTTAAATATCTCAATCTGTCAATTTGCAAACGGTCCTTCAGAATACACCCTGAGCATAGATAGGCTCGTGTCAGACAAACGAACCACCTCCTGTCAACTCGAAGGCCAGCAGTTAGTCATAACGCAGAGATCACATGCGCAGTTTTAGCGCTGAATTTGCAACAACAGTAAAAAAACATTAATTCTTTTCTTAGGGCCAGTAAACAAGCATTAATTCTTTTCTTAGGGCCAGTAAAACGCATCAATTATTTGAGACTGAATTGTAAATGCACCAGCCACCAGGGCATTTTATTGCCAAGTAGTATTCTGTGCAATATCTCATACAGCATCAATACATCACCACCCTCTGGAGTAAAAGTTCGGTAAAAATACAAAAAGTACACTGATGTATGGTATAACTTAATTTTGCATGAGGATATATGTATGTGAACAAAAATGTTGCTAACTAGCTAAATTCTAGCTACTGATACTCAGAATTCTGTTATTTAGGGAAAAATATCCTTCCTTGTTCCACAACTCGCTCCAAGTCTGAAAACCATGATGTCACTAACGATTTCTCTTGAACAAGGGTCTCAATTCTTGATTTCAGGTCTCCAATACTCTGCTGCATTGTGAGAATCTCAGCTTCATGCATGAACTTCTCCTCTGAAAGTCTTTCAGCAACTTGGGTCAGCTCTTGACTGCACTTATCAGCTTCAGCGTTTGCTTCCTCCAGGTCCTTAACCTTGTTCTGGAATAGCAATTTATCTTCAGAAACTTTCTCTAGTTTCAACCTGATATTTTCAATGGTTTCTTGCAGGTTTGCTATATGTGCATTGGTGGCAGACTTCTCTTGAAGCAACTGTTCAGAAGCATCAGAAAGATCTTTCTTGTACTTGCTGATTTCAGCATCTCTTTCCGACAGTGTTTTCTCAAATTGCGTTCTTGCTGAATCCACTTCTTCCTTGAGATTGGCAATCTTAGCTTCCAGCTTCCTGTTTTGTTCCAACAGCCTAGAGTGCTCTTCTGACAAAATTGCGCTAGTTTCAAGATTCTTTTGAAGATTTCTTATCTCATCTTGTGATGATTGCAGCTTCTCCCTTGATGCTGTGAGCTCCTTCTCCATGTATGAAACTTTTGTAATTTGATCAGCACTGTTTCCATTCTCGCTGTAATCACAATGGCACTTCAAACTCTTCTCCTCCAAAACCTCAAGTTTTTGGTTTGCATCACGCAGTTTCTGATTCACCATATTGAGCTCATCCTCGAGCTCTAGAACTCTCTGATGCAATGTGTAAGCAATGCCATCATCATCACCGTCTTCAGACTTGGCATCAGATTCTGACTGAGAGGCAACGTCCTCAGGCTCCTTCCTTGAGGCAGGCGAGTCATTATTTTTGTTGCTCAGAAAAAAGTCGAAGCCAGCAGCTCTAGGACTCTGCTCCCTTGTCCATGACCTTTGTAATGGTTCAGGAGATGGCGAGGGCGACCTCTGCAGCTCGGAACCGCACTCCGAACTAGTTAAAGATCCCGTTGACTGCAGCCTTGTAGGGATGTTCTTGCGCAGTTCACCAGTGACATTATCATAGCGCTCCGCTAGAGCACGGTACATCCTGTAAAAATTCTCAACATGGGTGATGAGCATTGGACGCCTCTGATAGTACATTTGTGCTTTCTTTGCGAAAGAGTCTCCATCCTCCTCAATCAGCTGAAGCATTTCCTTCACTTGCTTATCCATTTCTGCATGTTTCAGTAAAGGGAAAAATTGATAAGGAGATGTGAACAGCAACGGAAACCTGGAGAATAACAGCAGCTAGGATCCTAGAACAACGTTCGAACCACCCACTTCAATTTTCCTCAATGAAGTACAGTGAGTAATATAGAAGATGTCTTACATACACCTAATCATATACAAAAACAGGAGGTGTCAACAATAAAAATAGCAGCAGCATTTCACTTCGCAACAGAATGTTTGAAGTACTATATTTGATCAACTAAATATTATTGGTCAGAAAGTTTGCAGTACTACATTTAACTAACTAAACATTCTTGGTCATTGGTTCATTGGAAATCAATAATGCAACTGTACCCAAGATACCATATATACATCTAGAGCATGACTACTAAGGAAAGTAGATACTACACTTCATTTGGCTCAATATACATTAATGCTCATCTTCGGCAACAAACAATCACCATACGGTACTGTACCTATATGTCCACCGACAACATATGATGATTTAACAAAATTTTCATGTACAGTTTCAGCTCACCTTCAAGATTTTCTGCAAGCCATTTTGAGTTCTTTGGGCTGATGTGACTGTCCCACCACCATGAATGTCGTTTCCTAGTGGGGTTCCTCTCCAAAGGTGGCTTCATCGTTCACAATCTTTTACAGGGAAGCAATAAGTTGTATCAGACTGAACTCTACCTGAAATTGGATAACCACATGGTCAGGAAGTGATAACTGATAACTATCCTAGACATAAACATCAGACATGAAATTTTGACACTGTGAAATGAGTAGAATATATAGGGCTTGCTTTTAACTGATATCAACCAGGACCAATCAAGACTATAGTAGTGTGGCATCAACATTCAAGGAATTTTGTATTAAGAGAATAATGTCCCCAGCTCCCATTTCTCATAACTCATAAGTAGCCTGTTCCAAGTTTTTGAGTCTGATAAATAATGTGGCCAAAGTGCCATGGAGTTAACTAGCCACCCTAAAAACTGAAACGCAATGGTAGAGATCAGTAAACGGTAAACGGATTTGAGTTTCAGTCTGAACAAAATATTGGCTTCCTCAATAAAGCCGGGTTTTAAGCCTTTTCTCTAAAAAGAAACTGATTGTATAACCACATGTTCCCCTTCTCGTATTTCGCCAAAACACAGACAACTTTAAACCGATAGGCAGAAGGCATCCTATTGATTCCCAAAGAAATGACTTAAGTGTAGCTGCATTCAGAAAGAAATCTTTGAAACAACCCTATTCACAAAGAAAGGGAGGTTGCCATTGAAACAAGCAAGCCAGATCGAAAGAAAACGAATGAAGTATCCCTTCAGACATGTTGCAAGATCTAGCTATGCTCATGAATTAATAGCTCTTCTCTAAACCATAACTGAATATATCAAGAACTGAAGGAAGATACAGACTGTAAATTATTCTGCATAAGCAAGCAACATTAATAACTCAATCTCACCTGCGAAACAAACAAGGCGGCTCCTTCAGAACCAGATACCAGGATCCCGCGTCCAAGGCCTCAGCTTCTGTTCTTTCCCAACAAACCTGAGCACTGAAATCTCTGCACGGACAGGCAGGAGAGGGAAGGAGTCAAAGAACAGGCAGCTGGATTTGTTCGTCGGTCAATGCTTGAAGCAAACGCGTGGGAAGCATTTCAGGTTCCAGAGAGAGCTGTGAAACATGCACGGCACCACGAGACGGCTGGGCCGCTGCTCACCTACTCCTGCCAATGGAGAACCCAACTATCCAAGATCTACTGATGCTTTTAAAGAACCTACATGGAAACAGAAAAGGAGCCGGAGGAGTGTGAGCCTTTTTGTTCACACCTGTCTGTGACTACAGTGTTCTTATTGGGCCAAAAAAGAGATGGGAAGTGAACGCGAAGGCATGGAGCCAAGTATCGGCACATGGTGTCAATCAACAGCCATGTGTTGTGGCTGTGGTCAAGATTTGCATAATACTAATTTTCTACAAGAAAATATTTGGAAGATGATATGACTGCAGGGGATGGCGTGCTGTGCTGCTGTGTACCTTACGTTGAAGTATTGCCTTGGAAACGAATAAATGAACGAGTGAACGAACTTGCTGAAAGTCTGAAACATAAAAGATGAAACAGAAAAAATAGCCAAAACTTTAAACAGAAGAGGAAATATGTGATGTGATGTGATGCAGCAGGAGTGGTGGTGCTTTGCTTCTTGATACTTCCTTCTGAAGATACGCAAATGTTGAAACGCTCTACGAGACACAACTCTCAGATAGCTGGTGACGAACAAGCAATCCATGTGTGGCCATTATATAGACTCGACACCCAGCAAGAAGTGCCAAAATAAAGGATAACGAAAGAGCTTCTACCGTTTAATACCTGGACTGCACGGCTGATATGTCTGAGTTGGTCTAAAACAACTATTGGGGAAAAAGGAAACTGTAGGATAAACATAAGGTCCTGTTTGATCGGGTTTTGGCTCAGCTTCTCCTACAATTTCATCAAAATTTTTATCAAATGGGGTGCTTCCTCAACTGTTTCTCCGAAAAAAAAAAGGGAGAGCTGAACTAAAAAAGCACCGAAGCCAGGAGCTGTCTAGGGTAGCTTCGGGTGCTTCTCCTTTATGGGACCATTATTTTTTGACTTGTTTGTTTGTTTCTTCTATAAAATTATCAGAGAAGTCATATAATTTACTAAATAGGGTACTTTCTCAACTGCTTCTTCGAAAAAAAAAACTATGTTTTTAGAGAAGCCACAGCCACAGCTGAAGCTGACACAGACAGAGCCCTACAAACAGGGTCTAAGTTAGGAAACGTTGAACTGGCATCAATAATGATGGAGCGTTTCTCTTGTTTCTTTGTCAAGGATGAGAGTTAGCTAATTGAATGTGCGTGAAACTGGTGTGTGAAACCTGAAACCTGTAGCCGAGTAAAATTTTCAGCGCAGGAAAACAGTAATCACAATGTTTATGTCTTGATGAGAGTTCCTGAACCCTACTTCTCTTTTAAAGAATAAAAATGTAGTATGACCTGATACGGTTCATGAATCAAGGTGATTATATAATATATAATGGTGCAGAGCCTGTTGGGGAACGGGTAGGCTACGATAGCATATAAAATTTCTACCGTTCAACCAGGAAACCTTGCAAGAGAGCATCATGGATCGTTACCACTAGACGCGCAGGCGGAGCGGAAGCGAATGTTGGAGCAGCTCGATCCAACGCAGTCGCGCGTCGGTGTAGAGGAAGTAGTCGATCACGTCAATCGTCTCCTTCTAGTCCAGCCGTCGGCACCGCAGCAGCAGCAGCGCCTCCTCGCGGTATCCACACGTACAGGATTGGAGCACCGTGCGCGGCGTGCTAGCACCGGCAACACGGTTAGGGTTTTGTGGGCGAGAAAGAGGAGCACGACGGCTAAGGTTAAGGACTGGTGGAATCACCTGCGCCTTAAGCCCCTCCTCCACTTAAATAGACCCTTCTAATGGGCCTCGACTAGTTGGCCCATTAGTGGACTAATTCCTCACACGGATCAATATCCGTATGACCCTCACATACGGATCAAATTCGTATTGTCTCTTGGGCATATCTCCAACAATCTCCCACTTGCAAAGTCTATTAGTGGGTCAGTCCAACACTATATTCTCCAACATGTGTTCACATTATTGATTTGATATCTCCATATCAATGATCTGTGAAACACGATCATCAACCAATACATGTGCTAGTCCATGAATCATTATTGTCCAACACAATGATAAGGAACTAGGGATCATTTAGGATAATATTATAAAAGAACAATGAGTTTCACAAACAAGTCACGCACTTGTCAATCAATGCAATAATTATTATCCATAGAACAGAATAACACTTTATTCAATCATACATAAACATAGACATTACACAATCTCTCATACATTAATCATGCAGATATCTAATACCCATGGATCTCATATGTGCCTCATGCTTGGGCTGAGAGAGAGGTTTTGTCAATGGATCAGCGATGTTTGAGTCCGTGTGCACCTTGCATATCTTTACATCACCTCGAGCGACGATGTCCCGAATAAGATGATAACGCCGTAGTACGTGTTTGTTCTTTTGATGCGCTCTAGGCTCCTTGGCTTGCGCAATGGCACCACTATTATCACAATAGAGGTCCATTGGACTGGATGCACTAGGAACCACACCCAACTCAGAAACAAATTTTCTGATCCAAACAGCTTCCTTTGCAGCTTCTGAAGCGGCAAGGTACTCAGCCTCCGTTGTTGAGTCAGCAACCGTATCTTGCTTGGAACTCTTCCAGCTCACCGTGCCTCCATTGAGGCAAAACACATATCCAGATTGCGATCTCGAATCGTCTTTATCGGTTTGGAAGCTAGCATCAGTGTAACCATTTACAACGAGCTCTTCCTCACCTCCATAGACTAGGAACATACCCATAGTCCTTCTTAAGTACTTTAGGATATTCTTATTAGCTCCCCAATGAGCTTCTCCTGAATTTGACTGGTATCGGCTCATAGCACTAAGAGCGTAGGCTACATCTGGGCGAGTACTTATCATGGCATACATGATAAACCCAACAGCCGAAGCATATGGAATCGCTCTCATTTTCTCTTACTCATCTGGTGTCGAGGGACACTGAGTCTTGCTAAGAGAAACCCCATGTGACATGGGCAAGAAACCTTTCTTGGAATCCTGCATATTGAACCGTTTCAATACCTTGTCAATGTACGTGTCTTGGCTTAATCCAATTAGCCTCTTTGATTTATCTCTATAGATCTTAATGCCCAAAATGTAAGCTGCCTCTCCTAAGTCCTTCATTGAGAAACTCTTTCTCAAAGAAGTCTTAATAGGTTCAAGTATTGGAATATCATTACCGATCAGCAATATGTCATCCACATAAAGGACCAGAAAGACAAGCGCGCTCCCACTAGCCCTTTTGTAAACACAAGGCTCTTCTTCGTTTTTAATGAAGCCAAACCCTTTGACTAACTCATCAAAGCGAAGATTCCAACTCCGAGATGCTTGATTTAGTCCATAAATGGACTTTTGAAGCTTGCATATCTTCCTAGCATTTTGTGGATCGACAAAACCTTCAGGCTGTGTCATATACACATCCTCACTTAGGTTTCCATTAAGAAAACCCGTTTTGACATCCATTTGCCATATCTCATAATCATAAAATGCGGCAATTGCTAGAAGGATCCGTATAGACTTTAGCATAGCGACGGGCGAGAAGGTCTCATCATAATCAACCCCTTGAATTTGCTTAAAACCTTTCGCCACCAATCGTGCCTTATAGATGTGAACATTTCCATCCATGTCTATCTTTTTCTTAAAAACCCATTTACACTCAATGGTTTTTACACCATCAGGCGGATCTATCAAGTTCCAAACTTGATTTTCTTTTATGGATTCTAATTCGGATCTCATGGCTCCAAGCCATTTCTCAGAGTCCGGTCCCATCATTGCTTCACTGTAAGTCTTAGGCTCATCATTGTCTAACAATAATATGTCTCGCTGCCCCGTGGTTAGGAGCGTGAACTTTTCAGGAGCGCGACGTGCCCTTTCTGACCTACGCGGGGCTGGTGTTTCAACAATTGGTTCAACAACAATTTGTTCATCCAATTGTGGTATAGCGGAAGAAGAAACATTTTCTGGAGCTTCTTGAACTTCTTCAAGTTGCACCGTTCTCCCACTTACCCTTTTGGAGAGAAACTCTTTCTCTAGAAAAACACCATTACGAGCGACAAACACTTTGCCCTCTTCCCGGTTGTAGAAATAATAACCTTTGGTTTCCCTAGGGTATCCTACAAAGAAGCATTTATCAGACTTGGAAGAAAGCTTATCAGACGTCATACGTTTTACATAAGCCTCACATCCCCAAATCTTAAGAAAAGACAACCCGGGACGCTTCCCAGTCCATATCTCATATGTTGTCCTTTTCACGGATTTAGATGGAACCCTATTAAGTGTGAAAGCGGCAGTTTCTAGAGCGTATCCCCAGAAGGACAATGGAAGATCACTTTGGCTCATCATAGACCTAACCATGTCTAACAAGGTTCGGTTCTTCCGTTCGGATACTCCATTCCATTGGGGCGTTCCTGGCGGAGTCCATTGTGGAACAATTCCACATTGATTTAGATGTTCACCAAATTCATGGCTCAAATATTCACCACCATGATCAGATCGTAGGCGTTTAATAGTCTTGCCCAATTAATTTTGTACTTCATTTTGAAATTCTTTGAACTTTTCAAAGGATTCAGACTTATGCCTCATTAAGTAGATGTAACCATATCTACTAAAGTCGTCGGTAAAAGTTATGAAGTACTGAAAACCACCTCTGGCCGTGCAACTAATTGGTCCACATACATCCGTATGTACAAGTCCCAATAGTTCACTCGCCCTTTCACTATTTCCTGTGAAAGGCGACTTAGTCATTTTGCCAAATAAACAAGATTCACATGTATCAATTGATTCAAAATCAAAAGAACTTAGAAGACCATCTGTATGGAGTTTCTTTATGCGCTTCTCATTTATATGACCTAAACGACAATGCCAAGTATACGTGGGATTCAAATCATTAGGCTTGAGCCTTTTCGCATCAATGTTATAAATAGGCTAATTCTCAAGATCTAAGTAATATAATCCATTCACCAATGGGCAATTACCATAGAGAATATTATTCAAATAAATGGAACAACACTTGTTCCTTATTATGACCTCATAACCATCATCTTCCTCCAAACATTTTGAAGAAATAATGTTTTTTCCTAAGGCGGGAATATAATAACAATTATTTAACTCCAAAACTAATCCTGATGGTAATGAAAGTGGATAAGTTCCGACGGCCAACGCAGCAACCTTTGCACCATTGCCGACGCGAGCATCCACCTCGCCTTTTGCACATTTCCTTGCTTCTTTAAGCCCCTGCAACGATTTGCAAGTATGAATCATCTATCCGGTATCAAATACCCATGAATCATAAGGATATGTAGCAACATTATTAATTTCAATAACATTGATACCTGAATTAGAAGTGTCTCCACCCTTCTTCTTCAGCTCTTCCAGATAAAGCTTGCAATTCCTCTTCCAATGACCGGGTTTCTTGTAGTGAAAACAAGGATCACTACCCGCCGGTTTAGGCTTAGGAGCTGCTGCAGGCTTAGGCTTAGTGCTAGAGATCTGATCTGTAGCCTTAGCCTTAGTCTTGCGCTTTTGTTTCTTGCTATCCTTTTGAACCAAGTTAACTTGACTTGGACCAGACTTTTTTATGCTTGCCTCAGCTGTCTTAAGCATCCCATGCAACTCAGCCAATGTCTTCTCTAAGCTATTCATTTGAAAGTTCAAAATGAAAGGCTCATAGCTTGCAGGAAGCGACTGGAGAATCACATCTGTGGCCAAATCAGGGTATAGAGCAGCACCAAGTTTCTTCAGATTCTCAATGTAACCAATCATCTTGATCACATGAGAACTGACAGAACCGTTTTCAGCTAGCCTGCACGCAAACAAGGACTTTGAGATGTTCTACCTCTCAGACCTTGCTTGGTTCTCAAACATGCCACGAAGTCCCTCAATCATATTGTGGGCATCCGCGTTCTCATATTGCTTCTGGAGCTCAGAGGACATAGTGGCAAGCATGAGACAGCTAACATCAACTGCATCATTGGTATGTTTCTCATACTCTCTTTTCTGAGTGGCAGTAGCATTTTCTGGCAGATCATCAGGATAGGGAAGCTCTAGAACATATTCCTTTTTCTCTTGCTTGAGAACAATTCTCAAGTTGCGATACCAATCAATAAAGTTTGTTCCACTAAGCTTTTCTTTTTCAAGAATTGAAAGTGTTACTAGCGGTTGGTGCCATGATCTACAACAGAAAATATGCAAATATAAGCACTATGTAAATATAAAACTCTTATAAACATTTTAACAAAAGTTCATTATTCCACTATATGCTTGGAATCGTTTTCCCTCAAAACGACATATAGTGGTTTAAGATCCATATTCAACTTAGATCCTAGTGAGATTTGGCATCACCGCTAGAAATCTAGTGACATAGGTAAACAACACTTTGCTAATCACATCTCTATGTGACTCTTGTTTGTTGGGTGGCATCACATGCCCCGGCGCCAACACCATGCCCCAAAGCCCAAAACCGTTTTGATAGCTTTGTTAATTAAACCAATACTATGCATATAAATGTCCGACATTTATCTTAATAATTAAGATAGTTGAGGTACTCTACTTTGGCAGACCTACCATATAACGATCATAATTTTAATAGGTGCAGCTATTGGAAGGGCATATAATTTAATTTTTTCTTGAGGGAACCTATTCTAACATGTTAATCATATCTAATATAAATAACATATGAAAGAATAGAATGATAGGAACATCATCACAGGCAATCATATTGACTGTGAAATAGTATGGCCCCTTTCAATTGGTGATCTCCATCTCCATTATCATCGCCATGTCTCCCGTCCCTTCAACCATCATGCTTGAGGCCTTCATGAACTAACACTTAGCTACTACAACTAATAGCTAGTAATAAATTACATGAGAATATCAAGCATCACAGATCAACACGCAGGCCGTTATACAATAATATGACAGTCTCAACCCAGCTGTAATTAATCATGGCACGCAGGCCATGCAAATCACATATATACATCACATGCATCTTTTGGGCCATACCATTCACAACATTCTCTGCAAAAACAAGTTAGGCGAGAAGCGAATGCTAACATGTGGCCAAAAAGGGTTGTAACAATCTAGGCATGTCTGTACGGCAGCGCCCTGAAACCTCACAGGATTTCACAGATCGTATCTATAAAATCACAATGGAAATCCTATCGGGAAAATCATATTTGCCCGATTTTGAGTCATTCACAATGGCTTAGTTTTCCATTAGGTTTTCATGAGTAGACTGCGGTATATGATTATGATACTATTGGCTCCTCTACTGACGCACGCAGTTAGTCCCGATGGTGATTCCAGCCGGTAGGGACAAGTCACGCGCGCACGGAGAAGGAACACAAATAAATCAATGATGCATGTATTACTATCCGCCCATTACCTTGTGAACCTACCTATCATCATTGATCTAATCAATCCGAACACAAAACATGTAATAGATCTCATCTAGTACATCAACATATCGAGTATATGCACAAGATCTAGATCACAAACTACACAAGGTCGGCTCTGATACCACTGTTGGTGAACGGGTAGGCTACGATAGCATATAAAATTTCTACCGTTCAACCAGAAAAACTTGCAAGAGAGGATCATGGATTGTTACCACTAGACGCGCAGGCGGAGCGGAAGCGAATGTTGGAGCAGCTCGATCCAACGCAGTCGCGCGTCGGTGTAGAGGAAGTAGTCGATCACGTCAATCGTCTCCTTCTAGTCCAGCCGTCGGCACCGCAGCAGCAGCAGCGCCTCCTCGCGGTATCCACACGTACGGGGTTGGAGCACCGTGCGCGGCGTGCTAGCACCGGCAACACGGCTAGGGTTTTGTGGGCGAGAAAGAGGAGCACGACGGCTAGGATTAAGGACTGATGGAATCACCTGCGCCTTAAGCCCCTCCTCCACTTAAATAGACCCTTCTAATGGGCCTCGACTAGTTGGCCCATTAGTGGACTAATTCCTCACACAGATCAATATCCGTATGACCCTCACATACGGATCAAATCCGTATTGTCTCTTGGACATATCTCCAACAGAGCCCGCACGCATCTCTTTGTAATTTAGTAGCCGTGTTGTCTGGCTGGTTCCCCCAATGGACTTGTTCCGATGCGAAGGCATTAGTCTGTTTTAGCTGTAACAATAAGTCAAATCTCCGTTTCTTTTGAGATGCAGGGTGACCAAATCTAAGAGCAAATCATGGAGAAACGAACGGAGTTGATCAGCTCATGGCCTGGACGAGTCGGGAGACAGTGACAGCATCCCCGCAAAACTCCCCTCATTTCTGCCGTAATCTCTGAAACAAAATTTCGCAGTGCTGCATTCCATTTTGCAGAGCGCGCGAGTCAGGCGGTCCGGCCCCAAGACCGACCTGAGCATCCTATTGGGCTAGGCCTCTTTCGGCGAGTTTGTCGTGGTCGGGCCCAATAAGAGATGATATGTAGAGGAGCCCAATATAGAATTCGATTTGGGCTAAAAAATAAAGTTGGATTTGGGCTGCCTCTCCGACTGAGGAGCAGCGAGTCGGCCTATGTATTTAAAGAGAGCCGTCGGGTGCCGGCCTACGTATTTAAAGAGAGCCGCCGGGTGCGTCGTGCGGCACCAGAACCGGAAGTCCCAAACCATCAACGGCGATCTCGGGTGTCTGAGTCTGAGATGGAGTCCAAACCCGCCGGTGACGACCTCAGCTCGCTGGCGGCGGCGTCTTTCCCGCTCCTGGTGTATGAGTACAGTCACGGCGAGCCGCCATCCTACTCCCACATCGCGCTGTTGGTCGCCGACGGATTGTCCTGCACCTACCAAGTCCCCGAGATGAGTGACTACATGTTCATGGATACTCCGAGCGGGTGGGTGCTCATCGATAACGACACGTATATATAATTCCCACTTATATGTGCGGCCATATAGCTTATCCTATGGATGAGATTCACCACTTTTTTCTTGAGATTGCCAAAGCGGGCCCGCTTGCATCCCTCTTTTTTGTTCCTTGGGTCCCAGCGGTCAACGAGATCTTGCCTCGTCCGCGAGATTTTGCCTTGTAACTCGTCCACGAGATTTTCGACCTCCTTTTTTATCGGCTTTTATTTGAAACACGTTTTCTTCCAAATCATTTGTGGCCAACTTGTCCATCACCAAACACTCATCCTCCTTCGCCGCCGACTGCCGCTCCTCTAGATCTGACGGCGCGGAGTCACCCTCGTCGTCTGGAGGCACTCCCGACGTCTTTGCTCCTTCCCGCCTTTGCTCATTCCCGCCGCCACCGCCGCTACAGATGTTCCAGTCGGCGTCGCCTGAGTCTCCTTCAGAGTGCCTGCCGGCCCTCGCCCATCTCCGCCGGAGTCATCTTTGCTTCCCTCGCCACACCTTCCTCCCGCTCAGCCTCCCCTCCCACCCTGAGCCCCAACATCGACAGCTGCGACGAATCCTCCGCACACCTTCCACCAGTACCCATTCGGTGCCCGGCCGGTGATTACTTCCACCTTTGCCCGTCCAATTCCCCTACCAAGCAGTGCTGAGGCTCTTTAGTTTTGCCAAAACGGGCCGCATGTCGGCGGCGGTGGAACTGATGGGTCTCTGTTTATACCTTATTTTTCGGCCCCATCTCAAATCGAAGTCGGCAATGGCACGATCTGTTACCCAATCGGCAGACAGCTCCATTGTGTTTTGCCTGCAGGTTCTCATGAATTTACATGCATGTATCTATCAGGGATCCATTACCCTTTTACTCTACACCCTGCAATTTAACAAGGTACATGATCCATTACCCTTATATGCCTCTAAATATGCAAAAGAATGATTTTGCAGTTTTATAACAGAACTTATTTAGCAGAACACAAATATGCTTCGGTTCCTAGCAAACAAATGCTAACAACAATGTTTGGCTCAGTGCTACGCTTGTACAATTATTTTTGAGATTATCCAGTTCAGCAACTTTATTTCTAAACATCTAATGGCTCATTCGGTACTAAGAAATTCCAATGCAAACAATCATGGAAAAATACGTAGGAGCAAATGCTAACAACAATGTTAAGCATAGATTGTCTAACCTCACGGAGCTTAACCAAGGAGGATCTGGGTGAGGGCTCCTTCGCCTGGAAACTCAGCAGGGATGCTTTTTTCTGTGACGGCGAGCTTGCCATCGCTGCAACCTTGAACCTAGAGTATGAACATTTTAGCTAGATCTAAAAGGACCAGTTCCTCTGCCCCCACTCGATCTAGCAGGAACTTTATCCTCTGCTGCTCGATCTAGCAGGAGAAGTGACTGCAGGAAAGTGAGTGGACTGGCCGTTGGTTAACCGGTGGCCAGAGAGGAAGAAAGAATGGCGACCAGGGGAGGGCGACGAGTGAAGGCTCGTACGAGGCAGGGAAGGGAGGGAACAATAATTGCCGTTTCGTGCCGATATTTTGGAGAGATCTCGTATCACTGACCGGTACCGATACATATCGGGCCAGATTGGGGGTGGGCATGGTTTGACTATGTGGGACCGAACCAATACTTCATCCCGGTCCCTACGGTACTTTTTCGCATATCTCAATAAAAAGTAACAATTCTCAGCCATAGGATAAGCACAGCGGTCAATTATATGTGTGGGATTTTCGTTCTCAGAACGACACGGACTCCTTATAGGAACGCGCAGACAGGTCAGGGAGACGATCGCGCTGCCGGCGATGGAGAAGGAGCTGCAAGTACTGCGAGTGCCTGCTCTCCGGCGCCTTATCGGTGTCGTCCCTGGACTGCCTCGTCCTCATCTACGACCTCAGCGAGTCTGATCTTCTCTTCTAAAAAACTTGACCTGCCGGGGAAGAAGCCACCCCGATGATATTTGCTAAGGAGAAAAAGTCTTCTCATAAAGATTGAGAAAACCTTCGAACTCACTTCCCAACCATACACAGTGACTCAGCTGGTCGCGTGAGTTATGACGCAAGTCTTTAACATGTGCTTTGATTTGAGGAGTACGAGGAGATTTTTTCTACGGTTTGACACCACGAGTCGATCCTCGGGTGGGCGCGCAGGCACTCGGCCGTGCTGCCACCGCCTGATCTGCTCTTCTGTCGCGTCAGAGGCGGCACCGCCTGGTTCAGCCACTCTTACCACCTCGGCCTCACTCTTGCCACACGCCAAGAGGACTATTAGTAGTGGCATGGTTGCCGTCGAGGGGAAATTCTACTTCCTCCACTCGAGGGACGTGGTTGGAGTTCTCAGCTTCGTCGAAGACCCGGAGCCACGCTTCGAGTTGGCGACGTTCCACGCCGCCATGCCGGGTTTCGTCAGCGAGTCGTCGGCGCCGCAGCGAGTCACAGTCAGTCAGTCACAATGACGTACCTCGTGGAGTGCTCTGGCGAGCTCTTCCTCGTCTGCCTCTTCTTCCATGACTGCACGCTCGAGCGCGTCGGGGAGGTCGGCGCCTGCAGGATGGACTTCTCCAAGCGAGAGTGGTGCAGGGTGACGGATATTGGCGACACGGCGTTTCTCCTTGGACACGGGCGCTTCGCGGCCTCGTGCTCTGCTTCGGAGCATGGCCTGAAGAGAGGGTGCGTCTACTTCGCCTTCGACTTCCTCGAGGACAGCAACAATTATCACATCTTTGATCTCAGGGCGGGACGGTACTCGTGAGCTCGCCGGGCCAACCAGGACATGCCGGTTCTCTCAGTCGAACCATTTTGGTTGGTCCCTGTCCGACCGTAAAATTATTTTGGTAGTACATGAGTACATTCCTTCATGCTGCGTGCATGAGTAGTTTTTATTAGTTGTTGTTTTTACCTCTGCAGTCCTGCTCATTATCTCTACAATTTATTAATTTAGATGAATATGTTCACAATATACCATACGTCCATAAAGTTAGAGATTTAATCCAAATCAATTTCATACCTTAAGTATCAAGTACCGAATTGAAAAAATCATAAATCTCTCATCCGAAGATAAAATAAGGCAAACTCAGACTCTATCTCATAGCCCTCAAAAATTTCTACAACTTTTATATTCGAAAGAAATCAAGATTCCGCCTTTTTTATTTTCAAATTTATGATGCAAAAATATTTATTCTGATTCAGACTTCTCTGCGCTGGTCTCTGTACGGGCCCATATCTTCTACCTCCAAAGTTCAAATAATATGATCCGCATATGTTCCGAAAAGGTCTCGACGAGATCCACAACTTTCGTGTTTTAATGTTTCTCATTAGAGCATGTTTTCAAGTCTAAAATTACATCACAATATAGTACTATTTCTATTCTACGTAAATTAATTTTTCCTATCGAATAAAACTTCTAAAAATCTTTAGTCATTGAGTCACAACCTTGATCTTGTATGTTGGACTTTATAGAGATTCAGTAATGTTTTATAGACATTATGAGCTTGTGAGAATCCCTCTTTACATGGTGAATTGAGTTTTATATCGGTACTTCTTATATTTGAGTATTTTTTAATATCATTTCATTTAATTTTACAACATAGCACTTAAATGACACTACATATGAAAATCATTAATATTAGAGATATAAAAAAAATTATAAAAAAATACGGTAAAAAATGATAAAAAATAGTTATTTATGACAAATAAAATGGTACACTAAGAAATACTCCCTCAATTCCTCTTGTAGGAATGCTTGTAAATAGGAATGGAGGGAGTATCAACAATAATTTAAATATAATTTTTCATGTAAAAAATATTAATAATTATATTGTGTAAATAATTTACGTTTAAATTATAAAGAGTATTTTAATTTTTTTAAAACCCGTAGCAACGCACTGGTATTTTGCTAGTTACTACTCCCTCTGTTCATATTTAGATGTCGTTTAGAGTTAGGCACGAGAAATAAGGATAAGTAAAAAAATAGGTGCACTAAAAACGAGAAGGAGGGAGATAAATATAGAGATATAGTGAAGAAAGAGAATATTGTATTAGAAAGAAAAAAAAAGTGCATTGAAAAACGAGAATAACATGTAACTATAGAAAAATTAAAAATCATGACATGTAAATATGAACGAAGGAAGTACATAAATAATCTTGGGATCCACAGGTCCAAAGACATTGCCATTAAAATTGAGTTGTGTGAGTGGGGACATGGATTGTTTAGCAATCCTAGCTTGAGTATAATAAGGGCGACAGGGCGTGATTGTTAAGTTGCATCAGCTTCATCCAGAGTCGCTGCATGCAGTGAATCCACGTTTGGTTGCCTGCACCAAGAGCAGGGCCTGTCATAGTGCGTGCATGAGCGTGGGCGGAGGGCTCCTGCATCAGACCAGAGTGCAAGTCAACTACCAGCCGAACAATTTTTGTTTTCAAATCTCGGTTGAATGGATACGACAACCAAACAAAATACCCTTGCATGTGTTGGACTGGACACCTTGGGCTTGCATCGCCTGTACAAGACAGGTTGCGTCTAGAGAAAAACCAATCATGCCCGAGGTGCCTCTGCACCACACTGGCCCGTCGCGCCGCCGCGGCTCCGAGCCCCACGCGCCGTCACTCGCCGCCCCGACTCCGGGCTCCGACTCAAGCGTTGTCGTCCCGTCTCCGAGCTCTAGCCCCACGCGTCGCCGCACGCTGCCTAGGCGGCCAGAAACCGCACCATCGGATCCTGGCGCCGAAACCCGCGTCGTCCTCGAACCTCGCCGGCGGTGGCCTAACACCGCCTAACTCTAACCCAAAAAATTGATCCAACACTTTTAAATATTGGATAAAAAGAAAAAAAATATTGAAAAAATTAGTCAACCAACAGAAATATTGGATCAACATTTATAAAATGTATAAAATAAAAAAAATCTATAACAAAACGAAATATTAATAGTAACGGGTCGAAATATTGGACTAATAACCAACTGTACCATGCTCATGTCGCCATGTCCTTAATCAGTCATGCTTGGGCTAGCACATGTCCATTGTGCCAGCCCAAGCACGAACTTTGCGGCTTCGGGCTGGCATAGCCCCCGTAGCCTCCGTGTCAGGTCGTGCTTATGTAGGACCAAAATATTGGGTGTCGGATCAACCTATTTAACCAGGCCCAGATGGCCAGCAAGCCTATCAATCGAAGGAGATCCGACGTCGCAAGGGGGGAAGCACTCGACATGGTCGTGCGTGGCCAAGACCTGTTGCCGGTGTTCAGAGTTCAAACTTGAGCGTGGCCATCCCAGGTGGTTCGAGCTCGAGGTCGTGACGGCGATAGCATTATAAATTTATAGTACTATGTTATAATTGGAAAACCTGAGCACTGCACAAATGTTTAACAAAACACCGAACTTCTCTTTCATGAGAATAATCATACTCCACATTTATGATAACTTAGCTCTAAAAATCAATAAAGTAGCAACAAGGCAATCTAATACTCTACGACACTACTCAATCATACCATAAGTATATAGATCCAAACTTGACAGTCCTACTATTATCTCATTACGAACTAATGTGCATAAACGTTACATAATTTTCAGTAAACTCACGTAAGCACAAGCTGACAAATCTCTTTCACATCAGAAGGAGCTTCAATGCATGACAGGAAGCAGCCAAAACGGTTTGCGGGAAAGAACTGGCACATGTTGGGTTGGTCCGGCGACCTCACGCGTGCCTTCCATGAGATCAAAGATGTGACAGTCGTTGTTGTCCCCCATTAAGTCGTAGGGAAAATACACGCACCCGCTCTTCAGACCATGCTCCTTGGCACAGCATGAGGCTGCAAAGCTTGCAGGACCAAGAATAAACGCTCTATCGCCAATGTCAGTCACCTTGCACCATTCATGCTTGTCGAAATCCATTTTGTAGGCACCAACCTCCTCGGGACGTTCAAAATTGTAGTGAACGTAGAACAGGCAGACCATGAAGAGCTCCTGGAAGGATTCCAGAAGGTAGCACAGGGTGATAATCTTTAGCGCATCGGTTACCATCGTAGGCGCAGGTGCGTCGAAGTTAGCAATCTCCAGACGTGGCTCTGGATCATGAGATAGGCTGAGAACTCCGAGCACGTCTCTCCCTGGCGCATTGACCAAGTAAAACTTCCCATGTACAGCCGCCATGGCAGTGAACGGTATCTTGGTTGGGGGCGAAGAACGTCCTTTGGGTACTGCGTACATGCCTATGTCGTAAGATAGGCTAAACCATGCATTGCCTCCTCTGACCTGACAGAACAGCAGCTTCGTTTGCGTGAGGTCGTAGACGAGGACAAGGCAATCAGGAACAGTGATGGCGTCGGAGATCAGGCACCGGCAATGCTCCGGCAGCGCCTTGTCCATTGCGGGCAGTGCAATCATCTCCCCTGTCTGCGGGTTCCATAGGGAGCTCTGCAATGTGGCGGGGTCCACTGTCAGTACCAGGCCGCTGGGAGTCTCCAGGCATCTGTAGTTCCTCAGCTCGGGGATTTGAAGAGTGCGCGTGGATCCGTCAGCGACTGAGAACACCATCTGGGAATTGTCCGGCTGATCGCCATGATCGTATACCAGCAACGGGAAAGAAGACGCCGCCGCAGCCAACGAGCCGAGATCCTCAGTTGATTTCGACTCCATCTCGCACGAAACCGAGGAACAACACAGAACGAGGAGATTGCAAAATCTTACACCTGATGACCTCGTCGGAGGCTCTTTAAATTGAGGAGCCTCTCAGTCTGTCCCGATTCGACACGGAGTCGAGGAGGAAGCCCGAACCGAATCGAAATAGAGCTTATTATTCCAACGGGCAGCTAGGAAGGAACCCGAAGATGAGTCAAAAAAAATGTGTCATATATACTGAGCGTCCGTTCGTCGCCGTCAACGTACGGGCTCGTTCGGGAGGGCCGGTGGCCGCGGCACAAGATTACGGCGTCCTCTGTTTTCTTTTTTCCTCTCTCCAAATTTCTGCGTTTTTGTTTTCGATGCGAAGATATTATGTTGGGAATTATTAGCTTTTCAATAACCATGACACTTTTCGTCAGATAAAAGCCCATCAAAAGGGTTAATATGGGTTAGTTTTATTTCTTTTTTTTTCAGGAAAAGATGGTTAAGTTTCAGCTGGATGTACGGGATGCTTCGAACAACAACGTACTAGAGTATGACATTTACTTTGTCAAAAAAAAACAAAGTATGTCATTTACAAAATACTAACAAGTTTTACACAATAGCAGAGTATAACTAAGTAATTTAGCTTGTATTGCAACTCAATTTGTTTAAACTCAATTTATGTAAAGTAAACCTGCTCAATTTACTCAATGCACGCAAACGAAGGCAACCTTTCACGTATTATATATACTTAAAAAATGTTCATAAATGTTTATATTGATAGTGAGAAGCACGTAGTGACTTTGTTAATCTTAAAAATCAAATCCTCAGTCTTTTAGAGACGTTCATAGGGCTATGGAGTGCGTGCATGTGTCTTTTGAGGGCGAGTACTCGTATATGTAAATGTCCGCGTTTATACTATGTTTAACAAAAAATAAAAGTTATCCTCTATAACATTAAGAACTTTCCATTTGATTGATAAAATGCACAATGATAAATGGAGGAACAACAGTTATTAGAGCTAAAGCAGGATGAGAACTATTACAATGCACCAAAAAAGATGTCTATCATTCATTTCTTTCATCGGATGATTTAGATTCTTATGTACTATAGTACCATGGATATTATGTAGCTAATATATAAACAATAGATAAAGAAAATTGCAACTGACAACTTGCATAGCTCCTCGTTTGGTGTTGTAAGGAATAATAATGGCCATAAACAAAAAGAAATTGCTAGAGTCAAATTTTAATCGGCGATGGATCAATCACCCAACAAAACAGGAATAATTATACATACATCACCATTATACATCTGTGAACTTGTAGAGACGGAAAGACTCTTCCATTATCTAATTAAGAAGCTACAAATATGCCGATTCCACAACTTTAACATAAGTTCTTGAGACATCTTCAACACGTTGTTTGATATCGTTATGGATGCAATCGTAAAAATATATACAACAATAATTTTATGATAGGAATATAACATTTTCTCTTTTTAGTAGAACTATTGTAAACCAAGGGGTGACCTTAACGAATTTTATCCATGCAAAAGCAGTTACATCCAAAAATTTGTGAAACAATAGGGGGGAGGGGGGGGGGAGGACGAGGGGTTTTGCTAATTAGCGGTCGACCTGTTTTTAGACTGTTTTCTGGACATGTCCATTTCTAAAAATGTTGAGAAATAAAAAAGAAGATGGGACTCTAAGAGTGTAAATGTCAACATATTGTTTTCATGGTCGACCACCAACGAGTCTTCCCCGTCGCGAAGACGGAAAAAAAATCTCGGCCGCCTCTCCTCCCTAACTTGCTCCTAAATGCGCAAAAGGGTCTGTAGCCTAGTGGTTATAAGAGCCACGTTCTGGATTCGACTCCCCGTGAGAGCGAATTTACTAAGATTTAACGGTATTATACTTTCAGTGGTTGGCGACGCTCCCGTCGACAGCGAGACGCCAATGGTGACTTCGTCAATCTCGAGAATTTGCCGGCTCAGTCTTTGAAGATGCTCATAGGGATAGGATTTGCATACGTGTGTTCATAGGGGTGAGTGTGTGTGCGTTATGAGTGTCTGAGTTGTACTGTGTAATCTCAAAAAAAAAACTTACTCCTAAATGCAGTCCTGCATTTTACTGCAATTTGCAGCATCGGTTGGAAGAGCCCCGGGCGTAATATGAAAAATTCCCACTAGTAGCCGAACCTTGTTTTACCACATCTTTTTTTTAAAAAACTTTTATCACATGTCTTGTCGCTCCCATAGTGCTGGCATTTTGGCCTAGTGCTGACATGTCTCGCCATCCGCTTTTTGGCCATCGGAACCAATGTGTCGCTGTCGCTCTTCTTTTGTGGGCCGAGCCATGTGATCTGCTATAACAGCACGTCAGCCTAGTCTGTGCTAAAAAAAAAAGCACGTCAGCCTACGGCTCGGGAATTCGAACACAGAGCAGGGGATCCATGTTAGAAATATCAGAAGTGTTTAAAGGTGTTGTAACCGAGTCCACCGCGGAGTCCGCGTCGTGGGCATCATAGGCGTAGGTGACCGCGTCTAGCGCGAGTGCGTGCGTCTGCCGTTGCGTTGAATTTGTTCTGATCCGAGAGAACTGGATCACGTTGTAATCCGTTGTGCCTATATAATGCAATGCGATCCAATTGGATCCACGCAGTTGCCAAACACAAACTCTTACATGGTAACCAGAGCTTAGATCCATTCATCCATCATGTCCACCATCTCCGGCAACGGCGCATCATCAACCTCCTCCCCCAGCCATGCCGCACCATCATTCAACAGCGTGATCAGCGTCAAGCTCAATGGGGAGAACTACCTGTTGTGGACTACACAACTCCTCCCCTACCTCCGGTGCCAGCGCCTCATCGGCTACATCGATGGCACCATCGCATAGCCCAACGCCACCATCACTCAAGATGGGGCTAACGGCGCCGCACCACGCATTGCGGTGAACCCAGAGTACAACCACTGGTACCAACAGGACCAGCTAGTGCTCACGATGATCCTTTCCTCACTCACCGAGGAAGTCCTCGGGCAAACTGTCGGATTCTCTACTGCTCGGGGCGTCTGGCGGCATCTTGAGAAGATGTACGCCTCTGCCTCCAAGGCCCGGATCATGCAGATCCGTATGCAGCTGGCCACGATCCAGAAGGGCGACCTCAGCATCGCCGCCTACTACAGCAAGGTGAAGAGGCTCACCGACGTCCTCGCCTCCGTTGGTAAAAGGCTTGAAGATGAAGAGCAGATCGCATACATGCTGCGGCCTCGGTCCAGAGTACGATCTGCTGGTGACAAGCATCACCACGCACGCCGACAACATCACGTCAGGTGATCTCTACGGTCACATGCTCGCATTTGAAATGCGTCAAGAGCTCAACGGCGCCACATATCAGGTACCTGCAGCTAACATTGCAAACAGAGTACAGGGTCGTAATAGCGGACAGAGAGGCGGTCGTGGCATCGGCGTCCACGGAAATCGTGGTCGTCCTGGTGGAAGGAACCCTGGTGGTGATCGTGGCGGCGGTGGTGGCCAGTCCAGCTCCCAAGGCGGTCAGCTATGTCAAGTATGCGAGAAGCCAGGCCATACTGCACTGCGCTGCTGGTATCGGTTTGATCACTCATACCAGGTTGATGACTCCAAAGTTGCAGCAGCCGTAGTCACCAACAGCTACACAGTTGACAGCATCTGGTATGTTGACACTGGAGCCACTGACCACCTCACCAGCGATCTGGAGCGGATGACCCTGCAGGACCGCTACAACGGCAACGATCAAGTCCAAGCCGCAAATGGAAAAGGTATGTCTATTGCTCATGTAGGAAATTCAGTTATTACCGCTTCTGCTAGACCTCTATTGCTTCTGCTAGACCTCTATTTCTGAAAAATGTCTTACACGTACCTGAGATAAATAGACACCTTCTATCCATTCATAGACTTGTATCTGATAATCATGCCTTTGCTGAATTTCATCCAAACTTCTTCCTTGTCAAGGACCAAGCCACCAGGAACACTCTTCTCAGAGGAAGGTGTAAAGATGGCTCTACTACCTCCCAAATAATTCAACCAGACAAGCTCTTTCATCTGCCACTGTCTCACGTCAGCTATGGCATCAGAGACTTGGACACCCAGCTCCTTCAGTAGTACATCGAGTTCTCAAGAATAATAGTCTTGCTGTAGCATCAGATAGTTCTACCTCTGTTTGTAATGCTTGTCAGCAGGGAAAAAGTCATCAATTACCCTTTAGTTTTTCATCTCATGTTGCTTCTAGTCCCTTAGAATTAGTCCACACTGATGTATGGGGACCAACTCGTGTTTTTGTTAATGGATTCAAATATTACTTGAGTTTTGTTGATGACTATAGTCGCTTCACATGGATATATTTTTTAAGGAACAAATCTGAAGTTGAACATGTATTTCTGCAATTCCAAACCCATGTTGAACAATTGCTAAATAAAAAGATCTTGCATGTCCAGTCTGATTGGGGAGGAGAGTATCATCGCCTACATAAATATTTCAAACACATTGGCATTGAGCACCACATTTCCTGTCCTCACACTCATCAGCAAAATGGGTTGGTAGAGCGTAAGCATAGACATACTGTTGAAACTGACATTACCTTGCTTGCTCAATCCCAAATGCCTGTAAGATTCTGGGATGAGGCTTTCCATTCAGCATGCTTCCTGATAAATAGAATGCCTAACAGGATCATTAACAATGACACACCCCTATACAGACTCACTAGAACCAAGCCAGACTATAATTCTCTAAAGGTGTTTGGGTGCGCGTGTTGGCCAAACATAAGAGCCTACAATTCCAGAAAACTAGAATTCAAGACAAAACAATGTGTCTTTGTCGGTTATAGCTCTAGTCATAAAGGGTACAAATGTCTGGACAAACAAACATGAAGAATATATATCTCTAGGAATGTAAGATTTGATGAGAGTTGTTTTCCCTTCTCAACTGACTCAACATCATCTCCCATTACTAAACAACACTCAAATCAGTCTATCATTCTACCCTCAGTTCAGTACACTGAACACTACCTAACTGCAACTTTTCCGACAACAGACAGTTCTGCTCCCAGTAATGTAGCAGCAGCTGAATTTTCAACTGACAATGGACATATTACTCCTAACGCTAACCTTGATCACCCAAGTAGTGTCCTTCCAGTGACTACAGGTGCTGCAGGAGAAGAGGAACAAATTAATGATCAAGAAGAAGAAGCCCCTGTTCCTGCAGATGTTCCACCGGACACTGAATCTGAACATATGATCAAACAAGCTGCAGAAAGCCACAGAATACAGACAAGACTGAAGAATAATATCAGATAACCCAAAGTATACAATGATGGCACAATCCAATACTCTACCAAGGGTCAATGTCTGACAGTCAACACAAGTCCCAAGCAAATCACAGAACGAAAGACTCATGAAGAAGCCATGCAGCATGCAGACTGGAAGCAGGCAATAAATGAAGAATATGCAACACTGATCAGAAGTAGAACCTGGACTCTAGTGCCTCTTAAGAAGGGTATCAACCTCATTGATAGCAAATGGGTATTCAAACTCAAAAAGAAAGCAGATGGATCAATTGATAGATTTAAAGCCAGACTGGTTACAAAGGGATTCAAACAAAGATTTGGAATAGATTATCTAGATACATATAGCCCAGTGGTGAAGCCAACCACAGTAAGAATCATCTTGTCACTTGCAGTTTCAAAAGGTTGGTCAATACATCAAATTGACATACAAAATGCCTTTTTGCATGGAGTGCTAGAAGAAGAGGTCTACATGAGTCAACCTCCAGGTTACAAGATCTAGCAGTACCCACTAATTACATTTGCAAGTTGAACAAAGCCCTATATGGACTAAAACAAGCTCCTCGTGCCTGGCACTCAAGACTGACCAACAAACTTCAGAACCTAGGTTTCATACCTTCTTCAGCAGATGCATCCCTATTCATTTTCAATAAGGATGGACTGACTATTTACATGCTCATATATGTGGATGACATTATAATAGTCAGCTCCTCTCACACTGCAACTCAAAAGTTAATCAAGCAGCTCACTGAAGAATTTGCTGTCAAGAATTTAGGTTCACTTGACTATTTTCTGGGTATTGAGGTAAAACATGGAAGGGGAGGAATTCTATTGTCTCAGAAAAGATATGCACAAGAACTATTGCATAAGGCAATCATGCACAATTGCAAGTCTATTTCAACTCCAATGGCTGCAAGTGAGAGACTGTCAAGGTGTCATGGAACTACTCTTACACATGATGATCAATTTCAGTACAGAAGCATAGTTGGTGGTTTACAATACTTGACAATCACAAGACCAGATATCCCCTTTGCAGTCAATAAAGTGTGTCGGTTCATGCAGTCTCCAACTGATAGTCACTGGACAGCAGTAAAGAGAATACTTCGATACATTAAGGGCACCATTGATCAAGGTCTTAGAATTCATAAAAGCAACTCAGTAAACATCCATGCCTTCTCAGATGCTGACTGGGCAGGATGCCCTGATGATCGTAGATCAACAAATGGGTTTGCTGTGTTTCTAGGCTCCAATCTGATGTCATGGTCATCACGCAAGCAACCAACAGTATCCAGGTCGAGCACCGAAGCTGAATACAAGGCCATAGCCAATATGACTGCAGAACTTATATGGGTTCAGTCATTGTTAAAGGAGCTCAACATATTTCTAGCAAGACCTCCAACGCTTTGGTGCGATAACCTTGGAGCTACATATCTAACATCCAACCCAATGTTTCACGCAAGGACTAAGCACATTGAGGTTGATTTCCACTTTGTGCGAGAACAGGTCACATGAAAAGCCTTGGAGGTACGGTTCATATACTCGAAGGATCTACTTGCAAATGTATTTACAAAGCCACTGGCGAGAGCAATGTTCAATGTTAACTGTCGCAATCTAAACATGAGGAGGCCATGTTACGATTGAGGGGGACTGTTAGAAATATCAGAAGTGTTCAACGGTGTTGTAACCTAGTCCGCAGCGGAGTCCGCGTCGTGGGCATCATAGGCGTAGGTGACCGCGTCTAGCGCGAGTGCGTGTGCCTGCCGTTGCGTTGAGTTTGTTCTGATCCGAGAGAGCTGGACCACGTTGTAATCCGCTGTGCCTATATAATGCAATGGGATCTAATTGGATCAGCGCAGTTGCCAAACACAAACTCTTACAATCCAAACTCACCAATTCAAGCACTTGCTTGATTGTGTAAAAGAAACTAAAAACACCTACTACAAATAGTTCTCCTCCTCGTGCCCCGTTCGTGCGATGCCGCACCAGCTTTCTCCCCATCAATCCCCTGCTGGCGATCACCATCGAACTGAACATGAACTTCATCCGTCGAAATCAACATCAAAGACGGGAGAAATCATACTACAGGTCTTTCGTCGTCTTCATGCACATCGAGCGGCTCATCGGCGACGCGTCCAAGAAATCGTACCCTGCTCTGCCCTATGTACTTGAACGGCAACTATCGGCGAATTTTGTATTCAGTTTGCATCATTATACAAGTTTGTATTACAAATACTGCATAATTTTTGTATTCCTAATTAAGGATTGCACGTGTACATGGGAACCACATAACGCCTCTGTGCATGTTGAGGTTTATCAGCACAAAGTCAGAGAAACATGACTGCATATATTCACTTGATTCAATTTGTAAATCCCTTGCATCATCTTCACACCACTTTGACAACTCTTGAACTGGCGTGCTTGGTACTATTAGCTAGTTGTTGTGCGCAATTCCCAGAACTAACAGGGAGTATTTCTCACAGAATGAAATGACAATGGTTTCTTGTTCTGATTTATGCTCATTCACTGACGGCTTCGTCTTTGTTCGATTGGCGCTGGCCTCGTGTTGAGCACTGCAGCTGCAAACCTTGTTTCACAGCAGCTCAGTGCCGGCGGCGATGTCCGCGCGCGGTCCACCAGTCGAGAAATGCACTTCGGCGTCCAGGCACTAGTACGTACGTGTCCCGGAACATCGCCTCTTAGACCGGCCGGCCGCAACAGGTCCACGGCGCAGTACAGGACAGCCACCACCCGTCGCGTGCAGCGGCGGCACTCGATTCCCACCAACCCCACGCCGGGGAGGAACGGTGTGCACACTGTGGCCCGCGTCACGACCATGGTCGACTCGATCTATCCGATTCGCGCCTAGATTACATGGTGTTGTATGTGCCTGGCCGCGACGGGCTCAAGCGGCGGCGAACTGGCGAAGCGATCCGCGACTGGGTTTGACAGCTGGCACGTAACAGAATTCGACGGCTGGCCAGGCACGTAACCACCTCCTTCGGGCTCCGGCCCCGATGCAGCCAGCCGGCCGGCAATAAAACCGCCTCCACCGCCAAACTCAAACTACACCACCTCTCCCCGCCCGCGTTCGCTTCTCCCTTCCAGCCCCCACCCACCCGCTCCTTCCATCGTAAACTTCCAGAGAGCCCTAGCCCGTCGTCCCCACTCGTAGCAGAGCCATGCCGCCGCGCAGAGCTCCCGAGCCCAACCCGGGGAGCGCCTACTACGTCATGTGCAAGGTCTGCTCCGACAACCGCCGTTACAACCTCGTCGACATCTTCGATCACTGGGCATGGTGCCCGGGTGCTCCCGAGGACGAGGCGGAGGCGGCGGCGGCTGCGGAGAGAGCGGCGGCGATGGAGCTCGAGGCGCTTGCCGCGCGTGAGGCGGCGGCGGCCGCGCTGGCCCGGAGAGAGGAGCGCGAGGCGGAGAGGGCGAAGAAGGAGCGCGCCATGAAGGCGCTTCGGCAGATCGCCGAGCTCCAGAGATACCAGCGCGTCGAGGAGGTGAAGGCCGCGCGCATGGCGTCCTCCTCGTCTTCCTCGCGTTCGCCGTCGACTACTGCACCACCATCGTCTTCCTCGCGTTCGCCGTCGACTACTGCACCACCACCGTCTTCCTCGACGACCGCGACTCTGCCCTCGCCTTGAAGCTCGATCGTCCCGGCGTCGTCCTGCGAGACCGTCGGCGCACAGCGCCACCGCCTGACGCGCTCGCAGGTGCACTGTCCATAATTTTGTCACCTGAGAAATCCTCTCCCAACGTCGTTCTAAGAGATCGTCGGCGCACAGCGCCACCGCAGAAATGTGAATTTGTGATCGGACAAGAATGATTCGTGATTGTAATTAGAGTCCCTACTACTAGTTACTTTTGTTTTTTTTTTCAGAATTTTGAACATCGTAGTCTTATTTGATGAGGTTTCGTTAATTCAGAATATTGTTTCATCGACCTATATGGCTTCGCTTGTGCTCGGCCAAAATTGTCATCCATTTTTGTGCATCAGCTCGCCGATGTTGCGTACGAGTGCCGCCGCTCCTGGCCGCCATGGCCATCGAGCTCAGACAGGCGATGTATTGCATTTTTTTTTGTCTGTTACCAACCATCCGCCTCTTGCCACGCGTGTGTCCACCGTTCCTCTGTAAATTGGGCGCCGACAGGTGGGGCCCACGTCTCGCCCTCCGCACGCTCACGCTCGGCCATCCCATCTGCCCTCGTCAAACCCAAACCCTAGCCGCAAGCCGCAGGCAGCTTCAGCTCCGCCGCCTCCCCTCTCCTGCACCAGTGGCGCCACCGCGCTGCCACGACTTCCCCCATTGGACACCGCCACATCTCATCGCGGCCGGATCCCATTGATGAACGTTGAGGCCACAGCGGGCGAACATTTCCACGGGCGAAAATTTCCAGGTTGCGCGCCGCCTGCTCATAATGCTGCAATGGACGGGCGGCTCCAGGAGGAAAGTGTACACCGTGAGTATCCAAATCCCCGCCTTGATCGCCTTTGGGTTGGGCTCCTCTGCACTGAATTCTGGCATTTAACTGCATTCAACAACGCTGCTTCACAGTCATTAGAACTTAAACAGTAGAATACTACTGGCGTATGGCTGTATTAACATGTTGTAACGTGGTTCTAACATTTGCTAACCTTTTGATGGCATTGCGCTCTGCTTGTTCGGCCCTGTAATGAGCAGTATAGGAAATCAATACTGAGCAGGTAATTCACTGATCTCAGATTGTGTATAATGTTTATGTTGTGGTGTTTTTCATTTGTCTTGAGCTGATGGAACTGACTGCTCCATCTGTGATCTAATCAAATGTTTGGCAGACAAAGACAGTACTTTGATAAAAAGAAGCTGCAACAGCAGCAGAACCAGAATGATGTAGCAGGAGGTCAAGCTTCCCATGATAAGGAGCCTCGATCACTTGATGTTATAAACAATCTGGCAACTCCAAGTAGTCATAATATTGAACCTGCAAGTCAGTTTCCTATATGCTTTGATTTTTGATGTCTCAGTGGGCAACTTTATTTCTGCGGTTAATAATTTCGTCCTCCCAGCATAATCTCCTTAATTTCCCACAATGTAGAAAAATGAACAATAGTTTATTCCTGTATCCGCGGATGAAAATTGTTGGACTGTTCATTGGGTTACTTTTAGAGTAAAATCTACACTGGATATGATTAGACAGACATTGGATTTTGCAATGCACTTCATGTGAATAATTTCATTTTGCACCAAATCTTACGACATTAATGTTGCATGTTTAATCTGAACTTGACTCTATGTCCTACTCCTACCCTTAACCTCTTGAATTTTCTCAGTATGGTTGCTTTATTATAATTTCAGATGCAGCAGGTGCTATTCCACAATTGGATTTCACTCTTTCAGATGCTTCCCCTAAAGAGGTGCTAAAGGATATCACTTCTTTGTGCAATAGCAACATGAATGAAACAGGTGATCTTTCTATACATTAGTAAAGGAAACTCATTAGGATTATGCTGTTAATTTCTGAGTCTGAGATCTGTGATGCGCCTTTTTGTTACAGTGAAGTTTATGAGAATTAATTTTGCTTCTCTTATTCTGCAGGCTCTCATCCAAGGTCAGTATCTCCAGAATCTGATAAGACTGTGCCTGTATCTGTCTTGTTTTACAAAATGTGAACCTCTGTGCCTGGGCAGATTGTCATCATCCTTCGGTCATCAAGATATTGTAGCAGCTGTCAACTCTCATGAACCATCTCTTGGTTGTAAAATATCTCCATCCATAAACTATAGCACCAGGCAGCAAAATCAAAATCTGGGACTTGAAAGTGGTGATATATCCCTCACTATCACTAATCATTTCTAATTTGCCCACATTTATTGAGTTATTTTCAAGTCAAAGTCAAACTTTCTGAAAAAGGATAACAGTCAATATAATGATCTAAATTTCAACTGAAGGTGAAAGGTGCAGTTACGATATACACAGTTGTGTAATTGTGAAATTGATGTCAATCATAGATATAAATTGTATCAATAATAAATTGTAGAGCTGAAACTTGATGAATACACTCAAGCATATAAGTATGAGAAACATAGGTTTGAATACGATTTGACAGATCTGTCCTTGCAGAAATTTCACTTATTGATTTGGCCGGTGATGAGGGGTCAAAGAATAAGTCTGCTGTCCGACCTGCTCATGAAGTTCATATTTCATTTTCTGTTAAAGGTGCATGTTTCAAGAGAATTGAGTGCATAATCAGTACTCGATTAGTTTTTTTTATTTCATATAATATGTTAATAATTTTTAATTGTTTATAGTTGGAACCTGTTTTGCATAAGTTGGTGAATTAAGCAGTTTGACTGTGCTAACTGGAAGAAATACTATGCAATCTCACAGTCCTCTTACACTGTTATTATGTTTATTTTCCTGATGACCTTGTAGATAAACTGCATCTTTTTTTTAGAATAACAGATAAACTGCATCTTATTTAATCCTTTTTAAAATAATATTGATATTTGTTTCAGTCAGTTTTTTAGTGATGATATAGAGCTTAATAGAGAATATGTTCCATTGTGAATTTTTTGTTATTATTGTCCCTGATTCAACTTATTGATTCCCTTCTGTTTGTCTCTTTTAATTATGTACTACGATGTCCACTAGGCATCCATCTGTCTGTTTCAGGCCTTGGTCATATCAAGATGGAAACACCTCCCCATTCACCTATATGCATCAGAAGGTTGAATTATAAGTCTGATATTTCATCTATAGTTCTGTTTTTTGGGTATTTCTGAAGAGTAGGTTGAGACTTCTGCAAAGATAATATACAGATGTGCAAAACGTGAGACAATCATACCAGTTCATAACTTATTACCAGGGAAGGGCGACCCTGGTGCAGCGGTAGAGTCTTACCGCCTGTGACCGGAAGGTCCAGGGTTCGAGCCCCAGCCTCTGCACATTGCACAATGTGTGGGAAAGGCTGTCCACTGACACCCTTCCCCCAGACCCCGTGCAGTACCAGAGCCGTAGGCTCCGGGGTACGCACTGAAGAAATTATTTTCAAAGGCTTGTTCAGCAACAACCAAACCTTTGTAATTTTGTCCTTGAGACCTAGAGTAACAGTTGGTCTGGAACTCTGGATTCATATACATCATTTCCAGATCTCCTTGTGTGCTCACCTTGGCTATAGCTGAAGCACATCGGAAGAAAAGTTCCAGTCTTTCCTCACATGTGATATGAGTCATGTTTGTAGCTTTTACACAGACTCTATGGCACATCCATATATAAACAATATTTCCATCAAAGTTTTGTGATGCAGGGATTTACCTTTGCCTCCAAAGGCCATGCGGTTCACACATAAAGCAAAACGGTCTATGCCGTTCGATGCCACAAAAGCACTGGTAAGAATTTCGGGTGCCAAGTTCTATGAAATCTGATCGAATGTTTGGTAGAGCCTTTGGTATTTAAGCTGGTTGGCATTTTACAATAAATCTTTTTATCATAGCCGGATGTAATTTATCATTAATCTCTGGTTAGATATCACTTTAGATTTTATTTGTTTTACAACTTGTTTGTGTCTTGTCTTATGGGAGCTGCTAGGTTGCATGAATACAGAAATATGTTTAATGTCCTGAGCGAAGTATGAACCCTGAAAAAATAAGACACGTTTTGAATAGTATCCTTTTTTTTATTAATATATAACTGTATTTAATGAGGACCCTGTTGAGTGCAAATTGTAGATATCCATGTCAAGGACACTTGGTTATGCTTCATGAAGCAAGGTGACTGCACATTGTGTAGTGTAAACTATTTCTCTCTATATCCTACGATGAATAGGCGTATTGAATATGAAACTATTTCCCGATAACTTTATTGTAAAACCAGATGGATTGTTTGACAAATTACAATTTATATAAATGATTTCCTCTCTACTATGCAGTTTCTAGACCAAGTGATGGGTCCAATCCTTTTTCAGTGGGATGCTTGTGAGATGAGTATAGTTTTATATATAAGAAGCCTTTTTCAATTTATATATAGGAAGCCTTTTTCCTACTCCCAGGAGTAGCTACTCCCACATGTATATCTCACAATCTAGAGAGTATCACTACATATATATCCAGTGCAGACTTGTATTCAACATAAAATCTAGATTCCAAATCATGCTTTGTCCACGGATTGCATTTTTATTTTGCCATTATGCTAGATGTTATTTTTTAAAAAATAATGTTATTCTTTTTTGTGAAACATAAATCAGTTTCTTTAGTACCCGTAAGATTTTTTATCTGTTGTTTTGCATACTTTTGCTCCTTGATGAAAACTATAATTTTAGAATTGAAAGAAACTTGTTATTGTTTGTCGGTCTCATGATGTTATTGATGCATCTGAAATTTTTTAACTGTTTCCTTATTTTTGAATTTCTTATGCTAAACTTCTGATGTAATTTTGTTAAATGCAGGAATTGTTTGATTATAGGTCAGCTGAGCCAAAGAACTTTGTTTAACATTGCTGCTCATGGCTTCTCTCTTTCCTTATTTTTAGGGGTAAAATTGCTGATCTCTCATCATATTATATGTTGGAACATTTATGAAGTCTTAAAAGTTAGAAATGGGAACTAAATTTCCTGCCAAAGAAATGTCAAAGAACTAAAGTAAGTTCTGGAATAATATTTCTCCAAATAGCTTCACTATAGTTTCAACATCGTTGTTCAAGGCTACTTTCTATGCTCTAATCTTTCTTTTTTGTTTATATATTTGTTACACAGATTTTGTCCAACCTTTGTCTGTCATTCTCAAGAGGTACTTTGTTCCAATCTCTGGATTGTCTATTGCTGCCTAATGTGGTAAAAACCTAGAGAAGGACTCAGCAGAAACTGTCTTATGTGAATCACTTTTGCACCTTGCTGAAATTTCAGAATTTGAGGATGATGAATTCATTAAAAAACATATGGTATGCCTCCCAAGAAGGATAATCTAGTTTATCTTATATTGTGCTTATTATCTCCCTTTGAAACCTAGCCTTTTCACTTGTTGAATATGGACACAACACTGAAATGTTGCATCTTAGTTAAAAAATCAACAACTTTCTTATTCATCTAAAAGTGTTGTCTTAAATGTCATCAGTTAAAAAACAGAGGGAGTGCAGAACACTTAAGTAACATGAATTAATTAAGGTGTTGTACTTTGTCATGGATAACTGGATATGATAGTAATGGGCTAAACCTTGTTGAGTAAATTCCTGCACATTGTATCTTCAGTTAGCATTCAGTATGCACTTAGCAGTTATTTCCAATTTTGCTTAGCTGTTTTTGTTCAGTTTGTTTGGATTGAGCACTAGGTACTTATCTAGTTAGTTATGCCCATGATCAGGCTTGGTCCTCACAGGAGATTAGTTTGTATGTTGGCTACATATAGTTGCCAACATACAGAAGAAAAGCTGCTGCTCCTGCAGCACCAATACCCATACATGTGTTCTTGTTTCCCACAAACCTGAGCATTGCATGGACTGCATACAGATCATTCTGCACCCACAAATCCAGTCTTTCGTCGTAGCTGATGGGGTTAATTCTAGTCCGGCAGTTGACATCTGGCATATGGGCGGACCTTTGTGGAGGCGAAGCTGGGCTCCGCACCTCCACCCCCACTCACCCACCCTGCCCGATGCAAAATTTGCATGTAACCGGCTAACTAGACTAGTATTTAGAGTTTAGATGAGTCCATTTACCAGTTGGCTCACATGGCCAGTGGCCCAACATACAGAAGAAAAGCTGCTGCTCCTGCAGCACCAATACCCATACATGTGTTCTTGTTTCCCACAAACCTGAGCATTGCATGGACTGCATACAGATCATTCTGCACCCACAAATCCAGTCTTTCGTCGTAGCTGATGGGGTTAATTCTAGTCCGGCAGTTGACATCTGGCATATGGGTGGACCTTTGTGGAGGCGAAGCTGGGCTCCGCACCTCCACCCCCACTCACCCACCCTGTCCGATGCAAAATTTGCATGTAACCGGCTAACTAGACTAGTATTTAGAGTTTAGATGAGTCCATTTACCAGTTTGCTCACATGGCCAGTGGCCAAATGAACCAAAGTCACGTGGGTAAGCCCATCTAGCCCCAATGCTGTCCTATAGGCTAAGGCCACCCACGAATTTTCATCCTCGTCTTTGCGTGCTCCACCTCTGATGGCATGTTTCAAAAGGAGGAAATCAGAGTGTTCTTGTAAGGGTGAGGTCATTCTGGACTTGCAAATCCACAGTGTGACATACTTTGGCAAATAATAGGACTCATGATGTCTACCAACATCCAAGTGTGCTAATAAAAATCATGCAGATGATCTGCTTTTTGTTAGAAACTGTGTCCAGTGCTGACAAATTCTTCTTTATTTTTCATTCTTTCATTGAACCTATGCTTTTGTGGTGCTTATTTTAATGCAATAATTGTTGTAGTATCATCACTATGAATTCTCGAATTTGAGAGATGATTATTTGACTGGCACAGTTGTCATTGATAAACTCAATGTATTCCGAACTGACAGAGTTTTCAAAGTATTCTATTTTATTGTGTGTTTATTTTGTTTGTTAATCCCAAATCTGCACATGACAATTCATTTTTCTTGCTGTTAGGAATATCCATTCTTTTCTCTTAAGGTAGTAAGAAGCAGGATTTTACGGGGGCCAATGATGCTCACCTGTTTATTTCATTTACCATTTGCCATGAATATAGTTGCAATAGGATGGAAGCTGCTTCAATTACCAATATGTTTATTTTCTGTGTGTATATATCAATAAGACGAACAACATTTCAGCAGCGCCTAGTGCCACGCGTGACCCGGATGTCAGGGCTGCTAGTGTCCTATCAAGTGTGGACGCAGTCGAGTTGTTAACTAGCAGTGTTAGTGTCTATGTTGAGCGATAGTTTAGGACTTGATGTTATATAACATCTTTTTTTTGTTGTTGCCTGCTTCTAGGATGATTGTGTGCATCTGACTTTGTTAACAATAGTTCGTAGTTGCTGTCAGGAACTAGTTCCTGATTGGGACCGTTGACTGGAAATGACACATCGCTTATTTATTTATCCATATCCAGATGTTGTCTGGAACTCTGAGGTTCTTTGTGTCTGGAGCCAAACATAAATATAATTTCACCACCGCTCCATTCTTTTATCATTTTTCATAGTTCCTCTTCACTGCCAGTGACGCCAGCCTAAACCCATCAGGCATGAATTAAAATCAGTTAACACTAGTGCTTGCGATGTAGAGGGCACATGCCATGATGGGTGCCAAACCTATTTGTAAGAAGAATATAGATGAACTTGATTTTGATTTCTGTAGCCTTTGCTGTGTTTGTGACTAAAGTCAAGACACATTCTTAATTTGTTGCAGTTTATATTGGCAACACACCAGCAAGTTGCAGATGCGAGCCATCCAAGGCACATGCATCATTGGATTTGTGCAATTGAGGCTTTGATGGATGTACTTGGACAGTGGTTCTTGAGAGCAGTTGCTTGTGAGTCTTTTTCCTCTCTGTTTCCTGTTGTATTGCTTGGTGAACCATTTAACTGTAAGATGATTTAGAAACGAGTGCAGAGTGTTTGTTGCCAGTTATGTGCACGCATGAGGAGTTTCTAATATTGTGATTTAGAAGATTCCAACTATGCATTTCCTCTCTGTTTCCTGTTGTATTGCTTTGTGAACCATTTAACTGTAAGATGATTTAGAAATGAGTGCAGAGTGTTTGTTGCCAGTTATGTGCACGCATGAGGAGTTTCTAATATTGTGATTTAGAAGATTCCAACTATGCATTTTCTTGGGGTGAAAAAACAAGCCATCTCATCCCTCTCCCCACTCTCCTATAATGCTGCATTGATCCTCCTTTGCACATGTTGTTAATCAATGAAAAATAAAATTTTCAGTGTTTTCTGATGACAAGGAACTTGGCTTATGCTAGTCTAATATTGTTTGAATGTTGAATTCCTATATTAAGCGTATTTTTGGATTCTAGTGGAGCAAACTAAGTTAGCATTCTGGGTTGGTTATATCTAAACATCATGGCTCTAGAAATTTACCACTGAACTGATCCGGTACACTTATGTACCAGCAAAATATCATCTTTAGAAACCTACCACTCTGTTAATTTTTCGGTGTTGAGTCTGAAATATTGGACCATTTTGCTCCACCTGTCTTCATTCTCCATCCAACTGCACTACACCTGTCCTCTATCTTATTTGGGGCGAATTGGAGTAGAGTAGTTAGATTTGTTGGAGTTTTCTTCTAGCTCTGGTTCCATGTGAACTTGAATCTAATGACCTAGACATGTTGCTTTTTATCTGTGCACATTTGAAAAGCTGCTTTGTGAAAGCATCAAATAGCGCTGATCTTTTTGGATGAGAGGAAATTCTTCACTTCAGTTTTTGCGACGTATGCTGCAAATTGGAGTGGTGCAATGGTCAACTATTTTAATTGAGAGGAAGTTCAGCTTTATATTGGTGAAGCTTGAAATGACACTAGGTATATTTGTTGCTTGGCCATCCCTTTTTCTCAGTGCTGAACTTTCATAGAATCATGCCTGGTTTCCTTATGTATCTGTCATTTGCTCGATTGGACTGGATTCCTACTTTAATCAGATTGGCAAATAAATGATCTAGCAGAGTAAGACATAATGCCTATCTTTTTCCAGTATATGTGGTGTATGATTAAGTACAACAGTAAGCAAGCTAGGTGAACTATTGCCCTGCTTGCATAGATGCCACTGAATAAGTTATCTCTTAAAATGTGCCCATAGCCATAGTTTATGGCCCATGCCAATCTATTCTATAAACTGAATTAGTTATCTCATACAGTTTTCTACTGAAAGTTAAATATCAAGGAAATTTACATGTATTGGTTATTGCTCATGGATTTCTGCTAATCGTACCTATTTATATCACATCATATGTTGTTTCACAGTTTGCAAGCACTGATCTCTGAAGATTTGCGTTTTCTCAACAATCTAACTACATATTGCATCTCTGAGGGTTTATTTTTTGCATAATTAAAATGTGTCATGAACCTTGATACAATAATGGTCCTCGACCCAAGCGGCCGCCGCATCGAAGGACAGGGATATTGATACTAGATCTAACCTGTTCTTGTTTAATCCTTAATGACTTCCTAATTACTTCTTAAATAGACACTTAACCTAAACTGTGCTACAGTAGACGCGCTATAGTATGTCTCATGCTACAGGAATCAGCCGGCCCATAACCCCTAGTTGACTGCCCATGACAAATGTGTACAACAACTGTCAAGTTATCTGTTTTCTTGGAAGGCTCTGACTGATTGACTGACTATATGTCAACAAAGAATCTCATGTTAAAGATATACGTACTTTGCAGTCTGTTGTGTATTCAACTCTTTTTTCTCTGTTTTCTTTATGTGTTGTAAAAGCCTTCAGCTACCTGAGGACCGCCACGGAGAGGAACGGGTGGCCCCACGGCGGCACCAGCATGAGGTCGAGGTGCTCGAGCGCCGGGAAGGAGTTCCCCGGCGGGAGGAACTGGAACGCCAGCGACTGAGTCCCTGCGCAGCGACAGCGTCACCTGCGGCGCGCGCTCTGCTGCGAGGTGGCGGCGGCACGCCAGTGGTGCAGCGACCGCTCGTCGGTGAGGAAACCCAGGACGTGGAGCAACAGCGCCTCAAGGAGGTTGAGGAGGGGCGACCCTGCCGTCTCGCCCGTGGCCGGGTCCGGCACATGTCCTTGCCGTCTCACCGGCCAAGTGGCCCTCTTCGGCGCACGTCCTCAAGCCCCGTGGTCGAGTTGCTCTCAGCAACGTTCAGTTCCTATGAAATATCAAGAACAGACCCGGCGACGCCTATCATATGATTTTTTTCAAAATTATTTTTGTATATAGGAAAATGTATGAACCGAGTCCATGGACCAAGCCTGGTTCGTGGTCCTGATTACATAAACTGAAGGGGTACATGATTTGTGCCACTAAATCTGAGATGAATGACTTAGATTTAAAATACACAAAGGGATACGTAGGCTTTAATCTTGACCGTCAATCGGAATATGTGTGGTCAGGGTGGCTCTCGGCGGTGCCGGACTCGGTAGAGACAAGGACATCATTGGAGGGCCTCATTAGAGTTGTATAGACGATACTATGGCGACCCAAAACTCATAGGAGAGAGGTCTCGGTAGAGACGAGGACATCATTGGAGGGCCTCGATAGAGTTGTATAGACGATACTATGGCGACCCAAAACTCATAGGAGAGAGGTCCCAGACGGAGAGCCAAGGACGAAGCTTACGTAGGGCGTTATCATCGTCAATGGAAGGGAGAACTGACTGATTTCAGAAAGCAACCACGAATGGCTTTAGTAATGTAATCGAGTCCGTGAAAATGACGTCTAACTGTAAAAACAATCTCATGTTAGGTTTTGATAACTCGTAAGATGATCATTTAAGCCGAAGGAGGCGAAGTCTAGGGCGGAATCAATTCGGTCTCAGAAATCTGTTCATTGTTGGACAAGAATGATAAGAACCCTAAGAGTGACATGAACAAGGAGTCCACGCGCTGCATACAACTGCTGCGGACGTGAAAAAAAATGAAGTAGACGACCACATCTTTCTTATTAAGGAGTAAAAATTATGGAAGTAGATTAGAGGTTGCCTTCGTTTGTGTGCATTGAGGAAGTTTACTTACATAAAGAGGGTTTAAATAAATTGATGAGTTGCAATACAAGTTAAATAACTTATTTGTACTTTGCTATTATATAAACCTAGTTAGTGTTTTTGTAAATGGCATACTTTCTTTTTTGACAAAGTAAATGTCGCCCTTTAGTACATTCCACATCTAGTTGAAAACTAACCCATTTTAACTCTTTTGATGGGCTTTATCTGACGAAAGTGTCATGGTTATGGAAAAGCTAATAATGCCCAGTATAATATCATCGGTTCGAAAACAAAAACACAGTAATTTGGAGAGAGGAAAAAGGAAAACAGAGGACGCCCTAATCCTGCGCCGCGGCCGCTGGCCCGGCCCTCTCGAACGAGCCCATCGACGGCGACCGGCCACTCAGTGTATGACACATTTCTTCGCCTCATCTTCGGGTGCCTTCCTAGCTGGCCGTGAGAATAATAAGCTCGATTTCGATTCGGTTCGGGCTTCCTCCTCGACTCCGTGTTGATTCGGGAGCCTCAATTTAAAGAGAGCCCGCCCTTCGACGAGGTCATCAGGTGTAAGATTTTGCAATCTCCTCGTTCTGTGTTGTTCCTTGGTTTCGTGCGAGATGGAGTCGAAATCAACTGAGGATCTCGGCTCGTTGGTTGTGGCGGCGTCTTCTTTCCCGTTGCTGGTATACGATCATGGCGATCAGCCGGACAATTCCCAGATGGTGTTCTCAGTCGCTGACGGATCCACGCGCACTCTTCAAATCCCCGAGCTGAGGAACTACAGATGCCTGGAGACTCCCAGCGGCCTGGTACTGATAGTAGACACGGCCTCTTTGCCGCAGACAGGGGAGAAGATGACACTGCCCGTAATGGACAAGGCGCTGCCGGATCGTTGCCGGTGCCTGCTCTCCGACACCATCACTGCTCCTGATTGCCTTGTCCTCGTCTACGGCTTCAGGCAAATGGAGCTGCTGTTCTGTCAGGTTAGAGGAGGCAATGCATGGTTCAGCCTATCTTATGACATAGGCCTGTACGCAGTACCACCGGGACATTATTTTCCCCCAACCAAGATACCATTCACTGCCATGGCTGCTGTAAATGGAAAGTTTTACTTAGTCAATGCACCAGAGCAGCATGAGCTCGGAGTTCTTAGTCTATCTCATGATCCTGAGCCACGTATGGAGATTGTTAACTTCGACGCACCTGCGCCTACCATCAAAACTGATGTGCCCCAAACTGTCACCGTGAGTTACCTTCTGGAATCCTCCCAGGAGCTCTTTTTGGTCTGCCTTTTCTACCTTGGCTGTAGTTTAGAACGGATCGAGGAAGTTGGTGCCTACAGGATGGATTTCGACACACATCAATGGTGCAAGGTGACCGACATTGGCGATAGAGCGTTTATTCTTGGTCCTGCGAACTTTGCAGCCTCATGCTCTGCCATGGAGCATGGTCTGAAGAGGGGGTGCGTGTACCTTGCCAATGACTTGCTCAGGCACAGCAACGACTTTCACATCTTTGATCTCATGGAAGGCAAGCGTGAGGTCGTTGAACCAACCCAAGATGTTCCAGTTCTTTCCCGCAAACCGTTTTGGCTGGTTCCCGTTCTGCCTTGAAGCTCTTCCGATGTGAAATATTGCCAGCTACTTTAGTGGTTTGAAGTTTACTCTTTACAAAATAATGTTTATGTATTGTACTAGTAAGAGGTAATACGTTAGTATGATTAAGTAGTGGTGAGTTTTTACTTAGACTGTCTGTTGGTATTTTGTCACTTTTCAGAACTAAGTTCTCTTAAATGCTTACCGGCCGGTTTTTGTTGCACACATTAATTCATGTTTACCATTAAGCTATTATCACACTAGTACTATTATACTATCATGCCTTATCGGCATCCGTAATGTGCTTGCCTCTTGGCGTCCGGAGGCAAACCAAAAAAATCTTGACGCCTCCTTCCCTAACCTGCTTGCCAAAAAAGAAAATACAACATATCATTGCGATGTTAGAGCAACTCCAGTAAAAGCATACATCCAAGCCCTTATTCCAAATTTTACATGCTAAATAAAAAAATTTACTCCAGCAGGGTCCTCATATGGACTGCATTTTATATGAGCATGCAAATTACCCCCTCCTGACCCCAAGTTTTGGAACCTTCTATCCCACTCCCAAAGTGGAGCCCACATTATTTTTTTCATTTTTATTTTATTTTCCTTTCTCTTTTTCCTTTCTTCTCTTTCCTTTCTCTCTCCTCCCTCTCGCATCTGACAGATCACCGCCGCCTCCCTCCCACCGCTGTCGTCGAGCGCGCCGCCTGCCCGCCTCGCTCCAACCGCCGCCGGTCGGCGCGTCGCCTCCCTGCCGCCGGCCGCCACCCTACCTCCCCCACGCCTCCTCTGTCCCACGCCTCCTCTCCCGCGCGCTGCCTAGAGCCCCACCACCACCTCGACCTCGCTCCCTCCTGGCCGGCCGCGCCTCCCTCTGGCCATGGCCCTCCCCTCCGGCCTCCCTCCCTCCGCTTCTTCGGCCGCGAATCGCCGCTCACATGGCCGAGCGTGGTCGGTGGGCACGGGCGGCTTCCCTGCAGCGGACGCGGTCGGCGGCCTCGGGGATAGCGGGCGCGGTCGACGGCCTCAGGGGCACCGGTTGGCGGCGGCGGGCACGGGCAGCGTCGGGGGCAGCGGGCACAGGCCTGGGCAACGTCAGTGGCAGCCATGGGCCTGAGCGGCGTCGATGGCAGTGACCGTGGTCGGCGCCGGCGGGCATGGGCACGGGCACGGGCGGTGCTAGCACAGACACGGGCGGCGCTGGCTTCCCCACTGCAGCAAGATCCGGCGAGCCGCTGTGGAAGAAGGGCTAGTGGATGGTCATTTCCAGCTGGGTCCCACCGAAGGGATGTTCTGAGTCAATGACACAGGGGTCCCTCCTGTCAGACAAAAAATAAGGGCCTTGTTTAGCTAGCACTGTTGGAGTTGACAACATTTTTTGCATGCTCAATTATTCATGCCAGCCCTAAAATAAAGAAGTAGGAGCTTGTTTTACGTGCTCCTGTTGAAGATGCTCTTAACATATCGATTGGAAGAAGCCTCGGCATACAATGAAAAAACAATAGCGCTAGTTGTAACATACCAATTGTTTTTTGAGACAACTACGGTAGGCGAAAAGCTTAACATATGTTGAAGCACGAAAACCAAATGTTACACGCAAGATATCTACTTACTTTCTAGATATTTTGAAGCACGAAAAAGCCATATATTGAAGCACGAAAATCAATTGTAACATACCAATTGACGTACTGGCTACTGGTACGTAAAAAACACGAATTACAAATTTAGCATTACACTTCCATACCTCAAAAGATATCTACTTACTTTTTAGATATTTTGAGTTTTTAAATGTTACAATTGTACTATTTTCTAGATTGAGTTTCAAAGTTACAATCATAGTTACATAATGTTGTAGTTATTTGTTTTTATTGTTGTATTATTTAAAAAAAACTCAACCTGTCGGGGAAGAAACCACTCCGACGGCATTTAGTTAAGAAGAAGAGCCTTCTCACGTAGGCCAAGAAAATCCCCGAACCTCCTCTCCAACCATACACAGGGACTCAGCTGGCCGTGTGAGCTATGACACGAGTCTTTATCTATGCTTTGATTTGGGGAGAACGAGAGGATTTTTTTCGGTGAGACACTCACACCAGACGACACTGGACGCAGGCGGGCACAGCAGAAAAATCCCGCGCAGACCACCGCGCGAGCTAGCGCTCAAACACGGGTGGCCACGTAGGGACTCACCTCCGCTAGCCAACCAAGCCACGGCTCGCTTCTCTGTTGCATTATTTTATGATCACATACCAAACTAATCGAGTGCATTAACTATATGGTGATGTGGGGGATATTTTTTTCCTTAACACGGAGGAGTTTGTGTAACGTTGCATAATATAATACTCCTATGTTATCTTTTTTTTGTCGTCAGGACAAATTTTTTAGTGCAAATTTGCACTGATTTAATTGTCCTAATGACAATAAAAGAAGAACGGAGGGAGTAAAACTTAAGGATATGAATTTTTTTTCTCAAATTACATGCAGTGAGTAATATTTGTACCTTTTATTGATGCTGCAAACATTGACTCAATATTGTGCATGTTATTTTACGGTGTTGCCACGGATTGGCGTATCATCTTGTCACCTCCAATCCCTTTCCATGCATGTTTACAGAAACCTTGTGATGGCGGAAAACTAGCTCCATTTTATTAATTCAATCTGATCTGGTGTCTTTAGTATTGTTTCTCATTGCAATTACTTTGAGGTCTCGCAAGAATGATTTCATAAAACTGCATTGTCATCCATCAAGAACCCTTTTTTTGTCACGCCGTCTATATAGCCCAACAATGTGTAAATGTAACAAATCCTGTTGGCTAAGAGTATATCAATCATATGAAACATGCATACCTATACCTTGTAGTTGGTAACCTGACATGCTGCCACATGTCATGTTAAATTTTCATCAAGCCGCGCCAAATACATCTTGCCATGCCGCAATCCAACAATGCATGGCGCCATGAATTATTAGTATTAGAAGAATCGCATACACCACACACATTTCATCTTTTTGTGTTCTTTCTTTGTCGAATATCTTCAGTCGCTAACAAATTATGCATAAATATTTATGCAAAAACGTGTCTTAAATAGTACTACCCCTGACCCAAGATAAAATGTATTTTTGACTTTTGTATCTGGGCATGCACTTGTTCAAGTGCATAGTTAGAGTTTTAGAGATGCTTGTATTTTGAGGTGCTTGTCCGCAAGTTACTCTTCTCGCTTGAAATTCAGATGTTCCTACCCTTTACCTGAAGTCAATTTTTCATTTAACATTTTTTTATATGAATTAACATATTCTTCTCTTTAGAGGGTACTCACCTGTCTCAAACACTAATAGACTGAAAATGTTTATTGGGCTACAGTGCTTAGTCGACCCGGTACGCTGACTAAATTCGTGTTGGGCCATGGGCTGAAGCCGTGGGACATGGCCGTGCCATTCCGTGTTTGGGCTGGACCGTGCCGAGCGGCCCATTCGAATTACGAAAGCAATTCAAACACTTCAACCCGGCTCCCCTCAAAAGAAAAACTAATTAGCCTGGCGGCAGGGAGCTTGCAAGATTTCCTAGTTGATGGTTTGGTCTGTTCTGAACGGGCAGAACCAAGCAGCAGAGCAGAGCACCATAACTTCTGAAGGAAAAAATCTCGTACACTGTCGTAGACTCTCAATGAATATGTTCTGAACTCTGAAAAAGCAGACCCAAGCAGCAGCACGGGCCGGGGTATTGTCAAATTCTGAGGAGAAAATTCGATACAGTCTAGCACATTATTCAAATCCCAATTGAGATATATGATCTGAACTTTGAAGAAGCAGACTCAACCAAGCAGCAGCAGCACACACACACCGTATTACGGTTGTTTCTCATAGTGCACTATTTTGAATATTCGTGTTTACTAGCTAGTACTCGCCAAGAGGCCGATCCATGAAATTCCACCACTCAATCCCAGACCTTCCACACGGCATCCAGTCCAACAGTATGGTTGTGGACAACGCCGCCATTAGATAAAGAAAGAAAATGAGAGGACGCACCAGATCGAAGCTCTAACAGGGGAACGTCGGGGGCATCCATCGCATCTGTGTGGATCCGTGTCACCAATGTCAAGGAGAAGAGAAGACCCTCAAGAAACTAGCGCAAAAATCATTTTGATTTCAATCCAATGTTGTTGTCTCGAATGTAAAATACGAGCAGCACAGCGATATAAAAGAAAACAATAATAAACAAAGAAAGATGCAGCAAGCAGCAAACTACATCGAAACCAAGTTTACTTCTTCCATCAGCCGCAGACAACGATTGAAGTGCTGGCCACTGACGCGACGGAAGAAAATTTGGAGACGAATCAGCAGAGATCACACAACAGGAACTAATTAAATAAGCGGCAGGCAGGCAGCTCCAAGCCTTACGATTTGTCAGAGCTTTCGATTTTAAATAGCATTCAAGCGAATCTCGAACATCGATTCGTCCCTGCATCCGCATCCGCCTGAACTGAACGAGAGGCGGGCATCTCCGTGAGCCTAGAAGCAGGCAGCGAGGACGACTGGGCGATGTGGCGAGCATGAATCGCAAATGCGTGGCATGGGCGATAATTGCGGTGGCCGAGTTCCGCGAGCTCGAATCGGCGGCGAGCTTCTCTGATTTCCCTATCCCACTTACCAAACAACGGATTAAACGTAACCCACCCCTCATTTCCCTATCCCCTACCTCGTTTTCAAGTATCCAAATGCCACCTAGGAGAAGAAAAGGAAAGGACACAGAGGCGGTGGAGCCAAGTATGCTGGCGACACCATCCGCGGTTTTTTTTTTAAATTTTTTATCCTTTTTAAGTAATTATTTAGACTCCAGAGCTAAGGATATATGAACCCACATGAAAAACTGTCAGAAGTCCGAATCAGAGAAGATATTTTTGTATCACATAGTTGGAAATCAAGACGACTGAATCCGGACTTTCAATTAATATCAAAATTGTAGATCATTTTAAGAGCTACGAAACAGAGTCCAAACATAAAACAATCTTCATATGGACTTTGGATGTAGAAGTTATAATTTTTGGACATCGGTGCTTGTGTGAAAGATACAAAATCGATTTGGATTCAAGTCTTAATTGTAAGTTCCACCTCATAACTTAATTCTAGTTTAATTTTCCACCCCATAAGCTAATTTGTTGTGAAAACTCACCCATCCCACACCTCGGTAAAGGTTAAAATAGCCTCCTAATTTGTGTATAGAATGTCAACTAGGCTGAAAATTATCACCGTGGACACATGCATGCTAATGAATTAACTAATTTGTACTGAGCTCGACTTTGTGGTCTAACTTCTCCGAAGTAAGAGCGCACCAAAATGAGTCTATCATTATCGTAGAAGAATTAAAAATAAAAAAATTACACAAGAAATATATATGTCGATGAGTGCAGATCAAACTGTCATGATGGCATGGTGTTATATGTGTGTGCGTGTGCGTGCACATATGATAGACATATGATGGGTAGTTTTCGACCTAGTTGACAAAGCACATGTATCGGGGGTTGTTTCAACCTACACCGTGGTGGAGTGGTTGGGTTTCTACAATAAATAAACTTATGGGGTGAAAAATCAAACTAGGATTGAGATATGAGGTGTATTAAGCCTTGATTCAATATCTAAGGGCAAGGGCAGTGGTTACTACCGAAATAGGTAGTAAGTCGGGGTCATACGTCAGTTGATATTAGTAGTTAAAATCGACTCACAATGTGTATATCGGTACAGTGGCAGAGCTATAGAAAAATGGAGAGAGTGCGCCGTATAAAGAAAATTGTGTGATTGTCAAGTTAACGTGATAAAAATTTAGAGTTTAACACTAAACTTGAAATTTCTTTGAGTGCAGCCGCACCCACTACTCACAACGTAGCTTCACCTCGTAGTAGGAAGAAGCAAATGGACCCATAGGTATTAGGTAATAAATAATTATTGCAACATATAATCAGGAGGTGGAGGAATATCGAGATTGTATATTGATAAAAGAGAATCAATATTTTTTTACTGTTTGAGACCGGCAGTAGTGCTGCCGCCGGCACCAACTACTACTGGTCTTATTTTTTTCTTCATAATGGTTGCTACCAACATCAAGCTCTTACTACACCTTCCTATTTCTACATTGTGGATGCCCTAAGAGCTAAAATCATTTCGAGCAGCTTCTTTAAAATGATCCGGTGCTTTATAATCTGAGAATTTACAACACCCAGTTGCTACAACAGATGCTCTAAAAAGATGTGGTGTTGTAATTTTTTTTACAGATCCTTTAATTTCCCCCTGCTATGCTGTATATTTAGACCACTAGACAAGGTGTTATATCTGATGCTCTATCCCGTGAAACGTTGGCGAGAACGGCCTCCACCCTTCCCGCAAAGCACGTCGTGCCCACCTAGACAGCTGCAGCTCATCGTCTGCTTGTCGAACCGCGCCGCCGTATGCCTCTGCCTGGCTTCCCCTCGCCAAACGAGGCCTGAGTCAGAAACAAGGAAGTGGAAGAAGACGCTCTTGCAGCATCGCGCGTGCCGTTGCTGGCCGAAGCGGCATAGTCGGTGTCATTGCGGAACGATGACACATGGCAGAAGGGGGAGGGGAAGGACTAGAGCGACGGGGACAACACCACTGCTAGCATGGCATCAAAGAAAAAGCCGGCTGCACCGCGGTTGCGTGACGGTGTCGCGGTGGGCTGCTGTTGTTGGGGTGTCAATGTGCTTACTTCTATCATGATGCCCAGGATTCTTGCTGAGCTCAATCACCGACTTGTTGTCCACCAGGAGCTTGATCTTGGGCGCGCAGCGTCCCATGAGCTCTCCGATCAGACGACTCAACCAAACCCCCTGACATGCTGCAGCCGATGCTGCCATGTACTCAGCCTCACACGAAGATAGTGCAACAACTTTCTGCTTTTGCGAGGTCCAAGTTACCAGGCTTGTACCAAGGAAAAACACAATCCCACTTGTACTCTTCCGATCATCAATATCTCCAGCATGATCACTGTCACTGTATCCCACAATCTTGGCCTCACTGGACTGTATTCTCTTGTAGCAACAGCCAAAGTGAATGGTACCTGCGATGTACCTCAGAATCTACTTCACTGCTGCCCAATGCCTTACTGAAGGTGCCTCCATGAACCTGCTAACAATGCCTACGACATGTGCAATATCTGGCCTTGTATTGACAAGATACCTGAGACTTCCAATGACACTTCTATACTTCTTGGCATCAATCAGGGGACTGCCATCATTCTTGCTCAGTTTCAGCCTATTCTCCATGGGAGTATGACAAGGATTGCATCCTGCCATACCTGCTGACTCCAAAATCTTGGGTGCGTAGCTGCTCTGACAAATTGTCAACCCATTGTCTCCCTACTTAACCTCAATGCCCAGGTAGTAGCTCAAGAGTCCGAGAGTGCTCATGCTGAATCTTTCTTTCATCTGCTGTTTGAAGGTGTCAATTACATCACCACTTGGCCCAGTAATGATCAGATCATCTACATAGACACTAACCAACAAATATGACTGCCCTGTTGATCTCTGGTACACAACATGCTCAAGTGGATTCCTCTCAAAGCCTAGATCAACTAGCTCCTTGTGCAGCTTTGCATTCCAGGCGCATGGCGCCTGCTTCAGCCTGTAGAGGGCCTTTCTCAGCTTCATCACTTTGCTAGTGTTCTTGTGATCAATAAAACCCGGTGGCTACTGCACATAGACTTCCTCAGCAAGGTCGCCATTCAGAAAAGCTGACTTCACGTCTATATGGTGGACCTTCCACCCACCATGAGCTGCAAGTGCCAGTAGAACTCGCACTGTTTCTAGTTAAGCTACAGGAGCAAATACTTCTTCATAGTCCACCCCCTGTCGCTGTGCATATACTTTGGCGACGAGGCGAGCTTTATACTTGACAATCCCTCCTGCTGGATTTTTCTTGGCTTTGAAAACCCACTTCAGCCCAATAGCACGATTGCCACGAGGAAGTGCAGACAGTTCCCAAGTGTTGTTCTCACGGATTGCTTTCATCTCCACCTCCATGGCCTGGCGCCAGCATGGCTCTTCCAGAGCTTCTTCAACACTTGATGGTTCCTCTGCTGCAAGTAGACACAACCCACTGTACTCAAAGCCTTCCACCTCCTATGTATTTTCCTCCTGGTTTGCAAGCGTGCGAAACCGGAGTGCGACTCCATCTGAGTCAACAACATCTTCAGAAGGAGGTGTTGCCCACTGCACCCCAGCCGGTGTGACAGGTTCAGCGGCAGGCACAGTTGCTGCTGGTGGAGTCATGGGCGACGGTGGTGATGCAGGTGCTGGCGTCTGCAACATGTCGACACTGTAGTTCGGAACAGTGGCAACCACCGTGGAGTACTCGATGGTGAACGACGATGGTGGTGAAGAGCCTTCAATATTGTCGCCCCACTTCCATGCTCGACCCTCCTCAAAGATGATGTCGCGAGTCACGTGCAGCTTCCTCGCCAGCGGATCGTAGACCCGATAGCCTTTCGTTCCAGGCTCGTAGCCCAAAAACACCATGGGGACCGACCTGTCCGAATGCTTGTTCACTCCCGGTCCAAGCTTTTTGACATGTGCGACGCACCCAAAGGTGCGCATGTGATGAACGCACGACTTCTTCTTGTACCAAGCTTCATAGACTGCGGCCATCAAGAGCCCTGGTGGGCGCACGATTCAGAATGTACACGGCCGTCTTGACAGCTTCTCCCCAAAAGTACGCTGGCATGGACATGCTTTTCAGTAGGCAGCACGCCATCTCCACCACAGTTTGATTGCGGCGCTCAACAATGCCATTTTGCTGTGGAGAGTATGGCGTGGTCGTGTGTTGCTTGATACCGAGCTCGTTGCAGTAGGTGAGGAACTCATGTGAGTTAAATTCCCCACCCCGGTCTGTTCTGACCGCCATGAGCTTGCCGCCGTGTTCATTTTCAGCTGCAGCCTTGACCTTTCTGAAGCACTGAAAGGCCTCGTCCTTTGTCGCCAACAGCTCAAGCCACATGAACCGAGAGTGATCATCAACTATCAACAAAAAATATTGTTTACCTCCCGGTGTAGGTGGTGTGATCTTGCCGCAGAGATCACCATGGAACAGCTCCAGACCACGGTCAGCACGGTACGACGTCGCCTGTGGGAACGGAGTCCTGTGCTGCTTCCCAAGTGCACAGCCATCACAGAACTGCTCGACGCAATCGATCAGCGGGATGCCGTCTGCCATCTTCTTCAGGCCAAGCTCCCGGAGAGACCGGAAGTTGAGGTGACCGTAGCGAGCATGCCATAGCCACGCCGTGTCACTGGTCTTCGACAGCAGGCAGACGGGAACGCCAAGTGTGAGCTGCATCTTGTACAACCGGTTCTTCGCACGGGGCGCCCGGATCAGCAGCATGCGTTCACGGTCGAACACGCACATCTGCCCATCCTCGAGCACGATCTTGCACCCTCCTTCCTCAAGCTGTCCCAGGCTAATTATGTTGTTGTTTAGCTGCGGAATGAAGTAGACTTCAGTCAGCACCTTGTGTTCATGGCGACGGCCTTCGAGAATCACGGAGCCAAGCCCGCAAATATCCACCTTGGATCCATCCCCAAAACAGACAGTGCCATGCACTGACTCGTCGAGGGACGCAAACACAGACCTGCACCCAGTCATATGGTTACTCGCACCTGAATCAAGGTACCAGCCGCCGTCGACGGTGTCTGCCGGGTACACACGTTCTTCATGGAGGAACACGGTTTGTGGCTCGGTGCGCTGGATGTCATACACTGCCGCCAGAAGAAGCGCCGGCTCGTCGGCATCGATCTTGGTCAGATGCGCCTCCTCCTTACGCTCCTTGGGAGGCTTGCGACACTCGGCAGCCCAGTGGCCATACCGGCCGCAGTTCTTGCACTTGCCTCGCTTCTTGAATGATTTCTTCTCTGTTGATCCGCCACCGCCATTACGGCCATCATTGCCATGTGCCGGCTGCTTGTTCTTGCTAGCGCCCTTGTCACCTCCGCCTGATGAAGAGTCACCATGTTGGCGCTGCCACGATCGAGCCTGCCACTCCTCCGTGAGAAGCAACCGCCCGGCCTTGTCCAGGATGTTCTCCATCGGGGTAGCACGATCTTCCGCTGCGCATAGCCGCCCAACCAGCTCTTCCACAGACATGTTTTTCAGATCAAGTAGGGTCTCGATCGAAAGAGCAATCTTGGAGTATTGCGGCGGCACAACGCGGAGGAATTTTTTCACAACTCGGACCTCCTCCATCGGCTCGCTGAGGCTGCGCAGATTGGTGGCGATCCCATTGATGCGCATGGGAAAGTCATCAATCGACTCCCCACTCTTGAACACTCTTGAACGTGAGCAACTCGAACTCCTTCAAAAGCTGCTGTGCATTGGCCTCCTGCACATGCTTGACCCCCATCCTCATAATCTTCACGGCCATCCATGCCTCCATGGCGCTCTTCTTGGTGGCAAGCGTGGAGTGCATCTCGGCCGGACACGCGCGTATCAGGGCCGATAGCGTGAGCCGGTCTTCACGTCGGTCTTTGGTGCCCTCGCTGATGGTGTCTCAGAGGCCCTGCGCCTCCAGATTCACACGCATTACCAGAGCCCAATCATGGTAATTTGTGCGAGTCAACTGCGGGTAGACGATCGATGCCCCGGCCTCTTTCACGATCTGCTCGATGATGATCTCCCGCGGGCGCTGCCGCTGCCGGAGATGGACTTGCCTGAATCTGAGGCGCTGCCGTCGCCAGGCTTGATCGGGATGCGTGGTCATGGAGGCGATCCTGGGGGAGTGCCCTCACCGTCAGACATGGTTGACTGGCGCGCGCCGCCGCCGTACCTGGCTCTGATGTCATGTGTTGGGGCTGAACTCTGCCGCAGGCGAGATAACAACGAACACACACGAATACACGAGGATTGGTGCTGCCAAAAACATTGCAGCCTTTTCAGTTTTACTTCTTGCCTTTTATTATGCAGAGATTACAGACCTAGACGCACTGCATCCGACTAACGCGCCACACCGCGCACTGCGCGGCATGGCGCCTGACTCATTCGCCACGATCCGCACTGGCTGCTCGTGCCCGCCAAGTTCGGCGCCGTGGCATGCAAAGACTCGCCTTGATGCAAACGCAGCGCATCTCAGGCTAACTAAATGCAACATGCATTTGACCAGAAACTAAACATGCTAACGTGACAGGATTAAGTCTAACAGCTGTGGCCGGTTCTGCAAAAGAAGAGGAAGAAGGCACCCGACACCCATGCTATGCAGCTCGACCAGGCGCTTGTAGCCATCGTCTTCGTCTCGCCATGGGCATGTCATGTCATCCCTCCAGGCTACGATTGAGAAGCCGCTTGATGACGGGATGTCGGCTCCACCATGCTGCCCGACCTCCGGAGCAAGCTCGGCACACCATGGCGAGCCTGGCCGCACTGACCCGGTCATTCTCCCGTCATGTCCACCACACCAATGAGGTAGGCCACCCAACTGCCGAGCCACTCCCTTTCACAAGCTTCAAGAGCCGCTTCATGTGCACGAACTGCCTCCTCCCACAACGTGTTTGATGAAATGCTCTAAAGAGATCTGCTACGACACATGTCTTTGAGACTATCCGCACTATGAAACACTATGTGTTCCTCCCGTACGAGGATAGCACGTGGTGCTGCACCGGGTATTGGGAGGCCAACGCCATTGTACCAGACAGTCTCCCGCACGCCATGTTAAGAGGAGGTAGCGGAGGAACGCTACACACCATATAGTGTGGGCCCATGTGCCGGCGCGCGTCCTATCGACGCTGCACCAGAAGAGAAAAGGGGAGGGAGAGGGGTGAGAGGAGGGAGAGCTCACCGCGCCACCGAGGAGCTCAGAGCCTCCAAGCCGCCGCCGCTGGCGAAGCTAGGTAGAGGTGTGCACTGGCACCAGGGTAAGAAAGAAATTCTTCCCTTAATAACATATATCCAGTCAAAAATTAGAGGGAAAATACACATAATTGAAAGGTGGCACCAGGGTATTACCCATGCTAGCTTCGCCACTGACCGCCGCGCCGCGGAGAGCCTCCAAGCCGCTTGGAGAGAGGAGGGGGGGGGGGGGGGGGCAGAGCTCGGGGGGCCTCGCCGCCCGTCACGGGGGAGGAGAAGGAGGGGCCCAACGGCTACGGTGCATGGTGAGGAGGAGGAGGGGCCCGATTGCGATGGCGGCACGTGGGAGAAGAAGGAGAGTAGGGGCCCGGCGATGGTGGCGCGCGGGGGAGAAGGATAGGAGGGGCCCGACAGCGGCGACGTGCGGTGAGGAGGAGGAGGGGCCTGATGGTGACGGCGGCACAGGGGAGGAGGAGGGGCTGAGGTGGCGGTGAGGAGGAGGATGGGCCCGACAGCGATGGTGCAGGGGTAGAGGAGGGGCCTGGCGGAGGTGTTGTCCCACATGGCGGAGGCGGAGATTGGGGCGTGAGTGCGCGTCGTGCTGGGTGGGGGAAGGGAAGAGATAAGGAGAAAGAAAATAAAAGAAAAAATGGAGAGATAAAATGATAGTTGAAAATAGTTGAATAAAATATGAAGTAGTTGGTATAGAGTATGAGATATATAAGATGACAAGTGTGGTAGAAATGAGTTTAGAGTAGAGAATCTTAATAACTAAGATAAAATATATTTTTTAGATGATAGATTTAAAGGACGACGAGTACAAACAATCTGAATCTTTAAATTAAAATTACAAGATCTCTAAAAACTGGATATAAAGTATTAGTTTTAGACTTCGGTGCTTAAGCGCCTTTGGTTCTCTCATGGCGTGCGCGGCGGCGGACAGCTCGAGGATCGAGGATGGGGTTGGTGTTTGAAAAACGAAGCGACCACGCGCGCGTGGCCAACGGCTGTGGTGTTTAGATGTGAACGAGTCGAACCCCACGGGCCCAAATCGTTTGGACCCAAAACGTTAGTACTGAAACCAAACCGACCCAAATCATTTTGGTGGAACAACAAAATCTAACCAGTCCATTTAACTTGCCAGCCCATTTCAACCCACCCAAAGTCAACCCGGAACAGAACCCAAACTTTTGGAACCGGTTTCTTTTTTTTTTTTTTTTTGACAATAAGAGGCAGGTGCTCTGCCATTTCATTAAAGGAGGAGCAAAAGAGTATCAAGATAACAAAAAGAAAAAGGTCTCAAGGAAGAAACATGCAGATTTTGCTGCAAAGTAAAAAAAGATAGAAACTAAAACAGAGAGATATAGTCTTTATAAAATGCTAAGTCGGGAAGGTCCCGAAGTAAGCAGGTAGATCAAGACTGGCTTAGCTTAGTTTCCCGACCTGATGTGCGCCATGTGGTAACCATCAATCTCCTCTTTGGACAATATTGCGACATGGAGTTCATCCCGCTCAACTCCTTGGAAGATTCTTCTATTTCTTTCCTTCTATATATTCCACCATGTGTATAGAATCACTCCACCCAACTTTCTCATGTCTTGGTTTGGCATCTACTCTGTAACCCTTTGAAACCAATCCGATACGATTCTTGTTGCTTCCTCTGGTGTCAGGCATCCTGCAAAAGAGAACCAACTACAAGTATGTGTGAGGGTTTGTCGTGCGTAAGCACAATCAATTAGGAGATGGTAGTTTGTCTCCGCTTCAGTGAGGCACAATGGGCATATGACGTTGTTGTCCCATCCTTTAGATTCTAGATTGTCTGCCGTTAGTGCTTTCTCATGCATTGCAATCCACGCAAACATAACAATCTTTGGCCCCGTTTTTACCTTCCATAGGTGATTTGTTTGGAAAGGTGTCGATGTTTCCGCAAATTACGCTATGTAGGCTGACTTTGCGATGTATTCCCCACTTCCTGTCAACATCCAAACCACTTCATCTTGTTCACTATCTACTAGTTGTATTTGTTCAAGTTGCCTCCATTTGGAACCGGTTTCAACCTAAACCCTAAACCGTTTCAGGGTTGTGGACCTCGCCATGGACGGAGCAGAGGGAACTGACTAGAACAAATTATTTACTCAATGAGCCGCACTAATTTTTGGGCAAGTGTGTTAAGAGACTGATTGATAATCAGGTGATCGCTTGTCATGTCTAGGATTGAGTTAGTTGCAACGAATAGTGGTGCCCTTGTGTTGTTACTAAAGTAAACTTTTCATCTCTTGGCATGTAAACTTGTTACTAAAGTCATATCTGAGCACATTGTGTTGTTGGAACATGAAAGCATCCAGGATGTGCACTTGTGCTATTATCTAGTCTCATAAATCTAACATAGTTTTTGTTAATAAAACTTAAAATATTTGGTGCTATTGTGAGTTTTTATTTTTTCAAGTACTATATGCATGTTTGGATGATGCATTTAATATTGGAGCAAAGTAATGCAATATGTTCTCATTTTTCCCCAAATTCGTCCTATGACTAATGGATATTTATTGTCCTGTAATTTTGTAATTTGCATATGACGAGAAGATACTTTTTAAGATAATATGTATATTTCCTTGAGAAAGTATAATAACAAAACAAAATATTTCAAAAATATATTCCGTGCCAATGCCAGTGCGCCTTTAGAAGCAGTTGATTGGCTTAGTGTTGTTTTAACCTTGATGTTTTATAGTTAAACTATTAATTTAACTATTGGTGCTTGCTTGTTATTGCAAAGATTTTTATATTGTTAAAAATCATTGATGGATAATAAAAGAACAACATAGTTGGTTCAGTCATATACCTAGGTTGTTTTTACCTATAAACACTTGCCACTTGGTTGCACAATAATAATGACCAATTCTATGTATCTTTGTATATTAAGAAAGACTATTGAACATATATAGCCTTAGAAGTGAAAACTTTCTGCTATATCCATACTTATGTATAATATTTTTTTCTCGAAAATGTAGGAGAGATACACTTTATTATATTAAAAAGCAATCATGTATAATTTTATTTTGATTAAACGCCAATGTTTTTCGAGTCTCTTGTATACACTTTCTAGTTGTGCACCATGAACTACCTCCTACCACGTGACATGAGTCCAAAACTATCAGATTGTTTTTATAAATAATTAGAAACTTTGATAATAACTATTATAAGAACATTTAAACACAGTTACTCATCCAAACACTTTTGTTAACTCAAACATTAGTTTATATCAGACAACAAAATAAAAAGGTAAAGAAATATTATAATTGTCTATACTCTCATCACAATATACATATTATAAGATCTGAATAGGTCCATTTAACATTAAAAAATCACAGGCTCAAATATATGTAAAAAAATATGAGAAAAAGAAAAAGATACTTAAATTACATTAGCGAATTATGTTAGATAGGAACATTAATGATTGCGCTCGTTTTTTCTTCTTCCATATGCTTTAGCATTCACAACACTCGGCCGTAGCAATGCCACACCATGCTCTATAACCCTATACTAAAATGTACTATATTAAGTAGATTTTTGAATACTAGGCTTGTGCTCAGGCAATTCTAGAGAGAAGATGGAGGAGGAGGTGACAGTTATGCAGGCGGAAGCAGTGACCAAAATTTATGTGCTAGCTGCGCGTGAGGCATCGACAACTATGTTGGCTTGACGAAAGAAGTGGGAGACGGAGAAAGAGAAAAAGGAGCACATGAGCTAGACACTACAGTGGGTGGAGGAGGTGATGAAGAACACATAGAGCAATGTTCTTGGCTTCCTCCTTGCATTCGATGACTACCTTTCGCTACCTTCCTCATCTGAGCCATTGACTTGCACACCTTTGCTTATGTCTTCCACCTTTTCCTCGGCGCTTGTGACATCAACTTTGCCACTATAGTAATGTTCTCATCTTCGACTATGATCTCCACGCTCTAATCTCCAGCTCCTTTATCCATAACTTTTGCATTCTGGCATGCATGCGAAGAGTTTGATGTTTCCTTTTTTTTGCGAGGGATAGAGAAGCTTTATTTAAAAACAAAGTTCTTACAAAGCTCTTGCTCCCAATCTGTTGAGATATACTCACGGCTGCATTAATCTTATATATATGTACTTTTCGTATTCAGTAACCTGACATAAATATTGATGGAACAACGCAAAGAACCAAATTAATCTTATGTATATGTATATGTACTTTTCGTGTTCTGAGATGTTTTTGTCTCCCTCATTGTTATTTGACGGCATGAATTTTCCACAATTCAGACTTTGAGACGCAGTACTGGAGTGTGGAGTCATTTATTTCCCTTCCGTTTGTTCTTCAACCTGTGTTCTTTTGTGCCGAAAGTATTCTTTATTTCCCCCTATCCTAGAACGCAATCCCTTTTCTACACTCATTCAATCTCAATTTTATTCAGTACCTGAAACTTAAAACTCGATCCCCTTTGTGCCCTTTTATTCAATTATTGCTGTTACTTTTTGCATTGTGGACAAGTTTACCCCTTAAGGAGTTATCCCTTATTTGTCACTAACTCAAAAAACCGACAAAGATTATTCATGTTTATTTTTTTTGACTGAATTTACATATTCTTGTAAAATATTATCACAAAATATTAAATCATTATAACAAATATTTTTTAAACATCCACAAATTTAAAATTTGCGGGCCATATTTTAAATTTATGTATCATATTTTAAATTTGTGGGTCATATTTTAAATTTATGGATGTTTGAGAAATAGTTGTTACAATAATTTAATATTTTGTGGGTTATATTTTACAATAATACGTAAATTTAGTTTGAGAAAAACAGACATGAATAGTTTTTTTTTTGGTTTGTTAAGTTAAGAATAAATAAGGGATAACTTCTTAAGGGACAAACTTGTTCATAATGCAAAAAAATAATAATAGTAATTGGAAAAAAAGGCGTAAAAGGGATCGAGTTTTAAGTTTCAGGTACTGAGTAAAACTGGGATGAAATGAGGGCAGATAAGAGATAGCGTTCTAGGACAAGGGGAAATAAGGTATTTGCTCGTAGTGATAACCGTGAAAACTGCATTGATTTCGACTTTAAAGTTCACAACGCTTGCTGTTAAACAGGATGTTTGGATTGCACAAGGACAAGAACATAGAAAGAGTCTTAGAATTTCTCTCCCTCGTGAAGGAAAGGAGGTGTAACACTGACAAGAGAGAGTCTTCTGGCCCTGATCTGGCACGATTCGGTGCCCCGCCCCGCATCCATGGGCAACGTCCAAGACGCGCTGGTCCTGTGGTCCAAGACGAATGATGCCTTCGAGCTTGCGACGCCGCCATGGCCCGCACATCGCGACGGACTGTGAAGAGGGTGCAGATCGATGTAGGGGAGGCTCGCTCCGGCGCCCTGCCTCTCACGGCCGCGGTCGACAACGACGGCGTCCAGGTTGCGGTGCGCCATGCCGGCCAAGAACACGGCCATGGACGGCGGCGGCTTCCCGTTCACATTCCTCCAATACGCCCGTCCTGGGGCCCTTCCTGTTCCTGATCGTCAAGTCGACTATCGTGTTCCGCATCGTGGTTCCCAACCCACGGCGCAGGCCAGGCTCGGCAACGCCCCATCGCGATGCATCCGACTGCTGCACCGCCCGATCACGGGAGTCCAAAAGATTGAAACTTAGGGGCCGTTGGGTATGGAATTTTAGTAAAATAGATTCTGTTTTTATTTTAGCTTTTCTCAAAACAGCTTTTTGAGATGTTTGGTAAAACAACTTCTACTTATTTTTGAGGTGGGAGGTGGGAAAAAAGCTGAAAAAAATATTATTTTGCTGCTTTCTATTTCTAGATATTTTGGAAGAATCGCTTCTCACATATAGGACATTAAAAGCGCTTCTATTAAATTGTTTGATAGTGATTTTTAGAAAAACAGAAGTAGAACCTGTTTTAAAAGGCATACCAAATGGACTCTTAAGATCTAAGTGTGGCGAACAATGAGCCGAGTAAAACTGAATATTCATAGTTTCTTCGCACGATGTCACATCAAGGTTCTTTTTCTGAAATTGAGACGGCAGCGACTCACTTTTCGCGTTCCTCTACTACGCGCATCATCGAGTTAACCAAGGAGGGCCGCGTCGTGGCAAACGGGACGTGGCCACCTGGCGACGTTGCGGTCGCACGAGACCCGCGCTGTGGGCCTGCCTCGGCGAAGCCCCATCGCGCCAAGTGCGGCCACGTGGACCATGGCCCGCATGTGGCGCCACACGAGTCTCGTGCCAGTACCGGTACATGAGCTCTGTGCTCGAGTCCGTGGACGGCCGCGCTACAGCTACAGTCCGAACATAACAGCAGCAACGCATCATCACGTCCGGGGTACGCCAGTGTCACGTCGGAGCAGAGTAGGAGCTCTTGCCCACCACCATGTCGAGAGTCAAGTGCGTGCCGTGGGAAACGTGCCAGCAGTCAATGGAGGCATGAGGGGCGCAACGGGCATTCTGAATTGGAGAAAGGGATACCATGCTGATCCACGACAAAGTACTCAAATTACACGCTATACCGACCTAGAACATATGCTTTATACTCAGAATTATGTACATGGAAGGTGCATGTTGGAGGAAAGCCCACCCCTTAGTCTCCCCAAGACCAGAAGACAGTCCAGTAACAAGAAACAAGGCCCAGCTGGGCTGGCGGCCCAGAGGACCTTCGGTCCAGCAGGCGTCCGAAGGCCGGTACGGCCGAAGGCCGTACGGCGCGGCAGGCCCCCGACACAGGTGTTAGAGAATGACAGCCGGGGGCACGTACCGGATGCAAATTGAAGTACTAGAATACCCTTATGTCAAGTACAAAGATATGTAATGTAAGGTCCGGGGCATATCTGTAAACATACCCGGAGGATAGGTGAGCATGAGTCTATAAATGCTCACCTACACCTCTGAGCGAGACAGGACAGGCCTCTGGCACTAGAACCTTCTTGTACTATTCCGTCCAGATAATACAAAGTCCGTTAGCCGAAGGGTGCTCGGTCGGGCCCTTCGGCATAGCACCGTTGCTCAATCTTGTTCACTCCCGTTGTAGCTTGTCCGAGGGGCCTTCGGCCTTCCCAGCCCTCGGCTAGCCCATAGAGTGTTTGTTCTGGACTTGTAACCACAACAACTGGCACCGTCCGTGGGGAGTTGAACATCAAAGCACGTAGGCATGGCATGAGGCAAGAGACCACCCGCTTCGGGTCTGTCGCAGCAGGCAACAACCCAAAGCAGGGCGGTAGTGGAAGTCGCTCGTCTGGAAACGTCGGTGGCGGCTAGGGCACGCCCGTTTCGGGAAGAGGTTGAGGGTCTTGTCGAAGAGGCGCCTGATGAGGTCAATGAAGGTGGGCAAGAAGCTGTGGCTGAGGGAGAAACCGCTGAGGGGCAGCTTACTCAAGAGGAAGCAGAATATGCGAGTCGGATGACAGGGGAGCGTATCAGAAAGCAGCAAAAAGATGCACTGCGGGAGGAGGAGAATGTGAGGCTGATGGAACTAGAAGTCGAGAGGCAGAGAAGGGTAGCCAAAGAGCAGATACTGCAGACACAGGCTCTACAAAATCTAGCGCAGCAAGAGGATGGTTACAACCAGAGAATTGAAGTGGCTAAGAGGCGGCAGGAGCAGCTGAGCATACAGTTGGAGATCCTTCGAAAAGGTGGGATCCCCGAGGAGCGAACTCCAGTGTATGAGGAATTTCACGAAGATGGGGCAAGGGCACATTCAACTGAAAGCCTTCACCCGGTGCAGCCAGAGGATCCTAATTCTCCTCTGGCAGCCGAGTTACAGGCGGTGCAGTGGCCCGTGAGGTTTGAAGGTGCATCTAGGCCCTTAATTTTATTTTAGTGATTGACGCCAATACAATTAAGAATGGACTAATGTTTCAATGAGCATGTGTGTAGAAGATGGTTCAATTATTGATGACAAAATGCATAGAAGCTCAAATACTCAAAGAAAAGGAGAAAAGAAAGTGGCTAAGAAATTTCAAGATGATACTAAAAAATATGCTCAAATATGAAGCTCATGGAGTTTTTACTTTATTTTTGAGTATATGAAAAACCGTACTATTAAGAGGGACACAAAAGTGTGAAGCAATAATGAACTAAGAGCAAAATCCAAAATTCCACAATCAAAACACTTTTCCAGAGCAAAATCATCGGACTTGTCCGACCCATCGGACTCTAGAACCTTTGCCACTCTGTGTCGTCGGACTTGTCCGATGACTAGCAAGTCCGACCCATCAGACATACTTGTCGGAGTACAGAACTTGTGCCAAACCCTAGCCACCGGACTTGTCCAATGGTCGACTTGTCCGAGGCATCGGGCAAGTCCATCGGACTCTAGTAGCTTCGCCAACTTGTTCCTTGTCCGATGGAGATCTGAGAAATACCCATCCAAATGGCTCTTTTTCTTCTTGAGGTATAAATAGACCCCCACTTCGTCCCTTCGCTGGTTGGTCACTCATTCCACTTAAAAACGCTCTCAAGCTCACTTTGCTCTCCAAATCTCTCCTCCCTTACTTCCAATCTTGATTTGTGAAGGAATTGAGAGAAGATTCAAGAGCTCCATTGTCTTCAAGCTTCCATTCTCTTAAGCTCTTGGTTCATCCTCACCGTCGACCATGTTTGTGTTTGTTACTCTTGGGGATTCATCCCCTAGACGGTTAGAGGTACCCGTAGAGCTCCCAACTTGTGTGGTGACGCCTTGGGAAGTTTGTATTGACCCCTCCTTCGTGGAGTTTGCTAGTGGAAAGCCATGTTTGATCTTTGTGGTCACTTAGAGAGGTTAGGATTGAAAGAAACCCGGTCCTTTGTGGATCCCTCAACGGAGACGTAGGCTTCTTTGTGGAGTTGAACTTCGGTGAACAAATCTTGTGTCTCCCCTTGTCTCCTTTTCCATACTTGTTATTTACTTGCTTTTGCTCATAACTTGCTAGCTAGGGTTTGCCTCGTTTTTCTTAAATTAACTTGTGTAGGTTGCTTGCTAGTTGTTCCCCTTATTTCTACAACTTCCTCTAGCTTGTAATTACTAGATACTAGCTTGCCTTGCACTAGTTTAAAGTTTTAATCGGCCGATCTATTTTTCTAACTCATGCCATCGGACAAGTCTATCGTACTTTTCTCACTATCATCGGACAAGTCCGACCCTGCGCATTTGACTTTTATTATTAAGTGATTTTTAGGGATAATTGCCTATTCACCCGCCCCCTCTAGGCACTTTCAAGGTTGGCTTCGGTCAAGCTTCCAACGTTCGCAGGAACTTCTGATGCTAAGGAGTTTTTCATGAGATACGAAACGGCTGTGGAGTCAGCCGAAGGGAATGATGCAGTAAAGACCAAAGCTTTTCCGCTAGCATTGGAAGGAATAGCAGGCACCTGGTACGTCAAGCTGCTGCCGGGGAGCATTCGGTCATGGGCGCAACTTAAGGATGGAGTCTCGGTGCATTTCAGGGGAAATCATGCCAGACCGGTGGGAGTTCGGGATCTGGCTGCATGTGTGCAGAGAGAAGGTGAAACACTGGTCAACTATACCTAGAGGTTCATACATTTGAAGTGCCAAGTGTTCGACATTCATGAGGCCATGGTGATCGAGTCTGTTGCGAAGGGGCTCCGGATGGGAGCGGCCAGGAGTGCTATTCGGGTGGAGCAACCTCAGACCCTAGATCAACTGTTGAGCATCTTGGAAGGACAGGTACGGGTGGAAGAAGATGAAGAGGAAGAGCGTCGAAAGGCGCAATCAGGAGTGATGATGGGACGAGGGAAGAATTTGAACATCGAAGGCTGGCGTCCGAATCAGGGGGGAGCAGGCCGCGGCTTTACTCGGCGCGAGGTTTTCAATGTCCAGCATGGGGGGACCTCGGGATCAGCACCCAGATGTCCTCAGCCGCCTCCACTACATACGGGACCGAGGCAGCCTCGACCGGGTCAACTCTTCTGCTGTGCGTTTCATGGCCCGGGGTGCATGCACAACTCCAATTATTGCCCTGATATCAAAGTGCTATCCGACGCAAGAGTGCGGCGAGAGGCTGAGCAAACTAGGCCGATGCTGCATACTCAATACACACATGCCGCTGCGTTCTACCCCCCTCCCCAGCATTTTCACCAACCACCATTTCTGCAGTACCACCATCCTGCCCCACCGCCACAAATAGTTGCACTACCATCCCCTCCGGCTCAGCTCGTGCATCCGGCCCCTCCGGTAGAGCAGTTACCACCTCCACCGCAGCTGAAGTCGAACGACCGTCCCGAAAGGGCGCAACCTGTACAGCATATTCAGAATCCGGGGGCATCTCATGGCATAATCTTTGCTATAACTGGAGGATCGGGTCATGAGTTCCCCTCTAAGAGGCAGCACCGAGAGCATGTTTGTCAGGTAAATCACATGGTTGCATACCCTCCGGTTGGGGTTACACGCTGGATGGACGTGCCGATTTCATTTTCAACGGCTGATTTGAGGCCGATGATTTTTCCGCATGATGATGCCTTTGTGATGGCTATCAACATCAATGGCTTTGATGTACGGAAAGTCTTGCTTGATGGAGGGAGTTCGGCCGATGGCATTCTCTGGAGTACTATTGAGAAGATGGGTTACAGCAGATCTGACTTACAGGCTTCTTCAGTTTCGCTGCAGGGGTTTAGAGGAGAGCCCATTCATGTGATAGGCAGTATCGTGCTCAAAGTGTCGTTCTCTGGACTACGGGGGCACCGAACAGAGGATATTCGGTTTGATGTAGTAGAGATGAACTATCCTTATAATGCTCTATTGGGCCGGAGGATTATCAACAGATTTCTGGCGGTACTTCATCATGGCTACCTATGCATGAAAATGCCCGGACCAGAGGGTGTCATCACAGTGTATGGGGATCAAGCTAAGGCCCGGAGGCTGGAGTTTGGCTCATCACCGGGGCAACATCATATCCATGTTATAGCTGAAGATTGCCAGACCTAGAGTCTTGCGGTGGAACCACCACCAGCACCCAAGTGGGTACCGAAGGTCATACCGGTCAAAGGCACCAAAGTAGTTGTGTTCGGCGTCGATCGACCGGATGAAACAGTGCTGATTGGTAGGGAATTATCACAAAATGTAGAGGTGCAGTTGATGCAATTCTTGAGAAACAATACAAATGTCTTTGCGTGGTTGCCAAAAGACCTCCTCGGTATTGACAGATCAATCTCTGAGCATCGGTTGGATGTTGATCCGAAGGTGCGTCCGGTCAAGCAGCAAATCAGAGTTTGGACAGAGGAAAAGGCCAGCATCTTGAGAGCCGAAGTGTAGAAATTGCTGGATTCAAACGTCATTCGGCCTATAGACAGAACCACCTAATTTGCAAACCCTGTGTTGGTTAAAAAACCAAATGGCCGGTGACGCATGTGCATTGATTTTACAACTTTGAACAAGCACTCCCCGAAGGATGATTTCCTGCTAGCTCGTATAGACCAGTTGGTGGATGAAACAGCAGGATGTGCGCTGATGAGTTTTCTGGATGGTTACTCGAGATTTTATCAGGTCTGGTTGCCAACAGAAGATCAACCTCTGATAGCCTTTCAGATACCAGGGGGGACTTGTTGCTACAACCGAATGCCCTATGGGTTGAAGAATGCCGGGGCGACTTTCTCTCGTTCTGTTAAAGCTACATTGGATACACAGATGGGCCGTAATGCGGCAGCTTATATTGATGATATTGTTGTCAAAAGTATTGAAGAGGGGGACCATGTGATAGACTTGGCAGAGACATTCGCTAACCTGTGGAGGGTAGGGATGCGATTGAACCCGGTGAAGTGCATGTTTGGGGTGCGTTCAGGAAAGCTACTGGGGTATTTGGTGTCAAGGAAGGAATTAACCCAAACCCGGTCAAAATCAAGGCAATCATGGATATGCAGCCTCCGGCCTCTATTCGAGAATTGCAGAAATTCACTGGCCGCATTGTAGCGTTGAGCGGGTTTAACTCTAGATTGGTTGAAATGAGTTTACCTTTCTTCCAGGCACTTTGCGGTTCCCGAGCATTCACATGGGGTGAGGAGCAACAGTTAGCGTTCGAGGCACTTAAAAAATATCTTGTTGAACTTACCACTCTCAAGTCACCCCCACAGAAGGCTCCTTTACTGTTATACATTGCTGCGGCACCGAAGGCAGTGAGTGCAGTCTTGGTCTATGAAGCACTAAGGGGCAGTGATGCTTTTTAGCAGTTGTCGGTGTATTATGTGTCGGAAACATTGACGGCATCACAATGTAACTACACTGTGCTAGACAAAATGTTGTATGTTGTGGTCATGGCTTCACGTAAGTTGCGACAATATTATGATGATCACCCCATCACTATACCTACCAGATATCCGCTGCGAGATGTCATGACAAATAATAAGGCTTCCAGTGTTGTGTTGAAATGGGCGGCCGAGTTGGCTCAGTATAACATCACCTTCGTCGCTCGCAAGGTCATCAAATCTGGAGTGTTGGCGGAGTTTGTGGCCGAATGGACTCCTCATGGTGAAGCCGAAGAGTTAGCTTAGGATGTTTCGGAGGACCCAGTTTGGACAGTTCACACTGATGGTGCTTGGGGGGCCTCCGGAGCAGGGTGTGCTACAGTTATTACATCACCTGGAGGGAAAACCATGCGATTCTCTACCACATTGGCCTTTCAAACAACAAACAATGCTACGGAATACGAAGGCATATTGTTGGGCCTTCGACAGGCTTGAGCCCTCGGGGCTAGGAGGCTAGTTATTTATTGTGACTCTCAGTTGGCCTCAGCTCAGTTAGCAAAAGGATATCAAGCTAGGGATCCAGAGATGGCTCAGTATATCAGTAAGGTGAGGGAGATGGACAAATACTCCTTAGGTTTTGAAGTTCGCTATATTCGCTGCACTGAAAACGGAGAAGCAGATGCATTGGCTAAAGCCACAGTCGGACAGCGTCCGGTCGCGGGTGATGTGCTTCATGAGGTTATGAGTGAATCAGCAACATCGCCGGAGGCGAAAGGCCAAAAGGTGCTGGCCATCACGGTCGAGGATTGGCGGGCTCCCATTCGGGCATGTCTCAAAGGGGGCTATGTCTTGGATGACAAAGAGGAGCGGCAAAGGATACTGCATCGGTGTCGGGGATACACTATTGTTGATGATGTCCTATACAAGGGGGCATCTGCACTCCTCTGCTTCGTTGTCTCAGCCGACCCGAGGGGCAGAAGTTGTTACGAGAAATCCATGAGGGGTTGTGTTTGTCACACTTGGCTCTGAGGGCTTTGGTCGCTAAAACATTTCGCCAAGGGTTCTATTGGCCTACTGCCGTTCGGGATGCCGAAGACCTGGTCCGGGTGTGTGCTGGATGTCAGTGGATGGGCCGCCAATCTCACCTACTTGCTACAGCCCTGCAGCCAATCCCTCCGATTTGGCCGCTCGTCCGTTGGGGGATCGATATTGTGGGACCATTGCCTACTGCTCTGGGGGGCTATTGGTTTGCCGTGGTAGCCATAGATTATTTTTTGACATGGGTGGAGGCCAAACCGCTGGTCCATCAGAACAACTGCTACAAGGTCCACCGGTTTTTCACCCTTTCGGCTGTTGTATGGTGCCGAGACGGTCACGCCGGAGGAGATCCATGCTGGATCATTGCGCACACTCAGGCCTCATGCCAATGAAGATGATGTGGTAAAGGACATGTTAGAAGAAGTACGCATGCAAGCAGTCGTCAACCTGCACAAGTACATTACGTCCTTTGAGAAAACATACAATCGCAAGGTTCACTCAAGAGAGTTCACACCAGGTGATCTAGTTCTTTGGCGCAATCCCAGCCCAATCAACGTTGGCAAATTGTGTATCAAGTGGCTGGGTCCCTTCATTGTTGATCGCTCAAACAGCCCGGGGGCCTATCATTTGCTAGAGTTGGATGGTTCTCCGATGCGGCACACGGTACAATGCTGATGCGTTGAAGCGGTTTTACGTGTAAATCGTTGTAAGCCGCTCCGGCAGTAATGATGTCTATTTTGGTGTAACAAAAGTTGGGGTTGAGCCCGTGTGCTGTACTTAGCCCAGTTACTGTTGTTCCGGGCTGCGTCCCGAGGAGCCGTTCGGGCTGCGTCTTTAAAAGTTGTGTCAGGCTGTGTCCCGAGGAGCCGTTCGGGCTGCATCTTTAAAAGTTGTTCCGGGCTGCGTCCCGAGGAGCCGTTTAGGCCGCGTTTGTCAAGGTTGTTCCAGGCTATGTCCTGAGGAAGCGGTCAGGCTGTGTCCCATTTCCTTTTTTGTACCACAGCGAGTTAGCTTATCTGTTGGTAGGGCACCGTCTTCGGCGTGGTGGCAAGGAGGATGGGTAATGTTTCAATGCCAAGGGGCTGTGACCCCTGTCTTGTGGTTCAGCCTTCTATGTATTGTGCGTTTCTACGCATGCCAGTAAAATCCTATAAGTTGCAATGTTATTTTCAGCAATTCCTATTTTTATCAAGGGCAACTATGGCCCTCGTCCGAACAACTACGGTTCGATGCTCTGGAGAAAGAAGACCCGGAAAGCCGGGTGCGACACAGGCCCGATGCCACACAACTATGGTCCGAAGCATGCCAAAGCCTGACGAGGCGTTTGGCACGTAGAATAGCATTTGGTAAATAATTTTTTCTTCTATTTGATAAATTAGTTACAAACAAGCTCAAAGATCTATGGATATAGCAACAAAAAGGCAGGGACTATTTATAGGGGTAGCCCGAGGGCAGAAAGTTTACAATAGCCCGAAGGCACGGAACATACAACGGCCCGAAGGCCTTCATAATAAGCAAGTACGTTCATAGCAAGCGTTTCAATTCGCTCAGCATGTCTGATAGCTCCCGGTGTTGTTCGGCTAAATCATCCAGCGCGGCCCTCGATAGCTGTATCCGGTGATTGGCGCGCATTATGCTTTGCCGACGCCGCTCCAAGTCAGCAATAATTTGCAAATGACCGAAGGGTGTTTGCGCGGCTTGCCGAAGGGCTTCAATGTCCATGCCAGAGGAGCTGCTCGACGAGGCGCCACCCCGAGAAGGGCCTGGACTGCTGCTAGAGATTTTAATAGGCTCTGCCTTCGGCGCTGGCGGCAGGATAAGGGGTTCGGCCGCAATAATGCCGCTCGCCCTCCGGGTGTCGTGAGCAATGCGCCATCAGAGTAGCTCTTCCGGAGAGACGTGCTAGCATGCCGCTTTGATGCATTCGTTGTCCTCATCAATGGAGGATAGGAATTCTGCAAACCCCCCTTCGGGGTGCTCGCGCTTCCAACGCCTCCACTACACGCCACGGATTAAGTAGTCGCCAGGGGCTTCTCCGACCCCCGGCACTTTGATAGATACTGGAGCTATGTCCTGTATCGTGGCGTCCGGTGGAACAGAAGTTGCATCTTCCGAAGGCGCGTTCTTGACAAAGACAGGGAGGTAAATCTTAAGTAAAATAAAACGGGTAATGTACATAGATAGCAAACTGGGTTCCATTCAAAATGACCGCCTAAGTTACAGGGTGAAGGCCATCGGAGTGCTAGACGCTTACGATCGTCGTACAAAATACTATCCTTCCAAAAGCTAACTAGTGTAGAGGGGGCGGAGTCCTTAGATAAGGGCGAACTCACACCTGGGTCTCTGGAGGGTTTGCCGAGGGCATCTTGGGGCCGCGGGGGTTCTCAGTGCCGGAGGCTAGGAGAGCAGGGTCGGAGGCACTGACAGTAGGGCCGGCGTTAGGGCCCAAAGTACCAAGGGCTCCGGTGGTGGTGCCATCCGCATCATGAGCCGTTAAGTCAGGCTCCCTCGGCCTACCACCGGAGACATGAGTGTTGCCCATGGTGGGGACAGATGCAGCCAGGCGAGCAGCCGCGTCACGAGCGAGAATTTCGGCAAGCTCGCTGCCAAGGGGCTGCCAAAATTCCCGCCCCAACACAGTTGTTCCTGCAGCTGGTTGTATTCGGCCGGGTTCCCCCGACACCGAGATGCCAGTTGACACGTAGCTTCTCGGATCTCCGAACGCAGGGGGTAGCCAGCGATTCCAGTGTAGCATAGGCCATTGTCCCGCCCATCCGAGCGCAGATAGTGCCGTAAGAACGGATACCATCTTTGGCTCGGTTGAGGCCTTTGCACAACCACCTGATGCTCTTCGTGCCCTCCCCCTCGTCATGCGCAGGCTCCTGGGACGCCAGTCCCATCCCAGCGAAGAAGTGCCGTAGCTGCCCTATCAGACCGACAGGCCCCGACTCATCATTTCGAATTCTTCAATATAGATGGAGGCCTCTTCTAGAGCCTTTTTCAATTTTTGATTGTCGCTGTTGAGGGTCAGGTTGTCGACCCCCATTGTCTGATTGTCTTCGCATAGCTTTTCCAGTTGCTTTCCCACGTCCTCGGTAGATTTCTTCGCATCCTCGTTCAGCTGCTGGATTCTCTTCTCGGCCTTCGAGACTGCGTCTTGGGCTTTCTTTAGATTTGCGACTGATGATTGGGCTTGCGCCTGGCTCTCGACTAGCTGCTTCTTCAGTTCCGCAAGGGCGTCCTCCGGGGACAACTTGGCCTTGAGGTGCCGGGATAGCAGGGCGGTCTGCACAAGTACACGGGAAGTTAGAAACTGGTGGTCGCATTTTTAACGAAAGCAATGGGGCTAAGGAAGTAGCATACCTACGCGGTAAGGCGAGCCAAGTAGCTGATGACCACCAGTTTCTAACTTCGTACCTGCGCGATAAGGCGCCGCATCCACACCTTCTAGGGCCTTTTCACCGTCGCAAAGATCCAGCATTCGGGAGGCATACCCGAGGGCAGTTGAGGCCTCGGGGTGGCCGGCGAAGTCCGCCACACGCAGGTTAGCCCCCACGTCTTCCGATTGCACGCCCGAGGGTAGTACACCCATGAAACGCTTCCCACGGCCAGGTTGTCACAGGCGTGCCAAGAGCAAGGCCGCGGACTCCTCTTCCTCGCCACTGCTAACATCTTCGATCTACGGGTCCTCCTCCCCTTCAAAGGCCTTGCTGCCTTCGGTTGAGCTGCTACTCCGGCTACTCGACGTGGAGCCTTGGCCTTCGGATTCTGACTCGGAGCGTGCACTCGGGGCAGCCTCCTCGGTCCGCTGCTGTTCGGGGGCATCTTCGGTGCCACCCTCGTGTTGACCTGCCAAAATCAAGAAAACAAATTGTTAGAACATTAGAACGGGCGCACGGCAGCGCAACAAATATTTAGAAGAATCAGAGCACCTGTGCTAGCCGAGGGACTGTCTGCGCCGAAGTCCCGTATCGGCATCTGGATCCCGGGTGAGCGGGGGAGAGGTGACGCTCTGCCTCCGGAGCCACCCTCATGTCTTCCGTCGGATCTCTCCAAAACGACACCCACCAGCACATTCAGGAGTGGTGCGTCTGTTGCACTTGGAGTTGGGGTCGCCGATGGCGTCCGGTTTGGAGTGGCGGCAACAACTTCGCGTTCGGCTGTCGCCTCACTAGAGGTCGCCAACCTCGGAGGGGTCTCCACATATTGCTTCCAGAGGCGTTGGTGCTTGGACTGTTTCAGTGCAGGCGAAGGCACGGCCGAGGCTGCCTTAGAACGTCTCTTCTTCTTCCCTCGGACAGAAGTGCCCTCGTCCGGTTGAGCGCTAGCCTTCCTGCTTCGGGACCACCTCGGCACTTGTTTTGATCATCACGGCATCGACGCGGCGACTTCAGCGTCCTTCTCCGGAGCCGCAGGCCGCTTAAAAACAACCTTCAGTCGCTTCTCTGGCACAGCATACGTGCCAATTTCCTCCACCTCCTCTTGCTCCTCCTCATCCTCCTCCTCATCATCATCCGCATCCTTGTCCGCCCTGCCTCCACACTGTCGGCCTTCGGCGTCATGCGGCTCCCGCGGTGGCAATACGGCCTCCGTGTTGTAGAGTTGCACAACGCGGTTGGTTCGGCTCCGGCGCCCCATGTCCCCTAAAAGCTCTCATTCCTTCTGGATTAGAGGGCCAAGGTAGTGGTTCGCCTGCTGCTCTATCTCTGTGAAGTTGATCTTCGGAAGCCGCTCCCGGGCAAGCTGCAGATTCCCACTTACGGAGTCCCGGGTGATGAACTACACATGCCAGTCAGCCCGAAGAGGGTCGATGCCCGCGGCGCAGAACTCCTCCACCAAGTCACGCATGCTTAGCCGCCCGACAATTCAGGACAGTAACTGAACGCGGGCGGTGAGTCCGCTGTCCTCTAGGATCACGGGCTTTGGTATGTATATGATTTCCGTGTTCCAACTGTGCAGGTTGCTTTCAGTGCCCATGTTGTAATAGAACCGGCCGGCGGGGATCTGTTTCCCCCAGTGTTGCCTTGACCCCTTCGCAGGCACGTCACATTCGCGGCGTGGCCAAAGGGTGATGGTAAGATAATTAGATAGCATGGTGGGGTCTCTGGGACAAGGATGTTCCCGTTGGGAAGCCAAATGTGTAGCAGCGAAGGCACTAGCATGCGGCTCGGCGCCCTCCATCCTGAATGCCCACTCGAAGCAGGCCAGCCGGGTGATGCTATTCGGCAGCACCTGCTGTATCTTCAGCCCGTAGAGGGCCTGAACATCTCTGACGAATCAAGAGCATGGGAACCGGTGCCCTGCTTCGAAAAACTGCTCGAAGACTACTATCATGTCGGGCCGAGGTTGGGGCACGGTTTCGCCGTCCTTTGGCGCCAACGCTCGGGACCTCTCGAACCATAGCTTTGATTCAGAAGCCCATGTGTCTAGCGGCTCTTCGGTGATTGAGCCCGGCCCCAGATAAGCACTTCCGGCCTTCTTGTCATTGACCCGTTTCGGTTCAGACTCGAGTGGGGGCTTAGCTTTCCGGGGGCCCATTATCTGTCGAAGGGTGTGTTCGAGTAGCTTGAAGAAGAGATGCCGAGTAGCCTTTGGTGCGAGCGAGTGCGTGCTGAATAGTGCGCAGGAAAGGGTTCGCAGCTGAGGCGCTAGGGTTTCATGAGCGGTCAAAAAGTCGAAGTGAAAGTGAAAAGAGAGGGGGTGAGCGGCTGGTTTATATAGCCGTCGGAGCGCGGGTCGCGCGGCGATCTCTCGCGTCCGATCGCGCACTCGCTGATCCGATGGCTGACGCATGGTGCATGGGCCAAATTTATGATGGCGTGCCCGCTCGGGGAGTGCACCGGGTAACCGCATCGGGCGCATTTATACCGGGTCGACGCGTGGAATGCATTAATGGCAACACGCTTGTCGTATGTGAAAGAATATCGCACGGTGCAGCGGCTAGGGGCAGAGAATCCGAAGGCTGTTCGGGCCGAGGGAAATATGATGTGGTGCCTACGGTTAGCGTGCCTCACTTTTATCGATTCACTAACTTCATCGAATATGGTTATGTTTGGTAATTGCAGGTAACCGGAGTAAAGGATGGCCTCTAGACAGGCCCGAAAAGGGGGGAGACTAGGGGTGGTCATTTTGCATGATCACGATTTCGGTCCTGTCGAAGGCGGATCTCACCTATGAGGGGCTACAATTAGGGGAAAGCCCACCCCTTAGTCTCTCCAAGGCCAGAAGACAGTCCAGCAACAAGAAACAAGGCCCAGCTGGGCTGGCGGCCTAGAGGACCTTCGATCCAGCAGGCGTTCGAAGGCCGGTACGGCCGAAGGCCATACGACGCGGCGGGCCCTAGGCGCAGGTGTTAGAGAATGACAGCCGGGGACACGTACCGGATGCAGATTGAAGTACTAGAATACCCTTAGGTCAAGTAGTAAGATGTGTAATGTAAGGTCTAGGGTATATCTGTAAACACACCCGGAGGGTAGGTGAGCATGAGTCTATAAATGCTCACCTGCACCTCTGAGCGAGACAGGACAGGCCTCTGGCACCAGAATCTTCTTGTACTATTCCGTCCAGATAATACAAAGTCTGTTAGCCGAAGGGTGCCCGGTCGGGCCCTTCGGCTTAGCATCATTGCTCAATCTTGTTCACTCCCGTTGTAGCTTGTCCGAGGGGCCTTCGGCCTGCCCATCCCCCGGCTAGCCCATAGAGTGTTTGTTCTGGACTTATAACCACAATAGAGCATGAAAGAAAAAAAACGAGGTGTTACATTCACAATCAACATTACATGAACCAATCGATTTTGGACATCTTGAAATGGGGATCCAGCGAGCAACTTGCTCAGGTTGCCATAAGTGTTGGCATCTTGTGCCCTTGCACGAGCTGTCGGAATTGCTAATACCAAGGTTGACAAAATCGTGGCTAACCGGTAAACCTATCAGTTATACCAGTCAACGATTAACCGTTGGTTTTAGTTTTAAAAAAATTCAATGTATACAAAAAATCATTCGACAAAATCGATTATAACCTACCGATTAACAGTGAAACTGATTTTAGTATTTGTAAAATTATATTTAAAATCTAGCAACAAAATAATAAAATCGATCGGTTAACCACCAAATCGGTCAATTAACAGGCAAAACCAGTCTTGATATGTCTATTCTAAAAAAATAAATTTATCCGATTAACCATCTAGTTTTTCAGATTTTCAGGTTAACTGATGAATCAGTATCGACTGGTTTTACTGGCTCGAACGGTTATGTAATCCTTGGCTGGTACCCATTAGAAGCACAGCTGCCTGATCGCTTCCTACGTTCCCTCCTCACTTTCGAAGATCATGAGCTTCTGTCTCTCAACCTCTTCCACCAGCAATCTGTCTCCTGGCGCAGTTGTTGCAGGTGCCTGTCCATATCCTTCATTTTTTTCATCACGAGTAGCGACATCAATCAGCAAAGTAGACACCCTGTTACCAACCGCAGCTTTCTCTCAAGGCAGCAGTTCGAGACTTGTCTTAAGATCAGCAACGACCTGATTTAGGGATGCTTCTGCCTTCCTTCTACCTTTTCAGCATGAAGTTATAATTGTGCCTCTTTGGATGCTAACCGGCACTTGAGAAGTAGATGATGTATTTAAGGTTAGGGCAAAGTAAATGCATTATTTTTGGGAAATTTGTCCTGACGATTATAATGCCATTATTTTCAGTACTTGTGTAATTTGCAGATGAGGGCTAAATTTTGTGATAGTACTATTTAAGATAACAAATACATATTTTCTTGAGAAGAGTAATAAGTCAAAATAAAACTTATTATTTCAAAAAAGACATTCCATGGTAGTTGCCATCGCCCTTGAGCTCCTAACTTTGTGGGGTGAGTCGGGGACGTTTCTGAAGGTGTGATTCACCTCCGGAGGAAAAGAATCAAGTGGAGAAAGAAATCCAAGCACGATCTTTGTGATTGCTTGGCGGGGAAAAGGGTTGAGAGAGACCCGACCACTTTGTGTGGCTCCTCAACGAGGACGTAGGAACTACTTGGTGTGGTTGATGAACCTCGGGTTAATTCTTATGTCTCTCTTTACTTTCCCGTTTTTATATTTGTGTTTGCTCTTTTCTTTCATATTATTGTGTTTGTATCACTTGTTAATTGTGTGGCTAGTCTTTCATTCAAGAATTCTAGGTTTATATTATATTAGTTTCATTTCTACCAAGTTAGTATTTCCTTCTCTTTGTTATCCGCATTGTTCATCGTTTAGAGGAAGGATTGTGATAGAACTTCACCTCCGACGGAAGTTCCGTCAGTCCTGGTTATTTGATTATTGTTTAGTGTTTTTTCAGGATTATTTTTAGATATCCTATTCATCTCTCCTCTAGTCAACTTTCACTTTGCCTCTCTTACACAATGTAGATTTAGAGAGGCAAATGTTATTGTCTCCAACAATGGAGAGACATATCTATTTTTAGCTTATCAAATGCAATAAAGAAGAGAAGTAATCTATTTTTAACTCTCCTCTCTCCTCATATTGCAAAATGCATGTCCATTTGCCTCCTCTATTGAAGATAATTCTGAAGATACACAATATTGCCGGTTGCATGCCATTGTTGAAGTCAGTCTTGTTGGGCTTTAATTGGCAAAGTGTCTTGGTGATGGCAAGCAACGAGGCCCAATAGAATACAAAGAAACAAATCCAGAAATTTGGTGAAGAAAGAAAAGAAAAAAAAAACAGAGGACGCCCTAATCTCGGACTGCAGCAGCTCCCGCGCCGCCGCCGCTGGCCTTCTCGAACGAGTCCGTCGACGGCGACCGGCCGCCTAGTCCCACCAGGTATGTTCCTTCGCCTCCGAAGGCTCGCATATTATGGGCAGTATTAGCTGCTTCCTGCTGCTGACTCGGACTGTGCCTCACTTCTTCGGTTGGTCTTAGGTTGCCCGGCGGAGGCCGAGGGAGTACGACTCCAGTTCGGCGGCGTTGGATTTCGGTTCAATTTTGATACCTCTCCGACTCCGGGTTGAATCGGTAGACAGCTCCCTATTTAAAGAGGCAGAGGGCTCTCCAACGAGGTCAACAGCTCGAAGAAATAAGATTTTTGCGAACTCCTCGTTTCTTGCTGTTCCTTTTGTGCGGTTCCGTGCGTGATGGAGTCGAAACCAACCGAGATTCTCAGCTCGCTGGCGGCAGCATCTTTTCCACTGCTAGTGTATGATTACGGGGAGCAGCCAAACAATTCTCAAATCATGCTTTCTGTCGCCGACGGATCTTCCCGCACCTACCAAGTCCCCGAGATGAGGAAGTATATGTTCATGCACACTCCGTGCGGCTTGGTGCTGATTGTAGACAATGATTCCTTACAAACTTCTCTCTGGAACCCACAGACCGGGGAGAAGATTACACTGCCGGCAATGGAAAAGGAGCTGCCGGAGTACTGTCAGTGCCTGCTTTCCGGCACCATATCTTCTCCACATTGCCTCGTCCTCATCTATGATCTCAGCGAGCCAGAGCTGCTGTTCTGTCAAGTCAAGGGAGGCACAACATGGTTCAGTCAATCTTATGACGTTGGCCTCTACGAACTCCCAGCAACCCACCCGGACAGCCACTTGCCCCCCACCAAAAGAACGATCAATGGCATGGCTGCTGTCGAGGGAAAGTTTTTCTTCCACAAGTCGCGAGATGTGGTCGGAGTTTTCAGCTTTGCTCATGATCCAGAGCCGCATTTTGAGATGACTACCTTTTATACTCCTATGCCAAATTTTATTAGTGACTTATCGGAGAATGTCACTATGCCTTATCTCCTGGAATCATCCCAGGAGCTCTTTCTTGTCTGCCTTTTCTTCCATGGTTGCACTCTCGAGGAGGTCGGGGAGGTTAGTGCCTACAAGATGGACTTCTCCAAACAAGAATGGTGCAAGGTGACTGACATTGGTGATAGAGTGTTTCTTCTTGGCCCGGGAAGCTTTGCGGCCTCATGCTGTGCAATGGAGCATGGTTTGAAGAGGGGGTGTGTGTACTTCGCCTATGACTTCCTTGGTGACAGCAATGATTACCACATCTTTGATCTCATGGAAGGCACACATGGGCTCACTGTGCCAACTCATGACATGCCGGTTCTCTCGGGCCAACCGTTTTGGCTGGTTCCCGTCCTTCCATAAAGCTCTTTTGGTAGTTCTCAAGAATGTAAAGAGTGAGGTTATTTTCCTGAAATGACAGCTCAACATGAGATTTTTTTTTTTGAGTCATGATAATCAATATGCATATTAAGATTGTCTGTTGCTACCTTATTTTTTTCCCTCAAGAATTAACTTGTTTGCAAACTAAGCGATGCTCATGGAAGACTGGTATAATACTGCTCTATCTTTGTCAGGATCTAACATATGTTTTTTTTAATATGGTTCCTGGAGGATGCTTTACATTTTTTCCTTTTCCTATTGTATTTATGTACAGTTGTATGGCTATTTATGCAACATGATGGTTGCAGTGCCTGGCAATTAAATTTAAAATTTATGAAAAAAAAGATCCAATCAGATCACCTTTTTAGCTGTTCACTCTCCACTGATTTGTAGTGACCATTGTGTTATACTACTATCATTTAGACTTGAAAGAATGAAATAAATACCAACTGTAATGTAAATCTCCATTGGTGGGGTAAAAATCTTTGGGGCTGCAGAATTTTGCTGCTGTTCAATATTTGAATTCTCTGTGTGTTATCTAAACTGTAAATTAAGTATGACAGGTAATAAGTATCTTAAGAACAATATACTGAAGTAAATGAAACAATCTGATATCCACAATATAATAGGCATGGGTCTGATACTGTTATTACTTATTACAACACATGAGGTGTAAATTTAACTCAACAAGAGTCGAAGGTGAAAACAACATGAATAGAGTTGTGGATGAGAGATGGACTTCTTCCTTAAGTTTATACTTGCAGGCTATAATGAGAATTTCATATTAATGAGATTTACTAGCAAGTCAGTCTAGGCGATGAATTTGTTATCTGTAAAGCTGATGTGCGAGGCTACTGAAGGTGAGCAGGCAAGACAACTTGTTGATCTTGTGTCCAGAACCAAAGCCTCACAAATGTGGTGTGGGATTTGGAAACTGGAGTTATTACTGAAGAAAGGACACACATGGAGGCCTGATGAAGCAGTAAAATGTGAGCACGGATAGAAAAAGTGCATTCCTTAGAGCCATCCGTGCAGAGTCAAGCATTCGGTACAGACTGTGCTGGGTGTCCCAACTAACAGGGTTAGTGGGATGTGAATCTGTTATGAAGTAGTTTCCATGCATATGATGTGGCAGAAATTCTGACTATCCGGTTGCCTGAATGCTGGGAAGCTGATTTCTATCATTGATTATGAGCAAGGGATGCTTCCATTTTACTGTTTGAACAACGTTTACATTGCAGCATAGAGCCAAGGACAAGGCAGTGACAATGCTGATGGAAGTCGGAAAATCAGTAAGACTACCTGATCTGGAAATGTACTACGTAATCTGTGCAGTATCTGTCTACTCACTACTCAGGTAACTCAGGTTCATCATCGAAGAACACTTGCCTAGGATTTGCTTGTCAAGATTGCTGAAGGAAGTGGAAAGTAGATATCGGATATCATGCAGTTGTCAGGTGTTCCAAAGCGCATGCTATCAGGAAGGATGGTCATGATGGAATTCTGGTGTTTGCTGGATGCATCTTTGTTGTGGTATCTTGGGCCCGATTGGCTACTAGACACAAGCATCAGGTTCCAAAGAAATCAGAACAAGCATTGGTCTTTTGCTGTGATCTTTTCATCAGAGGAGCGATGTTGTTCATGTGGAAGGAGGGCACCATAAAGGTTCAGTTCATTTTTTTTCCCTCTAAAAACAGCTACAGGGACACCCTATTCAATGTGTATTATACAATTTTCAGTTGTAAGTGATGCATTTACTGCTGAAAAGGCCAAGAAAATAGTTGAAGCAGGCGTGAGCAGTGGCAAGCTGCAAAATAAAGTTACATGGAATTACCAGCAGCGGAATGGTGCAAAAACCTGTAGGTGCTATATATTTGTGGAAATTGAGGTGATGCTACTGTTGGAGTTGTCTTGTGATCATAGTTCAAAGAGGACAGGTTGTTTTGACAGCATGGAGGTAGTATCAGGGTAGCAGGAGAGTGGGTTCTCAGCAGTGGTAGAAGCTCTACGTCAGAAACGCATGATCGTTCCAATATCACCAAGGAGATTAAAGTCAACAAAAAGGCTGAAGCAAGTTCTCTTCCCATTCCAACTAAACTATATATAAGTCAAAAAAGGGGGAAGAGCAAAACAGAAACCTACAAATCTTTTCGGAGATGATGTATAGTATGTTAACATTTATAATACATGAACTCCATATTCGATTCGGAGGAACGTCAAGTTGCTTTAATGAGTTTATAGTGATGTGTGATACTAGACGAACGAAATCGGTTAACATTTAGGCGTTGCCACCCTGCCCTTAGATTGTGTCACGCACCCCGAGCCCACCACACCCTGGTTGCCGCAGCGCGACTCGCCCCGGCCGGCACGCACGCAGCACACGCCGTGTCCAGAGCACACCCGTGGTTCGCGTCGCGTCCCGCGCTCACGTCCAACTGGCAGTTGCGTGGTCATTTGCTTTATGTTTCGATGAATAAATTCATAGAATAGAAGAAGAATTAAACACAACCTCACTGCAGTGTATTTCAAAATTTATTTTTATTTTTTTACCCCCATAAATATGGACCGACCCACTCCCCACCCCACCCCGCTCTTCTCCCCCAAACCAGCCGAGCCGAGAAAACTAGCCCCCGCCCTCTCAATCCAAAATCCCAAACCCGCGCGAGGCTTCTTCGGCAAACCCCCCGCCTCCTTCCCCCGCCGCCGATCGCCGCCGCCCACCATGTCGCGCCGCCACCGCCCCCCCACGCCGGCTCTCAAGGGGTCGTTCTATCTGAATTGCGACATTTGCAAGGACGGTCGGTCGTACACCGTTGGACAGATTTTGACGCACCGCAATTGCTGGTGCCCGGGCGCCCGCGACGGGGCCGCCACGCAGGCGGAGGAGGCCAGGGGGCCAGCACGCCAGAGGGCGGCGCAGGTCCAGGAGCCGGTCGCAGCAGCACAGCATCGCGGGGCAGGACGCGCCGCGCGGGTGGCGGAAAGGGCGCCCGACAGGCAGGCCTTGCAGGAGGTGGAGCGCGCGGCGCCTGCGCAGGTCCAGGAGCCGGTCGCACCAGCGCAGGATCCGGCGGCGGGACGCGCCGCACGGGTGGCGGAGAGGGCGCCCGACAGGCAGGTGCAGGTCTTGCCGGACGAGGAGCGCGCACAGCGGCGGGTTGCGCCGGTGGCTGCACAGGAGGGTGCGGCCGCGCCATCTCCGTCGGGTCCCGCGGCATCCTCAGCCTCGTCTCCGTCCCCCTCCACCTCGTCGCCGCCCTCCACCTCCACTTCGTCGCCCTCCTCGGCGCCCTCGTCACCACCGACGCTGTAGAACCTATCATCATCGTCGACCTCCCGTAGGTGCGTTACTTTGTCCAATTCCCAGATGATGTGTTAATTGATGCCTTCGATTTGGGCACTTCAACTGCGATCGAGCCAATCTCTGGTGTTTGCTATGGTTGCTTTGCTTGTATTCTCTGGTTAATAATGACTTTCAACATATGATAATAATTGGGTGATTAGTTAAAAGAACTGCAAGTATTCTGGTTCAGTTATCTGATAATACTGGTTAATAATGACATTGAACATATAATCTGTTTACTGGTCCCTTTACTCCATTGTTGTAGAGCCTGTCAATATGTATTCTTGAACTGGTAACCAGCAATTAGTTGAACCTATGAGTTAATGGAAGTTTCTTTCCATTAAAAAAAAAAGGTGTGCTAGTGCATTGCAAATGTAAGCAGTCTGTAATGTCCATATATGTCATGTGGGGCCGCAAGTATGAGCGGCGTCGCCAACCAGCCGAGGTCTAGGGACCAAATCGGCGGTTTAGATATTTTTCCTTTTTAATTGGAAGTGATTTTCCTTTCCTCATTAGCAAGGCATTCGGCCTATATAATTGTAACGAGATACTCTTAAAGGTTAAGCAAGATCAATTACCTAAACCTTTCTCTCTCCTCTAAACTTAAAGCCTACGACGAAGGGGCATAACCTCACCGGAGAACACGTATCCCGGCTACAAACTCCGTAGCCACGGTCCAGCTACCCGGGGATTTGACGTCCTTGACAACTTGGTATCATGATCCCAGTGATCCTCGCTCCACCTCGCCACCTCCACCACCTTCTGCGTCCTTCTCCTCACCCAGTTCAGCATCTTCCTGCGCCGCGCCTACAATAAGGGATGACTTCAAGTCCACCGTCGAGGCCCTCGCTAAGGCCGTGCAGACCCTCCAAGCGACCACTGAGCCCAATGCCAAGGCGATCCAGACCCTGTCCACCGAACGATTGTCTTCCTCGGGCACCAAACCACCGTCCGGCAAGCATCACAATGATCGGCCACCTCAGTTGCAGAAGATGGATTTCCCACGATACGATGACAAGTCCGACCCGTTGATCTTCATCAACAGATGCGAGTCCTACTTCCACCAACAACGGATCATGGAGGAGGAGAAGGTGTGGATGGCCTCCTACAACCTCGTGGAGGGTGCCCAAATATGGTACATCCAAGTCCAGGAGGACGAGGGCATTCCCCAATGGCGCCGCTTCAAGGATCTCCTCAACTTGCATTTCGGGCGGCCCCTGAGATCGGCGCCGCTGTTCGAGCTCGCTGACTGTCGGCGCACAAGCATCGTCGAGGAGTACCAGGACCGCTTTTAGGCGCTTCTACCCTTGTGGGATACTTGCTTTACGGGTATCCTTATACAAGGCTAAAGTCGGTGGCTGACCGGGTACTTCATCAACAAGGAAACCGACCGACTCGGCTTGGAGTGTAAGACAAGAAAAATTAGACTTTCCATATAGAATTCTTGTAGAGTACGACTAGGACTCTGCATGTACCCCCCTGCCGACCGGATATATAAGGCGGCAGGGTACCCCCCATGAGAGAGGGAAGAGACGGTTAGAGGCAATTTAGGCTCAACATCTCGTGACAATCAATACAATACAGAACACAAGATGTAGGGTTTTTACTCTCATTGAGAGGATCCGAACCTGTATAATTCGGCGTCTTGTGTAACCATCGTAGTTCTTGGTCTCGACGTAGCCCTATATATTTACTGCCGGTCTTGAGCATCGACAGTTGGCGCGCCAGGTAGGGGACAAGGCTTGCCGAGATTTTTTGTCGACTATGATGGCTGAACTCGGATCCGACTCGGATCCGTCTGACATTATCCCTGCATTGATCCCACTCGGATCCGAGCAGGAAGACTTTTCCTTTGGATATGACTCGACGTCAGATCGGTCTTTTGATGAGGATACGGTCGGATCGACCTACTCATATCCCCATACAGTCAACATGGTGGATATAGTAGATCCTGCTGATGGAAACCAGGATAGGATCCAGATGCCGAAGAAGAAGGGAATCCAGCCGGTGGTCTCCAAAACTAGCCGGTCGAAGGAGGCCGACAGGATGATAACCCGCCAGCTGATGAATTATCGGTTGGTCACCGTCGTGCTATGTTCGCGCGGATCGCGTAACGCACGCTGATTGGATCTAGGCCCTGACCTTGAAGTGGATGGTGTTAAGGTCTACCACACCCCACAGAAGAACATCACCGGTGTCAAGACATTGCTTGACACCTTAATGGTTGATGCCCACTATCAAACTCCTGCTATGTTCTTCGAGATAATAACCAGGCGACTGATGAGTTAGCCAAGATAGGATCATCTCGGTCTGCAGTACCGCCGGGTGTTTTCCTACATGTTCTGGATTCCCCAATAATTTCTCCCCGGTCGAGCGTGTTGATGAGTATTGTTGCTGATCTTGTTGATGATGACGTCTCCAAGACCGATTAGCGCAACCCACTCATTCAGTATTTGGATAAGGTAACGCTGCCCTCAGATCCTGATGAGCAGCAAAGATTGGAGATCCGAGCTCGAGGATACTTGTTGGTAGGGGACCAACTTTACAAAAGGGGTGGTTCCAACATTTTGATGCGATGCATCTCAATTCCTGAAGGCCAGAAGTTGGTAGAAGAGATTCATTTGGGAATATGCGGCAATCATGCAGTTTCCAGGACTTTGGTCGGCAAAGCTTTTCGGTAAGAGTTTTATTGGTCCACGACGGTCGAAAATGCACACCAAGTTGTTCGAAAGTGTGAGGATTGTCAATTCTTCGTTCAACAAACACATGTGCCTTCACAGCAACTTCACATGATATCATTGACTTGGCCTTTTGCTGTTTGGGGGTTTGATATTGTCGGTTCTTTCAAAAAAGCGCCAGGCGGGTTTACTCATTTATTTGTTGCTATCGATAAATTCATCAAGTGGATTGAAGCGAAGCCGGTCGGCAAGAATACATCCAAGAAGGCGATCGAGTTTGTTAAAGATATATTCACTCGATTTGGAGTTCCTCATGATATCATTACTGATAATGGCACTCAATTCACTTCAGTGGAGTTCCGGAACTTTACCGATGAGATGGGAATAAAGATCCACTTTGCATTAGTGGTTTTGCGGGCATACAAGAAGAGACCGAATACGGAATGAAGATATCCGGAACAGGATAGGAGTGGCACCTATCGAGGAGAAATTGGTTCAACATCGGTTGAGATGGTTTGGACATGTCCAACGGAGACCTCCGGAGGCGCCGGTACATAGTGGGGTTCTAAAAAGAGATGCTAATGTTAAGAGAGGTAGAGGCCGACCTAACTTGACTTGGGACGAGTCGGTTAAGAGAGACCTGAAGACATGGGATATTCCTAAGGAGCTAGCTATGGATAGGAGCGCTTGGAGACTAGCAATAGACGTGCCGGAACCGTGATCTTTTTTCCTTCCTTCTTGCTTACTCGTTTTTGGCTTTTGTTCTTTTTGTTTTTGTCCTTTTTTTTCTCCCTCTCTCTCTCTTTCTTTTGGCTTTTGTTTCTTTGTCTCTTCTTTTTTGGGTTCCCATGGGTTTCATCTCTAGCCTAACCTAACTTGCTTGGGATAAAAAGGCTTTGTTGTTATTGTTGTTGTTGTTTGCATCAGTGGTTCATCCGAAAAGCAATGGGCAGGTCCAACGGGCCAATGGTATGATTCTTCAAGGATTAAAGCCGCGGATATTTGACAGACTCAAACCTTATGCCGGTCGGTGGGTCAAAGGGTTGCCTTCAGTCCTTTGGGGGCTTCGAACAAACACCAGTCGGGCTATTGGACAGTCACCTTTTTCATTGGTCTATGGCTCAGAAGCTATGTTGCCGACTGAGGTCAGTCTTGTCTCGGCACAAGTTCAAGCGTACGATGAAAAGCTTTCTGAGGAGAACCGAGAGATTGATTTGATTGCGGCAGAGGAGTTGCGTGATCGCGCTCTGTTTCGGTCGGCACTCTACCAACAATGCTTGCGTCGTTATTATGATAAGAACGTCCGCAGTCGCCACTTTCAAGTTGAAGATCTAGTGCTTCGCCGAGTGCAATCGACAAAAAATCAGCATAAGCTCTCTCCAAAGTGGGAAGGACCGTACGTAGTGAAGGAAATCACTCGCCCGGGGGCTTACAGACTGATATATGAAGACGGCGATGATATTCCAAACTCCTGTAACATAAATCAGCTACGTTGTTTCTATACTTAGCTATTATTTTGTGTATTTATATATTATTTATGAATGAAACTTCGGTCTTTTTTAATGAAAGATTTTATGATGATTTTCATTCTATATTTATCTCGATTCCTTAATTTATACTATTAAACAATCGAGCGAGGGGGCTAGCAATAATGTCCCATCTCGGTCTAACCATATTTTGGTTTTGGCCTATTTTTTGACCGACTTACTAACATAAGATCTTGAGATCTTGAGTTTTGGTCTTTATTATTTTGGTCTTACGCTTATACATCATGGTTAAATACTTTGTGCTGCACATCAGACTACCACTACACTAAACCCAGAGCCAAAAGTGTGAGAGGTCATGTGTCGATTGGTTGATTCTGTTTGTTACGCGGTTACGGGTTACAACCTAATATGTTATGACAGACCGATGCAATCTTTGTTTCTCTTAATAGAAACATGTCAATGATATCTTTGTCAAACTTCTAAAGCTATAAAAGCATAAGATTAGTTTATACACAAGTATCATTATAAAAATACTACTAATGTTTTACACTATTACAGGATTATATCTTCTTTGAAGGAGAAGAAGAGTCAGCCCGAAGTTCGACCTCTGGAGTTGCTAGGGGAGTCGGCACGGTCGGATTGATTTCTATATTCTCGACCAAGGCCTGGGAAGTCTCTAGCATGGAATCTAAGAGCAGCTGGCATTGGTCATCGGTCAGGTCGGGGTTAAATACCTCTTTGATCTTGTCCAATGGCAGAGCAGGAGACCAGGATTGGCAAATCGCCAGCACTTGACTCCCGGCTTCGGTCGCCACTCGCCGAGTGTTAGGAGCAATCGCTTCCGAAGCATGCTCCAACAAGTAGTCCAGAGAGTGACCGGTCTGCTCTACTCGGTTAGCATGAATATAGTTTATTGCTTTCCGAGCGACGTAAGATAGAGCTATAAATAATAATTATTGATCAGTATGATCAACAGAAGAATCAAGCAGAAGGAAGAAGTCGAAGGCTTACTGGCAAGTTTACATTTGAAAGATTTGGAGACAGCCTTAGCCTCCTCTATCTTCGCGTCAGACCCCTTCAGCTCCTCCTGCAGCCGAGTGATCTCGGTCTTCTGGTCTTTAGCCAATTTGGAGAGGCTTTTCTTCTCAACCTTCGAGGCATCAACGAACCTCTGTTGGTTGGAAGTCAACTTCTCCAGATCGGTGATTTTTTTATCGCGAGCTAAAAGTAAAGCTTTTAGCGTTAGAGTGGTCAGCAGATTGCTTAAATATGGATGGAAGGAAAACTTACCAGCCAGATCTGCACGAACTTGGTTTAAGACCTTGTTTATCTCTTGTCGGTCGGCCAACAGCTTCTTGTTTTCCTCCAGGGACTTGGAGAGCTGCTGACCGGTGACTAGCAAGACAAATAAGAAGTTAGTCTAAAACATAAAGACAAGAAGATTAGGCGACGAAGGACATACCGAAAGTTTCAGCTTCAAGATATTTCACTCTAGCATGCTTTCGCTCTACAAGAGCATACACTTTCTGATATGCAGAAGATAAATGAGCTAAAAGATGAGAGCGAAGCAAGGTAAAAGCATAATATTGAGTTACCTTGCTGGACTCCCGGTGTTAGTGTAAAATCTCCGCATCCTCTACCTCAGGCCGACTAAGCATATCTGCAGGAAGAGTTCTTTTAACTTCGTCAAGAGGCAAAGAGATATTAGTCGGAGTGGTCTGAGACAGAGGCTCGGGAGTGGAGGTAGGAACCGTCTGTTCAAACAGTTTATTCACTTCGGTCGGCGTGTTTGAAGACTTGCCAATCGAATGGGACACACCAGTCGAACGAAATGGGAGCGCAGACCGAGTATCCTTAGATTCCTGAGCACTCTGAGAATCACTTGTCCGACTGCCAAGAATAAATAAATAAATAAAAGAAAGAGATCAGGAGATGTTGAGATCAACAATAAGAGACAAGGAGTATAGGGTTTAAAGATTAAACCTGGGAGCCTTCTTGAGCTTGATCCGGCATAGTCTCTTCTTTGAAGAAGTTGACTGAAAATCAGTCTCCTTCCTCTTTTGAGAGGACTGGTCAGACTTACCAGTCTGCACTACCTCTTCCGTTGACCTCTGAGTTTGGCTCGGGTGCTTCGGTCGGTCTGAAGGTCGACTGGAGGTTGCAGGAGCAGGTTGACCAGCATCTGCAGCGGTTATTTCTTCATCGTCGTCCTGGTCCCCCACATATTGGCGACAGCGCACGATGGTCCGCTTTTGGAGCTTGTCAGGGGAGGCCAGAGTAACGACGGGAGTGACGCTGACCGGCCGAGCGCCTGCGGAGGAACTTGAACCCCCAGCGCCGGTCAACGGTGTCTTCTTGACATAGTCAGGTCGCTCAGTATCGGTCTGAGGGAGCGGGGGATGAGATACATAAGTATCCAGCACCTACATAAAGATCAAAACGATTAAGTACAATCTCAAGATAGGTTAACAAGGGCTAGCTAAAGGTAGACTGAGGCTTACTCGGGCTCGCATTGTGCCCTTGTTATACGCCTTTCAGACCAAAGAATGGTCCTGAAGGATTTCCCCTTCAAACATCTTCACTAAGCGTCTTCGGCGGAGTTCGCCATTTGATGGATCCGGCACCTCCCTGGTCTCATCCTCATTAACATAGTCCCAGACCGGGTGACATTGAAACTTCAGGGGCTGAACTCGTCGGATGATAAAACTTTTGGCCACAGTGATGCCATCGACGCCTTTAGCCTTCAGATCGGCAATTTTCTTGAGCAGGGCGACCACTTGAGGATCGGTCGGATCGGGCCTCTCTGTCCAATGAGTTTGGGGAATAGTCTTTGCACCAGTGAAGTCGGCAAGAACAGGGGGAGGGTTGTCACAATAGAACTACTCGTCCTTCCAATTCTTGGTTCCGGTCTTCAATAGGACATTGATGTAGGCCTCCTTCTTGTGTAACTGGACGCCGACGCCTCCTATGGCCACTTGGTTTTCCTTGGTGGGCAGCGGTCGGAGGACAAACAGATGGCGAAAGAGATCGAAATGGGGGAGAACGCCAAGAAAAGCTTCACACAAATGTACGAAGATGGCAATATGAAGAATGGAGTTGGGATTGAGGTTGACAAGCTCAATCCCAGAGAAAAAAAGGAGCCCGCGCAAAAAACTGCAGCAGGGAACTCCAAAACCATGCTCAAAAAATGAGCGAAACACTACGATTTGCTGGTAAATGGGAATGGGGCAGGATTCGTGAGGTACCTTCCAGTCGATCCGAGCCTGCTCTGGAAGGACGCCATCCAACACCATCTTTTTCATGTCAGCCTGTGAAAAGCTGCTCTTTGAGAACTCCCGAAGTTGCTCTGGGATGTCGACCTCCGACGAGGACGACGCGGCAGCGGCGGCGGCGGAAGAAGCTGGGATTGAAATGGAAGTCCTCTTGCGACCCATTGCGAGCAGGATTGAACGCGGTGAAGGAGTTCGAAGAACTTCGCCAAAGCTCGGGGGCTAAACACGGCGGGCTCTGTGGCGGCCGGAAGCGAGAAAGCTAACCCTAGACGGAAAAACAGAGGAGTCGCGAGAGCAGAGAAGGCGCAAGAAAGACGAAGAGTTCGCGGGCAAATGCGGCATGGACTGAAGGTCAACCTGGTGCAGCCTTTTATATCCCTGACTTTTTGACCTAAGGGTCCCATGGGCCGGGGTGGGCCGTACTGTAGTGCGATCCTAATATTAACTTAGATGTTAATTAAGGGCTTAAGCCCATTAGGGTTACAAATCTAGAAAAATAAGACTCGGGGGCTTCTTTGATGAGAAGTACCCGAGAATTATTTTGCCATATCTATGTGATTTGATGATCATGTGGTAAAGGACTTGATGGTCATATGGTGCAAGTTCAAAGGTTATGGTATTGACTAAAGTCAAATAACCAGAATTACCAAATTTGGACTTGAATGGGTGATTGGAATTAGGGAAGAGCTATTTTGACAAAAGTCATTTAGCTAAATATTGAATATGACTAGAGTCATAAAATTCCGACCGATCTATCACTCGGGAATAATATGTGCCACTCGGCCGGCCTAATGATTGGTCGGCAAAGTGGTTACTTAGCAATAGAACCCAAGGGTTTGATAATCAGAGGTCTAAAAGATTCAAACTTGATGGTTTGAATATCTATAAACAAATTAATAAGAGCTAATACAATTAGACTCTTGCATTATTTGTTAGTCTCCAAATTATACAAGAGTCAGGGGCTACATCTGATCAGGTGCACCTGACCGGTGCACCAGATCTATCAGGAACTTCGATAACGAGATCTTCCTAATTTATGATAGTTAGATCATTTGGAGAGTTAAAGCTCAAAATCAGAAAGCACTCGGGGGCTGCTGTGGGATACTTGCTTTACGGGGTACTTCATCAATAAGGAAGCCGACCAACTCGGCTTGGAGTGCAAGACAAGAAAAATTAGACTTTCCATATAGAATTCTTGTAGAGTACGACTAGGACTCTGCATGCCCCCCTGCCGACCGGATATATAAGGCGGCAGGGTACCCCTCATGAGAGAGGGAAGAGACGGTTAGAGGCAATTTAGGCTCAACATCTCGTGACAATCAATACAATACAGAACACAGGACGTAGGGTTTTTACTCTCATTGAGAGGCTCGAACCTGTATAATTCGGCGTCTTGTGTAACCATCGTAGTTTTTGGTCTCGACGTAGCCCTATATATTTACTGCCGGTCTTGAGCATCGACAACCCTGCGTCGAGCCTTTGAAGGAGATCCAGCGTGTCCAGCTGTTCACGGGCGATCTCCTTCCTCCGCTCAGCCACACCGTGCAGATTCACAACTAGCAGTCGCTCGCGGCTGCCATGAGCCTAGCGCGGTCCCCACCTAGCAAGCGTCTCGTGGCCTGCTGCCGGCTTCGGCCCCGCGTCTAGCGCTCCCTGCGCCGCCCGCGGGCACGCCCCGATCAAGGTGGATGGCAATCCGGAGAAGCGTCTCTCTCTAGACGAACAGGCGGAACATCGACGACTCGACCTCTGCTACAACTGCAACGAGAAATACTCCCGCGATCATAATCGGGTCTGCCGCTGTCTATTCTACATTGACGGCGTGGAGATCGCCGACACCGGGGACGGCGGGGACCAAGACGGTGAAGCGCATGAGTTCTCCCTACGGGCTGTGGCAGGTGTACTGATCTACGACACGATGCAGGTTCCCGTAGCCCTAGGCACTACCACCCTGGTAGCACTCCTCGACACCGGGTCGACCCGCAATTTCATCGGCGCAGATGCGGCGCATTGCACGGGGGTGCCAATCCAAACTCGGACACGTCTCAATGCAACTGTGGCCAACAGGGAGGGGATCAAGTGACCACGTGTCCTTTGGCAGGCTCCGATCTCTTGTCCTGGGGACGCAATGGATGGTCACCCTCGGGCCAATTATTTGGGACATCATGGCACGCACCATGTCGTTTCGTCGCCTGGACCGTGACGTCTATTAGTCGGATGTGGTCGCGGTCCGAGCGCCGGTCCTCTCTACAATAGCCGCCAACGACTCCCTCCTTGACGAGTTGCTGGCCTCCTTCGAGGGCGTCTTCCCCGAACCCACCGGGCTGCCCCTTAAGCGCGCCCGTGACCACAACATCGTCCTCAAGCCAGGGGTGCCGCCGGTGGTTGTTCATCCGTACCGGTTCCTGGTGGCCCACAAAGATGAGTTGGAGCGGCAATGCGCCGCCATGATCGAGCAAGGCATCGTTCGCAGCACTGACTCGATGTTCTCCTCGCCGGTCATCCTCGTCAAGAAGCCGAACGGGTCATGGCGGTTCTGCGTCGACTACCGTGCCCTAAACGCGCTCATGATCAAGGACGCATTCCCCATTCCCATCGTCGACGAGCTGCTCAATCAGCTCCTCGACACATGGTTCTTTACAAAGCTGGATCTGCGCTCCGGCGACCACCAAGTGCCGATGCGACTGGGAGATGTCCACAAGACCGCTTTTCGCACCCACGACAGCCTTTACGAGTTCTTGGTCATGTCGTTCGGGCTGTGCAACGCCTCGACAACCTTCCAAGCTCCCATGAATGAGGTTCTTAGACTGTTCCTACGTCGCTTTGTACTTGTCTTTTTTTATGATATTCCGATCTACAACAAGTCGTGGGTGGACCATCTGTTCCATATCCGCGCCGTCTTCTACGAGCTGCAGCGCCACCAACTCTTCATCAAGCGAGCCAAGTGTGCCTTCGACGCTGTATCCGTCGCGTACCTCGACCACGTCATATCCGAGGCGGGCATCACCATGGGTCCGGCCAAGGTGCAAACCATCCATGACTGGTCGGTGCCTCGCTTAGCGCGCATGGTGCGCGACTTCCTCGGCTAGGCCGGGTACTATCGCAAGTTCGTCCACAACTACGGCACCATCCCACACCACTCACCGTGCTCCTCAAGAAGGATGGCTTCTCCTGGACGGAGGAGGCGGCCACGACATTCGGGGCACTCAATGCTGCGGTCACCTTTGCCTCGGTGCTCGCAATGCCGGGCTTCACCAAGATGTTCGTTGTCGAGTGCGACGCCTCGTCCCACGGGTTTAGGGCGGTGTTGGTCTAGGAAGGCCACCCGATCGCCTTCTTTAGCCGGCCGGTCGCGCCCCGGCATTGCTCCGTCGCCGCCTAAGAGCGGGAGCTCATCGGTCTCGTCCACGCCGTCCGGCAAAGGCGACCGTACCTCTGGGGCCGCCGCTTCCTCGTCAAGACTGATCATTACAGCCTCAAATACCTATTAGATCAGCAGCTCGCGACGATTCCCCAACACCATTGGGTGGGAAAGCTCCTGGGCTTTGATTTCTCCGTCGAGTACAAGCCTGGGCCAGCGAACGCGCTAGCTGACGCGTTGTCGTGCCGCGACATGGAGGAGGCCACGCTGCTCGCCGTCTTAGGCCCCGTTTCGACTTCATCGAGCGGCTTCGCCAAGCCAACGACACCGACCTGGCACTGGTTGCTCTCAAGGGGGAAATCGTTACGGACCAGCGCTCAACGCCGTGGTCCGTCATTGACGGCATGGTCGTACATCCCGTCAGCTTCCACGCTCCTAGCAGTCATCCTGCAAGCTGTTCACGACGATGGCCACGAAGGGGTGCAGCGCACGCTCCAGCGTCTCCGGCTGGACTTCAACTCGTCGAACCTCCGCACCGCCGTTCGCGACTATGTGCGTGCATGCACCACCTGCCAGCTCAACAAGTCAGAGCATCTTCTTCTAGTGGGGCTTCTACTCCCAACTGCCAGTTCCCACCTCAATATGGACTGACATCAGCATGGACTTCATCGAGGCGCTGCCCAAGGTCGGGGGCAAATTAGTCATCCTCACGGTGATTGATCGTTTTAGCAAGTATTACCACTTCACCCCCCTCGCGCACCCATACTAGGTGGTTAGTGGCTCAAGTCTTCTTCGTCGAGATCGTCAAGCTGCACGACATCCCTTCGTTTGTGATATTTGACTGGGACCCTGTCTTCACCTCCATATTCTCGAAATAGCTCATGCGTCATACTAAGCTCCACATGATGTCGGTGTTCCATCCTCAGTCAGACGGATAGACTGAGACGGCCAACAAGGTTATTGTGATATACCTGTGTTGCCTCACTGGCGATCGGCCACGGCAAAGGATCAGGTGGTTGCCGTGGGCCGAGTATATCTACAACACGACATTCCAGATCGCGTTCAAGGACATGCCCTTCAAGATCGTCTATGGGCGGGAGCCGCCATCCATCCGCTCCTATGAGCCATGTGAATTGCGCGTGGTGGCAGTGGCCAAAAGCATGGCAGAGCATGATGAGCTACTAGCGGGCGTGCGTTACCGCCTGGAACAAGCTCAAGTTGCTTACAAGAAGTACTACAACAAGAACCATCGAGACCTCAAGTTTGTTGTGGGCGATTGGGTATGTGAAGTAGCGCACCTAACCAGTCCAACCCAAAAGCTTAAGCGATTGAGAAGGGGCTAGGGTGGCTTTATAGCTCAACACCCCCCCCCCCCCCCCCCGGCACGCGCAGCCCACATGGGCGCAGACGATTGCCGCTGGTGCGCAGCATGAGAAATGGGTGGCGTAAGGAATGCGGGAACCGGGGCTCGAACTCGAGATCTCCTGGCTCTGATACTATAAAGCAGCGCCCCTAACCAGTCCAACCCAAAAGCTTAAGCGATTGAGAAGGGGCTAAGGCGGCTTTATAGCTCAACAGTATGGCTTCGCCTTCGCCACCACATGCCAGCATCCCTGCAAACTCCGAACTCCGGAAAGCGCAAGCGGCGCTTCTATGGATCTTATGTCATCACGGAGTCATCAATGACGTCGCCTACCGCCTGTAGCTCCCCCTGACAGCTCGTCTGCACAATGTCTTCCACGTCGGGCTGCTCAAGAAATTTGTGGGAGCTCCTCCCACAGCGCCACCTGAATTGCCTCCTACCAGCAATGGTGTTGTAGTCCTGGAACCAGAACAGGTGGTACGGGTGCGTTTGGCTAGAGGGGTGTGTCAGGTCTTGATTAAGTGGAAGGGTGAACCCGCGGCATCAACAACCTGGGAAGATGTTGACAGCTTCATGAGCTCCTATCCAACCTTTCCGCTCGAGGACGAGCTGCTTGTCGAGGAGGGGAGAGATGTCATGTGGGGCCACAAGTATGAGTGGCGCCGCCAACCAGCCGAGGTCTAGGGACCAAATCGGCGGTTTAGATATTTTTTCTTTTTAATAGGAAGTGATTTTCCTTTCCTCATTAGCAAGTCATTTGGCCTATATAATTGTATCGAGATATTTTAAAGGTTAAGCAAGATCAATTACCTAAACCTCTCTCTTTCCTCTAAACCTAAAGCCTACAGTGGAGGGGCATAACCTCGCCGGAGAAGACGTATCCCGGCTACGAACTCCGTAGCAGCGGTCCAGCTACCTGAGGATTTGACGTCCTTGACAATATACCAACATGTTTTTTCTTTTATTCTTAATTGATGGATAGCTGTACACACGTGAAACAGGATTTCCATGTTTGTTCCCATTGTGATGGCCCGACATTGTTTTGAGTCGTTCTTAAGCTGTACAATTTGTCTATTTGTCTTATATTCATGCTCTGTTTTATCGAAAATGTAGAGCATGGGACCTTTGTTGCGTTATCTAAAAAATTTACTTATGGAGAAATTAGAAGTTTAGTACAACTGGACATTGATGTTGTGTTGGTCTGCATATAGTGATTGATAAAGTGACAGGCTGAAAAAGCCTTCCGCCTGGGGATAATGTTTCGCTTCTCTAGTCCTGTAGGATGCACCCAAAAATTCTCATGCATGTGTGTGTATTCTCAATAATTTATGGGATCAGCTCCAACACTTTGTTGTTTTTACCTTCACACTATAGAAAGCTGATCCATCAGCCAAAATACTAAATAAAATTGGCAAGAGAGGATCACGTTGACAAAATCTTTTGCAACTTCTATAGTATGAATCACCAAAAGCTTTCACACACTTGCACATTGAATGAATTCTTTTTTAATCCATTTTTAGCGAGATTTCCTGAATCCCTTCACGTTTATGATGTGATGTCTCTTAAATATATCATGGCCTCTTGTTATATATTCATATGTCCTAAATACTTAACTAGCAGCTCTATATTTTTATTTTTTCCCGGGTCCTAATATGTTGACTATGTCTATGATTTTGTGATGTTTTTTTTTTTTTTGCATGGTATCCTCTATGAAGCTGTGCTTTCTTCGCTATATAGACATATTTAGTTATTTGAATATTTTTCCTTATTTATTTGCAGTGTTCGCAGCTCACTAGTCTTTAGAATGATTGTTGGTATTCTACTTCACAAACAACTATTGATGGGGTGTGAATCCAGACAATACTGATTTTGGAGGTATGTATGTTTTTCATCATGGACAACTTAATTAACATGCTTGCTGTTGTATAGTTCCTGTAAATATGACTCTGGTTATTAGCCATGCTTGTTCTCTCTGTTACTCTTTTATACCTTATATCATGCTAAAATATTTGAAGCAGGTTAACTTTGAATGCAAAATATTCTTCTCCATGCTTGTTTTTGCTGTAGTAGTTTTATACCTTATATTAAAATGTTAGCAATGCTATAAAACAGCCCATTCCTTTCATGCGCATACTAGGCATCTATTTATATGGAGTGTTGCTTTTGTGTCACTGCCTTACCAGAATTTTTACAGGAACAAAATTGTTTCGCAAATCCTAAATCTCTAGAGCTTTTTTATGTTATTGTACTCATCATTTCTCTAAGGTCTTTGTATGATAAAATAAGAAGTAGCTGTTTATTATCCTCTCAAATTATTGTATTTTGTTGGATATACTAAGTGATGAAAGATGTGCTTGGACCAGGTTCGTTGTCATTTGTGAGCTCTCCGATAGGCTAATCGACATCTACTGATCATCATCTATCTGGATAGGAAGTACTTACAATGGAAGGCTTTGTTGTAAAGGTCGAAGTACCAAACTCAAGGGGTTCAAAGTCATTTGATCTCCTCACAAGGGCGTGAAAACCGAGTGCACATGTTACTTGTTCGAGGACTGGAAATGCGCTCTTTGGTGTGCTTATCAGTTTATAGTTTCTTGGAAAAAGAACAAAACTTGAGAATATGTAGAACTAGTCAGTATATGACCTGCATTGACTGACCTCAAGGATAGTGTACTATGCACTATAAACAAAACCTTTGGTCATAACCCAATTCAATCAGTAGTTACATGATTTTTACCTCTGGCTTTAGAACAATTGATGATTCAAGTGTATTCCTGCTGCATGCACTATACAAATTAGATTCTTATAAATGCTATTATGTTCAGTAAATCAGTAAAGTGGGCACCGTGTTATTAACCATAGCTTTCTGTGAAGACAGTAGTTGGAACCTGATCTTAGCTTTCTGTGAAGACAGTAGTTGGAGCCTGATTTAAGGTCAATGTGACTGGAATTAGTTCAGATACGTATTTGTTTCTCACAGTTTAGATTAAGTCTTTCGTGACCTTAAAATGATTGAGAATTGGCTAACTTGCGCTACTCATGTGGATATTGCTACCTGTGAGTGAGCTTTAATCGTTGTATGAACCGCGAGTCCTGCGTAGTGGGTTCGTGGCGACGACCTATCTGGTTGCTGCCATCGTCAGCCTCATCATGCATGCCTAACAAAATGGGTGTGCTACCTGAAAGGTCCTTGTGTCATTGAAGCAAATTTGCCTTCTCAGGCATCTGAAATTTTTGGTGTTTTGGTAGCTCCCTCTGCATGAGAAGAAAGCGGAAATATGAGAACAGGATTTTGTTGTTTATAATACGGATTGCGTTTTCCCTGCACCGTGTGACCATCTTCTCGCTTGCTCGGAGCAAGCATGCCAAGGACGAGGCGTGGCCGGAGATGTGACACAGACCACAAAAACGAATAATCCTTATAGTATCTTTTATGTCTCGGATTTTGTGTATTTACAGAAAAATAGGGGGAAACAAGAATCGAGATTTGGAGAACGACGGCATTGAAGCTCAGTTGGGGAAGCGCTCACGAGTCACGACCACCTAAACGGAGCCGAAACAGCATGTGGGAGGACAGATCTCGTTACCAGAAGGAACCGCCGGATATATGAACCTCCTTGTGTGGTCAACGCATGACGGCATCTGGGGAGCAGTCTAGCCTCAGCCATCGCCTCCTCGCGGCATTTGGAGCCCTCTCCTCACAGATCGAGCAAATAATTGAGGAGCAGGAATGTACGACTTCCTTCCGGCGCCACGTACGTCGCAGTTTTTGGCTGCGACAGTCGTAGCGCTTTGCAAGCTTTGGCGACCGGCTGGAAAGTACACCGGGCATGCACGCGCGTGACGAGCTGCATCCGAATTTGGACGTCTCGTGGGAGGAGGCCGTGCGGCGCAGCCACGTGGACGCGGGGCGACGGCGTGGCAGTAGGGAGTCTAGGGACAAGTAGGGAAGGGCGACGGCGTGGCCAAAGCCTCAAATCTCGTGCTAGCTCCTGCATGCTCTCGTCGCTTGATCCACCTCCTTTTGCTGTTCTTTTGGTGCGGTTTCGTGCGAGATGGAGTCGACACAAACCGAGGTTCTCAGCTCGCTGGCGGCGTCCTCTTTCCCGTTGCTGGTATACGATCACGGCGAGGAGCCGGACAATTCCCAGATGGTGTTCTCGGTCGCTGACGGATCCACGCGCACTCTTAAAATCCCCGAGCTGAGGAACTACCGATGCCTGGAGACTCCCAGCGGCCTGGTGCTGATAGTAGACACGGCCTCTTTACAGAGCTCTCTGTGGGACCCGCAGACAGGGGAGAAGATGGCACTGCCCGTAATGGACAAGGCGCTGCCAGATCGTTGCCGGTGCCTCCTCTCTGACACCTTCACTGCTCCTGATTGCCTTGTCCTCATCTACGACCTCAGGCAACCGGAGCTGTTGTCTGTCAGGTCAGCGAAGGCAATGCATGGTTTAGCCTATCTTACGACATAGGCCTGTACGCGGTACCACCGGGACGTTCTTCGCCCCCTACCAAGATACCATTCACTGCCATGGCTGCTGTACATGGGAAGTTTTACTTAGTCAATGCACCAGAGCAGCATGAGTTCAGAGTTCTCAGTCTATATCATGATCCGGAGCCACGTCTGGAGATTGCTAACTTCGACGCACCTATGCCTACGATCGTAACCGATGCGCTGCAGATCATCACCATGAGTTACCTTCTGGAATCCTCGCAGGAGCTCTTCATGGTCTGCCTGTTCTACGTTCACTACAGTTTTGAACGTCCCGAGGAGGTTGGTGCCTACAGGATGGATTTCGACAAGCATCAATGGTGCAAGGTGACTGACATTGGCGATAGAGCGTTTATTCTTGGTCCTGCAAACTTCGCAGCCTCATGCTCTGCCAAGGAGCATGGTCTGAAGAGCGGGTGCGTGTATTTTGCCTACGACTTCATGGGGGACAGCAACAACTTTCACATCTTTGATCTCATGGAAGGCACGCGTGAGGTCGTCGGACCAACCCAACATGTGCCCGTTCTTTCCCGCAAACCGTTTTGGCTACTTCCTGTCCTGCCTTGAAGCTCCTTCTGATGTGAAAGAGATTTGTCAGCTTGTGCTTACTTGAGTTTATTGAAAATTATGTAATGTTTATGCACATTAGAGCAAGGCTAATGGTTCAGGCGGTTCATCGGCTAAAAACTATCCACCTCAGCAAAGTATCAGCCGATTACTATATAATAACAAACTCTTAGCTAGCTATTGAACTGTTCAATAAATAATATCTGGGCCCACTCTCATTTCACTTTTCAAGCTCTAATCATCAGCAAGCTGGCGAAGAACCGGTGCTAAGTAGGCGCATGCACCTCGTATCTTGTGTTTCACCCGGCGCTTGAGCACTCGCCGGCAGAAGGGATTTTTCATTCTCTCTCCTTTCCACCTCAGCAATTCAGCTGACGAGGCGGGCGTAACGCCTGTTACTATACTTGCTCTTAGTTCATAATGAGAGTTAATAGTAGGATTGTCAAGTTTGGATCTATATACTTATGGTATGATTGAGTAGCATCGCTGAGTATTAGATTGCGTTGTTGCTATTTTGTCAATTTTCAGAGCTAAGTTATCATAAATGTGGAATATGATTATTCTCACGAAAGAGAAGTTCGGTGTTTTGTTAAACATTTGTACAGTGCTCATGTTTTCCAATTAAGCTATTATAACACAATACAATGGAGCCGAGCGGTGGCTCGGCTGGCCAGCGCTTGCAGAGCTAAAGCGCTCGCGCGGCCCGCGCCGGTTCTGAGTCTTAGCACTCGCGCCGGCGTGCCCTAGATCGGGAATTTAGTTCCTAAGAGAAAAAAATCCCCTCGTCTTTCCCAGATCAAAGCATATGGTAAAGATTTATGCCGCAGCTCACAATAGCCAGCTGAGTCACTGTATGGATGGAGAGGGGGTTCGGAGGTTTTCTCAGTCTACGTGAGAAGGCTCTTCTCCTTAATGTAATGCCATCGGGGATGGCTTCTTCCCCGGTAGATCAAGTTTTTTTTTAACACAATACAATAAATCTATAATGCTATCACCATCACAGACCTCGAGCTCAAACCACCTAGGATGTCTGCGCTCGGAGTCTAAACTCTGACTCTGAACACCAGCAGCAGGAGCTAGCTCTCGGCCGAAACACCCTCAATCGATGGATCGGGCTCCATCGGAGCAGGTAGCAAGCCATCGAGCTGCAACTTTCGTGGAGCTCGCTATGGACGGAGTGCATGTATATATAGGGAATTGGTTGGAACAAATTATTCCCACTAATTTTTGGGTAAGTGTGATAAGACACAGGTTGATAATTAGGTGACCTCTTGTCATGTCTATCATATTGGTGACCTTGTGTAAACTTTTTAGTAAGCCATTTCTCTATCTTTACTTATTAATAACTAGCAAAATATTCATACATTGCTACTGAGTGTTTTAAGGCTCTCATATTTATAAGTGAAATAGCTAGTTTTATCAATTTACAAAAATTCTCCTGGCTACTGACTTCTTTTTTGATATATAACATAAATGATCAACAGAACCGCTTGTATCCTAATGCATCAAACTTTAGAAGTGCTAGGAGAAAACAAGGAACAGTGGCAAGGAACAACGAGAACAGTAGGCAAGGATTAACCCGTACTTGCAAGGTGATAAACAAAAGAAAAGAGTGCAGAATGTACATGAACGCAAATCAACTTTTGCCTGTTGACCAAGAATCACCTGCAATGGAGATTCACACCTGATGTTGGTCCAGTGTTGTCAGATACTTCGATGAATAGTGAGGATTTAAACCTTGCTAGATCGATTGTGTTTTTCCTCCCAACCAATCAGGCTGGAGTTTGACGGCCGTATGCTCGCAATGACGAAGCCAACATCTTGTCTCGATCGAAGGCTTTCCTCTAAGAGAAAAACGTTCTAATCGAGGCGGCAGGTTCTCTATCAGAACCTTGATCTGCGTTGTTGCCTGCATTGCAGTCTGCGACATCCGCTGATTTTCTTCTGGTGTAGACAGACTCCTCGTACCAAATACAATGTGGACTCTTACCAAATATGGACCAGGAAAGAAACAGAGACGTAAGAGAGGGAAACCGTGAGCGATTGTACGTGGAGGGATCGAGCGGCCACGGTCTTGAGCGCTCGCCATGAGTGGTTGGAACACTAAAACCAACACCAAAACAAACGGGCTGATCTAAATTAGTAAGGAGTAGAGATATAGGTTCCGACGAGGTTGTTATCGGTATTTGATTTAGTTTAGTGTTGACTTCATATGTTGGCTTAGTTTGGTATCCGATTCATATATAAATTCTTGTCTATAGAGATCATCAACTCGACAACTCATCATTAGAAAGTTTGGTGTTTGTTTTTTATGTTGGCGGTGCACACGGTCATCATAAAAGAAAAATTAGAAAAAAAAACTGAGTAGTGTAACATAATAAATAAAAAAGGAAAAAAGAAACTTGAGTCCCATTCAACATACTAATGTCCATGTGTGCATTCACAGCCATGGATGCTACAAATGTCCCTGTGTGCATGGAGTAGAACGTGCATGATGCGCGACGGAGCGGAGGCAATAACAGTTTCCAATGTTTCATTTGGTTAGATAAAAAATGTTATTATAGTTAAATGTCTGTAGCATCCCGGCGTCCGGTGCTCATGTAGTCTCACACTAGTTCTAACACAGTTTTACCTGACAAAACTAGAAAGAAGTATATATACTACCTAACTTTATTTAAATATATTATTAGGGACAATTGTGTTTTGATCCCTTATTATTACTACTAGATAGGGTCATGCACTGACGCTGCGGCCGTGTACGTTTTTTTTTTTTTGGGTTTCGGGCGAGGCTATAGGTGGGTATAAATTTTTTTGGTTTTGACATTTGTTGTGGTGGGACAGTATTTGTTGGTTTGGGCTGTGAGTGAAGGCGAGCAAATGAAGCGCTTGACACGCGGAGTGGACCAGAGGAGATAATTAATTGAAGGCATCTACTACACAAAGACTAGGGCTAGTCATGTGTTTATGGAGAAGCTATCAGGTAGAGACAGATTCAATATAGCATCAAAACTACTAGTTGTTTATAGCTTATTTTCATAACAACAACAATTGTCTTAAGCTACTACCACAACATAACCAATTCCTTACACTGCCAACAGTCCATACCTACTACTAACAGATCAAACAAGATCAAAAGAATTTCTTGTAAGCTAGAATGGGGGTAATTACTGACAAAACTAAAAAGGGAATGCAAATTATCACATGTTTTCCTCATCTCTCTGTTCATGTCTGCAATAGCCTAGTCTTCATCTGTTAACTCATTCATGCCATCAACGATGTCAAGACACTTTTCAACAAAATACTCTTCTTCGAGGGCCTTCTTCTCTAGCAAAGCTCCTACTATTTTTTCCGATTGTGCCTTCTTGTGATCCAAATAATCATCAAGAACAGTAGCAACTTGACTTTGCTTCCACTATGGTCTTGTATAGAAGCACCAGATGATGCTGATTGAGCTTCTATAGCTTCCTGGGCACCCACACTTGGAGTCACTGCACCAACACCTGTAGAACTTGCAGCCATATCACCCATACTTGTAGAACTTGCAGCAGCAGTCATATTTATAGGAACAACACCCACACTTGCTTACTGACCCATCCTTGTAGCCTCATGATTCTCTTATACAAGATTTTCAGTAGCATGATGAATTGGATTAGTGGACATAAAGCACAAGTCACCGGTAGCAATGCTCTCTGTTCCAAAGAGTTAAAACAAGAAATGAATATATGTCCAAAATTCAGTTCAGTTCAGATATAATGTTCAAAAATGACAAGGGATGGGACTACCATTTACCTTCATACAGCAATTCACAATTGTTATAGTGGAGAAGCCCTTTCTTACAAAACTTCACCACTTTTTTTATGAAACTATCAAATTTAATAGCACACTATGTCAGTACCAAAGTATACTGTAAGAATACTATTTCAGATACAAGAGTTGTAGTGGCTTACCTTTTCTATTTCATCCCACACATTTGGTCCATCCGTTACCATGCCATTTGTTGCATCAAAACCTACATCGCTTTCCTTCCTTGCATCTCTTATAGGTCTATATGTAGCTTTTATATCTTTATTTTTTCTTGGAGATGTACGTTTGTGTAATGTGCTCGAGGGAACCTCTCACTGATTGTATAGTTGATGATTACTGTTGTTACTTTGCATATTTGCCTAGTAATCATGTCCTTTATTCAGTGCTAAGATTTATACTACGCATTCTTATCTAGTCGTGTTGTGCTTGTAGATCATATTAGGTTCTATACTTATTCTATCTCCACCTATATGCATACAGTGACAGTTGTTCAGTCAGCAACAGAGATGACAGGTGATCAGGATAAGGGCAAGAACAAAATGCTAGTACAGAGCATTTGTAAGAATATATGAATCTTTATAAATTCAAATGATAATTTTTTAAGAAAGATTTTAAGGTAGTTCTAAATACTGAGAGTCACCCATTTGAGTAGATTTCGAGGATTACAATTGTCTATTACCTCGTAGGAGGTAATTGTTAAAATAAAAAGGAAGAAGTCCATTTTACTCCCTCGTACTTTGGCCAAAGTACACATCACGCTCTATACTAACCTTTGGTTTGTTTTACACACAAGGTTGACTAATTAAGATTACTTTACCTCCTAAATCGGTATGCTAATCCCGATTTGCTGACGTGTTAGACCGGGATTGCCTTCTTGCAATGACACATATTCTGTCCTACGTGGCATAGAAGACGCTCTCGACTTAGCCAACTCCTGGGCGAACCGATGGATGAACCTGATGTGCCTCCCCTGTTCTTGATCCTTCGATGCCGGATTAAGGCTTTGTTCGGATGGCATGGGAAAGAAATGGATTGGAGGGAAATGATGCGTAATCAATCCACAAATGACTTTGGATTGAATCCCTCTCAAAACATGCCAAACCAGTAGGGAACGTGTAACAACCGAACCAGCCCTAAGGCGGCAGGCAGCTTGAGTGACGGATCGCAGGCAGCTGGTTCGTGGGGGGATAACAGTGGAATGGCAGCGGGTCACGCGAGGCATGGCCAGCGGTAGGTCGGCTGGGGACAGGCGGTTCACCGGCAGGGTAAAGGCGATGGAACAATGGCAGATCGGCGGCGGCATCGCAGCAGAGCGACGGGTCATCCAGGTAACGGCGGCAGAGCTGCATGGTGATGTAGATTTAGTGCAGCCATGGAACAGAAGCGCATTCACATCGTGAGTTCAACCGAAACTGGAACTGAAACCCGAACATTGGTTCTGAAATCGTAACCTGAACCTAAAACAACAACCATACACACAGCCCATTCAGACACTGCATTGAAATTTGATGTGCATGGGCGCAAGAATCAATCAACTCTCACCGTAGTGCCACTGTGGTTCCGCCGCCGATCTGTTGCCGTAGTGCCACTGCCGTTCCGCCGTCGACCGCCGCCATCTCTCGCGCGACCAGCCGCCTGCCATGTCGCGCGATCCACCGCCGCTAGAATGAGTGCGTTGAAGAACACGGGAGGCGCATCGGGTTCGTCGGAAATTTTTTCTATGGCATCAATGTTACGTACACCTGATCAGTTGATTTTCCCTTCCTAATCAGTTTGAATTGAATTTTCTTTCCCACACGTTGATCAGGGGAGCCGCGCTGGGACGTGAGAAAGAAAAATGGGTTGGTTATTGAGATAAGATAACTGACTTGGATTGCTACGTGCCAGAATTTTGGAGACGCTGCCATATAACTTCCGTGGCATCGGTGCCATAGAAAAAATTCCGGGGTTCGTCCGTTGGTGCGGCCAGGAGTCTATGCCACGTAGGACAGAACATGTGTCAAGGAACGAAGGCAATCCCGGTCTAATCCCTGTACATGTCAGCAAAGCGGGATTAGCATACTGATTTAGGGGGTAAAGTAACCTTAATTAGTCAACTCTGTGTGTAAAACAAATCAAAAATTAGTATAGGGGTTGATGTGGACTAGGATCAAAATACAGGGGAGTAAAATAGATTTCTTCCAAATAAAAATAAACCTGTTGGTTTCCATAACTAAGCTATGCAAAATTAGGAAGTTTTTTTCGGAGACTAACCAAATTACATAGCAAGTGAACCAGATTTTTAGCGTGTCTACTAAATTTGTTTTGTTAAGACCGTGACATGCATGCACATTTTCTGCGTGCACCAGATTTTCAACGTTATCAAATTTATTTATTTATTATGAGCACGCACATTTTCAAATACCGTGACATGCAAAATTGCAGATTACCAACTAATTGTCTACTATGATTGTTCAGCGTGACAAGTTTCAACAGTGAGAAAAATGTGGCTGGAATTGTGGAGGTGGGAGAGATCACGACAAATCAGGGAATGAGACGCGGGGAGTATGGGGTTGTTAGAATTTCTTTTCTAATTATTATTTAATTCATGTATGAAAAATTAAGGGTTGAGATTCAATTGTTGTGCTACCTCTGAGAGATAATACAACACCTTTTGGTCTACTGTAAAGAGCTCATTTTTAATAAATAGAATATCACGAAAATTGAAACTTATAACTGATACGACTCATCATTGTCTACCCGGAATCACAGTATCACACAATACATACATACTAATTAAAACAACAAGGTATCAAACTTGATCCATTTTGACTTTTTAGTAGTAGCTTAGCTGCACTGTACCAGCAGTACGTTATTACGCATACCATTCATTATTGCAGCACATGGTCCTGCGCTGAACCACGTTCTTGGAGCAGGAAAAAAAAAGAACCCACACATTGTATTGGCAATGTTGAACCACCATGTACCTACCGGTACCTAATGATGCAATAATCTTAGGGGTAGACCTCGAAGATGGCACGAGCTCCTAATTTCTTAACAATCTTGTAGTTCCTGAAGCCCGCTTTCATAAAGAGCTCACACCATTCATTTTCATCCCGTTGCCGACCACGTGTATTCACATACATGAGCATGTCCAGTAGAAGCTGCGCTTCATACAAAGTTGGCCCCAAGGAAGGGTCAAAAATAATTTCTATAATGATAACCTTTCCACCCTCCTCGTAGGAAGGAATTGCTTTCTTGCACTGTGAAAGAATCGTCACACAATCATCGTCGTTCCAGTGGTGTAATACAAGATACAAACATTAAACATGTCAGCTTATTGCAAGTATAAACATAAGGTTCTTTAACTTATAACCATATTATAATATGAAAGTGATATTTTTAGTTTAGTTATCTAAAGTATATAAAAATATCTATTTAATAATAAAAGGAGATAAATTTTCTACCGTGTTGCCTAAAAATAGAAAAATAGGCTAGAAATTCTCACAAAAAAAAAGCAAAACATCATCAGGCCCTTGATTCTAATCCCACTGCAAAAGATGGACATCCAACCCTTCACCACCAGTTGGACACTCACGTGAAAATAAGTCTTTCCCGCAGCCGCCCTTGACCCATCGAGCTGCGGTTTCAACAAAATTGTTTCGAGAGCCGCCACACCACCATTACCTACGGCACCAAGTTCCATTGTGCCTTGGATGCGGCGTCTTCCACCGTGCATCTTCGCATGGGCATCTTGGTGTTGAATGGCTAGAGACCCTATGCCTGGCTACCCGTATGGTCGGCTCACACTGCAGTCCGAATCCCTAGCAGGTCGCATCCACTTTACGTTGATTCTACTCCAGCATGCGGCGTTGAATTCCAGGTTGCAGGAACCTGGGGCAATGGCGTGCAAGCAAAGCTCCTGCCCCACAGGTATCCATTTTCAGCAATAGACCCATCTGAAAGCAGATCCAGATGCAGAGATGCAACAGGGATAACTGACATCCTATAGAGGCAAAATTCGGACATGTGAAGTGTGACTGGATCCCTGGTATGGCCGGAGAAGCAATCCATTAAAGGGAAACGGTGCACAAAGATTGATCATTACGGCAGCAGCGGTGATCTCTGTTGTGATGAACGAACTTCACCGGCAGCGACAGGCCGTTGGAGGTTAGAGTACAAGTGAGAAGGAGAGATCGTCCTGAGACATCAGCGGCATAATGCAAGTGGAAGAGGTACGCGCTTAAAATGGTATAGGCAGGTGAAAGCTGAAAGCCTTTACCAAGCCGAGATGATCAAGAATGGATTTATGTTTCTGCATGCATCACTAGAAAAATCCATGCTGTTGCAAATGAGATGCTTATCAAATCGTTCCTATGTTTAGATGCTCAACAAAGCCAAAATGTTCCGGCTAAAAATCACAATAGCAACAACGGTGCGTAAAGAAGACAACCACATGAAAAGATAACACGAGAATACTTTTTTATTATGGGTATACCTTTTGGTTTAATTTACTATTTAGATACATACCTCGAATCTACTCCACTATCCACTCTATATAGAATGATTAATCTTGAGCTTAAATAGTTGCAAAACAAACCCTGTTTTAATATCTTTTGATCCACTCAAATTGTGAAATACATCGATAAATATTGCATATTACACTATGTAGTTGCAATTTTGTTATTTTTAAACATGCACATTACTTAAGAAATCTATCGATAAATATTACTTAAGAAATACATCGATAAATATAACCTGTTGTCTATGTTATAACTCTTTTGTTCTATAAGAGGACTAAACTAGCAGAAACCTTAAGAAATCCATTCTTTTAGAATGGTCCATATATAAATTTTGTTTAACTGCTACCTGTACGTGGAATGAAAGTTTGTACAACAGGTAATTTTGATATTTCCCCTAAAATAATTGAGATTTATATAACTAATGATAGAATAATATATTGTAATTATTGAAGATATTTAATGTCACCATCATCCTAGGCAGATTGATATACTCCCTAAGTTCCAAAATTGTTGTCGTCATTGATTTTTTTTGTTATCTTTGACCATTCGTTTAATTAAAAAAATATCACCTATTTTATCATGGTTTGTTTTATCACTAGATAAAATTTAAATATAACTTATAACTTTTTATATTTAAATAAATATTTTAAATAAGATGAATAATCAAAGGTAATAAAAAAAAGTCAATGAGGACAACAATTTTAGAACAGAGTATTGCATAAGAAATATTTGTAGAATATGTGAGTCATTTAGTAATAAATATTTAGTCAGAACTCTAGAAAATTTTTGTCGTCCTTTTGGGGTAAAGGGGGGTGTGTCACATACTTTCAGGGCCGGCCCTGGAGGGGGGCAAAGGGGGCCGCTGCCCTGGGCCCCCAAAACCAAGGGGCCCCGAGCCCTAGCATATGTATATATATGTACAAGCAAATTTGACCCATATGTTGAGTTTAAGCGGCGCTGCTATCAGGACTTGGTTCGAGTTTGATTGATTCCTTACATAATTGATTTAAAATTTATGATCAAATGAGAAGCTTGTTTGATTAATTATTTTTACAATTTTTATTCAGGAGATATCAACTAGAAAATATCCATCTAAATATGAGAAAAGGAGAAAGAAGAAAAAAGGAGAGTTCTTGAAATCTCTATAGACAAATCATCTTAACTAGAAAATATCCCAGTGTTTCTATTGCATATCGAATCTTATTTACTATGTTCATGACTATGGCATCAGTTGAAATAAGATTTTTAAGTAAAAATTATTAAAGAACTATTTAATATTCACAATGTATAAAGAAATATTGAATCGTTTGACCACTTTATACATGGAGAAGAAATTATTGGACGAGATTGATAGCGACACTATCATTAGTGACTTTGCTGCTAGAAATTTTTATAGGAACTTTTAAGGTAATATACAATCATTTTTATATAAAATTAATTTTTTTATTAGTAATAATATTTTTATTACATTGATAAAATTTGAGTGCATGTACAAATATATATAAAGGGCTCCGGCTACACACAGGACCGGTCCTAGGGATGGTAGACTAGATTTAGGTGATCACCTAACCAAGAAAATGGGAAAGAGAAACTGATAAAAAAAAATTTCTATCTCTATTCGCTATATGATAGATTTTTGTGTTTAGATGATAAAAAAGGGGAAGGGTTGAAGTTACTCTAACCACCTTGCAGGACGGGCAACCGCCGCATCTGCTTGGGTGTCCAATACTGTCGATGTTTGTTCGCCAGAACGTGTCGTCGTGTGTCGACAACTGGTTGCCGACTATCCCGATGAATTTGGAGTCATGCATGCCTTCTATTTCTTCGTCTGTTCACGCACATCTTCTTGTTGATCTGACGAAGAGTGATTTCACCCAATCTCTTATGTGTATCAACAGGAAACTCCTTGTCGATAATGGTTTGGGTTGTAATCCCCTTCGTGGTTGTGTAGAGGCATGCGTGCCTCTATTGGGCATCTTCGTGTTTTAAGATGAGAAGAACAATGAAGTTCTTGATTGTTGATGGTTGGTGAAGATCATGACGTCTCCTTGGTGTCACAGAAGAAGCGATTCTCCTGTTCTTGTTGGTGATCTGGAGAGGAAGAACATGGTTGCCATTGCAGAGGCCTTCGTTTCTCTCGTAGATCCTATGTTCTCTCGCTGAGTAGAAGTGGCTGAGAGCGTGACTCTCGGTGCAGAGCGTATGTGACTGATAACGTGTAAAGAATAGAATCGTTAAAAGACAATTGAACTCGAGGAAATGAGAATGATCAGTTTTCTATTGATGATGTGAATGTACACATTTATATGTTATACTAGCAAAGTGTTCGTACGTTACTACGGATTTAAAAAACAAAACACTCTTTATAACTTAAATATAAATTATTTATATAATAGAATTATTAGATATATACAATATTATTTACATTTTTTACATGAAAGATCATATTTACATTATTGTTGGTGTTTCTTAGTATACTATTTTATATATTAAAAATAACATTTTTTCATCATTTCTTTACCATATTCTAGAAGTATTATCTGAAAGGAAAAATCAATTTATGCAGTTTACAAAAGAGCATTGTATTGTAACGTGATTTTGAACTTGAAACCTTGCTCTAATGAAAAACGTTAAAACACGAAAGTTATAAATCTCGTCAATACCTTCTTGAAACATATGTGGATCATATTATTTGGACTTAAGAGATAGAAGATATGGGCCCTGCACAGAGAAGTCCAAATCAAAATAAATACTTTTGCATCGCATATTTGAAAACCTATACGGCAGGATCTGTACTTCTATTGAATACCAAAGTTATAGAACTTTTCGAGAGCTACAATATAGAGTCTGAGTTTGCTTAATTTGAACTTCGGATGAAGGAGTTATGATTTTTAAAATTTGGTACTTGATATGAAAGATACAAAACCGATTTGGATTCAATCTCTAACTTTGTGGATACGAAGTAGACGACTACACCTCAATTAATAGATTGTAGAGAAGTAAAGTAACGGTCAAGTAATCGGATGGAGTATTGGCCAAGTAAGGTGGAGGCCACTTTGGGCCTAAAGGCCAAGTGGGCCTCAGTCCAGGTTGTTGGCCTTGATGATCTTCATTCTCGACAAATATAAACTCTGTAAAGGAGCAGCCAAGGCGCTCATCATCACAAGCCCATATCAGCCATCAGCAAACAGCAAAATGGACAACAATAAACAGAATGGAGTTAACATGATTAACCATACTTCCAAAATCATTACATTACACACCTCAGACTATGTAGCTCAACTGGTCAAGGAGCGCAGTGCAGAGAATGAGTCTCACTCAAATTAGGACGAAACAGGAGAAAAGAGATGCTCAAATTACATCGATAAACTGCAGTACATTAGAAGAACGAGCAATCTACTCGCGCAAGATGCCATCACCATAGGCCTTTTATGGCCCTGCAGGAGCTGCCGGAGCTGCTCGTATCCGTGGCGGTAGTGCTCAAGAGAGAAGCACAGCTGCCTGATTGCCTCCCGTTTCCCCTCTGCACTATCAAATATCATAAGCTTCTGCTTCTCAACCTCTTCCTGGAGCTCACAAATCCGTACACGTAGGTCCGATACAGACATGCGTGCCGCATCTGCCTCCTCAATCAGCTTGACATGCTCCAGGTGCAGCTGATGCAAGTGGCTGTCCAGCTCCTTCATTTTTTCATCACGAGTAGCAACATCAATCAGTAAAGTGGACACCCTGTTATCAGCTGTAGCTTTCTCTGAAGACATCAGTTCAAGCCTTGTCTTAAGATTGGCAATGGCTTGATTTAGTTCAGATATTTGTTTCTCACTATCAAGGGATGCTTCTGCCTTCTCAAAATGAAGCTGTTCAACCTGTGCCTCTGTGGATGTCAACCTACTCTCAAGAGAAGCGTTAGCTTCAGACAGCTTTTGAATCTCAGCACTAAGGGAGGATTCCTCCATAGAAAAATTCTCCTGATTATGAGCAACCAAGGCATTTAAGTCACCGGTTGCCTGTTCCAGATCCTTTATACGATCTTGGAGCAATGATTTCTCTTGCACAACTTTTTCCAGCTCATCTTTCAGGCTCTTGATTGTAGCCTGTAGCTTCCCGACCTCAGCTCTTGAATCCTCAAGCTGCCTATGAACTTGTTCAAACTCTATACTACGTTCCTCAAGCACTCTCTTCTCACTTGAGTCACTTTCTAGTCTTGCTTGCAGTTCAAGGATTGTATCTTGTAGTCTCATAATCTCAGCAGACGAATCATGTAAGCTGTGAGATGTTTGTTCAAGCTCCATTAGCCGTGCCTCAAGCTGTGATTTCTCTTCTGATACTTTTGCTAGGTCCCCTTCAAAATTCTCGACAACCTCGTGGAGCTTCCCTATTTCAGCCTCAAGAGTAGATTTCTCACTGAAATACTTCTCAGAAACTTGTTCAAGTTCCTGTTTGCACTTCTCAATCTCATGGTCACGATCGGCCAGTTGAGATTCATAATGCTTAGCTGCTGAGGCCATATCTCCTTTTAGATCCTCAACCTTTTTCTTGTTTGCGAGAACTGCAGCTGCCAAATCTTCCTTTTCACTGTTAACTTGGTTGAGACTCTCCTCAAGTTTTTCACAATGGCAGTGCATGTTCTTTTCTTCAAGCGCTTCTAATTTTTCCCTTGCTTTCTGAAGCTCCTCTTCTAGCTCAATAATCCTTTCATTCAGCGCATAAGAAATTCCATTGTCATTTTCTTCTTCCACTTCATCAACCTCAGATTCAGATTCTGACGAAGAAGAAGATGATGAACCGTTACTCCCTTTTTTGGAAACATCTGAGCTTCCACCAGAACCAAGGAATACATCAAAGCCAGCTGCTCTTGTTTTGCGCTTCTGTTTTAATTTCTTTTGTTCCATGTTAGGCTCTGGAGATGGTGAAGTAGATTGTGTCTCAGAATCAGTTTCAGAAATACCAGACCCTTGAGACTGCAGTGATGATGGAATATTCTTGCGCAGTTCCCCAGTCACATTATCATAACGCTCAGCAAGAGCACGGTACATTCGGTAGAAGTTCTCAACATGAGTTACAAGCAACGGCCGTCTCTGATAATACATCTCAGCCTTCTTTGCAAAGGAATCCCCCTCATCCTCGATGAGTTTCAGCATTTCTTTAACTTGTTTATCCATCTCTATTTGTTCAGGAAAAAAATGGAAGTCAGAAAAGTTTGTTCTCTATATAATTACATTGCAAGCTAAAACATTTACAACACAGTGAACATTGAACAAGGTCCGGCAGATCTATATCTATGCCTTGCAAATAACAAAAGTATCTCGGTATATATATTTAATCAGGAGAAGAGTTACTACCTTCCAGATTCTCAGCTAGCCATTTAGAGTTTTTGGGGCTAATATGGCTGTCCCACCACCATGAATGGGCCTTCCTCGTTGGCATTCTGTGCATGCGCTTCATTGTCACCAAAAATAAGGAAACCTCCTCTATGAATACCTGGTTATGGTTGACATAGCGGTGAAAATGAGAATGTGAAACTCTAGAAATAATCTTAATCTTGTGATCAATGGTAATCTGCGACTTCAAAACAAATATTTGATATTACAGTAATAATATGAAACATATAATCTCACACTGTTGCAAATAGAGAACTAGCATAATATTGGAAAAAATGGAAACAAGACCACATAAAGCAACGTCTACTGGAAGATTTTTAGATAAACAAAAGATATAAAATGTGTAAGTACTTGTGCTGCAATCTATAAAAAATACTGTTTCCACATTATTAAAAAGGATGGCAAAAAGGACTGAGCATCTCAAATTCCAGATATGCATAGATCGGAACATTGATTGGCTAACTAATAGATGCAAACTATCATATCATTCCCGAATGAATTATGATTTTATCAGATAACCAATCACCAGTGTTTTTTTTTTTCAGAAATCTCTAGGCCAGAAATCGATTAGCATCACTGACTCAAGGTGGGATTGAGGTTAAGGAGAGGCTATTATTGAAAGGTTAACCGGTCAGATAGAAAGAAAAAATCCCAATGACAGTACCTTGTTGAAATTTTTAATGTGTGAAAGAACACGAGTCTTTCATTTATCAGAGATGCAACGGCTATTAGACTAATGTACCCAGATTGCTCATCTCCGAGTTAAGTAGAGTGGTCATGTATTCTCAAGGTAAAGTTGAAGATGAACAGAATATGTGTAGTAAATACTAATGAAAGTGACGTGATCACATATTCTAGGTACAAATATTAGTCAGGAAACTCATTCATGGAATAGATGTACTAGATCTGGCTATCATACAACAGTACAACACAGTGCAAAGGGTGCAGCAACTAAAGGAAAGATGGAGAGTCTGATTCAATCATTTCGAATAAGCTGCAACAGCAAAGATGGATGGACAGAATATTTGTTCTGTCTCCACGATCTACTTAGATCAGAAGTTCAGGGGTCAAGAAGAAAATTGATGTGCCAGATGTTCTCCCGTTATTGTCAACCACTAACCACCCAATAATTGAAGGATAGTAGAGACAAGTCAATGAAATGAAAAATAATTGTTAGTGATACACGTAAGATGGTCCAGCTTATGCCTAGATGGACACATGCAGGCATGGGTGGGAAGGGGGTTGACGGGGCACTAACGTAGGAAATTTAACCCAATACATCCTGGTGTCAACCATAATTTTCAAGAAGTGCCAAGAACGACACACCTATCTTAGATCTCCACATTGTACTCTTTATTTATTAGTTTCTTGTAGACAGTTATACCATGCATGTAAATTCATTGTTTTTTTCCTTTTGTAAAAATTATACCATGCATGTGAATATAGCAATAGTTAAGGAATACAGGTAGGCATGAGTAAAGAAGAAAAGTCAGGAACATTTTGTACTATCCAGCGGCCAGATTCATTCATGCAGTCAAACTTCCAAAACTACCAATAGGAAAAGATCTTTTATCAGTGAAATAAAAAAATTAAAAAACTATGTACAGGTCTTCTAATCCAAACACAGCTGTGAATGAGTGCATGTAAGATGGCCACTACATGCATACTCTAGAACCAACCTGGCAAGAACAAAAATCCTTAAAAATAGCTTCTACACTCCACCAGACCACTCTCCTCTGCGAAGGCCCTATCATACACCACAGGCACAGGAAGTCCAAATATTTGAAGTGGTCCGTGATGGGAAAAAGGGGGTTACACGCTCCACGAATTGCTACGGCTAGCTGCTTCAGGAGAGAAGCTCAGCAATGGGGACATCCGAGTAAGCTGAAGCAGGTTTTCTTCATCTACGGATTACGAAAGGTCAGTATAATCAATGAGCCAACTACTTTACGATGGTCCGCTGAAAGGGACGGGGATTTTTAAGCGGTCCAATTTTAGCCGGAGAAAATAAAAATCCCCTTTTCTCTGTCATGCATCATGCAGAATCATCAAAAATGAATCAAGAAAGCACACTTCATGCATCGAAAAATCGAAATCGAATCATCACCCCTTTTCCATGGGCAACTCAAGTATGGAGTGAACAATAAGCGACAGTTGGAGTTGGACATGGTACATGTAAGCGGCTCAAAAGTTTTGAAAAACAAAATCACAAAAAAAAAAAAGAACTAAGCGATGGAGCGCACGATCCTATGAAAACATGCATAGCACTCAACGCAAGACTCATCTCCTTCCGAACACCTAAACATTTCCGCCTCTAAGCAAAGAAACACTCCAATCCGAGAGCTGTTTCTTGCCACGGGCGGCGGACCAAACAACACATCTGGCTCGCAGCAGCAACACCGGAAGAAAACTAAACAGGGAGGGGGGCGGAGGCCGTGCGAGCTTACCGAAGAGGAGATCAGGCAGGCTCCTTCCTTCTTTCCTTCCCCTGCGCAGAGAGGCGGATAGGGGAAACGGCGCGAGAGTGATTAATTTAAGGCCTTAACTTAAACCCGCTGGGTGTCAAGAGCGCCGCCGAGCCTTTTAAAGCACAGGGAAGAAGCGGGGTAGCCCCGGGACGGAATGACGATCTTGCCCTCCGCTCCCCGCAGGGTTAGCGCGTGATTGGTGAGACTTCGGTTTCCGGAAACGTGGAAGGGTGTTGAGCTGCTGGACGCGTTGGCAGTTGGATTACGAGTGAGGTTAGATGTAAATTAATCAGCGGCTGGATTACGAGTGAGGTTAGATGTAAATTAATCAGCGGTGTGGACTGTGGAGTGGAGTGGTTAATTAGCCAGCGTGGCGCGCAGGACACCTGGGAGCGTGACCGACCCCACACGGCGCGGCCGCGAGGTTTGAATTCTCCGGACCTCCTGGTGCCGCGTCGGGTGAATTTCATTCCGTTCCGCTGAATGATTGGTTAGCGTTTTGTTTCTTCTTCGAGTCGATAGTACGAATTTTGAAATTTTTTGTTTCCGGTGTGTATCTCTGATCCCAACAAACGATTTAGGTTTTTATTTCTGGATCAGTTCGAATGGCTATTTTTAGTCCAGCGCATGTGACGTCGCGATACAATTATCGAGTCTTCCATAGTTTACTCCTTGTGTGTATGTTCAACGTGACATCAATAATGTGTTTGCGATGCTTGGCAGCTGGTGTGCATTCGGCTTGCGCGTCATATGGAAATATAAGGTGCTACGTTTTAATTTCGTGTCGTTGGTGACCTGTCCGTGCATGATCATTGAGTCATTGACCAAGGCAACAACCAATGCAGCGCGAGAGTCTGCACGTGGACCAACAGCTCAGGTCACACTGCTAGCATATGATGCCAAAACTGGTTCAGGCCGAGTGTGAAAAATGCATGATTGGACTGTGGAGGATGCGTTTAAAAAATTTCGAAATTGAAATATCAGAGGGATCCAGTAGAGTACTCCGCAGGCACAACCGCCACTGCGACAGGTGGACGGCATTCAACGACGTTCTATTTCTTATTTATCCTTGCTTACAAAGGTAGTAGCATTTCCATGTCTACGCTTCTGGTTTTGTGTCATTGTACACTTGACATATACGTAAGACTGCTAGAGAAATTGATTTTTTTTATGTGGTCTGTTCTAGTGATAGCATTCCTCCATCAAACAACGGGAATGCTTCACATATGACTTGGTATTTCGACTCCTTGGCCGAATTGCACCCAGCCGTTTTCGGCTCCAAATCCAACATCACTAACACATTATTCCACATAATGTTTGTAGATAATGGAAGGTTTTTTTTTTTTTTTTTGCCTCTGTGAGATCACACACAACGCAAATTCGACATAATTCAGCTATGTACTTGCACCATTTGACACGAATGATCTCATTTCAAGTAAGGAACAGAACAAGTGATCATATGATGATTTGTGTGTGTGTGTATGTGTACTTCCTTCCAGATGTTAAGTTGGAAAGCAAAGAAAACAATTCTCCAACTCCTGTAGTCCTCACTGAGCAGTAAAATAGTTTATAAAAGATTTCCCACCTCCTTTAAGAAAGAAGAACACGTGAAGAACATGGTGATAAGAGACGGTTGGCCGCAGAGGTGGTACGTAGGTAGCACTGAGAGAGAGCAGAGGAGTACTGACCAATTAAACTCGGAGGGGTAGTTTTGGAAACGCGCGCATAGGTGAGTCACGAGGGCAGCGAGCGTCCGTCGCTAGCGGCAGCCGGCAGGTAGCACCTGGCCCCGCCCGTCCGGCTGGTCGCCGGCACGCGCGCGATAGTTTTTTGTTGTTCGAAATCCGTGGCGGGAGAACGCCACGAGCTGCCGGTACTGCTGGTCCGTCTCGTGCCTGTCCCGTCCTCCACGTCGCCTTGTGTAGTTGTGTTGCTCGGGTTTTGATGCCCCGCGAACTAACGATGATGCAACCACTAATAAACCGTCTTCATTGTTTTTTCAAATTTTCAATAAGCGCAGACCTAGAAAATGTCACGTAAAATGAGTGTCAAAAAAGGAGCATCCATTTAAAAAAACGGACCGATATCTTGGTGCCTTAAATTACTCCCTCCGTCTCATAATATTTGGTATTTTAGTACTCGATACAGAGATTAAGAAAAGAAGGAATAAAATAGGTACGCAGAAAATAAGAAGGAGAGAGATAGAGATAGTGGTGTATTAAAAAAAGAGAAAGATATCTCGAAAAGTAAGAATGTCAATTATTTTAAAAAAAATTAGATGTAGTTAGAATATCAATTATTTTGAAATGGAGATAGTAGCAAAGAGGCGCACACAGTCACACAGAGCGGGGGACGACACGTTTACAGCAGCGTGTCGCGGCCGCGGGGATGCCAGCGGCACAACATGTATGAATGCGGGCTCATCACACCCACCGGTCCAGGTGCGCTCTCTCTCTCTCTCTCCACATACAATATGGGCTTGATTTGATTTGTATGTGCGTGTGATCATGGACTCCATGCGTACGTTCTGGTGCGGCACCGGCACAGCCCCCGTACGCGCCGTGCTGCTCCGTCTATATGGTTCGTCCCCCGGCACGGTGATCACAAGAAACGAACGCGCGGCGCTCTTGATCGATGGCGCCCGACGTCGACGTACTCCCGAGACACGTAGAAAATGATAAAAAGGCGTCGTGCTAGGTATGGTCAGCACTCAACAACATATACTTGTACGAAAATGACGAGCCTAGGACTCGGCCCCTTTGCTGAACACGGCCGGTTTCCTCTACACCGGCCCACTAAACTATTCCTGCCCGTGCACTCACGTACGTAACCCAACACAGTTGAGACTTGAGAGCATGCGCTGAATTCCTTCTGAAGTTCTGAACAAAAAGAAAAAGGTTACATGCTTCTTCCACATCCAAAAACACGACTTCCCTAGGTAGAGCGTATATACCAATTACCAAGTTGTAGATAATGTGGATTAGACACATAAGTGACTTCCCTAGGTAGAGAGTAGATATATGTTGTTGCCACATATTGTACCATCCCATTCATAACTATAATAGAACATATTATATCCCAAATAATATCTCAGGAGGTTTGGAGTGAGGCCATTAGCCATCCTATCTATGCACATAGCCTCCTTTGCTATATACCATATACCAAAAGGATGGTGTCATCTATGCTTATAGACCGTGATCAAGAAAGCAACTTATTCTTGAAACAACAGAATTCAAGTGAGGAGATAGCATTTACATGCACCAACACACATATTGGTTCAACTAAACACACAGACCAAAAGAAGAAAAAAAACTGTAGTCTACATAAATTCTATTAAACACCTTCAATGAGACAGGAGAAGTTTGCCAGTAATACGAAACAAGTGGAACAATCGCTCAAAAAATAATAAGGCAAGAAACAAGTAAATCAAGGAAAAATGTTTTTACGCCAGAAATAAACCTATATGGGATACATCGTTTCACTTCATAATGGATGATGCTTATTATTTCCGGTGACAAAAAGAATTTCACGGGCGTAAGAATTTTCTAGCTGAAACAGAGACAGCTGAACTGGCATGGTTATGCACCCTTATTCTATTTACTTGTAATCATGGCCCCGTTCAGCTGTTCTGTTTCTCCTGTCCTAAGATTTCCCATTCAACTGCGCCTTCGATAGCTTCTCTCCACTTTGTTGGCACCTTCCACCTTCTTGCCGGGAAAGGACCTCCCACTGCTTGTGACAAGGTCCTTGATGTTTGCTTGAATGTCCTTGTCGTCCAATAGAGACTCCAATGTCACATGTACACCTGAAAATGTTTGGGAAATAGTTATATCATGCAACTCTTGTAAAGCCGTCACTCCCAACAGATGACAAATAAAACAGGTTCTATCTTCTTATGTCAACAAATGTAATGATGGAATGCTTTTTTTTTCTTTTTGCTCAAAACAAGGCTTAATTTCTAGAACAACATCAATTTTGTTCAACCAAAAGACAAGAATATAATTACTTTTCTTAAACTGGAGAGCCTTTGATAAAGGGAGGGAAGACAATAGAAATTTTACTTACGGAATCTCCAGTAATGCTTTGGGTTAGTGGGGTCATTGATTGTTTCCTCTGCTGCTGGTCTTGTAGTGTACTTATCTTTCAGTGCGAGAAGGTCCTGATATGGAAAAACCCTAGTATTTTCATCTGCTTATTTCACTTGAGAAATCCTTGATCTCTGATGTAAGTTACCTGTAGTGGAAAGATGGCCCACATTGATGGGGAATCAAAGTGCTGCTGGATAATAAAGTGCACAACTTCTGGTGTGCAGCGAGATGGGGGCTCTTCATTGCTGCCGACTACAGTTTTGTAGAATCGACTTCTTCTTCCTTCATCTTCTTCCCACCAAGCACGTAATGTAGAGCAATCATGGCATGAGGGAGCACAAACCTGAAACATACCAGCAAAATTGGCCATCAAATCAATGTAGTATGTCTATATCATTTTCAGTCTAGAATACACTTTTCAATTCTGAGCTGTATCTGAGCACAATACGCACTGTGAGAGTATAGTATTGTAAAAAATGTAAACGCACCGTCATATAGCTATACTGAGATGGAATACCAAATTCCAAATTCGGTTCACTAGGCATTCTCTGGATACGCAATCCAATCAACCCAAGTTCTTGCATAACCTGGAAAGAAGTATTGTTATTTATCAACAGTCAGTAAAAATCATTGGGTTAGTTAGCATGTGCAGAAAAGGGGTCATACAGGGTGAACACAAGTGGGGATAAGACCAAGGTCTTCCCCACATGCCAACATATCCGATGAGTTCAACAGGACAGGCAGAGTCTTCGGTGCATTTTGACGCCAGAGATTTTCTTGGCGAGCAAAATAATAGTCATAATACAACCTTCTGAGGACATTTTTGCTGTAAAACAATACTCGATGAGAGGATGAATCAGTCCAAGAATACGGAAATTTGATTTGAACAAATTGCATAAATCAATAAAATAATTAGCAGATAGCACGATCCAAAAGGACATTTATAATAATTTTATTTTCTTGAGAACAAACTGCCTACTATTAAAAAAGGGCATCCCAGTGCACGTAGCTTCCACTTGTGCAGGGTCTAGAGAAGGGTCCGACCACAAACTGCCTACTATTACTATACAAACTAATTTCATTTTCTGGAGACAGTTTCTGCCCAAAAAATAATTCATGCCAAATGCTAAGTCAAAAGATATCAAAGTACAACAGAAAATTGCCCATCACAGTTACACTAAATATATCAACATTTAGTAGCCCAATGCAAATTTAGAGAATAATTCATAAGTTTGTATATCAATTGCCGTCGAATTTGAAAGAATGGAAGAACGATGAACTTTACCTATGCTCATCGAGATCCCTAAAACTAGAAGTATCTTCCAGGTTGAAACGGGGATAAAATTTTGTGGAGTCCTCTGGATCTCTGATAAGGACAATATTCTGAAGTATAAAATAATATTAAAATCAAAATTGATAAGTGTCTGGATATGTTAGAAGTGGTGACACAATCAAATGTCCTATCAAATGTTTCAAAATATTGCAAGTAAACTACAACAGAAGAGCCAGATTACCTGTAATAGATCGAAAAGACCACACCGTATACTGTCTTCTTTCTCTAGCCAAAGTGACTTTTCAGGACTTGTTTTAATCTTTGTGACAATCTTTTTCTCTGTGTTGCATTCTTCTTTGAACTATGCACGACAAACAAAATGTAGACAAATGAGGAAAACATCTTTCTGAAACAGAACCGCAGGGGTCCCCTTGCTGTATATTGTCCCGAAAAATGGTAGACACAACTGACAGTATAAAATAGAGTCTTTTAAATCGATATCTAGGTTCTCTACTATCCTTAGAAAGGTTCTCAAAATTATGGTACATACTAACTTATAATTAGTACTATCTCTTGGTACCTTTCCAGAGATAGTAAAAGACATTTGACATTGCAATGCACTATTCAGTAGTTAATATATTCCAGATTCTTAATACAACTGATTCAATACTTTACCTCATAACGCTGCTTCTGATATTCATTTAGAAAGTTGGCTGCAATAACTGGCCAAAAAGATCCAAACTTCTCCTGCAACAGAATAAAATATCATGGCGGTGTCCTAAAATGTTTCTGAAAACGAATTCGTAAACATCAGTTTGAGCATTGTAACCTCCAGAATTTCCTGACGAATGCACGGTCGGCTCATTCGGTCAAAATTCCATAGACCTTCACTCAGAAGCTCCTCCTGAAAGTGAAATAAGGAAACAGGTCAACATAAGCTCCTTCAGAAGCTCCTCTGCCCCCCAAAGTATGCAACAGGAACAGAAACCTACCTGACTAAGAGGAATTGAAGGTCTAAATTTCCCAACTAAACCTGTTGCGGCGTGATCTGGGAGCTCCCATATCCTAAAGAAACCCAGTATATGGTCTATCCTGTATGCTGTGAAGTACTTGGACATCTGTAACACAGAAATAGGATATGAATAATAAAAAGGAAAATTCGACCAGTCACACTATTGAGATGCCAAATAACCTGTGTCAGACGAGCTCGCCACCACCCATAGTTATCCTTTGACATCTCCTCCCAGTTATATGTAGGAAAACCCCAATTTTGTCCATTTTTGTCAAAATAGTCAGGAGGTGCTCCGGTAGCAGTGTTCATACGAAACAAAGTTGGGTATACCCAGGTGTCCACACTATTCCTATCAACACCAATAGGTAAATCACCTTTCAGAATAACCTTTTTCTTCCTTGCATATGCAGCTGCCTCTGATAACTATTAAAAAAAGAATAATGTTATAAATAAAAACATGAAAATAATAATTCTATGAGCAGTTCAGATTGACAGCAGAAGCAACAATACTTACTTGCATATATAGATGATACTGAACATAGTAGTGGAAGCATATGACATCATAGTGCAATGTGCCTTTAGAAATAAGCTTCTCAAGCTGAAATAAATTGAAGAAGCAAATGTCTTAGTTTACATATGTGCTCTCACAAACAACTACACAAAATTACACAATATCTTAGCAAGCTATAGTGACTGAAAATATCCAAGCATCATTGCAAAATATTACTTCCTATACCTTCTCCTTGGAAAATTGAGAATACCGACCCCATTGGCTGTGATCAGATGTCTCGAAAAAGTCACGCAAAAAGCAAAATGCCGCATATGGTTTCAGCCATTCCTATTGCAATACAGCATGAAGATGATTACATACAGTATAAAAAAGATAATTAGGTATCATGACTACACATGACAAACAATATGACCACAAACCTCGTTTTCAGATAAGAAGTGCTTGAAGGAAGTGGAGTTTAGCACTTTGTCCTTTTCTAAATTGAATATTTTCCTAGCAATAGACAACTTTGTGGACAATGTTTCTTCGTAGTCCACATCCTATTTTCCAGGTCATTTCCATGTTAGGGAAGTAAAAAATTATTAGAGAAATATGCAAAAAAAAGTTGCAAGTATCATTGGCAAAAATTCAATGACCTTTTTATCCATCTGCTTCTTTGCCTGCTGAATTTCTTCCTGTGATAAATTTTAAATTGAGTACTGAATGAGGTTAGGGAGAACTCATCAAATCTCAATGAAATGAGAACACAACCCAGCAAGACGTAAAACGTGTAATATGATAGTGTAACGAAGGTATACCTTAACATCTGCTGGGATTGCATCTGAAAGTGCTTGTACTCTCAGGTACAGGGGATGCAACGCAAACACAGAGAGTGAGCTGTAAATAAACACAGGGGCATTGGTAATGTCAGATGTAAACCTTTCGTACTCCGAGCAAACTCAGCACTACACACAAAAATGTTTGTTAAGGATATGGGTTACCTGTATGGATAAGAATCCCACCACATCCCATGAACTGAAGTATCATTGATAGGAACGAGCTGAACAAGATGGAAGCCTGAATTAACTGCCCAGTCAACAAGAAGTTTAAGATCTAGAAATTCTCCAACACCAAGGTCCTCGTCTGATCTGATTGAAAACATTGGCACAGCAACACCTGCACCTCTCCATGGTGTATCCTACTAAATGTAAATAAGATATTAGTCTACATTGTTGGTTATTTATGGTGCACACTGCATTTTCGAATTTCTTGCCAATATACATTGATGTATAGCCAATATTATTTATCATTTATCATAGCATGGTCAATCATTTCTAGTTTGTGGTCAAGTTTCCTAGATCTGGCAATGAAGCCATGCATCTTTTTTGGAAATAATAGTATAATACAATTGGATACATTACCCTGAGGGCACCATCAGATAACACGATGTATCTGGACTGCTTGGGTGACGATAAATCAATATCAACCTCCCTGTTTGGACCAAGCTCCAGTGAAGCATTCCCTTCTTGGCAGATTTGGCAGTACTTGTATGTGGAAAATTGTTAAGGGCAATCATCCACAGATTTTCTTTTATTAGGAACAAGATAATAGGCAAATAGCTAAAAAGCTGATGCATTCAGAAATACTTGCAAAAGAATATTCATATAGTTCATCTAAAAGAATATAATTATCCATACACTATGACACATTCAATAAAGATTAAGGATATTTTACTGGGAACTCTGATTTTCGCAAAACACAATTTGCTTTCCATAAAGAATCACCAGCATAGCTCAGCTTTAGACCATCTTGAGCTCGCCATCTTCCTAACTGGGGATTACTTCCAGCGACGACGACTTAAATGTTTGTCAGCAGACCAGCAAGCAGGTATAAATAAACTAATTCATTAACCACAATGATATTCGTTAAGATATATAAATAGTTCAGGATAGCTAATAAAAGATAAGAGATCTGTGAAACATACTTACAGTAGAGCCAGATCCAAGTCGAGGGCAGCTTATTACAAACTGGACAACGATATCTGCTCAGTGAAAATAGTATATTAGACAACAAATATGCTAATTTAACAAAAGAACAGCTCGTTTCACATGATGTGTATTTAACATGTGAAGACAGTGATTGCAGTTTGAACTCTCTAATCCCATTTTCAATATAAACGGTTACCTTCAGGATCCAGACTTCTGTTGATGGACACCGACTGTGGTTCTTTTTTATCACTTGCAGTAGTATTGAAAATGACATTCTTGAATGCGCTTCTAACGAAAAGAGCTTCAGAAGCATCCTGAATTCAAGCAAAGAACTATTTGTGAACATCATAAGCCACAAGAAGTTTCTTTTTTCAAAATAAACAAACAAGAAACTTGTATAAACCTGACTGCCAAAATAAACAGTAATCCTAAATCAGCAATTAATATCAATGCCCCAACAACATATTCAGCTAAAATAGTAAAGATCACATATTACTTAGTGCAGAGTCTGGACAAATGCACGGTAACTCGAATTGGTACCTGCCACCAGTCGCGGATTTCAACTAGGTCACCATCCTGAATGCCCTCCGGCAGGACTAGTTTCCTTTTCTCCCCAGGCTCCCATCTCAAAACATCCTTGTTGTCATCCACTACGTAGTAACTGTACTCAGAGGTGAATCCAGCAGCAACAAAAACTCTCCCGCACCAAATTAGCCCATTGTCCTGATGAACTGGACTCAGAGCCAATCCTTGCTTGACATTCCATGATCCAAGCGCTGGCTCCGATCCAGCGATTAGAAGACTCTGTCCCCACTGTGTGTAATACGGTAATTTGAACAACAGAGTGACCGTACTGAGAGTTTTCTTTCCAGACGCTGACCCCGAGTTCACCATGTCTTCACAAAGGCAAAACAAAACAAGATTAGGAGGCTTGATGCATTAATGTACGCGTGCTAAATAATTAAAGGCGTAAGATTTGCAAGATTAGAAAACTGAATAGCATGGCTTCAAACTAGAAAATACAATGGGTTGACATCAATGAATTAGCAGCCAAAAAGACCAATATTCTAGAGTCCATAAAATGCGTGGTTCCACCATACACGTCTGAAGAATCCGCATATGCATCATTTTTTCCCCGCGCTCTCTTTAATCCATTTGTTAAATAATTAATCAAGACGCTCAAGATTCAGGAATCGGTATCAGCAGGGATCGACGGGGTCCTCATCCCCGCTACGTGCAGCCTAAATGTCAACTACAAAAAGAGGAGGATTAGCGTAGAGGATTGGGGAGGAGTGCTCAGCTCTCACCTGGAGGTGGAGGAGGAGCGGTAGGCTTGTGCCCGTTCTGGCCACCGTGCTAGAGCCGCTGCTAGCCGTGCTTGCTGCCCCGCTGCGGGTGCTCCACAGGTGACGAACGACGGCAATGGCGACAAATGAGCGGGAATCAGCAGAAGAGAGTGACCGAGACGGAGGTGGTGGCGATGAAGGTGACGTTTACGACGGGGAGCGGAGGGGAGGGCCTGGGAAAGCGTCACCTGCACCTGCAGTGACGGCATAAAAAAGGAGCCTTTTCCCTCCTCTAGTCTCTCTGCGCGGATCCGGGCGGAACGCTTCCCGATTCCTAATTTTGAGGCGGCAGGTTGTATGGCTGGGAGACGAGGGCTCGGAATGGAATGGCGATGCCGTGGCGAGTGGCGACACGTGAAGACGAGCCCAACTCTGCCGCGCCATGCCGCCGCCTGACGAAACGCTCAGCCATCTCTGATCTCTCTGCTGCAGCAACCTGCAGATCTCGTCTCTCTATCTCTGTAACGTGTCGCAATTTCTTTATCCAGCACAAGTACATGGAGATCCAAAAATGAGTGGCTGTCTCAGTGTGTCATCGTCACTGCCTCACTGCTCTCCCGTACCTTGCTGCCGATCTCAAAGCCCAGAATGCGTTGGAGCACGGCGAGGGCCGCCACGACGTTCTTGCGTCAGTGAATTTGTTTGTATTCCAACGAACGATCAAGTACGTGATCTGTTGGTGACGTGTTACGCCGTAGCGGCAGGTGCCTGCTCCAGGACGGCTGGACCATTACGAAAGCTGGAACGTCCACTACTCCACGCCGAGCGCCGCCACGACGGGTAAATCGTTGCCGGTGGCCGGCGGCGAGAGCACGCGCAGCCGGCACGGAGAAGGAGAGCCCTCGCGTCGCGGCGTCTTCTGACCGACCGACGAGACGCGCCGCCGGCGCCGGGTTAGCCTCCGACGTGGCGAGGCGCCGTGGCGAAGCCGCGAAGGCACAACTCACAAGCCGACAAATGGGCTAAGGCCCGGAGTAAACCACACGACAAGAGGATCGCTAGCAGCCCACAAGACGGATAATGGGTTAAATGCCACAGACCTCCACCTGGCCCTCCAGGCCCAGAAGGTGACTGATGGTTCATACGAAAATGGATGTTGCTCAGTTTTTTTTTTCTCAAAGATAAAAACGATGTTGCTCATCAAACAGTTCTTCTCAAACCATCATATTCGCAAAAAAAAATAAAAAAGTTCCCAAACCCCATCATACTTAACAACGTCAAGAAACGCACGGACACGATGGATAGGCTCACACGGCTCATGATGATCTGTCTGTCTAGGACGGAACGGAATGGCGCGGTGCGTCAGAGCCAGCGCCGGCGACCGCCGCGACTTTCTTCTCGAGCTCCGGCTTGTTGGCCCCCACGAGTTTGTCCACCTGCTGCCCGTTCTTGAGGAAGAAGAACGTCGGGGTCGCACGGATGTCCCAAGACGAGCTGAAGTCCTGATTACAGTACACATAAAAGAAACATTACAACTCCATCCAGTGGGTCGTGATCTTATCCACTTCTGAAGAAACTTTTTTTCCTTCCATATTAGATTACTAATGTGATATTGAGTGCAAAATCTTTCAATTTTTGAAGACATGGCAACGTTGTAATTCATAAATAAATCAGATAATCCAGAGAACTGAGACCAAAGAATGAAGAACGGTCTGAGAAAGCATCGATACCATTAACTCGTCGACGTCAACTGCCAGGAACATGAGCTGAGGGTATGTCTGTGACATCTCAGCGTAAAAGGGCGAGATGACTCGGCATGGCCCGCACCAGCTAGCACTGAAATTTACAACAACCTACAAAACATCCATAAATACAGCATTTTTGTTAATAGTTGTGCAATCACAATTCAGTCTATGTGCAGAAGTTTTTGTCCATTATTTTCAACGTTGTTTAATAAATTGTTTCAAAATGGTAATGCATCTGTTTTCATCACAATCCACAACATCATTGTTTTCCTCAGGTGCAACCGCGTATTTGACTTGGGATATATAAAAACTAGAAGTAGTTGATGCAACCTAACTAGACGAATGTCCAGACATAAAAAGCAAGAGAGACCACACTGGAGTGTTCGTATTGATGACGATTCTGAACTTTCAGGAGTAATCCCTGTCTATTGTGTGTTTGTGAATTGAACTTATTCTAGTTTAGTTATTCCAGATTTAACAACTATATATGTTACACAGTTTGAACAATGACAGAACCCACCAGTATGTACTCACGGGGGGAGCTTGTCAGACCATGAAAGAAGAAGATGATGAGGTGAACTAGTTTCTAATGTTCCTATTATGTCACAAAATGAACAAGAAAGCATAATACTGTCTAGAAAAAAAAAGTTGCATGAAAAAGCTACAATTGATATGCTCGACCTGGTGCAGGTTTCACTTACAATTTTCCCATCCTTGTTTGCCTCAGCAACCTTTTCGTCCCAGTCATCTTTGCTTTTTACGACATGCACATTGCCACCCCCGAAATCAATCTTGTCCTCGTCGTCTCCGTGTTGCTGTCCAGGCAGAGAACGCATGAGAAGCAACAAAAACCACTCGTGGATTGGGAGCAGAATAGTATGGTCTGGATGTAAAGCAGTATAGCGTATTTGCAAGAAGCAGACCTTTGAGGTGCAGCATCGCATAAAGAGCTTCAAAACCATTCTTAACAACAGACTCCTGACAGAACAGCAAACCCTGTTAAGAGTAATCTTATTTCAAACAAGAAACTGTGACAGAACGGAGAAGGAACAGTCTACCAGCAACCAGCAGGCTCACGACCTAGAACATATATACAAGTGCTAGTGTCGCAGCATGCTCATTCGACAACGCTATGCCAACCCATGGTTCAAGCTCCAAACATCAGCTGATCTGTGCAAAGATCATAGGACCAAACTTCTAAATCTCACCGCTGCTTGACGTATCAGTCACCGAAAAAGTTGTTGTGGTAGTGGTGCTAGTTGGTACAAGAAATTTTAATCACCTTCAACATCCCAAGAACAGATTCGGAATACTTGAGGTCTCAATTATGCAATAAAATATGGTGTCTCGGATGAACCGGAACCAAATCATCCACCTAATCGCCGAGCAGTCGAGACATGGGAACCAGTACGAATACAAGAAGAGCAAATCTCTTTGAAACTTTTGCACATCGTAAAATTGGAAAGGAAAGACAGCTCCCAAGAACTGCTTGCAAAAGATACAGGGAAATTAGATCAGACTCTAGAATCTGAATCAATTCGGTACCTGGAGCGGAATCAGGGGATGCCGGATTCGCCGATAGGCCACCGGAGTTGGGGAAAGAGTAGGCGCAAACGAGAAACCTAAGGGCGGACTGGCAGCATCAGTGGGCGGATAAAGCCCTCGCAGTCTCGCCGTACTGGACGTTCCATGTGATTTGCTCACATGGATGTATTAGCAGCCACAAATCACCATCAACGACGGTGGCGTGCGTTAAGACTCAAGAGCTTTTAAGGGAAGGAAAACTGTTGTCCGTTTTACTGCCTGGTTTCTCGTGAACCTTGTGGAGACTGACGAACAGGGAGCCTTCTTTTGGTATGGTTTGGGCGTTTGGCCGTTTCGCTGGCTGCTAAAACCCCACTACCACTGCTACTGTGCTCCAGATTTTATGAAGTACGTTTCGCCTTTTTCTGCCTTCTCGTCTGCTCTTCCCCCCCCCCCCCCCCCCCCCCCCCCTTTTTTTTTGTTTTTAGCAATTGGGTTCGTTCTAATTGCAGATCACCTGATCTGAGTCTAAAAGAAAAGAAGCTCTGTATATTTTATAATTGTGGCACAACACAAACAATTTGGTACTTGCAAACATGATCATTTCAGCGCTTTGCAACTATCGTGGCATCAGTGTCCCGCTTTCGGTCAAATCCATTTGTGTAGTTACATCCATCGCCTGAAGACGACAAAAAACCTTTAGTACGGATACTGCACCGACCATTACCAGAACTTAACCAGTTTGCAGAACGTGCCTACAAGCAGGGACCTGGCTCATTCCATCTCAATTCTCAGAAGCAGCATAAGTGCAGTAAAAAGGCACCAAATTACAGTGCATCCCCGAAGTAATCTGCTGAGCAGCAGCCAAAACTATTTTCGACAAGCTGTGAATGCTGACGGCAAATTGCCTATCTCAAACTCAGATGCAATCTTCTCTTGCTGTAGAAATTCAGACAGCTACACTGTGAGGGGAAAGAAAACAATGCACAAGGAGAAAAACTGATACAGTTATAGTACGTCAAGTAGCTTTCTCCAGATTCTCGGCCTCCCGCCGCCTCCTTTCTTCAGCCTCCTCACGCAATCTTTCCTCCTCACGCATCAATGCTTCCTCCTCCTCTTCCCGTTGCCGTTGCTCAGCCTCCTCACGCTCCCTGCGTTCATCCTCCGCGTCCTCTCTTTCATCAAGATCATCAAACTCCTTCTCTGCAGTCATAGCTTTTACAATAGGGTCTCGCAGCTCAGATATCAAACCCCCACCCACCTTGTACTCTTGTTCATCGCCAATAAGGAACAACCGCTGATCAGGACCTGATGCCATTGGTATGTCAACAGCTAGTAGCTTAATGTCATACTGCAAACAGAAAACGACAAGGTCAGAAAACAATGTCATGGAGAAACCGTAAATTTCATAGTAATATCCCTCATCTGCTCACTGTCTTCAAAAAGTATATATCATTTGTTAGATTTCTTCAAATAATATTAAAAGTAGTGCTTTCTAGATTACTAACTCCATGTGAACAACCAAACATGTTGTCATTAACCCTATTGTCAATTTGTCATTCATTGCAACAAAAGAGCTTTGGATTCTCCACATATAACATTTGAACAGGAAAATAATATCCTCTACTTGTATAATTTTATATAGTCAAAAAGAAGCAGAAATGCAATGGAGTCCAATTTAAGTCTGTTTTGCATCATTTGCCCATGGATTTGGTTATTCACTAAAAACCTTATATCTCACCTGTAAACTGCATATATAAGCATCAGATGTTTAATCTAGTGCGGTGAAGCAGCGAGATAATTCAAGTACCTGTCCCTTTTTCTTCTTGACCTCAACACTTACAAGACCCTTTCTTTCTGATCCTCTGATGGGGAAGATGAGAAAGCACCGTTTGCCGCCAAGTCTAAATTTGAAGTTCTTTAATTTAGGCCCCCCTCCAGACATGACATATGCTCTCACGTCAGTGCCAGTTAAAGGTGCACCCATGACTTCAAGGATTGCAGCAGACGTATTGAGCTTTGTCATAGCTATCCGGTAAACCTTGTCGGGGTTTATGGTCAACCTTGCACGGACATACATACCCTATAAGACAAAGATAGATATTTGAAATCATTTGAAGCTATGCAAAAATGGGGCAACATCCCAAGCAAAGTTGAGAAATGAGCACTGTTAGTTACATCATTTAACGAATATATATTCAACATGATAACAAAACCATGTGCCAACAAAAAAGACCCTAGAAACAAAAATGCTGGCAGTAACCTGCACTGTTCATGAAGCAGACTGGACTATTGAGAATTTCTACATAAAACGAGCTACACTCTGGTTGTCAAATTCATGTGTCTTAAATATTTCATATTCCGTTGTAGCAGTTGGTTGATTTTTCCACAAGATTACTATGACCACAGCCACCAACACACAAAATGACATAAAATGGAGACAGAAACTAACATCTAGTAGTAATACGATCCTATTACCGGGTTTAGCTCTCTTTCTGTGTCACAAATGGCACACAGCTGTCTGCACACCAGCTCAATTAATATCCAATGGTGAATCGTCTTGTGCTTCCGATGTTTAAAACTTTAATTGTAATTGTACATCTACATATGCAACACTTTATGGCACGAGAAGTACCTAGTGTAGTTGGTTCTTAACTGTCTAGACAACCCAAAGTCAAATTAAGTTCAGAATCAAAGTGCATGTTGGAGACTTCGGATAATTCAAATACAATGAGCCCATACGGCACACTATTACAGCATGCAACGCTCAGAAATGTTGGCCGGTCATATTTTTTTCAAAGACACAGGAGAACCGTGTCACTACATTAAGTAGAAATGATTTAAGTTGGCCAGGCGTATTGTCAATAACATATATTGCTCCATTGTAACTCATGTGTTATGCCACAAGCCATTCATTACATTAAGTAGAAATGATCTATAAGTTGGTCAGTCGTATTGTCCATAAAATGTATTGCTCCATATGTAAGTCACTAAGTTATGCCACAAGCCATTCACTAAGTCATATCACATATATAGCCCCATGGGACAACTCTAATCTTGAGCGTGATGAGCATCCAGCCAAAGCATACGAATTGATGCAGTTCGTAATGACACAGAGAAACTACAGTCTTGTGCTAAGTGAGACCAACCAGAAACCTCGACAGAACATCGTTTGACTTTGAGCACATGTTATCATGGCTAGCCATCCCAGAGGTAGACCCAGTAGAGAGTACCACTCACCGCGAATGCGACAATGGAGGTGGCCAGGGCGAGGAAGCCGTACTTGGCCATTCCCTCGGAGAGCCCGACGAATGTGCTGGCGATGCCGAACATGATCCTCCACAGGGCGACGCAGACGATGACGGCCCCGGCGCCGACGAGCACCATGTAGTTGCGTCTCCAGAAGGCCTCGACCTGCAGCCCCACGGCCTCCCGGTACCGCGCCGCCGCGCTCCTAGCAGCCTCCACGGGCCGGCTCAGCCCCTTCACCCCCTTCCCGAGCGGCGCCAGCTTTGCCCGGCCGGTCGCCACCGAACGGACCCCGCCCACGAGGCGCGGCAGCGGAGGCAGCAGCTCCCGCCGCAGTGACGCCGCATCGTGCCGACGCACGGTGGTGAAGAAGCGGGACGAGGAGGATGAGGGGAAGGAGGGAGTGGGGCAGTGGCGAGGGATGGGAGTCGGGGTGGGAAGCGGGAGGCGCGCGGCGACCGGAGAGGGGGACGGGTGGAGGAGGAGGCGGCGGTGAAGCGAGTGCAGGGCGCGCCGGGAGGAGGAGAGGGCGGCCGCCATGGGATGGGGGAATCGAATCGAGATCGGACACCGGAGTGAACCGCCCCAAGTCAGAAGAGGACGGGGAATTGGAACGGGACGGCGGCTTTGGACCAGCCTGTCACGAATTTTCCTGCTGATCGGTACGAATAGACTTGCATCAAAAGAAGGTACTAATTCATTCTTAAAATAGATAACTTTTCCGTAATAAAAAAGTGAGAAAAATGCTGGCTATAAATAGAAATGCTACTAGCCTACTACGCGCTTTGAATTGAGAGCAGTGCTGCACGTAAATTTCACGAAATTATACTCAAACAGAAGCTATTCCTTCAGTCTCACGAGCATTGATTTTTTTCGCACAATATAAGTATTAATAGAAACAAAACAAAATCTCATAGATTAATGGATGGATGTGAAGTTGATGAGTGGAGATAAAATGAGAAATTAGAATTATATTTGACTTTTCTCTTTCACTATTTATACTGGGACACAAAGAAATGGAGACTTAAATTCTTATTAAACCTTCTAAAATTGATATATTCTTATTTTTATAATATTCAAAAAAATCATCTATCATCTAAATAAGAAGATGTCGTCTGTATTATATTTGTCGCTCGTGCGCACTTCAATCTTCCCCTCTCCATTCATCCTTGTGTTCATTTGTAAAGCACACCTAACAATGACTTTCCTTCATTTGGTCATCAATTCCCTCTCACTTAATCTTCTCTCACTTTTTCATGTCTGCTTAAAATTTATGAGTCGTCTACTAGTGGATTTGTGATGTAACATATAGATGGAGATCACCGAATCAACTGATCTTTTCTAGTATTCGTTTATTTGGATGATCGATCACCATGTTATATTAGACTATTCAACAACATAATTTGATATACATAAAAGGTTTATCTACATAATCCTTTTATATTAAATTATTGTGATTAGTCATTTCATTTATGAAAGAATGGAGGAGCGGTTTCTATTTGATTGATCATCGAAGTCCATGCTAAACAATAATGTTACTATTTGTATAAAAGCAAACATTATTCCTTAACTTATAATAATAAAATATTAGTCACTATAAATTCTTCCTTAGTCTGGTTGATGCTCGCATAATTATTAATGTGATATGTAACCAACATGCAAAGTTTAGGCTCACTTGAAGAATAAATTCGTTCGGATTGGATGGATGGACACGAATCTAGACGCAATATCAAATGATCCTGATTTATAGATGATAAGTTTTACGAGGGTTTTGGATAGAATAGTAGTTATGTTTTGTGGATATGATATAAATAAATATTCTTAAAATCAAAACTTTAGGTTCATGAGTTTATAGTTGGTGGCTATGACTTATAGATACTTTGTAGACACCAAAATCCTTCAATGATCAATGATAATGACAACTACATTGAGTGATATAATTATTTTTATATTTTATTATCATTGCATGATTATATACAGTTATAAAAAATAGATATGAATAGTTTTACAAAAAGATCTACAGAAAATCTAATACTAGAACTAGAATAGTTTAACATTATAAACTAGTGTAGGAAACACATTGTACTTCCTCCTTTCTTGAGCCGGTACATATCTCATGAATGCAAAAGTTGTCATCAACCCGATTATTCAGTTGTTGTAGCTGTTTAAATTGTAATCGTATAAACAGAAACCGTATATCCCAAAATATCACAGAGAAATATCGCCAACTAAAAAAATTGTCACTCAAATATCACACAAGAGCAGCATGGTGGCGGGAACGCGAGAGCAATAAATTGGTTTGGCGGGAATAAACCACGGAGCTTGCCATTTTCCCCTCGAAAAAGCTGCAAACAGCCTGTGAAGATATCCTCCCAATCCCAAATCCACACCACCTTCCTCTTCGCCGCGGAGAGGACACGAGACGGCGAGGGAGGAGATGGCGGAGCCCGGTGGGAGGTGGAGGCGCGGTCTTTGGATCGCCCCCGGCGACGGCGCCGACCACATCACCGGGCTCCCGCTGGAGCTCCGCGCGCGCATCGCCTCCTTCCTCCCGTTCCGTCAGGTGGTCCAGCTGTCGTCGCTCTCGCGACCGTGGCGCCGCATCCACTATCACACGCCCGTCGTCCGGGTCAAGCTCAGCGACTTCCTCTTCCCCACGGGGGAGATGCTCGCGCTCGACGAGGAGCACGCGTTCGCCGGCCTCGAGGCCGCGCTTCTCCGCCGCGCCGAGGAACCCGGATCCGGATCTTCCAAGGTGAAGGCCCTGGAGATCAGGTACAGCGTCCACGAGCCCCTCATGCGGCACCACGCCGACCGCATCATCGCGCTCGCCGACGCCCGCGAGCTCCGCATCGAGATCTTCATCAACGGCCGCCGCGATTCCAGCGCCGCGTGGGCGCTCGACCTGCCGCCCTCCACGCGCGCCCTGGACGTGGTCGCGTTCGGCCACCTCGCGCCCACCATCTCCGGCCCGGGCGCCGCCGCCCTCGAGAACCTGGGATTCCACATCGGGGTGGTCCGCGAGTGGTCGCGCCTCCCGTCCCTGCGGATCCTGACGCTCGAGTTGGTCACCGTCCAGGCGCCATTCCCGCTGGGCGCGTGCTGGCCGCTCTTGGAGGACCTCTGTATCTCCAACACCAACATCGAACTATCCCGAGTGGACATCCGCCTGCCAATCCTCAAGGTCCTCGAACTGCGCAACTTCGTCAGCCCGCTCATGGACGTCACCGTCGTCGCGCCGGAGCTGGAAACGCTCGTCGTCCGTCGTCGCGCCGGAGCTGGAAACGCTCGTCGTCCGCTGCGGCCGCGGCCACGAGGACTACCGGTCGTTCACGCTGCAGGCGCCGCGGCTGCGCTGCCTGGAATGGTACAACCAGTTCACGGAGCGCGTGGACATCGATGTGGGCAGGCCGGGCAGCGTCACGGCAGGAGTGATCGAGTTGGTGTGGAACGGCGGCCGCGATATGAAAGACCGCCGAGCACTGATGATGCGGATGCTCAAGGGGCTCCTCCCCGAGCTGCCACAGGAGCAGCTCGCCGACGCAGCGAGGTCAGAGGCACCTCCACTCTTACTTCTTTCTTTGCTCTGCTTGCTCTGCAAGTTGAACGTAACTCTGATATGAGCTCTGTTTTGCTGTTCGATGCAGGCCTCACATTACTCATGACAAGTACTACAAAGTTCATTGTCACGGTGAGCTGGTTCTCGAGGAGAAGATCACCTGTGACCTTGATGCTCTCATGTCACCGTTACAACTTGCAAGTCTGAATGACTTGCAGAATCAAGTGCAGAACTAATCTTCACGAGGAGTTTCAGACGAGGAAGCACCGAAGCAGAGCAAGTAGGGATTGAACGAATAAACCAAGTGTGCTGCAATAGTCTTTTTGTGCGCTTTGTTGGCGTTCATTCCAGTGCTTTTGGAGCCATTAGAGCCATGGTTTCAGGCTACTTCGGTCGGTTGTTAGTAGTGGTTTAGGAGTCTTGTCGTCAGTAAAATACCTGTCTCCCTCGCCTGATGTTCGTCCGGTAATAGGTAATTTTAAGAGTACTCTAATTTTAACATAAATCACTTCTTTGCTTGTGTGGTAGTGGTGCTTGAACGTGTTGGGCTATTTGTTGCATTCCTTGGAGAAAGAAGGGAAGCTTTTTAATTGCTGTATCTGGCCCTGAGATACATCTCGTTCTGGATATGCACAGTCCTTGAGATAAAACTTCCAATACTGGTGCTGCACACGACAAGTAGAAATTTGGATTTTTCTTTTTCTTTTTCACTATTACCTGTTGAACTATTGCGGAAAGGGTGGACTACTTTCACTGGGTTGTTTAGTTTTCAAGGGATCATTATTTTGGTGTTTCAATTGTTGGGTTGCCATCATGATCTGCTTTGTGCTGCTCTTCTGGATCTTCTTTCTCACCTATCTCATGCTGCATATTCATGCCCTGAGCAGTCACTGTTTCTTGCCTCCCATCTGTAGAACTATTCATGCCGTGATCAGTCAAAAAGTCATTACTAGTACTAATGACTGGTCCTCTTATCTTATGCAAAAGGCACATAGTTGTACCCAAACAAGTAACAGAATGTTACGAGCGATATATAGGATTTATTACCAACGCTTCACCTGACAGCAGAAAAAGTCCAACAAAGCAGCAGCGATAGTAGAGAACAATGTTCAGCAACACAACGTTTTTCTTCTGTCCAGGCAACAAGACCAGCTCGGAAGAATCAGTTCAACTGATCTGCCAGAATCGGAACGTCAATGGTTCCGATCCGTACGTAGCGCTTGGTGTGGTGGCTTGTGCGTACAGTCCGTTGCTCGTGGTCTTCGTTGGGTTCGGAGACCCCACTGCCAGTGGCGGCGAGGCAGAAGCGACTGGAACCGTAGTTAAAACCGGAACCAACCTTGGTGGCGCCTCGCAGCGCACACGCCCTCACGTCACCACGTTCACCCTCGCGTCGCTGGTCGTCGTCGCCGCCAACGCTCAGGGCGGGGTTCGCCATCTGCAGTCTTCCCAGCGATACCGACACGGTTGTTGTTGCTGCTGCCTCCTCCTCATCTTCCTCCTCGTCGCTGTCGCTGTCTCTGCCACGTGTGCTGCTGTCAAGACAGCTCACGCATCAGCGCGCAACACTCCGGGTCGTTGTCGGCGAAAGGGAGGTGGAGGTCGTCTACGCGGACAACGCAGTCCCGGCGCCACTCCCCAGTGGCAGTGTCGGCGCCGCCGCCGGGAACGAGGACGATCGGCATGCTGTACGTGGTGGCCTTCCACCTTCCAGGCACCACCACGTAGAACATCTCCGGGCACCCTTTGTCGCACAGCATCTGGTAGTACGAGTCGAGGTCCTGGCCGCCGGGGGGCGCGTGCGGCACCTCCCTCGCGGCGATCTCCATCTCCACGTACTTGAGCACGTTCCTCCGCCGGTCGACGGCGACGTCGCGGAAGAGCTCCGGGCCGGCGTTGCGGAAGCTGCCACGGCTGCCCTCGGCCGGCGGCGGCAGCGGCGACTCGTCCTGCAGGGTCAGCGCGTGCGTGGTCCAGCGGTCCGGCGGCGCGCCGCCGCCGTTGGAGGAGACGCAGAGGTGGAGGGTGAAGGTGAGCCGTGGAGTCCTGTGGCGCGGGCTGTCGAGCACGGCCACCACGTAGTCGCCGCGGCTCAGCACGGCGACCTCCTCCTGTCGGAACCGGAAGGTCGGTGGTGGGGCCGGGAGGAGGTGCAGCATCCCGGGGCGGTGGGCCCGCCGGTACACGAACAAGTCGTTGAAGCGCAGGTGTATGCTGGCGACGAAGCGGTCGAGGGTGACGCGGAGGACGACGAGGTCGGCGTCGGCGGCGACGATCCAGGCCGCGATGGAGGGGTGGTCGTCGGCGGTCTTGGGGATGAAGAAGACGTGGAGGCGCGAGAGCGGCGGGGTCGCAGAAGGCGACGGTGTCGGTGGTGGAGACCCTGTAGTCGAGGAGGATGCCGCTGAGGTGGGTTGGGGTGTCGCTGCTGCCGTTGTTGGGGGTCGTTGTGGGGAAAGTTGGGAGGGCCATGACGTCGGAACGGATCATCGTTGGATGGTACTCGGCGGAATATGGCCTCTATCGTCCTCGATTGCCTCGGTCCAGCTTCAGTTTGGCCCAATTACTTAGAAGCAGCCCAAACCACACTCGCCACGCGCGCCAAGCCGAAATGACGAAACTTCTCCCAAGTCCCAACCGTCCTAGCCACCAAAATAAGCTCAAAGAGACCTCCTTGCTTCCCATGTCTCCTTCGCCTGGCGGGCTCCGGGTAGAAGACGATGGATGACCTCAACAACAAGCGACACGAAGCGGAACCTTGCTTGACATGTTGCGTGGCCGGTCGTCGGCACAGACTACAGAGCCCGGGCGCGTGCGAGTTCTGCCCGTCCAGTCCAGCGTTCTGCGTCGCCGAGTTATGAGTTATCCTACTAGTTGGTTTGGTTGGCCGTTGGCCGCCAGCAAATTCATCATCCACGAACGGTATCGGCACGTGGTTCTGTCGAACCCTTTGCTTCTTTCGTGCAGCCGTGATGAACTGCAGCTGATCTTGTGGCTTGTGCGAATAATTCAATAATCGATCCTCCTCTGCTCCCCGCTCGCCGCGCATGCGTCTCTCTCCGGCCGATTGCACGTTCAGGGCTGGTGGTCATGACATCCGGCCGCGGACCACCATTGCGGGGCTGCCAAGTTTGCAGCTCGCGATGCTTCGTTCCTCAATACATCCACGAGGTATAGGACAGCTTTGGGGGCGAGACAAGATGGTGGTTACCTCGCCGACCCGGCCTGAAAACCAATTAACCTTCGATCTCAAGCCAACAACAAATTCCTCCGTCAATATTTTGCGAACCTGGGCTCTAATATGCAGAGTTCGAGTCTTCGACAAGGGATTGGGAAGGCCGTATCGGCGAACATTTTTTATTATCCTTCGTTTCTCAAAGCGCAATGCGCTGCAGGACGGAGGACAACACAACACGTACGGGACCAAAATAGTAGGAAGACGAGAGAGAGAGATGGTGAGTTGTATTCAATCGACAGATCCGGACACGTGAGCTGTGATTTTCGTAGTGTTGCTTCTAGAGTTTCCTTCGTACGGGTTGAATACAACTCGTCATCCCTAAACAACACTAGACAATTTAATTTAACCAAACCACCAGTACGGTCTTTTCACGCCCGGTTGCCGAATCAGGTGGTTAACAAGTGTTTTCGGCGTGACGGCATATTTGTTGGTCCAATAAAAGTAGGTGGCCGTGTTGAGTCATCGAGCCGGCAGGTTCCATTGGACAGGGGAGCTAACCGTTGCTCGCTTAGGCGTATCTCTGACCGCTCGTTGACGCCTAACCGGAGATTAATTTGTACTCTGGTTAGGTGAAAATCCGCGTGACGGCGTGTTCATGGACATGGCCGTGGAATGCCCTGCCATGTCGAGACGCCAACCCGTCCCGCCTGCGTCCGTCCATCCATGTGCTTGCATGGTAGTACAAGAACTTCCGTTGATATCTAGGATTATTTATATTTGACTATCGGAATTAATGTCGTCCCCACCTGCAAACTTCGACACTGTACAGATAAAAGGAACCACATCGATTTATCAACATAGGAAGTTTTAGTTTTCTCAAGGAGATTAAAATAGAGGTAAAAAGGATGGGTGAGAAGGGGAGACATATCACATATAGAGATAAAGAAAGATGTATTGAAAAATAGTTATATTATGATATAATAATGACAAAGAAATTAGAAAAATTTAAATGAGTGTAGAATAACAAGTTATAGACAAAGATAGTACGTAATTACAAGCTCTCGACATATTTTAATCTTGTGTTACACTTGTTTGGAGTATATGATCAATGACAGATATTAGCTGTGGCTCGTGGTCCATGACCTTACCCGCGAGATATATATGCCATTCAAAACGGATTTACGCCTTCTCATGTGATCATTACTCTAGGTGGTCACTAATTCCCTACCGATCTTCAATTAATGCTATGCGTCCAGAAAATCCTCCTACCATTATTATTCATTGTTGCATGAATACAAGTATACTACGTGCACAAGAATTTTCTTATACAATCATAGCATAATAAGGTTTCAATTTCAATGTATATTGCTATGACTATTGTTTTTTAGCTTGCAACTGAGTTGATCAAGTCAAACTTTGACATATAATGTCATGGTAATTGATGCCTTACAAAATTTATTGAGATGGGAGTAAATCTTACTCTTATGTTGTGCATAGTAGATGACTCAGGTGGACCCCTCCAAAAAAACTTAATGGTTCTACTACTATAACTTATCATGTTCGTCATGAAGCATAACACAGAATAATTAATTTGATTACGCTATAGTTTTTTTTTTCTTGAAAGATAGAGTACACCATCTTGGTACAGTATATAGAAACCTCTCCTTCCCGTCAGTTGCTGACGCCGACAAATTAGAGGCTTAAATTAAAAGAAAATCGAATATTGAAATAAGAAACCGCACCAAACAAAGGATCAACGAACACACGACCAAACCATCCCCGGACGCAAAGCAATGGCGAAAACAGCATAAACAAAACCCAGCCCCGGATAAAAAGATCAAAACGACAGACCAAAAAAATATCCTAAAAGCCTCCCCGAAATTCCTCCCACCGCCGACCGCGACGACGACAACGGCGTCGAGCACGGGTCCCCTCCACCGCCTCCGCCTCCGCCTCGCCGCGTGCCTCCGCGCCTCACCGACCTCGCCCTCGCCGCAATCTCCCACCGACGCGGCGCCACCCGCCCTCCGCCGCCGCCGCCCGCGCGGCGGCCTGCCCTGGAAGCTCGCCTCCTCCCGCGCGCCGGCCCACGCGATGGACCCGCCGCCTTCGCAGCCTATCCAGCCGCCGCGTCCACCGTCCCCGCCGCCTAGGCCTCAACCGCCCGCGCCGTCGAGGAGGTACGGCGTGCACTTCTCCGCCTCCAGCTTCATCCAGGCGCCGCTCTCCGCGCTGCTCGAGTACTCCGGCATCCTCCTTCCCGACCCTGGAGGCGCACGGAACCAGGCGGGGGCTGGGACGGGCGAGGTATCGATCCAGATTGTCGGGTCCGGCGAGGCGGGGGCGTCGTCTGAGGGGGCTGAGGAGGTGATCGTCGAGGAGCAGGAAGGGGAGGGGAACACGACGAGGGCGCAATCCGCCGAGGCGACCCCGGCGGCAAGCGGTGGGGAGGGCGGGAGGGAGTCCTCGTCGTCGTATCAGAGGTACGACATACAACAGGTCGCGAGGTGGGTGGAGCAGATACTGCCCTTCTCCCTGCTGCTGCTCGTCGTCTTCATCAGGCAGCACTTGCAAGGTCGCACTCAAGCTTCTCCCATTTCAACAGTGCATAACTGATCGCATAGCATGCTTGTTAATGCTCACAATATATTTTAGTTGTGAATCAAGGAATTCATATGAAATGTTAGTGCTGATTAAATTTGTTTTCGATTGTGCTGCACAGGTTTCTTTGTGACGATTTGGATTGCTGCAGTTATGTTCAAGTCCAATGATATCCTGCGCAAGCAGACTGCTTTGAAGGTTTGGTCGAATTTTGATGTGATTTTACATCTGTATGTGTGACAACTGACAAGAGTACTAAGTAGAAAGTTTTTCATGATCTTCCTTTTTCTGTGGAAGTTTCATTATCTTGGATAGCATTAAACTCCTGCTAGGTAATATGGTGTGATTAAAGGATTCTGGTTTCGTTGATTACCAGTGCTCTGCCTAGAGTTAAATTGGTCAATATACAAGTATTTGAGTGCTCTAAGCATAAAGTATTTTAGTGTAGCTAATCTGCAAATGAATGTGGTGATGAAGTTTTATCTATTTGGCTGCATTGACATTGTCCCTTTTTCTTAATTTCTAAGCTATTATAAAACCATCCATTCATGTAAGCAATAACAAGGTCTACTCCATGGTTTCACTGCTTTGAACTTGTGCCACAGTCCAAGGGTAAAATTAGATAGATTTATCGGATGGATTATGATCTTGGTCCTGCGCACAATAAGTGACAAGGACTGTGTTTGTGTGAATAAACAATAACAGACTCCTGTTCTGAGTTTTGTTTCGTCTTTTCTGTAGTACTTCAAACAATTTTGAAATGATTGTAAGTTCCTTCTGCATAAGGAGGTTCTGGTATCTTCTTGTTATTTAGTTACAAAAGCCAACAAACTTAGTTGCTTTTGATCTTTTTTATGATGATGTTCTCTGTTTATGGGCATTCAGTGCTTATTGGTGATCCTTTTACAATCTGGCTAATTTTGATCCTTTTTTTCCCACGTAATGCAGAGGGAGAGAAAAATTCCAGTCCTTGTCGGGATTACAATATTATTTGTTGTTCATGTATTTGGATTTTATTGGTGTTACAAAAATGGGGACCTTATAAGACCTCTCGTGATGCTTCCTCCGAAAGAAATACCACCATTTTGGCATGCAATATTCATCATCTTGGTGAATGGTATTACCTATTCTCCTATGACGCTGAAACATTTTTAGTTATCGTCTATTCCATGGTTGCAATGTGATCTAGCACCAGTCAAAATCATACTACCCGAACAAATTTACTGTTTTTTTTGGGGTACTGGTGTTTCTTCATTGTGTTTACTTAGCCCAAATGTTTGCTTGACTTTACTTGCCTTCTACAGATAAGTTAGGTGGTTTCATAGGTAGCAAGTGGGTATCCTGTCCCTTTAAACCGCAGAGTCATTTAATGTCCACTCATCCATCTATACTGTCTTAAAGGTGATACTTTCTTTGCATTGCTGTTGATCATGCATGTTCCTTCTAATCTTGCGCAGATACAATGGTTCGCCAAACTGCTATGGTCCTCAAATGCATACTTCTGATGTACTATAAAAACAGCAGAGGCCGAAGCTATCGTAGACAGGTAAGCTATTCTACGTTTGCTAACCTATATTTACAATTCTTCTAGATAGCTTCTAGCTTCTTATTGTTATAATCGTATTTTCAGGGACTATAACCGATTGATACTTTTCTTTTTTAGGGTCAAATGTTGACAATCGTGGAATATTTTCTACTTTTATACCGAGCATTATTGCCTACTCCTGTGTGGTACCGTTTTTTCCTGAATAAGGAGTATGGAAGCCTATTTTCTTCTCTAACCACTGGCTTGTATCTCACTTTCAAGTTGACATCTGTTGTAGAGAAGGTGCTATACCTTTCTTATTTCATTTGCAGAAGTTGTATCGAGTGGATGGTTTCTAACACATCGGGCAATTGTTTCTTTGTCAGGTTCAATCATTTTTGACAGCAGTGAGAGCATTGTCACTTAAAGACTTCCATTATGGTTCATATGCAACAAACGAGCAGGTAGCTAATATATATTAGCATTGTTATAAGCTGTACCTTGTTACAAAATGATTTCTTGTTTTAGCGAAATGCCTTGAGATGTGCATTCCACAGTAGTTAATATATTTTAGCATTGTTAAGTTGTACCTTGTAACAAAATGCTTTCTTGTTTTAACAAAATGTCTTGAGATGTGCATTCCACAGTAGATCTTTATTTGACACACATTGACCTTTATATGTATATGCATTCAGGTTATTGCTGCTGGAGATATGTGTGCAATATGCCAAGAGAAGATGCATGTTCCCATTCTTTTGCGCTGTAAACATATCTTCTGTGAAGACTGTGTATCTGAATGGTAATTCACATGCATCTCCCCACTCCTGTCGACTAGTTGCCATATGATATCTCCTTACTATTTTTATGCATGTTACAAAAAGAATCATAAATCATAACAATTTAGATAAACTACCTTGCATTCCTTCCTGGACTAAATCTGATTTCCAATAAGAGAGATTACTATTCTGATAATGTTTCTGTCTAGGTTTGAACTAAACAAAACAAACTTATGCAACTCCCATTTTGTCCTAACATTGTTCGAGCATTCGGTTTCTCTCCCTTTTGTTACATGTTAACACTCTGGTGTGGCGGCAGGTTTGAGAGGGAGCGGACGTGCCCCTTGTGCAGGGCATTGGTGAAGCCAGCAGACCTCCGGTCGTTCGGTGACGGTTCAACAAGCCTCTTCTTCCAGCTCTTTTAGACAAGCAACTTAAAAGAGCCGCAAGTTGTGGTGTGCTCTACTCTGTGCAGGTGTTAGGTGTGTGTGCGTGTGTTGCTGCTGGCGGCAGCAAGCAGAGCGGCCCGGTCCGGTGCTGAAAGAATTGTTTTGGTTCCCAGCCAAAGAAGAGTATATGAGTTTGTGTCCGAATGTGCATATTATCTTGGGAAATCCCTTGTATAGGCTCTCGCGGGATGCTAGAGCACCTGAGAATGTTACCCGACTTTATAGTATAATATCGCATAAATAGAGATGGTGAGTACATACATCGCGAGCCTACTGGCTGTGATATTTTCTCGAGGAATAACCGGAAACGGCTGTAGAAGAGTGGGGATCAATGGTTCTGTGCTCCACTCTCTTTAGTTATGTATGTCAAACTCTCTTCGATTTAGAACTAAACATCTTGTGCTAATGATAAATTAAAAAAAAATATGGAAGGAAAGTAACTGACCTAATTCGTAGCCCGACATCCGGGGCACTCTGTAAGTTGAGTTTCTTTTTTTTTTCTTCTTGTTCGAATTGGTAACATACGTTAAGTAGCTTCAACAGAGTGACGTGAAATGTACTCACAGAGCAAATAAAACTGCAGTAAACGGGCACGAAAGTTCTGGAGCACCTGGACGGCAACCCCATGATTTTCCAACTACCACAGTACACAAACTGGAGCGTTGCCTGAGCAAAACGAAAACCGCACAATCGGAGTCTGCGATCCCAAATTGCCTACCATCCTTTCCCCGTACTGGCGCGTCTAAACTCGAAGCTCGTAACTCGACTCAGACTCGACTCGTGATAAGCTCAGTTTGGCTCGGCTCGACTAGTTTCGTTAACGAGTCGAGTCGAACTTATAATTTAGTTCGTTAAATTTACGAGCCAAGTCAAGCTGGCTCACAAGCTGCTCGCGAGCTCAATGAACCTTGAAAAACTCATAAAAAGTAAGATCATTAGTAATAAAATATAAAATATTAGACTAATATTTAATTATTTTAAGACCTATTTTAAATTGAGTTATATTTATAAATTATTTTTTATTAATTATATATTATATTTTTAATTAATTTATGTTAAAATATTTTATTTTACTAAAATCTAATATTTAAATTATAATATATATCTGATTCACGAGCCTAACGAGCCAGCTCGAGCTAACTATCGAGTTGAGCCGAGCCAAGTTTTAAACTTGGTTGTTGAACAAACCGAGCCAAACTGAACCAATTTTTTAATAAACTAACACCAGCCGAGCCGAGTCAAGCCATCTCGTCATCCAACCCTAGACGCGCCCAGTCCGACTGGAACAGACGGGGCCCACTTCTCCCGTCCTCACGCACCTAGCAAGAAGAACCCGTGATGCCAACAGCTGAACAGAACCGGTCTTGGTAACGACGGTTTCGCGGCGGGATTAGCACGGAGGTGAAGGGAAGGAGTGGTTAATTGCGGGCGCACGCATCCGGCGGAAGAACATTTGTACCACCACCGCCTTTTGCTTCCCGTCTCCTCCTTCCCCGCCCATCGCTGCCGAGTCCCCGTCCTCCCGCATCCGCCGACCCAAGGTAACGCCCCACCCTCTCCCTCCACGTTTCCCTCTCCGTGCCCTAGCATGACATGACAATCACGTAGGGATTCGGATCTTCTCCAACCTTCCGCGGCGATCGACCGCAGATTTCTTTCCCATCGACTTGTGTACGTTCCGCCTCCGCCCGCCGCTTGGTCTCCACCCAGATCCGCCACCGCTGCGTTCTCCATCCTTTCTCACGTAGACGTAGGCGCGTCAATCTTCCCCGTTGAGCTGTCGTCGAGCCGAGGTAAATTGGGGGTTGCATCGATTTCTTCTCTCGTCGGCGATGGAACCTGGGCTCGCAAATCCTAATATCTTTTTTCATCTCCAGTCATCGATTTTATTTGGTGCGTGGCAGAGTATTGTTAGTTTTCTTCCCATAATTGTGGAGGAGATCAACTGCCCCCGCGTCAGCTAATGCGCAGTCACAAGCTAGCTTCTTTGCCAAAGTGTAATTTTTTAGTACCCAGAGCACGCTTTAGGTTCAAAAGTCTGATGATTATTGGCATTGAATCCACATTTTGATTATTGATGAGGCACTTATAAAACTCGATGCAGTTGTTTCTTTTTTCCCTTTAACTTTGGCTATAATTGACGTCGTCTATTTGCTGCAGGATTCACAAAACCTTGCTCACTGGCACAACATTTGGTGTACCTGAGCTCATTGCCTCATTGTATCCAAAGTCTGTTGATTTGGCCTAACCGTCCTCCATATGAGCTCACAAGTCTCCACATCCCGGGGTTTACATCCCCCGGGCAAGCTTGGAACATTCGAGTCGCCTCACAACTGGCCACAATCGGCACCTACAAACCAGCCTGAAGCAGGTCGCGATGATGATCAGGATGTCAGGCTTTTGTCGGTCGCTTGGAATCAGGACTGTGGTTGCTTCGCTGCTGGCACCAGCAATGGGTTCAGGATCTTCAACTGTGACCCTTTTAAGGAAACCTTCAGGAGGGATCTGAAAAGCGGCGGGTTCGGGATTGTTGAGATGCTGTTCCGTTGCAACATCCTCGCTCTTGTTGGTGGTGGCTCCAATGTGACCTATCCACCGAACAAGGTGATGATTTGGGATGATCACCAGGGCCGTTGCATTGGGGAGTTTGCCTTTCGTTCTGACGTTCGGGCTGTAAAATTGGGGAAGGACTATATTGTGATTGTTCTTGAGAGGAAGATATATGTTTACAACTTCACGGATTTGAAGCTGCTTCATCAGATTGACACTCTTTCAAATCCCAAAGGGTTGTGCTGCCTCTCTCACCATTCTAATACTTCGGTATTGGCCTGCCCTGGGGTGCACCAGGGACATGTTCGTGTAGAGCATTTTGGGCTGAAGGTGACAAGGATGATTACAGCTCATGACTCACACATCTCTTGCATGGCCTTGACTCTGGATGGTCTACTACTGGCAACAGCAAGCATGAAGGGCACTTTAATCAGAATATTCAACACGATGGATGGCACTCGCTTGCAAGAGGTGAGCAATATTTTCTGTTTCTCTTTACATTTTTATTTATCTTGGCTAATCCTTTTTTGTGATAAAAGGACAGTTTGCTGCCTCTCATGTCATTGTAGTGTTAATTGATGCATGAATAACTTTTGAGCCCTTATTGACTTATTTTGTCTAAAATGAAAATGACATGTAGGTACGTCGAGGGCTTGACAAAGCAGAAATATATAGCATTGCACTGTCACCGAATGTGCAGTGGTTGGCCGTGTCCAGCGACAAAGGAACTGTTCATATTTTCTCTCTGAGAGTCAGAGTTGCTGGGGAGGATTCAAGCAGCAATGAGCAACGCACTCTTGAAGGTCCACGGATAGATCACCAGAACTCTTCCAGTTCCATAGATCCTCTTGTTCAAACAAACACTGGATCCAATGCGAGTTCATCATTATCGTTCATGAGAGGTAATTATGTGGTTCACATTCATTCTTGGTTTGGTTGTTCTGAATAACATTACTGGAATTTTCCCGCTATAATAGTTAAAATCAGTACCACTACTATGGAGTTGCCAACCTATAAATCTAGCTTACTTTTAGTAAATCATCTTTACCTTCAGTCACATAGATTTTGTGTTGATTTGGAAGTGTGCAGCCATGCTCATGATCTTGGAAACTTTTTCTGACACCTGATTGAGTGCTCTTTTCGGAACTGGGTGTTACTTTTATGGTGGTTATGCACTTATGCTTATGCTCCTTATTTGTGATGAACTGATGACATTGCCCTCATGTTATTTAGTCATTTACACTCAGGGAGTATACACCCTCTCGCTTTCCCTCATGGTTAATGAAACATCAAAATGTGCCCGCTAGCATCTAGCCTGATATGATTTACTCATCTGATATCCGGTATCACATATAGCCTGACCTGGTCCAGCCATACAAATACTCGGCATAGTAGGTGAACCATCCAAATCTTATTGTTAGCAAACAAAATACTCACTGAGTTCTTTACAACCTAGTGCTACTCCACAGCTGCTTATAGTTTATAAATACTGATTTGATGATGTATTTGACCTGTTGTATTTACTGGAAATAGAGGAATTCAACTTGTTGGACCATTTGCTTGGAAGTGTTCTAGGATTAAGTAGTGATGTCCAGACTTATGCATAAATTCATACAACAGTGTACTTTGTATTATCTAATAAATCACATGCATCATTATACATTCTCGAACCAGAGTTCTCGAATCAGCTTGTGATTTGGTACATACGAGTATTGGTTATCCTATTGTCTCAACTCGTTAACTTATCTTTGCTGAATATCTTCAGGTATTCTTCCGAAGTATTTCAGTTCAGAGTGGTCATTTGCTCAGTTTCATTTACCAGAAGTTACACGCTACATAGTAGCCTTTGGTGCTCAGAACACTGTAATGATGGTTGGCCTGGATGGCAGGTACTGACCTGTACAGATCAAATTTATTTTCAAGATTGTTGCTCGTTGTTTTATGCTTCCCTTTGTTGCTAATCTTTCATAAATTTCGTTCCATCTGAGCAGTTATAAATGAAATATGAACCTAGAAACCTCACTTATGACCTTGTCACATTACACGTCCCGTTTGTGAAGTTTGCATTGCATGTTAATCTGAGCAACTGAGGTAGAATAGGTACAGCTCTTGTTATTCAATGAACCGTTGGGTCAATCAATAGTCATGTCCTGTTCAGTTCTCATTTCAGGATGTTATAGCAACTGGCTCATATTTAGCAATGGAAAATATGTCAGTCAATTGAAACAACAGTTTACTTTGACATATAGAACAGTTTCAGTGGGCAGTATGTTGTTTGACTTTGACCATCTTGGCATATGTACTCATTCATATATTAAGTTCAGCTGGTAATCTGGTTCCATAATCTAATTGTTTGCAGCAGCTCCTTCATCTCTAAATTGTATTGATGTCACTACACTAACAGTGTAAAGTTTGTCATCTTCAGCTTTTACAGGTGTATCTTTGACCAAGTCAATGGAGGGCAGATGACACAGAAGGAATATTTCCGCTTTCTAAAGGCCGACAGTAGCCCACCGTTCCGGACCTCGGCCACCTGAAACTGCATGATGATCACATCATCCTGTAAATATTTAAGGTTGTGTTCAGTCCATTTGTACATATCATCTTCTCGCCGGCCAAGTTATAGGCAGCCGGAATAAGGAGAGCGGGCCTTTGATCGCAACCTACTTCCTTTCCCGTTCGGCAGTTGTCCTCGCATCTAAACTGCAATTGTATTTTTTTCTTTGAACGAGAGAAGAACAGCTCTTGAAATATTTTATAAACTAATAAAGGTCCAGATGTAAAGCATGTGGGTCTGCAAGGCCGTAGCAAATCTCAGCCTTGGCATGTTAGTCTGACCGCAGCCATTGGATTCTGAATATGGTGATGTTGCATGGCTGGCAGGTCACAGTCACTGATTCTCATGTTTGCGGTGTTTGATTAGGATTGTAATTAATACTTGCTGCTCAAGAGCTGACTTTGATTCAGATAAATGTTCCTGATTGCGAGTCTCTCTCAGTGATCCATGTATGTGTCTTGCCAAGTAAATGAATTGCCTCCATTCACATAAAGAAATGTCGTGCACGAAAGGAGCATATATTCCAACGTCAAAAGTTTATCGTCACTTTTTTTTTTCATGAAAAGCACATCGCACCTATTGCTCCTGATGCGCTAATTGCATCAGCTTGGAAATCACACATTAGACCAAAGACCTTAAACTCGCCAGGACATTGAAACGGAAAGGAGCAAGGTCCATCGTATAATAATTTGTTGATGCCACGTCACACGTCCCTCTACTCTACCTGAACCATTTGCTTGGATTGGAAGTGTTATGGGTTGTGCTTTTCATGTAGATGCAGTTCCCTCTACTAGTAGCCATCGGTTACCGTTACGAAATCAACGGGGGACAGTGACTTGTAGATGCAATTTCTCATCAGAGGAAGATGTGAGCAATAACAGAGGGAAGATTATCAAAGAAGCAAGCAGAGTACATGCTTGCATCAGAGTCCGAAGCTTCTGCGTCTGGAAATGGCAGCCAGCTGCATCACGAGGCACACTTGACACTTGTTTAGCGACTTGCTGATATGCTCACATGCATGGAGCAACAGACGTGGTGGAAACGAGACCCAAATATCTATCTAATGGCAATAACCTTATCTATTAAACCTAATCCCGTATGCTGTGCACATGTCAGTTCAGTAGTTTAAGACCCCTTTAATCAAACAGTTGAAAGTTTCAGATATCGATTAGCAACTTTCACGGATAATTTACAACAAAATATTTCAGAGACTTCGAGCATACGCTTTTTTTTTTGTCCTGTAACTAAATATGATATATGTTTATGAGTAGATGTGATTCTATATTAATGAAGTGAATCGAGCATTTTTGTTGGCCCTACTTCTCACATTCCTCTTGCACCATTACAGTAAAAATTATACCAACAATCATTGTGATTAGTGCATATAACTAACTGTAAATTTAGTCTGTTCATGTGTTAGGAGGCTGTAAAACAGTTTTATCTTGTTCTTCTTATTCTGAAAGTTTTTGACGTTTGTAATATTAAAATTAAAATGTTGAAGCCCTACTCATGTGTTTTAGGGCGTGTTTGGTTGGTTACCAAACTTTGTCACGCCAAACCTTTAGTTGCGCCATAATTTCTTAGACAATTGTCTGGTTTCCAGCCATAGTTGCGGCTTGTTACACTCCCACCACTTATATCATAGACTCGTACTCTTGCCAAGACTTGTCTGAGGCATAATGATTAATTTCTTCACCATACCTTAGGTAAAGCATGACAACATGGTGTGGTAGTGAACCAAATGTGCCCTTAGCTTACTATCATAGTGTGTTTACAAGCATAGTAGACATTGATTACGATCTTGTTTGGATTTATTTATTTTTAAGAAACTGGTTTTTAGAAACTGAGAGGTTTTCAAACAAGTTAATTTTTATACCAATTTCTATAGATTATGAGTTTTAAAAAACCCATAATCTAGCTCAATCCAGCCAATGTCAGTTTTTACCTCATTCCAATATATAATTACCTACCAGAAACTACTTTATAGATTATAAAAACTAGAATCCAAACTTCCCTACCTAGTTTTTATTTAAAAATCAGTTTTATAACTGAAACTAAAAACTAGCTTTTAAAAACTATAATAGATCCAAACAGGGATAAATGAAAAGGTAATATTTTCTCCAAACTAGAGAAAATATTGCCTTTTCATTTATGATGTTGTTCACAAATTAGAGAGATAATTTTGCTTTATAGAGAAAATATTGCCTTTTCATTTATGATGTTGTTCACAAATTAGAGAGATAATTTTGCTTTATTTATTAAATTAAGAAAATTGTTCCAACCTATGATATTTTTACATGTTGCGTTATTTGAAACAAAGTTACCGGAGGTCAAAGCTTAGATGGTGTGGCGGCATACCGCTTGGAAGCACTTGTTGGTCCTTGCTAATGGCAATGGAAAGGCTAACGAATTGATTAATCGGTTAATTAATCGCCGTGTTTGAGGGTTACGACTCGCGACTTACCACCCACCGAAGATTGCGCCAAATGCCCACGTCGTGCCTACCGCCGCACGCGCCCGCTCGTCGCACCCCTCGATTTCTTCTTCTCACCACGAAGCCCGATGCCGCCCAGCTTCGCAATTAAAAACGTCATTTTTAATTTTCTTGAGATAGAAAGCTTGCTAATTTCTTTCCCATAAACGCTGTCGCCGCCCACTAATCGGCCGCCTCCCACCGCTGCTGCTTCCGGTGGTAGTAGCAGTGGTGAGTACGAGTTGGGAGGGTGGTTGGTGGGGGCAGAGAGGCCGCCGGCCGGCCGAGCGGGATGGTGGTGCTCGGCGGAGGGGGAGGGACGCGGCGGCGGCGAGCGTGGCGGTGGGCCATGCGGGCGGCGGCCAGTGCCGTGGTGTGGACGGCGGTTGTGCAGCTTGCGTCCATCGCTGGGCTATTCCGGCCGCGAGTCCTGGCGGACTGCGGCGGCGGGGGACCCGGAAGTGGGGCTGCGGCAGGGCTCGCCGCGCTGGCCGGCGAGGACAGCGTCGCGGCGCGGCTTTCGCCGCCGGTGCTCCTGCCGAAGAGTAAGTGCTTTGATTCTTGCTATGTGCGTGTTCTCTCGTCGCCTTCCTTCTTAGCTCTTCTTAGCGGCGATCTAGAGGAGCTCGGGACTATCGGATTCGACTCGATCGTGGGCTCAAATGGACGGTTTTGAAGCCAATTTGGTGTTCTTTTGGGGATCTCTGTTAGACTTGCGCTGAAACGTTCTGAATTCGCGATTGTGGTCATGCACAATGAAATAATCCTTTGGTGTCTCAAAGGAGCTCTCAATCTGTCTCTGTGAATTTGACCAAATGCAAATGCTATATTTAGTGGTTACCACGACGCTTTAGTATAAAACTCTGCAATTGATACCATGGAGAAATGTCAATCGATCTGGTGATTTCCTTGCTCTCCTGTTAAAATTGGTACTGAACACTGAATACATTTACTTAAAGCATGCAGTGATTGGGCATCACTATTAACAGCAATTGGCATGTCTTGTTGTCAGAAGTCACATAAACCTTACTGTTGGCAATATAATTGATTAGGTCCTTGTTACTCTCTGCAGGAATTTATAGAAGCAATGGTTATCTACGAGTAACATGCAATGGAGGCCTTAATCAAATGCGAGCTGGGGTCTGTACCTTCACTTTAGTATCTTGCATTTGCTTATCACCTAGTTTTATGCGGTGAGCAAGCTCTACTGCTCATTCTTCACTTCTGTAAATTAACATGGAAAATGGTATGCTGCAGATATGTGACATGGTGACTATAGCACGCCACCTGAATCTAACACTGGTGGTTCCTGAACTGGATAAAAGGTCTTTCTGGGCTGACCCAAGGTAATTTTTTTCATATAACATTTGTTTGAGTGAGATCAATACCGTACATGTTCAGTGAGCTGCTTACTTTAAGATACAAATTAATTAAAAATGAGTCATCTTCTTGTGATATTTTGAAATTTGAACCAGACTCATCTACGTATGCCACAATAAACTAGAATTTGCATGCATGAAAACGTTATGATTGGCTGTAGTTCCTTTACCAATTATCATTTTGCAGTGACTTTGGAGACATTTTTGATGTGGATCACTTCATCAATTCTTTAAGAGATGAACTGATGATTGTTAAAGAACTACCTTTGAAACTCCAGTTAAGAACTAAGAAAAGACTTTACTCGATGCCTCCTGTTAGCTGGTCCAATGAAACATACTACCTTAAGCGGGTAAGCTTTGCTCTTTGGTTTCGCAGGCTGCAGTTAGCAGCACTGAAAAAGTTACACAAGTGATCCGAAAGCTCATCTCATGCAGATATTACCTCTTGCAAGGAAGCACAAAGTAATTCATTTTGATAAATCAGATGCCCGCCTTGCAAATAATGGGCTTCCTGTTCAGCTCCAGATGCTGCGGTGTCATGTCAATTTTGAAGCCTTAAGGTTCACACCACAGATTGAGGCCCTTGGCAGAAAACTTATCTCCACCCTCCAGAAAAGTGGGCAATTTGTTGTGCTTCACTTGCGCTATGAAATGGATATGCTCTCATTTTCTGGCTGTACCCATGGCTGTTCTAGTGAAGAAACCAAGGAGCTCACTAGAATGAGGTAGATATTTTCAATTATCACTATGCTTTGTTCTGCTTTGATGCTTCATAAATACAAACTTATTATCTACATACTGTAGATATGCATATCCATGGTGGAAAGAAAAGGAGATTGATTCTGAAGTTAAAAGGCTTCAGGGACTTTGCCCCCTCACACCAGAGGAAATTACTCTGGTGCTCAGAGCTCTAGGATTTACAAAGGACACACTGATATATATTGCTTCTGGTGAAATCTATGGTGGTGAAAGGCGTTTGGCTGCTTTGAAGGATGCATATCCTAACCTAGTGAGCATTTTTCTGTCATTTGCATGTTCCTAAAGATCTTTTGCTTATGTGTTAATTTTCTTATTTTTATGTTTTATATTAGGTAAGGAAGGAGAAACTCTTATCTCCTGATGAATTACGGCCATTCCAGAACCATTCGACACAGATGGCAGCACTGGATTACATGGTTTCTCTAGCTAGCGATGTTTTCATTCCCAGTTATGATGGAAATATGGCAAGGGTTGTTGAGGGCCACCGAAGGTCAGCTTATTCAGAATCTGATGATTTACTTGTCTTTATCTTTATGGTACATTAATCAAAGGTTGAGTTTTTGTGCAAAATGAATTCTTCTATTGAAAAAGCTGTCTCTGCTTTCATGATTTCATAAATACTGCTGCTGTGGTCCTGAACATCTTTGCTTATCTATTTTAGGTATACGGGCTTTCGCAAGACTATCTTGTTGGACAGAAAGAAGCTTGTTGAACTCTTGGACCTTTTCCAAGGAGGTGCATTGTCCTGGGATCAATTCTCAGCTGCAGTGAAGGAGGCACACCAGAACCGTATGGGGCAACCTGCCGAAAGGAAGATTATCCCTGGCCAGCCTAAGGAAGAGGATTATTTCTATGCTAATCCTCAGGAATGCTTTGGTTCCAACGGGGGATTAAGAGACGTTTCCTGACCATTCCTTTTGGGAAAGCATGCCTATGAGTAGTGGTGCCTCAACCTGACAGCATAGTGTGCTCGTTCGGATCACTTTGACTGTTGTACAGCTGACCAAGCGTTGTTTCTGCTTCCTGAGCATTTTCTTCAGGTACGTCAGTACATGGGTTCACAAGTCAATGCTTGCAACCAGATTTTCTCACAGAATAAAGCAGAAAAAAGAAGCCTGAAAACCTCTGGTTCAGAAAGAAGTGATGCCGCCTGGGCATCCAGCCTGCTCTTTCTATCACCATCTGTTATGTTGTTGTAGTCATTTGTTAACTAGTCATTTTTTTTTTCATTCCATTGCCCACTCCCCTCTTGCTGCTGTTTTGTTTTTGGTTTTGTACTTCTATAGGGGAATAGATAGAAGCTCATTTGCTGAAAGTTCCTTGTACCACTCAGTCGCCAGACCATTGCTAATTTTCAGGTGATACGGTAATTTTTTGAGAAAAAGAAAAATATGAAGGTATGAAACTGGCAATCGAGCAGTGTTTTTGTTTGCAGAATCTGATCCATTGATTTTATTCCTTTTTTTTTTATGGAAGAAGATAGCGTACTGGAAACGTCGATATGAGAATATGCTTCCAAATTTGAAATCAGCTCCAGTCCGTTGTGAGCGTGACAACTTTGCTCCAAGCCTCAGTCGCGTGCATAATTGCGAATTATTATTGAACGTGTAACGTATGATGTGCATTTCTATTTTATTCAAAGTTTTCAGCAAATTTTAGGCTACTGCTACTCTGAAATATTGTGCAAAAATAGTTTAGGCCCCTTTTAGAGCATCTGGAACAACAACAACGACAACAACAATAAACTCCTCTTATGTCAAATTTGATATCTCTCTCTGCATCTATTCACGTTATCAGACGTGTTATTATTCTGATATGCAACAGTGCCTCTTCCTGCCTCCGTTGGATAGTTCAAACCACCTCAAATCATGTTGTACAAGTTTCTCTTCAACTCGTGCCACTCCTAATCTTCTGTATGTCATCGTTTTGGACAAGATCTCTTATGTGATCACAAATTCATCGTAACATATATATCTTGAACTATTCTGAAAAAAATGTTGTTGGGGGCTTTCAAAAAATTGTTGAGAGCAAAATAAATCTTTTTTCCACTAGTTCCCAAAACTTTAGCTCCAAAAAGTTTAGAAATCACTATCATGCATGTCAACCATTTGTGGGCTCTATGTATACCAACGGTTTTCTAAAATAGTGTTAATTTACATAGTTTACACAAATTGATTTTTACTGATCACATCCAAAACTTTGACTACAAGATAGGGAGTCAGTTTTGAGAAATGTTAGATGAACCTTTTTACTGATTACGTTCAAATATCATATTTTTAAGAGTTGTTAAAATGCTCTTATAAGGCAGGAAATCAGATTCTAAAAGCCAGCTTTGGGATTTGTTGAAGATGCGCTTAAAGTCAGAATAGCGTCATAAATCTTACAAGATTTTCATAAATTGAGTATAAAATGTTGCGCTTAGAAGGCATTGTAAAAAAAAATGTATAAAATGTTGCGCCTAGAAGGGCATTGTTCAAAAAAAAAAAAAAAAACTAAGAGGAAGAAGGGCCCAACCGGGTTCGAGAACCGGTGACCTATTGATCTGCAGTCAATTGCTCTACCACTGAGCTATGGACCCAATTTGATTTTCTTTCGCATAAAAGTGTAATGATAGCAACTGAAGGCATAGCATTATACACAGAGGTTGCACCGTATATATGAATGGCTCTTTGATTAGGAAATAATGAAGCAAAACAATTTTTCGTGCGTCGCTACACTCTCAGTAACAGAAACAAGTGGCTTCGCTGTGCCGGTGCCTCTCATAAGCAGCCGAATTTGTTGGATGGAACGCATAAAGAGGCGCAAAAACTGACGCCAAACGCCGTCAGAGGTGGAAGCTAAGGCTGCAGGAGGAAGTCGAGGAGGACGCGGTTGAAGAGCTTGGGGTCCTCCTGCTGCGGCAGGTGGCCCGTGTTCGGGATCACCTTCACCGTCGCCTTCTCACCGAGCTTCCTGCTAAGTGTGTAAAATAAAGCTAATGCGTCAACGAAGCTTGAAATACATATACTTATCAGTCATGATCAGAAGTGGTACTGACTGACCGACTTGGCTACTGAAGAAATGAACTTAACAATGCGAGTACGTAGGACCAAGCAGGCGTGTGCTTACTCTTTCAGTTTGTGCGCTTTCTCCACTGGGAAGATCTGGTCGAACTCTCCCCAGATGATCAACACGTCCTGCGATTGAGACGGGAATGTGAATGCGAGTGTGAAGTGTACCGAGCAGTTGATCTTACAGTCCAGTTACTTTCATTGAAAATTTATCTCGATTGTTTCAGACCTGAGGAAGAGGAGTGAGGTGGAAGCCTTCCACGGTGACGATGCCTTTGATGAGCGCGATCTTGTCCTCTCTTCGGTGCGCGAAGTACTTCTGAATGTCGCACAGATATAATGCAAACTTGCTTTAATATATAATTTTTTTTTGCCTTACGCATGACGTGACCCATGCGTCATGAACTCATGATGGCTGGTCATGATGGCGCTAGAGAATAAACGAACTATGCGTCACGTCTAATATATAATTATTAGAGCAAATTCCCTATATACCATTAAAACAACTTCCAGTTTCTCATGTACCATTGAAAAACTTTTAGATTCCTATGGACCACTAGTTTATTTTTCTCTACCCTTGTATACCACTATTGTCTAGTTTTGCTCAAACGTCTGTTAATGGAATGGTCAAAAGACCTTTTGCCCCTCCATACATGTCCACGATATATTTTTTTCACTTTTTTCTTGTATACCACTAAACACAGGGGCATGAGCATTGCACAACAAAATACATATGGGTGACTGAGCAGAGTTTATGAAAAAAAATATAAATGCTGGAATAAGGTCACAAATAGCACTATATTTCATACCACAAGCTCACAGACTAAAACTTCAAGTTCTGATAAAGAGTTCACAAAATAAGAGACTAGAAGCTCACGTTTTGGTCAGGCAACAAAATAAGAATCTAAATTGCGACATATTCATAAGTTTTTGCTACAAGTTACTTCACACATTTTAACCAAAGCTCAGAAGTTCAAGTCAATATCAAGCTTCCTTTTACTTCTGATGGACATAGCTGGGCTAGATGGAAAACTTGAGACTTTGCTGCGGGTGCACATTGCTAGACTGTCAAGGAGATTTGGATGTCCATTGCACTCCATTTGTTTCTCTATCTCCTTCTTTCCCTGTTTTTGTTTCAGTTTCTCCTTCCTGATGCCTTTCTTTTTGGTCTCTTTCTTCTTGTCGTTGCCTTTATTTGTGGATGATGCTTGAACTTGTAGGTGGGAAATCAATGCAAAGAGGCAGGGGCAAATGCAGTCATTTTAGAATTTACTGACAAGTGGACCGACACTGTTTAGATGAATTATCAAACTTTGTTAACGACGATGGTACACAGGGTCAGCAAAATTTAGACTAGTGGTATAGAGGGGTTTGAAAGTTTTTTGATGGTACATAGAGGATTGGAAGTTATTTTAATGGTATGGAGGGAATTTTCTCTAATTACTTAATTAGGTGATGCATGGGCGGTCGCAGGATGTGATTTGCCGCCAAATCTTTGGTAGCAAGGAAATCATATAGTATTATAGTACCAAAAGGTTGACTTGATCGATCGTTCTGAACCACCGCGCGCATCACCAAACTGTACTGTGGCTATGAGTCTGTTGTGTTCATGATGGCACATCCACTTTTGATGGCCCCCCGAGAGTGAGCCCTTGCCCTTGATGATGGATCGATGCAATGCGATTGTGTTCGTTGTACGTACGTACTGGTACGGTGCATGCCCTGCGTGTACACGGCGTGGTGCGTAGAGTATTACTGAATAATACGTATTACCCGGAGCATGTCGCGGAGGAGGCACTCGGGGATGTACTTTGGCGGTCGGTGCACGCAGAGCGCCATGAGGCGTCGCAGCCCTTTGGTATCCGCCGGCGCCATCAGCTCCGTCACCTCCGCCACGCCGCCCTTCGCCGCCAGCGCCCGGTCGTCGTCGGCGCCCTTGCCCGCATCAGCCGAGCACAGCGCCACCTTCCCCACCACCACCACGCTCCTCTTCGCCGCCACCAGCTCCCGCGCCAGGTGGTACGCCACGAGCCCGCCGTAGCTGGTCCCCACCACGTGCACCGTGCGCCCGCCGGCGCCGCCGACGAGGAGGCCCGGGAGGTGGTCGTGGTGGTGGAGCAGCGACGCGAGGGCCGCGGCCTGGAACGCGTCGGACCGGGCCGCGGCCCGCGTCGAGGACGCGCCGAAGAAGAGGAGCGTGGGGACCACCAGGTCGAAGTGGCGGGAGAGGGGGCCCACCTGCGCGGCCCACTGCCACGTCGGGTCGGGCCCGAACCCGTGGATCAGCACCACCACCGGCCGCCGTTGCTGCTGCTCCTCTGAAGAAGACGAATGGAGGAGGGAGGGGTGGGCCCACAAGTGGATGGTGGTGTCGTCGTCGGCGTCGACGGCGGCGGAGGACGGACGGAGACCCGCGGAGATGAACGTGCGCCGGAACACCGCGTTGAGCATGGACACCACGCCGAACCCCATTGTTTTTTGTTGCTCTGTTGATGGCGTGGCGTGGCGGATGTTCTGTTCCGGCCCTTCTCTCTCTCCTGCACGCGCACGCTTTGTCTCTCTGCGTCTCGGCTTTGCTTAATCCCGACGAGCTGGTGTCCTGCCGATATGTGTATACGGGGCTCCAATATATATTTGGGCTTGTTTGCTCTAATTGTTTTCTGCATTCCGTTTTTATACCACGGTCGGCGGGTTCCTGGGTTGGTGGTTAGGTCTGTCAGTCCTTCTTATCACACTTCTCTCTTTCATGGCAGTTCCAGGATGCAATAGGTGACATACACATACATATTTCTCATCTGAAATGTTTGGAGGAGTTTCACCTTAATCATATTTGTAAATGTAAAATTGTAGATTAGTTGTTCTCTAAAGAACACAAACAGTACGTGTATTGTCGGATCTGCACAGATTAATGTTACGAGTTGGATAGAGAATTTTATTTAGAACAAATCCAACATTGTTGGACAGAGGAGAAAATCCTTCTACAAGGTGGACTTACCACGCACCTTGAACTAGTGGCAAAACTTGGGCCATTTTTGAAGAGGGGTCATGGGCCATTAAATTAAGATGACGGAGAGCCAGTTAATAGATGAATTTTTGAACTTATAACATTTACATGATAAAAAAATATTTTTTATAGGTGAGGAGGGGCCACGGGCCACTTTGACCACCACAAAGCTTCGCCTCTACCTTGAACAGTTGAACAGAGCGTGTACGTCAAATAACAAATTGCAGCACGTAGTTGTATTTCTTGTCCATGGTCCGAGCATAAATGTTTGTCGCATCTTAACTCACTTTACATGTATGCACCCCTGCATCAATTCTTGAATATTTCGGTTTCATCATTGTCAACACGGCTCCCTTTAATTATCCGTAACTGCAATAACTAATAAACGTCGGTGTGCGATAATCAGGTGGTGCGCGCGCGCGTTCCTCCTTTCCTGAATGCACAAGGAGTCATAGAACCATGGTGGACATAGGCATAAGCTTTTATTTTATCGTGACCCCTGATGATGATTAAAACGAACCTAAAGTTAAGTAGCACCCACCGTCGGTCCGAACTTTTGACCAATAATATCGTTGCTGTGCCCCACTTGTCACCGGCGCTCAGCATCGTCTGTGCAAGCCTGCTTAGCCGGCTTAAAACTTTTGAACACCAACATGAATCATGAACAGCATAGAACATTAAAGATTTCTAGAAGATTTACGATGGTTCGCGTGCACAGCCACGTAGGGCCATCATCCATTGGCTTTCTAGAAGGTCTGTCAGTTGGGACGTCGATCGCGGTGGGAGTCAAAGTGGAGTGTCCATCAACCGCGCAGTGGTGGGCGAAAGCTACAACCAACACCAATATCATTAGCTGGCTAATAATCTACGGCACGTATCGTACTATCTTGCGTCATTGAGTTATTACCGAATTCCTCATTTGTGTGCAGAAGATCATGATGGGCTGGTGATAAGAAAACAAAACTGAAAACAAAAACGGTAAAGGCTGTACAGTTTGGGCCAAACATAGCAGGAGACCCAACTAAATCACTTCTCGGACAACAACCGACAACGGATCGTTAGGGCCTAATCCTCCTGACTAACAATGGAGGCCCAATAAAAAGGTCTAGCTCCGTCCTTTCTTCCCCACCCTTATGCGGTTATTTATGCTCCCGCAACGTCGCCACAAGCCCAGAACTATTCCCATGTTCCCAAGCCGTCTGCTCATCGCCGACGCTGTCTTGCTTGTAGTCGACGTGCACAACTACTTCAAAATTCAAATGGGTTTGTCGCCCCGCGTGCATCACCTCGACACCGTTCTGTTGCCAAACCTTTCGCTAGAACCGCCTTCGGTGACGGCCTTGCTGTGCTGTAGCTGCTCGCCACAGCTCGGGGTTTTCAGAGATACATCAGCTACAACACAAAACCACCTTCAAGCCGTCCGAGAAGAAAAAACAATCGAGTTGAATTGTTAAGGGACTCAGAGTGTCTCTCCTATGATAGTTGATGGTTTTAAAAGTATCTTAAAAAATTGATCATAAAAACATGTTTTTAGTAGCAGCTTAAAAATCATTAGGAGATAAGTTATCTTGTCTCCTCCAATAGTTCTTTTTAAAAATGAATTAAAAAAACTTATAATTAGACCATATTAACATCTAGAGCCATAACAATATTAATTCTTTTCCCTTATTTGTAGCTACAAGTGAGGTGATGAAGTTAGAGAGAGAGAGAGAATAAGGGTGTGTTTGATACTGCTTATGCTCAAAGTGCTTATAGTACTTATAGTATTTATTCTCTCAAAACTGCTTGTAGTGCTTATAGTATATAAATAATCAATCCGTTTGGTAAAACTGTTTATTATATTTTTGTGAAACTGCTTATACTGAGAGAAAAGACCACAATAAACACTATAAGCTATCTTTTGCTGCTTTGCCAAAGTGCTTATGGGTAATACAAAATGACAAAGTGCTTATATCTTATAAACACTTCTCTATTTTGCTGTTTGGCTGTCCAAACTGCTTATTGAATATAAGTACTTCCAATAAGCAATTCAATAAGCAGTGCCAAACGCATCCTAACTAGTGAGTTATTTTGAGGAGCTATTGGAATATTAATTTGATTTGTGAGAATTTATAGGATTCTCTTGGAGATTCTCTAAATAGCACTTCTTCCTTACTCCAAGATGATCAACATTGAGCATTGGAAATCTTAGTTCAGTTTTTTTTTGTGTCAATCTTAATCCAGTTAATAACACACGCTTGTCCAGTTCAACTAATTGCGCTTTACTGGGTTTCGCTCTTAGTATTAGCGGACAACCATCTCCTGTTAGTTTTAATTGTCACCTGCAAAATGTCTGACTGGCATGAGACAATGTGACCGCGGTAAAGAACATAGATGATGTCCTGATGTCCAGCTTCACTTCTAGTGTGGTTGTCCACGAAAGTAGTGTCGAATGTACATGCTCATAATCTAGCTAGAAGTTTTATTTATGCCAGCTTAGAGCATCTCCAGCAGCAATCCTATAATGGATTGCTATCCCTAGAAACTGCCATATATCCTAAAATCTACCCAAAAAACAGCTCCAACAGCAATCCTATATGGATTGCTATCTCTAAAAGTTTTAGGATATATCCTATTCCTCTATCAGCAAATCCCAAATATACCAACCCAATCTATCGAATCCCAAAAACTCCTCCAGGGGAGGGGCGCAGAGGAGGAGGGTGGCGCGGCGCCGTCACGAGCGGAGGAGGGCGCTGAGGGAAGGGGCAACACTCCGCCGTCGCGCGCGTAGAAGAACACGCCATGGGATGGGTGGCGCGGCGCGGCGCCGTCATGTGCGGAGGAGGAGGAGCCGAGGGGAGGGGCGACATGCCGCCGTCTCACACGTGGGAGGAGGAGGCGACGGGGTGTGGTCCAGAGGAGGAGGCGGCGGGGTGGGTAGTGCACCGCCCGTGAGGAGAGGGGCGTGGCAGGTGGGAAGGGATAAGGTTGGACATTTTTGCAAAAATATCCTCATAGAATAATGTAATTTATCAACATTATTTTATGTCTTGACATTTTAATAGAAAAGTTCTTAAAGTTGATAGAATTTAAAAGATGTATTATAGGATTCCAGTTTTAGGATTGCTGCTGGAGAGGAGCACGTTGAGAATTCCTAAAACCTTCTCTCTTCTATGCCTAATATTAGTTTTAGGATTTCACTTTTAAATAGCTGCTGGAGATGCTCTTAGAGGAAGGCATGCATATGTGCTTTTTAGATCCGTTGGAAGATGTTTGCACCGTGCATGATTCTGTTTTGATTAATAAAATGTAGTAGTATTCCTAAGCAACGATTGTGATGAACTACAATTTAAATAAACCGGCAAAAGACAAAAGCAACTAACGATAAACAACAAAAGAGTAGGTTAGACTAGGGCGCTACATGCATTTTCCTTGGCTATTGATCTATCATGTTGTGATATTGTTTCTACTTTATTTATTTTTACTACTGCCTAGAGGGAGTGTTCGATACCAGCGGCGTATATGGTCATTATTATCACTACTTAGGTGTCTAGGCCGAGCTAAGTCATCATCACTAGTCTCAGTAATCAGTCATTGTTAGCCGTTCACGCAATGCAGTATAACTGGACAAGATATTATATTCCAGGGTAGCAGGTATAAGGCTGGTATGCACATGCTTGTCATGGACTGGCATATGCAGACCTGGTTCACGTTTGATTTCTGTTATTGTTAATGTCCAACTAAGGCTGCTAAAACCTCACTGTAGCTTTATGAATCAACTATCCAATCGGCTGCACCTAATGGACGGCTAGCTAGGCTAGGCTGGACCGATCAAAAGGCGACGATCTGCTGTAAAGCATGGATATATAATCCTGAACAGAAGACGTTAACCCTGACGTTGCACGCTAATCCCCTGTCTCGTGCTGCATGTGCGCCATTCTTTTCATTCTGCATCTGCTGCCTTTCCATTATCTAAAAAAAAAAATCTGCTGTCATCAGCCATACGATATTCTTGGTCGTGCCGACGATGACCGTAGCAGAATGTTGAAGACTTGAAGTATCATATGCGACATCAGCGTCAACAATAACAACTTCGACTCTAAATGCACTAGAAAGGTCAATAGCGGGACTTGAATTCAGCCTGGGTGCGCCAAGATCCTGAACTGATGTGAATATGTAGTTATCACATTTCAGTCTGAAGTTGCAAGAAACTTAGTTCATTGAAGTTTCTTGTCCTAACAAAGTAACAACAAGAGAAAAAAGTCTGGAGGTAGTACACGACTCTGGACTCTGATCTTCGCTAAATGAGTAGTAGAATCTGGTGCATATATGACTACTTAGGGATCAACTTTCATCTGTGTCTGCGTATTCCAAATACTTCCCTACATGTGCCTACCGATATCATAAAGTTTCACCGGTAAATTTCACCGTGACTAATAGTGAAGATACAAGAGCAGAGAACAATTTTATCAATGAATATAACTGAACGAACAATATGTTGACAAAGGTAGTGTAGCTCGCTATAGCTAGGTACATACAACCCGTCTAAGAAACGTAAACACAAACTGCACGCAGGCTGATTATATAACCAAGAGCATATTTTACTGCACAGGCGCCGATTGTTGTCAGTTCACTCTCAGCCTACGTACACGATATAATAATTTATCAATTCAGCGAGCCCATCGAATTTGACGAGTACAGTTCACTCTCCCATGCGTCCATGACCCCCGGCATATCCATGAGCAGCTCGGCCAGGTAATCGAGCTCGTCGAACGCGAGGAAATCATGGATCATGTTGCCGTCGCCGACGCTGGCCTCGCTGTCCTCCGACCAGCTGTTTTGCTGCTCCGTCGTAGTAGTCGTTGACTGGTCGCCGCCGCCGCCGTTGACCAGCAGCTGGCACGCGAAAACGGGGAACCGCGCCGGGATGGGCAACGGCGGCGCCGCCGCGGCGTCTGCATTGTCCATCGATTCTTCCTTCTCTCCGGCGGCAATTGCTGATGGCTCCTCGGCACTGTCACTGGTGGCTCGACCCGCTTTGGCGGCGGCGTTTAGCTGCTTCCTGATGCGGGAGTTCCAGTAGTTCTTGATCTCGTTGTCCGTCCTGCCCGGCATCCTCGCCGCGATCGTGGACCACCTGCACGCCATGGATGCAACACCATTATTACTCGCTGCTAAGAATTATTAATTCGCATAAAACGTGTGTAATCTACATCGATCATCGGACTGTATATACGAACCTGTTGCCAAGTGACTGCTGTAGTGAGACGATGATCTCCTCCTCTCGCTTGGAGATGGGCTCCTTCTTGAGGTCTGGCCGCAGGTAGTTCATCCACCGCAGCCTGCAGCTCTTGCCGCTCCTCCTCAGCCCTGCAAGCTGCGCAACGGAGCTCCAGGTGGAGACACCGTGAAGGGTGATCTGGGTGAAGAGCCGCTCGTCCTCATCAGGCGACCAAAGCCCCTTCCTCTCCTTGTTCTCGCCGGTGCCTGCGTCGACACGGCTCGGCTTCCGCACCATTGCGGCTGGTAGCTTAAGCTCTCGCGAGTACTGGCAAGTTATTCAGACTGCGGGCTGCTGCTCCTTGACCTCCTTGTCACGAATTCATGACTGTACCCTCACTCTATATATACATAGAAATACGTGCAGTGACAGGAGGTATATTCTCCTGTGCATGTCCCTACCAGCTAGTATAGCAGCAGGCGACAACATTTTTAATGTGTATATATATACAAACCAATCTTGTGTAGCTGGTCCTCGTGAGTCAGTCTTATAGTATAAATTCAGGTATAGCTCGGTGCGAGTCTTCATCCATCATATCGTATGAGCACATGTATACTTCATCGCATATGCTATTTACTTAGAGATGTTGTTTAACATGCTCAGGTTTCGCCCGCTTGAGTCCGGCCGAGACAGCATGTTATATTTGTTGCTTGTAACAAAGACAACTTGTAAGAAATGTTGGGCACTACACTACAGGATAGGCACTATAGCAGCACCCCTCCAAAAGCCCTAGCGGCGGGCCCAAAATCAGGCTGCAAACGGATGAGGGGAAGGGGTTGGACAGTATTTTCTCCGTTCCAAAATATTTGACACTCTAGCCAACTCTATTTGTCCCAAAATAATTATCATTCTCACTTCCCAATGTAACTTTAATTTCTCTCTTTCCAATACATCCCTATCTCTATCTCTCTCCTCCTCATTTCCTGTGCACCTACCTTTACACTTCTCCTTAATTCTCGTGCCTAGAGCCAAAACATTAATTATTTTGAAACGGAGGGAGTAGTGATTATGGCCCTCTACAATTTCAAGGAAATTCGACCACTGCTTTTGTATTCCACTCTATGAAATACTAACGAATATGATCATTGTTGTAGTGAACCATTGAATTTGTCTTCTCATCCCATAAATGGGGATCTTCTGAGATCGACAAAAAGTTGTATAGTGATATCATATTTGTCATAAACTGATAAGAAGTTAACTACATTACATAAAACTCATTGATAAAACTAGATTTCATCTAATGATACACTATTATTGTTGATCGAGTAGTGTTTACGAGAACTATGCCAAAGTAGAAGGGACACATCTCTCTAAATAAAAAAAGGCTATATACTTCAGTCATAAATTTTAAATAAGACATTTATGTTGCTTCTATACATTGTTATCCTTCTATCGATACAATTATCCACAATATAACTTATTTTATCTATTTCATAGTGCTATAAACAAATATCATGTAGTGTACATTATAGCTACTACGCATGTTCGTTCGCGAGTACCACTTCAAGCTACTTGGCAACCCTTATCGAGGAGTCTAGTGAAGAGGCATGTTGATTTTGGTTATGTTATTCTTGTTAACAATTCAATCACTCTATTATTAGTTCTCCACAATTGTGTACACATAAATCAACTAGGAAACAACAAGAATGGCTTGTAACGAAAATGAAATTGAAAGAGATTAGAAAGGGAGTCATCTCTGAAGGGAAAACTCATTTGAGTACGAATTATATGTATCAAATTATTATGGCTCAATTATGTTGTTTCCTTATAAGGAAAGTTACCAGTCTATTATGTAAGTTTTTTATGATGAGGTACCTTAGGAATAAAGTATAGAATCCTTTGTAAGTGGGTTGCCTCAAAAGAACCATACAAGCCCAAGAGAGATGAGCAAGATGACAATTATGACTTAGAGTTTGTATGAGAAAATTCATTAAAATTATGTATATATTTGTGAGATGTTCTGGTGACTATTTTATAAAAATATATGATATACTCCCTCCGTTCATATTTAGATGTCATTTTGGAATTGGACACGGGAAATAAGGAGAAGTAAAAAGATGGGTGCACTGAAAACGAGAAGGAGAGAGATAGAGACAAAGATATAGTAGGAAAAGAGAATATTGTATTAGGAAGAGAGAAAAGTGCATTGAGAAACGAGAATGACATGTAATTATAGAAAAGTTGAAAACCTTAGAATGACATGTAAATATGAACAGAGGGAGTACTATTTTTATGAATATTATGTTATTTTCGTGTGTAGGATATAATTCATATACAAATTATTTTTGAACTTAATATAAAAAATAGCAACGAGTGAAAAAGGCCATCTGTAACACCGGCTCATGTTACTAATAGCCGCTACAAATGCATTTGTAGCAGCAGTCTGTTTGATCCGCCGCTATGAATCAATATTTTAGCTATAAAAGCGTATAGCAACGGATGGGTCTGTCCGTCCCTGCTATGTTATTTGGCCGGCCTCTACAGTGCTTGTTTGCTGTTGTGCTTGTAGAGTATGGTCATAAGACCAACAAACCAGATGTTGTTGACAGCTTAAGATTATGGAATGTGTTGTTGTTCCTAAAAGAGATCATGTCAGCATCTGCGCGTTTACATGCTTTCTTGTTTTGTACATGTGCCGCAGGAAATGTACCAGCAAGGCCCAGGGGAACGGATGTTAGGCTAGCAAAAGAGCTGACTTATGCACAGCAGAAAGGATTGGTAGTTTTTTTTGATAAAAAAAGGATTGGTATATTTCTCGTCAAGCAAGATTGAACGGAGGATGCTCCTTCAAAGCTAGTACTGTAACATGCATCCAGGAAATGTTTGTTTTGTCGGAAGAACGCTCATATTAATTTTATGGCCCCTAGGTCCTGACGTGGACATTATCCAACCAATGATCCTCGTCACATACCTTTTGTCAACCACCTTGGTGACGAAAGCGTTTAAACGCTGCACCATTTGTCCTAGATATTATATAAATACATAGGTACCTAACTATAATTATGTAATTCCGCCATATATAGCAAAGCTAGAGACAAAAAGAACATAACCTCAGGCCAAGTTGCATTTGTGCTTTTGGCAGTATCTTCAAAGAGCAAAAATGAAGCGTGGAGCATCAGTTATGTATATAGACATGGATTTTCTACCAGGGGGATAGCTACCCACAGCTGGGCAACCGTAACTAGAACTCCATCAACCGTAACAGCAACTCCCGTAACCATGAAAACAGCTCTCGCAACCGTAAGGAAAGATCATGCAGTCGTAATGACTCTCGCGACTCTAACAACAACTCACGCAACCGTAAAAACAACCCCTTGCGACGATAACAACTCTCACAACCATAAGAAAGATTCGTAATTTTTTTCCTGGGTACCTATTCCCCTGGACAGCAGCATATTTTTTCATGTATATATATGTGAATGCTTGGAGATAACACAACTGATTATTACCAAGCGGGAGCTAGTGTGGCAATGCTTCATGGATTACTATAAACGTTACTGTTAGGGGAACAAATCACATGATATATTAACGCTGTTCAGTATGAGCACGTTACGTATATATACAGGCCATGACGATCTGTCACGTTTATAGAATACTCCGGAATGGGCTACCCAAACTAAAGGAAGGCGTGATACACCCACGCACAATTCACGGGGTCCTAATAATTTGGTTACAATTTTTCTAACACCCGCGCAGTCATAAAGCCAATTTTTGAGGCTGGACATTCAAACTTGAAAGAAGCTTCGTACACCATTTGCAGCAATGTATTCAGGTGAGCCGTCCCATTCACGAAGAATTACCAAAAGTAGTAACTCGAACCACACTGCTTTCTAGCAGAGCGATATTCCTTCGATCTTTATGCTACCAATTATTGAGTTGTTTAGCGAACTAAGCCTGCATTATGCATGTGCGGAGATAGAGTTCCACATACGACAAACTTATGGCGGCCTCTGTCTCTCTGTACTTAATAAAACATAAGAAAACTGCACGGTTCCATTGTCTAAGGTGCACGCATAAGATATATACTTCTCCCGTGCATAAGAGCCAATGCAAGCAATAGCTTGCCAACCACAATTAAAAGAAATCGTTGATTAAATATTGCAAATGCAACTTGCATGAACAGGAACAAGTAGTGATGCAGCACCTTACGCCTGCATGCATCTGCACACAGATCTGATGCTGTTATTATTAACAGTCTATGATGAACTGATGCGTGAGTAATACTTCATCTCCCGCAGACGCTGAGATTAGAAAGAGTATTAGATGCTCAAATGTCCACTTGCAGCTGGACAGCGCATACTGCTGACATATGCGTCCCTTTAATTTGTCCCATGCTGCTGCATGCTACTGTTGCGGATTATGTTGCTGACATCAGAAAAAGTCTTGCTAGGTTGGGTGGAGGGGTTTTGATTGATTTTATAATACTACAAGAAAATGGACTTTTAGTCATCAAGTTTTAGTGACCAAGAATTTTTATTTTATTTGATGGTCACTAAAAGTTGATGAATAGTGACCAAGTTTTGAGTTTTTTGGTGGACATACATTTTAGTGACCAATGTGCATGCTGATTGGTTGCTAAATATATATTGTTATGAAGGGTGTATTGGTTAATATATAGTCTTACTGACCAACATAAGTAATTATTGGTCACTAAATACATATAGTGACAAAATAGCTATATATTGTGACCAATATTACACATATAGTGACAAAGCATCTTGCTGATTAATAGTCTTTGTTCTTGTAGTGATATAAATTTTGATATCCATATCTTTTTTTCTAATGATGCTTATTCTAATAAATAATTTTTCTCAATAATTATCCAAGTTTTGAGTACAATAGTTATTGTGAACATAGTCGGTTTCTGTTTTATTTGAGAGAACCTTTATAGTATACATATCAATAGGAGCCATATAATTTTCCTAACTATTGGAGCTGCAACAGTAGATGGTTTAGGGATTTGGATTCTAGGTGACTTCTCTTGTGGCTCTTCTTTTTATCTTCTGTGGATTCTTGAATCATTTGAACGTACGTGTGTGTTGTACTACTCGAAAATAAGGGAATTCCCTATGGGCTGAATACCATCAGGGAAATCAATCCTATTGTCAAACCGTCAGGCAACAGCTATGTAATTTGGTTTGTGTTTATACCATCATGTAATATCTTTTTAAGTTGGCTATTGCTTAGAACAGACTGTAACCGGACCTATAGCCTATTTATCTGTCTTCAAAGAAATGATACGATACATTGTGTATGTATTCAACAGAGGAAATATTGAAATAGCTGTTTTTTTTTGTTGGGAATACACCTCGTTCGACACCAAAAAAGAAACACATGCTTGCATTAAGATAATGCACTACTTGTTTATACGCATTCATCAAAATTTACCAACAGATGCGCCAAGAGATTCCTCTTGCAATTATCATGCAGCTTTTTCTTCCATCTATCTTAGCTATATTGTCCCGTCGCTTTTTAGGGGAGCTTAATTTATTTCTTATCTAGATGATTAATTAGTTAACCAACAAGTTGCAGGTTTGGAATATAGGACAATTATTTAAACCTACTAATGACGTACGATAGTAGGTATACACGGCCTCAACTTGATCAGACAGGGAAAAACAATCCATAGAGTTCTTAATTTATATGGAGTAATGTGAATCATCATACTGTGGTTTTAGTAATACAATCACACATAGGTGCCACCGCTGCTCTGATGTGTACTGGGTGGTACACCACTATACTGGTCATTCTTTTCGACTTATCCATATAATTTCTAAATTAATGAAACAATCTCCAGATTTCCATGGAAGCTTTGTTCGTGCTCAATAAATTATCCAATGGAACATATCTCGGACAGAAAGGGTCATGGACGCATATGCGTGTCCTCTTGTATGTGTCTGCTTGGAGTGGTGTTTATTTTAAACTCCAACATGGAACTTTGGCACGTGAACACATATGGTAGAGGGCCAATACCTATCAATGCATGCTTTTGGAAAGAAAAAATTATAGAATTCACAAAAAAAAGAAAGAAAATCATATGCTGTCAATTTCAGCGTCATGCATCATGGACACAGCCGCCAGCATGTTGTTAGGTTATGATGCTTTAGTTTGATAGCCGATCGGATCAAACATATAGATACTATGCCAGCATTTCTCACCGTTGAATGGATAGTGAAGAGTCATGACATGTATATACCGTATCATATATACAGTATATATTTTTGTTTTTCTGCTTAACAATAATCTCTATCATTCTTTTTACTGCAAGAATTATTTAACATTAGTGGATAGATGATATATGTTTTGTTGGGTCGTCGTCGCAGCCTGATGCGTGGATTAAATTTCTCTGTTCCCCCTTTGTTCGTCACCTCTTTTCAAGTTCTTCGAATCCTTCAATAATTGTAATTTCTTCTTAGGATGACATCTTCATAACAAGGTTAGCTGTAATCTTTTCCCTTGCTTTTCCCTCCTTCCTTGAAATGATACATCATATATGTATATATTTATCATGTGTATTCTTCTCAACGGAAATATCTCTGTATGCGAAAGATGAGCCGCTCAGTCCAAGCTTAGCATCGCACATGCACGCACTCGTTTTGAATAATTGGATGATTACGCGACCTCACTTTCCAGCTTCCTTGTGAGCACATGTAAATACATCCCCAAGAAAGCTTCAACACACATACCAAGAGATGCATCAGATTCCTCCCAATGATCATCCCCTTTTTGCATGCGGTCCCAACCCAGATTCCACCCAAGGAAATTGAAACCCGTACATGCAGCTAATTTCCATGCAGCACCGACCCAAATGGTATTGTCACCACCTCATATTCATGCATACAAACCTAGGCTTAATATGATGTCCATATACAGATATACGTGTTTTTTTTCCTGCAAAAAGAAATTAAAAGATACTTTCCAGCACAATTATCTGATAATGAAGCACCTAAATCTCACGCAGAAAGTTGTCATGCTGGACGCATATATGGGTGCCATCTGTTGTCATATTGTGCATGGAATCGCGAGTTTTCTTTTTAACTTCCACATGGCACATTAGCACGTGAAAATATTTCTGTCAAAGGACAGCTTTTAAAATACGTGCTATCGTAGTTGGTGGCCCATGACGCATATGGATGGAAAAATTTTCATGGTCGGCTTATGGTGCACGCAGCAGCAGCTGCCAGTATGTTGTTTGGATCCTGAGGTCCTGCAGCTTTGTCAATTTGATTCATTTATTTAGGCCTCCTTTGAATCAGAGGATTTTCAAAGGAATTTTGTAGGATTTTATTCTTAAGGATATTTTTCCTATGAGGGTCCTTTGGGACATAGGAATTGTATAGGAAAAAAAATATTATTTCCTATGCCTCATTTCATAGAAAATAAAATTGAGGTGAAACCTCTTAAAAAATTTCCTTTTAAAGTTTTGAGGCATGATGCCTCTCTCTCTCTCCTACCTCCTCTTGCTAATGAGCATATAATCATAAAACTTTTGTGTATTTTTTCTTGTGAAGTATCCAAACACCTATTGAGAGCAATTCCTGAGCTTTTTTATTCCATAGAATTCAAAAAGGTGTACATCTTCAATCCTGTATTTTTTTTATTCCCACGTTTTGAGAATTCTCTGTTCCAAAGGAGGCCTTACATGTAATTAACAGATACCCATCCTGTGCATGTTTCTACTTGCTAGCAGTACTAATAATTTCTGACCATTGAATGGCTAATTGATCAACTGCAAGAGTCAATAATACAGGAACCTTTTTATCGTTACAACAACCTCCGCTGCCGTAACAAAAGAAATCCATCTGCAACATTTGCAAACCGTAACAAAATGCCATGCAACAGTAACAACAACACCCATAACTATAACAAAATATCCTGCGACTTTAAATATTTTGTTGGGGTAGCTACCACCCTGGATAGGATGGTATTTTCTAAATGGTACAAGTGTCACAAAATTACTAAAATGTAACTATAGTTACCACATTGCATCAATGTATAATAAACAAATGAAATAATAGTCCTTCATCAACAAGTCAAAGAACAAGGAACATATAAACACCTAGTGCCTGAGTGGAGTGATATGTAAGAATACTGGCCCGTCACTTTCCAGTAATTCAAGTGGATGATATCTTCACGAACCAAAAGTGTAGGCCATTGATGTTTTTACATGGACCTTTGTGCATGCATGCACAAAGGTCGTTTCATGTCATCAGGATGTGATAATGTGTTGGTTAGGTAACAACTGTCCTACACATGCTTATGCGGCCCTACATATATTTCCAAAGTCTTAACAGGTTGTACACAAGAGACAAGACTTTCCAGTAATAATAAATAATTATAATAATTCCTATTTCATCAGGATGGATGAACCAACCACCTGCATGGTATGCCGATGGAGCACGTCTTAAAGCTAACCCAGCAGGGAACGACTTGTAAACGTAATGGGGATGCACGCACTGTTCCAGACTGATCATGATCCTGATTGTTTATTGGCTACCACGTCTACGAGAGCTTCCAGGAAAACCCCCACTACCTGCAGCTGCAGCCGTTTTCTATCATATAACAAAAAAAAAATTCTGTTTTATCGGACAAATAGGCCCGTTAGATCAGAGGCTTGCGCTTAATTTGCATAACAGATCACTATCAGGACTAGGATCTACGGTGACGACCGCCTACCACCAGAAATAGCAAAAAAACCATTTGAAATATATCGTCAATCGTTCCGCTATTGGAAAACACAGTTAACCATTGGAATTCAAATTTACTATGTAGAACTGAAATATAATTTTGGATTCCCTATTAAAGAGCTAGTTTTGAACAATTAGTAGGTGCAATCAGACTATAATTTATATGAGCATTAATGTGGCCAATCAAACAATGGCCTGACCTGCAACTCAATTACGGAAGAGCCAGGCTTAAGCTTCATTATATAATGGAAATGCACAGTGTGATCCATGTCGTTGACAGGCTGAAGCTCATCAAGCATCATTATTAGAAGGGACGCAGCTAGAGACGACATATGCATGAGTGGCTGCTTTTGCGGATGGCAGCAAGTGCAGGTGGTCGTTAAACTAAACCCGGCAGCAGCATGCTGCATCCTGATTGATCATGGGCACTTTACAGCCATTATCTACCCATTACATAAGACTCTCGTGCATATTGTACTATGCATGGGGCCGGTATACTTTATGTATATGATCTAGGCAAGATGCAGCAGCTGCCCCCAGTTCTGCAATATCTTATGCACGTTTCTCACAATAGACAGATCAGCACCAGCCACATTGAACTCAGTACTTAATTCGGCGACAGAGACTTTTGCGTGCATGCCACTGTGAGAGCTTAGCTAACCAACACGATCGGAATCAAGAACTAGGTGTGTCATATCAGATGGGGAGAATGCACCCTTGCTGCTCGGAGGAGAAGAAGCTGAGGAAAGGGCTGTGGTCGCCGGAAGAGGACGAGAGGCTCGCCTCCCACATCGCCCGCTTTGGCGTCAGCTGCTGGAGCTCCATCCCAGAACTCACAGGTAAATAATCATACTTGTCTGCTTCAGCATCTGCTTAAGCTTGATCTTGACAGGATTTGAGCGTTTTGACGCGGGCAAGTAGTTGCTCATATGCGTTCCCTGATAAATTTTCAGGCTTGCAGAGGTGCGGCAAGAGCTGCCGGCTGCGGTGGATGAACTACCTACGGCCAGACCTCAAGAGGGGTCGCTTCTCCCAGCAGGAAGAGGACCTGATCATTGCTCTCCACAAAACACTCGGCAACAGGTAATTTTACTATGCCATGACTCGACTTTTACAGTCCATTGTTTTTGGTACACTATGAGAGTAGGTGATAACCCGATTCATCACTTCTTGCAGCTGGTCCCAGATCGCGACGAGGCTTCCCGGGAGGTCGGACAACGAGATCAAGAACTTCTGGAACGCTCGGCTGCGCAAGAAGCTAAGACAGAAGGAGGCGTCCATGGCAGGGAGCAAAGATCTTGCGGCAAGCCGTAGCCGTCGCTGCGGCGAGGACGATGAACGAAAGCAGCCGCATCCGGTCATGTTCAATCCCCTACACGCTTGGGGCGAAGACGCATCTGTTGTTGGCAGAGCCGTGGTTGATGCAACCAAGGTGACAGATGATGCTGCTTTTCTCGCCGATGCTGACCGTCGAAATAATGCAGCGGCTGCCGAATTGCTGACGCCATCGGCCTCGAGCACCAGCACCAGCACCGGGGCGCGAGGCAGCGATGAAGACTTCTTGAGAGCGATGGTAGACGACGCAAGCTACCTGTTCGGAGACTTCTACCTCGATGGCTCCCAGGATGGACTGATCAGCTTCTGGGAAGGCCACACGTTCAGTTAATTTCTTAATTTTCTACCTTTTTTTTTTGCAATGATTCATTCCATTTGTTCGGGGGAAGAACAAGCCTAGCTCTCTGTGCAGTGTGTCAAGTCAACTGTGTGCAAAATCGAATGGAATAAAAAGATCACTTGTTCGTTGTATGTACGTTGAGATATTAGTTAAATTCTTCCAGTTTTTTCCAGTCCGAATCAGAGAAACAGGACAGTGTGAATGATGTGCAGACACCTCAAAATTCATACAGATGCTGTTGGGTACGATATACCGGTCTATGACAAACTAATAATCGTCAACTGACTGCTACAGTTTTTCTGTTCTTTCTTTTCCTCCAACGAGCTGATACATGGATTTGTTAATAATATGTAGTCCAGATACATGACACTGACGTCTTTCGGTTGTTGGCGCGTATTTTCAAATTACAACTAGCTGGGACATCGTTTCATTAATTATAGTTTCTTTCTTTTTCTTGAATCCAGACGACCAAATTCTCCAGCCAATATGACTTGCGATCTGTAGAGTCAAGCGGGTCTTTCCTTTTCAAGACGATAAAATTGAATAAGTATCAACAAGAGGGTTCTTATATATTGCTTAGATGATTTCTAACACCAGATAGGTCAGTCCACTCGGGACCAAGATAGGCAATCATCGACTAGGACTATGACCAGTACATTATATTGCACTTAGAATCTGCGATTCTTTCTTTCTTTTTCCGTACTTATTATCGCTAATTCACTTTGTTTTAATACCTGTTGAACCAACTAAAAGTCAGCGTAGAAAATGAGGTGCCTCCGCGTCGTCCCCTTGGGCAACTTGAGCGGCGATCTGAAGCCGCCGACGCTAAGCCTCCCTTCCCTCCCCATCCCCTACTCCTGTCGAACCTGAAATCCAGCACAACTGGCTGACGGCAAGAAAGATGGCGGCAGGGTCATCTATCCGGTTTTTCTTCACCTTCTGCTAGATTCTTCCATTTTTCATAAATAGCAAAGTGTCCGTACGTTGCTACGGACTTAAAAAACAAAACACTCTTTATGACTTTATGAATTATTTACATAATATAATTTTTAGATATATACAATATTATTATTATTTTTTATATGAAAAAATCATATTTATATTACCATTGATGTTTCTTAGCATACCATTTTATATATTAAAAATAAAATTTTTTTCACCATTTTTTCCATATTCTAGAAGTTTTATCCGAAAGGAAAAATCAATTTACGCAGTCTATAAAATAGCACTGTATTGCAATGTGATTTTGAATTTAAAAACTTGCTCCAATGGAAAAAGTTAAAACATGAAAGTTATAGATTTCATCGAGGCCTTTTCGAAATATATATGGATCATATTATTTAGACTTCAGAGCTAGAAGATATGAGTCCCACACAGAGACCTGCGTAGAGAAGTCTAAATCAGAATAAATATTTTTGCATCGCATATTTAGAAACCAAAACGGCGGGATCTGGACTTCAATTAAATACCAAAGTTATAGAACTTTTCGAGAGCTACAATATAGAGTCTGAGTTTGCTTAATTTGAGCTCCGAACGAAAGAGTTATGATTTTTGAAATTCAGTACTTGATATGAAAAATACGAAACCAATTTGGATTCAATTTCTAACTTTATGGACATGAAGTGGATGATCACACCTCAATTGATAGATTATAGAGCAGATTGAAGATGATCGAGCTTGTCAGATCTCGGGCGTCCATGGCCGTTGGGCCGAGCCTTTGGGGCTAGGCTTCACGACGATAGCCAGATTGTGGCCTACACCACGTGGATCCACGGCTGGTTGCATTCATTTTTAACGTGGCCTGATCGATCTTGTAACGATGGGTGGATGACGTTTTCTGGGTGACAATGTCCACGTAGGCCTGGTAATGGGCCGAAAACTTTGTACTAGATTTTTTGACGGTCGGGCCAAAAACGACCGGGCTAAAATCTTATTTATTTTTTACCTAAATATAGGGTCCTCTTATAGTCCACGGGCCATGATCCATTATCGGGTCTAGGTCCACGGTTGGGCTGGCATGACACCGGTCATTGCGGCCATCGTCATGATGACTTCAAGTGCACGCACATCTGTCAGCAGCTTGATGTCCCGGGTGTGTGTGTCCCGGCCATCGTCATTGCGGCCATCGTCATGATCAATTTGAAGTCCTTTGGGTGGAAACCTGGTTCCAAAATCGGGACTCATTACGGTGGCATCGTTGGTGTCGTAACCTCGGTGGAGGCGGCGTCATGGAGCCTGTTTCATGAGTGGCTTTGGATATGGCTTTTGTTGATTGCTCAAATGTTCGACCTCATCGCTACATCATTTTCAGCAATTATCAGGCTTTCAAAGATGCGATTTGAGTGATCCTGCTTTAATCAACAGATGTAGTTCGTCGCAGATTGGCAATTGCTTAAGCTCAAGATGAAACTGACAGATTTGACCTTACTTGAAGAGCCGCGTCGGATTGCAATAAAGATTGCAATTTAAGACATTTTCCTCTTATATTTTAGTCATATTATTGTATCAGTGTGTGCATGTGCACTTGCCGATTCATGTTGGTGATTGTGTTTGGCCGTAATTTTCTAAATGTCAAGGCCAATATGGCCGTAGCATTTTATTAGAAGGCCAAAGATCAGTGTAATACAATCTGTCAATTGACTAAAAATACAGCTAAAAGTTATGTTTAAAAAACTGGGGCTTTTATTATTTGTTGAAATGCCCTTTCATGTGCAATTGGCATTTTTAAAACTTGGTTCAACAATTTATGAAATCTTAGTCCAAGACCGTGTGAACTCCAAGGCTAGATCAACATCTTACGTGTGAATTGTTGAGAAATACTATGATATACCCAAAATTTTGAGAGAACATACACTACTACAAAAACGGTCTGTAGAGGCGGGCCAAAATCGCATATAGCAGGCGTGTGCTTACTCTTTCAGTTTGTGCGCTTTCTCCACTGGGAAGATCTGGTCGAACTCTCCCCAGATGATCAACACGTCCTGCGATTGAGACGGGAATGTGAATGCGAGTGTGAAGTGTACCGAGCAGTTGATCTTACAGTCCAGTTACTTTCATTGAAAATTTATCTCGATTGTTTCAGACCTGAGGAAGAGGAGTGAGGTGGAAGCCTTCCACGGTGACGATGCCTTTGATGAGCGCGATCTTGTCCTCTCTTCGGTGCGCGAAGTACTTCTGAATGTCGCACAGATATAATGCAAACTTGCTTTAATATATAATTTTTTTTTGCCTTACGCATGACGTGACCCATGCGTCATGAACTCATGATGGCTGGTCATGATGGCGCTAGAGAATAAACGAACTATGCGTCACGTCTAATATATAATTATTAGAGCAAATTCCCTATATACCATTAAAACAACTTCCAGTTTCTCATGTACCATTGAAAAACTTTTAGATTCCTATGGACCACTAGTTTATTTTTCTCTACCCTTGTATACCACTATTGTCTAGTTTTGCTCAAACGTCTGTTAATGGAATGGTCAAAAGACCTTTTGCCCCTCCATACATGTCCACGATATATTTTTTTCACTTTTTTCTTGTATACCACTAAACACAGGGGCATGAGCATTGCACAACAAAATACATATGGGTGACTGAGCAGAGTTTATGAAAAAAAATATAAATGCTGGAATAAGGTCACAAATAGCACTATATTTCATACCACAAGCTCACAGACTAAAACTTCAAGTTCTGATAAAGAGTTCACAAAATAAGAGACTAGAAGCTCACGTTTTGGTCAGGCAACAAAATAAGAATCTAAATTGCGACATATTCATAAGTTTTTGCTACAAGTTACTTCACACATTTTAACCAAAGCTCAGAAGTTCAAGTCAATATCAAGCTTCCTTTTACTTCTGATGGACATAGCTGGGCTAGATGGAAAACTTGAGACTTTGCTGCGGGTGCACATTGCTAGACTGTCAAGGAGATTTGGATGTCCATTGCACTCCATTTGTTTCTCTATCTCCTTCTTTCCCTGTTTTTGTTTCAGTTTCTCCTTCCTGATGCCTTTCTTTTTGGTCTCTTTCTTCTTGTCGTTGCCTTTATTTGTGGATGATGCTTGAACTTGTAGGTGGGAAATCAATGCAAAGAGGCAGGGGCAAATGCAGTCATTTTAGAATTTACTGACAAGTGGACCGACACTGTTTAGATGAATTATCAAACTTTGTTAACGACGATGGTACACAGGGTCAGCAAAATTTAGACTAGTGGTATAGAGGGGTTTGAAAGTTTTTTGATGGTACATAGAGGATTGGAAGTTATTTTAATGGTATGGAGGGAATTTTCTCTAATTACTTAATTAGGTGATGCATGGGCGGTCGCAGGATGTGATTTGCCGCCAAATCTTTGGTAGCAAGGAAATCATATAGTATTATAGTACCAAAAGGTTGACTTGATCGATCGTTCTGAACCACCGCGCGCATCACCAAACTGTACTGTGGCTATGAGTCTGTTGTGTTCATGATGGCACATCCACTTTTGATGGCCCCCCGAGAGTGAGCCCTTGCCCTTGATGATGGATCGATGCAATGCGATTGTGTTCGTTGTACGTACGTACTGGTACGGTGCATGCCCTGCGTGTACACGGCGTGGTGCGTAGAGTATTACTGAATAATACGTATTACCCGGAGCATGTCGCGGAGGAGGCACTCGGGGATGTACTTTGGCGGTCGGTGCACGCAGAGCGCCATGAGGCGTCGCAGCCCTTTGGTATCCGCCGGCGCCATCAGCTCCGTCACCTCCGCCACGCCGCCCTTCGCCGCCAGCGCCCGGTCGTCGTCGGCGCCCTTGCCCGCATCAGCCGAGCACAGCGCCACCTTCCCCACCACCACCACGCTCCTCTTCGCCGCCACCAGCTCCCGCGCCAGGTGGTACGCCACGAGCCCGCCGTAGCTGGTCCCCACCACGTGCACCGTGCGCCCGCCGGCGCCGCCGACGAGGAGGCCCGGGAGGTGGTCGTGGTGGTGGAGCAGCGACGCGAGGGCCGCGGCCTGGAACGCGTCGGACCGGGCCGCGGCCCGCGTCGAGGACGCGCCGAAGAAGAGGAGCGTGGGGACCACCAGGTCGAAGTGGCGGGAGAGGGGGCCCACCTGCGCGGCCCACTGCCACGTCGGGTCGGGCCCGAACCCGTGGATCAGCACCACCACCGGCCGCCGTTGCTGCTGCTCCTCTGAAGAAGACGAATGGAGGAGGGAGGGGTGGGCCCACAAGTGGATGGTGGTGTCGTCGTCGGCGTCGACGGCGGCGGAGGACGGACGGAGACCCGCGGAGATGAACGTGCGCCGGAACACCGCGTTGAGCATGGACACCACGCCGAACCCCATTGTTTTTTGTTGCTCTGTTGATGGCGTGGCGTGGCGGATGTTCTGTTCCGGCCCTTCTCTCTCTCCTGCACGCGCACGCTTTGTCTCTCTGCGTCTCGGCTTTGCTTAATCCCGACGAGCTGGTGTCCTGCCGATATGTGTATACGGGGCTCCAATATATATTTGGGCTTGTTTGCTCTAATTGTTTTCTGCATTCCGTTTTTATACCACGGTCGGCGGGTTCCTGGGTTGGTGGTTAGGTCTGTCAGTCCTTCTTATCACACTTCTCTCTTTCATGGCAGTTCCAGGATGCAATAGGTGACATACACATACATATTTCTCATCTGAAATGTTTGGAGGAGTTTCACCTTAATCATATTTGTAAATGTAAAATTGTAGATTAGTTGTTCTCTAAAGAACACAAACAGTACGTGTATTGTCGGATCTGCACAGATTAATGTTACGAGTTGGATAGAGAATTTTATTTAGAACAAATCCAACATTGTTGGACAGAGGAGAAAATCCTTCTACAAGGTGGACTTACCACGCACCTTGAACTAGTGGCAAAACTTGGGCCATTTTTGAAGAGGGGTCATGGGCCATTAAATTAAGATGACGGAGAGCCAGTTAATAGATGAATTTTTGAACTTATAACATTTACATGATAAAAAAATATTTTTTATAGGTGAGGAGGGGCCACGGGCCACTTTGACCACCACAAAGCTTCGCCTCTACCTTGAACAGTTGAACAGAGCGTGTACGTCAAATAACAAATTGCAGCACGTAGTTGTATTTCTTGTCCATGGTCCGAGCATAAATGTTTGTCGCATCTTAACTCACTTTACATGTATGCACCCCTGCATCAATTCTTGAATATTTCGGTTTCATCATTGTCAACACGGCTCCCTTTAATTATCCGTAACTGCAATAACTAATAAACGTCGGTGTGCGATAATCAGGTGGTGCGCGCGCGCGTTCCTCCTTTCCTGAATGCACAAGGAGTCATAGAACCATGGTGGACATAGGCATAAGCTTTTATTTTATCGTGACCCCTGATGATGATTAAAACGAACCTAAAGTTAAGTAGCACCCACCGTCGGTCCGAACTTTTGACCAATAATATCGTTGCTGTGCCCCACTTGTCACCGGCGCTCAGCATCGTCTGTGCAAGCCTGCTTAGCCGGCTTAAAACTTTTGAACACCAACATGAATCATGAACAGCATAGAACATTAAAGATTTCTAGAAGATTTACGATGGTTCGCGTGCACAGCCACGTAGGGCCATCATCCATTGGCTTTCTAGAAGGTCTGTCAGTTGGGACGTCGATCGCGGTGGGAGTCAAAGTGGAGTGTCCATCAACCGCGCAGTGGTGGGCGAAAGCTACAACCAACACCAATATCATTAGCTGGCTAATAATCTACGGCACGTATCGTACTATCTTGCGTCATTGAGTTATTACCGAATTCCTCATTTGTGTGCAGAAGATCATGATGGGCTGGTGATAAGAAAACAAAACTGAAAACAAAAACGGTAAAGGCTGTACAGTTTGGGCCAAACATAGCAGGAGACCCAACTAAATCACTTCTCGGACAACAACCGACAACGGATCGTTAGGGCCTAATCCTCCTGACTAACAATGGAGGCCCAATAAAAAGGTCTAGCTCCGTCCTTTCTTCCCCACCCTTATGCGGTTATTTATGCTCCCGCAACGTCGCCACAAGCCCAGAACTATTCCCATGTTCCCAAGCCGTCTGCTCATCGCCGACGCTGTCTTGCTTGTAGTCGACGTGCACAACTACTTCAAAATTCAAATGGGTTTGTCGCCCCGCGTGCATCACCTCGACACCGTTCTGTTGCCAAACCTTTCGCTAGAACCGCCTTCGGTGACGGCCTTGCTGTGCTGTAGCTGCTCGCCACAGCTCGGGGTTTTCAGAGATACATCAGCTACAACACAAAACCACCTTCAAGCCGTCCGAGAAGAAAAAACAATCGAGTTGAATTGTTAAGGGACTCAGAGTGTCTCTCCTATGATAGTTGATGGTTTTAAAAGTATCTTAAAAAATTGATCATAAAAACATGTTTTTAGTAGCAGCTTAAAAATCATTAGGAGATAAGTTATCTTGTCTCCTCCAATAGTTCTTTTTAAAAATGAATTAAAAAAACTTATAATTAGACCATATTAACATCTAGAGCCATAACAATATTAATTCTTTTCCCTTATTTGTAGCTACAAGTGAGGTGATGAAGTTAGAGAGAGAGAGAGAATAAGGGTGTGTTTGATACTGCTTATGCTCAAAGTGCTTATAGTACTTATAGTATTTATTCTCTCAAAACTGCTTGTAGTGCTTATAGTATATAAATAATCAATCCGTTTGGTAAAACTGTTTATTATATTTTTGTGAAACTGCTTATACTGAGAGAAAAGACCACAATAAACACTATAAGCTATCTTTTGCTGCTTTGCCAAAGTGCTTATGGGTAATACAAAATGACAAAGTGCTTATATCTTATAAACACTTCTCTATTTTGCTGTTTGGCTGTCCAAACTGCTTATTGAATATAAGTACTTCCAATAAGCAATTCAATAAGCAGTGCCAAACGCATCCTAACTAGTGAGTTATTTTGAGGAGCTATTGGAATATTAATTTGATTTGTGAGAATTTATAGGATTCTCTTGGAGATTCTCTAAATAGCACTTCTTCCTTACTCCAAGATGATCAACATTGAGCATTGGAAATCTTAGTTCAGTTTTTTTTTGTGTCAATCTTAATCCAGTTAATAACACACGCTTGTCCAGTTCAACTAATTGCGCTTTACTGGGTTTCGCTCTTAGTATTAGCGGACAACCATCTCCTGTTAGTTTTAATTGTCACCTGCAAAATGTCTGACTGGCATGAGACAATGTGACCGCGGTAAAGAACATAGATGATGTCCTGATGTCCAGCTTCACTTCTAGTGTGGTTGTCCACGAAAGTAGTGTCGAATGTACATGCTCATAATCTAGCTAGAAGTTTTATTTATGCCAGCTTAGAGCATCTCCAGCAGCAATCCTATAATGGATTGCTATCCCTAGAAACTGCCATATATCCTAAAATCTACCCAAAAAACAGCTCCAACAGCAATCCTATATGGATTGCTATCTCTAAAAGTTTTAGGATATATCCTATTCCTCTATCAGCAAATCCCAAATATACCAACCCAATCTATCGAATCCCAAAAACTCCTCCAGGGGAGGGGCGCAGAGGAGGAGGGTGGCGCGGCGCCGTCACGAGCGGAGGAGGGCGCTGAGGGAAGGGGCAACACTCCGCCGTCGCGCGCGTAGAAGAACACGCCATGGGATGGGTGGCGCGGCGCGGCGCCGTCATGTGCGGAGGAGGAGGAGCCGAGGGGAGGGGCGACATGCCGCCGTCTCACACGTGGGAGGAGGAGGCGACGGGGTGTGGTCCAGAGGAGGAGGCGGCGGGGTGGGTAGTGCACCGCCCGTGAGGAGAGGGGCGTGGCAGGTGGGAAGGGATAAGGTTGGACATTTTTGCAAAAATATCCTCATAGAATAATGTAATTTATCAACATTATTTTATGTCTTGACATTTTAATAGAAAAGTTCTTAAAGTTGATAGAATTTAAAAGATGTATTATAGGATTCCAGTTTTAGGATTGCTGCTGGAGAGGAGCACGTTGAGAATTCCTAAAACCTTCTCTCTTCTATGCCTAATATTAGTTTTAGGATTTCACTTTTAAATAGCTGCTGGAGATGCTCTTAGAGGAAGGCATGCATATGTGCTTTTTAGATCCGTTGGAAGATGTTTGCACCGTGCATGATTCTGTTTTGATTAATAAAATGTAGTAGTATTCCTAAGCAACGATTGTGATGAACTACAATTTAAATAAACCGGCAAAAGACAAAAGCAACTAACGATAAACAACAAAAGAGTAGGTTAGACTAGGGCGCTACATGCATTTTCCTTGGCTATTGATCTATCATGTTGTGATATTGTTTCTACTTTATTTATTTTTACTACTGCCTAGAGGGAGTGTTCGATACCAGCGGCGTATATGGTCATTATTATCACTACTTAGGTGTCTAGGCCGAGCTAAGTCATCATCACTAGTCTCAGTAATCAGTCATTGTTAGCCGTTCACGCAATGCAGTATAACTGGACAAGATATTATATTCCAGGGTAGCAGGTATAAGGCTGGTATGCACATGCTTGTCATGGACTGGCATATGCAGACCTGGTTCACGTTTGATTTCTGTTATTGTTAATGTCCAACTAAGGCTGCTAAAACCTCACTGTAGCTTTATGAATCAACTATCCAATCGGCTGCACCTAATGGACGGCTAGCTAGGCTAGGCTGGACCGATCAAAAGGCGACGATCTGCTGTAAAGCATGGATATATAATCCTGAACAGAAGACGTTAACCCTGACGTTGCACGCTAATCCCCTGTCTCGTGCTGCATGTGCGCCATTCTTTTCATTCTGCATCTGCTGCCTTTCCATTATCTAAAAAAAAAAATCTGCTGTCATCAGCCATACGATATTCTTGGTCGTGCCGACGATGACCGTAGCAGAATGTTGAAGACTTGAAGTATCATATGCGACATCAGCGTCAACAATAACAACTTCGACTCTAAATGCACTAGAAAGGTCAATAGCGGGACTTGAATTCAGCCTGGGTGCGCCAAGATCCTGAACTGATGTGAATATGTAGTTATCACATTTCAGTCTGAAGTTGCAAGAAACTTAGTTCATTGAAGTTTCTTGTCCTAACAAAGTAACAACAAGAGAAAAAAGTCTGGAGGTAGTACACGACTCTGGACTCTGATCTTCGCTAAATGAGTAGTAGAATCTGGTGCATATATGACTACTTAGGGATCAACTTTCATCTGTGTCTGCGTATTCCAAATACTTCCCTACATGTGCCTACCGATATCATAAAGTTTCACCGGTAAATTTCACCGTGACTAATAGTGAAGATACAAGAGCAGAGAACAATTTTATCAATGAATATAACTGAACGAACAATATGTTGACAAAGGTAGTGTAGCTCGCTATAGCTAGGTACATACAACCCGTCTAAGAAACGTAAACACAAACTGCACGCAGGCTGATTATATAACCAAGAGCATATTTTACTGCACAGGCGCCGATTGTTGTCAGTTCACTCTCAGCCTACGTACACGATATAATAATTTATCAATTCAGCGAGCCCATCGAATTTGACGAGTACAGTTCACTCTCCCATGCGTCCATGACCCCCGGCATATCCATGAGCAGCTCGGCCAGGTAATCGAGCTCGTCGAACGCGAGGAAATCATGGATCATGTTGCCGTCGCCGACGCTGGCCTCGCTGTCCTCCGACCAGCTGTTTTGCTGCTCCGTCGTAGTAGTCGTTGACTGGTCGCCGCCGCCGCCGTTGACCAGCAGCTGGCACGCGAAAACGGGGAACCGCGCCGGGATGGGCAACGGCGGCGCCGCCGCGGCGTCTGCATTGTCCATCGATTCTTCCTTCTCTCCGGCGGCAATTGCTGATGGCTCCTCGGCACTGTCACTGGTGGCTCGACCCGCTTTGGCGGCGGCGTTTAGCTGCTTCCTGATGCGGGAGTTCCAGTAGTTCTTGATCTCGTTGTCCGTCCTGCCCGGCATCCTCGCCGCGATCGTGGACCACCTGCACGCCATGGATGCAACACCATTATTACTCGCTGCTAAGAATTATTAATTCGCATAAAACGTGTGTAATCTACATCGATCATCGGACTGTATATACGAACCTGTTGCCAAGTGACTGCTGTAGTGAGACGATGATCTCCTCCTCTCGCTTGGAGATGGGCTCCTTCTTGAGGTCTGGCCGCAGGTAGTTCATCCACCGCAGCCTGCAGCTCTTGCCGCTCCTCCTCAGCCCTGCAAGCTGCGCAACGGAGCTCCAGGTGGAGACACCGTGAAGGGTGATCTGGGTGAAGAGCCGCTCGTCCTCATCAGGCGACCAAAGCCCCTTCCTCTCCTTGTTCTCGCCGGTGCCTGCGTCGACACGGCTCGGCTTCCGCACCATTGCGGCTGGTAGCTTAAGCTCTCGCGAGTACTGGCAAGTTATTCAGACTGCTGGCTGCTGCTCCTTGACTCCTTGTCACGAATTCATGACTGTACCCTCACTCTATATATACATAGAAATACGTGCAGTGACAGGAGGTATATTCTCCTGTGCATGTCCCTACCAGCTAGTATAGCAGCAGGCGACAACATTTTTAATGTGTATATATATACAAACCAATCTTGTGTAGCCTGGTCCTCGTGAGTCAGTCTTATAGTATAAATTCAGGTATAGCTCGGTGCGAGTCTTCATCCATCATATCAGTATGAGCACATGTATACTTCATCGCATATGCTATTTACTTAGAGATGTTGTTTAACATGCTCAGGTTTCGCCCGCTTGAGTCCGGCCGAGACAGCATGTTATATTTGTTGCTTGTAACAAAGACAACTTGTAAGAAAATGTTGGGCACTACACTACAGGATAGGCACTATAGCAGCACCCCTCCAAAAGCCCTAGCGGCGGGCCCAAAATCAGGCTGCAACGGATGAGGGGAAGGGGTTGGACAGTATTTTCTCCGTTCCAAAATATTTGACACTCTAGCCAACTCTATTTGTCCCAAAATAATTATCATTCTCACTTCCCAATGTAACTTTAATTTCTCTCTTTCCAATACATCCCTATCTCTATCTCTCTCCTCCTCATTTCCTGTGCACCTACCTTTTACACTTCTCCTTAATTCTCGTGCCTAGAGCCAAAACATTAATTATTTTGAAACGGAGGGAGTAGTGATTATGGCCCTCTACAATTTCAAGGAAATTCGACCACTGCTTTTGTATTCCACTCTATGAAATACTAACGAATATGATCATTGTTGTAGTGACCATTGAATTTGTCTTCTCATTCCCATAAATGGGGATCTTCTGAGATCGACAAAAAGTTGTATAGTGATATCATATTTGTCATAAACTGATAAGAAGTTAACTACATTACATAAAACTCATTGATAAAACTAGATTTCATCTAATGATACACTATTATTGTTGATCGAGTAGTGTTTACGAGAACTATGCCAAAGTAGAAGGGACACATCTCTCTAAATAAAAAAAGGCTATATACTTCAGTCATAAATTTTAAATAAGACATTTATGTTGCTTCTATACATTGTTATCCTTCTATCGATACAATTATCCACAATATAACTTATTTTATCTATTTCATAGTGCTATAAACAAATATCATGTAGTGTACATTATAGCTACTACGCATGTTCGTTCGCGAGTACCACTTCAAGCTACTTGGCAACCCTTATCGAGGAGTCTAGTGAAGAGGCATGTTGATTTTGGTTATGTTATTCTTGTTAACAATTCAATCACTCTATTATTAGTTCTCCACAATTGTGTACACATAAATCAACTAGGAAACAACAAGAATGGCTTGTAACGAAAATGAAATTGAAAGAGATTAGAAAGGGAGTCATCTCTGAAGGGAAAACTCATTTGAGTACGAATTATATGTATCAAATTATTATGGCTCAATTATGTTGTTTCCTTATAAGGAAAGTTACCAGTCTATTATGTAAGTTTTTTATGATGAGGTACCTTAGGAATAAAGTATAGAATCCTTTGTAAGTGGGTTGCCTCAAAAGAACCATACAAGCCCAAGAGAGATGAGCAAGATGACAATTATGACTTAGAGTTTGTATGAGAAAATTCATTAAAATTATGTATATATTTGTGAGATGTTCTGGTGACTATTTTATAAAAATATATGATATACTCCCTCCGTTCATATTTAGATGTCATTTTGGAATTGGACACGGGAAATAAGGAGAAGTAAAAAGATGGGTGCACTGAAAACGAGAAGGAGAGAGATAGAGACAAAGATATAGTAGGAAAAGAGAATATTGTATTAGGAAGAGAGAAAAGTGCATTGAGAAACGAGAATGACATGTAATTATAGAAAAGTTGAAAACCTTAGAATGACATGTAAATATGAACAGAGGGAGTACTATTTTTATGAATATTATGTTATTTTCGTGTGTAGGATATAATTCATATACAAATTATTTTTGAACTTAATATAAAAAATAGCAACGAGTGAAAAAGGCCATCTGTAACACCGGCTCATGTTACTAATAGCCGCTACAAATGCATTTGTAGCAGCAGTCTGTTTGATCCGCCGCTATGAATCAATATTTTTAGCTATAAAAGCGTATAGCAACGGATGGGTCTGTCCGTCCCTGCTATGTTATTTGGCCGGCCTCTACAGTGCTTGTTTGCTGTTGTGCTTGTAGAGTATGGTCATAAGACCAACAAACCAGATGTTGTTGACAGCTTAAGATTATGGAATGTGTTGTTGTTCCTAAAAGAGATCATGTCAGCATCTGCGCGTTTACATGCTTTCTTGTTTTGTACATGTGCCGCAGGAAATGTACCAGCAAGGCCCAGGGGAACGGATGTTAGGCTAGCAAAAGAGCTGACTTATGCACAGCAGAAAGGATTGGTAGTTTTTTTTTGATAAAAAAAGGATTGGTATATTTCTCGTCAAGCAAGATTGAACGGAGGATGCTCCTTCAAAGCTAGTACTGTAACATGCATCCAGGAAATGTTTGTTTTGTCGGAAGAACGCTCATATTAATTTTATGGCCCCTAGGTCCTGACGTGGACATTATCCAACCAATGATCCTCGTCACATACCTTTTGTCAACCACCTTGGTGACGAAAGCGTTTAAACGCTGCACCATTTGTCCTAGATATTATATAAATACATAGGTACCTAACTATAATTATGTAATTCCGCCATATATAGCAAAGCTAGAGACAAAAAGAACATAACCTCAGGCCAAGTTGCATTTGTGCTTTTGGCAGTATCTTCAAAGAGCAAAAATGAAGCGTGGAGCATCAGTTATGTATATAGACATGGATTTTCTACCAGGGGGATAGCTACCCACAGCTGGGCAACCGTAACTAGAACTCCATCAACCGTAACAGCAACTCCCGTAACCATGAAAACAGCTCTCGCAACCGTAAGGAAAGATCATGCAGTCGTAATGACTCTCGCGACTCTAACAACAACTCACGCAACCGTAAAAACAACCCCTTGCGACGATAACAACTCTCACAACCATAAGAAAGATTCGTAATTTTTTCCTGGGGTACCTATTCCCCTGGACAGCAGCATATTTTTTCATGTATATATATGTGAATGCTTGGAGATAACACAACTGATTATTACCAAGCGGGAGCTAGTGTGGCAATGCTTCATGGATTACTATAAACGTTACTGTTAGGGGAACAAATCACATGATATATTAACGCTGTTCAGTATGAGCACGTTACGTATATATACAGGCCATGACGATCTGTCACGTTTATAGAATACTCCGGAATGGGCTACCCAAACTAAAGGAAGGCGTGATACACCCACGCACAATTCACGGGGTCCTAATAATTTGGTTACAATTTTTCTAACACCCGCGCAGTCATAAAGCCAATTTTTGAGGCTGGACATTCAAACTTGAAAGAAGCTTCGTACACCATTTGCAGCAATGTATTCAGGTGAGCCGTCCCATTCACGAAGAATTACCAAAAGTAGTAACTCGAACCACACTGCTTTCTAGCAGAGCGATATTCCTTCGATCTTTATGCTACCAATTATTGAGTTGTTTAGCGAACTAAGCCTGCATTATGCATGTGCGGAGATAGAGTTCCACATACGACAAACTTATGGCGGCCTCTGTCTCTCTGTACTTAATAAAACATAAGAAAACTGCACGGTTCCATTGTCTAAGGTGCACGCATAAGATATATACTTCTCCCGTGCATAAGAGCCAATGCAAGCAATAGCTTGCCAACCACAATTAAAAGAAATCGTTGATTAAATATTGCAAATGCAACTTGCATGAACAGGAACAAGTAGTGATGCAGCACCTTACGCCTGCATGCATCTGCACACAGATCTGATGCTGTTATTATTAACAGTCTATGATGAACTGATGCGTGAGTAATACTTCATCTCCCGCAGACGCTGAGATTAGAAAGAGTATTAGATGCTCAAATGTCCACTTGCAGCTGGACAGCGCATACTGCTGACATATGCGTCCCTTTAATTTGTCCCATGCTGCTGCATGCTACTGTTGCGGATTATGTTGCTGACATCAGAAAAAGTCTTGCTAGGTTGGGTGGAGGGGTTTTGATTGATTTTATAATACTACAAGAAAATGGACTTTTAGTCATCAAGTTTTAGTGACCAAGAATTTTTATTTTATTTGATGGTCACTAAAAGTTGATGAATAGTGACCAAGTTTTGAGTTTTTTGGTGGACATACATTTTTAGTGACCAATGTGCATGCTGATTGGTTGCTAAATATATATTGTTATGAAGGGTGTATTGGTTAATATATAGTCTTACTGACCAACATAAGTAATTATTGGTCACTAAATACATATAGTGACAAAATAGCTATATATTGTGACCAATATTACACATATAGTGACAAAGCATCTTGCTGATTAATAGTCTTTGTTCTTGTAGTGATATAAATTTTTGATATCCATATCTTTTTTTCTAATGATGCTTATTCTAATAAATAATTTTTCTCAATAATTATCCAAGTTTTGAGTACAATAGTTATTGTGAACATAGTCGGTTTCTGTTTTATTTGAGAGAACCTTTATAGTATACATATCAATAGGAGCCATATAATTTTCCTAACTATTGGAGCTGCAACAGTAGATGGTTTAGGGATTTGGATTCTAGGTGACTTCTCTTGTGGCTCTTCTTTTTATCTTCTGTGGATTCTTGAATCATTTGAACGTACGTGTGTGTTGTACTACTCGAAAATAAGGGAATTCCCTATGGGCTGAATACCATCAGGGAAATCAATCCTATTGTCAAACCGTCAGGCAACAGCTATGTAATTTGGTTTGTGTTTATACCATCATGTAATATCTTTTTAAGTTGGCTATTGCTTAGAACAGACTGTAACCGGACCTATAGCCTATTTATCTGTCTTCAAAGAAATGATACGATACATTGTGTATGTATTCAACAGAGGAAATATTGAAATAGCTGTTTTTTTTTTGTTGGGAATACACCTCGTTCGACACCAAAAAAGAAACACATGCTTGCATTAAGATAATGCACTACTTGTTTATACGCATTCATCAAAATTTACCAACAGATGCGCCAAGAGATTCCTCTTGCAATTATCATGCAGCTTTTTCTTCCATCTATCTTAGCTATATTGTCCCGTCGCTTTTTAGGGGAGCTTAATTTATTTCTTATCTAGATGATTAATTAGTTAACCAACAAGTTGCAGGTTTGGAATATAGGACAATTATTTAAACCTACTAATGACGTACGATAGTAGGTATACACGGCCTCAACTTGATCAGACAGGGAAAAACAATCCATAGAGTTCTTAATTTATATGGAGTAATGTGAATCATCATACTGTGGTTTTAGTAATACAATCACACATAGGTGCCACCGCTGCTCTGATGTGTACTGGGTGGTACACCACTATACTGGTCATTCTTTTCGACTTATCCATATAATTTCTAAATTAATGAAACAATCTCCAGATTTCCATGGAAGCTTTGTTCGTGCTCAATAAATTATCCAATGGAACATATCTCGGACAGAAAGGGTCATGGACGCATATGCGTGTCCTCTTGTATGTGTCTGCTTGGAGTGGTGTTTATTTTAAACTCCAACATGGAACTTTGGCACGTGAACACATATGGTAGAGGGCCAATACCTATCAATGCATGCTTTTGGAAAGAAAAAATTATAGAATTCACAAAAAAAAGAAAGAAAATCATATGCTGTCAATTTCAGCGTCATGCATCATGGACACAGCCGCCAGCATGTTGTTAGGTTATGATGCTTTAGTTTGATAGCCGATCGGATCAAACATATAGATACTATGCCAGCATTTCTCACCGTTGAATGGATAGTGAAGAGTCATGACATGTATATACCGTATCATATATACAGTATATATTTTTGTTTTTCTGCTTAACAATAATCTCTATCATTCTTTTTACTGCAAGAATTATTTAACATTAGTGGATAGATGATATATGTTTTGTTGGGTCGTCGTCGCAGCCTGATGCGTGGATTAAATTTCTCTGTTCCCCCTTTGTTCGTCACCTCTTTTCAAGTTCTTCGAATCCTTCAATAATTGTAATTTCTTCTTAGGATGACATCTTCATAACAAGGTTAGCTGTAATCTTTTCCCTTGCTTTTCCCTCCTTCCTTGAAATGATACATCATATATGTATATATTTATCATGTGTATTCTTCTCAACGGAAATATCTCTGTATGCGAAAGATGAGCCGCTCAGTCCAAGCTTAGCATCGCACATGCACGCACTCGTTTTGAATAATTGGATGATTACGCGACCTCACTTTCCAGCTTCCTTGTGAGCACATGTAAATACATCCCCAAGAAAGCTTCAACACACATACCAAGAGATGCATCAGATTCCTCCCAATGATCATCCCCTTTTTGCATGCGGTCCCAACCCAGATTCCACCCAAGGAAATTGAAACCCGTACATGCAGCTAATTTCCATGCAGCACCGACCCAAATGGTATTGTCACCACCTCATATTCATGCATACAAACCTAGGCTTAATATGATGTCCATATACAGATATACGTGTTTTTTTTCCTGCAAAAAGAAATTAAAAGATACTTTCCAGCACAATTATCTGATAATGAAGCACCTAAATCTCACGCAGAAAGTTGTCATGCTGGACGCATATATGGGTGCCATCTGTTGTCATATTGTGCATGGAATCGCGAGTTTTCTTTTTAACTTCCACATGGCACATTAGCACGTGAAAATATTTCTGTCAAAGGACAGCTTTTAAAATACGTGCTATCGTAGTTGGTGGCCCATGACGCATATGGATGGAAAAATTTTCATGGTCGGCTTATGGTGCACGCAGCAGCAGCTGCCAGTATGTTGTTTGGATCCTGAGGTCCTGCAGCTTTGTCAATTTGATTCATTTATTTAGGCCTCCTTTGAATCAGAGGATTTTCAAAGGAATTTTGTAGGATTTTATTCTTAAGGATATTTTTCCTATGAGGGTCCTTTGGGACATAGGAATTGTATAGGAAAAAAAATATTATTTCCTATGCCTCATTTCATAGAAAATAAAATTGAGGTGAAACCTCTTAAAAAATTTCCTTTTAAAGTTTTGAGGCATGATGCCTCTCTCTCTCTCCTACCTCCTCTTGCTAATGAGCATATAATCATAAAACTTTTGTGTATTTTTTCTTGTGAAGTATCCAAACACCTATTGAGAGCAATTCCTGAGCTTTTTTATTCCATAGAATTCAAAAAGGTGTACATCTTCAATCCTGTATTTTTTTTATTCCCACGTTTTGAGAATTCTCTGTTCCAAAGGAGGCCTTACATGTAATTAACAGATACCCATCCTGTGCATGTTTCTACTTGCTAGCAGTACTAATAATTTCTGACCATTGAATGGCTAATTGATCAACTGCAAGAGTCAATAATACAGGAACCTTTTTATCGTTACAACAACCTCCGCTGCCGTAACAAAAGAAATCCATCTGCAACATTTGCAAACCGTAACAAAATGCCATGCAACAGTAACAACAACACCCATAACTATAACAAAATATCCTGCGACTTTAAATATTTTGTTGGGGTAGCTACCACCCTGGATAGGATGGTATTTTCTAAATGGTACAAGTGTCACAAAATTACTAAAATGTAACTATAGTTACCACATTGCATCAATGTATAATAAACAAATGAAATAATAGTCCTTCATCAACAAGTCAAAGAACAAGGAACATATAAACACCTAGTGCCTGAGTGGAGTGATATGTAAGAATACTGGCCCGTCACTTTCCAGTAATTCAAGTGGATGATATCTTCACGAACCAAAAGTGTAGGCCATTGATGTTTTTACATGGACCTTTGTGCATGCATGCACAAAGGTCGTTTCATGTCATCAGGATGTGATAATGTGTTGGTTAGGTAACAACTGTCCTACACATGCTTATGCGGCCCTACATATATTTCCAAAGTCTTAACAGGTTGTACACAAGAGACAAGACTTTCCAGTAATAATAAATAATTATAATAATTCCTATTTCATCAGGATGGATGAACCAACCACCTGCATGGTATGCCGATGGAGCACGTCTTAAAGCTAACCCAGCAGGGAACGACTTGTAAACGTAATGGGGATGCACGCACTGTTCCAGACTGATCATGATCCTGATTGTTTATTGGCTACCACGTCTACGAGAGCTTCCAGGAAAACCCCCACTACCTGCAGCTGCAGCCGTTTTCTATCATATAACAAAAAAAAAATTCTGTTTTATCGGACAAATAGGCCCGTTAGATCAGAGGCTTGCGCTTAATTTGCATAACAGATCACTATCAGGACTAGGATCTACGGTGACGACCGCCTACCACCAGAAATAGCAAAAAAACCATTTGAAATATATCGTCAATCGTTCCGCTATTGGAAAACACAGTTAACCATTGGAATTCAAATTTACTATGTAGAACTGAAATATAATTTTGGATTCCCTATTAAAGAGCTAGTTTTGAACAATTAGTAGGTGCAATCAGACTATAATTTATATGAGCATTAATGTGGCCAATCAAACAATGGCCTGACCTGCAACTCAATTACGGAAGAGCCAGGCTTAAGCTTCATTATATAATGGAAATGCACAGTGTGATCCATGTCGTTGACAGGCTGAAGCTCATCAAGCATCATTATTAGAAGGGACGCAGCTAGAGACGACATATGCATGAGTGGCTGCTTTTGCGGATGGCAGCAAGTGCAGGTGGTCGTTAAACTAAACCCGGCAGCAGCATGCTGCATCCTGATTGATCATGGGCACTTTACAGCCATTATCTACCCATTACATAAGACTCTCGTGCATATTGTACTATGCATGGGGCCGGTATACTTTATGTATATGATCTAGGCAAGATGCAGCAGCTGCCCCCAGTTCTGCAATATCTTATGCACGTTTCTCACAATAGACAGATCAGCACCAGCCACATTGAACTCAGTACTTAATTCGGCGACAGAGACTTTTGCGTGCATGCCACTGTGAGAGCTTAGCTAACCAACACGATCGGAATCAAGAACTAGGTGTGTCATATCAGATGGGGAGAATGCACCCTTGCTGCTCGGAGGAGAAGAAGCTGAGGAAAGGGCTGTGGTCGCCGGAAGAGGACGAGAGGCTCGCCTCCCACATCGCCCGCTTTGGCGTCAGCTGCTGGAGCTCCATCCCAGAACTCACAGGTAAATAATCATACTTGTCTGCTTCAGCATCTGCTTAAGCTTGATCTTGACAGGATTTGAGCGTTTTGACGCGGGCAAGTAGTTGCTCATATGCGTTCCCTGATAAATTTTCAGGCTTGCAGAGGTGCGGCAAGAGCTGCCGGCTGCGGTGGATGAACTACCTACGGCCAGACCTCAAGAGGGGTCGCTTCTCCCAGCAGGAAGAGGACCTGATCATTGCTCTCCACAAAACACTCGGCAACAGGTAATTTTACTATGCCATGACTCGACTTTTACAGTCCATTGTTTTTGGTACACTATGAGAGTAGGTGATAACCCGATTCATCACTTCTTGCAGCTGGTCCCAGATCGCGACGAGGCTTCCCGGGAGGTCGGACAACGAGATCAAGAACTTCTGGAACGCTCGGCTGCGCAAGAAGCTAAGACAGAAGGAGGCGTCCATGGCAGGGAGCAAAGATCTTGCGGCAAGCCGTAGCCGTCGCTGCGGCGAGGACGATGAACGAAAGCAGCCGCATCCGGTCATGTTCAATCCCCTACACGCTTGGGGCGAAGACGCATCTGTTGTTGGCAGAGCCGTGGTTGATGCAACCAAGGTGACAGATGATGCTGCTTTTCTCGCCGATGCTGACCGTCGAAATAATGCAGCGGCTGCCGAATTGCTGACGCCATCGGCCTCGAGCACCAGCACCAGCACCGGGGCGCGAGGCAGCGATGAAGACTTCTTGAGAGCGATGGTAGACGACGCAAGCTACCTGTTCGGAGACTTCTACCTCGATGGCTCCCAGGATGGACTGATCAGCTTCTGGGAAGGCCACACGTTCAGTTAATTTCTTAATTTTCTACCTTTTTTTTTTGCAATGATTCATTCCATTTGTTCGGGGGAAGAACAAGCCTAGCTCTCTGTGCAGTGTGTCAAGTCAACTGTGTGCAAAATCGAATGGAATAAAAAGATCACTTGTTCGTTGTATGTACGTTGAGATATTAGTTAAATTCTTCCAGTTTTTTCCAGTCCGAATCAGAGAAACAGGACAGTGTGAATGATGTGCAGACACCTCAAAATTCATACAGATGCTGTTGGGTACGATATACCGGTCTATGACAAACTAATAATCGTCAACTGACTGCTACAGTTTTTCTGTTCTTTCTTTTCCTCCAACGAGCTGATACATGGATTTGTTAATAATATGTAGTCCAGATACATGACACTGACGTCTTTCGGTTGTTGGCGCGTATTTTCAAATTACAACTAGCTGGGACATCGTTTCATTAATTATAGTTTCTTTCTTTTTCTTGAATCCAGACGACCAAATTCTCCAGCCAATATGACTTGCGATCTGTAGAGTCAAGCGGGTCTTTCCTTTTCAAGACGATAAAATTGAATAAGTATCAACAAGAGGGTTCTTATATATTGCTTAGATGATTTCTAACACCAGATAGGTCAGTCCACTCGGGACCAAGATAGGCAATCATCGACTAGGACTATGACCAGTACATTATATTGCACTTAGAATCTGCGATTCTTTCTTTCTTTTTCCGTACTTATTATCGCTAATTCACTTTGTTTTAATACCTGTTGAACCAACTAAAAGTCAGCGTAGAAAATGAGGTGCCTCCGCGTCGTCCCCTTGGGCAACTTGAGCGGCGATCTGAAGCCGCCGACGCTAAGCCTCCCTTCCCTCCCCATCCCCTACTCCTGTCGAACCTGAAATCCAGCACAACTGGCTGACGGCAAGAAAGATGGCGGCAGGGTCATCTATCCGGTTTTTCTTCACCTTCTGCTAGATTCTTCCATTTTTCATAAATAGCAAAGTGTCCGTACGTTGCTACGGACTTAAAAAACAAAACACTCTTTATGACTTTATGAATTATTTACATAATATAATTTTTAGATATATACAATATTATTATTATTTTTTATATGAAAAAATCATATTTATATTACCATTGATGTTTCTTAGCATACCATTTTATATATTAAAAATAAAATTTTTTTCACCATTTTTTCCATATTCTAGAAGTTTTATCCGAAAGGAAAAATCAATTTACGCAGTCTATAAAATAGCACTGTATTGCAATGTGATTTTGAATTTAAAAACTTGCTCCAATGGAAAAAGTTAAAACATGAAAGTTATAGATTTCATCGAGGCCTTTTCGAAATATATATGGATCATATTATTTAGACTTCAGAGCTAGAAGATATGAGTCCCACACAGAGACCTGCGTAGAGAAGTCTAAATCAGAATAAATATTTTTGCATCGCATATTTAGAAACCAAAACGGCGGGATCTGGACTTCAATTAAATACCAAAGTTATAGAACTTTTCGAGAGCTACAATATAGAGTCTGAGTTTGCTTAATTTGAGCTCCGAACGAAAGAGTTATGATTTTTGAAATTCAGTACTTGATATGAAAAATACGAAACCAATTTGGATTCAATTTCTAACTTTATGGACATGAAGTGGATGATCACACCTCAATTGATAGATTATAGAGCAGATTGAAGATGATCGAGCTTGTCAGATCTCGGGCGTCCATGGCCGTTGGGCCGAGCCTTTGGGGCTAGGCTTCGCGACGATAGCCAGATTGTGGCCTACACCACGTGGATCCACGGCTGGTTGCATTCATTTTTAACGTGGCCTGATCGATCTTGTAACGATGGGTGGATGACGTTTTCTGGGTGACAATGTCCACGTAGGCCTGGTAATGGGCCGAAAACTTTGTACTAGATTTTTTGACGGTCGGGCCAAAAACGACCGGGCTAAAATCTTATTTATTTTTTACCTAAATATAGGGTCCTCTTATAGTCCACGGGCCATGATCCATTATCGGGTCTAGGTCCACGGTTGGGCTGGCATGACACCGGTCATTGCGGCCATCGTCATGATGACTTCAAGTGCACGCACATCTGTCAGCAGCTTGATGTCCCGGGTGTGTGTGTCCCGGCCATCGTCATTGCGGCCATCGTCATGATCAATTTGAAGTCCTTTGGGTGGAAACCTGGTTCCAAAATCGGGACTCATTACGGTGGCATCGTTGGTGTCGTAACCTCGGTGGAGGCGGCGTCATGGAGCCTGTTTCATGAGTGGCTTTGGATATGGCTTTTGTTGATTGCTCAAATGTTCGACCTCATCGCTACATCATTTTCAGCAATTATCAGGCTTTCAAAGATGCGATTTGAGTGATCCTGCTTTAATCAACAGATGTAGTTCGTCGCAGATTGGCAATTGCTTAAGCTCAAGATGAAACTGACAGATTTGACCTTACTTGAAGAGCCGCGTCGGATTGCAATAAAGATTGCAATTTAAGACATTTTCCTCTTATATTTTAGTCATATTATTGTATCAGTGTGTGCATGTGCACTTGCCGATTCATGTTGGTGATTGTGTTTGGCCGTAATTTTCTAAATGTCAAGGCCAATATGGCCGTAGCATTTTATTAGAAGGCCAAAGATCAGTGTAATACAATCTGTCAATTGACTAAAAATACAGCTAAAAGTTATGTTTAAAAAACTGGGGCTTTTATTATTTGTTGAAATGCCCTTTCATGTGCAATTGGCATTTTTAAAACTTGGTTCAACAATTTATGAAATCTTAGTCCAAGACCGTGTGAACTCCAAGGCTAGATCAACATCTTACGTGTGAATTGTTGAGAAATACTATGATATACCCAAAATTTTGAGAGAACATACACTACTACAAAAACGGTCTGTAGAGGCGGGCCAAAATCGCATATAGCGGCGGTTCGGTCGCACCGCCGCCACACAACTGCAGCTAAAATTTAGGAGCTATAGCAGCGGATGACTTGAAGATGAAACAAACCGCCAGTAGGAAGGGATTAGTAGTCGCGGGTGACAACTTCACCTGCCGCTACCCATCAATTTGAAAAAAAGGCCCACCGACCCGTGCCTAGATCCGATGCCTCGAGTCCGCCCGATGAAGAGGCTGGCCAGATCCGCTGCCTTGGGGCCAGATCCGGTGCCCTCCTCCTCGGGGTCGGATCCGGAGGCGATGGCGCGGCCAAGGGAAGGGGCTGTTGGTTGAGATCCGGTGGCGATGGCGTGCTCTACTCCTCAGGGCCGGATCAGGAAGGGGCCAAATCTAGTGCCCTCCTCCGCCCGTCGACACCTCCGGTTGCCCGCCCACCGCCGCCTCTCGAGGTGACCCACGACATCTCCGGCCGCCCGCCACCACCACCACTTCTCGAGGTGGCCCACCTATCGGCGAGGGATGGGAGGGGGGGGGGATTCATCTGCTGCTAGCCGCGAGAAGGGCAGAGGGCACCTCCTTGCACGCCACCGTCACCGGGCCCTCACGCCACCATCGCCACAGGAGGATGGGAAGCCACTGTGAGGTGTGGAGAGGAGAGGAGGGGGCACGGGGAGATAGGAGGGAGGCGGTGCACGGGGAGAAAGAGGAGAGAGAGGAGGGAGGAGGGATGTGGCGCACGGGAAAGAGGAAGGGAGTGCGTGGGGAGTGAAGGCAGGTGGCGCATTAGGGTTAGGATTATATATAATCCTATGAAGGGTGGGTCGGGCCAACAAGCAACAAAAAAAAAAGAAATGAGCCTTAGATTTTTAGCGGGTTCACAATGTGAGCTGCCTCTATGTTGACGTGAAAATCACATGAGTGACTTGGGAGATCTGCTTAGCTCCAGTGCAGGCTCAATACGGGAACCGGGGCGTGCCAGTTAATTTTTCCGCAAATCGACAAAGAAAACGAATAGTCAGATTCCACGGGTCACCAGCCTAGGATAGACCGATGAAGAAAGTCGATAATCACTGTTAGTGAAAACCAGCCAATGGCTATAAACAACAAATGATATTAAAAGAAACTAATCGGCTGATTTGTATCGACTTATCGGCGACTCAATGCGTGAATAATGCCGTTAGGAACAGTGTCGATGGGTTTATGATAAATGCACTAAAACTCGCTCTGTCAATGAAGTAAAGTTGATGGGCCAGAGTCGACCGAAGTACAATAATCATGCACAGAAATTTGCATGTTGATAGATGCTAAGTTGATAGATCTGATAGCTACTATTGCAAATATACCTCAAATTCATAGATCTAGTCCTATTAAATAAAGGGGGTAATCAACTTCTAATATACAGAAATAACTAGGAAAAAATATGAGAAGTCGATCGAACCGTGATAACATGTCGGCCAAATGTCCCGACAGAACTCTATCGACTCTACCTATAAATAGATCGAGCCTAACCCTATCAACCTAGCAAGAGATCAAAGTCGATGCAACCTTGTTGATTCGAATAGATCGAACTTAATCAAGACTGAAAGTTGCCTAGAAGGGGGGGGGGGGGGTTTGAATGGGCAACTTAAAAATAATCCTGAAAAAGCACTAAGTTTTGATCAAATACTAGGAACGACGGAACTTCCGTCAGGACCATGGAAGTTCTATGAAATGATAGAACTTCACCAAACCTTTCTCTAAAACTTATTTCAAATACGGATAACTAAACAAGTAGAGATACAATACTTGACAGAAGTGAAGCTATATCAATGCATGCTTAGAGTTCTTTGATGAATAGCTAGCACCACAATAAACAAGTGAATCTAGCATAATAATATGATGGAAATACACAAACACAATAAAATACGAGAAAGTAAAGAGAGACACAAGAAGTTAACCCGAGGTTCGGCAACCATACTAAGTGGTTCCTACGTCCTTGTTGAGGAGCCACACTAAGTGGTCGGGTCTCTCTCAACCCGTTGCCCCGCCAAGCAATCACAAAGATCGTGCTTGGATTTTTTTCTTCACTTGATTCTTTTCCTTCGGAGGCGAATCACACCTTCACAAACGTCCCCGACTCACCACAACAAGTTTGGAGCTCAAGGGTGATGCCTAGCCGTCTAGGAGACCAAGTCTCCAAGAGTAACAAGCAAATCAAATCTTGTTTGGGGAGGGAAAGTTGTGCTCAAGCTTTTGAGTGGATGGAATTAATCTTTTTGTGGTTGGATCTCTCTCACTTGCTTGGAATCTCAAGAACAAATCTAGGAGTGAGAGGGGAGAGCTCTAGCTAGAAAATGAGTGAAAAGCCAAAGTGTCCAACCCTTCCCACGGGGGAAGGGGTAGGCTATTTACAGAGGCTCTCCAAAAACTAGCCGTTAAACAACTTTTCTGTGTCTGACGGAACTTCCATGGTTACCCACGGAACTTCCATCAGTTCAAAAAGAGCCGTTGCATGGAGGGATTTCAACAGAGTCCGAGACGGAACTTCCATGATGGACATCACGGAAGTTCTATCACTCTCGGGTTTGCAGCACAGAGAAACCAGAGAACGATGGAACTTCCATGGGGGAGCCTACGGAACTTCCGTAACTCTCGGGTTGGCTGAGGTTGGAAGTTTGGCAACGACGGAACATTCATGGAAGAAACCACGGAACTTCCATGACTCTCTGATTGGCTCAAAAAGGATTGGTTCTTTTAGACATTGGTTGGCTAAACTCTCACAAAACTTTTTGGTATGCTTGAGCACACATATTTCCCTTCTTAGCAAGATTGGTTTACCCCCTTTATAGTTTGGCATGCCTATAACTCAATTAAAATAAAAAAATACTCTTTATAGCATTTGAGTCATTTGTCCTTTTCTTTTTTTTGGGAGTACCATCTTGCAAATGTGATTTTCGACAATAATTTTGATTACCTGCACATTTACTTCATGAACATACATAATTTTAATCTTCCATCATCGTACACCAAAACCCTCCACGCAAATATGGCTAGAGACAGTGTTAAAACATGGCAAATAGGGCTAGATTTAATCTAATTATAAATAAAATCGATCGAGTGTCTTGAATAATAGATCTATAACCCGGCCTGTAAAACCCACAAAAATCACAGAAGTTTGGACCTAACCGAGATAGTAATACAATCTAAGTCGATAATACAAACCAAATAAAGATCTAATTATCGGATAACTAGCAATTCCAAAGATAACAACTAGAATATCAACATAATGAGAAAGTACTAGCTGAAGTTGATGAAATTACCGAGGGTGACTAATCCAAGTCTCTCGCCGAGATCGGAGCCAAAGCAGCCCACGTGAGACGAGGATATCATCGAGAAAAAGTTTGGTGATGCGCCAAATTATATTAAACGAAAGTGTTGTTTTTTTCATACAGCTCCTATTACATACTTTTAGCCCCATGCAAGGGGTTCTGACCCGATTCGGTCAGGACTCCTAAACAAACTGACCTGATTTATTTCTAGACTAAATCTAAACTAGAATAGAAGAAGAAAAAATAACCCTAACGGGCCCATTTTTTTTTCTCTCCGTCCGTTGAACTCCATTGACTTTGGCCGATCCTAACTCCACGTAGCTAATCCCTAGGACCGGTCAAATTTTGGTGTCAACACTCTATAAACTTAGCATCAAATAATCTAATGATCTCAACATTGATATCATCATAAATTTTTAGATCTATCCTCCTTGGCGGTTGCTTGACAATTGATCGGCCGAGTCCAAAATAATTCCAAGCAAAACAATCCCGATACTTCTTCAACAACTTTATTAATTTAGCCTTAATATTCTCATCTAATTTCTTACTAATAAATATTGGCCTGGCCTTATCACCGTCTCCTATATTGACTTCCTGTAACTCATCAGCCAACATAAACCCTTTTCCCAGCTTGCCATCTTCTACAAATTCCATTGGGGTGCCTGCCAGAGAAACAATTGTGAATTTGACTGGTCCACCACCTCAAGACCCTGAGTAGTAATTTTGACGTTATCTCCATCCCAAATCTTGCCAGACAAACACACCATATCATCCGCATGCCATGGTACCAAATCGGTCGATGAGACATTGACGGTTTCATCGGCCGGGACTATCTCCACTTGATCGCCAATCCACTGGATGAGTGACTGGTGCATAGTCGATGGAACACAACAATTTTCATGTATCCAATCACGTCCCAGTAGAAGGCATAGGTCCCCTTTTCATCAATGACAAAGAAAGTAACCGACAAGTTTTACTGCCGATTGTGAGTTCCACATTCAAAACTCCTTTGGTCTTGCCCAGCTTTCTTGTAGTAGTGATGGCATGATGTTAACTGCAGCCCCTCCGTCGATCATCATCTTTCCTGTGGGATACTTGCTTTATGGGTATCCTCATATAAGGCTAAAGTCGATGGCCGACCGGGTACTTCATCAACAAGGAAGCCGACCGACTCGGCTTGGAGTGCAAGACAAGAAAGATTAGACTTGCTATATAGAATCATTGTAGAGTACAACTAGAACTCTGCTTATACCCCCCTGCCGACCGGATATATAAGGCGGCAGGGTACCCCCCATGAGGGGGGGGGGGAAGAGAGAGTTAGAGGCAATTTAGGCTTAACATCTCGTGACAATCAATTCAATACAGAACACAGGACGTAGGGTTTTTACTCTTATTGAGAGGGCCTGAACCTGTATAATTCGGCATCTTGTGTAACCATCATAGTTCTAGGTCTCGACGTAGCCCTATATATTTACTGTCGGTCTTGAGCGTCGACAGTTGGCACGCCAGGAAGGGGACAAGGCTCGCCGGGATTCTCCGTCGACTACGATGGCCGAACTTCCCATCATCCAATACTCACCAGACTTCAAGATCTCTTTGAATCGCTCGACTTCACGGTCGGCGACAATGGAGCCCTAGGTCTGAGCGACTACAGATCAGACTCGACCGCAGCCAGCCCCATGGCGCGACCATCGAGTCCATCTGACATTATTCCTGCATTGATCCCACTCGGATCCGAGCAGGAAGACTCTTCCTTCGGATATGACTCGACGTCAGACCGGTCTTTTGATGAGGACACGATCGGATCGACCTATTCATATCCCCATACAGTCAACATGGTGGAGATAGTAGATCCTGCTGCTGAAAACCAGGATAAGGATCCAGATGCCGAAGAAGAAGGGAATCCAGCCGATGGTCTCCAAAACCAGCCGGTCGAAGGAGGCCAACAGGATGATAACCCGCCAGCTGATGAATTATCGGTCGGTCACCGCCATCGACCAAGAGGGTCGAGTGGACCACGTAATGCACGCCGACTGGATCTTGGCCCTGACCTTGAAGTGGATGGTGTTAAGGTCTACCACACCCCATAGAACAACATCACCGGGGCCAAGACATTGCTTGACACCTTAATGGTTGATGCCCACTATCAAACTCCTGCTATGCAGAAGATGGTGGCTATGCTCAAAGTCGCAGCGGCACAAGATGCTGCAAAGTCTCAGTCAGTCGCAAGTTCCAGCCATGTATCTCCTCAGGGACGGTGAAGGCGTGAAGATTTGAGAAATTCTCTCAGTCTCTGTGATGGACGAGACACCATCAACTCTCATCACAAGGAGCGCACTCGGGACAACCGACAATATGAGGAAGAGTGGCGTGAACGAAGAATGAACGCCCGACGGAAAGACCGGTGGGATGACCGACGGGATAACCAACGGGATGATCGTCAGAACCATCCTCTAAGAGACAACCGTGACGATCGATGTCGACATATCGATCGGGATCGGCGTGATAATGATGGCAATCAACGACGTCGTCATGACGAGGATGTTGGCCCACACCACCTTCGTAGCCCAACCACGTCCCCAAACCGACAAAGGCGGTCACCAACGCCAACTGATGACGAGATCGATGGCATCAAGGCTTACATCCCTCGGCTTCGCATTGCTTGATGGCCGAAAGGATTCAAGCCAATTCCCATCAAAAAATAAGATGGACAAACCAATCCCCGAGAGTGGTTACAACTCTATAGCACGGCGATCCGGTCGGCTGGAGGTGATTCCTACGTAATGGCTAATTACCTTCCGGTCTGCTTAGATCCTGCCGTTCGGATATGACTCACATCTCTACCAGAGGAGTCAGTCACATCCTGGGGAGACCTCAACCAGAAACTCATAGAAAGTTTCCAAGCAACTTGCAACCGACCGGGCAACCACTTCGACAAGTTTCCAAGCAACTTGCAACCGACCGGGCAACCACTTCGACCTCACTCGGATCGAGCAGAAAGGAGACGAGCCTCTTCGTGACTACATCAAGCGGTTTTGCGCTAAGAAGACTGAGATCCCCAACGTCCCCGATCAGCAAATCATTACTACCTTCCTGGGTGGAATTCGTAGTGACGATCTGGTCCGGGAAATCGGTCGGAGAAACCATGATCTCAAGCTCACCGCTCAAGAGTGCTTCGAGATTGCTGATAAGTATGCATCAGGGGAGTCTGCGCTTGATGATATCCGAGGAAAGGGCAAGGAGAAGCGGTCGGATAAGCCTGAGTTCTCCAAGAAGGACAAGAAGAGAAAACCTGACAATGCTGTCAACACAGTGGACCAGTTTCGGAAGAATCCTCGAATGAACCAGCCGTCTACTGATGAGTTGTTGAGTGGCATTTGCCCTTGGCATCCAAGGGAAACCATAAAGCAAAGGATTGCTATTATCTGAAGGGTTTTGCAATAGCTGCGCTCAAGGTGACCAAAGATCCTCCGAGGCGCAACAACAACAACAAAGACAAGCCTAAGGATGATGATGACAAGGATGATTCAGGAGAGTTCCAGGAGCCCCGCAAAGAAGTAAACTTCATCTTCGGAGGCCCGGATGCCTATACATCCAAGCGCAAGCAAAAGTTAAAGCTTCGAGAGATTAAGTCGGTGGAGCCAGCTACGCCACAGTACATGAGGTGGTCTGAGATGCCAATCACCTTTGATCGGTCGGACCATCCAAAACATCTACCAAAACCAGGTCGCTACCCATTGCTGCTTGCTGCGACTATGAAGGAGGTGAAGTTCAACAGAAAAATCTTTGATGGAGGAAGCACTTTGGACCTAATCTTCACCAGGACCCTTTAAAGCTCGGTCTGTCAATTAATGATCTCCAACCGAGTTTTTCACCCTTCCATGGGATTATGCCTGGCAAGACTTTACTCCCAATTGGACAAATCACTCTGCCAGTCACCTTTGGCACTTGTGATAATTTTAGGATGGAGCATATCCTTTTCCAGGTGGCAGACTTCGAGTCAGCATACCATGCTATCATCGGTCGACCGGCAATGGCCAGGTTTATGGCTGTTTCGCACTATCCGTATCTCACCCTCAAGATGCGAGGCCCGAATGGAATAATCTCCCTCCACTCTGATCTTCGGAATTCTTTTGATTGCAATATACAGAGTTGTGAGATGGCTACTAAACAGTTGATGCTGTCAGACCAAAAGGAGATCCAGAAGACGGTCGGTATAGAGGAGCAGACTGGAACGGAGGTTCCTACAAAGAAACCTACCAAGGCAAAATCCAGACCGATGATATCCAAACCAAGGAGATTTCGCTCGATCCTGAGGACCCAGATAAGGTGACTTATGCTGGGGTCAAACTTGATGAAAAATAGGAACTCACACTCACTCTTTTCCTCCAGGAAAATGGGGATATCTTTGCATGAAAACCATCTGACATGTCAGAAGTTCCTAGGGAAAAGATTGAGCACGTGTTAAGGGTACCTCTAGGGGCTACCCCCGTTCGCCAAAGACTTAGAAGATTTGCGCAAGATCGCAAGGACGCTATGAAGAAAGAGATAGTTAGATTGTTAGAAGCTAAGTTTATAAAGGAGGTATATCATCCCGACTGGTTAGCAAATCCAGTCCTTGTACCTAAAAAAAATAAAGAATGGAGGATGTGTGTTGATTATACCGATCTCAACAAGGTCTGCCCAAAAGACCCCTTCACTCTTCCTCGTATTGATCATATTGTAGATTCGACAGCCGGGTGTGAGCTTTTAAGCTTTCTGGATGTCTATTCAGGCTATCATCAGATCCCACTGAGAGTCGAAGATCAAATCAAGACTTCCTTTATAACACCCTTCGGCGCCTACTGCTATATCACTATGTCGTTTGGTCTGAAAAATGCTGGCGCGAATTACCAACGAGGTATTCAACGCTGCCTTGCCACTCAGATTGGCCGGAACACTGAAGCGTATATTGACTACATCGTTGTCAAGACTCGAAAAGTTGAAGAACTTCTCTCTGACCTGGCAGAAACCTTTGACAATCTGAGATATTATTCAATGAAGCTGAATACTAAAAAGTGAGATTTTGGGGTTCCATCGGGAAAGTTACTTGGTTACATTGTTTCGAAACGAGGCATAGAGGCTAACCCAGATAAAATCAAGGCAATCCTTGATATGAAGCCGCCTAATTCTCAAAGGGACGTTCAGAAGCTGACCGGATGCATGGCATCTTTGAGTCGCTTTATTTCCCGATTGGGGGTTAGGGGGTTACCACTCTTCCGGTTGCTTAAAAAGCAGGATGGCTTTGTTTGGACTGAGGAGGCGCAGTCGGCACTGGACAAATTAAAGATTCATCTTAGCAGTATTCCAGTGTGGGTGCCTCCAGAGCCAGGAGAAAAACTTCAGCTTTACATCTCGGCCACAACCCAGGTTGTGAGTACTGTTTTGACAGTTGACCGAGAAGAGGAGGGACATGTGCAAAAAGTACAACATCCGGTCTACTTTATGAGTGAGGTTCTTAGCACCTCTAAGACAAGGTACCAGCAGATCTTGAAGTTGTTATATGCATTATTGATCACCTCGAGGAAGTTGAAGCACTATTTCCAAGCTCATCCAATTGAAGTTCAAACTTCTTTTGCACTTGGGACGGTATTACATAACCGAGAAGCTGAAGGAAAAATAACCAAGTGGGCAGTCGAACTTGTTCAGTATACTATTACGTTCGCGCCTCGGTCGGCTATAAAGGGACAAGCGTTAGCTGAATTCGTTGCTGAGTGGACCGAGATTCAAAATCCTCCTACTGCCCAAGATATCGAGTACTGGAAAATGTACTTTGATGGTTCCCTTCAATTACAAGGGGCAGGTGTGGGAGTTGTATTTATCTCGCCTATTGGAGAAAGGCTTTGATACGTCCTTCAAATCATGTTTTGCGCATCTAATAATGCTGCGGAATATGAAGCTCTCCTACACGGTCTGCGCATTGCTGTGTTACTCGGCATTAAGCGCATCGACATATTTGGTGATTTGGCCTTGGTCATTAATCAGGTCACCAAGGATTGGAATTATGTAGATGATAACATGAGTGCTTATTGCCAAGAAGTGCGAAAACTCGAAGACAAGTTTGATGGATTGAAGTTCACACATGTTCCCCGATATAATAACCAGACGGCTGATGAGTTAGCCAAGATAGGATCATCTCGGTCTGTAGTACCACCGGGTGTTTTCCTACATATTCTGGATTCCCGAACAATTTCTCCCCGGTCGGATATGTTGATGAGTATTGTTGCTGATCTTGTTGATGATGACGTCTCCAAGACCGACTGGCGCGACCCACTCATTCAGTATTTGGATAAGGGAACGCTGCCCTCGGATCCTGATGAGCAGCAAAGATTGGAGATCCGATCTCGATGATACTTGTTGGTGGGGGACTAACTTTACAAAAGGGATGGTTCCAACATTTTGATACGATGCATCTCAATTCCTGAAGGCCAGAAGTTGGTAGAAGAGATTCATTCGGGAATATGCGGCAATCATGCAGCTTCCAGGACTTTGGTCGGCAAAGCTTTCCGGCAAGGGTTTTATTGGTCCCACGGTGGTCGAAGATGCGCACCAAGTTGTTCGGAAGTGTGAGAGTTGTCAATTCTCCGCTCAACAAACACATGCGCCTTCACAACAATTTCACATAATACCATTGACTTGGCCTTTTACTGTTTGGGGGCTTGATATGGTCGGTCCTTTTAAGAAAGCGCCAGGCGGGTTGACTCATTTGTTTGTTGCTATCGACAAATTCACCAAGTGGATTGAAGCGAAGCCGGTCAGCAAGATTATATCCAAGAAGGCGATCGAGTTTGTCAAAGATATATTCACTCGGTTTGGAGTTCCTCATGATATCATTACCGATAATGGCACTCAATTCACTTCAGTGGAGTTTCGGGACTTTGCCGATGAGATGGGAATAAAGATCCACTTTGCATCAGTGGCTCATCCGAAAAGCAATGGGCAGGTCAAATGGGCCAATGGTATGATTCTTCAAGGACTAAAGCCGCGGATATTTGACAGACTCAAACCTTATGCCGGTCGGTGGGTCAAAGAGTTGCCTTCAGTCCTTTGGGGGCTTTGAACAAACACCAGTCGGGCTACTAGACAATCACCTTTTTCATTGGTCTATGGCTCAGAAGCTATGTTGCCGACTGAGATCAGTCTAGTCTCGGCACGAGTTCAACCGTACGATGAAAAGCTTTCTGAGGAGAACCGAGAGATTGATTTGATTGCGGCAGAGGAGTTGCGTGATCGCGCTCTGTTTCAGTCGACACTCTACCAACAAGGCTTGTGTTATTATTATGATAAGAACGTCCGCAGTCGCCACTTCCAAGTTGGAGACCTAGTACTTCGCCGAGTGCAATCGATAAAGAATCAGCATAAGCTCTCTCCGAAGTGGGAAGGACCGTACGTAGTGAAGGAAGTCACTCGCCCAGGGGCTTACCGACTGATGTATGAAGACGGCGATGATATTCCAAACTCCTGAAACATAAATCAGCTACATCGTTTCTATACTTCGCTATAGACGGCGATGATATTCCAAACTCCTGGAACATAAATCAGCTACATCGTTTCTATACTTAGCTATTAGTTTGTGTATTTATACATTATTTATGAATGAAACTTCGGTCTTTTTTAATGAAAGATTTTCTGATGATTTTCATTCTATATCTGTCTCGATTCCTTAATTTATACTATTAAAAAATCGAGCCAGGGGGCTAGCAATAACGTCCCATCTTGGTCTAACCATATTTTGGTTGTGGCCTATTTTTTGACCGACTTATTAGCATAAGATCTTGAGATCTTAAGTTTCGGTCTTTATTATTTTGGTCTTATGCTTATACATCATGGTTAAATACTTTGTGCTGCATATCAGACTACCACTACACTAAACCCAGAGCCAAAAGTGTGAGAGGTCATGTGTCGATTGGTTGATTCTATTTGTTACGCGGTTACGGATCACAACCTAATATGTTATGGCAGACCGATGCAATCTTTGTTTCTCTGAATAGAAACATGTCAATGATATCTTTGTCAAACTTCTAAAGCTACAAAAGCATAAGATTAGTTTATACACAAGTATCATTACAAAAATACTACTAATGTTTTACAATATTACAGGATTATATCTCCTTTGAAGGAGAAGAAGAGTCAGCCCGAAGTTCGACCTTTGGAGTTGCTGGGGGAGTCGGCACGGTTGGATTGATTTCTATATTTTCGACCAAAGCCTGGGAAGTATCTAGCATGGAATCCAGGAGCAGCTGACATTGGTCGTCGGTCAGGTCGAGGTTAAATTCCTCTTTGATCTTGTCCAATGGTAGAGCAGGAGACCAGGATTGGCAAATCACCAGCACTTGACTCCCGGCTTCGGTCGTCACTTGCCGAGTGTTATGAGCAATGGCTTCTGAAGCGTGCTCCAATAAGTAGTCCAGAGAGTGACCGGTCTGCTCTACTCGGTTAGCATGAACATAGTTCATTGCTTTCCGAGCGGCGTAAGATAGAGCTTCAAATAATAATTATTGGTCAGTATGATCAATAGAAGAATCAAGCAGAAGGAAGAAGTCGAAGGCTTACTGGCAAGTTTACATTTGAAAGATTTGGAGACAGCCTTAGCCTCCTCTATCTTCGCGTCAGACCCCTTCAGCTCCTCCTACAGCCGAGTGATCTCGGTCTTCTGGTCTTCAGCCAATTTGGAGAGGCTTTCCTTCTCAACCTTCAAGGCGTCAACGAACCTCTGTTGGTTGGAAGTCAATTTCTCCAGATCGGTGATTTTTTTATCGCGAGCTAAAAGTAAAGCTTTTAGCGTTAGAGTGGTCAGCAGATTGCTTAAATATGGATGGAAGAAAAACTTACTAGCCAGATCTGCATGAACTTGGTCTAGGACCTTGTTTATCTCTTGTCGATCGGCCAACAGCTTCTTGTTTTCCTCTAGGGTCTTGGAGAGCTGCTGACCGGTGACTAGCAAGACAAATAAGAAGTTAGTCTAAAACATAAAGACAAGAAGATTATGCGACCAAGGACATACCAAAACTTTCGGCTTCAAGATATTCCACTCTAGCCTGCTTTCACTCCACAAGAGCATACACTTTCTGATATACAGAAGATAAATGAGCTAAAAGATGAGAGCGAAGGAAGGTAAAAGCATAATGTTGAGTTACCTTGCTGGACTCCCGGTGTTGGTGCAAAATCTCCACATCCTCTACCTTAGGCCGACCAGGCATATCTATAGGAAGAGTTCTTTTACCTTTGTCAAGAGGCAAGGAGATATTAGTCAGAGTGGTCTGAGACAGAGGCTCGGGAGTGGAGGCAGGAACCGTCTATTTAGACAGTTTATCCACTTCGGTCGGCATGTTAGAAGACTTGTCGACCAAATGGGACACACCAGTCGGATGAAGTGGGAGCGTAGACCGAGCATCCTCAGATCCCTGAGCACTCTGAGAATCACTTGTCCGACTGCCAAGAATAAATAAATAAATAAATACCAGGAAAAGATCAGGAGATGTTGAGATCAACAAATAAGAGACAAGGAGTATAGGGTTTAAAGATTAAACCTGGGAGCCTTCTTGAGCTTGATCTGGCATAGCCTCTTCCTTAAAGAAGTAGACTGAAAATTAGTCTCCGTCCTCTTTTGAGAGGGCTGATCAGTCCTGCTAGTCTACACTACCTCTTTCGTTGACCTCTGAGTTTGGCTCGGGGGCTCCGGTCGGTCTGAAGGTTGGCTGGAGGTTGCAGGAGCAGGTTGACCAGCATCTGTGGCAGTTATTTCTTCATCATCGTCCTGGTCCCCCACATATTGGCGACGACGCGCGATGGTCCACTTCTGGAGCTTGTCAGAGGAGGCCAGAGTAACGATGGGAGTGACACTGACTGGCCAAGCGCCTGCGGAGGAACTTGAACCCCCAGCGCCGGTCAGCGGTGTCTTCTTGACATAATCAGGTCCCTCAGTATCGGTCTGAGGGAGCGGGGGATGAGATACATAAGTATCCAGCACCTACATAAAAATCAAAACAATGAGTACAATCTCAAGATAGGATATCATGGGCTAGCTAAAGGTAGACTGAGGCTTACTCAGGCTCGCATTGTGCCCTTGTTATACGCCTTTGAGACCAAAGAATGGTCCTGAAGGATTTTCCCTTCAAACATCTTCACCAAGCGTCTTCGGCGGAGTTCGCCATTTGGTGGATCCGACACCTCTCTGGTTTCATCCTCATTAACATAGTCCCATGCCGGGTGATATTGAAGCTTCAGGGGCTGAACTCATCGGATGATAAAGCTTTTGGCCACTGTGATGCCATCGACACATTCAGCCTTCAGATTAGCAATTTTCTTGAGCAGGGCGACCACTTGAGGATCGGTCGGATCGAGCCTCTCTGTCCAATACACTTGGGGAATAGCCTTTGCACCAGTGAAGTTGGCAAGAACAGGGGGAGGGTTGTCACAATAGAACCACTCGTCCTTCCAATTTTTTTCTGGTCTTCAATGGAACATTGGTGTAGGCCTCCTTCTTGCATAACTGGACGCCGATGCCGCCTATGGCCACTTGGTTTTCCTTGGTGGGCATAGGTCAGAGAACAAACAGATGAAAGAAGAGATCGAAGTGGGGGAGGACTCCAAGAAAAGCTTCGCACAAATGTACGAAGATCGCAATATGCAGAATAGAGTTGGGATTGAGGTTGACAAGCTCAATCCCAAAGAAAAAAAGGAGCCCACGCAAAAAACTGCAGCAGGGAACTCCAAAGCCATGCTCAAAGAATGAGCGAAACAATACGATCTGCTGATGAATGGGAATGGGGCAGGATTCGCGAGGTACCTTCCAGTCGATCCGAGCCTGCTCTGGAAGGACGCCATCCAACATCTTCTTGTTCATGTCATCCTGTGAAAGGCTGCTCTTTGAGAACTCCCGAAGTTGCTCCAGGATGTCGACCTCCGACGAGGACGACGCGGCGGCGGAAGAAGCTGGGATTGAAATGGTAGTCCTCTTGCGACCTATCGCGAACAGGATTGAACATGGTGAAGGAGTTCGAAAAACTTCGCCAAAGCTCGGGGGCTAAACACGGCGGGATCTGTGGCGGCCAGAAGCGAGAAAGCTAACCCTAGCCGGAAAAACAGAGGAGTAGCGAGAGCAGAGAAGGCGCAAGGAAGACGAAGAGTTCGCGGGCAAATGCAGCGTGGACTGAAGGTCAACCTAGTGCAACCTTTTATACCCTTGCCTTTTTGACCTAAGGGTCCCATGGGCCAGGGTGGGCTGTACTATAGTGCGACCCTAATATTAACTTAGAGGTTAATTAAGGGCTTAAGCCCATTAGGGTTACAAACCCAGAAAAATGAGACTCGGGGGCTTCTTTAATGAGAAGTATCCGAGAATTATTTCGCCATATCTATGTGATTTGATGATCATGTGGCAAAGGACATGATGGTCATATGGTACAAGTTCAAAGGTTATGATATTGACTAAAGTCAAATAACCAGAATTACCAAATTTGGACTTGAACGGGTGATTGGAATTAGAGAAGAGCTATTTTGACAAAAGTCATTTAGCTAAATATTGAATATGACTAAGTCATAAAATTCTGACCGACCTATCACTCGGGAATAATATGTGCCACTCAGCCGGTCTAATGATCGGTCGACAAAGCGGTCACTTAGCAATAGGACCAAAGGGTTTGATAACCAGAGGTCTAAAAGATTCAAACTTGATGGTTTGAATATCTATAAACAAATTAATAAGAGCTAATACAATTAGACTCTTGCATTATTTGTTAGTCTCCAAATTATACAAGAGTCGGGGGCTACACCTGATCAGGTGCACCTGCCCAGTGCACCAGATCTATTAAAAACATTGATAACAAGGTTTTCTTAATTTATGATCTTTAGATCATTCAGAGAATTAAAGCTCAAAATCAGAAAGCACTCGGGGGCTGCTGTGGGATACTTGCTTTATGGGCATCCTCATATAAGGCTAAAGTCGGTGGCTGACCGGGTACTTCATCAACAAGGAAGCCGACCGACTCGGCTTCGAGTGCAAGACAAGAAAGATTAGACTTGCTATATAGAATCATTGTAGAGTACGACTAGGACTCTGCTTGTACCCCCTTGCCGACCGGATATATAAGACGGTAGGGTACCCCCATGACGGGGGGGGGGGGGGGGAGAGAGTTAGAGGCAATTTAGGCTTAACATCTCGTGGCAATCAATTCAATACAGAACACAGGACGTAGGGTTTTTACTCTCATTGAGAGGGCCCGGACCTGTATAATTTGACGTCTTGTGTAACCATCATAGTTCTTGGTCTCGACGTAGCCCTATATATTTACTGCCGGTCTTGAGCATCGACATTTCGCATCGGCATCCCATTGACAAAGCCTTTCAAACACAAAGCCCTCAAGTGCCAATGCTTAGACTCATCTGGTTTATCAAATATTGCCTGTTGTACCTGAAATACTAACTGTGGTGCTTCACTCTCATCAGCAAACAATTCTTCTTCTTCTGAAGCCATGAACTCTTGTCGTAGCACCATCACCATACCCACTGTAGCATCTGGTACCTGTACTTGTGATTTTACCTTGGGTCTCCAGACCTTCCTAGGCAGGTCATCACTTCCTTCATCATAATTGTAATGGCCAGCCCTCATCTATCTGCACCACATTCTCTGAACCCTGTGCTTCTGACTCTTAGAGAAAATGCCAGATGGACACCATTGATCGGTTGTTCCTGTCCTTCCTGGAGATTTTTATCGACTTCTTCATCAAAGTGATCTTCTTCTATCTTTTTGGAGCCAAGTCGATCAAAATCTAACACCCTTCCATTCACATCGACTTTACCCACCATCGACTTCCTAGAATCACCCGGCTGATGTTGATAGCTGCTCGAAGCCTCTTTATACATTTGCTCTGCTCGTCTACTGCATCTAGGATAGTTATTCATCAATGGAAGCTTCATGTTGTGGTCCCAACAATACTAAAAAAATGGGCATTCCCAATGTGGATCAAAGTATGATTCCCTCATCTCCCTGTCCCTTTTCTTCTGATAACCGATTTATAAACGCTTCTACATTGTTGATACCAGCCATATTAACATTCACAGGGAATGGATGCCCATCAATATTCATGGTTCCCTTTGTAAACTTGATCTTTCCTTGCTTAATCGCCGACTGAATATCTCTTCTGAATACCTTGCCTTCATTAGTGTAAGAGACAACGAGTTGTGCCACGTGCAGTACTTTCTTTTCTTCAATTCTTCAGCAGGTGGGATTATGTGATTAGGTGGCAACTTGATATGCTTCTCCTGCAACAGCATATCAAATATATTGTCAGCCTTGGTGATATCGAAGTCATACTTTTCTTCTGGCTTATTCTGCTTCACCCATGGGCACGACAACACATTCTTGTTTCTGGTCCACTCATCCATATTGATTTCTCCGGCATCTTCATCAAACTCAGACTCATAATCATTGTAGTTGACTTGAATCGGCCTTGACCGTGCCCCTCGAGTCAGATTCTCCTGGATAGATACCTTCGGTACCAATTGGGACAAGCTCTCAAACTCGGCCGAAGGAAACTTCTCCCTCGAAGATGCAACTAAGCCATTAAATGCTATTTTGTCCATCTGATTATCAGTCAATTGCAAGCTGAAATATTTGTTGCACACATCTCTGAACCTCTGCACATAATCATGCACAGACTTCCCAGCCTTCTGCTTCACAGAAATAAGATCAGACAACCTCATCTCTCTCATTTCAGCAAAGAAGTATTTATGAAATTTCTATTTGAGATCGGCCCAAGTAAAAATAGAATTAGGGGAAACGATGTGAACCAGGAAAAAACTAACCCAGATAAGGATAGAGGAAACAACCCGACCTTCAATGCTTCAGTAGTTCCTGCCTCTCCACATTGCACCAAAAACCGACCGATATGCTCAACAATGGTAGTATTGTCTTGTCCAGTAAACTTAGTAAATTTTGGTGGCCTATATTGACTTGGCATAGGAATCAAGTCATAGCTTGGAGAATATGGGGGTCGATACATATAAGTCTGTTGCTTTGGCTTCAAACTGAATTGTTTCCTCATTACCTCAGCAATCTTTACTGCCCAATCATTGGTCGAAACATTGGTATTTGGAGTAGCCAATGCAGGACCAGACGCTGGCAATTGCGGGGTGTTTGTGAACCAAAATTGACAACAGTGTGCTGGCCTCCCAACTGCCCATGCAATGTAGATGATGACAACATGCCAAACAAGCTTGGATCTACATTCGGTGTTGTACCATATGTGACATTTGGCTCTGACATCTTCTGCCTGTAGAGCTGCGGCTGCGTATGTGGATTAGTTCTCTACAATATTATCTTGTGAGGTGTTCTCTCTACTGTACCACCATCCATATTCTTTGAGGGTAGAGTAGCTTCAGAAGTTAATGGCCCTGAACCCTTAGCAGGATGTGTTGTACTCGCCTTTGGCTACTATGAACTAGGTGCCTCAATTGTAGGTTGAGGAATATTCCTAGATGCTCGGAAATACATCGGCCCACATACTAGGTCATCATATATACAACCTTCAACGGTCTAAATAATCAAAGCCCTCAGAGTATTCACCAACACAGGTGACTGATTAATCAATGCATGGTGTATGGTTGAATGTATCATGTTGTTCAATGTAACTTCTTCAATCATCTCTATTGGCTTATTGGCAGTTGATTTCTCAGTTTAGTCTTCAATCAAGGCGGCGACATGTAACTTTCCTTTCTGTACGATCTTGCCATGCTTGGTTTTTCTAAATGTGCTCAACAAAAATCCTTCATACTCTGCCATCTTCTGATCAATATGTGCTCTTGTTTCATCACTCAGATCATCCCTGTTAACAAGCATTATGTTCTCTATCTTCAGATCCGCACCAACATCATGTTTTAGTGGAGGATTATCAGGAACTTTGGGATCCTTTGGCATTCTAAGTTCAGACATGTTGAGAAGCTTAAAGTCCTTGGTCCTACCGGCGTGCCAAAAAGCGTGTAGACGTGAAAATCACACGTGTGACCTGGGAGATCTACTTAGCTCCAGTACAGGCTCAATACAGAAACCAAGGCATGCTAGTTTATTTTTTCTGCAAATCGACAAAGAAAATGAATAATCAAATTCCACGGGTCACCGGTCTAGGACAGGCCGATGAAGAAAGTCGATGATCATTGTTAGTGAAAACTAGCCGATGGCTATAAATAACAAATAATATTAAAAGAAACTAATCGGCTAATTTGTATCAACTTATCAGCGATTCAATGCGTGAATAATGCTGATAGGAACCAATCGAAAGAACAGAGTCGATGGGTTTATGATAAACGCACTAAAACTCACTCTGTCGATGAAGTAAAGTCGATGGTTCAGAGTCGATAGAAGTGCAGTAATCATGCACAGAACTCTGTTTGTTGATAGATGCTAAGTCGATAGATCTGATAGCTGGTATTGCAAACATACCTCAAATTCATAGATCTAGTCCTATTAAATAAAAGGGGGCAATCGACTTCTAATATACAACAATAACTAGGCAAAACTCTGAGAAGTTAACCGAACCGTGATAACCTATCAGCTAAACATCCCGACAGAACTCTATCGACTCTACCTATAAACAGATCGAGCCTAACCCTATCAGCCCAGCAAGAGATCAAAATCGATGCAGTCTTGTTGATTCGAACAGATTGAACTTAATCGAGATAGTGTTCAAACATGGCAAATAGGGTTAGATTTAATCTAATTATAAATAGAATCGATCGAGTGACTCGAATAATAGATCTAAAATCCGGCCTGTAAAACCCACAGAAATTATAAAAGATCGGATCTAACTGAGACAGTAATGCAATTTAAGTTGATAATACAAACTAAATAAAGATCTAATTACTGGATAACTAGCAATTCCAAAAATAACAACTAGAATATCAACTTAATGAGAAAGTACTAGCTGAAGTCAATGAAATTACCGAGGGTGACTAATCCAAATCTCTCGTCGAGATCAGAGACAAAGCAGCCCACGCGAGACGAGGATATCGTAGAAAAAGTTTAGTGATCCACCGAATTGTATTGAATGATAGTGATCCGCCGAATTGTATTGAATGAAAGTGTTGTTTTTTTCATACAGCTCCTATTACATATTTATGCCCCATGTAAGGCGTTCTGACCCGATTCGGTCAGGACTCTTAAACAAACTGACTTGATTTATTTCTAAACTAAATCTAAACTAAAATAGAAGAAGATAAAACAACCCTAACGGGCCCACTTTATTCTTTTTGGCCGTTGAACTCCATTGACTTCGGCCGATTCTAACTCCACGCGACTGATCCCTGGGACCGGTCAAATTTTGGTGCCAACACTCTATAAATAACTGTTATTAATAATAATGGTTCATAGTGTGATCCCTCTGTAAAAATCGATTGTTTAAGGCGGATCACTTTATGACCCGTCGCTACAAATTATTTTACCACTGTAGTAGCAGTTTTCTATGGTCATGCCGCTATGTTACGTTATATTTTGTTCCGCTGCTAAAGCGCTTTTTTATGGTAGTGATATCGTAAAAATAAAACACAAATATTGGACCAATAATTTGGTGGCACTAGATGATTTAAGGCAAAAACCATGTTCAAAACTTTTAATCTTTTCATGCCACCATCCATGGATACCAACTGATACGCCATTTTCATTATTGGATCAATCCCATACATTACTTCGCTCACGAGAGCAAATCAGGACTAAAATACATATTGAGCACACTTAAAATTATGCTTTCGATGCCTACATTTCCGAGCGGGCTATTTGGCTTCAGGGGGAGGAGAGGGATGCGTTGAATCTTACTAAGTGTTGTCTCCAAGCAGTAAGCACACATCTAAAGTGAACTGGTTTTGGGGATTTAAATCATCAAACTGGTAGTTTTTTTTTGAGGCAAATCAAACTGGTAGATAAAGGATGTTTCATTGATGAGGTACAATTTTGAAAGTTGAGAGTCTACCATTTATTGGGTCGACTTCTGTGACATGCCTTTTCTCGGTAGTACTTGGGCAGTTGGGCTGCACACGTGTAAAAGACTCGCGTGTTGTGGCCATATAGGCCTAGATAGTAACGATCCTGGTTCAGAGCGGGCTCATGGTGCCAACCACTTTGCTTACTTTGACCATATGGGCTGAATGTGAATAGGTTGCATTTTTACTAGAAGTTGGTAAAACTACAGTAGTAACTGCAGTGCAGGTTCCAAACAAACGGGACCTAGTATCCTCGAAGGTGCCTGGACAGACGAGGGGGGTATCCAGGATGAAATGACATGACAAGTCAAATCTGCGCCATTTGCAAGCAACTGCTTACTTTAAACCCAGGGCATGGATCTACGCTCTATATATGGCGCACATCTCGAGCGCTAAGTAAGTGCGTCGCTCCAATGTGACACTGCCAGATGCCACAACAGCCACATGGCCGAAACTAAAATCTCGGCCACACGACCCGGTCCTCAGGTGTACGTGAAAGTCCGTGCCGAGAGAGGAGCAGCTAGCGTTGACATTAGAAGAGTGATTAATTCTAATGATGAAAGTCATCTTACCATGGCAGTTGATTAATGAAGGAAATCTCATAGGTAGATTTAGATCTATGATTGGATCGGAGTTCCAGCGTCTCTCCACTGCGGCGTAATTTTATTGAAACCCTAACACTTCTTCTCTCCGATCTTCTCTGTGCCCTAGCCTATAAATACACAACAACAACAACAACAATAACAACAACAACAACGGTATAAGCTTCATCCCGAGCTCGCAATAATACTGCACATTTTTCATTCATATCTTGAGATCTTGCGAGAGACAAAATGTGGATGACCTCGGCTGCAAGGCCATCTCTCATGATGGTCATCCTGTTAATTCTCCTCGTCATGTCTCCAAATTGCTCCGAGGCTCGCACGTCTTCTGGTCTATACTACTGCATTTTATTACTATGCATATTTTTTTCTCTTTATTTATACGTGCATGTAGAGTATTATGCATATAAGCTTTATTACGATGTAATAAATATCTTAATTAATTTTTGCTTCAGATCATTATTGACTTATTCGTCTGAAATGTAGGCCTAACCACCGGCAAAGTAGAACACAGTGCAAGAAAGCTTCTCACAACCGACAACCCGACCGCACCTGCTCCGCCGGCACCGGCGGGAGCCCCTCCTATTCTCCCTGGTGTTGCTATGGTCCCGCCACCACCACCACAGCCACCCTCATCGATTTGAATGTCACTCGTGCATGATATGTAATGTATCAGTGCACAGCTGCGGCAGGCACGTGTGTGCGCGTCCCAGCAACTTATTGGCGTTTCGTCATGTTTGGTCAATGTTTATTTCTTTCATGGTGTACGAACGTTGCAAATATCAAGGACACATGATTCGACCCATTGCTATAAGCATTCAGTAAAAGTTTCATAATCGTTCAACGTTTGTAATAATTAAGTATTGGTTTCACTTGTTCTGAAACTTTGTGTTTGCAACCAGTGAATCCATGATCGAAATGTCTAACGTACCTAATCTGATCCTCGCCATTTTACATCTCCTGGTTTTATATATTGAAACTCCTATAAGATTACATTGATATGATTATGAGAACATACAAATGGGTGAGCATATATAAAACTTTAGGTCAATCGGCAAAAGCCCTAAAAGGTGGAGCTCACTAACCACAGTGTGATCCTTGGTCCCTATATAGTTTATGGTACATATTACTATGAGTACTTACTAGATGTAAAAACAATAAGTACTATTTGGACGACCAATAACTGCTGGTGATACTAGTAATTATTGATCATTGATTCTACAACTAGTAATTACTGATGGTAATATATACTATAAAGCTCTTCGCAAAGAAGGTCGGGAATGTTTGTCTCTCTTATTTTTAGGAACTAGCCTTCGTTGCAAAGAAGGTCGACGATGCTTGCTCCGATGTGAAAAAATAAAGCAGTTAAGTCTGACTCTTTTGCTAGCTTAATTAGTTTGGAATTTGGACCTGTTTGGCATGGCTCCGCTCTACAAGAGAGCAGCTCTACTCCAAAATTCTATGGTGAAGCTGTTTTGTCATAGAGTTTGAGTTGTTTGTGGTCGTGTTTGGCTAGAAAGTTATCTCCAGCACCAGAAAAGACAATTTTGAGGGTAGATATCCATTCTTATCCTTTGGTCAGACTTGTGTATGTTAGTGAAGGTAATAAAACCATTTTAACTATTTTTCATCATGTAATAGTAATGTTTTGTTTCAAAATTAATTAACAAAAATATTAGTTTATCATATGGACTAGATCCTCCATCTGTACTGCATGAACACCACGTTCTCTTCCCTCGAAACACAGAAATAGGGATCAACGGAGTCACAACTTATCTCTTCCTCTCCGCCTGTTCTTATCTCTTAACACGGAGATTGGATTGGGTTGCGGTACAGGTAGGAGGACACTCCAGGCAGGCAGGCCTGCAACTCCAAGCTCTCCCTTCGCATCGGCGGGCGCTGTAGAGGCGATCTAGGCAGGCAGGCCTGCAGCGGACGGTAGCCTGGCGGGGTACTCATAAAGCAGCGCGACGGTAGGCTGGCGGGGTCCTCCCGACGCAACGCAACGCGGGCACGCCGGACCAGTGAGTTACTGGCGGAGGGGGTGGGCGTGCCGGAGCAGGGAGGAGCCAGAGAGGGGGTGTGCACCGGAGCAGGGAGTTGCCGACTGCCGGGCGTGGGCGCGCGGGAGCTGGTTGTCACCGGCGGCCGGGAGCGGGCGTGCGGGAGCTGTGCTGGTTGTCGCTGGCGATGGGGGGGCAGGCGTGCCGGCGGTGGGATGGCATGGCAGTGCCACATTTATGGCTGTGTCCTGCGGCAGGGGGGAGTGGCGGCTGCGGTTCGTGTTGGACAGGGGAGCAAGAAAGACTCGCCGGTGGGGAGAGGAAAGGAAAGAAAGAACGAAACGTTTTCTTTGTGTAACCAGTGGTAATGGTGGGTAATTATCTTTCAACTCCGCGTCTACTTACATTAGAAAGATTTCTGGAGCTGTAAAAGAGGTACTTTAATAAAATAAACTAGAACTCTCTTAACTCCAGTTGGAGCTGCTGCTCCATAAAATTTTGGAGCTAGGGTGTTTGGCTGGTTCTAGACAGCTCCCCCTTAGAGTTTTGGAGTGGAGTTATGCCAAACAAATCTAAAGTACCTTTTCTTCAACTTGTTTGGAGTAACTTGCTAGCTGGGATGAGCCGATGAGTCCATTGCGAATATATGAAAAAACACGTGGTGCAAATTACCTTCCTACTGGAATCGTGAAAACCTCGCTATAAAAACTTAGAAGTTTTGAAAATTTATATAAATGTATATTAAATGTTGATCATCAATGATATTTGTAAAAATTCAAGCCCAAACACATTTTTATTTAATATAAAAACGAAAATCAAGGAGTAAAGCAGGTCTCCACGTATACAATTCACAACAACGTCATTTGTGGAAAGACTTTAAGTCAGACCAAGTTGGTTATTTGGAGAGCTAACGTACAAAATGAATGTAATAGACCACAAAAAAAAAAAGAACAAGAGATTTTATTACTAACACCTATAGCAGCATGATAAGGATATCATATTAGGTGCAAACCAGGCAACAGTTAAAAACTTCGGAATTTTCAACAGAGCCATTGGATATTTGGATCTTGCATCATATCAACACTCATAGAAAGTGCATCTGAATGGCTTCAGCACAGAAAAAGGACTCCACCCACTTCTCTCGTATTGTCATTAGCATTACCAAAAAGTTAAGAAAACTGGAGGAGCTGCAGAGTTCTCAAAAGAAATGAGCACCATCACCATATATACACACTATTTTGAGTAAATCTTGAGTGTAGCTATGCAAGATTTGTTGAATGTAAATGAGACAATGGGAGACACAAATGAACAATTGTTTTTTCATTATCATTCTACACAGTGTATAGCCAGGGGTAACCCATATTAACACACGCTACGCTTAACTTAGCCACTAAGTTTTCTAATACATTTGAACACGGGTATCAACTTGATCATATGAAGTTTCCTTCTTAACAAGATTCAGTGATTCGAGTCAACATAAGTGTTTAATTTTTGTACCTGGTTAAGTTTTCAGCTTTGCACATGATTGCATTAGCAGGAATCCATCAGGGTATTCGACGATGTCCGGTTCATGCACGTACTTTCTATTGTCCTTACTCCTTAGCGGCCAATAATATATAGCGACAGGCCGAATCTCCACACTTTTCTACTTCATCGATCGGTGCAAGTTAAACGCAATTCTGTGCTCTCGGTACCCAGATCCGTGCACTCGTGCATTGGATCGGAGTACGTGAATTCTCTACTCCCTAGATTGTCGGGGAGATCGAAACAGCACCGGCACCCTTGCTGAAGAGTCGAAGACTGTAGTTGCATGGCTCCATGCGGGTTACTAATGGCGAGGAAAGCGAGCCAAAACGTAGATAATGTGTCCCCCGCGCGCCTATAAATACAGTCGAGGGCGAGCGAATCCTTTTATCTTCCAGCTCGATTGCCCCAGCTTAATCATTAAACTCGTCAGCTGGTTTGTTCTAAGTATTGGCTGTGTTGATTGTTTCGCGTTAATCTGATCAGAAATTGCTGCCTTTGTGCCAATGTGGGGCGCCTCTGCAAGAACATCATCTCTGCTGATGGTCGTCTTGCTGCTTATCCTCGGTTCGTCCCTGAATTTCTCGGAGGCTCGAGCATCAGCATCAGGTTCTGTACAATTTTAACGATTCATGCATGTTAGCATTCTTCTCGTTATACATCATGATTACCATATCCAATTTGAGGTTAGCGTTAATTGAATTACTACAACGAGCTACTAAATAGCTGGAGCTTCTATATATATATGTAGATGACCTTGCCGGCATGCCAACTGGTGCGAGGAAGCTTCTGGGCCGCTACACCCCGCCTCCGCCGGCGCCGTCGTCGGGGCCGCCGTTCAGCGCCTCTGTTGTCATGCCACCCCCTCCGCCGTCTTCCGCACGCTGATGTGACCCCTTCCACATGCGTAGCTGTACATAACTGTATTCTCTGTGCCTTATGTACATCGACCTCATCCGAAATAAAATTGTAACTAGTACTATCTCCGGATTTTATTTGTTGATGTTGGCTCGTGCAAATTTGCAAAACCTTTCAAAAATCCGGATTGCTGATATATACAGAACTATTAACTATGTATGCATGTATATAAACTTCTTCCCTTCTGCGTGCTGAATGAACAAACATGATTTACCAACATGGAGATGGGAGATCAAGCTGCGTGCTGGTATAGGAAGAGATTGGTAACTGAATTTTAAGATGAACCAATGCAGTAGAAAAAATAAAGAGAACAACAAATTAATTGCGGCCATTAAACTTTTCTAGTTGTGTCATCTAGACCCATGAATCAAACACATACAGATTGAGGTTTTAAACTTATTAAATGAATCATCTACGCCAGCATTGCCCAAAATACCCTTCTAGTTGCCAATATGCATGGTGTGCTAGTATGGAACTTTTTGTTAATGATGAGCCAAAAATATAGGGTTATTGTGGTCATTTTTGGACCTAGATGGCATGATTAGTATATTTGTTGACTCCAACAGTTCTAAAATTCATGGACCTAAATGACACATATGACAAGCTTGGGACAATTTCATATTTATTTAAAATAAATGCTTATAACATATCATCAAAATGGCCAGATGTTAGAGATACAAAAGTTCCATAGCATGAAAAATCAATAACAACACACATTGTATCTGTTTATAATATGCAATCTAACTGGTAATTATAATTGTAAAACAAAGTAACTAACATTAACCTAATACAGTGAAAAAGAAACCAATATCGAATACACTTGGTGAATACTCCCTACGTCCATAAAAGAGTGTCAGTTTTGAAATAGTAAAAGTCAAAGTAAGGTATAGATAAGATTACAAATATCTATGAGATCTCCTAACCATTAATACTTTTTTCTATATACTTAATCAAATTACAGATAGCTTGACTTAACAAGGTTAATATCAACACTCTTTTGTTGATGAAGGGAGTAACATATATTACCACACCAGTGACCGGAGTTGGCTGCATTCATGATTGAAGGCTCTTGTGAGAAGGAAATGTTAACAAATTAGGGATGTAAAGAGGAAAATCTTCGGGGCATATCTGTGTCCCTTTTCAGTTAATCCAGAACTACACTACGGGAAAATTAATCTTTATTGCGTGCCTGAAATTTTGCCGCGTGTTTTATCTCGGGCACACAACAAATGTGAGTGTTTGCCGTGTGCTAAATAAAAACACACGACAAAATCTTTACCGTGTGTAAGAGAAGTTAACACACGGTAAAGATGGTTGTTTGCTGTGTGTTTTTCTTGGCACACGGCAACTATGTTATTTGCCGTGTGTTTTCTTCTTGGCACACGGCAAAGATGAATTTAAATTATATTTTAAAACTATAAATTACTTCAAATTAAAAAAATTTAAACTATAAAGTTGTATAACTTTTAAATACCTATAACTTTTGTTTAGGTCATTTATTCATTTCTCAATGCAATCTAAAATATTGTTCATAAAATCTAATAGTCTCATATAGTTTTATGAAACATTCGATAAGACATAAAAGATTCATGAACAATATTATTATTGCTTTGTGAAATGAACAAATGATCAAAACAAAAGTTGTAGATCTTAATAAGTTATACAACTTTCTAGTTCAATATTTTTTTATTTAAAATAATTTAGTCAACAAAAAACACGTTAAAAAATATATAAATAGGTCTTTGTCGTGTACCATATATAAGGCACACGACAAAGACCATCTTTATCGTGTGCCATATAAAAGGCACACGACAAAGACCATCTTTGCCTTGTGTGCGATATAAAGCACACGACAAAGAGGTAAAATATAAAAAGAGTGAACACGGGTTGTAGTCACAAATCAATATGTGGTGCAGTGGTATGGGTCTCTACGCGTGAAGGTGAGGTCCCGGGTTCGAATCTTGATGGGCGCACTTTATGCGTAGCGTATGAAAAAATACTGCGACTTGCGACGGGGACGGGCGGGCGGGGTTCCTCGGCGTGAGAAAACTTTTTTTTTGCTATTTTTTCTAGTTTTTTTCTATGGTTTAGATTTTGCCGAGTGCAAGTCTTTACCGAGTGTTTTTTGACACTCGGCAAAGTCTTTACTGTGTGCCCGAAATAAGGCACACGATAAAGCCGGCTTTACCGACAAATCTTTTGCCGTGTGAGAAATGTCGTATGTAACCCACGGCAAAGATTTTACTGTGGGTATTTCATGCTTTGCCGTGTACCCTTGGCACACGGCAAATCTTGAGTTTCCCGTAGTGCTAGTTGTCTCTATTATCTTGGTATGCAATGACAAGGACCCCTCATGATATTGACGATGATAGTACTACATCAATTTTTGTCAAGGTCATCGCCTAATGGACATTGATGAGGAGGTGGCCATAGACGTAGATCCATGCAATCTAGCGGCTAAAAGAGGAGGGAGGGGACGACGACAATCGGGGAAAGGGGGATCTCAAATCCTGTATGTGATTTATATTGCAGATTTAGTGGGAAGCACAAAGTGGGAAAGGAGGCATGGGAGGGGGCATGGTGCCAAATGGCTTTTTAATTGCCATGCATCTTTTATATATAAATCTTATTATCACCATTTTCAAACTAATATTCCACCAAATGAAAGGTCATTTTTCAATAAGCTACTACAAGGAAATGAGCAAATGGCTAATAAATAAAATGGGAGGCCATCTCCATCATTTTGAGATATCATTAGATGGCATTATCTTTAGTGAAATTTTACTCATGAGGAAGAAGTTAGTGTACCTGCTAAATATAACAAGAAATAGGGTCCAATGACAAGGCATATAGGCCCACCTTGTTTTTAAGCTCATATGCTCTACTAGGACTCATTTAGACTATTGTTTTATCTCAAAAAAAAATAGACTATTGTTGGTGCAAGTTTCCTATATTGGAGCTTCATTCTTAATAAGTGACATGTTACATAGACAAAACTGATGATGTGATACAAAATTTATGAGGAGAGACAAAAGTTGAGTTTTGTGGAGATGAAACTTATTGGATATACAGTTTCCAGAACTTTGAAATTGAATGAAATGTCTTGAGAGTGTTTGAGTTTTGTCTCTACACATTCATCAACTCCTATTAATCACTTAGATGAACTATTTAAATGACATACTAACATATGTAACCATGAAATATTTTTTTAGAGAGACTTGGTTTCATTCACCAGTTGCTAAAAAATCATGAGATAGCATAACACATGATGAAACTTTTGCAATAAGAATGGCCTTAGGCCATCTTCCTCAGTATGTTTGGCTCTTAGCGCGACAAGAAGTGGAATCATACAGCTGTACCTCCACAAGTACAGCCCGATAGCTCGAATCTCGAGCATACGGCTCCAATGGCTGCGTACTAGGCAGCTTGCTCGAGCTCCGAGGATCTCCATGCGTGCGCTCACATGACGAACCTCGGCCGGAACGAAAGTTGCGAGGGAACGATCGAAGCATCGTTAAATTATAGTCGCTGACTTTTTTTTTCCTATATAAGCTTGGTACTGTACCTCAGCCGTCCATATACTTTCATCCATCTGATCGCCAGCCATTAACTGCTAACAACGGAGATGTTTTCTCCTGCTAGTGATAGGTCTCCGACGACTCTGCTCGCGGTCGCCCTAGCTCTGCTTCTCCTTGCCTCATCCGCGCACTGTCTAGAAGCCTATGGCGTCCCACAGAGTAAGTATTAATTAATGTCTCTAATAATGGAAATTATCAGTTAACCTGCTTTTCATTTATCTTTTACTTACCTTTGTTCTGATTGAACGACCGATCGCTTATAGAAGAGGGAGTTGGCATTGCGCGCTACTGTCGGATGCACCCTTGCGGCCGGAAACTCCTGCAGGATACCGAGCTCCGGCCCGGACCACCGCCTCCGGCTCCGGTAGGAGGACCTCCGATTGGTCCTGCCCCCATCCTCTGCCCGCCGCCTCCACCTCCACCACCGGGGAGGTGATGGACACCGTTGATCCAAGCAGAACGACGAAATTAATAAACTCGTCGTCTACGGACGGATGAGCTCATGAACTTGTGTTTGTTTCGAGAGTATCCCTTTGGACTCGGGTTTTTCCGTGCGCGCGCGTTATTACCAGAGTTGCAGGTGGTGGTAGAAGTGTTTTTCTTAAATCCACTACTAAATCAAGTTTCATGCATGCATGTAATGAGCTGCACGTAACTTGTGTTTTACGCACTTTTGTTGACAATCTATACTGTACGCATGAGTTAATTAGTGTACACTGTACTAGGAACCGATGCCAATTTTAAAACGTAATGTGTCAAAGTTATTGTAGTTTTTTTTTTCTTCTGAAATTGATATATCAACATTTGTGTACTTTCCATATCCAAATAATTACAGTTTCATGATATCAATCCATCGTACGTCAAGAAAGTGGATCGTTAGGGTATGTACAAGACGCCACATGGCCATATGTTATTTTGTTTATATGCAAGTTTAGTGTTGGAGTCTAGCAAGTCCGTGTGTTCTTTGTGCTCTTGCAAGGGCTTTCGAGTGTTTCTGTGCACGCACTGGCCCCGTGAAACTGGTTTAGTGGGGTTTTGTGATACTACACATACATATTCTCCCAGCAGTTTGACGTTGTTATAAAGAACACTTATTCTACAGTATTGAGAACTTTCTGTACAACTGTCTGAAATTTTCCATTGTTCAGTTCATAATGTAGACCGTTAACAATCATAATCCAATATGCTTTACCCTTTCTTCTTCAAATGGTTCTTTGGCAAATATCTTATCAACCATAAAGAAAAAAAATCAAGTTCTTTATCAACCACTCAAAATATTAAAGTTCCGTAGTAGTCATCGGTCTTACTCATCATCGCCATCGCTTAATGATGTTAAATAGAAGAAAAGACTGATTTATCCCTATTGTTATTTTTATACTAAAGTTTTCTTATTAACCATATCAGTGCATTTGAAAAAAAAAATCAGTTTTCACATTTGTAGTTTCAGAAGAAGAAAAAAAATGACCATATAGAAAGTAATATTTTTTCAGCATAAAAAACAACAATATTAATATCTTTTCAAATAAGGGAGCAAATTCAACACCATTTATTTTTTACAAAGAGCAAATATGTCTTTTCTCCTTCTATTTAACACAACAAAATGATGATGGTGGTGAATAAGAAACAAAAGGTAAGGCCGATGGCTAATAAGGAACTTCAAAATTTTAAATAGTTGATACGGAACTTAAAGTTTTTAGGATGGTTGATAAAGAATTTACCCATGGTTTTGGCTCCACTCAATTGGATCATTCATCACCCATTTCTCCACTTAGGCTCACCCCCTCACCACTCATATCCAACACCATTTCTAGTGGAACTGTCATCTCCAGATCTGTCAATCGTGGATGCCACCTTACCTCACTAACACTAACCACTTGTTTTGACCTCCTCCATTGTCAGTATAACCATTGCAAGTGGCAGTGCCTGTGTCACTTTTGTTGCCTCGCAACAGCGAGAACTAAAATGAAGTCCGCCACCTTCCAGATGCAACCCTTTGTCTACCTCGCTCTAGGTACGGTTAGGGGTGAAATCGGATCGGATACGGACGGATATAGCTCATCCCATATCCTATCCTGTATTTTTTTTTCGGATCCGGAGTCGAAACAGATAGTGTCGGATAATTATTTCTTGATCCCATACCCCGTCCTGTATTCTTATTTTGGAGTCGGATTCAGACATGGATAATATTATAAGATTTCTATTGATGAAAAATTATATGACTAGAGTGAGAATGAAGATATCAATAGCTAATATATGAAAACAAGACAATTTATTTACCTATAATACATTAAATTTTAAGATTTCTTGTATATTTTTAATATATAAATTATTTAAATTAAATCAAATTACATAAATTCCGGATTCGGGACGGATACTGCTCATCCCATATCCTATCCCACTAGTTTTTCTCGGACTCGGATTCAGACACGGATATGACACTATTAGTGAATCCCATATCTAGCCATATTTATATTTTCAGTGATTGATCGTCGGATGGTCGGATATTATCCGTCTTATTTTCATCCCTAGGTACGGTAACCCTTGGAACCCATACCCTCAGATCATTAGTGTGAATTTATAACATAGTAATTACTAATCTAGCACTCTTATTATTTTCAATATGATTCTCGGTTTGACAAAATACTAACAAATAATGGTAGGTAAAAATAGCAGATCTACATCCTTGGATCAAAATACTTGCTAGTGGCTTTAAGAAAATACTGACCATATTTTAAATAGTAAAAGTGCTAAAACATGTACGAGTGGGGTAAAGCATAGGAATCCAAAAAATACATTGCAAGTCAACGAGCTCACAGCACCCTTGCTTGTTAGGGTGGAAAGAATTCCAGAGATAAGGGAAAAGGATCCGGCAACAAATTTTCCTGGCGGCTACGACTTTGCTTAATTAGCTCCTCGTGTGATCTTTGTTCTCTTCTTCCTTAAAATTTTATGGATAACACCTGCACAAATAGCAGTTCATCGCAACAGCAGGATCTTGGCAAAGGACGGGAACAAGCGTATCCACGGTTGACCCAGAATTACATCATTCACTTTCTAATAAAGCAGGGTTAACCTTTGGTCTAACTTAGGTATATAGTATATATAACCTAATAAACCAACTTGTCTTATGTCAACCCCCACTGCACGCACGCGCTGGCCGCGCGTCGAGACTACTGGAATTAATCTAGCTCATAGATCATGTATTGCTTCCAAATTCGTGTTCCTACTGCTGGGTAGATCGAATATAATCTCAGCTGGCTCGATTTCCTACACTAGCAAGCATGCACGCGCACATGGCCAGCGAAACCTCGGCCAAAACGAATTGCAAAGGACCGGTGGAAGTTAACATCAAGTGGACATTAATTAAATGCGTTAACAAATTCACTGGCTTCCCTACATAAAGTATGGTTACTCCACCATCAGCATTCTCCATTCAGATCAGTTGCTCCGTCCTAGCAGAGAGAGAGAGAGAGAGAGAGAAGAGAGAGAGAGATATGCTTGTCTTTACTCCTAGGTTATCGTCTCTGCTCGCGCTCGTCTTGGCGCTCGTTCTCGTGGCCTCATACCCGTGTTCTCTGGAAGCCTATGGATATGGCGTTACTCAAGGTAAACTTGAGTGTTTTTTTTTGTTTCCGTGATTCATTAATTGATTAATGTCAGCCAATATACAATTTTTGTTTTTAAATTATTGTTGATGTTGACTTTTTTAAGTTGTGTTAGATCATATATGATAAAATATTATTTTTTGAATAAATTGAATGATAAGAATGATTAAATATAACTCAAAAAATCAATAAAGACAATAATTTAAGATTTATGGTTTTAGAAATGTTAGATATTGATCTTTGCTCTGCTTGCATGCATGTATCTTTTTCATGAAGAAGAGGTAGCAGCAGTACATGGCCGTAGGCTCCTCGAGACCCAACTACGAAGAGCACCGCCGCCTCCATCTCCGGCAGTTGGATCTCCGATTGGACCTCTTCCAGATATTCCCTTTCAGCCACCGCCACCTTCGCAGCCACCAGTGATGTGATGAGGATCGCGCATAGAATAATGTACATGTCTGTTTAGATAGATATATGGCAGGACGAGTCTTTGTATCTGCGCCTCTCTCATTCCAGGTTTCAGAAATAATTTAATTAATTAATATTTTTATGTACTTTGGACTCAGTAATGGTAAGTCATCATGAGGTCACAAGCTTTTTATCTTGATATTAAGGTCATGTTTGGATTCCTCCAATTTTTTAGAATCTGGTTTCTAGAAAGAGAAAATTGGTTCAGTAGCATCGAAAGTTCCTCGTTCACGAAAAATATCACTGAAAGTTCAGAGTAACGGAAAATATCACTAAAAGGTGCATGTCTACTCAAAAATTACCATCAGCCTAACTTCTTGACAAAATGCCCTTACCACTTCGTTCAATAGCAACATAACAGCCTAAACTGAATAAAAAAAAGACATAACAGCCCAAACAACACAACATCACAAACTAAGAATGAGATAGCATCTTGATTGACATCACACATGGTTCAGAGTAAAAATGTCTCAACTAACAAAAGCATGGTTTCATGACACATGATTCAGATTAGATTTAGATTACACAAACTAACAAAAGCAATGCCTCCTAGTGACACAAAAGCATAGGGTCCTACTACACATCGCACTAATTTATGATTAGCCTTCGAGCAATGCCTCCTGGTGAGATTGCCCTACCCTTCTTCTAGTTACAGGCCCTGTACTAGTTGGAGTAGAAGGAGAAGCTCCCATGCTTCTTGTTGTTGGCCTCGAACAGACAGGTGGAGTAGAGGAAGAGAGCTTCGATGTTCTTCTTGACTTTGAAGGAGCTTGTGCCACAACATCACTACAGCCCAAAGCAACAGCTCTTCCCTTCCTCTTCCTGGCACAAGAAAATAAGAGATAGAGGGAAAGAACCAAAGTTTAAAAAATAAGAGAAATGACATCATAAGTAAAAATGCAAAAATAGGACAGATTTACATTACCTGGACTTGACACAAATAGAAGGTGGCAATTCAGCACCTAATTCTGTTGAGGGCTCACTGCAAGTCTTCTCAATATGTCCAAACCCAAAGATCTTTTGCATTGGTAAGGGTCTCTTTTTCCAGCCTCACCGCTACTTTTAATCCTCCAAACTCTCGGCCTACCTACAGACCTCTCTAGCTTAGGAGGAACCATGACAAACTTAGGATCAACTACAGGTCTTTATGTCTTGTTAACCATCAGGTTAATCTTAAACTTCATAATTTTTTATGCTCGTAACAAAGTTAACAGCTCTTGATTACTATCAAAATGAACCATTTGACCATTGTGTCCATCGTAGCAGAAATTTGCTTCCTGATTGCTTGCCCAACTATAACGTTGGAAGACATCTTTCTCCATATCAACTATGGAATACTCCTTTGCATCAACCCACAATTCCAACTTTCTACCCTTATGATACACAGATCAACCATCCTTGACTGATTGGAATGAGGTGACATCAATCTCTACCTTACAAGCATTCTTCTGACCGAACTTGAAAGAGTAGTAGTACATTCGAGTTAACAATTGTACTGCTGCACATTCAGTTCAATAATCGACAAGCAGATGCTACCAATTACCACAAATTGTCCACATATTTCAGACCATGTAATCCAGATGCATTTTGAACAGAATTCAAATAACTAAAGTTAGAGATTGGAATTCACCCATCAGGGATTCGAGAGGAACTTGTCATCAACTTGATCTACATTAGTTCAGCAATCCATTGGCCTGTCGTCGACTTGGGCGCGCCTGGGCTCGTTGTGGCTCGGCGGACCGTGGTCGAGCTTGTCATCGAAATACAGGGGCGGGCGCGGTTGGAGAGGAGAGTAGGGTCGGTGGTGGCTGAAGGAGAGAGCAGGGGCGGCGGTGGCGGCTGAGTAGGAGAGCAGGGGCAACGGGCAGTAGCTGAGAAGCTCCGGCACGTATTGTTGTATCGAATAGAGAAGGAACGAGTCAATTTTGTCCCGACGATATGCCTCGGCAAGGGCATTATGCTCTTTTATTTTCCTTAGTCGTTCTGAATAAAACGGTAATTTTAGAGTACAAATGCAATTTTCAGTGCTGTATTCCGAAGTGATGAACTTTTGATGGTATTTTCCGTGAACAAGAAACTTTCAATGCTATTGAACCAATTTTTCCTTCTAGAAACTAGAGTTTCTCCAAAAAAGACCAGTTTTTATACCAGTTTCTATAAATCAAATGTGAGTTTTTAAGAAACTAATAATCTAGCTTAATCCAGCTAGTGCTAGTTTGTGCCTCATTTCAATACATTAATTACCCAAAAGCTAGTTTATTAGATTATAAAAACTAGAATCCAAACATGCACATGCAGTTTTTATTTATAAACCAGTTTCTAAAAACCATTTCAAGAAACTAGTTTTTAAGAAACTGAAACTGATCCAACAAAACCTAAAACGGTAACAATCCTGGCCATGGATGATGGGCACACACCTACCAATTTCTATCCGAATTGATGTACACGAGAATATTATGCAAGAAAAAAAATTGTTACAATCAGCGAGGTAGAGAAAGAGAGAGTTTGGAATTGTCGACCATGCAATTACAGTCATAGAGAAGATACGGTAATGGATCCTGCGTGGGACTGAGGCAGCATGTGCCTAGTCATGTGTGTGTCTATGGAGATCTAGATGTCGCCCTAAATCTCCAAATAAATAAATCTATGAGATCAACACTTAAAATCTGAAAGGGCAGCAGGTGGATAAGAGAGATGGTGGGTGGGGGCTTTTCAACTACATTTAGGATTTCTATTCATGGGCTATTTAGGCCGAAAATAATCTGTCACTGGAACCAAACATACCAGTGATAGTGCATTAATGTCAGCATCCACCATAATTTGAATACTTTACGCTAGCGTTAGCATCCACAACATGGATATTGATTTCCAGTGACGGGGATGTCCCAAGGAGGCCGTCTAGGCTCCTAGTGGCTGCAACTCAGAAAAAGGGCCAACGACACTGAAGGTTTGTTTTATAGTAGTGGTTGCAGCCTGTTTACATATTGAACTGCGAGGAAGCACTAGAATATATATCCGGGAATGCAAAAAAAAAATTATCCGTTCACTATCGTATGATTAATATCTAAATCCTCACTGTTGTGTGAAACATTGCTTGGTTGCTTGAGGAACAAGCTTTTGTTTTTTCTTTGAGAATATGAACCATTAAACCAAATCCATATAACCTAATAATGTCAACATTAAAAATGAATCTATATGATTTCCTAGCATTAGTGACTCAATGTGAAAGTTTAAATATATGTTTACTTTGAACAAAAATAAATAGGTGTTGATGCAGTTTATATGCCCATTCTATGTGTCAATATGCGTCAATAAAAACCTTATTATGATCATAATTATGTGTTATTAACATATTATCACTAATATCAATAGTTTCCACATGTAATGTCATTTCTAGTGTTGTATTATAGAAACAGGTGAAATGATGACATATTGGACATATCCAATGACCAAGGCCTCAAGAGAAGCAGAAATACTATGGTGCTGATTGGTGAGGCATTGATTTGTACTAAGAACCTCTGTTAGCCGACACCTAGAGGACTCCAATAATCATCCATAACAACCAACTAACAAGCCCAAGGTCGTGGCCCAATATTTTGCGTAGTCAAGAACAACACTTCACTACAACATGTTTATGGAATTCAATACTATCCCCTAATGAGGAAAGCTAGACTACCAAAGTTATAGATCTTGTCGAGAGCTTTCTGGAACATATATGGATAACTCTAATCGGACTCCGGAGCAAGGAGAAAAAGGCCCTGCAAGGTGACCTATGCCAAGGAGTTGGAGTTTGGATAGATTACTTTGGAACACACTTCAATTCAACTCAAAGTCTGAATCAGCTCAGAAAATAATACTAAAGTTGTAGATCTCTTCAAGCTCTACAATATAGAGTCTGAGTGTGCCTCATTTGGATATCAGAAAGTTATGACCTTTGGAAGTCGGTGCATTGAAAAGGAAAGTTAGTACCGATCATCACTAGGACACCGCTGATCGGCGTGAAATCAACTTTGTCTCAAAACCGACCTAGGACCTCCCTTTACCATAGGAATAGTTGGCAACCATCTACACACGAATGGAGCCACCAGACATAGAGTTTTAGTCGAGTTTAGAGCCACCGGAGCTTTGCTCTCAAGTCCCTAGTAGATTACAGTTAAGTCATTGGGACAATTTCTGGTTATTGAGATCAGCCGACATGGTAGTGATGTATGTATCTTGTATCCTATAGTATACTATAATTATGAGTTACTATTGAGGTTCCGTCCATCTACATTTGTGCTTAATACTATGCTTGTTTAGCAATAGGGATATTGTTAAGTGTGTATAGCCGTAGAGCTTGATGTAATCATGGTGATTAGTTTTGCTTGGTAATCCATGCAAGTAGAGGAAAGATACTTATCCGTATCATAGATACATTTGTAGTATGATTAGAAGCAAGTCAGTCCGATGACAGCGGCACTCCGAGTGGAGGGATTGGAAAGTACTCATCATATTGGAAGACCACGTTTAAAAGATGCAATTAGAGCTCCTCTAGCTATCTGCTTAAATCTGGCGGACCTACCACTAGTAGATATCTGGTTAACTCGAGCTACCCTGATTGTGCTCTTTGCTACTATATATGTTTGTGTCATCTTTGCCTTACTGCCGATCGGCGCCACCCAAATGACTTTCATAATGCTTTGTATGCAATAGTGCTTCATGCTAGGATTCATTTGTTAGATGAAATAGGAAGATTTATCATGTTCTGTTGCTAATCCTTGTGGATTTGATATTAAACCTTAGAATACTCAAGGAAAAGTTATAGTTTTCCTTGCAAAAAAAAGCTATAGTTGACCCATGCGCTCCTGGTTACAAATTGACACATTAAATCTCGTTAACAATGGATTCATAAGGAGTATCCTCTAAACAAGCATTTGTAGAACGCTGCAACTTCGTTTAATTCATGTAATAGAAGAGGGAAGACCTATATCGTTCCAACAAATGCACAACATGCATTTCGTGGTCATGCCTCATTTGTTCAGGACGAGGCAAGACGGCCATACAAAACTGAAGCATATCCTCCTTTCTACTCTCTCTCCGTCAACAAATATCATTATTTTTGGGTTTAATCAAAGTCAAATTTTCTCAACTTTGATTATCAATAGCAACAAATTCTTAATACTTCACTAACATATTGTATAAATTATGTTATTAGATTTATGGTCGAAACAACCTATCATAATATGCAACTTCTTTGTATTTGAATTAAGTTATTTCTATAGATATGGTTAGTCAAAGTTGAATAGAATGATTTTGATCAAACCTAGAAATACTTATATTTTGGATGAAGTAGTTTTAGCGTAATTAAACCTTGGACATGATATTCTGTATAGGTCAGTCCTGTAATATTTATGTGAAAACATCTATTTCAAAAGTTAAGAAAATATTCCTATTGTCTGAAACAAATCGCATTTCTAAGGTGCCCTCCCCTAAAGGTGCTTGCGCACGAAGTTTCCCATGATGAGCTTAGCCAATTGAGACTATTCGAATATGTTCACCATCAGTAAGATTCCTTCACCTCGGAGTCTGGAGATTCACATGGATTGTGTATTGAACACTACGTGCACCTTGCCGCCACATGGCAAAACAATCTTGGCCAATGGACACTTTTGTTTAGGAAGACGTGCTTGTCTAGTTCTGTACTTCACGTCTTGACCTAGGAGAAGCAGCGCCGAGATTAGAGAAGTTTTGGGAAGTGGAACTGACGATTCTCCAATCATGTTGATTATTTAATGAAATCAAGCTGTATTTGGAAGCGAAGGAAAACCCTAATAGCTAGAGAGTGGGGTACGTAAGTTCTACGGTTGAGACTCATTGATAGCTCTTTATGCAGTTAACTGTAGCTAATCTGCCCCGGTCGCACCCTATAAATACGCATGCAGCAGTGGCACATATGCTTCTCCATACGCTCACCGCTTCCATTATTTACAAAGAGGACCTTGATTAGGGAGCACTAAGCACTAAGCAGTAAACGGCAATGTGGGCTAGCTGTGCAGCTCCGCGATCATCATTGTTCATGGTCATCCTACTGCTTGCCCTCGTCGCATCATCTCCACAGTCCTCGGATGCTCGTGAATCTTCTGCTGGTACGTGTCTCTCTGCATCCTTCCGTCTCCAATTATTAGTTAGGCCATGATACGTAGGCACGCATTTCGCCAGCATATCTATTTTTACATACGCTTTGCCTTTGTCTACAGTTTTAATCAAGTTGCTTTAGATCACTGCTAATTAACTCAAGTGTTTCATATTTCTACTCGAATTTTTTTTAACCATATTGATACTCGTATAGGCCTCACAGGTGGCGTGCCGCACGGTGCAAGAAAGCTTCTCGCCCCTACGACTTCGCCGCCACCGCCGACATCAGGCACTCCCATTATGCCTCAACCCTCCAACGTGGTGCAGCCGCCGCCGCCAGCGCCGTACCAGAGTCGCTGATCTGACAATCACCCGTCACCCGACATGTCTTGCGTTACCTTATTCGAATAAATAAACTGATCAGCAAGTCAAAACTCAGGCACGCGCATGGCCAACCTTATATTAGCCTGCTTCCCCGCTGCTCTGGATATTTTTGTAAGCTCATGCTTATGGTCACTACTTGTGCCTGGGCACACTGCGGCATGAGAAAATTTATATTTCAATAAATACTTTGGTTAATTTCAATAAAGATGCATTTAGCTTCAAATTGTAAGAAATAATTAGACATGGATTGTTATAGAGAGCGATTTCGCTGAACACGTAGGCACGTGAACACGCAGCTAGCCACCGTATGATTTTTGATGTATCCTAAATATCTCTGCCGAGCTTAACTGGCGTTAGTAATGGAGCCACCTTAGTGTGGAGTCTTTCACTGGAGTGTCTGCTTTAATCAGGTGCGTCCGTGAAGCTTTTTAACTTTAGGTGGCATGTCGGACAATAACCATCTAAAGCAGTAAAGCAGAAGGGAGAAAAGAAATATTACAATACATGTTCGTCCTTCTACATACTAATAAAAATCTTATAAGAGTTGATACTTCTAGTCAGACCTAAGCAAAAGCAAAAATAGATCCTTCTTAATATAGCATAACATCAAGTCATCTGACAACTCTAGGGCATCCTATTATGCCAATCACTAAAAAAGAAAGGTAATATGTTTTTCTGTTTCTACCGTCAGTTTGTGTCGTTAGAGCTGCTGGTAAGTAGAGATGTAGGTGGGTACCTAATAGGTAGTTGTGGGTCAACCCTCTAGTTAATTTGTTCTATTTTAGAGAATTTTGCGCCGACCTACTGGCCCACAAAAACGAAAACTTAGAGCATCTCCAGCAGCTACTTTAAAACACCCTCATGCTTTAAAATCTGAAAATATAAAGCATGAAATTGCTCCAGCAGATGCTGTAAAAAGTTGTGGTGCTGTAAATTTTTTTAAAGATCCTTTATTTTCCACCCTTCGTGCTGTATATTTAGAGCATAAGAGCCCGTGCTTTTTCCTCTGCTTTATCCCGAAATACTATAGGCGGGAACGCCGACTCTTTCCCGCACGACAGATCCGCGCGCACGCCCATGACGTTTGGCCGCCGCAAGGCCCCGCAAGTCTCCCCTACGCCTCCCTGGTCCACCACACCGCATCATGGCAGCTGCCTGCCGCTAATCATTGCTTCTGGCTCCACCACACTGTGTCGCCACCGCCATGGACGCCATGTCGCTCGCCGGCAAGGGACCTCCACCTCGCCGCCCTGTTGCGACCCAGGTTGACGAACCATCGGCGGGTGATACTGGTGCTCGCCCTGCCGTACCCAATGGAGGACGACCCAATGGAGAACGACCACCACGAGCTGTCCCATCAAAGAAGAGGAAGAACGCGCCTGCTGCAACCCGGCAATCCCCTGCTCCTGCTCCTGTGAGCAGCACGCCGGCAGCGCTCTTCGTCCCCGACGTCATCGACTGCACAACCATCAATGATGACCATGAGGTGTTCGATGGAATGCCTAAGAGGTAAGTTTTTATGTTTCTTTCATCCTCAGTGGTTGATGATAATCTAGTTGGGTGTGATCATCATGAATTGTTGCATGACTAGTCATTGTACACTTGCAGCAACAACTCCTTTATGGACTTGATGAACGACGATATCGGTATCGAGGACATCAACCTCACAAATGATGTTCCACTTGAGGTCACTCCCCTTGTACCGAAGAAGAGATGTAGGACAGGCAACTACACGACATGTGAGGATGAAGCTTTGGTGCAGGGTCGGTCCTATGTATTCGGTGGCCCAGGGCAAAGCTCAAAGTCGGGGCCCTCTATATGTAAATATATATAGGAATTATTTTTTTGACCAATATATTGTAATAGTTTTACTTCTCAAAATAAATGACATGTCAAAGTGAAACTTAATGCAAATGATTGTTTATATTATCTTAAAAGTTTCTTCGGACATTTTTAGCTGCAAAGTCAGTAATGATAGTGTCGATATCAATCTCATCCAATAATTTCTTCTTGATACACAAAGTGGCTAAACCATTCAATCTTTCTTGAGATATTGTATACCTTAAATAGTTTTTTAACAATTTCAACCTTGAAGTGCTTATATTAATCTTAAGAAATTTGTTCATAGCTCCTTTTTGTGATTCCAAGAAATCATTCTGTTGTTGTTTTCTTCTTCTTTTTGCACTCCCAGATAGATATTTTATACTCGACATGTCTGGTTGTAAAAACAATCAATCAAATGAAACAATTACTTCATTAGCACATGGGCATTAGCCGATTAGGGGCCAAAAGAAAAAGAAAAAGGTACAGGGCATTGCGGCGTTGGGCGCATAAACCTGATCGCCGGACAGGCCTGTTGCTGGATGGGAGCGCTAGTGCAGTACTGCTGTCCGCTGCCTCACTTGCCTGATGGCCAATGCCTAGATCGCAATTGGTAGATGGCAGGCCTGATCGTTGATGGCTGGAGCCGTCGACACTTGCAAAGAAACAATGGACGCCAAATTTGGAGGAGAGCTAGAAAGGAAAGAAATAACCGATGCCAAAATGATGCTTCGTATTGCCTAAAAAGAATACTACACGTATAGCATACGATCCTGGCCGGATTTGTGGGCTGATTTTGCTTAAGTTAAAATGTTGTGGGCCTCATTTCCTTATAGACATTTTTTTTGGAATTGATGAACTGGGCTGGGCTATGATGTACATATATAGGGTAGGGCCCCTCAGTTTCAGGGGCCTAAGGCGGCTGTCCCTTTTGCCCCCCGCCAGGGCCGGCCCTGCTTTGGTGTTGGCATGGGAGAATGTGGGTATTGATCTGATCATAGGAACCGATCAAGACCAAAGCACCTATTGGGACCGAATTGCCGAGCACTACAATCGCAATGTCAAGTCCACCTCAAAGCACACAACAAAATCACTGCAGCAATGTTGATGTATAATTCAGGAGTGTTGCAATCGGTGGACTGGTTGCATAGAGTCAATTGAGGCCCATCAACCTAGTGGCACAACAATTCAAGATCAAGTAAGTTTTTTCATGGCTTTCCATTGCACAAAAACTAGAGCTCGTTTATAATCTTCCACCTTGTCTTGTTTGATAGATACCAATTGCACAAGAACTGTACAAACAGAAAGATAAGAAGAAACAAAGGCCATTTGTGATGCGTCATTGTTGGCAACTTCTAAAAGACAATGAAAAGTGGAGGACACGACACAATGATGCTGCACCAAAGAAGCTCAAGTCATGTCATTCATCAAGTCCAGATGTAGAAGAAGAAGTAGAAGACTCAGATGAGGAAGAAGATAGAAGCCCAACTCCAAAGTCAAGGCCTCCAGGAAGAAAGCAAGAGAAGGAGAGGGTGAAGAAGCAAGTTCAAGGGAACATGTACAAGGAAGTCATAGGACAAATGATGGAGACAAAAAAAGAAATGGAGGTGGAGAAAAAAAGAGACAAGGAAGAGAAGTGGCAAGAGCTGAAGAAAATTGAGCAACGCAAGGTGGCCATCGATGAGGAAAGGTTGAAGATCAAGAAAGGGACAGAAGAACGGCTGCAAAGAGAGCAAGATCAAAAGATTATGTTCATGGACACAAGTAACCTTGATCCACAACAACTAGCATATGTGGAAACACTTTTATCACAAATCATCACATCTGCAATGAATTGTAGCCTCAATAGTGTCTTCAACTTGTGATGCTTGGTGTAATAATAATCATGTCTTTGTGTGATGAACCTTGTGGGATGCTTTGTGTCATCAATATCATGCTTGCTGTAAACCTTGTCAAATGCTTTGTGTCATGAAAATCATGCCTATTTTGATCCTTGTGAAAATTGGTGAATTTCTGTGCAAATTGTTTGTCTGAACCCACTGGCAAGGAGCCTATTTCTCTGAACCCACCTGCGCACCCCTGTTTCTCCAAACCCACCAACGCTGATCTGTTTCTCTTGGAACCTCCACCAGCACACGGCGCCATGGCCACTGCTCCGCCCCCCTGAGCACGCGCGCCGCCCATTCCTCCATCGGCGCACACCGCGCCCTGGTGGCCACCAAGCACACACCGCGCCGTGCCCCACACTCCATTAGCGCACGTCGCGTCGACCCGCCCTCCACCAGCGCGCCACGCCCTGCCCTCCACCAGCGTGTCATGCCCTCCACCAGCACGCCACGCCCTGCCCTCCACCCGAACGTTGTGCCTAGTCCTCCACCATCTCACGCCAAGTCGTGCCCTCCGCCTGCCACAGCAGCTAGCAACGAATCTAGCTCATTTCTGATTCCCGCTTTCATTGCTCAGAAGGTGTTTGGTGATTTGCCAACAAGATGAGTTCTGCCCTGGCTCGTATGTTCTTTGAGGATTCAAGCTCCGACGACGATTGCGAAGTGGCAGCGGTCACGACCTTGGCTGAATTTGAGAGCAGCAACAAGCGTCGGAAGCATGGAGGCTCCATGGATGGTCGCCAAGTTGTGCGTCGGGACAAGATTGCAGGTGATGCAAAGTTGATTGCTCTGTATTTTGCTGCAAATCCAGTGCACAATGCAGCTACTTTCCGGAGGTGGTTCAGGATGTCTCGAGCCTTGTTCTTGTGCATTGTCAATGCGGTGGAGGCTCATGACTCCTGGTTCACGCAGAAACGAAATGCAGCAGGGAGAGCTTGGTCATAGTGGTCTAAAAAAGATGACAGCAACTTTGCGTATGATCACCTATGGTACTGCAGTTGATGGTCAAGATGAGATATGGGAAATTGGAGAGAGTACGGTCATGTTGAGCTTGCGAAAGTTTGTGGCAGCAGTGATTGACATCTTTGGAGAGGAATACTTGAGAGCTCCAAATGCCGAGGACACAGAGAGGCTTCTCCAAGAGAATGCAGCAAGAGGGTTTCCAGGAATGCTTGGATCAATTGATTGCATGCACTAGAAGTGGAAGAACTGTCCAACGGCATGGCATGGGCAATTCAAAGGACATTGCCATGATGCAACAATCATTCTTGAAGCCGTTGCATCACAAGATCTTTGAATCTGGCATGCTTTTTTTGGAATGCCAGGCTCTCACAATGATATCAACGTGCTGCAAAGGTCTCCTCTCTTTAGAAGGCTAGTTGCCGGTGATAGCCCTCCAGTGAATTTTGAAGTCAATGGCAACCAATACACGATGCCCTACTACCTTGCTGATGGCATATATCCTTCATGGGCAGCATTTGTGAAGACAATCTCCAAGCCTCAAGGTAACAAGAGAGTGCACTTTGCCAAAGCCCAAGAATCTTGTAGAAAGGACGTTGAGCGAGCATTTGGGGTCTTGCAATCTCGGTTTGCTATTGTTCGAGGTCCTGCTCGGTTTTGGGATCAAAATACCCTATCACAGATCATCACAGCATGTGTCATAATGCATAATATGATTGTAGAAGATGAGCGAGATGACAAAAAGGATTTCACTTATGAATATATGGGGAAAAGAGTCCGCCCGAAAATGAATGAAGACCGCATCAAGAAATTTCTTGAAATACATCGAGAGATCGAGGATCGAGAAGCTCATGATCAACTTCGTGAGGACCTCATCGAGCATATGTGGCAACTCCATGGGAGATAGATGTTCCATGTTTTTATGTTAATTACAGCTTATTTTGACTCAATTTCTGTTTGAATTTGAATTTTAGTTTGAATTTGAATTTGAAAATTATGGATTTCAAAGTATGATTGCATATTACGATTATGCATCATTACAATTTGGATAATTATGGTCTGGAATAGAGAGTATAGGTGTACCATAAGAAGAGAATTGGAGGAAAATCAATTATAAAGCTTGAGTTTTAAAGCATCTGCCGTAGCACACCACCCTGAATCCTTATAATTGAGTTTTAAAGGATCTCTAAAACTGGATATAAAGTACCAGTTTTAAAGTAGCTGCTGGAGATGCTCTTACACCCCTACCGGTAAGTTGCCTCACGCCCCTACACTCTCTTGACCCATGGCCCAATGCGTGGGTGGGATGTAATTATTGTACGCTAAAGGGCATGCATGTACATAACAATGGAGTGGAAGATTGCTTAGTGGTAAATTATACTAACAATATGTTAAAAAATCAAGTAAAAAACTTAAACTATAGTATTCCTATTTGTCAAAACTATAAATTTTATAAAGGATTGTTATAAGGTCCAACAGACCATTGACACATGCTAAAAGGTATTGCATTAGTTTTTTTTTTGTTTATTGACTAAGAAATGTCTTGGTGCATTGTTAATAAAAACTATAATAGATCCTCACAAAAAACTAGAAAAGTAGAGTAGTTATGAAATTGTTATTGTTTCTCTAATTGTTGAACTACTTTAAAAATAGATACATAGAAAGGGATATTAACTACTAGTAGAAAACAATATGGTGAATGCTTAGTCGCTCACTATACTGACATACGCCACATTAGCCGTTAGTTATTTATATACATTGGGTATAATTACCATGATATGTATGTTGTTTGTCATAAGACAAACAAATAGACAATAACTAAATTTAATGAGGTATCCTTTCGGTAAAATGAAAGAAAGAGAGAGGAGAAGAGTGCACTGAAGCTAGCAAGACATGAGGTTCGAATTCCAGCCAAAATTCCTAAGAAATTAGGGGCACATGTCCATACATAGGAATTTGAAAGTTATCCTTTGTTACAAACAACCATGATAGGAAACTTCATGTGGATCAGTATTATATTCTTTATAATTTTTTTAATGAAAATCTTTGATCCAAAGGAGGCCTTAGTATGTAGTGTCACTGAGGAGATAGGGAACCGTCCATGATCAAGAAATGTTAGCTATATTCTATTTTCAAGAGCAAGAGTTTTTAAAGTTAACTTTATCAAATATAGATAGTATGACAAAATTATCACAAATATATATTTTAAGGAGTTGCATCAAGTATATATATGCTTTCAAGATTCTTTCTTTCTTAATGAGTATACATCTACATTTCATCTATATTTTGAATGTTTTATCAAATGTCACACACATGTAATTAATTTGTACATACCAATCATAATCACACCACATTTTTTTGTAAAGCAAATAATTAGTATGATAATGGAATAAATAAATGACATTGACGGTGAAACAAAAAGTGGCCGGGGGCTGCGCGGCTAAAGCTCTACTGATGTCATTTTGCTGTTGGTAATTCCTTCCTGGAGTAGCTACGGAAGGTTACAAACAACAGCTAGTCCGGTTAATTAGGTTCTCTTCTCTCTGGCCAGTGACCCAGACGTACAGGATCATCAGACCTGCTTCATTAATTACAAATGCACTCACGCGCACGTCATGAGTCATGACGACAGGTCGAATCTAAGCATACTCCAAAGCCTCGTAATAACACGAATATCAATGAGTCGGTCACAACGAATAGGCGCAGCTCGCTCGAGCTCCTAGAGTGTCTAGAGTGCTGTGGCATTACAACAAGCACATGATCGGGGAAACCTCGGCCAGAACGAGCTTTATTTGTAGCATGCAAATAAATCAAACGATACATCAACAAAATAAACGAGACATGTAGCTTCCTAAAGAGAAATCTATGGCTACTGGATCTTGTTCACCCGGTCCTATAAATACCCAGCATCTACCTCGCGAGCTCGCCAGCTCAACAAAAATCAACACGCGCTAGTGTGTTCCATATCCTCAATCAAAAGCTCTACACGAGCGCTTGCAGCAAAATACTATTGAAACTGCTTCCACAGATTTTCGGAAAAAAAAAAAAGAAACTGCTTCCGTTTGACCTCATCAGCGTATAGCTCGCCAAATCGAGTAAACAATGTTGATGGGCGTCTCTGCTGCAAGATCATCTCTACTCCTGATGCTAATAGTCCTACTGCCTGTTGACCTCATCCCATCATCGCCACATTTCTCCGAAGCTCGAGCATTATCAGGTCCGATAGATCCGTAATATTATTGCAGATATTTTTCGTAGTTTCAGACCTGAGTGCGTGCAAGGTTAATAGTTATATGTATGATATAGTGCAGACAATGACACTGTGGCGCGACCTCCACCACCCCCGGTTCTGACGAAGTGACCAAATGATTATGCCTCGATATGTTAGCATCCCTGAATATGTCATCTCTAACATCATACAAAGGATTTATCTTCTTCTCTTTTTTTGCGGGGGATACAGAGGATTTATCTAGCATCCAAATGCATGAGACCCTTTTGCATAGGATTATTTTCCATGTACTGGAGTGTCTACTGCTTTATGTGACATTTTTTTGTTTTAATAAAAACTTGGTCTTCAATCTGGATGGGTGATGGACCACGTCGCGGTTCTTCCTCCCGTGACTTGTGTGTCCCGGTTCATTCATCTCTGGGCTGGGCCTCTTAATTTGTATGGGCCAAGGACCACGTTGCGCTGAGCCTGCTCAATTAGGCCCAGGACTCTAGAGCGGAGCCAAAATAATTGGCCGGGTTGGGCTAAGTAGTGGTTCTCTTCTGATATTAACTTGGAGCCGCGCAGCAAAAAGGAATTTTGTGCAAAGACACAGAGTATGCAAAATGGAATGCTGGAGGTGCGCAAAATATGAAGGTACTGGTAAATTACTACTCCCTCCATTCAAAACTAATTGGCATTTTAGCTCTATATCAGATTTATAGAAGATAGTATGACTGTCCAGATTCATAAGTAGATGTTATGAACTTGTAGACAAAAAAATAGAGCCAGAATGTCAAACAAACTGGGAAGGAGGCAGCCCAGCACCCCTCCTCAATGGCGGCCCCGTGCGGGGTGGATCTAGCATGGCGGTCCCATGTACAATTGGTATGTAAATAGCATGTGTGAGTACTGAGTAAAAGTGTAGCAACATGTGTTGTATATAAAGGGCTATAAACAAGAATGCAAGACACAACAACTGATTCACATATAAATGACAATTAGACTTGACATATTTTCAAAGCAACTGCACATTGCTGAAGTGTCCAAAGACGAGTCTTCATGTCTCACCCGCGTCTGTGTTTATCCACCCAAGCTGAACCAACCGAGCATTGAGCTCAAATCAATCGGATACCTTCAAAAGCATTAAGCGTGTATAAGGATATAACTAAGTTGAACAATCCGATGCGGCGAGCAGCTCCTCTAGGTAGTCAGTTCCCAGGTCCACGAGCTCCACCACGCATTGCTGCTGCTGGATTTGGAACTGCTGCTTTTGCACATTATGTCCAGCCTTCGTTTGCTGCTTGCGTGGCAGCGCCGTCGTCGTCGTCGTCTTGCTGCTCTTTTGCGAGGAGCGCCTGCGGCGCATGCAGTGCCGTCGCTTCAGTGCCTGCACGGGCGAGTCGTCCCCCGCTGCGGCGTCGGCCTTGATCAGCCCCATGGCGTGGAGAGACTCCTGCACGCGTTTCACGGGGTAGTTGAGCACGGCTGCGGGACCCCTGACGGCGAAGGCGGCCTGGTCGTAGGCGAGCGCGGCGGCCTCGGCGGTGTTGAAGGTGCCGAGCCACACGCGGGCGCCGTTGCGCGTGGAGTCGCGGATCTCCGCCGCGTACTTTCCCCACGGCCGCTTCCGCACGCCGATCATCATCATCGGCTCCTCCTCCTCGGCCGCCGCTTGGACGACGACGTCATCGGGTTGTTGATGTTGTTCCTGAACTGCGTCTGACTGCGACCTCGTGGCAATCAGCCGCTCTGGCAGCGCTACTGATGATGACGACGAGAAGGAGGAGCTCTGGCTCGTGTTCTTGGTGATGATGGTGGTGGAGGTCGACATATTAATGTGGCCGCTGCTGCTGCTGTCCTCATTGGCGCCACCGAAATGAAGTTGGCGAAGCTTTGTTCCGAAGAGCGGGGCGGTGCGGCTCATCATCATCATGGGTGTCGACGATGAGGCTGATGAGTAGTAATTCCCGTGGCCGTGGCAATCGACAAGCGGCTCGGGACTGGGAAATAATGCGGTAGGCCATGGTTTGAGGTGCTGGTTATGGTGTTGGCTACCTGCTGCATGTTGCTGTATCTGCGCCTGCGCGTAGTAAGCGTCAGGCTCCATTCCTATGTGCTCAAGAAAGCAGGCGCATATATAGTAACCAAAAGCCTCTTCCCATATACTCGTCAATGAATTAAGCGCTAATAATGCCATTAATTAGTTAACCGTTCATGTGTTCCATCCAGCTTGCCGGACGGAGAAGACACAGGCTTTGACTTGTTTAGTACTATATTTGAGCTTTTGTTTAAACCGTACGTAAAAAATAAAAGGAGCACCACACCTGCAGAACTGAGCTGTATCTACACATGCCTGGCCTGACGTAGGGCGGCTGGGTACGACAAACCACCCGGTCGTCATCCACATCCATTTTTTTTTCTTTTTCGCGCAGAAAAGCACATCGCTAGCGTCGATTTAGGCTGGGATGATGCCCGGAGAGGCCGGGTGATGTGAAGTACCCAAAATAAAAGATCTGTGCAAACACCATTTGTTCACTACCGGAAAACATCAACGTTGCAGTATCTCATTCCCAATCCCAGGTCATCTCTAATAAAAACTGAAAAATCAGGTCCTGCATCTTTTTTCATACATCGCCATCGCAAAATCAAAAATGCATCAGCCAGATTTTGCCTCTGCGACACATCCACAGATCGCGATCACATTTCTTATATGAATGATCCTGCCCCAGTTATATATGTCATTAGGTTCCTCAAAGTCACACACACACTCTCCTCCCAATATTATTTACTTATTGATTAGCAAAAGTATTGTAGAAGACCTTGTCTACTAGTTGCAGCACCGTACCGTAGCAGTGCTTGGGAAATGATATTTTAAGCGCGTCTACTAGTGACATGCATGGGTTTACTTTGCTGTTTGTGGTGTTTAGTGTTTAATTAGGATCTGAACTGCTAACGTGTTGTACTGCCCAATTGTGGCTACAGTTCTATTTTCTCAATTTATTCGTAGCAGCAGTGGAAAATGTCAATTATTCATAGCGGAGGTGGAAGATGTCAATAACTGTTGCTACAGTTTTATTTTCCTGTTTATTTGATCTACTTTTGACCCACCGTCATAAACTATCAATTTTAGTTACGAATGTGTAGAGGCGGATCTAATATCCACCGCTACAGTTGCTTTTCAACCGTCTCTACAACCCTTTTTTTTTTGTGGTAATGCAAACATCATAGGTTGCAGTATCTCATTCCCTATCCCAGGTCACTTCTAAAACTGAGAAATCAGGTCCGACATCTTTTTTCACACATCACCATCACAAAAACAAAAATGCATCAGCCAGATTTGACTTCTGCAAGACATCCACAAATCACTCACATTTCTTATATGAATGATCCTGCTCCAGTTATATATGTCATTAGTAGCCTCTCACAGTCACACACGCTCTCCTCATAGTATTTACTTATTGATTAGCAAAAGTATTGTAGAAGACCTTGTCTACTAGTTGCAGCACCGTAGCAGTGCTTGGGAAGCAATATTTTGCGCGCGTCTACTAGTGGCATGCATGCATGGGTTTACTTGCTGTTTGTGGTGTTTGGTGCTTAATTAGGATCTGAACTGCTAACATGTTGTACTGCCCAAGTTAGTTGTTGATATAGAAAACTTATCCTAATTAGCTGTGTTTTTAGGTGCATGCACTAGATGGCTGGCCATATGATTCTATCATCAGCATTAGCATATCACTCTGGATTATATGTATAGATATATGACTTTTCAACAAAAACAGGACCACGTCCACGTATACAAAATTGTTCCGTGTACTACTTTTATTTAAAGACAAGGCTAGATTCGCGGTACCCCATGTGATCAATTAATAATGTACTCTCCTACAAGCGATCACATATATAATGATCTGACAATATGTGAGTCCTAGTGGCGAAGCTAGAGGAAATACGATTGGGGTGGAAACCATATGATTTAGCTGTCTTTGGGTGCATAATAATGTTGAAAATAGGGGTGCTTATATGGTAAAAACAAGCCAATTGCAAGCAGTTTTTTGAAATTCGTGGGTGCATTTGCACCCGGCAGCTACAACCTAGCTTTGCCATATACATCTTTTCTAGATAATAGAAAAATCACTCCCAGTTTATTTGCATCTTGCATCGACATGCATACACACACATCATTATTACACGATTCACATCATAGATGCTTTTGCAACAATGAAAGCAAAAAAGGGCTAAATGGTGCATAATCAATAACTAGACCACCACCCGTTGTATATATACATATACATAGTATCCGTTGTTATTATTTTGTTATAATACACCGCAGCATTCTGGTTTCCAGACATGCTTCGCTTTAGATGGAACTTCCGTAGTGAGTTAGGTTGGTTGCTTTTTGTAGTACATTATGCCCAATGTTTGGAAAAAAAAAATTTGGATCCTCTAACAGAAAGCAGGAGAACAGGACATCGGCTTGATTCAATTAAATCATAATACACAACGGCCCTGCCCCTGAGCGTCCTCTGCAATATTCCCCAACTTGAATTTAAATATTTAGTACAGTGTACTGGAAGACAATATGGTGTCGTACTATTTATTATCTACTTGTTTGGTTTTATATTCTTGTATTGTATCGTTGTTGCCTGATGGCCACCCTATAACATAAGCTGAGCGGAAAGTTCAACCCATCATCTATTATGTCCACACGGCCCAGGTATGGAACGTGAGAGGCCACCATGACCCACGAAGCAGCCCAGCGCTGGTGAAGTAGCCAACAATTATATATGGACCACACTTCTAGTCCAAGCAGGATCCGCACACATTGGTTAGGTTTACACACACTCTCTTTATGTCTCTTACTACTTTTTTTCTAGGATCTTTGTCTCTTACTTTATGTAAGACCCGCAAGACATTGTACAAAGTATTGAAGTTGAATGCCTAAAGTTGAGCCTGGAAGAGCTAGACCTGTATAGTTTACAGCTGATCGTCATTTCACAATGCTCATACACCTCTGCTGCTGGAATCTCTTGAAACACAGACACGACGTTGTTTACACAGAGATGACTCCGTCCCACACTCTCCTTCAGGCCATTTGCAAGAATGATGCCATGGTCTGGCGCTACCGCACGCTAACATAAGACTGACTCCAACAATGAGGAGGCAATTGGAAGAGAGCTCGAGCCGCGCCCGCCATCACCGCGAGCTCTCCCGCCGTCGCCGCGAGCTCGAGCAGCGCCACGCCCGCCGCCACCATGAGCTCGGCTGGCCCCGCGCCCCGCCATGAGCTCGAGCTCCCCATACGCCGCCACGAGCACGAGGAGCACCGCGCTCGCGAGCTCGAGCTCCCCTGCCGTTGCCGCCCCATCCGCCGTCATGAGCACGAGTAGTCCCGTATCCGCCACCACTCGCGAGCTCGAGCTCCCCCGCCGCCGGCACTGAAAGCGTAGAAGATTGGGAGAGAATACACGATGTATTGATCAATGCACGGAGGCGAGTACATATAGGCGAGGGAGCTGCAGGAGCCGACGTGCGTGTCGTGTGCCGCAAGTCTCTGGTGCACAACGTGCATGGGCACTAGGCCCAATACATGCAAATATAATTACTCCCCTAAGCCCAATTACAAAATTGTCTAACACCCCCCGCAGTCAGAACGTCGCTAGCCACAGGGAAGGACGTTCAGACTGGACCTAAACTCGATGAAGACAGAAGATGGGAGACCTTTGGTGAAGACATCTACATACTGAGAGGATGTCGGGACATGCAACACCCGAACAGCACCAGCCGCCATTCTCGGACAAAGTGGAGATCAATCTCGATATGTTTGGTGCACTGATGTTGCACCGGGTTCGTCGAGAGTTAGACTGCACTAACATTGTCACAAAAAACAATGGTGGCGCGCTGGATAGGAATATGCAACTCCGAGAGTAGCTGTCGAAGCCATGTTGTCTCAGTAACAGCATTAGCAACAGCGCGATACTCGGCCTCAGCACTGGAGCGCGAAACACTAGGCTGCCGCTTGGAAGACCAAGAAACTAAGTTGTCCCCGAGAAAGACACCATAGCCAGAGGTGGAGCGACGAGTGTCAGGACATCCGGCCCAGTCAACGTCGGAGTAGGCAACCATCGTAGACAGGTCCGTATGACGCAGATGAAGACCATAATCCAAAATACCCTAAAGGTAGCGAAGAATGCGCTTAAGTAGCGCATAGTGTGGCTCTCTGGGGTCATCCATGTGAAGGCAGACTTGCTGAACTGCGTAGGTAATATCTGGGCGAGTGAAGGTGAGATACTGCAAGGCGCCAGCAAGACCTCGGTAATGTGTCAGATCGGAAACCGGCAAGCTGTCCTGGGAAGATAGCTTGGCGCTGATGTCGACGGGAGTGGAGGAGGGCTTGCAATCAACCATCCTAGCATGATCAAGAATATCCAAAGCAAACTGTCGCTATGAAAAATGAAAAATACCATCATGACGTGTGACAGAAAGTCCCAGAAAATGATGCAAAGGGCCGAGATCCTTCATAGAGAACTCATGTTGAAATAACCCGTCGAAGTAAAGGCTGAGAGGATGCCGCCAGCACAATATCATCCACGTAGAGCAGCAAATAGACCGTCTCAGATGCATGTCGATAGACAAACAACGAGGAGTCGGACTTGGCACTCTAAAAACCCAGGGAGGGGATGTGAGTAGCGAAGCGACTATACCAGGCACGAGGAGCTTGCTTCAGGCCGTAGAGACTTTTGTTGAGACGGCACACAAAGTTAGGATGAGCACTATCAACAAAACCAGAGGGTTGAACACAGTAGACTGTCTCGTCGAGGGTGCCGTGAAGAAAGGTATTCTTGACATCCAGCTGCTGAACTGGCCAATCCTGAGAGAGAGCAATCATCAGAACTGTTCGTATGGTGGCCGGCTTGACAACCGGACTGAAGGTCTCAGCAAAATCAACTCCCGGTCGCTAAGTGAAGCCGCGAAGAACCCAACGAGTCTTATAGCGTTCAAGTGAACCATCAGAGCGAAACTTGTGCTTGAACACCCACTTACCTGTAACAACATTAGCACCAGGCGGTCGAGGTATGAGATCCCAGGTGTTGTTGGAGAGAAGCGCTGTGAACTCATCGGTCATGGCATCCCGCCAGTTAGGGTCAGTGAGAGCGCTGCAAAAGGTCTTCGGAACTGGAGACAGCGGGGTGACATGTAGGTTGAGGCGGATGACAGGCTGACGGAAGCCGTGTTTGCCTCGAGTCACCATGTTGTGCTCATTGTCGATCGGGGTCACGACAACGATCATCGGGGGTGCCGTGGAGGAGGCCTGGCTGGGTTGGGCAGCTGAAGCGGGCGGAGGAGGCACGTGCACGGCGCACGGGTTATCGGAGCGCAGCGCACGTGGGTGCTCCCACCAGGCGGACGCAGCAGGTGTGGCCGGGGCGTCGGGCACGTGGCCGCTGGCCTGCTGGGGAGCAGCAGGGGCAGCGGCCTGGTGCAGAGGATCCGGTGTAGCAGCGGCAGACGCATGAGGGCCGCTGGCAATGACCTGCTGGGGAGCAGCAGGGGCAGCGGCCTGCCGCAAGGTGGTTGGGTCACCGGTGGGAGGTGCTGCTGGCGCGCCTCTTGAAGTAGTGGTACCTGAAACAGGAGGAGCAATAGGAGAGACACACGTAATATCGAACTCCGTTAAGAAATCAAAGTTGGATGACGGCGGGGAGGAGACCTCGGAAAAGGGAAAGGAGGTCTCATCAAAGATGACATGGCGAGAAATAATCAGTCGATTGGTTGAGAGATCTAAACATCGGTACCCCTTATGTTCGGTAGGGTAGCCTAGAAAAACACAAGGTGTGGAGCGGGGAGCGAGTTTGTGAGGTGTGGTGGCAGAGAGGTTCGGGCAACACAAGCAGCCAAACACGCAAAGGTGATCGTAGGATGGTGGAGTGCCATAGAGGGCATGGTAAGGGGTGTAAAAGGACAGGGTTTTGGTGGGGTGGCGGTTCAGGAGGTAGGTGGCAACGTGAAGGGCCTCGACCTAGTAAGACGGCAGAGCACTAGCCTGAATTAGTAGAGAGCGCAAGATATCATTGGTGGTACGGATAATGCGCTCGGCCTTGACGTTCTGAGGGGAGGTGTAGGGGCAAGACATCCGTAGAGCATGCCGTGGGTGAGGAAGAAGGAGCAAGTAGACGAGTTGTGAAACTCGCGACCGTTATCACACTGAACACTCTTAACTTTGGCGCCAAATTGGGTGGAGACAAAAGCAAAAAACTGAGAAAGTGTAGTAAAAGTGTCTGATTTTTGGCACAAGGGAAAGGTCCATAAAAATGAGAGCAGTCATCAAGAACAACTAAATAATATTTGTAACCAGACACACTGATAACAGGCGACGTCCAGAGATCACAATGTATTAAATCGAAGTTCTTAGAGGCACAACTGCTACAAGAAGTAAAAGGGAGCCTAACATGACGACCGAGCTGATAAGCATGACACAAAGAATCTAACTCATGTTTATTGCAAGGAATGGCTGATGTAGCAACTAAGCGGGAGAAGGCGTCACGACCGAGGTGACTGAGACGTCAATGCCAAAGCATGGAGGAAGTGCCGGCAGTGAGGACGAGGGGACGAAACATCGATGACTGGAGAGGGTAGAGCGGCCCGCAGCTATTGCACCTGACGATCATGTTCTTGGTTCGGAAATCCTTCACAGAAAAACCATATGGATCAAATTCAACAGAACAAGAATTTTCTATGGTAAATTGACGCACAAATATGAGATTTCTAAGTAAGGTAGGAGAAACAAGGACATTGTGAAGGTTAAAAGAACCATGAGCATGAGGCAAAGACACTGAACCGGTGCTGGTGACAGGTAAAATAGAACCATCACCGACAACAGTACTCGACGGTGTGGAGTTAGATGGGGGAGAGGAAGATGAAAGAATACCAGAGTTGGATGTCATGTGTGTATCTACACCGGTGTCGAAGAGCCACTCCTGCTGCGGTTGTAGTGTCATGGTGTTGAAGTTCGCCGCGAGGATGGCCGGATCCCACGAGAGGCCACCAGGGGTGGAGGGCCAGCCAGGCGGTGCGGGTGGGCCGTGGAAACCCGACGGTGGCTGTAGAGGCGCCCGCGCGTGCGAGCCTGGAAAGCCAGGCGGGGGTGCAAGTGGTGGATGGGCCGACGGAGGAGCCGTCTACGGCAGGCCAGCATGGAAGGCCTGAGGTGGCGCAGACCGACCGAGGGAGGTGGCCTAACGCGGATGAGGCCCAGCCCACATCTGAAAGGTCCCGGTAAAGGGATTGTAACCAGAAGGCCAGACGGGCTTAGGAGTGGTGGGCCGAATGCCAGGCCGACCAGGGGAGACGACCGCTGGGGGCACGTGGCCGCCGCCGTTCCTTCTATTGTTGTTGCGGCGGTTGTTGCGATTGCCAGAGCCCCCGCCGGCGGTGCCCGAGTTGGTGCCGAAGGGGCCCGATGGTGGGACTGGAGGGGGCGCCGAGCTGGGCTGGCGAGAGGTGCCGGCGGTGAAGGTCTGGGGAGAAGCCACCTGCTTAGTCTTTATTGTCATCTCGGTGAGCTGGAGGTCGGCGAGGAGATCGTCGTAGTTGGGGAAGGGACATTGCCGCTAAATGAGGTCAGCGAGGTGCTGGAAGCGCTCGTTCAAGCCACGGTGGACGTTGAGCCCGAGCGCGCGATCACGGACTGGCTCACCGAGATCAGCGAGTTGGTCGTCGAGGATGTGATCCGCCAGGGCATAACGTTCAAGGGTGTTGAGGACGAGGCCGCGCCAGCGGTTGTAGTTGGAGGAGCCGATGTCGAGGGTAACGGGGACGAGGGACTTGATATTGAGGATCCCGGTGGCCTGACTGCGGAGGGTCGCCGTAACAGATGCGATCTAGGCGGCATGGGCGGCGGCACGGGCTTCCTCGGCGCGCCGTTCGGTCTCGACGCGGGCGAGTTCGTCGCGCTCGGCCTGAAGGCGTTCCTCTTCGAGGCGCTCGGCCTCCTGGCGAGCGGCCTCACGACGCTCCTCGGGAGTGAATGCCGCGACGTGCTTGCGGAGCTCTTCATCGACGGAGGGCTTCGTCATGGCGAGCGATGGGGAGAGGGCGGCATTGGCGCTGCAAAGGAGAGCAGCGGCGCGGGCGCGAAGGTAGGGTTTGCGGAAGCGGTAGAGAGGTCGCAGGAGCGAACTGTCTGTGATACCATGAAAGCATAGAAGATTGGGAGACAATACGTGATGTATTGATCAATGCACGGGGGCGAGTACATATAGGCAAGGGAGCCACAGGAGCCGACATGCGTGTCGTGCGCGGCAAGCCTTTGGTGCACAACGTGCATGGGCACTAGGCCCAATTCATGCAAATATAATTACTCCCCTAAGCCCAATTACAAAATTGTCTAACAGGCGCGAGCTCAGCCAGCCCCGCGCTCCACTGCCGCGTCGGCCGCCACGAGCTCGAGCAGCCCTGTGCCCGTCTCCGCGCTCGTGAGCTCGAGCTCCCCCGCCGCCGCGAGTTCGGCCGGCCCCGCGCTCCATCGCCGCGCCGCCTGCCGCGAGCTCAAGCAGCTCTGCGCCCGCCTCCATGCTTGCGAGCTTGAACTCCCCCACCGTTGCCGTGAGCCTGGGTTGTGCTATGCTACGCGGTGCCTGGAGTCCGCTTGCCGCTGCAGCTCGGCGTGCTCGAGCGTGGACGCGAGGATGCATTTGAGGAGAAAGGGAGTGCATATTTGCGTCGCCTCTCTTCTCCAACGCAGGTTGCCTTCGCGGATGCTTCATCTATTGGAGGTGGTGTTCGTCATGCACAGTACCAATATAGATCTTATAATCTAAAATCGTTACTACTAGTCAGTATTTTATCAATTATAAAATAATAACAGGAAAAAGAGTGATAGATTTATAAAAAATATTTTTATTGTTATAAAGTTAAATGAATAGTCTAATTAATGATTGATGTTTTATAAATCCTATAAGATAAATTGATGTTTAAATGATTTGATAGGATTATTCTATCGTGAAAATAATATAAATTAATTAATTAATAGTATAATTATGAAATTATTCTCAAACTACTGGTAACTATCAGCTATTATTTTAGATAGTAAAACTCTTTCAACTGCAATCTACAGTTGTAATCTAACACTTGATGGATGGGTATTATTCGATCCTCTATAAAAAAGAAGTTTGCGGCTGATTATAGGTACAACGTTTAGGTACCCTTAGCAAAGTTCTGATGCACCTGAATATATCTGAATATATATGGTCGAAGCCAAGAAAGGCAATGCTCAGATCATAGGAATCAAGAGGAAATAGTCATTATTCCAGGAGCTGCATTAAAAGTCATTCTGTTCTGAAATCGAACACTAGCATGCGTGCCTATCACATTGTAACGCCGAGGAAAAAATAAACAAAGAGAAAAAAGAATTTATCTAATTGGGCTTTATGGTGAAATTAAAGCCCAACTCAGGCCCTTAGGTTTTTCTCCCACCTTGCTCTCTCTTCCACATCCATCCCTTGTTTTCTATCTCATCGAGCGCCGCCTCTTGTTCTTTCTGCTGGTGCCATCGTGCAGGGCTTCTTCATTGCTCAGCAGCAGCGTTCTTGGAGAGGAGGTGAGAGCAGCTCCATTCGAATTTCCTCTACTCTTCCCCTGCCTCCCTTTTCCTAGCTGATCTTCCATGTCTTCATGGCTAGATAGCAGGGTTTTGGGGGAGCAACGAAAAGAGGGGTGGGTCAAGGTTCTGATTTGCCATAGTTATGGTCTGAATCAAATCAACTTGAACTTCTTGGTTTTTCTATATCAAACTTAGTCCAGTTATTCTGCATGACACCATGTTCAGTTCGGGCAGTAGCAGTGCAGGGCTCTTTTGAGGCCTTTAGATGCATAATCTAGGAACTTCAATACTACAAAAGTTATATACCTTTTGATTACCTTCCCAACGAGTACTCCTACGTCTTTTTTTCATTGAGTATTCTAAGAGTTATGATCTTCTGAAGTTGATTGTCTCTGTGTTGTCCTGTCAGTTTAGACAGTAACTATTTGCGATTGACTTTAAGTGCTTTAGAGGCCAATTCTGACTAGGGTCATATAAGAAATGTTGTAGAATATTTCAAGACCTTTCCAACGCATATTTATACGCTGTTTTTCGTTAAGTATAACTGGAGTTATCATTATCTGAGTGTTACTATTGTTTTTTTCGTTAGTTTCATCAAACCTACAGTTTGTAGTTATAATGTTTTGTTTTGAGTGACGATTTAAGATGTATTATAGGCCGATTTGATCCACAATTATTTGGAGTTATTTGTATTACTTTACTCCCTCTTTCCATAAAGTACTAGCTTGCTCAATTTGACTCACTGGTTTGGGAGATATGAATTTCCAAAGTCTGTGTTGTTCTGCTATTTGACAGTTTCTATCGGTCACTTTATAAAGGCAATTAAAATTAGTAAACTTCAAAAATTAAATTTGGTAATAAATATGAAAGTTGCACATTATTAAATTTAGATTCCGGTGGTGTATTTATTTGCTATCTTTGCTGTTATAGTTTTAATGCTACAAAAAAGACAAGCAGCACTCATGCTAGTGATCAATTCATTGATTTTGATGATTATGGGTTTGGGCGTAGGAGCACTTTGTATAGTGTTTGTAAAAGATATATGGAGTGTTTGTACTAAAGTATTTGCTCTAAAACAGGTGGTAGTTCTTCAGAACGTACCTAGTGTATTTTCTTCATCATCGGAGGCAAGTGAATGTAGTGGTGGTTGTGCTGCTGTTTTGACTTGTTATTTTTATTGCCTACACTATAATATTAAGAACCATGTCTTACCACTAAGAATTGACTCTTGTCTTATTTATTCACTCAATTATAATTAATTAATACTTAATTCTCTTTATATAACTTTTTTTTATTGGAGCATGGTTTATGTGGTTAATCCATATTTTTGAAGGACGTTGAAGTTTATATTATTATTATTATTATAGCATGTCATGTGCATTGCATCATTCATGTGTATTGGAAGTTATGTCGTTGACCGATGGTCACGACCGTACCGGTACAACATCATGTAATGTAGCTCTATACCTTGTTGGGTATACAGGCAAGAGACATATGCATTTGCATTCATATGCATTCATATGGAGTATTTTGAAGTGATGTGTTATTATTATCGAATCTCTTTCATCTAATCATATTCTATTGGAAGTTATTTACTTTATATCAATGTCATATCTTAATTATCCTGTAAGTGAAATTTAATGTTAAATCATTGTTTAATCCTAACTTGTGGTTTAAATAGCTTATCAAAATAAATTTGCTTGCTAAGATTTTTATCTCATCCTTATTTTACTCTCTCCAGGTGCTTGATGTTTGCTAGAAAGGAAAGAGGGATTAGCTGCACGTCTTGCACTTCACTTAATCTTAATAAATGAATTTTATTCATTAGGGACTTGTGAATGATGCCTAAAATAGTGTGGATATTAAACTTATTCTTTGGAGTCACTCTTTACTCTTTTATTAGGATGTTTTATTGATGCTAGTTTGATGCCTTAATTCTTTGGTTATATCAATGTCTTTTGCTTCCGCGTTGCTTATCAATACAAAGGATATGCTGCCAAAATTTTCTATCTAATTGTTCGGCTGGTTGGTTGTTTGGTTTTAGTGACATCCCGGGGTGTTTGTGGATTCCGGGGTGTTACAGTTGGTAATCAGAGCCTAGGTTATAGATTATATGTATAAAGAAACTTAATTGACACACTTGCACTTGTAGGATGGGTAATTGTTTATTTATTTACTACCTGTTGTTTGACATGTTTATTGAAGTTATCTATTATTTAGTTTGAAGTAAATGAGGGTTTTGTTTGCTTATTATGGTGGTTGGAATTATGCCACCTAAGAAAGGGAAACGTGGGTAGATTGACTCGTAATAATAATATGGGACAATGAATTGATTGGTAATCAGGCTTCAGAGGCGATGCATGCTGCAATGCAAGCAATGCAATAGGAGTTGGGAACTTTGAGGCAGACTATCCCTAATGCCCATACTAATTGTGCTACTACACTTAATAGAGATGCTCCTGCTACACGCAATGTTCCTGTTGTAGGTGCTATTGCTATAGGTGCTCATTAGGAGCCACTCCTAGTTAGTGGAATTTCTTTGATGCAACAAATTTGCATTAAGTTGGATTATTTTGATAGTAGTGGCTCTCCAGTTGATGCATTGGATTGGCTCACTTATGTGGTAGACAAGATGGAGGTCTTTGAAGTGGTCTATGGGGATCATATTCGCTATGGAACACAATTATTGAAGGGAGACACTCAAATTTGGTGGAGAGATGTGAGAGTGATAATGCCCATGATGCATCTGGTTCTTTGTCCTGACATGTCTTTGCTAGCCAATTTGAGAAGAGGTTCTACGCAGCCACTTTCCTATAGAAGATGAAGATAGACATGCAAAGCTTTGTTGCGAGTCAATGTCTTCTTTAGCTCCTAGTGACACCGCTAATGTGTTGGCCTCTACACAGCAGTAATTCCTAGTGTCACCTTCTGAGCAGTTCTTGTCTACGCCGTTCTAACCACAGTATCTAATGGCGCCTTCTACACCGATCGTTCCTTTGACATCACAATTTGGGGCTCTTCGACTGCTCCCAGATACTATCCCTACAGTGCCTTCTCTTCTTTGGACTTCTAATGGCTTTACACATGATGTTCTTCTTCTACTGGTGTTCATGGAGCTTACTCTTTGCCCTCTACTGATGGCAGGGACCATGGAGATGTGGTGACACGTACTATCTTAGTTGATTCATTTGATGCATATGCTCTTTTTGACTCCAGCGCTAGTTTCTTGTTTGTCTTGGAGGGTTTTGTGGCTTGTGCTAGACTTTCTATGCAGAGGATTAGACAATTCATTGTGGTCAGTCCTGCTAAAGGTCCTATATCTAGTTGTTCTGTTTGCCCGGGTTGTTCCATTTTTCATTGTGGTGATTCCTCTTGAGTCTTTTGATGTCATTTTGGGTATGGATTGACTTTCTTAGTATCGAGCTGTTATATCTTGTTTCTGGAAGACAGTGTCTTTGCAGGCACCGTCTGGGAGAGAGGTGATCTTTATTGGTAGTGTTATGAAGTATTCTCTTGCCTTGTTGTATCAGTTGTTCCCTGATCGCTGGACAAGGAAATTTGGAATTCTTTTTTCTATGATGGATGGTAGTGACGCTATCCTGCAAGTGGAGGACATCCAGGTGGTGTGCAATTATCCAGATGTGTTCCCTGTTGAGCTTCTAGGTATTCTGTCTAAGCGTGATGCAGTTTTTGAGATAAAGTTGATTCCTGATACTCAGCCTATCCATAAGGCTCCCTACCGGATGGCTCCCAAGGAGCAGGTTGAGTTGAAGCGACAGTTGGATGATCTTCTTGCTAAGGGATTCATTAGACCTAGCAATTCACCTTGGGCATTCCCGGTGTTATTTGTGGAGAAGAAGGATAAAACTAAGAGGCTATGTGTGGACTATCGTGCCCTTAATCAGGTTACTATCAAGAATAAGTATCCTTTACCTCGTATTGATGTACTCTTTGAGCAATTGAAGGGTGCTAAGGTATTCTCAAAGATTGATTTGAACTCTGGCTATCATCAGTTGAGGATACCAGAGGAGGATATTGAGAAGACGGGCTTTAGTACAAGATATGGACATTATGAGTATATCGTTATGTCTTTTGGATTAACAAATGCCCCTGCTGGTTTTATGGAACCAATGAATAGGATGTTGCATGAGTACTTGGATGGCTTCGTTGTTGTTTTCCTCGATGATATCTTGATCTATTCCAAGACCGAGGAGGAGCATGAGAGACATCTTGCTCTTGTTCTGGATGCTCTGAGGAAGAAAATAGTTCTATGGTAAATTGAAGAAGTGTGCCTTCTGGCTTTCAGAAGTGGCTTTTCTTGATCATGTTATTAGTGAGCATGGTATTTCTGTTGATCCTAAGAATGTGGCTTCAGTGATTGAGTGGGCAAGACCTACTAGTGTTACTGAGATTCGTAGTTTCTTGGGTCTTGCTGGTTATTATCGGCGTTTCATGCAGAACTTCTCCAGTATTGCAAAGCTGTTGACTAAATTAATAGAGAAAGGTGTTACCTTTGAATGGACAGATGCCTGCAAGGTCAACTTTCAGACATTGAAGGATAAGTTGGTGAATGCTCCTATTTTAAATTTGCCCGAGAGTGGCATGTGTTACGTCGTGTATACGAATGCTTGATTGTGTGTTGATGCAAGATGGTAAAGTGATTGCTTATGGCTCTAGACAAGTGAAGAAACATGAGAGGCTTTATCCTACCCATGATCTAGAGTTGGCAGCTCTAGTATTTGTATTGAAGTCTTGGAGGCATTATCTTTATGGTGAGTCTTGTGATATTTTTACTGATCACAAGAGTCTCAAATATATTTTCACTCAGAAGGAGTTGAACCTGAGGCAACGGAGATGGCTAGAGTTGATAAGCGATTATGATCTTACAATTCAGTATCACCCTGGGAAGGCAAATGTGGTGGCAGAGGCCCTTAGTAGGACCGGTGTTCCTAAAGTGGCAATGCCCTTGATTGCAGATTTGGATCGTATGGGTGTTGATTTATGCTATGCAGGCATTGCTAGAGAGGCGACTCGGATGCTGATTTAGTCATCAATTATTAAGAGGGTGCGTGATGCACAACAATATGATCGCTTGATTCAGGAGGCTCATAAGAGGATAGGTGATGGTAAACCTCGAGAATTCAGTATAGATGAGAATGACATTGTCCTCTTTAGAGACGTCTTTGTGTGCCCTAAAAATCAGAAGTAAAGATGGACATTTTAAAGGAGGCTCATAGGACTCCTTATACCATTCATCCTGATGAGAGCAGGATGTACAGAGATCTAAAGTAGAATTTTTAGTGGAAAAGGATAAAGATTGATGTTGCTAAGTATGTTGCATCTTGTGATGTGTGCCAGCGTGTGAAGGCTGAGCACAAGAGGCCTGCCAGTTTATTGAAGCCTTTGAAGATTCCAAAATAAAAATGAGAATATATTACTATGGATTTCAAAATGCTCGTCTAATTTCTCACATTATGCTCCTGTTAGTGGCGAGGGCTGCGCTAGCGCAGCTAGTCAGTCTTTGTGGGAAGGAGCTAGCAGTCAAAGATTTGAACCCCTGTTCTCGCACTTGTTGGCAATTCCTGAGCCCAAAGTCGTTTAATTTAAGTGAACATTGAGTAATAGTGACATGAGTCTGCGATATTTTTTTCTCTGTTAGAAGATAGAGTACAAATATTGTTGAGATTTAAATCATTTGATAGAGATCTTAGAGATCACGAAATGGGATGTATATCTCAGAGAATTTTTTTTTTGTAAACTTTATCCGTACTCCATAGGCATGCCGAGGTCAAAAGCATTGCTTCGATCATATCCTTAATTCTTTCATTCTTCACAGGTCAGATATCCTCCTAAGAATCTTTTCAGAGGCGACGTTGCATGCCCTGAAGGTAAATACGGAACACCCAGGCACGTGTACTGTTTCTCACGATTCACGAACTAAGCAACGGCGACATGTTGAATCTGCATCATGTAAGCTATGGTGACAGACTGACAGTGTTGTTCATGATCTGGATTTGCCACTCTTTGAGACATGGATCCCAAGCATGAAAGCATTACATGATCTGATTTTATCCGGTCATTGTATTTGATCATAATTCTTTGAGAGTCAATATTGGGATTAATTAATGCAATCTTTTTATTGTCTAAAAAGATGAAGCATTACATGTGTAACTGAGTGCTTATGTGATGTCGTGCTATCTTGCATCGTCTCATTATAACTTTTTTAGTTGATTAAAGTTAAACTATCAAAAAATTAATTAAGTTTATTATCAATATAATATTTATCCTATAAACTAGATTACGCATTTTTAACAAATCATAATATTAGATTTTGTCTCATTCCAATTTATTAACTCTAAAAAAACTAGTTTATAGATTATAAAACCAGGATCAAACATCCAATTTTTATTTAGAAACCGGTTTCTAATAAACTAAAACTGATCCAAACAGTCTAATCTAGTTTGCTTTAGCACAATCTTAAAAATAAGAATACTTTTACAGTGGACTGGAATGAATGTCTACTGTCTATTTTTTTCATGTGATGGTTCAAATCAGTCTAATGATATATTTTCATCTCATAACATAATATCATATAGCGGTGTTATAAATATCATATGGATATGATTGGAAATAAAAAACTTGAATTAGATAAAAGTTCAATTGAAAAAGCTCTAATTCTCATGCTTTACGATCGCTTTGTTCTGTTGCCGCCGTCAGAAGGTCACCTACGCCTTGCCCGATTCTACGCCGACAACGGCCTGGCGTATTCAATGAGTTGTCAACACCCATTCTGGCCCTTAAAAATTGGATCGGCTGCAGTTCATTGTTCAGACTCGCTGGCGGCGGCTCCTTCATTACTCGCTAAACAGATGGAACGAAACTCTAACCTAACTAATTAGCCAGAGTGTACGTGAAAAATTATCTTAGTAAGATAACTAGCTAATTACAAAACTACCCATATAAATAAACTATTGGATTAAAAACGTGATACTTTCCACTGATAAGTATCACAGTCTACTGTAAAAATCCTCAAAAATAAACTTATGTGAAACAAATACACTTATATATATGCATGAAAGTAACTAAGCGATATTGCCTCTGTTTTTTTTTCTTTTTACTGTTTGTCCAGGGTCCCTATTATACTTAGAAAGTACTCCCTTTAGATTTAAATTATTAACATAGTGGACTTTTTAATTATATTTGATTATTTGTCTTATTTAACAAATTTAAAAAATTATCAAATATATTGTTATCATTTATTTTATTATTAAAGAAAGTTTTAAGCTACTTCATATTTTTTTTATATTTAAATAATTATTTTAAATAAGATGAATAGTCAAATATAGTTAAAAAAGTCAACTGTGTCAATAATTAAAATCTAGAAGCAGTAGCAAATACCCATACCAAGTAACAAATCCTTAAACGGTAACATACCTACTAATGAACCCTTTGACTTTTCACATCAAGCACAGCGAAGATTTTCGTTATGGGAGCAAAGAGCGAATGAAATTCGTTTGATATTTCCTGCAAATGCAGGACTTTGTTGTTTGACTTCTCCTGGGTACCAATTGTTTGACTTTGTTCGTGTCAATATTATATCAATTTATTGTTGAGAGAATCGGAGTGCGGAGAGTATGCACAATGTCGTACGTCTTCGGTGTAGTTTCCTTGAAGCTCCTTGCTGCTCCACGCCCCCATCCCATAAATACATAGCTTAGCGCTGCATTGTATACTCCCAAAGCTAATGACTGATTAGTGGGCAGAGACGATGAGGGCCGCTTCTGCTGTTACGAGGTCATCTAAGCTTCTGGCCACCGTCCTGCTACTAGCCCTCATCACATTGCCTCATTGCTCAGAGGCTGGAGCCTCACCAGGTCAGTCACTTCTCTGGTCTTCTCAACTGCATCAAACTACGTACTCCCTCCGGTCAGCTTTTGTTGTACAACGAATTTGAACTATGCACAAGCCAAACACATGTGATCATAATGTCAACAAATCAGGAACAGAGGAGCAATGAACAAACTGCCGCACTTTCTCTCTGTGGATATGCAGGGGTTCGGGTGCCAGTGCCACACGGTCAACGGAAGCTTAAGCAGCTCCTTCTCGTCCCTCCGTCGCCAACGGCAGACACTTCGTTTAATACTCGCACTGCCGCCGCCGCCGTGACTCCGATGCCTTCGACATGATGACGAGCACTTGCTCATGCTTGACGACTTCACATGCACGTAAATACTTATCATGTACTGCACTGCGCCACTGCCCTTAACTTTGATGTGGGTGGCAATATAGGTATCTCAGTCGAGAGAGACCAAAGTTCTTCAGAACTAGCGACTGATCTATTAGGATGCTGGAGTAGTACTAGGTTTTTCAGCAACTAGATCATTGGGTTGGGTCAAAGAGCTACCCAACTGCTATGCTTATTAGTTTGAATGTCACTGCACCGTATGTAATTCTCAGTTCAGGAAAAAATGGGCAGGGGCAATAATCCCCTGAATTCATGATCAATCGACGACTATTTCATTTTTTGAGGCAACTCAATCAATGACTTGAAGATGCATGCTTCTGTTTGAGGGCGAGAGGACATACCTGAAAATGTGGCCCGGGCTGTTGTCAAATCTCTCGTTGTTGAAATATAACTGAATTAATTCTTCATCCATTCTCATTATCTTAGTTTTTTTTTATGTGCAACTGATTGATGCATAATAGCTTAATATATTATCAAGGTTAAATGTTTGAGTTTGAATCCTGACAGATGTGATTTATCAAACAAATTGTAGTTGTCTCCTATTTTGCGTTACTTTTACCATCAGAGGGAGCCTACACGTGCGTGGAGTGTTCAGTATAAATAAATTATACACTCTTTCCTATTAGTTTAAACTTTTTGGTATAACTAGTTGGTACACGGTAGCTCAATACTCATGACCTTTGAAAGACAAAAGCTTTAAATCCAAATGTGTGCATTGAGATCTCAAAGTGAAAATGTTGATGGAGTGAAACCTGTCTGCTCAGTCTCTCGAAGGTAATGCTAACAAGGGTACGTACAAAGTACACCTGTGTATTCGTAACATTGAGTGCTCATTTGTGTACCGGCCCAGGCGACTGGTCGTAGGTTGCTTGGTCGCCCGCCCAGGTTCAAGCCACGATATCGAAACAAAAAAAATCCCCTTGAAGGGGATTTTCTCAATCAGCGCTTAAGAGTGATTCTCTTTCTCTTATTACGAAATAATTAGGACACCAAGTTCTAAACAGATTGAGTTTTTTTAATATTATTTGAAAAACGTTATTTCTAAAACCCCTCCTCCCCTCCCACCACCACCACCACCACACACACACACAGAGAAAGAGAGCAGAAAGTTGATCGCAAATTAGTACAATTATTATAAATGAGATAATTTTCTCAGCATGTCGATGCTGAACTTGAGGCAATGACCACGTACGCAATTATGCAAATAAATTGCGTCTTAGACGCAGTTCACAAGGGAGGAGACCAAAGCTACAACTAAATACCTGACCTACCAACAAGTACTCCATTAACCAACTAGACTTCTCTGTTTACCTTGTTCGAATCGCAACTTGTAAAGGTGTGTACCGTTCATTCGAAGGACGATGGCAGCAGCAGGAAATAGATTATCAATGATACGTCAACGACCTTCGCCCAAGTTGACTTGTGTATGCAATAGGTAATAAACGATGAATCAAAATGTTGCCCTTCTATTTTCGTTCAAAAATGTTGCCCTTCTATATTATGCAAATAGTTATGGTTATTAGTTTGTGGTAGGCGTTGAAAACTGAATAAAAAGAATACTCAGACTCTTTAAGGGATATTTATTTGAGTAGAATTGTTCATAAAACGGCTCTTCTTCAATACTCTGCATGATGTTTTCTGATTTCCACATATTTTTATCCTGCATAACCAGTTAGCCGTGGAGGGGCGGAGACAGATCGAATCCGGTCATAAATCACTCTTCTGTACCTCTCCAAAGTCCAAACTCAGAACCAGACACTAGGAATCTCGAAGAATCACAAACGTACAGCTTGCTCGAGCTCCTAGACGCAAACCATGTACGCACTCAGATGTCGAGACCTCGGCAGGAACGACAGCGTCAAAAGAACGACAGAACGAAGCATCTAACTGAGCTGAACTCCTTTATAAATTTATTGCCATTCCTATATAGTAAGTATACGATGACGCAACCTTCCATCTTCCACACATATATACTCACTTTACTCAGCTTGCTGGTTATAGTTAGCTACAGCCTAGAGACTAGAGAGCAGTAGAGTAGTAGTCCGCTCCCATTGATTATCAAGGAGATGTTTGCTCGTAGGTTATCGTTGCCATCTCTGGTTCCGCTCCTCTTAACTCTGCTTCTCCTTTTCTCGTGTCCATCTTCTTCAGAAGCTCGTGGCATCCCACAAGCAGGTACGTTATGCACCTGTGCAGCTTGCATGTACGTTTTCGTTCAAGTATGTAATTGACGCATTTGATTTTAACCATGATTGCGTATACATTGCATCGGTTACAGAATGGGGAGCTGGTGACGATGCGCGCTACTGTCAGCTGCAGTGTGGCGGCAGGAGACTCCTGATTAACCTGCATGAGCCACCGCCGCCTCCATCTCCGGCAGGAGGACCTCCTCTTGGCCATCTCCCAAAACAACCCCGCGCTGCTGCCGGAGATGTGACGGTCATCAGCATCCAGCAGACAGCAGCCGACACGGCTCAACCTGCGCGTGTGCATGAGCAGCTATAGTTTGAAAGAGCATGCTAAGCTTTGCTAGCAAATTAGACCCTGTCTGAATATTTCCTAAGTAGGATGAACCCACCCTGCTTTTTGTTGTTTCTAGCAAATAGTCAACAAAACAAGAGGAGTACAAAACAAAAAAAAAGTTGAAGTTCAAATAAATGTTACATGTCGATTCAAAGATACATATGTTTCATATCTATCCCTACAAAAAAGTTTCCAAGCTAAAAAAAAAGTTTCAACCCAATCAAGCACGAAGGAGTATACATGAAAGTTGAAAACCAACTCAATAAAATAAAGAAAAATTTCAACTCAGATAAGTTAATTTTGTTATTATTTTGTAATTACTGGTCTTAAAGGTATCTTATTAAAAATAGATTTTAATTTTGCGAAAAAAACATTTAAGGGACATCATGCAGCTACTAGAATCCTAACAATGGACGACGGTTTTAAAGCTGTCAGGTATTATGCTAACCATCATATGTAGTAAAAAAGTTCATTTCACTCCCCGAACAATTCACCTTCCGTTTCATACTCGAAAAAAAATATTGGTTCAATTTACTTCCCCGAACAGTCTATGTCGTTGGAGCAATATGCCCCCTATTGAGATTTGTCATATTTGTGTCTTGACATATAAGTTGAATTCGAAGCTCAAAATTTGTATGATGTTAGGTGACACACAATCTATGTTAAAAAAAAGATAACAAATACTTTCATGTTGTTTGTATGTACATATTATTAATTGTTATTAAACCATGAAAGCTATATGAAATAAATATGTTATAATATTTTTAACATTGCTTGCTGTGTCAACAATCATCAGGCAAATTTTGAGAATGAAAATCAACTTTGTATGTAGAGAAATAAAAAAAAGATAAACTTTACTAGGATATATATTGCACCAACTTGAATTGTTCAGGTAATTGATTGAGGCATGATTTTTGTTTAGGGGTTGAAACGGATAAAGTGAGTTAATGTGGAGAATAAAATGGACTTTTCCCATATAATTATGTTTTTTAGGGAGTTGGTGCAACTCAAACAATTTTGAGTTTGACTTATAGTTTTTATATATAAGTTGTACACTCCTATTTGGTACATCCAATTAGTATCGCTTGATCCGTCATGAATTTATATTCATAAGTGTACTTATTTGATGTTATAAATATTGATACTCTACTCCATCAAATTGGTCAATGTGATTTTAAATAATCAACCAACTCTAAAATGGAGTTCTTTTGTTCCTCATATGAATGAGTAAAAGGCTGGGCGTTCGGTTCTATTTGAAGTTTCAGTCCAATCAGTTTGACCTTTTGAAATTTCAGTTTTTAAGAATCAATACCTGAATTGATTTTTTTCTTTTTTGAGTAGGCGGAATTTTCAGTTCCAAAATTTAAGTTTTGTTTTTGGTTATGACTGAACTACCCAGACCTTCACCATATCATGCAAATTTATCAAACCATCACTTATAATCACAAGTAGATTGCAACTATATTGTAGAACGCAACACCAGCCGCAAACTTGTGAAGTCACTTTGAATTGAAATGGTACAAAGCTTATGGATGGGCTATAAGCTTCATCTTTTCGTTTGGATGGGTACCCGACCCTGGAAACCAGAATCAAAACTATAAGATTGGTTAGTTGGGTCCTCTACCCGGCCGATATCGGGAAGCTCGTTGTTTCTTTCAGTTTCAGTCTCAATTTTTTCGGTTCTGATATTCGAATGACTGTTACCTAGCTGATCAATCCATACGTGTGTGTCTCTCCGTAAAAAATTAAATAACCTAGATCGATACATTTTGCAATGGTGATGTTGGGGAAAGATTCTCTCTCAATAAAAGGAAAGGTCTTCATATATGTGGGCCTCCACATAATTGTGGCCCGAAACATTTTTGTTATCAGGAAAACGCAGGCCCAGGTATATGCAGTGCTTTTTCCGTTATCGATAGAGCACATTTACCTCCTGAATGGGTCAACTAACACGGTGTCAAACATTTAACAAACTGAACGTATATCTTGGTCTTCAAAATCAAAAAAGAAGAACAAGAAATCAACCCATATCTCTGCCTGTCGGGCTGTCACGGCGATCGCACTTGCTGCGTGGCGATAGGTCGAATCTAGCATCAATCGCTCCAGGTTCTCTCATCTGCAAGTCCAAAGCCGGCCAAGTCACGCGCATCTCCAGGTAGCACCTCCTCTGCATACGCTTGGCAAAGTCAACCTCGGCCAGAACGAACGCACACACGAATAATCGAAGCTTCGGGTCAGCTGGAAAAAACCTCAAACATGCATTACTAGTTCATTCCTGGACTTCTTAATATAAGTACTGTGCCAATCGTCTTCCAAATAGGTTTCTCAAGCTCTCGCTCTAATCTAAACAATCGTATCCTCTCTACTAGGTACATACAGTAGCTTGGACTTGGATAGAGTAGCTAGATAGTGCAGTACGACGAACTAATTTTACAACATTCTTATCTCCGTTGATTTTACTGGAGATGTTCGGTCCGAGGTCGTCTCCGCCTCTGCTCCAGCTCGCCCTTGTTCTGTTTCTCCTCGCACCATATCTGTGTTCTCTTGAAGCCTATGGCGTCCAGCAAGGTTGCATTAATAGAGAACTTTATACCTAATACCTTGCCAAAAAAAAAATGTACTTTATTCATGCCTTCATTACAGGAGTGGGATCAGCAGCAGCAGGTGGTGGCAACAACAACGCGCGAGACAGTCAGTTGCTGCTTGGAGAGCGGAGATTCCTTGCTGGCTTACGGGACATCCCGGCGCCTCCGACTCCGGTAGGGGGACCGCTTTTTGGTAGTTACTCATCAGCCATCATTTTGGCCCCGCCGCCACCGTCAACGAAGAAGACTCCGAAACCGGCGAGATGACCACCGAGGCACATCGACCTGGAGCTGGCGGCAGACAGCTTTTTTTTTGGATCGGGTCAAAGCGTTTAGTTGTGTTTCGACTCTTTTGGGCCGAGCTGATCCTATCCTGAGCAGTAATTGGGCTGTTGTTATATATCCTTAAACAAAAAGTAGTGATTCGGGATACATCATGGTCCAATGTGGACCAGATTGTGTTGCACATTATCCTCCTTCCAGCAGCTCTCCCTCAAGAAGAAGAAAAAAATGACTACCGGTGAATGAACTGAATCATTCTTCAGTATCTTTTTTAAAAAGCCGAAGACACCAACCTGGGAAAACATGATCTTTTCATCATTTGTTTGTCTCATGATTCGTGCTAGTGGGACGTGACAATTGTAAGATGAGGGGCTCCATATTATTAGTAAGACGAGTGACGGGGGGCATCCCTTTCTGGGAAGGCACAACTAGAGTTTTAACTCTCTTTGTATCATACCTATGAGGCTATGAAAAGAACCTCCGCTCCCCAGTCTATGATTGTAAAACTACAAATAGCGCTAAAACAACTTGTAGTATGGATAAACAAACATGAGGAGCTCTAATATCGCAGGTTAGAAAAGGTGGCAACATATGTATGTACGCAATGGCGTCTCCAATAAAGAAGATGACTTCACACCACCTCTGCCGGTCCATCCAAGGATTAACGATTTTCATCCCAGACAAGAAGACATGTGTAGTCACTATAACAAAAAGGCTCTACAGCAACGCTTCTAAAATGAGACTAGCCGCAGTCAAAAATTCCCTGCTACTACAGTGTTTTAAACATTTTTAGTGGTGGTTTCAAAAGTAATTCATCATTAAAAAACTTTTTAGCGGCAATTTTAGAAGTAATCCGTTGCTAAAAAAATATTTTAGTAGCAGTTGATAATATGGACCGCCGCTACAAATAAATAAAGCATTTGTAGCGACGACCAAGTTTTCAACTCACTATGCATGGCCCATTCGCCTATAGCAACCCACTTACCCATCAATCAACAACTATAAAAAAGAATAACCCTAACCCTTCCTCCCACTCCTTCCCTTAGCGCCGCCGCCTCCTCTCTCACCCACGTCTCTCCCAGCCACCGCCGCCTCCTCTCTCCCCACTCTTGTCCATCATCGCCTCCTCTCTCCCACACCTCTCCTCTCCCCCATTTACCGCCTCCTCCTCCCTCCCTCCCTCCCCCCTAGCACACCAGCACATTGCTGCCTCTTCTCCCGATCATCGTAGCCTTCACCTCCTCCCACCACTCCTCTCGCAACGCTCCGGCTATGCAGGCCTCGAGGCTCAATGCGGGAGGCGGCCCATGAGGCGTGGTAGGCGGCGGCGGATCCGGCCATTCGACAGGCAGATCCGAGAAGTGCGGCGGTCTTACCCCTCGAGGCGTGGCGGCCTCATCCCCGGAGCGCCGCCTCTCCCTCAACCTCCCTTGGCGCAGATCCGGCCTCCTCCTACGGCGGCCCTCATCCTTCGGATCCGGTGCCTCCCCCTCCACCGACGACGGTAGCGCGTGGCTAGGGGAGGCCGGATCCCCCCTCCCCCCTCCCCCCCCCCCCCCCCCACTCTGACGGGCGTGGCGGCGGGCTCCTCTTCTCCCTCTTGATCTGTGCCTCCCCTCCTCCCTCTGGATCCGGGCGTCACAGGCTACGAGCGTGTGGGCAGGCTGGCAGACTCTCCTCTTTTCTTTTTGTTTTTCGGGTTGTAGGGTAGCGGTGGGTGAAGATGTCATATACCGCTATAGATCCTGTGGTAGTGGTCATTTATTTCATCCACTGATCATCCGCTGCTATAAACCATTATTTTTAGCAACAATAACGTGTAGTTGCGGGCCGACTAATCCGTCGCTATAGTGAGTTTTAACCTGCCGCTAAAAACCTATTTTATTGTAGTGAGTGTGACAAGCCACCGCTATGACAACACCTCTAGGAAGGATCCCATGTCCAGAAACACCGACGTTGCTCATCTGATCGTCATATCCGAATTTTCACCTACTCCCTCAAGCCCTCAACAACTATTCATGTCAGGCTTACACTTTCTCGGCCGGCGGTGGTGGTGGAGCCGTGGTGGCAGCTGCTTCGTCTGGCACAGCGGCTTGCGCAACCTTCAGTACCTGTTTGCCGACAAAGGCGGCTCAGCGTCGTCGTCGACCCTGCTGTATCTCCGGCTTGAGATCGGAATTATTGCAACATCTGCATAACAAGAAAAAGAATGGGCACGTCTAACTGGTTGTTCCCATAGTGGTTCTCTTGCAGCACTGGTGGTCGCATCGGCGCTAGCGGCATGGATCATTCTATCGAGGAGGAGAAAACGACTGGCCGAACAAGAAAACCAACAGAAGGGCTCCAGGCTCCTCCCCAGTGTTTTGAATCTCGGGCGATTTCTGCACCTATCGCCGGATATCTCTGCTTGGGAAGGACCGACGCTAGAAAATCTGATTTCTAGTGCTAAGTGAGCTCCGGCGCTATTAGCGGCCATTAGCTCACAATAGCCACGAAATACCTTCTGAATTAGTGCCGCTATCAGGCCAGATTAGGAATGGGCTGTGAAAAAAAAATCGCACAGGCTCAAAGTCAACTCTAGTTAACTAGCGACCGAGGTCTGACGACTGGCGGCCATTAGTTCGAATGACTAACGACGTTTGTTTTGTTGGAGGAACAGAGCTTGTGGCTAGCGGTGAGAAAGATTACCAAAATTTGCCATCATGTCCCAATCACTTATTGTTAGTTTGTTAAGTATCTGAACTATCATGCATGAATGGTGAACTTTGTAGTTATTTTTATGGCCCTCTCTGCTTTGGAGCTACTGTCGTTATTCTTATGTGCTTAATTTATCATAATCTGTCATATGTTTTTTGTAAAACGCTAAATATCCGGCTATAGCTGCTCTTAGCTGTTGGAGAGGCCAGTCGCTAAGAGTCATAACCGGAGATTTAAAACATTGCTCCTCCCTGCATGTTTAAAGCCACACCGACCTCCGGGCCGCCACCAACAACTTCTCGGAGCGTCTCTGGGGCGGGGGCAAACAAATTATCTTGTGAAATTTGGAACTAGCCCGCGCGCCCGTAGTACTGTAGTGGGTTACGTATGTGTATGCTACAGAGGAATGAAAGCTGTTAGCTTCTACGGTCGTGATTACTTTGTTATAATTTCGAAATAAATAAAACTTTTCGGTTGGACTTGGCCATCCTTAGAAAAAAACAAAGGAGTTCTTGCCTGGCTCTTGAAACAGAGGAGAGATCTTCTCCCCTGGACCCCTCCCTGCCCTACTGAGAAAAATAAACGAAGGAACTGGTATAGGGTACAACGACTTTCCTTCTTGTTAAATCACACCTTCATCGCGCAAAGGACAAAAAGGTAACTGTTGCCCAGCTAACGAATCTCCTTCTGATCGATGCGATTGCTGGCTAGATAGTATCTTTGCCTAAAATAAGTTGCAGTTGGTGAACCAACAACAACGAGGAAAGCTCATCGGCAAGCTGAGCGAAAAAAACTACTTCCTCCGTTCTTAAATTGTTGTTCCCGATAATTTTTTTAATTAATTTTGAATATTCATCTTATTTATTTATTTTTTAAAAAATATTATATATATTATCATAGTTTGTTTTATCATCAAAGTAAATTAAAACATAACTTAAAAAATTTTATATTTAAAATAATATTTTAAATAAGATAAATGATCAAAGTTAAATAAAAAAATCAATGATAATAACAATTTAAGAACGGAGGTAGTAACTATTAATTGAAACTATTATTTGTTGCCTGTACTATGACTAAATGCACATGCTGCTATATCCAGAATGTAATGCGTCGTGTATAAAATGAAACTGTGATCGTGGATGTATCGCCATCATGCTCCTGGTTTTGACAACAACTTAATACACATTGCAAAGATTGCTACAATTATTCAGAGTTGAAAAGATAATTGAAGGCCTCCCTGTTGCGTAACATTGACGTAGGCCAGAATCAGACGGCAGAAGCAAACAAGAAATGCTAGTAACACAGGTACTTTTAGATAGCACGCTTCAAGCCTAGCTCGATCGCTTGTTCAATTTGCGGGTTCAATGACTTTAGAAGCTAATGAAGCCCTTCTCCTTGAGGCATTCTATGGTCTCCTTGAGGCTCGCCTCAAATGGAGTCAACTCGACTCCTAACTCCCTTATCTTGTCCCTTGAAACCTGGTATGTTGGAGTAAACGGCTGGTCATCTGCGCACCTGTCCATCAGAACAAGTTGTTAACAAAACCAGAGAAATTGCGCACAAAAAGGAAACAACACTAAAATTATGGCGCAACACCTTCGAAGCACCTATACATAGTGTTTATATTTGAAATGGACATGAATGATTCAGGTCACCAGGTTATCATTTGTGCAAATAACACTTACATATCAGGCACTGGAAGAGAAGGGTACATGTCATGTATGATTTTAACAACATCAGAGAAGTGGACAACTTTATCAACCATGCAATATCTTCCGCTAGCTGATGGGGTCTCAAATGCAAGTACATGTGCGAGAGCAACATCCTTCACATTGGTCCATCCAAAGCTGTAGTTAGGATATACAGGTGAACCTGCAAAACGAGGTACAAGGAAAATCAAACTTGCTTATTTTCCTAAGAAACTAAACAAAAAATATTCGCAAAGGCATACCACTGATAAGGTTTAGAATTATTTGAGCACTGGTGTTCAGAGTGGGCTGGAGTAAAGGACCAATGACCATAGCTGGGTTTATTGTCACCAGGTCAAGTCCATTATCCTTGGAGAACTTCCATGTTGCTTGTTCAGCCAGGGTTTTTGACAAAACATACCAATCCTAATACAACCACACAAACAGTGAGTGGAGCAAAATCAGAGAGAAGGTCTCATCAGAAGATAGAAAATATTGTACTTAGGTTTCAACAGTGATGGATGTTGATATACAATTTGACCTGAGAAGCCAACTAATTCAAAATAAAAAAAATTAACGAGATAATTCCAAATAAAATATATGAGGAAACAGCACGTAAAGAATTGACATTTACAGAGACTAGAGCTGACTACACTAGTGAACCTCAATAGTTAATGTTAGAGTATATTTGATAATTCAGATATTATATCGTAGACTATCACATGGATTTGAGGATGTGTCTTGTCCCCCCAAGTCTTATACTCTCATATCTACCATCCAAGAGGCTCAATGTAATACGACCCATCACATTATATACATCTCTATTCCATCTTACATGGTAACAGAAGGGTTTACGATCCTATGACTAACCCTAACCGTTGCTTCTGTATCGTGCACCCTAGGGGAGATCAATCCTCATGATCTCCACAGGGGGCAGCACCCTATTTAGCAGCCGATCCTATTGATCCTACTGCTTTAGTCGCTTGGCATAGTCAACCTTATGAAGGCTCTCAGTGGTCACCTCTAAAAATTTTGATCCAAGACCCTCGTGGTGTGGTCAGCCATGTGCCATGGGCTTGCCAAATCCATATGCAAGCTTCAGGGCAACCACGTGGAGGGGCTCCCTCGAACGGATGACATCACTTGCTGGGTGACCTTCTACGTCGTCTGTTTGGAGGCTCCGCACCAATGCTCTCAGGTCCAATACCATCTTCTCTGCATGCTCCATGGCCTATATGGTTTCATTTGCATAAGGATTGGGACATAAAACAAGTCCAAGGCTACGGGTACATCATGATCTACATGGAAGTGCAACATTACTGATGCAACATCCGGATCTCGACACTTCAACTACGTGGGGGAGGGGTATGTTAGTCCATCGGCTTCTACCTTTGACTTCTTATCCAGTCTGTTGTTGTTATTGTGTGCTCTTCAAACTACAAGGGCAATGCTTATGGTGAAGCTTTCTTTGTCTGAGTTGCGGTCTATCAAGGTGGTGACACCATTCATGCTTGTTCCTCCTCGTCATGTTGGTTGATGGTCTGAGTACGTCGCCACCGCAGATGCTGCAGTGAGGTTGCAGCTTGTTGATAGGTCCGAGCGTCCCATACCATCGCCCTTGCGTGATCGTCCCATCGTCCAGTGAGTTCTCAGGTGGCAACACTGATATTTTTTTTTGCACCTATCCCCTCATCGATGATTTTCTTGTCAGTTTTCTCTCCATTCATAGCATGCTGACCTCGATACTTTAGCTACGCAGTGGGAGGCATATTTTAGTCCGTCAGCTTGTATCTTCGTCTTCTTACCTAGTCTCGTTGTCTGCGGGGCTCAGGCTTTGACTGTGGGAGGATGTTAGAGTATATTTGGTAGTTTTAATATTATATCATAGACTACCATATGGGAAGTGTCATCTCCCAAAAGCCTTGTATTCTTGTATATACCAGCCAAGAGTCTCAATACCATACATCACATTATTTACATCTCTATTCCCTCTTATATTAACAATCCATAGAAATTTTAAGTAGGAAATTGAAATATCTTTATTTGTCCACCTGATATTAAATGTGTGAGGTAGACGAAGTATATAGTAATTCTTAGCTAGAACAAGTATTTATCCACAAATAATCAGCTCTTTAATTATTAAAATGGACTGCCAATAGTTATTACTCAATAGAAATACTTATAAAAGAAAAGGGCCCTAGGGGAACACTGGCCCGTAGTTTCTTTTAGAGACAAACACCTGTCAAGAAAATCCACAAACCTTGTTCCCATCCTTAGGGAACCACCTCCTGTTGTTCAGGCCTTAACTCATGCTTTGGGCCCACCACAAGTCAGATTAGAGCAGGTAAATGGGAGACAACAAGTGGATTTTTCTAATCCTTACGCATATCAGGATTTGAACTCTACGGAGTTCCACCCACACCTGCGGGCTAACCAACTGTTGCCAGTTTGCTAATTTTTGGAATTCAAGAACATAATAAAAAAATTGCCCATATTTTGAAAACAAAAAGGCAATACCTCTAGTTTTTCACAAAGTTCTGGTATGGAAAATGATGTCTCATCAATCACGACATCAGGAGATAATGGTTTGCCAGTGAATACAACAGCTGCGAGTGATGATGTTAAAACCACCCTTTCCACAGAGGAAGCTTTCTTGCTGGAGTTCAGAACATTGAGAGTTCCTTTAACTGCTGGGTCAATCAGCTCGACCTAAAAAAAAGTTAAATAAGGGAAACTAGGCAGGACAACGCTCTTCAAAAGTAACAGTCTATCAATAGATGAGTCAATTAAATCAAGCCCGATGGAAGAGGAAATATAATTGAATTCTTAAGTTGAATTTGAATTTCTGAATTCATAAAGTATAATGTTTGCATGTGTCTAGGAGAAGATTCTAATTACATATCTCGACAATATTACATCCAAATAAAACATGTTTGTACTCTCCTATAAATTTAGGAATCCTTGTCTTTTGAGTAACTACGTTCTACATACCTGTTTTTATGAGACATATTTGATGTGTTTTTTTGGTTTAGGTCTCTGACAACATTAATTTTAAACAAAATTGTTTTATGCAGCAAAAATAAAATCAAAGACACAGCTTATAATTTCAGTGAGTAATCTATCAACTGACACGGCACCCTGATCCACATAGCTGGCTAATTTTAACGATTATTGAAAATTTTTTATTGGCAAAGCATACCATGGTACCTTAACACTAAGAAGAATAAGAAAGCAAATTATTCAAATTTAAATAGAAAAGCAAGTGAAAACCTGAGGATCTTTTGGGTTATTGTAGAACGGTGAAGCTGTATGGAACACACACTCACAACCCTCGACTATAGCATCAAAGGAGCCTTCTTCTAATAAATCAGCTTTGAACAGCTGCAGTCTGTCAGCAGATCCATCTAGAGCTCGCAAATGTTCTGTCTTCATAGGATCAGCTAAAAACCAGTAAATGGAAGAATTCTTAGCTGACATCCGTTGCAAAATGTAAAAGAGCGCTGGATCAAGATAGATTATTCAAGTAAAACACAACTGCAGAATATAACGAAAGGTAGAAAATGATCTTTTGATCGCTGGATCAAGATGGAGCAGGTGATATTGGTCAACTAGAAACTCTGCAGTTTTCAGAAAGTGGTAAGCACACTACCAACCGAGGCAGCTATGGGGTAAGCTGCCAAGCTAGCGCATGGATGAAGTGGGCATCAATTCAGTTCATGCAAATAAGTAGCAGCAGCTACAGCGGAGAAGGAATGTGATTAGAACTTAGAAGATCCTGGTTGAGGTGTTAACTAAACACACGAGGAGAGCAGAGCATAGAGCTGATACCAATAAGCAAGGGGAGTGGAAGAGGAAGGAGAGCGGGTTCCTACCGGGGTCGCGGAGGGTGCCGCGGACGGTGTAGCCGCGCTCGAGGAGGAGCTTGACGATCCACGACGCGATGAAGCCACCTGCCCCAGTCACGCAGACCACCTTCTCGCCCATCTCTCTCTCTCTCTCTCTCGTAATAAGGAAGCGCGAGCTACAACTAACAATAAGGGCGACCACAATGTGTTGTAAGCAATAAATACTCGGTACAAACACTGTGGAAGCCGGTAGGAAAAAAAATTACTTGATGCCGGTCTCAACGTTACAACCGGGTCATAAGGAATAAAATATTTGAAAGAGTACAGAAGCACAGAGAAGCGTTGTGTTCCTTTGCTGGATGGTAGAAACAGTATGAGAGTTATGCTTTTCTATTTCAATCCGGTCTCATCTTATTACATTCTGATAGCAACAAACATTGTAAAGTTCGGTAATAACTAATACCGAGTTTACGTGGGATCTATCTTACTACCTACTTCAGTACAATATGGTGATAAAGCCGGTAGTAAGCAATACATGCTTGCTGTTATCCTGTTGTAATCATTGTGCAAGCAGACACGTACTCTCTTACATATTTATATGTTATTTTAAGATTTTTAACTTTTCTACAATTACATGTTATTCTCGCTTTTCAATGTATTTTTCTCTCTTACTAATATAATATTCTTTTTTCCTACTACATCTCTATCTCTATCTCTTCTTCTCATTTTTAATGCACTCATCTTTTTACTTATTCTTATTTTCTATATCCAACTTTAAAATAACATCTAAATATGAACGTAGAGAGTAATAATTAAAACCAGATAAGAAAGCTACTGCCGACAACAGTGAATAAAAAAAGTTAGATTCTCTCTCACATCGTGTTTGCTTTGCATGTTGGACTCCCACTAAGCTAGCTGCACCACACAATCCTCAGAGAATCAATTTTTTCAATAAAAATGTGGGTCCTATCGTAATACATTCACACTGTGAGAATGAAAACAGCTATAACCCTCTCACACACAAACAATAGCTTAGAGCTAGATCTAGCAACAAGCTCTTATAAGGAATTGATAAAAAATAGAATCTATATTTAAGTCTCTTATTTTTTTTAGAGACTGACTCTTTATAAAGAGCTAACTGTCTCTCTTTTTTTTCAATAAATAATATAATTCTTATAGTTAGCTTAGAGCCAGTATTTAGAGAATTCTACCGAACTCGGTATGAAACATTGCTGTTACTCATGAATCAAGATGGTTGATGTGATGGCGGGCCAGCAGTGCAAGGAGAGGAGTAGGTGACACAGATCGAGCAAGCGTTCGGTATGAAGCATAGCTTACTATATATTTGAGAGCAACTTGCCCCTGGTTTAGTTTTTTTTTTAATCCACTTGTTCGCCGTTTGTTGCCCTGTCCACCTCGTGGAGCCGCCGAAGCCGCCAATGGTCGAATCAAATGGCGAACAACTTTTAGGAGGTACTCAAAAATTAAGATCACATTGTCATCAACAGAGAACATGTAAGCGAGATGTTGATTTTCATGAACAAATAAAAAGCATGTGCAGCTAGGAGTGGACAAAGAATCGATAAACCGAACTTAAACCATTATAACCAATGTTTTTGTACTATTTGGTCAATCAAAATTATTTTAGTTTTAAAAAATGACTTGTTAGATTAATTGTAATTATTTAGATTGTTTATATTGAGAAATTATATTATCCAAAATAATCGATTTTTCATATTATTATTTTGTTCTTAATCTTATTGATATATACCTAATTATTTAGTAGTTGAGACAAATTAGGATAACAAATCTTGGATTCTTGTTCAAATCATTGCTTGTGTGTGATTTTGAAGTTCTTATTGTTGGAAAGATGTCCAAGAGATATTACGGATTTGATCCGTATGTGAGGGACATACGGATATTGATCCGTGTGGGATTAGTCCAGTAATGGGCCAACTTGTCGAGGTCCATTAGAAGGGTCTATATAAGTGGAGGCGGGGCAAGGGGTACGAAACTACCAGTCTATAACCCTAGCCGCCGCGCTCCTCTCTTTCTCGCCCACAACCCTAACCGTGTTGCCGGTGCTAGCACGCCGCGCACGTGTTCCAACCCCGTACGTGTGGATACCGCTAGGAGGCGCTGCTGTTGCTGCAGTGCCGAACGGCTGACTAGGAGAAGACGTTTGACGTGATCGACTACTTCCTCTATACCGACGCGCGACTACGTTGGACGAGCTGCTCCAACATTCGCTTCCGCTTCGCCTGCGCGTCTAGTGGTAACGATCCATGATCCCCTCCTTACAAGGTTTCCTGGTTGAATCGATAGAAATTATTATATGCTATTGTAGCCTACCCGTTCCTTACAGTGGTATCAAAGCCGAATTATTATATGCTATTGTAGCCTACCCGTTCCCTTACAGTGGTATCAAAGCGACCTTGTGTAGTTGTGATCTGGATCTTGTGCATATAGTTGATATGCTGATGGCATTAGATGAGATCTATTACATGTTCTTGTGTACGGGTTGATTAGATCAATGGTCATAGGGAGGTCACAAGTAATGGGCGGATAGCGAGTACATGTATCATTGATTTATTTGTGTTCCTTCTCCGTGCACGCGCGACTTTGTCCCTAACGGCTAGAATCACCATCGGGACTAATTGCGTGCGCCAGTAGAGGAGCAATAGTATCATGATCATGTACCGCAGTCTACTCATGAAAAATCTAATGGGAAACTGAGGCATTGTGAATGACTCGAAATCGGGCAAATATGATTTTCCCGATAGGATTCCATTCCGATTTCATAGATACAATCTATGAAATCCTGTGAGGTTTCAGGGCGCTGCCCTGAGACCCGCGGGGGGCGGCTCCCCCCTTGATTCTTACACCCCTTTTTGGCAACACATTAGCATTCGCTTCTCGTCTAACTCGTTTTTGTAGAGAATGTTATGAATGCTATGACCCAAAAGATGCATGTGATGTATGTATGTGATTTGCATGGCCTGCGTGCCATCATTGTTACAGCTGGGTTGAGGCTGTCATATTATTGTATAACGGCCTGCGTGTCGACCTATGATGCTTGATATTCTCATGTAATTTATTACTAGCTATTAGTTGTAGTAGCTAAGTGTTAGTTCATGGAGGCCTCAAGCATAATGGTTGAAGGGACGGGAGACATGGTGATGACAATGGAGATGGAGATCACCAATTGAAAGGGGCCATGCTATTTCACAGTTAATATAATTACTTGTGATGATGTTCCTGTCATCCTATTCTTTCATGTGTTATTTATATTAGATATGATTAACATGCTAGAATAGATTCCCTCAAGAAAAATTAAATTATATGCCCTTCCAATAGCTGCACCTATTAAAATTATGATCGTTGTATGGTAGGTCTGCCAAAGTAGAGTACCTCAACTATCTTAATTATTAGGGTAAATGTCGGACATTTATATGCATAGTATTGGTTTAATTAACAAATCTATCAAAACGGTTTTGGGCTTTGGGGCATGGTGTTGGCGCCGGGGCATGTGATACCACCCAACAAACAAGAGTCACATAGGGATATGATTAGCAAAGTGTTGCTTACCTATGTCACTAGATTTCTAGCGGTGATGCCAAAGCTCACTAGGATCTAAATTGAATATGGATCTTGAACCACTATATGTCATTTTGAGGGAAAACGGTTCCAAGCATATAGCGGAATAATGAACTTTTGTTAAAATGTTTAATAAAAGTTTTACATTTACATAGTGCTTATATTTACATATTTTCTATTGTAGATCATGGCACCAACCGCTAGTAACACTTTCAATTTACGCTCGATTCTTGAAAAAGAAAAGCTTAGTGGAACAAACTTTATTGATTGGTATCACAACTTGAGAATTGTTCTCAAGCAAGAGAAAAAAAAGAATATGTTCTAGAGCTTCCCTATCCTGATGATCTGCCAGAAAATGCTACTGCCGCTCAGAAAAGGGAGTATGAGAAGCATACCAATGATGCAATTGATGTTAGCTGTCTCATGCTTGCCACTATGTCCTCTGAGCTTTAGAAGCAATATGAGAACGTGGATGCCCACAATATGATTGAGGGACTCCGTGGCATGTTTGAGAACCAAGCAAGGTCTAAGAGGTATAACATCTCAAAGTCCTTCCTGTTTGCGTGCAGGCTAGCTGAAAATGGTTCTGTCAGTCCTCATGTGATCAAGATGATTGGTTACATTGAGAATCTGGAGAAACATGGTGCTGCTCTACACCCTGATTTGGCCACAGATGTGATTCTCCAGTCGTTTCCCGCGAGCTATGAGCGTTTTATTTTGAACTTTCAAATGAATAGCATGGAGAAGACATTGGCTGAGTTGCATGGGATGATTAAGACAGCTGAGGCAAGCATCAAGAAATCTGGTCCAAGTCAAGTCAACTTGGTTCAAAAGGATAGCAGGAAGCGAAAGCGCAAGACTAAGGCTAAGGCTACAGATGAGATCTCTAGCGCTAAGACTAAGCCTGCAGCAGCTCCTAATCCTAAACCGGCGACTGGTGAACCTTGTTTTCACTGCAAGAAAACCGGTCATTGGAAGAGGAATTAGAAGCTTTATCTGGAAGAGCTGAAGAAGAAGCGTGCAGACACTTCTAATTCAGGTATCAATGTTATTGAAATTAATAATGTTGCTACACGTCCTTATGATTCATGGGTATTTGATACCGGATCGATGATTCATACTTGCAAATCGTTACAGGGGCTTAAAGAAGCAAGGAAATATGCAAAGGGCGAGGTGGATGCTCGCGTCGGTAATGGTGCAAAGGTTGCTGCAATGGCCGTCGGAACTTATCCACTTTCATTACCGTCAGGATTAGTTTTGGAATTAAATAATTGCTATTATATTCTCGCCATAGGCAAAAAACATTATTGCTTCAAAATGTTTGGAGGAAGATGATGGTTATGAGGTCATAATAAGGAACAAGTGTTGTTCTATTTATTTGAATGATGTTCTCTATGGTAATTGCCCATTGGTGAATGGATTATATTACTTAGATCTTGAGAATAAGCCCATTTATAACATTGATGTAAAAAGGCTCAAGTCTAATGATTTGAATCCCACATATACTTGGCATTGTCATTTAGGTCATATAAATGAGAAGCGCATAAAGAAACTCCATACAGATGGTCTTCTAAGTTCTTTTGATTTTGAATCAATTGACACATGTGAGTCTTGTTTACTTGGCAAAATGACTAAGTCGTCTTTCATAGGAAATAATGAGAGGGCGAGTGAACTATTAGGACTTGTACATACGGATGTATGTGGACTAATGAGTTGCACGGCCAGAGGTTGTTTTCAGTACTTCAAAACTTTTACCAACGACTTTAGTAGATATGGTTACATCTACTTAATGAGGCATAAGTCTGAATTATTTGAAAAGTTCAAAAAATTTCAAAATCAAGTACAAAATCAATTAGGCAAGACTATTAAACTTCTACCATCTGATCGTGGTGGTGAATATCTGAGCCATGAATTTGGTGAACATCTAAAGCAATATGGAATTGTTCCATAATGGACTCCGCCAGGAACGCCCCAATGGAATGGAGTATCCGAACGGAGGAACCGAACCTTGTTAGACATGGTTAGGTCTATGATGAGCCAAAGTGATCTTCCATTGTCCTTCTGGGGATACGCTCTAGAAACTGCCGCTTTCACACTTAATAGGGTTCCATCTAAATCCGTGAAAATGACACCATATGAGATATGGACTGGGAAGCGTCCCGGGTTGTCTTTTCTTAAGATTTGGGGATGTGAGGCTTATGTAAAACGTATGACGTCTGATAAGCTTTCTTCCAAGTTTGATAAATGCTTCTTTGTAGGATACCCTAGGGAAACCAAAGGTTATTATTTCTACAACCGGAAAGAGGGCAAAGTGTTTGTCGCTTGTAATGGTGTTTTTCTAGAGAAAGAGTTTCTCTCTAAAAGGGTAAGTGGGAGAACGGTGCAACTTGAAGAAATTCAAGACGCTCCAGAAAATGTTTCTTCTTCCACTATACCACAATTGGATGAACAAGTTATTGTTGAACCAATTGTTGAAACACTAGCCCCACGTAGGTCAGAAAGGGCACGTCGCGCTCCTGAAAAGTTCACGCTCCTAACCACGGGGCAGCGCGACATATTATTGTTAGACAATGATGAGCCTAAGACTTACAGTGAAGCAATGATGGGACCGGACTCTGAGAAATGTCTTAGAGCCATGAGATCCGAATTAGAATCCATGAGAGAAAATCAAGTTTGGAACTTGATAGATCCGCCTGATGGTGTAAAAACCATTGAGTGTAAATGGGTTTTTAAGAAAAAGATAGACATGGATGGAAATATTCACATCTATAAGACACAATTGGTGGCGAAAGGTTTTAAGCAAATTCAAGGGGTTGATTATGATGAGACCTTCTCGCCTGTCGCTATGCTAAAGTCTGTACGGATCCTTCTAGCAATTACCGCATTTTATGATTATGAGATATGGCAAATGGATGTCAAAACGGCTTTCCTTAATGGAAACCTAAGTGAGGATGTGTACATGACACAGCCTGAAGGTTTTGTCGATCCACAAAATGCTAGGAAGATATGCAAGCTTCAAAAGATCATTTATGGACTAAAGCAAGCATCTCGGAGTTGGAATCTTCACTTTGATGAGGTAGTCAAAGGGTTTGGCTTCATTAAAAACGAAGAAGAGCCTTGTGTTTACAAAAAGGCTAGTGGGAACGCGCTTGTCTTTCTGGTCCTTTATGTGAATGACATATTGTTGATCGACAATAATATTCCATTGCTTGAAGCTGTAAAGACTTCTTTGAGAAAGAGTTTCTCTATGAAGGACTTAGGAGAGGCAGCTTACATTTTGGGCATTAAGATCTATAGAGATAGATCGAAAAGGCTAATTGGATTATGCCAAGACACGTACATCGACAAGGTATTGAAACGGTTCAATATGCAAGATTCCAAGAAAGGTTTCTTGCCCATGTCACATGGCATTACTCTTAGCAAGACTCAGTGTCCTTTGACACCTGATGAGATAGAGAAGATGAGAGCGATCCCATATGCTTCGGCTATCGGATCCATCATGTATGCCATGATCTGTACGCGCTCAGATGTAGCTTTCGCTCTAAGCGCTGCAAGCAGGTTCCAATCAAACCCAGGAGAAGCTCACTGGGTGGCTAGTAAGAATATCCTGAAGTACCTGAGAAGAACTATGGGTATGTTCCTAGCCTATGGAGGTGAGGAAGAGCTCGTTGTAAATGGTTACACTAATGCTAGCTTCCAAACCGACAAAGACGATTCGAGATTGTAATCTGGATATGTGTTTTGCCTCAATGGAGGCGCGGTGAGCTGGAAGAGTTCCAAGCAAGATACGGTTGCTGATTCAACAATGGAGGTCGAGTACCTTGCCGCTTCAGAACCTGCAAAGGAAGCTGTTTGGATCAGAAAATTTGTTTCTGAGTTGGGTGTGGTTCCTAGTCCGTCCAGTCCAATGGATCTCTATTATGATAATAGTGGTGCCATTGTGCAAGCCAAGGAGCCTAGAGCGCATCAAAAGAACAAACACGTACTACGGTGTTATCACCTCATCCGGGACATTGTCGCTCGAGGTGATGTAAAGATATGCAAGGTGCACACGGATTCAAACATCACTGATCTGTTGACAAAGCCTCTCTCTCAGCCCAAGCATGAGGCACATATGAGATCCATAGGTATTAGATATCTGCATGATTAATGTATGAGAGATTGTGTAATGTTTATGTGTAATTGAATAAACTGTTATTCTGTTCCATGGATAATAATTATTGCATTGATTGACAAGTACGTGACTTGTTTGTGAAACTCGTTGTTTTTCATAATATTTTCCTAAATGATCCCTAGTTCCTTATCATTATGTGGAACAATAATGATTCATGGACTAACACATGTATTGGTTGATGATCAAGTTTCACAGATCATTGATATGGAGATATCAAATCAATAATGTGGACACATGTTGGAGAACATGGTGTTGGATTGACCCACTAAAAGACTCTGCTATGATGTTATTTTTGTGACATCAGTCGTTGTCTTGAATGATGTACCTTCGGGATCCTTAGACCTGAGATCGTCATTGATCTCCAGAATGCGTAGTAGCACACTTAGGGGTTACCAAACGCTACTCTGTAACTGGGTAGTCATAAAGGTAGCTTTCGGGTATGTTATGAAACATGTCATGGGGTGTGAGCGGTCAAGATGGAATTTGCCCCTCCTAATAACAGGAGAGGTATCTCTGGGCCCCTCGAGTTAGATGGATTTGGAAGTGCATGGCCATGCCAATGTGATTAAAAGTTAATCACGATAACTAAGAGTTAGTCATGATAAATCCACTAGACGTTCGAGTGAATGGTCGAGCTATTACAGGGATGGCACGTATCTCGCCTTGAGCTTGACTGGTATCGTGAGGCAAAGGGATCGCTGAATGCGTATGTCAAAGGTTCAGCCGATATGATCTTTATGTGTACACGAGAATCAGTATGTGCTGCTAGGTGCTGCTATTGATTTATGATTTGAAAAAGCATTTTTACATCATTGTCGTGTACATGTGAACCTAACGGGTCACACACTTAACGGGTTGGAACATCGCTTGCCTATGTGATTGTCTCTAGTGCAAGTGGGAGATTGTTGGAAAGATGCCCAAGAGACATTACGGATTTGATCCGTATGTGAGGGATATACGGATATTGATCCGTGTAGGATTAGTCCACTAATGGGCCAACTTGTCGAGGTCCATTAGAAGGGTCTATATAAGTGGAGGCGGGGCAAGGGGTACGAACTACCAGTCTATAACCCTAGCCACCGCGCTCCTCTCTTTCTCGCCCACAACCCTAACCGTGTTGCCGGTGCTAGCACGTTGCGCACGGTGTTCCAACCCCGTACGTGTGGATACCGCTAGGAGGCGCTGCTGTTGCTGCGGTGCCGAACGGCTGGACTAGGAGGAGACGTTTGACGTGATCGACTACTTCCTCTACACCGACGCGCAACTACGTTGGATGAGCTGCTCCAACATTCGCTTCCGCTCCGCCTGCGCGTCTAGTGGTAACGATCCATGATCCCCTCCTTACAAGGTTTCCTGGTTGAACGGTAGAAATTATTATATGCTATCATAGCCTACCCGTTCCCTTACACTCATGATATATTAGTAGAGAATTTGTCTGTAGGACACTCTTCAATGTTGGTTTTGTCTCCTGGACACTGGATCACTTCTTTTAGTCTCGTATACACTAAAAAAATGCACCTTTTGTCTGCAGGACATTATAGCGGAAAATGTGACTAGTTTCAACTTTTTTATCTTAATGTACAAAATATATTGCAAATTGAAATTTGGCACAATGTTACATTGTTGCATTTTATTTTCATGTGATTTTTTCTTGATTTTTTACCAATTGTTTGCATAGTTAATTTTAAAAATAAATATTTTATTCATGAAAAAATTATGTAAACAATCAACAATAAATATGAAAAAAAGTGCATGTATAGGGAATTTAGTAATGTAACATTGTGCCAAATTTCAAGTTCCAGTGTATTTTGTATATTAAGATAAAAAATTTAAAAGTAGTCACTTTTTCTACTATAGTATTCTATAGACAAAAGGTGTATTTTTTCAGTGTGTACGAGACAAAAAAAGAGATCTAGTGTACAGGAGACAAAACCAATATTGAAGAATGTCCTAGAGACAAATTTTCTTTAGTAGTATGATCTTTATATTGATTTTAATCTTTATACCATAGAAAATTTTAAAAAGAGTATAGTTCTTAAAATATAGGTTAAAACCAAAATTAGAAAAAACCAAACTGAAATATTTCAGTTATTTAATTTAGGTTTTCAGTTTTGAAAACTTATTTAGGTTTCTAGTTTTCTAAAACCAAAATATTTTAAAACCGAAAAACCCAAACCGTAACTGATTGACCAGCTCTTCGTGCGGCAAATGGAAAAACGAAAGATGCTGTCACTGTCCAATTTTATCCAACAATATGAAAATCGTACCCCCAAGCTGGAAAAATGTACTGCCCAGCTGGAACACTGACATACAAAAGCACGGAAATAGGTAGCAGGATCGAACAAGCTGATACTTCGTTTGGAGCGTGGACACAAACATCAGCTCTCGGTCCCTACACACTAGTTGTTTCCAAATGTCCTAAGTAGAACTACGCATGAAATATACACTTTGGGCTCTTTTGGCAGGGCTTCTCTACAAAATGGATTTTCTATAAAATAAATTCTCCATAAAATAGATTCTTCACAAAAACAAATTCTGTACAAGAAGCATTTTTTGATGTGTTCGACAAAATAGATTCTCATCGCTTTTGAAATAGGATAAGAGGAAACAAATGTCCATAATGCCCATGCTGGATTTGAATGAAAAATATGAACATTTATCTGGAGGTAGCTCAATATACGGAAAAAAATGCAATTTAGATAAATTACACCATATCTAAATAAAGACAAACATCTCATATTATATATGTATAAACATAAATAATCACGATGATCTAGAAAGAAAAAAATGCCCTAAGAATGTCATCTCTGGATTTATTCATGCTCCGATCATTTGCTCATCGAGTTGAAGTATTTGAAGCATTTGCAGGAGGAAGATGTGTTGCATACCTCTCAGTTATGGTGGACACATAATAATCAACATTTAGATCACACTTGCAGAAGTGTTTATCTTGTGCATGGTTTTCACGAATGTAGTTGTGTAAGCACATAGTAGCTGCAATGGTTATCATTTGCTTGTCCATTGAAAAGTTAGGCATCTTTATAAGAGTTCTTCACTTCATCTTCCACAAGGCAAATGTGCATTCAACAACAGTTTGAATAGGTGAATGCAAATGATTCAAATGTTCTTGCTCACCTCTCAGAAGCACAGTCCTCCTCCAATCCGGAGCATGGTATCTTTCACCCTTGTATGATGCTAAGTAACCCAAATGATTGGTGCACTAATGTGTGTTTTGCAGGAAGATTATTCTATAATGTACTAGTGTCTTGATGAGGTATGTTTTGCATGAGTTACTCTTATACTACATCACCATGTTGTGGTTGACATGCGATTTCTCTCTTATATCCTGTGCATGTCACAACACATCACCGACCATCATTAGGCAATCTTTCCTTTCATATCTATATGAGCTCTTGATTAATTGATCTTGAGGTAAGACTTGTGTCTTATTCCTTTGCTTTTTTCCTTTCCTCTCGATTTTGGTTCGAATGATTGGTTGAGTTAAGTAGTATTGTCATCAATCACGAAAAAGGGGGTGATTGTAAGCTTCATGACCATTTGTGTTTGGAATCCCCAAGGTATGAATATTTTGGTGATTGAGTAACAACATGAAATGGCTACTAACATGTACATCTAGTGTTGTGGATGTAGAACAAACTATTAACTCAAACAAAGAACATGGTGAATGTTCCCTTGGTAATCAATGGAGAACTCAGTGGAGTGCCATGAGGATCTTGATGGAGAGTCATGGTGATGGAGATGGATCAAGACTAAGGATAGCTAGGTCCAAGTGTATGTCATCACTTGGCTAGTGTGTAGGCTTGAGTCCATAGGAAATACCGGACTATCAAGAGGGCACAAGTCATTCTCTTAGGCTTCTCTAGGGTTAGAGTGTTGAGATGCTGAAGTAAAGCTCTAGGACGCTTAGAGTGGCATTGGAGAAGGAATGACCAAGGTTTGGAAGCTTGGATACGAGTCAAGAGGACAGAAAATTTCAGCTTTAGGACAAGTCACCGTAAGGTATGGCAAGGTCGTTGTAGGGTCCATTGAGAAATGCTCCTATACACGTAGGTATGTGGGTATCACCATATGGTGCAGAGGTTAAGTCATCATAAGGTACGGTGAATGCCAAGAAGTTGTATAGAAGGGCAGAGTCTTTGGACTGGATATCACCATAAGATACGGTGAGGTCGCCATAAGATACGACGAGTCAAGGAGGTTGGAGGCCATTTTCAGGTATGCTCTAGAGACCTTACGACGAGGTCGCCATAAGGTGTGGTAACATAATGAGGAGAAGGGAGTGGCCAACACTCAGAGTTGTTGTTGACGTTATGGCGAGGTCATCGTAAGGTATGGTGACCTAAGGAAGTTGAGTGGCCGAATTTGGTACTCGCTAAAGACCTTATAAGATACGGTGACCTAGAGGATTTGTGTGTAGAGAGGCACAGGAGATCAAAGGTCTCCATATGGTTGAGCGGAGGTCAACATACTGTATGATGACTATACTCAGAGGTTGTCATACTGTACGGTGGTACATTATGGTGGTTGGCTCTCAGATTCATCAGCTTTTTGGCAACGACTAGTGGAGTAGTTAGAGAATATATATAGCTGTTGTTGGGGTCTTTCTAACCTCTCTTGGCCATTTGGATAGATGGGCAAACTTGGGGAAAGCCAAGAGGAGAAGAGGATACACTAGAGCAAAGCTAGGAGGTATCTTTGAGTGTCTTGGAGTGTAACACAAGAGCTTCCTATGTCTCTAGCCTAGGAGAGGTTGTAGACAGGATTAGTGTTGTTATTCTTGGTTTATGGCAAGGCCTAGATGTTGGTTTTTTTAACGATCACAGATAAATTTGCAAGTGCACAGAAATACTGTTGTAGCATTTCCCCAAAGAGTATCCCAAGGGTTATCGAATCCAAGGAACAGTATAGGTAAATCCTAAGTTCTAGTCAGCCCAAGGACACAAGAGATAAATGTTGGTGTAGGATAGAGAGGTTTATCTATGGGTAAGATCCTAAATAAATAAGGTTGAGGCTCTAATTACTGCTTCGTGTATGGATTCATGCCCGGCATACACAAGGCAACTCCATCTTGGACACATGTCGCAACCAAACGTAGAGGAGTATAATGGATAGATAGGGCTGCCACCACCTACTAACTACCTCTATAGACTATGGATTACGAGGTGATAAAAATGATCCCTAACCTAAGCACCACGCCTAAGTTATTAATCACTATTTAGTCCAACTAGTATAAAACTAAACAACCTATGCAAGATAAGACTTTGAACCCACAAGTAAATGAGCACACAGCTTACTTCAATAAGATAACTCAAGAACATAAATGAACACGAAGACTTACTTGATTAGGCAAGGCTCCGTAGAGGTACAAGGTTGGAGTAGAGGGCCCACAAACAATTCTCCACTCCTAGTGCTAGCACCTTTGAAGTGTGGATCTTCTTTCTCATCTCTTTGGTGTGTGTGTTGAGTGGAGCTCTTCTCTCCTTATATAGGACTTGAGAGGCGGTTCTGAGGCAGTTCCAGAGGTGGTTATGCGAAACCTATGGCACCACCGACTTAGCAAAGGCGCGGTGTCTACCAATATGTGGAAGCACGCCTAAAACGGGCTATGGGCTTGGTCGACCAACCTGAGATTGGCCCCCTCGGGGTGTGCTTCCTCCAGGTGGCTTACAGATGGATCCTATCCCTATATATTCTGTGGTTCTACCCGAGAAGTTTGAGGAATCCTGTGTTTCCACGTATGCAATCCTTGTGCTGACTTCTAATTGGCTGGTTGGATATTTTCTTGGATTGATGACATGGAAATTCCCTTGATTCATGGATAAATCATCTGCACTCAAATATTCACCAACACTTGTGGCACTTATTAGTAATAAACTCCTACCACTAGGTTGTTTATTTAATTAATCTCTTTTATACGGGCAAGTGACGGTCAAATTTCGTACTTAAGGACCGTAAAAAAGACCCCCACACTTAGCCTTTTACTCATCCCGAGTGAAAGCATAAGGACTAAGGCAGAACATGGACTTTTGATTGAATAGATATAACATACTAATATTTCCACATCATACCTGTATTTATGTTGACGAAGTGGCTAGCATGCATACCTTGGATAGTTGAGAGTTGGAACAGTCATGATTACAGGAGATTCCAGGTTATGTTTTGCTGCTCGCCCTTGGTTTTTTCAAAATATTTTTGGAATATGAAAACTGAGTCTTACTCCTCATATGATTTCTCTCGTCTTCATTATAGGAGATTCCTACTTATGTTTTGTTGCTCACCCTTGTTTATTTTCAAAATAGTTTTAGAATATGAAAATTGAGTCTTACTCTTCATATTATTTCTCTCGATCACTCAAGTGGTTGTATTCTCCTCACCAAGGTGTTGTAACTTGCCTCTTTTTCCTACATCAACAAATAGGCTTTTTGTGTAGCGCAGTGTAGGAAAAAAATGAGGCATACTTGAGTTTCATATATCACTAAGTCAAAAACTGAATCCAAGGACAGAAAGCAAATCATGAGGTATAACCAAGCATTGCACATTGATGGAATACATCAATGGAGACTCTCTTATGCTTTTCCTTTATTTAGAAGGCATATGGCTATCATTTGTGTCAAGCTCTTAATGGAGCCTAAAGTTTTTTTTGTCATACTCTTCATGTAGCATAAATCTTTTCTCCTTCTCTCTTTTTTTGTCACACTTTTCATGGAGCATGAATCCTTTTTTTTTATGATAGCCATATTCCTTCTTTGGTAGAGAGCAATCATAAAGATAGAGTCTTTTATTTGTTTGATGATGGTATGAGATGTGCACATGACTCATGACATAAAACATACTGAGCAACTTCCTAGGATCACAACAATTTGACAAAGTTCAATGAAATCATCAAGTAGCATATGCAATAGGTTTCTTCATTTGGAACATCATATGGCTTTGGTAGGTAATTTGTAACCACATGAGGAGTAGACTTTATAGATTTTATATTTTCAAAAATTTCCAAGGGTGATTAGCAACATGAAGCAATGAATTTCTGAAGTCTACCATATCTCAAGAATCAACTATCTTGGATGCATGGGTTCCTAATGAATATTCAACACAAGCAACAGACATGACATAGAGATAGAAGCTTGTAAATCTTATCAATCTAAGTCATGTTTTTTTTGGGGATTTTCACAGCCTATTCAAGTTGATTTAAAGATTATATGGTTGTTTGGTATGAATCAACTCAAAATAGGAGAGGATAAGAATGGAAGATGAGCAAACCAGACCATGGTACGAAGATGGGTTAGAGGTGGGCCAGCGCCTGGTCGGTCGACCAGAGGCTCTGGTCGCCCTACCTGACATTGAGCCCGTCATGGCTCAGGTTTTTCCAGGTGGTCGATGCGATATCATAGGTGTTGTCGTGTTTCATCGTGTTTGCTCGTATGTAAGTCATGAGTCCTACCCCACACTTGTTTTGGTGCTTGCCGTTTTATGGAACAAAACAAGAAGAAGGGTGAAAAAGAAAAAAATGACTATAGCTTTATGGGCCTGATAGAGTCACAAACTTATTTTGGTTTTTTTTTTTGTCAAGGCATAGGTGCTAGCATCATCTCTAATCCAAGATTGAATCGGGTAATGGCAGAACTTACTTCCAGGCACTTACTGACTCCCCCATACTTGGATTTTTTGTATCTGACATGAAAAATCAAGTGTGTGGTGTTGTAGCTTTCTCGTAGCGGGTTCCATCACCAACAAGCATCAAGGTTTTGGATTTTGATGTAGCTCCCTTGTTCTGAGGATTTGTATGACCATCGTTCATTTTAAGCTTAACCTGAAAGGATCAATGACCAAAAATATCCGAAGGCAACATATCCCAAAACATGCGCTTGCTTAATAAGGGAAACTTATTGATAATCTAGGGTATCTTCCGGCAGTGCTTTGTTTATGGTCAGAAGCTTGACCATGGGGACTGCAAGTTGTAGCTATTATTGGCGATGCAATTCCCAATTCAGCACCAATTTGTTGATGTGTCATTGAGGTCACAGCTGCATGGTTAGTGCCTAAGTACAACTATGCATTTTTCAATATTTATGATAAACAAATGCATCTACAACCATCCTGCTAAAGGTTTTGCAAACAAGGGTCTTTTGGTGGTTGCAAACAAGTTGCATATGAGCATACACCTCGAGGGATCTCAAGATAGAAGCTCTCATGCTCATTCATTGAATCTTCTTCAAATAACTCCAGTGTAGATGTCCCATGAAATTCCTTGGTCCAAAGGATGATTAAGTCTAGTGATTTTTTTATATGAGCATGTATCTTGAGGTTTATGGAAGAATCTTTCTTGCTCATTAATCAAATATTTTTCTCTAGTCTCTAGAATTAATGACTTGAGGAAGTCTTTGGCCCAACGATTCTCCTTCTCAAGATTTTTTCAAAAGGCTTAATGATTGATCGAGGATCACCATCAAGAATGGAGTAAGGAGGGCTAGAGGAAAGAGGCTTAGGAGATGATAGTTTAGTTTCAAAAAGGATGTGAATTCTTTCTCAAACCATGATCTCCTTGTTTAGAATGCTCCATGTCCTTAAGATGAGAGAGTTTTAGTGATGGAAGTGGAGACACAATCATCACTATCTCAAGTGAGCAAAGCTCGAGATTCGAACTCACTGTCGGATTTCTTATTCAAGCGGTAGTCATGGCGAAAGCAAACTTCCTAAGATCTTTATTAAGGCTCCCATGAGATCTACCTATTTGGTAAAGCTTTTCTAGTGGGTAGCCTAGGAAAAGCTCAAAGTCAACAGTAGCAAGTATGGGAGGTCTATGCAAACTTCAACTTTGTCTATCTCAATTGGTATGGCCCTTGCAATCCTCGACATTTGGATAAGACTCCTAAGATGTCCTTGAAGTATCTGTTGGACTGCTCAAGAGGTATGTCATCCAAGAGTTGGTACAATATGTATTTAGGAATGACAATGGCCCCTAAGGTGGGATCATGAAGGGCTTCTATGGCATGTCCCTTTGTATAACAAGATATGGTTGTGGAAGGATAAGTAATTTGAATCTCTTTGGAATTGGGACTTGCTTCCATCAACCTCTCCTTGGTCATTGGCTTCTTTGGAATTTCTTCTTGGATAGGATCAGGAGGCCAAGGAGGTATCATATATTTCTTTTCCCCAAGTTTAACATCACGATATCCTAGTCTTGGTGCATCTATGATAAAGATATCCATGGGATGCCTGATCAAGTGTGGTAACCCTACCGGCGGTAATCCGTGATTACCGTACCAATCCCCAGATCAGTAGTTGGTACACATGTACAAATGATACAAAGTTCATTCCACAACATTATTTAGCCCACGTAGGGACGATATACACATACAAGTTCTAAATTACAAGCAAAAGGTATTGATCAAGCCAATCTGAACTAAAGAAAACATGAACAAAGCTTCGACAATTCCACAGGCAAACTCGAGCATACGACGTGATCTACTCATTGTCTTCAACAAATTTTCCATCATCTGCTGATTAAAACAAAATGAGGCAAGGATGAGTATATAAGGTACTCCGCAAACCCTACTTCTAGCAAGGGATATATTAATGCATTTGGGAGAGTGGTCAAGGAATAAGGTAAGGGTCAGAGTTTTGTGGAAAGGCACGGATGTAGAGGCTCACTATAGAACCAAAGGGGTTTTCGTGTGAGGAAAATAGTATTAAGACTTTTAGTGGGTTGGACCTGACAATCGATCCCAATAGTTCCCATATTTTAGTTGAGCCTTCCAACACACAGTCATAATGACTCTGGCACACCTTGCTAACACCTTTCACCAAAACATGGGTGTCTACTACACCCACTCACATATCAAGGATTTGCTAATCTCAAGAGCCCAATGATTTAGTGTGTCATGACCAGTGACAATGGACATCCGAATGATTTATTAATAACTCTATAGAGCTTAGCACGTTGTACCCACAAGATATGCACTCTTGCGTGCGAAGACACATAATGCTCCCACTTCACCCAGGCACGTCACAAGCCCACCACGGATCTCAGGGGTTCCACAACTATGACACACAATCATTTCACCGCAATTATGACACATAGTCATATCGCCATTCACCATATATTCTTGCCAAGTATTGGGCTTATCACCACTTGCACCAAAACCAACCCCTGAGTTTGTTCCTACTTCACCAGGCGACACCTCCTTGTTGCGTAACCCGGGTTCCACGTTAGTCCTTCCCATATAGGTTCTTTGGTCGTACTGTAAATATCAAGTCCTTCTTTGCAGCTCGTGTGTCGGGCTCGAGCGTTGATCCCAAGTCATCTAGTGCTTCCTTGGATTCCATGTAGTCTAACGCATGCAACTATGTCTTATAAATAAACTATCATGAAAGAAATAATTGAAAGGAATACACAATATTCAAATAAACTTCAAATAGATCGAGCAACACAAACTCACTATGAAGTAGTGTAGGTTTTGGGCTAGGGACGGCTTACGATGTCTTGGGTCAGTAATATGGGTAGTACATACCACTGGGTACTACTCACTGAGACGAACCCGTGAGCGTAAGAATCGCTCAGAATAGAGTTATGGTTTAAAAGTTATGGCTTTTCAAAGATTTTAGGGGTTTTTTGGTAATTTTAGAAAGTTATAGGGACGTTTCTTGGGTGAAGGGTTCAGATTAAGAAGAACAAAGGGATATTAGAAGGTCTAATCTTGACAGTTGGTAATGGAATGGATGTCTGGGAATAGCCGACGGCGGTGCATGGTGGCGAAAGACAGGGGAGGCAGCGTTGTTGCGGCGGCAACGCGCCGGAATTAGCGCTCTGGTGGTCGGTCCTCCACGAAAGGGTGCCTGAGAGAGAGGGGAGGGGCAGCAAGTCAGTGTAGGTGGGCTACAAGGTGCGAAAGGTGGTCGTGGTCGGTCTGCGACATGAAGTAGCGGGCGAGCGGCAGCGAGGCTCGGCGCGAGTTGGGCTTCGGAGGCTGGGGAGGCTTCGATGTCGGTGTTCACGGGGCAGGAGGACGAGACCAAACTAGTGGATATGGTGTCTTGGGGTTTCACTTAGCGAGGGCAGTGAAGTCAGGACGACAGTCGCCATGGCAGGGAGAGGAGGAGAAAGGGAAAAAAACTTCTGAGTAGAGCTCATCGGTGCTTGGGTGGGGAGGCAGTGGCTTGGCGAGGTCCGGGAGAGGTTTGTGTGGGTTTTTAAAGGCTTCAGGGGGTCTCGGGCGCTCTACGCAGATGAGGTCGCAATCAATGGCGTCATGTGCATGCTAGGTGCGACATGGGGCCAGGTGGCACTGGATGAGGTGGTGGCTTGGATGCGGGTGCAGGTCTACAGGCAACGTGACTTGCCACTGAGTCGGGCTTCAACGGTGTAGCAAAGAGAGGTCACATCACAGGGGTGTGTCAGGTTGTGAGTGAAGACGAGGTGATGGCTCGGCGTGTCCATGTGCGAATGAAGGAGGAGGATGGCATAGAGGCGCCCTTGCCTACGTGCGGGTGGAAGCCTGTAGGATCATGCGATGGCGTTGCCGCAGGACGGCGTCGACGCTGGCTGACACGACATCGGGTCATGACAGGGCAGCGGCGTTCCATTGGGGAAGAAGGGGTGAGCGTGGGGCCGAGTCAAGTGAGCCGGAAGACTGGGGGGAGGAGGAGGAAAGACGGGTTGGTTCGGCCGGGAAAAGAAGAAAGAGTGTAGGGCAAGGCCCACTTGGAAAGTTGAGGGAGGGGGAGGATAAGAGGTGGGCTGGGCCGCGAGAGGGAGAGGAGGGGTTTCAGCCTGTGTAGAAGAGGAAAGAAAAAGGTTTAAACTAATTCCTAGATTTTTGGTTCTGAGGTTTAAATTCAAATAGGGTTCAAAAGCAAATTCGCAGGTCAGGCAAATATAATCTTGACAAAACAAGAGCACATAATCTAACATATGCTTGAGAACATATTTTATTTGAAAAGTTTTTTCACCTCAAATTTCTAGGTTAAATTTATTGATAGGTTTATTTTCAAAAAATTTGTCACGAGGTAAGATTAAGGAAAAATTTTATTAATCCAGATTCTTTTAAGTTGCTTAATTTTTGAGATGTCACAGATCTACCCCACTTAAAAGAATCTCGTCCTCGATATTAGAGTAGACATCGGTTGTTGATGATTCTTGAGCTTCTTCTCCATGCTTCCTGTCTTGATACTCTGGACTAATACTATCTGAGGTTTCTCTATTGGCTTTCACGCGTACTTCTATACGTAGGCAATTCTTTGGGTAGAGTTCTTCTGTCTATAAGGGTTCCAAGATTTATGATAATCTTGTCCAAGGTATTTTGTACATGACTGTCATTGAACCATTTGGGACACCATCTATGGTAGAAAGAGTAGTAGCAACGACGGCACCCGACGGTGGCTCAGCAAGGCGGGTTGAGGCGGCGGTTCTACCTCCTGGCGGCGGCTCCTCTGCCTAGAGTTCGCGGGTGCATGGGCAACGTACGAGGGCGAGCGGCATCGCAAGTGGAGACGAGGTGGCGCGGCGGCTCGGCGAGGTCGGGGGCAGAGTTGGCGACGGCGAGCGTGACAATGGTTAGGCGGGGACGAGTACTCGGTGTCGTGTGCAAAAACAAATGAAGCCAAAACGATGACTCCTGATTTTGACCCAAGGTCAAAGAAGAGATCGATGGCTGAGATCCATCAAGCCCAGATCTGCAGTCACAGATTGAAGTGCATTACGCGCTTCAAGCATAGTAACCGGACGGTATGGTCTCTTGAATGGACTGTCCGGTCAGGTCCTGAGTCCGCTGGCGACCCGCACAGATCGAACAGACCGCTCTTTATGACCATTCTGTCTGGTCTATATGACCAGACTGGCTCGTGATACTATGCACTCGGCACTATCCGGACTGTACGGTTCGAAGATCGAACTCTAAGGCCACTATAGGAATTTCGCTGAATCAAGAAATTTTTCCAATTTCCAAGTGCCCTCACTTAACATCCAATTAAATACTGCACTTGGAGCAAGAAGGGAACTCTCAAACACTCCTTTTCAAATAATGGCTATACATGGCCTTGTAATTTTCCCAAAAGCTAAATGGAGAATCGAGCAAATAAGAACCAAATGGGTATGTACGAGCCTTAGTCTATGAACTGCGCGAGTGGGTTTAACCTCGTAGTTCATAAGAGCTAGCTCAATGGGCATGAAGCACAATCCTTTCCTTTGGTTACACTTGTGGAGATGTAATCTCATATAGATCATGAGGCACAAATTTCTTCAAGCGTAACAAGCCTCCTTTGTGTTTCCTATATGATGCATGCAACAAGCATGTTACATATGCAATGAAAGTAAATATGTCATGTGAATACAAGCAATATTAAACAAGATATAAAGCAAACCTAACAATGTCAAGTTTGAACCCCTCCCAAGCTTACTCACTATAAGCCACACCCATGACTTGAGATAAGCTAAACCACCATCTCAAGCACTCCCCTATGCTTATAGCTATTGTGAGTGGGTTAGACATTGACTAATTTTTATGTATTTTCCTTTTAGTTATTTACACATGCATGGATAAAAAACATACTAGTCACAAAGTTGTCCTAATTACCATGCAATGCAAGAAAAGAAAGAACACACTGCAGGGGCTTGACCCAGGTGGGAATGGAGTCACTCGTCCCAATGATGTCAATGGCGGCGGGATGTGAGCCAAGTCCCCGGTGAGAGACATTGTTCACAAGCTTTCTCCCAAGGATTTCCTTGTGGATGGCTCTACCACGTGTGACGCTCTCAAAGCCGTCCATGACCATCTTCCTCTCTTCCTTGCGCTTGCGATATTCCTCCGAAACAAATAGCTCAAGAGAAGAAACCTCAACCGAGGTGCTAGTTCATCACACATAGTAGAAGCATCACTCTTAGATGAACTAGAGGAGGGAGAGGCAAGATTATCGACATTGATGGCCTCAAAAGTAAGTTCAAGGGCCTTGTACTTCTCACGTAGCTCTACATGATCATCCTTGAGTTTGTCATAACTCTTGTTTAGGGCTTCATGAGATGTGACAAGGTACTTGAGCTCACTCTCAAGCTCATCAACACGGTCCTTAGCCAACTTACATTCTTTTCTTACCACTTCCAACATTTTGGATTTATTGATGACGATGTCACGTTCTTTCTCAATCATCTCCAAAGCTCGGCACAAGAGAGCTCCTCGTCATCGCTGTTGTAGCTGCTCTCATCCTCACTCTCCCCAAGTTGGCTCATGTCCATTAAGCACGTGGGAGGTATAGGAAGCGCTCGAGGTATAGTGGTCTTGATCATGGCTAGGCCGAACACTTTTTCATCATCGCTTGAGGAAGAGGATGTGTCACTTGTCCACTCTCCAACAAGGGCCTTGCGTGAGTACTTCTTCGTGAAATCTTTGGCTTTGCCTTTGCTCGTCCTTGTTGAAGTACCTCTTCTTCTTTTGCTTGGCTTTGGGGTCTTCTTCTTCATCTTCTTCTTCATCACTTGAGTCTTGGGGATTGAATGCCTCTTTCTTTGGCTTGAGGCAATCTCGAAGAAAGTGATTCTTAGAGCCACAGTTGAAGCACTTGCTCTTGGACTTGGAGGTAAACTTGTTCTTGAAGATCCTCATCTTCTTCATGAGAAAAGCCAAGTCCTTACTCAAGTCATCATCATCATCATCATCATCATCATCATCATCATCATCATCATCATCATCATCATCATTTTCATCATCATCATCATCATCCTTGATCACCGTCTTCTTGCTCTTCTTCCTTTTGGTAAGCTCTTGCTTCTTGGTTTGAAGAGCTAGGTTGGATGGTTGAGGATCATCCAAACCAAACCAGTAGCTCTCGAAAGCAGTGATCTTCCCAAACACGTCCTTGATGGTCTTGGTCTTGAGGTCACCTTGCAAGGTGTAAGTGATGATGGACTCATACTTGGGATGCTTGAATAGCCTCACGAATCTTCTAATAACCTCCACAGGCTTGAGCTTGAAATCATCCCCAAGTGCATTGATCTCCTGCACTAGCACATGAAAATGAGAATACATAGTGTTAGCTCTCTCATGCGGCAATCTAGTGAATTTATCACATTTGTTCTTCAGCACAAATCCTTAGAGATGCATGAAAACAAAGCATTCTTGGCCTTAGTGTTGAACTTAATGAAATCAAGATCAAGCGGGTTCATATCCGCATCCGAGTCATGGATCACTTTCCATATCTCCGGATCAAGGGACTCAAGGTACGCTTGCATACGAGCATTTCAATACCCGTAGTCGTACCCATTGAATATGTGAACACTCCCCATCTCTTCCAGCATCCTTATCAAGGCGGTGAAGCCTCAAAGTTGAGCACTTGGCTCTGATACCAATTGTACGGATTGAAGGCATACCGAGAGGTGGGGGTGACTTGGTAAGCCGACCATGAATCTGAATCATTCAATTCCACACCACTAGATCCTAGCAATCATTGTAACCTATCAATTCTAGAAGGCCTGTACCCTACACATGCTAGTGTTCATGATGAGAGCAAATGCGAAAACTAAACACACTAGCCTATGCAAGCCACAATTCAACCTACTCACTAGCGCACACAATTGCAGAATAGTAAAGAGAGGGTCAAGGAATGCTCATAATTTTTTCCCAAGGTCTCGGAAGGATGGCGCCTTCCCTTAATCCTTGTTGGACCACTCCCGCCGGAGTGCCGATCCCTCCCGCCACCAAGTGGAGTTCTCACACATGAGCCCCCAATCACTCCCGAAGTGAAGACACTTTTGCATCACTGCTGCCACCAAGGCACAAGCTCACCTCCCTCGAGAACTTGTCGGGCTCCCCGAGCCTACATGAGCGCTCACTAGCGATGCCCCTTTCACCGGTGGGCTCAAACCGGGTACAAACATGTGACGGCTTTTACAACCAATCACGACAGGCTTGATCACCAACACCTAACCAGTCTAGGTCTCACCATAGACCAAGAGTAACTAACTAGATCACACCCTCAAGGACACCCTAGCCCTAGATGTGCATAGATACTCAAGTTACTCTCTCTAGCACTCTCAAGATATGAAATATCCTCCTCCTAGTGCTCCTCTCTTTTCCTCTTGGCTCTTACCAAATGCTCCTAGGTATTCCACTGGCCAAGAGAGCTCTTCAAGACCCCAACAATGAAGTTATATAGGTTTCCAACCTCCAACTAGTCGTTTCTCTATGAAATCACCTTTTTGGGCGTACTGACCGTATATTCCAGTCTCTGCCAGACCAGACCGTCTAGTCACTTTGTAACGGCTCCTCCAGAACTGACAGCTCTCTGTCCTCGGGTGATTTCCACACTGACCGGACCATCCAGTCTCTTCTTCAATGTCCATTCCAGAGAGCACCCATTTCTGCACCTCTCTGTCTTGACTCCCATCTATACATACCGGATCATCCGGTCTACTAATCGTACCGTCCGGTTAGTATGGGTCTTCGCGCTGATAGATTCCTCGCACACTTCTCCTCTGATCTCCTAGTGATCGTACAGTCCGGTCTCCGCTGACCCTTCTGTCCGATCACTCTGTCAAGAAGCTCAAACTTCTTGTCCTCGCTTGACTTTATTTCCCGGCTTCTTCGAACAGCTCCTTAGCTTCTCCACTATCATCTAGAGCCTGAGATTTCACTAAGCATCCATGCACATCACCGACTAGCATGACTTAAAGAGACATGACCTATACTCTCTTGATATTTCAGTTTTTCCTATGGATTCAAAGCCTTAACAACTAGACAAGTGTTCCAAACACTTGCTCCATAGCTGTTGACAGTCGTTAAGTACCAATTTCGACCGTCAATATACCTATAAAAGTAGGAAGACTTAGCATTTTGTACTTGCATGTTAGTTAGGAATAATAAGATTTCACTTGTGCGTGGAGATTTATGTGCATGTAGGGATTTGGTACATTATATGTGGAGAAATGGAGCATAATCCAGAGAAACACCATTCCGACCAATGAGACAGTGCCAACTGGACTTCCCTCAGATTGCATACGTGGCTGCACAGGATTCCTTTGAAGAACACCGACTTATTTCAGATGAGGACCCACCTATCAACCACCCCGAGGAAGCACACCCCAAGAGGGCCCACTCCCAGGTCGACCGACCTAGGGGCTTGGTCGGCCGACCAAGCCTTGATCCCAATTCGGGAGGGCTTCCACGTGTCAACTCCTAAGCTCTTTGGCAAGGTCGGTGCATGTTGGTTCCATGGAGGTTATGCTTCAGTACCCATCTTTAGCCCCTATAAATAGAGGGAGAGAGATCCACTCCAACACACATACTCAAGAGCTAGTCATTTCCCTCTTTCACTTAGTAGTTTTCTAGTCCTAGTAGAGTTTAGTGTAGGAGGAGCCTTGCTCAAGTCTCCAAGTCATAGGAGTATTGGTATGGCTCTTGTATTTTTATCTTTATTCTTTTATATGATTATTATGACTCTTTTCTATTCAAGTAATATAGTTCTTCCTTATAGTTATGTTTACAATATGTGTTCCTTGTTTGGTTATATATCATGTTCATGTCATAGGACTTTATACTTCAATGATGATATAGACTTGGTACTTTATTGTCATGATTGTCATATACCTTGACTATATTCTAAATGTTATAATGCTCGTTGTACTTTATTCTAGTTGTGATGATTCAATATGGGTTTGATATCCAATTATGACTGCAATTGCTTAGCTCATGACTTATTAATCCGTAGGGTTAGAGTTATGTATGCTTTAGTACCTGTTTATCCAAACAGTGATTCTAGAGTTTGATTGATGCCAGAATTCTACTTAAATGTGTAAGTGCGGTGCTTAGACGGCTAGGAAGTATTGATCACCTCGTAATCCATAGTTTGTAGAGGTAGGCAGTAGGTGGTGATAGTCCTATCTGTCCATTGTACTCCTCCAAATTCGATTATGACGTGTGTCCAAGACGGAGTTGTCTTGTGTATGCCGGGCATGAATCTATACAAGAAATGTTGAATGCATTAGACTATGACTAGTATAACCTTGCTTATAATAATATGACTACGTAACTATATAGGTAGACTAACATTAGATATATAGCTTTGCTTGCCTAACTAGAACTCCCTAGTGACTTAGGACATTATTTATCTTTAGGAATGATTGCTCTGTGTGTCATACTACCCCTATCCTTATTATTATACTTACCCCTATATGAACTCTAAATACTCATATCAATCTTTATGACTACATTACTATTAACAATCATATATTTATGATATAGCCTTCCTTTGGTAGAACTATAAATGATAAGCTATTGGAGCAATCGAATAGTGAAATTCTATAATGGCATTATTCGTGCGCTTGTGGATCTTACTATATTGACATTGAAGTGCATCTTTATAATTATGTCTGGTGTGACGTTAAGAAGTGCCACAAGCATTTCTGGCGCCTAGCCAGGGATGATTATATCAATGTAACTTAGTAAACATTAGCAAGTGTCAACAATAGCTTGTCCTTAGCCTTGATCCATCTCCATCAACCCTTGGACCCCATCAAGCTTATCAAGCCTCCATGCTTGTGGTCATTATCATCCATCGCCAAGGCAACCATCATCATCAATAAGATTTGTAGTAGAGTTTAGAGATGATATCTGCATAGACAACACTCGTGTAGATATTAGCCCAAAATTTCGTAGTTGTCATTAATCACCAAAACATTTATACCTTGGGGATCTAGTCATCAATGATCATGAAGCTTACACATAGCCGATGAAGACCAGTGCTCGGCTTTGATCGTCGAGCTTGGAGACGCGGGGCTGCACCAACTTGGCATACATGAGACAACCAAAGGTGCTTAGGAAGGAAACTACCGGCTTCTAGCCGACCCAAGCCTCATATGGTCTCATGTCGGCGAGGCTCTTCGCCAGGGAATGGTTGAGGAGGAAAACCACACAACCTCCGCCTAATATCGTGTCGGCATCTTCCTCTGTTTCAACAATGCTCGAGCCATGGCAAGCACCGCTTGGTTGCGCCTTTCAATAACTTCGTTTTGTTGTGGAGTACAGGGTGTGGTGAAGTGCCGCTCCACTCCCCATACCTTGCAATGATGTGTGAATTCATTGGTCGTGAACTCGCCGCCATTGTCCGTTCATAAAATAGGCAGACGGCGGCCGCATTTGTTCTCGACAGCGACCTGAATCTTCTTGATCACCGTCCTAGCATCACTCTTGTTGGAGAGGAGCTTGAGCCACATGAAGCGACTGTGGTCGTCGACGAGTCGGAGAAAATACTATCGTTTGCCGAGGGTTGTTGGAGAAACAGGGTCGCAAAGATCACCATGAATGAGCTCAAGTGGAACCTCAGCATGATACCTTGCTTTGGAGGGGAAGAAGGCCAAACGGTGCTTGGTGGTGACACAGGTTTCACACAGCTGGTCGATGTGATCGAGGTTGGGGAGGTCGTTCACCATATCTCTGCGTGCCAGCTGCTGCAGTGCGTTGAAGTTGAGGTGTTGTCACGATCATGCCAAAGCCAGGCTCCCTCCGATTCGGCTCGAGTGGCCAGGCACACCAGCTTGGCGATGGCGAGCCAAGGGATGTACATTCAGGTGCGCTCGCGTTCGACCTTGACAAGGAGGCGGCGTTACCGATCCCAGATGCGCATGACACCATCCTCGATCTCCACCATGGAGCTGCCCTCGTCCAGTTGTCTGACGGAGATGATGGAATTCTTCAGACACAGAATGTAGTACACTCCGGTGAACGCCATGTGCTCCCTGTTCCGCCCAGCAAAGATCACGATGTTGCGGCCACGAATCACAACAACGGAGCCGTCGCCGAAGCGCACATCATCGACGACTACGTGATCGAGGTCAGAGAATGCATGAGGCGGCCCATCATGTGGTTGGAGGCGCCTGTGTGGAGGTACCAGACCTCCAGCTTCTCGGTGTCATTGGCCTTGTCGAGCAACTCTCGTGCCCACGTTTCATCAGGGTGCAGGGGCGCAGCGCCGTCGACCAGATTTAGGTCGACGATCTCGGCTAGGTGCATCGCCGGCTCATCGTCATCATCATCATCCCACGCTAGGTTGGCCTGCTCGCGCTTTGGCGAGTGGCAATACCTGGCCTAGTGGCTGTGGCGGGGCGTCAGAGCGGGGTGCATCACGTGGCGCATCGCTGGGTGTGTCAAATTGGTGTTGTCGCCCTTCTATCCCTTTGGTGGGCGGTGTCAGTTCTTGGACTTGGGCTTGGAGTCGCCCTCACCAGCTTGTCTTTCCTTGAAGCGCGACAGCCACTACTCCTCCATGAGCAGCAGCTGATTCGCACCTTCCTGATCGCCTCCCGCGCGGATGGCTTAACGGCAATCGACGGATGCATCTCCGGTGGTAGCCCGAGCAAAATTTCTTCCAGGGCCATGTGATCCACCTGATCGTCACAGTCACCGAGAAACACGGCCTCCCATAGGCCGCGGGCCTGGAGCTTCAGCTTCATCACCAATGACCAGCCACTATAGCTTTCCTTGGTTAGAATTGGGAACATGTCGGTGCCGCCGATCTCCTTGATCACCCTTTGCACGATGGAGCGGTGGCCGCCATGTCTACGTCTGCCTGGAGAAGGAGATCGTGACCCATGCCTCGATCTGCTCGGTGAGCGAGATGGGGGAGGAGAGGGCTTGGCGGTCTTGCCGTCGTCACCGCCATCCTTCTTCTTCCCGTCGTCATCGCCCGCCTTCGGCGCAGGTGGAGGTGTTCCCATCATCTCTGATCAATCTACAAACCTCGCTCTGAATACCACTTGTTAGAAACAGGAAACGCAAAAACTGGATTTTGGTGCTGCGTTAGCTGGAGCGTTTTCCATGTGCATTGCCAAGTATTTATAGCTTAATACAATCTATCTCCAACGAGGAGAATCAAACCAGAATAAATAAAACAAACTAACTAAATCTCAACTAAGCTATCTATTTAAACGACGTAACAGAAAGATCCTAACAGCAAATACCATGCGCAAGGAATAGCAACATGGTCAATTTTACAGCGAAGCATCATACGCATTCTGATAGACATTAATTTTAATGAAAATGTTTCTTCCGAGTTCATCGCCGTCTCTGCTCCAGATCCGGCTATCCTAGTTCTGTTTCCCCTCGCACAATCCCTGTGTTTTCTCTGGAAGCCTATGGCGTCCCACAAGGTGCGTATACGTACGTGTGTTCCATTAACGCATTGTTGAACTTTGTTTAATTATCTTCAGATTGCTTGTGCGCTCCATCTCTTATTTACAGCAGTGGTGGACTGATGGTAGCAGCTACTGCAGCAGCAGCAGATGGTGGCAACAACAACAACGCGCAAGAGGTGCTCCGCGGCCGGAGCTTACTGGCCGGCTTAAGGGATATTCTGGCGCCTCCGACTCCGGCAGGGGCACCGCTACTTGGCAGTTACTCATCAGCCATCATTTTGGCGCCGCCGCTACCGTCAAAGCCTCCAAAAGTCCAAAACTGGCGAGGTGACGAAATCGGGTCAAAAAAGCGTATGTCGTGTTTGATTCTTTGGGCTGGACTGGGCCTCTTCTGAGACCCACATACGGCCCAATAGTGTGTGGATCTGTTAATTCTTCTGTTCTAATCCTCGAACAAAAAGGAGAGATGTTCCTTAAAAAAGGATAAGGAGAGATTCAGGTTTCAGGATACATGTTTGAAGTTGGACCATTTTGTCTTGCGGTTGCGGTACACCGATGTCTACCTTCCAAGAGCCCAGCCCCAAACAAAATTATATTTGCGAGCGAACTGAATCGTTCCTCAAGGTTTCACTCCATCAGTCCATCTGTTTGCGTGCGTATATATTTTTTGCTCCCGTACGTTCTCAACAATTTGATCTAGTTACTTGTTTTGCTATGGCTATATTTTCAGATTCTTGATCCAGCTGCTTTCTTTATTTTTTCCACGGAAACGAAGGCACTGTCTTATGTTTACCGTCGACACAACATGGCTACTGAACCAAAAGATAATTAAACTGTTAAAACCTTGATTACAATCTACTTTTCCTGCATATTTTTTTGTATTTATACAAAAAAATTGCCTTGAAGAATACTTTGACAAGATCACATATTTTAATAAATTTATTCTATGACAAAATCACACTCAATATTTTTCATTTCAGTTCCAAAAAGGCTTGAGTTTCTAGTTACAACCGGATATAAGCTAGCAACTGCACTACAACAAATGTCACTTGTAGCAGCGGTTGAAAAAATACAGTAGTGGCAAAGCAAAACCACTCGCCGCTCTTAACAAAATAAAAAAAAATCCACCAGCGGTTGCTCGTCGCTGCTGCTACTTGTGTTCATATCCTTCACGCGTGGCTGCCGTCGGCTCGTAGAGCGGCTGCCGCCACCGCATTGTGCGGCCAACTACATCGCCAGATCCACTGCTTCCTCCCTGAGGAAGCTCATCGGCACCAGATCCTCCTGCGGGGTGGTCGATGTTGTTAGATCCGCTAGGGAGAAGGTCATCGGCGTTGGATCCACCGGCAAGGAGGTCATCGCAGTCGGATCCACCTCTAGCGAGATTGCCATCGTAGGATCCAACCTCGAGGGAGAGGAGGGGATGTCGTGCCATGTTGTCGAGGAGGAGGAAGAGAGGTCGTCGTCGTTGAATCCTCCTGCCGCCGCCACCAGATCCACCCACGGGGAGGTCTCCGTTGTCGAATCTACCCTCGAGGGAGAGCGGGGGATAGCATGTCATGTTATGGAGGCAAGGACGTCACCAGAGTTGAGGAAGAGGAGGAGGTTGTAAGGATCGAGGAGTACCAAGAGGGGAGGACGAATTGGACCAATTATATATATGGATCGTCAACTCAAACTTTACTTAACCGATTCTTCATAACCTCTAACGACAAGTCCTATGTAATTCTACCAAGCCAAGACCCTAGCAATACTAATGGTATATGCAATGCATGTGGTGCCAAACCAATCAACAAGCTTGCAAGCCCATGGCAGTCCTATCTCTACTTACACACAGGTGCAAAATTAAAGACGATAACTAAAGAGAGAGTTTAGAGAATGCACATTAATTTTTAGCCTGAGGTATCGAAAGGATAGCATCTTCCTCTAGTCCTTGTTGGATTGACTCCCGCTGGTGTATTGATCCCTCCCACCACTCAACGGTGGAGTCCTCATACATAAACTTGTCTCTCCCAAGGACTTGTTGCACTCCCGGAGTGCACACACGCGCTCTCTTCCTGATGCTTCTTTCAAAGGTGAGGTCCGACTTTATATAAATATGTGACGGCCTTCATAACAAATTACACTTGATAGGCTCGATCATCGAGTAGGCCCTACCATAGAACAAGAGCAACAATACGAATCACTCTCTACAACTAACCTAGGCTAGAGATGAAGGGATGCTTTTATTACTCTCTAAGACACTCAAAGATAGCTTTAATTAATCTTTGTCCAAGTGTCTTTTCTTCTCCTCTTGGCTCTTTACAGGTTTGTCTAGTAATCCAAATGGCCAAGAGAGGCCTCAAGACCCCAGCAACAACTATATATAGGCTACAACCACTCCACTAGTCGTTACCAAAAAGCTACAAACCTATAGATCAAACCACCATAAGTACCGTTGTACATTACGACGACTTCAGAAATGGTCATCATACATTACCGTGACCTCCCATTCCTCCTTATATATAGTGATTCCCAATCTCAAGTGGCTCACTGCACAAAATCCTCTTTGATCAGTGTACAACGTACATTATCGGGACCTCGTTGTATCTTCACCAGGGGCGACCAAAATGTTGGCCAACTCTTCTTCTAGATCACCATAACTTACGTGACCTCGCCATATACTCAAACACATCCTCCGAGTTCAAACCAACTTTCTCTCGTCTAGGTCACCGTACCTTACGGGTCAGCTTCACCAGAGATGTCCAATCTTTGATCTTCATCGCTCTTGATTTGTCATATCCTACAACGACCTCGTCGTACCTTACGGCGACCTTCTGAGCTCCTTCGACTCTACTATTATCCATTCACCGTACATTATGGTGACCTCGTCGTATATTACAATGACCTAGCAAAGCTGCAACTCCTTGTCCTTGTTGACTTTGTTTCTTTGCTTTCAACCTTGGTCGATCCTTCTCCATTGCCACTTTTATGTTCAAGAGCATCACTTCAGCATCCCAGCATTCCTAACATTAGAGAGATCTTCTAAAAGAATGACTTGTGCCCTCTTGATAGTTCATTTTGTTTCTATGGACTAAAGTCTACACACTAGCCAATTAATTCCAACACACTTAGACCTAGCTATCCTTAGGCTTGATCCACCTCATCACTGTGACTCTTCATCAAGATCATCATGGTAATCCACCGAGTCTACATTGATCATCAAGGCAACCATTCACCGTGTCCATTGTTTGAGTTAATTGATTATTTCTACATCCACAATACTAAATGTAGCCATTAGCACGTATTTCATGTTTGTGCTCAATCACCAAAACATCCATACATTTTATGGTGACCCACACAAATGGTCATGAAGCTTACAGATGCATGTCCAAGTTGAGAAGGAAGAGGGGCGGCATGGTCATGGAGGAAGAGGGGAGCGGTCCGATTCTTCCATCACAAAGAAGAGGGAGTGGCGTCAGCTTTGGAGAATGGAGGGAGAGAGAGAATGGGGCTGGCTGGTCTAGGGTTTTTCTCATTTATATCCAACGCGTCCTGGTGGGCTTTTAACAGCGGACAGGAATTTGGGTCACTGCTATAAAAGCGGACAGGAATTTGGGTCACTGCTATAAAAGCTTTATAGCGGCGGACTGCTTTTCGGGCCACCGGCCACGTAAAACTGCGCGCTATAGAAGAACCCGTTTGTTGTAGTGTTAGCAAGTGCCCTCTCCATTTGAAAGATCTTATAATACAAAATTGTGATTATATTTGTTTGGTAGAATCTACGTGATATATTGTATAGTATAGGCTATGTTAGAAGATTTGGGTCGTGGCCCAAGTAATAATCTAAATAAATCTCAAAGGTCCATGTGCACATGTATGAGATGGTGAGATAATTCAGTCTTATATTACTAGTCTAAGGGGGAGAAAATTAACTTAAATACTTGAGTTAGTTTTCACCTAGTTACCTAGTTGAGCTAGTAGGAGAGAAGAGAAAGAACGCACTCGCCCGCTCACTCACCTCGTCAGGGTGGTCCGAATGGGATGCGGGGAAGGGCGTGGGCATACAACGTGCATGTCTTGTGTGTGCGGACCGTAACTTCCTTTTGCTACTTGAATTTTTTTGTCATGCAAAAGAAAATTACGCTGATATTTTACGGTAAGAAATTATTCTCTCTTAATAATAATTAATACATTCACTTAATTATAGATTAATTACTGGATTAATTACAGATTAATTACCATTTATGTGTGTGCTCCTTCCCGTTGTGTATATACATATGAGGGAAGAGACGTCTCCCAAACACATGGTTTTTCGCCTCTCTCACCATTCTCTACTACATTGCCGCTCAGTTTTTCTTATCTCATCATCGGAGTGTCATCGACGTTGAGAGAGCAGGTGTCCAAAATCTACATCTCCTTATGTTCTTGCACAACTGCTTGCTAGTCTACTTCGCCTATGTTACTAATCGTTTTCTTCTCCTCCCTACATCACCATCATCATCGACGGATCAAACTCGACACCAATCGTTGCCGAGCGCTCCTCTGTAAGTCGCCATAAACCATTTTCTATCCCAATAAGTTGATCGATTGATCTATGCTTTGTTCGTATGATGTTGTTAGTTGCTATGATTACCGGGTTGCTCTTTGTTAATGACTCATGATCTAATAGAATATGTAATTGAGATAAGAGTTCTTATGATAATTTGCATATCTAGATCATGCGTATTTTCTCTAGTATTTATACTTAATGAAGTTTTATTATCATTAAAGTGTTGTTATTTTCAACCAGCTAGATGATCGGTTGTAAAAACAAAAATGATCTGTTGAATAGAGATGGAGGTGGTGCTATTATTTGCCAAACAATGATCTCGATCGAATCTCCTTCTCTCTCCTCCGCATGCGGACACCGCGTCTCTCTCCCTTCAAGGAGACAAGACTTGCGCGACCTATCATGTATAGCTGGGCCGGTGCAAATGGGGGCGAGCGCAAATAAAGCCATGTCTGCTGATACGCAAGCAGTGAAGCCATGGGCCGTCAGTTCTCAACGATCTTGACCCAGCTTCATAGGTGCATGCCTTCTCACATCACACGCACTTCAATCGTTTGGATACGGCTTCTCTCCTCCAATCGTTCGTTCTGTAGATGACGCTATCCTAGAAGACAGATATGCTAGCTAATAGGTTCTCTCCTTTCTTCAGAGATCACCCTTGGCGTGCACAGCTCTAGTCTAGCAGCTACACTTGACTGAGCTGGCTTTAGTAATTAGTAGGAGTAGTGTGAGCTCCCACTTTTGGAAGTGACGAGAAAGTTTGGATCTGACAAAGATACAGAGCATGCGATGCATGGCTGAAACCCAGTCAAAGGAAGAAACTGTTAGCCGCGCATGCAGTAGCGCGGCGTGGCCGGCTTTCTGCATGCCTCGCTCACTACGCGACAGAAGACAAACTAAATAAAGCGAGTGTGAAATTTCTTCAGAGGTCCCTTGTGTTACGAGTAGTTTCTTTCTCCTCCATTTTTCATCCAAAACAGGCAAAATAGAGGCGTTCGTTTGGAGTATACACATTATATACTCGGTGCTTTCTCCTCCTTTGTTGCAGTGCACGTCATAAAGGCCATCGTTTTGGGTGATAGTACACTGAGCAGCTAGGGTGTAGATTAGGGTCACTACAAAATAATTACTAGTTTCCTATAAAATGAATTCTTATTCTTACAAAATAAAACTAGTTATTTTGAGTGTTCAAAGAACAGTTACAATGCTATATATATATAAGCAATCTCAAAAGCTATCTTATGCAGCGGCATATAAAATTTTTAATGATGTGAAAGAAAGATAAGAGGACAAGAGAGAAAGAGATTGATTGTTTCATGAAACGACTATCTAATACGTTAAAATTTAGAATTATAAGATGCTTTCACACTATTATATAATAAGTTATAATTTATATATAACTAACAAATATTTCTCTTTACATCACCAAATTAAGAAACTATAAATTTATACAAGACAACTAAGAAAACCATTTAGTATATAAGTTTCTACACCATGATTGAGTAGATAACATTATTCTATGTTGTGCATGTTTTGCTTGTCCATCTTATTTATCGATATAGGGTAAATAACGAAGTACACATGTAGTACCTTCGTTCTAAAATATAAGTATTTGTTGACTAAGAGTATCACATTTGACCACTTGTCTTATTCATTTTATTTTATAAAAATAAAAATATAAATTAGTTATATGTAAGGTATATGTAATAATAAAACATGTTATAATAAAATAAATAATAATTTTATAATTTTTCGAATAAGATAAATAATTAAAAATAATTCTTAAAAGTCAACAAATATTTACATTTTAGAACGGAGTAGGTAGTATGTACACTAGAAATCATCCTCCAAAATATATATACTCCAGAAATTGGATCGGTCTGTAAATGTAACGACAGAGTAAGTGAGATGTAAGTGGAGAAACAGTTGAGGAACACAGGAACGGATGTCGTAAAAACGGAGAGGCAACAGTGCCGGACCCATCCAGATGTGACCGCTACTTACCCAGCAACAACGACTATAGCGGCGCGTGTATGTGTCCCTGTCACGAGTCGCACGACTCATACCAACGCCGCCCCCGCCACCAAAAAGGTAAGGAGAGCACGCACACTCGCACTGCCATGTGCATGTGCAATATGTAATCCTAGTCTAGCTAGCTAGAGATACTGTAGCCAGAGATACATACGGGTTGTATGGTCCTTGTATTTGGACCCCATACGTACGGGATAGCAATATCCGTCAGTCAAAATAGCAACGGATCGTTCCTCCTTCCTTTAATAACCTGTAGAAAAAGTATTAGACATGTGTGCTTTCAAAAAACAATACACCTGACCCATTTATACCACCGTAGATCTAATAACTTTTTGTTGTTAGTGGTTCACTTATTTTGTAGCAAAACCTTTTGATCTCTAGTCGTAACATATGTGGCCATCGTAGAAAAGAGTCTATATACAAAAACCAGTTTATAAAAAAAAAAGCACAGCTGATATTATCCGGATGTTTACAGTGATCTCATCAATGTCAAAAACAACTGGAGGAAAAGAAAGTGAATTTAGAATTTTATTCTCTAACGGACATTTTCTTACGAGTGGAGGGCCTTTGGAACATAAAATTCGATCCTACCAAATTCTAAATTTCTATAGAATGTTATACTTCGTAATATAGTTTTTGACATCAACGAATGGAGATATTGAAAAAGATGTTAGTATAGACTTCAAACTGATTGATTAAAGTGGCGTCAAGTTTTTGGTATCCTATGTGACAATATATGGTCACAAAAGTTAAAAGATACAGTACTTTTATTTGTTGTGTTTCTTGTGCTTTGTTTATTTCGGTATTTCAGTGTTGTTATAAACTTTTTATTTTAAAAAAAGAATGTTTAGTGTTCGTGTGTTCATAATTGTGAGCACGAAGGAAAAAGAAAAGGAGGGCATGCCAGGTTGTGTGTTAATCATCATCGAGAGAGCCGAGGAAAACGAGAAGAACTGGGACTGATCATTTGCCGCACGCACGTCTGCACATAGTACTACAGATGGACTGGATTTGACGTCCGCAACGACAGAGTTATTGGGCCGGGCCCACGTCCCGGTGCGGGCTGGGCCCCACGCCCCGAGACGAGGAACAAGGAGCCGTACTCTCTTCTGTGGCCCGGCCAAGATGTGTGATGGGACGCGTCGCCACATCCATTTTCCTCGAGACCCCTCTCCGCCCTACAGTGCGATGCCGCCACACTCCCTGTCACTCTTCTTTCTTTTCGGATGCACGGCAAACGGGTTGTCTTGTTACCACTACTCCTACGGCACCATACGTACTACACACAGGTAATGTCGCATGCATATGGCCAACTCACTGACCGTGCAATCCAGAACACGAACATTTCAACACAATTGCCGCAAAGTTTTTGCTGTAGATGTGACATTTTTTTTTATTTCTGTTCCGTTGTGCATGTCAAAGGAAAACAGCATGAACAATGCAAATGTTCAGCTACACGTAACAGCGTGATGAGATAACAGTTGCCTTGCCACGCACTGTTCAGCTAAGCTGACCGACCGGTCGGCAGTAGTAGGGTCATAATAAAGAGAGATAATTGTACCAATCAAACTTAATTTCGTAGTAAGAACAAGCATTACGCATGCATTTGATTTATTTCCCAAGAAACTTAGTTGGATAAAAGTGCAGAATTTTGCAACAATAATTGATATAGCATCGCTGGCGCTAATTTTTGTCCACTTGATTTAAGACACATACTTAGTTCCCAAAAGAAAACATTCAAAACTTTGCATGAGTTCCATAATAGTCATCATAAATATAAAACAATCATTCACAAAAAGATTAAATTAATCCTTTGAGAATTCTTGAGTTCAGTTGTGTAATTTGTTGTCAGACTTTTGGAAGTGATACTTCCATATATAGTTTTTGCCCATATCGGCGCCCTCCCCTATATATTTAGCCGATATGTTCCAAATTGATTTGGTTCTTTCAATAGTTAACTTCACAAAACGACAACTATTTGGTCTATTCTATCAAAAAGATAAAGCTTTAAAAGTAATTTCACATTACGAAGACTATACATTTGCATCTTTAAGTTGTAGTATTGCTGTTGTGTAATTTGTTGTCAGACTTTTGGAAGTGATACTTTCATAGTTGTGCTCTTATCTAAGGTACTCTCCCCTATATATTTAGCTGATATGTTCCATACCGATTTGGTTCTTTCAATAGTTAACATCACAAAACTACAATTATTTGGTCTATTCTATCAAAAAATTAAAACTTTCAAATTAATTTCACAAAACCGAAACTATATATTTACATCTTTAATTTGTATTGTCAAACTAACTATAACTAGTTTGATCCCGTATACTAAAATAAGCCACTCTTGCCTTATCCAAACCTGTAGTCGTTGCTGACATGTGGGATCAATACAAATTAAAGAAGGTTGGGTGAAATAAAGTCCCGAATAATTGGCAAAACAAAAGTCCCGAATATATAGTTGAGGAGTTATGAGACTATAATATTAAAACTTGTGGTTTACAGTTCAGTGAACAAAAAAGTTTTTTGTGAAATTAATTATTATTTTATTTTACAGTCAGTTTTGTTCCATCGTATGTTTCTTTTTCCTTTTGTTGTACTGTGTTGAGACCGTTGGTTTTGGAATTACAAGGTGGCTGCTGAATTTGGAGCCGTTGAATTCAGTGTGAGGCCAGGACGGACAGTAGGGACACACAAGTGTATGAAGCAAGTGAGATTCCTCGATCGATCACTTGTGCCTGTAGTATCAATCCTTGGGTGGTGGTGATTGGCTTTGAAGCTGTCACGTCATATCGGGGCAACAGCTAACGTTACGTTCTTAAAGAGAATCGTGTAGCTGCTACTCCATCTTATTGTAGCATTACACTGTTCTGCACGTAGGCTGGTTGGCCGGTGTACTGCAGCATGCAAAAGCACGCATAGTCGTCGTCCTGCATGTACAACATATTACATATACATGCAGATGGGATGCTGGATCTGGCCGCTGCTGGCTTCTTTACTCAATAGTGGGATATTATGCAAATATATATATGTATATATATGCTGCAATATACTACTAGATACTCCCTCTGTATTTTTATTGATATCGCTCGATAGTGTAAATTTGAACTAGCCGGCGACATTAATTAAAATATAGAAGGAGTAATACATATGAATGTATCATATATATGTAGTGTAGAGGTGGTGTCTATTATGGCACAATCAAGTCTACGTTATAAAATGTTAAATAGAATTTTATTTTCGAAAAAAATGTTCCATGGTTTTTGCTTGTACGCGCCAAATCAAATTACTCATTGTATTAGCATATACGCGCCAAATTAAATACTGGTGCCAGGATATTTCAGCTATACTAACATTCTCTCTGTAGACGGATGAAAATTTTGACACTGTACATAAAGAATAATTTTGGCCACTAGCATAAACCTTCTATAGTAAAATGTTAAGCTCTGCGTAGCATTTTTAATTAACAAATTATGCATTGAATACATTAATTGCTCTAGGATATTAATTTATAATTTACTTGAGGAGACATATGAATTTAAATAAGTTATTTATCTCATTTGTCTCCCTTGACTGACACTCTATCCCGTAATATAGGCAATACATTTATCTTATTAAAATAAAATTAGATACGTTCTTATAACTACAGCTGAATACTTTGATAATAGCGCGCACAATTCATTTTCCAGTCATGTCTGCACTTCCATTATAGTTTTAACTTATGCACCGAACACGCATTCAATGAAGGCAAAAACAACTCAGCTGTAAGCTATGGTAGAATACAAAATACCATGCAAGCATATAGAGTACTATAACTAGAAACAAATTGACATTTGACGGAGTAGTATATAATTTATAGAAACAGCATTAGTATAGAGTAGAGATTGAGGGAACATTGGACAACTGTTTGTTTTAAAACGACAGTTCATATTCTGGTAGGTGTAAGAATTTGTATAGGAATAAAAATATAGTATTTTAAAGCATAAATAAATAGATTTAATTGAACTGATTTGTATGGACTATGGACAGATGCAACATATCTAAATGCATCAGTAGAAAATGACAGCTGATGAGACACTTACGGTTAGCAAAGGCGCATAGCCCCAACCTATCATATTATCGTTCTTCATCCCCATTCAATAGTTTTCTTCTATTAATTAGGATATTGCATAAAGATATGTTGCGTCTTGTCAGGCTAATATTCCATTTAATAAGTTCCAATTAATTATATAGCTCATGATATTAAATATGAGTCTGGTACCAATAAAATGGGATGTGGTAAGAAAAGCTCTCATATGACCACGGACCATCAACTTAAATGATCGTATAGCTACAGTTCCAGATGGCCAGATTTCACACTTAAGTAGTGTATCAAGTATTGTCCTGTTGTCTAATCAATATGTAAAATAGAAATTATGCAGGAAAATGTGACAAAAGCGACCGGAAAGCACACACGTAATTACTAAAAAATCTTTTAAAGTTAGGAATTGCGCACTAAGTAATTGGTGGACTGAAGAGAGTCCAATCATTCAGAGAACAGATGTGTGAAGAATGTGTATACTTGCCATACACGTAACCTATAAGCTATTAAGTTTGATCATGCATGTACGGCAAATTATTGATGGCTCGTTTCTATCAACAAAGTCAAAAGTTAAAATTTAAGGCGTGCACGCTGAACAAGAGAAGATCTGATCACGCACTCCACGTTTCTCATGGTAAAAGAGGGTTTTTGAAATCAAGTCAGGTGACGCCATGCTATCTTCTTCAAAATGTGACTTTGACCATATATAAAAACTCTATTTTAGTCAAAACATTATACTAGTATACTGAAAGTGACTTCCATGCAATTAACTCATTTTTGATTGAAAGGCTCATAATGGTGTAAATATGTAGTAAAAATGAAAACTCCATACTATCGACCATTGCAAAATTAAGCTCCAGCATAATAAAGAAACATATATATTATACTGAAAGTGCCTTCCAAAATCTTAACTCATTTGTGATTGAAAAGGAGCATGCCAATATAAATTAAGCATAGGATAAAATGAAAACTTTTTTTGGCCCACATATTCATATTTTCCAATTGGTTTCACATTGACTACCGGTGGATATACAGGATATAGAATTATAGACCCAAGTGCACTTTGATTCAAAACAAAGTCACAATTTGTACTTGCATCATTTTACTAAACTAGTGCACATGTATATTGATCGCTCATGCAATCCTTTCAGGGCATGTAGATGATATAGTTGAGTTTATAAAATAAGGACAGCGTCTAAAAAAGGTAACCAAGTAATGCTAACAACAATTTGTGGAGGAGTTAGATGTTTTATCTACGGATGAAATGTACAAGATTCTCAAATTCAATGACATAAAAAACTAGCTTTAAAAAAAACATCATCAAACCAAGAAATCCCCCAATTTTGCGCACCCCCCTCCCCCCAAAAAAGCAATGTCAGCGCCGGCATTTCTTATGGTAACTGAATTATGTAGCTTCGATCTGGCAAACGTTAGCTGGAAAATAAGAGCAGTGGGGCACACGAGCTCAAAAAATGCCTGTGTCATGTTACATTCTGACTTATGAACGATGCCTCAACAGAATTTGTATAACTTAACCAGTACTAGTCGTCTGGCAATGTGTGCTGGTGAACCACACAGCAACCCAAAATTTTTTATGGAGCCTAGCATACAATCAATTTTGGTTCAAGGGGACCAGCAGTGATATCATGAACAGCAAAAACTTCAACCTGGGACGAACTAAGTGCAATAGGATCCGATGAATTCAAAAGTAAATGATGATAGCTAGGAACAGATCTCACACCAGAACTTCACCATCCATGCAAGTACTAGCCAATGAGAACTCCAGAATGTAGAAAAAGACTTAATGTCAAAGGAGGAAAATTCTAGATGACCGAATAAATACATGTACAATGCACACAACAGTGAGATCCATAAAAAGATCTGGGGCCTATAAGAATAGTGGCGGGAATACTGCTTTTCCCATGCCTTTACAGTTTACTAACATGGACGGGAAGAATGTCTGCGAAAGAAATGATGTGATGCTCACCATAAACAACTGTTTTAATCTTTCTCCCAAACTATTAAGCATCTCAGCATGATATATCTGGAGCATATATGCAAACATATAGGCCACTGGTGCCTATGACATATGATATAAGATGCAGATCATGTAGCCTTTAACTGGCCCCAACCATCATCTTAGTACTACACACTCATGCATGCATGTAGGATCCGTTAGATTGTTTATTTGGCCTAAAGGTGACTGTTTTATGATCGCAAAGCATGCTATACGTACTAATGACTGATCGATGCATGGATCCTGCGGGAACGAATTAATCATGAAAAGAAGTGAGATCAAGATCTCGATTCGATTACATTTAGTACTCCAAAGTATGGTTTGCACAACATGAACAAAGGGATGCAGGATATATATAATTCATGTCGGCTATGTAGCGAAAGATAGATAGATTTGCTCCTTAGCTCTTAATCAGCCTGAGATCGATGGAATTATGGGCTTCCGTCGTCTCCCCGAAGCTTCCTCCATTGTGCGCTCTCCCAGCTAGCTTATTAAGGCCAAAGGTCGTCTTGTGTCCACAAACATCTCAACAAGGAGTAAAAGACTGCACATGAAAAGCAAGCATGCGACACAAAAAGATTATTACACACACATAATAAAACACAAGAAAGCATGTACACATGCGTGGCTACGAGAAGCCTGCAATGCAGAATTAGGCAAGGGCACCTACTATTCGTGGCACTTCACATGCTGCTGTCTCCTCCTTCCTTGTGATCCATACCAATGCTCTCTGATCCGGAGGTGGTGGTGGTGGTGGCGCTGATGGCATTCACGGCCCAATTGGCCATCGAAGCGTAAGGTAGCACGGGCGCCACGTCAGCGCCCAGGCTACTCATAACGACATTGTTGTTGTTCCGCATGAAGTAGCAGCCAGCTGGCGGCGGCGGCGGCGGCGCGATGCCGTCGAGCCTCCGTCCGCTGTATATGCTGCCGGCGGCGAGCTGTCCCGGGCTCGGCATTGCCGCGGAGAGCCTGGGCGCGGTGCTGACGGGCAGCGCGGTGGGGATCCCGACATCGCCGCAGGCGTAGCGGAGGAGCTCGGCGTGCGCCGCGTCCAGCTCCTTCTGGAGGCGGTGGACCTGGCGCTGGAGCACGGAGATGGCGCCGACGCAGCCGTAGACCGGGTCCTTGACGCGCGCCTCGGCCTCGTAGGCCAGCGAGCTCACGGCGTCCTCGCGCTGGTGCGGAAACAGCTCGTTCAGCAGCTTGGTCACGTTGCTCGCGCCGAACACCTTGTGCACGTTCGCGAACTTCTGCGGCTCCTCTGGGGGGAAGTAGGGCGCGAACACGCAGCCCGGAAGGCATTTGCGCCGAAGGAACTTGCACGCCGCGCACGGCGCACCGGCACCCGGCGTCGAGGTCCCCGGCGCGGCCACCGGGGATCCCAAGGCAGAGTTGCTGGTGCTCGACGGCGACGCCATTATTATTTCCGGCGGGATGCCAAGCTGTACCTGCAGCCAACTGAAAAGAGTTGTCAGTTTCTTATCTTGCAGAAGAGAAACCAAGTATGAATATACATGCTTTGATCCTAGTTTTAGGGTTAGGGTTTTCATAGGCAGATTTTTCTGCTGGGAAAAGGTTGTTCGCATCCAACTCTGCAAACTAATTTGGATGCAAGAACACTTAAAGAGGAACTTGCTTGTGCTTCTTTTTTTTCTTTTCGGGTAAAGCAAGAAAAACTGTAGATTTGCTATCCTATCTCAACAAATCATTTGATATATGTACCAGTTGAAATCAGCAGCATGACAATGAATGCAGGGCGCGTGATCCGCTGTACGAATGCGTGGGTGTGCATGTATGATGATATGGCACAAGAAGCACAAATTTCCAAGAGAGAGAAAGGCAGGTGTTTGCTCAAATCTCAAGAAGCACGGATAGCATATAGTATAATATGGTACCAAGAGACGGCGAGAAGACTGGCAAACTCTAGAAATCTCAAGTTTCTCTTAACGGTATCAATCCAGTGACAGTGAAAGATCGACCTGCTCCTCCTCACCTCTTTCACAGCGCTGAGAGGATAGATCTGGTGAAGGGCAAAGAATATGTCGAAGGATTTGTTTTCTTTTTTCTTTTCCTTCTCTGCTGCTGCTTGCTACCTTGTTTCTTCCATCGTATCCGCTTTTCCAACAATCTGCACAATTGAAACGAGAAGAGAAAAAATAGAAATGGAAAAAAGAGCAAGATATAAGTAATTCTTGTTTCAATTTGTGTGTGGATCAGAATTATATGAGGGGCATATGATCAGGTAGGCGAGCCTAACTCAGTTTCCCTGGCTTTAATAGATGGAAGGGGCGAGAGAGGGAGATATATGAGAGATCGATCAGCTTCAGACCTCCTCCAACTGCAGCAAGGGAAAGGTGAGGTCTGTCGATCGACCACACAATATGAAAAGGCAACAAGCCGGTATTGAATGAGGAAGCGAGAGTTGAAGAATATTATGGAGGTGTTGCGCAAAAATAAAGGGGCAGGAGAGAGAGAGAGTGAGTGAGAGAGAGAGAGAGAGAGAGAGAGAGAACAGATAAATAAGGACAAATTGGGATTAATGGCAGTACAAGAAAAAGTGTGAGGGTGACATTGCCACTACTCGCAAGAATATCTACCACAGTGCCTTCTCATCTCATCACCTTTCACAAACAGTTCCTCTACTGCACATGAAGTGGCATGAAGTAGTATACATATGCGCAGATAATTATAAATATGCATTCTTAACAGTCTAACTCTATTTATAATAAAGATTATTTCTCTTAGTGCGTCGGGTTTAAGAGTAATCATGACCTTTCATGCATGAACTGGTTTGCTTAATTGATCTTTGCCTAAGCAGCACATCATAAAGAGGCCGACGACGTAGACTGGCACGCCGTGTGGTGATCAATGGCAGGCTGGTACTTCTGCAATGTTGTTTACATTTAACTAATTAATCGTTGTCCGTGGCTTCGAACCCATAATTAAAAGCGCCACGGTATAATTGGCAATCATTAGCGGCGAACTGATATCAGCGCAAGTTATCAGCATGCACTGACCTATTATTTAATTCATACCTAGGTAGGGAATTAAGTCAATTCATACCTAGGTAGGGTTTAGCCTGCAGAGATGTTCTTTGCGTATTATATGATTAAGAGGCTTGCTAATTTTCAGTCGTCTGAAAGTTTATGGAGCTTTCAGTCATCTCTTTTGAGCCATCCAATCTATATCCAACGGTTCCTGATTATTATACAAAAAATCATATAAAAATAAAATAAAACACAAAGAAACAAACCAGTGACTGAAAGCTTTCAGTCACCTGAAATCAAGTAAATCCGTATGATTAATTATGGCTCATGCCACCTAGGCTCATTGTGGCAACCATTTAATTATTATCCATTCAAAAACAACAACAATTCATTTATATCCATAATGCATAGTGTGATCCACGCTTAAAACACATAAAATTAATTATTTATAATATACCATATACAATCTTATTAAAGCTCACATCTATTAATGTTATATATGCTCCCATATGGAAATGATATATATCAAATTTTTAGTTGCCTCTTTCATGATAACATAGTAACATTGTTAGCTTGTGTAATCCTTACTCACAAATATATCTAAACTGGGCCATCGTCATACAGTTAATAATTAAATGAGATGAAGATAGGAGATTAGACACACCATGTCTAACAAATTCGCAATAGATTATTATTGATTTGATACTTTGCAGGTCGAGGAACACCTCCAATAAAATAATTCAAGTACATGTGGCCCTCAATGATGGCAACTGTTACAGCATGATCACTTTGGCTTAGATTTTGCCATCTTTGTCATTTATAGGTACGTAGCTGAAGCTTATATAATTAGTATCATCATAGTCGACATACTATCTCAACAGAACGTAATTACTACATGCAGCAAAGTATTCAAAACTAAAACGTTACCAAAAAAAAGTATCCATAATCCAGTCTGGCCAACAATCATACAGCTCACTAAGAACAACCCAGTGACATCAGTACAATGTTCACATTCTAGATGCCCTTTAGAACAAACCAAGAGAAAAGACATGTATCAATGCAACAAAAAGAGGCATAGAATGAACATTATTGCTTGGTGTATATTTGTATGGGCGATGCAAGGAAAGACCCATTGGTGAGGGGGGAAAAACCCAGAATTAATTTAGTTATATTATTGTTTGAGACCGTACAGCTACTAAAAGAGTAACCAGTACTATAACTATAGTGCCTGAACCAGAACCACATAGCTAGGGGTCAATTTAACTTTTCTAAAGGAAAAGCCAAGTCAATTCGAGTAGTCAACAGAGCAAACATGTAAAAGTTTCCCAAGAAAGAGAGCTCATCACAGTCTCCGAGAAGGCAAGAACAGACAAGTATAGTTTCATAGATCGAGCCCTCTTTTTTTTACAGTATATATGAAGTAACAGCGAGGTATGCAGGTCCCACCATTAGCTAGGGAACCATTGGTTTATCAAAATCAACATGTATAATGATGTCGCATGACATATATATGCATGAAACAAAAAAAAAAGTCTCGACTATATATGGCATTAAACCAAGCAGCAGATTTACCATCGCTATCCCTATTGGAAGCCACACGTATACTCCATTTTTTTTTATCGCGAAGTTCACAAATAAACTGACCGGTAACAATAATTTAGGACAGGAGGGGGTAAGTAACTTTTTAAGGTGTGCTTCAGCTTGCCGGTTTCCACAGCAACTTGCCACACGCTCCCAACCCAGCCATACATCCACCACTGTACTCGGCCTATATCCATGGGTTAGCCAGTGCTGAGCCTGTCTTGCCCAACACACGTGACCACCAGGCGGGCCTTTCATCAGAATATATCAGAGGGTGACTCTCATAGTCTCATTCACTTGACCTTGACAGAGAAGATGGGCATGATGATGGTGTTATGGTCTTAAGTTGCATCATGATGATGGTGTTATGATCTTAAGTTGCATATATAGCCACCTAGTGTTTGCCAAAGACGTGTGGCAATATGAAACGACATTACAACAAAAACAAACTATAGCAACAATACTAAAATTCACGTAGCAGCAGTTAAAAGTCTGCTGCTACAGTGGTAAAAACATTTTTAATGGCAAGCCATGCTTTGATCCACTTAAAAATCAAGTTTTAAAGATGGTCACTTCGTCTATAATAAAAGACGTTTATAGAGTAAAGAACATCCTCTACAAATAAAAGACATTTATAGAGGTGGTTTGAATGTGATCTCTCTCCCTCTCCCCTCCTCCTCTGACAGCCTCTCCTCCTCCCATCCCCCATTGGTACACGGGCGAGGAGCGGTCGCACCATCTCCCCTCCTCCCCTCCTCCGCCGACACGCGGGCGAGGAGCAGCCGTGAGGTGCTGTCCTTTGCATGGCCTGGCGAGGAGCCGCAGCGAGGCACTGCCCTGTGCGCGGCCCCGATGAGGAGGCACAACCCAGATCTGGCGAGGAGCAGCCACAAGGTGCATGGTTCCGGCGAGGAGCGGACACAAGGCATGGCCCCAGTAAGGAGTAGATTTTGATGAGGCGCGTCCCCTGCGAGGAGCAGACTCCAACAAGGCACATGGATCCGGCAAGGAGCGGACGCGAGGTGTGGCCCCGTGCGCGGATCTGGCCAAGCGGTGGCGGCTCATGGGTAGGCGACTAGAGTTCCATTTTTTCATATTAATTCTTTATAGCAGTAGGTGACATTACTGCCCGCTGTTACTCTGGACATTTAGGGGGGGGGGGGGGGGGAGGGACTCGAGAAGTCTGTTGTTATAGTTGGTGAATTTTAGCTACACAATGATAGCGGCGAGTGATCATCCCCACTGCTATAGTTGTTTTCTACCCGCTGCTACAGTGTTGATTTGTTGTAATGTGAGTTTGTTATATTTCACAAAGCGCTTAAGAAAGTATGACATGTCATTTTTTTTATAACGGGGACATGCCTTGGTTGTGTAAGGGCAAACCAGAAAGGCTAAATAGGAAGTTAAAATAGCCAAAGCAAACATCAGTAAATTTCTGAAATTTCCGGAATGTCAAGTTCACTGGTGGAGCCCAATAGAATCTGAGTTGTCACTGTCAACTGCGTTTGCCTCTCTCCCCCTGCATTAATCCCCTACTCAAACTTGCTCGCCCAGCCGTTGAGCCCTCTATTCCAGGCTGACAACACGTCATCGAGCTCGATGCCCTAACCTCACACCCTCCGACAAATTGTATAATTTATATGTTAGGGGAATTTATCTGAGAGACACTGTGAAATGTTGATTTTATCCATAACATACTCATAATCACGTTTTTGTCCGAGACACATTACGATTTTGAGTGCTCTCATATGTAGCACACTATTACCGTTTAATAATTATTTTTAACTTTTTTATCTCAACTCACAAAACATATTGAAATTTGGATCTTTGTACAAAAATACATTATTGTATTCTCTATCATTAAAAATTAGAGACAGATTTTTTTGTTATTGTTACCATGGCTTGCTCGATAATTTAAATAGTAAAATAATGAGCAAATCTTGCAAACAATAAAAAAATCTAAATATATATTTAATTATAGAAAATGCAATTATGTATATTTATGCAAAGATTCAAATTTTAATGTGTTTTGTATGTTGAGATAAAAAAGTTACAAATAATCATTAAATGGTAATAATATGTCATAGACAAGAGCACCCACAATCATAGTTAGTCTCAAATAAAAATGCGATTGTGAGTGTGTTCTAGACAAAAATAATATTTCTCAGTGTCAGACAAATTCCCCTATATGTTATTATGTGCATTTCATGATGTACAGTGGTTTGGGGCCAATTTTCTGAGTTCTATATAAAAATCTATTTTTCCTATATTTTATTTAAATTGCATGTATATATATTATTTTTCAAAAAAATACCACCAATTTATTCTCTGCCATAAATTTTCCCGACGAGTCATACAAGGCCATATACCTTTTTGTTGAAGTTTTCATTATTTATTTATTTATTTATTTTTGTATTTTGGTTGTGTGTGTGGTGGGGGTGGGGGTTACAGTTACACATCATCGTTCACCGAGTCTTTATCGTAGCAATAAACATGATTAAGAAGATGCAGCTTACAGGGACCATGAAATCTTCCTAAGATCCCCATAAGAACTCAAGATCTCGTGTGTGGAAACCACTATCCTAGTACAGAAACATTAATTAGATCCTGAAATCCACAGCCCATCAAATCGTTGGACCTAAGAGAGGGGGCCGCGAAGGGGTACTCTAGGGCTAGCTAGTCCCCTATGCTTCGTGTCTGGATGCATGCATGGCAGCAGCCTTTTCTCAGGTTCACGACCTAGCATGCCTGTCCTTTTGAGCTCCATCCCCTTGCAACTTGCATCCAAGTGCTAAAACTCACATTCATCAGTCATCGCCAACAAAATCACAAATCTTTCAGTGGAAACAGCACCTGGTAGTTGTCTGTAGCTTGCCAGTTGCTATAGGCCATAGCCCATACCGTAGCCATGTTTGGGGTGGCTATGAAAACAGAGCAGGGTACTAGTACAGCATTTTAGTTCCAAAAAATTCCCTTTTTATCCACGCGTCATTTTCAATTAATTAAACGCCCAAATTTCTGGTACTTCGAAACGTGAGGGTTACATTGGGACACACAGTCCTCCCTTTGGTAAGAGTAGCTTAATCTCCTTTTCTTTTTGAAGGTAGAGGTCAGGCGTGCACCAAAAAGGTACCAGCTAGCTTGTGTGCATATGTGAAAGATCTGTCGACCGTTGTGTGGCAAATATATTGGGCTGAGAGTTGATGGGTCCTTGTGGTACAGATGCAAGGTTACACTTGCACTGTGCAAGGGAACAGTCCCTTTGAATTCTGGTCACAAGGGGCGTGCAGTGCGGGGTGGGGAGGGCTTGTGCACGGGCGTGCATGGAACCGTACCTTTCGATAGAGAATCCTGTCTGTCTGGCTCTGGCCAGGCCATGCATGGGGCTCTACCTGGCTATTCTCTACCAGCAGCATTGTTCAGGGCCATGCGTGCTTTCAAGACCCTCCTCGATCACAACACATCTTGCAGGATGTTTTGTTTTGTTAGTGTAGTGCATCATGCAGATAATAGTTACCAAATATAGCATCACTGACCTTGGCCTGCAAAGCTCCACGTTGATTGTCGAAGACGCACAGTGGTGATGGTTGATTGGAGCTGGCTGATCGTCCCATGAGTCCATGACATGAACACCTGATGCCATCATGATAAACAGGTTTGGCTGCACCTGCCCCACATGTGATGGGGCCAGGACTATTTACGTCTATCGAGTTTAAGTGACCTATCAGAAATCACAAGCCAAACGTCAGATTGTCTAAGTATAGCAGGGACAGCAAGTTTGAGGGCTTCTGTGTAATTTGAGCAACAAAAATCTGATATGGTTACATCTATATAGCATGACAGTCAGGGTCAATATATTGCCACCAAACTTTATCTTCCATGAACCAAAATAGGACAACAAGATTATTTAGGCATCTCAACAGGTTCCTTTGGTATGCTCTCGAAATCATGATCACCGCTAACACAATTGTCACCAACGACACACAAGGATAAATTATTGAACCTCTCAGTGATGAGTTGCAGCCATGTGATTGGTTACGCTTTGGGGGCAGGTGATATGATTGGCCCATGAAATACTTATAAGAGGATAAAATAAAGTGAAAGTAAAAGGACATAACTTTGATAATTAGAATGTTTTGGCCGAATCTCTTAACTAGAACGTACACGTACGTATACCACATCATACTCAAAAAGTGAATCAAAGCAAGGTTTCAGATAGCTTGCCAGCATATCTAATCGCAGTATATCAATGGAGATTTCTCACGATAGAAGAATCTGGATGGTTAAGGTTTGACACTGCTAATTTGCTGAAGTCCCTTGAGTGAGTGGAAGGGCCACGCAATCAACAGTTATGGCGCTAGATATCGATTCCTTCAACTTTCCATATATTTCATGCATGCATCCGTACGAGAGCTGTGGGCTACTAGATGGAAGCTACCCGCATGTCTAAAAGTGATATCTTGCTCCTTATCATTTTATCCTTTTATCTCAAGCTTCCATCTAGTAAGGAAACTAAGGATACGTGGTGACGAGTACGAATTTTCATGTTTATCATTTTATCTCAAGTAGTTGTTTATAGTGCATAACAAAATATACTCTTTTCAAAAACATTTTTTTTAGCCGTAGGCAGAACAGGGCTAGCTTCGCCATGCAACTTATAAAGTTAAGGGATATATAAAAGAAATATCAATTAACCTTTTCTGCGCTTGGTTCCTTTTCTATTTTTAGAAATATTGACAAGTTCTTACAAAAAGGTTCCACGATAAGAAAAAGTCAATGAAAGAAACTTCCAAAGGAAATCAGCGGAGACGGGGAATTTAAGCATCAATAATTATACTCGAGGGAATGAAAGAATGAGAATAATCATTAGTGGTTGTTTTTTTATAAAACAGTATTGATCATAGCTTTTGCGACTCGCCCTATTTTTTCATAGAAAGAGTGGCTAGAGCATGCACCACGAATACGTACTCACCTGTTAAGGCAATTTTACAATCAAGAGGCGTCAAACTTAACCCATATCAACCTTGTGGATAGATTAATTTGAAGTATCAACAAGCAATTTGCTTGCACTAATAACGACAGAGGCATCTTCAAATAATGAACAGGCGTGCCCAATTGTAATTATGACACCTAAATTGCCAGGACTACCTGAATCGTCATGATATAGCAAAGTTTTCCTAAATGGTAAACAACAGGATATGACAAAGAGGATATGTCCAAGAGGGAGCTTGGGACAATGATGCTTGAGCAGACTCTTAAGCCTCTGCCATTTGCATTTGATTATCAAATTTATCTGTTGTTTACTTGTTTTTTTATGAGAACTATGCTGTCATTTGACTGCGCCACTGTGGGCTGTGTAAGAACTATTTGTCTATTTCTATGTTTAGTTATGTTTCTCTATCTTTGTCAATCTGTATTTTAATTGCTGTCATGATGGTTCAACAGTTTGGTTGCTAGAATGCTAGTAGTTACTTACAATTGTCTTCTACTCCCTCCGTCCCAAAATAATTGACATTTTGGTTCCAGGCATAAAAATTAAGAAGTGTAAAAAGTAGATGCACAGAAAACGAGGAGAAATAGAGATAGGAATGTATTGAAAAGAGAGAAAGTTACATCGGGAAGTGAAAATGACAATTATTTTGGAACAAATGGAGTTAGCTAAAGTGTCAATTATTTTGGGACGGATGGAGTATTTTATAGATACCTTGTTCAAATGGGGACATCGAAGGACACACCATCAGTTTACAGCAGGTAGGTGCAAATGTCTCGTCATCTAGTAAAAATTTCTGTTATTTATAAATGCAAAATTGAGCTATAGTACACCATTTAGACCGTCTAAGCTGCGCCTAAAATGCGTGTAGATAAATTAAACGCTAAACAGGGGGTTACCAACTGTTTAGCATTTACTGTTTAGGAAAAAAATTTGTGGTATAGTCAAGCAATATTAGAGAACATAGCTCAGAAACATGTCAAAAACAGGGTCTCCAACAAATGGAATATTATTTCTACAGCAGCAACAAAATCTAAAATGAAACGAATGAAAGAAAAAAGGTATTAATAAAATGTAGTAACATAGTACTAGTAGTAAGGGTACAGTAGGTACACTTCTTAGTGTGACCCAAGTAAAGTTCTGAGAGAACTCCCCTTTCCATTTCTCGTATGCTCTAAATTTGGTTGGTAAACTCTTGAATTGGTTACTGGCAGGATGTCAGAGTGCTCTTGAACCTCATGTGATGATAATTTCAAAATTCATAATTCAAATATGTGAATATCAGAATTTTATAGTACCTAGTGTGTTATAGTTAAGCTAAACTCTATACAAGAAACTGAATCGTCAGTGGGGACATCGGCTGTTGAAATTTGAAACATGAAATTCGACTGACAGATACACAATGACATATGGACATAAATGAAAACACTTCACCCTATGATCTGAGTGCCTCAAGGTTCGCAAGCTTTAGCTGCTTGTCAACAGTCAAGTAATCTTCAATTGCAATGCATGTTGACCGCAAAACGTCAGCCAGAAAATTGGCCATTTCAGCTTCACTTCCATGAATATGATCATGCTCAGTGAGGACGTTTCTTTGGGCCAACTGTTCTGCCCAAGTATAGATGCGGGTGGTCAACAGCCATAGCTTCTCTGCAACAGAGTTCCTGTTATCATCCCAAATACTGCTAGAAAGAAAGGAAGGCAGGGTGACAGGTAAGTCACTCAACACATTCGTTGAATTAACTATGAGAAGTGGCATATATATGCAGCAGCTGCTGCATAGCAGGCCAATAAAACGCAATGCCTGAAATTTTAGGATACGGAATTAGTAAGCATAAGCATGCATGTCTGTGTTTGCAGTCAAGCAATTTATAAGGATAAGCACACTTAAGCCATCAGATCACAGGTTTCTACAGGACATCTTGGATAATTACCGTTAATGGATGATCTGCAACACATCCAATATCTAAAGCATCCAGAAGCCACTGCCTTTTGATGCTGTTTTCAGTAGAGTATATAGCTGCCACAACCTCAACAAGGACGCTCCACCAGATATCTGAAACAGGATATTCTACAAGTTTTAGAAACAATATATACAGTTCACCTAGGAATATCCTAGGATGGGAGGGAAAAAATAAAAAGAACTGAATAGAAGATCAAGGACTGCTCCTAGACCACAGCAAAGAGATGCAATCACCATCAGCTTTTGTACACAATATGGTAATCTTTATGTTTCCCAGCTCATGTGCTGAACCATAACCAGATGCACACAATCTTGCCCTGATGATAATCTTTTTTGCCACATCAACGTGTTCTCCATTAGTGATTAAGGTTGCATTGCGAACCTGCAAACAAAAAGAGGAAAACAACATCGTGACATGACAAACCCATGAAGTAGTGTAAAACCTAATCCCTCCAATGATGTTAGGACAGGAAGATTAGGTCAAAATGGAACTTGTCTTTTTTACCAAATGCCAAGAAAAAAAAAATCGGAGGGATTCTAAATAAACCAGTTATGAAGAATCATTCAAAAGGATATTTGTGCTGTTTCAAACCTGCAGCATATCATCCAGCCAAGTTTTCTGAGCATTGGCAAGACACTTGATAGCAGCAGACCACTCATCCACGAATTCAGGTTGACCATCATTGCAGATTGTCAAGAGAGGCAATAAGCATTCGATGCATTTCTTAATAAATGGAAAACCACCAGATTCTTCAGAAACAACCTCTGACAGGCACATGCAAATACCTTTCCAGAATGACATTCTTATCATGCTTCGCTTTTCAGATGATTGATTCAAGAATGATGAGGTGGAGGAGTACAAATATTCAGTTAAATCCTCATACAATTTCTCCAACCTCGAATCAGAGAATAGATTCATTAGATGTGACAAATGTTGGAGCAAAATAGACTGCACATCAATATCTAATCTTTGAAATCTGAGTACGTCAGTCAGATCATCCAAGAACTGCAGAAGCGGGCTGATTGTCTTAGCATGAACTAGAGAAAAATATAAGCATGCTTCCCTTAGTAACTTAGCGTTTTGCTGATTGGTTGAACTCTGAGGAACCTGAGCCTCAATTCGCATACACCGACGTACAATAACCCCCCAGTCTGTAGTAACTGTTGGCAAGCGAGGCGCTTTGGCAAGGCATTTAAAAACTATACCAATTGTGCTTGCTGGCACCAAATCACCAGTCTGTAGAGAGTAAAACAAAGAACATTAAAAGATACAAATTAATGAAATAAGAATTACTTCTCTAACTCAATAAAATCACAAGGGCATTCTACAATAACACTAAAATTTAAACTGATTTACAATGCATAAACCATGAATTACAGAGTACGTCTTTTAATATTAATATACTAACATCAATGTAGATACTAAATGAGTTATTGTTCACAGCATATATATTAGACTCTGCACTAAATCCAAGGAATTAACTATAGATGTGTGTAGCATTTGTAGAGATTCTTTGCACAATTAAATCCCATTCAGTTCACCCGTTGCAGCAGTAACGACAAAAAGATTACTACAATGCTTGGAAGCAAAGGTCGTAATGTTCTACGATATTTGAAGCATATTATGCCAATGACAGGAAGTAATGAGATGCATTGAGAATCATAAAGTTGTTTCTCCAAAATATTTGCTTTGACCACATACAATAGCATATCTCAGCCTAAGCATGTTGAATGGAAGCAATCTTTATTCTGGAAATGTTTTTGAGAAAAACAATTATTACTGTGTGCATTTCTTTTGTAACATATTCACCAGAGAACCCTGATACTCTGTAACCAAATAAGATTCCGAACAAACCTTCTCAAACTTAAGACCACTCAACCAGAGACTTAAGTTCCAAACTAAGCTTTGTTCAGAAAAATATAAAGATTGATTGAGATCACCAGAACTTCTGTGGGAATCATGGTCATCACAAAGATTCTGGTTATTGGCCAACCACCTGCTCCTAAGAAATGAAATGGCCCATGCAGCATAATCTTGTATGTGCTTATCCTCAGCATCCTTAGCAAGAAGGAATATTTCCTGAATCATTGATGTTGAGAGAGTCTCGCCTACATGGCTCGTCAGTACAGGACCTCTCACCAAAGATGAATCCTGTGCATATAACGAACTAGTAACTCTAACAGTTTTAGAAAATTAAATGTTAGAATGGTCTTTGTAGGGGAGAGAGAGAGACCTCATGCTTTATTTCCGAAGGCATAGATTTTGAACACATCCCAGTAAGATCCCCTGCACCTGCGCCAAAAGCGTTGATGACACCAAACATGGCTCCCAAATGAACAAGAGGTGGAAAAGGACGGGTATATATATGTTTGAAAGTATCTAGAAGACATTTAACACCAGTGAAGTCCATAGCATGTATCCCATCATCCAATATACAGGACAGGAATGACCCAGCACCAATACAGATTGCCATCAATAAATTCTGAAAGACAGTTCCAGATTTATTGAGGTTCAGTAGCTTGGATGCTAAAGAAGTGTAACGATTGAACATCATATCCAAGTCGTCATTCAATAACTCAACTCTCTGGCAGAAAGCCATGACAGCAGGAAGAGCAAGACATGAGCCCAAACATAGTGACACTGAATTTATTTCATTGAATAATGCAGAGCTAGAATCAGCATCTGGTATCCAGGAAATCAGTATGTTCTTCACGTCAGTAACAGCTCCATAAGCTCCAAGTCTATACAGAGCAACCACAGAATTTCCAAGACCAAGAACTAGCCCAGCAATAGCCCACGGATCATCATCAAAGTTATTAACATTTTCTTCCATACATCCTGTGGAGTCTATTCCACATATGCTAAGTTTCTTGAGAGAATAAGATGAGGATGGACATAGTTGAATTAGTGAAGTAACCAAAGTGTGAAGAATGTCTTCAACTGATGCACGCTCATTGAGTTTTGTAGTAGCCTCTACTTCTGGTTCAGCAGCATTATGTGCTCCAGTTAAAAGACCATGGCAAGCATAACCTAATGCTAGTCCACAAGCTCCTTTCACAAGATAGCTTTCAGTTTTCGAGATAACCTAAATGTGGAAAAGAATAAGACGGCGTAAGAAGCTATTTCACAACATAATTTGAAACTTGAATATCATAAATGTATCCAAGAAAAATACAGAATATTACATATCATACCCAAAATGCTCAACACAAAAATACATTGGAACATGACAATTTTGATAATTGGGCAGTGTTTCACTGTCTAAGCATTCACCTAATATGCATAAATTGCATTTAAATGAGACATGAAAAGGAATGATAAGCACCTAATGGTCCAGTCAAAGTCTGTTTAGGTTTATAAAACATTATAAAACAAACAGCAGACTAGTAATACATGAACATAGACAGTGGTACTGGTATTCCCTCAAAGATAAAAGAAACACAGATAGTGGTATATCCATTGTCTCATGCTATGGAATATTATGATATAGCATCATTTATGGCTAGAGGCCAGTGCTGTTAACACATGGAAGAATAAGGCACTAGCAAACATAAAGCAACAAATACCTAATATTTAGTTTAACATTACTTCCTAAAAATAAGAAATTGCAGTCACGTTTTATAATATTGAGTTAAGAGAGGAAAGATTTTGTACCTCAAGAAGCCCCTTGATAACCTGAAATTTGCTCTTTTTGTCTGTGGGATGAAAACAATTGAATATCAGTCCAAGCGAGACAGCAGCTGACCACTGCTGGTGCTCATGCTCATATTGCAACAACCATCTTACAAGAAACTCTGCTGCAGAAGATACTACTAAATGGGCAGCTGGAGGAACAATCTGGCAAAAATACAAGATGGCACCAACGAAATTAAAACTGGAAAATCATCCTAAACCACTAGAAGAACTACAAAATAAATAAGTGCAAACTTAAACACAAGTTTTGGGAATGTGTAAATATGTAAACAAGTATATCTTACCGAGCACAATGCTGCAATAACAAGGGCAATGTTAATCGCAACTTGGGGAGTAGCACGAACATGACCACACAGAATCTGCGATCACAATTAGGAAATTGTAAGAATATTTAAGATTTTTATTTCACAACAACAAAACCTTTTAGTTGGGGTAGGAATGTAGGATAGAGATGAACCCCACAAGAGCCAATACAAAAGGTCAAACAACAAAAAACGGAAGATGGGAAGGAAAAAGAGAACAGATTGTGATAGATTAGGCGAGCCAGCAACTATTTTAGTCATTCTTATAGAGATGAAACACCATAGACATTTAATATTTTTCTTTACCCTAAGATGTTTAAGCATTAGCATGGCATGGATTAAGCTAACGCAAGCAAACAGGACAACAGCAAGTAAGATACATATCTTAGTAAAACCCACATAATACATTTATGGAAGATGCATAATGAAGCACATCCTAATGCTTTATGTGCTTTCATGGCGCTGGTACTCATGTTGTTTCATTCTTCTATAATATAATGGTGCTGTACGAGATAAAAGAAAAGGAGCAGAGGTTGCTAGATACAAATATACCTTAAATATATCATTAGCGGCCTTTGAAGTTTTGTTCAACTTCGATGACTCTTTAGTGTCAAACAAAGCTACAACTGCTTGCATCCAATTGGCAACAAATGACTTCCATGAATGCAATACAAGAAGGGCTACCTCTAAGTTTCTTGATATATATATAGACTCTGCCATCTCTGTGAATGCTTGCTCATAAGCAGCGTGAACTCTGGATAAATCCTGCAAATGAGAATAGCATACATGATAGCAGAATGACGGACAATATATAAGAACTTTTCAGTGGTGAGTGGTGCAAAGAAGTACCACCACTTAAGAAACCCAAAATTACATAGTACCTTAGATTTCCTTTCATGAAGTACATCCTTTGGAGTGAAATCAAGAGTTAAAAGAGCTGCACCAGGCAACTGATGATGCACTAACTTTCCTATAATTTGAAAACAATAGTCAAATGGCATCAGATTGCATTAAAAAGAGAACAGAAGAAATTATGCATTTTTCCTGAAATATGCAAAGCATTTGCTTAGAAACATTTGAAATTGAGCAGAATATCAGTCATTCAACACCAAAGTTCTGTAAATACATAACTAATTAATTTGAGCCCAACTCAATAACTAGTGTACCTTTAAATACAGTCTGAGGGAAAACATCCAGTAGCTTCTCAAATTTATGCACAGCAACTCTTTTATCAGTAATCGCTCTACGACGGTTTCTGTGTGAATAGGGAAAGAAATGTCACTAAGCATCTGTATTTCAGACAAAAGTCTTAAAAGAACTACTATACTAACATGTGCTCAAATTTAATGATCTCATCTTGAAAGTTCTCCATGGCCTTGAGAACTTCCACATTACATTCACTAGTAAAGACTTTGTAGTTTTGTTTCCAGAAATCAGGAATAGCATCCTGAATAAGTGAGACCTGTAATGTACTCGCTGTTAAAAAACGTACTTGATAAAAAGTTGAAATTAGAACTTCTAGCCAAAAAGTAGTAGAAAGCAAATAACGTGGCACCAAAATTTTAGCGTAACCTTGTAGTAGGACAAGGAGTGAAAAGCAGTTCCTCTTGCTTTAATCCAAGAAGGTTCAGAACTGCTTGTGACAGATGTCCCAATATTCCACAATATTCCAATCAGCTCTTGAGATATTCCAGAATACGCCTCAGCATCCATTGCTCCCCATCTCAACAGGGCACATAAACTGAAAAGAAAATTACAGAGAATAGGAAGCAGATGAACATCATTGTAGACACATCTTTGTATTTACTGAGACATTACCAGCAATCTTACCTGTGTGCGATATTGGGCTCAGCAGCATAATCAAGTAGCTCCTTTGATATAACTTTCCATGCTGTATAGAAATCTGATAAATGAGAAACTCACTTCAGATGTTGGGGACAGCAAATATGAGTTCTATAAAAAGTCCCATATTAATTTTCAGAAGACATGGCTTCTTATATCAACATAGTATTACATATAGCAATGACTTACTGATTGTTGGAGCATTGGTCAGAAACTAAGAAAAATTGGATGGAAAGCCAGAGTTTAAACATACCAACGACATCTGCTTCACAGAGGTACGATAGGCTTTCCAAACCTAGAGCTTGAACCACAGAATCATGACTCTCGATGCAAAACTATATGATGTAAATAGCTACATGTTAGAAACCCGACCAAGTAAAGAATAATATATCAGAAGTAAAAAAATGAAAAATACTCACTGAGACAGATAATATTATATCAACCCCTCTATCTGGGTTCTGCTTGCAAACATCGCGTATTGATGCCGCAATACTTGTGGAAATTTCTCTGTTTGAGATGAAATTGGAAAAATTTTCAGGATCCAGAATTACCTATATTAGAAACCAAAAGTTAGTAGTGATCTTCTGATGGATACTCGCTCCGTTCTTAAATTGTTGTTGCCATTGACTTTTTTGTTTACGTTAGACCATTCGTCTTACTAAAAAAAACTATAATTCACAAACTCCCTCCCTCCTCCCTCCCTCTCCCCTGTTGCTTCTTTTCCGCACATCAATCTTCTCTTCTCCCCATTTTATGGCCACCATCCCAAACCTGAGGACAGCTGCCACCTGCTGCTGGTCACATTGAAATCGAACACCGAGGGCACAATTATGTGTGGAAATCGTGATGCCGAAGCCGAGACGAATTGAAGAGATGCTAGCTCGGGCAGCAACTCAACCTCAACTGCAGCTTTGATGCCACCAGTCTGGATTCCGATGCCTCTCAGATCCGGAGTCTATCTATTTCTCTCTCCCCCACTCTTGCTAAGGTCGACCATGGGGCCTATCCTCTCCGGCGTAAGCAGAGAATCACCGGATTTGTATCAGAAGGGATCAATGTTGGCTTTTTTTTTCTTTTTTTCGAGAGTCACATGGCTGTGTGTGTCCGTGCGTGGTGCTGTTCGGAAGAGGAGGGATGGAAGTGGTGGGACCCACCTGTCATCACGGTATCCAGGTGAGGGGGTTGACAGACCACGACCGACTGCCACCAACTGAGTCTTTTATGTATGGTAAAGATACAGATGTATTGCAATGCCCACGGAGTACATCAAGAGCACATTAACGACAATATTTTCACTCAATGCCCTAATTTAATGCTGATAGAGGCAAGTCATATAGCATCATTTAATAGGAATATGCAAGGTCTGATGTCATTAAATTGATTGGTGAGGTAGTGCCTCCTTGATCTCTGTGTACAGTAGGTTTCAATTTATGTTGTGGAATGGAGGATTATAGCAGAATTTAACATCAACATTTTCAGATTCGTTTTTTTAGTATGCCTCAAAGACACAGGACAGGCAGTCAAAATCTAACAAGCGGTTTTCTTATCTTCTTAACAAGTAAATCATGTTAGAAAATTAACGAATGCAAAAGTGAAAAATTATCAAGCCTGTAATAAATAATATGGAGATCTTACAATGTAATAGATACAGTTAAGTTTTGGTTAACATAACATCAACTCAGTACTTACCAACCACATTAGTGTAAGAAAACTCATCACCAAAGGCAAAATGAGGTTTAAAGATTCAGTTGAAATAGCATTCTTACTTGTAAGTTTGGAAATGCCCAATCAGTGACAATCCAGATCTTGCAGAGTAATCGAACAGCTATGGCATATAGAGCCCTGCAGGAAAACCATACAATGAGGACAACAGAAGCATGTAGTTCAATAATTTTTTTCCCACAAAAAAACAGCCCTGTTTACTAACAAATTTCTTCTTATGATTCACAAAGAGACAAACAGGCAGCAGATTGACGGGAGGATGAGCACGCATTCACAACAACTTCTAAAGTTTCTTCCTCTTTTTTATGATTGTATAGTGCTAACACTTGTTTTTTGGCCAATTGGCTTTTAATATAATTAGCACAGTAGGGGCTTCCCTTACTGTACATTCGCTCTCGAAAAAAAAACAAGCAGCGCCTTTATCCAGCCCTTCTTTGAACAGCAGGTTTGGGTATAGGTAGTTGGTCAAGTTTATTAGTCTGAGGTGCTGTTTACTTGTTTAAGTGTGAGTAGGGTATGGGTGTGGCTCCCACAATGGGGGCTCTCTTGTACTCAGACTGTTTTCTCCTCTATCTAGTACAATGATCTTAAATCTGGGAATGGCTCAGTTCGATCCTTGAACCGCCGCGCAGAAGCAGGAAAAGGGTCGCACTGACCCACACCATTCTCAGATTTAAATGATACACAGCTCTCCTGTATGTTCAAGAGAAAAAAAAAACAGCCAGCTTGCTCTTGCAACCAAACAAAAGCTACACAAGCCGAGCTTAGCTAGTATAGGTAAACCAAACAGCAGCTATAACTTGTTATTGCATTGCTAAAGACAGGCTTATTGGCCTGGTAAGGATCCTAGCCAGGCTAGAAGTAACCCAGGCAACCAAACACGCCTTATAGAGAGTGCTGATCAAGAACAAGACTTTGTTCATTAGAGCGGGAAAACAAGAGAACATCAAAAAAGAAAAGAAACTGAAGTTGAGATCAATCGTGGTTGGTGCATGACTTACAGATTCGTGTCCCTTTTAAGCATGGGTGAGATCCATTGCAGAGCAAGTGGAAGCACAAAACTATGTATAGCAAGTGATGGCAATGACTCGAGCAAACGCAGCTGCAAATTGCATGTGCAAAAATGTATGTCAGATATTCTAATGTATTTGCAAATCGAGATCCTCTCTTAAGAGAGAGAGAGAGAGGGTGTGTGTGTGTGTGTGTGGGGGGGGGGGGGGGGGGGGGGGGGGGCAATTGTAGTATGCTCCGAAACCAATACAAGCTACGACACTTGTCACACAAGTGCCTGTATTACTAACGCAATCAAATGTACCTAAAATTGGATTATTTTCAAAATTCTGAACAATGTCCCATCTTCTAATTATTTCAATGTCTTTGGCTTAGATAGTAACATTCACCTCTGTATAAGAATTTCTGAATTTCCCTACTTCCTATTCATGAAGGGGAGCCTTGGTGCAGCAGTAAAGCTGTTGCCTTGTCACCATGAGGTCACACCGTCACGGGCTCAAGTCCTGGAAACAGCCTCTTGCAGAAATGCAGGGAAAGGCTGCCTACAAAAGACCCAAAGTGGTCGGACTCCGAACCCGGCACAAGCAGGAGTTACGTGCACCAGGCTGCCCTTTTTTCCTTCCCTACCCTATTCATATAGATAAGTAATCAAGAACCTTTGTAAATGATGTACACATTCCATTATCCTTAAAATGATGGATTCTCAATTTGCAAGGCCTCAATTTGAATCCTGAAAACCTATTTGAAACTAGTGCTCCTACAATCATGCATTTAGAAGCACATATTAACTGTACTTTAATTCTTCATTTACGAGCATAAGAATGCAGAAGAAACATGAACTTGCAATACTCACCAATAATTTCGTTGAGCAATTGTTGTTGATGTAAAGAATCTTACTATAGAAGAGGACAACTACAAACAATGGCATGCCCAATCTCGGGTTTGATGTGCCAAGAGTTGCCAGAGATTGAGCAGCAGAAGTAGCAAGTTTTGGGTGCAGTACCAGCACAGATACTACAGAGCTAACCAGCGATGATGTTGCTACTGCAAGCACTTAGATGGATAAATAAGTTAAAGGATTAAATAAAGATGAAATGGCAAAAGGTTAGCAGCATATAAATCACATAAGTTAGTCATCAACCTGATGATGTATATTTTGATAAGTCGTCCAATGTAAGCTTTTCTCTATTAAGGGCTGTCAGATACTCATTTATTTGATGTGTCCAACAAGTAGCTTCCAGACAGTTCCGATCAGAATCAGGCGAAATCTTGCTGACTGTGTACTTCATGAACAAGCCTGATGAAGATGGCTGTGGATAGGAGGCACAAATTGGATTAATTTATATGTGTACATAGTATTACACATTTAGGACCTCCACGGATGGAAGTGGACAGAGAGCAAACAATAGCTGAACCTACACTGGCATGAACAAAATTTTATAGCAGGACAGAGACCTACAATATTAGAAGTTTCTTTATCTTTCAGATACAGACACATACCCAGAATATAGTGAACAAAGACTCAAAATAGAACGAGGAGAGAGAGATGGATATAGCAATATGGGCATGGGTAATAAATTTGATTTTTCATGTTAATGAGTATGATCATGTTCAAGGTTCTAAGGGCATTTTGGATCATGTCCATATTTTGCCGAAAAAAAAATTGTGGCAGGTACAGCATACCAAGGTTTTGTGGTAAAACAGTGTTTGCCAATTAGAGCAGAATTTGGCAAGAAAATGAGTCACTGATAGTTTTGAGTCCCCAGATAAGGGGAAGGTTGGCACACAAAAAAATATGGCAGTCATCCAATACAGCTACATGTACCTAAACTTTGGCAAAACGTGGAAGGAAATAAAACAGACCTGTAGCAGAAAACAGGTACTTGGCCAGTCATGCCAAACCATAGATTTAGTCACAATAAACATATCAAATATAAGATGGCCAAAGGTTGAATTCTCAATTTCGATTTGTGGTGCCTTTTGAAGAAAGTAAAAAATCAGGGGTTACTGGCCTGTGTATACCTATTTGGTTATACAATGGCAGATAACTAGGTGCACAGTCGAGAGCTATGAAGTGTAACATAGCCTAGCTCATTAAGCTCATGATGCGGAAGCAATGAGGGTTATAACAAATACTCTAATACTCCTGAAGCTTAATAACAATATAGAACATTACATTTGAATTGTGAGAGTATTGTAAATATGGTGCTGCCAGATATATTTGTAAAATTAAAGCTGTTAATTCTTATCATGCTTCAAACTCGACCAACCTTGGAGGAACTAACAGGTGTTGTAAATAAGAAGAAATAGCACCCAAATTCATGTCGAAGAGGACTAAAAAATGGGTGGTGTAGGAGTACATCTAAACCCTCAACCAACATAGCTAGGCTCAGTTCATTTCATATATGACAGAAAATTATTATTGTCTATCTCCAAAATTGGGAGAAGACGTGAAGCAAAATTGTAATAGGACAAAAATAACGAACCAAAAGATCACCTGAGACCATAGATGACGCAGAAGTTTAGGAAGAATAAATGAAGGTTTGCTTATGTGGTAAACCATTGAAGTATCTTGTTCTGATAAATGGGAAGCAGGCAAGTCTAAAACAAGCAAGCTGAATCTTGACAGAACATGAGATGCTGATGCTTTAACAGATTTAGATGGAGAGATAGCAAGGTTGATGACTGGCAATACACAGAGAAGCTCCTCGCTGAGGTTGTGTATTGATTCTTTTCTTTCAAACACTGCAACCATATACATTAAACATTTTATTAATACACGATATATCCCATGTAAATGATAACAAAAGGAAGGTTAGATTGAGTGTACACTTCCCTGAGGAACTATAGTGTCACTTCATATTTTCTAAAACACCCTAAACCTGTGTTTCCCTATGTAAATGGCAACGGTATGTTTATCATCAAACATCTGAAAATTACCACTACTTAATATAGTTCTGAAGTGATTTTTGCCTTGCTAATCTATCACATTTGTCGTAACCAAATCATCTTTGAGTTCTGTAATTTTTTCCCCTCTGGACACAGGTAACACAGTCACGAAAACATGATATGACAAAATATTTTAGTGTTATGTTTGAGTTTTTACTCAAAAAGTAGATAGGTAGCCCCCTAAAGTAAAGATTCTTCACATCAGTATATTAAACACAAAACCACCATATTGTTATGCAACAATGTGGTCAAAAGCATATAACACTAGCAATTAAATGTTTACAACTTTACATTTGAAAAATAAGGAATATAATCTGCCTTTTACATGTCAGCATCATACAAGATACAACAATGATCAACAAATTTGTAAAGCTATATTATCAGAGCCCTATTTATATTTTTTTTAAGGGTTTGAGAGCACCAAGAAATGGAAATTTTGAGGGAGAGGGATTATAAGCTTTAGGAAAGGTACCCTTTTCATATTTCCATTCAATCAAAAGGGCTAGAAGTCTCAAGCCAACTAGCTGTTCATGTTCAAACTCCAGACCACTGAGAGAGTAAGAAAGAGAACTAAGGACAACAGAAACCTCAGGTATATAGCACAATCCAAGGTCCTTTTGCACTGAAAATAGATGTTTCGATAACCCAAGAACTGTAGAAGTGATTCCAATAAGCTTTTGATGTAATGAACATTGCGACAGAAGTGTTTCCATCAATTCTGCACTACTTGCTTGAGTATCGTGTGTTGGCTGTTAAAAGAAGAAAGTTACAACATGTGGAAAATGCAGTAGCCATGCACAGCAACTATTTAAGCATTGGAATAAAGTTACAGGAACCAAACAGCCTACACTGATTAGTTGCCTACCACATCAACGAGTAATAAACATGAAAGAAGTCACATATCAAGTCAAACTCATCAGTGAGTTAAACATGGAAGTTTGACAATCGTAGTTTTCAAGGAAAAGATATGCAAAATTACAGTGAGCAGACAAACAACTCACATGCTGGCTACTCCTACAGTGAAATCTGCTCATAATAATCACAGGACATTCTATTCTAAAACTTTAAGAAATGGTGTAAAAACTAAAAATACCATGGTGAAAATTCGCTAAATTTCAGAAAACATTTCAAGAAGAAATCTAGTTAGTATGACACATACTTGTTTCACACTTAAGTCATTAAAGCTGGAAATATATGGCAGAGGGAGAGTAATACTGATGGACACATTTGTAGGCAGCATGAATTGAGAATAAACAAACCCTGCCCAAATGGGCCAGCCAGTGAAAGGAAAAACACAACATTTGCGACTGTTTCATCAGTACTAAATCGACAGCATCATATGCCTTTCATGATGGTGGGAGATAAGTTTCGTAGTCAAGCACAAACCAAGCATAAATGGATAGCAACCTAAACTATGGAGCCATTCCTCCCCTCATTTTGCAGCTTCTATGCTCTGATCCTGATCTCTCCTTCGAAATAAATTTTCAGTGTTAACAGAAAGCGTGACCTAGTACTACATATAAACATTCATTTGCTAATTCTCTGAAGTTGATGGCTTCTACATTTCAATTCACAGACTAAGCAAAAGGCCGTGAGTAGTACCATTTGTGCATGAGCTAACTTCTTCAATAATAGTACATAAGCATCCACCAAGCACTCTGCAGAAGAAAGCCAGAGCCGCACTTCCTGAGGAAAAAAAACATGCATAAGTAATCACAAACAAATCTTATTCCATTGAGAATCACAAAACACATAACAAGCACTTCTAACTACCTAGTATACTTCAAATCTCAGAACTCTTAAGTTTTTCCGTTTTGTTTCCCTTTTGAGTAATATGTGCTCTATGTAATAATGTGGAATAAACAATAGAATTATGATCACTGGAGACGCAATGGGTCACTTTCATCACAAAGATGCAAGAAACATCTGTCCTCGTCAGAATTCAGGATTGCTCAAACACAGTACAATATATTGAGAAGCTCACGCCCAGATCCTTCACCGCATTGCCAAATATAGAACATCAACCTCAGATAACATCCATGACAGCATGTAACCACGACACGTACCTCGCCATCTCCGCGGCCAAAATGCAGCAAGCTCTCTTCGAGCAACTTCAGCACAGGGATGACGACACCCGGCTTGGCCGCTGCAGCGGCAGCAGCAGCTAGTGCCCCGATCAAATCCCTCGCAAACGAGGCGTCCCCTTTTCTCACCACGGCCAACATCACGAACGGCCTCAGAAATCCTACCACCCCGTCCACTCCCTCGGCAACCATCCTAGCCGCCTGCCGCGTCAGCTCCGCGCGCGCCCCATCGACTCCAGACGCGAGCGCCTGGACAAAGGGGTGGTCGTGGGGCGCGAAGCGGGCGCCGGAGCGGAGGGCGCAGGACGCGAGCGCGGCGACGGCCTTGACGAGGCAGGAGGCGAGCCGGGACGAGGGGGGGGCCGCGAGGGGCGCGAGGAGGAGCGGGAAGGCGAGGTCCGGCGGGAGGAGGTCGGGGCGCGAGGCGGCGAGGCGGGCGATGGAGGTCGAGGCGTGGGCCGCCACAGCCGGGTGGGGCGAGGAGAGGAGAGCGGAGGCGGCGTCGTGGGCGGCCGCGGGGAGGGGCGCGGGGAGGGAAAGGAGGTGGCGGAAGAAGGCCGCGACGGCGTGGCGCTGCAGCGCTGGTTCCGGGACGCGGGTGCGGTCGACGAGTCGGGAGAAGGTACCGGGCGCGGCGGCGCCGGCGCCGGCGGAGGAAGAGGCCATGGTGTTGCGGTGGCCGGAGATGGAAGCGACTGGAGAACTGGCGAGGAGTTAGATTTTGTAGTGTGCGTTCGCATGAAGCTACTAGGCCTGAGGATGAATGGGCTGACTAAGGATTTGACCCAACTCAAGCCCTGATCCAAAACTGAAGATGGGTCATTTATGTCGAGTCTTTTGTCGGTCCATCTTCTTGGCATATGCCTAGATCCAAAACTGAAGATGGGTCTCGGTCACCCTTCACCCAGGCCTAACTTTTTGTGGCGCATTTAGTGTGGGCCTGAACTGAAGATGTCGTGCTTATCTACATCATCGTGCCCATTATCTACATCATCTGTTCTCTACCACTATTATCATTTGAACATGGGGGGTTACGAACGTAGAATTTCTTCTAAGCGATCAGCGTCACCATACGTGCAGCAGCCCTTTGGAGACTTTTAACCATGCTTGGTGTGTTGCTGTGTTTAGCATTTTTGCAAAGGTTCTTATACTCTTTTGTTTGTTTGTTTTTTCTGTATATGTCCGTTTTGAGCTATTCCTAGTATATTCTTGTTATATTGTTACTCCGCTTTTATCAAGGTGAAGTAATAGATGAAAAAAAAAAGAATGAAACATTTTATAGTAATTTGAGATGACGCGGCATCTCCAACAACACAAACACGCGACAGAGAAAAGCAAGACAAAACTCTGCTCTACGTCTTCTTCTTCTTCCTACTGCCTACTGATACAGCTGCTCTACTCGTGCGCTCACGGGCATGCCGACGCCGGAGCGCATCATCCATTGATTATCCGTCGTGCTCTCTCTTCACTTCACTTCACTTCACTTGAGAGAGGCGAGGCGCTTGATGAAGATGTCATAGGCCTCGTCCCTGTCGAGCATGCTGACTCGGACGTACCTCGGATCAGCTCCGAACTGGCTCCCGCTCCGGGTCAGGATCTTGTGGGTGCGGAGGAAGCTCGCGCAGTCCTCCACGTCCTCCCTGTCGCAGCGCAGCCACGCGAATGCTGCAAGCAGAGAGCATCCATGTGTAATGAGATTTTTTTTCTTTTTTGGGGGGACATGGATATGTAATGAGATGTGAAAAAAAAAACAATGCTCTGACTGCTATCTCAAATAAGTGGCGGTTCACAAGTCTTTATCTTGAGAGACGTGGTGATGTACACATACCAGGGTTAGTCGCTGCCATTTCCTTGGTGAAGTTGCAGTAGTCCGAGGTCTCCTCCGGCAAGCTGAAGATGCCCGAGGCGGCAGCGGCTTCACGGAGCATGCTCCATCGCTCCACCATCTTGCGCCGTCCAAAGTCAAACAGACGGTGATGATGATGGCCTTGTTTCCCCTCCGCGGCGAGCTCGTAGCCGTCAGAGACGGCCTTGAGGACCTTGGCAGCGCGCAGCTGCGAGTCCTTGGAGACCCCGATCGTGTTCAGCTCGATGAACTTGGTCATCTTCTGCGCGATGCCGCGGTCCTTCACCAACGCCCACCTAAACGCAAGGTTCCATAATCCCAGAGTATCGGTCACTGTGATTCGCGTGCAGGGAAGCAACGACATATCGTTCTTGACCAAGTTCAAACTGAACGGGTTTAAAAAAAAAAAAAGGTTCAAACTGAACGAAACTTACCCGATCCTCGTCCCGGCATGGCCCGTGCTCTTGGACACGGTGAAGAGCATAATGTCATGGTCAGCCCGTCTGGTGATGGGCGTGTACTGAGGCCAGTAGTAGGCCAAGTCATGGACGGCTTTGCCTGTCTCGGATGCCAGGACGGCTTCCCGGATGGAGCCGTCAGGGTTGTTCGGGGAGCACACCAGCTCAATGTAGGTATCGCCATTGAAAGCGTTGGCATCCCCGGCCCATTTGAACAGACCCGACTGGAGAAAATCTGTCACCGCAGGGTAGGACTGCATGCAAAACCAGATCAGGTCGTCAGTGCATTGACTCGCCATAACCATTTATTTTCTTATCTATAGTATTGGTATAGTTCAGGTCAGCGCTTTTCACAGTATGGGAGCATATACAACAAGTTTTTTTTTTTAACTGCATATACAACAAGTAGAAAAAAAAAATTGGTTTCGGTTCTATGCCGACGCGCCCATCATGAACTGAAGACATGGTTTATAAAAGATGTTGTAAACGGTCGATTGGTTCTATGCCGACGCCGCCCATGACTGAACACATGATCTAGCACTAGATATGGAGCAGACACATGAAGCTGAACCCAAAAAATTACAAGGCATGTACTTTGCTGTTCTCCCAGGTTAGGAGACATGGATGAAGCATGTCACATGAACAGAGGAATCATATTTGGGGATGTGCCATGTGTTAGCAATATTCTCTGTCTGCACATGTAAATGGATTTCCGAAGCACAGGGCCTACACCTTCCTAACATGCTACTACTAATTAACAAAAACTAAGATTCAGATTTGATTCTAGAAGCAGGAATATGATGATGATGATGATGATGATGATTGTTTAAATGGGACATGTCGGCTACCCGCAAAACGCAGAAACGTCGTCCGGGGGCCGGACCTACTACGTGCCTGCTACATGGACGGGCTACTCCCCGAAGCTCCATCAAGATCAGAGGTTGGCCGGCAAACCATATGCTTGATCAACAACCATCACATGAGTACGGGACGGGATGGGGGAAGGAAGGAAGGAAAAGGGGAGCAGAGATGAGTGCACCATCAGTGTCCGTCCCCCCACGGCTTAATTTCTGCTCTATCTCCTCATCATTAAGTGGGGAATGATAAGATAACGACGGGTCTTGCCATCCTTGTCACACAACAATTCATCAGCACGGCGCATTATTTTTTTAGGCTACCGAAACAATCCACAGCGACAGAGGTGACAGCGATGCAATCTCACTGTCTTGCTGTTCGCCCCTTGCTCCTCCTCCTTACAGTACTCCTTTTTTTCTTTTTGTTAATTAATTAGTACTATATAGTAGTACTAAACAGCGAGTGAAGTGCAGGCTTAAATTACCGAGTAATACGGCGCCGTGGAGACGACGCTCATGGGCTCGTCGGCGCCGGGAGGGGACAGCGCGTAGAGCGCCGCCATGAAGAGCTGCGTGGATCCGGTGCCGACAAGGACGTGGTAGCCGTCCACGGCGGCGTTGCCGACGAGGCGGTGGAGCCGGCGCACCTCGTGGTCGAAGCCGGGCTCCAGGAACCAGCAGACGTTGGTCACGTCGGAGAAGTAGCTCATGGTCTGCCACCCGGGGATGACGATCTCGGCGGCGTCGCCCGTCTCGCGCCAGAAGGCCTCAAACATGGTGGGGTCGCCGCTGCAGCAGCCGACAGCGCGAATGTCAAAGGCATTGTATAATCACATCGTACATGGCTTAATAAGTACAGTAATACTAATTTGCATCGACATTCAGCAGCGAAAGAAAAAAAGAATTTGGGAGAGAAAAGAAAATAAGGTGCATGAATCGGGAGTAAATCTGCAGTCGTGGCCCCTTGGGAGGATCAAATCGGCCCTAGATCGGCGTTCATTCCTCCTTGGCCTTAACATTGCACAAGGACATGCCTCGTAGGGAAGAACACCTCCCCCTATCCGCAAATTTGCAATTATAGTAGGGGTGGTACTTGTAAATTAAACAGGCTAGTAGTGCCTGTTCGCATGCGCAGCGGCACCAAGAAAGAAAGAAGAGGAGCATGCGCAGGATTAGAATACTCACTGGTCGAGGTTAATCACGGAATCCGGAGTCACAGCCGGCTTACCCGTCGACGGCGCCCGCGCCGCCCTGCTCTTGCCGCCGCTGCCACTGCCAGCGTCAGGATGCAGCAGCTCACAGGCCTGGACCTCCTGGTGGTGGTGGTGCGGAGAAGAAGCAGCTGTGGCGGGCTGGCCGACGACGACGTAGTGGTGGATGAGGAGCGTGACGTTCAAGGCCACCGAGGCGAAGACGGCCGCCTGCCAGATGGGCGCCCGCTTCCTGGGCTTCCCCGCCGGGAACAGCTTGGGCCGCAGCGGGCCGACGGGCCTCGGCCCGCTGCCGTTGGTCGTCGTCTCCTCCCGATGATTCGAGGCGAGGAGGCGTGGGGATGGCACCATGCCGCCACCTCCTTGTGACTTGTTGCCAACACGGAATGCTGCCATGCTCAGGAGCTCGCGCAGGCCACCGAGAAGGCTTCCGACCCAGGACCTGCTCCCAGTTTCTTGGGTGGAAGAAAACCCAAAGGAGGGGACGAAAAAAAAAAGGAGCAAAGCTTTTTCAGCAAGAAAATGGAAGCGGCTGAGGACGGAAGCTGGAGCGCCGAGAACGTCGGAATCGGATCAAGAACAGTCCGCTTACTTCTCAACAGCTTATCACAAGATCACAGACCACTCTTCTCTCCTCTGAGGCTCAGAGTCTCGGCGGACCCTTTTCTCTTTCCCTCTCTCCTACTCTGGTGCTATGAGCACCAAAAACAACTGTAACTGCGCTTAGTACTGTGTGTTAATAAGTTCCGAGAACAGCTGAACAGCGGCAAATGCCAGCGAAAGGACGAGAGATGGACATATGCGATGGAGAGAGGGGATGGAGGGGAGAGAAAAAGGAAATGTGCTGGTGGTGTAAACGATGGACGGGAGGGAAGCTCAGAGTGCTCAGCAGCGCCCAGCGGGAAGAGGATGATACAGACTTTATTTATAGGGTCTCCCCCACATGGATCCTATACAATATATTCCTTCTGCCGCTCACAGCGGGTGGGGGGCCACTGGGCACCAGGACAAACCGAAACAGTACACCTATATAAACATTTCTGATTTTTTTAGAGTACAGTTTTAATTGATAATAGATACAAAATTTTGTTTCAAATATAAAGAATAATGTGGCATGAATTTCAAAATTTATTGTAGCAATTTTAGACATTTAAAAAAGTACGAAGAAGTTCATTTTATTCCTCCAGGCAATATAATTTATCCAACCCTTAAATTAAACATTGGTTTGATTGACTTCTTCATGCTATTCAAATCAGTGCAATGAATTTCTCTATATTTTTTCACAAAAAAATCTCTATATTTTGTTCCTCAGGGTAAAAGTAAAGTTCTGCTTTCAAATTTTACAGCTAGATAGTACCATTCCCTATATTGAATATAATTATTTTGGAAATTTGCTCAAGAATATTTTGGTAATTTTAACCATTTTTCTATAGTTAATATGATATTATACTATTACACGCTAAAACTAATAATAAAAAACACTACATTTTTTATTTTAGATTATTGTGTCAACTATTATGATGTAAAATTTAAGATCTAAATTCAAATCAGGGAAACAAAGACAAATACAAATTACATAAGAAGTAGATTGTACTGACTTAAATTCTTTGAGTGAGTAATAAATCGAGGGGGTCAAATAAACAAAGTTAAAAAAATAAACATCTTCCTTTTTATTACTCAGTCAGAATTTTGAAAACACTTGACTTTGAATAAATATAAAAATACTTATTTTCTAATATGGAGTCAGTAGCATCTGTTAGGGTTAGTTATCGAGCCAGCTTGACTCACATTGATTCATCCTATATCTCGTTAACATAACGAGCTAGCTTTGCTATTGCTCATAATACTAATAAATTAATAATGTAGTTTAACTCAGCTCATTATACTTACGAGCTAGCTCATTATGGTTTGATTGGTATACAAGCACAAGAAAAAAATAACATATATACATATGAAAATATCAAATATTTTAGACCACCAAATATATTTCAGATCCAAACCAAACATTACTCAACCATGTTTCCATCCATACACATAACTCAAATAAGAAAAAAAAAATGAATACCACAAAACACCATGTTTTGAGGCTATATTATCACCTTGCACCAGGTTTAAGCATTTGTTGCATCATACACTAGTTTTTAGTACAAGTTTCTTCACTTTGCACCAGGCTTTTAAAGAGTGGTCTTGGGCCCACATCTCATCCACATAAATAGTTTAAATTTGTCACATGGACCACCACAAAAATATTGTTGGCATGAGAAAAAAGATTTTGAGCAATTTTCACGTATAAATGACACAAAGCAAACACAGCAGCAACACTAGCACATGAAAATACCCAAAAACAAAATGAAAGAAAGAAAGTATAACACATCTAATACGACGCTTGGACATCACGGTATATTTTTTTTGCTGGTAAGACATTTGGGTGTTTTACAATAAACATTTACTTATAATAGAATTAAGCATCATAACATCTTTTGTTGGTACTAATTAAGATTTATTCTTTTCTTTTTAGATTTTATTTGAGAATGGGTATGGTATCTCTAAGTTATTTGTATTTTTTAGATGGTCAAGTAAGACCATATGTGTAGGTGACATGCAGGCCTAAGTCATTGTACTAAAACCTAAGTGTAAGGTGACAATACGGCCTCAAAATCTAGTGTTCAGACAAATGTAATAACTAACTAAGTTTTCTTTACAGATTATATAAGATAAGAATAATAGCATACTAGTGTTTTAATTTGAAGTTCGTCCTTGGATAGGTTAAAGGTTTTCAACAACACATAATACATAGTTTATTAGCTCATAAGCCAGCTTAAGTAGACTCATTAACTTAACAAGCTAAAAAACTAACTTAGCTCGTTTATAATTAAAACGAGTCGTGTCTAATAATCGAGTTGAATTCAACTCCGAATCGAATGAGCTACTAAGATATGAGTTTTATTGCAACCGCTAGTACCAGCCATGCTCAACACCGTGCTCGAGCGCTCGATGCTTCTAACCACTGAGACGGGCATTAGCGGGACACAGTAGTTGATGACTAGCCAAAAACCGCACTGTATTTAGTACTATACTGTGTGAATAAGTTAGCAGGATTTTCTACATGCATTTTTATTGGATAACAATAGCTTGGATCTACACTATTATTTTGTGATCAATGGAAAGTTTGAAACGCGTCTCATACTCTATTTTCAGATTTGTAATGTTTGAGACAAAATTAAGTGCCTTTTTTTAGTGTCCTCAGCTAGGCTTTGCCAGAATATGAAAAAAAAAAGTCAAGATTTTAGACTCAAATTTGACTGCCATATCTTGTAATATATCACAAAGTACCTGAAATACTTTCCCCCGTATACAAATTAACTAACTACATGTTGGTTAAATATCCCTTAATGCTTTACTTGTTTTGACTGCCTTTTAGTTTTATGTGAGACATATTCCTTTACATATTAAAAAATCAGAAACTAGGGATTTGCCCCCGAGAGATTTTATATCAAGTATAATGAAAAGACTAGCCGAAAGCCTGCCATAAGTAAGAGATAGAGCAATGTTATAGATCCAATTTAATTTGTCTAACCAGCGTCTAACCAATATAAAATAATGTCAGCACATGGAGTTAAAAATATTACATGTGTCTTGGTTAGACACTAGTTGGATGATTGAGTTATGCTTACATCATTATTCGTAAGGGATAAGTTTCATGGCATCAGTCAAATAGAAACCGTGTGTAAAGTGGTATAAAGCACAAATCAGTTCTTAAAATAACTTAGTAAGATGTAACCTCTACTTTGCAAGTGCAAGAACCATTTTCTATTTGAAACAGTGCACGACAGCAAGCGACAACAAGGTGCTGATGCTTTCCCTATGTTACACTTATTACATACGAAATAACGAAAACATCTTGGTACATATATATACCAAGGTGCTGGTGCTTTCCTTTCTTTGTTTTTTTTTATTCCTCACCTTTCTAAAAGTATGCCTTTAGCTTAGTTTATAGTCTATGAGATTGTGCAACCAGAAGTTATCATTTCTATATCATGGTATGTGGGGAAAAGATTGCGAATCAGCTTCGAAGAAGGACCATTCAATTATCAAAAGCATCAATAAAACAGTCAGACAATGATTTGCACCATGATCGAATAATCATAAATTAGAACAAGCATCAGATGCAACAAACATATAATACATTTATTTATTTGGAACATTAGTGGTCTATCGGTCCCAGACGGTTAATACATCATTGATTATTGTTGCAAAATTTCTAAGAAATTGTACTAGAATTGATTATTTTTATCTTCTCATCATCTCTTCCTATCATATCTATTCCATTGAAAACCTATGCACCAAAACATAATGATAAATCAAGCCTAAAGTCACTAGTGTCTTTAATATGGAGAGCATCAGAGGTTCTAGCCAAAAATCTAGTTTTTATGTTCACTGTGGGTATTATTTTTCTTTTTTGTTTGTAGCACGTGAAAATGAAGCTAGCATAGCGTTTTCTATTGGTCAAATATTACGATAAAAATGAATTAATAATGGAAATACAAAATAGTTCTGCTCTACGCGATACACGTGAAGAATGCACTTGGGCAAAGAATGATTAGTCCGCTAGGATGAGGTCAAGAAAAACAATTACTTCTACATGCGCGTCATGTATAATACTTCATGAGTTGTGTTCGGGAGTTCCATCGTTCGCCTTTAAACAAAAAAGTTCCCATCTTCTGATTTTTTTTTCAAAATAATACATAACTATTGTTGTATTTCATCTACGTATTGGCAGAGTTCTCAAAAAAGAAAAGGTCGTCATGCTGTCATTTTCTTTGTATATGTGTACATTGAATTGAAGATACTATTTGTGTTCATAAGATTGTACGAATCAAGCCATGAGCTGGTTGCTTTCTCCTTGTCAAAGTCCTTTTCCACAATTACAACCATTCTGTCTACGTACATATCACACGGCAGCACAGAATATGCCACACCTTACCGTATTGGAATAGTGGTACAGTACACTAGGTAGTCTAGTACAAAAAGGATGCTCCTTTGATAGAGGTCACTTATACTCGACAATAAATAAAGCACCACAGCAGGAAACACAAGTTTACTTTGGATTGTAGCATACTAGTCGAGATGATCCAAATTTAAAACTCAAAATTAATATATATTTATTTTTGACGGTCTAACATTCTGTATATAAATACATATTATCCGAATCATGATATAGGGATGAACTTTTTTTTTTTGCGAATATGAAATAATAATTGTATTTTTGCTACCCTATAGCTAGTAACAAACTAACAAAGATTCACAAACATGAAACTTAGGTTTCCCAGAGAAGGATTTCTCTTTTATAATGGAGCCCAATGCTTGTTAAAAGTGTCCTTGCGGATAGAGGTGGCCACCCAAGTTTTGGATATAATATACTCCTTTCGAATTTTTATTGTTGACGCAGTTGACTTTTTTGTTATGTTTGATCATTTATCTTATTCAAAATATTTATTCAAATATATAAAATTATATGGTAGATTTTAACTTTCTTTAGTAATAAAATAAATTATAATAAAATATTTAATTTTTTTTATTTTTTTTGAATAAGACGAATAATCAAATATAACTAAAAAAGTTAACTATATCAATAATTTAAATCCGGAGGGAGTAGATCCCATCAGCTAATATACTCTCGTGTGCGAATGCCCATGACTAGAAAGTTATGTGCCAAATAAAATACAGGAACTGGATCTCCCGTACCATCAGTGGTATAAGTGACCATAACGCCGAAATCTCTCACCATATCTTCCTAATTTGGATTTCATGAAATTCAGTTGATTGTCACAAAATCACGAAGCGTGCCATCATACATTTACATTGCACGTGTTGGTGTAACCATCACGAGACGATGGATCAAGCCACAATACAATCTAAAATGCTTAAATTGTGTTTTGAGTGAACATGTTATAATAAGGATATGTTTGGTACTGTTTATATAACTACTTATTAAAAGTGCTTATGGTCAATAAACAGTTTAAACTGCCAAACAGCAAAATATCAAAGTGTTTATGAGGTATAAGCACCTATAAGCACTTTGCCATTTTGTACTAGTCATAAGCACATTGGACAAAGCAACAAATGTGGCTTATAGTGCTATAGGTCAGCATAAGCAATTTTGATAGATAAGCATAAACAGTTTTACCAAACAGGTTGGCTGCTTATATTACAATAAATACTATAAGCAATTTTCAAAAAAATAAGCACTATAAATACTAAAAGTACTATAAGCACTTTGAGTACAAACAGTGCCAAACACACCTTAAGATATTTGCCCACCACTCTAAATATCTTACCGCACATTCATTTTGTCACAAACGTCGCTGTCGTCCTTTAGATTCATATCTTTTATCTGTAAGAACAATATTACTACTACATACATAATATTCCTTCCATTTCACAACATACAACATTATAACTGTCGATTTTTTTCTTATATTTGATGTGTGACTTTAGCTAATAACATATTTATTATGTTCTTAAACTGATGTTGTTAGGACAATTAATCTAGTTTAAAACTGAATTAAATGATTATCCTAAGGTCAGTCTCAATGTATAGTTTCATCTTACACTTTCTAAGAGTGCCATATCAGATTTGAAGATTTAGTTTGATGTATGAAATAGTCTCTCTCAATGCATAGTTTCATCTCACAATTTTATATATAAGTTATAACATTAAATTAACATTTATTTGTTACATTGAGATTGATCAAAATATGTTGGAATGAAACTTTATATTCTCAATGGGAGTTTCAATGGAGTTTTATATCTATAAAATAGTGCCAAATAAGTTTTATCCCTATAAAATCCATTTGCCCAGTTTCATATTAATTACTACGCAACGTCATCTCTTTTGCTTATGTGGCATTTCATTTAATGCTTATGAAACCTCCACTAAGAGTGGCCTATCGACAGTAGTTTAATAAAAAAATTTGATCTGTAGGAGCTAAAACGGTTGTTGTACATTGTCTTATATAAAAGATCTCTCATCTAAATCAAGGAAATCTTGAAACCTCCTTTCCTCCTGCACGGCGGACATGTTATCGATGTGAATGTGGGTCGGTCCTTAAGCTATGCTTTGACGCATAGTAGGACGAGAGGATTTGTTTTTTTTTTTACCATGCCATGTAAATTTGCTCTCACGGATTCTCGAATCGGATCACTAGGTGCTACTTGAAAGCCTTAGCCACTACACTTAAGTGTCCTTTCCTACACAACAATTTAAGAGCAAAGACAGTAAATGAAAAGAAGTTATTATATCAACTAAAAGTATAAATGCTAGAAATTAAGACAAGTATACATATATGAAATTTGTATTTTTTAGACTACATTTGTAAAAAAAATATCATATAAATAATCAAAAAATAATTTTTGTTACTATATTTCTGTCAGTATTCATATATTTAAAAATAAATTTAGTTACTAAAAATAAAAGAATCATTATAGTAATAATGATGTTATATGTTATTTGTAGTATCACACGCTCCATGTGTTATTTTTATTTGTAACAATGATGTCATGGCAGCTATGAGCCAGAGCCACGAGGGAGAGTACCAAGTGGCGGTGCAGTACCTTGACTCACCAGCGGGTCAGCACACGACACGTCATCCGTAAAGCAAACTTCTACTAGTCAACGGAGTGAACACACCGAGCTCTGCCTTCGTGATGCGATGGAACGGTCTGGTGCGCATGCATGCCTTTTTCCCGGGCGAGTCCATCCATCGGAAGTCGGAACAAGCACTACGGAGAGGAACACCTGCCCCTGTTGCCAGGTGGATTAGACGCTGAGGTATATTCCCGCGGAGGTCACCGTCCGTTTACTGTGCTTATTATAGCCGGGAGCCCCGTCCCGTGAGTGACTGTCGTAATTCGCACGGCCATCGTTGTCAGTTTTATAAAGGCCGACTATTAAGATATTTGTTTAAGTAAAACCCTATTTCTATCCTGCACGGTTTAGTTCGTCTCCCATTTTAGCAGTAGGGAGCACAGCGGCATGCATTCAGTTAAGAGAGGTGAAGATAAAAGAGAACAGAGAGAAAACACAACTGAGGCACTTAGCTTCTCAAATATTTGATTGTACGTGTCGGCAATCTTATAAACTATCGCGTGGGTATGAATGAAAAGCAATGTGCTAAATGTACTTGAGCAACATGCCGCTATAAATAGTACTTCTGTTGATTTTTGTGAAAAGTACTGTATTTTCTTTTTAGGACAAGGAAATCTATATGATTCCCTAGGTACATTCGGGCACGCGACCAATCATTGCAACACGCCCCACAAGCCCACATGGACCAGCGGTCCATCAACTCAACAGCGAGACTGCAAGAGGTGCAAGATCCGCAGCGCACCGCACGGTCACCGGACGTAGAGTGGCTGAACCGTGCGGTCGCCATCACGCGATCACCATTGCATCAAACATCCAGCGCTGCCACGGCTCGACTTGTTAGGCCTGTGACATGCTTTTCCCACTCTTGAAATAGCGTCAGTGCATTATCTTGTTGTGTCAGCAGTTAAAAGGTCACGCACGGTCAGAGGATGGTTTGGTTTAGCTCGATAACATCGTGCTACAAGGACCCGTCCATCCCAGAGTATTTGCCAGGCTCCTAAAAGGCTTGGTTTAGAGCGTCTTCAGTCCACTGACTAAATAGTCTTCTATCTTTTCTTTTTTAATAATTTGAAGTAAAAAAAATGTTTTGATCGACTCTCTATGATTTTATTTTTAATATACCACCAAATTTTAGTTCACACTTCACAGATTTGCTCCCTCATTATCTTCCTTTAAATGTGGGTCCCATTTATTTTTTTTTCTCTCTCTCTTCCCTCTCCTTTATGCTCAAAATTTTCTACCCGGCATCGCCACCCGCCGTTGGAGGGGTCCCACGCCTCTCTCCGTCGGTAGATCAAATCGTGACACGACCGGTTCCGGTCCTCTAGAGCATGTGCAGTCAGATTGCCAGTCATGGGCATGAGCAGCAGCATGGACACTGATGGTTGCTTCATGCAGGCGGTGGTGCCGTCACCGTACCCAACCATGGGGCCGACACGCGACATTCGGGGTCGTCGGTGGGTTGCGCCACCGCGAGAGCTAGCCAGCAAAGAGCAAGTTCTGTGGCAGGGATCGGATTCCATGATCGCAGGCAACAACCTCCTCTTTTGGGGCAGTGGCCTCTTGCTCGCCAGCATGTCCATCATCGCGTCCGTTGGTGAGCCGCCAGTGAGCGGCAACGGCTGCCTGATCGGAATTGGAGATAGAGGAGGAGTGGTGGTGGTTGGGTTGGGCATGTGGTTATCAGCGAAGGTGATGGGGTTGACAGGGGAGGAGACGAGGCTGTAGTCGGAGTCGGTGACGTTCGACGTCACATGCAACGGTGGCGCTAGAAAAGAGGGAGGCACGAACGTGCGCAGAGAGGAGAGGGAGAGACGGTGGCGTGAGCAAAGGAGGGAGGCGGTGACGTGAGTAGGAGAGGGTGGCAAGACGACGCGTCTCACTGACAAATGGATAGGGGTTTAGTTTACTCACTTGAGCTAGAGCACAAAATAATTTGGGTTCTCTAAAACATAGAAGTTTGCTCTCAAAATGATGTATAGAAATCAAATTTGATTAGTGGATTCGAGATGCTCTTAGCTAACAGATTATATTTAGCAGCAGCATTGTTTAACAGTATATAGTTAGATTATTAAGAATTTAATTTGCTATAAAAATGTTAGTATACAGGACACTCTAGCCATCATCGGTACTTGTGGGGGCACATGTGAGTTTATCCACAAGAAGGTTTCGTGCCAATCATGCTTCCGTTTTCAGAATTTATGCTTACTAAAATTAAAAAAGAAAAATCAACAAGCAGCCTTCCTGAGGTCGGGGAGCATGGGCCGGTCGTGCGGACCTCGACCCACACAACTTGCTCCTGCCCGTCATGGGCGAAGCCGTACAGAAGACGCACACACAGTACCGTGGTCCGTGGGCGTGTGGATGTGACGGACCACGCTCGCCGCCGCGATCATCATCACGCCCGGGGACCGCCCGCCCGCACGCCGGCCGCGACGCTTTCCACTCTACGAGCGGGGCGTGGCCCAAACTCTCTCTTCCGTGCATGCCGGACACATGGCCGCACGTGACCGCAGGCGCACGCCGTCACGTGGTGTCCCCTCTCTTCCACCACCTGCGCGCAACAGCCGTGACACGCGAGCGAGCGCGACGGATTCCTGCAGCTGCAAGTCGCGCGCCGCTCGCCGGCCACCCGGCTGGTCAGTCGGCGGAGTCAGCGCCGATGAGAGCTACGCCATTAACTGCACGCGTGACCGACAGATCAGGCCACAACCATGCGATCCGTGGTTCCAGATCGAGCATGCGTGACGCATCACAGCATCAGTGTCAGTGGACGAGGGCGAATCATCCAAACAATCTCGTTGACAATGAAAGCAAAACCAGAAAACGAAATCGAAGGACAGGGAAAGAGAGCTCAAGAACGCTGTAAAACTGTTTATTATTAACAGCACTGATAAACCACGGCATATGTATGTTTCAATATATATCACCATATACAGAAATCGACGTCGTCTCCGGAGAGCACAGGCAGTACCATTCACTTTGACACACCTCACCACCTGTAGCCGCCTGGATTCAGATAGAGCAATCAACCGAGAGCAGGGTGTGGACTGTGGAGATGCAGACCCCGGCAGCAGATATCATGATAGCCCGGCCCAGGATCTTCAGGCCATACCGATAAGAATTAAAAGGCTGCCGACAGAAGATGGTTCACAAAAAAAAAAAAAAACACTCTTCATACTATACACAAACTGAGGAAGAATTACTTAACGGCAATATCCACACTACGCATAACTTATCGCCCATTCATCAGCTTGTCAAGCACCACGTTAAGATCCACATTCTGCCCATTCTCAGTCAGCCTCCGCACAGTTGCCCTCACTTGCTCTCTTGAAAACCCCATTGTAGCAACCTTCTCCACTACATCATCAAGCGGCACCCTACTGCCTGAAGAGCCGCTACTTGGGCTGGATGAGCTGATTGGCACCGCTTGTGGTAGTATCTGAGCCGTGGGGAGCCTGCCATAGTTACCGCTTCGCCCAGAGGATGGCCCTGATGAAGCAAAAGGCGAGGAAGGCTTCATTCCAGCATTTCCACGGTGGGAAGGTGATCCACTGTAGCCGTATGATTCAGAGAAACCACTGCCGCCCTGTGACCCATAACCACCAGAGCCATAAGATGATGGTGGCCCAGGGTTAGGCCTGCCTGCAGGAGGTTCATACATGCTAGGGTTTTGCCCATAGTAAGGAGGGGCAGGTCCAGTAGGCAGTTGCATATAAGGTGCAGCAGGGCGCGCATTTGGTGGATAGCTCTGGGGAGGTGCATATGGCATGGTTTCTTCTGGCTGTGAAGGTGCAAGAGGAGTTGAAGGGTTAACATTTGCGGGCTGAGGTGGTTGTGAATATTGAGGAAATTGGGATGGCTGCTGGTACTGCTGAGGTGGAGCCGGGGGTGCCTGAGGCTGTGGAATAGGTGGTGCTTGATACTGCTGATGCATGCTTTCAGTTGGCTGAGCAGATGGGGCATAGTAAGCATCCCTTGGCAAAGCTGGGACTGAGGGAACCGGTGCAATAGGTGGAACTGATGGTACCTGTGCATGCGGTAAATGAGTTGGAAACTGTGGTTGAGGTTGGCTCTGAAGTGTTGGAGGTGGAGGCGGCGCATTCGGAGCAGGAAGGGAAGGAACTGCTGGCGGTTGGGAAGGCAGGATTTGAGTTTGTGACTGAGCAGCTACTTGTGGGGGAGCCAGTGAATGCAGCTGCGAGCCTGCATGTGAAGCCCCACTATTCTCGGTCGATTGTGTATCAGTTTTCGGTGTCTGGAGCTTTGCAAGGTGGAGCTGTGTCTCAACAATTTCATGCTTGTCACGCAAAATCTGCACACCTGTTTGGACCTGCAGAATAGCCATACATGCATAAGAACAATAATACCATGAAAAAAAACCTCATAAGTGTTATCACCATGAGCAGATAGTAAATATTGATTGGCACCCTAGTAAAAATTGAACCAAGCCACATAAATGGAACAGGTAAAAACTAAGGAACGTAAGCTGCATGATGATAAGATGTTAATGCAGTAATGCACAGGATGCTATGTACATCTAACAACAGGAAGCCAGCTTAGCATATGATCGGATGAGTCAGAACTATAGCCATAAGTAGATCACAATGAACACATAGAGAGTAAATATGATTATTGATTGGCACCCTTGTGAAAATTGAACCAAGCAACCCAAATGAAACAGGTAAAAACTAAAAACAAAACATAAGCTGCAGGATGTTAGGATGTTAATATACAGGATGCTATGTACATTTAATAACAGGTAGCTAGCTTAGCATACAGTTGGATGAGTCAGATCCAAGCCATAAGTAGAACACTTAACAAAAACTAGAGGTCTGGAGCAGCCATAATAGTAGTATAATTTACTGAAGGTACCATGTGACTAATTCTTCAAATATTAAGTAAGCAGCAACAATACTGTCAGGTGTCAACACGTACAAGATTTAAAAGAAAAAAAAATAGGAAGCAGGCACAATAGCATGTACTAAGAGGCACCAAATATCTTATGGAACATGTTAATTATTGGGGAAAGTTAAATGACACTCAAGCATTCTGACCCCATCCCAACACCCGATTTTTTCTTCCTCACTTTCTCTCTCAGTCCGGCGAGATGAACCCTGGTTCCCGACTCCAGAAACATCTCCCGTGAAGTTAGGGTTTTGGGGCTGGGATTAGGGCTTTGGGGTCGGGGGCTCGTCAGAGTTCGACAGTCTTAGAAGGGCATTTGGGGGCAGGAAGGATGGTCTGGCGGTGGTGGCGGGTTGTGGGCGGGCGACGAGCGGCGGAGGAGGGGGTAGGAAGGTGGCGCCTCGGCAGGCTAGGGTGTCGTGCGTGGAGCTCCGGCAAGACCCTAGACCACCGAGCCAGGGCAGTGCCATGTCACAGTAGTGGGTGGAGCGAGGCAGTCAGGAGGTTGAAGAAACACTGCGCCCATTGATGGCTGATTGTATTGGTGGAAAAAATCGAGTGCTCAGATCAGGCAGAACTCTTGAGTGTTCTATAGATGGTCCCTAATTATTCAACATAATGAATAGCATCAATATACAATGTGGTGTGAATGAGAAAATAATTATGTATTAGTCTATAGAAAAGGTAAAGTCATCCAAACAATCATAAATTATAGTCCTTCAATTACAAAATCTTTGCTCAATATGGCATTAGCAGCATTCATAAGAAAGCATTGTAACAGAGGGACAGAAAGGGAGAATCAAAGGAAGCTTACCTCCCTAAGCATGTTCTCAAGGTGCCTGAGTTTTCCATCAGTACTACCATTGTAGTTACCAATTGTTAACTTTAAATCATCAACAGAATTTTCAAGCTGGTGTGTTCTACACTCCATCTGTGAGAGCCTTGAGCTTACAGCTTCCAATGCATGTAAAAGGTTATCAGAATACTTCTTCATTGTTCGATCAATATCTGCTAATGTAACTGTGGCAAAGTTACTCCTGTCTTCCTCATGACTAACTTTCTTCAGCACATGCGGCTCCAACAAACCAGTGCTCTACCCACCATATGAGAGTGTCAGTATGTTATATCACTATTGATATAGAAAAAGAAGAAGTTATCTACATAATCAATCAAAACCATGAACAGTGAACAGTTAACTTGATGTGATCCCTCCCGCAGGAAGGAACTTGATCTTTCAATATAACTCATGGTTTTGGGCTTTCTCATAAATTACATATGCCAGGTAAGAAAGATGTCATATATTGCATAGATCAGGTAGCAGAAACCCAGCAAAGGTTAATCGCATCTACTAACTAAGCATTACGGAATGTAACAGAACCTGGTCAAGCAAGAGTGGAAATACATTACGAGAATAGGGTAGATGGGAGAAATGGAGAACAACATACTAACAACTCAAGAACGGATCATTGAAATTGAGTATACAGGATGGTACTGTACAAACAATATCGCATAAATAGAAAAGAACAGGCCCTCAGCTTAAATTCAAACAATATAACCAACGTACTAGCAGCAGCACTGTAAGAAAAAAAAAAAACTTTCTCCAACAGAAAAGGATTGACATATATCTTACAAAATCACCTAATTATGTTTCATAATACAAGAAACAGACCTAGAATGAGTTGAGATATTGCAAATACAATGATGCATATCAATTAGCTGCAAGCACTTAATTGAAAGTAGCAACTGACAGCACAAGGTGTAACTTATCAGCCTATCCATGTTCCCTATCTTTTTTCTGAAATGAAAACGGTACTTCATACTTCGTCAAGCATGGACGTCGTCATATCACGAACGCTATCAGTGATAGTAAATCTCCCAACACCGATGGCAAGGCAAGCGCTAATAAAATTACTCGCGCGATTGAAAAAAAAAAAGTTGTGTGAGTTCAATTATGGAGGCATGGGCATGGAGTACTGCTCGTACGAAATCAAGAGATCTAAAAATCAGGGAGAAGGGCACGTAGTCATACCTTGAGATTGTACGAGGCCGATGCTGAGGCTGAGGGTGCCTTGGAGTCGAGCGACCCCCACGAGGCCTGGGGCGCGGCGGCCGCCGTGGTGCGGATGGACTGGAAATCATAGCTGGGCAGCAAGTCGTCGGTGGTCCCGTTGGCGCTGCCTACGCTGCGCCGGCGACGGAGGCGGTCCTCCCCGTCCTCCGGGATCATCAGATCGCTGAGATCCACGCTGCCGCTCCCGCCGCCGCCAGCGGAGGGGGAGGCGGAGGCGGCGAGGCCGAGGATCTGCTTGTCCATGAACTGCGACGCGTTCATCGCCTCGCCGGAGAGGGGCTGACGCGGCGTGCGGCGGTTGGTGGGAACAGCTCTGGGTGGGGAGCGAGCTGGAATCGGTGGGGAGGTGAGGAAGGAAGAGGAGTAGGAACTAGGAAGCCGGATGGGGAGACGGGACCGGACGAGACGCGCAGTCACGCAAGTCGGTTGGGCTTTGCTGCTCCGACTGCTTTCTGTTACGTACAGTAGTTGGTTTTTTTTTTCCTTTTGAAACCAGTCGTTGGGTTGTGGATTTTACGAAAAGTTGGGCTTTGTGATAGGCCTCATTTTACAAGCTACAACAGGCTTCTTTAAAAGAATCCAACAGGCCTCGATATTTGTTTTTCAAGAATCAAAGGCGGCTGAGAAGCCCACCTGAAAAATAAATTGGTGCAGGTGCCTCCGTGAATGAGACATCGATCAGAGTACGTTCGCATGGAGACTAACAGATGTTATAACGCACACACACAAGAAGCACTAAAGATCAAGAGCTATAAGGATGGAGCATTTTCCAAAATAAGACGAATTAAAGATCATACGTCCAACTCAAACCTTACACCACCACCGGAATAAGAGCATCTTCAATAACTCCTAACAAAGTACTTCCAATAAACTAGTTTTAAAAGGTTCCTAAATTCTATTGGGAGTAAAATGTACTCTGTGCTCCAATGGTTCCCAAAATGTACAGTTACACTGACGAGATGACTAGAGCATCAATACGACTAGAGCAAATGGTAACGACAACCACAGCAACTGGAGGCCTTGAAGTCGCAGAAGAGTCACAAGTAGACAGCAATATGTCGTGATAACGATGGCTACACGGAGTGGGTCAGGTGCCAGGTAGTAGCCGATCCTCAGCAGCGGTGCAATGTTGTTCTGCTCCTCGCCTGGTTGGCCAAAACAGTTTTTACGATTAACTACGTTGAGCCATCAATGATAAATTTAATCCTTAACAAGAACAATCTCAGGTTCTCGGTCTATACTCAATGACGTTAGGAGTCAAGAGGGATTCAAGAGGACTTAAGGGAGAAAGTGCCGATTGATGCGGACTTTAAGATGGAATAACTGGTAGGCGAAATGTCGTTTCTCCTCTTCCTCTCCCCTGTTCATCAAGTTCATCCCCAAATCTTCACTCAGATCTCAGTCTTTCCTCATGATTTCACTATAGACCGACCACCCCACCACGGGAAGCAAAAATCCATGCCAAAATCTGGCGGTCCCCTTCCCCATCGCCACACAGGATCGACCATCGCCATTCCCTGTTCTTCCCCCAATGCGCAGCTCAACCTTGATTTCCCCTTCCCACATCCAAAATCAATTCGAACATGCATCCCAAAACCTAGGATCCATTGATCGATCTGGAGCATCAAACACCCGCCTCACTACTTTTCCCATCTCTAGTCATCTGTTTGTGGCATGTTCTGCCATGGCTATCAACGAAGAACATGGCTTGCATAATCCTTCTCCTCAGCCGTTGCCGCCCATCCAACCCCAGTCAGAACCACCAGATCCTGCTCCGCTGGGTCATGGGCCTAAGGTCCTACGCCCTACCCATCCACCAAATCCATGAGGGGTCAATCCACTGCATACACAGAACCATTTTTGCATCTCTCAAGCGGCACAAGAACCCCAAGATCCACTTCTTGGGCCTCATCAGCAAAATGATGATAGAAGAAGCTGTACTTGGACATCGACTCAAGGCTCTTCATCACAGGTTAGGATGCCAGCCTCAAGGCCGTCCATGAGTCATCTCAGCTGGAACTGCCAAGGCTCGGGTCGAAGCCTTAGCAGTTCGACAGCAACACACTTGGCCCGCCTCATCGCCTCAACAAAAGCTCTGGTAATTTTTGTATCAGAAACAAGGTCTGATAAAATCTCTAGAACTCAGCTTATTAATCGTTTCTCTGTTCTTGATAGTCACATTGTTCCAGCAAGAGGTCAATTAGGTGGTCTTTGGTTAATGTGGAATGATGATGTTAGTCTAAGTATTGTTCATTCTAGCCACCACCTGATTTTAGCCAAAGGTCTTTTTAAACCTAGTAATCAATATTATAATCTAGTTTGTATGTATGGGGATCCACATCACCTAAAAACTACTACGATCTGGGAGGAAGTAGCTACTTTTGTGCTTGATAATCTAGGGATTCCAACCTTTTGTATGGGTGATTTGAACAACATCATGCATGTTAATGAAAAATGTGGTCCCAATCCTGCTAATGTTGTTCGTATTTGTAATTTCTATTGTTTAGTTAAGAATTATGGTTTCTTTGATTTGGGGTTTAGTGGACCAGCTTATACTTGGACAAACAAACGCTTTTCTACTAATCCAACTTTCCAACTTCTCAATCATTGTTTAGCAAATGCAGAATGGTGCACCATTTTTCCCAGGACTTCGGTCTTTCACTTGCCAATGATTTACAGTGATCATGCTCCTATTCTAGCAATGCTTGACTGCTCTACACACAAACCCAAAAAACCATTTCGTTTTGAAAACTGGTGGCTCATGGAAGATGATTTTCCACCTACTGCCAGGTAAAGTTGGTGTTCCTCAAACTCCAAACCTTTCCACAAAAGAACCAAAATCCTTGCAAGAGATTTAAAGGTATGGAGTAAGAAAAAGAAACCCATCAACTCTCAGCTTGCAACCATTGAAAATCAACTTCTAGACCAGCAAAACCTCCCATTGCAGCAGCAAAACTATAGTCTACAAGGCTTGTTACACCACAACCATCAAGCCCTTCTAACCAAAGATGCAGAATATCATAGACAACGTGTAAAGAAGCTTTGGGCCATAGCAGGAGATAGGAATACTAATTTCTTTCAACAAGCAATCATGAAAAGAGCCAGGAAGAACAAAATCAATTTCATCCAGGATCAACATGGTAACTCGGTAGCAACACCTGATGACATAGTTGATATTTTCATTGCATATTTTCAAAATTTGTTTGCTACTCAACTAACACACACAGCCATGGAGACCAATACTCATCACCAAGTGACAATTGAAGATGACTTTAGCACGTCAACACCAAATGAACAAGAAATCCTAAGACTCATAAAGGAGATGAAGAGGGATTCATCACCCAGACTAGATGGCCTTAATGTTGCCTTTTACAGGGCGGCATGGCCATGGATAAAGGACGACGTCAAAGACTTCCACAATACAGGTCATCTACACCATGAACTTAACTCTACTTGCATTGTTCTCATCCCAAAGAAAACAAACTCTGTTGTCCCTCAAGATTGTAGACCCATCAGCCTTTGCAATGTCATTTATAAAATAATAGCTAAATCATTAGCTTAGAGAATTAAGGATCATCTACCCGACTATATTCATGCTTCTCAAAATGCTTTTATCAAAGGTCGGCGCATTACCTCAAACATCATTTTAGCACAAGAAATAGTTCATTCTTTTCGACTTGCTTCTTGGGGTCACAAGGGGTTCATGATTAAAATAGACTTGGCTAAGGCTTTTGATAGAATCGAATGGTCTTTCATCGTTCATGCTCTTCAACGTCGAGGGTTTCACGACCACTTCATAGACCTAGTTCATTCATGCATAGCTGCCCCCACTTTCTCTGTTCTAATAAATGGGCAGCCTCATGGTCGCTTTCGATCTCAAAGAGGAATCCGACAAGGTTGTCCGCTCTCGCCATACCTTTTCGTCCTCGTAGTCAATGAGCTATCAATTCGTTTGCAACAGACATTTCTAGAAAACAGACTCACAGGTATATCATTGGGACCCAATTGCCCACCAATCCACTCACTGCTTTTTGTTGATGACCTTATTATATGTGGTAAAGCAGACCTATAAGAGGTTTCTACTATTAGAACCATCATTGATTCTTTCTGCCATAAATCTGGCCAAACTCCAAATTGGGCTAAATCTTCTATCCTCTTGAGCCGCAAGGTGCACGACAGCTTAGAGGCCCAAATCCAAAATGTTTTCTTATACAACTCCTGGACACCTCTACGATACATCTTGGCCACCCTTTAATTATTCCTCACACATATAGGAGCAAAGCTTACGCTTTCATCATCCAAAAATTCAGAGCTAAGCTGACTACAATTAAAGTTAATAAACTTAATCATGCTTGCCGTCTAGCCTACATCAATTCTGTCTTTGCTTCCATCCCGATTTACTACATGGCCAACATCCTATTCACTAAGAAATTCCTTGCAAAGCTCAACGCCATTGTTCGTCACTTCTGGTGGACTGGAGTCCAAGAAGACAACACTTCTAGCCCCATTCCCTTCAGAGCCTAGGATGATATCACTCAACCAGGAGGCTTCGGAATTCGTAACCTCTCCCTTGTGAACAAAAGCCTCCTTCTCAACTCTGCATGGTGCATAGCAACTAACCAAGATGAGCTGCTTTCTGCTACTCTCAAATCAAAATATTTCCCTTACAACTCCTTCTGGACGGTTCCATGCCACTACCCAAAATCTATCTTTTGGTCTTTTGTTATGATAGTCAGACCCAATCTCCAGGAGCACTGTACCTATCAGATCTGCAGGGGTAAGACCAACATCTGGAACGCGCCTTGGTGCTCAATCTGGTAGCAAATGCATGATCTCCTTATTTATCCAAACCCACCGTGACAACCCTACTCCAAAAAGTAGAGTATGTCGCATAGGATCGTCTCGGGAGATGGTTAGCGAAGTAACCATACATAGCATTCACATATGAATATTCATTATTTACAAAGTTACATCACTTAGGTGCATAATATTACAAGTTCAGAGGTAGAATACAAATAAGTTTAGATTCATTATAATACATATGTCCTCAGTATATTTTACATAAAAGAGCGGAAGCGATAAAACGATAACACACAACGTCGATTCCTACATGAACCATGCCAGCTCTATGACGATGGCTCACTCATCACGGTTAGGAGAGCTAGGAACCCATTCGATTGTCCAATTCTGAGGCTCCTCACCTTCCCACATAACCTTGTTACAACAATCACAATAGGTGGCCTCAGGGAAACCTGAAAAACAACATCATCGCAAAGCCTAAGTATCTATTATGCTCCGTAAGACTTACCCGTCAACCGGTTTACTAAAACCGACTCCTAGTATGTAGGGGGCTGACCGGATTTATTTGATAATTGCATAAAAAACTCCTATTAGTTCTATGCTGCACTTTTATTTCCTTAATCAAGGTTTTACTTTGCTTCTTGCAGAAAACAACAATGGTGTGTCTAGCTAGCTGCTAAAACTTAAACATAAGTAAAGAGCAATACATCATAGCAATATGTAGCCATAGCATAAGTAAATCTTAGAAACATAACCACACTTTACTACTTAACATATCATTGCCACTGCTCGAACAAGAGATACTCATAACCACGAGGGACGGCAATTTGAATTGATTTACATCCTGCAGGAAAAACCTAAATACACAACATACGCATCACTTAAGAACACGTATGACCACCATTCACAAGATTGTTATAAAGTCGATCCGGGGCCATCGATCCCGAGTACACATCCTCCCCGCGATACAGTACTTCATATCCGAGGCTTAACCCATGCACTCTCCAGCGGTCCTCAAACCCGTGCAACCACCGTGCTGTTCACATCACCTCTGGATCGATGAGTATGGCCGTTCAATAATACGATGCTCAAGTTACTAGGTTTACCAATTCCTATATTAAAGGTATGTACTTGGTACTGTTCAATACTTGTCCGCGGAGTTACAACGATAGGTGCTCCATTTTATCAAGTTCATTAATCAAGTGAACCATAGTTGAATCTATAACCTACCGTTGACTCCACTAGTTTAAGCATAACAATTACTAACGGAAAGGCTACATAAACTACTTATAGGTCATTGTCGGAGTATGCAAGTAGGTTTCATCCAAGTCCTACACTTAATGCACAATAAAAATATTCCTAACTTGTGACAAAGAAAAAGGACTCGAAAATTAAATGGGTTATGCACCGGGGCTTGCCTTGAGAGTGATTGTAGTTAGTGCCTTCACCAAAACTCACTTCAGATCCCTGCTGATCCGGTATGATCTCCTCGGTCTCGATCCCTATATGAAACGAGCATGCATAAACACGAAGGAATACACAAGGTTTTAAGAAGTTCCTTAACTAAAGATGAAATGGATGGCATGATGATTCATGGCACTTTCTCAGCAAATAAAATTACTGAACTAATGCTCATTCATAAATATGTATGCATACCTAAGTATGACATGTCAGCCACTGAATTTGAAGGGGACAAACTTCTAATTAGAGAATATAGTTTTCAATCATCCCCAACTTAGTGTATGTCTACTTTAAACATGAACAGGACATAGATAAGGATTACATGGCACTACATGATGATGATGACATAAAAACATAGTACTAAGGCCTAAATTTCAGAAAGTTTATTTTAAGTAACTTAGCTAAAGTGGTCATATATAAAGGCTAGCACTATACATACAATGACAAGGTTAATTACACACTTAGCTCTAGGTACATATAGTTAATTAGGAACCAAGAGCATATAAATGGAGATAAGAATTTCTACTGTAAGGTTAAGATGAATTATTCATCATGAATATTTCAGACATGTATTTATTCCTACTTTTATTAAATGCACACAAAAAGCAAGATTCATATGGAAAATTCCTAATTTAACTATCAAATAATCAACTCGACAGCAAAAGTATACTTAAGTTGCTCCTAATTTTTCATGGAATTTTACAGGGGTGTACAAGTGCAAAAAGGACAGGAATACCAAATTTCATAATAAAATTCCTAGCCAATAATTTACATAAATTCAATTAATAAAAATGAAGATTATGCAATAATACTAAAAATATGCACATAATTGGAAATGTGCTTTTGCATAAAGTTTAGGTATGCCATTAAATGATCACTGAGCAAGTTTCATGAATTTACCATTTGTATTTATTTACTTATGAATTTATTAAGCAATTTAGGGTTGTAACTTTAGAGAATTAAATAAATTTATTTACTGAATAACCTTGGACTTCAACTTGTTTTTCTGGTAGAGGGGAATTTTAGGAGTCGAAAAAAATTGGTTTCATCATTTTTGGACTTTTATTTCTCGAGTTATTGAATTTTAAAGTTTAATCAAAGTCCACTGCTATTTACAAAATTGTCACTGGCCAATTCAAATTTCCCCCGCGCGCGTGCGGCGGTGCTGCGGCTCTGCTGGCTCGCCGGCGGTGATCGGCGGCGGAACTTGGAACTCAGTGCTGCCTTACGTGATCAGTGACTCACAACGGTCACGTGGGTGGTGGTGGCCGGAGTGGGGGTTGCCGGAGCACTGCCGGCGACGAGCGGTGGCGATGCTCGACGGCGGCCAACGGCGGCAGGCGCGCGCAGAGGTGAAATCGGTAAGGGAGAGGGTCCAGGAGCATCACCTTGGTGGCGTGGTGCTCGTCGACGTGTTGGCTGGAGTCGGGGTGGCCGGGAAATGGGTCGTCACCGTGAGCCCCCCTCCGCGCGGTGGACGGCGGCAGCTCGGTCTTCTCCAAATTCCGGTGAGAGGGTTGCGATCCAGTGGTAGCACGTCCGGGGGAAGTGAGAGGGGTTAAACGCACACCGACTTGCAAAAGAACCAGTGACGGGGAAGTTACCTGGACGGAGCTTGACGTGGCGGTGTTCATGTGGCTTAGAGCAGGGGAACTCCGGCGGTGCTCGCTAGAGAGGAGGAAGGAAGGGGAAGCAGAGTGCTTGGACGCGCTGGAGAGACTTAGGGAGCTGAGCGGAGCAGGTGCGAATGAAGGGAGAGGAGAAGGGGCAATTACGGGCTGATTTTGACGCCGATCGACTGGGAGAGCGAGAGAGAGAGAGAGAGAGAGAGAGAGAGAGAGAGAGAGAGAGAGAGAGAGACGGCGAGCTGTTGGCAGGGAAGTGAAGGGAGGGAGCGCTGCCTTCAAGTTCCGGCCGGTGGCACAGGAGGTTTTGGTGGAGCGGGCAATGTGGAGCTGCAGTGGCCATCCTGGTGATCCAGTGATCAACGGTGGCGCGGTACGGCGGTGTCGGTGTCGAGCGGTGACTGGCCAGAGAGAAAAGTAGGGGATTGACTCGGCTTGACTTGAATAGGGCTCGGGTTTGGCCAAACTTCACCATGTTCTAGTGCTCCAAACTTCACACAGATTTTTGTGCATGCCCAGGCAAACATGTTCTCCAACTTTGATTTTGGTTGCATGAGCTGAATCGGCTTAGATTAATTTTATAAATTCCAGGACAGAAATGCTCTTTTATGACTTTAGAGGAATTTTTAAGGGTATTAAATTGTTACCAAAAATTCTGGTAAAATTCTCAAAATTCTCTTTTAATGTGCCCATTTAGAATATGCAAAAACATTAGGGTACTTCCATGGGGTTTTGTGATTTTTGATAAAGGCCCTCATTTAGATATTCTGAATTTTAATTATTTAATTTCTTCTTTTATTCTTGGGCACCTTGATTAATTATATTTTTAATTAGCCTTTAACTAACATTAAGTTTGGTTAAGTTTTATTTTGTGACATGGGATGTCACACCCACAGCCTAATCTTCCCAACCTTGTCTCTGATCTCTGGTTGCCAGGAACCAAAACTTGGGATGCAAACAAAATTCAACAGGTTTTTGGCACACAGGCTCTACATACTATTTTGCAGGTACAAATTACCCCTACTGACGAACATGACATCTTATGTTGGAAGCCAGCATCCTCAGGTTGTTGTACTTCGAAAGAGGCGTACAAGCACCTAGCAATTCAACGCCAGCAGCCAATTCCACAAAATGAAAGTAGGCCGCTACCTAATGATGTCCTTAGCCTGATCCAGAGAATATGGAAACGCAAGCAGCTACAGCCACGCTTTAAAACCTTTGCATGGAGGTTGCTACGCCAAGATTTGGCCACGGGAGAGAGGGCAGCAAAATACCCATCACGCATCGACAAAACATGCAAAAGGTGTGGTCTCATTAAAACTGATGCCCATCTATTTTTTGAATGTTCCTTTGCTAGAGCAGTCTGGTTCTCCGGTAACTTGGCCATCAGAGCAGATGCTTTGCCGCAAGGCCCCTAAGGAGTACAGGATCAACTAACGACGCTACTCCAACCTAGTGCAACCAATTTGCAAATTCAACAAATAATCATCACGTAGTGACATATTTGTAAGGCCCAGAATGATAATCGATTCGATAGAAAACAATGGAGTGTTTTGTAGGTACATATGGCGACTGCAGCAGAAATCCAAGGTGAACCGGGGGATGCGCTGACGAGCCAAGATGAACAGATAGTTGATCAACCACCATTACGTCCGCTGGTGCAGACATATCTGAGGCACAACGACCCACCTGCTTCACGAATGCGGCATTTCCTCTGCAACAATTTCACGGAGGCCAGACAGCAGGACTGGGGATTCTCATTTGTAGCAACTCGGGCCCCATCGTACCGGCGATACAGGTCCAGGCACAAGCAACTCAAGTCCACAACGCACTACAGGCTGAAAATGCTAGTTGTGCTGCTTGCATCAAAGATCAACAAAGCACTCCAGCACACCGCCATCAACTATGCTTCAGATAGTCAAGTCCTGGTATCTACACTTCAGCGTCAAGACTTCCTGCTTTACCCTGGAGAGCAGTCCACAGTTATACGAGTTTACAACCAATAATACATGTATCCACTACACTTTGACCAAGATAAGTAGGGAGCACAACAGAACGGCTCACGCACTAACTCAGAAAGCAATCACAGCAACAAATGTAACAACATGCACCTTCAGCTATAATCACTTAGCTCATCCTGAACAATGCCTAATCCTTGAGACATTACAAAATGTATTCTGGGTTTTATAACACTTATGTCTGTAAACTGTCGTTGATTAATAAAGACACATAAATTATCAAAAAAAGAGGACTTAAGGTGTTATGGTGTTACCTCTGCCACTAAATGTATGGTTGTTTTGGGAGACAATATATTAATTCTTAAGGTGGAAGTAAAGTTTGGACAAATCCAACTTATCTACGTAACTATTTGTCTTGACTCACCTGATATGTTGATATCGTATATGTTTGCGCTGTTGAACACAAAACTTATATTATATAATACTTAAAAAAAAATTTGATCTGCCGGGGGAAGAAGCCCCCTGACAGCATTTTGCTAAGGAGAAGAGCCTCTCACGTAGGCCAAAAAAATCCCCGAACCCTCCCCCAACCATACATAGAGACTCAGCTGGCCGTGTAAGCTATAGCGTGAGTCTTTACCTATGTTTTTGATCGGGAAGAGCGAGGGGATTTTTTATGGGGACAAACCATCGTGCAACACACCGAGTCGATCCCAGGGATCGAACTCGGGCGGGCGAGCTGCCATCACGGCGCTCTACCATCGAGCCACTGACTCGTTGGCTATATAATACTTTAGAATCATGACCATCTAATAAACATGGTTTATTATATGATTTCTTGTATTATCAGAATTTTGCCAACTTACGAGGTAGTTTATAAAACGTGGTAAACATTTAGCTTGTCTCATTATTAAAATTATGAATCGAGCCGAGACAAATCAAGTCAGAAAAAAAGGCTTTGCGAGCTTTGCCCTATTCGTCCTTCCCATCCTTTGAACGGCACGAGTTTTGGCGGTTGTGCTGGTCAGCTGAGTATGGTTTATTCGAAGAGACATTATTGTTGCCACCATTGAACGAAAGGTGTGGCTGAGAAGAACTCTGGTGCTCCCGTATCTATTGGTATTCTCGTGCTTCATCTTATGTGGTGTAAAAATTATACAACTAAAAATTATAATAAAAATATAAATGAATATATCATGATATATTATTTTGTCATGCATGATTTAAGATACAATTGAAACTTGTGTAAGATGTAACAAAAAAATAAAATCAAACATGAATAGTAATTATTAACAGGTTTCACGCGAACAATTTACTGCATGACTTCTCTTTTTTGTTTTCCATTACACAAAATTTGTTGTATGTGAATTTTTGCATGATGATAGAAGGTGACATGTTGTATGTGAATTCTTGCATGATGATGACATGGTGTATCAAAACCGGTAAAAATCGACCAGTTTTAGTCTGAATACCGATGATTTTTGCCTGTTTAAATACCGATGATTTTTGCCTGTTTAAATACCGATCCACTCCCGGTATGTGAAACTTGGGTTGAGTTTTTTTTTAAGCAAAAAGCTTGGTTTGAGTTTGAGGTGCCCAGACCTGCTGCTGTGTCCTGCCTCTATGAACTATGATAGCCATAGGAGAAAGCAGGGGAAAGTTGCATCCGGCTGCCTGTGCCTCGAATCCCTTTTATGCAAACCAGCTCGTCAAAATACAGTGCAATTCACATGTCAGGCCCTACTACTCCCTGATCGTGGCAACGAACTCGTGATGCAGGAGCGAACAGACATGCTGAACGAAAGACAATTACAGAATCACACACTTCCATTTTTTACCCAAAAAACTTTATAGAATCCTTACAGAAAAGTTGGAAAAAAAAAAGAAACCCATAGCGGCGTAATTTGCTGCTAATTACAGAGCTCTAAAAACTTTATAATCAAGCTTTCCACACTGAGTTCGTCCAAAGAAAAAAAAAAGAAAAGCTTTGCGCACTTGATTATTGGAACAGCGCCGCCGGGGCAGAGTCTGCGGCCCGTCCGGCAAGATCAGTAGACGTACTCGACGCGGCACAGCTTGGAGGATGACCCGGACCAGGGCACGTCGACGGTGACCATGCCGTCCGTGTACGCGAACTGGACCTCCTTGCCGTCGACCTTGCAGAGCCTGGGCTTGGCAGACGAGTACGCCACCATCTCCCCCGCGCCCTTCACGCCCACCTCCGCCGTCACGGTTCCTGCTGCCGTGTCGTCCCTCTTGGTCTCGAAGGTCTGCACGGCGCCGGCGGCGTTGAGCATGTTGGCGAGCCCGATGGGCGCGAACTTGATCGATTTCTCTGGCGCGATGACGCGCACGGGGGCGATCACGAGGAGCTCGTAGGTGAATGGCTCGAGCGTGAGCTCCACGCCGTCGTCACGGCGCAGCAGCTGCAGCTTCCTTGCCTCCACGGAATACACTGCGAACTGCGACACGCCCTTGACGCTCTTCCACTCGACGTCGGCCGGCGAGGCGCGCGCCGTGACGGGCACGGAGAACTCCGAGAAGCACTTGTTCCTCCGCGCCTCGGGGCTCCACCCGCCGCCCTGGCAGTTGAACGCGCCGACGACGCCGGCGAACTTGTTGACGTTCCATATCTTGAGGAGCGTCTTGCCGTCGTGGAGCGGGTCGGCGAAGAGGCAGTCGCGCGTGGGCAGCGCGTACCCTTGGCACCGGAGGATGGTGCCGTCGGGGAGGGCGAGGCGGCGGAGGAGGTGGAAGTCGTGCTGCCCCACGGAGTCGCTGACGTAGACGGGCCCGCCGGAGACGGCGCGGGATGCGGCGTGGAAGGCGGCGCAGGGGTGGGTGGACTGGAACATGTCCCAGTCCGGGTGGATGAAGTTGCCCATCCACAGCGAGTTGTAGGCGCAGTGCACCATGTGGCAGCCCTGCAGCCAGAAGGTGCCGTTGGGGTCGCCGGAGGGGTCCGTGCACCAGAAGTCGTCGCCCACGCGACCCAGCGCGATGGCCTCCGTGCCCAGCAGCATGAAGTCGTTGCAGTGCTCCATGCTCGCGATCACGCCGTTGCCGTTGAAGTGCTTCCGCACCGACGCCGTCAGACCGGAGAAGTAGGACTTGGCCAGCTCCACGCGACCGCCGTACTCCTCGCACAGCATCTCAAGCAACTGCCAATAAGAACATCCATTATTTATTCGTCAGTGCCAACAAAGTATCACAACTGTTCATCAACGAATTTCATAAAAAAAAATAATCATTCCTTTTACTGGCCTCAGTGAGACCTGATTCGCAAGAACAATTTAGCTTAGTATTCTTTTACGTATTATCAAGGTTGAAATGAATTGTAACGTTTGAATCTAAATTAAATTACATCAACAGCAACACGCTATTCCCTCGCTTTCAAAAAATTTAAGACCCTGATGCGGCAGCTCAGCCACGACGAACCACAAAACACACGTCCTACTGCACTTGGATAAGACAAAAAGAAATTTTGTCCTCTCTAAAATATGTAACGGTTACGAAACTCCACGATGGCACTAGTGAAACTAGCAATAAACAAATACTCCTATATACCATAGTAATCTCGTGGAGGTAGAGCACATGGAGACTACGGTGCTCCGTAGTCGGTTTCTAGGATTATTATCCAAGAAAAAAAAGTTTTGTACCGATCGGACAAGCTTTCACAAGGTCCACGTGTGCTCGCTCCCTCGACAAAGACATATGGGGCGCATTTTTTTAACTAAAATTGTAGTAAAAATTCATTCATCAGAGCAAATTAAATCAGTGCTAAGATAAGACTTACGTGGATGACGTCGACCTTGACGCCGTCGATGCCGGATGCCTTGAGGTGGGAGTGCAACCCCTCGTACAGCTCGTGCGCTTGCTTGGGGTCCACGAGCCCCACGCCGTTGTTAACGATCTTGTCGACGGCGAGGTCCTCCATGGTCCTCTGCAACCCAGGCGAGAGCTTGGGCTCCACCACCTTGGCCGGCGGCAGGCCCTCCGCGCCGGGCCGCAGCCCGCCCCAGTACCCGCAGAGCGCGTGCCACACGTACACCTGCTCCACGGTCGGGAAAGCGGCCTTCATCTCCCTGACGAACCCGCCCATCCCGCCGCTCCTGTACTCCCGGAACTTGTGGTTCTCCTGGAACTTGATGAGCCGGCACGGCATCTGCTCCCCTGCCGAGGTGCGGTTCATGCCTTCCTCCCCGCTGCTCGGGTCGTCCTCGTCGTGGCAGATGGACTGCCACCCGTCGTCGATGAGCACCAGCCCGGGCGGGCACCCGCCCTCGGCGAGCCGACGCACGCCCTCCCACACGCCCTCCGGGTGCACCTTGAGATAGAACGCGTCCCACGTGCACCACCCGAACTTGTCCACGATCGGGGGCGGGGTCTTCTCCTCCAGCAGCCGGAACGTGCCCAGGTGAGCACGCACCACCCGCGCGGCCTCCCTCACCAGCTCGAACGGGTCGTCGCCGGCGTGCAGGTACACCGCGCTGCGGAACGCGGAGCTCGTCGCGGCGGAGGACCCGCTCTCCACGCACAAGTCGATGTACTCGCCCACCTTCCCGGCCTCCAGGCACGCGCGGAAGGAGCCCTCCACGATGGGGAGGAGGAGCACGTAGGGCCGGCCCGAGTCGGGAGACCGGTCCAGGAGCAGCATCTGGGTCTCGTTCTCCACGTCGCGGCCGCTGGTGCCCACCCAGTGGGTGGTCCACCACACCTTGAACCGGAAGATGCTCATGAACCGCGTGTCGCGGAGCTGGCCGACGGGCACCACGTGGCGGCTCTTGGCCGACGGAGCGTCGAAGCCGAGGAAGCTGCCGCCGCCCGGAGCGCCGGAGCCGGGGACGAGGGTGGACGCCGGGGTGAGGCGGATGTTGACCGGCACGTCGAGGAGGAACGGGTGGCCGTCCACGGCGAGGTTCTTGCCCTTCAGCGTGAACCGCGACGGCTTGAACCCCTCGACGGCGGAGACCGCGTCGCCGATGAGGTCGGCCCTCGCCTTGCTCAGGTTGGGTGCCATTTTCCTCGGCTGTCTTGTTGGCTCGGTTCGAACCCGGAGGCTTCGAGAGAGTCAGAGTGTGTTCTGTGTGTAGTAGGCTTTGCCTGGTGCTTAGGCTTGTGGTTTGCAGAAGTCATGGTGGCCAATTGGCGCTCAATTTATAGACGCATCGCGCGTGTCCCACAGGAAATGCGCCGTCCAATGGCACATTGTTTCTGCAACTTTTTTTTTTTCCCTCTGGTCTACCACCGCCATTCTTGTTGATGGCGACTCGAGGAAATGGTAACTTTCATCACCGACCTAACTGCGTGCACGAAGCTTCGGGCGCTAATTAAATCTGCCCGTTTCCGTAGGTTATTGTAATTTTTCGGAGGCGGCCATCAAATCAAATTGCCTATATCCTTTCGTCTGATTGTTCATTTGCGAATTATCCGCTTGAGATCCTTTGCTCTATCAGGATGGATCATGTTGTAGGGAATGGCATCTCATATGGCGGATTTGTAGCATTCATTCATTGGCTTGCAGAGCATCGCACAGTACTAGATTTCTCTGATGCGTTGATTTTTCTGCCCCCAAAATACAACAAAGCCTTCCTTTTCAGAATTTGGGACGCGACGTCTTCACATGTTTGACAAATTTTCGTTTGAAAAGAAATAATTTGCCACAGTAACACAGTCCACGACCTGATGAACGTCAGAGAGCGTGAGTCCAGCTAAGCGAGGCGTGCTCGCGTGTGATGATGTCTTGCCCAACGCGACACGCCGGCTGGGGGGGCGATACCAGCCCGCGTGTCGCGTCCCCAGGCGTTAATCGCGTCGACGTGGCCTCCACCGGACTCGGTATTCGATACTACGTTAAACCACGTTTTTGAGTTTCGGATTTTGCGCAAAGGCACCTGGACTGGATCACGGACCACCAAACCCCGTCTCCCAGGCCTTTCCATTTTTTTTTTAGCACGTACAATCTCCCAGGTCTTTCCAGAAGAACCTCTTCTCCTCTCGGGCACAATTCTGGAGGGGGGGGGGGGGGGGGGCTTTCACAGGCACCACGGTGTGTCCCTTTATTTTATAATTCCAGATAAAATAAATGTTTTTTTTACTTATATACAGAGCCTAAGTGTTTGTATCATGAAATTTTGTTAACAGGTCTGTAGGATTGGTTGCGTCACAAAATGTGCAGGGAAATGGCGATGGCATGAGTAGCAACTCTTTTGGTTTCGATGAGTCGAGGTGGTAATGGAGATCTGTCTCTCATCGGAAGCATTTTGCTTAGCTTACTTTTTGGCACCGGCCAAGCGGCGCAAGAAGCCAAAGCCAGGTGAATCGGTGCCTTGCCGTTCGGACGATGCCGGGGTCGCCGACCACGTACACCGGTCAATGGCAGTGGGGAACTGTCAGTGCACAGCGGCCATGCACGCAAGGGGAGAGAACTTTTCAGCGGCCGTTACAACGTGGCAACGTGCCAAAGGTCCCAACCATTGATGTGTGGCGTCACCCGTCAGGCGGTTGGTGAGCCGTCGTGAGCTATAGTTAGCGAACAACAAACCGGTGCGGCGGAAGCGCCTGGCGATTCAACTAACCCATCGCACACGCCATGTAGCCACGCGCAGTCGAATCGCCCGACGACACTTCGCGACCAGGCTCACGTCGGTGTGGCTTGGCCGGTGCCCTGGTGCTGTGCGCGAGTGCGAGAGCCAGCACGAGAGACGTCGCGACGAGTCGAGGGGCCAACCAGAAGCATACGTGTGCAGCGAGAGTTGGGATCCTGGAGACCTGGAGCGTGACGGGAAACCGTGTGGTTGACCGATGCATCGATCGGGAGTTAAAAGTATTTTTTGCACGCACCGACCGCCTCGATCCGTCGACAGCGACTCGTACTAACACTACAATATCCATAATCGTTCCAAAGTCGCGCTGCATGCAGTTAGTCTGAAGAGTCAAACACCCTATCCAGACACCGTGCCACGGCTGCATCTAAACGGTCCGGATAAGTGGGACCGATCGAGGAGGCCCCTCGTGGCCTCTGCCGTGTGGCACGTAGTACGAACGACGCCGACGGCCGCCCGGTGGACGCGCCGGTTCAACGGCGGCCGGTGGCCCGCGTCGTCGTCCGGCCGCGGGTCGTGATCAAACGTGCATGCCGTGCGAATCAAGTCATGCGCGGCGTGCGTGCAACGTCGTCGTGCCGGGACATCTGCTATTCTGCTGGGTGCTGCCGCCACTTGCCACGCCGGCGCGGCGCGCGGAAGAGTCTGGCTAATAATCTGCTCGATCGTCGGGGTGGGTCGCGCGCGCGCACGACACGATGGTTCGATATGCCGCTCTACAACGAATCGGCCGGGGGCGTGTACAGTGCACGCGTGGCTGTGTGACACATGCATATGCCGCGCGCCGCCCGGATTGGTCCAGAGAGCTGTATGGGAACGCCTGATGACACGACACCTGCGCATAGGTCACCACGGACTAATAGGCGCGTAACGCATACTTATAGCGGAAGTCAGCTGTTTTACTTTTTCGGTAGTTATCCTGTGATCCGTTCTTGCCGACTGCCGTGCTCGTTGGCGACGTATAACAATCAAGGTTACCGATCAGTATTCTATACAGCTTCTAACACTTGCAGCTAGCGGGACCATTTCCGGCCGGCCGGCCTGATGTGCCACGAAACGAAGTTGACTGGGTGACTGATGTCTATTTGAGACGAGAGCAGCGCCACTCGTGGGCTTGGCCGGTGGGCATCGCAGCATGGAACTGGTAGTGACACACGTACGGTTGCTGCGAATGCCGCTGCACCGTGTCTCTGCTCGGCTCGGGTTCTTCCCGTCACCATTCGGCCCGTCTCTCTGGACCAGGAACAGAACACAGGTATATGCGGTACTCTAATCTAGCGGCACGAGGAGACTCGTTGGTCTCTGTTGTATTGCCGTCACGATCGCATAAGTAATATAAAGGGGTGACAGCAGGAATACAACATTGCATTTGCATCGATGCCCCGAAGCATATTCATTTCCAAGTGATCCATCCTCGTTTATTCCTCTGCGTGGATCACGGCTTGGGCCAAGGACGAAAAAGCTCAACTCACTTGTGATGACACATGGTATCAGTGAAATCAAGAAATGCACGACAGGGCGCGCGCACGTAGATTAGTATTTTGATGAGATCTCATCTACCTCTCGCATCAACCGGCCGGCAGCGGACTCTCTAAAAAAAAAAAAACAAAAAAAAACTGGTGACCGTTCGGCAGCGGACTCTCTAAAACTGGTGGGCGGGGAACACACCGGACGCCAGGACCACACGAGCGGGAGTGGAGTGGGCTAAGAAAGCAGCGGCCAGCGGTGGTGGTGGTTGTGTGCTGCCCGGGCTCCGATCCAACCAGCTCTAGAACACTCCCGATACTCGATCGTCAGGTCAGAGACCCGACGGCCGCCGCCGGACGTGCGCCGTGATCTTATTATACGTAAGTTTTTAACTAATCGAGTTAAGCATTCCAGAAGCTCCTAGACAGGCGGGCAGGCAGACAGGGACCGTTCGATCGGGCACTCGATAGATCTGCTCTTTTTGACGCTAGTACTTCCCCTGCCACACAGCGCACCTGGACCTGCACTGTTTACGAGAGCCCGTGTGCACCGCCCGTCCATCGCTGGCGATTATCAAGTCCATCCGTCGCCCCACTTTTATGCGCACGGCTGCTTGTCGAATGTCTACACTACACCGTATGGGAGATGCCATTCGGCTAGCCGTTGCCCTGTCACTGGTGGAACTGGAACGTGGTGCGTCTAGCAGCTACCACGGTCGCCATCGAGTTTCCTCTTCTTTCCAGCGTACGGTGATTTTCATGCGGGCGAAGAAAGTGGAAGGCATCCAGTAGGTTCTGGGCTCTCTGCTCCTTCGGCGGAGGAACGGAACCTACCTATGGACCCCACACGCCAACCAGGCCGAAAGGTAATCAGGCCCAAACACTTTGAAGCCCATCTAATGAAACGGGCTACGACGGCTTACCAACCTACACCGGCACATCAAGCAACTCCGACGCCGGAAGCTGAGCGCCGCGCAAGACGGTGAGCGGCGGCGATGGACGGGAGCGGTGGCGACGCCGAGGCGGAGGGTGGCAGTGGCGGCGGAGGCGGGTTCGAGTGGGACGCCGACTCGCAGCTCTACTACCACGCCAGGTCCGTTATGTAGATTGGGCGACGCTGACGGTCGCCGGCCCGTTGTGTGCGGGATTTCACACGATACGAGGTCAGGTTTCAGGCGTGGGCGAGCTGTTGCGCGTATATCGCCAGCTGCGAGAGTTGATGCGTAGACACTACCAATTTTTTTGTGCCACTCGCGAGGAAGAGTAATACAGAGGGAACTTCAATTTTAGGGTGTCTTTGTTGCTGCTTTACTTAAATTCGAAACTGTTATTTTTTCTCTCTCTCTTGGATTGGTGATTGTCTATCTCTCGTAGTTGTGGCTTCGACTTTGAATCTATGCATATCTCTGCTGTTATGCATTTAGGGGCAGTCTCTTTGGCAAATGCTGTCAATAGTTTGTGCCAAACATGCTGAACGAAGAAATCACTGATATTTAGAGGATGTTGCATCTGTGCGTAGAGCAGTTTCGGTTATCATATGGAGTGTGCTTTATGGTGTAATAATCATAATATCCTGGCTGGCCTTTCTGACCAAGCAAATGCAATCATCCTTTCCTTATATAAGTTCCTTCATATATAGAGATTGGTGATAATGCTGTGGTACTATGCTCACCTCGTTCTTACTACCTATTGAGCTGACCTCTCTTCCCTCAGTTCCGTTTATCAGCCAAACCTGCGCATAGACAAATATTAACGCATACAAGGCCTTCTCGGTATAAGCCACTTAACTTTCATTTGCAGTATTGTTTCTTGTTTTTCACTTAATATTATAATATGAATCTGTACCACTGCCATGTTCTCAAATCTGATTTAACAGTACTGATATTACCAATATTAAAACAATATTTACTTGAATGTATCATTTCCAGTACTGGTTTTTACCACGACCCTGTCGCTGGATGGTATTATAGCAGCAAAGATGGCCAGTACTACATCTATGAGAATGGAAATTATGTGCCATTGACGACAGATTTGGTAGTTAGAACTTCAGCTAGCTCCTGTTTACTCAGCTTCTTGTTGTCTTACTATATGAATTATGCACTCTTACATCCTTTTTTCTCAGGGCAACGAACCTAAAGCCCATCATCCTTGTGATGAAGCCAACCAAGATGTTGCGGAACCAGCTATCCCAGAGGACGAGAATGAAACGCTGGGACCACCGTCAGAATGGTTCCTTGCATAAACATCGATATTATTTGATAATTTTGTTTTCCGTGTGCACTTTTGGATTTTTATAACAAAGTTTTTTTTCCTGCTTTTTCCCACAGGATGGAGGAAACACTGATCAATTTGTATTTGTCTGGCTACACAAATAGAGAGGCCAATGTTCAAAGCTCACTAGGAAACACATGCACAAATGGTTAGTACGGATATTCAGTTTGTTTTCTTATACTCACTTGAACTGAAGTTTGTACTGTCAGTCCTAATGAACTCGCGATCACCAGAGGAAGACAGAAATGAGACAGCTGGCAAATTCACTGCAGACAATGCATCCTCTCTGAATGATGCTACATTACCGCAAAATGAAGATGAAATGGAAACTAAGGATTCCACTTTTGTGCATGAATCTTTGGGCGAAGGTGAGGAGCCACTCTATTACTGCATTCATTTTCCTGGTGCATTATCTTAAAATTGAGTATCATTGATTGTGTAGCAAATCTTTGGAACCCATACATATCACATTGGCATCGTGATTATTTGTTTATAATTTTCTTCTTGGCCATGCCAAGTCTGACTGATATTTGGTTATGTTTAATGGTTCCCCAGAGGAAGAGAAGTGGCTTTCTCAGTATGGTCAAGTAGAGAGAATTAATGATGACCTACCATTGCTTCCAACCATTGATCTTTGGGATTGGGAGATGGTCCGTCATCCAGAGAGTGTGAGCGAAGGTCAGCCCCTGGCTAGGCTTGTGGGATGCTTATCTAGGAGTTCGAGCAAGCTTCATCCTTCTCTGCCTTCTCGTGGTGGCCTTCTAAGGACTGCTCCCGTGTGTGAAGTTCATCTTGACATTGTACGTGTTTTAACAGGTAAGACTGTTTAGGTTCGACATGCAGGACATGCAATTTATTTTGCTGAAGATAGTGTCAACAAATGTTTTGCTATGAAACATCATCATGTTGGCTTGAACAATTCAAATTATCATGTTTGCCCCTGATCTTGAGAATAGCAAATTTTACTGAGAACTCTGATTATTTTTGTTGACAAGTTTGTTGCTTAAAAGTACTCACCTGTCCTACTACCAGGGAAGTTGTACAGGCTAAGGAATCCTAGCAGAAAATACTTGACTTCTTTGTCCACGTATGACTCGTCCAACCCAACAAAAGACTGGGGGTTTCCTGATCTATATGCAAACCCTGATATTGATTTGCATAAGCAACCAAGCCAATCTGAAGCTGCTGATGAATCTTTTACTGTAAGAGGTATCTCAACTGCTAATGGCAAGGTAAGTTAAGATTTACTGGTTTTGATCATGGTCATTTGTTGATGTAGACTGGAACTGTTAACGAATATTTGCTGTCTTGACGAATAAACGTAGATTTAGACTTAGTGTGCAGTTATGGAACCTATTTTTTGTGACATTACATGGAATTGAATATGATCAAAATGTTAGAAACAAAAAACTTAGAAGGAACATAGATGTTTGTTTTTCTGCCCACCACTATTTAGATAACATGAATACATGATAACTTCATGGATAACCATACGACCCAGATAAACACAATGTGGATTGGATGGACTATGGGTTTTCACTTGACTTGGGAGTTGGGAGGAGTCTATGAAGCAAGATTTGAAGGATTGGAATGTCATCAAGGAGCTAGCCATGGATAGGAGTGTGTGGAAGTTAGCAATCCATGTTCCGGAACCTTGACTCTTTGTTTTTCCTCTTTTCTTTTATTTAGTTTTATACCACCCTTTTTACATCTCTTCTCTCCTTTTCGTTGTCCAATTTTATTTCCTCTCCTTTCTCTATTCTTTTTTTTTTCTATTGCTCTTTTCCCACCCCTCTTCTTCTTTGTCTTGTTTCTTGTGTTTGTTTGTTTTGGTCTTGCGATTGGGTTCTTCAGGGTTTCATATCTAGCCTACTCCAATTTTCTTGGTATTAAAGGCTTAGGTATTGTTGTTGTTGTAGACACTTCTTTCAACTCTTGCCTACAACACTTCAAATTGAAATAATATTTACTTACTTCCAGCAGGCAGCCTAATTATGTGCTGCAATCAGTGTGGAGGCACTGAGTCAGATACGACCCATTTTGTTAACATCTTAAGGCACACCCTTGAAGAGTATATCTTGTTAGTGAAAGCTGTCTTTTTGTTGGACATAATAACCGATGGGTTTTAAATTACCTGAAAAGCACTTAAAATTACGTATTTTCGCTTTCTAACTCTATCAAGTATCATACATTCCAGTGTTCACTAAATTTATTCCTGTCGCGTCAAAATGCATGAACAGTGTTAGATTATTTCATGTTCATTTGATATTTTGGCAGAAAGTAAGCAGCATTAGTGTGGCTATGTCTCACCTGTAAATTGCTAGCGTAAAGCATCAGTATTAGGTTTGTTAATATCAACAGAAGAGTTTTGAGAATCTTATAACACTTTTAGGAGCACAAAACAAAAGCTTACAGGGACAGAGCTGCCGAGAGAAGGAATCTACATGGTGGTTTAGGGATAGGACCTGGACAGAAGCAAAGTAACAGATTTGATGTTGATGAATATGAGGAGTCAGATGAGAACATGGATCAAATGGGATTGGTGGATGTGAATTTCCGCTCCAGTGGTTTGCATTCTGCCAAGAGAATCATGGAGAACATGGGCTGGAAGGAGGTATGTGTCTATCTGTCTATTGTTTTTGCATTTATTGGATTTGCTCAACACTTGGCCTCCTGGAATGTTTGGAATAATGCCCTGGATATATTTGAGTACAGTGATGAAGAATGAATATGTTGTATGTCCTCAGTTCTACATGTGTTTAATTTTGCCAAAATACCAAGCCAATCAAATCTTTATTATGAGGGGGGCCAGGTAAATGTGTCAAGTAAAGGGCTACCTCTTGCCTGCACCATCAAACACCCCTCCTCTCCCCACCTCCTTCAGTATATTTTTCCGGTGTACCAAGAGGCGTGCAAGACCAAGAATTAGTATTTTTATGAAAAAAAAATAAATAAGAAAAAACTTTTTGCAGATTTTTATTTTCAGAATAAGTATACAAGTTTGATTATTTAATTAATTATTTCATATTGTCTAACTGTGGTAGGGAGAGGCCCTTGGGAAAAGCGGAAAGGGTATTGTGGAACCTATACAGCCTATCATCAACAAACATGGTGCTGGTTTAGGATGGAATCAAACCCGCTGAGATATTTGTTCTCGGAACTGCTATGATGGATTTCTGCACAAGTGCTGTGCCCTTGGACTCTTGGAGGTAAATTAAATGTCACAGCATGAGGAAGGAACTGGATTAAAATTGCATAATACTTAAGTTTATGCTGCTGCTTCAATTTAGGATTTGCACCTGTTAAGTATAATAAACCACCTTATTATGCACAACATTAATTCAGGTGTAAGAAATTGCCAAATTGATATTACTCATCCAGATGCAACTTCTTCAGTGCAAAAATTGATGTACCTGACTTGTGGTCCCTGCTGTAACACTGGTCCTTGGAGAACAATATAATTACTTACATGAAGGTATTCCTACGTAAGTATATTTAGTTTGCCCCTACTGCATCTAGTAACTAGTATGTATGTTGTGTAGTTGTGGTTGGTTGAGTTAAACTCCATCAGAAGGTAGTTGTTATAGGATCAATAAGAGACTCTGATGAAACAGAGGTCAATATTTTTGTCTTTGTTAACAACAACATTGAAGAAACAAGGTCACTTCATCTCAGTTTTTCCTGCTTTTGGGACCTTAGCATATACTGCCATTATTTTAGCATTGTGGTAACGTCAATCCTACCATGTGTTTTGATGAGTTTTCCTTTTCTCCCTAGCTATGCAATTGCTTGAAGCCGCAATCTTGTGTTGCTTGCACTTATTATATTTGATACTAGCACATGTAATAAATTGTAAATATTCACTAGATCTCTTCATGTCTAATTCCTTCTGATAGCATAGCCTTAATGGTGCTCTTTGTTCTTTCTGTTCTAGGTTATTGTTGTTAGTCTATCAATTGTTGAGTCTATTATCAAATGTACACTTGTACAGTAGAGTTTGTATTCTTTTTTCTTTTTCTATATTAATATATAAATGCCACAGCATGGGTTTCCCCTTCATTTTTTTTGTTAAGTTGGGGGTGGGGGCACAATTTTTATTTGAGCAACTCTTTGCGTCTGTTTATGGATCCGCAGTGTAGTTAAAATGATAAGTTTGATTCATTAATCTTGAGTATCAGGTTTAGTTTCTATGGCACAATTCGTCTGTATTACCATGAAGTGGATATTACCAACCTAGTAGTTTCAGAAGTATAACTGTGCCTTAGATTTGAGCTTCAATAATGTTAGTTGGACTAACGAGTTGTACCTACAACATTTCTTAGGTTCATCATCTTACTCGGTGCCTCCATGACCACTTCATTTTTTTTTCTTTTTGTTGAGAAAATCACATTTGTGACATGGGGCATTAGTATGATGACTGTGTTCTTAAAATTAGTTTAGCAATCAATTATGCTTCGTAACAGCAATGATGGAGAGTAACTTATTTTTTGTCCCCTTGCCCCAGCACCAAGTTTACCATAGCTAGTGATTACTAATACCTTTGATTACCAAGCCTCCTTCAGCCCTAAAGCCGAAAAGTGAAAGCTACTCTTTCTCGGGAATAATTAATAATCGAGAAATAGGGAGAGGATGAAACTCCTGTCTGGGAGCAAGTAAGGCATATATACTGCTGCATATGATAAAAGGTGATAAGATCACAAAGGAAAGAGAGGAAGGAGGTGGTTAGGAGTACTATTGTATTATTACTTTTGGCCTAATTGCTTTTTAGGGCGGAAAGACAAAGGGCCCAATTCCACCACCCTAAAACCCGGGCTCTGCTCCCAAATCCCAATGTGGTTCTTTAGATATCAATATCTTGATCTAATCAGCACTGAATATGTGGGTTCATCTGAACAAAATTGATGCTCTACCAACATTATATTCCGTATTTGAACTTGTTAAGTTCTTGAATCATCATATGTTCCTAATTTATTTATTTTTAACTCGAGGGTCACTGATCAATTTTTAAGAGGAATACTGAGTAACTTTTTGCTGTGGGGATTCACCAAAGTTCATGTGGTTCTCGTTGCACAAGCAGGTTCCGGTGCAAACATGAAAGCCATAGGAGACAAGCATGTTTCCCACAGAATGACATAGCACTGTAAACTCATCTTTGGCATGTTACTTCTCACGGCCCCTTTGGTATAGGTTTTTAAAATAGCTTCTACTTCTGCTTCTTCAAGAATCACTACCAAACGATTTGGTAGAAGCGTTTTTGATGTTCTAGATGTAAGAAGTGGTGCTCTTAAAATAACTAGAAGTAAAAAACTATAAAATGATGCTTTTTTCAGCTTTTCTCCCACCCCTCCACCTTAAGAATGAGTAGAAGCTGTTTTGTCAAACACCTCAAGCAGCTGTTTTAGTAAAGAAGCTGTTTTTTACACAAAAGCTATTTTGACAAAAAATAAAGTAAAAGCAGAATCTATTTTCCTAAAAATCTATACCAAATGGGCCCTCAGTGTTACATGCTTACGTGCATAAGTTGCCTGTATGGTTCTTTCATCTCGCTTTTGCAATTATTCTATCTAATTGGGACCTGTGTGTCGTTTCTTTCATCTTGTAGACCAATGGGTGCTGTGGATTGAATGAAGCCTAAGACTTATCCAATGTACAGAAAAGTTACTACTCGTTTTTTTTTCTGAAAGATCGTTACTACTCGGTATAGAGCTACCTTTCCTATACAGGTGTAATTTTCTTTTGTTACTGATTGAATCGTTATGCCTCAGTTTTTTTTTTATTATTTTTTATCCATGCACACTCCGAGCAATGCCCTTTTCTCCTTGTGGGTTCAGGCAATGCTTTTTAACTGTCAAATTTGCCTCATAAGTACCTTTGTACCTCATATATTTAGAAATTCAATTAAAATGATGAAAAATAGGATTGAAATGTTATGGGAAGTAACATGTTCATAGTGTGTTGTTTTGTTATACTCCCTCTGTCCGATTTTAATTGACATTTTGAAGTCCGTCGTGGGAATTAAGGAGAAGTATAAAAGATAGTTGGTTTCAAAAAAAATGTATAAAAGATAATTGTATTGAAAACAAAAAGGAAAAAAATAGAGATAGAGGTGTATTATCCTATTAGGAAGAGAAAGTTACATAAAAAAATGAGAATATTAATTACTTCGGAAAACTGAAGAGGGTTAAAGTGTTACTTATTTTAGGACAGAGGAGTATGTGAATAATTTTCATGCTGCTCTGAGATACATGAATTTATGGTAACAACATGTACTTTTTGAGGATGATATAAAGTCCTTTACATTTAGAGCATCCTCAACAGTGTACCAAAACCTCTCCCTAAATTAAATAATAGGGGATTTTATCTTAAAAATCATCTCCAACAGTATCCCTAAATTATCCCTATATTTATTTTCTCCCTAAACTCTTCTTATTTGTAGCTAGACCAATAAAAAAATGTTTTTATATTATTTTAAGGGAGAATTGTTGGAGGACTCCCAAAAGAAGGTTTTTGGAACCTAATTATTGGGGAGTTTTTGGAGATACCCTTAGTGTCATCTTCTCTTTTTTTTCTGAATTTTTCTAAGCGTTACTTTTTTTTCTGGGTAATTTGATGACAAAGGAGACACGTGGGGCCGTATTATGGTATTTGGATGCAAGCAAGAATTATTATGCTGTAACAAGTGACAGAACTGAAGCTATGCGACCACCAACTGCTCCGCCCGTAATAGTGATCCTGTGATTGCGTTGTTGCTTTAGTAATTCCTTGCATGTCTTTGAAGCTTTCGTGGTCATATAATTTGTCCGTTTGAGATTCAATTTTCATTTTAATATATATGCTACTGAGAATTTTGTGAGAACTATACCTGTCACAAGGGAGCCCTTTGAGCTCAATCACCCAGATGAAGTCGTCTTAACTGTAGTCCTGGATGATTGCAGTCGCTAATCGTAACCTAACAGTAGTAGTAGGACATGACTAGACTGCTACCAGCCAGTACCATTACTCTCTCAAGTTCCCACGCGCGTGCACGGAATCTGACCGGCGCGCACACTGCAGCACGGCCCAGGTTACCTCTGTTGGTTCCCTGGGGAACTTGCCATGCATCTTAACCGTGAAACGACAAGGCCTTGTTCGTGTCCTTGCAGAAAAGAAAGCCTTCCGACCGCTCTGGTCGAGGAAGGCGCAAGTACCAATCCAACACGATTTATTGGCGTCGACGTCGAGCTGTTCGTGCCCGGCAAGGGTAAACAACTTGCCGTCGAGGGCCCTATCACCCAATCGAAACCCCATCTTGGTGCAAGCCATTGGCTGTTGCTGCCGTGTGCAAACTCTTTTGATCCTTGGAGAACCGTGAGCCGGTTGCTTCTATTCTTTTCATGTGTGTTGTTTTTCGGTCGGCGTGGTGATTACGATGCCTTGGCCTCACCATCATCAACAGGGATTAAGAAACTGCACATCTAGTAGGTTCCCCACTCTAAGATCCTTTGGTTGGTTGCTCATAAGGAAAATTCTTGCTTATGGCTAATGCATGTGCATCCTTGCCGTTAATAGCCTGGAGCTTGGATAATGATAACCTAGGAGGAATTAGTGATAATATTAGCAGCAGCACCATCTCCCTCCATCACATGGCGCCTTTCCCTGTCCTTGTGAGACTTGTATCCTTCTTGTCTTTAGCCATGCATGTGCCCCTACCAGCCCCCACCTCTCATGCCTAGATTCTCAACTAGGCTCCATCTCTGACTGTTTCAATCCCTTACCGACACCACTTTGACAAAGCAATATTTGCTAGTTTTTCCCAACGTTGATATTATTTTAAATTTCATTACTCCTTTTGTTGCTTGTGTAACTGTAGACAATTTGACATATTGCTTCATGAATTGTACTTCATATCCGTGAGATGCTTGTTGACCACCATTCATAAAGAGTTTAGTAAATTATTTTGCTCATAGATATCAGGATGGTTACTAACCATTTCTAGAGATTTTCTAATGCGTGTTCGATGTAAATAAGCATTTTTTTTGTTTAAAAGTACATAATCAGTGCCACAATTGCTTGATGTATCTTCAGTTGTTCTAGGTGCTCGCACATGATACAAAATTAAAAGGTAGTCTTTTCTGGCTACAGATTTTGTAGGACTGCATGTACATTTTGAGACCAACTACACGTCAATCAATATTTTCAATTTTCTTCTGTTCATTTTGATCTTAGAAAGATTCCTACCAACTCCACACAAGTTTTTTTACAAAACAAATGGATTGGACATCATGAAACGGAGAACTGTTTAGTTGATGCTATCACGCGGCAAGCAACTCCAGAGTCCACCGCATCACGTGATCCATCGATCACTTTTGCTCCTATGTGTATTTGTTACCCATTTTTCTAAGAGGAAAGATCATGTTACGATTCCTTTCATTGAAGATAATTTCAGAGTCTACAGACCAACTTGTTTTAATAGGGTCACGATTAGTGTTCTTAATTACAGCGGCCAGATGCATGTCAAATTTCAAATCCTGACATTTAGTAAAAACTATGCATGTACTACATTTTGCAGAAAAGTAGAAGTATACTAACTCATGGTAGGCAGAACCTGATAGTCTGGTAGATCTAGAGCAGTAGAGCATAATGCAGTGAAAACTTTTGCAGCTACTTTGCATGGGTAAATCATTAGTACATAACTAATTTTTTGTGACAGAACATAGCTATGCTACTCTACTGCTATCTTTGCTCTCTTTCTCCATCCCCCTTTCATCATCCATGTAAAAACTGACCAACTTTTCACACCTGATGCCAGCTTTGAGCTTCCTGCGTGGTCACGTATCATTACTAACACATTTCTCTACCAACATACTTGTGAGTTAAGCTTACTTATGGCAGTATTTTGTGCTGCAAGATAACATTGATTTACTGGGGGCTAACTGATATTTTTACCACTTTATCAGTAAAGTTTTTTGAACTTTGCACCCTTACATGAGTGTACTATAGCAGTGGTAACTCTGTTGTTCACTGTGTTAGAAGAACAGGAAAGTGTGCTGTTTTTTTATGGGGTGAAACAACTTACAATGCATAGCATTGCTCTGTCCCAAATAGAAGCCCTAATTCCGATGTAAATACTCTGTAAGTTCTACTCATTGGAATTACTATCTTCTACGGGATTAGAGGCGTTGTGTCCTGGTTAATTAGGACTGCTCTTTTACCAATGGGAATTTGGAGTGGGGGTAGATCTGGATCTCTGAGCCTGTGAGTTTTTCATTACGTTGTCAGTTGTTTTTAACCGCTGCTGATGGCGGCTTCCTCGCGATTAGCACGAATTACAAGAAAGCCAGGGTAATAATAATATTTTACTGGTGCTAGGTGGTGGTAACAGCAGTAGATCTCATCTAACCAAGGACATGTTCTGTTCTCCATCAAGGCGTTAAGATCCAACTCGTTTGTTTAAGCCGCAGAGCAGAGCAGTCGGGCACTGTAAGAAAGAGCTGCGATTGTTAATTGTTGCGGCGTGGAGGAGCTGTGTTCTTCTGCGTGTCATGTGTTACCACTAAACCCACAAGAGGCCAGCTGTGATGCCCCTTTTTTACTTTGTTTTCTTTACCTCTTTTCACCTTTCATCTCAACTCTTGAGATTCTCTACGATTTACACAATGCCAAAGATTTTGGAAATATAAGTTTTAGGATTGCGCATACAAGGATTTAGCTGAAAATTGCCTGCTTGCTTAATTACCCTCCCTGTTATAAAACCCTTCTTGCTATCATGAGTGGTAAATAAAAGAAAAGAGGGATGAGAAAATAGGTTAGAAATTATAGAACCAAGAGTTAAGAGGCCTATGATCATAGGCACCGGGAGGACGTAGCATCTTGCCATGTGTTGATGCCCATCTTATTCTACACGAGTTGTTACGTTTCCAAGATATTCTGTCCGCGCTGCACCGCTTTAGCAGTTGCAGTGGCCATGCTGAGTGCATGATGAAAGGTTTGCACCTCCAATTTCAGAACTACGGAGTAGATTTCTTCCAGGGAAAGGGTAGTAAACTGGCTTTGTAAATGGAGAAACTATATAATTAGATATATTGCCCTTCAGTTTTCAGATGATAGAGCTAGGAGGTCATGAAATTAAAAACTGATTTTATCTGAACAATATCATTCAGAAACCGGAGGGGTATAATTATCAATGAGAAAACAAGCATGTTCTCTTTTTTTTTCTGTTGCAGATTCAATGGATATTGTTTGAGGAGCGTATCAACCATGTCACATTCTTTCCGTGAAGTTACCTGATTAGCTGATGCGATGCAGCAGCTTATGCGACTTGGATTCACCATCTTTCCCTGATGCGCAAAGCTGTTGCAGCTGTTGAATGAAGCTGAACCAACCACTACAATGGAGGAAGGGGGAAAAAAAAAGGTAAGTCTTTGGTGCCCCCTCTCGAACAATTTGAAACCAAACCAAGCGCCCACCTAGTAGCCCTAATTAATTTGAACAATAATGTACTTAATTGAAATTGACGGTGCAATTGCAATTTGCGGCACTAAACCGGATCATGATGCTATAGGGAGCGGAATAAACAAGTAGATGGAGGGACAGGGGTGCGACCCAACCGGTGGCCTCGGATCCGGAGATTCCGCAGACACACATGAGTGGCACGCCCTCTCACTCCTCCTGCCACTTTACAATGTCAGCTGCTCAAAACCCTGCTTGATTACGCGCTACCCGGTTCTGCCTGCAGCCACCTAATCGGCCATTTCTTGCTTGTTTCCTGCTCCATCCACTCGGTTTTATAATATCTCCCATCGACATATAGAAGTGCAACCTTTGGCCATGGCCGGCCTCTCTTCTTCTCCCTCTACTAAACCTGTCAGTGAGGCTTAAACCTCACCACCAAGCCACCTACTTGTAGCTTTGCAAAGCTGCAGGCGGCACCTTTGTTGCGGTGCTTAGAGCACAAGCAAGAACACCGATTTGCAAGTGACACCAGCAGGCAGCAGAAGCAGCTGATTCTACAGCTTCAGCTGACCTCGTCTGTTAGATGTTCACTAGCCTCACCATAATTCTTTTGGATACACATTGTAGCAGAAGTGCACAGGTCTCAAGCACAGAATTAGTCGCCGTCATCTGGTGAATTGAGGTGCAGGCATGCCTCCTGGCGTGAGCAGGAGGCGGCCGCCTTCGCTGCTGCTGCTGCTGCTGCTGTGCGCGGCGTGCGTGGGCGGCGCGCTGGCCACGGACGCGCAGGGCGCGGCGCTGCTGGCGTGGAAGCTTACGCTGCGCGGCGGCGGCGCGGCGGAGTCGCTGGGCGAGTGGCAGGATTCCGACGCGTCGCCGTGCCGGTGGACGGGCGTGTCGTGCAACCCGGCGGGTCGCGTCACGGCGCTGAGCCTCCAGTACGTGGACCTCCACGGCGGCGTCCCCGACGACCTCTCCGCCGTGTCCGCCACGCTGTCGCGTCTCGTCCTCACCGGCACCAACCTCTCCGGCCCCATCCCTCCACACCTCGGCGACCAGCTCCCTGCGCTGACCCACCTTGACCTCAGCAACAACGCGCTCACGGGCCCGATCCCGGCCAGCCTGTGCCGGCCCGGGAGCAAGCTGGAGAGCCTCCACCTCAACTCGAACCACCTCGAGGGCTCCATCCCGTCCTCCATCGGCAACCTCACGTCCCTCCGCGAGCTCCTCATCTACGACAACCAGCTCGACGGCACCATCCCGTCGTCCATCGGGCAGATGACCAGCCTCGAGGTGCTCCGCGGCGGCGGCAACAAGAACCTTCAGGGCGCGCTGCCGCCGGAGATCGGCGACTGCTCCAACCTCACGATGCTGGGCCTCGCCGAGACCAGCATCTCCGGCCCGCTCCCCGCGACGCTGGGCCGGCTCAAGAACCTCGACACCATCGCCATCTACACGGCCCTCCTCTCCGGCCCGATCCCGCCCGAGCTCGGGCAATGCACGAACCTTGAAAACATCTACCTCTACGAGAACGCGCTGTCCGGGTCCATCCCGCCGCAGCTCGGCAAGCTGAGCAACCTCAAGAGCCTGTTGCTATGGCAGAACAACCTCGTCGGCGTCATCCCGCCGGAGCTCGGGGCCTGCACTGGAATCACGGTGCTGGATTTATCCATGAACGGGTTAACTGGCCACATCCCGGCGTCGCTGGGCAACCTGACGGCGCTGGAGGAGCTGCAGCTGAGCGGGAACAAGGTGTCCGGGCCGATCCCCGCCGAGCTGGCCCGGTGCGCCAACCTCACCGACCTGGAGCTCGACAACAACCAGATCTCCGGCGCCATCCCCGCGGAGATCGGGAAGCTGGCGTCGCTGCGGATGCTGTACCTGTGGGCCAACCAGCTGACGGGGTCCATCCCGGCGGAGATGGGCGGGTGCGCCAGCCTCGAGTCGCTGGACCTGTCGCAGAACGCGCTGACGGGCACCGTCCCGCGCGCGCTGTTCCGCCTCCCGCGCCTCTCCAAGCTGCTCCTCATCGACAACGCGCTCTCCGGCGAGGTGCCCCCCGAGATCGGCAACTGCACGAGCCTCGTCCGGTTCCGCGCCAGCGGCAACCACCTCGCCGGCAATATCCCTGCTGAAGTCGGCAGGCTAACCAGCCTTAGCTTCCTGGACCTCGGGTCCAACCGGCTGTCGGGGTCCATCCCGCCCGACCTCGCCGCGTGCCGGAACCTCACCTTCGTCGACCTCCACGGGAACGCCATCGCCGGCGCGATCCCCTCGGGGCTGTTCCGCGACATGCCCGCCCTGCAGTACCTCGACCTCTCCGACAACGCCATCGTCGGCGGGATACCTTCAGATATCGGGAGGCTCGCCTCGCTCACCAAGCTCGTCCTCGCCGGGAACAGGCTGTCCGGGCCCATCCCGCCGGAGATCGGGTCATGCTCCAGGCTGCAGCTCCTCGACCTCGGCGGGAACGCGCTGTCCGGCGCGATCCCGCCCAGCATCGGCAAGATCCCGGGGCTCGAGATCGCGCTCAACCTCAGCTGCAACGCGTTATCCGGTCCCATCCCCAAGGAGTTCGCCGGGCTGGTCCGGCTCGGCGTGCTCGACGTGTCGCACAACCGGCTGGCCGGCGACCTCCAGCCGCTGTCCACTCTCCAAAACATCGTGGCCCTCAACGTCTCCTTCAACGACTTCGCCGGCCGCGCGCCCGACACGGCATTCTTCGCGAAGCTCCCCGCGAGCGACGTGGAGGAGGGCAACCCGGCGCTGTGCGTGCCGTCGCGCTGCCCTGGCGACGCTGACCGCGACCGTACAGCGCGGCGCGCCGCCCGGATCGCCACCGCCGTGCTGCTCTCCGCGCTCGTGGCGCTCCTCGCCGCGGCCGCGTTCCTCCTCCTCAGCCGCCGCCGCTTGTGGCGCAGCAAGCAGGGAGGCGGCGGGTCCGTGTTCGACGACGACAAGGACGCGGAGATGCTGCCACCATGGGACGTGACGCTGTACCAGAAGCTGGAGATCAGCGTGGGCGACGTGGCGCGGAGCCTCACACCCGCCAACGTCATCGGGCAGGGATGGTCGGGATCCGTGTACCGCGCCAGCGTGCCTTCCTCCTCCTCCTCGGGCAACGGCGGCGGCGTCACCATCGCCGTGAAGAAGTTCCGGTCGCGGGACGAGGCCGCGGCGGAGGCGTTCGCGTGCGAGGTCGGCGTGCTCCCCCGCGTGCGCCACCGCAACGTTGTCAGGCTGCTGGGCTGGGCCGCAAACCGCCGCACGCGGCTCCTCTTCTACGACTACCTCCCCAACGGCACCCTCGGCGGCCTGCTCCACGGCAACGGCAACGGCGCCGCCGCCGCGGTGGTGGTGCCGGAGTGGGAGCTAAGGCTCTCGATCGCCGTCGGAGTCGCCGAGGGACTCGCGTACCTCCACCACGACTGCGTGCCGGCGGTCATCCATCGTGACGTCAAGGCGGATAACATCCTTCTCGGGGAGCGGTACGAGGCGTGCCTCGCTGATTTCGGTCTCGCCAGGGTCGCCGACGACGGCGCCAACTCGTCCCCGCCGCCGTTCGCCGGATCCTACGGATACATCGCTCCCGGTAAGACATTTATTCCAGTTTTCAACTTGAGTTTGTTCGCCGTTCGTTGGTACGCAGTGAACTGACTGTCACAACTTCGTCACGCGCAGAATACGGGTGCATGACCAAGATCACGACCAAGAGCGACGTGTACAGCTTCGGGGTGGTGCTGCTGGAGTCCATCACGGGCCGCCGCCCCGTGGAGCCGGCGTTCGGGGAGGGCCGGAGCGTCGTGCAGTGGGTGCGGGACCACCTGCACCAGAAGCGGGACCCGGCCGAGGTGGTGGACCCGCGCCTGCAGGGACGCCCGGACACGCAGGTGCAGGAGATGCTGCAGGCGCTCGGCATCGCGCTGCTCTGCGCCAGCGCCAGGCCCGACGACAGGCCCACCATGAAGGACGTCGCCGCGCTGCTCCGAGGGCTCCGCAGCGACGACGGCGCCGACTCCAGGAAGGTCAGCGGCGGGCCCAGGCCGGACTCCTCGGCCAAGTGGGCCGCACCCGTCTCGCCGACCAAGCCCACAACCCTCCTCGGTTACCCGGCGGCCCAAGCGCGGTCGCTATCCCCGTCCAGCTCCTCGGCCTACTACTCAACGTAAAAATCTGACCGCAGCCGAGCTTACCCGCCGAACGACGGACGGCGCCGAGAGAAAATTGCAGACCTCCGCTCGCCGGCGAGGCGACGGAGACAGAGAGCGCACGACGTCAAGTACGGATCAACCGTATCCAATCATGACCGTGGGGACTGGACGATTGGAAGCGACATGTACGGTGGGGGAAGAAGGGCGCCACCACCATGATCAATTGACATCAACCAAAGCAATAATTCCTTGTCCATGTGTAGTTGTGTACCATACGCATAGCTGTAACGAAAATGTTCGCCTACTTCAGCTATTATTACCTGATGATCGCCGATTGCTAGCCTGTGCTGCTGATGCGAAATGATATGGTCGGGCCCTGAATTATTCAGGTTCATTTGTCCCCTCTCGTTTGTTTCGGCTACGACGCGATGATATTGATACGCGCCTGCTGTTCTGTCGTCGGGCTCGCCGAATCGATCCGGTGCAGAACAACTGACGACGAATGCTGCTTCGGATGCTCTCGATGGCCCTGCCAGATGGCCAATCGCGGTGGATAACGAGCTACGACAGCAGCTTGACAGAGCCAGTTGTTTGACGCTGTACCAAAACGGATCGTCCTGCCGAAGGCGAGGTTGCCAGGACAGAGAACGACGCGCCAGCGACCGCCGGAAATGAGGCGGTCACTGCAGCTGCTTCCGTGCAACCTCTACTGGATGGTCGATCTGTAGCTGGGCTTTGCAACTCAACTCTTGCATCTCGTCTACCTGTATTGTAGCAAGCTTGATGAACGAAATCATGTGCTAGCTGCAATTACAGACACGGGCAGGGGGGCCGGCCTGACGTGATGCTTGTTCCTCAAGATCAGGACCTTTTGCTCCGTGGCTTCATCTTCAGAGAACTATCCGTCACGCATGCGTCCGCTTCTTTGCCTGGAGCCCGGCAAACCAGATCAACGGTCACTAACAACACTCTGTACCGTCCGTGCATTCAAAAAATAAGATCGGGAGCCCGGGATTGCTTGCTTGCACAGTGAAGTCCCAGCGAAGGTACTATTTGGACACCTGAATTGTTACTGTTGCAAGTCTGAAACAATGAGGGGTCATCGGTCTTGCCAAGACACGGTACACTGCGGGTACGCGCTGTATAGCTCGAGTGTCGTGTCTGGGCGAGAGAATGTCGTCTCGAGACACGACGAGGGCATATGCCACCCGGTGGGGCGCACCCTCTGTTCACGATGGACGGTATATGCATGATGTACCGTACTTGCGAGGAAGAAGCAAAATGGTACACTGCACAATAGCAGCAGCTGAGCTTTGCCAGGCTGAACAATGTGGATGGTTGATGGATAATGAAGGTCGCGTTTTTTAATTTAATTTTGCAAATAAGGGCACGTACTACTTCTAAAGCCCCCACAATGATTCAATGTAACTAGCGTTTGTCAGTTTTTTAATTCGTGGAGGAGAAAAAGTGATGAGAGAGAAGAAAATCGTTCCTACCGACTATCATCTAAAGCTAAGTGAACAGGCTGTGCACATCATCGTCCACAAAGTGATCGTAAAATAAGTTCCTGTTGGAAGAAAAGGGGCCTGACCTAGCTAGATATTCTACATGATAGGACATACCCTGAATACTATGATAATAAATATAAATCAAATATACATGAAAAAAATGTACTTCATTCATTGGTATTACTTCATTGTAAGGTACTAGAGTTCCTATAAGAGGGCAGAGTGAGTGAGCTCTCATGTTGTAATAAAATATACTAATTACATATACATAAATTTTTGAATTTGATAGTCCATTAATATCATTGTATTTTAGCCTAATGTTTTTTGTGTGAAATCTTTTTTTTCATAAATAGTTGTACCCAAGAAAACACCATTGCCTTAGTATCCGGTGATTGGTTAATAGTTTTCGTTTCAAATTCATCATTTCAACTAATTTGTTGTGAGCTTCAAGTTAATGCAAAATGTGTTTTACTTTTGCGGCTTTACCTATCAACATTGTCTCAAGAGTCACAAGAAAAATCATTTCTCCTTATTCTCAAAGGTTGCACCTTTTCATCAAATGTGCATTTGAATCCCATGTTATAAAATTGATCGATTGAGAGAAGATTGAAGTTGAGTGTCTCTATAAGAAACACCTTGAAAAGAGTGAGATTATGAAATTTTGCTCACACATTTTTTTTCACTTATTTGAGTTGTTCCTAGTTGTGATCTTATCCCTATCTTTATATTCATTGATGTTGGTAAACATGTCAGACTTGTGAGTCATATGTTCCGTACACCCATTATAAAAAATGCAATGAGTGCTACTACAATATTGTAGTTAATTTTGGTAGTGGTCATAAGACACATAGAAGAGGAGGGTGGGTTAGTAATCAAATAATTTCTCAATGCACTCATACTAACCTCGTAATCTTTCAAGAGAATACAGTTCTTGCATTGGAACTCTTGTAATCCTTTTTTAAAGCCTTCTCATAAGATGGTAATTTGTGACATGATATATCTAATTTTCATAACCATCTCACATACAAGGCTTGTTAAGGTTGATTAAGTAGTGCTCCGGATCTTCAAGTCCGGTTACGTGCTTAAATACATTCTTCACTTGTGTATCGAGTGTGAGAATGATCTTCATTGACTTCTCCAGAGAGAACATGTCTTCTAGTGAACACCTCTCCAAACAAATATTTCCAAAGGCAACAATCAATTATATGTTTGTGGTAGAACCTTATCATCCATTCAAAGTAATGTGTCCTACATGCAATAGAATCGTAAAAAAGCATCACATAGATCCTCATTTGGCTTTCTTCAAAAATTACCAAGTTTATAAATTCTTAGCCCTGATTTTATCTTTATCACATAAAAGGCAATCTGCAAAAAAACAAATAGTTTTCTAATGAGAGGAATTTTTTGGAATAGCAGAGGTCTTAGAGACTTGGCTAAATTTTCTTTCCTTTTTGACTTATCTATTGAAAAAGACTTGGATTTTATTGCAATTCTTGAAACTCACAGAAGGAATTTTACAGATGATGATCTAAATTCTTTTTGTGGGGGGGGGGGGGGGGGGGGAGAATTTTTTTGGCATTGGATCCCACCGAAAGGTAGATCTGAGGGCATTCTGGTAGGGATAAATCAGCTCTCCTTTGACATAAAAAATTTAGAAGATGGAGAGTTCTTTGTTAAACTGCATGTTAAGAACAAAAATGATGGCTTCAGTAGGTTCTTATAGCTGTTTATGGAGCTGCACAACCAAAACATAAGGAGAGCTTTCTAACTGAGTTCGTGCGATCTTGTTCTTTCACTTCAAAACCATTTATTGTAGGGGGTGATTTTAATATTATTACAAATCCCTCATAGAAGAGCAATGATAGATTTGAAACTAGGTGGACAATCCTTTTTAATGCATGAATCGGATCTTTAAATCTTAGAGAGTTTGAACTTTTAGGACGCAAATTTACTTGGGCCAGTTCTTCGGACACCCAGACTTATGAGAAACTTGACGGAATCCTTGTGACCACGGAATGGGAGCAAAAATTCCTATTGTCCACCGTGGAGGCTCTATCAAGAGATATCTCTGATCATACACCTCTTTTGTTAGATACCCGTCAAGCTTCTTTTAAAGGGAACACTCAACAAAAATCATTTTTACTTTTTACTATAATACATATGTTTGATTTTATCAATGAACCACGATGCCGATGTGCCAAGACACCAATAAATGCCCTAAACCACCTTTGAGAGGATCAGACAGCAAACAGTTTCCTATGCGTATGAGAAACTCAAAGAGAAGAACACACAATTTTACCCAGCTTTAGACCTTCCGTAGGAGTATAACTCTGCGTCATGTTTGTTTGGGTTGATTGTAAAATGTTCTTACAAAGGTACGACGAGCTTTATAGCCCAAAAAAGGGAACAAACAACGATTAGGCCGGTCAAGCAGGCATTTAATACGCTAAAGCCTAGCTCATTGTTTTGTACCGATGGAGGGACACCTCTACATTGGTGGGAAATATGGTGAGAGGATAGTATCAGCCCACAGCATGACGTGCAGGGGGTTGTGCGATAAGGAGGGGGGAGGAGAGATGTGTTGCCCACACATTTAACCCGATATGTTGGTATAGCTGGGCATTCGGCCTGGAGAAAAAGGCTTGGCACGGAGCCCGTAGAAAAAGGCACAATCCAAAAACAATCTGGCATGATTTTAACTGGGCCCAGTCTAGCCCACAACACAGTGCGGACCGTGCTACGGGCTGACCTCCAGGCCCATATTGCGGCCTCCTGGTGACTTGGGCTAGCCTCCCAAGTCCTAATAACGAACCCTAGCCAACCCCGCCCGAAGCCACTCCCAGACACGCTCTCCGCCTCCCAATCCTGTCGGCCGTGATGGCGCAAGCGCGACCCACCGGCCCTTCCCGAGACCAATGCGCTCTCCCTCGCCTCTGCCCCGGTGGCCGCCACCCGTCCCTCTCCTCTCCTCTACGTTGTTGGTCCCTCTCCTCTATCCTGGTTGCCACCCCTCTCTCTCCTCTCCCCGGTGGACGTCGGTTGTTGGTCGTCCGTATCCTTTGCCTCAGGCCCTCAGCCCTCAGGCGACCGCGCCTCGCTCGCTCTCCCTCTCCCTCTCCTCTTGGATCTTGGTCGCTGAGCCTGAGGTCGTCATCGCATCGGATCTCGGCATGCTCGCAACCGCGCTGTCCCAACGCCTCTAGGCTCCGGCACTAGGCCGCCATGTCGTAGGGCCATCATGCCTTTATGCCATTCAGGCCAGCTCGGCATGGTAAATTCCCTTTTGGGCCAAGCCTCGGGCCTGCCCCTGAGCCTGTGGCACGTCTCGCATGGCCTGGCATGCCCTAATAGGTCATGCTCTAAAGGGTCGTGCCCTGAGGCGGGACATGACGTGTCATGTGTGTGTGTGTGGGGGGGGGGGGGGGGGGGGGTTGAATGCCCACCTATATATGTTGGGATCCCTGTCCGGCCCGGTCCTGCCGTGTAGGTGCGCTCTTGTTTGTACATTGTCCAGTACAGGACAGGAGAAGGTTATTTAGATGTCTTTCAATCTTTTAGGGGTAAATATCTTGTTTCAAAAGTTCAGTGCGTGAGAAAAGAGCTAGACATAGATATTTTACATGACATGATATATCTGAATATTATGATAATAGGTATAAAACAAATATACATGGAGAAAAATATACTTGATGGATTATTATAGCTGCATTATAAGGTAATAGAGTTCCTATAAGAGAGCTCTCATGTTGTAACAAAACATACTAATTACATATATATGAATTTTTGGAGATCGACATTCCATTAACATCATTGTATTTTAATTTGATGTCTTTGTATTAATATTTTATGTCACAAATATATGGACCCAAGAAAAAGACTGTCTTAGTATCGAGTGGTTGGATAATAGTTTTGGTTTAAACTTCATTGTATGAACTTATTTATTGTAAGATTCAAGTTAATATAAAGTATGTTCTATTTTTATGGCCTTATCGACATTGTTTCAAGAATCACAAGCACACTCATTCTTGCGTACGTCACATATGCATTGAATAGCAATAGTGGTGCAAAATGCTAGTTTAATATTTTGACATACAATTATCTTAATAAGATTAATGCCCATACGATAATAGTTATATATGTATATCACAATTGACATTGTCACTTCTGTTTGTAGATGATTAGAATGTTATATGTATGTTCAATTTTCTAATAGCCAGTGAGGGTAAGCGTAGGATACATGGTCGAATAGTTGACTTTTAGATGAAATTTTTGTACCCAATCTCTTTTTGGAACATGATATTTGTTAGAATTGAAGGAATGAAATAATACAACATGATTTTATACAACTTTATTTAAAAAAAACATCCAGATATTAGATTTTACATAAATTTATAAAAGTATGCATATGTTTAATTAAATGTTGAGTGCATTTATTTTATATAGTTGAGTTTACATAAAGTACATTTAGTATAGATGTTTAAATATGTCATGCAATTTCAAGAGTAAAAGAGAGTGTTGAAGCAAATATATATTAATGTCGAGTGTACAAAATAGCTATGAAACTAATGATTTCTGATTGTAGTGATCAAGAGATGAGGATTAGGACAAAACTCAAACTTCTTTCGTGAAATTTTTTCTGAGTTAAAAATGAGGAAAAATTATAGAGCTGCTTTTGTGGTGTCGTGGTAGTGGGCCAGTTGGGTTGGGACGTTGGGTGCTCTTGAGCCCATATGCACATGGCGGTATAACTTTAATTATTGGAGCCCAGGATCTAACATAGCATATCAAGGCCAATTTCTTTGTTAACTTCACTAACAGCGGGAAAAATGTCACACCAGTCTAGAACTAGAAAGATTTTTTTTTTAGCTGGAAAGCAGAGCACTAGGAAAGCAGCATACTGAAAAGCAAATGCGAATTAGCAAATCCGTGAAAAGGAGCATTTTCAGATGTGTGAAGATGAGTCAGGGCACACAAACCAGGACACTATGGATTAATGTATGATTGGATCGTACTATACATATGGTGATCAAAACACTCCCTGTGATCTCTTCATGTATACATAACTGAATAAAGCAAAAGAAAATTAAGATCAGATGATGAGAAGCCACTCGCATATATCAAATTCCAAACCTACTCTTTTTGGCGCCGTCGCTTTCTCGCCACTGGGCTCAAAAACTCTCATCCAACTAGTATATAGCTAAGCTATGATCATCATGCTAGGAGGTAACATTAATCCTTCCCTCGTGGCTCTTGCACGCTAGGGGCAGTGCACGTTCCTTCCTGGCCCGCCGTAGTAGAAGTAGTTCCCCCAGGCGCGGTTGGAGCCGCCCTTGATGTCGTAGCAGCCCGGGTGGTCGGCGACGAGCCGGAGCGCGGCGGCGGGGACGAGGCTGTTGTCCCAGTCCACGACCTGCACGTTGCGGAAGTAGGCGGCGCGGTTGGCGCCCTCACGCGGGAAGTGTCCGCTCCCCATCTGCGTGGGCGTGTGCGACCCGGACGGGCGCGAGTTCACCACCTCGCCGCCGAACTGCACCATGTTGGCGTGCCCGCCCAGGTGGCTGAACAGGAACGACGGCCAGTACCCTACCAGCGGGCCCGACCCCAGCTGCAGCCACCAGTGGCCGCGCCGCGGGTCCTGCATTCATCCGCGTGTCATTACGCAACTGCTTAGTAATTGTGTTCTTAAAAATTAAACACTGGTGCTTGTGAAACATGAATAATTGAGGTTAAAGATCAAGCGTATGTGGGGGATGTGTACCTTCCATATAAGCAGGCTGATGTCGTATTGCCGACCATTGTAAACGGAGATGGGCGAGATGGCAGCGCCGATGGCGATGCGGTTGTTGGTCTGAACGAAGCCGGAGCAGTGCAGATTGTAGCAGCCGGTCTCTTGGTAGGCGTCGGTCTACATGGAAATGCCACAAACATGTTACTGATCACAAGCTGACGCATTAAAATTGCTAGCCGATCACAACCTAAAAATTGATAGTAGTGTGTACTAAACTACTGATCACAAGCAGATGAGATTGAAAACGTGTACTGATCCAAGCTCATCACAGGCTGATCACAGCTGTGCAGGTATAATATCAGTAAAACAAACGTTGGGCGCTTTTGCTCAGCTTATACATTTAATTTTTTTTTTTGAAATCGCTTATACACTTGTTTTGGTGTGGTTGCAACCATTGAAGTTGCTGTGCAGGTTTTCAACGGCAATATGAGAGTATTGTGCAGCAATAGTATGGAGCTTAATCTACCATTTGAGGTAAGATGGATGGCAAAGGATAAACAATTAGTTTGGAGTTGAATAACTTACCGTCCAGTATGTGAAGAACCTTGGGTTGCTATCCCCATACAGCTCAGGGCTCACCTGTTTAAACAACGCAAGAAAGCGTGCAGCAAGTTAGCACCGTCTGAAACAGAATCACTTTGACCAACTCAGCCAACCAGCACAAGAACTATACTCAAGTCAATGGATCACGATTTCAGTGATCGAATCTAATTAATGAGCATCAGTTCTTTACTATTACCAAAGTCAACATGCAACCACATGCTTGTTTTCCACAGTAGTACAGAGCAAAGATCCAATTGTGCTGTTAACCATTGCATATTACTTAGGGCCTCCAGAGAAGTAGGTGGTTTCAGATTTCAGGTTTGTCTGAATTTTGATTTCTCTGGGCAGGAAGAAGTGGTTCCAGAGTTTTCAGGTTTGCAAAATAAAGCTGCTTGCAATTTCACTCTTTCAGAACAAATTATTTTGAGAGTAGTAGCAGGACGGACGGATGGTCAAGGATCCGAGCAAGGCGACCTGCAAAGCTCTTCCACACATCTGCTGCCAACAATTTACTCGAGTCACCAACCAGCCGCCTGAACATCGACTGCGAGTCAGGTTCCCATTTAAACGAAGGAACGCATGCATGACTTTTCAGTTTCAGGGACTGGTACGAAAGAGCTGCAGGAACTAGCAAGTCTTTATGGCGCTACAGTAGGAGTAGCTCTCGCCGGAAAAGACAATCCGGACGCACCACTGACCATTGGAGTAACTCCTTGTTTTCTTCCTTCATTTACAACCGTATCTCCACCGATCTTGTGCAAGAGTCCTCTGTTTTGAAGTTTCTTTTTTTTTAATTAATTTTGGATTAGCAGAGTTAGTAAACACTTGCTTGTCTGCGCACTTCGGTGCCCACCCACATTTTCGGACCACGAAATACGGCGTGTATGCAAGGAGTACATGTGGGTACGTAAGGTAGGGCGCAAATGTACTTGTAGACAGTTGCCGAGAAAGTACACCACTAAAGAAACTCACCTGCCATCCTGCTTCGATGGTGTTGAGGTCGTTGCCGAATGAGCCGGAGATGACCCAGATCTGGGAGAGGCTGAACTCCGCCGGCGACGCCACGTTCGCCGACCACACGTTGAGGCTCGCCTTGGCGCCGTAGAACTGGTCCCCGGTCACGTACCCCACCGCGTGCTGCATCCACCACAACAAAAGCAAAGACACGCGCATTTTTTTCATCAATCAGCTTTATTTGATGAGGCCGCCAACCACAACCATAGCTTGCCGGTGCGGACTGCGCCATTGCAGCGCAGTGGTCGCTTGCTGTGCCTCTAGTACAATCAATGTACTGTGCTACACTGCGCTGCGCTGCGCTGTGCCGGCTAGCTAGTAGTTGTTGCAGGTGTACTACGGGGCAGTGAGTGTGGTGATTTGGCCAACATTAACATCTCGATCCATGATGCAGGATTTGGTCGCGTCATAAACCGCGCAATTAAACACTCGTAGTAATTGGCATTAACGAGAGACAGTAGTACTAGCGTGATTATGATGCGATACTGATGCCGGAAGAACCGGATGCGATACTGACCTCGTGGCCGCTGCTGGTGGAGTCGCGGCGCAGGTTGCTCTTCTTCCCGAACCGGCGTGCGGAGCTGGCCCGCATCACGTCGCGCCTCGTCGTCCGCCGCACCGGGACCGTCCCCTCCGGGCACGACTCGCCGCCGTCCGTCCACGCCTGCGGGAACACCATCAACCCGGCGTCGTCTGCTTCCTCGCCCGTGGCGGGCTTGGGACGCTCCACGGGCTCTTCCTGAAAAGAAAAAGAAAAAGAAAAAAACGGAGACAACACACATGCACGTCCTCGTCTCATCAGCTTGCTTGCAAACGAAGCGAGAAACACAGGAAATATGGCAGAGAAAGATGGAGTACTGTACCTCGGGCTTGTGCCCTCGGAGCTTGGGGTGGTCGAACGCAGGCTGCAGGTGCAACGGCACGCAGTACATGACGTCACCGTCGGGACTCTGCATGCAGACCCAGCCAAGGATGAATTAGACGGCATCAGCTAGTACTAGTACTAGATTCGGAGCAGCAGCAGTAGCAATCGGACAGCACGAAGACAAAACAAGGAGCAGGTAGTAACAAGATGACGAAGAAGGCAGAGAAAGCCTTTTACCCGGATCGTCTTGTTGGAAGACTTCTCCATCCTGGCCATGCGAGCCATGATCCTCGTGTACGCGACAAGCTCCTCCTTGGGCCGGAACGCCGCCCATGATGTGCTGTTGCTCTTGTTGCCGCGCGCGTGGTGCTTGTGGGCGGAGACGAAGAAACCAGCCGGGGAAGAAGAGAAGAAGACGAGGAGGAGGAGCAGCAAGGGGACAAGGGAGCCAATGATTGGGGCTCCTCCGGGCCTCGTCTTGCCGCAGGTAGAATCCATCAACAACGTAGGAATAGAACTTTTGGAGTAGAAACTGCCGCCGACGCCGTCGTTCTCCGCCTTGTCTGTATTCTTCTTCTTCCTCCTCCTCTAGAGCTGTCGGTATGCTCGCACATTGGCGTGCTTGTCCTCTTCCCCCACTCGCCCCGCCCCGCTCCCTTCCTTCCTCTCTAGTACTACTATAAGGAGAAGCGCTATAAATACAGCCGCGTGGAGGTCAAAGCTCTCCGTGCGCCGGTTGGTGGTTGGACTCGTGGCCGTAGGGGATAGAGGAGGAGAAGACAGTGATGAGAGCCGAATTGATGGAACCCGGAATTCATCAGCAGCAGCGGGGCTCGCTTGCTGCCGGGCACTTTTTCCAAGGACCCCTTTCCCAGCTCACCCTCGCTCGCCTTTGCCGTGCTTTCCAAGTGCATCACATATAGTAGTATTTTTCCTTCGTTTTTTATCCTGTAGCTGTCTCCCTCTTCACATTCCCCCGTCTCCCATTATCAAAGCTCGAAGGAAAGGGAGGAGCTCTCTTCCTTCTCTCTGGGTCGCGTCATCATCAATAGGGTGCTGGACCAGCTGCTGCTGGTACTAGTGACAGTATGGCCGTTCGGAGTATCCAAGTGAAGTGGCACGCAGTAGCACAGCGGCACAACTTTGCATTGCCATAGCACGAGCGAATAAAGAAAGAGAGAAAGCAGCAGCTGGGTCGGAGAGACCGAGGAGAGAGAAGGATTACGCTACGTACTGTAGCAGTGTTCATTGCACCGAGGAGGGAGCGGGCTGCCTCTTCTTTTTTTGCGTGGCTTTTTTGCTCGAGAAGAGGTGAGGACAGAGTGAGGAGGCAGGGCGTGGTGCGCGCCATGTGCCAGGGGAAGGGGAATTTTTAAGGCACGGTCAGTGGTGTTCAGTGCCGCAATCATGCTGCAAAATCTCTTCCTTGTAGGCTTCCCCCCTGGAGCAATCCTTTCGCTCGGCTGTGCGCCGAGCACGCTGTCCCTATGCGTGCATTTTGGGCCTCTCTCCTCTTTGCTTGTGGAGAGACACGGAGGAACTGTCAGCGTGTGTTCTTGTTTGACAGTTCATCCGGTTGTGTGGAGTGACATGGGATGAGATCACGTATGAACAGGGACACAGATCAGATCTCTCCTTTCGCTTGCTTTCGTGGTCAGGTTAAAGCGGTCGTTGAACCCTTTCTTTTTGGTTGCTGAATCTGTCTTTTCCTTGAATTAAGTGCTTTTAATTTATTAACATGGCAGCAACATACGTACACACACACACAAATGAATCATCTGAATATCCCTTTTCAAATGAAGATCAGTTCTGAATTTCCTAATTGCTATCTTTTCAGCGATTCATTTTGACTGTTGATGTAAATTTGTTAACTCAAGTATTGTACTACCAGCAGTGCTCATCATCAGCTGACGGTCAACTTACAGCCTTGGATTATATATCGTGCTGTTTGCTGAGCTGGTATACACTACGGCCCTCTAGAAGCTGCAGTTGTATTGTACTACCTTGTACGCACCTAGTACAATCCCGCACATGCAGAGCAAATCCTTTTTTCAGTCCTTGGTTGATCTCACTTTCCCTCCTTTTTCTCATCAAAGGTAGGCACGCCATTATGCCATGCAATGGCTACTTGGACCATAATTAACCCCAGCTTGCTGCATTGATCGACTGTCCTCCTGGTATTAGCTACGAGTACCACCACAGGCATCGTCATAGTACTGTATTTGTTCATAACTCCGTTGTCTCACAAACAGAGGAGAGTACCATGCACACATTTTATGAGCCTGATGAACGAATTTCGCTGCCGAAGCAAAGACGGCTACAGTACAGTTTATAGTTGTGTCGGATCGGAGCACTACATGAGCGAATCAGGTGAGGTCAGGTCCACGGGGGTCTGCGACTTGAGTAGAACACCACCATAAATAGTCAAGCCGGCCTTAATTTCTTCAGTACTCTACTCCATTCATGCTGCTGGCCAGGGGGGCCAGTTGCATCTTTTGGCATCTCTCTCTCGCACCTAACGCTGCTCCGGCCACAATGCCGTGTGTTCATAAAGCGCGCGAGGGCTCCACCGCCATGGCCATGGCCACAGGACACTGATCGCCATTGAGGCCCTTGAGGGCCACTGCCTGCCTGCGTGCTGGCCTTTTGCACAGAACAGAGCGTGGGGGAAAGAGTAAGATAATCTCACTCAGTGCGAGGAGAGAAATGGTGGCCGTTGCTGCCGCCAGTCTTGTGGGGCTCGCTCGCACTCGCACTGCTGGCTGGATCGGTTTGATTCTGCACAGGGATTAATGAGATCTTGGCGGAAAATACTAATGGCTTGGATTACGGTGCCATCCTATTGTCTAATCCGGCCATGCTCTTTCAGAATGACTACGCTTCTTTTCATGACCACAATTCTTCACATACGGAGTCGTAGTATTTTGATGGCGGATTTGCATTGTTCTCTCTGCCTTTTCCTGACGGAGGATGGCACGCGTGTTCCCCAGCCTAGCATCCACATACCGGGATTAACACGTCTGGTGTTACCAGTGCTCGCTAATAGTGACTAGGGCAGCGAGCTGATCATGATGTTCAGCTTTCTAGCTTCACCTTTTTCTTTGCTGACTGAGTGACTGTGATCGTGAGCAATGCGTAATTGAGATTTGCCAAGAGGCTGTCAGATCAAGGTGGCTGTGGCGCATAGCCGCGTAGCACGGCTGCACCAAGTAGCGGAAAAAAGGTAATTCGGCAGCACATGCAGTCACATTCTCTGGTGCAGAGATGGGAGCAGAGATAAACTAATAATAACGCTGGCTTTGATAAACTCCTGGTTGAAAGAGCTTAATGACAAGTACTCTACTGTATTATACTTGGTCAATCGATGCCGTAGCAGACAGTGAATTCCATCAGGACGTTCTTGTGGCGGTAAAGTTTGAATTCAAACCAGAGAAGTATAAACGAGAGATCCGGTAGCCAGACGATGGGATATGACGTGTACACGACATTGTTCAGCGCCCCGGAGAAGATCTGAGCAATCCGAGTATCTAATCTACAGTTCTGCTCATCTGACGTCTTCTGCGATTTTGCTTTGAAAGGTAAAGGACCGGTCTTTCAGGGGCTCTCTCTGGTCTGGTCATCCTTCATGCCGTGTTGACAAAGACGGGAGAAAGAGCAGTGACATGCACAGTGATAACGGTGCTGGTTGGTGGTTGAAATGTTGAACAGTGGAGGGAGGAGCTTCCTTCAGGCTGGCAATGTCTTCGTGCGCGCGGCCGCGTTTTTCTGCTGCATCCGGTTGTTCCTACTAGTGCTGCATGAGCATGGACACCTCATGGATCAGGTTAGCATATAGCAGTTCTCAGACTGAAGAATCACAGATTTTCTGGTGCTAAAATACATGTCGGTGGCAACCTGTTCTGTTGCTGCCTCCGAACTGTTTCAAGATTGATACTAGCGTTCCAAGGACTGCCATAATTTCGTACTAGTACCACGGTTTGATCATTCCGTCTCAGTTCCACCATTCCGTGGCAGACATGAGACATCTGGGGACTGGTTAACGTCGACGACTCAACCGATTCGAAAGGACTCGAAACTATCAGCATCACAGTTGATGAGCCACAACCGTCCATTCCTTTGTTGTCCTGACATTGGAATCGAAGAGCGTGGAGCGTCCCTAATCGTACTGAGGCCATGCATGACAAGCCAGCAAGCGAATCGAAGGCAGGTGAAGCTGTTTCAGGGAATGCCCAGACAAGCAGGCATGATTCATGTGTACGCGATGAAAAGGCAGCATTTGAAGCACACGTTCAATTGGAACGTCCAGGTCAGAGGATCTTGCCAATGTCGTATCCACTACTACTATTAACCATTGAGCAACGGCGTATACAAGGACACACCTGCTGACTGCCGTGCATGATGTATCATCCGCTTCTTTGTTCACGCTTCATCTCTTGTACTACTTCTTTCTTCCTCGAAAGAATGAACCGTACGTATACGTCATGATGCCGCCGGACCTTGTACACGTCAGTACTAAAAGGCCCTGTGAATCAAGGGCGACAGCATCATCGCCATCAGCTGTAAACATTCGGGTGGGCTGTATCATTCGTCGCTGAACCTCCGCCTAGGATGGGTCGCAAAGTGACTGACAGTCAAATCTGAAGTTTTTGTTTAGCGTGCACCGAAAGCATCGTCATCTTTGTTTCGGCAACGGCAACGGAGCGTGTGTTCTGGTGGCAAAAAGAATGTGTTTGACACGGGCGTGCGGAAGACGATGGCAATCATACAGTGACCATGAAGGAAACATGTAGTTCTTGGCAATGAATTATCTATGCGGAACAGAATGCGAGTGATTCTCGCGGTTGCAGGTTTCAACAACCAGTGCACTTTAGCAGAAAATGCTACAGGCTTTACCTCAAAAAGGTCGATCCTGCAGGCCTTTTTGTGAGGAGATTTCCTGGCCGTAAGGAAGAAGGAATACGACCATCGTCGAGATTAGAGAGATCTGGTGCGCAGTGAAGCGCCGGCCGGCGCGCAAGTACGGCAGCGGCGGCGTACATCGACAGAGGAGAGGAGAGCCGCCCGGTCATAATGCTGCCAATGGGCCCAATTTACTTTTGCTTTGGAAAGGATCAGGCCCACCTTTTCAACGGCTGAACCAAAAGGCCTCCAGCCCAGACCAGGTGACCAGGCGTCCAGGCCTCTTTTTTTTTTGGAAATTCTTAGCCCAAGAGAAATGAGCTCGGCCCACGAGACAGAGAGTGTGTTCGTTTCCACCCCTTCTGATTTTTAGACCCGTCTCATCAAATATTGTGATACTAATTAGAAGCATTAAATATAGATTACTGATAAAATTTAGTCTATAACCCTCCCTCTGAATGACAAGACAAATCTATTAAGACTAATTAGATCATAATTAGATAATATGATGCTATAGTAAACATCTCTTAATAATGACTTAATTAAGCTTAATAAATTTATCACGCTAATACACATTTAACTCTATAATTAGTTTTATATTTAATATATATTTAATAATTATATATAATATTTTAATAATTAATATAACCCACTAAAATTTAGACCTCAAGAAACTAACACACCCACATATTATAGGCTGGGCTGGAGGCCTTTTGGTTCGAAAACAACTCGGCACTCGGCAGCCAGGCCAGTTGCAGGTTAGCAGCTCGGCCCAACTCAACGCGTCTCCGTCTCCGTCTCCGTCTCCGTCCGTGTTTGCCTCCTCGGTGTTGTCTTGTTCCTACTCCTCCCTCCCGCACGACGGCGTGAGAAGGTGAAGCCGTGAAGCCATCGAAACGAACGAGGCCATCAGACAATCATCCCTAGTGGGCGCGGAGAAGGCTCGAGCTCGTCTAGGCCACGGGACGCGGCGATGGCGTGGAGGCGGCTGGCGAGGGAGGCCATGACGGTTCAGCTCCGGCGGGGCCCGCCCTTGGCCCCCGCTCGCGCCTTCTCCGCTGCCGCCTGCTACTCCTCCGCCAGCCCTACCCGTGAGTTTCTTCTCTCTCCGTCCCCGCCCTCTACTGTCGCCGATGCTCGGTTGAGCTGACGCCTTTGATGATCCTTTCCCCCGTTTCAGCTCTCGGCAGGAGCTTGCCGCAGAACATCTGTTCGCGCTATTTGAGTCCCGCGCTTCGAGCTCGCGCCGCCGAGTACGGAGCTTCCGCCGCTGCGAGGGCGGTCCTCGGAGTCCGCCAGCACTTGTCAGGTAACCCTAGGTTAGACTGTTATGTTCTTCTTCCTTCCATTGTGCCAGCCCTATGTGTTGGCAACTATTTTATTGAGTAATTTCACTCTAGCAATTTTACTTCTTCTGTCCAGAGCTTAATGTAAAGAACCAGGCTCTAGGCTTTTGTCTCACTCATACTGATTACATGTATGTTTTTAGGTCATAACCTGTTGAAAGGATTGGGAACCGGCACTGCACTTACCATGATGCTTCAGGAAACGGCGGCTGCTGCTGAACAAGGTGAAATTCTTACATCCAGATAGTTTAATGAACCACTCGACAAGCATGTAAACATAGCCGACTGAGGGATTAGTGGCCTACAATGGTTGGCAAATTCAACAATTTTTATTACTCATTGTGTACCATGCGGAATACTTAGAGTACAAAGTGTAACTTTTCTTTTTCATTGTGTTATCATGAAACGAAATCTGGTTCAAAGTTCAAACGAAACCCATTTCAACTCAGGTTGATGACAGGTTCTATAATCTGCTTCACGTATTCATAACACAACTAATCGTTTATCCACCCTAGCTGCTGATAACTAATTTTATTTTATGTTTTTTTTTGTTTTGTCAAACTTATGATGTTTATTTTTCTAATTTTGGATCACAGCACGACCAGTTACAGGCAATGCTGGGTCACCTTCAGGGCCTACAAAAAACGAGCTTACCTCCCTGTGGCCTTTGGTCAGGAAATTTCAGCTGCCTGCTGGATTGGTTCTCCTGATTTTCTCTGGTTGGCAGAACCCATTAGGTCTTATCATCAATATCTTGCTTCTCGTCTACTGTTCAAGGCCTAGCCGCTATTCAATTTACTTGTTTCTTCAGGAGGTTAGTGATTCAAATGCTTATGCTATTTCTGAGTACACATATTACTTTTTTTTTTCTCGAACACGCAGGAGAGCGTGTGTATCTTTGTATTATAGGAAAAATAAATGGTCCATACAAGTGACCCTTCTTACTATTTTTCAAACATGTTATATGTCAGTTGCTTCATTTTAGTGGTGTTCAGCATGGAATGATGTATGCTGTGGAACACAGTGGAGTAGACTCATGGGAGAATAATATATTTGTTTACTGATAAGCTAATTCGCCATTGCGTATTTCAGATGCGTCATAGAGAGATGGGTCAATATCATATGGTGCGGAAGGAGGAGGTGAGTTTTATGCTCATTTACCTTTCGTCCTTTGGTGAATAGTGGATGCCTACAACTTGTATTGGATTCACAACAGCTCTGCATTATTCTGTCTCATCTCATTCAGATTCTGAAACACTTCCCATTTGTGCCGCACATAACCTGTTTTGTAGTACCATTTATGTAACCTTGAGATATCCCATGAGCTCTGAGAACTATTCATAGTTGACAACTTCATGATGTTTTATGATGTACTTTGCTAAGGCAAACTAATTAATAAGATGGCCTTATTAATCTTTTTCAGGATCACAATCCAGTTTTTTCAGTCTTAACACTCTTAGCATTCTGTTCCTATTCCAACATGGGGCATGGCATTTACTAATTGATATCCAATGAATAAATATTTTCTGGTGTGATCCTACCATGGGCCTGAGTATATTATATTTGGATTGAAACATGCATGAGAATTAGAGATGGTTATCTTTCTGTTGCTTGGTTGTTTTTGACACATTTTTTACCAGAATACAGTAGGGGCCCTACTGTGGTAATATTATCACAACAACAACAACTAAGCCTTTTATCCCAAGCAAGTTGGGGTAGGCTAGAGAAATAGCAAACCTGTACAAAGAATCAAAACAGAGGGGGACCTGTACAGTTTTGACACATTGCACAGCAGTGTTCAAATCACTATTCCCTTTCCTCATTCAGTATGTGTCTTTATTCGCCTAAGTTTTGAATCAACTTGTGTATTTATCTGCAGGTGTTGCATACAAGAAAAGTTGATACTGAGGATTACAAGTTCTTTTCTATTGGAACTGTTGAGTTAAAAGACGGAAGAGTGCTTCAGCTCATTGGAATGCTGGGCAGCTGGTGGATCTACCGTACGTCGTATGTCCAATGAAAAGAGAGGGTGTAGTAGCATATATCATCATTCTCATTCTCAGCAGCGAGTTAATCACCTGTGCTGAACAACAGATAGAGTTATTTCTAACTGACAGTAGCTATTTAAAACAGTGGTAGTTTCATCAAGTGCATTATAATCCAAAATGTTTTAAAGCACTATGCTCAATGATGTAAAAGAAACAGCTCAAGAAATGCAATGCAATTTAGTGCTGTTTCTCAAATCTCAAGAGCTATACTTCAGTACTTCCATAATGCAATGCAAGGTCACGTAGAAGACCTGCCTCTTTTTTCTGATGCAGTGCACTGCCTATCAGGGTGTGTAGTGTGTTTGCCGTGCACTGGTGATGGCCAAGTGAAATCACATCAAGTCACTGTTTTTTTATGTTGCTTTTCTAAGTTCATGTCAATAGTTAGCTAACTTGAAATATGTTCCAGTTTGATGAAAGAAAGGCATGGTGAACTGGCATATTGCTTTTCTGTGCTGTATGCCAGAAAGTTTGTGAACTGGCATATTGCTTGTCTATGTTCGTGTCATCCTAAAAAAAAAGGATAAGATAGTTAGCTCACTTGAAATATGCTCCAGTTTGATGAAAGAAGGCGGGATGGTGCTCCATTTTTGTTCTGTGCTGTATGCCGAAGGTTGCGAAGTGGCATATTGCCGTGTTATCTGTCCAAACAGAATGGGTACACTGGTGCTGATGTTATTATTGTAGGGAATAATTTATTTAGATCCTTATCTATCTTTCCATTTAGATAGGCAAAATTTTGATTAGTTTATTCCTGATGAAACTGGCTTTTGAGATGCTTCATCTTTGGTCAAAATCAATATACGTCATAGTTATTCTTCTGAGTTCTGATAGGTACTCTCTCTCGCAAGTGATATATCTGCGGTAAATGTCATAGTTATTCTTATGATCGGTACTCTCCCTTGCGAGTGACATTTCTGTGGTAAATAGATTCGGTAGAATGTGGGATCTTAGGATTTGGGAAGAGGTGAGATCTTAGGGCAACAGGCAGGAAAAAAAAAATCTTGAAAAATATTCTGTTTTACCACCACCTTCTGGTATCATGAATCTTGACTTTACATGTTCCTAGTTTCGTTCGCAGAAGGAAGTAGGTGTAACATGCATGTCTCCTGAAGGGCTAAGGTGATGATAAGGAATCCGGTAAAGTAAACAAAAGCATAAAGATCATAGAAAGGAAGTTTGTTCGAGGAATCTACATGTACTACATGGGTTTGCTTAGCTGAATTTCTCACTGCAAGTGACAATGTGAAATGAATTTTTCTCATTGCAAGTAACAATGGGAAATGAATTTTTCTTATTGCAAGTAACAATGGAGAAAGGAACTCTTTGAAAAGGATAGAAAGGTTAACCTCATCATCGAGCCTTTTTATTCGGTATTATTTCCAAGTTGTGGTTACCTATTTAAGGACCTGGCCAACAGAAGGCAATACTACCACAGACAAAACTTCGTTGCGTTTGCCCTTAGACCTACCGTTTCTGGTTACTTGGAAAGGACATGGGTGGGAGGAACGTTGGAGTGGCGGTGGACTTCTCATCATGCAGCAAAGCAGCTCTGAGATGGGCATCAAGGAACCTTGCCAGAAGCGGTGATAAGATCATACTTATCCATGTCTGCAATTCCTACCAGAATGAGCAGGGAGCAGTTCATCTCTGGGAACAGAGTGGGTCACGTGAGTATATAACCTATCCATGTCTTCTCTATTCTTTACTGCATCTTGAACACCTTTAGGAGTACTTAAAATATGCATCGTTGAAATATACTTCTTGGTTAATTTGAAGTTGAGCCCCATGAAAGTCAGCACTTTTGAGCCTGCGCGCCCAACGGCAATTTTCTCCGAAAAAAAATCCCCTCGCCTACACTAGTCTAAAGCATAAGTAAAGACTCGCGCCACACCTCACACGGCCAGCTGAGTCCTCATAAATGAATAGGAAAAGAGTTCGAGGGTTTTCTCGATCTATGGGAGAAGTCTCTTCTCCTTAATATAAGCCATCGTGAGTGACTTTTTTTCCTGGTAGGTCGAGTTTTTTGAAGTCAGCACTTGAATTGTATCGGTTTGGTTATGTCAACTTATCCTGCTCCTGAATTGTTCTATATTTCAGCGCTCATCCCTCTGACAGAGTTCTCAAATCCTCGTGTTACCAAGACATACGGTGTATCACCAGATAAGGAGACGATTGACATCCTCACTCAAGTAGCAAGTCAGAAAGGAGGAGTAAGGGTCACTATTCCTTTTCATTTGCACCTTTCAGCGCTCAACAGTTGATCTTTATTTGCCCCAGGTTGCTATTTCTCAGCTGCTAATTGTTTTGTTTGTTAAAATTACATAACATGATACAGATTGAAGTCTTTGCAAAAATAATCTATGGAGACCCTGCAAAGAAATTGCATGAAGCAGTAGATCTGGTTCCCCTCAACTGCCTGGTTATCGGAAGTAGAGGGCTGAGCACTCTCAAGAGGTAAGAAACCGCTCTTATTATTATTTTCATTATATCATATGATCTTACATAAGGATGGTTGAGTGGGGTGTTCCGGACGTGTAGTATTTTAAAAATAAAAAGATAAATTATTATATAGATAGCTTAAATATTATTACGATGACCACTGGTGAATACAAAATCCAATTTTAGTTATTGTTAATTGAGAACCATTCAATTATACTAGTCAGACTTACATATGGATATGTGTAAGACGAAAAAAGATTTTTTTTCTTCACCAATTATCAAATATATAAAAAGAAGCAATGGGATATATGCTCCCATGTAATATACACAATACACACAGGTGGATCCTTGATCTTAAAAGGTTCTTATATGCAATGGGGGGGGGGGGGGGGCATATGTTAAAGGTAGCACAATAACACCATATCATTTAACTTACTCCTCTGTTTTTCTATTACTGTCGTTTGGACAAACAACCTCAGTTCTTTGTTCTTTTCGCTTATCTAAAACGACAACATTTCGTGACCAGAGGAAGTACTATAAATATGCATAGCCAAGACTATAGACTCAAATAGTGAAGTTGTTGTCAATTTTTTTATTTATTTAACTATTATTTTATCTTATGATATTTTGAAAACTGAATTATCAATGTCTAGATAACTGCTATGTAAAATTTTCCACCACTTATGCCACACGCAGGGCTCTGATGGGAAGTGTAAGCACCTACATTGTGAACCACGTGTCCTGCCCCGTCACGGTTGTGAAGGAGAACATGTAGCTGCTTTCTGCAACTCACATGAAGAAATTACATATGCTTATGTATATGGTATGATAAATAAAGTGTGCTCGGCATGAGCTGGTATGTCGGCTTTTGCTGCTACTATTGCCTACCCTGCTGGGTAAGAACAGGCACGAAGAAAATTTTATGGCTTAATAATGTAATCGTAGATCCATGACTAACTATGAAATGAATTTAAAAGGATTGGCATCTCCAGTGCGGGCGTTTCTTTCTTCTGGATCAGAAATTAATTTTCATTGAACTGAAGTCGATCTCAAGTCATCAGTGATAAAGAGATTACACATTCTGGTGCTTAATGCATCCAGAAATTCACACCAACATTAGCGAGCTTATATAATATACGAGCTGCCTCAATACATGATCCAGATGATCTTAGGTAGTGTTTGGTTGCAGAATGCAAATGATATTATAAAACACTGCATTCGCAAATAATATATGCGATTACCGACTTTGTTTCTAAACAAGACAGTGCGGCCGTGTGGGCAATTGAGATCGCTGAGATGCAAGATTGCAATCATCTAAAAAAAGGGACTTGCTAATGAAACATCTGCCTGAAAATTGGGGGAACTTTCAGTCACCTTCTTGAGCTATTAGATTTAGATTCAATAGCTTATAATTATTATATAAATAATTCTAAAAAAATTAAAATACAAAATAACAAACCATTGATTGGAAGTTTTCAGCTGATTGAAATCTAGCAAATATGAAAAAAAAAAGATGCAAGGTTGCAGTGTGGGGCGATGACTGTAATGCCCACTGCCATTTGTCAGCCGTCCGTTCTCTGATCGTACGGTTGGCATGAAACCTCGTGGTCAAATAGACGACGCGCCGCAGCTGGCGCGGTCTTTCGCTCGTTCGACACGGCCATGAACGCCGCCAAGTCCGGCGGCCGCATGTTCGCTCGCCTCGGCATCGGCCTCGGCGCCGTCCCTACCGCCTCTGCGCTGTCCACTTCCGCCGCGACGCCTCAGCTCATATCCCACTACCTCTTGCACGAGCCGCGGGCGACATGGGAGGCGCTCTCTGCCGCCTTCCCCTCCTCCTCCTCCGCCGCCGCCGCGGCGCACCACGGCCACGCCGACGCCGTCCTCCTCACCCTCGCCAAGCATCCCCACGCATCCGCCGAGCCCATCGCGAAGAATCCCCTCACCTACTTCCACTGGTCCGCCGCCTCCTCCTCCCCCTCCTCGCCGTCGCCGCCGCACTCCCACTCCCTCCGCTCCTACTGCCTCCTCGTCCACCTCCTCTCCCGCGCCGCGCTGTTCCGCGACGCGTCCGTCCTCATCCAGTCCGCCATCGCCAAGCACTCCTCGTCCTCCTCGCCCGCCTCGTCGTTCCTCGACGCCTTCTTCGCCGCCTACGAGGACAGCGGCACGGCCGCCACGACCCGGGGCCTCCACCTCCTCGTGCACGCCTACGCGCGGCTGCGCCTGCCAGAGGCGGCCCTCGAGTCCTGCCGCTACCTCTCCGACCGCGGCGTGGTCCCCTCCCTCTCCGCGTTCAACGCCGCGCTGCACGCGGCGCGGGGCGCCGGGGCGTTCCGGGTCGCCTGGGAGGTGTTCGAGCTTATGACGCTCAAGCGCGTGTACGCCAACCACAGCACCGTCGAGCTCGTCGTTGGCGTCTTGAGCCGGGAAGGAGAGCTCGCTCGGACCGCAGCGCTCGTGGGGAGGATCCACGGCAAGAAGTGTGCGCCGAGCGTTGTGGTGCACGCCGCGCTCGTGCTGAGGATGGTCGAGGAAGGGAGGGTGGAGCAGGCGATCTTGCTGGTGAAGAGGTTACTGCAGAGGAACATTTTGCTCGATGACGTCGCTTACTCGTTGATTGTGCATGCCTACTGCTGCACCGGTGCTCTGAAGTCGGCGATCGAGCAATGCGACGACATGTTTCGTCGAGGTTGTCGCCTGAATGCATTTGTGTACACTTGCCTCATCAAAGCGCATTGCCATGACGGTACTGTCGACAAGGCCCTGCAATTGCTGCAAGAGATGTTATCCAAGGGATTGAAACCCTATGATGCTACGTACAGCCATCTCATTGCTGGGTGTTTCAGACAAGGGAAAGTGGAGGAGGGATTGGAGTACTTCAAAGACATGCTCCGTGAAGGCTTTGTGCCGGATGTCAAAAGTTGTAACAAGATGTTAGAGGGCCTCTGCAATGCAGGAGAGGTCTGCAAGGCAAATGATTTGCTTACTGCAGCAATGGACAAAGGACTCGTTCCTGATCAGGATACATACCAGATGCTTATTGTTGGATATGGCAAGGTTGGTGATGCACAAGGCATTGTCAAGATCTACCACGAGATGGAACACAAAGGGCTTAAACCTGGGGTTGATGTTTATGCCACTCTCATCAGGTGCCTTTGTGAGCGTGGAAATACAGCGGAAGCTGACAAGTTTTTGGCAGTGATGAAGAAGAAAGCAGTGGCTCCAACTGGTGGCTTGTATGATCTGTTGATTAGCAGCTACTGTGAGAAGGGTAACACCAAGAGGGCACTTTGGTTATACGACAAGATGATGACTGAGAATGAGAATTTTGTCCCCTCCGCTGATACTTTTATGATGTTGGTGAGGAGAGTCATCGAAGTAAAGACTGCCTGTTCACCTAATAGTTGACCAGGTAATTTAGATCTTTGGGCGAGACGAACTGATAGGCCAAAAGACTAAAGGTTACATGATGCGCTGCAAATATGGAATGGGTATTGTGCGATGGTTAAGGTAACACAATGCACTTATTTATCTTCTGATTGTTTACAATAGAAAACACTCCACTGCGACTACCCTTCTAAGTTGAATTTACATGGTACCGTCGGTTCTGTTCAGGGAACTTAGCATGTGGAGTACAGGGAAGCTCCCGTACATTAAAATGTTAATGCTTACATATTGCATGCTTAATAAAATAGTTGTTATTTTAAACTCACTGAGCCTGTTCGAGGATACTCTAGAAATTTTGTTCTCTTCATATTTGTCATTTGCTTTTGGGTTTACTATCCTCACAATGCCATTTATGCACTTTCCACTTTTAAACACAGTAATAACAAACAAAATCCTGATATTATCCATTTTTTTCCTGAATTCCGTACCTCCATCCTTTTCAGTATGATAGTGGATAGGAAGTGTAGTTCTGAATTCTGGCCATCCACTGGGGTTCATGTCTGTCAATGACCATTTCTTCCTTTTTAAACAAATGTCACAGCGCTATACTCCAAAGTCGAAACTCGCCAAGGGAACAGCTGGAGGTCCTGAGGATGAAATCTTACCGGTCAAGCTGCGATCGTCTCTATGTATTTGTTGGTGATGACTTGTCTGGTTCGGACTCGCTCCCTGCCACGTCGCTTCAGACCGCGCGGACGGAGGACAGGACACATCTACTTTTCTGCATGATTGAGTCCTTGTCGAACCAACTGGTGGCAGCGTGATCCAGTGTAGCAACCGTGCATGAAGACTCTACAGTGTCTACAAAGAGGGTCACAAATGCAAGACGACTGGCACACACGATGATCAGGCAAAAGCACATCTCAGTTTCTGCTGCTTGTGGTGGCGCGGGCTAGTCCTGCATGTGCTGGATAGTACAAGAAACACCTGCAGGTACCGTTTCTTCGCTTGCTCTGCATCTTGTTCACTCCGTTTAGAATTAACCACAGAAAACACCCTCACGTTCTACTATTATTACCAGAAGTAGTGAGGAAACTAGCTCAGTGACAAGTTGTCAATAGAAAAGAATGATATTCTAGTAGTTTTGACTGAAAAAAAAAGTAAAAGACACTATCCATTCTTATTCAGGCTGTAGAGTACTCCGTATTTATCCGATGAAAGCAGCCTCGGCATGGATACAATTGAAGCACAGAAACATACTATCGTCAAGCACTTCGAACACAACACGCTTACACGCATCGTTTGCAGTAAAACCAACACGTAAACCGTTCCTCACGTGCAAGTCAGCCACGCGCTGACGCGAGACCGCTGCGTGGCAGCCGAAGCGGCATCGTGGCGCAGCTCTGCGACGTGCCGCCATTAGCAGCTGACACGGTGCTCTGCTGCATGAATTACTGCTTCCCTCTCCCCTAGCTTCTCACCACTTCTGAATGCCAAATGCAGCTCGCGTCTCAGTAACCTCGCCACCTTCTGTGATACTGTGTGTAATCCATTTGCCTATTCCATCTTGCACGTCGGACGGGTAAATCAGATCGACGAGACCATCCGTATGGGCGCACTTACATCTTCTTCGTTTTGATGCAGCTTGCAACCTGACAACTGAACATGAGCGAGAAGAAACTGACCCACATATATGCTAAACTCTGTACGCAGGTTACCAAGAGCAAGAACCAGCCATGTCGACGACTGCACACAAGTTGGCCACGCAGGTGAGCAAAACGACGGGGAAGCGGCCGCCGAGCGTGGTGAAGGAGATCGTGTACGGCATGAGCCTGGGCCTCTTCGCCGGGTACCTGTGGAAGCTGCACCACTGGAGCAACCAGCGCCGCACCCGCGAGTTCTACAGCCTACTCGACCAGGGCAGGATCACCGTTGTTGTCGACGAACCGTCTCCGGGAGCTGAGGATTGATACCGGTACATGCTTCATTGCTGCTAGCTCGTAGTGATAGGCGAATCACTATCACCATGATGTTTTCAAACTTGTTCCGTCGATCTAGTTTAGCGTCGTACTGTTGCTGTAACCTCGTGCTCTTGTTAGAGGTTTGCTTTGCCAGCGCATGTTTACTCTTTTGCTAGTCTTGCCTGTATATGTTATCAGGCAAAGAAGGTTTTATGATCTGTCTGACTAAATCCGAGGAGGAGGTTTGTTTTGGAAAAAAAAAATGTTCCAGGATTCCAGGCTGGCTTTTATCGTCGTGTGCAGTGCTGTGATTAGTGTTGTGTACTGCGGTGTTTGTCTTTAGTTGCAGCGATTATGTTCCCTCCTCTCACATCAATTCGTTTTCGGCATGCCAAAATAATTTGTCGACAGCATGATTGCAAGTGATGCTGAATTTGGAGAATCTCAGCTAGACTGAGATGTGCCTTCCCTTGTTTCTTTCACTGATAATTTTATCAGTTTCTCCTCTCCGTGTAAGTATCAATACTCTAGGAATTTGATCTATAATATAGCAATGCGTTTTGATACATTTGACTATGAGAAAAAAGAAAAAACAGTAAAGTGCATCTGGGTCCGGGGTATTTGGACGTCTCTGTACCAGAGTAAAACTGAACAGTCAAGTCTACTGTGTTATTCTTATTCCCGGCCTACCAACACTACTGTTCCAAGTGAGCACCTGCATGTTTCTCTTCCAAGATTTCACTTCCGGAAGTGAGAAGGTTGAATGTTCAACAAGTTTGCGTAAGAATGCTGTCTGTCCAAAATTATTGTGTCTCCTGAAATCATGGCGTGAGCTGATCAGGTGATGAATGTGCAAACCACGGATTCGAATTTCGCCCTGACCATGAAGGTTAAACCTTGCATATTACAGATAATACTTCCATTACCTGAAGCTGGGCATTACACGCAAACAACACTAATTTCACTCAAGTTTATTCACATGTATGGAACAAACAACAATTCAAGTGTCCAATTGGTATGTACACGCAGGGCGCCACAAGAATGAAGTAGAATGTGTTTGTACTCCCCCTCCGGTCTAGTAATGTTGACGTTTCGGACCGCAAAAATTAACTAGATACAGGCCAGTTTGGTTCCCCGAATCATCATCATTTCCAGAACGGAGGTATAGTATCAAGCTAGAAATTAATCACGGCTCACTGAGATCGTATAGGCGTTACCGGAAACACGAGCTGAGAAGCGACGACGACATCCTCAGCCGCGCCGGTCACCGTCGCAAGTTGTGCAGCGGGTTGGCCCCCGTCGGCGCCAGCCGCTTGTCGTCCTCGAACCAGCCGGCGTCCCCCTCCGTCCTCCGCCGCCGCCGCCGCTGATTTGTGTGCCGGTACGCCTCGTGCGCTGAGGATGCAGCTGATGACGAGACGCTCAAGCCAGCGGCGGGTCGTGTACTCATCACGTGCCAGGAGCGGCGATGCAGCAGCGTCGCCGGCGGCGCGCCGCCGTGGCTGCCGCCGAGGAGGAGGGAGCTCGCCCTGAGCGCCACCGGGATCAGCGTGAGGAGCACCAGGATCTTGAGGCACTTGCTGCCGCCGCCCATGCCTGTCTCTGTTACTGTAATTTGGAACTCAACTGACAGGGCACGGGCGTGGTCAGAGCAAAGGGATAACGGAACACTGACCCGGCTGCCACTGCGGGTGAGCGAGAGAGGACACGGGAGGGGTGGAGTAGTAGGAGTACTACTTAGCTCGTAGTAGTGGTGGAAGAAGAAGGAACGGATGGTCTTGCTTGGTGTTAGCACGATCGAGGGAGCATGTGGTGGCGCGTAATAATCGGCAGCAATGATAGCGAGAGCGCTGCCGGTTGGCTGCGAGCTGCGGGGAGCGAGACGGGGAGGAAGGGACGAGGCGTGTGATTTGACGTGGGCGGCGGACAAGGCCCAGCATCAGCAATGAGTGATCGATCGGCTCCCGTCGCCTGCCTGCTGTCTCGGTCCCTGCCTGTTCCCCGTCTGATTTTTGCTTTGCTTTGCTTTGTTTTGCTTGCCGAACACAAACAGCCCCGCCCGCGGCCGCAGCGGCAGCCTTCAGGTCGCGCGCGCGCTGCTCTCGGCTTTGATCGCGCGATCCCCCCCACGCGACGTGATGCTGCCCGTCGCGAGGGAGTCGGCTCCTTGTGTCACGTTGGCATGTGCCATGACACGCAGTAGCTTGTCACATCTGACGGACGGTTTCACCGAGCATGCGCAACCACTCTGCCACTTTTTCAACCCAAGACAACGCTCCAGACGTTCTCTCTGAAAATCACGATCAACTTTTGGTCGACTGTCTGTCACTCTCTCTCTCTCTCTCTGTCCAGGGCGTGCCGTTATCGGGATCGGTAAAGATCTTTTGATAATATATGGAACAGTTTGTTGATGCTTTTATGCGAGGGTGGCGAACTGCTGCTGCTGCTGCTAGCTCTAGCTGTAGCATCCTCCAGCACACAGTTGCAAACACTTCACTCGATCGGTTCCATCGCCCCGACTTTGTGCGCTCGGCATAAACACCTTTCACGTGCATCAGGATTCAGGAGGCAGCTGACTATAGCTTAGCATTGCAGCTCAGGTCATGGGTGCCGCTCTCCACAGTTTCGCTCATGTACTGCATCGACGCCTGTCACGCCGCATCACAATAAACAGAGACCTACTGAAATCGTGTGCCAGTAGACAGTATCGATACAACGCACATACTGTAGTATCATCCTAAATACGACTGTGCGGACTTAATTACGACAGAATGTAGGCATGTTGTCTGTCTCCCCGCCGTGATGGTCCACAGTGTTGCCTGCCTGCTTACACCGTGTTACAACCAGGGCTGACGAAACCCCCCGTCCAAATTTGAAAATTTTCAAAAATTGAAAAAAAAACAAGCTTGTATAGAAAGAGTGTCAATAAAACCATAAAACCGACCACCTAACCGTCAAAACCAACCGTTCCTTGAAACAAAACCGGTAAAGTTTGTAATAGAAAATCTGTCAACAAAATCGATATAACCTTAATGGTTAACCGCCAAAACAGGCCGGTAACTGGTAAAACCAGCCCTGAACCATCTGTTCCTTGAATCAAATTTGCCCAGTTAATCGTCCAGTTTTCCCGATTTTCCAGTTAACCATAGAACCGGTCCCGACTGCGCTACAACCTGATGAACTTATTTCTGGAACAAAAATGACACCAAACAACATGTGCTCAGCAAGTAAAACAGCCGCAAACTGCACACTGGAAAAATTTTCTTTCTATATTTACTCATCTATCTCATCTCTTTGGCACCAGGTAGATGCGCAACAAGGATGGATTGACCTCACAACAATGCTTGTATCTACAAATGAATGCCACCACAGCTATAGACAGACAGATTACACCCTGCATAACTCAAAAATTTTGTTGCCTTCCCTCGTCGGGGGCTCTAGACCTAACACAATCAAATTTAATCATAACATCTACTTGTCTATGCAATGACGGAGCGATCACCTTGGTCCAGATAGCTCCATGTCTTCTAGGCCAAGTGAAGATTCGTCTGCGGCAAAATTCATGTACTTTGGAGGTAGGATCTCTGATGATACGGACTTTGGTGTGTCCACATTCTGTGATGCTTCCCATTTCTCTGCGAGCCCGTCCCCTTCAAGCATCCTGATAAACTCGGACATTCTGGGGCGATGAGACGGGTAGTACTGTGTGCATAGCAAAGCCACCTGAACCATTTCTTCCAGTTCAACCCTGTCGTAGTTCCTACCTAGGTCCTTATCAACCATCATGCTCAGCTGCTTTTCTTGTTGAAGCTTCTTAACCTGAATTAGACAAGAATATGAGAAATAATGTCTATGGAAACACAAATAATGGAGCCTTAATAACAGAACAGAACATCTAATTGGACAACTTTAGTATGAACTGCAACAAGGTGTAAAGCAAAGGAGACAGTAAATCTGCACACTGGAAGCATCGAATACATACCCAGTCAAGCACTCTGCCCTTCTGATTTGCTACTCTTCCAAAATCTAATGCCTTCTGACCAGTGATCAACTCAACCAATAAGACTCCAAATCCAAAAACATCAGTCTTCTCAGATGACTGGCCAGTTGACAAATACTCGGGCGCTATATGCCCAACAGTCCCTCGCACTGCAGTAGTTACATGAGATTCCCTATGATCCAGAAGTTTTGCCAGTCCAAAGTCTCCCACAATTGCTTCAAAGTATTCATCAAGAAGCACATTGGAGGCTTTTACATCACGGTGGATTATTTTTGGATCACATTGCTCATGCAGGTAGAGCAGACCTCGAGCTGTGCCTAGTGCTATCCTCTTTCTCCTTGACCAATCTAGAGCAGGGCGTCCATTTATGAGCTCTGGCAAAGATGAAAAAAAGCTGGTTAATGGAAACTGAATATATGTAAGCAGATGATTTGGGTATAGTTCGTGATGTTAGTGATCAAGCTTAATATCCATGCTAGGTGTATGCAGTAATATTAGCTAGATATGTGGTGTTGATAAGCCACTCAGTTGAGAGTCTAAAACTGGACTTGTGTACAAAATACTGTATGACCAGATTATTGGAGAAACCCATGACAGGAACAGGAGTAGGATTTAAGTTAATCAATGGAAGAGACAAGGTAACCTAGTATAACAGGTGATAGCATAGTAAGATGAGATGCAGGATAAGACAATAAGTGACTTGAGTATTCAGATGATGATGAAAATTATGTTAAAGCATCTATAGACTGCATAACAGATGACATATCTAGTTTCATCCTAGATCCTACTTCAGAAATGCGCTTATTTATGTTGATAACAATAACAATCCTTGCAAGTTGCAACCACCGACTGTGCTGAGTGGATACAACACCACAACAGTTATCATGTTTTGTTTTTAGATAATGACAGCAGCTATCACGCTAGCTTGCCCATTTGTATGAAGCCTAAGATATAACCTAGATGGCACAAAATTGATTTGAGCAGAAATGAATGGGAAAACATAATGGAAGACAAAAACACTATGCAGTAAAATTATATTGGAAATGAAATATGACACACTGCATCAACAATGATACATTCAGACATGGCAATTATTTTTTATGACAGTTACGTCAAAGCGTGGAGAATTTAACACATCCAAATTTGTTATCTAACTTAGATAGCCAGTTTGCTTTCTTGTGACAGTACTTCTCCTCTGACATGTAATCCCTCCAACCTCATACAAATTCCCTAATCTTGTTCGACTGGGAACCAGGATTAGCAGTCCAAACTCCCAATGTCATGTACATGTGTCTGGAGGGATTATATTTTTGCATGTTGTGGTGACTATTTAGAATGTGTATACATGGAAATCATGAACATGAAGAGAGACTAACCCCGCAACTGAGAAGCAACACTCCCATTCGGCATATAAGGATAAACAAGTAATCTCTCGCTCTCTGTAGTGCAAAATCCAATGAGCCGGAGGAGATTCCGATGGACAGCCAAGCTTATGACTTCAACTTCAGTTTGGAATTGAACCTCCCCACCAACGGCATTATAATCCTTTAGCCTTTTAACAGCAACAACAGAGCCATCACGCAAATAGCCCTTATATACTATGCCATATCCACCTTCACCTAAGATGTTCTTTGTGTTAAAATTGTTAGTAGCCGCACGCAGCTCCTTGAAAGCATAACGCTTCAGATGACCCAAACATACTTCTGGATCATATTGATCTGCACATTAGGAGTGAATCAGGCTCAGTACCATATTGCTGCAAAATAAAAGTGCATAGCATGCAGAAGCAAAACAAAATAAAGGCATAATCACATGACATGAGTATGTAATAACCATGAAAGAAAGTCCAAGAAGGGTAAGAAGAAATATTTCATGTGTATTGCATGTTTAAAAGAATGGACCAAAAGTAAACGGGGGATCACAACTATAACAAGTATGCTAGTAATCTATAACTTAACAAATGTAAAATTTTTGCCTAACCCTAGTTTCTTATGCTTATGCAGCACAAAAGACAACCACATAGTTATCATCGTTCATATAAATAAAAAATGAGGATGAGGTTTATTCTGTTTACTCCTAATATGATTATACCAACCCATGCAATTATTGTTGTTTTGGGAGGGCGTGTACATCTAATATTTGAGTTACTAAGAACATCAGAATCTCATGGCAGAAGATTATTTGGGACAGTGAGTACCTCAATTCTTTAACCCGCTTATCAAAAGTTCAGAAGTTAAAATTGACTAAAATTAAATATACAGTAATGGTGTTTCTTTGTATCAAAGAAAATCTAGTGCGGAGTCATAAGGAGCATGTAACTCTAGAATCTAGAATCATAAAACATACTGCAATTAGACATTAATATGACGTAATAAAAATCTAGAATGTTTTTAGTGTGATCACGGGGAATCATTAGAAATATTACCATTTACATCAAAAAAGATCTGCTGACTACGCCTATGCCGCCACCAAAGAAGTATACCAACCACAACAGTGGCAAAAGCTACTGAACCAACTGTTGCTCCACATATTATCGCGATATGATGGTTTCTTGCTATGCCTTGCTGTGGCAGAGCTGAAGAAAAGGAAACGTAAGTGAGCTAACACAGAAGAGAAAATGCTAAAATGTCTCCTTAAGTGGAAGTGTATTTCCCAAAACTGAATACTGAAACAGAAAAAAAAAACTCACTCTTCAGATCATCTGGTGGATAAGAGAGTGGGTCCAATGACACAGAAGAGCAGTTGTCTCCAGACTGAAGACCACAAATCATTGGATTTCCAGCAATGCTGTTGCAAAAAGTAATAGCATGGAAAATTTAACTACGTGGGCACTAGTCCATGGCATGAACAGATCATCTGGAAATTAAATCAGCCAAGGTGAGAATGGATAGACTAGAACTACATACTTGAAAGTTCTTGCAGAAATCTTGGGTAGTGGACCACTCAGATTGTTGAAAGACAGGTCTCTACAAAACAGTCCAATTCATGCTGATTAATAATTTACCATGAATCATGAGAAAGAAAAAGGAAGAATAGAAAGGATTGTAGGGCATACACGAGAGCAAGACCATCAATGGTGGCAAGTGAATCAGGTAGAACTCCAGACAAGCTATTGTTGTTCAATTTCCTGGCAGCAACAAGAGATATTAAAACATTGAAGAATCAAAATTACCAGGTACAAAAGCACCACTGGGAATCAATATCCATTATCCAGTAAAGAAATCTTACAGGTAGTCGAGATTCTTGAGATTCCCAATTGAATTTGGGATGCTCCCAGTGAGTTGATTGTCTGACATGTCAAGAGTCCTTAGCATTCCCAGTCTTCCTATGGTACCAGGAATAGGTCCAGAGATGGCATTGTTCTGTAACAGCCTGTTGATCAGCACAACCGAGAAGTTTTCAGTGTTCCGTTCAGCCTGATCAATCCACTCAAGAAATTTTCAAATTTGAAGTGCCATCTGCCATGGGTAAACGACAGTGGATCAATGAACTTACACGGATTGCAGTCTGGTGAGGTTGCCAATGCCGGGCGATAACTTTCCAGTCAAGCTCTGGCTGGGTAAGCCTCTGCAAAGTTCAAACACAGAGCATATGAGAGATCAACCCAAAGCAGCAACTGTCGGCGCACTACACAATCTACAAAGAACAGAGGAGCGCAACGTACAAGGCAGAGACGTAGCCATCGGCGGAGCAGGTGACCATCCTCCAGCTGCAGGGGTCGACCGAGTTGATGTCCCAGTTGTCGAGCACGTTGTGGGGGTCCTCCAGCTCCATCTTGATGGCCATCAGGGCCACAACTGCGTACAGCAACAGACAGGCGCGGGTTCAGCCTCACCGAATTGTAACACCAAGAAACAGCTAAAACTCAGGCACCCGCACGATGATTGATGTGGAAGCATAAGCATGAAAGCTGGATTTTCGTGTTAAAACCTCAAAAGCGAGATCTTTCACATGCGCTACAAACCAGTGATTGCAGAAAAAAAAAGATGCATTTCGGTAATTCTCACAAAATCATCGCGTGCCTGATTTTACGGACATTTCAAACGAAAAACAATAATGACAGCAAAGGATTGAAAAGGTTGTGTCTTTTGCCGAGAGATTCTGGTGACGATGAGATGAGGAGAGAGTACCTTCGTAGTTGATTCCGGCCGGGGAGAGCGTCGCGGTGCCCGGCGGCAGGATCACGGCGAGCAGGCCGGCAACCGCCACCCACCACCGCATCCACACCAGCACCCGCATCGCCACAGCCAGCAGATTCAATTCGGCGAACAAGGAGAAGAAGCGGAGCAGGCCACTCCACAGCTCCACACCACAATTCCGCCGCGCGACGGCAGCAGCAGCGCCGCTCACCAACCAGAGTACCAGAGTACCAGCCAAGAAGGCGAGCAACCCGATCTAATCCAAAAATCAAATGAGGCTAGCTAACACGCATACGCATGAGCGCAAGCGAGAGGTTCACGCGAGCGAGATGAGGAGGAAGGTGAGGTGGGTAGTGGGGGCAGGGCAGAGGGGAAACGCCAACGCCAACGAGCAGCAGCAGCAGCAGGCTGCCAGCCACTCCCCTTCCCTACCTATCAAGCCATGCTGCTGCCCAAGGCCGCTGCTGACGCTGCCGATGGCCGCCCCCACCCGCTCCACTCCACTCCCTGCAAACCGCCAAACGCTTTCCCCCGACACGGGTGCGCATGCCTACAGACCCCTCTCATCCTTTCCTCTGTTCTTTTCCTGTTCCACTTTTTATTCCCCTCGGTTTTCTGAAAATGACATGAACAGTTTCAGGAAAAGAGGGAGGAAATGCTCTTGCTGGATTTGCTACCTTGGAATCCCTTTTTGTGTGGATGAACACAACTAAACGGATATATTTATTACAGAGGGAAAAAGGACTGAACTTTTGCAGGTGGGGTGAATACTTGATACAACTCCGGAGTTCAGAAAAGACGGCGGATTCTGCCGTGCAATTTGAAAACACAAGTTTGCCTCTACCTTGGAATCCCTTGTTGTTATTGCGTGGACGAACACATTTAACAGGATATATTATAGAGAAAAAAGAACTGAACTTTTTTGAAAGAGGGTAGATACTTGCTCTGAATTCAGAAAAGACGGCGGATGCTACTTTGCAATTTGAGAGTAAGGTTAACGGCACTGACCACGCTTTCTCATCGGAAAGCATAATCATAATGCAATAGTGGTCCTAACTAGGAGTATGTATTATAAATTACTGTTCTAGTAGTACTAGGTGTACATATAATACAAGCAGTTCCAGCACTTTTGTACAAGAGAAACCAGCCCATCTGCCTGCCCTGTAGTATAACACAAACTCGAAGAGTTCTTTGTTGTTGTCATCATCTCCAGGACAGCACGACGCTAATGACAGGACGCATGTTTGTCATAACTGGTCTACAGAGCCGAGCCTGCACGACTACCTACGCTGCACAGTACTACAAGCACCTGTAACAGCACAGTGATATACCGTAATAAAGAACGGAATGATGGGGAGCATATAGAAAAAGGCAAGAGGAAGAAGGGGTTAAAAGCTCACTGGCGAGTCACATGCTCACCTTTTATTTTGTCCCGTCCTTGTCTTTCTGCTCTCGCCCTCGTGCCCGTCAGTGCCGTGATACCACTACTAGAATCTAGTACTGTGTTTATCCTCAGCACATCAAGTTTTTGTCCAAACTGAATTTATTTATCTCATCTGTTAGGCAACATCCGGTCCCCATTCATTCATTTTTGAATTCTTCAGCATGTTCAGATTCGACAATCCAGAAGTGTTAATTATACTTGGAAGGCATCCAGCAACAAATCTACAAAACAATTAGTAATTGTTTAGATGTTCTTAAAAATAATTTTTGGAGAGTACGATCCCAGCGCCTGAAAAAAAAAACATGTTACAGTACGGATGGTCGAGCAGGCCAGAAATGCAAATTGAAAAGGGCGGCTCAGTGACTGACTGTGCACGTAACAGCGGTCGGCGACTGTTAGAGAGCGGCGTGTGCGTCACAGAGCGCGGCCGGGTGCGCATCCCGAGGCGAGCTGCCATTGATTGAGTGAGTGGCGGCGTCCACTCGATCGAGCGGCCATGGCGACGCCGCCCGCGGAACGTGTAGAAAACCCGGCGGGCACGGGCACACGCAAAGCTGCCAGGCCGGTTCCCCACTCGTGGCTGGCTCTGGCTGTGGGCTGGGGCTGCTTTGCCTGCAGCCTCCTGCTGATGACAGTGTCTTTTGATTTAACCAAACTGCAGGCAATGCAATCGGTCTGGATGTGGTCGCGATCGGTTTCAGCCAGGTGCTCTCTCCTGTCCTCGGCTTTGCCAGCAAAAGCACGAGAAAATAATATCCCAGCCCGACCATGCGCAATCAAAAAGGGGCAAAAAGGTACTAGTACCAGTCTTTAGGGTGTCAATATTAAAAACATGGAGTAATTTTCCTTTTTCTAATCAACTACTGTATTATATACTGCAGTATAATTATCGAGTAGTAGGTTCTTCAGAATAATATATTGTAAAACTATTAGCATGTGGATAATGCAAGGGTTTCAAACAAGCCAAGTGAGCTTGGTTGTCGCGCCCAAAACCCAAATAGACGTGTTCATGTCAAATTTGTACCGTGAGCTCCGGAATTATTGCGAAGCCGCATCTGAAGTGTCAGTTCCTACAACGAGAATAATCCACCGGCTTTGTGGTGCTGGCGCGGCCGCTAGCGTTTTACTAGTAGCTACTCTATCCGTTTATATTTATATGTCATTCTAAATTTTTTAATTTTTTTATAATTATATATCATTCTCACTTCCTAACGCATCTTTCTCTTTTCCTATTACAATATTCTCTCTTCTTACTATAGGTGTGTTTGGCAGGGCCTATGGAACTGCTTATGTAGCAATAAGTCATAAGCCCTACCAAACGGGTTGAACCCATAAATGCTTATTGACATAAGCAACTATAAACAGTTTTAGAATTTGTACTAGCATAAACAGTTTTGTATAAGCATCAAATACTAACTTTTTGGTATTTACTCTTTAGATAAGCCGTTTGAATAAGCACTTTTATCAAACGGTTTGACTGTTTATATTATATAAGCCAAATAAGTTGAATAAACACTTTTGATAGATAAACTAGAGCATAAGCAATTTGTTGCATAAGCATAAATCATGCCAAACACATCCTATATCTCTATCTTTTATCTCTCTCCTTTTTATTTTTAATACACTTATTTTTTTACTTCTCCTTATTTTCCGTATTCAATTTTAAAATAACATCTAATTTTAAACAGAGAGAGTAGATTCGTACCACTATACATGGATGTACATTCTGCGGCGGGCTGATTTGCCGCCCCGCCGCGCGCTATAACGAGAGATCAGCTCAATAAAAAAAAAAGACAACCGAGAGTAGCTAGCTGACTAAAGTCAAGGCGAAAACGAGAGGAGCAGGACACCTCAGTAGTTAACTAGTAGTAGCTATAGCTAATCATCCGCCATAATCTCCTCCTCCCCGAGCCTCAGCTGCTCATCACTTTGCACCTACTACCCGACGCGCCCGGGTCACTGCCATTCTATCACGGCGTCGTTGTCGTTGAGCACCGTTGTTCTGTGCTGTTAGGATTCCTTTTCCCATATGTAGGAGTACCCATCGTGTGACGGGTACAAACTCGAGATGTTGGTGTGGAGCTAATAATGCGTTATAGCCGGTTCACACCAATGCAAGAAGGAAATGTCGGGTGATGAGAATGCCGCCTGGGGACGGGAAACGGATCCGTGTGGTGTGAGTGCGACGTACGTTTGTTCTTGACGCCCAGGCGCAGCCGGGCGATAAGGGGGACCATACCAATCATCTCTGCCGTACTCCTGAAGATAAGTCGTTCGTTTCACCTACCCGGTTCGTCTCTTCTCTCCAGGATCTTGCGCGCACCTGACCACACGATCGGATCCACAGGCAGAGTCGAATGGTGACGTGTTTCGTTCGAGGACGGAAACCACCATCCATGGGTTCCTCAGACATTCATTCAAGCCATGGATTATGGATTATGGCTTTACGCCCGCGTCGGCACGCCAGAGGACCCAAACTCCGACGAGCATCTTCGCTTGGGGAACGGCGGAAAACCCCGAGCGCTCGCCTCCAAACCACTTAACCACAGCACAACACGCGACTATTCCGGTCCCTCTCTCTGCTATGCCTATGCTGATGGGAGGGAATGTGAAGGTATCAGTAATCCTCCCCTCGGGGCACGGGGGGGATTGATTCCCTTCTCCGTTTGTTTACGGATCGTGTTGGCGATATGAGATACGACCACTTTTTAAGATGATTTCGGTGGGCTTAAGCGACGAGCAGCAACGTGCCGAGGGTAGCGTACGAGTGACAGTGATTCGTTCGCCGGCTTCGGAGACCGTGGCCGTACTCGGGGAAGATGAGATGACCAGCCCATCCAACCAACGGTGAGAGGAGGAGGAGGACCGGCAACTGTGCACACGTGACTCTGCGGTCTGCCCTGCCAGTCCACGGTGCGGTGCGGTGCGGTACAAAAAGTGCTCAGCCTTTTCGTACGCCTCCGAATTTTTAACGTTTCTTTCTACAGACCGGGCTGACTGCCGGTCCCAAACGGTCCATCCTTGCTCCTTGGATGATGAGATGACTCATGTCTGTCTCTCGCTCTCGTCACGCGTCCTGGGCTCCTGGTAGCCCGAAAGCAAAACCGGGGCCGCTTGTGACACTCTAAGCCCAAAAAATGAAGTGGCCCAGAGTCACCAACTCCACCGGCTTCTCATTCTCCCGGGCTCACATATACAGTCATATCCTTTAGCAAAACAAAACGTCGAATTGATGAAGATTATACTGCTGAAAATTAAACACGACTCCTTAAAAGTAGTGTAATTTGAATTTTTAGTGGGATAGCATGGATGTATACCTGAAAAAAAAGAAGTAATAATGCATTGGAAGGGAGGACTATACGCTATTCTGACGAGGACAAAACTAGCTATGCCCATTTTCGAGACAGACGACAGCTGGTTTCAAGAGCTGTCCAAAAATTTTTGAATGTGCTATTGTCGATTTACATGCTCATTTTGAGGGTAACCCATCACATCAAGAGAGAGGTGTAATCTTCATCTGAGGAAAGCGTTCTCTGGACGGGTATACCAGGATCTCCCCTCAGTTTTGCCGGGTGTAGTGTAGGGACAAGAAGGAACTGCAACTATTTTATATCCTGTATATACTAATTACTCCACGTAAGTGTGAGGAAACCACCTTTCCAGCAGGGAATGCTTCAGCCTCAGGACCAGAGCGAACAACGCATAACAGGGGAAGTGCAGCACTGCCACTACCAAATACCTGCAATGAGATAAAAGGATATCAAATCACATTTATAGAAGAAAGTCTGGCAGCTTGTAGCGACATAGGCACGGGTTAGGGAGGGAATTTAATGAGATAATGCGTCCTTGCCTGCTTGAGTGCTCAATGAGTGGATACCCTAAATATTCATCAGTAAACATACCATTATTTCCTTTGGATATTCTTTCATCTTTATATATACATTACCTCAACACTATTCTAAAACCTGAACACTACAAATGCATCAGGCAACAAATCAAAAGTTTAAATCTAGTTGTAACGGTTAACTATGACTTCCCAATATGGTGCATGGTGGTAGATGTTCTCAAATAATATTGGCTTATACATATTACTAGCCACTAACACTGAATTTGCAAAGTTGTTGTGGGATTTCTCTATTTTAATGTAGTATGTATGGGAAACTTATGAAATTCAGTGGTTGTGAAACAACAGAAACAAGTGGTACTACTGGTCCGGAACTGACAGTATGATTTATCAGTCTTTCTTTAGATGCACTTTCATCATCAGATCTGCAGTTGACTGTGCTAAAAATTCATGATTACGTTTGCGGAGCCATGTCTATTATGCTACTCTCTTTAATCAAATATCTTAATTTTACATCTTCTGATATAGATCTATTGATGCAGTAGTTGCACAAGCAAGAATATGTTTTACAATAGCAAAGGCAGTTCCTCAATGAATTAGAGCTTACCATACAGGTGCTGCAGGGAATTTCAAGTCTAGAAATGGGTAAGGCCACCTGAACAAAACGAACCATGTTACACATCATGAGATCCCACATCATTAGAAAGAAAAAGAAAAGGTAACAATCATTACCACATTGAAACGTTAGCATGGATGATCCACTGAACATTAACAAAAATGCCTGTCCATAGCAGGAAATATGCGATTCTAAACCACGGGAATCGCTGCAATATAGATTAAATGGTCAATACAGAGACCAGTTGATTATGTTATGGATTAATACTTTGGAATGAAATATTTACCATGTTATTCAGAGCAACATCACCAATTATGAAAACAACATTGATTGAATGCGTCCCGATCAGAATCTGTAATTGCAATGTTTAAAAAACTTCAACAAAGAAACATAGAAATAGCCAAGACAGCAAATAACAAGCCTCAGCGATGAAAAAAATTCTTTAGGGAATAGCATGGCTAGATATCGAGTGACAAGCATGTAGTAAATTGTCATGCATCAAAACAACCAGGCCACATAATTAAAGAAATGTAAGAAAGTAGGCATGCACATTCACCCTCACCTAATTAAAGAGATGTATCATAATAGAGGAATAACTTATAAAGGTCATCAGATACTACAAAACCGATGCAACATGGGTATATGGAGACAAATATGACCAAGGCTCCAGAATATCAACCAAAAAAAAATAATAATAAAGAACCTAGAGCGATATACTATTATATAGGCTGCCTGCTTCTGCCCAAATCCCCTTGAACCCCCTTGAACGATGAACTACAATTGTGCAAGAAACACTTTTACAAAGCTGTAGCAATGTGCATATTAAGACTTGCCGACATAATCTCCTAATCAGAGTAAAAAAAACGGAATGGACCTTTTCTATGACAGCTGTGAAACAGTTTTCTCACCCTATCATATCTTCCTACTTGTCATATCGACTTTAAATCTTAGATTGGAATGCAGTGCACAACATCTGAAAAAGGGAATACTCACAAAGTTCATTTCATAGTCATTGCGGGCAAGGAAAGGGTAGAGAATAAACCAGAATACCAGATCTGTAATCATCACAGCACCTGCATTTGTCTGGAAACAAGAATACATAATTTTAGTGGAGCTGCAAGTAGAGCAATGCTGCCAATCAGCTTTCCTATTTCATTATCATTTAGGTCTACTTTATGAGGAGATGTTCACAGACAAGATGGGTTACCTGAAACATAATCTGGAATAAGTAACCCCAAAATCCTGCAATTTCTTTATCACCATGTATGTTACTGTAACAAGGACTTTTGATAGCATGGTCATAAGCACCTTCTCCTGTTGGAGCAATGACATATGTGCCATGATCAGCACTAGATCCTATCAGATCAGATCTGTTGCCACGGGTCTTGTAAGCATACTGATAGCACCCGTACATTGAAAGCAATGAGCCAAGCTATTGAAGGAGAAGGTGTCAGAAAAACCCATTAGTGTGTATTTTATAGATAGTAAGAGCAAGCATATATAAAATCTTAAGTTTTAGATCAATCCCTCAAAAGAAAAGTTATATTATGCTACATTCCAGTGTTGAAAAAACATGAAGTCAAAGGAGCAGTTATCCATAAATGATAAAGAGGCAAATACAAGAAAAAATTTGCTATTTATTAACAAACTACATACCCCAAAATACAAGGTGACAAGCAAGAACGTCCATCTGCGAAAAATACAAAACAACATAAATCACACAATTTTCTGAACATAAGTTTCTTTTGAATTTTACTTCAGAAGTGTTCTATCAGGAACTGTGAGCAGCAAGGGTGAAGACTGCTTACTGAGTGTAGTATAGGAAGATGCTCCATCCATCAGTAATAAGGTCAACCGCGAGCAGTGAAGCCATAACAAAGAAGGCCACAAGGCGATAAGCCAGCAGCCAGGCAGGGTGGATCTCCTCGATGCATGGCTTCCAGCAATCATCAAGGTAAACAACTCCAGGCCTGAACCAGGGCCTTGCTTCCTCGCTGTCTCCACCATCATTGCCATTGCCATCCCTCGAACGCGCCCCCTCATATTTCCAAATTAAGTAGCACGCCAAGGCCATGCAGGAGTAGACCCAGATCCCACACAATAAGAACCTCCAGTTGAGCCAATATTCAGGGTCAGTTGTGTCCATGGCCATGGCTGACGATGACAATGCTTAATTTGTCAACCCTGCCACTGCATTAGCAACACACTGTATTAGTGTAACATCCGTACTTAAGTAATATGGATACCATACTTGCCCAACCGCGCGTGCTCGATTGTAGAGGAAAAAAAAAGTGATTTTGTCCTTCCTTTGTCAGCAAAGTGAGATCAGTACTACAAGATATGAATACCCTTGTTGCCAAACAGAGAATGAAAAACCAAATGCACCAGACTTAGAAAGCTGAGAGCAACCATTAACTAATTCAATCTCTATCATGAACCTTGGTACCCACAGCCACAGAAGATACAATCTTTGTCCTACCGTCCACGAGAACACAAAAAAGGAATTGTAGGGCATGAACAACGAAGCAGACAGCATCAGAAAACATATCTCCTGCGTGGATAAAAAGGGAAGGGAAACGAAGCTGAATTTACCTGCCACTTATTCGTCGGCTCTCGTCGCGCTGGAGGATCAACTCGACCACGGCAGACAGGGGGCCGCCGCCTCCCGGACACGAAGGAGAACGGAGCGGGACAAGAAGAGAAGCCACGAACCACGGCCTGCCTCGTCCCCCTCCTTTCTCGAAGCTTCTCCCGACTCCACCTCGTGTATCCAACGTCTTTCCGACCGCCGATTATCCTATTCCAATGCTACCTACATCCTCGAGATTGAAGATCGGCGCAGACATGTGCGCATCAGCATATTTCGCAGTAAACAAGGACGCGGAACAAGAAAATGTTGTGCAGAATTTAAGGACGGGTGGATCGTGAGTTACGGGTAGATCTCTGTCAGTTCCTCCCAAGATTCTCTCGGGTCAAGGCGTACCGGCGGATTCGTGCTGGCTGGCTGCTTATCCGGCGAGCTCAGGAAGCCTCGCGCGCCACGCCCAGTCACTCTCTCTCTCTCTCTCTCTCTCTCTCTCTGTGTGTGTGTCTCTCGCAGCCACAGGAGAAGGCGAGGAGCGAGAGAGAGAAGTGAACAAACCGGCAGCCACACGTCGCTGCGCTGCTCTTGATTGCAGGCGCCCCACGGGGAAGGTGACCTGGAGACGTGATGGGGTTAGATGGAGCCAACTCGAATCCTCTCCGACTTGGACCGACTGATGGATGCTCGTTTCGTCATTAGCTTGTATTGATTTGCCTTTGTAACCTCAGAAACAAAAACTATTCAAAACAACAACAACAACTACTACTGCTGCGACATTTCTTCTACTACATGAAAATCGTGCCACAGCTTTAACAAAATGCATGGTGGGTATTTTTTCTCCACGAATCAATGGATAAACCCGATCAACCTCAAATCATGGAGTAGCTTTTTACTGTATGGTCAAATGAATATACAAAATATTACTATCAAATTATACAACCCAAAATGCTCATTTTGAATGCGCCAATCAATACACGTCTCTCACATAGGCATTTCTTCAGGTTTAATAAATCCAGGTTGGTTGTCATACCTTTCATATAAAATCTTTGTCATTTTTCAGTATTTTATACAAGTTTCTCTCAAAAAGTATGGCCATTAAATTCACATGGCATCAAATAAAATATAAAGCATCAACAAGAAAGTATATTGCTCAGGATTTCAATGCTATTAATAAGCCTGCCTATGATCTATAGAAATTTAGCCACCGCTTAGTTGTACACATATAAAATGTTACTATATTCGAGTATGAACCTACTGAAGTAAAAGCGACCGATCATCATGAGAACATGAACAAAGATACTATATTAGGATAATTCATATATAGTTACAATTCATAATCATATTTAACACATGTGGTCTATTTTGTATATAATTTAGTTCATTCGATATCCTAACTTTTGAGTATAGACCACCATTAAGATTATATATTAGAAAGATGAATTTCTTCTATGTCATAATGGCCGTAACAATGGGACCATATGTTTGGATCTTGAATCCCCTTAGCTGCCACAACACCTCTCACCATTGGGCTATATTATATATTGGAAGGGTGAAAAATGTTCTCTCCCTCTACTCACACACATAACGCTAATCCTCTGTTGCACAATATATGAGGAGGGTGAAGAGAAGTATCCTCTCCATCTCTGTAACGCCTCCCCCTCACCTCTTCCAAAGCTGCCTCCTTGTAACTACAAGGTGGTGAGAAAGAAATAGTCCTGACAAGGTCCAAAGGTATTCTTTGACAAGTATTTTTTCTTTTTAGGCGATAATTTCATCATAATTTCATGGTTATAACAATTTTATATTTGTTTTAGTAGTTTTATAATTTTTATATTCTATTTATATGTCTCTTAATTTTTCTTTGCACTTTTTAGTGGGATGGTAGCTATTTTTGTTCATTCTAATAAAATATTATTATATGTAAGGAAATAATATCATCAAGTTTGAAATCTTGAATCTAATTTCCGGTCCAATGTGCCGAGTTGTTTAAATACAATATGGATAATTAGTTACCTAATGTGTCTCTTAGATCTTATTGCACCCTAAAAGGATGTTATATGGGAACACTACCGACGGCTCTTGAACAATCTTATAGTTAGGCGTACCAACATGTCTTGAAATTCATTCATTTGCGGCCATCTATGATGAAATTTCTTTTCTTTTAAAGTTTTTTCAGTTACATTTGACATGCAATATAATTTTATTGCTTATATGATAATTTTTTATAGAAAAGAAATATCAAAGGAATGATCCGGAGGACACCGCCCCACTTGTTGAATGAACACAATAGAAAACGTCTCAACATAAATGAGTCAACTTCCATTAGCCATCCGATTGGCAATATTAGACCAAATCCCATAACAACAAGCACGGAGAATTATGATCAATTCAGATATGGTGGCTCAAGTTTGCCACTTCAGGATCATAGCACATATACAGGAATTGTTCCTCAGGAGGGAAAAACTAAGCGGTATTTGTACTTACCAATGCTTTTATCAATTATCTCAAAGGCTTCAAGAATTTCTCCTTATGAAGAAGGTACTCTTTCAACTTTAGTAAGCAATTGAATTTTCTTTTCTTAGAGAGAGTACTTGTTGTTGTTTTGTGAAATTTACTCTTGAATGTTATTGAAGTTTTTCATTTTTGTTATTATATATAAAAAGTATTTATGTTGATTTCTTTAAACCAGGGACTCCTAGGAGCAGTGACACTGAGCACCAAAGGCCTTCTGGTGGAAGAAGTAAACCATGTGGGTCAAATTCAGGGACAACAGATTATCATCCACCTTATCAGTTATCCAGTGTAAAGTACTAACAAATTGCCTAAATATTTGTTTGCTTACAAGAAATCCTCGCATAAATCGATTGTTTGTATTTGTTTCAGTTCTATCCTGTTGCTCCGTACACAAATGGTAAGAACGACTGGAATCAACCTCAGCATCAAGAACAAGTTCATCTCCATTGTAACGACAACGAATCAAGAAGAGAGGAGCAGCTGCCACAGCCATCCTACGGAAGCGCACATGACAACAACACTACAAGCACCAGGACCACCTCGTTGTCGGTTCTTGGCAAACGTCCTGCTGCGAGCAACCCTTCTCAGAGCTTCTTCCAGCAGCCTCTCGGTGCTCCCGAAACAGTGCCTGGGTGCACTGATGAGTTGTTCAGCCTGGTTCAGTCTGTGGGTACACCAGAATTCGTCTCGACCTGGGAGAAGGTGTTCAGATCAGGAAGCTCGATGTGTGGGCCTCACCATGCATCCTCAACTCATGCCATAACACGGAGCAGTGGAACTGCATCTGAACCAAATTTGACCCTTTGCTTAGGAAATGGCGGTGCCGATGATAAAGGGAAGGGCAAAGAGGTTCACCCGTCCTGGGTACTGTCAGCAATGGCTGAGATGAGGGATTCCATAAAGAAGCAGAGGAAGGAGACAGATCGTGCTGTCTAAATTGACGATCGACCAGGGCGGACATGGTTGCTCTTGCTCAAATGAAATGGGGTAAAATCTTCAATAGGGCCGATGGATTATTGTGGGATTGAGGAGCAGCAATATTTCAATGAAACGAGAAACTTCCGTTATATTTCATTGTTTATTTTCCATGTCCACAAACAATTGTGTTGCCGTGAGCCCATGAATGTCCATGGCAACAAATATTTTTGGTTCCTGGAACAAACTGATGTGTTCTTTGTTGCATTATAGCGTAGCATAGCATAATAAGCCTCTTAATTTTTTTTGTATATGCTAGCTGGATTACGCTAATGTTTCTTGCAACCGTCGAGTCCACACGACAATGAGTTTGCGTTAGAATATTAAAATCGACTAAACCTTGTTCGACTTAAACTTTCTCTTTATTCTCTCGCCATATATACAAGATAATATTTGTAATATCTTTCGAGTGTTACATATGCTTAAGTTGTTTTACATACACATATAGTTTCTACATTCTGACTAGGGCTGGCTAACAAGCTGGCTCGGCTCGTTAAAGCTCGGCTCGCAAAAGCTCGTTAAGCTAACGAGCGAGCTTGGCTCGGCTCGTTAAGGCTAACGAGCTAGAAAAAATATTCGGCTTGATTCGTTTGGAAAGTTCGAGCCGGCTCGTTAGGCTCATGAGTTAAGCATAATTCAACTATGATGACAAGAATATTTATTAATTTATATATTTTAATAATACTAAACCATAAAAATAATATCCTAGAATATTAATGAAGAAAACATTATTAAAAAACATAAATTTGATTCTAGAATGACAATCAGTAAATCCATATAAGGTAGATGTTTTAATATTAAATATAAATTTATAAGTATTATACTTTATTTATATGTTAAATGCAATGTAAGCTTCACTAAATATAAAAATATGAGTTTTCTATTAATTTGAAGATTGATAATTTCATATTATCAAGCTTATCGAGCCTATCGAACAATTTATGAGCAGCTCATGAGCTGGCTCGTTAAGCAATCGAGCTATAAAAGGAGCTCGACTTGATTCGTTTGAAAGACCGAGCCGAGCTAAGCCGAGCCAAAATTATGACCGAGCCGAGCTAGCTCACGAGCCTCGAGCTTTTTTGCCAGCCCTAATTCTGACTCATGGATCGACCATTTTCATAACAAAATACTACAGTACCTGGCAAACAGTCATTCTAGTAATTTATATAATTTGCTATTTGCTATGTGATGTCCATTTATAACAGCAGGAACTGAGCAATTCCAGAGAGAGGTAGACAATATTAGAGGCTAGAGGACTATGTGAAGATGATACAACATGATAGTTGACTAACCATTTTTTATCTATGTACATGTTACACATGGTAAACATTTCATATGACTAGATCTTACTCCAAAAATCTCAGGCAATCAAAGCAACAGTTGTTAGAATGCCAAACTACATCTCTGGATTTCCAGTGGCATCTTGTTTGTATCCGTGAAAGTATATTAGACTACTGCAATATCAGAAATCAATCATTTATGAATTTTCTTTTTTTGAGAGTAATCATTTACGAATTGGGAAGCCTCACATTGCCGTGCCCAGCTTCTTGATATGTTTGCTATGTCCTTCGTTTGATGTAGGGGTACTCAGTAGGCGAAAGCCATATGCCAAACAAAATGGCAACATGCAAAAATAGCAAAAGCAGAGACGAATATGCAGTGGAAGGAAAGATATTCCAGCAGACCTCCACACCAACAAATAATATGATCCTGACAGAATGAAGTGCAGTTAAATGGGAGAAGAAACAAAGTGGATAAATAATGTAAAGGAAGTATTAACCAAGGCACACTTAATCTTCAATGGTATGAGAATAGTTCCAAGCATGACCATCACAAAATAGAGGAGAAATGGGGTGGGTTATCTTACCTCAAAGCCGTTGGAAAACATGTCTTCCACAAAAGAAAAGGCAATGAATAGAAGTACCTGCAAGTATTGAACCCATAACTTAGTTTCCAGCATTCGCACGCAGCAGATAATTGAGAATTGATGTACACAATTACAGTGCTGAGAGGAACACGACTTACCAGGAATAGAATTGGTAATGCAAAGATCGAGCACACACAATGCCAATGAAGTTGCCGACAAACATAACAGTTACAATATCTGGATTCATGTTGTAGCTATCAAGTTAGTCCAGCAATGGAGGACAAATAGAATCAAATGCTATAACTATAACTAATTTGAGTATTAGGGTTGGACATACGTTCTTTACTCAGATCAGATGATCTGGGCTTGCAGGAAATAAGCTGTTGAATTGATTTGACGGATTTAAATCTCAAATACATGAAACCAATTAAGCCTCCTTCATGCCTGTCAACCAAAGTAAAAGAATATCAAGTACTGGCAGAACTATATGGTTGTCTAGAAGCAAAGTAAAAGAATATCAATCATTGTTACGGATTAAACCCAACTGGAGGACTCACTTTAACCACTTGTAGTGTGCAAATACCACAAGGGTAGTGAGATGCAGAATCAACAATGCAACAGCAAGCTCTTTTGATACAAACAACTTCTCAGGGATAAATTTGAAATTCACAGACCTGAAAAACACCAAAACAAACATTGTGCATATGTGATATATATATGACATAATTCTTCTGCAGAAATGGTTCAAATTAAGAAAATCACCAGAAATGGATGAAGACACGCCCAAGATTGAATGCTCTTGAGATGTACTGAACTGGATGCAGCAGCAAGAATGGCATACCCAACAAAACCTAAATACAGGAAACCATTGAGAGTGAGATACAGTGTATCCATCTAATCACTATCCAGGCAAATTTGAAGGCATGGTTACTATTCCCTCAGGCTAGAGTTTCAAATAAGATCACCAGTCATTAACTTTCCATGTATATGCAATCTGATGTGATGAAAATGCTCCATAATAAAATTTGCTTTCATTATCAGAGAAACTATCATAGTAAAAGATACAATGATGGTGAATTCAGTCCCTTTGCGACACTCTATTGGAAGGAATCGCTATGATTTGAAGTTCTAAAATAAATGCATACACAAGACCTAGCAGCATCCAGTGAATACCGGCTCCAAAAAAAAAAAAGCATCCAGTGAATTAATGTGACCATATCTAACTGCCAAGCATAGCATAAGCCTACTGAGACAATCTATGGTGGCTGAGAAAACAATTAGTGAACTCTAAAAATGCAATAAAAAGATTTAAAAGGCACGACACACCTGTACAACAGCAGCTCCTAACAAGGCAAAGAAGACTCCTTTGATGCTCATTGCCTGTGACAATAATTTAGTACGACCAGTGTCATGAAAAGATGCAAGGAAGAAACAAAGCATGGTACAATCATACCTTTAGCATTAGTAGAAGCAAAGATGGAGCAAAAAGAAGCACATTCATCTTAATCGAGACTGCTCCACTGCAGAAAGAGCGATAGCAATTGATGTAAGCAACTACTTTCTACTGCAATAGGATGTCCTATTGGCAATCTGAAATAAATAAGTAGAGGATGCATGCAACTCATTGGCACACTGTTGGTGCTCACCTGAAAACTATTAGACCAAGGTACCACTTGTGATAAACAATCAAAACAATTGCAGCATGTAGCAATGTCATTGCAAAGCAATCGTTGAAAAGGCGGAGAACAAAGATTGAATGAACTCTCTTGGACAAGCAAAGCAAACCGAGAGCCCACCATGGAAGCTGTGATCATTATCAGAGAATAGGGAGCGATCAGTGACAACATTAAGTAGGCAATTATAAGAACAAAGAAGAACGGGCATGCCCACTTGAAATAATGTACAAAAAGTTATTAAAAATAACAACAGAATAGCTTCTCGGTTTTGCATTCGTACCACTTCAGTCTTGACGTAGAGCAGCAGAACAAGACTGAGGTTAATAATGTATAGGACTCCGAACAAAATCTGCAGGCAGGCATAGGCAAAGAATTCATCCGGCTTAGCTGGGCTGCTGACTAGTCTGAGGGGCAAGACTCAAGATATCAAACAAGCTACGATGGTCAAAAAGATTCTCGGCCGTGAAGTGACCTGTGCAGGGAAAACTTGGCCGCCGGTGATGAACTTAACGGCGGAGTAGACATAGAGGAAGCCGGCGGGGTACACCAACGGCCCGGTGTCTCCCTCGATCTTGGTGTAGTCCCTCTCCCCCTCGAGAAAAGCATCCACCTATCACACCAAACACACACCATGAGCAGGCAAGATCCTGAATTCGAAATTCATCACCCAAGAAGATCGTCAATTTAAGCAAGTACCTGAGACATGTAGGCGTCCCAGTCGATCTTGGTGTCTACAATGGGAGCAAGAGAATTGCGGATAAGATGATAGCAGCGGAAAGGAAGAAAAAGGGAGCACGTTTTGCGTTCAAGAGTACAAACAGCGGACGAAGGCGATGATGAGGGCGACGAGCGCGGCGTCGGCGAGCAGCAGGAAGGCCGCGAAGTAGAGCGGCCTCCGGTCCGGCGAGCCGGCCGGCTTCTCAGCTACAGACGCCGCCGCCGGCTGGCCCGCGGCGCGCCCCGCTGCCCGCGCCATGGTTGCCGGCGAGCTTGAAGCCTTGAACCGGGCGGCAGATCCAGCACCAGCAAGGAGAAGTCTCGACTTCCGCCGGGGCCACGGCCGGTGAGCACCCACCAGGCCACCAACGTAACACAGCCTCCGATGGGCCGCTTCGACGCTGGTAAACCTGGTCTCATGGGCCAAGGCTCCTGCTCGAACCGAGCAAGCACGGCCCACGGTACGCTCCAGCCTTGGAAAGGCTGTGGGCCATCGCCCTGGTATATGTCATGTTTCAGCCCATCTGGATTCTGGAGTCATCTCCGTCGGTTATCGGTAGCAGAGGCAGTCGCCATCATCCCCCACAAACATTTCCGATCGATTTTGAACCAGGAGAATGAACAATTTGATCGATTTCGACGGCCATTGCCGCCTGCACCCGCTTTGGCAGCCACCACCTTTTTCTTATTCGCATCCCATGGCTGGCGCGGGCTCCTTTTCTTTATCAGACAGATTCACCAAAGGTTCGCCGGAATCTTTCGCCGGGGCTGAAAGCTCCGATCATCAAATCTTGATTGGCTGTAACTAAGCAAGCATAGATTTTCAATAAAATGAGGTTTGCTAGTACCGGGTCGCTGTACCACGCGTACCATGAGCTAATCCATTCAGAAATGCGCACTTGCCTACAATTTTTTAAGAAAAAAAAAGGAAAAGAGGAAACGTCGTTATTAGTGACTAATCTTCCGCTTGTCTCACAATTATTTTGACAGATACGGTTGCGCCATGAGATTGGAATTCGGTGCTGTATCTCCGAGTTCACACCACACAGAAGTACAGAACAGAACCATACCGAGCGCATTGAGAACCATACCGAGTCGTTACCGGAGGACGCGGGCTCCGGCCTCTGTCGCTGCTGTCGGATGGGAGGAGAGACATAACAACTGTCTCTGCAGTGGCGACGGCGGCGGCGTCGGTTCCGGCGGACGACGCGGGAGAGAAGGGCGGCGACATTGCGGGGACGGTGCAGCTCGGCGCCATGATCGTCGCATGGTACCTGCTCAACATCTACTTCAACATCTACAACAAGCAGGTCCCCCATTTCTTCTCTCTTATTCAAGATAGCGTTTGCTCTGTTCTCCATCATTTCCCTGACCAACCCGCTTCAATTCGCCATTGCAGGTTCTCAAGGTGATGCCGTTCCCGTACACCATCACGGCCTTCCAGCTCGCGTTCGGCTCCCTGCTCATCTTCGCCATGTGGGCGACCGGGCTCCACCCCGCGCCCAAACTCACCCCTGCACAGGTACAGTCCGTTCCATTCCACTCCTAGAGCCGCCGCTTCGCGATTTTGCCAACTTGTCTTCAACAACATTTCGTTTCGTTGGGGGGGTGAGCGCAGCTGGGCAGGATCGCGCCGCTGGCAGTGGGCCACATGCTGGGCACGGTGTTCACCAACATGAGCCTGGGCAAGGTGGCCGTCTCCTTCACGCACACCATCAAGGCATCCGAGCCCTTCTTCACCGTCCTCCTCTCCGCGCTCTTCCTCGGCGAGGTCCCGTCCCTGCCGGTGCTCGGATCCCTCCTGCCCATCGTCGGCGGCGTCGCGCTGGCGTCCATGACCGAGGTCTCCTTCAACTGGTCAGTGCTGTCACCTCCCTATTACTAGTACCAGCAGCATCCGAGAATCTTTAATTTGGCTCCTTCAGAAAACAAAAATTCTTTTGCCCTTTTACTGTTCTTGGGATTCAATGATTGGGGGGAATCTTGACGCGCTGACCTTCGCGGAAAGCAGGATCGGGTTCTGGAGCGCCATGGCGTCGAATCTCACCAACCAATCCAGAAATGTACTTAGCAAGAAACTTCTTGCCGGTGATGACAAGGTGAATCTTCCCCCCTTCTCCATGATAAATTTTCCCTAATCGGCAATTGGTAACAGTAAAAAAAAAATCTGTCGTGATGCAGGAAGCTATGGATGACATAAACCTCTTCTCAGTGATCACTGTACTGTCGTTCCTCCTTTCTTGCCCTCTGATGCTGTTCGCGGAAGGCGTCAAGTTCACGCCGGGATACCTCCAGAGCACTGTAAGCATTCGCAGATTTCAGCCAAACAGATTACCTGACTTAAGTATCATAAGTATCGTCGCTCCCAAATTATGGACTTAACAGAATCTCATTTTGGCGGTGCAGGGACTGAACCTCCAAGAACTCTGCGTGAGAGCAGCGCTTGCCGGCTTTTGCTTCCATGGCTATCAGAAGGTGAGTGGATAATCACATCCACGAACTAATCGTCTTATCTGGACTTCAGAAGGATTGCGTTTTGATGCATGATCTTGCTTCACAATGGTAGCTCTCGTATCTGATTTTGTCGAGGGTGTCCCCAGTGACCCACTCTGTCGCCAACTGCGTCAAGCGTGTGGTTGTGATCGCCTCGTCCGTTCTCTTCTTCAGGACCCCGATTTCGCCTGTCAATGCACTTGGTAACTTTGATGAACTTCTCACCACCGATCTGATTTGATTAGTTGTTCTTGTGGATAACGTGGTCATGCTTTGGTTGTTCGTGCTGCAGGAACTGGTGCTGCTCTAGCAGGCGTTTTCCTGTACTCTAGGTTGACGAGAACAAAGCCGAAGGCAGCATGAGGATGAAACAGTACAGTAGTTCTTGGGGAAACAAAAATCTTGTATACTAGGTTTTCCTTTTTTTTAGGTATAAAGATTAGATCGAGATAGGTTGTGTTTATTTTTTTGGGTCTAAATTTTAGTGAGGTTACATCAATCATTAAAATGCTATATATGATTATTAAATATATATTAAATATAAAATTAATTACAGAGTTAAATACGCATCAGCGTGACAAATTCATTAAACTTAATTAAGAGTTAAATATGTATCAGCGTGACAAATTCATTAAACTTAATTAAGTCATCATTAAAAGATGTTTACTGTAGCATCATATTATCTAATCATAACTTAATTAGTTTTAATAGATTTATCTCATCATTCAGAGAGAAGGTTATGAACTGGGTTTTATCAGTAATCTATATTTAATACTACTAATTAGTATCACAATATTCGATGTGACAAATATAAAAATCAGAGGGATAAAACAAACACACCCATAGTGATAAGGGACCACCCCATAGTACACTTGTACTAGGGCACGAGCTACAACAGCTCATTTGCACAGCTGCAACGTATTTCAAATACATCCTCGAATTTCACAAGACATCATGCCTCATTTCAAAAATGGCAGCAAAGATGTACATCATGCTTCATTGCGCGTTGGCAAGATTATTATTCAGAACATGAAGTCATTCAGTTTCAATATAGAGCAATAATGGAAACATTTACATACTTGTTGGCATAGGTTGAACATAGATTGAAACGAAACATAAGTTGTCCAAGGCTTCGACCAAAAATTCATCCACAAGCTTGTTTGTCTCTCAGGATTGGATTATATAACATTATAGGAGGTACACTAGCAACGAAGTCAAGCTTCAAAGCTTTACAAACTACCACCAGCATGACATACAGTATAAGGTGTTCCGCAATTGTCAAATAGCATAAACAGGACACCATTAGACATGGATCCTAAGTTAGAGAAGTTCCAGGACATGTCTTGATTTAGGCGGGCAAACAAAATAATATAATTTTGTTAGGGTACCAACTTCCTACTTTTTGTTTCGTCACCATCACAAAGCCGGCCTGCAACTAGGAGATGCAACTACCAGTTGGAAACTCCCACAGCCTTGCTTGGAGGACTCCTGCTCCTAGCACGGAATCCATCATTGTTTGATCTGCTTTGATCCCTGACACCTGATCCATAGAACCTGCCAGTTGAATTAAGGATGGAGTCATACATTCTTTGTGGATGCAATCACATCTCTGACAAAATAACCAGTTTTTCTTTTCAAGAAAAAAGTAACAGTTTTTTTTTGTCAGAGAAAAGTTGGCACAATAGCATGGGCCACATAACATACTAATAAATTCATGTTCCCATTTCAAGTTAGGTTCAGGCATACTTATATTCATAAAAAGGTACCTTTCATGAAAGCTGAGACCACCCCCAGATTGATCGTTGTTCGTGCTGTTATGGACAATGGCAATTAGTACTCAGCAGGATACAGAAGCTAGAGACAAGTATATCAATGAGAACATACTCACCTGGGATCAAAACCTGCATTGCTGCCAGTCTGATTATTGCAGCTGCTGTTATCAAAGCTGCAAAGCGAGACTTCATCAGGTTGGTATTCGGGCCAAAAAGATGCCACTCGAATATAAACAGATACCAACCTCGAGTGAAAGCTTGAACCAACCCCTCCCTGATTGCCAAAACTACTGTTGTTGAAGTTATCAGTTGATCTTTTAGCATAACCTGAACCATACCCCTGACCACCATAAGAATCATCAGTAGATGCCCAGCGACGTGACCTTCCACCATACCCTCCACGAAGAGCCATGTCTTTTAATTGTGCCGGGACAGACTGGCCTGCACCCTCTAAAATCTTCACAAGGTCTGAAGCATATTTTGCATCCTGGTCACCGAAGAATGTATAGGCAGATCCTGTTGCACCAGCCCTACCCGTCCTTCCAATTCTGTGGACATAGTCCTCCACACCCGTAGGGAAATCATAGTTAACCACTATTCTGTGAAACAAACATTTTAGAATGATTGTCAGTGAGCAACATTCAAGCATTTAAGGAAGAAAAATACATAGTATGTTCAGTCACATGTATTATCAGTAACACCATAACCATAATAACATTTTCCCAACATAGAAAGTCCCAAGTCATATTTTGGAAGAAGCGAAGATGAAGGACAAACCTGATATCCTTTACGTCTAAACCTCGAGCGGCCACATCTGTGGCAACAAGAACTGGGCACCTGCCACTTCGAAAATCACTCAACACTGAATCTCTCTCAGGTTGTGATTTATCACCATGAATAGCAGCAGCACCATACTGCCGTGACAGATTCCGGGCCAACTGATCACACATCCTCTTCGTGGAGCAGAATATTATTATTTTGGATCCAGGCTCTTGTGAGCGCAGGATTTGTTCAAGTCGTCTTGATTTCTCTCCATGTGAAATAACTTCCACATGCTGCAGTAATAAAAGGCGATTTCAAAAACAATGAAATACAGTATCTTGGTCAATAAGAAGAAAATAATTTCCGTACCTGAGTGATTGACTTATTTGCAACCAGCTGATCAGTGTTCCCAATGTTAACTTGAATGGGGTTGACCATAAAATCTGAAGCTATTTTTCTAACTTCTTTTGGCCAAGTGGCAGTGTACATAAGAGTTTGCCGTCTAGGTGGTACTTGTTTCACAATTTTTCGTATTTGTGGCTCAAATCCCATATCAAGCATACGATCAGCTTCATCCAGAACAAGATATGCTACTTGACGCAGGCTCACTTTGTTCATTTCTAAAATGTCATTCAATCTTCCAGGAGTCGCAACAACAACATCAGCACCACGCTCTAAATCTCTTAGTTGAGGGCCTTTTGAAGCACCTCCATATAGGCACTGCAGGTAATGAGTTCAGATTAGAAACTATCCTCTGAAGAATCTTATGTAAAACTAAAGGGAACAATCTACCACACATGAATCAAAGGTACTGCATAAGTCAATTTAAAGATATGCAAACACATTCTAGATCGAAGGTGAAACTAGCATAGTGACTTAAAGGTACAAGAAACAATAGGGCACATACAGCAGAAGATATCCTTGAAGATCTGCCAAACTTGATTGCTTCATCTTGAATTTGTGTTGCCAGTTCCCTGGTTGGAGACAGAACTAATACTGTTGGACCTTCCCTTGAATTTTGTTGAAGGCGTTTCAGAAGCATAAACCCTGGAAGGAGATAACCCAGTGTTTTTCCAGAACCTGTCTTTGCTACAGCAACAATATCACGACCCTTTAGAGCAATAGGCCATGATTGCGCTTGAATAGGAGTTGGTGCAGCAAATCCAGCTTGCTGAAACTGTAAGACCACAGACCCATTGCAGACATGTGAATTACCAGAGTAATTATAAGATACTGTACTAATCCACTACTCCCTCTGATTTTAATTGTTGTTGGTAGGACCACTTTTTTAGTTCAAAAATGAACTAAAAGTATTGTCCTAACATCACAAATAAGAAACCAGAAGTAGTATTTTGGAAAGGGCAAAAAAGCTTCTTATGGAATACACTATTTTGCAATGGAGACAAGACTAATGTCTTGTGGCTGCATGTTAAGAACAATATAACAAAGGGAATGTTTCAAACCGCAGAAGGCTGGACAAGACAACAAACAGGTCAATCCCGACTTGGATTGTTGACTTGAAGAGCCTGCTGCAAAGAAAGTCCAGCTAGATCATGGCATAGGCAGAAGGATACACTGTGATAACTTTTACATCAGAGAGAGATACAAGGAAGCACAATAACATTGACATTGTGACCTTACCTCCCTTAGCATCTCCGAAGGGAAGCCCGTGGAATGAAATGTCGAGAAAGGCGCTGGAGCCTCATTGCCCTGGTCACAGAAGGAATGGAATAAATAAACAAACTGCATACAACAAAACTAGGAGTTGATTGAGGATACAGGATGAGTTGAAGACATACGATTATGGTAATCTCATGCTTAGCACGATATGCTTCAGGTGACATGTTGCTTCCATTGCCAGCTTGTGAAACTTGACCTGTCGGCAGAGCATTTTGTGCAAGATTTGGTCCAGATGCAGGGCACGACTGGAAAGAGGATAGCATGTTAAGAGTAGAACAAGAAACGTACATCAGTTATGATCATGCTCTTCTGAAGAACGTATTTTTGCTCTTTCCGTTAGTCCGTTACAATTATAGGATTGTTTTGTATCTTCTTATATATTTATTGAGAAGCAATGCAGTATAAATACACAAGTGTTCAAAATGAAAAGAAGGTAACTAAGGACATTCTGCATGCAGATTCCTGCATCTTTGGAGCGCCACAAGAATAGAAAAAATGTAGGATAGCACATCTTGATACATAGAACTTTGTATTATTACTTCTTCCTTCAGCAAGCAACCAGGAAAAAAACACATAGCTTTGTTCTTAAATTGTAAAATACATCTTCATCCTACAGCACACTTGGCACAAGGTGGGCAAAGGTAGCACAAAATTTGGCACAAAACATGTGATTGATAGGTAAATGAGGCAAAATACAGTGCACCTCCGGGTGATTCATCCTAGGCCTGTCATCAAAACGAGGCACATTCTGCGAGTAGCCCGTTCCAGCTTCTGCGCGGGGCTGAAACACCAAAGAATCTCACAAAGGTTACTTCTCTAGAAATAATAATGATAAAAAGGACCATCTTGCAGGCCTGGACCTCGCAGAGGACCACATTCTTGCATAGGCAGGAAGAAAGGAAAAGGGGAAAGGAATCGTTGTTACCTCGGAAGGAGCGCTGCTCCTCGCCCTATCCTCGGGCCTGCCGTATCCAGGCGGCAGGGACTGCGAAGAAGAGACGAGGGGCGCAGGCGCAGGCGCCGGCGCGGCCGGGGCGGGGCGCTCGTACTGGACGGCCTTGGTCTCCGGGTTCCAGAAGTACATGTACCCGGTGTTGCCGTCGATGAGCGCCCTCCACGGCTTGGGAAGCGACGGATCCGGCTCCGCGTAGCGCGGGCCCTTGGACGCCGTCGCTGTCGACGACGCCATCTCGAACCGCCTCTCCTCTCACGAAAACCTGCACCCCACCATACCGCGCCACGATTTCAGATCAAAAAAGAGGGAAACACGCCGCGAGACGAGATGCAATGCGCGCGCAACGGGAGAGAGGGACAGGACCGGAGCGAGGGCGTACCCGAGCGATTGGCGCGGAGGAATGCGGGCCGCGGCGGCGGCGGCGGCGGAGGAAGGGAGATGGGGTTTTCTCGTCGCCCACCGAACCCTTCTTTGCTGCCGTCGGGTGCGGTCGGGATGATTAAAAGGAAAGGAGGGGAAGCGGAGGCGCCGAGGACGAGTCGCCAGGCCAGTGTGTGTGTGAGAATGTGCAGTGGGGGACGACAGCTGGTGGTGGGACCCATGGCAGCGCGGAAGGCCGCGCCGCTGCTCGTCGTTCGTGGCAGGAAGCCCAACGTGGCTGATCTGTAGCTCGTTTCGGCCCAGCAAGCCTCGGCCACACGCCAACACCAGCGAGGAATTTCCTGGGTTTTAGTCACAACAACTCACAGGCCTCTGAATTCTGATGGTGTGCACGTTGTTAATAGATATTTTCATCGCTGACTAGTTGCAATTGCAAGCTGGTAGGACCAGCTGATTTCAGATCATCAGAGAAATCAAGGCGAGAAGCGCTGGCTTTACATCACTAGAAGTTGTCCATGAAGACCGAAGGTCGAGCATTGATGACCAACAATCAATAAGAAGGAGCTGATCTGAAACTCGATGCAACTTTTTTTTTTTTTTTGCGGGAGAAACTGGAGGTAACTTTCGAAACTGCAGGGGTTCTGTAAGATAGATGCTTTGTACTAGTGCCATCATTCGCTTCCGTCAAGATACAGCACCACAGCTCCATTCCAAAGATTGGCAAGGACAGCTCGTGATATCCGTGGTGGACTATTCAACCTTACACACGTATGCGATTTCCTCAATAGGCGCTGTTTCCCTGATCGGCAACAGAGGTCCTCCGACACCGCAGTTACAAAAACCTCACATTGTGGACCGAAACGGGATCCAAAAGCTCCGACCAGAACATGCCTGCCAGAGGAAAACTGCATCTCCACGAACTGGAAACGCTCCTTACTCAGAACGGTTCAATCATCAAGAACTAACAGCTAGCAGTGTTAAATGCTTTCTTCTTATCGATCAATCAATAGAAATCACACTTATCTATAACTCACTGCCACATACCTTTCTTCACATTTACCATAAATCTGACAAAGTGACCAAGTAAGGACCTCTCTAACATTACATGTTTACCACTACAGCTCTCTAACCATCAAGTAAAACAGGCCTTCCATGAGTAAAAACAGTATGACAGACCAAACCATCATTACCTCATCACCTATACCTATGTCATTCTTTCTCCTCTTCAAGAAACAATTATGTTATCCATATCAAAAGCATTTGTGCTGCTCATATATCATACATGCCACTTTCCTCCCACATGTCCGCAAAGAAATCCACCACCTCCTGCGATTGCATGATCTAGGTTTAAGGGCATGCCATGCATTGAATGGTAAACTAAAAAGCATTACTGTATATCTTACATAGAGAGGAACGGGTCGAGGAAATGATTTATTTGTTACAAGACAGGTTTGATATGCTGCACTCCAACTGCACAAACAAAGAGAGTTTGGGTGAGCATAATTGCATAAACCTTCATCAGACACCATGATAGAACCTAGAAATACACCATCAGAAACAAAAGAACATATGATTTGTTTCACCACTCTGGCTGATGAAATCAAAACTTCGTATCAATATGAAACATATACTACTCTGTTCATCATTTGTTGTGTTTAAGACAAGAATATTGAACTACATTTAACTATATTTTTGCTGTCCGAAACATCAAGAAAAGAAGAACTAACAAGAATGAGTATCTGCTTCAAATACATCTCAGCTGATTATCTGCACCCTTTTGTAAAAGATGAGAAGCTGACATCCAATTAGATTCACTACATTATTTCTTATGGAAGTTCTTTGTACTACACTTGTCTTTATGGATTGAAATTAAATGTCAGGTTTCCTCAGTAGTGATGAGAAAAAATAATTTAAAAAAATCAGTGAAGCAATAATGCAGCATAGAACTTCAAGTGAACCATGCCCACCATACCCCTACTTCTACAATCCCTTGACAGCTTCCATATCATTTAAGTAGGGGCAGCAACCAGAAACGCAAAATACTGCAAAGTTTCTAAAGTAAAAGACAGTATAGAATGAGTATGGAAAAGAACTACATCGGGTTCTTAAATGAAAGAATAATGTACAGTGTGCGGATGAAAGTAAACTATAGTAACAGAACACTATTGGAGGAAGAAAGGGAACATGAAACCAACAAGAGCAGTACACACTGGAGATTGGGGATCAAATTACTTTGCTAAAAAAATAGTCCATCAGAATGAATCTTCCTAGAAGACAAAACAAGTGAATCTTCATCACGTAAATATGAAAGGACTTCCATTTCTGTACAGATTCAAACAAATTGATCTTGATAGTATAAAAACAAGTATTATATTGAATATACATGCATGGGAAAAGGTTTTAGAGGTAAAATAACTTGGTTAATTCTGCGTATTCATAAGCCATATCATTTTCCCATACCTCAATACCGGCTCACGGACCTGCTTCACCTTTGGTCGCAGCCTTTTAATTTCAGTCCACTCCTCCCTAATCTGTTCCCAAAGAATGCGTCCTGCAATAACATTTGGCATGCATCTAAGGTTCCCTTCAATACGTCTCCCAGTTTCAATTGTTATCCAGAAAAAGTATCAGAATAATAACTCAGCAATAATTTCAGTACTCAAATATTTTAATCAGAAAAACGGTTACAACATTAGTCAGCGAGAGCTGGTCCTAACAGCCTCCCCACCACTAGAGTACAACCTTTGTTGCCCACTCAAATTTCTTACAGGCAAATCTGGTAGCAAAACATACCAGATGTTTGCGATGAAACAGTGGTTTAAAGCTTTCAAATAAATTTCCACTTGGAGCCACAAAACAGTAAAGATATGGTGGTACCATATAGGCATATACTAAGCATTGGTTTTGGGACATCAAAACAGCTATTTACAGGACTGAAATAACCACATAGATCGATCTGAATACTGAAATTACACCAAGCGGTAATAAAAATACTAGATCCCGGAAAAGATAATAGTTCATGATCTCCCTGTATTAATAAAGAGGAAAAAAAATACAACCACAGACACTGGCTTAGAAAAGACTAGCTGCCTTCAAAAAAGGCATGGTCACAAAAGGATAGATGCTAATGACTCTTTGACAGAGTAAAAAACAACCAGAAATAAAGAACCACCATGGCCGATTTCTCAGCGGGAAGCAAAGGTATGGAATGATAACGCAAAAAAGCATAAGCCAAGTGCTTTCTTTAACACCTAAAATACTTAGTTTGCAATATTTATTTACAATTACAGTAGAAGGTAAGACATAGTTATGTCATTCAAAATAAGGTTAAGATATACACTTACGGTGCCCTATAGATGGCATATATGTAGTAAAACACTAGCAAAACTGAGCGCTAAGTTTCAGAAAAGAATTACCAGGATTAACAGATTCAGGGAGCTCATGAATGCTTCCAGATTCAGGAAGCGTGAGCCTAGGACTGCTTCCTGGTTGAGGGAACACGATCTTTCCAGATTCAGTGATCACGAGCCTATGACTATGACTGCTTTCAGATTCATGCTCATCAAAGTTCCAAGGGGCTGTCTCGATTGGAGGAAAGCCCTTTAAATCTGCCTGTGAAACGTCAATAGTGGTTGTACTCCAAAACGGCTCCCCCACAGTGAGTTGGTCATGAGTAATTAAGGTCTTGGACAGCTCCCCTAGTTTCTTTACAGTCTTATCACAGCAGCCAAAACAGCCTCTGCTCTGTTTGGAAGGAGTTTGAACACACAGACAATTAGAATAATGAAATATATTAAAAAAAAAACGTGAGTACATCTGGAACATGCTCCAAATATATAACCGACGCAGACAAGGTTACCTTCCAGCTTCACAAACAGGTGAAAAGATTGGACCGCTATCGCATCTAATAACCGATAAAATAGGTCACTAACGATATTAGGTAAGAAAATGTGATGCAAGAACGTGCAAGCAACTACTCCCTCCATTCTCTTTTATAAGCATTCCTACAAGAGTGTAGGAATGCTTATAAAAGAGAATGGAGGGAGTAGTAACTTATCACTGATCAGTTACTGCCACGAGGCACTATCCTACTATCGCCTCCACAAAACATACTCATCTTCGTGTTCGAGAAAACACTCCCATCTTTAATGAAGACTCCAATTCCTCTGTCCCAAGCCCTAATCTACATAGAGTAATAATTGATTGATCACCAGTCCAGATTGGATAGCACTATCCTCTCGCAACCGAACAATTCAATGGAAGCAGGTTCCCGTAAATGCGATCCCCTTTCGCGTCACACTCCACCAGCTCCGGATACGCGCCCACGGTCCATCCGCCGCAGCGTATCCGCCACAAGCAGCAAATTCACTTGCAGTAGCGCTAATCCGCTAATAACCTTAGCGAATTTCTCGGCGCGCGTCGTACCCAACCGAGAGGAAAAGTATAGAGCGAAGACGACGGGAGAGGCGGGATGGAAGGGGAACCCACCCGGAGCAGAAGAAGAGGCAGGCGGAGGAGAGGAGCCGCGGGATGCTGCTCCAGTCCCAGCGATCGCTGAGGTCCACGTCATAGTCGCCGACCCTTGACGCCGATCCGCCGCCGCTGTTGCCACGGGTCCCCATGTCGCAGGCCGCACGCTTCGCTCGCGCACGATTGATTCGAGCTGGCTCTGGGAAATAGAGTCAGGCCGAACCGAATCGAAGTCGAAGGCGTCGCCTGCGAGAGGAGAGAGAATCGCGTCGCACGCGGCGATTTGGTTGGATAAGGGGAGGAGCGGAGAGGGTTGGGCCCGGTTTGACGATGATGGACGGACGAGATCTCATGATCGTGACAGCGCGCGGTGAGGTGGCCGTCTCCTCGACATCCACGGCGGCTTCTGGTATCGCAACTTCCAGCGTGGGTCTTCCAACCTTCAACCAGAAGTCCAGAACAAACAGCTGCGCCGACTTTCCCGCACACAGCAAAAGCATAAGGAGATCTTAAATATTTTGTATCTGCTGAAATAAAAAAAAAGGATGCCTTATAAATACTATCTCATGACAGGTAAAATATTATCGAATACAAGGTTATTTTAAGATTTTAAGAAAAAAATAATTATGTAGTTGTGTTCCTGCTCTTAGTCATTGTCCTCTCTAGTCAGGCCAGCCTTGAACGATGATGTGTCGTACAGTACAGTGTACAGCGATGGTGCAACAGGAATCAAGATCGTCACCAAAAAAGAGCACAATGTTCAACAATTAAGTGCACAAACAGCTGAACAATCAATCAACAATGAACAGCACAAACAGCTGAACAATCAATCAACAATGAACAGCACAAACAGCTGAATAAGCAATCAACAATGAACAGCACAAACAGCTGAACAAGCAATCACGTAAGTGCTTAAGTCTCAACTTACAAATGGCATTGCAACGCAGCCGCCATATACAAGCTAAAACATACATGGACGACACAATATGTATGCAATATTAGTAAACATCAATCCTTTCTCCTATCTTCCCAACTATGCACACTGCACTTATTATTACTTCCTGGGTAGTAACTACAGCAACACTATCTGAACTTCTGAAACTGAAGTATCTGAAAACACAAGGATGCCAAACCGAGGCAAGACAGGAGAAAGACATGACTTTGTTTCCTGCTGCCTTCTATGTGGTGAGGATGGGTGGAAGGTAATCTGACTTGGCACCCAGGATACGGGCGCGGGTGTCAGGGAAGAACTCCATCCCCGGCAGCTCTGTGACTGTGCCATCTTCACTAACGCCGATGGGGTAGCTAAGCAGGTGTCCAGGGAGGTCCTGCTCCAGATCGTCACTGGAGTACATGTCCCAGTACTTCTCTGCGATCTTGTTCACCTTCCGCACACATTCCACGCTCTCAGGGCTCTGGAACACATCGTCCAGCATTCCGAGGTGCTCATACCACAGTGACATACGGAAGCCGTGTACCTGGCCACGGGCTGGCCGCCTAGTAGACAGGTAGTATGGCTGGTATGCGCCCATGGCAATTTCTGAGTCCCTAGCGCCATCCATGGACCTCTGGTTGATGTTGGCAGACCCAATAATGATATACTCATCATCAACTGGAACATATAAGAAAAGATGTTAACAAGCTTGATTGATCAAATATTTGGACCTTTTTATAAGCCAAGTAACGGGAAAATTGACGCGGCAACTATATTCATAATAAAAGGCAACAAAAGTAACAAACATGTTGTACCTTCATTTTCTGTTTTATTCGTTCAGGAAAGGTATATAATTATACGACATTTCCTTTCTGAAATATTGTTTTCAATTGCTTTATATGCTCTCCAGATAGTTCTATATTTAAAATAGTCCTTTAAATTAGTTTCACTGCCCTAAAAAAATATTCTGTGTCCTTTTTCTGCTAACATGAGTACAATACAATTCATGCCTCAAAACAACATTAAATGTGCTTATGAATAATAATAAATGAAACCTTCAGAGTCTATTAAAAAATCTGTATTCCGATAAATAGATAGTGTCATGCAAGATGAAGTAGAACTGAATCAGTACCTATCATCATTTTGGTGTGGACATAGATCATGAACCTCCTAGCCTCTTGAGCCCGGATGTAATCAGTGTCAGGTTCTGGCTGTTCCGCAGGTTCATATTCACCCTCCTGCTTCACCTCACGGTTACCTAAGCAGAAGAAAGTGAGATAATCTTTGGGGTTTGCTTCAATTCCCTTTGCTTGGAGGGCCTGAATGATGTCAGTGTACATCATATCCATTGTTCTCCTTTGCCAGTCTAGGATTGCTTGGACAGAAGCACTCTCTGGAACACCTTCAGGCCACATTGGCACCACAACATAAACAGTAAATCGTTCCCCAGCTTCAATCTTGCTGACAATCTTCAGCGCAAGCTCCTTCGGGATCAAGTGAAGAGCACCAATTTCTTCTGTCTTGATGCCCTCAGGCTTCCAGCAATATGAACTTCCAAGGAAATACTGGTTCTCGATATAGATGAAGTTCTTTGCCCTCCGGATAGCATGTATGTATGCATCCTGAATGCTCCTGTCAATGATTTGATCCTTCCCACTGACAAGCCCCGCTCGTGCAGCATCTTCAGGAGTATCAGGGAAGCCAAAAGCAGCACCACCATCAATGGATCTGAAGAGCTGAACATTCCATGTTTCCTTGTCCTCCGGGAACATGACAGGAGAAGGGGGGATAAAAATGTCAGAAAGATCCCTTAGGTGTACCAGGAGGTCCTTACCACCCTGCTTCCTCCATCTCTGCTCGAAATTGTAAAGAACATCCCAAGCAATTGGACCTTCCAGCCGTGAATGAATATCATGCCACGGCTCTCTTGGACCACCTTTTGTGATTGATGCGGTTGTGAAGTTTGGCTGGTGGAAGTCATCATGATGGGTAGTGTCAAGTGTCCTAAACAAGGAGTGATACTGAGTATCATATCTTCCGTCACAAAGGTCAATGCCACCAACAAAACTGACTATTCTCCTCTGCTCGGAGCCCTGGTTTGGCATCTCATGGTCAACAACTACTATCTTCTGATGGTGGGTGAACATAGTTGATATCTGCAGATCCTGAACAATGCTGCCTGAGTCATCAGGGTTGCGTGGGCACAGAACACAGTGAACATCCGTGCCATGGAAGAAATTTGCAGTCTCCTCGTCATGGGTGGCCATCAAACCGTCCCTCTTTAGCAAGCCCACTGAAGTCCTATCATCCCACACCAGCATAAGGACCCGGACACCTTCACTGGCCTTCCTCTTGAGCAACTCTCCAAGAGTAACATCTCCTCCAGGTTTTGGCCTGTTAGTATCCCTGACCAAGGCGATTTCAGTGTACACAGACCAGCCGGTGATGTAGATCAAATGCTTCGCATTGCTGATGGCATCAAAGATATCCTCCCAGCACCTGTGTGGCTCATAGTCCTTTCCATCAGCAAGCGGGATCTTGGGAATGAAGTTGTCCGGGACATGAGCATCCTGGTACAGAGTGACCTTGCATCCTTGCCTCTGTGAGAAAAATGTGTACGGAACACCAGGATACTTGGTGCTACGGACACCCCTCGCCCAGTTGCGGTCCTTGGCCACATCAAAGTATTGCAGCTTGACATGGATCTTGCTGTCACCAATAGGCTCCCGGTTCTCGTCGCAGATCTCAAGCCACTTATCAATCTCCTCACCGTCCATGAGCTCTTGCACCGGCAGGTACGCCCTCCCGATGAGCGTGGCCCCAATGGACTGGTCGCTCTTGACGGTGAAGATGACGTCAGCGGCCAGGTGGGCGCAGTAGATGTGGAAGGACTCGTACCAGCGAGGGTTGACGGGCTCGTTGCCAACCATCCGGGTACGCCCGACGCGGGCCTTCTCGAGATCAATGGTGGCATACATCTTGGAGCTGCCTTTGCCCACGCCGACGGTGTCCTCGATCCCCTCCACGAACTGTTCAGATGGAAGCATCACGTTAGAATTTCAGGTGGAACAAGAAGCAACGCACTGCCGTGATCAGCAGCCAACTCGAGATTCAGCTGATCAATCATGACGAATTGATCAGCTGCAGCAGGCAAATTGATATTCAGCTTGACTGAAAAGTGATCAACAGCAAAGGCAATTCTGGTTTACACGTGTATACGTTACATGACGTAGTTTTCTAGTTGCTTAGCTTGTCGAGATGTGGGCAAAGATCAGCTTAATTCGGACCTGTGTACAAGCTACGATTGCAGAGAAAAGGAAAAAAGGGGAACGAAGAAACATTGAGAAGCAGCTGACCTTGCGTATGAACTTGGGGGCGCTGCCGCTGGCGCGGTGCGGGTTGGAGAGCTCCTGGGCCTCGAAGATGGTGGCGTGGAGCGTGCCGTGGAGCAAGATCTGAGCCATGGCTGCTCCCTCCTCCTTTCCTCCTCCTCCTCCTCGCTACCTCAGCCTATCACCAGTCACACAACCGCCAGTAAGCAAGCGAGCTAGCATGCGGATCGAGCCGCGCAACAGCATGAACCAGACAACGAAGCCAGAGCAGCAAGCACGGCACCGGTGAATGGGACAAGGGCCGGCAGATCTGAGCAGGACTATCACTGGTAGAACGACGAGGGTTAAGGGAGGCTTACCGGTTGGTTTTCCTGGCAGCGAGCGAGGTCGTGGTGCGATGATGGCGAGGGCCTTCGATTAGGGAGACGGGAACGCGTGGAGGGAGGAAAAGAAGGAAGGGGATGGGGAGCCGATCCGATCCGATCAGCAGGTTTGGATTAAAAAATCACGGGCTGGATCGAGGAGTGGTGCCGCACCGGGGGTGTGAATCGGCATCGAGCGAGCGTTGTTTCCATGTTTTGATTTGGAGCCGTGTGCCGAAAAGTGTGCACGTCGCCGGGGGAACCAGCGCCACCGGCTTCGCAACGCGTCGACTCGCCCGGCGCGGATCTCGTCGAGTAAAATAAGCTGGCCAACTGGGCAAGTGGCAGTGTGACGGATTTGACGAATTAATCCCCCTTCTACTCCCAGTCATCATCCTTGCCTGTCCACACCGTCCAGTTAACCCGTTCCGTGTCACACCGTCCTCACGATGCGACGTGCCGACGCGGCACGAGCGTAAACATTTGTGTTCTCGACTCAACGATCAATTATTAATCGAACAATCAATTCACCTGACGTGCTCCTAAATCCTCGCTTCCTTCTTTTTTCTTTTTTTTTTTGCTATAATACAAGCCAAGTTTCCTCACTCGCACTAGTTTCCGTTTTTTCTAATTTGTACCGTGCTTTGCCGATCACGATTCGCTAACCTCGGAGGTCGCAGCCTCCCATCGGAGTTAGCACTATAAAGAATCTGCTGCATCTGCGCGCGTCGCTTCGCTTCGTCGGCTTCGAGAAGTCGGTGAGCGCAAAACGGTGCCGCAACTAGGTCGGCAGATTCCGGTCAGCGTTCAACCGGAACGCGCTGCGTGCCGACGTCGCTGACGAAGACGAGCTTCTAGGCTCACGCGCGTCGTTTTCATCACTGCTATAATCCGTCGCGTCCGTAGCGCGCTCCTGTGATGGATGAATCTTCGTCGTGCAGCCTCGCCAGTTTGCCACCTAGATTTACGTCGTGGAAACATGTCCCGTCTTTGCTGGCCGAGCTGGCGAGTTCACTAAGTACCTGATTGTGGAGCTGACAGTGGCCTAGTTGACGCCACATGAACCTAGTCGTCCTTCGAATGATTGTACCACCTTGTTGTTCTAACACGATGATCTATATGAACTGACATTGTTTTATAAACACAAACATAATATAATATTTAAAGAATAATTAGTTTTGTAAAATATTCATGTTAAATCTAAGACTATAATGGCTCTATCATAATTTTGTAAAAAGAAAAAATAATGAACTTGCTATTTTACTTATATTTATTATTTGTATACTCACTCTATTCCAAAGTTGTTATCATTATTGACTTTTTTTCGCTACCTTTCACCATTTGTCTTATTAAAAAAATATAATATATTTTCTTATGATTTATTTTATTATTAGATAAAATTTAAATATAAATTATAATTTTTTTATATTTAAACAAATATTTTGAATAAGACGAAAGATCAAAAGTAACGAAAAATGTCAATAACAACAATAATTTTGAAACGGAGGGTGTACTTGCTTAAGAGTAACTACCTTCCGCACATGAGAAGGCCAGTCCACTTTTTTATATAATTAATCTATTTAAAATTTAAACTCGATGAAAAAAATACCAAGTTAGGGTCCGTTTGGTATCGTTTCTTCACAAAACGGATTCTCTCCAAAACATATTCTCCATAAAATGGATTATCCACAAAAACAGATTCTTAGTAAAATTGTTTGACAAAACATATTCTCTTATGTATATTTCATAAAACAATAAGTAGAAAAGTGCTTCTAGAAAAGAGAAATAAAAATTATTTTTCTTTTAATCCTTTGGCTAGCTTCTTGATAGAAGTAATGTAATCCGTCAACAAGTTATTTTAGAATCCCTACTAAATAGACTCTCACTTTTCATTTGAAAAGATAGTAGAAGTACTTAATAATTTTTATGTACGCAAATCAATTAGCAAGCTAGAGAGGATGGACATGTGTGTGTCAGAAGGAGGGGGCTTGAGCCCCCGCGTCACTCCACTAGATTCATCTCTACTATCTATTAATTTAAATGTGGTCATCCACTTTATGTCAGTGTAAAAGTTGCCTAGAGGGGGAGGGGGTGAATAGGTAAATATAAAAATCTTATGAAATTAGAGTTAAACAATTTTATCAGTAAGACCAGCAGTGCCGATGGCCACTGTCGGTGCTGGATCGGCAGTACCGATGAGAGAGCAGAGAGTCGCCCAAATCAGAACTAAGCTGTTTTTTGTAGTTACTAAGTTGATGAATAGAACAACATTAGTTGAATAAGGCACTACAAGATATTAACAATAACTAGACAAGCCTATACAAGTAGATCGGTCAAATTAAAGCTAATATAAGTATGAAATCTAAAACAATAAAAGGGACAACAAGTAAATAAATAAAGGAAGCATACGAAAACACAAGATTTGTTTACCAAAGTTCGGGTACACAAAGAACCCTAAGGTCTCCACTGAGAAGTCTACAAAGGACCGGGTCTCTTTCAACCCTATTCTCACTCAAACGACCACAAAGATCGAGCTTGAGTTCTCCACTAGTAAATCCCTTGCAAAATGGGTGATACAAACTTGCCAAGGCGTCACTACACAAGTTGGGAGCTATACGAACACCCTAACCGTCTAGGAGAAAAGCTCCAAGAGTAACAAGCACAAGCTACAAAGATGATTAAATCGAATGCTCAAGAGTAGAATGGTTCTCTTCTCACTAGGAATCAGTGGCTCACTCAAACCCTAGCTCAACGGATGAAGCTTTGACTTGGAGAGGGAGAGTAAGGTGAATGGAGCTTAAAAGTGCCTTTTGATTTTTGGGTTGGAGAGTGTTTGCACGAAGTATGATGAGAGGCTTTTATACAAAGGGCTCAAAAAGAGTCGTTGGCCTATCTGAACACCCTGCACCAGTACTGTCGATCGAGCCATCGGTACTGCTGGTAGGGTTTATGACACACTGTCATAGATCTGCAGAAAAGAAATCGGCCCGCACCGGCACTGCCGATTAGGCTATCGGTACTGCCGGTGAGGCAGCCACGAAGAAAACAAGTGGTCTCTGGCGACCTTGACCGGCACTGCCGATCAGGAAGATCGGCACTGCCGACTGCAGTCAGCCAGAGCGCACGAGAGGAAACAGTCTCTGTGAAGAGGGGACCGGCACTGCCGATCAGGAGATCGGCACTGCCGATGAGCTACAGGCTGAGCCAGACAGAAAGAGTGACTTTTTGAAAGAGCCGACCGACACTGCCGATAGGACTATCAACACTGCCGATGCTGACAAGACAGAAGCCAGAGAAGTGTCTAGGCATCACAACGCCTCTGGGAGATGTGATCAGCACTGTCGATGAGGACCACCGATACTGCCGATGAAGGCAAAAACAGAGGGCGACAGAAGTGGTATTTGGGGGAAATTTTGAGCATTTGACTTTACCAACTTTGTAAATTATACCCTTCTTAATAGTATGATTTAACTATATTTAAGATAATAGATAAAACAACAAGATCTTCATTCTTGAGTAGATATTTTTGGACTTTCAACTTGAGGCAAACAACCATCTTCTTTTCTCTTTTTATTTCAATGCATTTCATTCATCAATTGAGATGGTCATCTACATATATTCTCAATGAAAACATTATTTTATTCTTAATTGTATTGATGTCAATTACCAAAATAAAATTAGGGGTCTAGATGCACTTTGAATCTCCCCCTTTTTGGTGATTGATGATAATACAACTAAATTTCATAGAAATTTGCAATAAGAATCATTTTGTCATAGCAAAAGAGATGTGAAGCTCCTCCTAAGTGTGTGCATGTGAGAAATAATAAGCAACAACAACAATGCACATATTTAAAGAAATAGGCATAAGAAATAGAGATAATGCATATGACAAGAATTTTCACACAAATGCATCTAGAAGGTGAAAAACCAATATTACATCATCACAAGGGATAGAAATAGCACAATACCTCATAAATCATAAAGAGAGAGTTTTACAAGCATGAGAAATTAATGAGTTTTACAAACCACAAGACAAAAGCAAGCAAATACAAATTGTCCATCACTTTCACAACTCACAAAATGAAAGCTAGCTACCAATCTTCTCCCCCTTTGGCATCACAACGCCAAAAAGAGGGAAAAACCGCCTCAAGCCTCACTTATCCGTGGAGGCATCGTCGTCATCCTCATCCTCATCTTCCGTCTGCTGGACAACCTATGTAGCCTGAGTGTAGATACCCCAGGGACCATCATAAGTACTCATGTTTGGCAGAGGGGTGAACTGAACTGGAGGAGAAAGCTCAATACTGGTGGAGGCAGCAAGGATCCTCATGTCATTCTATATCTGACAAAGAGCCTGTTGTTGCTCTCTAACTGCCACTGCTTTGTCTCGACATATACAGATCATCGACTTGATAGCACGGGTGACCTTAGAGGAGCAACGGTGGGGACGAGGGGCAGCACTAGAACCTGCTGTCGCTCCCACTGCTGTTGCTGCTGCTACTGCTAAAGTCTGAGGCACATCTGTGGCTGGAGGTGTGCCATCGTGGGGAGGAGATGTAATGAGAGGAAACTTCTTCGGTGTGACTGAGGGATGCTTGTGATCATAAATAAACTGGTAGCCCACCACACGTAGAATCATCTTCATGATGTAAGGAGCATAAATCAAGGAGGCCTTACTGGTGTAGGAGTTGTAGAGGATCTCTGTCCAGATGAAGTCAAATACACTGAAAGGCTCTGCTCCCTCTCTTATAGCAAACATCAGGGTCTTGGTGGAACTTAAGATATGCATGTGATCCCCCACCTTAGGAGTCAAGTTCACTCTGAGCATGTTGTTGAGAATCCAAAAATATGGCTTCATGCCATGGTAAGACCTGAACTCAACACCATGCTTAGGGTCTGCATAACAGACATCATACATGAAGGCCCATTCACTCTCCTCCTAAGGATCAAAGATGGTCGCCTTAGGCTTCACTCTGTCAGTCTCATCAAAACCAAGTATCCGAGAGAAGTTGAAGTAGGTGACAGTGAAGCGGTTGCCCTCAATAGTCCAGTGCAGCTTGGAGTCCATGTGGTTTTCCTCATCAATCTTAATTCACTTGGTAAAGTAAAACTGGGCAATGATCTCATCATTCCAGTGCTGATGCAAGCCCATGATATCTGTCATTTTCCTCCTGTCACACTCTACCCGGACCAGCTGAAAAGTGGGATCATTGGCTGCTGCCATCCTATCTCATTCAATGCATTTCATGGGAACAACTCTGTGAGTGGTCTTCTTTAAAATATTCTTGTACCAGGCAACCTGAGTCAAGTCCCAAAATCTGATGTCTGAGATGCCTGGGTGCTTTGGCTGGGTCCAGGGATTAGTGTGGCGGTAGTCTCTGATCTCATCCCTGGACGGAGCCACTGGAATCCGAAACTGCTCATCCATCTGTGGTGCCAACATCTGATATGTGATGGAGGAGCGCATGGGTCCATAATGAGGTTCATGAACGACCTCATCCTCAGACTCCTCACCCTCTTCATCACTCTCCTCCTGCTGCTGCTCACTCTGCTCTTCCTCTTCCTCTCCCTCTGATTCTACCTCCTCCTCACTAGGAGAAGGATCCCATGGTGGAAGGGCCTTTCCTTTGCCCTTGCCACACCCAAGGCCAACATCACGTGGGGTGGTTTGGCCGTAGTCTCCGCCTCACCCCCGCTTGCCTCCCCCACCCCAACGAGCAACTAGGGAGGCATTAGGGTCAAAGTCTGCATCTGAGTCACTGGGAGTCCCCGGATGCTTCTGGCGCTTGCCACTTGCCATCTGAAAAGATTGTAACAATACAGTACTGAACTGCTATCTGGTTTGCCCAGATCGGTAGTGCCGGCGAGTCAAACAGAGAGCAGCTCAATTGAAATTGTGCTCTGGTTGGCCCAACCGACAGTGCTGATGACTACCATCGACAGTGTCGATCGATTTAAACCGATGATAGTAACGACCACTTAGGGTTTTGAGATCTCCTGACCGGCAGTGCTGATGGGCGCGACAATGCCAATCGAGGAAATTTCAAACCCTAAGTCCACTAAAAAATAAGATTTAGCCACTAAAACTTTACCAAATTGCATGGGTGACTAAATTACTCCTAGATGATCATCTCTATCAACTGAAATTACGCAAAAACATGAGGCATTGTGAGATTCAAAAGATGGAGATTTTTAATGATACCTTTAAAAGTCCTTCAAGTTTGAGAGGAGATGGAGGAGGGAAGGTCTAGGAGTTGATTTGATCCACCTCCCACTTGATTCCACGAAGATTTGCAAGGGTTTTGGGTGGATTGATTTGGTTTAGGGTTAGGGAGGAGAGAGGAATGGGTTGAGACTGGAAAAGTGAAGAACAGACTCGGTCCCGTGAGGGGACCGAGTTGATTTTAAGTCTACAGGCCCGCATCAGCAGTGCCGGTGATGGGCATCAGCAATGCCAGTGCGGGTCAACTCTCTCAGAAACATCCCTTATTGGCAGTGTCGATGGTGGGCATTGGTAGTGCCGGTGAGGGCAACCCGAGGGACAAAAGTTCCAGACAGAGAGCAATATCTGTTGGACACTTGATCCCAGTGCCGATAATGGTACCGACAGTGCTGATCCACTGAAGATCAGACATGGCAGAGCGCAGAGAAAGATAGAAGGGGATTTTTCAAAATAGTTTTTGATGGACAAGGAGCCATCTTGACATCATATGATCAGCCAACAATGAACAATTCATAACCATGACCATATTTTGACAAGATTTGATCTAGTGATCAAGAAACAACATCAATAGCAAAAATAATAGATTTTTGACATAAAGTAATAATTTTTGCAATGATAAAACAATCACCATTCATATGTGCACATTCTCTATATCACACTGCTAGAGTTAAGAATATTTAATTCACTCCTAAGATAGCAAAACCTCTTCTCATTTAGGGGCTTGGTGAAAATATCGGCTAGTTGATCTTCGGTTCGCACATGACTAACTTCTATATCCCCCTTGATCGAATGATCTCTCAAGAAGTGGTGGCGGATATCAATATGCTTTGTGCGCAACTGCTCAACGGGGTTATAAGCAAGCTTTATGACACTCTCATTGTCATATAGGAGAGGAACATGGTTCAACTTGTAACCGTAGTCGCTTAGAGTTTCTCTTATCCAAAGTAGTTGTGCACAACAACTACTGGCGGCAACGTACTCTGCTTCGGCCGTGGAAAGTGCAATAGAATTTTGTTTCTTGGATGACCATGACGCTAGAGACCTATCCAAAAATTGGCATGTTCCAAAGGTGCTCTTTCTATCTACCTTATCCCCGGCATAATCCGCATCAGAATAGCCTAATAGGTTAAACTTTGAACCTTTGGGGTACCAAAGCCCTAGGTTGGATGTGTGAACAAAATATCTCAAAATTCTCTTAACGGCCACCATGTGATACTCCATAGGAGCGGCTTGCAAATGTGCACACATACACACACTGTGGGATATATGTACCCGGGATACCTAACCACTCGGCCATATGGCCCAGTGGGCCAGGGGTTTAATTTTAGATATATTCGGCTTAGAGATATTTATATAGATATTTGTTTGAGTAAGCCGCAAGTTAGGTTTACAGATATATTAGTTAGATAGAATCTATTGTAACCGACTCGGATATTACCTTGTAAACCCTTGCCCTTTGGATATATAAGGAGGGCAGGGGACCTTCGTCAAGAGGCAGACTCATATTGGAACCCTAATTCCAGTGTGAACCTTAGCAATACAATAACACCAAACAGGACATAGGGTTGTTATCCTCCGGGAGGCCCGAACCTGTATAAACTTCGCGTCCTGTGTCCATCGATCTTATTTACTCATACGCATACCTGAATCTACTATCGAGAATATCTCTCGACAGTTGGCGCGCCAGGAAGGGGGCTGTGTTGAGCATAGCATCGTTGAAATTGATGGCTTTCGTCAACATCAAGTTTTGCCCGGGAGACAAGATCTGCTTCAGAACCGTCAGCCTCGTCGCCGATCCGCACGGGGACCTTGTCGAGGAGGAACGCGTGGCCGATCAACGAAATCTAGCCAGCCGACTCCCGCTCGGGTTCGACAACTCGGCGGCAACTTTCCAGGCGGAAACCCTCTTGGGTGACAACTCAACATTGCCCACAACATCCCGATCAACAACCTTGGTTGATTCGGATTTCACTGCGATCGATCTCCCGGCTCATCAGCCGGACGTAGATCTCAAACTTTTCGACGATTCAAGGTTCGTTGCAACAATCGATCTCGGAAGTGAGTCACTCCTGGACTTGATTGAAGAGCCGAGTGACTCATGGTGGCACCCGCTGCTCAAACTGCAGACAACGGAGAAACATCTGCCGCGGCAGCCGCACGCGGCACCGCGCCACGTGTAGACGGACAAGAGACAGATCCCAAAGACGGTGACCAACATGCGGTCACCCCCTCACTCCGTAGACCAGATGCCCAGTATAGATCCGGCATCGTCCGAAACTTAGACATGGCCGATTGCACCTTAAAACTTGATGGTGAGGATGTCTATACAACCCCAGAGCATAATATCACGGCCACGGCAGCCCTCCTGAAAACCATAGAGCCCTTGCTCCAAGTCTCCCCAGCGTTGACACCTCAGGTCAACCAACTGAAAGCACACATCAGGGCCGCGGCGGTGCTGGAGATGAATGCGGCAAGACCAGCACCGAGTCGGTCAGCTTCTGGGGCCGCTAGTTCGATGCCCAGGGAAGAAAGAAGAGATCGACAGCGTTCCAACTGGGAGGCAACACCGCCTACTTCCCCCAGACGCAGGCCCATCGCAGAGTTCCACGATCGGCATCCAAGCGCTGACTTGCGCAACGGCATGCAACCACGTGACGCGCGGGTCCGACTAGACAGCAGGTACCAAGAGCACGATGACGCGACCCGCCGAGCACATGAAGATGAACGACGCCGGCGCGGAGATGTTATCTATGAGCGTGATGACAGGCGGCCGATATATCGGGACGAGCATTACCGTGATCGACGGGACGAGGGCGGTCGCGATGATAGGCCTCACCGAGATACTGGCCGCGAGCAAGAATGATTCCCGATCATAGATGACTATGATGAGGAGGCTGGTATTCGGGCCTTCACTCGGGAGCTTCGAACCGTCAGCTGGCTGGTTGGTTTCAAACCAGTGGGCATTGAGAAGTACGACGGCAAGACGGATCCGCATGACTGGCTCCACGTCTACTCGATAGCCATACGGGCCCTCGGCGGCGACAGTTTTGTTATGGCCAACTACCTACACGTTTGCCTAGCCCCAGTTGTAAGAACTTGGCTCACTAATCTGCCTGACAGCTCCATCAGTTCCTGGGTAGATCTTTGTCGGCAGTTTGTTGCCAACTTTCAAGCAACCTTCGACAGGCCAGGAAATCACTAGGAACTAAGCCGCATCAAGTAGCAAGACCGGGAGCCGCTTCGAGATTACATCCAACGCTTATGCCGAGTGAAGAACACCATCCCCAACATCTCAGATGCTCAAGTCGTCGCCGCTTTCCAAGCAGGGCTTCGTGACGACGATTTGATCAAAAAGATTGGAAGGTTGGACGCGGCCGGCGGACTGACAGCTAGAGATCTGTTCACCATGGCTGACAAATATGCCACCGGCAATTCGTCACTATTCCAAGTCCGACAGTACAAGGAGACGACCCCAAGGAACCAGTCGGGTCCGACCGACTATAGCAAGGATGGTGAGCGGAAGCGCAAGCACGACCGCACGGTAGCCAACACTGAGCGCTCATCCAGGAGGAAACCAGTCACTCAGGACGATTTTGACAAGATGCTTGATGGTCCTTGTCTGCTTCACGATGGCGCTCATAAAGTAAGGGAATGCTTCAAGTTGAAGAACTTTGCCCATCACGTCCTGAAGGTCTGTAAGGAGCGCCCCTGGGTCCCCAAAGGCGCTAAGAAAGACTCAGACAAGGATAACCAAGATGAGGATAAGGAAGACTACCAGGACCCTGAGCATGAGGTTAATTATATCTGCGGCCGCTCCATAGCAGATTCCAAGCGCCAGCAGAAGATTCTTTATAGAGAGGTTCACTCGGTCTCACCAGCAGTACCTTAGTATCTACGATGGTCAGAGGTCCTGATTACCTTTGATACCCTTTAGTACTTACGCCGACTGTTAACTGAGTCCGGCTAAACAGGGTACTAGTGGATGGTGGCAGTAGTCTTGACATCCTCTTCGTCAAGACCTTCAAGGAGCTCAGCATACCCTTGACCGACCTCAAGCCAAGCCGATCGCCGTTCCACGACGTGATACCAGGCATGCAAACAGTCCCTCTCGGGCAAATCACTCTACCTGTAACCTTCGGCACTCGGGAGAACTTTAGGACGGAGCATATCACATTCGAGGTCGCCGACCTCGACTCTGCTTATCACGCCATTATAGGGCGGCCAGTCATCGCTAAGTTCATGGCAGTACCTCATTATCCTTATATGACGATGAAGTTGCCAGGACCAAACGGAGTCATTTCACTTCACTCAGATGTGAGGACATCATACGACTGCGACAACAGCAGCTGCGAGTTGACTGAGAAGATAGAGGCGGCATCAGCATTAGCTGAGTTGAAGGAGGCGATTGCAATAGCTGAGGAGGGCATGCTCGACCCTGCTCCCAAGAAGGCGCTAAAGACCACGGTTCATACGGACGCTGTGGATTCCAAGAAGATTAGCCTAGATGATAGTGATGTAACAAAGACCACCAATATTGGGGTCAAGTTAGGTGATAAATAGGAAAGCGCGCTCATCCTTTTTCTTCGAAATAATAAAGATATATTTGCATGGAAACCTTTTGACATGCCAGAGGTTCCAAGGGAAAAGGCTGAGCATAAACTTCACATCCGTGAGAATGCCAGGCCTATAAGGCAACGTCTTAGACAATTCTCGCAAGATCGAAAGGATGCGATTAGAAAAGAAATCGACCGACTGCTGGTAGCCGGTTTCATTAAAGAAGTTTTTCACCTCGACTGGTTGGCTAATCCGGTTTTGGTATGAAAGAAAAATAAGGAGTGGCGGATGTGCGTGGATTACACCGGCCTAAACCAAGCTTGCCCAAAAGATCCATTCACCCTTCCACGTATTGATCAGGTGATCGATTCAACGGCTGGATGCGCATTATTGTGTTTCTTAGATGCCTATTTAGGGTACCATCAGAATCTCTTAAATGAATCCGACCAGCTTAAAACCTCGTTCGACGCGTTTTATTATACAACTATGCCCTTTGGCCTAAAGAACGCCAGTGCCACCTATCAGCCGACCATGCAATGGTGCTTGGATAGCCAAATTGGAAGAAACATCGAAGCCTATGTGGATGATGTGGTAGTCAAGACTCGACTTTCCGCCGACTTAATATCCGACCTAGAGGAAACATTCGGGAATCTTCGGAAATACAATATGAAGTTGAATCCGGATAAATGCGTCTTCAGGGTCCCATCAGGAAAATTACTCGGTTTTTTAGTATCACATAGAGGGATTGAAGCTAATCCGGAAAAGGTTACTGCCATATTGCGGATGGGACCTCCACATTCGCAAAAAAAACATCCAAAAACTCACCGGTTGCATGGCAGCACTCAGCTGGTTTGTCTTACGATTAGGCGTTCGAGGGTTGCCCTTTTTTCGGTTACTCAAAACGAAAGAATTATTCACCTGGAATGATGACGCTCAGAAAGCTTTGGATGATTTTAAAGCCTATATTAGTGGTCCTATGGTGCTAACCCCTCCAAAACCAAAGGAACCCTTGCAGCTGTACATCTCCGCCACCACACACGTTGTCAGCATCGCGCTCGCGGTGGAACAGGACGAAGATGGCAAGGCTCAAAAGGTGCAGCGGCCCGTCTATTTCGTCAGTGAGGTCTAATTTGAGTCCAAGGTACGATATTTCTAGCTTTAGAAGCTAATTTATGCATTATTAATGATATCTCGGAAGTTGAAGCATTATTTTGAGGATCACCCGTTCGAGGTCCACACATCGTTTGTCCTAGGCGAATTGCTACAGAATAGAGAGGCCACTGGAAAAATTACTAAATGAGTTGTTGAGTTGGGATCGTATGATATCACCTTCAAGTCCCGTGATTCGGTCAAATGTCAGGCTTTGTCAGACTTTGTTGCGGAGTGGTCAGAATGCGAGTTACCGCCTAGCCCGCATGAGTTAAGCTATTGGCAAATGACGTTTGACAGTTCCTTACAACTGGAAGGTGCTGAGGCAGGTGTTGTATTAACATCTCCTGAAGGGGCCAAGCTGCGATACGTTCTTCGTATGCTCTTTCGCGCATCTAACAATGCTGCATAGTATGAGGCAATACTACATGGTCTTAGAATGGCTGTTTCACTCGGAGTTTAGAGATTGAGCGTCTCTGGTGACTCGGCCCTGGTGATTAATCAAGTAACAAAGGAGTGGTGTTGTTCCCACGAAAGCATGACAGCCTACTACACTGAAGTTCGGAAGCTAGAAGACAAGTTTGATGGTATTGAGTATAAACACGTCCTTCGTAAATATAACGAAGAGGCGGACAAACTAGCCAAACTTAGGTCTAGTAGATCTAAAATACCTAACGGAGTATTCCTTGATGATCTCTATAAACCATCTGTACTAACCCAGCAAACTATTGAGCAGTCGGCACCGAAGGCGGGACCAACACCACATGTCGCTATTATTACAGTAGATTGGCGAACTCCTCTCATCGAGTACCTGGATGGTGGTACACTACCGACTGATAAAGACGAAGCCCTGAGGATTATTCGCAAGTCTCGGTCGTATTGTATTGTTGACCATGGTCTGTACAAACAAAGCCCACATAGGATGCTGATGAAGTGCTTATCTCAAGACGAAGGAAGAGTCGTATTAGGGGATATCCATGCTGGCATTTGCGGGAACCACGCAGGCCCATCCACAATTGCATCCAAAGCAATGAGACAAGGTTTCTATTGGCCGACTGCTGGTGCCGATACCAGGGAAATTGTCCGAAAGTGTGAGGGTTGCTAGTTCTTTGCCCGCCAGATGCACGTGCCTGCCACAGAGCTTCAAAATATCCCAATAACATGGCCATTTTTAGTATGGGGTCTAGATATTGTCGGGCCTTTCATGAAGGCTCAGGGGGGTTTCACTCACCTTTTCGTGGCAGTAGACAAGTTCTCTAAGTGGATCGAGGCAAAGCCAGTCGGAAAGATTTCAGCAAAGAAGGCCGTCGAATTCATGACTGAAATAGTTACTCGGTTTGGTGCACCCCATAAAATCATCACTGATAACAGCACTCAGTTTACAGCGGAGGAGTTCAAAGAATTTGTGAGCCGAGTGGGTTTTAAGATTGGCTATGCCTCGGCTGCCCATCCGCAGAGCAACGGCCAAGTTGAACGTGCAAATGGCCTCTTGCTATCTGGAATTAAGCCAGTATATTTGACCGACTGGAAAAATATGCTCGACGTTGGGTTCGGGAACTGCCAGCAGTACTGTGGGGGCTTCGAACTAATGTAAGCCACGCCACAGGGCATTCTCCTTTCTCCTTAGTTTACGGGTCGGAAGCCATGTTACCAACTGAGATTTTGTTCACCTCCCCTCGCGTGGCTTCGTATGAAGAAGAAACTTCCACTAACCAAAGATGTGACGACTTGTTGCAACTAGAGGAGAAGCGTGATGCCATGTTACTGCGATCGGCAAAGTACCAACAAAGCTTACGACGTTATCACGACAAAAACATCAGAGTGCGAGGCTTTTCAGTCGGAGACTTGGTCTTGAGGCAGGTCCAGTCCACGGTAGGCAAGCACAAACTCTCGGCCCCATGGGAAGGACCCTTTATTGTAAAGGAAATCACTCGGTCGGGTGCGTACCATTTGATGCGCTAGGATGGGTCAGACCTTCAAAGTTCCTGGAACATATCACAGCTACGTCGTTTCTATGCTTAGTATTTATAGTTTTTTGTAATTACCTTTATTTGACTTTGTATAAATTATGGTCATGATGACTGGTTTGGCAATTTTTGAATTTTTATGGATCATTATTGTTGTCGTTTAAGTCATGATTTAAAATTTGGACACTTGGTACCACCTCAACTCGTGCATGTTGACCAAGCGGGTTACTTAGTCCCCAGGGTTCTTGCCGTCTGTTGGGGACCAAGACAATTCTCCTAGTTCGCATATGTCTGACCGAGTAAGTTCTTAGTCTCCATGGTTCATATCGGTTATTGGGAGCGTTGTTTAGAGGGCTGACGAGAGTTATGTATTGGTTGTGAGTATTTAACACGACTTCATACAACACATATACAAAGTAGCGCGACCCAAGCATTTGTTACAATCCTGGTGACGAATCTAGACTTTCATAGTCTATTGCACAGATGTTACATTACCATAACAGAAATATAACATGGTGTTTTAAATTTTTACATTTTTGGTAACGGATCTAGTTCTATTTGGTCAGCTAGAATGTGCGCTGTTTTTTGCGCTTCAGTTACAAGGGTTTCATATTGTTCATCAGTGAAATCTTCGTGGAAACCCTCGGCTACTACATCCAAATTTATGTCAGGGATATGAGACTTTACTATAGCTAAGACCTGTGCCCCAGCCAGTTCTGCAACACGTCGAGCGTGTTCTTTCACTCGACCGGGTGCCTCTTGTAGCCTTGTCAATAAATCTCGACACCTGGGTGCTTTTTCTTCTAGAAGTATATATTGGGCGACTACCTCTGCATCTTTCTGGAGAGCTGCAACAGACCATCAGAGGTTTTCGCCACCTTCTATGAATTTCTTTTGCAAAAGCTTATAGGACCTCTTTGATCCTACAAGAGTACAATATTTACAATTATCTGGGACAATGACTTTGATATGCCGATAATTAAATGACTATTTACCTTTTAGTCGTTTCTCAGCTTCTGCCTTTTCAGCTTCGAGGGTGATAACCTTTTCCTGGTATTCTTCTTTAAGTTTTTCAACTTCTTTGTACACTTTTTGGAATTGGTTTAGTTCATCCACAACTTTCTTGAAAATCTTTTCGGCCTTGGATAGTTCAACCTCTAGTGTTGTGTTCCTATCCCTTTGGTTTTTTATTGTTCCCTTGGTATCTGTCAGTCATAAATATTTTAGATTACATACATGTACTTATTTTTGAGCACATAGGTATAACAATAATTACCTTCGGCTCTTTTCCTCCATAGCGATTGAGATTCTTGCATTGTTTTAAAATCATCCTTCGGCTTTTCAAAATTTTTCCCGATATCTGCCGAGTCCTGGAGTTGTTTCTTTAGACTGGTATTCTCGGACTTCAATGTTTCCACAGATTGTGTCACCGACTCCAGCTCTTTGATACGGCTTTGCAGATTTGCAATTTGAGCAGCCGACTGAGACTCTTGATTGTGCTTTAGTTTCAGCACCCGTGACATTTCTGAGTGGAAGAGTTCAAATATTTAAGATCTGAAAATAGTATGCCAAGGATTATGTTTGTGTTTTTACCTTGTAGCTTGAATTGGAGTTCATCAACTTGAGATGAACGGGCCTTCAAATCTACTGATAATTGCCCAACTTCTATTCTTTCTTTGGCCAGTTGATCTTCTAAATCGACTGCTCTTGCACAATGCCTTTCAGCAAGTTGCAGGAGTTTCAGAATCTGCACTACGGATGAGTTGTATAGACATCATCACACATTATTATTATTATTGGGGCCAGTTTTCAAGAAGGCAAGGGTACCTGGAAGGAATAAAAGGCCTTTTCAGTAAGATCTTCAAACTTCTTTAATTCGGCTTGCTCTGCCAACTCATCGAACCCGGTAATGGCGAAGGGGCCACTATGGTACACCATTCTGGTCGGTGCAGGTTGTTCTGTGGAACCTTCTTTTATTACTCGATGAATTGGCGTGGGAGCCACATATTCCTCCGGACCGATGGGATAATCATATATTGGCTCCGGCATCGTTTCAAATATCAACGATGGTTCTTCTTGTTCGGTCGCCGTCTCGGGCATGTTCAGATCTGGGACATCGAATGACTCGGCTTGTCTAGTTTCTGGCCGAGAAGACTCTGGTGCATCCTTTAAATCACTCGGTTTTTTAGCCGAGTGACCGGGGATATCATCTTTGGATGTCCCCATAAATGGTGCATGTCGATCTTTTTCAGGAGCCGCACTTTTTGCTGGGATATCTTCATATGATGCTCCCCTGGTTGACCTATCTAGAGAATGAAGATTACATAGTTGTTTATTCAAAAGTTGTGCATTAAAATATATCGTTTTACTTACCTTGTTTGGTGCTTGAATTTTAAGCCTGACACCTTTGACAGGGGCTAGTTGGTCTTGGGTCACTTATTGTGTGAGGTGTTTCCTTCTCAGGGATTGTCTTGTCTGACTTCTTTGGATGCGATTGCTCCTGAGTGTTCGTATTCACTGGCCGCCGAGTGGTGGTTTTCTCAACAGACTTCTTCTTTGCTTCCCCTTGCAGTCTAGCTATTGTGTCAGCCAGCGACTCTTCTTCATCGAAGTCTTCAATGTGAACTTTACGACGTTTGGATGATGGCTGAGTGGGGGATTTCTTTTGTGGCATTGGTGGCAGTGGAGGGTTGGATACATATACGTCAAGGTTCTGCGACATATGCGAGGCATCATTTGTTATTAACAAATAAGGAAAGGAGTATTGATTTTCTAAAGAGGATCAGTGGCTAACTTATAGCACTCCCTGGAGTCCAATCTAGAAGCGACAAAAATATGCTTTCCAGTAGTAAAATCAGTTCCCTTTCTGACAGTACTTCTGGTACTTCCATAGTAGGGTCTGACCCTAGTTGGAATTTCCATCCAGGAACATGGCGCTTCTTTATGGGCTGCACACGGTGATATATGATGCTGGCGGCAACATGAACGCCGGTATAGCCTTTTGACTTCAGATAATCCACATGTTTCAAAATCTCATCAACCTATGCTTTCTTGCTTGGATGTGCCTTCGTGGACCACTCGGAGCATGGCTTGGGGGCTTCTGCTGTCATTTCTGACGAAGGGGGAGCATGGTTGCCATGATAAAACCAATCTGCGTGCCACCCTTTGTTGGTTGATGGGAGTGGTACATCAATGTACTTAGATTTATTCCTCAATTAGAATCCAGCACCCCCTATGACATTACTGCTGTTTGATTTCAACACAAACAGTTCTTTGAAGGTGTCGAAATGAGGAGGGATACCCAAAAACACTTCGCAAAAATGAATAAAAGTAGCAATGTGTAGAATGGAATTTGGGTTCAGATTAACCAGATTAATGCCATAGAAAAATAGAAGACATCTAAAGTAGTCGCACCACGGAAGGCCAAATCCGCGATAGAAAAAGGAGGCAAAAACTGTAAGTTGGTCGACGGGAGGCTGAGGAAATTTCTGACCTATGGCTTCAATCCACCCACCCGTATGTTGATCTTGTAGCACGCCATCTATCACCAATCTGTTGATTTTTTCTGAGTCCATGGTTGATGCTGGGAACTCCTTAATGCCAGCAGGAATATCAAAAATCGATTCTTTGCTCTCACCCTTTCTAGGAGAGGTCCCTTTTTCATATTGAGCCCTCGTGCTTTGGCGGGTGCGCTTTGGGGCCATCGAAACCGATGCGGGAAGCTTTTGGGGGATGGAGATCAGGGTTCGGAACCCTATCTTTGAGCTTGAGCGTGCAAAATGGCGGCGAAACAGTGAAATGGTGGCAAGCGGAACAGTGGAACGGTGGTGGCGACGAAATGGAGGCCTGTGATCTCTGGAGTAGGGGCACGGAATGGTGGTAGCGGACAAATGGAAGTTCTAAACCTAGGGTTTACGCGTGCGGAATGGTGGCGGAGATGAAGTGGAAGTTTTGGATCTAGGTTTTGAGAAGGGCAGACTCAGGCGGCGATACGAAGGTGAAGGGTTGCGACTGTTTGCGGGCACCTTTTATACGCGTCTAATGACATGTTGGGCCGCTACTTGGATCAGCATAGTTATATTACACCGGTACGCGGATTTATTATGTTTTAGATATTCTTTTCAAGTGCTAACATTGAGTGCTGTGGATTGAATAATGATTGATAAATCACTCGGACTAATGCAGTTTGGTCTTGGGAGATTGTATCTTTTGATTATTTGTGATATAGTAATTTTTTCAGCACCAATCTTGGAGGCTGTCTTTTGTATGAATACTAGTGATGCATCACCAATCTTGGGGGCTATGGCAGTTGACGTTCGTAGCATATCAATTGGGTTATATGCATTTTTATGGATATAAATATTAAATTGGTGATGCATCACTCGGCGATCAGGGAAATTCAATTATTAATGAGTTTTGGTTTAATTGGATAAAGCGAAAGCCTTGGATATCATTTTTAAGGATCATGTGAGTTTAAATAGAATATTTATCAGAGCCAATATGTAAAGCACTTCCCAAATTTCATAAGATGTCGAGGAAATTCAAGGTGATGATTCAAAATGGAAAGTGCTTGGGGGCTACTGTGGGATATATGTACCCGGGATACCTAACCACTCGGCCATATGGCCGAGTGGGCCAGGGGTTTAGTTTTAGATATATTCGGCTTAGAGATATTTATGCAGATATTTGTTTGAGTAAGCCGCAAGTTAGGTTTACAGATATGTTAGTTAGATAGAATCTATTGTAACTGACTCGGATGTTACCTTGTAAACCCCTGCCCTTTGGATATATAAGGAGGGCAGGGGGCCTTCGTCGAGAGGCAGACTCATATTAGAACCCTAATTCTAGTGTGAACCTTAGCAATACAATAACACCAAATAGGACATAGGGTTGTTATCCTCCGGGAGACCCGATCCTGTATAAACTCCGCGTCCTGTGTCCATCGATCTTATTTACTCATACACATACCTGAATCTACTATCGAGAATATCTCTTGACACACACTAAGCATGATATCGGGCCTACATGCACAAAGATAAAGCAAAGATTCTATCATGGAGCGATATACCTTTTGATCAACGGGCTAATTCTTTTTGTTGAGGTTGATGTGTCCATTTTTTGGCATGGGAGTTTTGATGGGCTTGGACTTGTCCATGTTAAACTTCTTCAATAAATCTTGAGTGTACTTGTCTTGACATATGAAGGTGCCCTCCTTGAGTTGCTTCACTTGGAAGCCTAGAAAGTATGTCAATTTTCTCATCATGGACATCTCCAATCTCTTGGTCATTATCTTGCTAAACTCATCACAAAAGTTTTGGTTAGTAGAACCAAATATTATGTCATCAACATAAATTTGGCATACAAAAATATCATTGCCAAAATGCTTAGTGATGAGGGTTGCATCGGCTTTGCCAATGACAAAACTCTTCTTAACAAGAAAATCTCTAAGACATTCATACCACGCTCTTGGAGCTTGCTTAAGCCCATAGAGTGCCTTATGGAGGTTATAGATATGGTTAGGATACTTAGGGTCTTCAAAGCCCGGTGGTTGCTCCACGTATACTTCTTCCTTGATTGGCCCATTGAGGAATACACTTTTCACGCCCATTTGGTATAACTTAAAATCATGGTGAGTAGCAAAAGCAAGTAATATTCTAATAGATTCAAGTCTTGCTACGGGGGCATAGGTTTCATCAAAATCCAAACCTTCCACTTGTGAATACTCCTTTGCCACAAGCCTTGCCTTGCTTCTTGTCACAACACCATCTTTATTTTGTTTGTTATGGAACACCCATTTGGTGCCCACAACATTCTTGTTCTTTGGCCTTTCCTCCAAAGTCCACACTTCATTTCTTATGAAGTTGTTCAATTCTTCTTGCATGGTCATTACCCAATCTGAATCCTCAAGTACTTGTTCTACCCTAAATGGCTCCATAGAAGAGACAAAAGAATAATGTTCACAAAAATTACTAACTTGAGATCTAGTGATTACTCGCTTATCAATGTCTCTTAGAATTTGTTCGACGGGGTGATCACGTTGTACATTTTGATGCACTCTTGGGTGTGGTGGATGTGAGCTTTCTTGACCACCATATTTGTCAACCTCTTCATCATGTCTTCGAGAATCATCACTTGATGCTTGTTCATGATCCTCAACGTCTTGATCTTGATCACTTCCATGATCAATTTCTTTATTCTCATGATGTTGGTCTTGTCTTGAGGGAGAGGGTTGATTTTCAATACTTGATGTTTCTTGTGGTCTCACATCACCAATAGCCATCATTTTTATTGCATTTCTAGGAGCTTCATTGTCTACATCATCATTAACAACTTGCTTTCCTTGAGAGCCATTAGATTCATCAAATGTCACGTCATGTGAAATTTCAACACAACCGGTGGTTTTGTTGAACACACGATAGGCATGAACATTTGACCCATAGCCAAGCAAGAAACATTCATCAACTTTTGGAGCAAACTTTGAAGTCTTGGGTTTCTTGTTTAGCATGAAACACTTGCTCTCAAAAACATGAAAGTAGGAACTATTAGGCTTGTTACTGGTTAGTAGCGCATATGGTGTTTTCTTCAGTAGTCAATGGAGATACAACAAGTTGGAGGCATGGCATGCGGTGTTGACGGCTTCGTCCCAAAAATGGTCGGACATCTTGTATTCATCAAGCATTGTTCTTGGCATCTCAATGAGCGTGCGGTTCTTTCTTTCGGCCACCCCATTTCGTTGAGGAGAGTAAGGTGCCAAAAATTCATGCTTGGTACTTTCTTCATCAAGATACTCTTCAACTTGAGTGTTCTTGAATTCGGTGCCGTTGTCACTCCTTATTTTCTTGATCTTGACTTCATATTCATTTTGTGCTCTTTTCATGAACGTCTTGAGCATATCTGTTACTTCACCTTTATCATGCAAAAAGAATACCCACGTGAAGCGAGAAAAATCATCAACTATTACAAGACCATATTTGTTACCACCAATACTTATGTAGGAGACCGGCCCGAAGGGGTCTATGTGTAGCATCTCCAATGGCCTTGTGATAGTCATCACATTCTTAGTGGGGTGTGATGCTCCAACTTGTTTTCCCGCTTGGCATGCACTATAAATTTTATCCTTCTCAAAGCAAACATCGGTTAGTCCTATGATGTGGCAGCCCTTTTGGAGTTTGTGAAGATTTCTCATACCAACATGGGCAAGCCTTCTATACCACAACCACCCCATATTGGATTTCGCTAATAAGCATGTACCAAGTCTAGCTTCATTCGTGGAGAAATCCACAACATAAAGCTTTCCTTTAAACACACCCTTAAAAGCAACCAAGCCATCACTCCTCTTATAGACGGTCACACCACATTCGTCGAACAAGCAATTATAGACCATTTTATACAATTGTGAAATGGACAATAGATTGAAGTCAATGTGATCAACGAGCATAACCTTAGAAAGTGAATACGAAAGAGTAAGAGGGACTTTACCATAACCTAGTACTTGTCCTGTTCCATTGTCACAAAATGTAATGAAGATGCATCTAGGTCCCGTAGTGGGTTTTGGTGATTAATGACAAAAGATTAAAATTGTACTAACATGCTAATAAAGAAAATGTGCAGATCATCAAGAGAAAAGTTAATTACCCACTAATGTGAGAAAGTCTATCCCTCAATAAAAGTGAAAAGAAAATGACTCATAGCGGTTCAAGTTTAGCTTTTATGCTTTTTGTTTTGAGTCATAAGTATGCCGAACTATAAAGAGGGGTAAACTTAACTTGCTAGTAAGGGAAACATTATGCTCAAGCTATAAATCAATTCGTTTGAAAACCTAGCCAACAAAGCCTAAGAATCAATCTTTTACTTAGCAAGACAGAGAGTGACGGAAGTTTCGTGAGTCCTCTCACGGAAGTTCCATCAGCGTCAGGTCTGGACTTGATGTTAACCCGAGAGTGACGGAAGTTCCGTCACCTAGTGACGGAAGTTCCATCAGCCTCGGGTTTCTACCTTCTGCACACCCGAGAGTGATGGAAGTTCCGTCACCCCACGACGGAAGTTCCGTCTCCAAGAACCTCTGTGGCTCTCACGGAAGTTCTGTGAGCCTCCTTCCAGTCTAACCGAGAGTGACGGAAGTTCCGTCACCCCACAACGGAAGTTCCGTCTCCAAGAACATCCGTGGCTCTCACGGAAGTTCTGTGAGTCTCCTTTCTTTCTTGTCAAATCGAGAGTGACGAACGTTCCGTCACCTCTTGGCGGAAGTTTTGTCACAGCATCTTTTGCTCTCTGCCAGTGCTTTACAACGGTTAAATTTGAATTGACGGAAGTTCCATGGGTAACCACAAAAGTTCCGTCAGACCCAAAAAACACACTAACGGCTAGTTTGTGAGCTCTTACTATAAATAGAGTACCCCTTCCCCCGTGGGAAGGGTTGGATTCTTTGCCATTTCACTCACTCTTCAGCTAGAGCTATCCTCTCTTACTCCTAGACTTGTTCTTGAGATTCCAATCCAAGTGAGAGTGATCTAAGCACAAAACGATTGAATCCATCCACTCAAAAGCTTGAGCACATCTTTCCCTCCCCTTCAAGATTTGATTTGCTTGTTACTCTTGGAGACTTGGTCTCCTAGACGGCTAGGCGTCGCCCTTAAACTCCCAACTTTGTGTGGTGAGTCGGGGACGTTTGTGAAGGTGTGATTCGCCTCCGGAGAAAAAGAATCAAGTGAAGAAAGAAATCCAAGCACGATCTTTGTGATTGCTTGGCGGGGAAAAGGGTTGAGAGAGACCCAGCCACTTTGTGTGGCTCCTCAACGAGGACGTAGGAACTACTTAGTGTGGTTGCCGAACCTCGGGTTAATTCTTGTGTCTCTCTTTACTTTCCCGCTCTCATATTTGTGTCTGTTTATTTCTTTTATATTATTGTGCTTGTATCATTTGTTAATTGTGTAGCTAGTCTTCATTCAAGAATTCTAGGCTTATATTATATTAGCTTCACTTCTACCAAGCTAGTGTTTTCTTCTCTTTGTTATCCGCATTGTTCATTGCTTAGAGGAAGGGTAGTGAGAAGTTCTGTCATTTGACAGAACTTCCGTGGCGACGGAAGTTCCGTCAATCCCGACGGAAGTTCCGTGACTTCTGGTTGGTATGAACACCTCAAGGGATACTTGATCAATAAGGGCTTCACAATTGGCAAGGCCGATCCTACTCTCTTTACAAGAAAAGTTGACAATGATTTATTTGTTTGCCAAATATATGTCGATGACATCATATTTGGTTCTACTAATCAATCTTTTTGTGATGAGTTTGCCAAGATTATGACTAGGAAATTTAAGATGTCCATGATGGGGGAGTTGAAGTTCTTTCTAGGCTTTCAAGTTAAGCAACTTGAAGAGGGAACCTTCATAAGTCAAACCAAGTACACACAAGACATACTCAAGAAGTTTGACATGGAGAATACTAAACCTAACAAGACTCCCATGAAGACAAACGGACACCTTGGCTAGATGTACACGGTAAACCCGTGGATCAAAAGGTATACTGCTCCATGATTGGCTCCTTGCTTTATCTTTGTGCATCTAGGCCCGATATCATGCTTAGTGTGTGCATGTGTGCAAGATTCCAAAGTGCTCCAAAGGAAAGCCACCTCGTGGCGGTGAAAAGAATTCTAAGATATTTAGTTCACACCCCAAACTTAGGATTGTGGTATCCCAAGGGCTCCAAGTTCAAGCTAGTCGGGTATTCCGATGCCGACTACGCCGGATGTAAAGTAGATAGAAAAAGTACCTCCGGGACATGCCAATTCTTGGATAGGTTCCTTGTGTCATGGTCATCTAAGAAACAAAATTCCGTTGTCTTATCCACGACCGAAGCGGAGTATGTGGCAGCCAGAAGTTGTTGTGCTCAACTACTTTGGATGCGACAAACTCTAAAGGACTTTGGATACACTATGACCAAAGTTTCACTCCTATGTGACAATGAGAGTGCTATCATGATTGCATATAACCCCATTGATCACAATCGAACCAAGCATATAGATATCCGGCACCACTTCTTGAGAGATCATTCTATAAAGGGGGATATTGATATTAGCTATGTTAGAACCGATAAACAACTAGCCGATATTTTTACCAAACCCCTAGATGAGAAACAGTTTTGTGAACTTAGGAGCGAACTAAATATTCTTGACTCATCCAACTTGGAGTAGAACCTTGTGCTTTGATTGGTGTATTGATCATGCAAAATCTTTCTTGAAACCAAAATCTTTTCAAAAATCTCATATTATTTTTGTTTTCAAACAAAATTCTTTGATCGCTAGATCATATCGTCAATACTTGTGAATATAGCTTTGATTGTTGATTTGTTACTATTCACAAGTTGGGACAAGCTTTATACTCCATATGTAACTTGTCCATAAGTTCAATCTTGCAGCAGTTATTGCCTCTTTCCTGTAAATGACGGAACTTCCATGACCTTTTTATGGAACTTCTGTCGTCCACGGAAGTTCTGCCAGAACTTTTGTGAGGACCGACTGAGAAGCGTTTCAACCCGAGACTGACGGAACTTCCGTCGCCCAACGACGGAACTTCCGTCAATCCCTGGTTAGGTCGGGCACGGAAGTTCTGTAAGAACTTCCGTGAGAGAAGCTTGCAGCGCGTCTCAACCCGAGACTGATGGAACTTCCGTCGTCCAATGACGGAACTTCCGTCAGTCCCTGGTTAAGTCGCCCCACCCTTTCTTTCTTCATCCTCCAACTGGCCACTCTTCTATTTTCTCCTCTCTCTCCTCTCCTCAAACCCTAAGCAGTGATATGTGGCGATTTGGAGCTCCAACCGGCGTTTCCCTTGGATTTGGTGGAGATATAGCACCTTCCCCACGGAAGTTTCATGATCTCCATCAACTTTCTCATCTCCATTGCACTAGGTATGAGATTTGACCCCTAGATCTTGGTTCTTAGGTCAAATGTTCAAATGTCCTTTAGAGTCCCTTTGGCTTAGGTAGAATAGTTCCTTTTTGGTTGTTCTACTTTCTCTATGCAGCATTTGTACTCTTTCCATAGGATTTGGGAGTTTTGGGGTAAGTTCATGGGCAAACTGCAAAATGATGAAAGTTCCGTGGTAACTTCCGTCAAGACGGAACTTCCGTGACCCCCACGGAACTTTCGTCACCTGTAGTTCAGTGCCCTGAATTTGTCTCCCTTCTCACTCCTACTTGTGACTCATTCCTAACTAGTCTCTTATTTCCTGCCTCTTAGGTGTGTGAATATGGTCCGCACCAAGAATGCCTCCAATGATCCAACTGTCCGTGAGGAATCAAGTGAGGAGGAACATCAAGCCTCTCCCGACAATTCCTCCTCCTCGCACGACGATCTTGTACCACTTGCCAAGAGAAGAAAGGTCGTGATGAAGAGAAGGGTAGGACAGGGGAGCAGTTCCGGGGCTCAAACAGTTTCAGTTGGTCAAGGAGGCGCTCTTCCTCCTAGAAGGGCACTTGATAAAGGGAAGAAGCCGGTCAAGGAAACCCACCCCAAACCCCGCCCCAAGCCACGCAAGAGCAAGTCAACAAGCAATGAGCCCTTGAACATTGTGAGGGATCTTCGAGTCCATGCTCCCGTCTACCCCCCTCATCATGATTTCAAGGACTACAAGAAGGATGCCGAGGCACTGCGTACCGCAATAAGGCAAAATCAGTATCTTGTGACTGATAAAGAGGCCAGTGATCCCCGGTTCCTCACTTGGTTTCACCAAGACTACTACATGTCTATGATCATTGACATGAACTGGAAGAACCGGTTGGCAACTCATCAGTGGATTGACTGGAAATACATGAAGGACAAGGATGCGTCAACCTTCAATGAGATAGTGGGAGCTTGCAAGGCACAGAATGTGTATGACATTATGGGATTTACTTATGATTGGAATGAGGAGGTCATCTGTCAGTTCTACTCCACCTTGTACATTGATGGACGAGGCTATGTTCATTGGATGACACAAGGTGTGCAATATAAGGTATCCCCCTCTCGCTTTGCCACTTTCTTCTTTCAGGATGCTGAGGCAGACGATGCAAGGAATAGGCTCTCCTGTGAGCCTGTGTTGAAGGACTCTGAGCTAACATTCATGTATGAGGACCTTCAACCCAAATATCTGTGCACTACTCATGGCATGCACAACTTCTTCTTCACACTCAACAAGCTGCTCCGGGTGACTATTGCACCTAAGGCTGGGTATGCCACTTCTCTTATTGAGCACTCCAGAAATGTTCTTGCTAGATTCAGAGATGAAGCTGCAGCCTTCAGTGTGATGGACCACATTACTTAGGAGATCTACTCGGCCTCTTTGGACACTCGAAAGGTGCTACCTTTTGCTCCCTATCTTATGAAGATGATTGAGGCTGAGACTGGATTGATCTTTGAGAAGGAGTGCAAGCATCAGCCGTTGAGACCCCGTGTGCCTAAGCTCACTCACCCTCATCATGCGACTATCTGGAGGGAGTTAGCCGACGAACAGGCAGCTAGAGCGGCAGCAGCTGCCCCTCGTGCTTCAGCCGCCACTCCTCCACCTGAAGCATCTCGCCGCCGTCCATCATCACCTATTGCTGCTATGCTCAAGACCATCTTGAATGCTTGTTGCTTCAATGCTAAGAAAAATTGGGAGAACAAGAAGCGCATTAAGAAGCAAGTGCGGCGCTACAAGAGAGACCAAAGAGCTCAAGGCCATGAGGTGTCTCCGGATGGCTCCGAGTATGAGCCCGATGGTGAGCCACCGGTCTTTGAGGATCCCCTTGCAGGCTATGATTGGGATGATCTTGCTCATCCACCCGCTCCTACACACGATGCACAAGAAGGCGAGGACGAAGGCCACGAAGATGAGGGTGCTGCTGAGGACGATGAGGACACTGATAAGAGCACCGATGATGATGAGTAGTACCTTTCTGTTATCTCCTCCTCCTCTCATACTTTTTGGTGCCTTGATGCCAAAGGGGGAGAGATGAGTGAAAAGGATGTTTCAAAGGCTTTGTAATAGGATAGTGATGAACCTATGGACTAGTTCCCTCTCTATTTGCTTTGTGTGTGAAATATATTTGTGAACCTTTTGTAATAACTCTATTGTTCTTATGTCATGTGTGGTGCTTGTTTCTTCTAATTTATAGTTTGGTTATGATGCTTGTTTATTGCTTTATCACTTTGCTTTACACTTCTACACCTTTTAGGCACCCCACTTTTTACAAAATACAGGGGGAGCTCCTTCACATGTCTTTGTGAATCATTCATATCTTTAGGGGGAGCCTCACTATATTTTGTTGTTCTCTCTCTTGATTATATTTCAATATCCTTTTAATCTATTATCATCAACCACCAAAAAGGGGGAGATTGAAGATGCATCTAGGTCCCCTAGTGGGTTTTGGTGATTAATGACAAAAGATTAAAATTGTACTAACATGCTTATAAACAAAATGTGCAGATCATCAAGAGAAAAGTTAATTACCCACTAATGTGAGAAAGTCTATCCCTCAATAAAAGTGAAAAGAAAATGGCTCATAGCGATTCAAGTTTAGCTTTTATGCTTTTTGTTTTGAGTCATAGGTATGCCGAACTATCAAGAGGGGTAAAACTTATCTTGCTAGTAAGGGAAACATTGTGCTCAAGCTCTAAATCAATTTGTTTGAAAACCTAGCCAACAAAGCCTAAGAATCAACCTTTTACTTAGCAAGACAGAGAGTGAGGGAAGTTTCGTGAGTGCTCTCACGGAAGTTCCGTCAGCATCGGGTCTGGACTTGATGTTAACCCAAGAGTGATGGAAGTTCCGTCACCTAGTGATGGAAGTTCCGTCAGCCTCGGGTTTCTACCTTCTGCACACCCGAGAGTGATGGAACTTCCGTCTCCAAGAACCTCTGTGGCTCTCACAGAAGTTCTGTGAGCCTCCTTCCAGTCTAACCGAGAGTGACGGAAGTTCCGTCACCCCATGACGGAAGTTCTATCTCCAAGAACCTCCGTGGCTCTCATGGAAGTTCTGTGAGTCTCCTTTCTTTCTTGTCAAACTGAGAGTGACGGAAGTTCCGTCACCTCTTGCCGGAAGTTCCGTCACAACATCTTTTGCTCTCTGCCAGTGCTTTACAACGGTTAAATTTGAATTGACGGAAGTTCCGTGGGTAACCACAGAAGTTCCGTCAGACCCAGAAAACACACTAACGGCTAGTTTTTGAGCTCTCACTATAAATAGAGTACCCCTTCCCCCGTGGGAAGGGTTGGATTCTTTGCCATTTCACTCACTCTTCAGCTAGAGCTCTCCTCTCTTACTCCTAGACTTGTTCTTGAGATTCCAATCCAAGTGAGAGAGATCTAAACACAAAATGATTGAATCCATCCACTCAAAAGCTTGAGCACATCTTTCCCTCCCCATCAAGATTTGATTTGCTTGTTACTCTTGGAGACTTGGTCTCCTAGACGGCTAGGCGTCGCCCTTGAACTCCCAACTTTGTGTGGTGAGTCGGGGACGTTTGTGAAGGTGTGATTCGCCTCCGGAGAAAATGAATCAAGTGGAGAAAGAAATCCAAGCACGATCTTTATGATTGCTTGGCAGGGAAAAGGGTTGAGAGAGACCCGGCCACTTTGAGTGGCTCCTCAACAAGGACGTAGGAACTACTTAGTGTGGTTGCCGAACCTCGGGTTAATTCTTATGTCTCTCTTTACTTTCCCACTCTCATATTTGTGCCTGTTTATTTCTTTCATATTATTGTGCTTGTATCATTTGTTAATTGTGTAGCTAGTCTTCATTCAAGAATTCTAGGCTTACATTATATTAGCTTCACTTCTACCAAGCTAGTGTTTTCTTCTCTTTGTTATCCGCATTGTTCATTGCTTAGAGGAAGGGTAGTGAGAAGTCCGTGGCGACGGAAGTTCCGTCAATCCCGACGGAAGTTCCGTGACTTCTGGTTATTTGATTATCCTTTAGTGCTTTTTCAGGATTATTTTTAAATTGCCTATTCACCCCCCCCCTCTAGGCAACTTTCATGTACTCATTGTTGTTGTGACTTGGCTCAAATGATTTGAATATCTTTTTGTCTCCGGTCATATGATTGATGCATCCACTATCAATCACCCAACTTGACCCTCCGGAGACATAGTCCTATAAAATAAGTTAAGCTTTGTTTTTAGGTACCCAAATTTCCTTGGGTTCTTTCATATTAGTCACAAGCACTTTGGGCGCCCACACACTAGTCTTTGGCTGCTTGTTGCGTGGCCCAACGTATTTGGCAAACACACGACCATACATGTTTCTCATGAGCATATATGAAGCATCAAAGTCATGAAAGAGTGTACAAGTAGCATTAGGCATATTAGTATGAGAATCATTAATAAAAGAAGAACAGTTAGTGTTCATGTTCTTGACTTGCTTCTTTTGGTAAGATCCTTACTTGGTGAACTTAAGAAATTCCTTTCCATTCTTGTTCTCTCTAGCATTGTGCTTGGCACCCTTAATATACCCAATGCCATCCATGACATTCGGATGCCTAGAGTATGAGTATGCACCTCTTGCATACTTTGCCTTTTTATCATCAATAACATTTTTTCCATGTTGTATTTTGCTTTCAAGTGACTACACTTGCTTGTTCAAATTATCAATTCAATTTGACATTAGTAGCACGAGTATCAACATCAATATTGTAACACCTATCACATCCATTGCTAGTAGAGGCATGAGAGGAATTGTTGGTGGAGGATGTGAAGGTTGAAAGTATCTTATATTGTTCTTCAAGAGACTTATGAGTCTTTTCCAAATCCTCATATTTCTCTCGAAATTTATTTTTTTGTGCTTTTAATACTTTCACACAAGGTTTTGGTTTCATTTAGGGACTTGATTAAATTTTCATTTTTCTCCCTCTCAACTTCTAGGAGCTTAACTAATTCAAGGTTTCTTTTCTTTTCAAGAATAAGCAATTCTTCTTGTTTTTCAAGAAACTCCTCTTACCTATAATTTTCTTCCTTTTGTCTTTCAAGCAATTCTATAAATTCAAGCATTTTAGGAAGTGAAGCATTAACAACATCATCATCACTACTACTAGCATAAGAGGAACGCTTATGTTTAGATTTTGATACCTTGGATCCTCTTGCCATGAGGCACTTGTGAGTGTTATCAATATCATCTTCATCACTCAAGCTCCCAAATAGAGGGGTGTTGGTGGGAGTGACGTCCATGGCGAGTGTAGCAATGCCTCCCTCATCCGAGTCGGATTCGGAGGAGAAAGATGAGGAGGAGGATGAGTCATCGGAATTCCATTCTTGGCCAATGTGAGCTTCTCCTCTTCTATGTTTTTTGTACTTCTTGTCTTTCTTGCTATGTTTGTATTTCCTTCTTTCTTCCTTTTCTTCTTCTTTGGACATTTCGCAATGAAGTGTCCTTCTTCACCACATTCATAGCAAATTCTCTTTGACTTTCTTGCTTTGCCTTTGTCATAGTTTTTCTTCTTGTAGCCATCCTTTTTAAGGAATGACTTGAATCTTCTCACAAGCAAAGCCATCTCATCTCACAAGCAAAGCCATCTCATCATTGCTATCTTCATCACTAGACTCAATCATTTTCTTTTGCTTTTTCTTGTCCTCCTTTTCATTAGTCTCATGAGAAGCTTTGAGAGCAATTTCTTTCTTCTTGTCTTCACCTTGTCCCAACAAGGTGTTCACTCTTTTTGCTTCTTCATCTCTTTTCTTGTAGGTGAGTAATCTTCCTAGTACTTCATTCGTACTAAAGTTCTTGAAGTTTTCTTTCTCTCTAACAAAGTCACAAGCATTTTGATTCCATGGTTGCAAAGCAAGAAGCAACCTCTTGTTAACCTCAACGGTGTCAAGTTTGATTCCTAGAGCTCTTCTCTTGTTCACAATTTCCATAAGCCTATCATGAACTTCTTGTGGCTTCACCGGCCTTCTTAATGAACAAGTTGTATTTCCCTCTTAGGATGTCTTCTCTTGCCTCTCTAACACCCTCAGTTCTTTCATAGATGACTTCATGCTTCTTCCATATGTCATGAGCTTTCTTGATTCCTATCACCTTTTCATACTCCTTTGGTGATAGGGCGGAAACAATGGCGGATGCGGCTTGATCGTTGTGCTTTAGCTTGATCTCGTCACTAGTGGTTGGGTTTTCTTCATCTTCCAACTCAAAACCTTGCTTCACAATTTTCAAGATCAGTCTTCCTATAGACCCAAGTATAGTTTTATTCTATACTTTCAATGATCATAGAATGTCCCATTAAAGTGTGGTAGTTACCTGGATCCACTACCAATATACTTGTTTTTGAGTTCGCCATAGTTGAATGGCATGTTATTGTATCTCACTCCTGAGTCATCCTTGTTGCCCTCGGTCTCGGGCCCGGTTGTTTCCGGTGTGTTATCCTTTGGTTTTCCCATAGTCTTTGTCATTTATCTTCAAGCCATTAAGTCTTCAAGAAGATCTCGCTTTGATACCAATTGAAAGTTGCCTAGAGGGGAGGTGAATAGGTAAATCTAAAAATCCTATAAAATTAGACTTAAACAATTTTATCAGTAGGATCAGCAATGCCTGTGGATGGGATCGACAGTGTCGATGGCCACTGTCGATGGCTGGATTGGCAGTGCCGTTGAGAGAGCAGAGAGTCGCCCAAATCAAAACTAAGCTGGTTTCGTAGTTACTAAGTTAATGAATAGAACAACAACAGTTGAATAAGGCACTACAAGATATTAACAACAAGTAGATCGGTCGAATTAAAGCTAATACAAGTATGAAACCTAAAATAATGAAAGGGACAACAAGTAAATAAAAGAAGCACACGGAGATACAGGATTTGTTTACCGAAATTCGGGCTCACAAAGAACCCTACGTCTCCATTGAGAAATCCACAAAGGACCGGGTCTCTTTCAACCCTATTCTCACTCAAGCGACTACAAAGATCGAGCTTAAGTTCTCCACTAGTAAATCCCTTGCGGGATGGGTGATACAAACTTTCCAAGGCGTCACCACATAAGTTGAGAGCTCTATAGGCACCACTAATCGTCTAGGAGCAAAGCTCCAAGAGTAACAAGCACAAGTCATAAAGATAATTAAATCAAATACTCAAGAATAAAATGATGCTCTTCTCAGTAGGAATCAATGGCACTCCTAACCCAGCGATCCGCCATCCTGCTTGGCTTGCAGTAGCGTGAGGCCGGCCGAGAGCACCGCGTTCGTGCTGCCCATGCTACCTTACATTAGCCACTTGCCTGCTATCAGCGAAAAAGAGCAAGGAGCAGGGCCCTTACGCTGTTGTCTTGGTGCTGACTCGTGAGCTCACACGGCAGCTGATCAGCGGTCAATAAACCAGGCAATTCAGAATGCAGAGAAGGGATGTGAGATAGTGATTGTGATGATTGGCCGGCTTTTGGATCTGTTGTACAGCAGGAATGTGGTGCTAAACCAGTGCAACTACATCATCCTAGATGAGGCTGATAGGATGGTTGATTCCACTTTTGAGCAGCAGGTACCATAATTGTCGATCTGCAATCGGCATCTTGCCTTCGATTCAATTTAGCACAGACCAACCATTGTTCATACGTTAATAATGCAATGGTTTGCCTAGATTAGGGTCCTGCAAGCATATCGCCAACTTCACGCGTATGTGATATTGGCATTTGTTAAAACTAGTTACGTTGACGGCATGCTCTCATGTGTTATGATTAAAGTTAGTGAGTTGTATCAAGTTTGATAAAGTCTTAGCTACTATTTAATATATATTATTATCAAACACATATAACAAGAGTTAACAAAGTTTATTAATTAAAATCATCTTGGACTTGCAATATGAAGTACATAATATTCTTTTCATGCAATCCATATAATTTTAAATTTAAGGTTTCCGTTGCAATGCACGAACATATCTTGCTACTCATGGTGTATAATAGAAACAAAAAAAAGTTGGTACAACAATCTTAGACTTGTGCCTTGTTGTGTTAGCCCATTGCTTGCCATTTCTTATTGATTTTCTGGAACCACATGTAACAATTCATTGTGGATTTGTTGCATAGCTGGACATGAAAAACGATGGTGAAAGTCCATGCATGCGCTAAGCCCGCTTATAAACTTGTATCCGGCAAAGTACCTTCCATGTTCTTCACGAGTTACTTATACTACAGCTGCTAGCAAGCCTTCTTTGCAAATGTCCTGTAATCTTCACGAGTAACACTGAGGGTCCATTTGGGAGGGTTTATGAGCAGCTTATTACTTTGGCTTATGATACTGTAGTAACAGTGAAACTACTCTAGCAATGAGTTATTTTCGCATAAGCCGTTCAAAGCTGCTATTTTCTAGCTTTTCCCCGCTTATGTCACAGTGTCATGAACCATTTGGGCATACGCCTCCCAAACGGGGCCTGAAACTCTTCTTCAGTATTTTCTGTAGATCCATTTCTGACAGGCTGAGCTTATGGCCCTTTCACGTGAGTGTGGTATTGAAATCTAACAATGGAATCTTTCAGTTTGAGGAAATGAGGACTGAGCGGGCACTGCTTCCTTACATAGCGAAAATAAAACTGAAATAGGAGATGTTGTCAAAGTGAAAGGTATAAAAAAAAACTGACAGTGTCAAATATGCTGTTCAGCAATCAGCACACGAGTTCCACATCCTGACACTACAGTTCTTCTGCAATGTGATGATAAGAGGGAGCCATAAAATATGCAGGTCGCATACTACCTGTAATCCACATCTATCAGTAGTGCATGATCCACCTGCAACTCCACTAAGGTCACTAAGCGGCTCTAGCAATTGGAGAAAATAGAGGATAGCACAATCTCAGTGACCCTATAAAACGAGCTATAATCAGATTGCATTACAGGCCTGCCACAATTGGAACTACTTGTTCTCCACAACTCGTTCTCTGGTCGGACATTCTGACCACGATGGCATCTGAAATGGCGGTTGTTTTCCTTTTGTTGAGTGTCTTGCTGATGAGGAGTTCTCCTGTTAGCAGCCAAGGGCTGCAGGTAGGATTCTACGACTCCAATTGCCCCGATGCAGAGGATATCGTGAGGTCTACGGTCGAACAGTACTACAACAGAGACGCCACCGTCGCCCCCGCCTTGCTCCGGCTGCACTTCCACGACTGTTTCGTTCAAGTTATAGTGTTCTCCTTCTGGTGTTTATCAGCTGAATGATTATGTTGGCTTTGTTTCTGTGTCTGACAATTGTTTCTGCTTATTGTATTCTGCAGGGGTGCGATGCATCCGTTTTGATTTCCGGGCCGTCTTCTGAACGGACTGCACCGCAGAACACTGGTCTAAGAGGATTCGAGGTAATAGACGACGCCAAGTCACAGTTGGAAGCCGTGTGTCCCGGGGTGGTGTCATGCGCAGATATCCTGGCTCTCGCAGCACGTGACTCAGTTGATCTGGTGAGTGAGTCTCTCTTTTTTATTTTGAGGACATGAGATTTTCTTTTTTTTAGAAACGGAGTTCATGATGAGATAAGTCCGTGCTAAGAACTGTCTTAGGCGTGTAATGAAGAGCGTGATAATGATTGATTGATTTTTTTTGTCATTGTGGATGTTGAATCCAAGACCGGTGGGCCAAGCTGGTCGGTACAGCTGGGTCGAAGAGATGGAAGGGTTTCTTCTGCCTCAGGTGCCAGCGCGTTGCCATCTCCTGCCGACCCCGTGGCTGTTCAGAAGCAGAAGTTTGCCGCTCAGGGCCTGTCAGACAAAGATCTCGTAACATTAGTTGGTAAAAAAAAAACACATCCTCTATTATTCTGTCCACTGATCTTAGTAGCATTTGAAGTAACGAATTGAAGCCGACCTGCATCTGCATGTGTATGGAACGTTTTCAGGTGCGCACACCATCGGGCAGACGGAGTGCCAGTTCTTCAGCTACCGTCTGTCCAACTTCACGGCGACGGGCAACCCGGACCCGAGCATCAGCCAGGCGTTCCTGCCGCAGCTCCGCGCGCTGTGCCCGCTCAACGGCGACCCGCGCAGGACGGTGGCGCTGGACAGGGACAGCCCCGACGCCTTCGACGTGAGCTTCTTCAAGAACGTGCGCGACGGCAACGCCGTGCTGGAGTCGGACCAGCGGCTGTGGAGCGACGCCGCGACGCAGGCCGTCGTGCAGAAGTACGCGGGCAACATCCGGGGGCTGTTCGGGCTCCGGTTCAACTACGAGTTTCCCAGGGCCATGGTGAGTGAAGATGGGCGCCGTCGGGGTCAAGACCGGCGGGCAGGGCGAGGTCCGGAGGCGCTGCTCCAGGATCAACTGAACTGTTCGTGAGCTGAACTGTTCCGTTTCCTGTGATGCACACCGGCGCTTTGATTGGGGACGGCGAGTGGTGTTAATTTTTGGAGAAGACGTGTTGTTGCTTATCGCTTTCTTTATTACTGTGTGATGAGGGAAGGCTCCAGTAATTCGTCCAAGCAAGCATTATTTAGAGTGGATTATTGGTGGCCATCTTCGTATTGCAGCTCGATAATGGACACGTATGATTTGCACCTGTGTTACCATCAGCTGCCATTTAATGCTGTATGGGAATTTAGTGGGCTACCGTTCGTGATTGTGATAACGCAGCATCTGTAGAGGGGTCATTGATAAGCAGACAATAACATCGTGCTGGCAGGAGATGACTGATCAAACAGCCAATTATACTATAATTGAAATAGTATTTATAACTTCTACTAGATCCACAATTCAACAACGGGCATTTGGTCTAGTGGTATGATTCTCGCTTAGGGTGCGAGAGGTCCCGAGTTCAATTCTCGGAATGCCCCTGTTTAATTTTTGGATTTTTTTTTTAAATTCCCGTGGTCACGCGGACGCCATCCATCATGGTCCTGGTTAATGAAGAAAGCGACTCTGCAACGCCGACTCGTGGATCATGGCTCGCCACTTCTGCGTTCCTGTTTTTCTTTGATTGATTTTGGTCGAGGTGCCTCTTCTTTGTTTGACATGGCCAGAGGCGTAATAATGCAGTTGTTCGAGTTGACAAGCGGACGGTTGGGCGCCACTGTCGTCCGGACAGTTGTACCAAGTTTTTAATTTCGACAGGTCAGATCCGGATCAGGTATTCAGGTCAAGGCCAGGAGGTGATTTGGAAAACCTTAACAAATAAAAAATCATCATCCACCCTGTTCTTTGCCAGTCACCAGGCAACCAGAGCCAGTTCCAGAAGAGGGGGGGGGGGGGGGGGGGGGGGGGGGGGGGGGGGGGGACTTTGATGAGCTGCATCCAAACCAAGCTCAGGTGATCAACCACAACCTCTCCACCTGTTCAAAGTCCAGGCTCGCCATACGAAACCATCTGTCGCCAGTCAACAGCCACCCGCTCTATCCGCCCGCAACCATGGCGTCCGGCGCCGTGCCCACACGGCGCCGTTCCCTCTCCCTCCTGGCCCTCGCCGCCCTCTATATCTCCTGCCTGCAGGCCGCCACCCCCGCCGCGTCCCAGCTGTCAAAGCCGCGCCCGCTCGATGCCTCCACGGCGGCGCCAGGCGAGCAAGCGGCGGCGGCGGAGGACGGCGGCGCGTCGCTGCGGCGCGCGTGCACGTACACGGTGAAGGTGAAGACGAGCTGCGGGTCGGCGGCGGCGCGGTGGTCGGGCGCGGTGAGCCTGGCGTTCGGGGACGCGTACCGGAACGAGGTCTACGTGGCGCGGCTCACCCCGCGGTACGGCTTCGAGCGCTGCGCCACCGACACGTTCCGGGTCTCGGGCCCATGCGGCTACGGCGTCTGCTACCTCTACCTCCGCGGCGCCGGCGGCCGGGACGGGTGGGCCCCCGAGTGGGTCAGGGTGTTCGGGCCCACCTCCTCCACGCCATCCACCTTCTACTTCGGCGGCCCGCTACCCGCCGGCGTATGGTACGGCTTCGACCGCTGCGTGCGCCGGCCTGGGCCCGCCGCTGCCGTCGACGGCGACGACGAGGCCTCGTTCGTCGCCGCGGCCCGGTCCGTGTGACCGCGGACGCGGAGTGGGTGCACGTCAGGTGCGTCGAGCAGAGCAGTGCTCCCCTGCTCGCACGACGCTGCCGTGATCGTGACGCGATGATGACCCGTGGTTGCGACAAATCATCACGTTGTACTGTACTGCGCATTATTTCTTTTGTTTACGGGTGAAATTATCATATGTATATAAGCTACACTGTGTATATTTGTAATAATCCTGATCGAATTTTTTCAGCAATAAAAATCGATCTGTCTGCCTTGCTTCCGGGACATGACCTCTCCCCTGAGTACTAGTGACGGCTATTTCTTGCAAACGTGGCTGTTGTAATTTGTAAAAGCGACAGAATTTGGTGTCCTCTTGAGGCCATTGAACTGGAGGGGCATGCCCCTATAAATTATAATATTTGAACAACGAAAAGGTGGTACAAAAAGCTCGAAAGTTGAAGTAAATAAGAGTGAAAAGAAATGCTATGAACTCCTTGAGTTGTCCTACACCCTCCTGACCAAATTACAAGTGTGAGAAGAAATGTTGCTCACATCTCTCCAATTAGAAATGTATGTGTGCCAATGAGCGAGCTTCGAGCTTATTCTCCCTGCAGGCATGAAAGAGTTCGAACTATTATACAAAAAAAAAGGCATGGCAGCAACTATTATGAAAGTTCTAGCTTATTGTCAAGCCACCCCCCCCCCCCCCCCTCCCCATGTGTTCCTCGCAGGAAAGAAAAGGCTCCCACATGTCTTAGACGTTTTCATCATGACTTTTCTCCTTGATCTTCACGTACGATCCTGTGATAAGAAGCCAAAGCTATTACAAAGCAACATTAAAGCGGTGTGCCTCATTTTTTTTCCCCTCTGTTTCAGCAAGTCATCTACAGTGAAGCATGGCAGAGGAGTGGCTCGATGCAAGGGAGGCGTGCAGTACAACGCGCACGATGGATATAAAATTTGTTGGGCGCCTGTGAGAACTGAGAAGGAATTAGGTGCTTCGGCTCAAAAAAGGAAAAAAAGGAACTAGTTGCGTAGCAAGCCGGTTACGGGGCCGCAGATCGCGAGAGCTCGGCCTACATAGAGGCGCTGCAAGTATGGAATGTTATTACAGAGATGATCGTCAAAGGCACCAGTCATTGTCGATTGAATTAATGTAAGATTTTGGGCTTTACAAATTTTAGGTACAAGAAAATCCGAGGGTGATTTTCACATATATAGGAAACATGGGTACTCCTAAATGATTATGGACTGAGTATCTTCAAAAGAGCCTCATAAACTTTTTTTAAATTAAATTAATAAGATTTAATTTTAAAAATAATCATTTACTGTCTATTTTTGGGGAGCTTTTGAAGATGTTCTGATCATCGTCTAGTGTTATCCCAAACAAAGGTTTAGATAAAAAGTGTGATCTATTACTATCTAAGGATGTATAGGCTACCAGCATAACTATCATACACTTATTGTTATATAGTTATATATGTATTTTTCATTTATAAAGTTTGCAATGACATAAATATTTTCCCTAATCATAATCATTAATAATTGCTCTTTGCTATCATCATTTATTAATTTACTTGTGTAAATAAACTTATCTCTCGTGCCAGCCGGCTAAGATGAGAGTTTGGCAGATAAAGAGTATACGACTAACAATATAACATGAAAGGTTTCTTTTCAAAAACGGACATGAAAGGTCCGCAACTCAGTATCACGATACGATGGGCGCGAATACGAAATATCGGTATAATTTCTGACGTAACGATACAAACACACCAAACTATATGGTAGCACACTCTTGAATATACGAGCACGATATGAAACATTTTACGGTGCACATCACAAACACTACAACGTGCTAACGTGACAAGGTCCAAAATCAATATGACAACGATTTTAGCGCGCTTATTGTGTATTTCCAATCTGAAAGATTACGGTTACCATTCTTCTCCATGGAGAAATAATAAACAACGTGTAATGGCTATTTAGAGCGACAGAGGAAGATCTATTATGCACTGCGTGATTCTCTTAATGTTTTGGTTACCATAACAACGCAGGAAATAAATTCTCAAAAACATGAAAATGGAAATGCGAAAATATTTCTGCTGAATGAAAATGACTAAAACGCAGGAATTCCGTTCGGAGGCTCTGCGATGATCTCGGTTAGCTGGACAGTAAAATATTTTAATTGATTTACTTCCTTCCAATTCAATAGATATAGATACCATAAATGCCGTCTATATGATCACTATAAAGATTGAAGAACTGAAAGGGTTCTGGCGTTCTGCTAACGAGAACAACAAGCCTCTCATTCGTTTGTTTTGCAAGAGTGCGAACTTTAGCTGCTTCACATGCCCATTGAAAACTGAATTAGGTCAATCAAAGTAAGCGTTACTCTGAGTAATGGTGAGTGGCAATCGTTCATCAGCTCGACGCTTCATGTCTTTCATTTCTACTGTATAGTCAACCATATTTCTTCTAAAAGATATCTGCAGTAAAACAAATCTTCATGCTGGTGCTTGTGCTGGTCATCCGATGGGCAGAAGGGCAGCCACAAATCTACAACGTCAGGGACTTCCATGCGTGTGGGGATGGCGAGACAGATGATGCAGAGGTAAGAGTTCAACCCTTCGAGTCGTGAATTAACTTTTGTAGATACTTTGTTCTCTTATATTGTAAGTTTCTTATCGGTTTCTATCATCCCTGCCAACAGGCATTCTTAACCACATGGCAAGCGGCTTGCAACGATAGCGGACAACCTATCATGGTCATTCCTGGAGGAAGGACATTCTTGTTGACCCAAGTTAGATTTGAAGGTCCCTGCAAGTCACCTATTACCGTACAAGTAAGTAACATCGACAGTTTTGCTATCCTGAATAATCCATCTGTAATAGCAACACATCTGAGCTCGTGACTGCAGCTGGATGGCAAGATTATAGCACCAAACCAAACTTGGACATCGGTGAAAGGCAACCTTGTGACTTTCTACAGGGTCGATAACTTGACGTTGGACGGATGTGGCGCGATGGACGGCCAAGGTGCCATCTGGTGGGATTGCTTTAACCGAAAGGTAGGCATCTTCAGACTTTAGCATATAACAGTTACATTTTCCTCTTTATCATTAGCAACAATCTGATAATCTGTTTCTCACTTTGGCAGAGATGTCACTCCCGGCCTATCGTAAGTAGACACATTATTCAGTTTCGAAACCAGGCAGCTAGAAATGTGTTGACTCATTGTTGTCTTCGCTGTAAATCAGCTGCTGGCATTTGCATACTGTAACAATCTTGTGGTGAGAAGCATGCACCTGACGAACAGTGCAGACAAGCACATGACCTTGTTCAACTGCAGCCAGGTGCAAGTGAACAGCATCTCCATAAGAGCGCCTGGCGATAGCCCCAACACGGACGGTATAACCATGGCGTCATCCAACAACGTCTCCATCTCCAACTGCTCTATCCAAACAGGTAATTACACTTTCACAGCCGTGTACATGTAGAACATATTAACCTAGTATATGTAAAAGCTCTGACGGCAAGTCGCAACATTCATTGAACAAAATGGCCGCCTCAAATTCATATGAATGCTGGGTTAAACAAACATGCAGGAGATGACTGCGTATCAATCCTATCACACACCAGAAATGTTAATATTACTGACAGCACATGTGGGCCTGGTCACGGAATCAGGTGCGAATGCATAACCATGCTTTTCCTTACAATGTGCTGAATAACAGAATAAGCCTTGTTTAGGAACATGCATTGAGCTTATCTTCCTGATCTTTACTACATAGTGTGGGAAGCCTTGGAGGATCTGAGATAGCACAGGTGGAACAGATCACAGTATCCAATTGCAATTTTTTTGAAACTATGACTGGCGTGAGGATCAAATCGTGGCAGGTAATCAAGAACAAAACACCATCTAGCCTCTGCACATACTGATAGTTGCACTTGCACTCCCTTAACATTTCATCTCCATGAAACATAGAACACACCAAGAATTGCCCACTAATGTAAGAAGTTATGAATGCAGGGAGGGGAGGGCTATGCAAGGGGGTTCCTTTTTGAGGGCCTCAACATGACTGCAGTTCAGTATCCTATTATCATCGACCAGTTCTATTGTCCACAAGGCAATTGTCCAGAAAAGGTGATGACACATACTAAACATGTTGTCATGCCTATGATTACTCAGTAGACTCATAAACCTCTAACTCTAATACAAAGGTTGAAACATGTCTGCACTTGATTGTGTTTGTAGGATGGTGGTGTGGCAATAAGCAATGCAAGATTTATCAACATCCAGGGAACATCCACCGACCAACAAGCCATCAGATTACTCTGCAGCCAAAGTGTTAACTGTCACGATATCTACCTCAGCAATATCGATCTCTGTTGGATGAACCATAGTGCCCCGGCGAACGCCACTATTTTAAATGCCCATGGGACTACCGCAGGCATGGTGGTGCCACAGATACTTTTTTGACACCCGTTTGTAGCTACTAGTGCTGTTCATCAGTGCTACCACATGCAAATAGCTATATTTGAAATTTCTTTTGTTCTTAGATGAGTGTCTTGTAAACAAGGACTACTAAAGCTAGGGTATGATTTATGTGATCAGCTATGTTACATCATGTATGCGAGGTCTATTTGACCTCTAAATATATCAACAAAAAAGTATAATTGTGTCCTTAATTTTCCTAGCTACTTTGGTGGCCAAATCGTTGTGAGTTGTGACACAACATTCATGAGTGGCACTTGAACCTTTCATGTGATACCGACAAGAAAAAGGTCACAAGGTGTCGCTTGTAGCACTTCACAGTATCTCACATGCCTCCGTTTCAGAACGGCCAAACACAGCGTACCTGTTGTCCGCAACATTGTCATACGCAAAGTCCCTCAGAAACCTAACCATCACAACAGAAACACTTCAGTACAAGAAAGCCGCACAGTTACATTTTCATAACAAAATATAATATGGCACTCCGAATTGAGCCAAACAGGGAGGGGGAAAGGCAGCTCACAGAGGGACAAGCTTGAGGAAGATGGCCAGCTGCGGGAACGGCAGGTTGAGGTACTCCATTATCCGCAGCACTGCTTCAGACTTGATGTAGGATCTGTTCATCGTCTCTCCAGAATAAAACTGTCACTTCCTAATAGAAAAGAAAGCAGTAATCAACAATTCTCAGAGATGGGTTGTGGTTTGGTCACCTGTCCTTCTCGACAAGAACGACGCTGGAGATGTCGTCGGGGGCCCTCCCTGACCTCTGCAGGAGCTTCCTCCCCGATTCGCTCTGCAGGGGGACGTACCTGATGCTCCTGTTATGTTGGAATTGAGAATGATTAGCTGTGACTGAGAGTATCAACAACTCAGTCGTGCTGTTACTGAATGCAACTGTTAATCGAGTGATCAGTGGTACAATACGATAACTAAGCGATCGAGAATTAAGCAGATAAGCTGCCTGTTAGGGTCGTGCTCCCGCACGAAACGGACGCCTCCATTGCAGAGGTTGCAGACGCCTGCACAGACAGACCATGGAGACAGAGCAGATTAGTGCTTGATCAAGATGGGGAAACCATGGCAGGAAGGGGATGAAGGATTCCGGTGCTCACCGTCGAAGAGCATGATGGGCCTGCTGTCGCCGGGCTGGAAGAACTCCGCGTCCGTGGCGGCCTTAATGGACTCCTCTGCCCGAGCGCCGCCGGCAGATGCAGACACCTGCAAGCGGGTGGGCCATCGTCCTCTTCGTGCCGCCTGCTGAGGCAGGAGACCATGCCGCCGGTGGATAGGCAGGGTTGGGGGCGCATAGTAGCAGGTGGAGCACCGCCCGGCGGTTGCCATCATCGAAGAGAACTGCGAACGATGTGCTGCTGGCGACATCGAGCTGCATAGACTCCGGAGAGCTGCAGCCATCTCCACCACATGAGCACGGCGCACCCTTGTGCTTCAACGTGGCGCGTCCAAGCAGCTCATAAATTGCACGGAGGATAAGCAGTGAAAAAAAAAAAGAGAAAAGCAAACCCACTTCTGTTTAACGTAAAATTCTTGCACTTCAACAGTTGGGCAAAATCGGATCATATCAGAGCTCAAGCGAACTGGTAAGATCCATAAGACATCCCTAAGTTTTGGCATACACTAGTGACTAGTTTAAGAAAGCTAGCAGTACAATGTGCCCAAGACAACGATAAACAAATAACTAAAGCACCACCGGGTTATTTTTCAGCGAAAACATTCAACTAGCAAAGGATACATAGCCAAAGAGACAAATGAACTAACCGTCTACAATGCGATGGAAATTATTGACATCCATCATCCACATTCACTACACTGAAATTGTAGCTAAACAAGAACGCATGCCATCTCGCATGCACTAACAGAGCACAACAACAAATGCTTGCCGATGTCGCTACTACTCTATCTAAGCCTGCTCTTCGCCACTTTCCATTTCCCCCTCTTCCGCAGCAACGGCCATCAACTCATCAAACTTTTCGCTCTTTCCTAGCACTATCTCAATCTGGAGCAATAAAGGTCAAAGTTAATTCAATTCAACAAGCATGGAAAAATAAGAGTGCATAATTACAGAAAGAAATGACTACATTGACAGTGGCAATGAATATTTCACATTGGTGCCAGAAAAGAATTTAATCTTCTCTACCTTGGCCTTCTGGAAAGGGCGGCCTCCTCTTGATTCATCGTTTATTTCAACAGTAGATGTCCTAATCTCTGTGACGATCAAGAAACAAACCGAAAGTTCAGACTCAGGAGTCAGGACAATGAATCATGCACAACCATAATACAGTGTACAAGAAGAGCCGAGATTCCTTACTCTTTTCAACGGCAAATCCATTGTTCTTCAGAATCTCCGCCACAGTCACAACTGTTGCAATTGCTGGAAACAGAAAAATCGACTTGGTTAGAGTTGCCTTAAACAGCAGTGTATGGAAAAGTCGCATAGACAATGATAAAATATCTACAAAGGAAACATCTAGAACACGGCTAACAGCATGATCTAATCATAACATCATGAACCAGTACACAGTGCAGGCAGTAATCACTTCGTCGTGGTTAAGACGCAAGCAAACACCACTATAAATCAGTAACGAGGTTTTCTGAAGGATAGTTATCTTTCTTTTTCTGCATAATCTTGTGAATCTGGATACAGAGTATTTTAAATCAACCCAGATTAGCTCTCACAAAATACATTAATAGTCTGGCAAATCTGGTTAAAATGCAGAACCAAATCTAAGCATTTCTCCTGAATGGCGCATATCTTGACACAACTGCTGATTAGAAAGCAAAGGGCCTAAAAGAAACGTTAGGGTTTAGCAACCAAAGCATTTCTGAGATACAAATAAACAGCGGATTCTTGGATCTTGCATATATCGTATCCACATACTGTAAAGACGCTACAAAAATCGACGCCTAACAATTCACAGGAGCAACGATATCAAAATTACACAATCCCCAAGCCGAAATCACAAAAATGAAGGATTGAAGATTTCACAACAATGAAACTAGAAAGATATCTCCCTTTCATCTAATAGAAAGAAAGAGTCAGGACTGTGTGGGAGAGAGCGAGACGCACCCATCCCGAGCGCGGAGAGATCGACCTCGCCGTGCTGCTGCATATACCTCTGCAACGATTCAACCAAGCAAGCAGTCAGGAACCCCCACCGAGACAACGATTCAACCAAGCAAGCGGGCCGTACCTTGGCGAGGTTGACGTAGAAGAACAGCGGCTTCTTGGTGTTGGAAACCTGGATGCGGTTGCTGTTACCGCCGCCGCCGCCGCGCCTCTTCTGCCCCTCGCCGCCGCCGGCTGAAGCAGCCGCCGCATCTCCGGCGACCGTGAGGTTCTGAACTCCCTCGGTAATCTCCTCAACCACCATTGTCACAAACTCACTGGCTCGCTCGCCGGGCCGCGCCGCGCCGCCTCGGCCGGATCGGTGGTGGAAAGGGTTTGGTTTGGTGGCTGGTTGGGTTCCGGAGGCAGCCGCTCTCTTTGCTGCTTTGCCGTCTCCTCCTCTCGTCTCGTCTAGGCGTCGGCCGGCGCAACGGGTAATACAAGGCCCGGCCCAACTCTGATATTCGTCGTATGGACTTCGCTTGCTCACGGGCTCACGGCTCTACCGGGCAGAATATCACGGATCGATTATTAAAGGAATTCCATTAGTCAACTATCAAACGGCCCAAACTGAATCATATCGCACGCGCCACCATCGCTAGAACCGTAAAAATCACAATGTTTCGAGGTCAAAACCCATCGAAATCGAATCGTTTCCAGTTTTTGGTCCACAATTGTAAAACACAAAAATATCAGTTTGACCGATTCGCTACGCCTGATTTCCCATTTGCCCCTGCCAAGCTCAACACGAATGCCAAGAGATAAAGCTAGTTGCATGCTCCTTTGCAATATTTGGCTGTGTAATTTTTTTTTTTTTGAAAAGATTTGGCTGTGTAATTGGCATGAGGACAAATGGACAATGTTACAAGGCTTCAGAGTGACTTCAAATTCCATTACAAAATATTCAACTCCTGATTTCTTAGATCATGATCTCATGGCAATAGAGAAGTCAAGCGGGGTCATCCAACGTGTTAAAAACATGAAGCACAACAATTGTCGCATAGTGTTTCTCTAGTTATGTCTAAAACAACTTGGTTGAAAACCGGAGAGAGTATATTTAGGACGTGTTTAGTAGGGTATTTGCTTATGCTAAAAAGTGTTTATACTTTAACTTATTTGTTAAAAGTGTTTATTAAGCTCATCTAGCTTATATTGTAGTATAAGCAGTCAATCCGTTTAGCAAAATAGCTTATACGATAGTTTATCTTCTGAGAGATGACCTATAAGCTGAAAAAGCAAGATTTTTCTTGTTTATGGTTTATAGTATAAAAGAGGTTTTGGTTTATAAATACTTATTGCAATAAGTGATTATGCCTCCAACCTGTTGGATAGAGCTTACACTTTCTCTTCACCATTGCCTTTGGTTCTTCGGCGCCAAGCCTCTTGTTTGCCCTTCACCCTTGTACATGATCCGTTGTAGCCAAGTCTTGCTCAACCTTCACCGTATTTTCATATAATGGTACTTTGTATCCATCATCATCATCAATATGTTCACTATCATTTCAATAACCAAGTTGATATATTTTTTTCTCAAGGGTCTTGATTTTCTTCTTCTCTTAATAGTCACTTAGTTTCAAGTTATTGGCCAATAATCTCTACTTCAGTTGCTGACACATCATCATATTGACACGATCAACTATTGATATTCAATCATCTTCTATGATGTGTTTCTAGCTTCAACCATAGGTGTTGATTATATCTACTGACACCTTTATCAACACATTGATCAGTATTATCCTTTATCAAGCAATTTCATCAAATAACTTATTGAGTCAACCATATTATCATCAATCTACAATCTTGTCCATTTTGATCCTCAACACTTGTTATAAATGGTTTGATATCATAGCTTGATCTTCTTACTTGATGTCGAAACGTAACCTATCATGTAAGCTCACAAACTCATATAAAAGGTTAGTTCTAACAACCATTATCATCTATCACCAAAACTTATCATTAATCCAAGGCTAGAGACCTAGACCTTTTAGTGGTACTCTAAATCGTCCTCTAAAACGAATATTCTCTCCTAGTCAGTAAATTTCTTTCCTCTATATCAACTTTTTTCACACCTATTATTCTCTATATCTCATCCTCTATACTAACTAACTCTCTGTGGGATCCACACGTCAGTCTTTCCTCTTTCTTTTCTCTCCCCCTCTCTCTTTCCTCTCCCCAATCTCTCTTTTCTTCTTCGGTTCTTCCGTAGCGCGCCGACCCCGTCTACACTGGTGCCTCTGCGCGCACGCCCTCCCGTCAGCGCCCTCGCCTCCACGCGCACGCCCGCGCCCTTCGGAGCTCCATGCCGGTTCCTTCTCCTCCCTCTTCCTCATAGCGCCATCGAGCTCGACGCGAGCGTCATTGCCACCTCCCGTATTCGAGCGCGCCGTCCAGCCCATAGCCGAGCGCCACCGCCCCCTCCCGCAGCTGAGCGCTGCCGCCTCCTCTCCTCCGGATCCGGCCTCCTCCGCCACCCTCTTCTCCGGATCCAACCTCCTCCGCTGCCCTCTCCTCCGAATCCGACATCCTCCGCCGCCCTCTCCTCTAGATCCGACCTCCTCCACCGTTGTCCTCTTCCCCACTGTTGGCTCCTGCCTACCAGCCATCCTCCTTCCTCCCGCGTCGGCTTCCTCCTTCTTTCGGATGGTGCGTAGGTGCGCAGGCCCCACACAAGCGGTGCATAGCGTGGGAACGCTATTATGCTGGATTTGGCGTAAACGCGACCGACACTACCGCTAGCGCTCCTTTTACAGGACCGCGCTGCAGCCCGTCATCCGCTATATCCGGTACTGCAGGGTCACGTACTGGACCCCAGTGCGGACAATCTTATAGCTAGACGAATGGGTTTCACCCCATGTGCATCATTCTTACTCCTAGCTTTCTCTGCTACTTGGGTCCTCATCTGAAATTGATCAGTTATAAGCACTACTTCTTTTGATGTTCATCTTTAGTCTATAGGTAATTATAGACACCAATTGTTGTGGACGTCCTAAGAGCAACTCCAATAGATCCCCATTCCCATCCCCGAAAGTAAAAATAACTATCATATTGGGGATGGGAGGGTCAAAAAATTGCTCCAGCAATTCTTCAATCCTATCTCTAATAATTCTCCATCCCAAAAAACACTTCTCCATCCTAACTATAGTGCAGATCTTCAACCCCTCTCTAATAGCTGGGACCCACCAGAAACCGGTCGTTTTCTGTGACGCCTGATTTTTTCCCACCCCTCTCCTTCCCGTTCACGACCACTCCCACCGTCTATACCCACCGGTCAATGCTGCCGCCGGCCAAATTCGGCTGTTGCACCCCTCCTCAACGACCAAAATCACGCCTCCGGCTCCCTCCTTCCCTCCTCTCGCCGAGCCGCCCTGCTACTCGCGGCGGGCAGAGTAGCACCGCCCTTCTACCCGGCGCAGGTGGAGGAGCGCTGCCACTACCGCCCTTCTTCTCAGCGCGGGCGGAGGAACGCCACCACCTCCACCCTTCTTCCTGAGTGCTGCCACTGTCGCCCTTCTTCCTGGCACGGGTGGAGGAGCGCCACCACCACCTCCCTTCTTCTCGGCGTGGACGAGGGCGAGGGCGAGGCCGCGTCGTCTTCCTCTGCTCGCCCACAGTCCTTGCGGTGCTGGAGGGGAGAGAAGGTGGGCAAGGGTCCGGATTTGAGCGTGCCGCTGGTGAAGCTCGTCACCGCCTTCGGGTTGGGTCCCACCTCGCCGGCAGCCTCGTCCCAGCGCCCTGTACTCGCGCATTGCAGGCGGCGGCGATGGTGAAGGCCAACATCGAGCCAAGAAGAGAGAGGGAGGATGGCGTATTTGCATTTTGTTTGTCTTTGTATTCTGAAAACATCTTTGATAGTTTACATTTTCTTAGTGAGGATGAGGTATTGGAGAACTGCAGGAGTGAATATCCCCAATATTCTAAAATTGGTTTTTGTCCATCCCCAATAGATCCATATTGAGGATGGATTATTGGGGATCTGCTGAAGTTGCTCTAAGTTTATACATTTGGGTAAATGGCCTGATCAAGTCTTCCAAAATGTATATGGAGGCATTACTTTTAGTGCATAAAGCAATTCAGCAAGGTTGGCGGTACATCAATTGCTAAAGCGCTACTTCCTTGTGGGCTAGAGTTCTGAAAAGAAAATATTATGCCAATGCTCAACGTTATTTCTATCTGCGTGAAAGAAGAAGCACACTTGTCTACTGAGCACACATTCTGATACGAAGGAAACCACTCGTCAATAGTATATATATTGACGTGTATTTTTCCGAGCAATTCTAGAAACGATCATCGCCACGGAAAAGGATATCCTTGGATACGAGGGCACGCACATCAGCACATCTCATTCATGCCGGCTACACGACAATATAGTTAGGGAGGGTATGTAGGTGCTTGTACGCTCACTCTGCTAGCTGTTATGCTCAAGATTAAACAAGGATGCCTTTTCTACGCTAATGGATTACTATAGTATATCGTTTGTATATATGCAAATGGCCATTTTATTTTGTAAAAGGGGATCCGTATGTTGACTACTTGGCTCCCAACTACACACCTGTTCTCCATTAATTGTAAAGTAGAAGCATCCAGAAATGATCTACATCCATGACCCGAAAACGTAGGGTATGTTTGATACAGCTTATAGTCCAGCTTATTAAATAACTTATGATATGATAAATAATGAATTATACCAAACACCCTGAACCTATAAGCGTTTATTGACATAAGCAATCATAAGTATTTTTGACATTTTATACTAGAGAAACAAAATAACCAAAACCTTGTTTTTCTAGCTTATGGAACATATATCCTCATACTTTCATAGGATAAGCATAAGTATAAGTACTTTTATTAAAAATAGTTGGATTACTTATACTTTAATAAATTAGATAAACTGAATAAGCACTTTTGATATATAAATAAATATAAGCAATTTAAGTATAAGCAAAAACTATACCAAACATACCTTAGGCCTTATGAGACTGACTCCAACACACGTCCCTGCCGCCGGAACAGTTGCCGGTACAGTTGAAGGCGGCGAAGTATTATGTTCATCGTGTGGCCTGTGTGTAAGGACGGGGGGACGGAGGTCGCCAAGGGCCACGATGCCTTATCGGCCAACGCGGCATTCTGCGCTGAGTCGGCAGGTTAACTGATGGTTGCCTGCTCATCATGACGCACTGCGCGTGCCATGTTCCTTGTGGACATTTTTCATTTCCTGCTCCAGCTGGACGTGCAGTAGCGCATGTGGATATATATGTTGTGATCGATCACGCCCCTATTTGCTAAATGCTAACTACTACTAAAGCTCCCTTAAATCGAGTGTGTAACCTTACTATAAGTTGCACCGTACCATTACGCACTGGACAGAACTACATGTACTAATTACTCCAAAAATGCATTTTTGGAAAGATCAGATAGCTGTCTATCAATGTCTTGCATGATCACTCCAACGACATATTTTAGAACCAGATCGCTATCGCTACAATATATGTAAAGCTAGGAACCTTTACTTCTGTTTCATTGTTCAGAACCCGATTTTTTTCTTTTTTTTTTGGAAAGATCAGAACCCGCACTTAACAAGTGCTTTTTAACTAAACTATAACAAATCGTTGATCCACACATCTGACAGATCTGTTAGTCATTTGGTTAATTAGTACTAGTGTTCATTACACGCTGGGGAACACTAGGAGTATGGTACGGTGGTCAAATGCACGCAAGTCTCACACATATCATTGGGTTTACCTCTTATTCGGCACGCCACTCACAAGTTTGTGAATGACCGAATACCACTTGTATCTTTCTTCACGGCTTTACCTGAAAATTATGGGGAAATAGGAATAAAGAAAACTCAAGAATGTTGTGTTGGAAAGGCTCCCGGATGGATAACATATAGGTGGCCAGCTGGCTGTGTTGACCGGCCCAAGCCCATTACAGGTTTGACAGTTTCTTTAATGGGCCGACATGATCCGAGCTGGCTAACGGGTCATGTCGTGCTAGCACGATGGGCTTGAGATGAGCCCATCGTGCCGGCACGACACGACCATTTTTACATGGGCCAGGCCATGTCGTAGGATCATCCAACCCGTTCAAGTCAGGCCGCCCTGAAAGTACGGCATGATGTGGAGGAAGGGGTGAGAGCGGCGGTAACACGACAAGAACTAGATAGAAACCGAGCGGCGGGAGTAGCCCAGCCAGTTAGGGAGGGAAGCAATGTTAGACGGCTGACAGTAGGGTTGAGAGAGAGAAAGAGAGTTGGAGGTTAGCGACAGGTTTTCATTAATCATTATGATTATGGATGCTGTTTTCATTTTTATAACCCGACCCAAAAACCCATTCTTTTGAACAGAGAAATGATATCTCACACTAAAACAATTTTTGTGCTAATATCCAGTTCGGTCCCTAAAGTTTAGCCCGGTTCAGTTAGCTCCTTGAAGCTCAAAAGGTCTAGTTGTGAGGTAAAGCGCCACAAGCAAATTGAGCTACATTAGGTTCTACACTGTGTAGTCTGTCCATCTGATGTCCTGATTCGAGTCACATACTCAGTATTTTTTTTTTTGAGGTAACACATACTCAGTATTGATGCTCGAATATACACTCATGGCTAATATACATGTACAACGCGTCGGTATACCCCGTCCCTTCGCTGGCAATTTTGCAAAAACACGCCCGCCTCCACGACTCGACCCGCCCAGCGTCGCCTCGCGAGGCGACGGACTCGTCCCGTTGTCCCAGGCGGAGGAGACGGCGCCGGCACCGCTGTACGGGGCGTCTTCCCTAGGCGACGGAGCTGACGGATCCCGCTCGGGCGCGTGCGCACGGACGAGCGCGGGAACTCCTTCGCACCCTTCGCGCGCACGGACGCGAGCACCGGGGACGGATGCATCGACGGTGGATGCCCAGCTGCTTCGCCCCCGTCCTGCTTGCTTCGCCGCCACCGTGACGCCTCCTCCCACCTCCCTGCTGCCGCCGTCCCGCAGCCCGCCCCCGTCCTTGTCGCCCAATGGATGTGTTGTCGAGGAGGTGGTAGCCTAGCATCAGGTTGGGACGATGGATCGCAGAATCTGCACGGCCCGCCGGTGCGCCGCCTTAGCTCTTCCATCACACGAGCATGAGCGTTGCCGCGGTTGTCCACTTCTACGCAGCATCCATGCCTCGAGAACCAGCCGCAAACAAGCCGGTGCTTCCTCTTTCATAGAACCAGTACGTGCCCTGACTCTGAAAATTCTAGGAAGGCAATGCAATGTTTAGAGTAGTCAATGGTTATTGTAAATCTGAGGGGAAAAAAGTTTGGTGTTTTCGATGTTCAGAGTAGTCTCTGGTTATTGTAATGTTCCAAATTTAGTAATCATAGCCTAAATTACAGATGGTCCATGAGCATTGCATCAGTTTGGTGTGTTCAGTTCATCACTTGGTGAAAGATTACTAGAACATTTAGTTTTATTTGTATGTTCAGGTTGGTGTATTCAGTGTTATATACTGCCAATTGAAAGATTTTTCTCGGTGAACTGACATTTGGTTTTTTCTACAGGAATGATGTTTAGTAACCTGCGATCCACTAATTATTCCTGGATGTCACAAGATCACTGCAAGACAACGATGACATATGTTCAGTACTTATAGTGTGACAACGTGTTTCCTTTTTATGCTGTAAATGCAACAATGTGAAGTGTGGTGATCGAAAATAAAATTGTTATATGTGTGATCTTAAGCTGATGAAATGTGATCACATGTCTATTATTCATGCTTGATATTATTCTATCAAATAGCCACACAAAACTATATACAAATACATTTGTAGTTGATCTTAAGTTGCATGCAAAACATTAAACAGCTTATAGACGGACTCTGTCTGTGGGTTGTATGAGCTGTCTTTATATCTGTCTGCATGATAACTTCGAGGTTGTACATAGGCAATGTGCTTTCTTGACAATAATGACGTGCTTTTATGGTGCCAATCAAAAGATTGTATGATAATCTCTTTCAATCGTTCATAAAGATGATTGTCGGTATGTGAATGTGAATGTTTGAATTTATACTGTACTCAGTGAAAAAGCTGTGAAGCACCACACATTGCTCATAAGTGTATATGTGGCACTCCACATCAGCATCATCAGGGAATCATTGGATCTTTCTAACGTACGGTGGTATGTTTGGCACACAGATCAACCACGTATGTAGGCTAGCACACACAGTAAGCTAGCTGCAAACCACTCGAAAAATTGGTGCAGGCAGGAAAAAAAAACTAGTGAAACTAATCCTACACTGCTGTCACAGGAGTTTGGGAATTTTCGTCAAAGAAATGTGCTCCTTCTCTGAATCAAAATCGTTACCTAATGTGTAGTAATTAAACTGCATGCGGCCGCAACTAAACAAGCTCCGCCTGATTTTAGGAGGTGGGAGAGATGGCGGACGGCATGAACGATCAACGGTTCTGGTTTGTGGACTGAAAGCCACCCCTGATTTTAGGCAATTGAAAAATAGCAGCTCCCAATTAATAATTGACACCACACTGGCTACTGCGCAGGATGAGATCAGTTCGTTTATTTTTACACTTGTAACATAGCTACAGCAAGCTTTGATGAATTAGCCGATCTGAGAAGGTTTGTTAAACTGGCAGCGATAATACTGGATCATATATATACCACCGCCTTTTCAACCGTTACCCGTTCAAAGGACCAACAGTGGTCCGATGAGCGTTTGGGTATTAGTGCCTCAGCTCCTCCATTTATTTGTTGTGTAACATAAGTATGGCTTCCCTTGTCATCTGAAGTAAACATGCAAGACACTGATCGAGGCCCTCCGGGCTAATCACGCTATCTCCCAGAGGCACGCGTTAGTACTGATCAAAAAGAATCTGAGCCCTTGTTGCTTGCTTACGGCGTTCCTTCGTGTGCGTACGTGATTGCGTCCACTGGTCGAGGAAATTAAAACGTGCGCCGCCGCCGCGCGCGCCTCGATCTCGATCGAGCTGGTAGCACTAATGCACTATCATCACCGGAACGCGGCGCAGGCGTGGCACCCCGGTCGGTGCGGAACCGGCTGCCGGAAATGATGGCGTGCGGGCTTCTTCTTGCTTTGCACCCACCACATACATGCTATGGAAATGATGGCCGGGCTCGTTCGGACTCCGGGCTCGGGTCAAATGTGGTCAGGTATACGTGAGGCACGGCTCTGGGTTGGGTAACAACCAGCGTAGTGGATGGCATCGATGACCACGCCCTGCATCGGCGCCCAAAGCCAACCTTCTCCTCTCTATATAAACGTCCAGTCCACAGCTAGGTAGCCCAGGCAGCCTCCCAGACCAGAGGTCCAGCAGAGCCAAGTGTACCAAAGCTCTCTCTCTCACGTATACCATTTCTGTAGCTAGCTACCCCCTGTCCCCACGTCCTACTAGCTCCCTTCCCTTCCATTCTCTAATTACGCCGGCGACTCTGCCGCGACGGTGTGCCTCCATCTCTCCGGTCATCTCTCCACCGTCGACGTCGAGCAAGCGAGGCAGCTCACATTTGACATCTCCCTATCGGCCGGCAGTGAGGTGTCCCGTGAGTGGGGTGCATTATTGTACAGCAGCCGGGCAGGCCGAGATAAAAAAAAAACTCGATCTGCCGGGAAAGAAGCCATCCCGACGGTATTATCTAAGGAGAAGAGTCTTCTCACACAGGTCAAGAAAATTCCCGAATCTTCTCCCTAACCATACATAGAGACTCAGCTGACCGTGTGAACTATGACACGAGTCTTTACCTAGTGCTTTGGTTTGAAGAGAACAAGAGAATTTTTTTCGTAACCGGTGCGAGACTGGAGGTCGAACCCCCGATCGGTGGGCTGCCGCTCGGGCGCATTCACCACCAGGCCGAAGGCCTGTTCGCGGCAGGCCGAGATAGAAGAGGAAGAAGCGGGACGAGAGGGAGAGCACGCATTGCTTAGAACGGGAAATCGTCGCTGTCATCCCGGCGTGTGTACGTACAGGAGGGAAGAGAGATCGAGCAGAAAAAAAGAGTTCTTCTTTGATCGATTCGGAAGATGGTGAACACGACGGGAGTGGAGCCGGCGCAGATGAGCGGCGGCCGTGGGCTGCCGCTGGCCACGCTGAACCACATCTCCGTGGTGTGCCGGTGTCTGAAGAGCTCCCTCAGCTTCTACACCGACGTGCTTGGCTTCGTCCCCATCCACCGCCCGGGATCCCTCGACTTCGCCGGCGCATGGTACGTACCATCAACATGTATTTGGCATTGCGAGCTCTACTAGCTAGTATATTTCTGATGGCTTCTCGTTTGTTCGTGTCCGATATAATGTGGGTGAATGAAGGTTGTTCAACTACGGCATCGGCATCCATCTCCTGCAGGCCGAGGACCCGGAAAGCATGCCACCGAAGAAGACGGAGATCAACCCCAAAGACAACCACATCTCATTCCAGGTACGCGTGCATGCGTGTTAATCATATCATGATGTACTATCTGAGATCGAGATCGGCCATGAATCCACGTCTCTGACGAACCAGTTTGTATCGATCCATTCCATCGGGATCTCGTAGCAGAGCGGCAGTGTACGTAGTATACATAATACAGACAAGTTGACATTGGCTAGATAAATCTCGGTACCGGCCTTCTCTGCTGCTCTAAAATATGAATTTATAATACTGAGAGAATGTGAGTTTCGCGTCCTGACAACAAGAAGCAACTTTGCAGATGGCCACATGCCAGCATGAACTTGGATCCGTGAACACAGCCGGACATAACCCCTTGTTTGGCATCATCCTCATTTTCTTAAGCATTTTGCGACCAAGTTCATGCTGAGTAGTAGTATGCATAATATGGTGAGTGCACCCAGCAAGAATCTTTTTAATATAGTCAACTGGTACTGAACCAGCAGTTTTCCAAAGTGCATCTATATCTGAAGAATCAAGATTTATTTTTCAAACACTCATGTTGCCTCAAGTTGGCCCGATATGATCCACATTATTAAGATAATTAAGAAATGGCAACTGACGTATTCTGATCCTTGATTAGTGATCCTTGATTAAGCTCGCTGAGGTATGTAGTCGGTATAATCTCAGCGTCCAAGGAGCACGTGTGATAGTTTCCTTTCAGAGAAATTAAGAATATCATAGTTTTAAATTGGATTAAGGAACATTGAATGGGATTAATAATGGTATGCATCATACTTCGCCAAACCTGGGAGTGGATATAAGACCGGTATTCTGGACATTACATTTTACGTTTATAGTGGTGCCAGCACTCGATCGACTGTGGTAGCTTGTCATGAAGCTTTCGCATGTTGACAATGAAACCATCATGCTCAGCTGTTTCCATGGGGATCGATGCATTGTCTTTGTTGATCACTAGATACACATCCAGTTGCCATTAGAAACTTGCCATGCATATTCTTTAAATGAACCTGATCAGTTTGAAGATTCTTAAATCTGAACTGGCATCATGACCATGTGCTTCTTCTTCAATCTCCGGTGAGACAGAGTAGCACTAGATATATATAACAATATATATTCAATTTGTTTGGGTCAAATGTACAATAGTAGTGGAGGAAAAAAATGTCAGTGCATTTATATAGTACTCAAGCAAATCCAGACTACCCTCTAGGGTACAATTTGGAAAGCTGAAGATATTGTGACCAGCAGTCATGCCTCCACGTACTAACACTGATCCATAGATCTATATATCCTCAAGGTTTCATCAAGGCCACAACTAGGTTTCCAACTATTGAATATACGGCTATTACAATAATTATAATTAATAATTGATTGATTAGTACAATGTTGCATGAACACAATCATCAAACCATGCATCTTATGAGCTCTCTCTCTCTCTCTCTCTCTCTCTCTCTCTCTCTCTCTCTCACACACACACACACACACACACACACGCACGCACACGTCTTCCCAGGTCCCCCTGATGCGAATGCTGTGTGACAGCGTGGACGCGTGAGCTGGCCAGACATCACGGACTCACATGCACATCTGGCACGGACAAAACATGCTTGCATGGCCTTTTCGTAGCTTGTTTGCATGCAAAACAGTAAACGCACTAGTACAACGTACGATGTCAACGTGCGGCACAGGATTGGATTAATAATGCCCCTTCCAACGCAAAACTTTCTGACGATAATAATCATCGGCATTATTCTTGCGCGCAGTGCGAGAGCATGGAGGCGGTGCATCGGCGGCTCAAGGAGCTGGGCGTCAAGTACGTGGAGCGGCGCGTTGAGGAAGGCGGCATCTTCGTCGACCAGGTCTTCTTCCACGACCCCGACGGCTTCATGATCGAGGTCTGCACCTGCGACAACCTCCCCATCGTTCCTCTCGTCCCGGATGGCTACGACATCCTCCGCTTGCCGCACCCGGCGCCACCACCACCAGTCTGCAAGCGACCATCACCGCCTCTTCCTGTCCCGGCGGCGGCAGTGCTGCCGCCGCCACCGCCGATGACACCGGCGCCGCCCGCGCAGTGCGTTCCGGCAATGGCCAGCAGCGGCAGCTACGTCGTCGGCGAGGTCGAGGCGATAAGGTCTTGCCCGGATCGAGCACCACGCGTGCATGCAGGTCTGATGATACACTCGCAGCCATGACAAGACACTGATCGGTCGGACCGCCAGCATCATTTCTGGTGGCCCCAACGACGAAAAGGAGTTTTGTTGCCTTGTTCCGTCCTTTGTTGTATGTACCGGCCGGTTGCCCTCTTGCCCGTTCATGTGAATTTTGTTCAGTGTTGAGTGAACCGAGAAGAGAAGAAGAAACTGTCGCAGCTACTACAGCTAGTGATCACCGCCGGTTGTGGAGTAGTAATTGGCCACGTACGCTTGCACAGTGGAGACTATTATTAGATGGACCCATGGATCGGTCAGCCGGGACGTACTGAAGCTTGCGCTGTACTACTACTCTGTACAATTCCTGCACATATACATGTCGTTGTAATCTACGTTATTCATATGGAAATGTCCAAGTTCCTTTCAGAAAAGACAATACACGATGTATCCATGAGCCGTTGTGCCCTACCGGAACTGTAGTAATCTTTTATGAAACGTGCGTGTGCATGTATGCGAAATTACAAACAGTGCACATGGATGTCTCATCTTGGTCTACTCTCCCCGGTCCTCCACAGTACTGCTAGTACTAACTGAACTGTGACCTCACTAACTCAGGGAGGAGTCAGGTAACCACGTGTGATGACTAAGCTTCAGCATGGACAAACAGGGTTTAGGGCAGGTACAATGCTATACGTAGTTAGTCTCATAGGCCGTCTCATACATTGTTATATAGGATTTTTGATGATGTGAAAGAGAGAGAGGGTGGTGAGAGAAAGAGGTGGTTGTTTCGCGTAGCAACCACCTCATGTGCTAAAATTTAGGAGTATGAGACGACTCTCACACCATTGTACGGGCTCTAATAGTCTTTTAATATATAAAAATTCTCTTTTATGTCTATAAATTAAGAAGTCCTATAATTAATAGAAGACAACTAATAAGACTATCCATTATATAAATCGTCTCATAATCTATTTTAAAAATGACATACATGAGACAAGCTATAAGACAACACCATTGTACTTGTTCTTCAAAATGCTTATTTATGTAGGATACATTAATTGCTGTTAGCAGATACACAGCACATGCCAAAAGATCGCCTGCACGGGCCTCTGACTGTATGCGAACCATACATCACTTGTGAAGTCATATCTGTCTGCTAGGTACTTATCATTAGCTTCCAAATTACTAGCATGTAACTCACATAAATTGAAGGTTTTGAGGCAGCACGCGCGCCGCACAGTTTATGGAGACACAACATATGCACAACGACTGAGAAGAGTGCAGGCTGAATTGGACGGACGTGCTGCCTATCTGAGCTATGGTGTCGTCTCCTTGCGCGCGTACGGCCGACCCGGTCCATACACGGCGCACGGCGAGTGCAGATGGTCGGAAAGGAAAGGACAAGCGATCCGTGAGATGGGTGGGGGGAGGGAGACATACATGGCCCCGGAATCCGGCGAAGGGTCGACAAGACCCGGGCGCGGCGCTTTGATCCGAGATCGGGAGCGGCGAGCGCGGAGATGGAGAACTCAGGAGAGCACGTGAACCGCCCGCGGCCATCGCCGTCGCCCCGCGCGCGCACTGCTGGGCATGTGAACGGGCGCGCCATCAGGCACTGCTGAAGCCTGAACTGAACTGCCCCGTCAGTGATCAGTGCTCCTCCAGATAAGTCCAGCATCTGTTGCCTCATGTTTCTGTTCACCAACCACCATGAGTCGAGCAGAGATGTTCAGGAGGGAGATCCAGCAGAAGTTCAGCGAGGGGTCCAGCACCTGTTGCCTCACATTTCTCTTCACCGGACCTCTCATCGGCCACCGGCGCAGGGCACTTCGTTTGATCACATGACAGACGATGTGTGACACAAATTACAATAACGCGGACAAACAACCGATATGTAAACATCTACTTCAGAAAAATTAAAGAGGAAACAGACTGAACTAGGACAGTGTTCAATACGCCCAAGCCGTTACAGTGTTCTCAACCAGACAATCCAGCGGTAAAACAAAGACTGTTAAATAACATCACCAAGTTCCACAGGTCGGTCGGACTAACGAAGTTACAGTCAGGCAAGAGCTGATACAGCTTACTACTAAACAAGTACCACAACATAAGTAGATAATTATTAGGCAGACATCTCCCAAATACAGCAGAGTCACCGAAGACGCTAACCGACCAGATGTGTAACTTAGACGACGCATCTTCTCCATCTACCGACAAATCTCACCTGACCTCCTCTGGTAGTATATACAAAGGAGGGGGTAGGCTTTGACTGGGACCGTGCCAGGTTACAATTCAGTAAGCAGCTCACATTAGCAGTTCACACCGCACTGTCCCTGGGAAACAGCTCTCTGGGTAGGTGAAATGAAAGGATCGATCTTCACCCACAGCAGTGAGAAGATGGACGCAAGGAGGATGGACCAAACAATGACAATGGTCGGCGTGCGGTTCTGTCTCCCCATGAGACCCTTTAGGAAAGGGTAAAGATGGAGGATCACCCAGATTGAGAAGAAGAGCTTCCCGAAGAGCGGACCCCAAGACTGGTAGCCACTGTTAATAGCGTATGATACGCCTGCCACTATACCCACGAGGTTAATCACAAGCACGGTTGTTGGGGGAATAAGAAGACTTGTCCACTTGAACACGTATAACTCAGCAAAATCACCATCCTCATCATTTGCCTTTGATGTAACCGTGAAGTTAGTGTCAATCCCTGCCAGCACTTTTAGTAGACCTTGGAACACGGCAAAGAGATGAGCAGAGGTGCCACCAATGACCCAGAACTGCTCGTTTCTCCACCAGTCCTCAATCCCGACACCACTCCATCGGAGCTCCAGAATACCGGTGGCAAAGATAGATGCGAAAAGCAGAATGAAGAACATCCCAGCATAATTGCTAATCTGCAAAGTACAAGAGAGATGGATGCTAACGATTAGGGACAGCTTGCTTGAGAATATACTTGCTGCAAGAATTTTTTCATTGTTTCAATGACGTTATCAATACATGAATGCTCACTAGGGGCCTATACTGGAAAATAGCAATAGAAAAATCTAGTTACACTACCACATGCTAGCCTTTATTGATTAGATTATGAATAGTAGTCACACAAAAAGATATGCAATATCCTTATGTGCACAATGCAAGAAAACAAAAGGTTTAGTCTACGAATACATGACGGACCATGTACTCTACCGTACAAGTCACCAATGAAAAAAGAAAAACAGGAAATAGGAATGTTGATGCTTTGCTAGTTAGTTTGGTGTCATAAAGACTTCACTACAATGTACCATGTAACTGGAACCACTGAATTCCCAGTGAATAGAAGTAATTGCTGCAAGATTTTAGAACACAATGGTATAATGGAGTTTAAAGGGGTTATAAATGGCCTACCTCAGGAATAATGAATTTGTTGGTGAGTAGACATATAGCAGGAAGCACACAGTAGGCTATTAGTGGAATGGATGTAATAGGATAAACAATGGTGTTGATGTAGGCTAGTCTCTCCAGAAGCTTCAGCCTTCCATTGTAACCATACCAGATAGGACAGTGTCTGCTAAGAAGAATTTCTACTGAACCAAGAGCCCATCGTAGCACTTGGTTGAGACGATCAGAAAGGTTAATGGGAGCAGAACCCTTGAAGCAAGGTCGAAGTGGCATGCAGTAGATGGATATCCATCCTCTTGCATGCATTTTGAACCCAGTTAAGATATCTTCAGTAACAGAGCCGTATATCCATCCAATCTGAAAGCATAAATATAAAAGAAAATACTCATTTATGATGACAATTTATAACATGCTAACTCTAGTTTATGTAATCAAGTTGGACAACAAGGAAGAACCTACATTAAAAGACCTAAAAGTTAATTTTGCCTTACCTCTTTCCCCCATTCTGTCTTGTCCTCATATCCACAACTAATGACATGGATAGCTTCCTTCAGCAGGGAAGCTGGGTTCGTTGAAGGTGGTATACCACCCTGAGTCATGAAAGTGGATGCAATGAAAATTGGAGACTGACCAAAGCGTTTCTCCAAGCTCTTCTGAGACATAAGGAGAGATCTTTCATCCTCATACCCTGGTCAGATTCCACAACTCATATTAGTACACGACATGAACTTACCAGAATTGCATTTGCAACAAATGGGGTAGCTATTTTGAACTTCAAGGAATATAAAATGCAAGACTAAATGCATGACAAGTGCAGACCTTCAAAGCCTTCTTCTATATCTTCCATGTTGAAGATAGGAGCTGAAGATTCTGTTCTTCTCATAGCACGATTTTTGGAATCAATATAGCTCTTATCCTTTTTCTTTCTGCCACCACAACAACTTTTAAAAATAATGTTAGGCTCCAAATCAGCTTCAGTCAACTCAGGATCATAGCCATACAACGCCTGCCTATTGAAACAGCATCCTGTTCCCACATAGACAGGACCTTGAATACCATCTAAACCCTTCATGTTAATCTGCACAGGGAAAAAACAACATAAGTAACACAAATTTTGACAAAGATGGTAAACAAATATACTTTTTTGGGGGCACACCCCCATCTCCGAAGTACAAAAGTTTGGTGGCAGACAAAATCACCAATACACTTACATCAAAGAAGACAATATTCCGGTTTGCATATCGATCATGCAAGTCTATACCATCAAATCTTTGGGGAAACTGGACATAACACGTTTTCCTTCCTAGTGCGGGATCCATCATGAAACACATAGCTTCTCTAAGAGCTTTGCTGCTATTGAAGTAGTGATCACAATCCACATTAAGAAGATAAGCACCATTTGTCAGGACAGCAGATACACGAATCTGTCCATTAATTAATAAAAATAGTTTAGATCATATAGAGATGGGCAAACCGAAACTGACATCTGTAACACAATACAACTATTCTGAACACATACCAAAGCATTCATGGCACCAGCCTTCTTGTGATGCTGGAAGCCAGGCCTCTTTTCACGAGATACATAAACAAGTCGTGGCAACTCATTTCCCTCAGTGTCCAGCCCACCACTATGCCCCAAGAATACCTGAGCTCAAAAAGAAGAGTTGAATACATATGACAAGGATTAGATCTACATTGAACTAAACTTCTGAAAATAGCATCCGCTTTAGAGGTATACCTGGATCATTCCCGGATGATCTCTTGGATTATTGCCAGGCCAAGGAGTGCCATCAGCCATAGTCCAGCCTTCTTCAGGTACTTTTTGTGCTTTTGCTACAAGTGCATTGATCCGAACTTTGAATTCTTCATACTCCCTCTATCAGAAAGCATCTCAAGGGATCAAAATCTCCAACCAAAGTTCTGTGCAGTCAATAATCTAATTATATGATTCCTTAACTTACCTTCATAGCCCGTCTTTCTTTCACAAAAGATGGTTGAATTTTGTCCTTTAGGTAGTCTATTTTTTGAGCAAAGTAAAACTCTGGAGCCCTAGGTTCAATGTTGTGTTTCTTGCAAAAAGGAACCCATTTTCTAGCAAACTCAGCAGTTTCTGACAAAGCTTCAAAGGTCAACATAGCTGAACCGTCATCAGAAACATAGCATGATACTTTGTCAACTGGGTAATCCACAGCAAGAATAGACAAGACAGTATTTGCAGTAATTAAAGGAGGCTCCTTAAGTGGGTCCACCGTACTGACAAAAACATCAATTGGAGCTAACAGTGATGGCTCACCCTCCCTATCATATCTGCAAAGTTGAGTGAGAAAGATATCTCAGTATGTAATCATAACAATACTACACATAAAAACCGATGCAGTTGACAATCTTGTAGAAAAGCATTAAGAAGGTCAACTTGCCTCAATGCAAGCCTGTCCAGGTAAGTTTCACGGTTGATAGGATACCACTTAGGGAACTGATCTAGAAGCCAAGACAAGGCAAACCAAACTTCACATATAACAGATACAAGCCACAATCCATAAGCATCACGCACTGGATGAGTTATACGATACTGGAAGAAGAAGCAGAGGATGATAAGCCGAAAAATGATCACTGCTCGATAAAGATTCAGCTGATTTGCAGATATAGGTACTATGCGGCTTAGAGGTAGCCGTGCATCATCAGCCCTGCAGAATAGAAGAAAATGTAAGTAACTCACACATATTTGTAGCTATTTTAAAACAGAAGTGATAAGAACATCCAACATTACAGGCAGCTCAGGTAGATCAAATAATTAGGCCTGATAAGTCATTGATAAACACAAAACTAAGCCTATACCAAGAATCTCCCCAAATCAAAACTAAGTACATGTTGTAGGCAGCATGTGCAACTCAAACTGTAAAATGAGATCCCAGGTTCAATGTGACTAGTTATTATAAGATAACAAGCTAATGCACAACAAGAGAAAGAAGTGCTAGAGGAAATATGGTCATATGACTAGCAGAAAAAAAAATGGTCATGATGAACTTACATTTGCAGATCTTCACCATTCGAGCCAGTCCCTTCGAGATCCCCTCTCCCTTCTGCTGGATATCTGTGATGCACCTGTATCATATTTTTCTCCTGCTTAACTCTCCAACTCTCCACTCTTTCTTTCCAGTCAACACTTCCAACCCCATAAGAATTCAAATCCTTCGAGGGGTCCACAATTCTCACAGGTACTGATATAAAAACAAAATACATTCTAATGAATTTGCAGACAGAATAATATCAAGAAATCTGCATATAACACGAAAACATACCTGGAACACTTGGATCAACATAGCTTGGCGTTGGGCTGCGGATAGAATGGCGGTCAGGAGAAGCATCAGGAATATCCCCAGAAATCTGACGATAAGTGCCCACAATTGTTAGTCCACAGCAAACCAACACTTCTATCGTACCATTTAAGTGTAGTAACATAAATAGCTGATTAGAAATTAATGTGAACAAGTACAAGAGTACAGTTTCAGAAAAGGTTTCAACAAACAGTAGCCACTGTTAGTTCAGACAAACCATTGATATCTGGTAAACAGGTAAGACCACTCATCACCATTCCCTTGTATGCAAAATTATGTACAACCTAGAAGACCCGTATTTAAAAAAAATTAATCATCTAAACCAGGAAGCAACAAACAGCACTAGATTACCATTGAGCCAGTGACTCAATTGGCTTCATTCAAGATGCATGCTAGAAGGCTAAAGCATGCTGCACAAATTAAAAAAACAATATTAAAATAATTGGAATCTATTGGTACGATTAAAAGACCAATAGTTCCACAAGCACCAGATTATCATTGTATAGCGGCCATATACTGTTATACCTGGTGCCCACTAGTAAGACGTGGAATCCTATGATGTGGTTCATGTCGAGATGACGAAGAAATATCAACATCATCTCCTTGCCCCTGCAGCTGCCACTGTGGACCTTTGCCTTGTGCATAGTTAAACTCATTGTCCAAATCATCAACACCATCCTCCTCATCGTCTCCTGGAACTCGAGGGCTACCTGAATCCAAATACAGGGCGATAACAAACATCATTCATTACCCTTAAGAACACTAAGACATATGAAATTGCCATATGAACTAGTAAATTTTGTGGAGTCACTGTGATTTTGATATAGATTTATCAAATTTTGTAAATACAGTATGTTCGGCAAAATGCAGACCTTTGTGCCTCTTGTATCTAGTCTTGCACTGAGGGCAACACTGATTCCCTTCCTTGCGCTCATACTCATAGCACGGCCGACAAACTGGGAACGCACACTCGTTGCACGCAACAAAGATATCGCCCGTAGCTGAGAGCCCCACAGTGTCACCACAGATTTGACATATCTGTTCATTCATGCCCGACTGCTTGGCCTGCATCAGAAACGGAGATGGAGATTAATGTTTGTAGGAATGACAAACTCAACAAACATGTCATTAAGATAAATAGCTCAAAAGGCTAGCAAGCTACAACAAATCCCCGGTGCATAGGGGAAACGAGTTGAATCGAGCGAGCGGGAAGAAGCAGGATACATAAGGGAAGAAGACTCTGCACGAGACATCATGAGGTCGATAGCTTAATCGCAGTAAATATTAAGGGTTTGAACGAAACTCCAGCACCGTCGGAGAGCCTGTTTCAGGCTTCAGTTCAATCCCCTCGCTGCATTAGTACTAGCCGACGCCGCCAGGCGCCGGGGGTTAATTGCACACTGCAACCCACCGACTCCCCACTGCACCAGCACCGTGCAGGACGCCATAAACCCAGACATCCCCCACACAGCGACCGCACAGCCAGCCAATCGGACGCGGCGCCGCGCCTTATCCGCCCGGCGGCGCAGGGTCCCCGGGCAGATCCACGGGCCGCCACGCTTTCCCGCTCGCGCGAATCGAAACGAAACGGACCGAACCGAAGAGAAGAAGGGAAACGCGAGCGAGCAGGAGACGTACCGCCGGGCCGTCGCCGTCGCGGCGGATCGTGACGACCCCGTCGCGGGAGCCGGCCACCATCCCCGCGTTCGCCGCCATCGCCGGCCCGCTCCCGAAGCCAATGCCGCCGCACCGCCGCTTCTGCCTTCCCCCCTCCGCCGCCTCCTCCTTACGCAGCACGCATCCCGTTGAGGACTTCGGTGCGCACTAGCTGGTGATGAGAGTGTCCGACCGCTACTGCGCTCTCGCTTTCGTCCAGGGGGCCCGCGGCGTCCGCGTCGCCTACTCCCACGCTGCGGCTGAGCCGTCCGATGGGAGTACTCGGTGAATGTGTGCCGTCAGATGGGATAAATGGCAGAAGAGGCGTCAACGTCACCGTCGCCGTCAGTGTTTAGCCGTGTCTGTGTGCCACGGCCAGCTGTGTCGTCCGGCGCGTGGAATGGGGCAACAGTAATAGACCAAAATGCCCTCCTCTGCTCGTGCTTAGTGGACTGGGTTATCATCGCTTTCGTAACACGTACTACTCCTGCGTTTTCTTTTCTGCGCGCCCCAACGTTTCCGATAAACTATTCTGCTACCCAGAAAATGACTGTTCAACCGTTACTGCTGCCCAAATGCTGGCAGCTGCGGTGCCGCTTCAGGCGTTCACATACACCAAGAAAAAAAACTGTCTCGCTTCGATATCGAACGCTGGAGGCGATTCCTGGCAAGCTGCCACCACGACGAGGTTCGTCGCGGGCACGAGCACGAGGTTTTCTAGTTGAGTACTAGCCCCGTGACTGAAGTACACAAATTTCCGGCGTTCGGGGGTTTTCCGTGACCCAGAAACTGGTAGCTTTCTCTTAGGCCTAGTTTGACACCACATGGCTGGCAGCCCAGGGTAGGCACTCCACATGGGGGAATTATCTGCACATGCGCAGCTCGGGATGGGCGCTCCCGTCGGAGGTTCGGTTTCTCTATGTGTTTGGGATTATCGGGAAATTCTAGAAAAAAGAGAGAAAAATGCTGGAAAATTAGGAAAAATGAAAAATTGTTCTAAAAACTTAGAAAAAATCAAATTCCACTTATGATTTTAAAAATATAACCAATGTAATTCAGAAAAATATAAAACACACATAAGTTTAACAGGATTACCAAATTATTAAAATATAATAAAAAAATCAAGTTTCATCTCTGCATATATCATGAAGGAGATCTATGAATACATATATTATTTTAATATGCAAGTGAACAAAGCTTTTATTTTAAATACTGTCATACTACCACCTCAATGTAGTGCTAAAAAAACAGAAACCTATCAGCTAAATTGCCTTCCTTTATGAATAATACTTGGAGCTACTTTACAATATCCTACCAACATAAATACGACTGACAATGAGACAACATTCAAAATATCTGGACAGGTGAATGACAACCTCGCTAGTAACTTGCAACTGCTTGGTGAGGTAAAGATCCAACACTTGTTCTTGTAATAAATTAACTGTTGATCACTTCTATACAAAAGAGAGAGAGGGAGAGAGAGAGAGAGAGGGGGATAAAATACGAATGGGAGCTAAATGGATAAAATCAAACATGCACCATTGTATCACCAGAAAATGAGATAGGATTCCAGTTAATCAGAGCACAAAAGTGGCGAAGAGCAGACATGACCTTAGATGAATGAACATATCATGTTCTTTAGTTTAAAATATGAAAGGAACACAATGCATAAGCAATCATGATTGTAGAATAAGGGAAGAGAATGGCTGAATGAATGTACAATCATATATCATCCAAACAGTAAATGATTTACTATATATAAATGAAACCTACCATGCTTCAGTAGCCTCATAAAACATACCCAGTATAAGCATCTTTCATATGCACATGTTATTTCTAGTAATGCAATAATCATAGAGAACATAGATTAATATTTACATGCAAAGATTAAATTTTTGACATACAAATGTAGTGTAGAATCACATTGTTTTCATTTTAGACCTTGCTGGAAAATTAGTATAAAGAACAAATCCAAGACAGTCAAGAAACCACACATTATGAATACGATGCTTGCAACAATATAATTAAGATAGCTCGCCACTTTCAATATTTCTGAATTCTTTTGGGAGAAATAGGTACCACTCATCCCTAACCAACAATATCTAGTTTGTTCTATTAGTTCAAATATGAGACCCAGTTTCTATTTCATTTTTTTTCTCTTTTTAAGATCACTCTAGGTTCAATGCTTCTTCTAACCAGTAAGGAATTCCAGCTATAAATAATGAGGACATAAGCAATCAGCATCATGTCTTACTGAACTAATAGTACATACAATTCATGTGAACATATACACCATAGCCTTAAAAAAATCTATGCACCAATACTCAAAAGTTGATTGCTTCTACATTGAATAAATTTTAGGAAGGAGACAACAACGAACATGTTTAAGCAAGCTAAAAATCACACATCATTTTAATACTTTATCATTCAGTGTGCAATTCACACAAAACACAAAAAACAAACCATGGCCTGCACACAAAACCTTGAAACTGGTATCAAGATCTAAACATGCGAAGGTGCATCTAGGCTCCTAATTTTATTTTGGTTATTGACGCCAATACAATTAAGAATGGACTAATATTTCAATGAGCATGTGTGTAGAAGATGGTTCAATTATTGATGACAATATGCATAGAAGCTCAAATTCTCAAAGAAAAGGAGAAAATAAAGTGGCTAAGAAATTTCAAGATGATACTAAAAAATTTGCTCAGATATGAAGCTCATAGAGTTCTTACTTTATTTTTGAGTATAGGAAAAGTCGTACTATTAAGAGGGATACAAAAGTGTGAAGCAATGATGAAATAAGAGCAAAATCCAAAAATTCCACAGTCAAAACACTTTTTCAGGGCAAAATCATCGGACTTGTCCGACCCATCGGACAAGTCCATCGGACTCCAGAACCTTTGCCACTCTGGGTCCAGCAAGTCCGACACATCGGACTTCACTGTCGGACTCCAGTACCTGTGTCAAACCCTAGCCATCGGATTCGATGGTCAACTTGTCCGAGGCATCGGGCAAGTACCTCGGACTCCAGAACCGGCGCCAACTTGTTCCATCGGACATGTCCGATGACCATCGGAATTGTCCGATGGAGATCTGAGAAATACCCATCAAACGGCTCTTTTTCTTCTTGAGCTATAAATAGACCCCCACTTCATCCCTTGTCTGGTTGGTCACTCATTCCACTCAAAAACACTCTCAAGCTCACTTTGCTCTTCAAATCTCTCCTCCCTTACTTTCAATCTTGATTTGTGAAGGGATTGAGAGAAGATTCAAGAGCTCCATCGACTTCAAGCTTGCATTCTCTCAAGCTCTTGATTCATCCTCACCGCCGATCATGTTTGTGTTTGTTACTCTTGGGGATTTATCCCCTAGACGGTTAGAGGTACCCGTAGAGCTCCCAACTTGTGTGATGACGCCTTGGAAAGTTTGTATTGACCCCTCCTTCGTGGAGTTTGCTAGTGGAAAGCCAAGTTTGATCTTTGTGGTCACTTGGAAAGGTTAGGGTTGAAAGAAACCCGGTCCTTTGTGGATCCCTCAACGGAGACGTAGGCTTCTTTGTGGAGCTGAACTTCGATGAACAAATCTTATGTCTCCACTTGTCTTATTTTGTATACTTGTTATTTACTTGCTCTTGCTCATAACTTGCTAGATAGGGTTTGCCTCGTTTCTCTTAAATTAACTTGTGTAGGTTGCTTGCTAGTTGTTTCCCTCATTTCTACAACTTCCTCTAGCTTGTAATTACTAGATCCTAGTTTGCCTTCTATTAGTTTAAAGTTTTAATCGACCGATCTACTTTTCTAACTCGTGCCATCGGACAAGTCCATCGAACTTTCCTCACTATTGTCGGACAAGTCCGACCCTGCGCATTTGACTTTTATTATTAAGTGATTTTCAGGGACAATTGCCTATTCACCCCCCCCCCCCCCTCTCCCCCCTCTAGACACTTTCAATTGGTATCAGAGTAAGAATCTTCTAAAAAGCTTAACCGCTTGAAGATTAAAGATGTCAAATCCGGAAGAAGAACCAACTACCGCTCTCTCAATCAAAGATGGTGCTAGTGGTACTTATGATGGAGATGATGTAGTTGGAAGACATGATGCTCAACCAAGAACCTACAACAATGCCATGTTTGATTATGAAGATCTCAAAGAGAATCGCATTGGGCAAGGGTCCGGTAGGCTTCCGTACTTTGATGGACAACTTTATAACCATTGGAAATGCAAGATGATGATGTACTTGGAATCAATGAGTCCGCATGTTGCAAGCATAACCGAGAATGGTTTCTTGTGGGAAAATAGAGATAATCCAACTCGAAAGGATCAACTCAACATCCATCGTAATGCTGTGGTGGCTAGTGCAATTGTTTCCGCACTTAGTGCCATCGAATATGATAAAGTAGCCGGAATCAAGAATGCTAATCAATTATGGAGAAAGCTTGAGGTTATTTATGAGGGTATTGATTCCATGAAAGATGCAAGGCTTGAAGAATTATGAAATGAGTTCAACTTATTCATCATGGGTCCGGGAGAAGGCACAAAAGAAGTTCATGATAGATTCATGAGAATTGTGAATCAAAGAAAAGCACTTGGAGCTAGAATGTCCAACTTGGATATCAACAAGAGACTATTACAAGCATTGAGACCATGGGATTACAACATTTGCTCAAACATTAGAGAGAAGGACAATTTCAAAACCTTCTCCACGGATAAGGTACTTGGAAAGCTTCTATCCCAAAAACAACAAAACGATCAAGCCAACAAGATAAATATGTTGATCAAGCAAATTGCGGAAGCCAATGGTGACAAGAATGATGTGGCACTCAATGCCACAAGTGAAAAGAAGCAAGAGAAGAAGAAGAACAAAGTAGTTAATTCTAGTAGTGAAAATAGTGCTGATGAGATGACCTTGCTTGTAAGGAGGTTCAAGTCATTCCTTAAAAAGGATAGGTACAAGAGGAAAAGCTTCTACAAGGGCAAAGCAAGAAGGTCAAAAAGGACTTGCTATGAATGTGGTGATGAAGGACACTTTATTACGGAATGTCCAAAGAAGAAGAACAAGAATGAAAGAAGAAAAGACAAGCATCATAAGAAAAACAAGACATACAAGAAGCATAGGAAAGGTGAAGCTCATATTGGTCAAGAATGGAACTCCGATGATTCATACTCCTTATCATCTTCCTCCTCCGAATCCGACTCGGATGACGGTGGCATTGTTTCACTTGCCATCGGCGTTACTCCCACCAACACCTCACTATTTGGGAGCTTGAGTGATGATGATGACAACACTCACAAGTGTCTAATGGCAAGAGGATCGAAGGTAACAAAATCTAAACACAAGCGTTCCTCTTATGCTAGTAGTAGTGATGATGATGATGACAATGTTGAAAATGCTTCACTTCCTAAAATGCTTGAATTCATGCAATTGCTTGAGAAATAAAAGGAAGAAAATGATAGACAAGAGGAGCTTCTTGAAAAAAAGAAGACTTGCTTATTCTTGAAAAGAAAAGAAACCTTAAACTAGAGAAGCTTCTAGAAGTTGAAAGAAATAAAAATGAATAATTAACCTTGTCTATCACTAAAATTGAGAATACTTGTGAAAATGTTAAAAGTGATAAAGATAAACTTCCAGAGAAATATGAGTATTTGGAAAATACTCATAAGTCCCTTGAAGAACAATACAAAATTCTTTCAACTTTCACATCCACTTCCATCAACAACTCTCATGCTTCCACTAGCAAATGATGTGATAGGTGCTATGACATTGATATTGATGCTTGTGCTACTAATGTGAAATTGATTGATGATTTGAACAAGCAAGTGAGGGCTCTTGAAAGCAAGATACAACATGGAAAGAATGTTGTTGACAATGAAAGGGCAAAATATGCAAGAGGTGCATACGCATACACTAGAATGCCCCATGTCATGGATGGCATTGGCTATGTTGAGGGTGCCAAGCACAATGCACAGGAGAACAAGAATAGGAAGGAATTCCTTAAGTTCACCAAGAAAGGATCTTATCAAAAGAAGCAAGCTAACAACATGAATACTAACCATACTTCTTTTACCAATGATTCTCATGTTAATGTGCCTAACTCTACATGTGCACTATTTCATGATTTTGATGCTTCATATGTGCTTATGAGAAATATGTATGGTCGTGTATATGCCAAATATGTTGGGCCACGCAACAAGAGACCAAAGACTTGTGTGTGGGTGCCCAAAGTACTTGTGACTAATGTGAAAGGACCCAATCAAATTTGGGTACCTAAAAACAAAGCTTAACTTGTTTTGTAGGACTATATCTCCGGAGGGTCAAGTTGGGTAATTGATAGTGGATGCACTAATCATATGACCGGAGACAAAAAGATGTCCAAGTCATTTGAGCCAAGCCACAACAACAATGAATATATTATATTTGGTGACAATGGAACGGGACAAGTGCTAGGTTATGGTAAAGTCCCTCTCACTCCCTCGTATTCTCTTTCCAAGGTTATGCTCGTTGATCATGTTGACTTCAATCTTTTGTCCATCTCACAATTTTGTAAAATGGGCTATGATTGCTTGTTCAACAAATGTGGTGTGACCGTCTATAAGAGGAGTGATGGCTCGGTTGCTTTTAAGGGTGTGCTCAAAAGAAAGCTTTATGTTCTGGATTTCTCCATGAATGGAGCTAGACTTGGTACATGCTTATTAGCAAAGTCCAACATGGGGTGGTTATGGCATAGAAGACTTGCCCATGTTGGTATAAGAAATCTTCACAAACTCCAAAAGGGCGGCCACATCATAGGACTAACCGATGTTTGTTTTGAGAAAGATAGAATTTATAGTGCGTGTCAAGCGGGAAAGCAAGTTGGAGCATCGCACCCCGCGAAGAATATGATGACCACCACAAGGCCATTGGAGATGTTGCACATGGACCTCTTCGGACCCGTCTTCTACATAAGCATTGGTGGTAACAAATATGGTCTTGTTATTATTGATGATTTTTCTCGCTTCATGTCGGTGTTCTTTTTGCATGATAAAGGTGAAGTGAAAGATGTGCTCAAGACGTTCATGAGAAGAGCACAAAATAAATAGGAAGTGAAGATCAAGAAAATAAGAAGTGACAACGGCATCGAGTTCAAGAACACTCAAGTTGAAGAGTACCTTGATGAAGAAGGCATCAAGTATGAATTTTCAGCACCCTACTCCCTTCAACAAAATGGGGTGGCCGAAAGAAAGAACCGTACACTCATTGAGATGGCAAGAACAATGCTTGATGAATACAAGACGTCCGACCGGTTTTGGGCCGAAGCCGTCAACACCGCATGCCATGCCTCCAACCGGTTGTATCTCCACCGAATCTTGAAGAAAACCCATATGAGCTACTAACCGGTAACAAGCCTAATATTTTGTATTTTCGTATTTTTGGGAGCAAATGTTTTATGCTAAACAAGAAACCCAAGACTTCAAAGTTTGCTCCAAAAGTTGATGAAGGTTTCTTGCTTGGTTATGGGTCGAATGTTCATGCCTATCGTGTGTTCAAAAAACCACCGGTTGTGTTGAAATTTCACGTGACGTGACATTTGATGAATCTAATGGCTCTCAAGAGGAGCAAGTTGCTATTGATGATATAGATAATGAAGCTCCTAGAAATGCAATAAAAAGGATGACCATTGGTGATGTGAGACCACAAGAAACATCAAGTGTTGAAAGTCAACCCTCTCCCTCAAGACAAAATCAACATCATGAAAATGAAGGAATTAATCTTGCAAGTGGTCAAGATCAAGATGTTGGGGATCATGAGCAAGTATCAAGTGATGATTCTCAAAAACATGATCAAGAGGTTGATAAAGATGGTGGTCAAGAAAGCTGACATCCACCACATCCAAGAGTACATCAAAGTGTACAACGTGATCACCCCGTCGAGCAAATTCTTAGAGATAGTGATAAGGGGGTAATCACTAGATCTCGAGTTAGTAATTTTTGTGAACATTACTCTTTCGTCTCTTCTATGAAGCCATTTAGGATAGAACAAGCACTTGAGGGTTCGGATTGGGTGATGGCCATGCAAGAAGAATTGAACAACTTCACAAGAAATGAAGTATGGACATTGGAGGAAAGGCCAAAGAACAAGAATGTTGTGAGCACCAAGTGGGTGTTTCGCAACAAATAAAATGAAGATGGTGTTGTGACAAGAAATAAAGCAAGGCTTGTGGCAAAGGGGTATTCACAAGTGGAAGGTTTGGATTTTGATGAAACCTATGCCCCCGTAGCAAGGCTTAAATCTATTAGAATATTACTTACTTTTGCTACTCACCATGATTTTAAGTTGTACCAAATGGACGTGAAAAGTGCATTCCTCAATGGGCCAATCAAGGAAGAAGTGTATGTGGAGCAACCACCGGGCTTTGAAGATCCAAAGTATCCTAACTATGTTTTCAAGCTCCATAAGGCGTTTTATGGGCTTAAGCAAGCTCCAAGAGCATGGTATGAATGCTTTAGGGATTTTCTTGTTAAAAAGGGTTTTGTCATTGGCAAGGCCGATGCAACCCTCTTCACTAAGCATTTTGGCAATGATATCTTTGTGTGCCAAATATATATCGATGACATTATATTTGGTTCTACTAACCAAAACTTTTGTGATGAGTTTAGCAAGATAATGACCAAGAGGTTTGAGATGTCCATGATGGGAGAATTAACATACTTTCTAGGCTTCCAAGTGAAGCAATTCAAGGAGGGCACCTTCATATGTCAAGCCAAGTACACTCAAGACTTATTGAAGAAGTTTGACACAGACAAGGCCAAGCCCATCAAAACACCCATGCCAACAAATGGACACATCGACCTCAACAAAAAGGACAAGCCCGTTGATCAAAAGGTATATCGCTCCATGATAGGCTCTTTGCTTTATCTTTGTGCATCTAGGGCCGATATCATGCTTAGTGTGTGTATGTGTGCATGTTTTCAAGCCGCTCCTATAGTGTCACATGATGGCCGTTAAAAGAATCTTGAGATATTTGGTTCACACATCCAACCTAGGGCTTTGGTACCCCAAGGGTTCAAAGTTCAACCTTTTAGACTATTCCAATGTGGATTATGCCGGGGATAAGGTAGATAGAAAGAGCACCTCTGGGACATGCCAATTCTTGGGTAGGTCCCTAGTGTCATGGTCATCCAAGAAACAAAATTCTGTTGCACTTTCCACCGCCGAAACAGAGTATGTTGCAGCCGGTAGTTGTTGTGCACAACTACTTTGGATGAGACAAACTCTAAGGGACTACGGTTACAAGTTGAACCGTGTTCCACTCCTATGTGACAATGAGAGTGCCATAAAGCTTGCTTATAACCCCGTTGAACATTCGCGCACAAAGCATATAGATATCCGCCATCACTTTTTGAGAGATCATTCTATCAAGGGGGATATAGAAGTGAGTCATGTGCGAACCGAAGATCAATTAGCCGATATATTCACCAAGCCACTAGATGAGAAAAGATTTTTCTATCTTAGGAGTGAACTAAATATTCTTGACTCTAGCAATGTAATGTAGAGGATGTGCACATCTGAGTGTTGATTGCTCAATTATTGCAAAAACCATGGTTTTATGTCAAAACTTGTTTGTTTTTGCTTGTTCCTTGATTCTTGATCTCTTGATCAATCTTGTCAAAATATGGTCATAGTTTTGAATGGTTGGTTGATTGACTGACCATAGGCTGGCAAGAATCCTTTTTGTCCATTCTCATTTACACTTATTTGCTTCAAACTATCCCCAACCCTGCCTGCCTCCTCCTGTTGACACGCTTCATCGGACAAGTCTGACCCCATCGGACAAGCCCGACCCCATCGGACAAGTCCGACGGTCCAGTTTTCACCCCTTTAACCTAGCCCGACTTACCCCTTCGGTCAACACCCCCTCATTCACATCTCTCACATTCTCTCTCCTCAAGAACTCCCCCAAAGGCGGCCCCAAGGCGATCTCCCTCTCCCACCATCCATTGGAGCAAGTTTGGAGGCCAAGAGGTCCTCCTCCATCGGCAAAGTCGGATCCCCCATCATTTTTGCAAGGGTTCCCCTCTTTCCCTCTCTCTCCCTTAGGGTTAGGGTTCTATGACAATGCTAGTTTCCAATCCTTTTTCCCTTGCACTTTTGATCCATGGAGATAGCTTCTAGCATGTTGTGGTAGGAGTAGACAAAGTTTGGTCGCTAGTGGTAGGTGGATTTGTGGAGGATCTAGGTTTTTGGAAAAACTGCGAGTTATCAGACAAGTTCGATGGGCATCGGAAAAGTCCGATGCATCAGACAAGTCCGATGATGCATCGGACAAGTCCGATGATTATCGGACATGTTCGACGGTTTGCAGTTCCTCCAAAAGTCTAAGTCCCTCACTGATTCTCCTCACCCCTTTTTCCTCTCTTTTGTCTATCTTCTGACTTGTGCTACTCCTGTTGTCAGCATGTCGGATGTGGAAGCATCCCCCTTGAGGGAGAAGAGGGCCAAAGCTAGTGATGATCAAGGTCAAAGCCAACCAAACAGAAAGAAAGTCACCGCCAAGCGCGTTCGACGCACCTATATCCAACAACCAACTAAAAGGGAGGAGCCAGCTGAGTCCGAAGAGCTAAAGTCATGCATCCTCCCTCCGAAATGTTCAATTCCAACTGAGAGAGGGTGGACTTCTTTCACGCATCCCTTGAGACATGCACTGAAGCAAGGTTGGTCAACTACTATGCTCGTGATAAGGAAGCTGTTGATTCTCGCTTTCATGCTCATTTACATGCGGATTGGTACCGCTCCACCTACCTCCGCATGAAGAACCCTGTTGTTGAGAGCAAGTGGCTAGATTGGGACTATATGAAGTACAAGAAACACCCTCTGTTCAACCAAGTTCTAGCTGTTTTTGAGCATCATGGTCTTAAGACCTTCTTGACTCTCAACTACTCATGGAAAAAGGAAATCATCTCTCAGTTCTTTTCAATTGTGTTCTTTAAGGATGACAAGTCTATGGTGTGGATGACAAATGGCACTAAATACAGCTGCAACTTGAATCAGTTTGCTTCTATGATAGGACTCAAAAGCTCACACAAGGCAAAGCACAAGATTCACTCGGGCAGCTACATGAGCGATGAGGACATGAGGCATATGTACATGAATCCGGAGAACAGTGTCCCTCCTAACTCAAATGGCTTGCTACCCTTTTTCTCAGTCTTGTTCAGGATCTGCAGGAGCACTTTGGCTCCAAGGGGTGGCAACTCTGACCGTATTCCTGCATATCAGAGGGACATCTTGCACTGGGTTCATGAGGATAAGAAATTTGATGTATTTGACTATGTATATCAGGAGATATGGGACATCTCCATCTCTTCCAAGCGTGGCTGTGGATATGCTCCGCACATCATGTATATGATCGAGAAGGTCTCAGGCTTGACTTTCAAAAAGGATATGAAGCATCTGAGTCTTAAACCTCAGATTCCTTCTAATTGGACTCCTGACACCTCCTCTGGTCAGTTCTTTGGTGCAGCTCAGCCACCATCCTCTGCTCCGCCTCCTCAGGTTACTAGAGCTTCTTCTAGGGCCACCGGTTCTTCTCGTGCTGCCCCACCTTCTTATGGCAAGAGGAGTGGGGTTATGAAGATGTTCAAATCCCTCCTTGGCATGTGCAGGAGCATTAACCAAAGGATGGATGTGATTGAGAGGAACCAGAAGATCATCATGGAGAAGATGCAATGTGAAGTTCCTCCTCCTCCATCACCTCCGGTAGAAGATTCCTACCCACCTGCTTTTCGGAACCCCACTCCCAACTTCTCTATAGAGGAGTTGAACTATTTTGGGTACTATCCTCCACCTTCTCAGTTTCACATAGGAGCTGGCTCTAGTGGGCAACATGTCCGCTTTGATGATGAAGAAGAAGAAGTAGAAGAGCAAGAAGAAGATCCCGCTCCCTATGATCTTCACCAGCGCAAGGGAAAAGCTCCTGCTCAAGATGACGAAGACGAAGAAGAAGAAGGCGATGAGGATGATGAAGACTATAAAGACTCTGAGGAGTAGAGATCTCATCACCATCCACCCGTATTTTTCTCCTTTTTGGTGTCTTGATGCCAAAGGGGGAGAAGTGTAATCTATCATTTTATACATTTGCTTAGTTTGTGAGTTGTGAGTGTGATGAAGTTGGACAGTTTGGTTCTTTTTGGCTTGGTTTGTAAAACTCTTATTTGTGTCGTTTGTGTTTTGTAAGACTATTTACTTGTGGTACTTATATCTCTTTATTTGTGGCTTGGAGAGGTTTGTGTCTCTTTGTGATGATGTATTATTTTATCTCCTTCTACTAGATGCATTTGTGTGATAATACTTATCATATGCAATGTCTTATATTCATATGCTTAACTATTGGAAGTCATCATGTATGCATAGTATTAGGGGGAGCTCTCATTTTTTTTTAAATATGTGCATTTGTTATTCTATCTCCAATTTTTTATTTATGCACACATTTAGGGGGAGCTCCTCACAAATTGTTCCGTTTCTACATCTCTTTATAATAAATTAGTTGTATTATCATCAATCACCAAAAAGGGGGAGATTGAAGGTGCATCTAGGCTCCTAATTTTATTTTGGTGATTGATGTCAATAATTAAGAATGGACTAATGTTTTAATGAGCATGTGTGTAAAAGATGGTTCAATTATTAATGATAATATGCATAGAAGCTCAAATTCTCAAAGAAAAGGAGAAAACAAAGTGGCTAAGAAATTTCAAGATGATACTCAAAAATTTGCTCAAATATAAAGCTCATGGAGTTCTTACTTTATTTTTGAGTATAAGAAAAGTTGTACTATTAAGAGGGACACAAAAGTATGAAGCAATGATGAACTAAGAGCAAAATCCAAAAATTCCACAGCGAAAACACTTTTTCAGGGTAAAATTATCGGACTTGTCCGACCCATCGGACAAGTCCATCGGACTCCAGAACCTTTGCCACTTTGGGTCGTTGGACTTGTCCGACGGTCATCGGACTTGTCCGATGACCAGCAAGTCCAACCCATCAAACTTCACTGTCGGACTCCAGTACATGTGTCAAACCCTAGCCATCAGACAACTTGTCCGAGGCATCGGGTAAGTCCCTCGGACTCTAAAACCGACGCCAACTTGTTCCATCGGACATGTTCGATGACCATCGGACTTGTCCGATGGAGATCTGAGAAATACCCATCCAAACGGCTCTTTTTCTTCTTGAGCTATAAATAGACCCCCACTTCGTCCCTTGTCTGGTTGGTCACTCATTCCACTCAAAAACACTCTCAAGCTCACTTTGCTCTCCAAATCTCTTCTCCCTTACTTTCAATCTTGATTTGTGAAGGGATTGAGAGAAGATTCAAGAGCTCCATCGACTTTAAGCTTCCATTCTTTCAAGCTCTTGGTTCATACTCACTGTCGACCACGTTTATGTTTGTTACTCTTGGGGATTCATCCCCTAGACGGTTAGAGGTACCCGTAGAGATCCCAACTTGTGTGGTGACGCCTCGGGAAGTTTGTATTGATCCCTCCTTCGTGGAGTTTGCTAGTAGAAAGCCAAGTTTGATCTTTGTGGTCACTTGTAGAGATTAGGGTTGAAAGAAATCTGGTCCTTTGTGGATACCTTAACGGAGATGTAGGCTTCTTTGTGGAGCTGAACTTCGGTGAACAAATCTTGTATCTTCCCTTGTCTTCTTTTGCATACTTGTTATTTACTTGCTCTTGCTCATAACTTGCTAGATAAGGTTTGCCTCATTTCTCTTAAATTAACTTGTGTAGGTTGCTTGCTAGTTGTTCCCCTCATTTCTACAACTTCCTCTAGCTTGTAATTACTAGATCCTAGCTTGCCTTCTATTAGTTTAAAGTTTTAATCGGACGATCTACTTTTCTAACTCGTGCCATCGGACAAGTCCATCGGACTTTCCTCACTATCGTCAGACAAGTCCGACCCTACCCATTTGACTTTTATTATTAAGTGATTTTCAGGGATAATTGCCTATTCACCCTCCCTCCCTCTAGGCACTTTCAACATGGGGACAAAATTTTGTTTAGAGACGATGAGCAGTTTTCTATGGTTTCGTATGACCCATAGCCTAAGATATTAGAAACCAAGACAAGGATTAACCATATGAAACCAAGATAGGGACAAATCTCTGCACGTTTTTGGCTTCTCCTCCTCAGCAGACCACAAATCTTGCACCTCAATTCTTCTTCCTCGTCTCAGATCTACAGAGAAAGATGGCAAAGTGTCATTCCTCTATGTGTGTGAGAGAGAGAGAGAGAGAGAGAGAGAAAGAGAGAAAGAAGGGAGCTCACCCAACACAAGCATCCGAGGGAAAGGGGAACTAGATTCACACCAAGTGTCGAGCAGAGGATAGGATGCAGTAACAGCTTCATGCCGCGAATCGAGGTAGATGTGGCCAGCTTCACGTTGCGTGTCATGGGCGGGAGGCAGCTGAACCATGACCGGGGAGGTCAAGGTCGTGGCGGTGGAGGCAAATGCTCCTCGCTCGGGAGGCAACGACAACACGAGGTTGCGAATCGGAGAGAGGAGAGGCGCGTGCGGGGCGAGCGATAGAGAGGAGAGGTGAGGAAGAGGAGAAGCGAGGTCGGCGTCGTGAGGCATTGGAGGAGAGGAGCGGCGGCGGCATCGCGATATGCTCGGGAAGAGAGGAGAGTCGCGGTCGCGGCGAGGCGAGGGTTTCCTTCCCTGCCGCACGAGGCGATGATTTCTCTCCACAGGAAAAAGGCCGAACCTGGGTAAGACATTCCCATATTGATGGGCTCCCAAATGCTGCGATGGGCTTCCCCCGACGAACTTCCCCGCGGGCGGCCTTCCCCGGGATTGGGCCGGATTCCTCGCGGGGAATTGAGTTCCCAAACCAGCCCTTAATAAAAAACTGTGGGGATTCTTCTCATCTGGTTGCGTTTTTTTTTTTTTACACAAATTTCCAGACCTGCTACTAGGACGGCAAGCCACGCAGCACATTGGCGTGTCAAATCTTGTCACCAGAAATGGCAGCCCGGAACGTCATTTGCGTCTCGCAAACTCGCCAGCCCAAATAGAGATACTGGTCCAGCCCATCGGAGAAAAGGCTGAAGATCCAGAGAGGCAGCACGGGCCTAAGGTCCAAACCGCCCACGCCACGAGGCCGGTCAACAACGCACCAGTTGCAGGCCGGGGCCCCCGCGCCGTCATGTCCCCGGCCCGCTGGGACCCGGACGCACGACTTTCATATGAAACACGACGCGCGGCCGCATCAGCTCCGTTTCGTCTCTGCTTCGTTTCGAGAAAAACTGGTGCCAGCCGAAGCACGTCGTTGTCGTCTCTTACGTGAGGGGATCAGTGAGATTCGCCTACCATATGCATGGCGATGATTGATTAATCCCGGTCGTCGTCGTCGTCTGTGACCATATCTGCAAACTCCCACACGTGCTAATCAGCGCCTCCAGGCCCCAGCATCAAAGAACGAAGAGGCTGTTAACGCACGTTGCCTTCTCCACGAAGTTGCATCGGAACTTGTTCAGTCTCCACCAACATCCATACCTGCAGTGCAGCTCAACTATGTAACGGATATACTCCTTCCATTTAATATTATATGATACTTTAGAATTTTTAAATTTTTTCAAATTATAAGATATTTTTGTTTTTTAATATATTTTTCTCTTTTTCCAATACATCTCTATCTCTATTTTTTTTCATCCTTGTTGCACCTATCTTTTTTATCTCTCATTAATTCCTGTATCCAAAGCCAAAACATCCTAACGGAGGGAGTAGTAACTACTACCTCTGTTTTATTGAAAATGTCATTGTTGACCTTTTGAAGTCACTTTTAACTTGTTCATCTTAACTAAAAATTTTCTTTATATGTTATTTATTTTTTATAATTTAAAATATTATTAAAAAATATTTTAACTATAACATATTTATTTTGATATTTACCAAAAAAAAATTAAATAAGACGAATGATCAAAATCAACTTTTGAAAAGTCTAGAGTGACATTTTTAATGGGACGGAGGTAGTATCTCACAACGAGTAGTACTATACTGCAGCCACAACGAAAAAGGTTTTCAAATTTCTTTCTTTTTAAAAAGCGTGGGAGCAAATATTTTAGGAAAAAAGTTGAAAGGGAAGCACCAACGCACAAACTTAAATAAGGGAATAAGGGATTGTTATTATGAGCCTCTTGAGACGACAGGCGGTCACTGATACATACAAATTCAAAAATAAATGTTTTCTGCACAAACAATTTCATCGATAATAAATCATTTTCAGTGACGCCGGCAAAGTCCTACTGGCCGGCTTGGATTTACGTCGTTGCATCGACTCACTTTTGTAGACCCGAACGAAGAGCAAGCACCAAAAGGAGGCTGTGGGCGCAAGACAAAGACACCAGGCGCGCAGTGCTACCAAAGGGGTGGTTTGCCATGCATACTTTAATTTGCTTCGCTTCCTTGGCCCCCAATCCTCTCTACTCTGCCGTCGCTGCTTGTCCACTAATGCAAATGCGACGATGAGTCAGCCAAGCACTACAGGGTACAGGCGACGAGGACAGGGGCGGACCCAGGGCCCGGCGACCCTGGGCGCCTGCCCGGCCTCATGTGGCAAAGCCATTACTATACATCGCCGGTGTAAAATACTTTTTATTTCGTGACTTCATACATATGGTTTTAAGTATTTCATTATTTGAAGGACATTTGCGCCGTGTATAGCTCTAATTATGGGATTCCTTCATTAATCAGTTACATCCCGTTGCCTTACATGTACATGGCAATGACATAATAAAATGGCCTCAATTCAGCCTTGCACTTCTACAAACTTTCTCTTCTTTCCAATTTACACTAAGCAAAGTGATTAGTGTCAAATTTCCTAGTTAATTAGTTTTCTTTTAATCCTATTGTTATAATATGCTTGCATGAAGTTCATATACGTTATAATGTTCACCAGGTTCTATAAAATTTCTGGGTTCGCCAGCTTCTGGCTGGGGGCTGAAGCATGGCGCCAACTGAAATAAGCCGCGCGCGGATCCCTCAACAAAGCAGGTTCCATGAACTCGCGCCATGCCGTTATCAAAGAATTTTTTTTTTGAAAAATGAGCCGCTATCAAAGAAATCAAAAGCAACTCCAGCGCAACGACCTCTCTCCTCGATCGCCTTGCTGATGAGGGATGCTTGGCGACCAAGTTCCCAGACAGTCTACATACCCAGTTATGATAGAGAACTTGTCATCATCGTCAACGATGATCGATCGTTCGTCAATGCTTACGATCCTCCTAATCGTATTAAAAAAAAACACGCAGCAATCATCTCACGCGCGCACGGCACTAGTGACTTTCGAGTTGTTCGGGAGACCGGAACCTTTGTTAGTCAAGCCCCGCAGTTAATTATTTCGGTGAATTGTTAACTAATAATCACCTCTCCTGGGCAGCAGCTGGTGACGTACGTGTCCAGGTGCGTGTCAATACTAATCCTAGGCTAGCGATTTGTTCGATTGATTTTAGGTTTTAATTTATTGGCAGCTTTTGGTACTAGTATATATATGGGAATATGCTCGACCGACCACAAAGTAAATCAAAGAGGTTATGCAAAAATAATGTTATAGATCCAACATGAACATTCTACTCGTGTACAACTCAAGTCATTCAAAGAACTAGACATATCATGAAGTGAAAATGTTAAGCACTCAGCTACCGTAAATGCATCAAGGTCGGAACGTAATCCGATGACACGGTTGGACATTAAGCTCTGAAAGTGTATTATGACAGGTTTGGCTAAAACAAAATGTAGGAGTACTACGACAACTTGATAAGGACAAATGAAAACACATGTATAGCGATAACTAGCTCAGATGATGAATTTTATGGTCGATTCAATCTTCAGAAGATATTGTCAATGTGCTTTCGGCGCCTTTTACTTCCTACAGTGATTGAGCATATTACGTCTCTTTTACGGTTTTCACGCCCGTGGAGTCTATTGCTGATGAGATTTGTGACCCTCAAGCCCAAATCTAGTAAATTTTATAACGATGAAGTTTCTTGAAACAGTTGATCTTACCAGATACCAGAAAGATGAATGTTAGAGAGCTAGTGGCGTCAATGTAATTTTATTTTTATGTTGAAGCCTCAGTTGTAAAAGGGGTTGTACTTTAATGAAATCTGATCTCTTCCCTAAAAAAAAGAAAAAAAAAGACATGGCTCAAACTGAGAATAAGCTACTTTTATCTGACACTAGTAAATAGTATATGATATATTTTATTTTTATTTTTTTGGCGAGGGATAAAATAAGCTACTTTTATGACACTACCGCACGAGGAATCTGATTCTGATTTAACGCAAATCCAACAATTAATAACCCAGCTGCTGACGCCCTAGCCTCACGTACTCACTACTGATCGGACGCGACCATTCGGAGAAAGCTATATTGGCCCAATAGCTGGTTTTCAGCATTATACTTTATCTTGTGATTAACAACATTCTCCATCGAGAAATTAATTATAGGACCAACCTCTGTTGCGAATGTGCATGATCATTATTGTCCGGCTTGCACTTTTACGACGTACAGATGCTGCGCGTGAAGAGATATCCCGCATAAAGTTATCTATGATTCTCTGGCCGGTTTATGTAGTTGATCTAAAGGTCTATGCTAGATTTCAGGCTTTACAAAAAAAGGTATCCACATTCCACATAACAACACCGGCTTTCGGCAGCAATCTGAGTGATGTCGCAAGAAGAGAAATCGAGGGGGCGTCTCCCGCTAATTTTTCTATTCTAGCTTATAAAAGTTGGTTTGGCTGAAAATTTCAGGGACCTAAAATACTACTTAAAAACAGGAATCTTTTTCTTTTTGAGGATTTAAAAAACAGGAATCAAGACGCCTCCAAGAGTTCACTGTTGAGTTGAGCGAGATTCAAACCGTAGTGTTCGATTAGACTTAGAACTACATGGATTGTATTCTAAACTATATGAATGTATCAAACGTGGTTTGACTTGGTTCGACATGGAAGAGCATTCAATTCGGCCTGACATAGTATGAAATTTAGCTCCTTTTGACATTTACCATGTCTTTAATGCATGAAACAAAACTCAGCTCTTCAATCCAAAAACACAACTATGATATGATTTTGATCTTTCATATGAATTGAGTGACATGTATGATTTCACTTATTAATACATGCTTTATAACTAATATATGTGAATTTTATTTCACAATAATTGAACAAGTCCTTACTTGAATTGCTATACTACCTCAAAGAGTCGTCAAGTCGTATTGTACGTGCAATGGAAGTAGATTTACAAAAAAGTAATTTAACAAAAACATTATAAAATCAGAAAGATTCAATATAGAAAGTATAAGCCTACACATTCATTGTACACATGGTATTGTGAAACTACATACTATGAATAAGTTAGAGGCACTAACTAGTACTACTATGTTAGAGAATAACCTTATTATTGGCTCAGGTTGACCACGTTTTCTTTTTGTCATCGACTAATGATTTTTATAAATTTGATCAATGTTAACAATATGAAAACATATTTAGATTCACCGTGAAAAATATTTTCATAATAGAGAAGATGAAAACACACAAGCAAGCCTAGAAAATAAGTTTGTTTAAGAATGGAGGGATACCTTAAAACTTTGGATATAATTAGCACACATTTTTTTTGCAACAAAAGGTTTGCACATTATTAATCTAGAATCACATTCAATGTACCAAAAAATTAACAAACATAATCTGTTATTGTGGGATTGGATGACTAATAATAGATCTACTCTTAAATAGATAAATCTCAAAATAAGATTACTAAAAATCAGATGTTGAAAGACAAGAAAAAAACATCAAACAGTGGATTGATATTTCTAACTTTGTAATTTTGTTGTTTTATAATTCCTCACTCGATAGTGTCGTGACAATTTTACTAATTTATCTACAGTTTGTTTGCATGCTCTGATTAACAGGTACATGGATTGCTTCATACTACTCCTTCATATTGCGCAACAAAATATACTGCTTGAATATGGATTATAAATTTGAACTGATACATAAACTAATTGTTTGAAATGAAAAAAAATATTAAAGATCATTTTTATGGGCAAATTGGTACTAGACTATGTAAAATTTTAGTATCAATAATAATATGTGATTTTTTGCTACATAATAAGAAATAAAGTACAACAGACCACATATCTGACTGAATAGATTATGTTTTTTATATAATAATATATATCTAAAGTTTTGTTGTAAAATTTCTTAAACCCATAGCAATGCACATATAGTTTACTAGTAATAAAAAATTTAAGAGAAAATTATCTGTGACACACTAGAAAGACGTGGATTTGGACGTAGCACACGCACGATCAGTATTTTGCTCCAGCACACTCTAAAATCGTGAATTTTAGTTGTGGCACACTGTCTCAATTATAATATTATTTTCCTCAGTGAGAGCGGGTGAAAAGACTGTATTGCCCTTGGTTCATTTAGATTTTCTTTTATTTTCCATTTTTTTTTGTTTCTATTTCCTTCCTCCTCCCTGCCCCTGCAGCCCGCCGCCCCAAGGGCAGAGGAGCTCCGGTGACATCGTCCGCGCTCGAGCCCCTCCCGCCCCCGCACTCCCGCTGGCGTCGTCGGCCGCCCTCGGCACACGTCTGTTCCTGCGCCCGCGCCTGCTCAGTGCTATCACCCCCCCCCCCCCCCCCGAGCCTGCGCCCGCTCCAGATGTGCGTGAGCTCCGCACGAGGCTGTTGGCCAACCCCAAGTGGCTGCAGGGCGCTACAACAGGGTGGGGTGGACGCTGGCAGGGATGGCAGTGACGGGACAAGTAGCAAGGATCGAGGCGGCGGGGTGAGGAGCGATGGCGACGATGGTCATGGAGCTGCTCTAGGCGGCAGTCGCGAAGCTGCTCCAGCCGACCTCCAGTTGACGGTTGTGAAGCTCCTTCGCATCGACCTCCTGGTGGTGGTGGGGAGAAGGGCAGTGGTAGTGGGGAGTGGGGAGTGGGGAGAAGGGCGGCGGCCAAAACAATACATAGGGGCACTGATGTCATTTTGAAAAGTTTCTCTCCCCTCTCATACCTAAAAATAATATTTTAATGGAGACGGTGTGTTGCAGCTAAATTTTATATTTTTATAGTGTGACTGACCTAAATACGAGTTTTGCAATGTGTTGTACTCAAATCCACGTTTTTCAGTGTCCCATAGATAATTTTTCCAAAATTTAATTATGTAAAATCCATTATCATGAGGTTGGATGAGTACTAATAGATCTACTCACCATATAAATCTTAGGGTGTGTTTGGTTGGGCTGTAGCTTTTGGAAAAGTACCTATGGGTTGTGGCTATGAAAAAAGTAGCTGTGAGATATGAGCTGTGATAAAGCCAAAAATTGTTTGGTTAGTTAGCTGTGACTTTTGAGAAAACTGTTAAATGGATCCCACATGTCATTCATAACCCTTTCCACTCATCTCTCTCACTCTCATTGACGAGCGGGTCCCACTTGTCAGTTCTTTCTTCTCATAGGACGGCACTGTTGCTCTGTCCGGTGATCTCCCGGACCTCCCGAGGTCACCGGCGGCACTGTTGCTCCGTCCTTGCACGTGCTCTCCGCTCTCTCACCGTGCCACTCCTACCTCCGCCTCTTCCTCTTTTTCATCCTCTCACCGCGCCTCCGCTCCCACTCCCCCACTCCCGCTCGCCATCCCGCTCCTCCACTCCCGCCTCGTCGATTTGAGGCCGCCGCTGCCATCCCAATTTGGGGTCATCGATGGGGAGCGGTGGGGTGCGATGGAAAGCGGCACCGTTGGACATGGTGGGGCACGGTGGGGAGTGATGGGGCGCAGTGGGGAACAGCATGGTGGAGAGCAATGGAGCGTGGTGGGGAGCGGCGCCGCCCGCCTGCTCGGGAAGACGAGAGTTAAAAAGAACAAATTGGTACGCCACTTACCGGTGGCATTGCGGGTAATTTTCGCAAAAATGAGGAAGCTACAGCCGCCGGAAGCAGGCCTCTCCATGCTATCAAAAATGAATACACGAAAAACTGCTTTTGTGGAAGAAGGCCAGTAAAAGCTCATCTATTTGGTTAGACTTCTGGCTTTTTGAAAGTAAAAGCAGCTCTGAAAACCCAACTAAACAGACTCTTAAAATTACATGACTGAAAATTTAGCGTTAAAAAACAAAATAAAAAATCTCAAGAATGTATCGACGTTTCTAATTTTGTAGTTTTGTTATTTTATAATTCCTCGTTGGATAGTGTCATGGCAATTTTATTAATTTATCTGCGTTTTTGAAATTTACTGAAGATATTTTAGCACTTATTTTGTTATTCAATTACTTTGCCATATGTATCTTGGTTGGCTTTGAATACCGAATCAACTTTAGCAGCAGCGTGGGTGTCCAATTTTGATCTTGAGCCCTCCCTGCATCTTGTCTCACTCGGTCCGGGATATGGCAAAGATTCCCTAATCTCAACTGCTCCATCGATCTCGGGGTTTCCGCCATCGTGCCCTTTTTTGGGAGAAGAGCGCAAAAGATCTCCCCGGTCCGGGACGACTGACAAGCAAGAACAGCGGCGAATCCCAGTGCCCTACGTATAGTACTACAGATTAACCACTTTCCCCAAATAATCTTCTTCTTTTTACCGCAATCGTTCGGCCCCTTCTCGCCGCGGTGGATAATCGAGGCAGGCAGCCGCCGCCACCCGCCATGGTAAAATAATCAATCCCCTTCGCCATCACTGTCCGGCACCGGGACGCGCGCGCGCCGTTCGGTTCTTCCCCGCTCGTGGATGCCGCGGTATCTTGCACCCCAAGGAGCCCAGACCCCCCGAGCCGCGGGGCTGCAGCCGCCTTTGACTGACCGCCACCGCGCGCGCCGTCGCCATCACGACCTGTGTGACGCGCGCGCGGCGCCGGCGTGTCGCGTATATAAGCCCTCCCACCCTGCGCTTCGGTACTGAACTGACACCCGAGCCACTCGTCCACCGATGCCCGCGTCCACGGCCGCGCCGCCTTTCACGGCGGCGGGCGAGGAGGACCCCTTTGCCTTGTTCTTCCTCCAGCCGCTCTTCCTCCACGGCTTCGGCGCCGCGACCCACCTCCTCGTCGCGCTCACCGTCGCGGGCCACCTCGTCTCCCGCCGATGCGGCCCCTCCTCCTCCTCCACCGGCCGCCGCGCCAAGGACGGCCGCGGCGCGTTCCGGTGCTACGGCGTCGCGGCGTGCGTTACGTGGGCGATGGCGGCCGCGGAGGTCCTCTCCGCCGCGTACTCGTGCTACTTCTACCTGGGCGGCGGCGGTGGGTGGTCGCGCGACGCGGTCGCGGCGCTGGCGGACGCGGCCGCGCGCGCGGCGGCGTGGCTGCTGCTCGCCGCGTACCTGCAGTTCGAGTTCGGGCGGCGGCGGCGGCGGCGAGAGGAGGAGCGGTTCCCCGCGCCGCTCAGGCTCTGGTGGGCCCTCTTCCTGCTGCTCTCCGTCCTCTCCCTCGCCGCTCACGTGGCCACCAGCCTCCACGGGCTCCCCGTGCCCGCGCTGACGTGGGCTCTCGACGCCGTCTCCGTTCTCGGCGCTGTGGTCCTACTCGCCGCTGGATTATTAGGCAGGATGGAAGGAGGCGGCGGCCCTGCTGCAGAGGAGCCTCTCCTGAACGGCGCGCAGCACGAGGCTGATGACAGCAACGAAACCAGAAGCGGTTCCCCCGAGGCGTCGCCGTTCACCGGCGCGGGCTACCTCAGTGCGCTCAGCTTCTCGTGGATGGGCCCGCTCCTCGCGGTGGGCCACAAGAAGACTCTGGGCCTGGACGACGTTCCGGGCCTCGACCCCGGCGACAGCGTCGCCGCCCTGCTCCCGACCTTCAAGACCAACCTGGAGTCTCTCGCCGGCGGGAACAACACCACCTCTGCCTCCGCCTCGGGGGCCCGGAAGGCCGTCACCGCGTTCAAGCTCACCAAGGCGCTGGTGCGCACGGTGTGGTGGCACGTCGCCGTGACCGCGTTCTACGCGCTGGTCTACAACGTGGCCACCTACGTGGGCCCCTACCTCATCGATGCCCTGGTCCAGTACCTCAACGGCGACCACCGGTACGCGACGAGAGGGCAGCTCCTCGTCGTCGCCTTCGTCGTGGCCAAGGCGTTCGAGTGCGTGTCGCAGCGGCACTGGTTCTTCCGGCTGCAGCAGGCGGGCATCCGCGCGCGGGCCGCGCTCGTCGCCGTCGTGTACCAGAAGGGGCTCGCGCTGTCCAGCCGGTCGCGACAGAGCCGCACCAGCGGCGAGATGATCAACATCATCAGCGTCGACGCCGACCGCGTCGGCCTCTTCTCGTGGTACATGCACGACCTCTGGCTCGTGCCGCTGCAGGTCGGCATGGCGCTCTTCATCCTCTACTCCACGCTCGGGCTCGCCTCCCTCGCCGCGCTCGCCGCCACCGTCGTCGTCATGCTCGCCAACGTGCCGCCCGGGCAGATGCAGGAGAAGTTCCAGCAGAAGCTTATGGACTGCAAGGACGTCAGGATGAAGGCCACCTCCGAGATCCTAAGGAACATGCGGATTCTCAAGCTGCAGGGGTGGGAAATGAAGTTCCTGTCCAAGATCATCGACCTCAGGAAGACCGAGACGAATTGGCTCAAGAAGTACCTCTACACCTCGACCATGGTCACCTTCGTCTTCTGGGGCGCCCCGACCTTTGTTGCCGTGGTGACCTTTGGGGCGTGCATGCTCATGGGGATCCCGCTGGAATCCGGGAAGGTGCTCTCTGCATTGGCCACGTTCCGCGTGCTGCAGGAGCCGATATACAACCTTCCTGACACTATCTCGATGGTAATTCAGACCAAGGTGTCTCTTGACAGGATAGCGTCTTTCCTGTGCCTCGAGGAGTTGCCGACTGATGCTGTGCAAAGGCTGCCGAGTGGTAGCTCGGATGTTGCAATTGAGGTGACTAATGGGAACTTCTCCTGGGAAGCCTCACCGGAAGAGCTGACACTCAAGGACCTCAACTTCCAAGCTCGGAAAGGCATGCGCGTTGCAGTTTGTGGGACGGTTGGCTCAGGCAAATCAAGCTTGTTATCTTCAATTCTTGGTGAGATTCCAAAGGTATCAGGAGAGGTGAAGACTTGCGGAACAACTGCGTATGTCAGTCAATCGGCATGGATACAGAGTGGAAAGATTCAGGACAACATACTTTTCGGCAAGGAGATGGACAACGAGAAGTATAAAAGGGTTCTTGAGTCGTGCTCGCTAAAGAAAGATTTGGAGATCTTGCCATTCGGCGACCAGACAGTCATTGGGGAGAGAGGAATCAACCTTAGCGGCGGGCAGAAACAGAGAATTCAGATAGCCCGTGCTTTATACCAGGAAGCTGACATCTATTTGTTTGATGACCCATTCAGTGCAGTTGATGCTCATACAGGATCCCACCTTTTCAAGGTACTAACATGATTTACTATGATTAAGCTTCATTTCTTTTATGAACAAGGATCATCTTTTCTATACAGTACTAAGTTTCTGAGCACACTGCTAAGTTTGTTACCTTTTCTTTTGCAGGAATGCTTGCTTGGGGCTTTGGCTTCAAAAACAGTGGTTTATGTTACACATCAGATTGAATTCCTACCTGCAGCGGATCTCATTCTGGTGAGAATTCAGTGCTATTTTTTTTCTCATGTATTATTTTCATTTCCATAAAATGTTATGCCTCGCCTCACTAGGCAACTGTAATGTAGGTCATGAAAGATGGGAGACTAGCACAGGCAGGCAAATACAACGAAATACTTGGCTCAGGCGAGGAATTCATGGAGCTGGTTGGTGCTCACAAAGATGCTCTTACAGCTTTGGATGCAATGGATGTCGCAAATGGAGGTGACGTAGCCTCAGCTTCCAATGACACATCGAAGCTGTCCAAATCACTCTCATCAGCTGAGAAGAAAGATGAACAAGATGAAAAGAACGCACAGAGTGGACAGCTGGTGCAGGAAGAAGAAAGGGAGAAAGGCAGGGTGGGATTTTGGGTCTACTGGAAGTACCTCACCCTAGCTTATAAGGGAGCTCTTGTGCCATTCGTGCTGCTTGCTCAGATTCTTTTCCAAGTACTTCAGATTGCGAGCAATTACTGGATGGCTTGGGCTGCTCCCGTATCGAAGGATGTTGAGCCTCCAGTGAGCATGCCGACATTGATATATGTCTTTGTCGCGTTGTCTGTTGGAAGCTCGTTCTGCGTCCTCATAAGAGCACTGTTTCTTGTGACAGCGGCATACAAGACAGCGACTCTGTTATTCAACAAGATGCATATGTCCATATTTAGAGCTCCTATGTCTTTCTTCGATTCCACTCCAAGTGGACGCATCTTGAATCGAGTAAGTCATCTGAAGGCGAAATATTTTTTTCTTTAACTTATTTGCTTGGACAAGCTAACTCATGGATTAATATTTTCTAGGCTTCAACTGATCAAAGCGAAGTGGACACCAGTATTGCTTCTCAGATGGGCTCTGTTGCATTTGCCATTATACAACTTATTGGAATTATTGCTGTTATGTCTCAGGTTGCATGGCAGGTCTTTGTTATTTTTATTCCTGTAGTTGCTGCATGTTTCTGGTATCAGGTATTTTACCTTACCTTATATCTTCTTCCTTTTTAATAACTGTATAAAGTCATTGGTGTCTAATTATACTTGTCTTTCTGCAGAGATACTACATTGACACAGCCAGGGAGTTGCAAAGGCTTGTGGGTGTTTGCAAAGCTCCTATAATACAGCATTTTGCAGAGTCGATAACAGGATCAACTACCATTAGAAGTTTTGGAAAGGAAAATCAGTTTCTATCATCTAATAGCCATCTAATGGATGCTTACTCTCGACCCAAATTCTACAATGCTGGAGCAATGGAGTGGCTTTGCTTCCGCCTGGATGTGCTGTCATCTCTTACATTTGCCTTCTCTTTAGTATTTTTAATCAATCTGCCACCAGGTCTCATTGACCCAGGTATCGGAATATCTGGTCGAATAATGATAGTGCAATATGACTGAGTTAAAATTGAGTTTATACCTAACATTACATCCTATTTTCAGGTATTGCTGGTCTTGCAGTCACATATGGGCTTAACCTGAATATGCTGCAAGCATGGGTTGTCTGGAGCATGTGCACTTTGGAGAACAAAATTATATCGGTTGAGAGAATTCTGCAATATATAAGCATTCCAGAAGAGCCCCCTCTTTCCATATCAGAAGATAAATTGGCTCATAATTGGCCATCTGAAGGAGAAATTCAACTCAATAACCTCCATGTAAATCCCCACCGCATTCTTTTTTTGTGCCATTCTATTTCTGTTCCGTGTCTGTAAAAACTGCATGTTTTAACCACATTAGTAACTAGGTCTGTCCTGCCCAGGTTACATTCCTCATTATCATTTGCACAAATGAATAACAAACATATAAATTAACTAAAGAAAGAAAAAGTGATTATTGGGTGCAACAGACCTTTGACTTCTAGTTTCATTCAGGTGAAATATGCCCCACAATTGCCATTTGTTCTGAAGGGGCTTACAGTAACATTTCCTGGGGGCCTGAAGACCGGCATTGTTGGAAGAACAGGAAGTGGCAAATCAACCCTCATACAGGCCCTTTTCCGTATTGTGGACCCTACCATTGGCAGCATACTAATAGATGGTGTCGACATTTGCACCATCGGGCTGCATGATCTGAGATTTCGACTGAGCATAATTCCACAAGAGCCAACTATGTTTGAGGGAACTGTGAGGAGTAACCTTGATCCTCTTGGGGAGTACACAGATAATCAAATCTGGGAGGTACTTTCACCTTTCACATGCTTTATTGCTTATCATCAGTGTGTCAACACCGACACGACCCTTTAAGTTAAGTTGCAAAATCAATCTGCCACTCTTGATTCCAGGCCTTGGACTGCTGCCAGCTGGGGGATGAGGTCAGAAAGAAGGAACTGAAGCTTGACTCTCCAGGTCTGATATCTATACATTTTGGTTAATTAATAGTTGGAAAACTACTGCTTGGGTTTGATATCTTTCACATTTAACGCACCTCATACTTGTTATACCAAAAAAACGCAAAAGCTATGACACATGTTACTGGATTATCTTCTAAAACTCTCGTTACTTGGATTGCAGTGATAGAGAATGGCGACAACTGGAGCGTGGGTCAGCGTCAGCTAGTGTGCCTTGGTAGAGTAATCCTGAAACGGAGTAAAATCCTTGTCTTGGACGAAGCTACCGCTTCGGTGGATACTGCAACAGATAACTTGATCCAGAAGACGCTTCGGCAGCAATTCTCGGAGGCGACGGTGATCACGATCGCTCACAGGATTACGTCGGTCCTCGACAGCGACATGGTCCTGCTTCTTGACAACGGTTAGCGCCAAAGACTGCCTTTTCTTCTCCTCTAAGATGATAACCCTGGTTTTCAATCCGCCTATTTGTTCAACGCCTCTCGCATCTCTTTTATGTGTCATGAACTCATGACCTGACGCCGTGCTGCTGTTTTGCAGGCGTGGCCGTGGAGCGCAATACGCCGTCCAAGTTGCTGGAAGACAAGTCGTCTCTGTTCTCAAAGCTCGTAGCTGAATACACCATGAGATCGACGCACACGTAGCCGACAACTGAAAGTCTGCAGCTTCCTTTTCTCCCACGGGGTTGAGACAGGCTGGCTCGTTGATGATGCCGAAAAATTAACGAACCATGTTAGCGCTAATGCGTGTTCTGACGTTGAGGCTTTAGCGGGAAATACTGTTTACAGAGCTGGTGGAAGGAGTGTTGATGTCTGAATATAGTAGTCTTGCTAATGATTAGAGAAAGAATTCGAATCCTGAACATTCTGTGCTTTTGGCAGCGGACTGCACACGAGGTGGGTTCAGATATAGGATTGTTACTGTAATACAATATTTGATGAACGGAATAAAATAGTGAAGTGTCCGCTTGTTTCTGAAGAACTAGCTTTTTTTTTTTTTTGTCTCTGCTGATTATTCTTGTGGTGAGCCTGTGAAGAGTGCAAATGTTCAAAGAATGTACCAACGCCGTGTCGCTGTCAAATCGTCCTAACTTTTTGAGATGAGAGGTATCGCCTTCAGCTGACTCGTAAACCTGCCAGCCACTGTATGGCCTGTGCAAATTGTGCTAGAATTTCTTTTTCTTTTGTGCACATAACCGTATGTCTCACGTTGCCCAGATCAACAGTTTGTCTCTCAGAAGAAAGAGAGAGATCAAAGGAAATGGGGGCAGTAAAAGTGGACCCTAAATTTATAGAATTACAGCAGCATTCGTATATCAATTTATGAGGAATAGCATTTTGGATTTCCGAGTGCATTTGATCCGGCGGTGTATTAACGCGGAGAACTTTCTTCATGTAACATGTCGCATACTCACATATCTCACGTTGCTCCAGATCATCAGCTGGCACTGGCTTAGCCCCTATTGGATCCATCTTATTAAACTTTAATAAGATGTTAAAATTTAACAACTTATAAAATGAGATGTTAAAAATTTAACATCCATCTGTTTAACTATGTTAAAATTTAACAAGTTTTACTAAGTTTTTCTCAAGATAGATACCCTTAATATGTTTTACCACTCAAAACCAAGGTAAAGATGTTAAAAGTGTTAGACTTTAACACCTCCATTTTAATAGAAGTGTTTGAATGCTTTTTTGATAAAAATAGATAAAACATAGGTGTTAACGTTTAATAAGGTAGATCCAAACACTCTCTTGATAAACAAACACGTTAAAAAAGGAACGAGGAAGAATTCACGGCAGTATGCGTGGCCCGTCCGAATCAACTTAAGGGGGACAGACAGCATCCTAGATTCCCGGTGTATATTCCGCATAGTGGTGGATTGATCACAACTCCTGATGAAAGTCGACGAACTTTTGATGCACTTCGTCGTTACCACGTTGTTACTCTGCACAACTTCGGTCTTTTCATGAATAAATTACTTATCCCTTAAAAAAAAAAGTGGTCACGAATTCTAACATGGAAGATGATAACCTTAGTTTCTGGCTGCCAAATTGCAGAGGCGAGTTACATAAAACTAGCACAAATACACGGTGTTCAACATCTTCCTGCTAAAAAGAAAGAAAGAAACTACACCTACAGGAGTACAAACTACAAAGGGACAGCCAGACGGGCGGGTGAATACTGCAGTACACACCACAAACAGATGGATGGGTACAAGTACAACAGCAGCAGCAGCAACAACATCAGCAGATCAGACCTAAAAGCAAGCATCGAGAAAAAAAGGAACAGGAAAAAGGAGAGGAGGAGGGGGAAACGTCATCAGCAACAGCAGCAATGTCCTACCACAACAACAACGGTCAGATCAGAGGAGCAGCATCTCAGTTCAATTCCTACTAGCACAAGCCGACAGCCGCGGCGGGGGAAGCCAATCAGCTCTTGGTGAAGTGGTGCTTCTTGCCGCCGTCTCCCCCCTTGGCGCCGCCGCCGCCGCCGCCGCGCTTGCCGGCGTGCGCCGTCGTGTTCTTGAGTATCTGAAAAATGGCAGCAGTCAGAGACAGGGGGTCAGAAAAGCAAGCAAAAATTTTGAAATCAGAAGATGTCGCCGTGACAACAACGGGGAGGGAGGGGGCACCTGGCGGAGCGTGTTGTTCTCGTTCTGGAGCGTGGACACCCGCTGCTCGAGCTCGGCATTACGGTGCTCGAGGTCCTTGGCCTTCGCCTCCAGCTCTGTCAGGTACGCCTTCTTCCGCTCCCGCGCCTGCTGCGCGGAGACGCGGTTCCGGAGCAGCCGCTTCAGCCGGTTCTGCTCCTTGTCCCCCGCCGCGCGGCCGCGCTTCTTCCCCGCGGCGGGCTGCTGCCCCTGCGCCAGCACCTGCTGCAGGCCCGGCTTGCCGCGCTCGTCCCCGCCCGCGCCCGACGAGGCCGACGCGCCGCTGCCGATCTCCGGCACGCGCCGTATCTCCTCGTCGCTCTCGGCGCCTGCAGATGGGATTTGACATGCATGCATCCTCAGCTCGAGCTGCGAAATTTTCAGCATGAAGAGGGGGGAGAAATTGAAGACACTTTACCTCCTTCCCGGTTGTTGCTGGGGGCAGAGCTGGAGGAGCGCTCGCTGCTGGTGGGGAGCGAGCTCGTGGCGCTCGTCTTCGCCTGCTGCTCATGCTCCTGCGCCGCCATCTCTCCCCTGGAACAACAGATCAGGATCTCCTTCCTCCCACCAGTCAGTCCTCCTCCCTTCTCCTCCCTCAGGCAGTCAATCTCTCCTCGAGAAGGAAAAAATAAATCAAATCCTTGGGCACGGGAGAAGGAACAGCAAGAGGGTGGAAGAAAAGCAGATGCAGATCAGATGACAGAGAGAGAAACAGGGGGGACGGGGAGAGAGAGAAAAGACGAGCGAGTCTGTGTGCGGGACGACGACGGAGCACGCACGGGAGGAGAGGAGAGAAATGGTGGAGGTCGGTGGGGTTTTCGGATGAGGCGTGATCTCCGCCGTGCACGGCACCGCCATCCTACGGCTGGCACGAGGGCAGCGTGGCGTGTCGACGCACCATACACGCCTCCACCGCATCTGACGGAGACGTCTTGAACGCGTAGCCGCGCGCCCATCCCTCCGATCGAAACCCGCTTTGTCACTCCCAGTCAGCCACCCCGTCACGCACACGCCTTTTCCTTCCTCCCCTTTTTCCATCTAGTATGGACCCGGCTTAGCTGGAGTCTAAACTTCCATACGACTTTTAACTTAACTTTATACGACTATTATTACACGTTTCACATATGTCATCAAATCGAGAACCAAACTCGTCAAATATCGTGTTTGTAGACAAAAATAAAAGGAAATGGATTTTACAAATATCAGCTGGAGTAGGAGTAGCTAGTAGTAAATCCCAAAGTTTTACTAATAACCATTATAAAGTAGTACCCGATTGCACATTAATCAAAGCGATGAAAAATGGATATGACACTTATTTACTGCTCTCGAGAGGAACAACAAGACCCTACGAAGACCCAACATGCAACATCAGTCATCATGCGTATCATCATATAGTTAAGTATTCATGATTACGAGTTAGTGTTAAGAAAAATTAGGATGTCGCTCCTGAGCTACTATGGCAGACTTCATTTCGTTGGAAGATCCGTGTCCTCATCATGTGAGAGCAACTTGTTCCTGAAGCATGGACCCGGCTCACTTTTCTCTTTTACTCCATAGAGTACAGTTCTTATTGCAGCCATAACGTCATATATGGACGTGCCAAATCTCAATGTCACTTATGGGATTAGAAATATTATATTACTTTTGCAAATAAAAAATAGTAAATGTGTTTAAATAAACCTTTGCTAACAAGGGCTTCATTAATACTTACTTCATTTCAAAATATTTGACACTTTAGTCAACTTCATTTGTCCCAAAATACTAGTCATTCTCACTTTCTGATGTAATTTTCTCTCTTTCTAATACATCTCTACATCTATCTCTCTGCTTCTCGTTTTCTGTGCACCAAATTTTTATACTTCTCCTTAATTCTCATACCCGAAGCTAAAACGTTAATTATTTTGTAACGGAGGGAGTACATCAGTTTAAGACACAAAATATTCATATAAATCTGGCATCATTTATTTCTGTCAAACATATGCCCAAAATATTCCTACAATTTGTGGAAGGATGGAGTAAAAACATGATCCTTCATATGCTAACATCATTTGATATTGATGGTAACAATAAAAACCAGAGAGTAGGACTACAAAAAGCACACACCGACGCAAGGATTTTCAGCTCAAACTAGTCGAGAAATTCGCAGTAGGGCTAGAAAAAGAAATTTGCAACAATATAGTGATCAGAGAACACATCTACCAAAAGCCAGAAAAGCTCATATAGAAGAAGTTCATTCTCAGCTCTCACAACAAATTCAGCAAAATGGGACACACAATGACAATTGACGGAACACATAAAGAAGCAGGAAATAGATACAAATGGGAAAAATAAAAAAAGATATGGCCTATCAATCACTTAGCTGACTGAGAGTGACCACATTAAGTGCCGGAAAGCCCCAGAATATGCAGGAAGGTCAAGAAGGGACCTTACCAGAAGTCAGAACTGGTACAATTGTCCAACAATATTGTACACTAAGCAATAAAGGGTCAAAGCTAACTAACACGAAAAACGGAATTACCCTAGTAAAAGGGTAGAGGTTTAACCTTTTATTTTAAATCAAATTCTCCAAATCAGAAGGCATGTCGGTGTCTGTCATAATTCTCGAGCTAGCTGCATGCAGTATTATACATCAATTCAGCTCAAAAACTTGAATTCGGCCTCCTGATGCTACGGTCACATGTTTACAGGATCCATCTGAGTTCTTGGTGCGACCAACTTTATGAAGGGGTTATTATAAAAATATATAATTTTCTTGGTGATGAAATGCCTATACTAGAATAGTCCATACCCCTTGAAACCAGGGGTACGGTGGTGCAACAGGCCAACCTGTCCACCTGGAAACCACTAATAGTAACTTTACTAGTGGAAATTCCATTCACACTTTTCAGTTCTGTACACATCCTCTTCTACTGCTTCACGTCAAGTCTGCATCAAACAAATCAGGAGCAAGACAAAATACTGAGCAATATCCAGGCATATGAAACAAAAATTTACTATAATCAGCATCTGTTCATGTACAGGTAATATCATACCACCAGGTGCTTGTGCAACTTACAAAGCATTTGAACGCGAGAAGCCAAGAGCCCAGATCAAAGATTGCTTGACGTCGAAATCCTTGCAATCATTGAGTAGTCAATAATTGAAACAGACAAAGTACCAAGCATGAAGCAGCACAGCCAACGCCGCCTATTTAGTGTTATCACTTCTCTGACAGCAATCTTTAATGATGGTTTTCGTAATAAAATGAACAAAACTATCCACCAGTCCAGAAGGAGCAAATTGGTCGACAGAAAAACTTTTGAAAAGTATAATATATATATAAAGATTGTACGCAGTACGCAGAATAATTTCTTCTTCGTAAGCATAAGAGATAAACACCTTTTGTCATAAGTTTAGTAGCTAACAATTTTATCTTGATTGGTCCTTGAGGGCATGGAGTTGTAAACTTCAGGACGACCTTGAAAGTAGGTACAAGATCAAGCAAGAGAAATATGTATAGATACATGATCATACAAAACCATTATGTTTTCATATACAAGATATATATACATAATATGCAACTATGCGACAAAGAAATGCTTACTCTATATCATGTAAATCATAGAAGTGGCAGCTATATCCAGATTCAAGAAGTATAGCAGCACAGGAAAAGAAGCAACTACATACGTATCTCATATCTAACAGTCATGAGCTTAACTTACTGCAAGCTCAAAAGAACGGATAGTCCTTTCCCCAGTTCACCACATATTTGAAAGCAACACTCTAGCGGTACCTCCTGCTCCTGGGCTTCGATGACATTGAAACTCCTGGCTTCCTGAAGATTCCACAGAAGATGCAACCAGGCACTTTGGGCGAAGGCGGGTCTAGAGCTGGGGCTACGCTGCGAGTATGAAAGCCCTGGTTGCTGCCGTTCCCGCGGTGCTCCACACCGTCGTTGTGCCTTCGTTGCAACAACACGATGGACCCGACGCTGCGGGAGTGCCGTAGCTCCTTGAACTCCATGGCTCCATCCTCTGGCTCCCCTGATAGCCGTTGATGATCCATCTGGTGGCCGTCCTCTGACATGAGCCTCTCGTCCCAGACCAGGCCTGACGAACCAGACCTCCTGAATGTCTGTGAAGATCTCTGGAGCCCTGCCATACTCCTCCCTCTCTGTGGGTTGTGACTGGAATTGGTTCAGACTGAGGGAGAAAAAGAATGGTATACATGGCCGTTGTTATATACCAAACATATCCACAAAGGAGAAACTGGAATTGGTTCAGACTGAGGGGAACCATGATGGCGACCGGCAAATGTGGCTGAGGATGAGGAAGTTAGGAAGGCTTGTCTGTACTCTGAAATGAGCTAAACTGAGACGAAACATCACCGGTCTTCTAAAACTGGTTGTCCAACACACAGGCTTACGGTTCTATTATATTGAAGTTCTGGCAAAAAATCTGCCCAATGTCACCATGCGTATAACTCTTGCCCCGGCTGCCAGAGCCAGACAGCCCGTCTGGGTGAAAAGGTATGGTTTCCTGTCGGCTAAGATCATCGCAGTAATCCACATTACCAGTTTGGAATATCAACAGAGTGAATTTCATTTCTACACTGTACAAACTTCATTCCATGCCTTTACATCAACAGAGTTTCTTTTAATTTCTATAGAAAAAGATAAATCTTTTATTCGTTAAACCCCTCCCTGTTCTTTAGAAATAGGTTAAAATGATCTGTAGCATTCAGTCTTCCACCACATCCTACATCAGCAGCGTACAGCCAGCAAGGAAGAAACGAGCACAAAATGCTGGAGCTTTGCCAGTCACCGGACAAGTGACAAGCTAACAGAACCTCGTAGCCACTCGCTACTTCCCAAAAGAAGCGAACAGCAAACCTCACATTAACTCAATCTAATCCAGATGTTCCAGTGTACGCCCATACGTTGCCAGTCGTCGGAACGGCGAAATCCATTGTTCCCCTGCTTAGCAGCACATTTCTTTCCAATTACGTGTGTTAATACAAATTAGTACGATTAATACATACCTACAATTTTCTTATCTTCATGACAATCATCAAAGCTCATATTTGAACTGAAAAAATATGCACTTGCATATGTACTAGCACATACTCCAAACAATCCCTCAAAAAAAAAAAACATACTCCTAACAAACTTAAAAGCATATACAGATACATAAATATACACATTTCATGAAGACATGATGATTTCTGGAAATATATTAGCAGCTCATGAGATAAAAATAGCATGAGGAATTCTTTGTGAACTTTAAGTTACAACAGCGCAGCACAGCACCGTGCACAATCACTAGCTATACAGAAGATTATTTTTCATGTGCGCGGATAACACCTCAAAACCTTATTTCCCTCATTGGCGTCTTAAAATTTCAATAAGACCACAGCGCCAGGACTATTTAACCTATAGCAAACAATGAGAAGAGAAAAAAAGAAAGACTGGGGACAAAAGGGGGAAAAAGTATACAAAACTACAATTGCATTGTTAAGCCTAGTAGGATCAAAAGTTGATCCCAGATTTCCCTAACTATTTATATGCCCTCACAACTCCAGATAAGCCTTGAAATGTCTGCTATAATTGATAGCTCATTTCACCCCCAAAACAAAAAAAATATGGAATGCTGCACAAAATAATCAAGAAAAAAAAAATCTTCTACATGGAATCTTGTGTAAGACTTCTGCATGGACTTCTAAACCTTGCCTTTCCTTTTAGCATCTAAAGCCTGCATTCAATTAAGTTCTATCATGAAAATTAAAGAAAATAGAACATGGAAGCACATAGCCCATCTTTACAAAAAAAAATAATAAAAGATATCACATCACAAAGTCCATATAAAATAGATACCTTGCTCTGGAAAGTTCTCATAACCAATACGATTAGATCACGTAACCTAAAGAAGAATCGCGGAATCAGATCTATGTTTTCATTTGCTTTGCAAACAAAAAGTAACTTCTTGAAAAGGTTAATAAGTGAGAAGAAAAGGTGAAAGCTTGCACCTAACATCGTAATCCTCATTATCCGTTGTTCCCTGTGTATTAAATGGTACATTTACACCCGTAGAACTTACTAGAACAAATTGAGTAGTGCGTCCATTAGGAATTTTAGTCTGCAAAAATGAAATTGATGAAGTTAAATGAAATAAACACGCCAGGAAATTAGAACAGTTACCTCCAACATTCATAATAAATATTTTTTGACCTAAACATTCATCATATTAAAGTAGCAAATGGCACACAGAACTACATACCTGTAGATTTGGTGAATACTTCTCATCAATCACAACTTCACCTGTATGTTTGAACCTAATCTGATACCCAGGTTGCCTAAGCACCAAAGTAGCCAGTTCCCACTCCTCAGGAGAATACGCCTTCTGTAAAAAAGTTCAAAATCAGCCACAGGTCTTGGGTATGTTTAATCAAAATTTCTTCTGCTGTAAGTAAAAAATGTAAATGACACCATTGTAATGTAATCAGATTATTGCTACAATGTGAGCCCTGGAGCTACCCTGAACGAACTCCATGATGCCAAAAATGCAGGGGTGGCGGAGACACGTTAGTCCAAGGTGGTTGAAGAATAGACTATAACTAAGCAACCTCCAAGCAAAGAGGTAGTTATGGCTATTGTCATCAAAATTGGTTTAATAGTTTTCTTAAGTAATATATTATGCGGAGCCTATCGTAATGGCACACAGGAGGAGGGGATCAATATAATAAATTACATGAAAGCATAACAATAGAAGTGTAGAACATATAGTGCCACATTGCTTCATCGATCTGTGATTGTCTTTAAAAGTTAAAACCTCAACTTAAGAACCAACAGATCTGAACTTAAGAACCAACAAACTCAGTAGTTCAACGAAGACAAGAAATGGACAAGGAGTAAGTTGTAGACAAGCTTACAGCTGACTAGCAACAATGTAAGGACCTGTTTGGATGTCAGAAACTAATGCACAAGACATCAAATACACAGTTTGTTATAACCATATAGTCTAGGCGTTCATGTGTTTGGCAGTTGCAGTATTCACTGCAGCCATTTGCCTTCATGGATGCATATACCCTGTTAATGGCTAACTAAATTAGCTACCATGAAGAAATAAAGCAAAGCTCAAAATTTCTGATGCTAGCCTCGAATTATGATACCTCAAGCTGCTATGTCATACCAACTGATACCTCAAGCTGAATGGATGTTTCAGCAAATGGTAGTAGACAGTACACAGGGATAACTTTTTATTTCAATGACGTATAAAGAAGTTGAGTTAGTGCTAATATAATCACTGGGAATTTCTGTCTCTAGAAAAACCAAGGGTGTGTGTGGGATGTGTTGTATGGGCTCTAGCCCTTTTCTCTTCTTAATATAACGATATGCAACTCTCCTGTACAGAACGGCAGCTTGCAAGTCCTGAAAAAGAGAGGTCTTGAGTGGACTCCTTAAGAATCCAAAAGTACCATGGTATTTGGGATACTATGGTTCAGAAAAATTGGGGGTTTTGTTGTATCTAAACAACACAAAGTTTATACTACCATCGTATGTCAAGAAACCATCTATACATTATCAAAGCTCCAAAAATAGATTGCATTTAAACAGGTTCTAAACCATGTCAAGTATGACTAACAATATAGAAGCTTTCCAGGTAGGGCCTTTTGTTACTTTATAGAATAACTTAGCTGATTAGTACAAAGAGATTGATGAGGCAAGCATTTTGATACATACCAGAACAAAAATATCAAAATCAGCTCTTCCGTTAGAAATACATGAATCAATGTCATTCTGCATCTCTGGATCTGCATATAAAGAACAGAACTTGGTTAACTTGGCGAATAAAATTTCAAATGACGACAAAATTAAACCCTTGCTAATAGAGTAAATTAAAAGGGCGTGTTTGGTTGGGGTGCAAGGCCCAGCCAGGCTCGCCACATGCAGCAAACCAGTAATTGATTGCCTGCATGGAGTCCAGCCAGGCCCACTATAAGCAAAAGTGGCCAGCAAGCCAAGCTTCAGAGACAAGATAGCAAAGTCTGTTTCCTATGGGGCTGGCTCGGGGCATGCACCCCCATGCGTTGTTGCAAGTAGTATTAGTGTATGATTAGCATGATATCAACATGATATTAGTATATTCTATAGTAAATTAAGACTTGATGTTGCATAATAAGTACTATATCATTCATTCAAAGAGTTATTATTTAATATGTTATCTTTTTTAATCTAATGTACTATATATTCATGCAAGCAACCAAACACCACCATCTCTTCTCAGTCTGGCTAACCACATACAACAAAACAATCAAACTATCTTGTATGTCCATGCCTCGGCTTCAGTGAGCCTCGCTCACTAATACAAGCCAAACTGAGTCACGCAGGCAACCAAACAGGCCCTAAACCTCTACATATATGTAGCAGTGTCATAATGTATCAACCCTATCTGTAAGTATGTGCTCATATTGAAGAAAAATTGAATAGAGGTCAAGCATTCCTAAAAGTGCAATGATGGTTTCTTTTCTTTTTCCTGCACTTGCATGATAGCCCCTACCTTGGAACAGATGAGCAGCAAGGGGCGTCTCTATTGTTGCTAAACAGTTAATACAAGTGAAGAACTGGATATGCTTTTTCACCAACAGGTTAATACAAGTGAAGAACTAAATTTCTAAAACATGTCAACAAGAATGCAAATCAAATTATATTAGCAAAGCATGACAATAATACAATCCATGTGATCAGCAGTCCAAAAGATACAGTAGTATACGCTCACCACAGGCTATCTTGCTCTCATTGTTAGCAAATTCCCTCACCAAATCACCCTGCAACCAAGAAAAGAGCCTCAGTATCCCATATAATGGAAAGGCAAAAATTCAAAAAAAAATGCAGGTACAAGATATCCATGTATCACTTGTGCACATAATTCCATTTTGAACTCTACAAGGTAAACGTTACATTTCTAATATATTTTCTAAATAATATACTTTTTGCACAGATTATTTCTGATATTGGAGATATTGGAATGAAGAATAGGACAAACTTTTCTTTCAGAATAACATTTCTACCCCATACAACAACAACAAAGACTTTGTCCTAAAATATGTTTAATTATCATTCAAAAAAATGCTTAATATGCTTAGGAAATGAATTATGGATGACACTTTAAAATATGCTTAATAAAAAAAAGATTTGATCTGACCATTGATGCACGAAATAATAGTTAGATGAGCAAGCAGTACACAGGAAAAGAAACTGGTACATGAAAATGATAACCTGGCGGCCACTATCATCCATCGGTGTGCAGTCTACAGCAAGAAGAGTGCCGACATCATCCGCAGTAACAACATAGTCATACATTGTAGCACCTGAATTGAAAAAAATAAAGAATTAGTCAGGAAAATTCAATTGTTTATGAGTAATATGGTGTAGAACGAAGGATATGCATCATAATTTACCTTCAATAGACTGCCTTGTGCCATCTTCAAGATAGCGAACCCACTGGGAACATGAATAACTTGGGATGAATGGTTTTCTGTGCAGAATTTTGACCATTGACTATTCATTAAGAATCGTAATCCAGAATCAGAAACTATCATACCTGGAAATTGCAAAGTGTGGTACCATTTGTAGGGAAACCACATGCTCTCAATCCAGATCCAGGTCTAGGCTCACCAACAATTTGAAATCCCTCAATGCCAGGTAAAGGATCACCTAGTAGATTAAAAGGTAAGAATATATCAACAGATGTGGTCTGGAATCTTTTAAGTAACAGAATCAGCTCTTACTTACCATCAGTTGAGTAATCTTGACTATCCCTGTATAGTTGTGAATCACCAGCGCCGGCATTATCTTCGAAATAATTGGTCGGAGTAGCACCTACAATACCCCTGAAACGATGTTCCAGACAAGAAAGAAATATCAAGATATTGTCACAGGCAAGACAGGGTTGACTAATGGAGTAGCAGAATCAGTAACGAACTCAAAGTCACATACTGTTGAAAATGGGATCCGCGGTACATCTGTTCAGCATTTCGGTCACTTGGATCTTGAGCATACTGATGAAGAGTGTTCCTATTTGGATCCTGCAGGCACAAGCTAGCTAATCAATTATGTATGGAAATACGGCAATAGAGCAAAGTCCAAGGTCACGTTACCACATTATAAGATGGGGAAGGTTCGTTTCTCAATGGAGTCGCTCGCTGATTATTGGTATTGTATATGTTTCCAGATTGAGGCATATCACCTAAACTGTCCTGAATCAGTACAATCAACTGAGTGTCTCCAAAATCATACTTATGTTTATATCAAATAATAATAATAGGTTTTAAAAGTATAGCAGATAGAATGGTTATTCTTTCTAAACAATCAACTATATGATGCACAAGCTATTGAAACCGATCAACATACTGAAAAGAAAAATAAGAAAATGAACTGTTATTCAATGCATGTAACTACTTCAAGGCACAGTTAGACAAACTCCTGAACATGTAAAGTTGTGAACAATCTAGCTTATTCAGTAAGTGACCTTGACGTTGAATAGCATTATGCGGTCAATGCATGTAACTACTCCACGGCACAGTTAGACAAACTTTTGAACATGTAAAGTTGTTAACAATCTAACAGTTTATGTGCACACAGTACATTAGGTTCCAACAGCTGACTTGAGGGAAACTTGGATGGAATTATGCAACTTTATAAACACACACATGATAAATTATGTTCTTGTAAAGGATCCCTATCACCCTAGTACACAATTTTGTAAGATCAAGCACTATGGCATACGGCCTATTTTTCATTTGGAAAATAGTTCAAGAGCTTTTAAAGCAGTCGTACCAAAGTGTCACACTCATGTGTCCTTAAGAACCAAAATGAAGTAGCATTCAACACTCTATGATCTTAAGCATGCAAAATTGCCAACTTACATTTAAGGATCTGATCTTCCAATGCATCTGTTGGTATAAACGCTGGAAATTAGTGCCAACAGCAAACACATCCTCATGTTAGACATTGAGTGAAAAGTAGCCAAAAATACACTAATAAGCAAGTTCCAATTAGCTTCCTTCAGCAGTATTTAGTACAACAGAGGCAATGCACTGCTGCTCATAAATAATACACAAATGAACACTATCATCGGAAGGAAGAAAATCTTGGGTAAAAGCTCCAGAGCAAGACAATTCCCTGAAACATTGCTAGAGAAAGAATTACCTTTGTACCAATTGTAATGGTGGAAGCGTTTATTTGAGGTGGGCGCATATCGTATTCAGATAGCATACTGAGCAATGATGAAGTGAAAAAGTATAGCTCTTCTTCCTCAACCTACATGGTGAATTCAATTGTAGGTTCATAAATTCCCAAAAGAGGAGTCAGGAAATATGTAAGCAACGTAACCTTTTGTACAAAAAGTCTTATAACAAGCAAAAGATGAATTGCCAAATGCAGAAAGTAGTAAGCAATGTAAAAGGCAATGATAAACTAACATTCGAGCAAATTGCCACACAATGCTCACAAAATTTGGAGTTAGGAAATATGGTTCCATTTATTGCATTCAGCGTGTGAAACTTTTCTAAATCACAAGATTTGCAGTGCCAATGTGGCATGATCTAGAAAATCTCATGATGAAAGAACATGAGATAGGACTTCAAATAGCCAAACAGAACATTGCACACAGAGATTTTGAGCATACATTCTTGAAATCTACAACAGCACCATACTTTTAGTTCATTTGCCAGTTTCATATTTTCCTCAAGATGGCTTTTCCGCTGGCTCAGTTGTTTAATAGCACCAGATATGGCTTCTTCCTGCCTCTCATCAACAGCCTAGCAAAGTAAGTTACAAATAAGTACAAGATTAAACAAATTGGGACGCAGCAAGTAGTATGTGCCATCCATAGAGACCATTCTCATGTCTGTAAGCTTCCTCTCCAGGATATGTTTTTCACTCAACAACCGCAACTCCTACCAAGGTCAAATAACTTTAAAATTAGTCAGGATGGTTAGAGAAGAAACTAAAAGACCAAGACACTTGCAAGGACCAACATAACAAATTGTTTGATCTTTTTTAACCCCATACCTTGAGAGATGCATCTGCAATTTGCTTACGAAGCTGCAAAATCTCGTCCTCTTGTGATCGTGATCGAAAATAAAGCTCCTGCAGCCAAGCATCACCAGGTCAAGGAATTGGTGCATAAGGAAATGACAAGCAACTTGTAAGTTTCAATGGCTACCTTGGTCTCTTGGTCCATGAAACGAGTATTAGGATCTTCCACAGTTAAGTCTTTGTGCTGGGATGCAGCCTGGAGTTGATGCCTACCAACACAAAATTTAATCTCATTCCACAAAGAACTAGGACGATCAAAGAAAGTACATGGAGCAGTTATTTTGCGCAAGAATGAAGGACCTGACTAGAGTGTCGGAGTTTGGAGCGAAGGGTTTTGCATCACCATTTTGCAATCCATAGTCCCTAGCAGACAGTGGCACATTAGTCCTTGTATGTTCATTTCCAGCTTTATGATCCGCGTTAATAAAATCAACAGGGGCATCAAATGGATCCCGCATGTTCTAGCTTTGTAATCCTCCTGCAGAAGACAGCAATTGTTAGCAGCATTGCCAATCACATGGCACATGATTCCACACTTGCAGACTGATTGACACGGTCTATCAGGATAATCACTAGCAGTTCCTACTGGCTACAGAAACCAATTCCCTGAGGAGTGGTAGAGAAGGGACCTAATAACTAGAGTTATTAGGACTGCACAGGTAGATACCTCATAAAAAGCAGAAGAATACAACAATCCGCATGGTGCAGAGAATGGTTTTAAAAAGCAATAAAGACAGATAGAAATTTAAAACTAATAGAATTAACAAAATATAAAACTATATATGGATCCTTCAGGTTCATTACTCTTGAGGCAGAGGTGAACCGGCCGATAGGGCTAGGTAGAGGGTAAAGCAGCAGCCCTACCCCGACCTAACGTCAGCGGAGAGGCCCCTTCCTCTCCTCTCCTCCGACAGCTCCGGCCCCCAGGTCCTGCCCGGCATTTGTGGCATCGCTGCCTGCCGCTTGAGTTATTTCGAGGGACTACCGTTCCAGGAAGAACTGGGTAGCCATACCCGATTGGGATGAAATCTCCCCGTCCCCGCGCAGGATCGACCCATCCCCGCTACATCCAGCCTAAATGTCAACTAGAAAAGGACGGAGGAGGATTGGGAAGGAGAGCTCATCTCTCACCTGGAGGAGGAGGAGGAGGCTGCAGGCTTGTGCCCCGTTCTGTCCGCCGTGCGGTGTACGCGCGAGACCGAGCCGCTGCTAGCCCTAGCCGTGCTTGCTGCGCCAGTGTGGTGCTCTCTCGTGTGGCGACGGACCCGTAGATAAAGGAAGGGAAGGGAAGCTATTCGCTTCAGACCTGGTCAAGAGCGTCCCTCCGACCACCACCTTCCGCTGCGTGTACTTGTCGAACGGGTCTTGGTATGGTAGACTGCTTCGGTCTGTTCATGTCAAGAACCCAGTCAGTGGCCAGTCCGCTTGCCTTTGTAACGAGAACGAAATATGTTGTGGTTTGAGCCGCATTCATTTTCAGTACGAAAAAAATAATAAAATAGTATACTATAATAATTCCGATAAGATAGTTTTTTTTCGGGTAAAGTATAAGTTCTTACTCAGACACTCATCCACAAGTGCTCATTTTCAATATGCCTCTAAATCCTTTCTCACATATGACTCATACTTTTATGATACAACCGTTTATGAACTTGCAGTTCACTAATTTTTGGACGACGTTAATTCAATTTGTTCCATTATATTATAAAGCAGATGTTTCATCATGATCGAGTACTATAACTTCTACTACGAGTCACTCTCCTTTCTTTTTATTATGTCACAACCAGGTCTGGATTTTGTTTTATGGTAGATTTTGATTTTTTTTTCTATTTGTGGAAGCTTTTGTTGGATCAGGTAAATGTGCGGTTAGACCACATTAGAGCATCTCTCATAGCCTAGCCAAACACATATGTTAACGAAAATTAGATAATTTTCATCCAAAACACTCCTCCCGTGGACTCGTCAAACGACTTAGAGAAATAGCTTCGCCTTCAAACCTGTGAATCTCCATCGCTGCTCTTGTGCCTCGTTCCCGCGCAAGGATTTGCTCTACCGCGTCGTGCTTCACGGAGGGTGCCGCCCCCTCGCGTGTGCTCGCCCTACTTAATCCCACGCGCCCATGTTCCTCCAAATCGTCAAGCCCCCTTCCACAACCTGCAAGCTCTCGAGGTAACTCGCTCACCGCTAGTTGCTCTACAAGACCTCTGTCGCCTATCACCATGTCAATCCATGCCCATCGCCCAAACAAGCAAAACCAGATCGTTCTAAAAAAACCACCACCTTCCCATAGATCCCCACTTAATTGCTCACGCATTCTAAGTCAGGCTCCCCTGTTTTTTAGTCCCAATTCGTCGGAGATGAAAGTCAAGGTTTCATTGGAACCCACACAGGAGTGGATTTACATCGCTGTTAGGACTGGCGGCAAGAGAAAGCTTCATCGATCTGATCGAGGACTCACGGCAGGTAAAAACAATCATGACTCGTTCAAAAATCGCGGAACTGGGAGGAAAGAAAAGAGGACCTGCCAATAACATGGCCAGTTTAAAAATAGAGTTAGAATTGATTTTGACTAGGCTGTTATTTTCTATCACTTTTTAGGGTGGTTTCTATTTAACAAGTAGCTAAAAAGGAAGATTTTGAAGTTACTTTTGACGGGTCTGTTTTGAGAGTATTGCGTGTTTATTATTTTATATTTTTATGCTATTTTTTATTTTGATTCTTCTTTTATAAAATTATTTATATAATACTTATAAATTATTGAGTATAGATTCAATGACTTAGGGAGGTGATTGAAAATAGATTCGATGACATAGGGAGTTGATTGAAAAAAAAATATCAACTTTCAATCAGCTAAAAATTAGCAAGCGTCTTATTATCTAGATGAGAGTCGTGTGCAAGAAAGAATTTAGAGGCATATTGCGAAGTGAGACAAGGGACTAGGCCTGGACGTTTGGCTCGAAACTCGGATTGTAGCTCGACTCGGCTCGGCTTGGCTCGCTGGACTTTCAAGCCAAGCCGAGCTCATGTTTCAGCTTGGTTTTTTAATGAGCCAGCTCGAACTGGCTTGTGAGCTGCCTCGCGAGCCATACAAGCTTTATAAAGTCAAAGGCCTAAACTAACTACACTAAAGAGTCATAACTTAGTACATAAAAATTTTACCTAAGCGTCTATCTCATGGGGAAATCAAACACCAGTCGATCGTATTCCTATCATATGTATTCGAAAGTGGAAGTCAAACAACAATCGATTGTATTCCTATCATATGTATTTGAAAGTTACAATCATCTAGGTTAGGGCGAATAGCGAACCACGTGAGAAACAAAGAGTCAAGCCACTGCCGTCGTAGGACACCCGCTGCTGGATCATCTCCCTCCCAAGTGATGATGACTTGAAGTCTAGTATAGCTTAGTTATTTATTTAAGTTTTTAAATATCAAATTGTCATCTTATATAAATATTATGATATTAGACCTCAAAACTTTAAAGATTATAGATATTTAAGTTATATTTATTAATCTATATATTATATTATATGTCGAACTCGCGAGCTGAACTATAGATATTTAAGTTGTATTTATTAATCTATATGTTATATTATATGTCGAGCTTGCGAGCTGAACGAGCTGGCTCAAACTCGTACCAAGCCGAGCCAAGCTAGCATTCCAGCTCGTATGAATTTTAAGCCGAGCCAAGCCAGCTCAATTCTGTATCAAGCTGGACCGAGCTGAGCCGAGCTGGCTCAGCATCCAGGCCTACAAGGGACACAGTAGCTAATAACAAGACATTTCAGCTCGCGGATTTTTGAAACAGATTGATCGTAATTTTCCAAGTTGCATATCCCGGGTGCTCATTAGCATACGAGTCTCTAGTCCAATGCTGCCTTTTTTAAGTCGGACAACAGACATAGAAATCCAGTCGGATGCACTGTATTTTCATTGTAGCTTACAGTTGTTCAGAGCAATCAGATACTGAGCACATCGAGGTCGTTCAGTTCACCATCAAGGCAGCTAAGTTTTTATCAATGTAGTAGACTTTCGATTCCCTAGATGATATTATCAATTACCCCGAACTGAACCCCCAGAAAAGAAACAAACTGTAGATGGTGCCTAAACGATTGAGCAGAGCTCTGAATTCACGGAGATGCAACCCCATAATTTGATCAGCTGTGATCCAATCAAAAAGGAAAGAGGAACATGGAGAGGGGTGCTCAGTGCTCACCAAGCAGTACTCATGAAGAGGGCGAATGATTCACAAAGATCACAACAACAAACCCAGATAAGGAAATAACACAAGAAAGCAATGTTCTAACTTCTAACCCATGATATTCAGTTGCTGACAGATTTATGCGCAGCTCAGCGACCAGATAACCTCAAATTCCCGGCAAACATTATTGAAACAGTCAATTGCTTCTAGTTTAGAACCAAATGCTGTGGTATAGCATCCTATAAGTGAAAAGAAAAGTTCGGTTGTCTTTCATTTATTGCCATGGAAACAAGTAGTCAGCATTCTACCCTCGTCTCAGACTCACTCAAAATTTGTATACCATTTCTGCCGTGTATCCTAACTCTTTCAGGAGGCCAGAGAGCTGCAAAACGCATGTAAATCAAAATGAATCAAAGGAGCAATAAATGAGCAGGAATAGAAAAGGTAAAAATAGGACAAACAATGTACTTTGATGTCCCAGTGGGCAATGTAAAACTAGTCTACGATCTGGATGTATATAGTTTAGTTGAATGCCCCTCGATCCACTATTGAAAGGGGAAAGGAAAAAGATACAAGTATTCTTTCAGGTTATCCTATCTCTGCTGGCCTTCTCCAACTAAGAAACATCAATTCATAAGATTTGTAGCGATTAATACTCAGAAGGAAAAAAAAAGTAAGTAAATAACTCAGCACTACCTCGCCCTGTGATCTATCCTTCGCTTTGTCTCCAGATACATGATTCATCATTCCTGGAGGACCACATACCTGACCAAAGAAAAACCATAAATGGACAGGGTTTCCTAGTAAGTCTACAGCCAGATTTATACATGATTTATATGAAACAGAAGCTGATAGAGCACATAATCAAGCCAACAGGAACAATATTAACCATTAAAACAAAGTAAAAAAAAACATAGAAGTTACAGAACAGTAAGCATATATATGGTACTCACAAGAATAAGAGAATCCTGTCCAGGACCTGGCAGTCCTTTCAGAATCATGTCCTTTGATACAAAGCCAACACCACCCCTCCAGTCATTTGATGGTTTATCAACCGTATAAAATACCTGAAATATGTATGGACAATGTTATGCACAAATAATTTAATCCAGGTCCTGAGGCACTACTCTCTGTGATACCAACCTTGAAATTAGGATAGCTACTGGCAAGCCTATCTAATTCCTTCTTCAGCAAGATATCGTCTGGAGAGACATTGGCATAAATCAAGGAAACCTAGACAACAACGAAACAAATCCATAAAAAAAATGCAAGATTGGAATACACAAGGGCTAAATTGAAAACAATAATAAAAATAATGACAATGCTTGGGGACTCTACAAGAAAAATAGTGGTATCAATAATGCAGATGCTATTGTGAGGATAACGTTAAGTAAAACAATACAACAATACATTCTCACCAAGATTCTGAATCATCAAAGAAATGCATGAAACAAATGAACATCAGAATTTCTATGACAACTAACCTGAGTGTTGTCATCAGGGTTTTTCAGGATAGCCCTGACAACTTGCAGCATTGGTGTTATACCACTACCCCCAGCAACCTGGAAGCAAAATGTACAATTATTCAATTGCAACAATATATTAATTGAGTTACTCTCTAGTCTAAAAGAAAAACTCAAGGCGTGGGACCCCCAAAACCCAGGGCCAAATTAGCACAGTAACGGAGAATTTTTTGGTGCAATACCAAAGTTTGAGCCCTGGTCAGTACAACTACAACTGAGCTATCACGTCAGTTTCCAATCATTCTCTAATCTCAAAATACCAAAAAGGAGAGAAACATGCAACTAGCTCAATGGAGGTAAACTGAAGGCATGAGTAAACAATTGAATGAGTAATTTATCAGCTTTGTTTTTGTTGATCAAATTCAAAAGGTAGACTCTGTACTCAAGTTGCGAACTCTTACCATTCCAATCTGTCTTTTCATATTCGGGTTATACCGAAGCTTTTCAATTGGCCTAGATAAATTGTAAAATAGCTTCAGTAACAAGAGGCAATAACATGTTGAGAACGCAATTTTGATTACTTTACCCTTTGACTTCGACAACATCTCCTGGCTTCAAACTTGCAAAATATTGACTCATTTTTCCATCAGGGTAAACCTGCACAAAATACAATTATAGCAACCAAAATAGGGGGGAAAGAATGCAGGATATCTGTCCCCTATGGACAGAACTCAAAATATTTTCTATAGTATTCTTGATTCCATTTCCAAGGCCAATTAGAATTGGAACTCCAACATTGACAGGAAAGTAGAGGACTCTGGAATTTAGATCCCAATTTTGGCTGAAACCTTGATCAGTAGGTCAAAATATCCTTTAGAATCTGGATCTGAGATGGGTGTGTACCTGAAGAAAACAGGACAAAGTTATAATTTACAGATGATTGAAGACATCACTATTTCTCTTCTGTTAACATATGCCATACTGGAGAACAGTGTACGTGTGTGCTTCTTCCTTGGTTGTGTTAATGTTATTCCTATAATTTAGGTAGCCGGTAGGCTTCATGAGAGGTTTTAGATAGACAATGAGAAATGTTGTTATGCCCATGCTATAGTATGTATATGATTTATTTTGTAACATAATGACTTACGGGCGAATGACATATTTTCTTCTTCCCTCCACTTCCTCACCAATAGGAGCCCTGCAATAAATTAATCTTTTAAGGTACAAAGCAATAGAAATCAACAAACTAGCTCATGGCTATAAGGCATAAAGATGTAAACTGAATAGAGATCAGAAAGCGTTAAGAAGTTGGCTGCTAATATTTATACAGATGTCCACAGTGAGTGCAGACCTCAATAGACTACATTAAATTGCTAAAAGGTCCTTGCAGTGAAAAGGAATGAACAATAAACAACATGGAATATTTATTTGTGCGTCATCTTTCACTGCGAAGCAACAACTATCAGATGGAATGTATTCGATTAATCCACCAGAAAATATATAGCACTGAAGAAAAATGGCAAACATGTTTTTGGTAGAGTTTGGTGGAAAAATTTCCTGAGCAAAGATATATATGACACTTAGCAAGTGGAGAAGATACCTTGTGATGAGACACGAAGCAACATCAAGGCCCAGCTTAGTTGACGGATCAAATGAAAATCTAGAAGGCCAAATTAGTTATATAAGTCTCAGCTCAGATCAAAGCAAACAAACTTAGTAGAAAATGACATGATTCAAAGTTGAAAACACAAACAAGAGGAATGAAGAGTCGTCAACATGATCCACGAGAAATGGATGGTTAATGCAGTAATCAAAAGTTGCAAACATCATGTTGCAAAGACTACATGAGATTCCACAATACTTCACTCAATAATGATATAATTGTCACCCGATTCCAAGATAAAGAAGTAACAGAAAGACTTATTTCCTGCAACCATATTATCCAAGAACTTCCACAGTCATTACCTGAACAATTGTGAATTGTGGCTAACTGTGGCCTTCTCTTGTAGCTTGAACTCTAACCACTTGTCTGGATTAAGTGCTGAAAAACAAGAGGGCGCGTAAGGAAAGCAAAAAAGATACATTTTGTGCTTCTTCGATTCTGACCTAAGAACTACTTTCAATGACAAAGAGAGAGAATTACAGACCAAACTGGCAATCTGGAATGAAGAATTTGTGTCACTTTAAACATTAACAGATTCATAGGTCTAACTGGCCATAGACAACAATAGCCTTTGCAAAAATCATACCTCCTTGTAAATATTCTTATTACAAAAATTTATTAAAAAAAAACTAGTGGTGGTCTCCCCTGCTGTTCAGGGACAAAAAAAAAAAGGAAACAATATGTAAAATGAAAAAAAAAATGCTTCATGGAAACATAAATAGCTGATCAAAAAATCCGGGCAAATCTGTTAAACAGATAATGTATTAACACTGGGCAGCACCACTTACATCTACTCATGTTAAATGTTCACCATTTCACAGAGTAGGTTGATGAGCAGTTCTCCCTTTATTAATTAGGCAGGGGTATGGATTGAGCATGCATTTAGTCAGATAGCCATCATTCATACAACAGATACGGTAAGGAATGCATTTCTATGACCTCTCAACTGTTGCTTACCCATTTAGAAAACTTTCAATCCCCATAAACCTCTTAAAGTCACTGTGTTATAAAAAAATGTGGAATTTACGCCATCCACTCTCCTGATAGCAGTTACGCAACTGGAGTGCGCCTCTCACATATGTAACAACTTAGTTGATGTGTTTTTCCTCTACCTTTACCCTTTTTCACAAATCATGTATGCGATACCTTTGCATATTAATGAAAGTTCAGGCTGGCATATACTGGCCGTAGTTCAGTTCAAAAAAAAAAAAGGAATTTCAGGTACAAACATCAATTGCACCTCGCAAAACCACAAGACCAATACAATAGATACTTAGAAGTTCGATCAATCCACACATCTTCGGAATCTACATCGGAGAAAATTCAGGATGGTGCGGTGCGGCCACTCACCAACTTTGTCGGCAGCTTCCTCGCCCTTCTCCTCCATGAGCGCCTGCAATCACCCAGCACCGTGAGGCAAACCAAAACCGCCCCCCCCCCTACTAGGCTACTACCACCAGCTAGGGACGGAGAAAAATGAAACTGGGACACGAAATGGAGGCGATGAGTAGTTCTTAGTCTCGTACTACGCTGGGGGGAGTCGATGCGTAGAAGAGCGCGGCTCCGCCGCAGGCGGCGGCGGCCAGGGGCATGGGGCCGCGGTGAGTCCCGGCGAGCCTGCGAAGCAGCAGCGCCGCCATGGCGAGGGATGTCACTGGGTTAGCGAAGCGATCCGATCTGATGGAAGCCGGAGTTTCTCCTCGCACCGGGCTTTGGTGGTGATTTTACAGGTGGCGGAATGGACCGAGTGGAGCGGCCCGGCTGCGACTGCGAGTGATCCTCAGAACTGAACTGCAACAAAAGCTGTTGGCACACTGCCACAGCCCACACGATGACACGATGGCAGCCTGTGGACCGGGAGAGAGAGAACCATTAACCATTGTTCAATGTTAGTACGGTCTAAGCAAACATCACAGAGCTAAAATGTCTATATATATCGTATTTTATATTTTTTTATGTTGTTTTGTCCTCTTTAATGTCATCATTTTTTTAAAATCACTATACTAAGTTATTTATAAAAAAAGCAATATTCTATAACACGTAAATATCAGTGCTTATCTAAGATATATATACATGATGTTTCAAAACCGTCCGATCATTTTGAGATTCGTGATGATGCAAACCCTAGTATAAGTAACCCAACACGCATCCTCATCTCTTACCAATATAAAGTCGTGCCGCCTCTATTCTTCTCATTCCTTCCCCATCTTAAACTCGCGCAAGAACTCCATCGCCGCCCTCCTAAATTCGATCTATGTCACTTGTTTCTTCACTCTAAACACCATCACAGCATATCTTGTTGACTTAATCTGTAAGTGCCCTATCATTTTTCTACCCCTTCAGGTCTTACCTATTTTGCAACGAACTTTCCAATTTTATATCACTAGTTATCTGTTCTTAAAGAGGTGTTGCATCCATTCAGCAACATCCTATCGCTTGCAACAATCACTCGTAGTTCTCTCGCACGAACTCCTGTCCAGATCTAGTTTCAAGGATATGATGAATGTCAAAGACATGATTTTGATAAGCATACAGATCTAGGGTTATGATTAAATTTAAAGCACAAGATCTGAATTAATCAAACAATATAGCCGAACATCTTTGGATATGAATCATGTCTCATGACACATAAGGTATGTCATGATTATCTTTCTCTTTTGAATTTTATGTTCTTTGATATAGCAACCTTTTAGTTTATTTTCCTTATTAAAGTATCTCTCTTATAATGTTTGTTTATGGTTGTGGAAAATCGGATGAGGTAAATCCATCCAAATATAGGTTAAGAAATCGGAGGCCAATCTGACTTCGCAATCCGTATAAATCTGGATCACAAACCAATTATTACATGAGGTGCCACATCTTCTGTAAAATTATGTACTTAATTTGTAGCAAGTTTCTTTTGAATGATTTCCTAGTAAAATTGTTTCCTTTTGATGCTTGCTTATGAATTCCACAGATCGAAATAATTTGTATCAACTATGAACCATTTATTACTGGTATAGAAGGTATGTCTTACTTCTCTCATGCATTGTGTTTTTTATTTTGTAATAATATCCCTCATGTAAATTAGCTCCCTTTAAATATTTGTTTAAATATTTCCTAGTTGCGACTTACCTAGGTCGAGAGAATGGGATTGACAATCTAAACTTATGGCATAGGCAAACATCTGCATATAGCAAGTTTCGTTTATGTTACAGTACTATACATAATTAAGTGACATTTGGCACGCCAGAATAAACATAGCCTTAACCAAATATAAGAAGGCAACCACGAAAGAATCATCTCTTTATGTAGCCATTACCATATTTTGGGTCACCTAGGGCAAACATAATGTATGAAGCATCTGCAGTACAAAATGTTGAGGCCTTGCAAGCTAATAACAACGAGTGACCAGATTACTCATGAACCAGAAAAGTTTCTCACATTTAACTCTGAATCTGTAACTAAATTCAGCACTCTTACAGAGCAAAAGATGGTTCATTAAAAAAATAAAAAGATATCATGGCAATGTCCCAAACTAAAAAGAGGGAGCTCCAAACTATATTTCCTGACAAAGCTAAAGAATCATGTGGCGCCATATACACTTTGTTGAGCCATTATCTGCCTATAATGTTAATGTTTCTACTCAAGAAAATCATAAATTCCTCAAGGATCAACAGACTCAACACACATGACAGCTCTTTCGACAAGTGCCATAGTAATCTGGACTGCCTATCATAAACACCGGATTCCTATCACATTCCCCACCAGCAGCCCAACCGATACATCTATTGTCTTCATCTGTGCACTCATCATCAGACACCAGAGAAGGTTTTGGAGTGTCAATCTTCCTTACATGAATATGTTTTATGGCGATCCATTCCTCTCCTTCGAGGATAGAACACACTTCATATTGGCTATCCTTGTCTTTTACTCCGTCTGGCTTTAAATTGAACAACAGAATTGCATTGCCCTTCACAGGTTTCACAGCATAGCCAACACATTCAGATGGTATCCCCTCCTCTCCTTGTGTACCCTTCAGCTATGTGAATAGTTCAGTGTAAGAGCATTCACTTTCACACCAACAGAAAAAAGGTAAATAATGCACACAGGATATAAATAAATGTGCATAACAAATTATAACAAGGGTGTCTTCCAGTCTGCCTTGTGAGAAAACAATATTACCTCAGATCTGGGGAAGACAGTTTGACCTCCCAGTTTTACATAAGAAAGATACACCAGAATTGTTATAAGCAAATCATGACTACTGCTTGATTGAGGTCCATGCTTGTTATAGTCACTTTTGTTCGCATTATACTTCAAAATCTGCATGTCTTCTCCATATTCTGAGGACCATTAAATGTCAGCTGCCAATATGAAGCATGCAAGGTTACAGAATTGCGAACAGCAAATCATGTGGAGCAAGTAGCACCTTTTGGAAGAAAACTCCACAGTGATATCCTATCTTCGATCTTTGAAACAACAGTGTCCTTCATAAGAAGGATAAGATATAAAATGAAATGTTAACAGGTACAAGTAGAACAGTCCACTCCTAATAACAGCTCAGATAATGGACTGCAAAATTTAATTATGTATGAATCTAATATATCTATTATATTTTATAGATCTGAAATAGCAATGACCAAATCAAAAAAACATGCATTTGCTTTGCGGGTGACATATAGAAATGAGCAGAATTCCACTAACTTCATTTTGCAAACGCATTGGTTTCCAAAACTGGCAGATGATAATTTGACCACAAACAAAATTATACTAAATTGTTGGAGAGATTTTTAAGATCTCTATGTATGAACCTTTTTTGTGGTATTCTGGAATCTCGATGAACCACTTATTTCAGTAAAATGAAATACAGTGTATGCTCACTTTGCTATCAGTCAAGTACACTTGAACACTTGAATCGGTGCTGTCCTGGGAACTATTTCTAACTCCATCACCAATAACTAAAGATGATTTCTTCTTATCACGTCCCTACACCAATGAAAATATAACCTTCAACGATACTGAAAATATGCGATGTATCAATGATAAGCATAATGAAACAAATTACCATAGATATTAAGTGGTTGCACTCCAAGTCCGAAAGGAAACCTTCATACAAGAAGACCCTAACTTAAGGTAAGAGACAAGGTATTTGTTCAAATAAAAATAATTAAAAAGAAAAAGAGTATGAAGATTTCAAGGCAGAGAGTGGCAGGCAAAAAAAAAAAGTTTGAAGTAACCAAGATCAAGATACGAATAACAAATGCATCATATCAAATACTAAAGTCGTTGCTGTTTTTCAAAGAGAAAGGTAATAAAAGAAACCTTGGATGCCATGACAGTCGTTTGGACTTGGAAGGGTCAAAATTTGTAGAAAAGGTGTTGCCTTTGGAGATAACTGGTTTTGATTGTGGAACACTCGAGTCAAACCTGAAAATGGAATAAATGAATGACACCAATCAAACTTCTACGAAAGAAAAATAATCAGAGAACTGTGTTTTACTGTCGTATTCTTAGCCTGCTCTGTCCTTCATCATTCCACATTCTTTCTCCTTCTCTTTACTTCTGAATCAGATTGCATAATATTTTTCCATTGGTCGTGTCATTGATCAAATTGATGCCAACTATGTGAGCATCCAACATTCTCATTCAGTTGCCTTGGGTTTAATTATACTGAACAATTCACAACTTCTTTTTTGATATTGTTCCAAATGATATCACTTCAGTCATTTAAAAGTGGAATCGAAAACTAGAAACGATGAAATCAACATATCCCAGAGGCAAGATTAAGATTTAGGCTTCAGAGAAACTGGTGTTATTCACCACCGCAACAGGGTTGGGGACAATTCATTGGATTGTTCATGCATCATTGGCAAAATATTGCTCATATCAACTACTGTTGTATAACTAACAGGGTATCCCGATTCAGAAGCCATCAACCAAGAAAACTGAATCAAGCTAAAACAGCAAGACGTTACAGCAGATCCACATCCATGAGACGAAGAGCAAGAGGAACTCACTTTCGAGAAGAAGCCAAAGTGCACGGGGGCGCGGACGATAGACATGCTGCAACAAGAACCAAAAAGGTTCCAATTCCAGATCCCACAGGACCCATACCTTTTCTTCGCTTCCTCTGCAGGTCTGCTGCGACCCTGTGCTTCGTGGGATCCAGTTCCGATTCCCTGCAATTTGACAGGTCTGCAAGACTGCAACAACTCACCCTCTCTTAGCAGCGCTGCAGAACCACGCTGGTGTGAGCCCAATGGGCCGTGGTGAAAGCAGGAAGCGCAAAAAGGCCCATCGGGAAGAGCGGAAAGACAGACAGCCACAAACAACCACAGGCGAAAGCAACAGCAGCATGCTGATACATTATTCCAGTTTGATGAAATTGAAAACGATGGCAGCAATGCAGGTTCGCACAGCAGACCGATTACATGCACACAGATCGAACAACATCTGAAACCACACGCGCGACAATCACAGAACAGTTTCAGTTCAACAGAGCAGAGACAGATTATTAAATGTTCAGTTCTTCTGACCCTCTCTTCTTCTGTGATCATGGCAGGTACAGGTAGACATGCACTGCACTCAGAGCCCCTCCGGCGGCCAGTCGCCGTAGATGCCGCTCATCTTCTTGCGGCTCAGCAGCTCCAGGCGGGTGGGCTTGGGTTCGGCCTTTCCGGTGGCGGCGTCGTCAGAGCCAGGCGGGAACGCCCTTGCAGCAGCAGCAGCCGGATGGTAGATGCTGGCGCTCACGGCCGGGGAGAAGGCCCTCCTTGCCGGCTGCTCAGGCAGCTGCTTCGGGAAGCGCATATCTACAGCAGAATTAAACGCGAGGGTGCGAGTCAGATCAAGCCGCGATCCACGAGATCCGGGCCCCATGCACACGTACTTAGTCGAGAGAGTCGATCGCGCGAGCTAGGCCTAGTTTCTCTCTAGTATCGTACTACGGACTACGGAGTAGTAGACGTGTTATATTACCTGGCGGCTGCACCGCGGGCGAGGCGTGGGAGAAGTTGCACTTGTCCCCGAAGTGGCAGGTCCCCTTGTCCCTGAACTCGAAGCACACCTTGCCGGCGCCGAAGTAGTTGAACGGGACCCCGCCGGCGTCGACGGGCGGCATGACCATCCTGCTCCGCCGGGCGGTCGGGGGAAGGGGCAGCGGCGGGCGCAGCTCCGCGTGCCCGTGCGCGAACGTGCACCCGTCCTCGTACGCGCACCGCCCGCCGTTCTCGAACTTCTCGCACAGCCGCGTCTTGTAGAACACCTTCTCCGGCGGCTCCGGGACGAACGGCTCAGGCCCCGCCGCCGCCGGCTGGTCCTTGTGGGGACGGAGCAGGGGGGCCTGCTGCCACACCGGTACCGCCGCAGCCGACCCAGTAGGAAGCACGATCACCGGCGACTTGTCCCAGCCGCTGCTGCTGCTGCTGCGGCCCGCGTTGTTGTTCCCGGCGGATGCGGCGTCCTTCTCCATCGCCTCGATCGATCGATCAACCCACCACGAAAACCTAGCGCGCTGCTGGCGTGACCAGCAAAGGCTGTAGATTTGTTGTGGCAAGAGGGGATAGAGGAGGAGGAGGAGGAGGCGACGGCGCTCAGGCAAAGGGCAAAGTAGTAGTGATGATTTGGGGGCGCTTGGCAATCGGGATCGGGTAAGAAGGGGATTGTCCTGCTGTGTGCTGGCTCCGGGTCTGGTCTGGCCGATCCATCGGCCGGTGCGGAACGCAGCGCGAGGCATGCCGGAAACGGAAACGCTTCCTCGTGTTCTTTGCCATCGCCCATCGGATTCCGTGCGCGAGATGAGGTGTGCTTGCTGGTGTTTCATGTTTGCGCCGGAGCGTCCGTCCAGCCACCACCCACCACCACCAGCAGCCGATTCAGGGGATGGATGGGCTTGGGCCTTTCGGGAACTAACTAGGGTTTAGGCGAGGTGTTTGTCGACTGTGGTAGGCCGAGAAACGGGGCCCATGTAGCTGCTATTTCCAGTTTGTACTTTGTAGTGAGAAACGGAGCCCATATAGATAGGTTGGGCCTCCTGGCGTAGTAGGCCAACAAGTCAAAAACAGAGTCTACTAGCAGAGAGATTCTTGTTTTTCGGATTGTGGAGGCGTGGCAAGTGGCAACCCATTTCACAGTTGTTGCTCGTCTTCTACGTTAGTACATTGCTTTCTAGCAACATAGATACAACGACAAAGGCTCTCTCTTGTCGGAGGCAATTTTAGATTGACTAGAGATAAAAACTACAAGAAATAGCAAAAACCAGCTAGAAAAATCGTAGTAAATAAATCAAAAGAGAAGAGAAAAATAAAGAAAGGGAAAAACAATAGAAAAAAGTTATGGTGAAAAAGGTGAGACCGATAGACAAGTTAGGTGCGGTTACCTCTAACCATTTGTTTTTAAAAAAAGAAGAAGAAAATAATCTTTTCTAGCATCATTTAATCTTGACTACGGTACATTAATAACTTCAGTAAACACTCACTCGTTGATGCAACATTTTTGTTGACCACTTTCTAACCTTGCGTGGTTATTATACACTGTAGTAGAGAGAGAGAGAGTATAGTCAATGTGGTAAACTACACTGCCCCATGCTTGATCATCTTAGCGCATGCACGCAAAGCTGTATTTCCAGAGACGTTCCAAGCACGCGTGACGTTCTTTGCAGCAGTAGTGCAGGCTAAAAAGAAGGATCAGGTACGTTTCGCGCGCGTTTGCAATCAGCAGCAAAAGCACGGCTAATCGATCACGGATCGACATGATGTGTTTTGGACAATTGCACACGAGATCGAGAAGGTAAAAGCAGGTGCGGGTTGTTGTTGGCGAAAGCGAAGCGAGAAAGAGGAAACCGAGTAAAATAGCCGGACAATGCGGGAGCGAGACTGACGCGAGCATGCAGTGGGCTGAACAGTGCCTTCCACATGTTCTGAGTATCATGCAGATTGCAGGCTACCCCAAGGGCGGCTCATCATGACTCCGTGGCCTTCATCATCATTCGCCCCTCACCGTCCTCAAGCATCATCGCAGTTCGAGAGAGAAAGAGAGAGGCCATGGCGCATCAGTGTCCTGATACGCATCCATTGGATCCTTGATACTCGTTCTGTGCAGCGTACAGAATAGAAGTGAGAGTAATGAATACGTGTATAATACGAATCCATCGATTGTTTATAAAAATATTAATTAATATAATGAAAAGAGGGACGATAACAAGTCAGTAGTGAAAGGATCTATACAGAGGGTATCACCGTACAACGCTCTATCATGCATATCGCTCGTCTTTTTGGGCGGAAATGAAAATGATGGTACGTATCACGTCTGCAGAGCGAGTATACGGGGCGAAAAACTCTGATGCAAAACAGAAAGGATGATTGCATTTCTGAGCTTGGTGACAAGGGATTTATTTCCACATCAGTATCGCAGTACTTCCAAACAAACAATCAGATGAGAGATCACATCACGACGTCAACGACGACCGGTACGGTGCATGCATGCGATCGTCCCCTCCCAGCACGGGTCGCCGTCCACCTCCCTTCCACGCTGCACCTGATGGATGCGACGTCCAGCCGGAAAGGTTTCCAAACGTAGTGACGGATGTCACGGACACACCATGGGGGCGAGCCTCCGGACAGCGGCGTGCCCTGTGGGACGAGAACGACCGGCGGCGCGCGGCATTCTGATGCGGGGGCGGTGCAGGTATCGCGGCGTCGTCAACGCACTGTTCGTGCTCGTGACCTGCCAGCTAGCGGATCGGCATCGGCGATGCATTATGTACGTACGGGTAGGCTAGCAATAGCAAGGTCGATCTTCTTGCACGCTGAGACTGACGTGCATGTGGGCGCCGTACGGGGCTCGGCTCGATGGGTCGGCCGCACTGGCAGAGAGTTTGTGGCGCCTGGCAGCTCAGGAAATTGCGTGCGGAAACGAGAGAGATAAGACGGCCTTGGCGCCGGCAAAGCTGCATCGACCGCGCGCCCCGCGACCAGGTGGTGGGGGCTGTGCCTGTGCGGAGCGCACGGGGAAACGGGACAAAACACGCGTGCGCTGAGGGCCATGAGGAGCCGACCAGCCTCTCTCATCTGCTGTCGTCTCTGCTCCTCCAATCCTCCATGCTGGCGCCACGTGATCCGCTCTGCCTCGTCCGTCGATCTCCCGGCCGGCACGCTTCCCTGTCCGTGCCGATGATGCTTAGCTCACCGCGAAAGGTCAAGCAGGACCGTATTTTTTTCCCTCAATAAAATTGGTGGTCTTGTCAGGGCCGGGGGATGATCGAGTGAACACGCAGCAAAATTATTAATCTAGCTAGCCACGATTCTCCGTCCAAAAGCTTAATTAATAATCTAGCTATATACACCTACACTAACATTGCTGGTAGCCGAAACTCAAAAGTAGTCGAAACGGTTGCCGTTGTCGCCATCGACGGACCGGGGCTTGAACGGCTCCTGCCGCTCCTTCCTGCTCATCACCACCACCCTCTTCTTCTTCTGCGGCAGCGGCACCGGCGGCACCTTCTTGGGCACGTGCGGCGGGCGCACGGACCTGACGAGCGCCCAGTTAACGCCCTTGAAGAAGTCGTGGCGCTTCACCTCGGCGGACCCCGTGCACCCGCCGAGCCTCCTCCTGGGGTTCTTGGCCAGCAGCCGTGTCATCAGGTCCTGCGCGCGCAGCAGCTCGTCCCACTCCCTCCCGCTCGCCACCGCCGCGCGCGGGAAGCTCAGCGGCTGCTTCACGATGTTGGCCAGCGTCTGCGCGTTGCTCTCGCCCTTGAACGGCGTCCGCCCGTAGATCATCTCGTACATGAACACGCCCAGGGTCCACCAGTCCACCGCGCCGCCGTGGCCCTGCCCGGAGATCACCTCCGGCGCAAGGTACTCGTGCGTGCCCACGAACGACCTCGACCGCGCCGACACCGGCTCCACCACCAGCTCTGCCGGGTTGTTGTTGTTGTTGCTACTGTCGTCGTCGTCCTCGGCTTCCAATTCGGTGCTGCTGTCCGCCTGCTTGCTGCCGTTATTATTACCGCCGCCGGGCTTTTGGCACTTGTGCACGCCGTTGAAGAAGCACGTCAGCACGGGCTGGATCGGCGCGACGCAGGACGACGGCTTGGGGGCGTTGTTGTCCGCTCGCCCGGCGCCGGCGCTGTGACTTTGACGAGGGAGGCTGTTGTGGCGGAGCAGCCGCGGCACGACGTCGCACTTGAGGGAGAGGTCGAAGTCGGAGAGCATGATGTGGCCGTCGCCGCGGACCAGGACGTTCTCCGGCTTCAGGTCACGGTACACCACCCCCATCATGTGCAGGTACTCCAGCGCCAGCACCGTCTCCGCCGCATAGAACCTGCCATTATTATTCACCGTTTTTTTTTTTCAAACAACATCAGTCTCACTCACTATCTTCAGCAGGGCAACTGGACAAGGATAAAAAACTACCAGCAGTTTAATAAATCAGTAAAAAGAGGTTTTGAAATGCACGTCTCTTCTTTTTATTTATTTACTAAGCAAAGACAAAGAAGATCGATCATATATGTGTCTTTGTGTTGCATTCAACAATGATTTGGAAAAGAAGAATACAGTGTGGATCCGCGTAGATAGATAGATGTCACTATACACGCAACTGGGCTCAAATCATTAGCTTACAGCATGAACCCCTAGTGGTTGTGGTTCCAAACAGATCTGCTTAGGATTGACACACACACGGCAAGACAAAAAGCGTTCGGCTAGCTGAAAGCAAAACGATGCGCATGAAAAGATGATCACTCGCTCAAAGCACCCTGCTTTTATTTACAAAAAGCGAGGCGACGCTGGCTCAACAAAAGCTTGGAGCTGCTCCCCACGCGTCAGCTTCAGACACGGAGGTGAAAGTGAAAGAGACGGTCATATGGAAAACGGACAACAAAAAAAACAACAGTAGTAGTACCTCGCCGAGGCGATGCTGAACCGCCTGCCCGGCTGCCGCTGCCGGGCCACGTGCAGGTCCCCGCCGGGGCAGAACTCCATGACGAGGCAGGCGTAGTGCGACGCGTCGAAGTCGGCGTACAATGTGGGCAGGAAAGGGTGGTCGAGGGTGCGCAGGATCTCACGCTCCACCTCCGCGCGCCGCAGCTTCTTGCGGAACGCCAGCGCCTCCTTGTCCACCACCTTCATGGCGTACATGCACCCCGTGGACCAGGGCTCCCGGAGCTGGCAGAGGTACACGTTGCCGAGGTCGCCGCTGCCGAGGCGCCGCACCAGGCGGAAGTGCTCCAGCCCGACGCGCCCGGTGGCGGCGCGGACGCGCCGGATGGCCTCCCACTCGGCCTCGTTCGCCTTGTGGGGCTTGTTGTGGCGGCACGACGACGAGCCCAAGGAGCGCACCGAGATCGAGCTGGAGGAGCTGCCAATGTCGCTGATCCAGCTCCGGCGGGATCCCGGCGCCGTCAGCGAGGACCGGCTGCTGTCGTAGTCCGACTCTTCCTCTTTGATGCCAGCTGCCATGGTCAGGCTCTCTCTCAAGACGACGGAAAAGGGAATGCAACGAGAGAACCAAATAAGAGAAGGCTGAGTACCTCCCCAGCTCCCTGTCTTACTATATAAAACAGCGGTGGGCGCTACAGTTACCTTGAGCTAATGTGTGGATGGCAAGTTTAAAAAAAGGGCTTAATAAAGTAGCACAAGTCAGCTTTATGCTGTAGAGTATCTACTTGTTAAGTAATATAACTATTCCCCAGGATCTAACAGAGCCGATTCACCTTTTCCTCCACTTGGGTGGATGATTACAGGCAAGAATCATTACATCATTGGACCCCAAGGCTGGTTGGAAACTATCTGGGCTCATTGTTTCAGTGTGTCGTCCAGCCGACGATAGCTACCTGCACCAACGTAAAGCCAAAGCAGTAAGCAGCAAGTATAGACGGGTCAAGTGTGTGGAAACAAACACAAGGAGAAATGGAATCGTGAAATGAACTGCCTGCGTACCACTTAGATGTAGTTTCTCAGACAAAAGTAACAGTGTCAAGTGTAGGCATTGTGGCGATGCTTTATGCCTGGATAGGATCACATGAGGAACCAATGCCAAGGAGGCTGCTTTGGGACTAATTAAAGAAACCAAGATAACTGTTGAAAGCTTGCGGTTCAAAGTTACACATGCAACGCCCGTGCAGCAGCAACAACACCCCCACCTCACAACGGCTGAAATCATTATAAAAGATGGTTTGCCCTTTCCTTCATCCGCTGTCTTCTCGCCCCCGTCTCTTTTCTTCCTCTTTTGGCACATACATATCCTCGAGGGCTCATGTGAGTCCATTTAGTGGCCACGTCAACCACTTAAGCTTTCCATCTATTTCTGCCATGCCCTGTTGCCCACAGGCTGGTCACTTCTTTCTGGGCGTGAAGCAGGAAGGCTACAAGGGCATCAGGTCATGTCATGTTTGTGCAAACAACTGTCCACGTTGAACCATGTCTAGTGCTGATTCTTTGCAGCAAGCCAGCTTTAATTTGTAAGGCGGTCCTGAGAAAGCAAAATTTCGGAGTTTGAGCACACCCTACCACCAAGATTCAGAGGGCAATATAGTGTAATTCGCCATAATACAACTGCAAAATACAAAAGATAAAAGACAATTATTCCTCGAGAAACAAAAAGACAAGAGACAATAAGATAAAACAAGAAATACAGGCTCAAATGTCATGTCAAACAAGCACTAAGAAGCACTCCCTCCGTTCTAAAATAATTAGCGTTTTGGCTCCGGACACGGTAATTAAGGAGAAGTATAAAAGATAGGTGTATAGAAAACGAGGAAGAGAGAAATATAGATAGTGATGTATTGAAAAGAGAGAAAGTTACATCAAGAAGTGAGAATAATAATTATTTTGGGATAAATGGAATTGGCTAAAGTATCAAATATTTTGGAGTGGAGAGAGTAGTAGTATTTCAGTTCTCGCCACTTCGCCAGGCATATCACAGACCAGCTTCCAATTGCCACACAGTACATCAGCCATGCATCATATTTAGAGCTAGATTAATAATTTAGCCTGATGTCGGCTATATAACAAGACATAATTTTCAACACATCTTAACTCACTCATATAATAACTGGCTATAACAATATAATAAATACTACATCCATTCCGAAAGTAATATCAGGCTCACCTCCATACTGTTACTTTCTCACCAATCTTCAAATCTGTGTTACAGTCGGCTGTGTCTGTAGCCCACTTCTTCTTTCTCTTCTCTCCTCCAACTCATCACAAATTTCATATGATAAATAATTTAGCTTGCTTACATCACTCCATTACAATTGCTCTTATTGTGAATTATATTGTACAACCCTGCCTACTTTGGAAAAATACGGCATGAAGAAGTTGCTGGGGTATATCCAAGTGGGATTGTGGGAATACTGAAAACACCATATCCTGATGGTAGATCTTGTCTGCCAACACAATGTTTGGTCGCTCCTGACAGACCCCTTTTGCAGTTTGCAAATGCGATCCGACCATGGTTACTTAGACTGGTCTTCTGCCCAAAAATAGATACTTATACAACTAGCCAATGAGAAACTGTATCTGCATCTTGCACTGTTCTCTGCAAGACAAGATAGGTGGTTACCGGCAATTCCAAAACACAGAGACATACCCGAACAGTTTCATTTGTCATAGGTAAAACCAGCATAAACAAAACCATAATATTCAAATATTACATTACAATGTATAATAAATAAAGAGAGTTGAGTGACAAGAGAAATTGATCAATGAGTTGATAAAATAGTCAAAACCATAAAGAAAACTAATAAAAAAAATTCGACATGCAAGGGGTAAGACAACTCTTGGGCTTTTTTTACGAGAGAATACCTTCTCACGTAGATCAAGAAAACCCCCGAACCCCTGCCCCACCCTTACAGAGCCGCACCGTGGCTTGTGTGAGACGACCAACGACCTGGGCCGGGTCTTAGACCTATGCTTTGGCATGAGACAAACAAGATTTTTTTAACCCTAGCTTGAAATTCGCTCGCATCAGGAGTCGAACCTAGGACCTGAGGAATGCTACTAGGACCACCTAACCAACTCAGCTAGAGGCTCGTTTGCATCAAGAAAACTAATAAATATTAAAACACAAGTTTTGTCCATAAACAAACAGATAATTGATTTCATAACTAAAACACATGTATCATACTAATCAATGACATTTTTTACGGCCTAAAATAACTTGTTAGCTAGTAACAATCAACTAATCATGGACTCAGATGTGTAACTATATCCCACCACAGCAATGTGAGGCGGTAGATCACTCTGAGCCACATCCACTTTTTTACTTTAGAGGACGAAACCATTGGGAAACACAAGAGAAAAGGTTTCGTACTGTAAAGCACAACTCATTGGAATCATTGCCAAACAAGTCCAATTCAAAAAGTGTTGTCATCAGGGTGTAAAAGTTTTGTTTCCAGCAATTATGACAATACTGTACATTACTAACCATTGCTTGTAGAAGAGCTCTAGTAGTACATTACTAACCACACTGGAGGTCCACATTCCACAAGCAAAAGGTAACAGGACAATAATAGAAGGAAGAAAAGAATATTCATCAGAGGAGCTGTCCAATCAACAGGACGGTGATATAGCTTGGAGCTCTCTCTCATTGGAGATGATATTGTGATACTAATTAGGAGGATTAAATATAGATTACTGACAAAACCCAGTCCATAACCCTCCCTCTGAATAACGAGACAAATCTATTAAAACTAATTAAGTCATGATTAGATAATATGATGCTACAGTAAATATCTCTTAATAATGACTTAATTAAGTTTAATGAATTTATCACGCTGATACGCATTCAACTCTGTAATTAGTTTTATATTTAATATATATTTAATAATCATATATAATGTTTTAATAATTGATGTGACCCCATTAAAATTTAGACACCAAGAAACGAACGCACCCTTAAAATTGTCAGCTGTCTACTAAAGCTTTATCTGTATTAGTAATTTACGAGTCAATGTATTAAACTAAGGACAACTCTTTAATTAAAAAAAAAATCAAAAACATGGACAACTAGTACAAAATGGTCCCCAGGTTAACAGTGTCTATAATTTGTTTCTAGTGAGGCACGACCTGAGTTCAGACATTAAAAAAATATATTATTAGTTAGAATCATACGGTCATGGGGCAATCTGTAATCCACGAACAAGAACTTTCGCTTATCGGCACGTTTCCAGACTTTGTCTGAGTCTGAGTCGGTGGTCCAAGTATGAAGTAGGTACAAGCAGACATGGATTCTCGATGGTCCCCTACTAATATAAATCTTAACCGTACGAAACAACAAACATATTATTTACATACATATGCATTGATAAACAACAGTGTAAATGTAGGGTTGTGACATAGTGTTGATACAGAGATTTTAAAAATTATTATGAAGTTCTAAAGAAGATACAGAAGAAAAGGTAACTCCTTCCAGAAGAACCTAACAAAGTACTGCAGATTTTTAGTGTTTGCACACATTTCATGATGTTTACTTCTTATTGTATTGTATATAAAATTATACCATTAACAGTTTTAGTCGGTGGGTAAAATGAAAAGACTAAGAAACGTTCAAGGCTTCAGATAAGAAAAAACAAAGGTCAGCAATTGGATCACCAGGAAATCTGAAACATAGCATACCAAAAACATAAGGTAGGGATGGACGCGGTATTCCATCCATAACTGGCATTGAAACAATTGTGAGATTTGTAGTCTTCCACCCCATGTGGAAGCCAAACTCCCTGCAAATTTTTAGCACATAACACAAGTGCTTTTATGAAAAATTTCAGCACATAACACAAGAGCTTTTATCTAAGAAAATTCATTATCTAGGAAGTATTCTGAACATGCTTTACTACATCATGAGATCTCTGATGGTGCCCATTTTAGACCCATCCAGTGGAGTAGATTATTAAGGGGCTAGTCAAGATTTTGTGAGCTGTGCAGTACTCCCATAGTCCTTTTTTTTTTTGGTGACAATCAGTACTCCCATAGTCGCACACAAATTTGCTGATAATGATAAAAAAACATACCGCTAACTCAAGCAACTGAATTGTTTGATCTAATGTGTACTCAGTTTGGGAGATTACAAAGTGCCATCAAATTTCTCCTTGTAACCTAGAGATTTGCCGAGGCATATAGCCTATACTGTTCCTATGCATTAGTGAACAGTATCAACAAACACATTCAAGAGCAGGTTATAAGCACATTCAGATCCACAGTCTAGCGAGCCCCCAGCTAGCTAGGCAGGGCTATACTACTATTTAGCGCCTTCGCGCCAAATCAGCTTCAGCATTGCCGGATTACATTTGAAGGCGGTGCCGTCCACAACCCTACCACATTACTGCACTCCAACCAATTCCCAGTTGCGAGGAGGGGAGGAGGGTTGAACAAGCAAAGCCACGTGCACGAACCTCAGAGAATCGGGGCCCAGGAAGAAGGACAGCCGCAGAAAACGCCTCGCCGCGAGGTTTGATGAAGCGCCCGCCCCCCGCCGCCGCAGCCGGGAATCATCGGAGAGACCTCGCCGCCGCGCGTCCTTTGCGGAACCTCGTAGTTGGGCCGGGAATGGATTCCAATTGGGCTTCCGTCCGAGGCCTTCACCGGCCCACTAGGAAGGATGAGAAGTTCCATTTGGGCTGGAAACCGCAACGCGTTCGTCGTCCCCTCGCCGAATTTCCTTCTCCTTCGCCGCCGTCTCCCGCGACCCCGGCGGCGCCTCCCTCCCGAGAGGTCCTCCGGTTCCCCTCGTCGTCGGTTTCTTCGTGGTTAGTATCCCCCCGCCCTGCCCCCACCCGCCCATCTTTCCTCCGTCGTCGCCGCCTTCTTTCTCCGCTTGCTCTTGCAATTTTTGCCGTCGAGTGGTGCGCCAGCGTCGCCGCACCATGGCACCACTGGAGCGAAGCCCCTAATTTGGGAGAGCGAATTTTATCTACATATAAATCTTCTCCTCTAGCAAGACAAGGATTAGACTTTTGCTGGACCCCTGCCCCTTTTGCTCTCCTACGCAGCTATTCCCGTTCCGTCCCGTGTAGCACGGGTTCGTTGTTACTGGGATGAGATCTGTCAGTCCATTTGGTGAATCCCTTGCTTAGTCTCGTTATTTCTTGCTCTGTATCAGCTGCAGGAGGGTGCCATGGCGAGGTTAGTTTCCACCGCCCTTGTGAAGGGACTCGTGAGATCGTACCGTCCGTCGACCACAGCTGTAAGGATTTGCACCTGTTCGGTTCTGGTTTTATGTATTCATCATCTCATTTCGTACCATAAAGAGATCTATTGGAGCATTTGTCATGATTTAGATTTGTCTGATTTGTTAAAGAACAATACTATATTTATCTCTTATTTCATTCAAGAATACTATCACATCTGGGGTATCAAAATTTGAATTGAGTAATTGCATATGCGAGTTTGGTGAGGAATTTTGTTGACAGTACAGTACTATCATACCGAAGCTCTAATCTACAATGTACTGTTTACCATTTGTGCTGGTTCCGCTTATGAACAAGAATTTAGTATATGTTTACAAATTTAGGAAGTTATAAAACCATAATTTTATGCATTTTACAATGGTTGCAGCCTCTAAATTTGTAATGGTGTTTGTTAAAAACATTTTTTTTATACAGCTGTGCTTAACTTCTATGTATAGAGTAGGTTTTTGTATAGATGTATTCCCTCCGTTTGGAAATTGTTAATATTTGGACATGGAGCTTAGTTCAGTTTCAAACTAATCGCCAAGAATATTTCATGAAAGAAAAAAGTTATATCATTTGCATTGAACTTCTATCCTTGCACTGTATAAGTCACAAACATATCCTCTGGGATAAAGAATCAGGCAGACTTGCACTTCCAGAATTCAGGAAGCCGTATCATTCCTTTCAGCTGTTGTGCCAACGGGTTATATGAACTTGTATAATATTTTCATTTTTCCTATTTAAAAGAGAGAATACTGATTTATTTTCTTATACCGTTCTATTACCGTCTATTCATTTTCCTACACTCATCCTTATTTTGTATTATATCTGGAGGAGCAGGCTGCGTCACAACCAGCTATCCAGCAGTTTATGAACTATTCATCAGGTCTTGGAGGTGCTCCTGATGCATTTGGAGACTCAACTACATCACGTGTAGCTGCTGATCCTGATACACATCAAGATTTTCAGCCAACAAGCAAAAGCTCCGGAGCGTCTTTGCATGACATTGTTGCTCAGGTATTTGGAAACTGCAAATGAGTTTTCAGTATATTTGGATTAAAGCACTTCACTGCAACAGTATTAGGCATTATTTGAAGCTTATGGTTCCTTCATTTTCTTTCTGATGTTTGTTTATTTCAACATAAATTCTTTGGGCAGGATATCAAGGAGAACCCAGTCATTATCTATATGAAGGGTCATCCTGACGCTCCTAGGTGTGGATTCAGTGCACTGGCAGTTAAGGTCCTCCAGCAATATGGTAACTTTTCTGGAACCGAATTGTTTAAATGCAGTTCATGAATGGTGGAGCTCTTTGTGTTAAGTGATGCCTTGTCTATTCCAGGTGTCCGCATCACTTCTAGGGATATTCTGACAGATCTGAAGCTCAAAGATAGTGTTAAAGCCCACACGTAAGCGTCTTCTTATACCTCTAAATCTAATGTGGTTTTAGACAGTTAAGCGGTAACACGCTTGTGTCACAAATGTGAAATTCACCCTGATTCTGCGGTGAGCATGATGGTATGCTGGCACAATTCCATTGAATCATATATAGCTCCAGGCCAATAGTTGCAAATGGAAAGAACTAGAGTCGGGTAGATGTTCTGTATATGGTAAAGATATTATTTTAATTGTACTTCAAGAGAAAGGAACCTACTCTGGAACTGGACTATCCTCTGTTTCCCTCTTAATGCAAAGGCAGAACTTCTAACTCTGAAGAATGATTAATCTTAAAGACTCCAAAATGCAACATAACTTTAGATTTGTCATTTCCATGTTTTAGTGGCTTTTTTTGTGTTCATTTGAATTGAGGAAACAATTATTATACATCTTTCAGAGTCACGTGCCAGAACCAAGGGAAGTTTACAACTTGTCGAGTTCACAATTTATTTTATTTTGTTTGTGCAGTCACTGGCCTACATTTCCACAAATATTTATCAAAGGAGAGTTTGTTGGTGGTTCCGATATCATATTAAACATGCACCAGGCAAGTGATCTCGTGCCTGGTTTTCATTACTAGACCAGCAGAATATATATCATTGAGCTAGTTATTCATTTCTTCACATATCTTCAGAAGGGTGAACTTAAGGATCTGCTCGCCGATATTGCACAAAAGGCTGATCAAAATGATGCCACATGAAACACATCACAGTATGTTGTTCTTATCAATGCAAACTTCCTTAGCTCCACGATGTTCTTCCTTTGACGTTATTTTTGTCCAACCTTGCATTGTTCATGCAGATCTGTGTCTGCATTTGTTCGTTTGATACCGTCGAGCCAACCATGAAAGATTAATCGACCGCTCTACTCCAGGAGTACTCTAAGTTCTATTTTTTCGTGATAAATAAATACCAGGCCGGAACGTTGTTATTTGTTGCGCGTTGTGTTGTCTTCCTGATACGGAGCTTGACTTCTATATCCACTAGGTGTTTTATGTTTTGCTCATTTGTATTTAGTGCAACCTGCATCAACAGACAACAGATGACAAAAATGTTACATAATTGCACTTGTTACAGTTATTTTCTTACCCGTTCTTGTACATGTTAATGACGCTTGCATCGTGTTACAGAATATCGAGATTTGCACATCCTACTCTCCTTTTTTTTTTACGTTAAGACAAGACAGTGCAGATTTGCACTATCTTGAACTCACGTAAGAGAAAGAATCTGGAGGCAAAGCCATTTATGTTCGTTGCATCTCTGTTTGTAAATTATACACTGGTGTGTTCTTTGCTAAGGGAATTCCTTTGTTAGTAGCCTTTTCTTCTCCTGGACTCCCCGGAACAGCTGAGGGTGCCTAGATCCCATTTCTTTCTCTCTCCCTTAGGTTCTCAGTTTTTTACTGTCGCTTGTTTAGCAGCTAAAGCTGCTTGTGTGGAATTTTTAATTTGCACTCTTTACTCCTATAATGCATCGGCCATCGGCAGAGCACTTAACAGTTACCGTAAAAAAATCATTTGTTTAACATTCGTGGAGAGAAGGGAAAGGCATAAAATAAAAAAAATTCAAAATTTACAATTATCTCAAACAAAATTCATTGCTAGCACAACCAAACAGATAGCCATAGTTTCACTTAAAATGGAAAACGAGACCAAAATACGGAAACCATATGCCCATGAGACTCACTGAAACATGTTTGTGAGAAGCTACAACATGGCCGTATACCCAAGCCCAAACTTGCTATTACCAATTCACCCCTCTGGAACAACCACGGGTATTATTTGGACACCACTAGCCGGAGTTTTTCTAGTATCATTTTCTCGATCAAGATGATGATGTGTCAAACCCCAGGTTTGAGGTGAGCCATTTGCAGACTTCGTCCATTTCCTCTGGAACTGTGTAGTGTCCAAGCCTTCAAAGAAAATAACCATCATTGATAAGTACAGAAAAATACATTGTTAGTGAGGAATTGCTGGAAAAGGATATGCCATCACACCTATTGTACGACTTGAAGAGCACACTGGAAAATCCATTTGACTTCAAGGCATCAGCAGATCTCTCTCCATGCTTGTAGAGAACTACATCGTCAGCTGCATAAACAGAAATGGAGCACAAATGAAGTTCCTAAAGGGAGCAATATCTTGGCTATGAATCACCAGAACAAACTTCTTTATAGTTATAGTATCTCATTGTGCATCATGAATCAAACCAAGCCAATTCATATTGCTAATGTAGTGTAACATGAGACAGGTTGGTGTTATGCAAAGCATACCAGTTTGTTTTCTGATGGATTGATGGATGGATGGCATTGGTAAGGCAGGGTTAACAGAATCAAGGTAGAGTTATTTGTGATATGATACGTAGGAAGTTCATGCATGGGCTATTGTTAGCATTCATATAACAAATATGCCCACTTCCAAAACAATGTTATAATAGGACATTATTCCTTCACCTGTACCTACAACGCTAGTTCATGTACAATGCATAAAACTGTACTGTCACTGGTTTCAGTATCATGTATAAACTCTATGTTGCAACCAGGTTGGATTTTAGAATACATCACCTTGCTCACTGAGACGAATAATTATATCAAACCAAGATCCAATTATGACAAAAAAGAAAATCCTGGCACGTTAAGATATGGATTCGATACACACCTTTTCCATGACAAAGTAAAAGAGGTATGGATGAAGCCTTCTGTGCAGCCTCTGGTGAGGCTTCAATTTTGTTCTTCAATGTCCTAAAATTACCCAAAAAAGAATGAGCATGTTAGTGAAATGGCAGCAGCTTCACCAAAACATATACCACATGGACATCCAAGGACAAACCGGGCACATGGAAGCCAGCCACTGAGGCCAACAGCCAAACTTAGGTTCACAGGATATGGATTGCCATTTCCATATTTTCCATGAGCAAAACACGTCGCAGAGTAAAGTGCAGTAGCGGCACCCATACTAAAGCCACCAACACCAAGTTTGACTGGGAATAAGGTAGACAAGATAAATGTTATAGAGACAAATACAATATTTGCAGTAAAGACCAAGTATGGTTCCGACTTTTGGATTACCAATTTAAGAGATTAAGGAAACACATAGACAGGTCATAGGGTTTAAAGTGTAGAAAAAAACAATAGGCTATGCCATAATAAACTAGGAAATAGAGAATAACAAAGATAACTAAGTAATCTGTGTGCTGTTTGACTGATAAGATGGGTTCAAGGAAATTAAAAAAAAAGTTATGTCATCATCTCACAGACATGCAATGCAAAGAAAGGAAAATAACTCAGGAAGCATACTGTCAGCAGGTTCAGTTGACAATAAATTCGCTACATGTGCTGCTGATGCATCCAACCCCTCAATGTCATCAGGGGCATCCTCTGAAAGCTCAGCGACATCAAACCCTGCACACCAAGAAAGCATAAACATAATAATTTTTCCAGGTACAGCATGCAACAATGATGCACCATATATGCAAAGTGCACTATGGGCTAGTTTGGTTCTTGCCGTGAGAATGGCGCCTGAGTCAGGCAGCTTCGTCAGGCGTCCGATTCCGGACGCCTGCGGCTGGCGTTACTGCCTATGAGCGACCTGCCTGGGAGGGCAAGAACCAAACTAGCCCTATGTCCTTGAGCAAGGAGAAACATGCACATAACACAAAACTTACATGCTGTAGAGGGGAATCCGCCAAACACAGACACTGGTCTTGAAGGTGCTGTTGGACATATCCATTTTATCTGTAGTATAGATATATAGAGAATCGACAATTGTACTAGACTTAACAACAGAGAATCAAGGTCAAACATCGACAAGAACATGAAGAGTGTTCATTAGCTTACATTTGGAAGGGGAAGGGTTTCCAATAGCTGAGACCAGCTGCAAATGTAACATGAAATGCATCATTAATGGTAGTAGGTCCCATCTTTCTTAAACATGCCAGTATGCCACAATGCATCATAGTGATTTTTAACATACATAACTATCTTTCTATGAATTAATTATCCAACATCTTTACGTGCAAACACACATGACAAAATGCCCATCAGCAGTTAACTGATAAAACTCGTGTCATTCTGTAATCTGAGTAAAGTGTAGGAAAATCCAGACCAGATGTCACTCCAATGATCAGTAAGGGGTACACTATGTCTCATCAGTTTTTACTCAATCAGCTCATTCAAGCATTCAGCTTTGCTATTACTACTTAACAAGCATATAGGGGTCATAAGAGAGGATATTGATCCAGGTAACTGATTCAAGCATTCATTTCCTGCAAGCAATATGATACCGGAACTGAGATTTCTGTGCCAGCATTTTCTACAGCTAGCTGATCACGGTACCGAGTTTATGAGTTAATACAGATGATCCCTTCATCTAATCTGACCACATGATTATGATAAGTATACCAACTCGTGAGTACTGATGAGTAGATGAAATGGGAAGTGGGAAGTGGGAAGGTGAGGCAGTTATACCTGGCTCCATTGTCCCCAAGGCCATGGAGCCACACAATGGTAGCCTTGTGCGCTCCCTTGGGCCTCACCACATGTGTCCTCCCGTACTCAAACGGCCTCTTGGCACCTGCACCCAATGCATCACATTCATTCCCCACACGAATCTCATCAGAACCCAAATACCATCATACTAAAACTGCGCAACAATCGCCAGCAAAACAGCACCTCCGAAATCAAACCAAACATACCAGACGAGACGGAGCTGCTGCCACCGAAACTCATCCCGCGAACAATCGCAGCTGCGCCTCCTCGCCCCCTCCACGCGATGACGCCCGCCAATGCTGCACACCCAAACAACAATAACAAGGATGACAACAGCCGATTAACACCAGCGGAGCAGATAAAGGCAACGCGTGGTGTGCGCGCGTGCGTACGAGGGAGCAGCGCGGCGACGCTGGTGGCGGGGCTCGGGGTATGGGGAAAAGGCGGATTTGGGCGGCGGAAAGGGGGTCGCCTTTTGGGCTTGCGGTGCTGGTGGTGGCCGGGTCGGTGCGGGAATCTACCAGAGATCGCAGGAGGGGCGCCACCACTCAGCTCCACGGCAGCGCCACATGAGCGCGTCGTGGCGGTGGCAGGCATGCACCACGGATGGAGCAGTGGCTTCCTGTGCGGATTTGGAAAAGCGGTCGCCCGTTTGGGGGAGGAGATAGAGAGAGAAGGAGGGGTTCGCGCACCTGCCGGCGGTTCTAGACGACGGCGAGATGGTTTGGCGGCGGAGCCAAGGCGGAGGAGGAGGTATTCGCCGTGAAGTGCCCGGCTTGGGGAGGAGCTCTCGGATGGTCTCGTGCTCCCGTTCGTTGTCCGGATCCTTCCCCACGTAGGGAACTAGGGATTGGTCAGTCTCGTTGTTTGGTGGGTTGTTCGGTTAGGGAGTCTTGGGCTTTCTGGAGGGCTGGACTTGGGGACCCGGTCGGGTACGGTCGGGCTCCAAGTACGCATTCTGTTTTTTGATAGAGGTCTACAATATTCTTATTGCTCCAATACTGTTTTTATTAACATATATTTTTTATAAAATAATATTGATGGTAAAATATTATGTGAGCTTTCACCGTTTCTTCTTATGGACAAGTTTGGTTTAGACATTGAGAAAACTGCCTCGCAGCCCTCTCACGCATCTGATTTCATGTGCCTACCATGGAGAGTGTTGCATGACCCGCGATGCCATGGTATAAACCAAACAAGTTCTAAATGTGTCCAATCAAATCATTTTTTTTGTGAGTTTGCATTTGAGAGTTGTAAAATAGTATTTGCTCTGAGAATCAACTCATCCGATGTCGATTTTCAAAGTAAAGATGATTTACATGCCAGATGGCATGTCCCTCTTTGTAACTTATGCATATTTGAAACGTATGTTTTTCATCGCATATTTGAAACGTATGTTATTCATCGTGATCATGCAACAAACGGATGTTAATTCAGACAAGTCGTACAATCACCACATTTTTCTTTAGCATGGGCAGTACACGAATATGCTCGTTGCGAATGCCAAGCAGCAAGCCTCTGCCGTGCTGTGAGACCCATTTGCGGTCTCCTTTCTTCACCAACTCATGAGTCATGACTGCCGATGCAAAAAAAAAAAAAAAAAAAAAGAATGAAAACAAAGGTAAGGATCATGCAAGCTGGCAAAGGACAAAGGTTAGTGATTCTTGCCATGCGGCAGAGACAGTGTCACAGGGAGGGGCAGATGGCGTGGCAATGCCAAAGCAAGGGCGGCAGTAGGACAAGTGGGCGGATCTGGCACTGCTTCAAATCCTGAGATCGCACGCGGCGCCTCTCAGAAGAAGTGGCCCAGCTGTTACTGCCACCAGTGCAATGAACGGCCGCTGTGCATCCATGTGAGTTCCTTGCGGTGACATTGCATCAGAACAGCCGTGACATTTTATTGTTGCAAAAATTCAAAGGAACACACTCGTCTGGCCACAGAGTCGGTCGAAGGTCTTAGACTCACTCCGACAACAATTGCCATTTTCGAAAGCTAAATCGTCGATTGACTCGCATGTACAATAGCTAAAGGGAGATATATATCGGGTATTCTCCAACAACAATATGTCATTTCTTTTAGAAAAAAGACCGTCTGTCTACTAGTAGTGATGTTTCAGATGAACTATTTTGGGTTAGGTCTCACACCTTTACGGGGTCAAGAATAATAGATGCCCTTCCTTGTGCTTGACTTGAGAAACACACTTATATTATGTTGATTTATTAGGCCTATTATAGAAAATAGAAAGTGTTTATTAGCTGCAGCATATTATCTTTGTTATAATATCATTTTCAACGGTGAAATGAGAGGGGAATAACCTTTTTATCATTGTCTGGTTCCAAATAGATCGAATGGTTCGAATCAACTACCTCCTTGCTCTCGCCTTTTAAAGTCAAGACAATTAAGGTTTTAGATCATGTTAGCAAGTGTATGTAGGAGAATGTGAAAAGAAAGGATAAATTAAATTGAACGTTGAGTCTATATGATATGAAAGGATTATCCGTGGCTCGTATTTATGCATGCATTTCAATGTCTTTTCATTTGTTTGATCCATAAACCATGAGAACATCAAAGGTAGGCGACACGATGTGATTTGTGCCTATGGTGGGTGGAGCGAAAAGAGAAAAGTAGTGGTTCGGTGCCAAGCGAGGAGAGTGGTAGGCGCTGTCTAAGCTCGATCTTCCCCGATTGTCAATACAAGTAGGGACATCAGAACTGACAACATGTTAGGAGGGCAAGGAGGAGGTGTTCAATGACTCACGGGACCATGTGTTATCCTCCTCCACCTCATACGACCCCCGTGACAGTGGATACGCTCGACATGTGGACATGAGATATACGAGCCAATGCTCATATAGGAGTGGCGTCAAAGGATACTATAGATGACGAGGCTCGTTGAGGACCTGATCTCATGCATCTCGAGATAGGTTGATTGACCTCCTACGACAAGCCCGTCTATGCGATATTGGTCTCGCCCATCTCACGATCCATCCAGATTAGATGGCATCGTACCAGCCTATGATGCATGCGCCACTCGTTGATGCTACCCGACATTTTGAAAAGATATTTTTATCTTTCACAAATGGAAATGATACTATAATAAAATGGTATTTGTAGTTAATAATAACATTTTTACAAATATTCTAAAGGCAATACAAATGGAGTGATTTGTTACGTCCTAAACCACATTCTTATAGGATGTGATTGGTTACCTGATTTGATAGATACAGGGCACCAGTGTTTGTTTGCTTGGAGTGGCCTATGAGCCTGGATCGTAGATGCATCTTGACCCCCAGAGCCTGGTCTGAGAGGAACGTAGGAATTGAGCTTTGGTCATGAGCCTAGCCTGTCCGGTGTAGCGCTGGCCCATGAGGCTACACCTGTAGCTGCCGACAACAAATATGTGTGTGGCTCTAGGGTTTCCTGCATCCTATCATTTGCACTACTCTCTTAACCGAGCAGTGCTTCGCTCACCTCCTCTCCCACGTTGAGAAGGTAGTTGCTACTACTCCGATGGCGTGGAGGCCATCGCTTCTTCTCCAACGTCGATGAGGTAGCTTCTCCTCCGAAGACGAGGCCACTGCTTCCCCTACAAAGGCCTCAACCTTCCTCCTTCCCCTCTAACGATGACCATAGGCATCCTCCTCCCCGCTCCTCTCTGACAACCATAGGCTTGTCTCTCTCCGACAACCCCTATTTGTCCTCTCCTGCGATGTATGGCCGAGGAGCCTAACCTTCTACCTCCTCTTTCTGTCCATGATTTATCGATTTGTGTTACCTATTGCAACTTACCTCTGGATCATTGATATGTTGCTCATAATGATTGCTTGTGTTTGGATACTACTACCTAGGGTTTGTGATTCCATTCTAGATGAGAGCAAGTACTACCTTGCACCTACTTGTACTGGCTAGGCAATCAAACACACCCTAATATGTGATGTTGTGCTTGGTAACTAAGCAAGTAGCATTGTTTGATGTTTTTTCTGAATACCTGAGCAAGTACCAAATGTTTTGTAAGCTTCATGACCATTGATGATTGTATCCCCGAGATATGGATGTTTTGGTGATAGATGGCAACTATGAAATTATGGGCTAACATCTATATGAGTGTTGTTTATGTAGGAATCATCTCTTAACTCTATTGCAAATCATATGGATGATGGTGTCCTTGGCGATTGATGACAATGACCGCAAGCATGGAGGCTTGTGAACTTGATGGAGTCCAAGGGTTGACGGAGATGAATCAAAGCGGAGAACAAGCTATGGTGCAAGTGTTTGGTACACTTGAGTAGTTGTTAGAGCTTTGAGTCCATAGGAAAAACCGGACTATCAAGGGGGTCTAGGTCATTCTCTTAGATCATGTCTGGTCGGTGATGTGCAAGGTTGCTCGGTGAAATTATAGGCACTAGGTGACAGTGGAGAAGCCAAGGAGCTGTTCGGAGAAGCCGGAAAACCAAGTCAAGCGAGGACGACGATTTTCAGCTTCTGGATATAGAGACCGGACAGATGGGTCAGTGGAGACCAGACTGTACGGTCACTATGTGGAGATTGTCCGGGACTTAGCGCGAAGAAGCAGGAGTCTGTCGACAGGTAAGTCTGTACAGACCGGACGATCCGGTCAGTAAAGGTGCAGGGACGACAGAAGAGGTGCATTTCATGGAGGCTCCTGGACTGGAGAGAGAAAGTGGACCGGACGGTCCAGTCCAGTGACCGGACAGTCCGGTCACTATAGGAGGAAGCAGCGGACAGAGAGCAACGGTCCTGGAGGAGCCGTCCGGTGGAGACCGGACTGTCCGGTCTAAATAGTGACCGGACTGTTCGGTCAGTACGTCCAGAGAGGCTGTTTCGTGGAGCAACGACTAGTTTGAGGTTGAGAGTCTATATAACTTCATTGCTGGGGTCTTGGAGACCTCTCTTGTCCAGTGGAATACCTGAGAGTATTTGGTAAGGTCCAAGAGGAAAAGAGGAGAGCACTAAAAGAGGATATTGGATATCTTGAGAGTGCTAGTGAGAGTAACAAGGAGCTACCTTGCACATCTAAGGCTAGGGTGTCCCTGAGGGTGTGATCTAGGTTGTTACTCTTGATCTATGGTGAGACCTAGACCGCTTAGGTGTCGGTGATCGAGCCTATCATGATTGGTTGTGAAGGCCATCACAAGTTTGTACACGGTTTGAGCCCGCCGTTGGAAGGGGCATCAATAGTGAGCCCCCGTGCCGGCTCGGGGAGTACGACAAGTTCTCAAGGGAGGCGAGCTTGTGCTTTGTACAGCGGTGATGCACACCGTGTCTTCACTTGAGGAGTGATTGCGGGCTTGTGGACGAGAACTCCACTTGATGGCGGGAGGGACCGGGACTCTGGCGGGAGTGGTCCAACGAGGAGTAGGGGAATGCGCCATCCTTCCGAGACCTCAGGAAAAAATCATGAGCATTCCTTGACCCTCTCTTTACTATTCCGCAATTATGTGCTCTAGTGATAGGGTAACTTGTGGCTTGCATATGCTAGTGTAAATAGCTTCCGCGCATTGCTTTGCATCATGAACACTAGCCTGTGTAGGGTTTTGGCCTACTAGAATTATTTAGGTTGCAACGATCCGTTAGGTTTGAAAAGCGTGAAATTGAAGTTTTTGGATTCGTGGTCGGCTACCGATTCACCCCCCTCCCCCTCCCTCTCGGTAGGCCTTCGGTCCTTACAATTGGTATCAGAGCCAAGTGCTCAATTTGAGGCTTCACCGCCTTGAGTAAGGATGCCGGAAAAGGTGGGGAGTGTACCCATATTCGATGGGGAGGACTACACGTATTGGAACGCTCGTATGCAAGCCTATCTTGAGTCCCTTGATCCGGAGATGTGGACGGTGACCCATGAGTCCGATGCGAATGCTAACCTTCTTCAGCCTGACTTTATTAAGAACAACGCTGAGGCCAAGAATGCTTTGTTTTCATATATTTCCAAGGATGTGTTTGCTAGATTGGATGCTAGTTTGACAGCACACGGTATATGGACTGAGATTCAGAGTATCCACGAGGGTACTAGTAATGTCAAAGAGGAAAGATACTATATGCTGAAGAACAAGTATGATAACTTTGCTAGATTACCACATGAGAGAGCTAATGTTGTTTATTCTCGTTTTCATGTGCTAGTGGAGGAGATCAATGCACTTGGGGATGATTTCAAGCTCAAGCCCGTGGAAGTCATCAGAAGATTCTTGAGGCTTTTCAAAGACCCCAAGTATGAGTGCATCATCACATACACCTTGCAGAGTGACCTTAAGACCAAGACCATGAAGAATGTGCTTGGCAAGATCACCGCCTTCAAGAGCTACCAACTAGGGATGGATGATCCTCAACCATCCAACCTTGCTCTACAAGCTGATAAGCAACAATCAAGCAAGAGCAAGAAAGGCAAGAAGAAGGCTGACACCAATGATGAAGAAGAAGATGATGATGAGGGTGACTTGATCGAGGATTTGGCTCTTCTCATGAAGAAAATGAAGACATTCAAAAACAAGTTTTCTTCCAAGTCCCGGGGCAAATGCTACAATTGTGGGTCAAAGAATCACTTTGTTCGTGAGTGCCCAAAGCCCAAGAAAGAAGCATTCAAGTCACAAGATTTAAGTGAAGAAGAATAAGAAGACCTCAAAGCCAAGCAAAAGAAGAAGAGAGTCTTCAACAAAGACAAGTTCAAGGGCAAAGGCAAAGCTCAAGACTACAAGAAGAAGTTCTCTCGCAAGGCCCTTGTAGGGAAGTGGACAAGCGACAACTCTAGTGATGAGTCCACCTCCTTAAGTGATGAACAAGTGGCCGGCCTAGCCATGATCAAGACCACATCACCATGTGCTCTCCTTCCTCCTCCCACATGCCTCATGGCTTCGAGCCAACTTGGAGAGAGTGAGGATGAGAGTAGTGATGACAGCGATGACGAGGAGCACACTTGTGTCGAGTTGTGGAGTATGCTTGAGCAAGCCCGTGACATCGCCGTCAAGAAATCCAAAATGTTGAATGTGGTAAGAAAAGAGTGTAAGTTGGTGAGAAAAGAGTGTAAGTTGGTGAGAAAAGAGTGTAAGAAAAGAAAGGACCGCGTTGGTGAGCTTGAGAGTGAGCTCAAGGACCTTGTCACATCTCATGATGCTCTAAACAAGAGTTATGACAAACTAAAGGGTGATCATGTAGATCTTCATAAGAAGTATAAGGCCCTTGAGATTACTTTTGAGGCCATCAATGTTGAGGACCTTGCCTCTCCCTCCTCTACTTCTTCAAAGAGCGATGCTTCTACTATGTGTGATGAACTAACCACCTTGGTTAAGGTTTCTTCTCTTGAGCCATTTGTTTTGAAGGAATATCACAAGCTCAAGGAAGAGAGGAAGATGGTGAAGGACGCCTTCGAGAGGCTCACACATGGTAGAGCCATTCACAAGGAGATTCTTGGAAGAAACCTTGTGAACAACGTCTCCCACCAAGGACTTGGCTCATATCCCGCCGCCATTGACATCATCAGGACGAGTGACTCCATTCCCGAATGAATCAAGCCCCTACTCGCCGGTGACTACTATTGCGAGAGGTGTTGCAAGGATGACCACGTCACCAAGGATTGTCCTAGGGTGAGAAGTTCCATTGCTTTACCTAATGCTAACTTATTCCATGAGAACATCCACTTCAAGCTTTTTAGGCACAAGGATGGCAAGGTGAAAGCCAAGGCTTTGGGACCACCAAACAAGAGAAGAAAGGTCAAGAGCATATGGGTGCCTAAGTGCATTGTTGATCTTGAGAGATCGGCTATGTACAAGTGGGTGCCCAAGAATAAGACCTAGATGGTGGTGGTGGTGGACCGAGCGCATTCATGAAGATCATGTGAAGTCCACCACAAGTGACATGGACCTCAACGACCTATCTACTCATGAGGGAGGTAACCGTGTTTGTTTTTGTTTTTGGTAGTTGTTGTGTGTTTTTCTTTCTCTTGCATTGCATGGTAATTAGGACTCCTTTGTGACTAGTATGCTTTGTATCCATGCATGTGTAAATAACTAAAAGAAAAACATATAAAAATTAGTCAATGCCTAACCCACTCGAGATAGCTATAAGCAAGGGGAAGTGCTTGAGATGGTGGTTTGGCTTCTCTCAAGGCAAGGGTATGGCTTATAGTGAGTAAGCTTGAGAGGGGTTCAAACTTGACATTGTTAGGTTTCCTTTGTGTCTTGTTTAATATTGCTTGCATTCACATGGCATGTTTACTTTTATTGCATATGTAAAATGCTTGTTGCATGCATCATATAGGAAACACAAAGGAGGCTTGTCACATTAGGAGATATTTGTGTCTCATGCTCTATATGAGATTACATCTCCACAAGTATGACCAAAGGAAAGGATTGTGCTTCATGCCCATTGAGCAAGCTCTTATGAACTCCGAGGTTAAATCTACTTGCACGGTTCATGGACTAAGGCTCATACATACCCTTTTGGATCTTTATTGCCTTGGTTCTTATTTGCTCAATCTTTCATTTGGCATTTGCGAATATTATAAAGGCCATAGAGTGCCACTATTTGAAAATGAGTGTTTGAGAGTTCCCTCTATATTCCAAGTGCAGCATTTTATTGTGTGTTTGGCGAGGGCACTTGGAAAATGAAGAAATTCCTTGTTTCAACGAAAATCCTGTAGTGACCATACAGTCCGATCACCAGACCGTACAGTCTGGTCAGTGCCGAGTGCACAGTGTCACGAGTTGGTCTGGTCATTGAGACCGGACAGAACGGTCCTAGAGACCGGACTGTCCGGTCTGTGTGGGTCGCCAGTAGACTCGGGATCTGACCGGACAGTCCATTCTAGAGACCGTACCATCCGGTCACTATATTGAAAACACGAGATGCGCTTCAATTTGTGATCGTTTATTCGATCCTTGTTGAATCTCGGTCGTTCATTGATTATTTGACCTAGGTCAAGAGGAGTCAGAGACCTTGGTCTTTTCCTTGTTCGTGCCGAAAGCCGAGAACACGCCCTCGCCACCGTCTCTCTCTCTTGCCGTCGACGACCCAAGTTCCTAGCACCGCCACCGCCCTCACCGCGCCGCACTGACCCAGCCGAGCCGCCGCCGCCGCCGTGCGCCGCTGCCTCGCCCCACGCACCGCAGCCACGCCCCCGCACGCACCCGCGCTCGCCCTTGCCCTCGCGCACAGAGCAGCCACCGTCGCCGCCGCGCGCCTCGAGCCGTGCCGCCACTTGCATCGCCACGAGCTGCCACCTCTCCCCATTGCGCGCCTAGGCAGCCCAAGAGCCGAGCTCCACCCATCTTAGGGCAAGGCTTGCCCTTCTCTCCATTACCAGCGTCAAAAAGCTTCAAGTTTTGAGCTTTCTCGGTGATCGGAGCAAGCCCAAGTTGTTCCTTGTTCTCGACACATCGACTTTCCTCCCGGGGTATTGCTACTATTCTCCCATTCATCGAATTATACCCTAATTCGAGTAGTTAGCTTTAATTGATGCAATTGAATTAACTGCTCATGATTAGTTGTATTAATTAGCTAATTGACTCAACCTAGGATGCAATTGAATTCCTGCTTATCTATTAATTGCATGTCTAGGGTTTGCCTCCTATCTAGTCTACAGTTAGAATTAATTGCCATTATTTTGACTGTACACTAGATGACTCGCACCAGCCACATATAGTCGATAATCACTGTTGTTATTTTGCTTAATTGTCTAGTGATCATGACCTTTATTCAGTGCTAGGATTTCTATTACGCATTCTTTCCTAGCGGTGTTTTGCTTGTAGATGTATTAGGACTCTATGCTTATCCCATCTACACCTATGTGCGTGCAGTGACAACAGTACAGTCAGCAGGCAGACATGGCAGGATCAGGACAGGACAAGGGAAAGGGGAAGATGCCTGCGAAGCCTAAGACCAAGAAGAGACCGAGACTGGATCCAGAGTCAGAGAGAGCCAGGAGGTTGGCTCAGCACTTGGACGCCATGGAGCAGTCACGTAGGACACCTAGCTCCCGTCTGAGGATCAGCCAGCCAGCTGGGGACCAGGGCTTGAGAAGGAGCACCAGGCAGAGGACTGCACCTCTAGCAGTTGGAGTTGTGCCACCACCGTGGCCGCATCATACTCCGGTTTCCCGTTAGGGGAGATCATCGAGAATTGCGGATCAGGGATCCTCCAGGCAGCAGGAGGAGTCAGAGGAGGAGGAGGCTGAGGAGTTAGAGGAGGAGACCTTAGAGTCTGAGTCTGAGGAGCTTGAGGTTGAGGAGGCTGAGCAGACTGTCCCCCAGAGGACAACTCACCGGGCAGGAGACTCGAGGTGCACCTGTGTAGTGTGCACGAGGAGGCTGTAGAGGCTTGTACAGGCAGCCAGAGAGCCAGATATCCTTAAGGTTTCTGCCAAGGACCCTAAGGCGCTTCGCTTGGTACCCTTCGAGCAGTGGATTCCAGTTCCCAGAGACCCCGCTGCTAGAGAGAGGTACTGGACTGGCCTCAAGAGGAGGATCGGTGAGGGTCTGAGACGTTACCTTGGCTTGAGAGGCAAGGATAGACTCTTCGTGCTGCAGCAGTACATGGCGTACGAGGCCATGAGGAGGGCCACCGACACAGAGATGGAGAAGTACTTCCCTTACTTGCCAGGGCCAGCAGATCTAGTTACACTCCATACAGGTTCAGAGAGGACGTGGTGCTAGAGTTCTATGCCACACCGTGGGTTGCCAGAGACCGCTTAGAGTTCTGGTTCTTGTTCAGAGGGCAGCCATAGCGTGTGACTAGACAGGATCTGATCCATAACCAAGGACTTCTTTCGTCAGACTTCTTACTATACAGGAGTGCCTATGGTACACTTGCACCACCCCACAGACCTCAGGGAGGGAAGATACCGACAGACGAGATTGTGTCGATTGCCTTTCCACCACCTCACACACCAGGCTTTGACAGAAGCCCTGCGAGACTCACTACAGAGGCTAAGGTGGTGAGAGCGATAGTCACCAGGACTATCATCCCTAGGTTAGGGTATAGAGAGGAGTTCACACTTCTCCATCAGTGGGTTGTAGCAGCTATTCTGAGGAGGCAGTCGTTTGACTTGGCAGACCTTCTGATTGGAGAGATGGAGGAGGTGATCTCTGAGAGGAATGGAGGACGTCACTTGGTCTACGGGCCCTACATTTGCTATCTCTTGAGAAGGATGGGCCTAGTGACGAAGGAGCAGTACGACGCTTTCCCTCAGGTGACCACCAGCTACTCACCTAGAGTCCCTAGGGGATCCCAGTCTACCTTCAGCCAACACACAGGAGAGGAGGAGCATGAGTCATCGGTACTACACGAGCAGGCAGCTCAGCCAGAGACGGTGATTCCTGAATCAGCCAGTACCAGAGCGCCTCCCCAGCCGACAGGTTCACAGTCTGAGGACACTATCACAGTGACAGCTTGCAGGACGATTGGGTGAGTTTATACAGAGTGTGTCAGAGGACAGACGTCAGATGATGGAGCTAATCAGAGGACAGGCAGAGCTTCAGCGTCAGTAGATGGCCCTTGTCTCCACTCTAGTGACTCAGATGACGGAGCTTACTCACAGGCAGGTCGGTCAGCAGCCAGGACCTTCAATGATTCCCCAGTTTCAGCAGCTGCAGACTCAGCCATGACCCTTCACTGCACTGATGACAGCACAGTCCAGCAGACTGTCACTCTCAGGGGTCTTACCGACAGGGGGAGTAGGACAGACTTTCTGTTCAGCACAGCTCTCTCCCATGTCAGCCTTCTCTGTGTCTGCGTTGTTTGTCTCACCCTCACACTCTTCTAGCTCGCAGATAGCAGGACCTTCCAGTTCCTAGCAGGTACCGGTCAGGAGTCTGTTCTCAGACATAGTCCACACTACTTGTGCAGATTCCCAGACTGCCCCAGAGACAGCTACAACTTTAGCTCCACCTCTTACTACCACAGTTTCCACTCTTACTACTCAGACAGCAGAGGATCTTGTCCGTGGAGGTTTCTCTTAGCAGGATGTGGCAGACCTCATATTACTCCAGACTTCAGCTCAGGAGACTGCCACAGTCACTACAGCAGCACAGGACAGCGGGTTTGAGTCGCCTATAGACTTTGGTTTCTTTGAGCACCTGGATGCTCAGGTGGCATAGGCTCAGGGAGCACAGCAGGATCCACCTCAGGAGCAGTCAGGAGCAGAGCCCACAGAGGACGTCGATGCACCACTTCCTTCGACCATGAGCGCTTAGATGTTCATCTTTTCCCGCCTTGTTGGCTTTTTGGTGCTTGTTGCCAAATGGGGAGAAGATACTAGGTCTAGGGAGAGTGGGAGTGTGATCTTGTTACGATCGAGAGTAGCTTGTATCTAGGGGGAGCTACGAGGTTTTGGGAGATAGACCATTTGGTTCTTTTTTTGAGGAGTTATATGCTATTCGTGGATTATGATGAGTTATGGATTTCATTTGCTTGTGTTTGACTCATTCTAATCTCACTTGATTTATTTCCTTTTCATATGCAGTGCTTGTATTTATTGATTGTCTTGTATGCCTGTGTATGATATCATGATGATGGATGCTTGTTCTTAATTCTTATGCATTTTCATGCTAACTTGTTACATCTCATCATTTATGATTTGCATTGCATGTCATTATGCTTTTATTCAATATATTACCATGGCATGCATGCATGTTTCATCTACAATATGCTCTTCTCTCTTTTCCTTATATCTCTAGATGTTACTTGATTGAGCAGGACCTTATGCATTTCTCTCTTATGTTGTCTTGGTTCCTCTCGATTTTTGTATAGCTTGTTTTAGCCCGGTTATTCCTTAAAGTTTATTTTAAGTAGTGATTGTCATCAATCACCAAAAAGAGGGAGATTGTAAGCTTCATGGCCATTGATGATTGGATCTCCGAGATATGGATGTTTTGGTGATAGATGACAACTATGAAATTATGGGCTAACATCTAAATGAGTGTTGTCTATGTAGAAATCATCTCTTAACTCTATTGCAAATCATATGGATGATGGTGTCCTTGGCGATTGATGACAATGACCACAAGCATGGAGGCTTGTGAACTTGATGGAGTCCAAGGGTTGACGGAGATGGATCAAAGCAGAGAACAAGCTATGGTGCAAGTGTTTGGTACACTTGAGTAGTTGCTAGGGCTTTGAGTCCATAGAAAAAATCGAACTATCAAGGGGGTCTAGGTCATTCTCTTAGGTCATGTCTAGTCGGTGATGTGCAAGGTTGCTCGTAAAATCACATGCACTAGGTGACAGTGGAGAAGCCAAGAAGCTGTTCGGAGAAGATGAGAACCAAGTCAAGCGAGAACGACGAGTTTCAGCTTCTGAACATAGAGACCAGACAGATGGGTCAGTGGAGACCGGACTGTACGGTCACTATGTGGAGATTGTCCGGGACTTAGCGCGAAGAAGCAGAAGTCTGTCGACAGGTAAGTCTGTACAGACCGGATGGTCCGGTCAACTGACCGGACAGTCCGGTCAGTATAGGTGTAGGGACGGCAGAAGAGGTGCATTTCGCGGAGGCTCGTAGACTGGAGAGAGAAAGTGGACCGGACGATCCGGTCTAATGACCGGATAGTCCGGTCACTACAGGAGGAAGCAGCGGACAGAGAGCAACGGCTCTGGAGGAGCCGTCCGGTGGAGACCAGACTGTCCGGTCTGGACAGTGACTGGACTGTCTGGTTAGTACGTCCAGAGAGGCTGTTTCGTGGAGCAACGACTAGTTTGAGGTTAGGAGCCTATATAACTTCGTTGCTGGGTTCTTGGAGACCTCTCTTGGCTAGTGGAATACCTGAGAGCATTTGGTAAGGTCCAAGAGGAAAAGAGGAGAGCACTAGAAGAGGATATTGGATATCTTGAGAGTGCTAGTGAGAGTAACAAGGAGCTACCTTGCACATCTAAGGCTAGGGTGTCCTTGAGGGTGTGATCTAGGTTGTTACTCTTGGTCTATGGTGAGACCTAGACCAGTTAGGTGTGAAGGCCGTCACAAGTTTGTACACGGTTTTAGCCCGCTGTTAGAAGGGGCATCAATAGTGAGCGCTCCTGCCGGCTCGGGGAGTACAGCAAGTTCTCAAGGGAGGCGAGCTTGTGCTTTATGTAGCGGTGACGCACACCGTGCCTTCACTTGAGGAGTGATTGCGGGCTCGTGGGCGAGAACTCCACTTAGTGGCGGGAGGGACCGGGACTCCGGCGATAGTGGTCCAACAAGGAGTAGGGGAAGGCGCCATCCTTCCGAGACCTCGGGAAAAATCATGAGCATTCCTTGACCCTCTCTTTACTATTCCGCAATTGTGTGCTCTAGTGATAGAGTAACTTATGGCTTGCATAGGCTAGTGTGAATAGCTTCCACGCATTGCTTTGCGTCATGAACACTAGCATGTGTAGGGTCTTGGCCTACTAGAATTGTTTAGGTTGCAACGATCCGTTAGGTTTGAGAAGCGTGAAACTGAAGTTTTTGGATTCGTGATCGGCTACCGATTCACCCCCCCCCCCTCTCGGTAGGCCTTCGGTCCTTACATGTTTCTGGTGTTTTTGTTGTTAGTTGAGCAAGTACAACATTTTGTGATGTTTTTTTGTTAGTTGAGCAAGTACCAACATTCTGTGATGTTTTTTCTATTGCATTGAGCAAGTATCAACAATCTGTGATGTTATTCTTGATAACTGAGTAGGTATCAAGAGTCTGTGATGTTTTTTTCTAATTAGTTGAGTACGTACCAATTGTTTGTGATGTTTCTGCTCTTAGTTAGCAAATGCTAGTGGAAGAGCATTTTCGGATGTGGCAGCCCTGGCTTATTTTATTTGAGTGCTCAAATTTGGTAGTACATCTACAACTATTAACTCGTGTTTTGCTTGTTAATTTAGACATGGTTCATACAAATTAACAACTGGTCAAGATGAGGGCAACAACCTTAGTTGTTACTATAGGATCTAGGATACCGACTAGAGGGGCGTGAATAGGCGGTGTCAATTCTAATTGCTACCCGATCAAAAATAATTGCAGAATTTAAAATAATTGATCATGAGCAATATAAATAGAGCTATTCTTTTTATTGATATAAGAGAAGCACATCACTCTAATGCCTAAGTCAAGGTTTGCAATCCTAGGGTGAGATGAGAGCAAAACAATTCTAGTAAGGTAAATTGCATGAATAAGAGAAACACAAATAAAAGACAAAATATATATCACAACTAAACAAGTAGCTTGAGTTGTATGTATATGAGGTTGTGAAAAATATATAGCGCAAAAAGTAAATGATCATAAATAGATAAACCACAAGGGAGACACCAAATTTTTTACCGTGGTCTCGGTGACTTGCCGGTCACCCCTAATCCAGGTTGAGGTGGATTCAAGTCTTTGATTTGCTTCTCTATCAAGTATATACTTCTTCAAAAAGAAGGGCTCGCACAAGAGCAACTTGATCTTAAACCAAATCAATCCCTTGAACCTCTCCAAACCTCGATTACACTAGAGTTGTCGTTCACCACTCCGGCGAGGTGAGCACAAGACCTTCATAATCTTCTTGAATGGTTGACGGTTTTCACACCACCAAGCCCTGTAGGAGGCGGCAACCTCTAAGAGTAACAAGCCAAGACACACATGACTCCCACCAATTTTCTCAAATCTCAATCAACAATGCAAATGCACTTGAATCTTTCCTCTCACCCTCTATTTGATACAACACAAGCACAAATATGTGGGATGACTCTTCTCTAGCTCAAGGATGTTCAATGGGGTGTCTAGCTTTCTCCCAAACTAAGGAAATGGGGTATATATAGGCTACACCAACAAAACTAGCCGTTACCTTCGGACAACCCAAGAAGCTCTATTTTCGTGGTTAGAGTGCAGTTAACCCCCGGTCAGACCGCCATTCAAACCAACGGCTAGAAAACTAGCCATTACAGCTATTTTTTGAAATCTGGCGGTCAGACCGTCATGTGCAAGTTTTTAAGACCTCCCTGGACTCGGGCGGTCAGACCGCCACTTGGACGCGGTTAGACCGCAAGGTCCTGGCGGTTGGACCACCACCCCTTTTTCAGCACGATCAACCTTCAGAGAAATGGTCGTAACTTTTGACTCTTAAGCCTGATTTTCATGATCTTGGACATTCCCAAAAGATAATTAAGAGGGCTACACATCCCTATTGATTGCTTGACCCCAAACACAATGGAGCAAAGACAAAATATTGTCGAAAGATCAATCTTTAAGGAATACACATGAGCCTCGATCATTTGCAAAACACATTTGCAAATATTAGCACCATGTCAAGGAGATTATGCATATGCAAAATTGAGATTGTCAACACATGGTAGAAATCAAGTGATCATCTAGACCCCTCTTAATAGTACGTCAAACTATTCTAGCAACCCGATCTTTCTCCACTAATCATCAAGACCGGGAAAAGAAAATTCACATCATTATACCTTTGCCTTGCATGAATATCCACTTCGGGTCTAGCATGATGTCCATCAACATATGAAGTGTCCATGATTTTGTTTTCCATAAAATGAGTGATGTGAATAATTCATAACTTCACATGGGCTTGCATGGTTCATCGCGTTAAGCCTTCACTTGCTCATCACCATTGCCTTTGGTCCTTCGGTGCCAAGCCTCTTGCTTGCCCTTCACGCTTGTATGGTCCATCGCAGCCAAGTCTTTCTCAACCTTCACCACCTTTCCATGTAATGCTATTTTATATCCATCATCATCAATATGCTCACATGTTGACACCATCAACTCCTGATATTCAATCACCTTCTATAATGTATCTTGAATGCTTCATGCAAGAGTGATAATTATTTTTACCGTTATCTTCATCAATTCATATATAGATAACCATGATCTCTTGTCAAGCATCTTCATCAATTACAATATGTTGATTCTCAACATGTGACCTCTCAACACTTGATGTCAATGTTTTAGCTTGATTTCATAGTTTGACATTTTAGCTTGATGTCGGAACCTAACCATACACATGAAAGCTCACAAACTCAAAGAAAAGGTTAGTTCCAACAATCATTGCCATCTATCACCAAAACTCATCATTAAGTCAAGGCTACAGACCTAGACTTTTCAATTACCATAGTTTGTTGTGTGTTTGGCTAGCTTAGACGTAGGTTTGCCACTCCTGCTATCACCTACGGTCATATGCTTCAAAGAGACATTGAGAACGAGATAAACCTTTAGTACATTTACCATTCAGATGATATGTGTGAATTTGCTCAAGATGAGGAAAACACCTTTCTTTCAACTATGTGACCTCTATCTACTTAGGGATCACATTCATAGTTCAACTGAAGAACAATTTGCCATTTTTATGCATGTGGTTGCTCAACCAACAGTTTAGGGTTATAAAATTGTTCTTTAGAAGATCCATTGAGACTGTCAATAGGTATTTTCAAGAAGTTCTTTATGTAGTAGGGGAGCTACGTAATGAGATAATTCTACCTCCTTCTACCAATGTTCATCCTAAAATTAGAAACAATAGAAGATGGTACCCATATTTCAAGGTTAGAACAACCTAAATTGACCTAAAATTTGTGTTACACATGCTTAATTATAATTGGCTGATGAGTATGATTTCTTACTACACATTTAGGATTGTATTGGTGTTATTGATAGCACTCATGTCTTATTTAGAGTCCCTACTAAGATGTAAGCTGCTTTATGGGAATGAAGCACAATCACACAAAATGTTCTTGCTGGTGGGGGGGGGGGGGCTCAGCCCATGATGCACTTATTCTTGGTGACACACTATAGAGGACTGATGGCCTAAGAGTGTCACTAGGTAGCTATATTAACACATTCTGATGTACTGACTATAGTGTTGGGTTGTGTGTCATGTCTAAAAAAATCAACCTTGTTGATGTCGGTTATGTTGTGAGGCCTAGTTTTCTTCCACCATACCATGGTACAAGATACCATTTAAGAGAGTATGGTGGAGGTAATTGTCAAACCAATCAAAGGGAGTTATTCAACCTTAGTCATTCATCCCTTAGGGTTACAACTAGATAGGGTGGTGTGCTACCACCATGCCCGTTGTGGCAGTGCGCTATGTTGGTGTTCGTTTCATGGGTCTTTATTTGCATGGAAGGGGCTGCATGGGCCTTTGTTCATGACACACGTTTGTTGCATTCATGATTAAATGAGATGATTTTTGTTGTGGAAAAATAAGAGGAAAATGAAATAACGTGATGGTGGTATGGTTATTCGAATCCCTATTTTGTCGGTCACTGTTGTTACTGTGGTAGGCGTTGTGGCCGACATGTGTTGTGACCGGTACATGGCTATCTATTGTTGTACCACCGCATTTTTTGCATGTGGTTTACTTGAACATGTCTTTCGTTCCTGTGCCACCTTTGGGTGCAGCTAAGGGCTGCATTTTTGCCAATAAATAGAGCTTCATTTCATGCTTTCAGCAAGGCGGCAGCTTTCATATACTGGAAGACATTGAGATGTTGGATCTCGATATTTTTTCCTTACGACAGGTAGGACACAACAATTGCTAACATTTTTCTATGTATATTATGGTTTCTTTAAGTATGTGTGATCTTTTGTCTTCATTTGGTTTCGTTTATAGAACTTAATGCATAATAACATATGGTTTTCCTATTTTTCTATATGTATGCATAATAACATATGGTTTCCCTTTTTTTCATATGTGGCGGTTTTGCATTTACATAATAATCTAGTGTCATTCTTGTTTTTCATGCTCTAAAGGCACTATGGACGATGTAAATGAATAATGATCCATATGAAATTGTTGAGCGTAATGTGAGAGTTGTTGTCGCAGGTCCCATTCATTATGGAGAACACATTTTTTTATTTCACCCCTAACAATAATGGCAACCGAGGGATCTGAAAAGGGACTAAAGAGGAGCACAGAGCAGGGCAATCAGCTCCAGTTTGCTTGTTTGCGTCCAGGAAAGTTTCATCGTCAAGTACAAATGATCGTCGTGATTAGAAAACATGAATCTTGCTTTACATGGGCGTGGTACCAAGATTGTCCTTTCCTCTTTTTTTATGATTCAATATTTTTCTTCAAAGTGATCCGACAAGTTCTACCCACCCAACAAACCCACCCCTGGTAAAGAAACCTCAACCCATATGAAAGTGCATCTATGCCTCAAGTGGGTTTTCATGTATTGTATGACAACATGATTAAAGAACTAATCCTCTTTGTGAGTATATGAGTAGGTTGTACATGAAGAATATACTTTAAATGAATACAAAAGATCATCTTCGATAATGTACAATTGAATAAGGAAAATAGGCCTATGTGATAAAGAGAAGAAATGTCAAATAAATTGGTCCATATAAGCAATATGATGACAAGCCAAGGTTTGAAATGAACATGGGACATAAAAGCCATTGATATGAGATGGTCTCAACAAATTGGTGTAGTAAAAAAAAGAAGTGACCAAGTGCTATTTCTCTATGGTATTTAATCTTCAAAACAACTTGATCAAATCAATATTTCAAACAAGAATTCAAATGTAGGCATAACAATGATACAAAGTTGTGTAATGCTCAAGATAGCAAGATGGTGAAGGATTGACATGACTTGGCCATGATGGACCATGCAAGGGAGAAGGGCAAGATGGGATCTTGGTGTCGAGGGACCCAAGCCATGGTGAAGGGCAGGTGGAGCGCAATCGCAATGGACCGATCAAGCTATAAGTGATCATATATTTCCATGTATTAATCATTATCAGAATTTGAAGACATAATATGACTTGTGAATCAAAAGGTGAAAATAGATCTTGTGGATGAAGATATTCCAAGTCACAAGCTCTAGGTGATGATGCTCAGCAAGTATTGTGTTTTTATTTAAACTTGAGTCTAGGCATGTCCCTCTATCAAGAGGGATGTTGGATGGTTTACTTATAGTGTCTTAATGCTAAAAAAAATCCTAGTGAGATGAGAAAAACATAATGGCCACACAAGTCTCACTGATTCCGGGAAAACCGGTGGGTCTGGTTTACCAACCGGAAGGACCGGTTTGGATTCAAATCTCTAATGGCTAGTTCTGAAAAAATGGAGACCGGTTTTGACTCTTTCAGTGTGACGGCTAGTTTTTGGGGGACAAGTATAAATACTCCCTTCCCCCTCCTTTGGAAGTTGCTGATCATATGCATGAAGAAAATACATCCAAAGTCTTATGGAGCTCTCCCCAACACCTCTTTGTGAGGTTTGAGTGATTTTTGATAAATCCTAAGTAGTGGGTTGAGAGAGATTAAGAGCACAAAAGAGAAAATCCCACACTTGAGCATTTGAGCATTATGGTGCTAATCCGTGAAGCATTTGTTATTCTTGGAGGTGAAATCTCCTAGATGGCTAGGCGTCGCACTAGAGATCCCAAGCTTGTGGAGAGCCTTGGAAAAGTTTGTGAAGGTCCGCTTCACCTCCGTAAGGAAAGAAGCAAAAATAGTGGATCAGAGAAAGTAGTTGAAAAAGACCTGGTTTGGAGTGTGTTGTTGAGCAGTTCAAGCTTCCTCAATGGAGACATAGGGTTCACGGGGTAAATCTCAACTTCAGCAAACAAATCTTTGTGTGCTTCATTTAATTTGCTCTCTTAAGTTCTTGCTTTATTCATTAAGATTCACTAGGTTGCATGAGTAGTTGTGCTTGTCTCCTCTATGGTTACATGTGCTAGATCTTGTGTAACTGATTAGAATCTATTAAGCTTGTTAGAACTTAGTGGGACGTTGTTATTCTTGTTTTAATCTCTCTGTCCCGAGAAAACCGGTGTGTCTAGTTTGCCAAATCGGTAGGTCCAGTTTTGGACTTTATCTTTTAAGGCTAATTCTCTATGAATCATTTTGGGTGGTTCATGTTATTGCTTTATTAGCTTGCTTGTCTTTAGAGCTTGGTTGTTTTCCTAATTACCTTGTTTTATCTCAAGCTCTGTGACAAAACTGGAGGTACTGGTTTCCCAAACCGGAGCAACCGGTTTTGGTAGTTTTAATTCCGTTGTGAGTTCTATTAATTTTTCAAGAACGTCTATTCAACCCCCCCCCCTCTAGGCGACATCCAGGGACTTTCACCATACCCGCTCGTGGGTTGGATATCATGCCCATTTTCGAACCCGGTCAGGTATCGAGTACCCTATGGGGATTCCATACATGTGCGTTCTGTTTTGTCCCACCATCGAGCCGCCATTGCATATCACATCGTCGCATGTTGAATCGTTGAATGCTAAGCATTGTTGAGCAATGACAGTGGTTGCACTCGAGCGCGCAGGGCAATCGATGATGCAACGAAGCAGCTAGGCCGGTCACAGCGCCGCGACTCCATGCTCTTGTTCAGTGTCTATGGCAGAAGAGCGGATGACATACCTCATGAGTAGTCGGGGCTATTGCAGTGTTGCACGCTCCCGGTCCTTGTAGCCTCAACGCAGGAGGTAGCGTGGTGCCAAGGACCATGAATGCCAAAGGTGGGTGGCGACTGGAAGAGAAATTTGAGTAGGATTTCCCTAGATTTTATATGGACTATTAGTTGGATTGGGCTAAAATTGCTAGTTTGGGTTATGTTAGTCAGTTTTACAGGTAAATGAGTACGGGTTGAGGATCCTATACCTGAACCCACCAAACCCGATGGGTATAATTTCTTGCCCATTTATGCACCCATGGGTATAAAAGTTGTTCCAAACCTAGCCCCTAATAGGGTTTTTACCCATCGGGTATCGGCTATCAGAAATCCATTGCTTATGATGTGTTTGGTCACTCATCGATCAATGACATGAGTTTTGATACCAAGTGTATGAAATATGGCACTTCCTAGAGTTTGATGTCTTGAAGTCAGTGAAGAACAAGTATGTGCTCTATTGAAAATAACTCGTGATCTGGTTTAGTTTTTCATCATCATATACTTGTTACAGTTCATTTGATTTGAGCAAGTTTCTAACTTTCATTTGAACATTAACGATAGTTGTAATATTGTAGCATAATGATTATTTGAAAAATTATAAACTTCGTTGAAAATTTTTCATTTTGTTCAACTACTTTTATATCAACAATATGTGAATGTTTGTTTCTTGTGAACAACTTTGGTTAAACTATATCGGCTACTTTAGTGTCACATATCAGTGAAGGAAAAAAGGCAAGAAAAAAAGACTAGTGCAAGAAATACGCCATTCGTGCCAAATCCTTGTATAGACGTAAAAAAAAACTAGTCTAAGAGAGCAGGTAACCTTACCCAACCCAAACAAGCCTCCCTGCACCAGCAGCGCATGTAGCTCAAACCGAAATAAATATAGGCAAACAAACAATAGTTCACTTGGGCTAGGTCCAACAAAAACTAGACTACCAAACATGAGTGTCTGCATCCATGGATACTAGTTTTAATAAGTCTGTATGCAATCCTGAGATAGGCCCAGACGTATTCAGGCAATCAATCACACCCGACAGTCTCCTAGTTTTTCTAACATGTTTTTTAGTCTTCAATGTCTTCAATTGATTGATCAATTGACTAAAAGCTTTCAGTCAATAAAATACTTTCTCCATTCCAATATATTAGCATTTATAGTATCCCAAGAAAATTTTAGCTAGATAAGTAAAAGATATTTCCCTCTTCATTAATGCTCCAAACCATCATATGGCGCATGACTTCTCGTGCTTCCTCCACCTTGCAAGCTGCAACCTAGTTGTCCTGCTTCTTCATAGACAAAAGCTCATTGATGGGACACAGGAGGGCCACCTGCTTCCATCGTTGTGCGAGACCACGACCTAGCTCGCCTCCATTCCACGGCATCGCGACATCTTTCTACGGTTCCTTGCCATGGCGACAAGGCTCCCATGCGAGGAGCCCGAGCTCATCATGCGAGGCCATGCTGGCAAAGCCGCCCACGCTAGGGAGCTTCAACGCAAATTTCGCTTCGGCAAGCTTTTCTGCAGTTCGCCGCCATCACACCCTTTCCTCCTATTCATTGCTTGGCCGTAGCACTCGCCTCCCTGGTGCCTTTGTTTGGATCTACGCAGTGATGAGCAGGGTGTGGCGGGAAGAAAGATATGCTTTCATCAATGAGGAAGAGAAAGGAGCAGATAAGGCCATTGGTCTCACTAGAGAGTTAGGTGAGGAAGAGAATAATGATCATAGTACCCATTTACAATTGCTTATATTTTAAAATAAACCAGATTGCAGATTGTTAGGAATGCTAAAATATTAAGACAGAGGAAATACTTTGTATTTTGAATTTTTATAAAATGAATTATTTAATAATTATATACTATTAAATCTAGATTTAATAGTTTAAAGTAATTATAAAATGATTTATTTAATAATTATATACTATTAAATCTAGATTTTTTTATAAAATGATTTATTTAATAGTTTAAAGTAATTATTTAAAATTGTTTAAACTTTGATCAGCTGAAAATTAGCGAGTTCCGAATCCAACCGTTTCTTGTTAGAAATTCCGAAAAAAAAAACCCGCCTCTTGTCTAAGACATTAGGACACATGGGCCTTCACCGTTCGCACCAAACCAAGGGGGCGCCCAACCGAAAAACCTTTCCGGTGCGTCGAGACGTACCGGGTCCGCGGGCACCCAGGTGTCTTGCTCCACAGCCTCCACTCCTCCATTCAAAAATCCCAAACCCCACAGTGAGGAAACACGGAAGCCGATCACGCGGCGGCGACCGGCGAATGATGGGCACAGAGGGCGCGCGGGAGCGGCGCGTACGGGGGATGCAGATGGTGACAAGCGGAAGCGGACCGCGACAAGATCCACGATCCTCGGAGGCGCCGGTACGTCGCTCGCTTCCCTTCTCCATCCTCCCCGCCTGGATTTTTGTTCGCTTCCCCGTCCGCGTTTTTGTCTCTGCTCGCTTGGATCTCTCGGGATTCCTCTCCGGCAATGGCCCTGAGGAGACTGTAGCTCCGTCCCTCCGTCAATCGGTCCTTTATTATGGCGGTTGGTGCGGGCGGCGGCGGTGGGCGGAACCGCCGAGAAAGGTGGAATCGGGGTTGCCGAATTTTGCGAAAAATAGGGCCAAATTTTGCGCCGAGTCAAATCAATATGTGTCCCAGTTTAACAAAGCGCAATAGGCTTGTGCGATTCGTGCGGTCCGCTTAGTGCTTAAGCATCGTCGTCCGCCAACCTCTACATTGCTCCCTGAATTTTTTTCGTCACACGGAGAAACTAAATGTGGCTATAACCTTAAACTGCTATATACAATATAACTGCGCAATTTGCAAATGTAGTTGGTTCGGACCAATGACAGAACAGTGTAGGATCTGCATTGTATTTGATTCTGTTTCACGGTTGCATATTGGTATTATTGAACATTGAATAGCTATGGCTTGTCTGGTCCAACCTCTACATTGCTCCCTGAATTTTTTCGTCACGCGGAGAAACTAAATGTGGCTATAACCTTATAAACTGCTATATATAACCGCGCAATTTGCAAATCTGGTTGGTTCAGACCAATGACAGAACCGTGTAGGATCTGCATTGTATTTGATTCTGTTTCGCGGTTGCATATTGGTATTATTGAACTTTGAATAGCTATGGCTTGTCTGGTCCAGCGCAAATAGCATTGTATTAAGTAATCTTTCAAAGGTTTGGTAACTGAACTATATTGACTTGGTACTTTGTTCAACATTGAGTAATCTCCCTTTTGGTCTCTCGTGGACATAGTGCTGCAAGTAGTCGCATGCAACACCACTGAATCTAATACTGTGTGTAAGGGGTGTCATTGTCTGAAAAAAGAAGTGCACAGTCTCCTAATTTTAGATTTTTAGTAAACACGTGCATTGATAAGGAAAATGGACCTAAAAAATTGATTGCAATAAAAATCCATTTAATTGATACATAATCTGGTTTATGAGTTACAATTTACTTACATTTGTTGAATATGAATGGAGCTGATAAATTTGTGTGGTTTTACTTGTTATGCTTGAGCTTATGCAAATTGAATTCAGATATTTTGTTCAGTAACTATCTTGCTCTGTTGCCTGGAAATGTGATCAGATGCGGCATAGGAGGTGGTGAGATATAAAAATTGGTTCTGCGAAATGGGATGTGAGGTAATAGCTGGAGGATCGAATCTTTTTATCAGTGATAAACCTAAATAATTCACTTCTCTTAAGCAGCCTGCGGATTACTTTGTGGGCTCTATTTGTTATCAGTGAGGTTATCTAGTTCTATTGCTATATGGTGTTGATGTTGCTGTAGTTTTTTTCTCTTGAATATGCAGAGAGAGAAAAACGGCCCCTTACATGATCACCTCTTCATTCCGGGGCTATGAGGGGTTAAGTTACAAAGGGGACGTTGCCATAGTTTGTCTGTTAATTTATCTAAGAACCTACAGATTTCATTTTTAAGTCAAGTAGTTCACCCTTATGCATAGTGAAGATTTTGTTAGTATCAAGAAAAGCTCGAATTGAACATGGTAACTGACATTTCTAAAACTGAAAAGTTTTAAAGCTGACATTTCAAGAGACTGCTGTTTTTACTTCACCATATTCAATCCCTCATGCTTTTACCTGCATTTCTTTGACTCACTGACTTTGATCCTCATTATAGCAATTAAATTAGTTCCTAGTTAGAGAATTTTTTTTTTGACTAATATACAGGGCTGTTCAAATATGCAGGGATGTTCAAAATGGGGGATCCAGTGGGCTGTTTGTAGCTCTGAATATGCTCTGCCATCAGCTTTTCATACAGTGACACTACAATCAATCATTGTCAATCTTTTCTTTACCCGTTCTTAATAGTAATGTTAACCTGTTATTTTTCATTAGTCAATCAGTGGCATTGTTATGGGCAGGCTTTTGGGCCTTGGTACTGTAGTGGCCCACGGTACTGTAGCAGTGCGAGTACTATAGCTCCACCCTTACTTAGCCCTCAAGTTAGGTTAGTTAGAATTAGGGCCGGCTCTACCTCTATATAAGGAGAGGCACGGCAGTCATTTGGAATCAACCAATGAATCAATAAAGAAACAATTCTCTCAATTCCCCCCAATGTCTCTTAAACTCTTGGCATAGCATAAGGCCTAATTATCCTCCCCATTACATCTGGTATCAGACTTGCCAGAGATTCCTTCCCATGGCTTCTACTGCCGCTTCATGGCAACCAGATCTGGAGCTGAAAGAATTACGCCACAAGTTGAGGAAGTTTCTGGCAGCAGCAGAGAAGAAGGAGGCTGTCAAACATGCAGGAGTGCTCGTCCAAGATGTTATGGTTGTGCCTACAGCGCCAACCCCTTCGACCTTGCTATTCTCATCTACCCCAACTCCGCCCTTGCCAACCATGGAACAAAAGTCACTCAACGACTTGACACTCCGAGAGTTGGTCCAGCTGCTTAAGACAAGACTTGAAGTTGGAGAGGACAAACACCACCCAACTGCAGAGATTGAAGTTGACGAAGTGCTTACTTCCGAGCTTCAGATCACAGAAGACGTTCATGAGCTTCAGATCGATGATGTCGGCTGTTCAATCGAAGGCAATGGCCACCAAATTGAAGAAGGTGAAGACCCTGAAGTTGTACCCTTACAGAGGAAGAAGACGAAGAAGAGGAAGGTTACTGCTGCACCATTACCGCTATCTCCAAGTCGTCGACCAATGGCATGCCTCTGGTTGTGTGGAGCACGGCGAAAATGCACACACAATCCTTGCACTCATCCTACGTCCATCCAATGCAAAGGCAAGAGAAGCATCCATACTGCTCCCTGCAGGTCCCTGAAATCAGCAAATTTATCAACATCAAGCAGCACAACGAGCTCAATTCTTTCATCCTGGACTATTGCTGCAATTAGCCTACTGATCTTTGTGCAGCGGCACCGAAGGGAATCTTTCATGTCGTCATGGGGATATCAAGGTTTGCAGTCATGGCCTCCACCACAACTCGAGGACGAGCTGTCTCGGAAGGAGGGATGGAGATGTTATGGGTAGGCTTTTGGGCATTGGTACTGTAGTGGCCCACGGTACTGTAGCAGCGTGAGTACTGTAGCTCCACCCTTACTTAGCCTCAAGTTAGGTTAGTTAGAATTAGGGCTGGCTCTACCTCTATATAAGGAGAGGCACGACAGTCATTTGGAATAGATCAATGAATCAATAAAGAAACAATTCTCTCAATTCCCCCCAATGTCTCTCAAGCTCTTGGCATAGCATAAGGCCTAATTATCCTCCCCATTACAGGCATGTAGGTGAGTCGCTATCCGATTAGATATATCTATTTCATTCACCTTCCGTGTACTCCATCTCCATATACCTGGACTGTTCGTCCTCTTAAATGGATTATATGTTCCATTAGCCTGTTCATAAAAGCCTACACGTAGCACAGTTTAATCCTGGCCAATTCTTTTCTGACCCTTTTCAGGTCAGATAGTAGTTTGAAGGAGAAATTGATTGTGCAGTAACTAACCTGCTCTTTATTTTTCATTGGCCCAAGCACACCAGTATGTGTTATACTTCTGATCTTATATTACACTTCAAAATCAGAGGACCAGAGTCACGTGAAAAGCACGAGATGGCTTGGATTCTTGGATGAATGGCATGATCATTGCGCCTGCAATTGCATCTGATAGAGACATATGATTGGTATGAATCATGTATTCCCATGCTGGTATGTTCCTTTGTGGCTATTGGGAACTTATACAACTATTAATTTCTTAAATTATTGGGTTAGTTCAGGCTTTCTTGTTCTGGAAAAATGGTTTATGTGGTGTGCAGCCAACATGCAAGCTAGAACTCAGAACCATTGCCAATTATAAATTGTAATAGGTTCATTTATCACATATCATTGAGAACCTTGAATGCCAATTAGATACTTTCTCCATTCTCATATATATGACGTTTGGACAGGAAGTTTAATGTAACTTTGAACTAAACAACTTGTCCTAACGTCATCTATATTAGAACAGAGTACATGCTTAAAAGCTAGGGGAAAAACATTAAGAATCTCTGATTAACTGCATATATTACACTTTCACAATAATTAATATTCTAACATTATGGTTTTAAAAACCTTCATAGATGAAGTTCTAAAGCGAGTTAATTGATAATTTTTTGCTTGTTAAAGTTGTAATTTTGTTAGCTGAACTAGAAAATTAACGCTGTGGTTTAACATAGAGAATATGGTGCACAGGCATTCAATTCCTTGTTTATCATGGTCGGATAGAATATTACAATATAAATATACTTTGTAATCAATCAGAGAAGAAACATATTATCACATCAGTGGTTCAAAAATCAATTGAATTTTTTAGGAAAGAAAAGTGTGATGAATTAGATTTGTATCCTGGGAAAATTGTCAGTATTAAACATGTTGATTACAGTCTTCATTATGCCCTTGTTGTATATACATGAGAAATATGGATAGATTATTAATGTAAAGCAGGACTGGTCTGTGGTCAATATTACAAATTATGGTTATTTTATTCAAGGGGCTACAAGAATGAACCTACAGGATTAGATATGATAGAACTGGCTTTTATATTATTATCTTAGATTTAATAAACACATTGCCTATAGCTTTGTTGTACATTTCTTTTTTTTCTCCCTCTTGACCTTGTTTCATTCTATTGCCATGCGATGTGTGCAAAGCGGGTAATATCTGTTAAGCATATGTTTTATTTCGATCACCATTGTCATGACATCCGCACAATATTTTGCTTTACTTTGCATCTGAAGATTGATATAGTTTTGATTGGATTTATATGATTGCTCAATCGGTTAATCCTATACTTGTGGATTTGCTAATTAGTTCCATCTGCCTGTGAACCCAACACGGTTATAAATTTGATATTCATTAATATAATTTTAGGCAAGTAACATTGATAGATTAGTTTAAAATATAACATTTTGCATAAACTCGTCATATGTGCTGCTGCCACGATCTGATATGCCAAACAAAGAGCATATTTTGTAAGTCTTTTATCTATGACATGCCACCATGATCGTTTTGTCACGCTGTCACTGTGAGCATTGAAAAGTTTATGATATGAGAAAAGAATTTTTTGAAGGAGTCCTACTGACTACCAACCATGTACCATGTTGCTTTAGCCCTTACCGTTTTGGTATCATGAAGAGTTGAAAACTGAAACAATTGGATGGACAAAAAACTATAATGTGCAATATATGTAGCATCAGCCATCTGTTATTTTTTTCTTAAAATATGGAATTACCACCTATGCTTATTGTGAGTTGTGCTCAAACCAGATTGGACCACGTTGTTGAGTCAATCCCCACTGGAGCTTTTGGCTATGAAAATTTTGTCTGATCTTGCTTTGCTTCGGGCACAGTGCATGCCGGCACAGTGCATGCCACTGAATGCAGATAACTTCTTGATAGCAAGAGCATTGAATTCATTTGTTAATTAACATAAAGGTAGAGGCAACTTGCTTTGCTGTGAGGGTAGTGAAAGCTCGAAGGACTGCAATCATCATCAGGAAGCAGCTTATCGGGCCGCTGCTGTCTACCACTCCCCGACAGATTTTCATAATTCAAGGGGGCCGAGGACCATAAGAGTTTGGTACTTACTGCCTCTAGTTAATCAAACAAAATAGAAAACAAACATACAACTACTTGATGAGGTACTAGAGTAGCACAATGTTCATGGATCTTGGGGAATTTACTCGGGACCTGTAATGCTAGTTAACTGAGTAAATTTTGGGTCTTCGAGATCTCTCTTGGAGAGCCTGTGAGCTGGAATCCATGGGGGAGTGTATGCCCCAAGCAAGTCGTGCTCATCATATCATATCTTTTGAAGAGTTGGGAGAAGGTTTTGTTGGCGTGTCGCTGTGATTTGTTTGCTGTGGCTGTACTGGAATTAGGGGAAACCTTGGGGGTTGTTTGTCTTTGCTAAAATATGGCGTTCCACTCCTTGATCACAGCTGTGCAGATGTTGGTCGGACAATTGTCGGAGGTACAGTTCGTTAACAGACGGGAGGCTTTCTGGAGGATCTGCTGTGCCATGTGACGGTAGACCCTCTGGATCCTGTCATTTGGTTTGTGCCGGATGGTACGGTCGAGGAGAACCTTTGTATGTATTCTCTGTCACTTGTTCAATGTTTTTTAGCTTCAAATTGGGCCTGTGTTTGGTAGTCGAACGAGTACAGCAGTATACAATGGTGGACCATTACACTAAGTTGTTCCGTTGCCCTGCATGTGCTCTGTTATGCTTCCGTACCATTTCCCATTTTTATTAGTATCCTTGCTGCTGATTATTGATTTTTGGATGTTCCAAGTTGTTTAGTTTCTTTAATTTTTCTTTTGTGCCAATCAGTTTGTCCTAGCTAGCTACACCCTGTAGGCATTGCAGAGAAATGACGAGAACATAAGTTAGTCCTGCTACATGCTGACGAGATACGGTCTACTCAAGTCGTTTGATGTATTGCCTTGGTATGTTAAGGAAAAATAAAGAGGCAAGTTTAATCAGGAACTAAATGTTTGAACTCCCATCAAAGGTCACCTTTTAGTGTTAGTTATTATCAATTTGAAAATTTGACTTGACTTTCATTAAGTGGCTTGCAGCAATTTCTGGGACTTCTGCCGACCAGCTAGTGGATTGGCATGCGCATCTGATCTATTGTTATTTTGTACAATATTAAACTTACATTATTAAATAACTTTTTATTCACGTGGCTGAGTGGATGGATTAATAGGTGACCCTCGTTGTAAGGGAACCAACTTCGCCACATGGACATTTGTACTGTGTGCATTTGGTTTTAAGTTGGCCCGACTTAAAAAGACAACAAGGTGCCATTTTAGTACTAGTAGCCACTTTGTCAATGACAGTTTTGTCTCATCACTGGAGGTTATGTGTAAGTAGAGCTGCATAACCTTCTTTATATACCCTTTTATTTTTCAAAATGCAGCACAGTTACTAACTTACATGGTATATACATACAGATGGTAGTATAGGAGTACTATACTTTAATCACATTGAGGGTGCTCTTGTGTAGCTACTTTGTATTTAGCTGGCAATTCCAATAGTATAATAAAACCTACTGTTGACCTATTCAAGATCAGTGTTTGTAATCTTTATCTTTATTTGCAGTAAATAAAAATGTGACCGGAGTGAAGATCCCTAAGACTGAAGAATTGCTACTATATATTTTTGTATCTTCCATATTGATTGGTGCAAGGAGAGAAGGTTCCTGGATATACATTTAGTTGAGTAGCAGAGGACTATTGGCGAGCTCTACAAGGGGCTTTGGATTGCCCCTAGGAGGGGAACCGGATTGCACAAATTAACAAACAAAAAAGGACTACAGTAGAGAGAGGACAAGAGATGATTCCCTGGTATTAAGAGTTTAAGACATCCACTTGCCCCATTCCCCGTACTCTTCTCCGTCCCTTTTCTGCTCGCAATCTCTTTTGAATTCATATCATCCTGCCATATGCATCCAACGATCCTAAAGTCCGAAGCCATTGTTCCTATCGTTTTCTACCGCAAAAGTCCTCTTTGCATGCTTCAGATACATGAATGATGAGCCCGGAAAAGAAAGCTAGCTTGCTATGATCATTCCATGCAGAAATCTAATCTTACATTCGTATATATTTTTGCAGCATATCATGAATATTCATTGTTCAGTACTTATGTAGGATCATTTACAAATGTCAGTGCGGTCCCATGTCGCCCGATGTTGCACCATGCGGTGCAACGGCCCTAACCCTCAATAGTGAGGCTAAACATAACTTCCCCCTGAAAACTCGCCCATAAGCTGCCGAATTGTTTATGTTTCACGTCTTTTTAGGCCACCATCGTGATGGTAAAGGTGTTTCTAGGCCCCCGGTTTTTTGATACTAAAGCATGCTTCGCATGTCGGCTATGGTGTACCCTACGCCCCATTGTATGGTAGATGCAGTACTAAACCTATTCTTGAAATCAATCAAAATGGTTAAACCCACTGCATCCTTATTTTAATAGCAAAGGTAATCATGCCGTGTGTTGGGGTCACATGCTCTTTTAGCATGCCAATTGCCTCATTTCTTTATGGCACATTGCTAGGATAGGGAAGAAGAATGTCATCTCGCTAGCATGGAGGGCAAGGAAGGATGCCCTCTGGCACATGCCTTCCGTTATGGGGACCAGAAACACATGGGAGCTACAAATCTAGAGCTTCCTTCTGAGAGGAACAAGGGCGCGGGTCCCTTGGGAGATCTCTGAGATGAGAGCTTTCTTGCCCATACATCATCATTTCCCTGCCCTGGCCAAAATTCCATGATAAATTATATGCATACAACAAGAAGTTCAGACTAGTAGGATATAAGTTCTAGTTTAGTTTTGGGGAATCAGGTGATTATTTTCCTGCCTGATATATGTTGAAAAGTTAAAATGGGTGTTGTAATATACTGCACTCCGTTTTTTATTTGATGATGTTCCGACAGCAGGCAGTAGTTCTTTTCTACCTCAATCGTCCTGTCCGAACGATGATATTTCACGAATAGAGGGAGTACTAAGTTTCAGTAAAGCCGTTTGTTGGAATTAGTAAATGGTGATCGTTTCTGGATCTTGAAGATTTTATTGTCTGATTTTTCAGCATTTCTGAAAAAGGAAGAGGTGGGCAGAATGGCGCGATAGCCCAAAATGAGTTTGGCAATATCTTGTGGGGGGAAGAATGAGCAATGAGGGTTTGGATGTTGTGCAGCCATGAGTTTTCCTTTTAGCCAATTGAACATGGCTTTGGGAAGAAGAGAAAGGTGTTTGATGGAGGCAACTCCTTCAGGTGGAGAGAAGAGCCTGCGCTCCATATGGCCAGTGCAGTGGTTGCTCTGTGCCTCTGTCTATGTCTTTGCCTTTTTTCACGTAAGAGGTAAAAAGGAGCTGTGCACTTGAAACTTTGATGCTGACTGAGACCTACACGTCCCAGTATCATGCGTTACCACTTCCCTGTGAAACCTGTGATGCAGGAATAGTCCATTGGTCGGTATAAGTATATGCTGCTGTACAAATGCACATTGAGCAGTGCTGCTTTCCTTTTTTTCTGGTGACCAATGATTGAAGTTATAGGACATGTGAGGTGCTTTAGGCTTTCATTACCCCTAGGCGGCGGCTGTATGTACTATAGTTAGCTGATCGCAGGAACTTGTGCCCTTGATTCTTTAACACAAGAAGCATGAATCCAGCATATCATAGCCGTATCAGTGTAGGAGTACTGAGCTGTGTAGCAGTGTATATCTAGTTAATTCGGTAGATGCAAGACATTCCCCTGAGCAAGACAACCGTGCCTGTATGGAAACCTGTAGTTGTTTAATCGCGTTAAACCCAGTAAGCAGGTGCGAGGTTCTTGTGTTCCATGAAATGAACCTGAGCTGTACTTTGCATGATCCAGATCCAAAACTAAATTTGAATGATTTTTGCAGATCCCAAGAGCAGCACCCGGCCTGCCTGTCTCGGGTACTCGCTCCTTGATCAGTCACTGCTCCCCCACAAGCACTGGAGTGAGGCCAATCCGGCAGCATAGCAGGTGGCCATCTCATCCCATTTCCATTTCACGCTCTCGACGCAATGTGCCAGTGCTGTGCCGGCCAGCGCAGTCTGACAGGGGAGATGAACAGTCGCAGGGCAGATCGCCACCACCACCACCACCACAGGGCCCTCTCATCGGCCGCTACAGTTATGGTCCTTTGGTCGGGCCGCGGCCGGTGACAGGTTGGCCGGCCGGCCACCGTACATGCCATGCCCTTGGACGCCAACACATTCATGGGGTGGCAATGAATTGAAGCTGATGATGGGGTGGTGCTCTGGCTTGTGCAGGGCAGGTGCGAGTCGTACGCCGCCGCTGCGATTATCCACTCCATCTTTGCTGGTTTCTTGGCTGCCGCGTTTACTCCCCTTTGTTCCCTTTGCAAGGCACTCTTAAATAGCCAGCCCCCAGCAGCGCCCATCTCTTCCTTTAATGGCTTCTGATCTGCATTGCAAGACACAAGAGGACCACAGGGGTAGAGAACAATGACAGGGAAGTAGACAGACACACTGTGGCGCCACAATCTTCCTTTAACATCATGCATGCATCTCACAATCTTAACTCCCTAGTATTTTGCCCCTCCTTTTCCTTGTCAACTTTTTTCCTTCATGTACCAAAAACAAACAGAAGACGACATGTGTACAATTTGCAATCATCCATACACTAAAACCCAGGAAACCCCCACCCAACAAGGAGAGAAATCATCAACCCAAAAGACGGAAAAATTGGGAGGTCTAAGCTTCTAAAGTACCACTAGTCACTTGTCTCTACTAATCTAAGCTGCTGCTGGGATCTTCATTCAGCAGGATATATATGTTAGTTTCTCCATGTTATTCTCTGGTGGTCGCTAGCTGCTCTGCTCATGAGGACGCAGCAGCGGACACAGCTTGAGCCTGATGGGGTCACTTCTGTCATTCAGCCAGGCACAGTTGACACTGACAATGTTAGCAGGTTATCTTATTGATCCGACGGCTCGGGTGTGCGTGACCGGAAGATCACGGGCGCCCCGTACTGCGGGTGGAGGAGCATGAGCACCGTCGGTGCGTGGAGGTAGTTGGGCGACAGCCGGAACTCGAACCGTTGGAGTATGATGGCCACCGTGAGCTTGGCCTCCATCAGCGCCAGGTTCTGGCCGATACACATCCGCGCGCCCAGGCCGAAGGGGATGAAGAGCGCCGCGGGGTGCTTGGCCGCTCGCGCCACGCCGTCCGCGAACCGCGCCGGGTTGAACTGCGTGGCGTCGGCGCCCCACAGCCGCGCGTCGTGGTGCACGGCCATGATCGGGATCAGCAGCTCCGTGCCCCGCGGGACCAGGCACCCGCCGAGCTCCACGTCGGATTTGGCTCGCCGCACCGTCGCCACCGCCGGCGGGTACAGCCGCAGCGTCTCGTTCAGGATCATCCCGAGCTGTGCCAACAACGCGTCAGCTCGCCGGATCGGAGGATGTTATTAATTTGATGAAATGACCACCGTACCGGAGAATTATTGAATCGTGTACAGTAATAAGGAGCTTACAGTCTTGAGCTTGGCGAGCTGCTCGCGGGTCGGGATGTCGTGCGGGTCGCAGACGTCGAGGACCTCCTTCCGGGCGCGCTCCTGCCACTCGGGGTGCATGGCGAGCAGGACGGTGGTCCACGTCAGGAGGTTGGACGTGGTCTGCTTGCCGGCGAAGAAGAACGTCTTGCACTCCTCCACGATGTCGTTCACAGTGATGTGGCTGCTGACCTTGTCATTGCTGGCCTTGATCATCAGGCCGAGGAGGTCCTTGCCGCACCCGTCGACCTTCTTCTCGTCGTCCACAGCCTCCTGTCGCCGGCCGATGAGCGTCACCAGGTTCTTCCTGATCTCCTTGTCCAGCTTCCACGAGCTCGTGTTCTTCCTGGTCGGCAAGAACCTGTGCAAATAATGCAAGGGGTATCATTTATTTATCAGCGTAATTGGGGAGCGATCTCTGAACAACTGTGACTAAAATTTGATGCTGAATGATAAAACGTACTAGTACCTGTATCCAGGGATGAAGACCTTTCGGAACGCCTCGGAGGCGAATGCCATGAGCTGCGTCTGGAGCTTGAACACGGCCTTGCCGTCCTCGTAGCTCTGGCCGAAGGCCGTCCGAGTGATGGCGTCCTCCGTCACCACCTGGAACCACTCGGACACGTCGATCTCGACCTCGCCGGACGTCGCGGCGGCCATGCCGCGCCACTTGTCCGCCATGTCGACCACCGTCTTGCCGACGAACGGCAGCAGCAGCTGCGGGGCATTATTGCATTATTATTCCAGGTCGTCGGCGCCACAATTCGACGACACAAGATCGAGCACGGGTTCACCAACAAAACAAGAGAGGAAAATATATGGAGAAGAGCTTATTAGAGCTGACCTTGAGGTTGTCCATGTGGAAAGCCGGCGTGAGCACCTTGCGGCGGTGCGCCCACTTGTCGCCGCGCAGGCTGACGAGCCCTTCGCCCTCGAGCTGACGCACCATGGGGTGCGACTCGTAGCGGTCGAAGTGGTCGGCGCGGGACAGCATGATCTCGCGGATGAGGTCCGGGTCGGCGACGGCGAGGCGCGGCGTCGGGCCGAACCATATCAGGAAGGTGGAACCTGAGGCAAATGATTAGCAGATTGGATGAGCTAGCTTCCGGATCGGGAGTCGGAGCAGAAGGGAGGGCATGTTACACCACATCAGCACCCTACCCATCACCAGCTGCCAAGGCGGCAGGAGCAGGACGGGACGGGGCAGGCCGGAGATGACGCGGACAGGCGCGCAACATACGGAACACAGGTGCATTTCAATTTTCTCTGCCCTACCCAGTACCCACTCTTTTTAGTACTAGTAGGAGTACTGAAAAAAGGATCGCGACGCGACATAGGCGTCGTCGTCGTGGCGAGGTGTGGGCCGGAACGGGGCGGCTGGAGACAAGTCACGGCGCCGGCCATGGCGGGGGCGGGGGGAGTAAATGGGGATGGAGACGGGGCAATGTATCGCAACTGCAACGCAATGCGGGTGGTGATGGTGGTGGTGGCCGACGAGACGAGACGAAACGAAGCGACGGGCGGGGAGCAGAAAGGGGAGGGCGTGTAGGCTCGTGTCGCGGGGAGGAATGAATAGATTAGACCAGAGACCCCTGGCGTGGCCACCTAACCGGGATGCATCCGGGGGACAGCGAAAACGAGAGACAACTACGGCAAACCGCTCCGACAGGCGCAGGCGCTCGACATGCCACTAAATGCATGTCCACCAGAGAGCATCCTGGGACACAAGACGCATGGCGCAACCGCAACTTGATGCCGGTGCCTCCTCCTCCCTCCCTCCGGTGCTCTCATGTTCTTCATTTTTTTTTTCCTTTTCTTTTTTTTTTTTCTGTTAGGAGACAGTGATAAAAAGAGTTGCCGGCGGAACCAAGGAGCGGAGAGAGAGAGAAGGTCGATGTGCAGCCAGACAGAGCCAGTAGTAAACTAAAACCGGGGAAACAGAGCCCCGAGAGGCAGAGGAAGGCGAGAGAATAGAGATGCATACCGTAGATTTTCCTCCAGTGGTGGTAGAAGGCGAGGACGCGTGGGAGGACGTTGTGCGAGCGGTAGGGGCGCGGCATTGGGTTGGCGGAGGCGGCCACCATGAGCGCCACCATCTCGCGTACGCAGCCCACGAAGAATCGGTAGCGGGGGCCCCTGATCCCGTACCGCGCGAAGTGCTCCTCCACCCGCCGCGGCCGCCACCACAGCACCTCCATCAGCTTCGCCGCCACGTACGCCGCCACAGCCACGGCCGCCGCCGCCGTCCACCCCCAACCCATCGGACGGTGAAACCCTAGAAGCTGCTCTGCTGCTTAGGAGGAGGAGGAGGAGGAGGAGGAGAGGGCCGCGTGTTTTCTGCCGTGCTCGGTGGCAGGGGGAGATCGAAGAGGAGAGAAAGCGAGGAGGATTTATATAGGGGAACCGAAGCCGTGAAGGGAAGGCTGGCTGGCTCTGTGTTGTGTTGTGTTGTGTTGGGCTTGGCCACCGCGCCGGACCTGTGATTACCTTTAGCGTGGCAGGAATTCGTTAACGCCGCCGCTTGATGGCTGCCTGGCTGCCTGGCTCTGCTACTGCTGTAGACAGGAGGAAAGCGACAGCATGGTAATTAATTAATACTGTACTAAAATTGGATGAGGAGGGATCCGCGGAAGCGAGAGCTGTGCCGGCGCCGCTGGGGCCGCCGTCTCGCGGGGATTAATGGCGGGTCAACCCACCAAATCGGCAACTTTGCTCCTCTTAGTTCCTGCGCTGTGGGCCACGCCGCTTTCTGTAACGTGCCAACGCTGCTCCCTCCTCCCAGATCGAGCACATTAATCCCTACGACGACTTGAGCCCTGCACATACCCTGCTCTGCGATGTATAGAGTCAGTGATCATGGCAGCGTATGTACGCAGCCGGGCGCAGCTGTTATCCTCTGCTCCGCCGATGTGACAGTTATGGGCTTGCGAGTGTCAGGGCGATGCAGGAGTAAAACTGCCTTTTTTTCTCTCTCTCTCTCTCTCCTCATGCTTGGTTGTTTTTGTTTGGATGGGGAGTTTGTTACGTTACGTGACGCTTTTTACAGTGGCTTTTGTTCTCCTGGGTGGTGGTGGTGGGCTTTGATCTGACGATTGACGAGACCGATGAGGCCTCTCCTCCTCCCTCTCTTGCTAGGCGGCGGTATGCGTGGATGCATCTTCTTGTTGCATCGGCCATAGGTTCTTCCTCGGTCTCATTTCGTTCAAAAAGAAAATAACAATAAAAAGCTGTGTGTGTTCTCTGCCTTTCGGGGATTATGGACGGGGAAAAAGGTTGTGTGGCATGTGGGACACCGAGCTCAAATGAGACAAGTGCGCCTAAAATCTCTTTTTCCTTTTGCTGTAGGATCATTTGATTTTGTAGGGGGAAAAGGGAAAAAGAAAAGGTGATTGCAGGGGAATCGGAGCTATGCTACGCTATGCAGCAGGACAAGGGTAAGGCTGGTAAGTAGGTTCATTTGATGCAGGAATCGGTGTCAGTCTACCAGTACTATACTAGCACACATGTTTTTTTTCCCTCTCGGGTTTACTCTACCTATGTGCCAGAGTAACAAAAGTGAAAATCATCGTCGCCTCATCCGTTTGTTGATAAATCAATCGAGCTGAGGTCACATTCAAATTCATGACCTTGTTGTGTGTGAGTGCTTCTGCAAAACAAGCTCCACTTGTCCGTTCCCGCTTTAAGTTCTCCCCATCCCCATGTGAACTGCTGCAACAGACTCCATTTCCGCGCTCCTCTTTCCCTGTGGAGCGTTGCAATCTTTTATCTGGACGGTTTTGGCTGTTACACATTAAGCCCCCCGGAATTGGAGGGAGCCTTATCTGCTACCGGTGTCTTTTTTTTTTCTTTTTAATATAGAGACTTCGTTCCACATTGATTCTATCTCATGCTATTCTAACGTGCCATCCATGCATGTTCCTGAACTCCTCGCCCCAATGATATTGTGCTCTCCATTTCTTGGCAAAATTGAGGAGCCTCTTGGTTTGGAACTAACCTATGAATAATGAATGCCTAGAAAATTAATATGCAGAAGTTAATTCTGAAACCTTTCACACTGCATCAATGTAGTGCGTATATGTGAGTATGTGACAAATGCCAGTACATTAAAATGCATGCACGAAATTAATCATACAGGTACTCCCTCCAGTCACAATGGGCGGAGCCACATGGGGTGTTGCCCGTGCTGCAGCACCCCCTTGGCCATTAAAATTCCAGCTTAACTTCTTAAGTAATTTAGAAAATTACCATATAAAATATTTAATAAACAGTTCAATTAGTTTGACAAAGAGTGATCAGCAACCCCTTCAATGGTTCGCTAGCGCTGACACTGAGTCACATAAGCAAGTCTTGTTTTTGGTTGCCTATAGTCACCACATCAAGAATTTGATAAGTAATCTCTTTTTTAAGTATCTACTTATTTTGGATGTTTTAGAAAAGGCATATCTTGATCTAATTTAAACAATAATTTCATAATGTTATACCTTGTTGTGTACTATTTTTCATATGTTTCGCACTAGTAACATGAAGTGAGAGTATTGGTGTTTGTGTAATTATTGTGTTGATATCCGAATCAACACTTATTTGTGACCGGAACAAGTAGTACGTAACAAAGTTGCTGACACTGGTGAGATCTAAGACCAGCTGCTTCGCAACAATGTCTGTCCGACTATCCCTATAGTGAAGGTACAAGCTGTTCTCATATATTGCCCATTGATTACATAGCATGATTAAAGGGATAAATAGGAGTGTACCAGAGTATATCACACATGTACATGTTGCCTAAAAACATGGAGAGCCAATCCTCGATCGAGGTGGTACTGTGGTAGGGAGATCGAGCCAACCCCAGCTAGCTCCAGTGACATGACAATGCACAAGAACACACAACTGGCATCGCTGGTTGCACATCACTGATTCACTGCTCACCTGGTTGTGCATAATCACTGGCATCGGCCTGCCGCCCACTGCTCACCTGGCGCGTTTGCTTGCTCATCACCTGCCGGCGGCTGCCTGGTCCATTTCTGATTACCTGCTATAACTGGAGCCGCAAATTTGGCCAAATCATACGCCAGCATAATCAGCCTATGGTTGTTTGTGCCAGTGCGCGGTGATTGTCTACGAACTACAGTACTACCACCTAGGTGAAGCTTTTCATTCCGATACATGCAATGCAAACGGTGGCCTGTGTACGCAGAGCGGTGCTGATCGATCGATGAACAAGATCCAGGCCTGATGGATCGGCTCGACGGCACTGTTGCATGAAACGCCGTGCCGGTGAGGAACGTGCCAAAGCTTCTTTCCGGGCGCTGTGCGATGTGAGAAGCTAGCTAGCGGCTATAGGGGTCGTGCTGTCGTTGCTGTGTGGACGGAGATGGCAGGGCACAGGCCATGGGGCTGGCTGAAACTCTACTACGAGTAGCTTAGCTAGCTGGGGACGACAAGACTTGACATGCAATTGGAGGAGCAGGGGTCAGGTCCAGGTTATATCTACCCGTGTCTGTTCTAAACTGGCGCTTTCGCTGAGCTATTGCGCACCAGAACCAAATCAGGTAAAACGTGAGAGAACATGCATCATGATGAGCACATTTATTTACAGCCTAGTACCATGCGCACAACGTGTGTTACGTGCACGCATGTATGACGTCTCATCGTCTCTCCTTGTGCAAGGGGATTAGTGAAAGGCACAACTGATCAATTATCAGAAGAACTACCTACCTTTTTGCTAATGTTACAATTTGTGCTACTGGTATCTACTACATCATCTGTACAATCTACCATGCGTGTTTTGAAAAGTGGGCAACTTACAACAAATTGTTATGTGCGTCATTTGAACACACAACTGCCATTATGGTCTACTGAAAGACTCCAAGATTCTGTCCACGAAATTATGCAGCCATTATGGTCTACTGAAAGAAGAGGATGGAAGCAAGAAGAACCAATAATAATTGGGAAAAAAAAACAATTGGTAGAGAAAAAGACCACCACCGCCACAGTTCCAATATCCAACAACAACAGCTGCCTTGACAAGCTCGATAGTGGCAAACGCTGAGTAAAAAGAGACTCTAAAGGCAAGCTGGAAAAAGAAGCTTCTCTGATTGGATCCTGATCTGACGGATGGGATGGGACAGGTGGATCGGACTGGACGGCTGCGGATCGGCCACACACGTACGTATATTCCTGCCACCACCGCCGCGCCTTTGGGTCACCTCATCACCTCCTGCCAGTGCCTTCACGATTCCCACAAATCAAAATGAGCATCTCTGCCTCTGCTCCTGCAGATTTTCTTTTGGACGTCAGCGATCCATGCCACGGCGACGCATCGCAGCCACGAGATCTCTTCTCGGGTCGGGTCGGCTCCCCTTTTTGTCATGTGTTTTCGCTTCTTTCCACATTTTCTGTGTTATCAACTCACTACTCCTTTTTTTTCCTCTAGATTTCTAGTGGATTTTCTGTAGATTCTGCCGACCGGCAGGGCCCTTTTGTCGTTTTGTAGGCCGTATCCTGCTGAGGAGAAAATTGCCAGAGCTCTACCTTGTTACTCACTTGAGCTAACACGGCAATGTGTGCTTTCGAAAGACGATTTGATGGATCAGTTGAGGTAAGGAGCATACAGTGATGCTGTAAACAACCGAAAACTACTAGTAGTAATAAATAGCGCGAGAAGTGAGTGCACCGATGCGTCACGGCGCCAGCTTGCTAGAGGAGTCTAATCAGATAGGTTGATGGCACGATCGGTCCAAGGATGTATCACATACCAGAAGAAAATAATGGGAAGAGAGTGGAGTTGATTTTGACACAAGTAAATTTGCTAACAAACAATGGTCAAGTAATAATCATGATCTCAATCATGTGCGCGCACCGCGACATGTCCAAACGAGCTGGATAGCATGCCACGTCGGACCTCGCTCTCGCCACGGGTGTTCACACGACGGGACGTGTCAGCATGCAACACTGCTCCTTCCCACTCTCGTAGACGCCACGTGATAGATAGCGGGATAGAATATGACGAGACATACGTGCTACGATCCAATCCAACATCATCACAAGTTGTATTTCCGGCCAAACTCAACGAGAATCGGATCCGAAATCCGACTATTACTCGCTGCTAGCAATGCAAGCAACGGCCTTTCGATGGGTCACGACCCTGGCGTGCAAGTGCGGCGAGAAACCATGACGTCAGGGCGGCGCTGACAGACCCCATATGATCATCAAGAGTTCCGGCCGGCACGAGGTGAAGGTGAAGCTAGCCAGCTACGTGTATGCGTGTGCTTTTCGTTCAATAATTTTCCGGGTCCCTCTTGCTTGGCACATATCAACCAACCGGATGGACGTGTATCGGCATTTTTTTCATTATAATATATAATTGAAAATGCATCGGAGAGATTGACACGCCTGGGACCCCGGCCGCGCGATCCTGTGTTCGTTCGGACCCATGCACGTAGAAGATCGCTGTGTCGGCCGTGTTTTTGGTCCGTTGCGCAAGCAAAGGCCTGACGCGCCGAGCTAGCGAGAGCGGCAGTGCACCGCATCTACACCTAATCCGCCGATCAAACCTCTTTATGATTGCCTCTCACGCGCTGGGGCATACACCTCGCTTAATTTTTCTTTCTTGATTAATTAATTAATGATGGTGCCAATCCAGAGATTATGTTATCTCGAGCTCGCTGCCTGGTGGCCATCACACAGTTCTCTGTACCCGGTGCTGTTGCTGTTGCCAAAACATTGATGATAATGGACCAGTGGAGCAGAGAGAGATGGATGGAAGCGTAGCTTAGATTAGGCAGCTTCCCTTAATCTGCTGTCGTAATACAACCAAGACATGCAGGGCCTCCTGTGCCTCCAACCTCCGGCCCCTCCCCTCTCAGGCTCAAGTAAGCTTACGTGCATAGAGGGAGAAAATTTATTATTGGCCGACCATTTTCCCAGAAGATCAAAATCTTTTTGTCGTACTCTCGTTGCAGGAATTTCTACGTATATTTTTCATTCTAAGATAATGATTGCCTCTGGGAACTCAAATGTCTGTAGCGCTAACCACTCCCGAAAATAAATTAGGTGCGGACCGTCCGCAATTTGCAGCTGTACGGATCCGCTTGGATTGTGGACGCGTGGACATTGCAGGAGATCCAACGGGAGCAGCAGCGGTCGGCTTGACTTTAGCCGGAATGCATCGGCTTACACCTCTCCGCAGCAGCTCGGCTCCAGAACTCCAACATCGGCATTGCCTCTCTCACTGAGTCGCTGCTGGCGTCGTCTGTTCGTCTTTGTTGATGTGTCCGACAAGTTCGTCGGTGTAGCAACATGAAGCACATCAGTCTACTCCGTCGTGAGACATACATTTAGATCATCCCTTCTCTTCCATCATAGAGCAGTTCGCTCCCATTCTCAGGTTCTCTTATTGGATTCAAATCTGCTCCCTTCCTCAAGAATCAATCTATTCTCAATCTTATTTCAAGGTTGAAGCTGCAGGTTCTAAATTAACTTCGAAAATACAATGGGTGATGCTTGCAAGATTTCAATCCAGTTCATCGGAGGCCTCCATACCAGTTCTAGGGTAGGGCCTTCTAATCGCCATGGCTGAGGAGAGCACTTTGTTTGCTTAGAGTCCTTGTTCGCTGGAGCTCTGGAGGCCGGCAACCTTTCTCGCCGGCGGCGGAAACATACATTCGCATGAAACTGTGCTTTAGGCTTTAGCTAATCTGTTAGCCGAGCGAGGGGCGTTTGTCGGAGTCGGGTACTGCGGAGTCGTGCGGGAGCCGAAGCTTCATGAGGGAGTCAAACGGGAATACACGGATGGAGGTTTTGTGTCCACATGGCAGCAACCTAGAGGGGGTCCACACAGCTCCAAATTGCGGACGGTCCGCACCTAATTTATTTCCACCACTCCCTAGTCGCTACTTATTATAAAATTTTGCGATAAAAAAGATACTTACTCGGCAAAAAATGGCCGCGCGGCAATCATTTCAGTTCCCTTCTGGCAGTATGGTCAGAGAAGGAAATGTCCGTAGCCCTAATAAACTACTATATGCGTAATTAATCTGCATAATATTGTCAATTCCACGCTTTCGGTGCTCGGTTGATGCACCTTCCAAGAAGACTTTATGATCTTACATCTCTGCGTCTAGGGTAATTTAGCGTTCTTAATTCTACGTCGCCAATGTTGTCAAAGCACGGATGCCTTTGTCATGCATGAGATGGTGTATTCTTCCATTTCAATAATACGCTTGAGCACTTTCAACTTCTGAATACATAAGCAGCCAAGCAGGGACCCGGTGTTTCTGCAAAGCCACGGCAGGATCTACTCGACATATCGATGATCCTTGTCATTTGATCAGCACGTAATTACATAATACTATATAGTTGCATACAATTGGTACACAATAACAATGATCTATATATTTGCATATTGTGCATTTCATCTTGAAAAAACAGAAGGATGTGACATGCCCACTAGAACAAAATGGTCTAATGACTCGACATACCCACTATAACAAAATGGTCTGATAAAGTGAAATGATGAGCAAACGATGGGTAATATCGGTCAGCAAACACTAAAAAAGCGATGAATCGTTGGACAGTGACAAACACCACTAACTCTCTTGAAACAGCACACGTTGCTACGCGGCTAGCTAGTTGGTTATATGCTATCATCACAAGCTACTTTTAGGTTTGATGGCGAGCTTCGAGCGCTACTGAGCAATTATATTGCTGATGAAACATTATGTCTTATCTATCTAATCTGAAATGGCGGATGCATGCGCTGCATGCACGCCGGGACGGATGGACCAATGTTCAAATATATGTAGTACACGTCCCATGCATGCCACACCACACAAATGCAAGAAGTTTATCTGCTCATCGATCTTCCTGCAGCCTCACATGCATTCATTTTGGTTGATAGAGGCTTTGCAACTGAGCCTCACAACTAATGATTGCCTGCGATTAATCAAGTACTAATAATCTGAGCAAAAAACAAGAAGGTCTCAGCTGCATGGATGTCACACTCATGTGTTGACAGTGTTGTCGTTGCTAGCTCGTCGCTTACGTAGACGAACGAAAGAAGCCTCTATAACAATAATACAAGCGCAGGCCTTACTGTATTTCAGGTGCTTACGTACATAGCCTTTTTATTCTAAGTGTTTCAATCACTCTGCTAGTTTATTTTCCAAATATCTCGGCGCCACTGTGCATGCGCAGTGGCCTGAGTATGTTACAGTACAGTACGTCTCTGCGCACACGACATGATCGATGACCCAGATGCTTTTGAAACGCATTATGATGAGGAGATCGTTTGGAATTAATCAGTCAGTTGTCGACAAAACAATAAATTATGTCTGTATACACTGTCGATGGTTAGCTCGGTTGTGTCCGTCAGGGCTGTGTGTGCGACTCTGTGAGGTCAAGCTAGCTAGACCTGCACCGTGCAAGTTGCCAGTTGGTTTGCATATTTGTGCAGCTAACATGACTAAGAGGATCTCCAGTGGTATCTCTCAAATATAGTCTCTTATTTTCATATTTGAGAGTTAGATCCTACTTTTAGTAGTTCATTTTTTTATCAACTCTAGCAGTGCTGCTCATTGCTGAGCTCTCATTTACTCTGAATCATAGGACCCACCTATCAATTAGAAATCGAGAATCAAAGATCGGAGCTCTGCCAACGCGCGCTGGTGCTGCCCGCCGCCACGCTCACCGTCGTCCGCCCTTCGGTCACCTCCCCCTGTCGCCACGTGCATCAGCAATTAGAGGCACTGTCTCGCCAGTGCTGGCCGTCGCTGGTCAGCCGCCCGGCTGGCCACGCCCTTCACCCAGTGGCCCCATGCTCTCATCGGCCGGTTGTCGCCTGCCCGCCTTGCTGGCCAAAGTTGCCTTGCTGGCACCGCCCGCCACCTGCTCCTCGCCTGCCTGCTGCCGCCCGCCTCCATGCTCCCGCTCGTCGACCGCCAGCACCTGCCCTTCGCTCGTCAACTTGGAGGTCGACGATTCGAGGGAGAAGGGAGACTGCGCCCCCTGCTTGCGGCGAGGATGTTGCGCGGTCGTCCACGGCTAGGAGTGACGCACCAGGGAGGCGGTGCTCCGGTCCCATGGCGCGTCCAGGAATTGGAGAACCGTCTCGAGCACGTTGTCTAGCACTTGGTCCGTCGGCGGCACGAGGCAGACGACCTCTAGGTTGAACGCGCGTGACGAGATCTGGGCGGCAGGGGCGAGCACGTGGCGCCATCGAGGAAGCCAGAGGCTAGGGTGGGTGGACGGAAGGTGCCACATGGAGCAGTGGTAGGCGGCGCGGATGTGCTCCGGCGAGGCGGCGGGGCTGCGGTGGCGGGGTGGGTAGGGAAGAGAGGAGAGGAGAGAAAAAAAAAAGAGAAAAAGTCGGCCCCACTATCAGCGGTGATTTGAGAGGGAGAAAGAATGGCTCTAAAAGCTGAGGGGTTAGGTGAGAGATATGAGAGTTCAAATAGTTAGATTATTGGAGTTGATTTTTTAGGTTAGTCTCTCAAAAAATAGATTAGAAGGATTATTTGAGAGCTCTGTTACAGATGCTCTAACAGCTTTAGGTTTGTCATGGCATCCTTTTCAATGAAGACTGTGTCGTGCAACTCTCCTGCACTGAGCGAGCTGAGACATTTCCGCCCGAGCAGTTCCCTGGGGAGGGCCCCAAGCTAGACTGCTCATCGACAAGCCGGTCGCAACGGCCGCTGGTCCGTTTTAGACGACATGCATGTAACGTGTGCATATTGGAGTTGTCCATCAATGCAGCTGTTAGACACCCTTGTTGTTGCCTAATCCCACGCGCGCGTCCCACAAGTTGCCACGTAGTACGTGAGCACATACATTTCCTGTCCCGATATTTACTTGTTTGTTCCACACTTCATCCATTGTTGTGTCTGTGTCATGCAGGGCTGATAATGGAACATCACACACAGTAGGAACAATAGTAGGCTTTAATCTGTGGTAGCGATCACTTTAATCAAGTACTTAGCACCTATGTCGGCTTCCTGACCTGTCATCCAAATTAAAGCGCAAGTGCGTGATGTAACCACGGCAAGAGTAGGCTGATCGAGCCAACGCAAGCGACCGACAGCACCTAATTGATTATCAAGTTACCTATATACTGTGGCACGACTGAACTAGCTCGATCTGATCACCATGGGTTATATTAGGTTGTCAGTGACATGGCCAAGAGCCAATGGCGAATGAAGCGTGTAAGCTTATAAGCCACAGACGACGACGTCGCTGCTTCTTGGTGCCATATGGCTTTACATGTAATTTTTTTAGATGATGAAATAAAATTATCATGGCCTTCGCTTCTCCTTTACATCTCCAAACAAAAGCTTTGCAACATGAAATTCAAAAAAAAAAAAAATGTTGAACACTCTCATCACTTGAACAGAAGCGAGCCGCTCCCGTGTACTTTGTGTTTATTATTTGGCGCCCTTGCTTCGTCTTACATGCTGTCATATGCCACTTCATTTTAGATGAGGAGATGCCGCGACTTGTTGCGGAGGTGCCGGGTTGGTGCTGACTGCTGAGGTGGAGACCCTGGAAACCCGGTGGGGGCGGCGCTCTGTCTTTCCGTGCTCGTTTCCGGCAATATATATCGCGGGTTCACAGTGACGCGGGCGGCCGACAAGGAGAGAGAAGCGCGCGCGGCCGGCGAGCGAGATGCGATCAGCAGAGGAGCCGGAGCTTCGGCTGCTTGCGCATGGGCTTGACAATGATCGACGCTTGCACAGCGACAGCTACTAGTGGAATTGTGGAAAAGGACTCCTTCGTTTGGCTGAGCTCCCCTCCTTTTTAGGCAAAGTTCACTGTTAGTATTTACTCGTGGGCCTTTTAATTCAGTTCAGGTAGCCATTTGCATGTCAGGCCGCTTGGGCTTGGTTGCACAATGACACACACGTCGCGCATTGTGGGCCTTTTATATGTGGCCGCTTGGGCGTGGTTCCACCAATTTGCCCAGCCCAGCTTTCGATTAGGAGGATCTTTTTGGAGCCCATTTTTCACAAAGCCATCAATTCTGGCTCACACTCCGGAGAACTGGAGAAGGCCTATAGCATAATTCAGAATCTACAGTTGAGCCCATCAATTTTTTTTACGGAGCCCATCAAGTGGAGCCCCAGAGCCTTCCCTGGCCCATGTGCCTTTCAGTCTGCAACCTCAGAAGTCGCTGCTGCTGCCATGCTGCGGTTCGGCGAGTTGCTTCGCGAGGCAGAAACGAAACCCAGCGGCCGGTCGCGCTGAGCTCAGCGCAACGCCGCCTTCGAGAACAAGATAGAGCCGTTCGTCCGGAGACAATGGAAACGATAAGCTTTGATGGAGTCGCCGCTGAAAGGGACGTCCATTAAGGTCTCTTGAATCCCTAATGAGTGATAGTGGATGATGGTACAGAGCGTGGAAGAAACCACAACCCCAAACTCATCAAAAACTTAAGGGACTTACTAATTTTCAAAAGTTGGAGTAACTTTTAATCATCTCTTTAAGTCATTATATCTAGATCCAATGATTTATAATTATTATACAAATAATTCTATAAAAGAAAAATTAAAACACAAAGTAACAAACTATTAACTGAAAACTTTCAACTGATTGAAAACTAGGAAATATGAAAACTTAAACATCAAGGATGAGAGAGTTGTGCAAGAAATTATCACGATCCCCAATATATCGAAGTATGACCCCTGCTTTCAGTTCAAGCAGAGTCTTGCAACCTTACACTGGTATTCACAAGACAACAAGAGAATAAAATAAACTGAACATGATGCGGATACTAGGTTAGCAAAGTGACAACTGCAATCAGGCTGTGCCTGAAGATCCGACTGATACTCAGGACAGTACAGAGACACACGACGACGACGACGACAATCGTGGCACAACACAACTTTCAAAGTAACACTGAATCAGATTGCTGCAACTTTCACCATGAGTAGTACTCTTTACAGGAAGTTCAAACACAGGTCTTGCAACAGTAACACTATTAACAGAACAGACCGAAACATCATGAGATACATGCCGTCACCACAACATTTCGGTTCAAGGATCGTTACAGCTACTATCCTAATCAGCTCTGTTGAGCTGCACCAGGTTTGGGAGAGGCTCCGTCACAGTGGATTGAGTCGGAAAGGGGCCCCATCCTAATACTAGTCCCCTCTCCTATAATCTAATTTTTGTATCTCAGAGACAATTAGATATCCTCATCCCCACAACAACACCGACGTTTGTTTACTATTCTAGTAATAACAAACAAAATCAAAGAGAAGAAGAAGAAGCCTGCGTATATACACGGCGCGGGGTGGGGCGGCGGCTAGTGGTCCGTGCCGTCGGGCGCGGCGGAGGCGAGGCGGGACGCGATGGCGGAGTGGTACATGGCGTCGTGGAAGCTCTCCGTCTCCATCATCTGCATCCGCAGCTGCCGCGCCTTGTCCTCCGTCAGCACGCCGAACCTCCGTGGCGCAGCCGCGCCCCTATGCTGCGGCTCCTCCGATGCGGCGGCGGGCTGCGCGTCGATGTAGTCCGGCTGGCCGGACCATCCCAGCAGCGGCGCCCACCACTTGCCGGACCCGCCGTCGGCGGAGCGGGCCCTCATCCCGCCGGCCGCCGCGCACGCGCAGGGCCGGGCCGAGGCCGAGGGCGCCGGCGCGGGCGGGCGCACGGAGAAGGCCGTCCCGGATGCCACCGCCATTTTCGATTTCCAAGTTGCTCCTCTCCTCTCTCGCTCTCGTTTTCTCGGTGATTGATGTGATTTGCGACTGGACTGGACTGGATGTGTGTTGTGTGCCCCGGCAAAGTGGCGCCGGGAGATTATAAAGCGGGGAGCCCGGGAGCGGGGGGGAAACGAGTGGATAAGGCGAGGGGAAGGGAGGAGCACGCGGCGTGCATCGCGCGGTGCGCTTTTTCGCGCGGGCCGTCGCTTTTACGGTGGGAAGGAGCGGGACGGCGGGCGGGCGGGCGTGTTCGTTACCGCGGTGTGGGGCGGACCGGGTGGTGGCGCTGGCTGGGTCCTTGCCTTGTTTCGGTTTTCGTGCAACTGGGGGAATGGGTCGGCGGGTACTCTCTGCCGTCGGGTCCGGTGGTCGTTTCGACTGTTTTGGTCGGCGGGTGATCCCGTGGGCAGAGCCGCGTGTGCGGAGTTTTTGCTAACCGGTGGTGTTCCAATGGGCTAGTTTCCTTTTTCTTTGCCTTCGTAAGTTTGGAACTGAGCATGCGAAGGAAAATGGAGTATGGTTTATCTAGAAGAAAAGGAGCGGACACTTGCAAACTGGAAATAGAGGCGTGGCAGCTCAACAGAGCAATTACCTCCTCTTCCGTTTGAAGCTTCAAAATAACTGGTGAGACGTCTGGTTTAAAACTAAGAGCCTATTTGGATTAACTAGAACTAACTGCTACTTTCTCCGTTCTTAAATTGTTATCATCAATGACTTTTTTAATTAACTTTATTTATCTTCTTTAAAACTTTTTAAGTAATGTCATATATGTTATCATGGTTTATTTTATTATTAATAGGAATTGAAGCATAACTTAAAATTTTAACATATTTGAAATAATATTTTAAATAAGATAAGTGGTTAAAGTTGATTAAAAAAATCAATGACGATAACAATTTAAGAACATTGAGAGTAGTTTGGAAGGCCTAAACAATTAGCTAACAACTAGTTCGGGCCTATTTTGAGGCTAAATTAATAGTTAGCTAGCTGAAGCTTTTTCTCTGCTGGCTAAACTTAGTTGGTTTCTATTTAGATTTTAAACTAAATGTGTTGGTTCATAGAATACATAGAGTAGTTTGGACTTCTGTTTATATTACATTTTTTAATCTTAAATTATTATCATAATTGACTTTATAATTACTTTGACCAGTCTTCTTTTTAAAAATTATGTTTTCACAGTTTTTTATCACTATAGAGAATTAAAACATAACCTATAGTTTTATATATTTAAGCTAATATTTTGAATACGAAGAATTGTCAAATGACTAAATCGGTGTGACCTAAGAATTATAATTAATAAGTCAACATAATTAACATAAATGATCCAAACAAAACCCATAATGTTACTACAAGTACGAAGCATATCGGCACACACAAATAGAGGAGGGGGCACAAGCACCCACTAAAATAATTAACACAATGATAACTGGCATTATTTAATTATATATGAACACTCTTAAACAAAAAATATTCACAATATAAAGAGAAATATAATGTTTTTTATTATGTAATCAATAACTATCTAACTCATAGACAAAATATATTAAAGCTTGTTTTTAGTTACAAGTGTGATCAACAAATTTGTTGTCAATTAAGAGATTACAGCATTATTAAAAAATTGTTAGTTGGCTTAAGCCATACATCAGTTATATGAATATGTAATTGGTTTACCCCTTGTGTTCTCATTTACTATCGTGGCAATGTATGAGAAAAAAATAGAGCGTCGCCAACACAATATTGTAGGCTAGTTATTTATAGCACCGTTTCAAGACAATTTAAGTCATTTTTAATTAAATTTCGTTTCGTGAATAAATGTTATATTGGGCTGAGGAAGCATAGACATTGTACCTCACTCACACAAAGAAATAAACTGTATATTCCTAAAGTTCAACTGAGGTGGTTATTAGGAATTGAGAGGGAAATGATTTTTAGCATGATCACGAATGAATCGACAATATGGAATGGAACGCCTCCAAACTAGAATGGAAAACAAATAGAGAAATTTGAAAACGTTTGTAAAAGTAGTAAGCTAACGGGGAAAAAAGACGGAGGACTAGTAGTTTGTCTCTCTCTTAATTTTCCACCACGGCCCTCGTGGACGGTAAACAGTGCTGTCTAGATTGTAGAAACCTTTCCTTTTCCCGGTTTTGTTGCTACGCTTCACCGACGGCGACCACGGGACGGATATTTTGGTCGCCGGCGTCCGGCGGGGTGATCATCCGCAAGTGGAATCCGCCGAGGTCCAACCGCGTGGGCGCTGGCTGGCACGTCTCCGCGCGTCTGCAGTGACGACTACCGGCGCGTCCGCTTCTCTCCGGCGGGGAGAGGATGGACGCGCCGCGGAAGAAGAGGAACCCCCGTGAAGCACATGCACCACGCAGCTGGCCCGGCATAGAACGCCGCTAGGATATGCCACTCGTCTCTCTCCCGCGCGACGACGCACCGGCCGGAATGGTCACGCGCGCGCTGGTCCCTCGCCTTTGGCGCCTTGCGGCGCGGCCGGGTCACGGAGGAGGGAGGACGTGGACGGGGGCCGCGTCCACGTGACCGTTCCACCGGCGGCATCCACGTCTGTTCATACTAATTCCGTGCCGTGCCGCGCGCATCGTCGTCGTCGTCGTGCGAGTACTGCTGCTCTACGTGGTTCTCGAAGGTATGATCCGTGCCCATTTTTTCTTCGCTGGCTTAGCCACAAAACGCCATGGACGAGACGACGTATCTAGAAATCATTCCGCGTGTTATTGTTACAGGGAAGAAGGTTCCTTTTTTTTTTCTCTCATGTTTCACTGAACGAGTTTATCTGCAAGTTTGGAAGGATTCTACTCTGCATTGGTATATACTGAGGGATGGGATCGACTTGGGTTAAGCATATACCGGAGGGGCATTCGTCGAGGAAAAAAAAATCAGACCTTTTAATAATGCAACACATGAAACAGTCGTCGCGTCTCAATCCCAGAGAATAACTAACGATAGAGTTGCGCGGAAAGCAGATACGGCGCTTTCAGACCTGGAGATGATGTGGAATGCTGATCCAGGCGACAAGAACATCCGGTCCGGGCCACCAATAATTTGGCAGGCTGCGTGCCAAGTCGGTCTCTGAACCAGCTGGTCGACCAGTTTCTTTAGTTAACTCTTGCGTTGCGTGATGGCTTGTCGTGGTCGTAATGGTGGCAGGAGTAACTGATTATTAAGTGCATACTACTAGGTTATGCTGCCTCAGTGTTTCATCGATTTGGTTTTGCGAAGAGATCGGCGCACTTAGCACGTACTAGCCAGGCTTGTTGATTCGGTCCGATGAACCGAAACGTAATTAATTAGTACAGATACAGAAGAAGAAAAAAGACAAACTCCCGTCATTTTAGCCCATTTCTCATCGTACGTCAAAGTGGTCTAATGCAAACGGCTTGTAGGCATAAGACGGCCCATAGGCGATGCTGGCGGGCAGTCTGGGTATTCCAGCCCAACGCAGGGCAACCAGGCCACGCTTAGGCCTACGTCGGTTTCCTCTGTTTAGTACCACATCGCATCATGCTCAAAAAAAAAAAAAAAAGTACCACATCGCATGTATTACCGACGATAACGCAACAGGTTGTGCGTAAAATGATGCTGCGGGCCAACGTGTCAACTCAACCTTGCGCTTGGGGCAATGACGCAGCTAGTGAGGCAATACCGAGGCACGTCAATTGCTGGTTGAAAACTATTTCCAAACCCCCTCTGCGGTAGAGAATTTCTGTAAACCCCCCCCCCCCCCCCCCCAACCCTCCCCCCCCCCCAACCCTAAACAGGGTAGGCCATATTTTGCATATGGTATGCTTAGGGATGAAATCGGATCGGATACGGACGGATATAGCTTATCCCATATCCTATCTTGTATCTTTTTTCTCGGATCCGGAGTCGAAACGGATAGTATCGGATAATTATTTCTTGATCCCGTACCCCATCCTATATTCTTATTTCGGAGTCGGATTCAGACACGGATACTATTATAAGATTCATATAGATGAAAAATTTTATGATAGATATATAATTAGGGTGAGAATGAATATAACAATAGCTAATATATGAAAATAAGTCAATTTATTTACCTATATACATTAAATTTCTAGATTTTTTAATATTTTTAATGTCTAAATTATTTAAATTAAATCAAATTATATAAATCTCGGATACCGGACGGATACAGCTCATCCCATATCCTATCCCGCTAGTTTTTCTCGGACTTGGATTCTGACACGGATAGTATCGGATGACTATTAGTGCATCCCATATTTGACCATATTTGTTTTCTCGGTGATCAGATCGTCGGACGGTCAGATATTATCCGTCCTGTTTTTATCCCTAGGTATGCTATAGATTGCGTTGAAGATAAATCTAACTATATAGGTTCAGGGCTTAGTATTTTCTATAGGCGCTGATGATAAAGCATTTGCTCTGGCACAAAAGCCTTTATAATTTAGGGCAATTGTAAAACTCACCCTGTTTTGACATCTAATTGCACGATTGATCCTACTTTTCTTAGTTTGCACAATTGACCCTGATTTTTGAATCTGAACAAAAAGATTGACCCCTACTCCGTTTGAGCCACTTAACGATGTTAACTATAGCATAAAAGACCCATTTACCCTTGCATATTTGACCCTACTTTTCAGTATTTTTCTAGATAAATGACCCTACTTTGTACATTATTTTAGTAGCAAAATTACAGTATTATTTTAATGATATTAAATCTATTTCAAAAAAAATTCAGCAGCAATTCATTTCAAATTTGAAATTTCAACAAATCTCACACAACAAAAAATATGACAGCCACATTAGCATCACTACATCTCACAATAACATCAAGACATGCGTAAGTCAAATCTCACAATAACATGGTTAATTTAAGTCTCAAAATAATATAACATCCATATCACACAACATCAATACATCCATGTCTTAAATGACATCGGTACATTCAATAAAAGCTCGAAATAGCAAACATGTCACTTAAACAATGCTTCATTGCCTCCCACATTTCACAGCACATGAGAAGGAAAACTTAGGCGTCCTTGCATTATAATTAAGCTACCTATGAACATGCATTCACACAGTAATCAGAGAGATCAGATCCATACCCAATTTGTGAAGAAATTGCTTCCATTAAGATCGAGAAGTATTACTGCAGAAAGATGATTTAATGCCGCCCAACGCACACAGAGCCGCGCGCGTCGAGCGTCGCATCGCCCGCACGAGGCCACCCGCCGCCTTGCGAGCCGAGCGCCGCGCTTGCCTCCCTGTTTCAGCCGCGCGCGAGTGCCACCGCCACGCTTGCCTCCGCCGCGTGAGTCGAGTGCTGTGCCTAAGGGCCGCCGCCACCGCCAAGCTAGGGTCGCGGGCTGCCGTCGCCTTCTCGATCTAAGTCGGACACGGGAAGATCAGGGTTGAGGGTCTAGATGGATAGGCCAGGGGCAGTTTGGTCCTTCTTTCATTACCCTTTTTCATTTCTCAATTTTCTAAAATGAAAAACAATGATTTTCAGTAACGGCATCCAAAGTAAGGTCAAACGATATGTTTGATTTCAAAAGGCAGGGTCAATCATGCAAAGTCGAAAAAATGAGGTCAAACATCGAATTGAGCTTTGGAACGGGCTCAGTGGTGCAATTGTCCCTTATAATTCTCCACCACTAACTAAGGCTACTTTCAATGAGATTTTTATTTTTAATAAATGAGATGTCACATACTCCATCCAAATTGAAATTGTTAACATAGTTGACTTCCTTAGTTATGTTTGACCATTCATCTTATTTAAAAAAAATATCAAATATATTGTTATAATTTATTTTGTTATTAAATAATGCTTTAACCTACTTTATAATTTTATATTTACATAAATATATTGAATAAGACAAATAGTTAAACGTAGCTAAAAATCACCTAATTTAAAAAAAAGCTAAAAAAATCAACTACGTTAACAATTAAAATTCAGAGAGTAAGTAATTTTTATGACATGGCATAGAAGTTATGAGAAGAAAGATGTAAAAAATATACAGTTTTCTAAATTTGAAACACTACATGATAGTAGCATTAATTAAGTGCAATAAAATATTCAAATAAAAGCATATATTTATAAAGATTGTTTTATTTATAATTTCAGATCATTTTTTTATTCCATATTACTCTTGAAAACAAGAAAATGAAGTCCTTCATTAGGATTAGCCTAAGAGGGCAAAAATCAAAGCTCCACCTATTAGCCTACTCTCAATGCAAGTTTCATTTTCAATAAATGAGGTGATGTGTCAGTATTTTTTATAATATGACAATAAATTAACAAAGAAAGAGATAAAACCAGTTTCATCTAGATGAAACTATATCTATACTACTGTTTTTAAGACACTTGTGTCTTGCATGTGCTCCTAAAAAACAACAATATGAAACAATATATTGTGTGATCTATTTCATCTATCAGATTAATGTTATATTGCTTATTTGGCAGCAGCCAAGTTTCACAATTGAACAGAGCAGGAGTAGACAGCCCGCAGAAAATCACTATATTGCCGATAAGTCACAACGGAAATTAAAGACGCGCCGTTACAATCTAGAGGGCTAATAACTCTATTTCGTTCCTGTTCAGCCAATTTTTCCATTTTCATATCTAAGGATATCCTGTATCTGCTCTCGTCTTAATCTTTCGCCATCATCCTAGTATTATATGCTAATAATAACCTGCTCTCTTTACACATTACACCATCCACACAGATTCATCTGGGTATCAAACCTACGTGTACACTCTCCTGCTCTACGGCTTGAGGACCTGCTCTACAGAAAAAAAAAACCTGGGGCTTCGTGCCACTTTCCTATCTTCACAAGCTTGGCTGAACAGCGTTGGAATGAACCTGCAGGCAGGACGAATTTTACACTGTAAAATCTTAAATTTGGCGCAGAACCCCCCTCTCTCCAAAATAAGAAAGAGAAAGGCGTGAAATGAGCTTAACTCAAAAGTACAGGAGAACTGTGAATTTGCGCCCGTGAAAAATCTGTCTATGTTAGAACCACTGAAATGCGTGGTACTTGACTAGTTTTTCTTCCAAAGAAAAGAAAAGAGGTCGAACTTTCAGCAGCTTGGCTCCTAATAGAAGCCAGCAAAAAAGGTCAGAAGGTTAATCGTTAAGCTAACACACTACATCATCTATGGTCCCATGTACACGTTGCAATATCACAAACGCATTACCTGAAGGTGCCTTTCTTCACGTAGGCTCGACGAAGTTCTGTGCTTTAACTCTCCACGATTGGTTGTGAGCTCGTCCAATATCTCAGCATCCGCACGACTACGGCAACTTGCCGCATCAGATAAATCTTCCTCCTGCGCAATGAATAGAATTTCAGGTTAACAAAAGAAGGGGTTGTTATCACATAACCCTAGAGAGGAGTTTTCACAGAAGCATAGTCTTCACTTAAAAATGCAGTTAAGGAAAACTTCGATGATTTGTACCAGTGTGTGTTCGTGGGGAACCCCTTCCATTTCTTCATACTCAGCTGCATCCAATTCGCGCAAGTGATTCGGATCGAAAAACTTTGGAAGGACATACTGCCTGATGGGAATCATAAGGAAGAAAGGCACTGGGAACAGGATCCCTTCTATCGGTATCCATGTAATTCCGAAGCATATCAGGAGGTAAACGAACTGGAAGATCGTGAAAGCAGATACTATTTTTGGAGGGACCGACTCCACAAAAGATGCATGAGGACCTTCCAGAACCCTACAGAGGTTACCACCAAGTGTCAGTGCACAGCTAGCAGTCTTGCAATTGACATATGCAGCAAGTTGTGAGATTCATCCCGAAGGAAACACAGGCTGGATTATACCCATGTAAGTTTACTTATTCAAATAAGGTGAGCAGATAGCCAGATATACAGAATAAAGGGATTACTTGTAGCGTCGATTCGGTGCAACGAACAGAAGATGCATCCTCTCCCAGAATTGGTTCCCTGGTAGACTATCAATGGCCATGTATGCAAAGTAGCCCCAGAGAACTGACGTCGGTATCTTCCTGATGACTGGCATAGCTGCAACACAACCGCCAACCAGTACGGATTGCAGCAGGTTACTCAGTCTCTGCTCATTTACTCGAACAGGTAAGTAGGCCTCTATATGTATCCGAGGGTCAAATTCGCCAGCCAATTTCCCTTCTTCATCACCTTCTTGCAGAACAGCATCCTTCAAGCTCTTCAACTCCTTGTCAATAGAATCAGTCTGAAAGAACGTTTTAATCATTATGGTTTGCTAAAAAAAATAGAATTAAATGAGTGATAGTAGCAAGAGAATCAAAGGATTACATTCTGTACGCTGTCCATTTCAATGAAAACTTCTTGCATCTTGCCGTATATTTCCAAACTGCTAGCACGGTTCACCATGCTCTTTTTGGCACTATGAACCATCTTGTTGCGTAACAACTGCAGTAAAGAGAAAGGTATGAGCAAAGCCGACTACCATAGCAACTAAGACACAGATCGATCTTGACTTCACCAACCTGCCTCTTGAGGACAGCAAGGCTTCTCGTGTGCATGGGAGACTGAGGAAGTACTCCATTAGATGGTGGGATGCCAATCAAACCACACAGTAGGACCTGTGCCATTTTTGTACTATGAGAAAAGGAAATTCATTTTCACAGTATTTTTTGAGCTAAAATGTCATCATTTCTGCACTAGTAGAAGTTACATGGAATGTCATACTTTTTTGTCCAGCAAACCAATGATTCTGAATAGTGATTCCACGATACCGAGGAAAATCTTAGAAGATAAAACACAATAGCCACTGTGAACGAACAATTAGTATGGCTTAAAGAAGTAATTATCACGTACCATGAATCCAAGGACCAAAATGTCATAATGGTAGGCGGAAGGCTTTTTCAAATTAAATTCCTTTTGCTGAGCCAACTGTGAAGCCACGCTATGATCAAAGAAATAAAGTCCTGCGACCATCAAAGCAGGGAGAATGGCGGCAAATATGTACGCTGGAGGGACAGAAAACAAATCCTGAAAAGTAACCGCAAGTAAACAATTCAGAATTCTGGTATGCAGAACAAACCCTCAACTTCTTGCACTTTAAAGACCACACACACACACAAAAAAAAAAAAAGACCACATAAACTTGCAATTCGGAATCACACACACACAAAAAAAAAAAAAAAAAAAAACGAATCGTCACCTTTACTACGGTCCAATGTCGCAGTGAACTTGAGTCCCAGGGAAGTGGAGAGAAAAGTCTCCTGGGGACTCCTGAAGGGACCTTGCTTGGCAGTGTGTACGACATTGCTGTCCACACAATTACCATAAGCGGGACACCATAATCGGCAATGAAGCTTCTAAGCCATCCTGTAAAGTGCTAAGCCATGGCATATGTCAGTGCACATGAATAAGCACTACACTGGGGATAAACATGAACTTCTGAAACACTTGTTTCATGATTTAGCGTACAAAATATATTTTATTTAAGTAAAAAGGGAAAAATATCTCAAGAGCCAAAACTTACAAAACTACAATTGGCTGAGTGATCAGAAAGAAAGAAAAAAAGAGTTGAGTAACAAAATATTTATAATTATTTATCACAGGAACCTAATGTTGCTCAACCCAAACACAACCCAACCATGGTCCAAGAACGGCCAAAGAACAACTAAACTCAAGCATGATGTCGTCCAAACCCAAGCCTAACATTCAAGTCAGATTCGTGCAGCCTAACCAAGAAAGATTATTGTGTTACTGTAGTTTTACTGAACTGAACACTAGCTGACTAGCTGGATCAATTAAATGGCTGTCGTCGATATTATGATGTGGAGAACTAACATGTTGCGCTTTAGATACACCAAACGTAAAAAATCGAGTGAACAACCTGCACCGTACAGCCATGACCTTGCCCCCCTGGTCTTTAGTGCGGTGAACAGCAACCCAATTGAAAATATGACGCAAAGTAGACCATTGACATACAGCCACTGGAATTGATATGCCAGTGAATTGCTGTCTGCATCTTCAGGCACACTGAATTCACTTATGGTCCCCTGAAATTAACATGACCTAAGTCAAATATGATCATGTCAAGGAACGAATTAAATTAATATATGGGATTTACTATATTCATGTACCTTGATGGCCTGTTGTAAGAATAGAACAGTGATAAGCATCCCAAAAAGTTCTCCAGCAACCCTTGTAAATCTGCTAATAACATTGGAAGCATTGAACATCGCCAAAAGAAACAGCATGACAGCAGTCCAAATGCAAACCCTGTCGAGATGGAGGATATAAGCAATTAATCTTATCAGCAAAGCTAATAGCACAGGGTAGGCTGCATTCTATTTCATTCATTACCATCCTGCCCACGCCAAATATAGCCGTTCTCCTAGACCTTCCTGCTTCTTGGCAAAATTGTAAAGGTACGTGTACATGATAATGGTTGGTTCGGCTACTCCAACAATCAACAGCGGCTGCCCTCCAAGAATTGAATGCACTATGCCACATATCGCAGTAGATGCCAAAGTTTCAACTGTTGTGAGCATACCATCTGAAAGAAACAAAATATGTTTTAGTACTGTTTCTGAAGAATCCAAACCCTAAGTAGCATATCAGAGCGAGAATATATTCTTACCTGTTGCCGTGCTCAGTTGTTCTCCAAAGGCGATGACAGGAAGAGCAGAGGCAAAGAAGATATACATGGTAGGTGCTAATATCCTGATGATCCATTTCCAGCAATACAATATAATAAGTTAGTGATTAGCCAGCAAAATGAGGAGGACAGGCATGCAAAATGACCAAGTACGAGTAGTTTCAAGAAAACTGACCTAAAGCCAGAACGGAACCCTGCAACCCAATCGTGCGTGTACCATGCTGCTCTTCCTTTGACATCACTGATAACTCCCTTAAAGGGATTCCACAGTACCTCCATAAGCTGCGACAGAACCTCACAAAAATTAGCAGTACTAAAATTTAGAATCAAGAAGCGGATGCACACATGGGAGGAGATAGTTAGACATTTAAATATTAGTTTCCCTCATCCTGAGCTCATCAGGTGGCTCCTATCCACCAACAACTCAACCTCTTTTGGTCATGAAAGGCTGGATCACTGCTGACCACTTAACAGATTATAGAACATTTATTTAAGTAGAAACTAGGGCCTATCTGGCCATGAGAAATCAAACGTCTTTTGTCACAACAGCTCGAGTATATGAGTGTCTTCATCGGAAGTTCTAATTTGCCGATGCTTACTGTGTTGAAATTGTAATACGTCGAAGAAGGATGTAAAGTACTGTTCTGTATTTCGTTGTGATACAAAAATTCATGAACAAACATTCTGGCAATAATAAAATGAGTTGGTGCTGTGTATGATGCACTAATAACAAATTTATCCATTGAACTTTACAGTCCACAGAAATTTTGCTTACGAACTTGGGTAGTGCAAAAGCAAACTTCGGTGAATAGATTAAAGCACTCAAAATTGTTTCAGCCTATATATGGTTATTGCGTCCAAGACGGGAAAACGGGACTACCCTTTTCATGTGTTGGACGGTGGGGCGTGGGGTTCAGTCCGAAGCCAGAGTTACGAACGAACGACCGAAGGCACACACCAATTTTTCTTATGTTTTAGTATGGGAAACAGCGCGCCAAGTGGAGTTACTCCACCAGGAACCGATCCAACAAAGCAGTAAAAACGAACAGGAAAATCGGAGAAAAATAAGGTGGCGACACCAAATAACGGCGATGCACGACAAGAGCGCGTCATGTCCGTCCAACCAATTTTCAGTAAACGCAGGGAGGACACGAAAGGAGAACTACATGATATCCTAACGGGGCAAATCCGCGCCCACATGCACATGAAACCGAACTTGCCAAACACCAATATCGTCGAGTTTCTCCCCTTCGTTAAGAACAGCTTACGCGCAGTACTCTGCCCCGCAATAATAAACCGATCGAAACGAGGCAAGGGAAAAACTCAAATAATTAAGCCATCCATAAATCTCGGGGTGGAAGAGAAACTGCTCGCACCACTCATGCGCACAGAAAAAGTTTTCTGCGGCGGTGAAGTACAATCTCGCAAGGCCGAAGGCAACGTGAACCCGTCCGCACAAACGCACGACGCGCCCAGAGTCCTAGACCGGACGCGACGATCGGCGACCGCCGGCCGCCACCGGGAACCTTCAACTCGCACCCGCACACGCACACGCGCGTCAACCGAGCAGTCGAACACAAGGGACCAGGAACCATGATCGGAAGGGGAGTAGAGGCCGTACCGTTCAACGCGCTGACGGCGGCGGCGGGCTGGATCGGCAATGCAGGCTGCCCCTCGGCGCGGAACCCTAGCGTAGGCGAAGGCGGCGGTCCGGGCCGCGGCGGTGGTTTGGCGTCTCGAGGCCCTCCGGAAGAAGTGGGTATTTATAAAGGAATGCAGCGCATCGAATGGGGCGGAGGCCGGAGGCGAGACAGAGAAGCCAAAGGCATCGAGAGAGAAGGAAGGGAAGGGAGGAGGAGCACGCGTTCAATTCAATTCCCTCGTCTCCTTACTGCTGCCTTCCGCGAACTCCGCTCACTGACAGTGGGACGCGGGTGACACTTGTCTGCTCTGCTCTCCCTTTCCAACTCTCACTGACGAGTGGGCCGCAAAGGGTGATATGGTTGCGGGGCCGCCCGTGATCTCCGATGGGGGGCCACGTAGCACGTGGCGGCGTGATACGGGGCTACCTGCCCCAGGGCAGGCAGGGCGCTCGTGGCCTAGGTAGGCGACCGTGGGCCCGTGATGGAAGAGACACGCGCGCCGTCCGATGAATGGCGCTGGCGCATCCGTCCGTCCGTTCGTTTCCGCGTGCTCCCAGCCGGGCTCGCGCCCGTGCGGAGCATCCCACAACGCGAGACTCGTGCTCGTGCTGGGCATTTCCGTTCTCGACCTCAAAATCTCCCTTTTTGTTTTCTCGAGCAGTAGTACAAGCCAGCTATAGTCCGCAAAAATATAAAGAGGCATTAATTGCAGTTAGGTTTTTGTATCTGTCTCTAAAATACTCCAGATGCAGACTCTTTTCTGTTCACCATGCACGTGACAGTTTGGCCACCACCTTGAGAGTTGAGACGATCAATCCTTGCACGGTCTTTGGACGGGGACAAATGGCACCAGAGCTGGAGCCAGTGTGCCTCCGGGAAGAAAAGACTCTTGGACCCGGACGATTCCTTCATTTTCGTTCCTTTTCTTTTTCATGTGCACCAGGTCTTTTCTTTTTCACCTTAGCAGCTGCGAGCCTGCGACAGCCCGCGACCGCGAGCGCAACATCGTCCGCGTCTTACAACCGCTGCCTCCCTTTTCAGGAGCTCATCAACAAAAAAGCGCCTCTGCCTCTGCGGCGCCAGTGACGTCGGTATCACTTCGGGAACAAAAAAGATCTATGCGAATCGATAATGCCAGAAAATATACGTACATAGTACCTCGCTAAAAAAAAATCTACCACACACACGGAAGGTTACATTCCGCTACGTGATCATACTTAAATTTCACGGCTGAGCATAGAATTTTGAGACTTTTATCTGTATGTCATTAAAAAAGATAGTCCTGACCTATGTGCCACTAAAAAGTTCATTCGTATCCTGGTATTATCCACCTAAACTTTTTTGACCTCTACGCCATTCCGTCAATATTCTATCTATTTTTCACCGTTAGCAGCTCCTAACGAGTGGGACCGGGACTGGAAATGACCAAAATATCCTTGGTTGGTTTTTTAGTCATAGCATATAAATAGGCTCCAAATAAAATAAAAGAAATCACAATACAAGTAATATGAGCTCATGGAAACCATAAAAAATTCAAAATTTGAAATCAAATTTAAATTTCAAAATCACATTTCAAATTCGAAATCAAATTCAAAACTTAAATTCGAAATTCAAAATCAAATTTCGAAATTCGAATTTCAAATTTGAAATTTGATTTCAAATTTTAAATTCAATTTTGAATTTTTTGTTGTCTCCGTGAGCTCATATTACTTGTATTGTGGTTTCTTTTATTTTATTTGGAGCCTATTTATATGTCATGACTAAAAAACCAACCAAGGGTATTTTGGTCATTTCTAGGCCCGGTCCCACTCGTTAGGAGCTGCTAACGGTGGAAAATAGATGAAATGCTGACGAAATGGCGTAGAGGCTAAAAAAATTTAGGTGGATGGTATCAGAGTGCGAACAAACTTTTTAATGGCACACAGGTTTAGACCATCTTTTTTAATGGCATACAGGTAAAAATCTCTAGAATTTTCGTCGGTACACATGGTCTACAGTGTCGTCCAAGCTTGTAGTATAGTATACACTAATATTTTTAAGAAAGCTAAGAAAATTTGTGAAATGTGTAAGCTGGAAAAAAAAACTCTACCATACCCCCAGAATTAGTGAAGCAAATATTTTTTAGATAACAGAACAAGGGTACGATGAACCAGCAAAGTCAATTGGAATATAAGTACGGAGATCGTCCTTAAGAATCATGTTGCAGTGCATTTTTAAGAGACCACTCACTGGCTTAACTATTACAGTATATACGTGCCTCATTAGTAGTAGGAGTCAGGAGTGTACTGTGTGTTTTACGCAGGCAGATGTGACTGTGGGATGATGTCCTGAATAAAAAAACGAATCGTGATCTAAGAGATGACGACACACGAGATTCGCTTCGCTGAGGCGAGCTGTTCATATGGCCGATCGCTCAACGGCTCCTTAAGTCCTGATCTCATAAGTTCAAAAAAAAAAAAAGAGTCCTGATCTCATCAGAGCATTGGTCTCAGCTAGCTCTCTGCTGCACGTCGTGCGCCCTCAATTGGCAACACGCTATCCATGCCCCCTCAGACTCTCCGTACAGGGGTACTGCAAATGATCCGCAGTACCGCGATAGCAGAAAACGCCCCGCACTGGGATACTGCAAAGCTTACGCCACGGTTACAGACACGCGCCCGCTCGCCAAAACTGGCGCTTTCCAGGACGTCCGCTATCTCCTCCACGTGCGCGGCCACGGGCCCCTCTTCCAACCACTGCCCTCTCGCACGTCGCGGGGAAGAGAAGGGAGGCAGGCACCATCGGAGAGCACCCATCCCAACCGCTTCCCGCCGCTGATGCTCCACCGCGCCGTCAAGGGGAGGGAGCACGGTGAGCTCGAGCGGCGGACCCGACGCTGAAACCCGTCAGATCCGGTCGGAGGGAGAGAGGCCCGCACCAGATCCGGCGGGATCTAGCCGAAGGAGGGAGGAGGAAGGCGCGGGGGAGGAGGAAGGCATGGGGAAGAGGAGGAGGTGGGGGGGGGGGGGGGGGGGGGGAAGGGGCGGTGGAGCCGAGGTGCGCCCGTAGGCTGCCTCTGTCACGACCGAGCGGGGGAAGGGGGACACGGCGGTGGAGGCGCGCGTGGGGAGAGAGTGCACGGGTCGCGGGTGGCGGACGGCCGGCATGGCGACGGTGGGCGAGGCGGGTCCTGACGGCTGCGCGCTGCGTGGGAGGAGCAGGGGCCTCGGCATCTGCGCATGGAGGCAAGAGGAGGAGAGGTCCAACGGCGGAGGTAGAGGACAAGCGAGTTCGAGACTCAAGGCGGAGAAGGAGGAGGGGCCCGACCACGGCGGTGGCGCGGAGCAGGTGGAGGGCCTGGTGGTGGCGGCGTCTCGCGCGGCGGCGGAGGCTGGAGGACGCGCGCGCGAGTCGGAGATTGGAGGCGGAGAATGGGGCGCGATGCGCCCGGGGGTGGGGAACGAAAGAGATAAGGAGAAAAAAAGAAAAGAAAAAGAAAAAGAGAGGAGAGAGAAGAAGGTAGTTGATATAGAGTACGAGATATAGAGGACGATGAGTGCGATAGAAATGAGTTTAGAGTAGAGAATCTTGATGACTAGGACAGAATATTCTTTTTAGAGGATGTAAATAGAGTACGACGAGTGCGGATAGTCTAAGAGTGACTGTACTCGTCATACTCTAAATCCATCATCTAAAAGGAATATTTTGTCGTGGTCATCGATGTTCTCTCCTCAATTTACAGTTTTCCCGCACCCGTTCGTACTCTATATTCATCCTCTATATCAACTACCTCCCAGTAGGACTCACATATCAGCCTCTTTTGTATCTTTTTCCTCTCCCCTCTCTCTCTTTCCTCCCCAATCTCTCACTCTTCTCTTCTTCCTCCCTCCTCCCGAAGCTTCTCCGCACGCCGCCACCTCCCCCGCGCCGCGCCTCGCCGCCGGGCCTCTTCTCCACCCCCGCGCAGGTCCCCATCCTCCCCCACCGCGCCCCTCCTCCTCCCTGGCCGGCCGTCGCGCTGCTCCTCCTCCCCTGCCGCGCCCCCCTCCTCCATGCGCCCCCTCCTCCCCTGCAGCGCCGCCGGTCCCGTGCGCCCCTCCTCCCTCGAGCCTCTCCTCCCTCACGCGCCGCCGGCCGCCGTGCGCCTCCTCTCCCGCGCGACCTCCTCCGGCCAAATCCGGCAGGATCCAGCGCGCCCTCGTCCGGATCCGGCCCCCTCCATTCCGCCCTTCTCCTCGCTTGGCTCCGTCGAGGCGGCGCGCCGGCCATCCTCCTCGCTCCGCCTACCCCACGCGCGGATCCAGCCACCGGGACGCAGATCCGAGGCTCCTCTCAGCGGTGGCTCTCCGATGGTGCCGTCGGGCCCGACCTCCTCCCCCGCGTGCCGCCGCCACCCGCCTCAGCCGCTGTCGCCGCGCCCATCCTCTCCGGCGAGAGTGGGTTCCCTCTCCCACTCTCTCTCTTTCTCTTCCGGCGGTTTCCGGCTCCACTCGAGAACGGACGAGGCTGCACGAGGTGGCCCCACCTTGAACGGTAGCGCATCCCGCTATTCGTCCATATTTGGCGTGCGAGAGGGCGAGCGCTACCGTTCCGGATAGGATAGCGCTCGCCGGTGCAAGGGCTTTTTACGCTATCACGCTACTGGAGGAACGCGTAGCGTTCCCCAGTGCGAGCAGTCTGAGCAAACAAGCATCAATGAACGGATATAACATGTAGGGTTGAAAATGAAAAATAGCATTATCATTTCTCAACTAATTTTTTAGTCTAAAATAAAAATGAAATCGATAAACTCGGAAATGAAAACAATAATGATACTACAGAAAATCAAAAATGAAATTATCGATATGAAAATATGTCGAGATAGATAATCATAATCGATATTACCAACTATAACATTATGCTAGATACTCACGTTAATACAATCACACAATCATACCATTTATCTTACATGATTAAAATACATACATGTCATAACACTAACAGGACAAAAAAAAAGATCAACATAGTTAATATTATAAATTAATGTGAAATTAACAGTTTCGAGAGGTGGTGTAGGGTACACACAACTCCAAGAGAGAGTTTAGCACTATGCGTCTTAGGATTGTAATGGTAAGGTCCGCTTGAGCTTGCTTGGTTGGGTAGCAAAAGTTAGTCATTTAGAAATTCTACATTTTTCATGGAAAATTTTGAACGAATATAATATGCCGTCCATTGGATCAAAAATCGGCTCTATCGTATTCATTTTCATTTCGACCAAGGTTTTTCTATTTCCGTTATTGTTTTCATATTTTTCATAATTATTTTTCTATTTCTTGTTTTTCGAAAACGATTGTCGATATATCAAAAATTTCCATCACTGTTTTCAACCCTAATAACAAGTGTAAAACTCCATGGTGCACACCTGAAATTAATCCCCCGTTCCGTTCTCCTAGTCTGCTCAATCTAGCTAAACTTGTGCAAATTGGAGAAATCTCTAAGAAAGTTTAAACACGCCAATGCAAACGAACACATTATTTGGTGACGTCCCATTCGATGGTGTACATGCGTATATATCCAGGCAATCAATGGAAGCAAATGCATTTTTGAGGTAGGACAGCAGATGAAACAAACGGATAAATCTGAATCGCGTCTCAGATATGGTCTCGGCTCAGCCTCCAGAACGTTCTTCGAATTAACAAAGCGTGAGCGAGTGAAGTCAGCCTCCAGAACGTTCTTCGAATTAACAAAGCGTGAGCGAGTGAAGTCAAACGACACGTCGACACATGTTCCGGTCCGTCTGATGCCAGCGTTTCATTCCATTTGATTAATCATATGGCTGTCCGTGCGTTGGACGGCTAATTACCTGCAAATTGGTTATGCTAGCTCGCTACTTGACTAGTTAGCTAGCCACAGAGAGTGGATCAGTTGTTCACCGTCTGATATCCCACACAGCACTGACAATAGACTAGTCACTCGGAGCAAAACAAAACAAAGCATCAGGTGAGCGATATCTGCTCAGACGTCGCTTCCGCTCGACGCAACATTCAACAAAGAGCACATAAGTTAAACAGTGTGTTTTGCAAATTTGCCATTGGAAATGTTTGCTCCGATCCTGATATTAAATTTGCTCAGCATTATTAACTCCAAGCTCTATCAACGATAAGAATAACAATTATTACTCACAGTGCATCTACAAATTGTACATGTCAGAGTCATATAGTACAAGCAAAGTGTTTATCCTGTATATATATAGCGACTAGGGCCTGATGAAATGCATGGACTACTTGTGGATGCATCATGTAGTACCTTTCAGCTCCTACCTCGCTAACTAGAAATCGAAACAAACTACTACCTGCGTGCATTGACAAAACCGCGCGCAAACGTCTGATTTGGTTTCTTGCATCTGCCGTATGTTGGAAAAACGGGCAAACACCTTTCGAGCGCGCGGCAGGACGGAGAAGGACATCATCGTCGCGGCAAGCTGTAGGGAAAACGACGGAGAACGACGTGGGCCGGAAAAAGGGCGCGTTCATTGTCAGTCTACGAAGCGAACATGCTGTTGTGGACTAGTTGCACGATGCGGCCGCGCGGGCTGATTGCGAGCTGAGTGACGATGATACCCTTGGAACGGAGAGCAAGCAGCACTCCATGCAGGACCCGGCTTCGACGAAGTTCGAACATGTATGTAGTAGTCAAGCTGCTGCGCTACGCTGAATGCAACGACGACGTGATGGTGTGGGCCAAGCGATTTCGTGTGGCGAGGGCTGATGGCTCATCCATCGATTGGACGCTTCGTGGGTGCCTTCATTCGCCCCTGCAGTCACGGAGAGAACCGATCGACGGGGTAATAACGGATAAAATGGTGGATCCCGGCCGCCTCGGGTCGCCGTCGGGTCTCCTCTGCGCGCGGCTGGCGCATCATCAGTTGTTCGTCACGAAGCTCACGCGGTGGCGGCGCGCGGACGCATGTACACAGCGCGGCACGCGACTAGGCACCGCCTACTAAGCGCCGGCTTAGCTGCCTAGAGAGGCTACGCTTTTTGGCCCGGTACGATTCAGCGCGGAACGACATTTCACAAGTACATCAGGGCAAATGCAGTCAAGAGGGGATACTGTCTTTTCGGCGGCTTTGGCCGTATCTGCTGTACAAGGAGAAGCATAGCCAAGCAGGAGGAGACGGGTGGAGCGGCGGGCGGGCCGTAACAGGAGCTCAAAAGAGTGGTTTGGAGTGATAAAAAGTCGATCAGGGCTGCATTACTGCATAGTGACTTTAATTAGCGAGCGAGGTGTTCATGTCCATGTCTTTGACCTTCAGACGACGGCCACGTCGAGATCTTATGGCCACGCACTCGGTCACTCCGCCACGTCTGTCCAGGGCCTGTAGCAGCCTAGGTGCGCAACCGTTGTGGAATCTAGGTAGGAATGCTGGTGTTTTTGTTCCTACCCGCTAGAAAGCCCCAACACTAGCAGCTGGCTACAAGGTAGTGTCTGGGCAAAGTCTTGAACAAGTGCAACACAGATTTCGTCTCCGTACTGAGATACTTGTAACTTATTTGTTGGAAAAACATGCAACACTTTTTCCTGTGCAGGATACGATGGAGAACGATTTGGCGGCTTGAGAAGAAAGAAGACAACGGACAACGACATTGCATGGACCGGAAATGGTGAATTTGAAAATTGATTGTTCAGTACACAATAAGTTACACAAGGCAGTTAGCGACAGGACCAGAAGTGCCAAGGGGAGGGATCGGAGCAGCCGGGCCGGGTCAGAGCCTGGATGGAACCAGCCGCAACCGCCCCCCCACACAAAAGGCTCAAAGGAGGTGATTCAGAATGGCGAGGCGGTGCAAAGATGATGTGAGCAGGTAGCAAATAGTGTTTGACAATAGAGACCAGTCACTCGGTACAACGAAACAAAGCATCATCAGGTGGCCGACCACTGTTCAGATGTCGTTTTCATGTAAAGAGAAAATACGTAGTAGGTCTATTGAACAGTGCAGTTAGTACTTTGTTCTGTACGCCGCACGGCCTACCTTTCACAGAGTACTTTGTTATGCAATAGTTGTGGATATGTACTAGCTTTCAGCTTCTATCCCGGTAAAACTGAACCTTGAACCGTAAACATTTTCCTCTTCATTTGGTTTCTTGTGTCAGCCGAATATTGGAAAACCGAGCGATATCATTCAAGCGCACGACACGGCGGGCCAAAACGACTGGCTACTGAGGCTACGCTTTCGGTCCGGTCCCCCGTACTCTGCATTATTATTCTTTTTTTTTAAACTACTCTGCACCATGTAGCGTGCCCGTGTGCGAGCGTGCGACAGCTAGAGGGCGCGCGATGGAATGAAAGACACAGGGAACCGGGAGCTGCGCGGATCACTGGCATATACGGAGTACTTGGGTAGGCTGATCCCTTCGGTACAAAGCTAAAGCAATTTTTCGTTGAATGGACGGCTATAAACCTGGTCCTGCAGGCCGGTCCAGTACATGCTCGAGTGCAGAAATGACTCGCCGTCGTATACGCTTAACTCATTGATGAGATTTCACGTTCGGCCAGGGAGAACTGACGAAACGAAAACCAGTCGGGTCGCGGCACGTTGCCATCCAGCTCGATTCTCGCAACGACTTACCTCAACGGATCGGCGGCGAAGACCGAACAGTATGCTCGGAGTTCAATTTCGACGTCGACATTGCAGAAGTACATGAGGCCAACGAACGGTACTGCTGGTTCAGCAGGGCGGCGCGGTCAAGAGAGAGAAGAATCTTTTCGGCGGGTTGCTTTTTGCCATGGTCGCCCAAAAGATACTGCAATGTCCTCAACTATAAAGCATTTTCCTCTCCATTTGGTTTCTTTCTTCAGCTGTATTGTATGTTGGAAAAACGTGCAACGCGTTTCAACTTTGAAACGCTTGAGGACCGGAGAATGACGTAGTTGTCATCTTGGGCGTAAAGGATGGAGAACGACACATGGGCTGGGAGAAAAGGGTGACTATGATCCATGGGTGAAGCGGCAGCTGAAGCTGGTGATGGTGGCGATCAGGAATGGGCAGTGTTAGTAGATCTTCAGTTGGGCCCAACAGTCCAACAGCCTAGGTCGCGTCCTGATCGTGGCGCTCCCAACCCACCTCTGGTTGTTGGGCCTCCTGTCATACTGCGCCATAAAAAGTAGGGGTGGAGCCAGGACTCGGATCACGAGATTGACCGCCGTCACCGTTCACCCCAACACACGAACCCTAACCCGATCTCAAGGTAGGGCGCAGGCAGTGAGGGGAAGGCTCACCTTCCGTCGCCATCATGCCATCCTTCACCGTCGACGACATGGTTGGAACCGAACCCGCCGCCGCCTCTGCCTCGACCCCGGCCCTCGCATTGACACCGGTGGCTCCACCGCTACCTCACAATCCAAGTACCGCTCCCTCTCTTTCACTCATCCTCTAGATCCCGCAAACGGAGCCCCTATTTTCATAATTAGATCTCGTCTAGAATGATCCCTAGAAGCTAGAATCCAACAATGGTATCAGAGCCAGGCTAGGCGATTAACTAGATGTAGATCGAGGAAAAGAGGTCGTTTTTTGAATCGGCCAAAGAGAATCAAAGGAACCCCACCCTGAAACGCAAACCCTAACCCTAACCTTAGGGTTACAAGAAAACAGAGGCCTTGGTGAAGGGTCCGGGCACGTACCTGGGTCACTCATCAGGTGCCATGGCCGCCGGCGGCTAGCCGCCACGGCAAGAACTCGGGCGCCAGTCACAAGGACCCTCGACGGCGGCGTGCTCACTCTCGTCCGAGCGCGCACGCAGGCGAAGGCCCTCGTGGCAGCGCCGCCAGGACCCGCTCCTCCTACTCGCCACCGACGTCGTGCCGACGGGCCTCGTCGACGGGCATCGTTCATCGCCGCTACGCAGGTGGAGCAGAGAGCAGAGAGGGAGCGGAGAAGGAGAAATAAGGGCTAGGGTTTACCGGACGGGTGTGAGGGGTCGGTTTAGTTCCGGCCGAAAGCCACGGAGAACCATCGATCTGGATCAACGATCCAGATCGAGGCGGGGCTGAAGACGGCACAGTCGGGCCGGGCCGGGGTTTTTCCCGCGGCTGGCTGGACCAGGCCGAAAGGCTGGCAATGTTGCACGCGCGTTCGTGCAATGGGCCGAGATGGGCCAAAATGATCGCAGGCGTATGGGCGCGCGAGAAGAGAGTATTGTACAGTAGCCTTTTTCTATTAGTTTTTGACCGTTTTTCATCAAATTTTGAATAGAATTTGATAGAAATAATGAATTTTACCTCTGTTAAAATATGAACCAACGAGATTATTTTTCCAGAGTGTAAATTAAGTATGTTTTGCTACTGTTCATGCATATTTTATGCTATGTTTTCGCTATAAGTTTATAAAATTTATGATTATTGTTAAAATTGATATTTTCTAAAATTAAATTCTGAACCAACGGGAGAATTTAATTTTAGGAGCATTATTTTTCAAATTATATATCATTGTAATTTTCTGACCAACATTGTTAATTGCAATGCTATATTAATGATGGTTTATGTATTATGCCTATTTTCTGCCCAACGGTGATGTAGGTTTAATGCATACATGGTAGTATTTTATATGTCATTTTTGTTCTCACTTTTTATGGTTAATTTCAGGAGCAACCATGATGACCTTTCTTTCCTAGATCCCAATCCTAAAAGGGGATAATTACGGGGAATGGAGGAGAAAGATAGATCTTTCTTTTGTTATGGGCGAGATGGACTGGGTAGTGACTACTCCGTGTTCAACAGAGTCCCCTGACCTTGTCAGGGGCGCAGAAGAAACGGATGCTGCTTGGCACCAAAGACAGCTGGATAAGACTTCCAATGTAGCTCATTTTTAACGCGAGCACAGACAATGGGTTCTTGACAACAAGAAGTGCTTGGCACTTGTCAAGAACACGATTGAGCCCGCTATCATGGGCTCAATCCAGAATGAGGACACAATAAAGGGTTTTCTACAGAGGGTGGAAAACCAATTTACTGGGTCTTACAAGACTTATGCCACCCAGATGATAAGACAACTAGTGACTGAAAAGTACACTGGTGGTGGCATAAGAGTTCATATTCTGAAGATGAACAACTTAGCTGAAAAGCTAAAGACTGTGAATTTGAAGATTGATGAAGACATTCTGGTTTATTTTGTATTGCTATCTCTACCAGATGAGTTTGAGAACTTCGTATCAAACTATAACATGAACCCAGATAAGTGGACCTTTGAGCAGCTTATTGCCAATAGTGTTCAAGAGGAGGACAGGTTCAAGACTAAATATAGTGGTTCTGTCCACTATGTAAAAGATAACAAGAACAAGGGCAAGCAGCAGCCGTAGCAAAAGAAGCCAATCTTCTACTCCAAGCCTATGGGCAAGCAGCAACATAGGCCTCAGGAGCGACAGACTGCAGTGGACAGGGACACATGCATGCACTGCGGTAAGAAAGGACACTACAAGAAGAATTATCCTGACTGAAGCTGTTCATGAAGAGAAATGGTGAGAACATGATTACCTTTGTAAATGAATCCTTGTATATTAATTATTCTAGATCCACATGGTGGATTGATCCAGGAGCAACTATTCATGTTCCAAATTGTTTACAGGGGTTCAGTACGACGAGGACCACGGAAAGAGGCGAAGGTTCGATAAGAGTGGCTAATGGAGTAGAAGCCAAAATTGAAGCTGTAGGGGATCTCCACCTAGAGCTTAGAGATGGCTTTGTTTTTATTCTCCATGATGTCTTTTATGTACCTTCGTTATAAAGAAACTTAATAAGTGTATCGCGTCTTGATTTTGATGGTTATGATTGTCATTTTGGTAATGGCAAATATGAACTCTTGTTCAGTAATGAATGCATTGGTTTTACGTTTTTATAAGATAAGCTTTATTTGTTGTCACTTGGTGATAATGTGAATGCGATACACGATGTGAATGATGATAATATGCATGATATGAATATTCCTACGTCCTCGTTGACTAAAGTTAACAGAAAAAAAAAGAGAACTTCAAGCGTCTCATCGAAATTATGGCACTGTCGTTTAGGCCATATTTCGAGGGGGAGAATTGAGCGACTTGTAAAGAATGACATTCTTCCTCCATTGGAGTTCACAGACTTAGAGCAATGCATTGATTGCATTAAAGGCAAATATATTAAAAAGATTAAGAAAGACGCCAAAAGAAGCGTAGGAATATTATAGATCATCCATACGGATATATGTGGTCCTTTTTCTGTCAAGAGTGTGGATGGTTATGACTCGTTTATAACATTCAGAGACGATCATTCCCGATATAGTTATATTTATCCAATCAAAGAAAGATCAGAAGCATTGGATAAATTCAAGATATTTAAAGCAGAAGTAGAAAATTAACATGATTTAAAGATTAAAGTCATAATATCCGACCGTGGGAGGGAGTACTACGGGCGGCATACGCCTTATGGACAAGTCCCAGGACCTTTTGCTAGGTTTCTACAAGAAAATGGTATAGTCGCCCAGTATTCTACGTCGGGCGAACCACAGCAGAATGGAGTAGCAGAAAGGCGTAATCTTACCTTAATGGATATGGTGCGTAACATGATGAGCTACTCCACACTGCCAGTAAGTTTATGGATAGAGGCTTTAAAACCCGCTATTTATATTCTTAACAGAGTTTTAAGTAAATTGGTGCCCTAAACACCATATGAATTATGGACTGGACAAATGCCTTCGCTAGGACACCTCCGTGCTTGGGGGAGTTCTGCAGAGGCTAAGATATTAAATCCAACACTTGGGAAATTGGATCCCAAGATAGTGAGTTGCTATTTTATTGGCTACCTAGAAAAGTCCAAAGGTTATCGTTTCTACTGCTTAGATAAATATACGAAGTTTGTAGAAACAAGACATGTCGTCTTCTTGGAAGACGAAATGATAAGGAGAAACATGGTGGCTCAAGAGATTGATCTTGAGGAGAAGCGGGTACATGTACCCGATTTTATGAGTGAAGAACCTTTCTTCTCACTACTTGTTGATGTTGCGCCTGTGATGCCTGGCGTTACAGTGCCAACACCTGTTGTCACACCATATGTGGTACAAGAGAAACCTGCTCGTCAGGATCCGATAGATAATGATGCCACAGATATGGGGGAGTAGCCTCAAACAGATAATGTGCCAGAAGAGCAGGCTCCACAAGAGCCTCAACCAGATATTGTGCCAAATGAAGAGGCTCCTAGAAGGTCTTAAAGAGCTAGAAGATCAGCAATACCAGCTGACTATGAACTGTATAACATAGAAGAGTATCATATGGAGGATGACCTCACCTCATATGAAGAAGCCATGAGCAATGCCCACTCATCCAAATAGTTGGAGGCCATGGTAGATGAAATGAATTCAACGAGTCTCAATGAAGTTTGGGACCTAGAAGAAATTCCTAAAGGAGCTAAAACAGTAGGCTGCAAATGGGTCTACAAGATTAAATATGATTCTAGAAGAAATATAGAAAAGTTTAAGGCACGTCTTGTGGCAAAAAGCTTTACGCAAAGAGAAGGAATCAATTACAACGAGATATTTTCTCCAGTCTCTTGTAAAGATTCTTTCAGAATTATAATGGCACTAGTGGCACATTACGACTTAGAATTACATCAGATGGATGTAAAAATGGCATTTCTAAATGGGGATTTAGAAGAAAGAGTTTACATGGCACAACCGAAAGGTTTTGTTGTGGAAGGAAAAGAAAAGATGGGATGTCGCTTAAAGAGATCTATTTATGGATTAAAGCAAGCTTCAAGACAGTGGTACTTGAAATTTGATGGTACAATAAAGAAATATGGTTTTGAAGCAAATATTATGGACAATTGCATTTATGCAAAGTTTAAGGATGGAAAATTTATTTTCCTAGTTTTATATGTGGATGATATTCTATTGGCCAGTAGTGATATCAGCCTACTACAGAAAACAAAGAAATTCTTATCCTTAAACTTTGACATGAAAGATCTTAGTGAAGCATCATATGTTTTGGGCATTGAGATTCACCGAGATAGAAAAAAGTATGTATTGGGACTGTCTCAAAAGACGTATATAGAAAAGGTGTTGAAGAAATTCAACATACACAAATATAGTGCCACACCTGCTCCTATAGTCAAGGGTGAAAGATTTAGGGATTGGCAAAAACTCAAAAATAAGTTCGAGCTCGATGATATGAAAACAAAACCATATGCTTCGGCTATGGAAAGCTTGCAATATGCGTAAGTATATACATGTCCTGACTTAGCATTTGTCACCGGGTTACTTGGCAGATTTCAGAGTAATCCAGGCCCTGAGCACTGGAAGCTGATAAAGAAAGTCTTGCGATATTTGCAAGGAACAAAAATCCTCATGTTGGTATACAGAAGATCAGATTCACTCCAAGTGGTGCGGTATTCTGATTCAGACTTTATAACAGATAACACAAAATCCATATCGGGGTATGTGTTTACCCTGGCAGGAGGAGCCATTTCATAAAAAAGCTCAAAATAGACTATCACGGTAGGGTCTACTATGCATGCCGAGTTTATAGCATGTTATAAGGCCACGGGGCAAGTTAAACTGGTTAAAAAAATTTATACCTGGATTAGGAGTGGTTGACAGTATTGAGAAACTACTAAAGTTATATTGCGATAATGAACCAGCAGTAATATATGCTCATAATAATCAGTCCAGTGGTGCTGCCAAGCACATTAATATAAAGTATTATGTTGTAAAAAATAAAGTCCAGCATCGCACTATAAGTCTCGTCCAGCATCGCACTATAAGTCTCGAGCATATCAGGACTAAAAGAATGCTTACGGATCCGCTCACGAAAGGCCTACCGTCCAGCATGTTTAAGGAACACGTAGCCGACATGGGGTTAAGGGAAGCCTTATGATTCTAGACTTAGGGCTCAAAGAAAAGTATCTATTTCTGAACGGGAATGTATATAGTAGCTATTGAATCTATCGGTGTTTTAACTGTTACGATGAAGCATGCTTTATGTGTAAATCCGTGATGAAATAGAAAATATAAAGTAATGATAAAAGAGATCTAGAGAGAGAATGTCAGTAGATCTCCAGTTGGGCCCAATAGCCTAGGTCGCGCCCTGATCGGGGGCGCTCCCAACTCACCTCTGGTTGGTGGCCCCCCTGTCACACTGCGCCATAAAAAGTAGGGGTGGAGCCGGGGCTCGGATCACGAGATTGACTGCCGCCACCGTTCACCCCAATAGACGAACCCTAACCCGATCTCAAGGTTGGGCACAGGCAGTGACGGGAAGGCTTACCTTCCGCTACCACCACGCCATCCTTCGCCATCGACGACATGGTTGGAACCGAATCCGTCGCCGCCTCTGCCTCGACCCCGACCCTCGCATCGACACCGGCGGCTCCACCGCTACCTCACAATCTAGATACCGCTCCCTCTCTTCCTCTCATCCTCTAGATCCCGCATACAGAGCCTCTATTTTCATGATTAGATCTCGTCTAGAATGATTTCTAGAAGCTAGAATCCAACAGGCAAGACCTACGGCATTAGATCTGGTCGCCAGGGAGCTAGATGGGCTCGTTCCTGGCTCGGCTAACGTCGCGCCTACAGAGAGAGACGCTTGCGGTTCATGTTGTGGAGCGCGCGCCTGGCCTAACTGGCTGCAGAGGCTAACGCTTCCGAGCCGGTCCCGCGTACTCTGCATTATTGATGCAGATGAAGGCATGAAGCCGTATCTAGCTGCAGTGCAGCGTCCCTGCCCAGACGACAGCCGAGAGCTGTGTCCCCGGCCCGACCCGACCCTGCTTGCTCACGCAGCAAAATCACTGATCCAAGCTAGAGAAAGCCGTGGCGATTGGTTCTTGGTTCAAATCAACAGGTACTCCTACGCGCGGAACGGTCGGAGCGCGAGATCAAAGTTGAATTTGCAGTTTCCTGTACATTTTCGTGTGGATGGAAATGGAAAGCTACTGTACAAAGCCGGCCTGAAGAAGGCCGGTCCCGTACATGCACGGGTACAGATCGATCGAAAGCTGCCTGCGGCGACCGAAGAGAAATGCGCAGTCGTGCACGCCAGCTTAACTGGACGACGGTTGCTCGGGGACGAGATTTCGGTCGAAACAACCAGTCGGGTCTCTGCACGTCGCCACCCCGCTCGATTACCGTGACGACTTACCTCACCGAATCGGCGACGACGAAAACTACCAGTTCCATCGGACTTTTCGTTCTACCTCAACATTTCAGAATCAAGTACTACATGATGATACAGTTGCAGTGCTTTGCCGTACTGCCGCGTAGCCAACCGGGAGGAGACGGGTGGAATGGTATAGCTCAAGTGATGAGCGAATGTTCTTGACAATGTAGAGACCACACGGCCATATATATCGAGATTCTCTAGTCGCTTTAACTGGCACCAAATTCAATCTTTTTCTTTGCGCCGTTCTTTTCATCTGGATCGTTTGGTGTCCTGCTGTTGGGCTGTTTGGCCTAATTAATCATCTCTCTTCTCGCTGTCTTGCTTGGAGTTGTGGCTCATATGCTCCTGATACGAATTGAATGGACAGGGCAGCCCAGGCTTCAAATCTCTCGTCGAGCTTCCAAGCTCTGCTCCCTCGTCCAGCAGCTCGAGCGGTCACCGGCTCGTCCACAACCGTGTTCCTCCACCGGCTCGTCCACAACCGTGTCTCTCCGCGGGTTGGACGGTCCAGCCTCCAGCGGCACCTAGGCAGTCGATGCGCTGACGATGCAGCAGTACCTTTTGAGAGGTTAGGCACCATGCATGTCCAGAGCCTATCGGCCTAGCTAGGAGTGCAATTGTTTGTGCAAACGAGGAATAATGCCGCTGTCTTTGTTTCGACCTGCCAGAAACCACCAAACGCTAGGAGCTACAAGGTGCATGCCGCATGCGCATGGGCAAAGTCGTCTTCAACAGTTCTCGCCTTCCTAGCTTGCGTGCTGGAAAAACAGGCAACGCCTTTCCGGTGCAGGGTGGGGGTGGAGAACGACGTTGCTTGGACACGAAATGGTGAGCTTGCGGCTGCGGTGGCCAGCTTGGAACCAGCTGCAACCTTTTGCCATCGTGGCGTCATCACGGTGAATGTGTACTGTCTGCTGGCGCTTATGTGATTTTAGGAGGTGAGTGGCTGAAGCAGTGATTTTGAGTGGTGGGCTCGCGGCAGCCGAGTAAGAGCATCTCCACTAGTCTAGCCAAACCGTTGTTTTTAAGGTAAACTAGTAAGTTGACCTGCGCTAGCGCGGTAAGAATAAATATTTGGTATTTGAACAGTAGATTGCACTCATATATGTGTTAAAAAGCTATTTCTATATACATATATTTCTTTGTATTTCCGTAGTGCTTAAATTAAAAGATTGTTATAATTGAAGTTGGCTTTGTCCCACTTTTCTACAACTAAAGATCTGATGACTCCATTAGTTAAGTGATTATTAGAGCATTATAAATCAATAATTTGATAAAATGGTTACAAATTAGTTGTATTAATGTTTTTTCATATTATTTCTTAAGTTCACAACAATTATGTTGGGAAACATTTATGCTTAAAATTTTTAGTCATATAAATTTAAAAGAATAATCATTAATAAAAAATAACTATTAAACTATTGTGAAATAATATAGACCTTATTAATCTCTCTTGATTGCATCGATGACTATGGTCACCATGATTTTTGTTTTTCTTATTCTTTCTAAAACATATATGATGATAATGGTTGAGTGTTCTTGGTGGCCTCATGATCGGAACATATGAACACTGAAATAAGTGTTGGCACCGCTTCAGTACTTTGAAGCACTCTTAGATAGTCCATTGATGTACATACATACGCGTGATGATATTGGGGCTCACGGTTAACCTCACCATCATTCTTTTTTTTTATGCTCATGTCATTACTGGTGAATGGTGACGAAATAAGGTGGTTAAGCATATTGTAGAAGCTGATCATTGACATGTTGCACTATTTTATGTCCTTACCACATCTATCCATGTAGCTCTCCTAGAACTTCTCACCCAGCTTGATATTACTATTAGTGTTGGTTTGTTTTAGGTTGTCTTGTGACACCTAATGGTTCTGAGTATTCTTGTCGTTTTCTGTTAAATCTTCCTCAACAGTCGCGCCTTTGTCCCTTGGCACGTGGGGTGGTAGGCCACAACAATGCTCTCTCCTTGCTCGTTGGTGGAGCCCAGATCTAGATAGGAGGAGCTTGGTTGCGGGTAAATCTGGGCCAGGGTGGCGATAACAAAAGACAGTTATAGACAATGTCATGGAGGTGGTAGATCCAGCTATGCAAGCACAGATCCAACTATGAAGCTGGCACGACATCTAGATCCAACCGTTGATGAGTGGCACTATGATGTGCGTCGGGAATCCAGGTAGCATTGTGGTGCATCAGGGGTGGTGCGATGATGTGCATCAGGGCTTCGAGCAGCACAACGGTGCGACAACATGATGGGTGGGTATCGTATGGCGTTGCGGTGCACGGGTCGAGGCGGCGGTGCGACTGCTAGTGTTTCTAGACCGTGACAGTTGCAAAGGTTTTTAGGAGCCCAACATGCCGCTTTTTTTCCTTTAAAATGTTTTTATTTCCCTTTTAGCGGCAATGGTGGTGTACACCGCCGCTGACATCCTCCCATTCTGTAGTAGTGAATGCTAAATAAATTGTATTAAGAGATTTGTTGCAAATTGTAGTAAGAGATTTGTTGCCATTCGAGTTAGATAATAAGGAATAAAGAAGAAGATATGTTTTATCTTTTTTACATGCAAACTAACAATAATTTTTGAGCCTGGACACTCCCAATAAAAATAGGGCTGGGTTAGTTACGTGACCATGAATTTTTCAGCCGATAAAGTATAATAGAGTTTGTACTTATTGTGTTTCAATTCTTGATCAGATATAATTACTATCCCGTCGTAATGAAAAAAGGATATTGTGTCAAAAAAAAAAGTGTCAGGGAAGCCAATATGCGCGGTGGGAGACTGGGGTGGGTGCGGGATCTGATTTTCTTTTCTTCTTTATTAACCCAAATTTGTCTATTTATTAATTAATTTTATCCTTTTGTCAATTGGAGTTTAGGGAGATCGGGGTGGGTGGGGATTTTATTTTATTTTCTTTTTTATTAATCCGAATTTGTGTATTTATTAATTAATTTATTATATTTATCAATTAGAGTTGGATATGGACTCTTTTTTGGATTCATCTAGATCATTTAATCTTCATAAAATCTAATGGTACAGAGCTTCTTTTTTTTAGATTAATGTGGTAATTTCATGGTACTGAGAGCGAATATGGTATTTGACATGGACTCTTTTTTGGATTGATCTATACCGTTCAATCTTCATAAAATCCAATGGTATAGAGTTTCTCTTTTTTAGATTAATATGATAATTTTGTGGTTCTGAGAGCGAATGTGATGGCTTCTTTTTCTCTTCAAATAAGAAGATAATAGATACATTTTTAGTCATATAAATTTAAAAGAATAATTATTAATAAAAATAACTATTAAACTATTATGAAATAATATAGACCTTATTAATCTCTCCTGATTGTATCGATGACTATTGCTCACCATGATTTTTGTTTTTCTTATTCTTCCTAAAACATATATAATGATAATGGTGTAGTGTTCTTGGTGGCCTCACGATCGGAATACATGAGCACTAGCATAAGTGTTGGCACCGCTTCAGTACCTCGAAGCACTCTTAGATAGTCCATTAATATACATGCATACGCACGATGATATTGGGGCTTACGGTTAACCTCGTCATCATTCTTTTTTTTATGCTAATATCATTACTGATGCAAGGTGATGAAATAAGGTGGTTAAGCATATTGTAGAAGCTGGTCATTGGCATGTTGCACTATTCTATGTCCTTACCATATCGATTCATGTAGCTCTCTTAGAACTTATTATCGTGATTGATGTTACTATTAGTGTTGGTTTGCTTTAGGTTGTCTTGTGACACCCAATAGTTCTGAGTATTCTTGTCGTTTTCTGTCAAATCTTCCTCCGCCTTTGTCTCTTGGCACATGGGGCCGCAGGCCACAACAATGCTCTCCTTGCTCGCTGGTGGAGCCCAGATCTAGATAGGAGGAGCTTGGTTGCGAGTAAATCTGGGCTAGGGTGGCGACAACAAAAGACAGTTATAGACAATATCGTGGAGGTGGTAGATCCAACTATGCGAGTGCAGATCCAACTATGAAGCTGGCACGACGTCTAGATCCAAGCATTGGTGGGTGGCACTATGATGTGCGTCGGGGATCCAGGTAGCATTACGGTGCATCAGGGCCGGCGCGATGATGTGCATCAGGGCTTCGAGCAGCACAACGGTGCGACAACATGATGGGTGCGTATCGTATGGCGTAGCAGTGCACGGGTCAAGGCGGCGGTGTGACTGCTAGTGTTTCTAGACCGTGACACTGTTGCAAAGGTTTTTAGGAGCCCAACATGCCGCTTTTTTCCTTTTTAAATGTTTTTATTTCCTTTTTAGCTGCAATGATAGTGTACACCGCCGCTGACATCCTCCCATTCTGTAGTAGTGAATGCTAAATAAATTGTAGTAAGAGATTTGTTGCAAATTGTAGTAAAAGATTTATTGTCATTCAAGTTAGATAATAAGGAATAAAGAAGAAGGTATGTTTTATATTTTTTACATGCAAACTAACAATAATTTTTGAGCGTGGACACTCCCAATAAAAATAGGATTGGTTTAGTTACGTGACTATGATTTTTTCACCCGATAAAGTACAATAGAGTTTGTACTTATTGTGTTTCAATTCTTGATCAGATATTAGTTACTATCCCCGTCGTAATAAAAAAAGGATATTGTGTCAAAAAAAATGGTGGCAGGAAAGCCAATATGCTTGGTGGGAGACTAGGGTGGGTGCGGGATCTGATTTTCTTTTTTTCTTTATTAATCCAAATTTGTCTATTTATTAATTAATTTTATCCTTTTGTCAATTGGAGTTTAGGGAGATCGGGGTGGGTGGGGATCTGATTTTCTTTTTTTTTATTAATCTGAATTTGTCTATTTATCAATTGGAGTTGGATATGTACTCTTTTTTGGATTGATTTAGACCGTTCAATTTTCATAAAATTCAACAGTATAGAGTTTCTCTTTTTTAGATTAATATGGTAATTTCGTGGTCGTGAGAGCGAATATGGAGTTTGTCAATTGAAGTTGGATATGGAATCTTTTTTAGATTGATCTAGACTGTTCAATCTTTATAAAATCCAACGGTATAGAGTTTCTTTTTTTTAGATTAATGTGATAATTTTGTGGTTCTGAGAGTGAATGTGATGACTTTTTTTTCTCTTCAAATAGGTCTATTTATTAATTGAAGTTGGATATGTACTCTTTTTTGGATTGATCTAGACCGTTCAATCTTCATAAAATCTAACGGTATAGAGCTTCTCTTTTTTAGATTACTATAGTAATTTCATAGTCCTGAGAGCGAATATGGTGTTTGTCAATTAGAGTTGGATATGGACTCTTTTTTGGATTGATCTATACCGTTTAATCTTCATAAAATCTACCGGTATAAAGTTTCTTTTTTTTAGATTAATGTGATAATTTTATAGTTCTGAGAGTGAATATGATGATTTTTTTTTCTCTTTAAATAAGAAGATAATAGATAGATTTAATGATTTTTACTAAAAACGTCCCGCCAACAGACTCATTAACGGATAGGAAAAATAGCTTCTCCTTCAACCCGGAAATATCGCTAGCCAAGCCCGCGCCTGGCTCCCCCCGCGCAAGAATTCGCACTCCCGTGCCTGGCTCCCGCGCAAGATGTAAGAAGCGCCAATGCATATTCTTGAAAGAGATGTTCTAGGCCCTGTTTCGCGTGCGAAGTGCAAACATGGAATAAAAGGCAGATATGCTGGCCTTTCGTGAGAACTGTTTAATTTGTTATTTTTGCAGTAGCTCACTTATTGGGCTTGATTGAAGTTTCGTGTCTTAGGCTCTTAGTATGGAATAAAAAGGCATTTTGTGTATAATAGAACAAATCTATCCAGATTGTTAATGCTGTACATTTGAGCTGTGTTTTTCAGAACAGCGCAAAGCATGCCTCATTCGGCCCAACATAGGCACGGGCACAGGCCGAAAGCAAATAGGCCCGGGCGGCATGGCTCGAACCACCGTGCCATGTTTGGGCCATCACTCTGGCACGACATATTTTGAGGCCGGCCTAGGAAGACATGTAAGTCGGCCTAAGAAGGCATGTAGGCCAGCCCGTCTAGGCACGACCTAAGCATGAAGGCGGCCCATCTCCCCCCACCCCTCCAACCCCTACCACGTGCTCCTTTCCCCCTCCCCTCCTTTTTCAACCCTTACCACCCACTCCTCTCCCCCTTCCGGTCGCACCACCACCACTTCCCTCCCCTCCCGTCTCCCGCTTGCCCGTCTCCCGCTTGCCCCCTAGATCCAACCCCACTGTTGTCATCGTCGACCTCCTCGTCCGCCGCTCTTCAGCGCAAGCGCCTGCCTCAGTGGTCCCATGCCGAGATGGCGACATTACTAGTCATCCGTATAGACAAGACGCGTTGGGAGGCCATGTCAGCGCGCCTCACTGCGCAGGGCTTTGCGTGCACGCCCAACCTCGTCACTAGGTTCAAAGGCACCTTCAATGCCGCACCAAGGCTGACGCTGCCGCTTGACGTGGTCATGGTCTTTTTGGGCTTGACGGGCTAAATGGGCTGGTACAACACGAGAAATCCTTACCGTGCCATGCCTTGAGCCGCGCCAAGGCCCATGGGTTGACATGGCATGACATGGTTTTTCTTCCATGCCGTGCCGACCTGGTTTTAATTTGTATCGGACCATGCCTGGCCCGCATGGCCCGTGCCGAGCGGCTCAAATGTAGAGGACTACATATTGTTACAATACATAGATCTCATTTTTTATTTTTGGCAAATAATAATTTTAAATTTTACTAGTAATAATTAGTGTTAGGGGTTACACATTTAGAAACTACGCAGTCTATGATGGCGTCCAACTTGGAACACTATTTTTCGCAGCGTCCATGCATAGACGCCGTTAGTGAGAACGTACTAATTGTGGTGTAGTGAAAAGTGATGCGATAAGTGAAAGAGCTCATCAATGAGCTAAAGGAGGTTGAGACTACTCATTATAAGGCCAGTTTTAATGGAGTTTTTTTTTACGGGAGATCACATCAGCAATTTTGCTGCCTTAACAGGATGATTGTGGAAAGAGACAAAGGCAGAATTTGATCAGATGAGAGACGAGTTTCATATTAATGAAATTCAACAAATTCAGTTACCAAAATTACAGTCTTGAAAACAGTTCAATAAAAAAGACATACACTCAGACTAGCCTAACCGATAGTACAAAATATTCTAGCACGTGTGTGAAGTTCACGAAAGTGTGGCTCATAACGTCCAAGACATTGCTGCAGATACTATAGCATTTGATTGTAATCCTTTTGATTAATAAAATATTAGCCTCTTCCCTTGCAAAAATATATATGCCTATACTTAGAGCAAAAAGCCTGAAACCACACACATTCACCTCACTCGTTGGCTCGTTGCCCGCTACATGTTTCAGGAAATAAGAAAGTCATAGAAGTCAACAAATTTTGATTGCAATATAATTTCACATCTGTATAATACTATTTACTATATATAGTATTTTACATATCCCCTTCTAAATGTAAATCTTGTTTCATTTTTAGCAGTATAAATGTTTAGCAGCAACAAGAATCACTACAACACACGTGGAGATTTATGACATTTGTACTTTGTCATAGACTGACTAGAAACCGTCACAGAATGGCATTCATGACGATCTAGGATACGGTCATGTATCTCGCGTCATAAATTGATACGGATGACATCCCTTCATAACCATCATGGATGTAGCTTTGTCTATGACGATTACTAGGCGTCACAGATGACAAGCCCAACTAAGTCTTGGAGTCTGACGTGGCATGAAGCCCATTGTGAATTTATCCCAGCTGACCTAATGCATCTAGTCCATTTTGAATACAAGCCCAACTGAGTCCAGTGCATCTAGCCCACATCTAGTTCATATTGAATACAAGCCCAGCTGAGTCCAGTCCATCTAGCCCATTTTGAAAACAAGCCAAATTTGGCTTAGTGAGATTTTTTGGAATTTATTAAAAAATTCAGCCCACTGTGCAAATACCCAGAAATTGGCAAGTTCTTTTTTTCAGCCCGTTGTGCAATGGCTGGACCAATAATTTTGGCCCACTCAATTTTTCAGAGAAATTGAAGCCACACCAGAATTCAACTCATACACAAGTAAGCTCATACACATAAAAAATTAACTTAAAATTCAGCACAACACCAGAATAATAGAACACATGTTGCACCCAACATCACAACACTATCAGCCATATTACAAATGTTTGTGCACCAAAATTTATATCCAGCAATTCTAATACCACAATCTCCAGTCACAAACCATTCATAGTATGCACCAAAAAAAAAAGGTAAAGAATCACCTCGACAAGTCACCAACAAAAGCCAACTTTACACCTTAATATGTCAACCACAAAAGATAGAACAATTTTTCCTTGAACACCTTACCCTTCAGCTTGACCTGATCATAATTGCCTTAATAAAAGATCAAGTTTTGCATCAGTTTTAGCTTGCTTCTTCTCCATCTCCTCTTTGTCCTTCACCCTTGATTGTTCAGCTTCACGAACCTGCGACAAAAGGACATCAATTTATTCTCGCTGGTTGTTAACAACCAATTGAAGCTCGACGTTTTGATCTTGAAGGTTTTGAATACTTGTTCTCAGATGAACATTCTATATGCCCACATTATGAAGGAATTTGTTTCTCTTGGTGTGCTCAGCAAGGACATCGGCTACCACATCGGACACAGACAAGTTTTCTTATTGCCCATCAACTACTGCTTCTGCTATTTTTTTCTCCATATCATCCTGTAAGTGACAACCACAAGTGTCATTAACTGAGTAGCTAGATATGAAAAAGCTCTTTAGTTTGCAAAATACATATAATAGCAGATTGTACAGAGGGTGTGTAGCATTTCTTTTTCTTGTTGACTCCTTGAACAAATCCAATGCATTGGGATCTTCATCATTGTACTTCTCTCCCTAAAGAAAGGAGTATGAAACTCTATTACATACTTTTCAGTGACAGTAATAGAGAAAAAGTATACAACCGGCATCCATACACCATGAGATACCACAAGAATAAATGTGCACATGCACATCTGAACATAGACGAGAATAAATATGCACATATATGCACATCACAATGGCATTTACCAAAAATTATCATGCACAATGACATCATAATGGCATATCATCACAAGTACAGGATTAGCTTTCAAATTTTCATAGTGCACCATGTAGTTGCACGAACCAGTATACTTCGGGCAAAAAGTCAGACATTCATCAGCAACCGAACCCTCCACTCATACTCTATTCCTCACATAGCGCTTCAAAGTACACAACCTTCTTTCAATTGGATACATCCAGCCATATTGAACAGGACCTCGAAGTAATGCTTCCCCGGGTAAATGTACAGCAAGGTGAACCATCACATCAAAGAAAGCCGGTGGGAAAATGCTCTCAAGCTTCATCAAAATTATAGGGATTTCATTCTTCATGTCAGCTAACACATCCTTGTTAAGAACTTTACTACACAATTCCCTAAAGAACTTTCCTAAATCAACTATTGCTTCATAAATATCCCTGTCCAATAATCCTCTAATCCCAGCTGATAGAAACCTTTGCAAAATAATATGACAGTCTTGTGTCTTTAGACCTTGCGGCTTCATTCCGTCAACACTTACACACCTAGATATGTTAGAAGCATAACCATCTGGAAACTTTACTTCCCGTAGGAAGTTCATGAAGGCAACCTTTTGTTCTTTGGACAATGTGAATCGAGCATGAGGCATCACACATGTATTTCCCTCATCCCTCAGCTGCAACTCATGTTTAATTCCCAAATCTTTTAGATCAAGCCTAAATTTTGTTGCATCCTTTGTCATACCGGGTATATTGAAATTGTTACAAGCAATGCCTCACATATGTTTTTCTCAATATGCATGATATCAAGGTTATGTCTCAGCAATACATGCTCCCAGTATTCTAGATTCCACAAACTAACCCTTCGCTTCCAAATTATTTTGTCATTGTCCACGGCTGAACACTTCCTTTTCATGCTCCCTTGCTGCTTCCTAGGTCTAACATGTCTAACCTTCTCCAATTCTTATAGAAGCTCCTCTTTAGAAAATTTACCAGGAGGATCATTGCTTTCATGGAGGCCCACATACTCATTGTTTCTCCTCAAACGATGTCCCACCGGAAGAAAATGATAGTGCCCACTACCCATTTTTGCTCCTTAGGCCATACGACAAAGGGTTCTTGTCACAATGAACACATGCAAAATATCCTCGTGTAGTATGCCCAGAAAGTGTGCTCAAGGCTGGGTAATCATGAATGCACCATAGTACTGCAGCACAAAGATTAAACATTTTACCACTATTTGCATCATAGATTCGCACCCCCTTTCAAAGCTCAAGCAAATCTTCTACAAGAGGCTCGAGGAAAACATCAAAATCCTTGCCTGGTGCTGAAGAACCTGGAATCAACAATGACATCATGAAATTTGACTCTTCCATGCATGCCCATGGGGAAGGTTGTATGGCACAACAAAAATAGGCCACATGCTATATTTGGTGTTCATAAATGCCAAAGGATTGAACCCATCAGTAGCAATGCCAAGTCTAATGTTTCGGGCATCATTTGTAAACTTTGGATACCGTCTATCAAAATCTTGCCACGCCTCACCATCAGCTAGATGGATCATTTCCTTTTCACTTGGCTGCCGCTTCAATTTGTGCCATTGTCTTCTTTTGATGCTTCTTTTGAAACAAACATCCTTTGCACCTAGGTACTAGTGAAAAATGCCGCAACACCTTTTGTGGCACCTTCTTCCTTTCAGTATCTTTCCATCTTGGCATATCACAAACTGGACAATTGTCAACCTTAGCATATTCCTTTCTAAAAAGAACACAGTGTTCTGCACACACATGTATTGAATCATAACCGAGACCTAAGACCTTGAGAAGCTTCTTTGCATCATTATATGATTTTGGGATTGTATTGCAATCAGGGAATGCTTCAGCCAATATCTTCAACATAGCAGTAAATGCAGTATTGCTGATCTTGTAAAATGATTTCAGATGGAGTAGCTTTACCACAAACGAGAACTTCGAAAATTTTGTACACCCTGGATAAAGCTGACGCTTCGCCTCTTTCATCACATCTGTGAGAAATAATTCACTCGCATGAGGATCTGCATCATTGTATCCATATTCATCTTCATCATCCAAATTAGCTACTGTTTCTGCCATGTGTAGGTCTTCGATAATTCTATCGAACCGATCAGTATAGCCATCCTCAGTTACACTTATCCCATTTGCGAAACCATGGTCATGCACATTGACTGATTTTTTGTTTTTAGCTACATCATAATCCTCTCCATGATGTATCCACTGAGTATAAGTACTATCCATTTCATTCATCAATATGTGCTTCTCAACAATGGCATGATGCTCATAATTCAGATTCAGGAATCTACTAGATGGGCATAGTATTTGCTCATCTTCACTGAACTTCCCATTGACAAAACGCATAAATTCTTTTACACCTTGAATGTATTCACGAGTAAATAGTTTGCCATGAATCCATGTTCTACTCATTTGTTCAGAGCATTGCACAAACATTATTCAATCATTGCAGAAACATAAGACTACTAATTTCTGCACATCGTTGTCCTAAATCAAAGATGAAGGGATGGACAAATCTCTGCAGTTTGGTGTTGACAGATGGGGAAGAGGCGTTGTGGCAGCACAAGCAAGTGGTCAGCAATCCGCGAGGCTGCGGCACAGTAAGCATTACGAGAGGTTGCTCAATCCCCTGCTCACTGGCCAATAGCAGGCGCAGCAAGGGTAGGCGGCTACGACTCCCGATGATGAACTTAGGTGCGATGATTCCCGATGCGGAGCTTACATGCGACTCCGGTGGTGGCGGAGCACACGTGACACGGATTTGGTCACCACCGCCAGCACTGCCGAGCACACAACCGTCACCGAATGGATTTGGTACAAGTTTGGATCTTGTCTAACTCGGATTTCAGGAAACATACCTTATGGAAACTACTAATAGGAAACATAATACATAGGACCAAGTAAGAGCAAGTAGCGCAGTGGTAAAGTCACTTGGTGGAGTACGGTTGGTCTCTGGTTTGATTCCTCATGTCGCAGGGTGCTGTATTTTTTTTTTTTTTTTTGATTTGGCACTTCTTCTCCACTGACTGGTGGGCCTTAGGTGACATGGGTCCACGACAGGTGTGCTATTCCAATTCTCCATTTTTTGATTTGGCACTTCTTCTCCACTAACTGGTGGGCCTTAGGTGACATGGGCCCACGATAGGTGTGCTATTCCAATTTTCCAAAATACTTCCATGACGAAAGGAAACTGTCACGCAGGCTGATGATACCTGTGACGATCTCTAGACTGAAACTGTGACTGTACAGTGTAGTTTCATCATAGAAACATCTATATCTATGACGAAATAGTAACATGTCATCATAGAATTATTGCCAATATTAGTAACCAGTAGGTCCCATCTATTATTCATGACGAAATGATGGAAATCGTCACATATAACTGATGTTTGTGACGACCTCGTCAATTGTCACCCAGTAGATGTCATGGATCTCCAGATGTGTTATAGTGAATATGTAGGTCGTAGTTGTGAATGTAAAAGATTCCCAAAAAAAGATTGGAAAAAAGTCACGGTCAGACTTAATACATACCAAATGAAACACAAGAAAAATTAAATATAGTTAATAGCATACCTTAATAATCTAATTACATAGTCCTTATTGACATATTAGTGGATCCAATATAAGGTAGAACTAGATTAAAGAACCAAATACATGTATAAACTATTGGGAGAATATGATTAAGAGAATGGTTTTCATGAGTATAGGGGCATATGCCCTTCTTATTTCCACTATTAATTAACTATAATCAAATATACATACCTAATTTATGATTATATTATTAGACTAGAGTAGAAACACGAATGCACGATGGTCTATACGTGTGTGTCGCAAATGGACAGTTCTGTAGCCCCAGTCTGATTTGCGCCAGCAGTCCAAACCAACAATCTCAATGTGATGCTTTCACTCGATTCCACATCAGCTCAGCGACACCAACATAACGGAACAAGTTGATTCGTTTGAGCCTGGTATATTAGTAAAAGACTCCATTGACGAGCAGAGTCGATGACGATGTCTCATGCATCAAACGTATCATGCCACTTACAGTCGGAGAGACACGCAGGACACTTAAGGACGGCGAGGACACACCTAGGTCAGACACCGGGCTAAGATATCCATGACGCAAAGTGGTTGAGGATGATTTTTTCGCAACTGCTAAAGTGAAATAGTCGAAAGAGGGACATATACGACATGTTCATTGAGAGGCACCAGATTACAACAATCAGGCTTCAAGTGATGCCTACATCTGCATGTATCTTGCTCAACGCCAGAACTTTGACGGAGAAACCACGATCTGTTTCTGAGATAGGTTCAATGAATCGATGATGATGATTAATTCAATGGTGATCACATGGGCATCAAGGTGCCGCCGCTGCAAAATGCTTTTGGCTCAGAGATGTGTCTGATTGGGTGGGGAGAAATTCCTCATGCACGCTCATGTGGATTGCCCTTCCTCTCACATATCTTGTCCATCTTCCTCCTAGATGACGGCGGGGGCGGACGATGGTGACTTGTGTTTGTTTCATTTTTATGAGCAATTTAAGAGTCAAGCCAATGCCGATGGAGCTAGACTCACCCGCTGGGAATCACAGCCACGGGAGTTGCATTGCTTCTCTTGCTCTGAGATAGGTGGGATTGGACAGGTGGCACAAATCCGAGTGGTGTTGTATAGAAGTCTGTTTGTAGCACAACTGCATAGAATTTTTTTTCCCTATCTGGAACCCTTAGTAATCATATGATTTTTTTTTACCTGGCAATTATCTATAAACAAGTTCGAGGGGCAAGGGATGAGAGTGAGATACGGGGGAGGGGACGATGGTGGCTAGAGATGAACGAAGAAGATTGGACACGTGGTGGTTAGAATAATTTGTCTCATGGTCAGTGGCGGAGCCAGGAGGGGCCAGTAGGGGCCATGGCCCCTCCTAACGATGGAGCAAACTCTGAATATGTAGTATGTAGTATTTTGGGCTTAAGTAGGTAATTATCGACCATGTGGTCTTAATGTTAGGTTTAGCCTTTGGCCTACTACGGTTGAGCCAGTATTCTTCTCTGGCCTTTTCCATCTCTTGTTTCAATCTAGACAAGATCGTACGATCAACGCCAACATTGTTCTCTATAGCTTTTCGACATGACGGCGCGCTGCATTCTGTCCCAGCCGAACAACACGGGGATGACCAATAATTTTACCTTGCGTCCTGCTGAAACTACAAGTGCTGGGACACGGTAAGAGAAATTATGCTTGTCGTGTTTCTCAAATAACTTTATTTGAGTTTTTGTACCTTCTATAGATGTTAATTATGGAATTGCTCTTTAACAAAGATAATCATAAATAAGCATCAGCTAATTAAAGATGATAGAATCTTTTTTATTACAAACAAAAAAGTGCCCAACGCACCAAAATGTGATGAGATACATGCTCAAATATTTATTAGCTGGCTTGTCCAGATGAAGAGGAGAGAAAATATGCCATGTATCTAATCCATACGTACTACTAAAATAAATAAGGTTAATTCTCTCTAAACACTTTATTTGTGACCTCTTTATGCAATAGGGGGTTATGAAATTCTTAGTTGCAAATACTTGGTGCTTAGATAGAAAGTGAAAAGGATGGTAAAAATTTTAGCTGGCCCCTCCTATGTGAAAATCCTGGCTCCGCCACTGCTCACGGTAACCTTTTTTTGGTCCCAATAACCGAAAAGCAGAGTTTTCTACATGGTATAATTTTCTTCTACTTGTTGCAAATAATTTGTAACTCTGGCTACTGATTATGAATTATTATCTTCTTATTTAAAGAGAAAAAGTAACATTCATGTTTGCTCTCAAGATCAAAAAATTATTATGTTAATCAGAAAGTAGATCTTTAGATTTTATCAATATTTAACGGTCTAGATGAAACCAAATATATGGAATGTGATTCAAACTCTATTATAACAAATCACCATGAGGCAACAAAAGGAGAGCAAAGATATACTATCTTTTAAGTGTCTTTGACATTTAATACGATCCAAACTCTGCTTTGAGAGACCACCGTTGCCAAAACAATAAGAAATCGTGAGTGATAGAAGAAAATAAAAATAGAAATTTCCAGCAGGATGCATGTATAATTAAGGTAATTAAAGCATACCATGTTATTTTACTTATATTTATTTATGTAACAATAATCAATGGTGGCTAATTATTTCAATTAAATCATACATAACCTATTAAAATATATCTCTTGATAAGACAGATGAAAAAGAGAACAAAGAAAGATAGGTGAGATAAAAATGGTTATATTGCTTTTTCTATTATACAAAAAATTAAAGGTTATGTGTCATAGAAGAGAGTACCTTTGAGTTGTAGTCCTGGATATTGGACAATAGATGTCGCCGTTTACATTGCTATATGCATAACAAAATGTAGATTTTATCATAAATCGGAGGTTAGGTACCAAAATGTAAAATTTATCATAAAATGTAGTTTTCGATATCTATCCTACTAGAAGGGACTCATACATAGTATCGGAGGTTAGGTACCAGTGGTTAGCTATTAGGTCAGAATTAGCATGTGTCAATCCATTATCTGGAGACTACAGCTCTAGCATTGGCGCACTTGGGCACCGTGAATTAATAATGGAAAAGACCTAGAAATGGGAATAAAAAAAATAAGAGGTGCTATGCAATGCTTGATCTGGAGACTACAGCTCTAGCATTGGCGAACTTGTGTCACTTGATGGGATTAGCTGCATCTCTCTCGCACGTGGCAGGGGTTCGAGATATTGTGTAAATATGACATGACGACGGTTTGGCACTTGCACTAGTGAGAGAGTTATGGAGCCAATATCTTTTGGAAGGCTATATGTCAATAATTTTGTAATGCTTTCACTAAAAAAAATTATAATGAAAGTTACCTCAACCATTTGTTGTACCAATTCAATAGGGACTTACTAATTTTCAGCTGCTTGAAAGTTTGGGTAACTTTCAATCACCGCTTTGAACCATTAGATCTAGATTCAAGCGCTTATAATTATTATACAAATAATCCTACAAAAAAAAATCAAAACACAAAAAAACAAACCAGTGACTAAAAGCTTTCAGTCACTTGAAAGAAACATGAATTCAATAAGTTACCGATCAACAATGACATATACATAGAAGTTTTAGAAACAAATTCTGAAGAATTTAATAAAAATAGTGTTTTTTCTCGGCTTTCAGAAGTAATGGTATTTTTATATTATTTTTTAACAGTTGTGTTTATGATTAAAACTTGAATTTATTAGACAAGGGTTACTGCTTAATTTTGAGGTATAAATCTCATTGTTTTCAATGTTGGTGGCATTCTCTGTAGCCACGCAATATGTTTACTAGTTCCATTGAATGCAAATCGAATACATATATTCTAATGTACTTGATGCAAATAATTTGTTACTAGCAAAGTGTTCGTACATTGCTACGGATTTAAAAAACAAAACACTCTTTATAACTTAAGTATAAATTATTTATGCAATATAATTATTAGATATATATAATATTATTAATATTTTTTACATGAAAGATTATATTTATATTACTATTAGTGCTTCTTACTATACCATTTTATATGTTAAAAGTAACAATTTTTTAATATTTTTTATCATATTATAGAAGTTTTATCTCAAAGGAAAAATCAATTTACACAGTCTATAAAATAGCAATGTATTGCAACACGATTTTGAACTTGGAAACTTGCTCCAATGGAAAAAGTTAAAACACAAAAATTGTAGATCTCGTCGAGACTTTTTTGAAACATATGTGGATCATATTATTTGGATTTCGGATCTAGAAGATATGAATCCCGAGACCTGCGCAGAGAAGTCTGAATCAGAACAAATATTTTTATATCGCATATTTGAAAACCAAAACGACGGGACCTATACTTCCATTGAATACTAAAGTTGTAGAACTTTTTTAGAGCTACGATATAGAATCCGAGTTTGCTTAATTTGAACTCCGGACAAGAGAGTTATAATTTTTAAAGTTCGATACTTAATATAGAAGGTACAAAACTGATTTGGTTTTAATCTCTAACTTTATGAACACGAAATAAACAAAACACACCTCAATTAATACATTATAGAGATTCCCAACTGCTAATCATCGCCTCCAACTCATGCAGGTCAAGACTGTACTGAGAGGGCAGCATCGGCTTCCATGTCCTCGCCCTTGTTCCTCTCTGCAGCGGAAGACAGAGCACTGGCGCTCGTGTCCCTCTCGCGGCTCTTCTTGCTGCTGAGCTCCTCCACGTATCGGATCATGTCGGTCAAATCCTCGTGCGACGACCCGCCTTCCTCCATGGCCGCCCTGGCCTTTGCCGCAAGCTCCCTGGCTCTCTCCCTCCTCGCAATCCCCTCCGGCCCTCCATCCATCAGCTCGGCCACCGCCCTCTCCACGTCAGCAGCCCTCACCTGCACCCCGTCGGGCACGTACATGGCGGGCACCTTCACCCCCGCCCTGACGCCGACGCCGAGCACATCGACGAGCAGCCGCTCGCTGGAGAACTGGTCGGAGAAGTTGGGCCACGTCAGCGCCGGCACGCCGTGGGCGAGCGCCTCGAGCGTCGCGTTCCAGCCGCAGTGCGTGAGGAACCCGCCCGTGGCCGGGTGGGCGAGGATGGTCACCTGCGGGGCCCACCCGCGGAGGAGCAGGCCCCGGTCCTTGACGCGGTCCTCGAACCCGTCGGCGGCCAGCCAGGATTGGACCTCCGGGTTGGACCGGGCCTCCTTGATGGCCCAGACGAAGTGGTGCTTGGAGGCCTCGAGCCCGAGGGCCAGCTCGATGATCTGCTTCGGCCGGAGCTGGGCGAGGGTGCCGAAGCTGATGTACAGCACGGAGGAGGGAGGCCGGGCGTCGAGCCAGGACAATATAAGGTCCGTGTTGACGGCGTCCGCGTGGTTGCCTCTGCGGGCCTTGGACCCGGCGTCGTCGTTTAGCACGGTGGATGCGCATGTGGGGCCGACGGCCCACGTCCTCCGGCCCAGCGCCGCCGCGTAGGCGTCGACGAAGACGCCCTCGGCGTCGCGGAACGTGTTGACGAGCAGGCCGTCGGCGGAGGCCTCGGCGTCGGCGCAGTCCCTCTGCTCCTCCTCCGCACCGGGCCACTGGAAGAAGCCCCTGAACGTGGCGCGGTTGCCCACGGCGCGCACGGGGAAGCCCGGCACCTCGAACTCCTCCATTTCGTCGTTGACGCGGTCGTACACGCCGTGCTTGGACAACAGGTGCGTGGCGAGGAGGAAGTACGTGGAGGGGCAGTGGAGGACGAGGCGCGTGACGCCGTGGCGCGCGCACACGGGCGCCGTCCACGGGTTGCACGCGTCGGCGATGAGGCAGTCCGGGCGGCGGCGAGGGAGCAGGGACCGGATGTACGCGTCGAGGGGGGACTCCATGGCCCAGCAGGCCTTGAAAAAGGGCAGGAACATCTCCTTCTCCTTGAGCTGGTCCATGTTCTCCAAGCCTTCGGGGAGGCCGTGGGCCGGGCCCGGGAACGCGATCTCCGCGAGGTCGACGTCGAGGCCCGCGGCCCGGGCGGCGTCGACGGTGGCGCGGTTGCGCGCGGCGTTGACGGGGGTTGTTACTACGGTGGCGCGCGCGCCGCGGGCCGCGAGGAGGCGGGCCAGGTCCACCATGGGGATAATGTGGCCCTGCGCCACCAGCCCCCCCCCCCCCCCCCCCCCCCTCCCGCACTGCTCTACTCTCTCCCTACCTCTCCCGCGCCTGCCGTATAAAATCGGTCCAGCTTGCACACCGTGGCACGGCTGGTTTATCTACTGAGTCGGGGAAAACCCAAGGTTGACGATGTGACGCGTGCACGAGCAGGATGTGAAGTCTCCACTCTCGAGTCGACACAGTGAGAAGAGTAGTAGTTAAGAAACCAAAACCTTCTACTTGGAGGAAAACGGTCGACGTGAGGATGTCGAAGTTAGACGGCAGAGTACGTCAATGAATCTGAACACTTACGAATGTCCACATGCGGCGGCAGACAGAGCCGGACGTGGATGCGGATGGCGGCATGGCCACCTGTTGCCGGCGATGGCGAATTGGCGACGCCACGTTCTAGAAAGGCAGAAGTTTCACTGGTCCTCGAGCGTAGGTGACGTCGGCGCATAGCAAAGCCTCCTTGTCGCCGTCTTCCAAGTCCAGTGACTCGGGACTCTTCTGGTCAGGCCTTGTCGTGCCTGTCCGACCATTTATCGGAAGGCAAGCGACAAAGCAAGACCACCAAAGTAGTAGTCATAGCAGGCGAGGGCTAGGAGTAGGAGTACACGTATCGTGTACAAATTCTCCATGTGACGCTATACTGCTCAGCATCAAAATGACGGGTAACACGTTAGCTGACGAAAAAGTAGGAGGGCAGGGAAACCAAATTGCACTTTGGCACTTTGCATCGGAGATATCTGAGCCCTCTACACCCGTTCGCGCTGCAGTTTTTGATGCGTAGTGCAGTTGATGCAGTGGAAGAGTGAATATGAGATGACGAGCTCGGATGTCAAAAACTCGAAGTGCCGCTTACAGCTCAAGGTTTGCATTGCATACTGTGATAATCTGACAACTGGGTCTGCTCTTGTTATCGCAACTCACCACGAGCTACATTAAATATTAGCTTTCCTTACCTCATGATAATCGTCAAAACAATATTTAGCCACTTCACAGCATTTTTTTGGTTTACACTCTAGTATACAGTGACAGTGAAAAAATATGTGCTTGTTGGTTAAAACCCATTGGTGATGTCAGATAATTTTGTGGCTTATATTTATGTGATTGAGCAACTGGAACCAACTGCCAGGTACATCATGGTCTGTGACAACCTATTGCAACATGTCGAAGATGAGAATGAGCTGATCACTTTGCCAGGATTCCTAACATCACTTTAGCTGACAAAGGCACAATGCTCGGGAGCCTTTCAGACACCCGTCTCGAGCAAATTCACCAGAAGATATGTGAAGAGGAGATGAGATTAGTGGTGTGGTCATGAACAACTTCTAAGAGCTGGAGTCTCTGTACGTCGAGTCGTTTCAGCAGATTACAGGAAAGAAGATATGGACGGTGGGGCCAATGTGTCTTTGCAACTAAGACAGGAGCACAATGGCTGCAAAGGGAAACAAGGCCTCCATGAATTAGGCAAATTGCTTGAGGTGGCTAGATTCAATGAAAGGCTCGGTGATCTATGTAAGCTTTGGCAGCCTCGCCTGCACTGCACCTAAGCAACTTGAGCTAGGACTAGGACTGGAAGCTTCGAAGAAGCCATTTATCAGGAGACAAGTTTCAATAAGTTGAGGAATGGCTTGCAGAGGGCTTTGACCTTTGAGGAACGAGTGAAGGACAGAGTCATGATCATTAGGGGTTGGGCGCCACAGGTAATGGTAATGATCCTATGGCACCAAGCCGTTGGAGGTTTTGTGACACATTGTGGGTGGAACTCAACAATAAAGGGCATCTGCGCAAGCTTGCCCATGATCACAAGGCCAGATTTTGCCGAGCAGTTTGTAGACGAAAGGTTAGTAGTGGATGTGCTGAAAATTGGCGTGGAAGTTGAAGCAAAAGGAGTGGCACTATGGGGGCGTGAGCCAAAAAGAGGTTACAGTGACAAGGGATGCTGTAGAGAACGCAGTATCCAAACTGATGGATGGAGGGGAGGCTGCGGATGAGATGAGGATGGGAGCAAGAGACTTGTTATACTTGAACCTCATGGTATATCTTATCTTGAAAAAGTCAAAGAGATATGATTTTTTACAGAGAAGCAATCAAGAATATACTTTAACATTATTTACTCAATGATATGGCAGATTTGAATGACTAATCAGATCTTGATGTTAGCAGGCAGTGCTGCGGCACGTGCAAGATTGCAAGTGCGCCGTTCCAAAACGATGATGCATCTTGCAGAAGCTTCTTCTAAAAAAATATCTTTCTCCTGCTACCACCAAAATCAATTTAAGTATTGTCACGCTCGATTTCCTCTACGTGGATAATAGTGACAAGCATAAAAAAAATAAAATTGTTTTACCTTTACAGGCTTGCATGAGACCTTCAAAAATCATTGAGGAAGCCAGAATAAGATGACAAAAGACAGGACTACGGTACAATGATTTTAATGTGACAAATTAAAAGCGAAGTACTAAACCATTAGAGTAGATAAAAAGACAGACTTAGCCTCTTGAATAACAAGAATTGACAGATTTACTGGTACTATAACATATTAGCCAACAGTGCATCTAATCTCAACTCTCAACCTTCTGTCATCCAATCCGGCAGTCTGAACGCTATCCGTATAGTTTAGGCTCCATGATGTGTAATTGTTACTAGAATAGAAAGTTATGTGCACGTTTATATTCTGCCGGCCAGCCGCCACAACAGTTGAGCAAGAGCACCTAACCATCCAGCACATCACTTTCATAACACGAGGGGCAGCCGGGCAGGCACTACATATAATACAACTGTGATATCCTCAGCTGATAAAGCATATAAACTCTCCCAGCTTAAACAGTGTGTGGTTTCTGCAGGTCCTAGCTCGACTTCACCGTCTTTGCAGCCATAAGAATGACCTTCGCTAGCGATGCAGTCGCCGGTAACCAGAAAAACTCTGGAAGGGCACACTTCGTGTTGGTTCCGCTGATGGCTCAGGGCCACACCATACCCATGACTGACATGGCACGCCTGCTGGCTGAGCATGGCGCACAGGTGAGCTTCATCACCACGCCAGTGAACGCCTCTAGGATGGCAGAGTTCATCAACTGTATAGGGGCGATAGGACTTCCCATCCAGTTCGTCAAGCTCCACTTCCCAGCCACTGAGTTTGGCCTGCCTGACGGATGTGAGAACGTCGACATGATCAAGTCCAAAGATCTGTTCAAGAACTTCATCGAGGCCTGCGCAGCACTTCGGGAGCCACTTACAGCACACCTTCGTGCACAAATTCCACCTCCAAGCTGCATCATATCCGACATGACACACTGGTGGACTGCTGACATCGCAAGGGAGCTGGGTACCCCCAGGCTCACGTTCAGTGGCTTCTGTGGCTTCTCATCTCTTGTCAGGTACTGTATGCAATAAGACCTATTATCAGTTAAGATATCATCAAAAAGGGAGTGAACGGAAGTGTAAGTTCTTCTCCGAAAATGAATAGATAGCCATATAGAACAGTGTAAAATAAAGGAAAATATTGGTCGAACTAGTAGCTTAACTGATTTTTTCTTAGCTTACATTTTCTGGTCCATACAGCATTTTTCCAGGAGCATGTTGCTTTAAAACTACAGTAATAGGAAAAAAAAACTGCAGTCGTATTTAACTACTATAATATATTTTGCAGGTACATCATTATACGTGACAACTTACTGGAAAAAGTTGAAGATGAGAATGAGCTCATTAATTTTCCAGGATTCCCTACACCACTTGAGTTACCAAAGGCTAGATGCCCTGGAAACCTTTCTGTTCATGGTCTGGACCAAATCCGCAAAAACATCTATGAAGAGGAGATTAGATGCAGTGGTGTGGTCATGAACACCTTCCATGATCTGGAGGATCTGTACATTGATTCCTTTGAGCAGATTTCAGGGAAGAAGGTCTGGACTGTGGGACCGATGTGTCTGTGCAACCAAGACAGCAAGACAGTGGCTGCAAGGGGAAACAATGCCTCGATGGATGAGGCACAGTGCATACAGTTGCTTGATTCTATGAAGCCAGGCTCGGTGATCTTTGTCAGCTTTGGAAGCCTCGCCTGCACTGCACCTCATCAGGTTGTTGAGCTTGGACTGGGACTAGAAGCTTCAAAGAAGCCATTTATCTGGGTAATCAAAGCAGGAGATAAATTTCCAGAAGTTGAGAAATGGCTTGCAGAGGGCTTCGAAGAACGGGTGAAGGACAGAGGCATTATCATTAGGGGTTGGGCACCACAGATCATGATCCTATGGCACCAAGCCATTGGAGGTTTTATGACACACTGTGGGTGGAACTCAACAATAGAAGGCATCTGTGCAGGCGTTCCCATGATCACATGGCCACATTTCGCAGAGCAGTTTCTGAACGAGAGGTTGGTAGTGGATGTGCTGAGAACTGGGGTGGAAGTTGGTGTGAAAGGAGTGACACAATGGGGGGATGAGCAAAAAGAGGCTAGAGTGACAAGGGATGATGTGGAGATAGCAGTGTCCAAACTGATGGATCAGGGAGAGGCTGCCGATGAGATGAGGATGCGAGCAAGAGACTTTGGATTGAAAGCCACGAAAGCTTTGAAAAAAGGAGGTTCGTCTTCTAACAATATAGACCTATTGATACAAGAAATGGGAAGGAAGACATCTGGCTAATACAGTAGGTCTTATGTTTTTTTCCCCTGGATGCAAACATGAAGTTGAAGATCACATTAAACTCAACTAATAATTGTAACAAGTAATATTTGATAAGGAACTTGTAGCCTGTAACAGGCTCACCGGTAACATGATTATCTAGAGATTAGATCAATTCTAAGTTACTGCGGTCTGTTTTGCACACTCTTGACAAGGCTTTATTGTGTTTCAGTGTGCTCATTCGGTTTTTTTCAGATGAGAAACCACAATGCTTTTCACTGCCACTTGTAATGTTTCTATGCATTGATCCCTGGACATCATTTGATTGCATGACAGTTTTAACTAGAAATCCCTTCTAAAGCCAACAAATATACTCCTCCGTTCTTTTATTACTGTCATTCGGACAGCCCCTGCTAGTTCATTTTTAGTTCATTCTCCCTGTCCGAAGACGACAGGAATTTCAGACCTGAGCAGTAAATAATATGAAAGCACTGGATCAAATGAAATTTTACAGACATTAGGTCTGACATCTAAATACAGTACATGTCTAGTCATCTAAATCCAGACAACAATAGAAAAAAGTGAAATAAATAATTATTAAGGATTTAGAAGGGAAAATAGACCCACCACATAATGTTGCCATTTTTTATATATGATCCGAATTCTATCATATTAATGGAAGGACATATCCATCGAGGCAGAGGGCTAAAGCTGTTGTAGTTTTCAAATGGAACTAATTTGATCTTGGTACATGGGAACTGCAGTTAAAAAATACGATTTATGAGTTTATTAATAAGCCCTAGTTCAATCCAATGGTGAAGCTTTCATGGGGGTGCATAACTACATGATATATAGAGCAAATGCTCGATTTAGTTGTTTGAGGATGCATAACTATGGGTTGTCAGGGATGCATATATGGTGAAAATATATCAATGTCCACGAATTTTCGTTTTTAATGGGTGCATGTGCACACAGAAGCTACAGTGTAGCTTCGCCAGTGGTTCAATTAATAAGCTGTACCTTCGATTGACACATCTACACTACACCTTCTTGGTTAACTGAATACCCGCTTTCATGTCAGTTTTGCTATTCATGATTTCATGTTGATGCACAAATGTTGACTCTAGCTAAGTGACAGCTTGAGTTCATGACATTGATGCTCCTCATCACACATTCACAAGTATGCAACTACTGACAACTGGATGCGCATGTGCCATCTCAACTACTGCATGCTTTAAACAAATGAGTCTCATCAGGGCAGGTGATCAATGGCTCGCTGCTCGGCATCGACTTGTGAAGTGGTATACTAACATGGCGGGTACCTTACTGACCAGTCCATTACATTACTGTTCTTGGAAAGAGAAAGTTGATGTAATTTTATACAGCAAGATGTCTTGTTTAATCGAATGCTACAATTTTGCTGACAAAAAATGCCTAAATAATAAGACCAGGCAGATGAACAATGAATATAAGTGTTACGGGAGTACCTTGTTTGTTCTAAGCTGAATCTTTTCTTTTTCTTTTCGCTTGACCCCCACTTCATGGTTGCTTTTGAGGATATTCGAGTCAGGGCCATGATAATACAGTGTTCACCTATCAGACTTCAGCGTCAATATAATGAAGATTTGGTCCTAGCATGTTTGATAGAAATGAAATACATACATGGCACAAAGCCATATGGAATAAGGTTAAAGAGGGAAGTGATGAAAGAAGAGCAAATAATTCAAATTAATAGACTGAATGTTACTGGGGAATTTTGAACCAGCATGCTTCACAGAATTAACGTCAGACAAGAAACTGGAAAATTCATCATAGCTGGAGTGATAAACATGAACCTCAACAGGCATATCATTTTCATGAAAACAGTCGTGGATGTCACAGAGAGTAGGGATGTAGGTAGGTATCCATTGAGTAGTTGTCAGTCAGTAGTTTAGTTCATTTGCATGATTGGCTTGTGAATGTGGTGTGGATTTTTAGTTCATTTGAGGGAGTTCTGGGTCGATCCATGACCAAAAAGTGGAGAACTTGCACCCATAACATCAGGCAGATGCACTACATAGAGGTTCTATTTTGTAAGGAACTAGTACCCTGTAACAGGCTGACGGTAAGACCTAGAAATTAGATCTACTCTAAATTACTGCACGGTTTATTCTGCACACTGTTTCCCAGGATTTATTTTAATCTACCGGTGTGCACATCTGCTTTTCACTATAAGCTGCATCTTGTAACCATATGTTTTCCTTTTGGGAGGTCCTTTAGAGCTCCCATTTCTGTTTCCTATATTTTAATCTATCCGGTGTGCACATCTGTGTGTTGGAGAAAAGAAAGTATGACAGACATGAAAGTTCAATGGTTTTGGGATTGGACTAAAATACTACCTGAACAAATTCATTGCTTGTTCTCTTCAAATAGCTACACCATCCTAAATTGACCTTTTTAAGGAATAAATTGACTGTTTGTAAAGATAGGCCAAGATTTACACAGCAAGTGTGATGGAGCCTGAAATCTAAATATCTTATGGCAATGCAGCTAGACGTTTCACATTAAAAGTTTCTAATCACGACCAACTGAATCGGATCTAACATATGAAAGCCAGAGACCGAGGAAATACAAAATGCCTGGTACCAATGAAGGCCCAAACTGTAGAACTCCACAAGAAATCACTTTATATCACATAGTTGTGACAAAAAAAATATTTAGCTTTACATCAGAAGATAACCCAATGTTACAAAAAATGTCTTTTCAAAGAAAATCTCATGTAAAGCTGAAAAAACTCCAAACCTAACATATCAACAAAGTTTGAAGTAAATAAGAAATTATGGGCTACTACTGGACATAGCAACATGAAAGAATTTGAATCTGGATATATAATATCTAATAAGAAATAAAGTATGCAGTATTTCTGAATGACATGCAGCAGGACATACCTTTCTTTTCATCAAGTAAATGCTGTTCCAGCAGAACATCACCTGTGGTGATGTTTACATCAGAATGCAGCGATATTAACTCAAACAGAACATAACATGAAGGCCCCATTGGAGAAATAATAGCACCACACATTCCTAACTTCATTTTATGAAAAAAAAAACAGTCAATGACACATTTCAGGTGAAACTTCTTGGCTGGCCATCAGGTAATCACTCAAAACTGGCACTGCTGATACTCAGTTGTCATATGTAACTGATCTACAAGGGCTTACCAATAATCTTTACAAGAACAGAATCCATGTCTAACGTGATGGAACCGTATCCTGTCCCTCACAACAACCTCCCTTCCATACAAGCTGGATATCATTTTTATCGCATTATGACAATCCAAGCACATTCTCAGATTCTTAACTATTCTTATCACCACGTTAGATTCTGAACGTAGCAATGCAAAGGCAATCGCCAACTTCTCACTGTGCCAGTAAACAACGTTAGGCTTTTCCTCTTCCACCACTTGAACAAAGACCTCAGTTACATCAGGAACATACCCAGCATTCTTCAAATCAGCAAGTACCTTGTCCAACTTGGAGTAGATTTGTTTGCTCATAGGATGAGATCTGTCACCAGCAACAAATTCATGAATCACGCCATCCATTTCAATCAGACTGCAACCAGGCTCTTTCTTTATTCCTTTTTCCATTATTGCATGCCTAAGCCGTCGGACATCTTCCCATCTGTTAGACTTTGCATACATGTTGGACAAAAGGGTGAATGCCATGCTGTTTTGTGGATCCAGCTCAAGGAGACGCTCTGCTGCCAATTCACCAATCTCTGTATTACGATGAACCCTACAAGCTGCAAGCAGGGTCCCCCATATAGTGGTGTTGGGTCTCATGGGCATTTTGCGTATTGTCTCCATTACTTCTTTTAGTTTCTCAGCTCGGCCCAGGAGATCAATCATACATCCATAATGCATCATATTAGGGGCAATCCTGTACTTATCAATCATCACTTGGAAGAGCTCTCGTCCTTTGTCAACTAAGCCAGAGTGAGTGCAGGCTGTTAGAACACCGATGAATGTCACCTCATCCGGAGGCTCTGACACTTCAATCATTCTATGGAACATATCAATAGCCTCTTCCCCATAACCATTAACAGCAAGACCAAGGATGATACCCGTCCAAGTAAACTTATCTCTGCTGTGCATCTGTTTGAAAACATCCAATGCTCGCTCAACACTTCCACACTTGGAATACATGTCAATGAGTGCATTGCCGACAACAACATCCATGTTGATCCCATGCCTGCTCATGTAAATCCTCACCCACTCTCCCATCTCCAACGCACCCAGCTGCGCGCAAGCCGTGATCACGTTCACCATGGTAAACTCATCCGGCTTCACGTTGCTGTACTGCATCTCACGGAACATCTCCAACGCCTCCCTGAACCGCACGCCCTGCACATAACCGCCAATCATCGCGGTCCATGAGACGGCGTCTCTCTCAGGCATACGGTCGAACAGTTCTCGGGCTCGATCCACCTGGCCGGACCTCACGAACCCAGAGACCAGCGACGTCCACGACACCACGTCCCTCGATCGCATTCCATCGAACAACTTCCACGCCGCGTCCATATCGGCACACTCAGCGTACATGTCAACCAGCGCGTTCCCCACCCTGAGGTCCGGCAGCGCCCCGCTGTGGAGGACGCGCCTGTGCACCTGCGCCCCGAGCAGCGCGTCCTTGGCCTTCCCGCATGCCGACAGCACCGAGACGTAGGTGACGGGGGTAGGCGTCGCGCCGGCCCGCACCATGTCCGCGAACGCGCGGCGCGACCGCACGAACCGCCGCGCCCTGTTGTGGCCGGAGATCAGCGCGTTCCACGCGACGGGCGAGGCGGCGCCGGTCTCCTCGCCCAGCGCCGCGCGCGCCGCCGCGGCGTCGCCCCCCGCCGCGTACGCGAGGACCAGCGCGCTCGCCACGTGGTCGTTGTGCGCCAGGCCGAACTTGACCGCGTGCGCGTGGACGGCGGCGGCCCTCTCCGCCGCGCTTGCCACGGCCTTGAGCAGGGACGGGAACGTGTAAGCGTCGGGCCTGCCCCCGCGGGCCAGCAACCCCGCGTACTCTGCCACGGCATCGCCCGCGCCGCGATCGCGAGCCGTGTCATGCTGACAGCCGGCGACGGTGGTGGTGGTGATGGAGTACCAGCGCGGGGCAACAGCCGGGTGCGGAGTTCCGTCGAACAACGCGCGGGCACGAGGTTGGGCGCGGAGCATGCGCCTTCTCGTGTAACTAGTAACTAGCGGTTACCGCGCCGGCGGGGCAATCTCGGTGGGCGGAGGGAGGAGGCGCGGGCCAGCCAGCGAGTAACAGCGGTGCCGGTGACTGCGCGGGCGGGCGCGACGGGGGACAAGGAGAAGCAGGGTGGGTGGGCTGGGGGCCGGAGAGGGGAAGGCAGGGCCGCCGGCCGCAGGACCACGCGACCAGGAGGCCAGGCCGTCATGTGGACGCGGGCCGGGGGGAGGAACAGTAGTAGATCGCGGCGCGCGGATTGGGCGCAGCGCTCGTCCCTCCTCTGTTTCCGCCGTGAGATTGGCGGCCCGCGTCTTTCCTCCCTCGGTCCCTCCTCTGTTTCCACTCTGCATCTCGCAGGTGCTTCCTCTGCTTCGCTGAAGCGGAGGGGACAGAAACAGAGTTTGCCTGACCGTTCGAAGTCCGTACCTATCTATCAACGATCGACGAATCGAGTAATAATTCCAACCGTGTGAGCTACCGAGCTTGCTACGTGACCTGTAAACCTTTGCAAACCGAATGCACGCGCGAGGAATCTTAGCCGAGACTGTATAAAAACCTCCCGAGTTGAAACACGGCTGAAACCCAAGCCTGCAAGCCACATACTAGATGGTGTCAATTAACCCTGAACTGCTACAGACAGACGGGTTCGACGAGGGCGCACCAACCTTTTTGGTCTCATGCATGATTACGCATCGCGGCCGAGTCATCAATCATCATCACTTGATGCAAACTCGAAAAGGACCTGGAGGGGGTGGAAGCGCGCGCCACCCGCAGGCATCATATGGACGCTTTTTCCTTCGTGATGAAGAACAGCTACGACCGTTTTGTACGCGTAGCGAGAGGTTAGGGCATTAAAGACGCGATTTGTCCCATGTGGTTTCCTCTTATCGACGTCGTATGGCCTGACAGTCAGCACGCATCTGGTTTGTCCCCCTGTGTTTCATTGCAATGCCATGCCCATCTGAACGTAGCGACAGATAGAGCGGAGTAACGCAACTTGAGAACCAGTACCACCGGGACAGATTCTCCTGGTAATTATAACCTTCTTTATTTAAACATGCAACGAGAATGAGCATGCACGGTAAGGTGGCTAGGTAAACAGATGAACGATGAAGAACTTTTCGACGGAACAGAAAAATAAAATCAACTGAACGGAGAGCGAAGCATGTATATACGATAGCGATGCAACCAGCACAGCACAGATTGGATCATTGGAAAAGGACGACAAGAGGAGGAGCGGTGCGCTTTTGGCTCCGTCGATGGACGGGGGACACGACGTGAAAGCCGTTTTTGTAACCCGCTCACGTGAGGCAGCATTCCCTTCCCGTTCTCTCAGGGAAATGTACGCACATCCAACGGAAACGTTACCCTGACGATGTTACTCGTTCAACGGAGCAAGGTTACTACTACCCTTCCTGCAAGATTGTGCAGTACAAGGAGTGTAAGTGTAACTATTTATGGGCGCAGCGCCTGGAGCTCGTTGGCGCATAGTGAAATAAAACCAACTACGCTTGTATCGTATGCGTACAGGTGTGCAGTACGTGGTCCTCGTTTGTGCGTGGAGCAGTAGTGGATGCATGATGAACACAGTAAAGCTACCTACCACGGTGTAGATCTACCTGAATGTCTTGTTGTATTTCAAGTGTGTGAGGCAACCATCAACCAATTTCTTCACTGTAAATCTTATCCGCTACTCTACTACCTTCCTTTTAAAGTGTAAGCATTTAAACCGCTTGTCTTATTAAAATATTTTTTAAAATTATAAAACAAATTAGTTATATATTTAATAATAAAATAATTTATAATAAAAAATAATATTTTCATAAATTTTTTAAATAAAATAAGTGATCTGAAAATCAATATAAATACTTATATTTTAGAACGGAAGAAGCAAGGAAAACAATTAAAAACACTTCTCGGGTACGTACGTAGACGACAAGCGCCCCGTCCAGCGAATACTCTGATTAGTTATCATCAGATGGGTTTCGCAATGATGTACGTATAGACAAGGGCGCCTTGTCCATTGTTACCTACGGTTTTGTACGCGCTGGCGTGGTTCTGGTCAGGTGGCGTCCATATCCCGCCCCGGTCCGTCCAGTGGTGCCAGCAGCGAGCGAGCGAGCGTCTCTCCCACGGCCGCGCAGCTTCTTCTTAATTTGGACGAGTGAGCGCTGAGCGGGCGGGCATGCAGATGCTCAATTGCTCAGCACGCGTCTCCCGAGCTAACTAGCTTGCTCACCAACTACAAGTAGTAGTAACTAGAAACACGCACACGCGCCGGCAGTAGGCACCGGGCACCGGCAGAGAGAGCCATGACGAAGTCGTCGTCGTCTCAGAGCCCGAGCCCCAAGACCCCGTCGCCCCGTGCGGCCACCACGGCTGGTGGCGGTGGGCCCGCCGAGCACGCGCGGTCGGCGTCGGAGCCGTGGCTCGTGGCCGCCACGTCGGCGTCGAGCGACGACTCGTGTGTGAACGACGTGGAGAACTTCGCGCGCACGGTGGCGGCCGTGAAGTCGAAGGCGTCGGCGACCTGCGCGGCGCGTCCGGACCTCCTGGCCTCCGTGCTGTCCCACTACGCCGCCAAGTGGCTCCCCGACGTGTCCCCTTCTCCATCCTCCTCCTCCGCCTCCGCCTCCGCGTCGGGCCGCTTCCTCCCGCCGGAGAGCCCCACCGCCACGTGGCTGAAGCGGCGGCTCCTCCTCGAGTCCCTCGTCGCCGCGCTCCCGCCCGACACCACCAACGGCTGCGGCGCGGCGGCGGACGACGGCATCACGTGCGACTTCCTGCTCAAGCTGCTGCGCGCGGGGAGCATGGTGGGCGCCGACACGGCGGTGGTGAGGGACCTGGAGGCCCGCGCGGCGCGGAGGCTGGACCAGGCCACGCTCGGGGCCGTCATGATCCCGGCCTTTGGCCACGCGGGAGGCCCGTCGGCCGCGCTGCTGCTGGACGTGCCCCTCGTGCTGCGCCTCGTGCGTGGGTTCCTCAAGGACGGCAAGTCCGGCGGCGGCGGCGCGGCCGCGGCCAGGGTGGCCAGGCTCGTCGACGCGTACCTGGCCGAGGCAGCGCTCGAGGCGGGCCTCAGACCCGCGGAGTTCGAGGAGCTCGCGCGCGCCGTCCCGGCCCACGCGCGGCCCGCCGACGATGCGCTGTACCGCGCCGTCGACACATACCTCAAGGTGCCTTACCCTTGCTCCCTTCCCTGCTTTCCATTTTACGCCTTCGTTTCCGTTCCTCCTCCTCCTGTCGTCAAACTGCAATCCATGACACGGCGCCACGCACGCTTCCCGCGCGTGCTGCGTAGGCGCGCAGATGTCAAATCCTGTTCCCCGGAAAGGCATCCATCCGCCACAAAGGAAAGGGACATAGCTTGGTGTCAATGGTGATACGGTGCTATTAGTGCCCACTAACTTGCATGCAGACTAGGTGCCTTGCCGTTCAGTGAGATTAGTGTAAGACTCGAGAGATGAAATCTCTGTTGCAGAGATTACAACGCCTTTTCGTGCACAGCGGAAAGCCAGGGCGGTGAAATCCGAGAGTTCTTACTGCTACCAGTTGATGGGCGGTGGTGGTGGGTGCCTTGGGTACCACACAGGCCCATCCCAACCAGTGCAACGTGTTAGAGATACTAGTAGAATATTTTGACAAGATTGAGTAAAGAGGGAAAGGAATCCGGCACGCATATACTCGCGGACTCCGGTCTTCGGCCGCCTGAAACCTTGCGAGGCATGTCCGTCCATGAGTATGTGTGTTTGACTGCACGGTGATTCGCATTGGACCATACACTGACGACTTTATTTTTTTAAAAAAATATCACTAGCGTAGTAGTAGTACTACCGGTGTCAATATTTATTTCTCGACGAAGCATCTTGGCGCCGGAGAGCAAAATGATTATACCGCAATCATAAGTTGGGTTCTGTGTGTCAATCAAAACAAAAAAAAATCATTGCAAGCCTGCAACGCCTGTTCCACTGTGCATGTTTATCAGCAAGGAGAACAGACAAGCTGCGCTTGTCTTGTTTAATCGTCCATGCTTTTGTTTGGGCGTAGCTCGTGAACCGGATGACGGATTAGTTGCTTCCATGGCTCGCTAATGCGACATTAAAATCCCTCCCTTTGTCGTCAAAGACCCTTCCTTGCATCGGTGTTGCACGATGAGAGCGTTTCAAGAAGGCTGAAATGTCTTATCTCTTGGGTGTCACTGTAGTGTCCAAAGCTACCAGTAATCTTCGAAGCTTGTTCGGACAGCTCCCACACCACACTGATGGTGTTGGTATCATCTGCTTAGTGGGGAGCAAAGCTTAGGAGGTAGAGCTCACGTGAGAGCTCCAGAGATGCTACCCAACAAACGGAGTTGCCCTGCCATTACACTAGAGGCTACTCTTGGATATCAAACCCTTCTGTCCCTTGGTGCTCTTCTGCGTGTTCTGCTGTTCATCCACATTTTGTCTTGCCGTGAGCAACCACTAGCAGTTTCACTGTTTTGTCTGCATTTATCGGGAAACTTGACGTTAAATAAATTACGTTTGTGCTTGGTACTAATATTCCGTTCAGATTCATCTAAAATATGTGCGGACGAAACTCCCGAGCAAAGCAGCGCGTGCAAGGCTGCAACTTGTTCAGGGATCTTCAGACATGAACAGAGACGTAGATACTCACAGTCTTTTTAGGTGACAGCAGTTGCAGGGTGCATGCTAGAACAGTAGCACGATCTGCTTCGATCTCATGGGCCTGTGTATCAGAACAATCAGCAGTCTCAGATCCAAATACAGCCAAGGAAATCATGGCGGGAGTCTGTTCCATTGCTCTTCCAGCTTACTACTACTATAGATCCTTGTCATCAGAAATGCTGACAATGATTTCCCAGATGACATGTTCTCATTGCCCATGAAAAGTCACGTCAGTTTCAGAGTTGCCGATTCGTGCAATGCGAAACTGTTGTACCAGTAGAACAAAATTTCCCTCCTTTTCAGACAAAAGATAACACTGACACAACACTCACGAGCAAGAAATGGTTCATGACACGTGATATGATTTCCATCCTTCAGGCGCATCCAAATACAAGCAAAGAGGAGAAGAAGTCGCTGTGCAGGCTGATCGACGCGCGCAAGCTCACGGCGGAGGCGGCGGCGCACGCCGTCCAGAACGACCGCCTGCCGGTGCGCTCCGTGATGCAGGTGCTCTTCTCGGAGCACGGCAAGCTCAACCGCCTCGCCGAGCTGAGCACCTCCTTCAGCGGCCAGCGGAGCCCCAACCCGGCGCTGGAGCTGCCCGGCCGGTGCCCCTCCAAGCGCGAGGTCCTAGCCCAGCACCAGGAGGTGCGCCGCCTCCGCGAGGACGTCGCCAGGCTACAGGTTCTTGCACGTTTCAGTTTGTAGTATCCATTTCAGCACTCCGATCCAATGAACTGACACTGAATCGTACGTTCACTGCAGATGCAGTGCAATGCTCTTCAGGCCCAGGTGGACAGGCTGACCTCCGAGAGGAGACGGCGCGGCGGCGGCGGCTTCTTCAAATGGAGCACGTTCTGGTTCGGAGGCGGGATGGGCGCCGATGTCGCGAGGGTGGACGACTCGGAGATCGGTATGGAGCGGCGGACGCCACCGAAGGGGAAGAAGGACAGCACCACCACGGCGACGCCCAACGCAAAGTGGCGCAAGTCAACGTCTTGACTCCTCAGAGCGGCTGATGAAGTGATGATCAATGCGTTGTTAATTTTGTGTTTACTTTTGTTTTTTGTTACACTGTTACAGTCGTTTGAAAATTTACATCTTTCTGCTGTTATTGCCAGCTGTTTAGTTCAGATGCTTAATCCAGTGCCTAAACTGACTAAAATCACCAACAATCTCGCAATGAAAATTGATGTTTCAGAGATTAAAAACACACACAGATAAACTTGCAGTTTCACAACGCAAAAAACAAGAACAAATAATTTCTTTTTCACAAATCAACAAATACTTGTACAATCTGTAATCTGATCACATAATTGTGACCAATAACATAAATAGTACCATCTCACAGGTCACGGGCAGAGTCTCAGACAGAGACCTGAAAGCTACGCACCACCCACTTATTATTCAGTTACAGTGACAATAACAATTGACATCAATTTTTAACGCGCAGAAAGAAGAATGGAGAGGCCAGATGTATGGTGCAGTGACTTATTTGTTTACTGCTTTCTTGATCGCCTGTTTGCATCTGCTCAGGAACTTGCTGTTGCTTGTGGGCACTGAATCCTCGTAGCCATACCTGCAGTCCTCGTTGCCAGCCACCTTAGGCTTCCTGCTGATGCACTCCACACCTCTTCTCATTCCCAGTATCTTGGAAGGTGAGGAAGGCAGAGAGCGGAAACCTCTAGCGCTGTCGGACTTCGGGAACCAAATTTTCTTGTCCTCCCTCTCCTTAATGCCAAAGCTGTTCCTGCATCTTTCCGTGCCCTGATCAGTAGCAGTCTCAGTCTCATCTTCGACCTCAACAATCTCATCTGAACATTCAGTAATTTCATTCCGGCAGCTCTCTTCATCGACTCTGCTTTTCATTTGCGGCTCTTCTGACTCTTCATCATTGTTGTATTCTTCAGAAGAATTGTATACAGCAGGACCTTCTTCTTGCTGATTATCCATGAGCATATGAAGCCACCTGTCCACGTTTCCTTTGCCAACATGGTTCATGTTCTCACCATCTTCTGATCTGCCTACACCACGGGGCTGACGCCCTTCATTCCTTTGCAACAACTGGTCTGTATGACTTCGAGCAGTTCCATACATGCCAACTGCTCTATAGGGTGGGCTTGGAGGAAGTGACGAGCTCCTTGGCACTGAAACTGTCTCGCTGGCATGATATTTTTCAACGTCAGACTCGTTAAGATCAGACTGCACAATGGTGGCTTTACCCTTATCATCTTTTGACCTCATCGGCGTACCAGTTCCCCTGGACCTCATAGATGTACCATTTCTTTCTCTTCTTCTGCTACGGCGCTGTTCTTTGATTGCCAACTCTTCTAGCTTCTCCCGAACTGAAGTCCGGCCTCTTTCAGTATCAACGGTGTTTTCTTCAGTATACAGAGACCTCCTTGGGAACCTTATTACATTTCTGGCATCGCCCAATCCTGAGGTCTCTTCTTCCCTAACTTCGTCATCGCCTAGGGAAATGTATGGATCAGAATTCCGTTGGTCTTCCTCCAAGAAAACCCTCAGCTCCTGCTTGAGAGGGCTACTCCTCAATCGTCTTGCTGAAAGATATTTTACACTCTCACTGTGCCTTTCCTCAAGCAATCCATCATCAACACGGTACCTCTTTCTTGCTTGATTTACCTGCCTCTCCAAATCATCTTTCTGTTGGTACTTCTTACGAAGCTCGGTTTCAGACGAGTCGCACATTGATCTCTGAGCCTCCAATCTGGCCAAGAGACTACTTGTTGCAGCTTGGTTCAGCCTCAGTTGTTCCTTGTACACAACACACCTGCATTTCGTATCAACAACATATTGTTAGCATCACCAAGCTTCTGAAAAAAGAAATGTTATATAATATTTAATTTAAATATTCATTCTTACTGGTGCATGGCATCTCTGATCATCTTCTCCAATACTGCCTTGTAGTTGGATTGAGCCTCCGCCAAGCGACGGCACTTCTCAACACGCCGTTTCCTCTTGATCAGTAGGGACTCCAAGCCCTGGATGGCTACACGCTCCTCTTCATTCTTCTGATTCAGCTCATTGGCCTCGTTCTCCAGTTCAGTGAGCTCAGCCTGCTTCTTCTTGGCCTCTTCTCTTTGCCTCAGCGAGTCCCTAGCCATAGCTATGGACAGGTACGGGTTGCTAATGTAACCATCAGCGTCCGGGTTGTTATTCTCCTTCATCGAACTAGGCCCATGGCTGGACAACACGAAGTTGACATTTTCATCCTTTTCACCAGTGAATTTCTTCGCGGCTATACATGGAACATTAAATCAGTACTCCACATATTACATTAAAACATGCACAAAATCCAGAGATTTTAAATGAAGAATTTACCAATCAAAGGATAATTAGGCCTCAGTGGTCGGTTTGCATCAAGAGACCTGAGCACCGAGTTGTCAGAACCCTTCGTAGAAACGATTGCAGCAGGCGCAAGTCCAACTTTCCGCTTCATCTCAGAAAAGTGCTGCGGGAACGCGTGCGCCTCCACCGGCTGCAGGGAGTTGAGCTCCTCGGAGGCGCCATCAGCGAACAAGAACGCAAACGCTCTGTTCCTGCACGTGCCAGAGGAACTCGTCAGCATATTAAGGCAAACCCACCTCCAATGTAATACCGGCCTTATCTTGTCGACATGACGACATCAGCAGCCAGCAACTGCAGTAGTTTTACCTGAAATCGGCGTTCTTGGAAGCGAAGATGGAGAGGAACTGGTTGACAGAGACGCCGAGCTGCAGATCCCACCACGGCATGAGGAACTCCAGCTTGTTCTGCTTCTTCCTGCACACCTGCCACTGCACGATCCGCAGGTTGCTAGGCACCGTCTTCCCTCCTCCTGCACAAACCCGCACCCATCGTTCAGTCAGAACTCATCAGAACCATAAGAGTTGAACGAACCAAGTCAAGAATTCAGAAAGGACAGATCTCATAAAATCGCAGCGATTTCTTACTCGCGCAGGGGAACCAGTGGTCGATCTCCCAGGCGAGGGGCGACGCCGAGTCGGCGTGCAGGTAGAGCACGTTCCCGTACGCGTCCACCCGGAAGAGCGCCGGATCGAAGCCCGCGTTCCTGCAACCAAGCACGGCGGAAACGGATCAGCAGATGGCGCGTGTTCAATTTCAAATCGCACCGTAAAAAAGGAATGCTGGAATCGAGCGAAGGGTTAGAATCGGCTACGCACCCGAGGTGATCGAGCTGCTTCCAGAGCAGGTTGGCGTAGCCACGGGGGTTGGCCGTCGGCGGCGCCTCGGAGTCCACCACGGGGAACATCTCGTTCAGGTCTTTGGCTCGCATCGCCTGCATCAATCGGTCCACCCCACAAGGCCACAACCAGATCAATCCACCTGATCAGTCTCCCGTCTGTTCAATGCGTTGGATCACAGAGGCGGCGGCAGGTACGTACCTCGTGCGGCTGCAGGACGTAGGGGAGGAAGGCGTGCGGCGGGCCGTGGCAGTAGGGTAGCCCGACCGCGCCGCCGCGGCAGAGCCGGACGTACGCCTTGGGGTACCCCAGCGCGTCGTCCACCGCCTTCTCCTCCTCCGTGAACGCCGCCGCCATCGCCGCTGCTGACAGGTGCGCCTACCTACGGCCGCAGCTACGTATCGGGATCGTGCGTGAGCTAGGTGGAGCGCGTGGGAGTGCGGATCAGCTGGTTTTTGCAGGAGAGGTGGGAGAAGGACGGGGAGCGTCTTCGTCTCGCGTAACGGTCGGAGCGGGTGGGGATCGATGGGGACGCGAGGAGAGCCGTTGGGGAGTTCAAATTCGGCAGGTGCGGGGCACGTGGGAGAGAGGGGGCGGGTAGGACGACGAGGTCGACGTGGCCCGGAGGCGTTTTGGAGGCTGGCATGTGGGGCCACGGTTCTCGGACTTGGTGTGATTTGGAAGGCCGTTTGGAGACTTGGAGTGATTACTGCTGATTTGCACTGAGCTGGAGTAGGACAGTTCGAACGAAGATCCTTTTCTTTTATTACGGCGCTCGCCTGGCTTTTGTCGGACACATTTTTTTTTGTGGGACACATTGATAGATGGCGACTTGATTGCGTGGGTGGGGTCCGCATAATAACGAATAGTGTACGAAGACGGCGGTCGAGCTAGACGCTCCGGCGACACCTGTCGTCCTGTCGTGATGTTTACTGCCTGTGGAGACGTACGCTGCGAGATTTTGTCGTGCAGGTCCGGATTTCTCAAGGCTCTACTCTACCTCTACGAACCGAAAGCACGTAAGATCGCCGAGATGAAAAGTTCATCTCTACTGAACCAGCCAACCAGGGAAGGTGAGAGTTTTAAACTTCGAAACCTGAACACTTGGTTAGTTTGTGTTGGTTGCTTGGTTTGTGTGGGCCGGATGGCAGTTTCGTTGGACTTGGCTTAGCCGGGACAAAACTCGTGGACTAGCACAGGTCGCACGCGAATTAGCGGGACATCCCAACTGGGCCAGATAATGAGAAAGCAAGACAGGCCGAGCCACGGAGTCATGTAGAAGTAGCAGCGAAACATTCAGACTGCGTGAGGCCTACGACGGCTCGCGCCGTTGGAGAGCTGCGGGGTAGCAGGCTCAAAAGCTAGGACGAATAATCTGGCTAATCGTTTTCCCTCTATAATCGTGCAAATGATAAATCTTTTTTTTTTTGTTCCATCGCGATTTGTTGCATTTTGTATACTTGTGGCCATTTTTCAGAACATCGTTCCGTAAAGGGGTTATCACAACGAGACAAATTTACTTCACCAATTTTCGTCGGCAAGTTGCCATTGTCAGTTGTCACCTGTCTGTAAACACCACCAAGTACTCCCCGCCACCCACCAAAGGTCCACAACACACCATACCCTGACTCAAGCAGCGCCAGTACTGCAACCTCCCAATGGCAGTATCACTTTCTAAGATTTGGATCAAACCTTCGCTCTCCCGCTACCAGCCCGAGAAGAACCTTCTGCAGGCACTTTACTTGACCAGCTAAAGCCCCACTGAAAGCAGGGTTTGTATGCATGGAGCCGCCATGGATTCCCTCCTCTGTCCTCTCTCTCCCTCCTTACTACAAGATGCTACTTTTCGTTTCCGTCACTTTTCTCGTTCCTCTTTTCCCCGTCTCGTCTTTGATACCTGTAAGCACCTTCCCTTGGCCCCTTAAACCCCTTTAAAGCTCGAGAGCATAGATCCCCTCGATCAAAATCACACGCGCCCTAAACCTTGTCCCATGAGTTCATGCTTATCGCCATAACTTATTTCTTCCTTGCTCTCTCACTCTTGTTCCCAGCTGCGCAAGTACTGTATCTTCGAATGATTGATGCCTTTGGGTAACTCATCATATCCCTAAGCAGTGTAAAGTGGTGACTGGTAGCTTCAGCTTCAGGTAAAAATGGCCAGTGAGATGTGTTCTGAATTTAGTCGTTTCATCAGGAATGCTATGAGTGAGGATGTTGTTAGTGCTAGACGTTGCACACCTCTATAAGACAAGAATTTGCAGCAAAGGTGGCGGCGGATAAAGTGCAGACACTGAAGTCAATGCAACGCACTCAGTCCGTCAAGAAAAACTGTACAGAGCAGCAGGAGTGTTCAGGTAAAAAGGATTTTGGCCCGAGTTCAGGAATGGCTCTGACTGGCCTAGATGCAGACTAGTTCTGCAGTAAAACTTAAAGCGAGCTAAAAGGATATGCCAAGCTAAACCGGACAGCTCGTTCAGCTTGTGGTCGTGAACTGCACAACAATTCTGCAGTGAAGCAATGAACGACTGAAGATATAAAAGTTCAAAAGGACAAAAGTTTTATATTCAGTAAAATTCTGAAGTGACTGTTCATCAGGCTCATGGTTCTACGCTCTTCGCATCTTCTGTTGCACCGAGATTTGCCACGGATGGATCGTCCCGCTCTTCGTGGTACGGTGGAATCGATCCGTTCCATATAGTACAAGTCTAGTAAGGCTTGGCATCGCCTCAGGGGCAGTACAAAACAGTCACATCAGTCAATATAGAAAACAATGCAACCACCAATTACCCAGCTGCTTGAGCATCTTTCGCTAATGGCTTCAGCCCAGAAGCAAACGACTCTCTCAGAGCCATCTTTGGTGTCGGCAAAAAAAGATGTACTGAATGAGTGAAGATTAAACGGAAAAAAAAAAGATTGATACAGGGACACGGGTGGCCTACTTCCGGAAGGTGGCGGTGTAAGAATGGTTTGTGTTGTGTCTTCATAGAATGGAAAGGGAAAGTCCTCTCAGGCCACTTGAGGAATGTCTCACTGTTCATGAAGCGTTTATCTTTCTGGAAGTCGGGTGCGGTACTTAAAATCCGGCATGTACGATGGATATCATTTCGTTCGGCCTTATTGAAAGCAGGATGCACAAGCTGATATTTTGTAATGCTTGTATTCTGTCGGTATGGAGTCAAAAACGAAATATTCCAAGGATAAGGCACCGCTCTCCCTTTTTTTTTCTGAAATAGTACAAGAGCAGATATACTCTTTAACGAAACAAGAGTCTGGTATTGACGGCAAATGGTGAGTTAAAAGGACAAATTTTTATCAACAGACAGATAACTTTCATAGTCTGATATTGGAAGGAACAAAAACATCATCAGAAATCAGGTGAAGGTAATTTTTCTTTTATCTATTCCTTCAAGAATAATTCTTCAAATGTCTTACCTTTATTTGATGTAACATGTTTTTCCAGGAATTGAGAAAACAAATTTTTGTTTGTAGAATTTCATATTCAAAAAGTAGATATATTCAAGGAAAGTGCACATGTTTCAGTATCTAATCTAATTAAGGGCCTAATTATTTGAGCAGTGGAATAGAATTTGATGAGCCCCAACAACTGGGTAATATCTTAAAGAAATGAGCAATCAAATACAAATAAATCGGAATTGAAACTCCTGTTTACAAGTGAAACCTTTTCATAATTTTTTTCTGAAACATCTCATCGCAGCGTCTCAGATTCAGAACTAAAGAATCCCTTTGTACCTAATTTCATGGCCATCTATCCAGCTGAGCGGGGCGCTCTAATTCTTTATCCCGTCCATAACAATGTATCCAGTTGCCAAGCAAAAATGAGGAGGATATCTCCCAGGAACGAACATTCAGAGTTCAAATTCGGATCAGGCGAAGGAGATATGGTTTTCTGTAGGAATTGTGTCCAGGATCCTTCCCCACTTGATGAAAGGATGGATGCAAAGCGTGGTGCTTTACTCTAAGAACCTTAACACGCGACAATTAGCATCCCACTGGATTCCTGATGAGCAATGGCCGTTCTTTTTTAACGCCTCTCCTAATCGCCGCGCCTTTTCCTTTGTTGCAGCGAATCATCCCCACTGCACCGTGTTCAACACACCGTGGCGAGCTAGCCCATAACGTCTTCCCTGATTATTCTCCCAGTCATCAGATCGAATAATAATGGGGTGGAAATAGGCCCACACATCAACCTCTGCAACAAACATGTTTTCCGTGGGGTTTCTGTTTAGTCTGAACCCTTTGCTTGTTCTTGGGTTCTTCTCTGTTCATAAATAATGTTTGTGTGCTGCTGTAAACAAGCTCGTTTGTATCACACCATGTTGAAAATATCAGGAAAATGGGAGTAGCTAGGACAAGTTTAGACTTCAGTATGTATAATTAAGCTGTGAGAGTAGTAACTCCAATGACTTAGTAGAAGAGAGAGTTAAGGATAAATTGGAATGTGAAAGAAAATGAAAGAGGAACTCCTAGTTGATGTTCTGAAAAAAAAAGTACAGTATAAAAAAGCTAATGACTCGTGGAAAGATGAGAAGAAACAGACATTACTATACTCAACAAAGGCCAAACCAAGCTAGCAGTAGAATGAACAGTAGCAGAGGTAGGGTAGGAGAGGGTGTAGGGAATATTCGCGCGCCCACGTCGCACCAGACAAAAGGGATATTCACAAGGACACCGCCGACGCGTGTCACGAGGAGAAAGCGCGAAAAACCCTCTGCGGCGCTGCCCGGGGACCCACCATGCAGCGGTCAGAAAAGGCCCTCGTCTACAACTTTCGCTTGACCCGTCTACGTAGTCCTGAAGAGAAGTACTCCAGCTTCTGCATGCTATGGTCCTTGCCGTTTGACTGAATTATTAACCGCATGAAATGAGATGAGTTGCTGAGTTGATCACGAACCGGATGATATTGTGATCAAAATATATACCACTATGATCTTTTAGTTCCTTAATTATTAGTACAATTCTCTATATTACTATACAGCATCCTGATGATTGATGAACATTATGAATCTATTATTAATTAGATTTTTCTTTAGTTAACACTTAACAATTGTTATTAGGATTCCTACTGCTGCAGCTAGTAAACGCGATCGGATTTATTGACCTTTCCTCTGTCCATCCGTTGCCTGCCTCCCTGATTTCCTGCCTTCCTCAATCATAAAGATTTAATATTGAAACAATCATAAAGCGCTTTCAAGCCACAAAATATCGGAGGATCGATCTTGCCCGATCACTATGCCGCGCTTAATAATACTTATAAGTACATTCAATAAATCATTAATTATCAAGATTTTATATTATCATACAATTATAGGGTTTTATTGAATATTGAACAAATTGGTAGTAGTACGTTCGCCATAGTTAGATTTTAATCCTGGCTTCGCCACTGTGCACATGGAAGATTGGGACCTAACTATACGTGTTCACGTAGGGCGGTATTAAATACAGTAATACGTACACGTCGAGTCTGGTGTGGAGAGAAAGAGAGAGAATCCAGACGAAAGGTAGGGATTGGAGTCTTGTACCTGAAGACTGCCCGAAGAAAGCGACCAACCCCTAATTATTGCACAGGGAATTCGATGCACCAATACACACCCCTCGTATTGCCGTACTTGCGAACTCCCTCTGTCTCTGTGTGTATGTGGAGAGAGAGAGAGAATCTTCTTAGCTTCCAGCCCACTTCCTAAAAAGCCAAGAGTAGCAGCAGCTGGGAGATTCTCACGTTCTCACTCACATTCTCCTCCCTCCAAAGAACACAATGCATGTTTTCCTTTGTGTGTCCCTTCTTTGTGCGTGCTTGCTTGATATCGATCCCCAAAGCCTAAGATATTCCTTGCTTGAGCCATGCTAACATATTCCCTGCCTGTGAATGCAATGCAAAGTGAGCCGGCCGGTACTACTTGCTGTTGCACACACGCAGAGAGGAGACAGAGGGATACATGTGTGTTATTCCTGACGAGGAGCTTGTATGTGAAGGGATGCACCACCCTTTTTAAAGCAAAGAGAGAGGAATCTTTTGATTATCTTTGGACGCTTGAATTATGTGTGGTATATGCTGCTTTACTGCTTTGCCATTTCTTCCTTTGATTAATTAATCTTGAAGGAATCATCCATATTTGAACCCCCAAAAAACTAAAGTTGACAATGTGTGAGCATTATTTTATTTTATTTATTTTTAATTTTTGTAGTGCTAATAGGGAGGATGGAGATGATGCGATTCTTAAGTAGGTATATCTGGTTATTATCCCTGCGTTCGTTCGAAATCAAAATTAGGTAAAAGGTAAATATTCCCCAAGACACCTAGTTGGTTCTCTTGTTAGACTTGCAAGGTTCGCTTTGGACTACTTTGAGCTCGTCTTTAGCCACCAATTCCAATTCCTTTGAATCAAACGCACCCGCTGGCTACTACGAAGCTTTATTTCCCGTGGGTGGACAATGCAAGCATGGATAGATTCTCTGTTGCAAAAAAAACGCTGTAAAGCGAACTTACCACAAAAAATGCTCGATCAAAGATTGTTGGCAAGTAAAAAAAAAATGTAGCACGCAGTATACGACGACAACAAGACTTGGCCAACACAAAAAGTCCCAATTTCTTTTGCATGCATGTTCAGAGAATGCAGATGCGTTGGTGACATGCATGCACAGCTGTATTTGATATATTTGAGCGCAGTGGTTACGTTGTCAGGAGTACACGGCGGCTGATTTGAGCAGACTACATATTGGACCAGCCAGCTGACTAGAGAGAGATTAGAGAGGTAGCTATATACAACTGCATGCATAGGACCCCATCGATCTTTGTTGTGGTCGTGGTGCTGGGGAGATAAGTTTTTCCTGATTCCCGTGTATGCACATGAAACCTCCTGCATATGCAGTGGCTTTTGCATGCAGATGCCTTTGATCTTTGCAAGAAGTTACCATGCCTTTGCTTTATCTTCCCCTGTCCCTGCCGCTAGCTGCTACTAGGTACCTTGCAAGATCATCCATAGCTTTTCCTTTCCTCCTCTCCTCCCCCTCTAAATCCAACTTTATTCTCTCTTCCCTCCCAAAACTCACCCTTAAAAAGAAGCCGATTCCCAGTCTGATCCCCCATCAAACACACGCACATTCACACACATTCGCTCTTTCTCTCACACACACGCTTGATATATTCATATATCCGAGCAGTAATATACCAGAAGCTTGTAGCTATAGCACAACTTGCACTAGTGATCCCTTCCTGGTACGGTGCAACAGGATGTCTTCCTCTTCCCCGTCCGACCTAACCCTAGACTACAAGCCCAACGGCGGCTGCGGCGGCGGCGCGTACGCGGCTACAATCCCGACGCAGCAGCAGGCGGCGCCGCCGCTCGTGGACGGCCACCACCTGACGACGGAGCAGGCGACGGAGAAGGTCCGCGAGTTCCTCGCCCGCCTGGAGGAGGAGCGGCTCAAGATCGACGCGTTCAAGCGTGAGCTCCCCCTCTGCATGCAGCTCCTCAACCACGGTATCAGCTGTGTATACAATAATGATGCACGCGCATATACGTGGAATGTTCGTAGTACATGAATAATGGTCATACGTGGTGGTTAATTGCAGCCATGGAGGCGTACAAGCAGCAGCTGGAGGCGTACCAGATGGGTGGCGGCCATCAAGGCGCGGCGGCGGCGGCGCGGCCGCTGGTGCTGGAGGAGTTCATCCCGATCAAGAGCATCGGGATCGACGACGACACGAAGCCGGGGATGAACGCGTCGTCGGAGAAGGCGAGCTGGATGGAGTCGGCCCAGCTGTGGAACGGGCCGGCCGACAGCGCGGCGGCCAAGGGCCCGCAGACGCCCAAGGAGAGCTCCGAGCACCCGCTGCCCATCGTCGACGCCGGCCACCAGCAGCGTAACGGCGGCGGCGGCGCGTTCCTCCCCTTCGCCAAGGACAAGGCCGATGTTGCGGCGGCGGCGCTGCCGGAGCTGGCACTCGCGCCCGCGGAGAAGGACGAGGTGGACAGGAAGCCGTACCTCCACGCCGGCGGCGGCAGCAACGGCGTTCTGGGCGGCGCGCGGAGGGACGTGGTTCAGAACGGGGTGAAGCCGGTGTCCGCCGCGACGGAAGGGCAGCCGGCCCCGGCGCCGCCGCAGACGCACAGGAAGGCGCGGCGGTGCTGGTCGCCGGAGCTGCACCGCCGCTTCGTCAATGCGCTGCAGATCCTCGGCGGCGCACAAGGTACTGTTTGGTCCACGAATCAAAACTTTCGTTATCCAGCTAAACGCCAACTGCATGTATACATGAGTAGTAAAGACAAATGAAACTTGTTTGTTTGTTCTTTGCAAAATAAAGTGGCGACCCCGAAGCAGATCCGCGAGCTCATGAAGGTGGACGGATTGACCAATGATGAGGTGAAAAGCCATCTCCAGGTAATTACAAACTCATCATGTATACATCCAAGGTTTCCACCTAAAGAAAATGTCATCTCGAGTAGAACATAATCATGACTTTTTTTTTTGAAACATGAGTTATTATGATCTGCATGAGTACATAAAACGACAACGAGTAGTATATCTGAACTCATTCGTTTGTTATGTGTTTCTGTCGTGCAGAAGTACAGGCTGCACACCAGGCGGCCGCCTGCGCCGCCGACCCCAGCGACAGCGGCTCCGCAGCTGGTAGTGCTCGGCGGCATCTGGGTCCCGCCGGAGTACGCGTCGCAGGCGGCGGGCCCGGCCATCTACGGCGCGCACCCGGCGACGCAGTCGCACTACACGGCGGCGGTCGCGGCGGCGCCGGAGTACTACCACCCGTCCCCCGCGGCGGTGCACCACCTGCAGCACCACCCGGCGGCGGCAGCCATGGTGCACCATCGCGCGGCTACCGCCCCGCCGCCGCTGCCGCCGCACGCGTACAAGGCGGTGATGGCCGGCTCCCCACCGGAGTCAGAGGGGCGGGGCAGCGCGGGAGGAGGCAGCGTCGGCGCCGGCGTCAGCGGCAGGGAGAGGTCGGAAAGCATCGAGGAGGAGGGCGAGGGAGAGGAGAGGGAGGACGACGACGATGAGGAAGAGGAAGAGATGGCCGACGGCGACGAGGCCGCCGGCGCGGGGACCGTCGTCAAGTACTAAACTACTAATCAACGACATAAGTACAAATTAGCTAGCTAGTCTCTCATCACTTTTAATTAGCTTCTTCTCGACTATTGCCGTTGCATCAGAAGAAAGTGAATTTTTGTTCGCGCCCGCGCGGAAAACGGAAGCCGACCGATCTGAGCTTGCTCCACCCAACAAGTGGAGTGGAGTGAGAGTGTCCGAGATTGTCTCATTCGTGATGTGATTCGCGAGGACGGCTTTGCTTTCCTCCTTTTGTTTTTCATCTTTCTGGGAGGCTTGGCTTGGAGTATTAGTCTCAGCCGCTCATGTTTGTTTTGTTTGCTTTTGTATTGATGCATTAGTAAATATGTGATGGAACATATGATGAGTAATGTAAACTCGGTTGGAGCTTGAATAACTGGGAAATGTTGAGTGGAATTTGTCGTCTGTGATTATGCCATGGTTATGTTTTGTATTATCATCTTGAATAATTCAGGCAAGATGAAGACAATAGATTGTGCTAACTATTGTGTCCGAGTGACATGAAAAAATTGAGCTGTTGTAATGCGTGCCTAGCATCAGTGCAGTGTCACTTGATTCTGTTGTGCGTTTTGTGATTGTGTGATGCAGCTAGGCTGGACGCTGAGCCGAGTGGCTCAGCTCAACTCGGCTCGGTCCAACTTAATAGAGAATCGAGCTGGCTTGGTTCGGTTTGAAATTCATATAAACTGGAATGCTAGCTCGACTCGGCTTGGTATGAGCTCGAGCCAGCTCGTTCAGCTCGCGAGCTTGACATGTAATATAACATATAGATTAATAAATACAGCTTAAATATCTATAATCTTTAAAGTTTTAAGGTCTAATACCATAATATTTATATAAGATAACAATTTGATATTTAAAAACTTAAATAAATAACTAAGCTACACTAGACTTCAAGTCATCATCACTTGGGAGGGAGATGCTCTAACAGCGGGCGTCCTACGATGATGGTGGCTTGACTCTTCGTTCCTCACATGGTTCGCTATTCACCCTAACCTAGACGATGGTAACTTTCAAATACATATGATAGGAATATAATCGATTGTTGTTTGACTTCCACTTTCGAATACATATGATAGAAATACGATTGATTGGTGCTTGACTTTCCCATGAGATAGACTCTTAGGTAAAAATTTTGTGAACTAAGTTATAACTTTTTACTGAAGTTAGTTTAGGCCTTTAACTTTATAAAGCTTGTATGACTCGCGAGCCAGTTCACAAGCCAGCTTGAGTTGGCTCGTTAAAAAATCAAGCTGAAACATAAGCTCGGCTTGGCTTGAAAGTCCAACGAGCCAAGTCGAGCTGAGTCGAGTTAGGATGGAGTCGAGCGAGCTCGCGAGTTTCGAGCCAAACGTCTAGGCCTAGATGCAGCTAGGTAACCTCACAATTCACAAACAGAGGGCGCAGCGTGCCGTCACTTGATCAAGCAGTGTCACTTGATTACTTGATTCTCTTGAGCCGTATTTGACGTTAGCCCTGGGCCGTGCCCGTGGGCACCATACAGCTCGAGAGACCCTTTCAGACGCATTACATTTAGGCCCATGTAAAGCACAATTGGCCCAACGAACTACGAGTGCGTCTCTCTCTGTAACTGCACGTAAATCGTCCAAGCAAAACAGCAATGTCTGTGTCTCGGATGGCGCCGCCGCCTTGCAGTTGCAGCCATGCACGTCGGCCGCAAAGAAAACCAACGGTGATAAGCCGAGCAGGGTGAGAAGACGCAAGGTCAAATATCTCCATCTGCGGCCGGTTGTCACGTGATCTCACGTGGCGTCCTCGCCGGAGTGACATGCCATGGACTGCCGCGCAACGGCCGCGATGCCCGCCGCGGCGGCCGGCCGCGCCACCTGCGCCGCCTCCTCGTCAACTCTCCGCTCACGAAAAAGATCTGCCCCCATCCCTCGCTGACCCCGCAACTTGCGCGCTAATATCGAAGCTGCCCCTCTCTCTAGCTAGCAATAGCAGCAGGCAGTGGCGGTTCTGCAGAATGTTGTGCCAGGGGCGTTCTCGGTACTCCACAGTCTGCCCTCTGTTTCTGGGTCACTTCCCTCGCAAGTCAAACTCGTTCCACCTATCAAGAACCCTAATAATTATACTAAGCGAGAAAGGATTAGCGGACGGGCTAAATAAGTAAATAATGCGGCGGAAGCATCCCATGGACGCTTACTATAATGTTAGATTCCAAGTGATCCAATCTTGTCCACGAAATGTTCTAGATCTGACACATTCTGGTCAGGAATCCATGCACGGTAGGAGTACGAGTACTAGAGCAGAGGAGGCGGTGGGTGCTCTTCCGTACCAGCTCGTGGAGGCCGAAGGGGGCTGGAGAGAATTCCTTCCCTCTATGTTGAGGTCAGCTACTGAATCGCTTTTGTAGGATCTTGTCAGCAGCGTAGTATTTTTCTGAGTTTTTGCTGCAGGTTTACAATCTGTTGCAAAATTACAGACAAGCTGTTGTTGTTCTTTACACACAAGTAGCAGTGATGTGATGATGCTGTTCTTGTTTTTCAATTTCAGGATTACCGAATCTCTAAAGTAGATATTTGAGGAGTTGTTGTATCTCCATCTCAGAAGGCAAAGGCTGCGAAATACCATTTTGCTCTTCAGCAGCAATGGCGCGACAAAGAAAACTGCAGTTGATCGGCGCCTTGTTGCTGCCGCTGTTCGCGGTCGCGTCGTCGTTTGACTTCTTCCACCGGAACAACCAAGGAGCGAACCCGATGGGCGGCAGCGGCGGGCAGCAGGGCCCCTTCATCCCGCACGAGTACGTCCGGTTCGCCGACGTGAAGCGCGAGTGCAAGTCCATCCTCTCCGCCGCCACGCTTCTCGCCTTCGACGCGAACCGCGCCAACGCGCTGCTGCCGGAGCTCTCCTTCACCAAGGGCGACTGGTCGCAGCCCGCCGCCGGCGCCGCGCCGCTTCTTCCGTTCGACGGCACGGACGTCCCCGCCGACGACGACGTCGCGGCGGACCCTGTGGCGCTGGCGTCGTTCTCGCTGACGCACGTGGACGCGGAGCACCGCGGGAAGACGGCGCTGAACGTGAGCGGCGTGCTGGGCCTGGCCGTGTCGCGCAACGGGACCGGGCCGGAGATGGGCCCCGTGGTGTCGCCCGAGGCGAAGGTGTGGCCCGGCAGCACGGAGGTGAAGGTCCTGTTCGAGGGCGTGTACACCGAGACCGACGACGGCGACCGCGTGCTCTGCATGGTCGGCGACGCCCTCCTCCCCAAGCGCAGCAGCAGCACAGACGCCGGCGGTGAGCCCTGGGCCTGGGCGAAGCACACCGACCGCGACAACTTCCAGCCGCCCGTGAGCAAGGACGGGAGCCTCGTGCTCGTGCTGCGGTACCCGGCCAAGCTGACGCTCACGACCCGCGCGGTGAAGGGCGAGTTGCGGAGCACGCACGGCAAGTCGGACGCGGCCTACTTCGACGCCGTGCAGGTGGTGTCGCAGCTGGGCGCGTACTCGAATTACCGGTTCGGGTCGGAGGAGATCGTGGGCAAGGCCTGCACCCCGTACCCGTACAAGGACGACATCCTCGCCGCCAATAATGGCAAGGGGGGGTTGTACAGGGGCGAAAACCTCTGCAGTATCTTGGACCGGTTCACTGCGGAGGACGTGCTGGCCGTAGTCCCCAACTGGCGCTGCAACGCCACGGCGCACGACGGCGCGGCGTGCAAACGGCTCGGGCCGTTCGAGATCGGCAGTAGCAAGGCGGTGGCGGACCCGACGGACGACGGCGCGTTCACCGACGTCAGCATCGTGATGCAGGACGTGCGGTGCGAGCCGCGGGAGAACGGGCGGTCGGCGCGGGTGTCGGCGGTGTTCCGCGCGGTCCCGCCGTGGGAGCACGCGTACGCGGCGGGCCAGCGCAGCGGGCTGGGCGGCGCGACGCTGGCGGCGGAGGGCGTGTGGCGGGCCGCCACGGGCCAGCTCTGCATGGTGGGCTGCCTCGGCGCCGGCGGCGACAAGGCCTGCCGCTCGCGCGTGTGCCTGTACGTGCGGACCACGTTCGCGGCCACGCGGCGCGCCCTCACGGTGGGCCAGATCACCCACCTCGACGGCAGCGGAGGCGGGGCGGACCATTTCCCCATCACGCTGGAACGGACGGTGCACCCGACCGAGCTGTGGACCCGGTTCGGCGGGGAGGGCGGCGGCGCGCCGCTGCCCGTGGCGTACGACTACAGCAAGGTCGCGCAGGCCGGGGAGTTTCTGAGGAGGAGCGAGCCGTTCGACTTCGGCACCGTCATCGCCAAGTCGCTGCTGAGCTACCCGAGGAAAGAATCCGACGACGCGACCAGCCTGTCCAGCCTCGCCGACGACCTCACGCTCCACGTGGCCGCCGTGCCGCACCCGTTCCGTCCGCGCGAACGGTCCGAGCGCCCGTTCCTCCAGCTGGAGGTGCTGTCCGTCGACTCGCTCGTCGGCAGGACGTTCCCCGGAACGCCTGTTGCGGTGGGAAGAGGAGGAGGCAAACAAAAACAATCCTCCTCCTCGTCGTCGTCGGTGCTCAACGTGTCGGCGGAGCTGACGCTGTCCGGGGCCGCGTTCGCCAACGTGTCGACCCTGTTCCTGGAAGGCGTGTACAACCCGGTGGACGGCCGGATGTACCTGATCGGGTGCCGCCCCATCCACGCGGCGCGCCGCGCCTTCGCCACCTTCACCGCCGTCGAGGCCGCCATGGACTGCTCCATCGAGGTGAAGGTGGAGTACCCTCCCACCACCGCGCGGTGGCTCATCAACCCGACGGCCAAGGTCCACATCGCCAGCACCCGGGCACCGGACGACCCGCTCCGCTTCAACGCGACGTCGCTGCAGACGCTGCCCATCATGTACCGGGCCCAGCGGCAGGACATCCTGTTCCTTCACGTCGTGCGCCAGCGGGACATCGCGGCGTGGAGGGCGTGCTCCGCATCGCGACGCTGGGCGCGGCCATCGGCGCCGAGCTCAACCAGCTGCTGTACATCAAGGCCCACACGGACGTGATGCCGTACGTGTCGCTGGTGATGCTGGGCGTGCAGGCGGTCGGGTACAGCGTGCCGCTCATCACGGGCGCCGAGGCCCTCTTCGCGCGCATCGCCACCTCCTCCTCCTCGACCCCCGACGACGCGCAGACGCCGCCGTCCTACGAGGTGGACAAGGGCGGCCCCAGCGGCGTGTACTGGACCATCGACTGCGTCGTGAAGATCCTCATCCTGGCGGCCTTCCTCCTCACGCTGCGGCTGGCGCAGAAGGTGTGGCGGTCACGGATCAGGATGCTCACGCGGTCGCCGCTGGAGCCCGGCCGCGTGCCCAGCGACCGCCGGGTGCTGCTCTACTGCTCCGCCGCGCACGCCGTGGGCTTCGCGGTCATCCTCACGGCCCACTACGTCAACGTCTATCGCCGGCCCGGCCCGATCGACGCCTCAGAGTCCTCCTCCTCAACCACGTACATGGACGCGCGGGGGCACACGCACGCGCTGCGGGAGTGGGCCGTCACCATGGAGGAGTACATCGGGCTGGCGCAGGACCTGTTCCTGCTGCCGCAGGTGGTGGGCAACGTGGTGTGGCGGATCAACTGCGCGCCGCTCAAGAAGAGCTACTACGCGGGGCTCACCGCGGTGCGGCTGCTGCCCCACCTCTACGACTACGTCAGGGCGCCAGAGATCAACCCTTACTTCGCGGAGGAGTACGAGTTCGTCAACACCAGCCTCGACTTCTACTCCCGGGTCGGGGACGTGGTCATCCCGCTCGCCGCCGTCGCGCTCGCGGCCGCGGTCTACGTGCAGCAGCGATGGAACTACAAGATCATCAGCAGGACCGTCAAGACGCAGCAGAAGAAGCTGCAGCACCTCGGGTCGAGGGTCTACGAGCGCCTGCCGTCCATGTCGTCGGCAAACTTCGAGGCCGAGCTCGTGTCCGGGGTCAACGAGGGCGCCGCCCTGCGACGGGACACCAGCTTGGGGACTGCTTGAGCAGTTGATCAGCTTCCTTTCTCTTTTTTTTCTTTTTCTTTTTACATGTCTCTGGCTGGTTTTCTCTGTTTTTGTTCTTCGTCTTTACAACCAGATGTAGTACTGTAGTTCCAATAAAGTTTCTTTCTTTTTTATTGGTTGATGATAGCTTCGGATCACATCACACAGCTATGTAAACAAGTCGTGCTCAGGTGATTTGCAGCTTGTTCCAATTAATGTTCTCTTACAGTAACCTTGCCAGATTGCCAAGTAACAGAATTGTAATTGTCATGTGATGAGTGCACCTAATAAATTAGAACATGTCAGGATCGGTGACAGTGTTAATCTGGCTACATGTAGGCGAATGAAAGGGTGAGGTCGAGCGACAGCCTCGCTTCCTTCTCCCCCTGCAGCTCCTGCTCCTGCTCCAGCTCCAGCTGCGGTAGAGGCACAGCCTCTGTTGTCCCGCTGTTGGAGGAAGGCTTGTGCTGATCAGAGCTGCAACTGGGGTCCGTGGCCCCGTCCGGACGCTGCAAAACAACGACAGATCAAAACATATCAGTTTGTGCTCCCATCAATGTTGAAACTCTTTAAACCAACCAATTGCCAACATTGTGTTCAGTAAGTCCAGCCACAAAAAAAAAAAAAATTGAGAGGCAAAATTGTAAAAGGACCAGTACACATGCAAGCAAACTTATGCATCTGTGGATCACGGGTGCGGGAGATCAGACGATCCATTTTCAAAATAAAGAACAAAAAATCAAATGCCACTGCGCTATTTTCCTGGACAGAGTTACTGAACTACAAAGTGCAAGATGCGAGCCGACACTGACATGATAACGTTTGCATGCAACGAACATGCCCACTGAGCATTGGCCAAGAGAACTGAAAGAGCTTCACGAATAACCAAAGAACGCTGCATTGGCGCTGAGAGCTGACCTGGAGGCGCGTGACGTTGCCGTCGTCGTCGACGTGGTATCCAGCCTCCGCGCAGAGCGCCCGAAGCACGTCGTTCTGGTCGGCGTGCTTGGGCAGCACGTACCCGGCGTGCGCGCGCAGGCCGGCGTAGATCCTGGCGGCCACCTGGCGCCGCCGCCGCTCGCGCTGCCGGTTGTTCTCCCGCTCCCGCGGCGTCGGGTGCCTCAGCGACGTCGTCATGCCGCCGCCGCGGCCGCGCCGGCGAACCGTCCACGGCCCCTGCGTCGAGCGGATGCACCCCCTCCTCCCCGCCACCGCCCTCTCGTCCTCCTCCCTCCCTTCTCCAATCTCCATTGCCCCTCTGATGATCACACACAGACACAGCTACACCACCACTCGCAGCACGTACTGCACAATGCCGCTTGCTCTCTCCCAGCCTGTGCTGCTCACTCAACTGGTGGCTGATCAATCTCCTCCTCACTCACACGAGAATTTATAGGCGGGTGGGTTATGCGCATGCTGTGCGTGTCTCTGGACCGTGAAAAATGAAAAAGGCTGCAGGCTTCAATCGCATTGTGATTTGTGAAAAGCCAAGTGCTCTCTAGTTCACGAAGAGCTTGTTGCTATGTGCATGTAAGTTTCTCGGCATCTCTATTATCTTCCCCCGGCCACCAAAGCCCAATGTGTGTGATTGTGAGTGGGGGAGAAGGAATAATGTAGTTGGGAGCATGTAACATCTGTGTTGCACTTGGGCTGTACTAGGAGAGGAGGAGATGCTGCAGGTCATTGCCAGAAAAAGAAGAATATTTTCACCGCACAGTACGTCCAATGGCTTTCTGGATCCTACCCTGCCTTTTCAGCTCTGCACTCTGCCTTTCTTACTGAAAACATGTAAGGACTACAGTAGTGCCTAAAGAGGAGCCTAACAGTTGGAGAAAAGTTACAATGTTACGTGCAGGTAACGAATCCAAGCCGGCATATGCGTGCATGGCTCGTACCTTTCGGCGCCGGCGTGGAGTAGCAGATCAAAACTGAATTCGTTGTTGGTTCATTCCATCTCGTCTTCTTCGGTTCACTGTCCTTGTGCATCGTCATGTACTTGATTGATATGGCTCTGATTTAGTTCTAAGAGTACGCTGTGATAATGGTAGGGATGTCCTAGTACGTAAGATTGGATGGTCAAAAGGGAGCAAGTATCATCAGATGTTGATGAGTCATGAGAAACTTGCATTAGATGGAATCATATCAGAATTGTCATGCAGGTACACATGCATTTGGGCTCAAGGTTCAGGTGTTCCTCCTGCCTCCAGCCACTGAATTTCTTTGACTACTACTACTACATTCATGCACAGTTGCACACCAGCACTATATGAGAACGCACCCAAACAATGTTGCCACAAGTGGAAGATAACCTGAAGAAGGCGCCGAGGAAGAAACAGGTCGAGAACAGAGGAACGATGAGCAAAAGGAATAAAAGGAAGTAAATAGAGAATTACTGTGACATGCTTCCGCAGTTCAGAGGTGCATTTCGCTACGTTTTACTGTTTGAAGAACCAGTCAATGTTGTTCAGGCACTTTTTGTACACGTATAGTTCCACAAGCACTAAACTCATCAAGGGCTCACGGTGCATGTGTCTGTGGCTTAAAGCCAAACATTGCTCAATAAGTAACAATGGCATCTTTAGGCATTTTGGCAGATAATATCCCCGGAATACGCCAAGTAAAACTGAACTGATACACTAAACTCATCAGAACTTCGATGTTCATGGAATGCTTTAAACGCTCACACTCAAAGACTCTCACGTAAGGCCTTGTTTGGATACTAAATAATACACTCCAATCTATATAGTTTAAGAGGGATTAAAGGAGAATTTAGTTTATTTTTCATCCTAATCCACTCCAATCTATATGGATTAAGTTTACCCAAACAAAGCCTAACAAAGTTTGCTGGCTCTAAAAAATCAGACCATTTGGCTTTCAGAGGATCAGAGAGCGTTTTACGCATGAAAGAATCGAGACACTACTTGTGAGTAGCAACTAACGAACATGTGAAGACAAAATATCCAAAACAGAGCAAGTAACGTGCGAAGCTTTCATCTCAGGAGTCAGGACGAAGAAAGACGGCGAAAAGCGCGAGAAAAAAAAAACGTTCTAGTTCAGCTGCACCATCATGTTTCTGTCAGGCATATGCTAATATGCACCCTGTTTCCTGGGATTAGCCAGGAATATTTACCCCGTGTCAGGTCAGGAGAGAGCTCAAATTACCGCAGCTTCTCCCGTTCTCCGCACCCCGTCGCAAGCTCTCCCCGTATTCCATCCGTCGTCATCCATACGAAAAAAAACCTCGGCGCAGTCTGAGGGGGACCGTGCCGCCCTGACAGAGATGTGGGTGGCCGATGCTTCTTTCTGGGCGGTGATGATTGTTCTCCGCACTTTTGTTCTGCGCGGGGCGTTCACGAAGTGACGCACACGTACAAAAGCATAAACTGCGCCAGGCCATGCATCCGCCGGTCTTCCGTCTCCTTGGAGCGGTGCGAAAAGCACCAACCCTGGTGTCGTCTTCTCCCGTTTCATCAGGAAAAGGGTGCTCCAATCCGATCATTGTCCGCGTTGAGGCGGTGGCTGCTCTCCTACTATTCAGAGGTACACGCCGGTCAGGCGGCCACCATCAGCAGGTTCACCGCTCCATCGACCGCACTGTTCTCGGAGTCAAGGATTATTTAATAGAATGCTCCTCACATGTCAAGGGTGCTTGAAAATTGATCAACTTTTTATTATTGGAGAAAACAAAGCATTGATCAACTTCCAGGCGAGGCATTTGAAATGACTAGTAGTCTGGCGCACTCCGCCGCGCCGGCGTTGGAGCAAATTGATCACTTCTTTTCTTCGTGAATGGCAGCTATGTACTGCTAGTTTTTCTTTTCTTTTTTCAGCATGCTCATGCTTTAATTCAACTGGGCCTTATTCTTAGGCCTGAGAAATGTGAGGCGCGCTGGTGTGTAGCTTTGGGCCCAAAAAATGTAGCACAGGTGCACACTCCATCATCATGGCCTGCCCATGGTGGTGGATTCCTTATCCGACCAGTGGTCGCCTCAGGCCTCAGCTCAACCCTGCCTGGATCAAAGATTACAATCGTTGCTGAAATGAAAACAACGCCGTACGCAGGGGCTGAGTCCGGAGCCGAGTCACAGAGGCTCGTACGCAAGGATTCAAAAACCACAACAGTAGTGATTCTTTTTCTCGCTAAAAATCGATCGATAAATTGAGAAAATCGACCAAAAACCATTTTTTGTTACAGTGTCTATGTTCGATTTTTTTGATAAACCAGACATCCGCTAAAACCAAGCCGGACCGATTTTGTCAAAAACCACAAAAACCGGCCGGTCTTCAGCGGGTTTTCAATCCCTGTCAGTACGTCACTCAGCATTGCCATACCCTTGATTAGTAGTACTCCGTTTGCTTTTTAATTCTTATTGTCGACTTTAGTTAACTTTTACCAATCGTCATATTTTAAACATATGAAATTATATGTTATATTTTAATTTTTTTTGGTAATAAAACAAACCGCAAAAATATTTTGGTCCCATTTTTTCGGATTTAGTTTTTAACCTATTTTTAAAAACTATACTCTTTCTAGAAAATTTATATGGTATAAAGGATAAAATCATATAAAGATCATACTAATATATATCATGATAAATTTAAATTATACCATATCAACGATTTGAAAAAGAATAGAAAATTCATTATCATAATTTGTCTCAGCTATTAAATTATTATGTATATAATAATAAGATTAAGGGCATAATAATATAGTATAATTTAATTCAGATCTTATGATTTCTTGTTATAAAAAAAACTTAAATAATTAAGGTTAACTTAACAAGCTAACTTTGAAAACCGAAATAATTTTAGTTAATCAAATAACATAAAAATAACGGTACAATTTGATTTCGATGTTCAATTTAAGAATTTTTTGTCCATCCTTAACGGCGACGATAGGACAACCGTCACTGAGAGGAATTGAGATCAAGAAGAAAAAGGAAGACATGCCAGCAGAAAACACACGATACTTGTAAAATACTGTACACGATCTTGTACTTTACCGTCCGGCAGTGGTCAAACATGTCGGGCGGCCAGTCCTTACACCTTTCGGTGTTGAAATTTATCCCAGGAGAGGACGTTGAAACCACGCATGCTACGTACGTGGCACAAGATCTCTGTTGTGTGTAAGGTTAGCTCTAGTACTAGTCGACTGCTGACCCAGTCTGACCCAGTCAAACCTTCCTCCAGCGAGCAGCTGACCCAGTCATGCAGCTACCTGACAGAGCGAGCACGACTGCTTTTGCTTCTTCGTCTCCGATCAGAACCAGGCGGCCCCAACATTTATATATAAGTCTTGCGTGCGGTTAGCATTCAGCCTCGCGCCGCCCACAGTGATGGACCACGGAGCAAGGCGCATCCAGCTAGTCCGATCAATGCCGCTGGTCGCGGTCCTGCTGCTGCTGTCGCCGGCACAGCTGTGCAGCAGTTATCAGCCGGCGCGCTGCCAAACTGCCCGACCACCTGCGGCGAGGTGGCCGTGCCGTACCCGTTCGGCATCGGCGCCGGGTGCTACCGGTCGCCGGGGTTCAACCTCACCTGCGACACGACACGCGACCCGCCGCGCCTTCTCCTCCTCGGCGCAACCGCGTTCCAGGTGCTGGCCATCTCCCTCGCCAACGCCACGGTGCGCGCCGCGCGCGCGGGCGGCTTGAACTTCACCGCCGACGGCCGCGGCGCGTGGCGGAGCCCGTACCCGCTGTCGGACGACGGCAACGAGCTGGTCATCGTCAGGGGCTGCGACGTGCTCGCGCAGCTCACCGCCGGAGAGGGCAACGTCACCAACAGCGGCTGCGCGTCCTTCTGCCCCGGCACGGGCGCGGGCCGCACCTCGCTGTCCGTCAGCGGCGGCAGGTGCACGGGCGTCGGGTGCTGCCAGATGCCCATCCGCGTCGGCCTCGCGTCCTACGACGTGCGGCTCCGGCGGCTCGACCCGCCGCCGCCGGACGCCGCCTGGCCGCCGCTGGTGATCGTCGCGGAGGAGGGGTGGCTGCAGCAAGCCGCCGCCTCCACCCGAGGCGCCTCGCTCCCGGTCAACCTCGACGAGACGCCCGTGCCCGTGCTGCTCGGCTGGGCCATCGGGTCCGCCCCACTCGCGCAAGACGGGATGCCGCCTGACAACTCGACGTGGCCCGCCGCCGACGACGCCGCGCGCGGCGCGTGCAAGAGCCGCAACAGCGCTTGCCGGAACGTCTACACGGCGACGCGCGCCGGGTACGTGTGCGACTGCCAGGACGGGTACAGCGGGAACCCGTACCTCACCGACGGATGCCAAGGTAAATCAAATCACTCCAGTACTAATGATAATGACGTCCCTCTCTCTTGATCGTGCAAATTACCCAAGATTGATGATTGATGAATTGGAATTAAGCTGGCTGATGAACGCACATGTCTGATTTGTTCAAGATATCAACGAGTGCGACAAGCCTCGAGAGCACGGGTGCTTCGGCGAGTGCACCAACTTGCCGGGAACGTTCGAGTGCAGATGCCCGCCAGGAACGCACGGCGACCACACCCAACTCCATGGATGCGTCAGGTCGTCTTCTCCAGGTTAGCCACTAACAACTGTCTGCATTGCCACCGTGAACTGGCTCTGTACCCAACTCGTGTAGTATTTTGGAGTTTCAGGTTTAAGCGTCGGTATAGGCGTTGGTAGTGGCGCGGGCCTTATGCTCCTGGTTCTCGTCGCCATCTTCATCACCCGAAAGCATAAACAGCTCAAGGCTAAACGACTGAAACAGAAATTCTTCAAGCAAAACCGTGGGCAGTTGCTGCAGCAACTGGTAGCTCAAAGGGCGGACATTGCGGAGAGGATGATCATACCCTTGGAGGAGCTTGAGAAAGCCACAAACAACTTCGACAAGGCTCGTGAGATTGGTGGTGGTGGGCACGGCACCGTGTACAAGGGCATCTTGTCGGACCTCCATGTCGTTGCCATCAAGAAGTCCAAGATTGCTGTTCAAAGGGAGATTGACGAGTTTATAAATGAGGTTGCCATCTTGTCGCAGGTAAGCCACAGGAACGTTGTCAAGATCTTCGGGTGCTGCCTCGAGACGCAAGTGCCTTTGCTTGTCTATGAACTTCGTTTCAAATGGAACCCTGTACAACCATCTTCATGTCACGGAACCAAGATCGTTGGCGTGGGAGGATAGGTTGAGGATTGCAACGGAGATAACCAAGGCCATCGCCTACCTCCATTCAGCCATTTCAGTCCCTGTAATCCACAGAGACATCAAGTCCACCAATATACTTTTGGACAATACCCTAACATCAAAGGTATCAGACTTTGGAGCTTCAAGGCACATCCCGGTCGACCGGACCGGGGTAACAACTAAGGTGCAAGGGACAATAGGATACATGGATCCTACGTACTATTACACGAGGCGGCTGACCGAGAAGAGCGATGTCTACAGTTTTGGAGTCCTTCTTATTGAATTACTTACCAGGAAGAAACCCTATTCGTATGTGTCCTCGGAGGATGAAGGTCTTGTTGCACATTTCATTGGCTTGCTTACATCAGATAGATTAGGCAACATATTGGATTGGCAAGTTACAGAGGAGGGAGGGACACAGGTGAAAGAAGTCGCTGCATTAGCAGCAACATGCGTGAAATTAAATCCAGACGAGCGTCCAACCATGAGACAAGTGGAGATGGCACTTGAAGTAATTCAAGCAAAGGTGCGTGTTTCAGATAATGTCGCATCTCAAAAAGTCGAGGAGAACAATATTAGAAGGAGACCTCTATCAGAGTCTGAAGGAAGAAGCGTGAAGGACATGACTAGGCCGTATAGTTTGGAAGAAGAGTTTTTGTTGTCTGCAAGGTACCCTCGGTAGGTTATTCATGTAACTTAAAGAAATAAACTCTCTTTTTTTTTGCAAGAAAGAAAAAGAATTGTGTTTCCAGAGAGTAATGATTTGCCAAACACAAAACTGAAAAACACGAACGCCAGACAGATGCATGCCTAGTTCACTCTACCAGCTGCGAAAGTCATGAACTGCACAATTCTATTGCTCTCTCTCGATGTGTATAATAACGTCAAGATCCGGAAGGCCATGACAACCTCTATAACTTCTCTAACAAAGACGAAATTCATCATACTGGGAGTTCCACTTGTCTAAACTCGTTCATAATGAAAATGCGGATCCCAGCATCTCCAGTTTGTTCTTCATAGGCACCATCTTCTCTGATCTTATCCGCCCTAAGGTAATACTCGTAGCAGCCTACGGACGTAATTTATAATACATATCTATATTGCAATTATGTTCGTACCACATAAAAATTACACGAAGATTCTCACCCATAAGTTATTGGTGGTTCCAAACCACAAGGAAATCCTTTTCTAAAAAAAACCACAAGGAAATTACCACCCATAAGTTATCAGCTCCTTTTCCCTCCCCATCATATGTTCAGGCACATTAGGCTAGGAGAACTGCATTAGTATATAATAATAATCGACGAATAATACAATAATCCTACTATGTTCACAGCTCAAAGAATCACAATCCTATAGCAGAATTATGATGCACGAATCGCAAATGATCCTACATGTTTTATCGACGGAGGATCAGGTCACTCCCAACATTTTCAAGAATAAAATGGAAGAGGTCTTCAGCCTACATCTATAAATATGCCTTGATAGCAGCTGTGTAGAAAGATTATAACCAATGTTGTAGCCCATGAATTTTACTATCATAACTAATCATGAATCCCAATAATTCATTAATCATTCCATGGGTCGCTCTCGTCTTACTTCCGAAGGCTCAATCATCTCCATCGCCGTACTTTAAGATGAGTCGCCCTTGCTTCAGCCAACTGTGTTAGACCTCCCCCATCTCCCACGGAGAGCAATCACCATCATCTTGTAGATCTTGCCACCCAACCTGCTAGACTCTCAGGCTGGACATTGCCAGTGAACAAACAGTCAATAAAAAATTCACCTAACCACAAAACATGCATGACCAATGAAACTAATGCATTTAATTCAACTTAAAGTATATCCACTGGAGATCAAAACAGTCTCATACAAAAGCTCAATAGCCCTCTTGGCTTCTGTGCTCTCTCAACAAATTCTTGCAAGCAACCTGCTTAACATTTGTTTCACATATATATCAGTGTTTGTCAATACTAAGCACCATCTTAACAGGACATGATGAACTAAAACATAGATGACAAGCTGATATATGAGCCAATAAATACCGAGAAAGATGGAAAATAGCCTAATAGAGATTTTAACTGGTGGCAGGTTGACGACAAATACTAAATCTTCAGAAATGCTATTGTTATATCATAATAATGGATTGACATGATGAACTAAAAACATGGTAACCTCTCCATGGGATTACATTCTGAGTTATTGTAAAAATAAATAAAAATAAAGAGGTTATGGAAGTAAATATTCTCGCATTTATTGCTACTGCATTGTTCATTCTAGTTCCTACTGCCTTTTTACTTATTATTTATGTAAAAACAGCCAGCCAAAATGATTAATTGCAATTCCAATTAATCATTGAAGAAATGAACCAGAGATCATGTTGCAATGCTCTCATCATGCTGCAAATGGGCTAGTAACATATAGTACAAATTGCTCACCTCTTGAAGTCATTGGTTCTACTGCTCACCTTGCCATTTTAGCAGTACAGCCGCTTTATATAGCTTTAGCACAAGCATTGTTTTCACTGTCATGAGCTGCTTGTTCCTGTCGTGGAAGGGCAATGCTGCAAGTGAAGCGAGCGCGGAGGTTGGGCTCGCCACCTGAGGCGGCACCGGGAACTCCATGAAGCCTGAGTACTGGGTAGACATCGCCACCGAGGATGCATCTTTGATCAATGCCTGTGTATTAGGGTCATGGGACACAACCATTTAAAGTCAGAAACATATCACACCTTTGGCAGTGCAAAGAGGAGATAATGTTTGACATTTAATATGAAAATTGTGATGGATAACTACATACAATTTTTGACAGCTCACTGCCCATCTCTATAACAACTTCAGTATCATCAACCTGCATTATCACAAATCAAAGAGTTAGCAGAATTAGTATCCAAAGAACAAGACATTGGGGCGCTGTTGACATTTTCAGCATATTACAGGCTCAGAGATACTGGCATGGGACTGTGTGGAATACTAGGGTGTAACAAAAAGGGCTTACTTCTTTGGACAGAATCTAATTGCGCCAACTGCTTTGGTGCATAGTACAGTTAATTATTCAGATGGTGCTTACAGTTTTTGTATACACTGTAGAACCAAGTATTTGCCATAGAACTACAGGATACAGGAGCTCAGCCTCCTCTAAATTTGAGTGGCAAAATGGCTTTTGCTGTCTGCATCTCAAATTTTATTCTTTATACTAATATCTATATCTGAAGAAATGCGAAACCATCTAATCAGTCATCTGAAGTGAAATTTGGAGGATAAATCCAACTGCTTGCAGCGAAGAATTTGTGCCATAGATCTTTGTATTATAAAAAATGAAACTATCCAGTGTTGGAGGCAGAGGCACTAAAATGGATTGCTAATTCATTTAAACTTCCAAGAAAGAATTACCTTAACAAAAGCACCAATAACACCCAAGCTAGTCAGACGCAAGCACTCAAAAGGTCTTGTTTTGCTGGTAGTATTCAAGAATGGGTACGGGTACAGTGGAATGTGAGCTGAAAACAATAAAAGTGTGGTCAGTATCAGTAACATAATATATATCCCAAGATACTTTGCAGTTCTCTTGACTGTCAGAGCAAGAGCATGTGCACCATTATCAGTGCATCTAAACTATGATACGCAAAGGGCATGATATGTTAGCATTTAAGAAAAGGATTCTGGTCTCAGGGTGTGATGCAACACACTGCAATAGTTGAAAGAAGAAGGAAAAGTTACAACAAGAAGAACTAAGCCTTTAATCCCAAGCAAGTTGGGGTAGGCAACCAGGAAAAGTGGGACAAATTATTTGTAAAACGAATGCCTGCACTCTACAATAGTAAGAATCAACAACAACAAATAAATTGGGCTACTACCACTTTATCTGTACAAAGGAACCTGAAGAAGTGTAAGTGCATTGCACACATGATTTGAAGCACCAGGAGACAATGTTGGAGGTGAAAATGCAGGATATAGATTGATACGATCTCCTGTATGCAGATCCAAGATGTTAAATAGAGCATGAGAAATATCCACTTACATGAATAAGTAGCCTATAAAACAAAATAATTGATCTAACTTCTACGACAAATAATCACTGAGCTCAGAAAAAAAAGAGGAGGGGCAGGGGGTACAGATTCAGCACAGGAACAAAATGAGGTTCAAAGCTAGCTGCCAAGCTCCCATTTCTTTGTGATTTCAATAATGCAAATCCTCAGCATCGAAGGGCCAGAAACTACCATACCTGGAGTAGCCAAGCTATTATGCCAAGAGAATTCCACAGCAGTGGTACAATATCTTGAAATATCTCTTTCCTGAAAAAAAAAGATTAATTTAAATACTAAATTTTATCTAGCAAAATCCTATTACAAGTAAATAATTAACGTGCAATACATGATTTTTTCAATTCAGGTTTGCCTATCAAAATGCTGTCATAAGTAATGACAAATAAATTCCACCTTTGTTCAGTTCAGGATAGTTTAACGGATTAGATGTCACGTACGCTGGCATGTAATGGCCAACGGTTTAGATGTCTCCTACACAACCTAGCTTGGACACTATCTGGTTCTACAAGATATCGGTTCCCTATATATATAGCCTTTAATTTTGCATGCAGCGGCCCTGTCTCTCATTATTTCTAGTTAACAGTAATAGATGAAGAATAGAGTAGGAATCAATAAGAATGTGACACTTCTTGATTCATAGGCATGATAGATGGGAGGAGCGTGGTTCATATATGTTATGCTTGTGCTTGATGCAAAATCACCACACATATGTACTCTTCAAACTATAATCAATGGTGTGTGGTAGTTGTAGCTAACCAACCCTTGGCCTTGCCACCTCGAAACAACTATTTATATGACCAGTGTGCCACATTTTGATCTGCTGTGATTGCTACTTGAGCGCGTGCAGGGCAAAATGGCATCCAAGCAAGCATTAACCGCGGTGGCCATGCTCTTGCTTGTCATGAGTGGCCACGTTCAGGCATCACCACCACTGGTGCTGAGACGTGGTCTCGTCTCTCAGCCCCATCCGGTGATGGTGATGACTGGAGGATCACCAGCTTCAGCTGGTGGCATGAAGAAGTCATCAACTTACTGCTCTTGTTCTTCAGTCGTCTCTGCTGGTAATGTTTACATCATCTCCTCCACATGCAGTTTAATCTTCTTCATTCATTTGGGCCGTGTAACTTAAGCCGCTAGTGATATTGTTTATTGCACGCAATGACTTTTCATGATGTATCGTTGATTTATCTGCCAGGAGGGAACTTCAACGGACATGATGAGAAGATTCCCGACAGCAGCGCTGTTGCCTCTGCCTTGATCTTCCAACTCACCGTTTACATCACCCGCAACTTTCCTACATATGTGGCGTCTGCAGGCCACTGCATCACTGTCATCGGAAAACATTGTGGCTGGAACAAGGTGTCTCTCCAATGCCTCCAGCAAGCTCTGCACAAGTGCTCTTCCCATGGCCATTAACTACACAAGCTATCTAAGCCTAGCAGAACAAGAAGGTACCACTGTACCAGGAGATCGCAGAAGATAATAGACTCGTGTGGAAGTCCTCGGTCCCTATTATATAGTGCAATTTTCTTAGACATGAATGAGGATAAATAAATATTACAGTGGTCTGAAAACGCCTCTCTCTGTCTGTCTTTCTCTCTCTCTCTCTCCGTACACCAGAATATTCAGGCGCACGCAAAGTGCAAGTCAGCAAAATCCTACCGGCGCAAGCAAATCTACGATGAAAATTAATTTGAGAAAATAGTGTACATATACAGCTTAATCCATGTTGAACGTTATAATTCCACCAGCCATGACATTAACTTAATACTTTTGTTTTTTAGTGTAACAGTTTGCATCTTTGTAAAAAAAAAATACTCGTTTTACATTGATGCAACCTTAACACGGGAAGTCGGGAATAGAGAAATAACACTTTCATAACTCGTTAATGAGACTTGTTAATAAGAAGTTTGAGTACTCAGATCTTAAGTTGACTATAAAATGAAAGGAGAAGAAGGGTGTACATCATGTCACATCAGTGGGTCGGAAGGGGCGGATGGCGACGCCGCAGAGCCCCTCCGGCTTGCCGTCGATGTCCTTCCTCATCTTGATGTACCCGCCGTCGCCTCACTCCGCCCCCACGAATTCTTGACGATCCAGTACCTGTGTCCCCGCCGCCGGGCTCCGGCCCGTGCCCGACGACGGTGACGCCGTGGATGGTTGTGTCCTTCCTGTAGTGCTGGAAGTTGGCTCCGCCGGCTTCGATGGACACGACCACGGGCTGCCCCGCGACGCCTCGCTGCGGGTGGCCACGCGCCGGAGCCCCACGATGCTGACCGTGTGTTGTGGGAGAGCTTGGGCCTGCTGCAGTGCTGTAGGTGCCCATGGACCGTGGTGGCCGTGGACGGGTAGCAGATGCCGCCATCGCAGGCTCTCAGCCGTGGTCCAGTGCGGGCGTGTCGCGGTCCACCCGGAGAAAGCAGCAGTAGGACTGCAGGATTAACCAGTTGACTATGGGTCACTCCAGATTTGGCTCATATCATTTGCGGCTCAGGTATGGGCCCTGATATGCGGCCCATTCGAAAATGACTCCATATGTGGCCCATATCATTTGCGTGGCAGTTCCTGCCCGTTTGACGAGTGATGACCTACCACCTGCCACTACCAGTCATCTCGTATTTTCCGTCTAGCAGATTGTGTCCAGGAAAAAAGGATGCCAAAACCGAGTCACGACACCGGCTCCACTAAAATGACCAATCCATGCGGTTGCTTCATGGAACAAAAAACTCTGGGAGTGGTTAGAAATTAGAAACCCCGGCCGCTAGTTGATCCCGTGCTCTGGTTGAAGGCACGTGCCTCTTCGCTGCTGCCAGTCCCAGCGTGCGCCGCGCAGGCACCTCCACGGACCGATAAATGAATTTTCTCACTTTTCCAACCCAAGTTTTGCTGTGCGGCCGCGCTTATCTCGGCGGTCGCGAGAATTTAACGGGAAGGTATAGTTCCAGTTCGGGTGGAAGCCGAGCAGGTAGGTCTCAGTCCCCAACGTGGTCAGAGGCTCAGGCTGCCGCGACAGGCGAACTGACTGGATAGCACGTTGCCGATGGCAGTGACGCTGTCCTCAGCGCTGAAGAAACCGCTGCGCTAGGTCCACTGAAAAAAGAGCTCATTTTGTCTTCCATCGATCTCCAGAGTAAAACTGGATGCGTACTGACCTGAAGCTGAAGTCCGTGAATACAAGCTGCCGTACAAGTGTGCATACCAGACGCGATACCGCCGCGTACACAGACGAGTGGGGGGCAGGAGCCACGAGACGCGCAACCGCTACACAGCAATAGGCCGTGTAGCCAAGCTGCCGCGGCGACGTGACCTGTGACCGCGACAGCGGCTAGTGCCGTGCGCTGAGGGCGCCGTGTCGCAGCGGTCAAAAAATCGCGCGGATCCGACCGACCGCGCCAACGCTCGCCTGCCAGAGAGGGCCCTCACCACGCGAAATGACGGGGCTGGCCCCCGGTCGGGCCGCGCCGGCGTGTGGCCGCGAAGGGGCAGGACAGTAGTTTCCGTCGGGCGGGGGTGGTCTGGTTGGTTCGTCTACGCTGCGCGAGGAGAGGAGGGGACCCGGCCGGCCTGACAAGCTCATCCCATCAGTCTGACGGGCCGATGCTGCCGCCTGACACCACCCTCGCTGCCCGCGCTCTCGTTGACCATTTCGCCACTCCTCCTTTTCACACACGGCCGTTTTCACACGGCACCCTACCCGGGCAGGCTACACCATCGGCGTGCTTGATTCGGTTCTCCCTCTCACTCTCTGTGTACCTATCCGTTTTGGTATTTTAGTAGTACTCTAAAATGCAAAAGAAACAAGATCTTTTCGTCAAAAATGAAAGCAACCGGTTAGGCACGAGAATTGCACAGAACATCTGTGTGCTGAACCGGTTAACCACTCGAGCCTTCCCTGTCAGGTCATGTAGAGCTACGCGATAAGCTATTAATTAATTCGCCTTCTCTGCTGTACAACTTGCTTGATCATCCATGCATCGGTTACTTACCATTCCATGGAGAACTATTTCTCGTAACTGCTGCAGATGTAATAATGCTCACGTTCCTCAATGTCCTCTAGCTGCGTTTGGATGTTAATATTGAACCCTAGAATTTATAATTGGTATAAATTTAATTCTGCTGTTTGGATATATATAGAATTCATTTCAGAAACAGCCTCAATCTCAAACCATTTTTGGGTACCTTGTGCACCTCTTCAGGTTTTAAATTGGGCGGAATTGCTCGAGCTCACCGCGATGTAAAGTCAGTCGCGTTCTAATGCCATTGCTCGATCTCCCCCCCCCCCCCCCCTCCAGCTCCGGCCACCTCGAGCGCATCCTTCCCCAACTTCGGTGGCGGCTTCGAGCTCTACCTTGGTCCCTCACTAGCGCTCTACTTCATTGGTGCTCCAGCCCTTCCTCTGCCTCGTCGGTTCCGCTCCCTTCCTCCTTTGTCAACGCCCTCCCCCTTCCTCTAGCACCGACGTCCTTCTCTTCCTCCATTGACACTCTTCTCTTCCACCACCGGCAAATGTGGGGCATGGCGACGACACGAGGTGAGGGGCACGACGGTGGTTGCAGGATGGGGCATCGGGTGGAAGGGTGAAGAAGCAGAAAATGTGTGAATTCCTAATTTCATCTTGAGTTTCATCTAAATATAAATTGGTATTTGCTAATTAGTTAAATTTCATCTTGCAATTTTATCTACACCCAAACAATATACTCCCTCTGTCCATAAATGTTAGCATTTATTGACTTTCGAATAATGTTTGACTAATCTTCTTATTCAATTTTTTTTAAAAAAATATTAATTTTATTATAATATCCTTTATTATTATATATATTTCAACTTTATTTTTTTATTTTTATATTCTTATAATTTTTTTAAATAAGATAAATGGTCAAAAGTGATGTGTGAAAGTCAATAAATACTAACATTTGTGAACAGAGGGAGTAATTGGCATTGAACTCAATACAATGCCTAGGGAATTGGGCTCTAATGGCTACATGCAAACGTAGACCTAGTGTTAAAACTAAAATGCTCAAACTTTTAATTGTAATTGCAAAAATAAAAACATTTTACGTGTCTTGTATTCTACACATGATTTTCTATGTCCTTTCATTTTAGGATAAAAGTAATCATGTTTTCTCTCTCTCTCTCTAAGGTTATGTGACGCTATGCATTTTTCAAGCATTGTCTGATGATTGTGGAATGTAATTGATTTGTTGATTATTCTTACACTAATTAGTAATGTCTCCTTCACTACTTGTTGTTTTGAACTTGAACATGAGATAATAATGAAGTGAAAAATAGGTGTAAAAAAATAAGAAGAAGAGAGACATAAATAAAATTGTTTTAAAAAGAGAAAAAATATATTAAGGTCTCTTTCCGAACAGAAGATTAAAAAAATATAGAAATAGAAAAAACATAGAAATTAAGTTCGTCATTCATTGCAATACTACAGGGATTGAAAACAAACGAAAATTTTCTAGCAAGCATTTGGTTGTCATATAGGAAAAATATAGGAATTAGAAGAGAAAGATAGACTCATAGAAATTTTACAAAAAGTTGGGCTTCTTGTTTATTTTTCTCCAAAACTAATATAGAGGAAAGCATCCCATAGAAATTTTGAAGGAATCAATCCTCCATTCCAAAGACTCACACATGAAATTTTCCTATAGGAATTAGATCCTACAAAAATCCTACATTTTTCCTTCAATTCCAAAGGAGGCCTGACATGCAAGAATGATAAGTAAATTAGAAAATCTAAAAGAACAAAATATGACAAGTAATATAAGACAGATAGGATATAAGACTAAGGTCGTACGAAATTATGGTTTCTTGTGAAGACTAGTTGATGTTCCAAAACAAATCTTACAAACTTCAATCAAATAGACCAACAATAAATGACTTATGTAACTTTCAAATCCACAAGAAAGACATTTTTAGATGACCCTCATCTAGCCAGGACTGTCGGCCACACGCTACCTGAGTTAGGCATGATTCTCAGGGGTCAACCAAACAGATCTGAAATGCTAACAGGTGTAATCAAATACCAGAGCCAAAAACAATGCTTGAATTAGCTGAGAAAATCAAGTATCACTTATTTTATCCCCTTTCTAACGTTGCAATTAGAAAAACTATACCAAAAGATGCTCCAATTTTATAAATGCCATTTATTCCCAACATAGATTAATCTACGTCTATCCTATGGATGTGTTTGGGATAAAGGAAATTCAAAGAAATTTTAAAGGAATTCATTCCTAAGGATTCTTTCGTACACTTGATGTTTGAAATGGAGGAATGGTGAATTCCTTTTCTCAGAAAAGAAATGATTTCCTTCACAAAATGTAGGAAAGAAAAAATGAGATTAGAACTAAGAAAAAATTTTCTTTGTTTTGTTTAGCACAATAATTGCTTCACACACAATGAAATTTGCTAACACAATACAAGAAGAAATTATTTTAAGAAGAAAAATTGGTAGTTAACATGATTAATTTATTTTAAATGTCTTATATAATAATAACATAATTATTAAATATATTAATTAGTTATAATATATATTGTTTAGTTATAATAATATTTTTATTTCTATGTTTCTATTGCTGCATTACAAACACCTTAAGTCCTCCTTTCCTCTGTTTTAGATTCCTGTGGTTTTCTTACTTTTTAGATTCCTGTATTTTCTTAATTTCTATATTTTTTCCTATTCTTATGTTTTTCATTACATATTTCCTAAATTTCAATCAGCTGAAAGTTTTCAGTCAATAGTTTGTTACTTTGTATTTTAATTTTTTTATAAGATTATTTATATAATAATTATAAACCATTAGATCTGGCTTAAGAAGATGGCTGAAAATTTTCACAACTTTCAGACAGCTGAAAATTAGCAAGTACCTTTTCATTATTGTATTCCAAACAGACCCTACATCTTTCTCTATGTTTTTATTGATCCGTCCTTTTCATTTTCTTTAATACGAGTCCCCCGTTTCTCCTGGTTCGATTGGGACCAGTGCCAAACAGGGGCTAACCTCTTCTCATGCCGCAGGCGGCGCCGCCACCGCGGCTGCTCATCGTTCGACCACAGCCAAGTCGCGTGGTCCGCCACGATCTGGCTGCCTGAGCACTGCCGCTGCCGGCTGGAGGGCAATGCTGCCCTTCACATCAGCGACGACGGAGCTGGACGTGGACCGTGTGCTCAGGAACACGACGCCAGAACGAGAACCGCTCCTTGGGTCCGAAGGCTAGCACCGGTCCTGTTCCGACGATGCCTGTACAGGCGGATGCAGAGGCACCAGGAGCTCGACCAGATTTTCGGATGCGGTGGCATCCAGATTGAATTATTTGTCTCATTGCTAGGTCTGCAGCAGCTGGCATTATTGCTGAGATGACTCTGGTTCAAGGGAAAAAAAAAACAACAACAAAGAAATGGAGCTCCAGCTCCAGTCCAGGCGAAAACTGATAAAAAGCTGAGAGACGAAGGACTGAACAGCAAAGTGAGCGGCAGTATCGACCTTTTGGGGTTTCTGGCCTCATCTGAGCTTTGAAACCCCGTCTTCATCTCTCCAACTGTTCATCCCTCACTTTAACTCCGTTCCGCTCTGTTCCATCCGGCCATTCAGCTCCCTTTACTGAGTCAGCACCTACCTTTTTCTTCCGCAACTGAGAGGATTTCTTCTGGAAAAGAAGCAGCTTGGGCCTTGGGGTGCTGGCTTTGCAAAGTGGCAACGCCATTGGATTCGGGGGAGAATGTGAGTGGACAAATCTCTTTTTTTTCTTCTTTGTGCTGTTTTTCCCCCTTTGTTCCTCACGAGGGGTTTTCTTCTTGTGTGAAGTGTGGCTTGGAGGTGGTAGTAGCCGCAGCCATGGCGCAGGATGCGTGGGAGGCAGACAAGATGTGAGTTTTCTTTCTTTGCTCGTTCGTGATCGAGCTGTTTTGATCAGCGATTATTGCTGCTTTTTCGTCGCGCCTTAATTCTTTCGGTATCGTCTTCTTGGTCGTTTGGTCCTGGTTGCAGATGCTTGTTGTTCGCTTGATTTCTCTTCAAATTTCTAGTTTTTTTCCTGCGAAGTTGCTGCATTTCCCCCATTCCCTCTCTCTTTTCTTCCTTTTCATTATCCGGTAATGCCTTTCGCTATGCAAATATCTTTCTATTTTTTTTGGCCTAATTCACTCGTATACATTTCATCTTATTTTCGTAGAAGAGTTCTGATTTTGTAGTGTTCTTGCAAGCAGGCTTCCTTCTTTGTACTCGAAATATTTACTGCAGGTCCCTTTGTACTAACTTTTATCGTGTTTTTTTTAATTGTCGTGCTCCTTATTGGAGAAGCAGGTTAGATTCTTACATTTATGATTACCTGTTGAAGAGGGATCTCCAGAACACGGCCAAGGCATTCCAGGCCGAAGCCCATGTGTCTTCAGAACCTGTTTGTGAGTATTACAGCACAACCATCTTTGATCCAATTTGATTAGTACCATGATGGCACAACATCAGTTTCCTTGCTGTTATCTTTCTGCATTAAGGACAACCATTTGCCTAGTTGAAGTATTTTGCTTTTCAGTCAAACAGTAGTTTGAGTTCATATTGGAATTTTAATTTTAAGCTGGGACCCAAGAACCATTATTACTAGTTATTCAAAAGCACACATTGGAGGAACAGTTCTACTTATTGTCCTGTCTGACGTGATGGGAGACGATTCTGTTTTATCTGCATTTTGAAGAACACAATTTAACTAATAATTCCTGAATGTACCAATTTTTTTTTTTCATTTTGCATCAGCGATTGATGCCCCTGGGGGTTTTCTCTTCGAGTGGTGGTCAGTTTTCTGGGACATTTTCATTGCAAGGACGAACGATAATAAGCATTCTGATGTTGCTGCTTCTTACGTGGAGGTTCGTTTCTTACAGTGCCTTAAGTTTTTTTAACACATGCATGCTTATTATTAAATCTTCTCCTGGGTGCTTGCTTGTACTTGTTAGGGTATAGTAATAGCCCCAATGTTAAGAATATGGCTTGTATTGATAATAGCCCCAATGGGGAGAATATAGAGAGGTTACATAACTCAATACTATACTAGGATAAGGACTCTACAATCTTAACAGTACTCCCTTGCCACAGCAGGCTACTAATAAAAGTATTCAAGGAATGAATTTGATTTCTAATACATTGCGGAACATAGGCATACCTCATTTTTCTACTTGGTAGTATCTGCTGTATGAACTTTTCATTCTGTTTAAGCATTTGAAAAGTTTTCATTTTCATTCCATGTTTAGAAAAAAATCTTAAGTACTTTGTTGGTGAATGGAAAATGTTAACCAATGTTTTTAAAAGCCTATAGATTTGCTTCCTCCTGATAGCTACTTGCCAGTTGAAGTTATTCGCGCAAGCTACTGACTGGAACTACTTGTCATTGGTAGATATATGACACAGATTGTGCTTAATTATGAATCACTCTTTTGTTTTATGGCCTTGCGCTCCCCTATGGTGACATGCAAAATTATATGTACGCAGTCGATTAAAGCACAAGAGCAGCAGCAACCATCGCAGCAGCAGATACAGATGCAGCAACTTCTGCTTCAAAAGCGTGCACAGCAGCAACAACACCGCAATGTGCAGCAGCAGCAGCAGCAGGAAAATCTACAGCAGCACCGGCGCCAGCAGAAGCAACAACTCTATGACAACAATGGGCGGTTCTCCACAAGTGATCGGGATATTTTGCTTGCTGCTGACTCTTCAGTAAGACAAAATTCTGCAGCTGCAAATTCATTGTCTGTGAAGATATATGAGGAAAGGATGAAGGTTCCTGCTCAGACGGATGCTTTGGATGCGTCAATGAAGGTAATTTCTTAATTGCATTATGTTGCTTAAATACCTGAGGTCCTATATTATATAAATGATATATGTATTGATCCACATGAATTTATGCTGCAGCAAAGCTTTACTGAAAATTGTGGACAGCTGCTTGATTCGAACCCAACTTCTATGCTCAAGCCCACTTCAGTATCAGCTCAGGCTTCAGGGTATACTATCCATCTGTTTCTATTGAGTAGCAATGCATTTAGTGCAAACTGTCTCAAAGGTTGATTCTCTTAACTTTCCAACTATTATCAGACAAATCTTCCATGAACCAGTAAGTGGCATACCAGGTTCCTTGCAACATGCCCAGACCAGAAACAAACAGCCTCAGGAATCTAGTCAGGTTGATTTATCTGTTCAAAGTATCATATCTATCTATGGGGGTGTTCGTTTCGTAGTGCTAATGGGCTAAAGCTAAACTTTAGACTAAAGTTTAGCACAAGGGAAACGAACATGTGTGCTAAAGTTTGTGCTAAAGTTTAGCACAAGGAAGAAAAAAGGGCTAAAAGGGGGGCTAAACTTTAGCACCTACTTTAGGTGCTAAAGTTTAGCACCTAAAGGAAACGAACACCCCCATATATATGTTATTATGTATTATTGTTTATGCCATACTTGTATCAGGATCTCAAGGCAGAAGCAAATGCAGCTCTAAATCTGAGGACAAAAGGAGCTGATGGGTCATTAACTGGAGTTGGAATACTAGGTATTTTCCCCTCGAACTCTGATGTTATCTGATGCCTCTGCTTTTACATTTGCCTGAGGTTTTCACGAATTACATTCATATTGAACGATTGAAACCAATACACAGACATTTTGAACCTTTTCTTTTATGAAGATGTATTGAGTTTGTTATTATGAAAGAACAAAGATGGAATTATTATCCTAATTGTTTTCGTTCTTAACCCCTTTGTTGGGCAGGCTCTAATCAAGCAGGGAACAATTTGACCTTGAAAGGGTGGCCTCTTACGGTTAGTTTTTTAACCCCAGTTTCATTCAGTTACTGGCATTGTAAGATGTAAATTGAAAATCGATTCCATAACATTTTTGCCCTCGTTTGACATGTCCTTTTGATCCTAACTATTCAGGGTTTAGAACATCTTCGAACTGGGTTTCTTCAACACAAATCTTTTATGCAGTCTCCCCAACCCTTGCACCATCTTCAGTTCCTCACTCCGCAGCAGCAGCAGCAACTTCTGCTTCAGGCACAGCAAAGTATGGTATCTTCACCTGTAGACATGGATAGCAGAAGACTTCGGATGCTTTATGGTAGTCGAAACTTGGTTCCTGGGAGGGATGTTCTATCAAATTCCTTCACTGGAACTTTTCCTAGCGGTGGACCGCCATTGCAAAACATTGGTTCAACCGTACAGCGCATGGAGTCGGACATGTTAATGAAGGTAGCATTTGCTAGTATGCATGTTGTTTCAGTTTATTGCGTATTACTCATGACATATTTACGAGAATGTATCACATATCAGTAGCTTTAGCACTTCAAAAGTTCAGACTTCTACTAGTTTAGCTGATTCGGTCCCTTTCCTTTTTCGTTGTCTATATGTTGTGTATCACATCTCCACACATGATACTGAGTTATGTGGATAAGGGTGGGGTCATCAAATTTAATCTGAATTTCTCAAGTAATAAGAAGAAATGCTATACATGCATGCCATTCTTGATTTCCTAGTTCTGAATTCTTAGATGACACAGCTCTCAAACTCTGAAAGGAAAAACCAATGCCATTTTTCAATAAAACAATTGGATGCCTGATTCTTATCTTTGGTCATGGATTTTTTTTCAAAACTAGCTTGAATGCCCGTGCAATTGGTCAACTGAGTCGTTACTCTCTTTGATACTATTAAATGCAAAAGACATTTCGGTTCATGGAGTTTTAGTAGCCACTCACATAATTGTTTCCTAGTAAATCTTGATTACATGACATGTATTTCCTAATTTTATTGAACATCAAGTGAAAGCACAGCATGCTCTGTGCCAATAACAATATCATTATCTTATCATTTATAATAGTGGCATAAAAATATCTGTAGAATTATTCAGATGTGTAGTAACAAATACTGAGCCGATGAATACTGTGTTGTCCTAATTTATCCTGAATAATTGAAAGAATTTTGTTAAACCTTATTATGTCTTTTATTTGTGTGGCAGATAGCAGCTCTGCAGCAACACCAGCAAACCATCAATCAACAACAGCTTCTCCACCACCCGTTACTGAGTCCCCAGCAACAAAGTTCAAATCACCACACAGATGAGCAGCAAAATATGATGATGGCTGGTACTGTTGCCATGCATGGACATTTGTCCAACTCCGTTCATGAAATGAACAGGTTAGTCTGTTTTGTGAAATCCACCATCTTATGGCATCTGTTCTTTTGTCAAAATCATGAAAATAATAGTTTCTATATTCCTAGGTTTCTAAGAATCAAAGTGGGAGAAAGCGCAAACAGCCTATCACACCCTCTGGTCCGGCGGACAGCACCGGTACTGCTAATGCTGCCGGTCCTTCCCCCAGTTCGTCACCCTCAACTCCTTCTGCACAATCTCCTGGAGACACAGTTTCAACGCCATCACAGCATCACAATGCTAACTTATCTAAAGCATTAGTTGTCTACGATGCTGACGCCCCGGGATCTCCAACTAGCCAACTTGTAAGTTGCTCTTGGATATCATCTTTGATGAAGCAGCTATAAAGACTGCGACAGCTTTGGAAATGCCTATTGTATCACTTGTATTTTCTTACTCTTATGATTATTGATTTATGATGATTCTAACTTTAGGTTCGTTTTGCGGGTGATGACTGCCTGGATGATAATGTATTCTTGCCACATGATGAAGCAGATGAAATAAATGCTGGTAGTCATTGTATCAATTCTGATAAAGGTTTGATACTCTTCCCCAGCAGTGTAGTTAGACATTCTGCTTAAGTTGAGTAACAGGTTAAGTTTGATAAATGAAACTTTTTATTTAATGCTGTTTTAATTGTGTTGTGTTTTTTTATTCAGGATCTGTTCTCCAAGAGATCTCTTCAGCCCGAGCAAGCACAAGCAGGGTTCTATGCTGCCACTTCTCTTCTGATGGAAAGTTACTTGCTACTGGGGGCCATGATAAGAAGGTAAACACATGTTAGTGTTTTGTAAGCTATTCAGTCAAGTCATATCAGAGTCGTGGAGGCTTTGATTTAAATTTGGTGTTACTGGTTTACCATGTTTGCAACTTGCTATGCAGGTGGTCTTATGGAATGCTGAAACTTTGAAGCAAAAATCAGTACTAGAAGAGCATACTTCGCTGATAAGCGATGTACGTTTCAGTCCAAACATTCCACGCCTTGCCACCTCATCATTTGACAAAACTATTAGGGTTTGGGATGCCAATAAGGTATGCTGATCTCATTAATACAATTTCCTGTACCTTTTGGCCTATGCAATTGTCTCTGAACACCAAGTTACATTAATTTCTGTTGCCCTGATATCGATCAGCATTTGTTAAAACAGAGTGTTGCTAATTTTCATTTCTAGCTGTGGGTTGTTTCCTTGTATTGTCGTGTATTTTGTACATCTGTATTCTGTTTATCAAGAAATACATGCATGTAGTTATGCTTGTGGTACATAACCCTGTGAAAGTGACAATCAGTTACAAATTTCATTGCCTTACCTTTTACTTGAATTGCTTTGTATGAACTTACTAAAATGAAAAGGTTCAGGAAGGATGATTAAGTATACTGTGAGCAAGTTACATTGAAAGTAAGCTACAAGTCCCATTCCAAGGTCATATGCTTTTCACGATACATTCCAAGGTTGTATTTCATAGCAGAAAAGTTTTCACCTAGGTTGAGCTAGATGGCATGAAAAACCAAAAGAAATAGGCACCCGAATTCCAAAACGACCTGGACATGGGTGGTTTAGCTGTTCATCCACAACCTCAACCAACTGAGCTAGGCTTAGTTTCTATGGTTTTGTTCATGAAGGTTCACAGAATCATTTTTTTACACGGAAACTGTAATAGAATCTCTTACTAACATCATTACGGAATGGAATTATTAGGCAATATGGATAGTTCTATAAATTAGCTGCCTCAAAGATACTGGTGTTATTATGCAACAAAGTATATGTGTTTTGCTGGTATTTAGTTTATCTGATATCATTATTCCTTGAGTAACTTCCAGAAAACTATGACTGTTTGCACCAGAGTAACACATAACTACGACTTTTGAGTTGTGTTCAGTAAACTATGACATTTAGGACTGGTTCCACCTGTCAGAGACTGGTGGATTTGGATTCAAAAACCAGTTGTGTTATAAAGGGTGAATAGTCGCAGTTTTCTGAAATTGATCCCAAAGTCAATAGTTTTGTGTTACTTTAGTGCAAAGAATTGTAGGTTTCTGAAATTTACTCTAATTCCTTGGACTTGGCCTTTTGCAGCAGGATTATTCAGTTCATATGTTCACTGGGCACTTTGCATCTGTTATGTCACTTGATTTCCACCCAGTCAAGGATGACCTCATTTGTTCTTGTGATGGGAATAATGAAATGCGATTCTGGAGCATCAATGAGGGTAGAGCTGTCCGAGTTACCCAGGTTTCTCTACTTTGCTTACTTGGTATTCTGTAACTATATTTTTCTCCTTTCTGTGAACATTCACACAATATGTAAAATCACACTTTTTTATTCTTAACAAAATATTCTTGCTTGGTGCCACTATGTTGAATACATTTGCACGTCATATTATATCATGTTGTCTAGTTGCCAGCATGCACTGCTAATATGTCTTGTGAATAATACGCTGTCGAAATAGGCAGTATCAGCAATTGATGTCAGATAGCATTGATTAACCTGTTTCTTGATTTACTTGAGTTCATGCCTATGTAGGGAGGTTCAACCCAGCTGAGATTCCAACCACGTCTTGGAGGATATCTTGCAGTAGCTTCTGATAATGTGGTCTCTATACTGGATGTGGAGACACAAGCTTGTATGAGGAGATTTGAGGTTCGTAAGTGACCAACTCGATATTTCTAATTTTCTATCCAAAACAATCATGGTGCATTATGACTTTAGTCCACAGTTGTTTGGAAAATTGTTGATATAATTTACAATTAGCTTTATGATGTGCACTTCATCACCAATTTCTTTTACCCGAATATGTGTTCTTCTCTACTTAACATTCATTTCTATATCCTATCAAAAAAAAAAACCATTCATTTCTATATTACTATATCTTCACAGATACTGAATATATTGGTTCAAATCAGTTATATTTTCTTGGAAATTGCAGGGCCACACAAAGCATGTTGATTCATTGTGCTGGGACCCGTCTGGTGAATATGTTGTATCAGTCAGTGAAGACACTGTGAAGGTATGGTCTTTGAAAATGGGGAACGAGGAGCGCTGTGTTCATGAGCTCAATTGCACTGGTAGCAAATTCAGTTCGTGTGCTTTCCACCCTACATATCCATCTTTGCTTATCATTGGCTGTCACCAGGCAAGTCTCTTTTCCTAGAAGCTTATGTTTTAATAAGTGACATTATATGAAATTTGACAAATTATGTGATTTTGGCAAATTCTCATAATCATATGCTTCCATATAACATCTATGATATATATGGGTTAATAGTCTTTGATTTTTTTTTCTTGTTGACTTGTACGTCAATATCTGCTTTCTTTTTTTAGACAATTTCTGCATTCTTACTTGTGGTTGCCGTTGAATATTGCAGTCTCTAGAGCTGTGGGACATGTCAGAGAACAGGACGATGACCATCCCAGCACATGATGGTCTGATCACATCCCTGGCGGTGTCGAGCTCTGGCATGGTTGCTTCGACGGGTCATGACAAGTATGTGAAGCTGTGGGGTTCATTGCTTCCGATCTCGACATGTTCTAATCGTTGACCTGGGATGGCCCCTACTTTGCACAAATAGCTTCCTGCAGTGGTGGAGCTAGAGCATAATTATGGGGGGTGCAGCTCTTAAGAGGAATCAAAGATTTTAGCCTAATACATGGTGAAAATTGATTGCTGGTAGTGTATATTTCAGAATGTTGTGGGTGCAGCGGCGCCCAGTAAGATGTATGTAGCTCCGCCACTGCTTCCTGCTGCTGCTCAGCTGTGCTGCTTGAGTGGTGGTTGTGTAGCACTCAGAATGCTGGTTTCTGGATCGCCTGACTGAACATATGGCAAAGTAACATATTTTGGTAACCCTTTAGATGTGGTTTAGAACTTTTGTACAGGGAACGAGAAACGGGCGGTATACTTAATATGTAGTATGATGTATGTCAGGTTGATACAGCATAGTAATGTCTGAACTGTCCAATGGTCTGAAAGCTTCATTGCTGCATATCTACTCCAACCGAGGAATGTGTTCTTTTGTTTTCCCCGTGAACAAGTAGATCGATATGCTTTTGTTCGGATGAACATGAGTCGCATGCTTTACTGTATCTTCACACCACAAATGCTTCATGGCTAGGAAAAGGAATGGACTAGCGCCCCCTACTCTACTTGGAAGAAAGGAATCATATTGGGTTTTAATATCAGGATGTGGCAAGCCACATACGTTTCCGAAGATTTGCTTCCAACTGGAGTTTCTGTTTGTTTTTGGTAGAACTGGCAGTAATCGGGTTGAGTTGGGTGAGATTTTCGTTTGCTGAACAAACAATGCGATCCCTCGTCATGCAAGTATTAATGGTTTGTTTGCAGTGTTTGTGTAGAAGAATTATCGTCATCTTCAAATTTCTCGTTGGTAAGATGGCTACTCTTAAATTCGAAGACAGTCAGGAGCAAATAAGCTAGCTCCACTTTTGCTATTTCAACATTTCGATCTATGTTTGACCTTCGTTGTTACGTTAAGCATTTTTGTAGTGTCATTCGCACATGATTTGCTTTCAGGATAAGTTAATGTAAATCAAATTGAATCCTTGGTTCGTCGCCTAGGAAAAGGGAAATTTGTTGTCTGTATCAAATGGCGTGTGAAATTCATGTCGATCCGTTGATCTCTCGGGATAGCAGGAATTTCACATAGAGAAATGTTCAGCTGAAAGGAACATAAGGATTTCCATGGTTGTAATAATTTGAATTCATCTTCGGAAAATAAAGTTCGAAGAAAAATTTCTGCTTAAATTTCAGAACATGAGAAACCCAACTCTGCTCAAACAGAGAACAGGCCTGGCTGAGACTTGTCCCTTGAGTTTACTTACCCCGACAAGTTTCTACTTAACTCCCCTACCTCGTAATCTAATCGCCTTCCTCTTCCTTTTGTCTCGCCGTCTTACCCCAAAACCCTAGGCGCAACCCTCCTCCGCCGTTCGCCGCCACCTGCGGCCATGGATCTCCTCCGCTCGCACCTCCACAAGGTCCGCATCCCTGAGCCCACCAACCGCATCCACAAGGATGAGTGCTGCGTCTCCTTCGACACCCCGGTAACTACTCCCCGTCCCCTCCTGTTCCTCCTCAGGCCCGCCTCGATTTGCTAGGGTTTACGGTTTTGACGCGAGTTGCCTGTGTGTCCGTGTCTGTGTGCAGAGGTCGGAGGGGGGCCTGTACGTGGACATGAGCTCGTTCCTGGGGTTCGGGAGGGAACACGTGGAGTGGAACTACGAGAAGACGGGGAACCCCGTGTACCTCCACATCGTGCAGCGCCGGAAGCCGGAGGTGGACGAGGCTGATCGCCCGCTGAAGAAGCCCACCCTCCTCGCCATAGGTATGTGCTGGTTTTTGGAGGGAAGGCGCCCACCTTTGCTGAAAACAGTTCAGGCTGTGCATAGTTTAGGAAAAATGGGAAATCATATGTTCTGCTTTGATGGCACCGTACTATGCTGCCCTCAAATTCTAGCGCAAATTGTTTCTGTTAGGGCTTATCTATTGTTCTGTTTGAGCTGTGATGGGCAAAAAGGGTGTATTATTTCAGACTTCTCACGAATATGTGTTAATTAAACTGTAGTTCACAAAAATTGTATGGGAGTGCTATAAGATAGTGCCATTTACTTGTCAGATCTTGACATTGTAGAATAGCAAATTTGTTGTACTGCATTGTTCTTGTTGCTGTTAACTAGAAATGTAGACTATAGCAATGAATGATTGGCTGTTGATTTTTTGATAGTATCTGTTATTAGTTAATGTAGTCTAGGTTACTACATAACACTACAAAGGTAAGAGTGCCCCTCAGGACTGTACTGTGTGTTCCTGTTTCCCCGTGCGTTCAAATCACTTCTGTTAAGTTTTTATGTTTATGACTGCTAAAATTCTTGTTAACAAGGTTTTCCACAACTTGTAGGTGTTGAAGGAGGCTTTTCTGATCAAGAACCTGAATATGATGAGACTTTTGAAATTGCCATCTTACCTGACTTTATTTCTCTTCCATTTCCATCAGTTGACTTACCAGAGAAGGTACTATTTACCATTTATGTTATGCAAAGAATGAAGCTGTTATATGCGTTATAATTTATTATTTACTACAAACTACAGGTTAGGCTTGCAGTTGATAAAGTTATACTTGCTGAAAGCGCTGATAGAAAACAACAACTGGCTGCTTGGGTTGCTGACAAGAAGAAAATTAGTGCGTATGCTATGGATCTGCAACAACTAGACAATGGTGTTATTGTGCCTCCTACTGGATGGAAATGTAGCAAATGTGAAAAAACTGAGAATCTCTGGTTGAATTTAACTGATGGTATGATCCTCTGTGGGAGGAAGCTTTGGGATGGAAGTGGTGGCAATAATCATGCCATCGAACATTACAAAGAGACTAAATACCCTCTTGCGGTAAAGCTTGGAACAATTACTGCTGATTTGGAAGCTGCAGGTAATTGTATGCCTGAACTTTCGCGCTTTGGGGTTTTCTTGCTTTTCTGGTTAGTTGATATTAGAAAATGGGCTCTGCCATCATGACATCTAAGAGGAGTGCATTAGGATGATGAGTTTTATTTTTCCTTCCAGAAATGTCCATATTGATGTAGTAGTCATCTATTGGGATATCTGTCCAACTTAGTATTTATTAGACTATGGCCTCAAGCCCTGATGTTATAAAGCCCAGTCTTTGGAAAGCAGTCAACCTTTGTAAATAATCAAATTCCAGTAATGGTCACTATTTGCAGATTACTATTGTCTCAGGTTATTATGTTGCTGGAAACAGTCACTACAATAAACTTGTGACCATCTTATATTTTTATTAAATTAATTCCCTAAGTTGTCTAGATCAGTGGTGCTATGTAAAATAATAATAATAAAAAAACGGACCAGAGGGAAACATTTTTGCAAACAACATAGGAGCCAAAAGTTTACTTTCTTCGTGTTTGTGAAAAATACCTATTCATACCGTATTTTCTGCGACAGCTCAGACGTTTTCTCATATCCGGAAGATGATAGTGTTGAAGATCCCCTGTTAGCTCAGCATTTATCTCATTTTGGTATTGACTTTTCTTCACTTCAAAAGGTGAGATTAAAATTTTATGTCATTTATTATCTATGATAATTATTAGATATTTTTGTTGTGTTTGAAAATTGCTAGAATCAGATATCTGTAATTTTCATGCTGTGAAAGATATGCCATAGCACCTTATCGCTCTATAATAGGCTTAAAGCTTATGCCACATTTTAGTTATACTTCCTCCTGTATTTTTGTTGATATCGTCAGCTAGTTCAATATTACACTACTCAACGACAAGAATAAAAATACGGAGGTACTAGTATATTGTTGAGTGCTGTAATTAGTGAACATTTTGACTGCTTGATCTCAAGGCTACTTGCATGATCGAATCGTTATGCCAGAAAATCTCAAGACTATGAGTACTGTTATTATCTGATTATGAAAGTCTGCTGTTTTCGTAGGAGTTATTATGAACAGTAGTGTAAGATATAATTGGCTGCGAGTTAAAACATAATATATTTTGTAATTGTTGATGAATCCCTTTAGTTGATTTTTCTATGTTTCTTGCCAACCATATGTTTAGCTACATGGTCTATATTTTTGGAGTTATATATTAATTTGAACTGGTTTACTTTTGCTTTCTTGTAGACTGAGATGACTACTGCTGAGAGAGAACTTGATTGTAATACAAATTATGACTGGAATAGAATACAAGAAAGTGGAAAAGATGCTGTACTTCTTTTTGGGCCAGGCTATACTGGCCTTGCAAACCTAGGGAATAGGTATCTTTTTTAGCATCTATATTTATGATACTGTATATTCTATTCTGATAATTTCCTGTAATACCATGTTATTTCTTACCCTTTTACAGTTGCTATATGGCTTCAATAATGCAAGTCATGTTTTCAACTCATCCTTTTATTTCAAGGTTGGTCTTCCTTTCTCGTATTTACTGTTCCAGTGTTCCAATAATTTTCCTTTCACCTTACAAAGTTCCGCTCTTTACTTCAGATATTTTGAGAAGCAGAGTCTGAAAGCTGCATTCGCAACTTCGCCTGCTGATCCAACATTGGACCTAAATATGCAAATGTAAGATCACGCCTACTGATATATGCATTGGTGTTTGTCTTTATGCATGCCATAAATTTCTTAATGTTAGATATATATTTTTTCTTTGCTTTAGCTCTTTTTGAGGAGTTGTTTTCTTTTATTTAATTGGTAAACAATTTTTCTACTGGATTGTACTCTCTTTTTTTGTCCATTTATTTAATTTGCTGAAAGTATCTTACCCTGAGTACTAAGTGCTTTACCATTGCAAATAGCACTGCCACATTGAATGTTAAAGAACTTTGTAAATTTGTAAATATGTTTTGTTAAAAAGTGTTAAAAAACCAATATTTTCCCTTCTTTTTTGCTGAACCCAATACCTCTAATTTGATGTGATCTGAAAAGTTGTCTCTGTTTTACAATGTGTTAGTCACTTTCACTTTCAGTTTGGCATATACAGTTTTTTATTTTTGATGGACAAAATTATATATTGTACTAAGTGCTATCTTGTTTTTTAATATAGGACAAAATTGGGGTATGGTTTACTCTCCGGTAAATATTCTGCACCAACAAGCCAGGTAAAAATTCCATTTTATCTTGTTTTATTGTTATCACTTCTCACTGTTAGTTATCCTTTGCTATCATGCTGTTCTATGTTTCACAAATTGATTGGTCTGATACATTCTGGTGTAAACTGTGATGTTAATTGCTGGTTTTGTCAGTACAGTGAGAGTGTAAAACACCATGTACTTGCTGTTGCTGCACCTCTAATTTAATGTTCTTGCTAAACCTGTGCTCTAATGCAACATCGTTTGGAAATTGAAGTATTTTGCTGTGGTGTTCTTCTCTCAAGTTTTCTGTTCTATTTGATAGGGTCAGGAAGGAATACGTCCTCGCATGTTTAAGAATGTTATTGCTTCGAACCATCCTGAATTCTCCAGTATGAGACAACAGGTAGAGTTTTCGTTTTCAACCTTGAATCTGTGGAAACAAGAATAAATAATGATGATGAAACATGTTTTTGTGTTCTGTTTTTATATCAACAACCATAGTCTTTAATATGAAATTAGTGTATTAATATCTTTTTATTTCATCCAGGATGCCCTCGATTTCTTCCTACATCTTTTTGACCGATTGGAGCAAGCAAACCCTGGAAACCATGAGTTAAATCCTTGTACAGGTTTCAAGTTCATTATTGAGGAGCGAGTTCAGTGCCCTTCTGGGAAAGTTTCTTACAACAAACGTTCTGATTACATGCTTTCGTTGAACATACCATTGCACGAAGCAATTAATAAAGGTAAATTTAACATTTTGACTTCTGCCATATAAAACTCAATTATAGGTCCTTGACATTTTTTTGTCACTTGCAGAAGAGCTTGAAGTGTTTAATGAGAAAAAAGCTGCTATGGATTTGGATGGAAAGGAAGTGTAAGGCGCTTAGTCATTCTTAGTTAATACTGTGCGTAATGAGGGTTGGCTTATGGATTACACTGCCTTTCTAACAGGTCTACTGAAGAAATTGTGAGGCCTAGGGTTCCACTTGAGGCATGCTTAGCAAGTTTTTCAGGCCCTGAGGAAATTCCTGATTTTTACAGCACTGCTTTGAATTCAAAGACAACAGCAACCAAGTATGCATATTTTGTGCTCTATAAGAACTTTCATATTAAAGGATATGACACCATTGTTAAATGCCCTTGTCCCATTTTCATTTCGTTAATATAAATATTATTAGTGATTATTTTTTATGTATGTTCATGAAATTTCATTAGTCAAGTTCTGATGTAGGTGTTCAGCTCATACTTTAAAACTGACCTGGTGGGAAACCTGCTTAGTCAGGTCTAAAAAGAATTGTAAATATGTAACTCTTGAGCTGTTCAACACTATAACACTTAATAAGTTCTATGATCCACAGAACAATGCTGCACTTGCCTCATAAGACTCACTGATCATAGAGAGTATACTCTTTTGTATGCTGGTAGTATGCACTTACTACAGGTTTTATGTGTATATCTTTTAAAGATTGAATAGTTTGTGTTGAATGATATTGAAGAACTATCTAATAGCAGCTTTTACTACATTTTATAAACATATAATGAGAGTACTAAGAAAAACGCTATGTGCAGGACTGCTGGTTTTAAAACTTTTCCTGATTACCTGGTGCTGCACATGCGTAAATTTGTAATGGAAGCTGGATGGGTCCCAAAGAAACTAGGTAATACCCCCTTCCTGGTCGTCATTTATGTGCAGATGCATGATGCAGATTGATAAAAAAACTTGTGAAATCCATTTGAGACCAATTTTATAGTTCTCTCAGGAAAGCTCACATCTGGTGTCCATATCGTCCCATGTTCTCTGCAATTTTTAGTGATTAATCCATCTCAATATCATCCATTATTTAACTCGGTTAGGATTAGGACTTAGTTAGAATTTGTCTGGAATCCACAACCTTTCTATACACTATCTAATTTAGTTTGAATTTGTCTGAAATCAGCAACCTTTCTATACACCATCTATTTTTTCACAAAATAATTGGTGGTTTGATGTGTTCCTGTAAATAATGATTTTTAAGTGAAGTCATAAACGTTTGGGATCTGATGTTATTTGGCAAGGTCTGGTTCTATGTTAGTGTTTCTGAGATGTACTAGTAATTTGTATTGCTTTCTTGGTGATGAATACATGATTTACAATTCCCCGCAAATTTTCATTCTACCTGGGTGATTGAACTAACTTTCCTAACCAATTTTCTTCCATACCTTGAATATCACGGTTCTTGACAGTTCATATCTGTTTCAGATGTCTATATCGATGTGCCTGATACAATCGATATCTCACACATGCGCAGCAAAGGTGTACAGCCTGGGGAAGAAATGCTACCTGAAGGAGGTTAGACTATAATTTATTATATTTTTCCTAACTTGCTTTCTTTCATCTTTTATGACGTTGCAATATGCTTTTCAGCTTCTGGCAACAACAGTGCTGAACCGGCTCAACCTGTGGCCAATGAGGATATTGTATCACAGCTTGCAAGCATGGGTTTCAATTACCTCCATTGTCAAAAAGCTGCTATTAACACATTAAACGCAGGAGTTGAGGAGGCAATGAATTGGCTCCTCTCACACATGGATGATCGAGGTTGGTATGCTAATTATTTTGCAGTTAGCTACTAAATGTCCTTTTATGAAGTAATAAGCTTGTTTACGTAAATCACTAAATTGTAACTATGACAAGACTTGTTCTCAAAGCATTGTTTTGTGATGCAGATATAGATGATCCAATATCAAAAGATCAACGAGGCTCTGAACAGTCTGTTGATGAATCAAGTGTTCAAACTCTCGTGTCATTTGGATTTCAGGAAGACGTTGCAATAAAGGCCCTTAAAGCTTCTGTAAGATTCTCTTTTATGATTTATTCTAATATCTTGACATTTGTTCAGAATGCTGTTCTCTTATTGTGATGCTCTGCATATCGGGCTGTTGGCCCTGTTCTGGTGTGACACTCTTCTTGTTTTATGTTGTTAGGGTGGTAATATCGAGAAAGCTACTGACTGGATTTTCAGCCACCCTGAAGCATCGAGCTCCGCTTCTGCTGATTCTTCAACTAGCAATGTAAAGGCTGATGATGAAGATATGCCAGATGGAAGTGGCAGTAAGTTTTGCCAATGCTTTTGTTTAACCATTTGTAATGGTAAAATAATAATATTCAACCACAATGGTGAATAAATAATGACTCCTTGACGTGATGGCTTCAAATGAGCAACATGCTAAATCTCTACATTGGTTCAAAACACAGGATAGTTTTACATATCAGTTGACTTCTTGAGAAGTTCAATTTTTATGACAAACAGATATTTATTACTCCCTCCGTTCCAAAATTGTTGTTGTCATTGACTTCTTTCATTACTTTTGACCATCCATCGTATTCAAAATTTTTGTTCAAATATGAAAAATTACAAATTATATTTAAATTTTATCTAGTATTAAAACAAATCATGAGAAAATACATGATATTTTTTGAATTTTTTTGAATAAAACAAATGGTCAAAGGTAACGAAAAAAATCAATGGCAACAACAATTTTAGAACGGAGGGAGTATTGCTTTGCATACTGCCATATACTGTTAATTGGTTAAAATATTGTCCTTGAATTGAATCAAACGGTCTCCTATGTTCCTTAGTAAACATTATTCTCGACATTCTTTGACACTCCTGGAAAGGATATGAACTTGGAAAAGTAAAGGTCCTATCTGGATTGTCATACTAAACACAATTTTCCATGCTCTTAGTGCTGGTGCCTTTAACTGGAAAAAAATGTTCGTTCTCTGCTGCATGCAGTGTAATTGTTCATCTGATGGCCAATATCTAACAATTAACAATGTTGTTTTACAGGATACAAGCTTATGGCTTTTGTGAGCCATATGGGCACCTCAACACATTGCGGTCACTATGTTGCCCATGTACTCAAGGATGGGAAATGGGCAATTTTCAACGACAGCAAGGTTGCTGCATCTGTTGACCTGCCCAAGGATATGGGCTATCTCTATTTCTTTCAGAGGATAAGCAGCTAGACACATCACAGGCAAATTACCGCTTCACTGAAGTCATACATAGCTAATGCACACAGATCATGAAAAGATTGGCGGACTGTAGAATGTTGTCATGCTGATTCGAAATCTGTTGTTTCGCCGCATTCTACCATGTTCATTAGAGACTGGTCAGCTAGAATATTACTTTGAGACAATATAGTGGCACCGCCATTCACATGTGGTGTTGATTGCTATTTCAACATTTTTCGCAAGTAGTGGGGCACATGACTAGCCATACTTTGCATTTTCATGATGTATTGAAAATCAATCGAGTGCCATCGGTTATCCAAATTTTAGGTGGCTCTATCTAATCTAAACTACTCCCTCTGTTCCAAAAATCTTGTCACTAGGACAAGATAGCTAGTGTAAATTTGCACTAATGAGCCTGTTCTAAGAGCATCTCCCCCAGCCTAGTCAAAAGAAACTTCAAAATCTTCCTTTTTAGCAACTCTGTAAAATAGAAACCACCCCAAAAAAGTGATGGAAAATATCAGCCTAGCCAAAACCGATTCCAACTCTATTTTTAAAACTGATCACGTCATCGGTGGGTCCTTTTTCTTTCCTCCCCGTAGCTGCTATCTCTGAATGAGTCGTCACCCGCCGCAGTCTCCGATCAGATCGTTAATTTTTTCCTGCCGCCAGTCCTGCCGTGAGTCCGTGATCAACATCGTTGTGGTGCTTCTCCTCTGGTGCGGTAATTCTATCCTATACGCTTCTCTCTTGCATGCAATATTAATCTCAGCTGTGATGACGTTGCTAATTTATTTCAGCCACAAGTTCCAAGTTTTAGGAAGAATCTCTTTCTTTCGTGACGCATGAATTCGGAAGATGAGTTCAATGATTTTGTTCTAAATGAGTTGATTGATTCATCTTCTTCCGATGATGAGGATAATTTTATTTTTAATGTCGTAAACACAATAGCAGTGGAGGCTCTGACCGAACCAATTCATGGTGGTTCTATCGTTGGTCATGCGACAGTAGATCGAGAAAGGCATTCATGGCATTTTTTACTTTGTCGAGATTATTTTGCCGAGAACCCTATATTCGGTCCGGAATATTTCAGGCGGAGGTTAGTGTGTATCATTAGTTTAGTTGAGAAAATGTTTAGCCCAAATTTTGTAGATTGGCTTAATAATTTTATTCATGCACAGATTTCGAATGAGATGACATGTCTTTTTACGCTAATGAATGCTGTTGAGAAGCATGACGACTACTTTGTACAAAAAAGAAATATAGCCGGTACGCTAGGACTATCTTGCTTGCAGAAGACCGCGGCAACATTTTGGATGTTAGCTTATGGAGTAGCAGCCGATACCACAGATGACTACGTTCGTATTCGTGAGAGTACTGCTCTTAAATGTCTAAGAAGATTTGTCAAGGCCATTGTCGAGGTATTTGGACCAGAATACTTGAGATTGCCTAACGAACAGGATACTGCTAGGCTACTTGCAATTGGTGAGAGCAGAGGTTTTCCAGGTATGCTTGGTTCCATCGACTGCATGCATTGGAGCTGGAAAAATTGTCCTACTACTTGGCACGGTATGTACAAGGGACATAAAAAGGAGCCTACAATTATATTAGAAGCTGTTGCTTCACAAGATCTATGGATTTGGCATGCGTTCTTTGGGATGCCTGGTTCGCACAATGATATTAATGTACTTCAACGATCTCTAGTATTTACGAGGCTTGCTGAAGGTGAAGGTCCACAAGTTAATTACAATATTAATGAAAATGATTATACAATGGGTTACTATCTAGCGGATGGCATATATCCATCATGGGCCACATTCGTGAAGACCATACCAGAGCCACAAGGTAACAAGAAGAAATACTTTGCTAAGGCACAAGAAGCATGTAGAAAGGATGTTGAACGGGTGTTTGGAGTTTTACAATCTCGCTTTGCTATTGTTCGAGGATCGGCTCGTTTGTGGGACGAGGATTCGCTCGGAAATATAATAATAGCTTGCATAATCATGTATAACATGATTGTTGAGGATGAGAGAGAAGACGATGACGAGGATTCCATTAATTATGACTACATGGGAGACAAGGTTCAAGTATCTCACGAGGAAGCACCTGAACTTGCTGCTTTCATACAAAATTACAAGAAAATTAAGAACAAAGAAACCCATACTCAACTTCAAGCAGATTTGATAGAACACTTGTGGCAAAATCATCCGGACTTATACAGGAATATTAGTATTGAGTGAGAATTTTTTTTACTATCATGTAATAATTAGAAATATATATTTAGTACTATTTCAGTTTTTTTGTGTTTTATTTGATACCAGAATATTATATTTGCATTACAAATTTATTATCAAAGACAATGTGTACTACTGTTCCAAATCAGAGAATGTTTATTACCATGTAACACGTGTACTTCATTGCATTGTTATATTGAAACTGATCATTCAATATTACGACCAATCATATGATTATATAAGCTTATTTGTAAGTGAAAAAGGATCTTGGGTACACAACAAGTATACAGCTAATGAATAATTATTCATTCACAAATTGGTTAAAGTAAGGACCTTTATTACTGAAGTTTTTGCTTGTAGTTATTTCTGAAATTGTCAAGACACCTGTTAAATCTAGAGGACCACGATTTGTATACCCATTATTGGTTGATTACTCCCTCTAGCTGGAATTTCCAACCAGAGGGAGTATTTGATAACATGCATGCTTTTGTGGCGATGTCTAGTAAAGAATAACTGAATGATAAAATTACAGAAACTATTACAACTTTTAGAAACTCCATTGCAATAGTATATGAAAAACCACAATCTGACTAAAACTTCACTGTGACTAAATGGTAGCTCTAACACAAACCAGAAACTCAATGACTAAATGATAGCCCTAATACAAACTGAAAGTTCAGTGACTAAATGATAACTTTTAGACAATCTCAGACTATCATGACTAAATGATAACTTTAGTTATTTAGACGTTTAGCAAGAATCTCTTCCTGGCGCCTTTCATAGTACTGTTGTTGCTTGTAGTTCAGAGTACTCATATCAATGTTCATGATTCTCTCTTCTTCAAGTTCCCTTTTGATCTCCACCCTCTCTCTCTCAATCTTGATCCTCTCTTCCTGCAATGCAAAGGCCTTTTTGCACCTCTCTTCTTTCTTCATTTCTTTCTCAGCATCAGCTTCTTTCTTCTGAGCCACAAGGAACTCCATTGCTTCCATGCTTGCACGTTGTCGTAACTTCTGCTTCTCCTTCTTCTTTCCTGGAGGTCTCTCTTGTGCACTTTCTGATGGCTGGCCACCATCAACATTACCAACTCCGAGTGAAAGTGTAGCTGCTGAAGGAGTTGCATTGTTTGTTATCTTCTGCCTTTTGCCTCCAAGATTCAGCGTGTGCTTGCGCCTGTCCATCCACTTGGGCTGATCTTTGAGTATCTTCCAACAATGCATGTATGGAAAATTCCTACGGGTCTTGTCGTCTGCCTTGAACATTGCACATGCACTTGCGATCTGCAAATATACCAAATGGAATCATATATTATAAGGAAATCAACAAGCAGAAATGTCTGAAAGGTAAACAAGAAAGACAAGGCAGGGATTATATATAACCTTGTCATCAACAGAGCAACCACTATGGTTTCTAGCTTCAATCTTGGAAAGACAACCAGCAAAAACATTGACATCATGTTGAATACCAGACCAACGATTCATAAGAGATCCTTGAGAGCGATCAGATGTGAACTTTTTGTAGGCATGAAAATAGTCATGAATTCTTTTCCAATATGTGCCGCGTGCTTGGTCAACTCCTTGAATAGGATCAAGTGACACATTTAGCCAAGCTGACACCAGGAGTATGTCCTCATCAACACTGAAATTTTTGCTTCTTCTCTGCGGTCCTTTAGCTACTCCTTCAGCATGACCTTGTCCTGCTACCTCATCAGGTGGTGGGTTGTCATCATGTTGATCATCCGCATAGACCTCAGGGTCAGGTAGTGGGTTGCCATTAGGCTGAACATCAGCATAGACATCAGGGTCAGGTAGTGGGTTGTCATCAGGTCGACCAGCAGCATAGATATCCAGATTACTTATCCCATTTGACATCAAGTTGGTGAAATATGACCTTGAATTCATGACACCTTTGAATGCAAAACAAATAACAAGTTTCTCAGTTCTAGAATTAAAAGTGCATCTAGGCAGCTGTGAAAATAAAATTACTGAAGTGTAATAGAAAACCTTGATAAACCAATAGAACTGATGTAGTACGTAACTGCAGAAATGCACCATATTCATAAACACAAGTAATCTGTTTTTTATTTTTCTAAAGTCTAAATATTACAGGGTTACAAAAAATTGAGACAACAAGTAATCTGATCTTGAAATCATTTTGTAAAAACTAAACTCCCTATTTATACAGGACAACACAATACATAACAGTCAGTCTACAAACAATGAGAGTGAGGTTGCACCTTTCAAAGAATAAAGTCTAACTTTTATATGAAGATCTCAGCTAGTAGACTTCACAAGATGTTGCTGACTGAATATTGATGAAGTGTCTATATGTGGGGCATTTGTTAAATGAATGATTTAGTGCTACTGTTAAATGAAACAAACATCAATTGTGGTCGAAACCTTCAGAGCTATACATCATCATGTTTGTAATCACAAAGGAGAACTAATCAATCATTCCTAAATTCCTATCATCTACCCAGATTTCTCATCTCACAAAGGAAAAAGTGCATACGTCTGACATTACATGAAATAATATTTGTTCAGCAGAGAATCGAACATACCACATGTCTCTTCCTCGACATCCACCCGTGTTGGTTCTACAAACAAATCAGGTGACAACGCTCCAACCAAACCAGCGGGAGAAATAATACGACGGCGATGCAAATCCACTCCCGCGTGGCCTCCAGTGGAACTCTGGCCTCCATCTCCGACGAATTGGGGCACAAAAAAAAAGAGGAGCCTGAATCGGAAGCCCTGAGCGACAAGGTTGGGATCTACGAGGAGGCGACGACTTCTTTGCAGAGATTTGGCTTTGCTTGGTTGCGCGATGAGCAGGGATCGACATGGTGACAGGGGTAGAGGTAGCAGAGCAACCGGCGGCGAGCGAATCGCCTCACGATCTTGCAGGTTGTGGAAGGGGGCTCGACGATTTGGGGGAACGCAAGCACGCAGGATTAAGTAGGGCAAGCGCGCGTGAAGGGGTGGTGCCTTCCGCGAAGCACGGCGCGGGAGAAAAGACGCGGGAGAAGGAATCCTTGCGCGGGAGCGAGGAGCGGGAGCAGCGATGGCGAGCGACGACTGCTCGCCAGGCTTCGCGAGCGAGATTTACGGGTTGGAGACGAAGCTATTTCCGTGAGTTGTTTGCCGAGTCTGGTGGAGAGGTGTTTTCGTTGAAAATCATCAAATCTTCCAATACATACCGGTTTGGCCAGGCTGGGGGAGATGCTCTAACAATAAGATAAAATGGAATAGAGTACTATCTAATCGTCGAAGGTCACCAGTATAACGTGTTAGTATGCGTACAGGCTCGGCTAATAGTACTTTGCTGGTTGCCTAATTTGGGTGTATATGATTGAGTGCTTTGTTTGGTATTGACTCCAAAAAAAAAAAAGAAGGGTATTCGGCTATTTGCGTAACTGTAGCAGATAACCAAACACCATAGTGGTGTGTTTTCGGGTCTTTGCATCACCATCTTCTGAAAATAAACTGCGGTACAATTCTACAGTGATTCTCAGGAAATTCTCGATTGTATGGAGGGCGAAAATACTTTCCCGCTAAATTAGGCGAAATTTCCCGCCGAAGGCATTGTCAAATATGGAACTGTTTCCCCTCTTCTGTTGATCTCCCCCTATCCCTATCGAATCGTCGTGCTCCCTCCCGATCTCCCACTCCATAAACCCTAGCGCCGCCGCCCTGAGATGGAGGGCTTCTACGTACCGGCGGATTGGGGCCCGGCGGTGGAGGAAGCCAACCCGGCGGCGTAGAGCCTGGCACCAGGTGCAAGGTCGTCCCCTGTCCCCAGGCGCCGTCTCAGGCGGTGCGCCGGCCTTCTCGACCGCAAGCTTCGCCCTGGGATTTGGGGGTGCCATCACCGGCGCAAGGTCGTACTCGTACCCTGGCGTGTGTTACCCTAGCGACAAGGCCTCTCTGGCTGCGTCTCGGCCTTGCGTGCATTCAGAGGCCGGGATTGTAGTGCCTCCTGGCGCTGCGGCCCTCCCAGACGTACATCCATGGCGCTCGTCCGGTGGTGCTGGCTCCCTCGCTCGTGGAGAAGGCAAGAAACGGGCTACTTCAACTGAGGTTAGATTCCTGGAGTGCCTGGAATTGTTCATTTACTTGTTGTGTGGGTCGTTATTCGCTTTAACAACTAAGGCCTAGCTAGCTGAAACATGGATCTAGTTGTGACTTGTGACTGACATGATTCAGTCGTGTAACGAACCAGCTGAATGATCTCGTGTAGATGTCGCTTCATCATATTTAAACGTTTACACTGCTCAGGCTATAATGAATCACCTCCTGTAGGTCTGCTGTAATAATGTGTTTGTACTTAGTAGTTCACGATAATGAGTCTGATCTGCATTGTCTTACCTTTTAAACTGTCAGATGTTCATGCACTGATCTGAAAATCTGTTTAGCACTTGTACCACCTGAACGCTGGCCATATGTGGTCGCATTCTGTATAGGCTGCTACAGTTTTTTGTTTTCTTTTAGTTTAGCTAAGATAAATAATAAGCACGTTTTTCAGTTCATTTTGTCCCATATGATGTGAAATAACCGGAATGCGACCGGTTAACCGTTTACTCAGTCAAAAACCGGCCGGTTAACCGGAGAAACCGACCGGTTAACTGTTTACTACAGTAATCAGGTTTGGTTTTTCTAGGTTAACCGGCCGGGGCCGGTTATCCCGGTTCCGGTTTTTACCGGTTATTAAAACCCTGATTATAGCCACATGGAGATGCTAAAGTACTAATGTTTCTCAGGTACATGGAGAATGAAAGAAGCTAAAGGCTGATCCACCAGTGCGTGAGAAGGAACATCATATTCTGGTGGCTGGCTCTGCTTCTTGCGTTGCTGGTGAACAAGCTGTTGCACCTGCAGGAGATGTATTAGGACGAGGTGAAGGGGCTAGTGAAGGAGAAGTTGAACAAGTTGGTGCAACAGATTTAGGACAAGGTGGAGAGGCATGTGAAGGGGCTGGAGAAGGTGAACGCTAGAGCCGGAGGAGCCGGCCAGCTCGGTTCGGTCAAAAACCGGCCGGTTAACCGTTGAAACTGACCGGTTAACCGTTTACTATAGTAATCAGGTTCGGTTTTTCTGGGTTAACCGGCCGGTTAGCGCGACCGGCCAGGACCGGTTATCCGGTTAACTGGGATAACCGGCCGGTTTTTACCGGTTATTAAAACCCTGATTATAGCCACATGGAGATGCTAAAGTACTAATGTTTCTCAGGTACATGGAGAATGGAAGAAGCTAAAGGCTGATCCACCAGTGCGTGAGAAGGAACATCATATTCTGGTGGCTGGCTCTGCTTCTTGCGTTGCTGGTGAACAAGCTGTTGCACCTGCAGGAGATGTATTAGGACGAGGTGAAGGGGCTAGTGAAGGAGAAGTTGAACAAGTTGGTGCAACAGATTTTGGACAAGGTGGAGAGGCCTGTGAAGGGGCTGGAGAAGGTGAACGCTGGAGCCGGAGGAGCCGGCCAGCTCGGTTCGGTCAAAAACCGGCCGGTTAACCGGAGAAACCGACCAGTTAACCGTTTACTATAGTAATCAGGTTCGGTTTTTCTGGGTTAACCGGCCGGTTAGCGCGACCGGCCGGGACCGGTTATTTAACCGGGATAACCGGCCGGTTTTACCGGTTATTAAAACCCTGATTATAGCCACATGGAGATGCTAAAGTACTAATGTTTCTCAGGTACATGGAGAATGGAAGAAGCTAAAGGCTGATCCACCAGTGCGTGAGAAGGAACATCATATTCTGGTGGCTGGCTCTGCTTCTTGCGTTGCTGGTGAACAAGCTGTTGCACCTGCAGGAGATGTATTAGGACGAGGTGAAGGGGCTAGTGAAGGAGAAGTTGAACAAGTTGGTGCAACAGATTTAGGACAAGGTGGAGAGGCCTGTGAAGGGGCTGGAGAAGGTGAACAAGTTAGTGCTGGAGATGTAGAGGCTAGTGAAGATCAACAAGTTGGTGCAGGAGATGTAGAGGATAGTGAAGAAGATGGGGCTAGTGAAGATGAAGAGGAGAGCGGAGCTAGTGAAGATGAAGCTGAGAGTGAAGGAGCTAGTGAAGACGAAGATGAGAGTGAAGGAGATAGTGAAGACGAGGAGAGCGAAGGAGATAGTGAAGATGAAGAGGAGAGCGAAGGAGCTAGCAAAGATGAAGAGGCTAGTGAAGGTAGTTGTGCTGATACTGCTACTAGCACATGAAAGAGAAGAAAGGACCCCATGGTTGAGATTATGGAGGGCATATTGCAGGAGCAGTTTTAATATGCATATTACCTCCAGTAATTACTGGAGGTAACACCTAGGGGTAATAATGTAATTTACTCATATATTTATTTAATTACCCATATTGTCATTAAGGGTATAGGGGTAATTTCTTAGTATCTTCACTCCATCTGCACTGTGCGTTTCTGTTCATCTGCTCGTGGGTCCACTGGCGTCGCCATCGCCACACGTAGGCCCAATTGAAGTTGCCGACATTTTTATAGTAATACCCCAGTAAAATCATTACTCCTTCAAATTACTAGCAGTAATAGTGATAGGATGAAAAATAATCTTAACTGTTAAATTACAATTACTGCCAGTAATTACTGGAGGTAATATGCATAGTAAAACTGCTTTATTGCAGACGCTGAAGACCAGTTGTGCTGCAACAAACAAGGTTATGCTAGACAAATTGAGGAAAGAAGAATTGATGACAGAATCCATTAAGAAAGTGATGGGTTTGGCGGTGGACTGTGGGGCGGCTGAAGGATCCATACTGCATTTCATGGCTAGCAAGCTTTTTGTCAAAGCTGAGAACCGTGATATGTTCCTCACCATAACAACGAAAGAAGGGAGACTTGATTGGTTGACGAGGTGGTGTCGGAAGGAAGGCTTGCTGTAGGTAGGCCTAATATAAATTTGCTTTGTCCCTTTGATGTAGCATAATGTTGTTTGTATATAAAAAAACATGCACCTTATGCACCTAGGGGCTTTACTCTTTCGATATAGAAAATGGTAAACCAATCCTTTGCATTCCAGCGCTATCAAACAGTATTGTGTTTCTACAGTTATATAATCTGCAATCTAGTTCTCCGTTATTTCCACTTTGTCAGTGATGCAAGATACAAATTGTTGGGTGTTGCGGTGGCTCTGTTGCTATAAAGGTATTTTGGAGTTAGTAATAGCTTAGTGAAAACTAGTAGTACTTGAACTATTTTGCTGCCAAAAAGGAAGAAAGAAACTACTATCTGATATGGGTGTTTCCGTGTTTGTTCTCATATCCATGGAACTGACTGATACGGGTGTGCAGATAGATTCGCCGGGCGATGGAGACCATGAACTGACTGATCTCGAAACATCCATCCATGCGTTCAGCTGATAAACAAGTTGAGAAGCAGTACATATCGTTTCTTTGGTAATATATGTTTTCTCGTAGCAAAATATAGGAGTAGTACAGAATTGAAAAGTGACAGTCTTAGCTTCAGAGAGGCTGCTGGACCTGCACGAAACGCCACTTTTGACCAGAAGTTTTGGAGAATAGTTTGAGCTGAACGTATGCGCGTTGATGATGTGGTGGTCTGCCGGTCTTCACTTGTTTCCTAGTGAAGCGAAAGAGTGTCGAAATGCAGAAGCGGTCGGACCCGCCGTGCAAGCAGGATCGTGCGTCATTGATGTTGCAGGAGTACTGAGAGATGTGCCACTCTTGAATGAAAAATTATTTGCAAAAGGAAGATTAAGCGAGTGCCTTCGCGATGAGGCTTTACACAAATAAATCAGTCTGAACTCCAGCTTCTTGTTAGACAGTCGCTGCTGGCCGGTCTGTCAATCGCCATTTTGAGCTAAAACAAGAACCCACTTCTGAATTTTGTAGGAAAACAAGAGGGTTATTTGCAAAACACACATTTGATCTCGAAGAGTTGACGCTTTCGATTTCAACCGTTAGAACAGTATCGATTGTTTCTTGGAGAACACGTTCTCTCGTACGTATAGCCGAAAATACTGAATTCAGAGCAGCATGGATTTGCTTTTGAGAAACTGCTTTGCTGGATCGAGAACACGTTCTCTCGTATAGGCACTTTTGACCAGAGGTTTCGGAGAAGAGCTTGTGCTCAACTTGACCGACGAAATGCCGAAGCGGTGGGACCCGCACCCGCCGTGCAAGCAGCTAGGAAGGATCGTGCGCTATTGATGTTTCCTTTTTCTTTCCTTATATATTAATCTAATAGATAGAGTTGTGTTAAATACCGACACGGATTCTTTCTTCTCCCGCGCGCGCTGCCAATCAAGTGGTCTGCATTGGACTTGGTAACGCAGTCGGGCCGCGCGCCCGCCGTATAAACATCCGCGTGCCCAGCATCACCGGTCGTACAAGGAAAAGGGAACCAAACCGAACCCAATGGCCGCCGGCGAGCCCGGCGCGATGGCGCGCGTGCGGCATTGGGTTCTGGGCAACTTCGCGACGTCGTGGTTCCTCCTGGCGCCGCTACTCGCTGCCTACGCGCCGCGCCGCCTGTTCCTGACCTACTTCAACCTCTTCCTCCGTCGCCACGCGCGGCGCCTCCTCACGGTGGTGGACCCGTACCTGACCCTGGACATCTCGGAGAAGCCGTCCTCGGACTCCTCCTCCTACTACTATTCGCGCTACGAGTCCGAGACGAAGCGCGACACGACGTTCGACGAGGTGAAGGCGTACCTGAGCGGCGCGTGCGCCGGCGACGCGCGCGAGCTCCGCGCCGAGGGCGCCGAGGAAGGCGACGGCCTCGTCATCAGCATGCGCGAGGGGCAGGACGTCTCCGACGAGTTCCAAGGCGCCACGCTCTTCTGGTCGTCGGTGCCCGCCGACGACGCCGACCTGCAGGAGCATCACGGCGGGCAGGGGGCTCATCAGGGCCGCCGCCGGCGGTGCCAGCGCCTCACGTTCCACCAGCGCCACCGCCGCCTCGTCGTCGATGAGTACCTGCCGCACGTGCGCCGGAGGGGCCGCGAGATCCTCTTCAACAATCGCCGCCGCAGGCTCTACACCAACAACAGGATCAACTCCTACTCGTACGTACTATCTATTAACTTTTATTTTGTTGCTTCATTATTATAGCTTCGGTTATTCATTTTTTTTCTCTTTCTCTTTCTCATGAAACTAACAGTAGCATGGACGAGGACGCGTGGAGCTACGTGGACTTCGACCACCCGACGACGTTCGACACGCTGGCCATGGACCCGGCCAAGAAGAAGGAGATCATGGACGACCTGGACGCGTTCCGCAACAACCGTGACTTGTACCGGCGGACCGGCAAGCCGTGGAAGCGCGGGTACCTCCTCCACGGCCCGCCGGGGACCGGCAAGTCCACCATGATCGCGGCCATGGCCAACCACCTCAACTACGACATCTACGACGTGGAGCTCACCATCATCGAAACCAATAACGACCTCCGCAAGCTGCTCATCCAGACCACCGGCAAGTCCATCATCGTCATCGAGGACATCGACTGCTCCCTCGACCTCACCGGAGACCGCCGCCGCGCCAACAAGGACAGGAACAAGAGGCGCTCCTCGTCCTACTCCTCGGACGACAGCAAGGTCACGCTGTCCGGCCTGCTCAACTTCGTCGATGGGCTGTGGTCGGCGTGCGGCGGCGAGCGGATCGTCGTCTTCACCACCAACCACGTCGACACGCTCGACCCGGCGCTCATCCGGCGAGGCAGGATGGACATGCACATCGAGATGTCCTACTGCGGCTTCCAGGCGTTCAAGACGCTCGCCAAGAACTACCTCGGCGTCGAGTTGCACCGGATGTTCGCCGACGTCGAGGAGCAGCTCAGGGAGGTGGACGTCACGCCGGCAGACGTCGCCGAGTGCCTCATGACGGCCAAGCGCTCCGGGTACGGGGAGGATGCCAGCCTCGAGTGTTTGATCGACGAGCTCAAGAAGAAGAAAGCGGAGGCCGCGGCAGCAGCTGCGGAGGCACAAGCGGATCAGCAAGATCAAGATGACCACGACTCTGATGAAGACTCGGAAGGATCAGATGAATATTCAGAAGAATCGGAGGAGTAACATCATAGACGTCACACTTATATATGTAGCAGAATTTCCATGGACGTTGGTATGTAGACCACAAAAGCAGAGAACTGCTATTTGTTGTTCACTCACGCTCACGTATATCTTCGTAACAAAACTAACCTACTCCACTAAGTAGCACAAGTGATAACCGAGTGTTTCTTAAGACTGTGTCTTCTTTGTCTGAGATTTGGACCATGTTTATAGTGGGTTTAGGACAAGGGGGTACTCGTAGAGTGGAAGTGTGGTACAAAAGTCAGTGGTGCCAAATCCGACCAAAGGCATCGAGCGACGACCCATTTGTGGCAGTTTGGCCACGACCTTCTCCTGTAGGTCCAGATTGCTCCTTTGAGGCAGGCCTACCAAGTATCAACCCTCCGATCCAATGACTTGGTCCTTGGATGGTGTATATGATACCGACTTTTCAAAATTTTACGAGGTCTGAATCAGTTTTGGACCTCATTTGTTATTCGGTCTAGACCTATCAGTGTTTGTGGACATATAGTTTCTACAAGAAAAATTCCGTCTAGAGGTCTATTATTGTTTTCACAAGCAAGATCAAGATACATAAGCAAGCAATATTTTTACAAGGACCAGACTTGTCAGAACATTCAGAACAATCTTAGGAGTAACATCATACACATGCATAAGCAATACTCGACTGATGTTGTTTAAGGAGAAGCAGGAATGCATAATCAATACTCGACTCATGTTGTCTAAGGAGAAGCAGGACTGCTGTAATGTGATATCAGTGAACTATCAAAACCTTACACAAACATACTAGAGTCGTGAGAACCGTCCACAAGAATACCTCGCTTCTTATGCTAATGTCTCTTCAAATCTGTATTAAGTTTGGATCTGAGGTATGGTTTAAAAATTGTGAAGAGAAAATGCGGTAAGGACGGTCCAGAACTAGTTAAAATCATCAATCTGAATTCATAATTAGTTATCCTCAACACAAAAGAAGCATGATATTGTGCCGATACATGAAAATGTGGTAAGGACCTTTTTTCCTCCTGCCTTCCAGTGTTTGTGACAGCCTGAAGATGCCAAATTTATGGTTGACTATTATGGAGCAGAGACAACTTGATGGGGCAATCTTCCATTCCACCTCGTTCAGCCACCAAACGCATCTTATGTTTCAGGGGCTCACCGACCCAGGAGGGCAACACGGTCCTTCTGGATCACTTGAGATAGGTTGAGGTCAAACAGCTCACACCGGATTGGCATCTCCATCTCATAGAATGGGTTTTTCAGAACGAAGTCCGTGTAGAGCTCGTATATCACTTTCAGCAGATTCTCCATGTTTGGAGCACCAGTTTCGCAAACAACAAAAAATTTTGTTCCTGGAGCAAATGAGGCAATAGGAACATCAAACAGATCAGCAATTGCAATGGTGACAGACCTGACAAATCAATAGCATGAAACAGGGGTGCAGGTGGCCCTGATAGCATAAAATGGTACAGGAAATAGACAGCATATGCGATTCGTGCAAATTTGGGGATGCTATTGTTGTTCATCACGTGAATGTAAAATCAGAACTAGGAGTGTCCGTTGTGCTACTATTCTTAATACAATGGCACACAGCTCACTTACAAGATCAAATTTCACACAAATAAATATAAAAAGCACAAGTCAGACCCATCGCATACTCGACCAAAAATTGTTTTGCATAGGAAAAGTTATCCTATACAGGTAACATGTGCCAAAATTCTTCAATATCCTATAAAAAATTGGTATACCCACACAACTGACTGAAAGACCATACGAGTTACAAAACAATCCCATTCTCGTATCCTATGAACACTTTTACTCCAAAATAAATAACTGAAATGGAGGAAAAAAATTACTCACATTGTTGTTGTAAACTATATTTCACTGGTGGGATTACTCTGCATCCCGCGTGATCAACATTTATAAAGCTTAATTACTACTATATTGTAAACTATCGAGATTTGTTGGATTTCTCATTGAAAAACACAGACACAGTAGTATTTCCTTACAATTTATATTGATATAAAGTTGAAAACCTAGAGATCAAATCTGTCTAGAAGAATGTTAAAAGTAAAAAACCTGAGATATAAAACATAGAGTAATCAATGGAGCCACCCTCCACCTGTTTCACTTTGGAGCTCATGTAACGTGAAAATATATTCAAGTCTACACAGAAGTTTGCGTTTCAACATCTAGTAGATCAACAAGCGGCTGCAAAGTGGAATATAGGCACCAAAGGCCAGTTGCTCAGTTCTACTAGGCCAATCTGCTGCAAAACTTAGAAATCAAACTAGGTTCAAGCACTAATTGTGATTTGATCTGTTAACCCCTGAAAATATTTAAATTTCCAATTATGTGACCAATCAACTTCTAAATTCAGAGCACTGCAAGATTTGTGGTTTGCTGTACAGTAAATCAAATATCATGATCTGTGTTCACTACATAGCTCAAAGAGATATAGGGAAAAAATAAACAGTTGTAAATCACTGTGAATTTCTTGTAACTTTGCTCGGTAAAAGATAGGATATGTTTGGAAGAAAATGGATTATACCCAATGGAACTTAGTTATAATTCAGTCATTCACCTTCAAGCTCTTGATACATGTAAAATTGTCAAGGACTACAGACACAATATGTACACATGATAAAAGTGTCTGCCGACCGGGTGAAGGAAAGAAACCATTGTTGAGGCTCAACTGTCAAACCTCACTACATTGCTATATAGATGACATTATGTTCTCAACTTTCGAAACATGAGCAAATCCTTGCAATTTCAGAGGCCTACTGCTTGCTTGTAAACAAACTCACATATTGTAAGTTCTAACAGTTAAATTGATCTAGTACATGTTACCCACACTAACCCAAATTACTTAAACTGATAACTAGTATGCAATATCAAGAAAATTTATAGTTAACTATTCAGGGAAATAAAGACCTGTATGGGATTGGAAGCAATGAAGGTCAAAGTTGTGGGCCTGTAGGAGGTCAATGCCGGTACATCCAGGGGTAGGGGACAACTGCTGTGAGATGGCATGCATCGAATGCCACAGACTTGCCAAGCGTAGGCTGTCATTGGTGTCCATTCTCCCTGCTGCACCATAGTCCTGCAGAAATGTGCAGGTCCTTCAGAGTCCAGCTCTTAGGATCGAAGACAGAAGAGAAGGAGAAGCTCGGGAATATACCTTATAGTATATAAGGCCACCGGACTTGTTAATTATGAAAAGGCTGTAGATTGCTGCTAGAGCCATAGTCACGAAAGGAATAATTGAGATAAAAAGAAAACTCCTGCATCAACAACAGAAAAAAATAATTAGAGCCTAACAAGTAACAATAAGCTTGATACCTGTAAGATGACTAGTAAAGGAACTAATCCTTTCAAATGGACGCTCAAAAACCAGTCATCTATTCTAGATGCACAATATTACCGTTCAGTTCAGATCATAATCAGGATTTCAAAACCATACTGAAGCTGAGCATTCAGAGTATACACTCATCAAACTGGAGGGTTACTTCCATCACATGCACAAAAATGCATGAATGATCCCCCAAGCCAGGAATGAAGATTGAGAACACAAACATGCAGATGATTGCACTTACAATTAGTGCATCCGCTTCATCACAAACACTTAGTCTGTCTAAACATTCCTGATCTGAATTCTTTTTTTTATCCTACAATTGGACATGGGTTCATCACAACGAAATTAGGGAACTCCTTTCTGTGATGCTCGAAGTTAAAGGAGGACTAATGCATTTTATCTTCCCCACTAGCAGGATTGGACCAAGTATTAGACATGGGTTTACAAATGCGCACTCTATAATTTCTCCAAAAAAGAAAAAATCGAATATCCGTGTAATTGGGCCAGATCCGACTACAGATAGCTTAAAGTAAGGTTTGGGGGTGCTACGATTCGCTCAGCAGTGAGGTTAGAGAAAGGGTGGGGATACCTGGCGAGTACTCGTCACTGGCGAAGACTTCACCGTTCGCCCAGTCGTCGATGGGAACGAGAGAGAGAGAGAGAGAGAGCACAGCTTTTTTTTTTTTTTTTTTTTTTTGAGGAGAAGAGAGAGAGCACAGGGCACAGCTGTACGTCTGTACGCTGCCCTGAATTTGGCTGATGCGTTCCTCGTTTGGGCTGATTTAGGCCTGTCCACCCGCAGGTGGGCTTCTGGGCCCGGCACCACCGGAAACAGTTAGGAAAGCAGCAAAACTTCATCATCCAAATAGTTCGTGCCGTGTCCGTCTGTCCGAGCAGATTTTCCGCCGCCGCCAACATCATCTTCGGAGCCGAGGGCAGAAGGCACATCGACTTCGACTCAGGAGGAGGAACCATGCGCGACCAGGACCTGTGTCTCCGGCCGCCGATAACGTCGTATCCGAAGCGGGCGAGGCGACGACCGTGGTGGACGCTTTTCCTCCAAACTCGTCGTGCGACTGGTCGGAGCTGCAGCAGGATTTGCTGATCCAAATCCTCGGTCGGCTAGATCTGCCAGACCTCGTGTATTCAAGCGCCGTGTGCACGTCCTGGCGCCGCTCCTACCTGGCCGTCCGTCAGTTCCGCCTCTCCTCCCCTGACATTCAGAGCCCATACGCCCTCTACTCCTCCGGCGATCGCGACAGCAACACGGCCACCCTCCACAACCTATGCACGAACAAGGCGTACCACTTCCGTCTCCCTGACCCGCCGTTCCGCAGCCGCTACGTCATCGGAGCGTCCCATGGCTGGCTCGTCACCGTCGACGAGCAGTCCGATCTGCACCTCCTGAACCCCGTGACCGGCGCCCAGATCGACCTCCCGCCGGCTCGATCCATGGAGGGTGTCAGGCCGTTCTTCACGGAAGACGGTGTTCTTTCTGGATACTACGTTCACGATCTGAGCCTCGTAACCGGGTGCTTCAGCCCTAGAGAAGATTATATCACTGACCTCCAAAAGACGCGCATTTACCTCTACGCTAAGGCTATTCTGTCAGGGGATCCATCTTGTGAGGATTGCATTATCTTGGTTGTACGTCGACCCCATGATCACATCTCCTTTGCCCGTGTTGGGGACGCTAATTGGACCAGGCTTAATACAAGTGACCACTGCTTCTGGTACCATGATCTCTTCTACAATGAGGAGGACCGCTTGTTCTATGCAATCGAAGCCACTGGTGAGATACAAACTATCGATCTCAATGGCCCGTCTCCAGTGGTTAAGACTGTCTTCACTACCACGTCTCGATGCATCTCCAACAGAAGGTACCTTCTCCGGACACCATGGGGGGCTCTCCTTGATGTTTCGAGAAGCTATCGTGAAACTCCCCGGGACGAAGATGAAATAAGATCTGAAGTTCCTGAAATAGACATAATAAAAGTCCACAAGGTTGATCTCGATGAGCACAAAGTCACTAAGACAGACAACTTGCAAGATCATGCACTTTTCCTTGGTTTCAACCGCGCTTTCATGCTTAGTGTTCACCAATTTGAAAAGTTACATCCAAACTGTGTTTACATTTCGGATGATGACACTGAGTCTATTTACTGTTATCCATTGCATGGACGTTGTTAGATGGCATGGTGAATGATATGTCATTCTCCGATGCCCTGCTGCAATGGCCCCCTCCAGTTTGGTTTAGACCTATCCTTACTTAAAGGTGTGTGCATGGTATTCCTGCTCTACACTTTACAGTGTTAGACATACTGTTTAACCATGAGTAAACTTGTGCTGGATTTATTTATTATGATAAATGTGGTCATATTACGATAGTTCGCTTCTATGGGGAACTTGCAATTCCGACTCAAAATTCCGATCCCATACGCCGACGCGTCCGCCTCCCGCTCGACCTCCCGCGCGCCCTGCTCCCTCCCGCGCAATTTCTCCTGCACCTTCCCATCTTCTCCGCCTCCCATCGGCCCTCTTCTTCTTGCATCCATGGAGGCAGAAAGCAATGGCGTCGGCGCTGCTCCGGCGAAACAGGGACGACGCGGATCTGGCAGCAGAGGCAACCTCCGCAGCGAATCAATCGGACGGAACCCGACATCCATGGTTCGAAGGAAACCTCCACCATGCAGTTCATTGTCGCCAACATAGCCAATGGCGTAGGAATTCCTCAATCCATGGTCTAGCGGCAACAACTCGAATTTGTGGTACGATGTACGACTGGACTCCTTCGTTTTTTTTCTTTTCTTTCTTTTTTTTTTTTTGCAAAATTTGTGGCATGAAATGAATCTGTTACCTGCCTGAATCCATCGAATATTATTCTTTTGTATGTGTTCAGTTTGACTTAGATGCCAATGTTGAGTTTGATCAAGTACATTAGTCTGGAAGAAATTAACAAACACTTTCTGACTTAAGTCAATATTTCAGATCACTGAAGCACAAATTGCCAAGCGAGAGAAGGCGCTGGAGAAGACGAAGGCAAAGCTGTTTTGTGCTGATGACCTTGGAGAAGCTAGTTACTAATATTTTTATTAGCAAGAACTTCTGTACCTAGTTATGCTAGATGAATGCTACTGCAGGATACAAATTTAATTTGCAGACTCATACTACCACATGCTTGATGAAACAGTTTTTATGCTAGATGAATGTTACTGCTGGTTGTTTTTTTTTTTAGATGAATGCCACTCTTTTTCTATTGTGAATGCAACAGTTTTTGTATGTAGCATATTTGGCGCAAGTTTGGACGCTGCTAAACTCTATGTATGTAGTTTCATTCATATTTGAAGTAAAATTATCTATTTACAAGTTGGCTACATAATTTGTATGGCACACTTGATCACAACGGTATGCAACAATTTAATGTTTCTCTGTTGCCTATAAAACTGTGTCATGAAGCTGTGTATTGAGAGAGGTTATTTCAATTCATAGTTTCATAATAAAAATCTGATATGGCACTCTTGATAACTATAAAATAAAACTGTGTACTGAGACTGACATTTTAAGTGCTCGCCGATGGACCACTTGCGTCATGCCTGGTCCTGACCTGTGACCGTGAGACTTGCTACCACAAATGACGAGTGACCTTTATGCGTCGTCCTTGATCGGCCGTGCTCTTGCAATCCCTCTTTACTCTGGGACTTTTTTTTTTTTTGAACTACTTTACTCTGGGAGTTGGGACACAGGAAAGGTCCTCGCACGGTCCGCAAAGGAAATAATAAGTAGCCGGCGATCCGTCCACCACAACTCAGAACGTTGACGACATTGCTCGCAGAGAATCAACTCGGGACGTGTTGAATATAACACGCCACACATATTCCGGTGGCCGCGGCCCGTGGGGCCAATATAGAATGACGTGTACGTAGCCGCAGCGTTCTAGAAAGTGTGAAGACAATCGATCCCAGTGTAATAGGCAGGTGACACGAAGCAACCAGCAGCCTGTGCGCGACTGTGGCGATCTCCAGTTGCTTTTTCGCAAGTGGCCGTGGCGACCGTGCTCTTGGTGCTGTGTTGTTTGAACCGTACGCGAAGGAAATCGTGTCCACTAACTTAGCGAGAAGATTGACGCCGTCCGTGCCCGGCTATCATCACCACGGTCGGTGGCGTCGTCCTGGCACACCGTTGTTACCTCAGCAGGAACAGAGGAGGAGAGAGCCAGCAACAGCTGCTATCCATGATGACGAGCGCGAGCGTGAGAGCCTTCACCTGGAAAGAGCTTCACCAAGCCACCAACGGCTTCGACAAGCTGCTGGGCAAAGGGAGCTTTGGCGAGGTGTACCAGGGCACGATCCGGTCCCACCAGCTTGTGGCGGTGAAGAAGCTCGTCGACTCCAACGACTACACCGAGAAGGAGTTCACCAACGAGGTGCAGTCCATCGGGCAGATCCACCACCGCAACCTGGTGCGCATGCTGGGGTACTGCAAGGAAGGCAGGCACCGGATGCTCGTCTTCGAGTTTATGCCGGGCGGCTCGCTCCGCACCGCCCTCTTCAAGGACGACGACGACGACGACGAAAACAAGCAGCAGCGCCGCCCGCCGTGGCCGTGGCGCGCCGACGCGGCGCTCGCCATCGCCCGTGGGCTCGGGTACCTCCACGACGGGTGCATCGCCCCGATCATCCACTGCGACATCAAGCCCGACAACATCCTGCTCGACGGCCGCGGCGTCCCGAGGATCACCGACTTCGGCATCTCCAAGCTGCTGGGGAGCCACCAGGTGCACGCCACCGTCACCAACGTCAGGGGGACCAGAGGCTACATCGCGCCGGAGTGGCTTCGTGGAGACGCGCGCGTGGACACCCGGGCTGACGTGTACAGCTTCGGTGTCCTGCTGTTGGAGATAATTTGCTGCCGGAGGTGCCAGGAGCCGGTGACGGGCACGGACGATGACAATGACGACGAGACGGTCACGCTGTTCGGGTGGGCGGCGCAGCTGGTGAGCGCCCGGAGGACGGAGCTGATGCTGCTACACCACGACGCCGTCAACGCCACGGAAGATCTGGAGAGAGTGGAGCGGTTCGCGCGCGTGGCGTTGTGGTGCATCGATCCTAACCCGGCGATGCGCCCGACCATGCACCAGGTGGTGCGGATGCTGGAGGCCAGTGATGAGCAGGTTCAGTCTCAGGCCCTGCCTGACCCTCCCGGCTGCTACCTGGAATCGTCGCCCTTAATCCCTCATCTTGCAGGCCACCGATCAGTTTGACAGTCACCATGTCCTTGTTGAAATTAGCCGTCGTCAATAAGGGCCGTTTTTGTCGCTCTGCAAACTAATATATTATCGAGATTTGCTGTCTTCTCCATTGACAAAATGTCATACTGACTGTCAAACTACATTCACTATTCAGGACGTAGCTGTTCCTGTATCTTTGCTATGCAGCAAATTTTCTTATATCTTCGCTCTGCAAAATTTTTTTGGAAACTAATTATTTGGTTAGAGCTCATTAATCATCTATTGTTCTTGCGGTTTCACAAAAAATATGTACATTTAAAACAAATAATTTAATCAATATATATATTTATTAAATCCATAATAACACTCGGACGCTTTACTAGTTTATATATATATATTATAAAAAAACAATTATGTGTTATTGGGCCGTATTAAGGCGTTATGATGGGCCGATCAGGCTGGTGCTCATCCGATAGCGATTCCCCTTTCAGCCTTTTATAAGGCAACTCGAGCAGATTGGATGGGGACAGGGCCGGTCCTCGGGGAGGGCAAAGGGGGCAGCCGCCCTGGACCCCCAAAACTCAGGGGCCCTAACCCATAACATGTATGTATATATATCTAATAAAATCAAACTCATTCGTTGTGGTCTGCTGGTCTTAATCTATGAGAAAAAATCAAATAATCCAATAGACCTATACGTCAGTCTGGCTAGGAGAATCAACATTACATATGATCCTCTGATTATACGAACATGAACCATCACATCGGTAGTTTGGCACATCGCAATTCTTGTTCGTTCGGCACTGCACATCGCAAGTCGTTGACTCACGGGCGCATGCTACTGCTAACTGCTGATCAAGGTTGAGGTTTCGCAATCGCATGCAAGTCGCAAGTTCCTGACATTCCACATCCACTATCACACCGTTGTAGCTTGTAGGTCAACATGTTACAGCTACAATAGATATGTTTCCTATCGTACTCTCCATCCCAAAATCTTAATTGGCTTGGCTAATCGGCTCCGAACTGCAAGATGAAACAATAAAATTATTTGATTGATTTTTGTTATTGTTATGTCAAGTAGAAAATATCTATCTGGGAATAAAAAACAAAAAAAAATATTCGAAGGAACTTTTAAGTTAATATATACAATTATTGAATATATAAATTTGACTTTGTACTATTATTTGCTTGATTAGTAATAATATTTTTAATATATCGATAAAATTTAAGTGCTTATGTATATATATACTAGCAAAGTGTCCATGCGTTGCTACGGACTTAAAAAAATAAAACATTCTTTATAATCTAAATCTAAATTATTTACACAATATAATTACTACATATATACTTTGATCGCACAAAAAAGTTATTATATATATACAATATTATTGATATTTTTTACATGAAATATTACATTTGTATTACCGTTGGTGCTTTTTAGTATATTATTTTATATGTTAAAAATAATAATTTTATCATCATTTTTTACCATATTCTAGAAACTTTATCAGGAAGGAAAAATTAATTCACAGAGTACAAAAATAGCACTGCATTGCAACGCAATTTTGAAATTAAAGACTTGCTCTAATGGAAAAAGTTAAAACACAAAAGTTGTAGATCTCGTCGAGGCCTTTTCGAAACATATATGGATCATATTATTTGGACTACGGAGATAGGAGATATGTGCTCCGCACAGGGACCTGCGTAGAGGAGTCTGAAGGTTTTGAGAGCTACGAAATAGAGTCCGAGTTTGTCTCAGTTAAACTCTGGGTGGGAGTTATGATTTTTTAAATTCGGTACTTGATATAAATGGTATAAAACTGATTTGGATTCAATCTCTAACTTTATAGACACGAAATGGACAACCGTAACTTAATTAATAGATTGTAGAGAAATGGGCTGATCTTTCAACTTTGCCATGGCCCCCAAAATACAAATACAAAGGACCGGCCCTGGATGGGGAGACCTCAGATAACAGATTGGAGTCAGCCCCTGCTTTTAGCTGGAGCCAGAGGGAGAATCATGAAGTCGATGCACGGCCTGAAGTTGTCTCGGCCGCCCCACGTCGTCGAGTCTGGAGGGGAGATTGTGGACGCCTTTATGGACTCAAGCCACGGTCGCGACTGGTCGGAATTGCAGCAGGATCTGCTTTGCCGCATCTTCAGTCGGCTAGATTTACCGGATCTAGTATATTCAGGTGTTACATGCACTTCCTGGCACCTATCTTATTCTACTGTCCGCCGGTTCTGGCTCTGCTCCGGTAACCTGAGTGCGTACCTCGTATACTCCTCCGCGGACAGAGATAGTCATACTGCTGCCTTGTATAACATCTCTACCAACAAGATCTACTACGCTTCGCTCCCGGATCCGCCGTTCCGCAGCCGCTTTATCGTGGGATCCTCTCAAGGTTGACTCGTCACTGCCGACGAGCTGTCCAACCTGCACCTCGTCAACCCCGTCAGCGGCGCTCAAATCACCCTTCCGCCGGCTCAATGTATGCAAGATGTTAGTCCAGTGTTCACCGAAGATGGTGTGGTTTCTGGATACCATATTATGGGCACTAACGAAGTACATGGGCCTGACTTCATCACGGTCAAGACAGCGCGTCATTACCTATACCATAAGGTTGTTCTGTCATCTGACCCATCTAGTGGGGAATGCATGGTCTTGCTTAAGCATTGGCCCTATCATCGCCTGTCCTTCACTCGGGTTGGGGACACTAAATGGACCTGGCTCGAAAAGAAGAACTGCTACGACTACCATGATATATTCTATAACGATTCTGATGGCCTGTTTTATGCTAATCGTAGCAGTGGTGAGATCCATACAATTGATCTCACCTCCAGTCCTCCTGCTGTTGATGTTGTCTTTAGTATTGTGCCCAGAATCTTTACACAGATGAGTTACATTCTCCAGGCGCCTTGGGGTGATCTCCTTATGGTTTTGCACAGATATGGGTCACGTCCTTGGGATATAACTTCAGGTAACGGGTACCAGGCAAACACTCAGGATTCTGAACTGAGTTCAGATGAGGAAGCTGTGTATATTCCTAAAAGTATCCCAATAAGTGCAAAAGTATCTGTCCACAAGGTAAATCTTGCTGAAAGAAAGATTACTGAAATTAAAAACCTGCAAGATCATGCTCTTTTCATTGGTTTTAACCATACCTTTATGGTCCATGCCTACAATCATGCAAACTTGAGTCCAAACTGTGTCTATATTTCGGATGACAACAAAGAACATATTTACAACTATCCATTCGAGGAACGGCAGCTAACTCGTCTCAATTTGGAGGATGCTTCTTTGACTGATTTGTCATTGACCAATTCACTATTGAATTGGCCCCCACCAGTTTGGTTTAGGCCTTACCTATGCTGAAGGTATGTGCAGATTAGTCTAGTTTTGATGCTTTTAAGTCATCTATATCGTGTTTCTTTACCCATAAACCTTTTTAATATGTGAACACCTTGGTTGGCTCATGTCTAATTATATGTCCCATATATTCTCTGAAGTTGGTGCCCTTCGGTGATGTAGACCATCATTTGAATATAGTGATTGCTTTGTGTCACGTGACTTCCAATCATTAGGCCAAGATTGATACAACAACAAAGTAAGTTCGTGCAGGTTAGAGATAAAACCCACAAGAACCAACAAAAGCAGATTAAACAAATAGTGATGTCTTTTGAGACAAAAATAGGTCTTACACTCTTATAAAAACTGGTTCACCTTATTCTCATGTTTCATTTTTGGAAAAGTGTACTTGTTCTCTTCGGGATATTTAACTTGAATGCTGATGTTTCTTTTTGCTAAAGCTCAAGAAACTAATTTGTATCCCAAATTATTCTTTTCTCTTTCTTTTGTTTGTTTTCTTTTTGCTGAGGATCTAAGTGACCTTTTCATGCTTCTACCTAGCCCAGAAGTGAATCATGTGAACATAGAAATATGATAAATTGATAATTGACCGCAATAATTATATGAAAGAGATCAAAATATGTGCGCAGATTACTTTGGCCGTCTGGCGATGCCTGGAGTAACTAGGAAACTGGCGATGCCTGGAGTAACTAGGAAATCCTCTAAAAAAAAATCAATATATGCGACATTCAACACACAGGCATGCAACACGATCTAATTTTCGAAATGGACTCCTTACTTAATATAAGAAGAGAAAAAAAAAGAAAGATGGTGGAAATTCCACGAAAACGGGCCTTCAAATGGGCGTAGAACTCGCTTCTAAAAGTGAAAAATGTGCTGTCAGACGGCCCAAATGCATCGAAACCCAGCTGTTTCGGACCTAGTGGTAGTGGCCTAGTGGGTCAGAGCATCACGAAATGAGCACCGGAGCCCGCGCGCGACAGGCCCATGAGCCAGCGCCGCGGTTGCAAGCAACGCAACGCAAAGCGCCAAAGCCTGCAGCTGCAGCTCACTCGTCAGGCAGCCAGAGTATTGTGCTTGACACGCCGCGCGCACATGCCGGGCCACGCGCCCGGCCGCCCGGGACGCCCACAACACACACAACTACACAAGGCGTGGTTCGGTCGGCCGGAGCGGGCCGGGCTGTCTCGTCCGCGCGGGGCAGCCGCCTCAGGCCTGCGTCGCGCCCCTCACACGGCGCTGTCTGCTGCTGCAAGCCTTGGCCCACCCTCCGGACCGCCGGCCTCGTCCTCATCTCGCCGTACCTATCATCGTCGCGTCTCGACCGCCGCCAGCCCGGCCAAGATTCGATCAGAGAAATTTTTGGCAGCGTGCGACGGTCGAAATGTCGCTCGACCGTCTGTCTGGTAAAAGAAAACAAAATAAAACATGTTGTGCTATCTGACACTGTGTGTATGTGTATCTCTCCCGACAAACAGATACGTGGAGTTGCTTTCCACGGACGACATGCCAGCCACACAACACGCGAGGGGTTGAATCTTAAAAAAAAAAAAAAACTCTCCCGGACAGGAGGAGCAAGGCAACTGCACAACTTTCCGGCTCCATTAACACGCCCCTCGCTCGTACGTGTGGAGCTGGTGCGGCGACGTGGCTCGTGCTCCCGCCGCCGTTTCGGCGGACATCGATCGATGGAGAGAGCCCACCACCAGATGCCTACCACGCTCGCTCGATCCGGCACCATTCCGGCAAGCACGTGCCGTGAGATAGAATAGCACGTAGTACAGACTATCCACCGTAGTATCGTCCAACGCCGCCATTACGCCAACGGCCCAGCCAATGGAGGCAGCTCATCAGACCGTCGTGGTCACTGAATCCATACTCGGACTTCCGATAGTCAAACAACGCTAAACGCCAAAACACATAGCCACACGGCAGTGACTAGCCAGTGACCAGTGTCGCGTTGCTTTCTCGCCTCGAAAGTTAAAATCAAGAGATTTTTTTATGGTGTTTTATGAACCGTCAATTGGTCCCAATTCAATCTCACTGTATGCTAGAGCTAGACTACAATAAATTTAGATATAAAGGAGATATACAATTAGGTAGAAAACTTAATAAAGATTGAAATTTGATTTCTATGTCCTATAAAAATTCTTCAACCACGTCCCTAACTTCCATCGTGTAGTCTCTACCTTGACTACACCATCCCAACATCAATCTTTGTGTCTTCTCACCTCTCACACGCATATGATGTGATATATATAATATAATAAAGACGGTGGTGCATAAAAAATAGAGAGGAAGACAATGAATGATAAAAAATTTCAATCGCATGAACTAGAACAACATATAATGTTACTAAGTAAAAATAAGGTCTCTTAGTATTTTTTTTTTCGGGATGGTCTCTTAGTATTATATAATTATACATTTGTCACCGGTTATGATAATTTTTATTTCTTATTTTGCTCTGTTCTTAATTAACGATCTAAATAATAATATATCTTGATCCTCTAGACACCTCATAAACATCGTAAAAAATCTCTGAAACCAAACTAAGCCTACGTGCACGGATCATCAGCTTGCGGTGGAGAGCGACGACCCGTTTGGATGCATCACCGCAATAACGTAAGTTCTGGCTGGGAACAGTTTTGGCTTACGTCGTGATCGATCGCCCGGCCGGGGTTGAGGCCTCTGGATCCCTTTTCCGGCAATCGACCTAGTTCTGCGGCCTCGACGAGCCCCACATCGCGGCACGGCAAGCTCGTGCAGTCACAGCTTTTGAGATGGCACGAACTGACACGGGCGTCAGGCAACTCATTCTGCTCAACTCCTCTCCTCTCTCCAATCTGTGTGCTGGTTGCCGGTGACGGGTCACACTCACACATCACACATAGATTTTGTGTACTGTGCTGTTTGGAATTGGAAAGCACAACGCAGGAAATTGCAATTCAGTTTCCTGAGAAATTGTTCGAGAGAATTATCAAACGTTTCGAGATGACCCTGACACTGGATCAACCACCTCAGGGACTATTGGAATTAATTAATGATCGTATGGAGGGTCAGCTAGCTAACTACCACTAGTGGAAATTAATGTTGACATCGCTGGATAACTGGAGCCTTTTGGTCTGGTCTGGTTTGGTTTGGGGTTGACCAGCATCAGCATGTGCTGAATTGATCATCTTAGTAGTAGTTGGCGACGTGTACCCAGCTGGGATCGCATGTTTTGTGTAGGTCGCTGGCAGCGTCAACAGTTGATGGCTGAGGACGTTCTTCCCGAATCGAACCGGTCGTGACGACTGGGATCTGAAAAGCACAGATTCATCTTAACTATGTTGTTATCTCTTCAAAAAGAAAAGGAGCACCACGAGATGTGACCCGTCCAAGCGAAATTAATAGCCTCCCTGCTTGATTTTGATTGATGTACACTGATGACATTTTCTTTCCCCTGTTTTATCAAGGCAATATATGCCGAGAATAGTTTTGGAACAATATAAACCGTCATATTAGTTTCCGTTTTGGTCTGTAGAGGCTTTACGAGCACACCAAATATTTATCGTGCCGAGGAAGTAGGAAAATTAAAGTATGTTGTTTTTTCTTTTAGCATGGGGACATATGCCCATTCTAATTTTATTCTAAATAAACAAAATACGACTTGAATGAATGAAAAATATGTAAATTGAGTTGTTTTTCTCAACAAAAATTAGTAGAAAGTTTGGACCCCTTGACGAGAAGCTGGTGACAAAAGATGGCAGTTCCGCAAGGCGATAGGGCGATTTGAGAGATCACGGCGATCCACCATGGGTCTCTATGATCCCGCCCACTTCACTGCGCTCTTCACTTCCCCTCTCAGGTACGATCTACCCTCCCCTCCTTCTGGCCATGGATCTTCTCGGCCTGGATCTTCAACCGGGTCTTCTCTTCCAAACTGATATTTGGGGAAAATTTCGGCGACCAATCAATCACACCCCTAATCTGGGATGCAAAGAGTTCCTCCTTCTGGTCTCGGTGGGCAGATGCAAATTTAGATTAAATGAAGAGACTGTTGGTTTCCTTCTGCAATCTGCGATGGGAGGTTTTGCTGCTTCCTTTCTAGTTGAACATGTCAGAGATAGGGATTTCAAATTCGTGGTGTCCTGCAAAGAAGTTGGCTTGTTGATTTATCAACTCAGGACTTTTGAATGTCCCCTGTTCAAGCTTCATTTCCTCCTCTGGGGCCAAGGCGGAGCCCAATGGTCCCGGGAATCACAGAGCTATGAACAAGACGAGATTGCTTCCTGGACAACAGTGCAAAGAAGGAAGCCAAAGCCATTCTCCTATGCACAAGCAACAAAAAAACCGGCACTCACGGGCACAAACGCAACTCCAATGTTTCGCCAGGACACGGTGAAGTTGAATTCTGTCTTTGATCAAATCGTCTTCCCAAAAGCTTCGGTCTTTGATAGCCTCCAGGTGATCCCAGAGAATTTGAATTTTGAAAAGTCGAAGAACAAGGCGGGATCCTCGGGCCTTCGGTTACAGATAGAAGGTGCGCATCACGCAGCAGCAAATGGGCCAAAAGAAAACTGGAAGTAGGTACCCAAAGCCCGGCCCAACCAAATTACCTTGAAGCCTGGCTCACCGAAATACCGATGCATGCGATGCCACTGTAACGGTCACCCACGGAAATATTGCCGCAACCGATTGCGCTGTGATCATTGCTACAAATGGGGACATATATCTCCTAATTGCAGATTGGCTTCCAGAAACAAAGGCTCTTTCCCAAATAATCTGCCGGTGGATTCCCTCTTTAAGACGGGCGGTGGGAAGGAACTTATTCGCTTGGATGTTAGCACCTAGTTCAAGTCAAATAACACGCTGACTACTGGGCCTAGTAGCAGTGGACCTCCGGTTTTTCAACGCCTCGCGGACTTCAGTCATATTCTTTTAGCCCCAAACCGGCATTCCCCTGACTCTTCGCCTCCTCTGCCTTGGATTTCTCTCAACCTTGGCTCCAAAAACCCCAGAACATCGCTCTCCTCGTCCTCTCCGCCGCCACCAAATCTCAGCCTCCCGACCCCGGCTTCAGCCCAAACTCCTGCAGAGGGAGACATGGCGTTCTAGCGGGCTGACCCTGGACCGTTCATGCCAACCGGGTTCCAGCATTTGGAAGTACAGCATAGACCGATAATGGTCCGTACGGTCACTCATCAACCTCCTCTCCGGCATGAAGACTTTGCAATAGTAAGCATCACTCCCCTCCCTCCCAATGCGATGAACTTTGAGGCAGTCAGGGAAGTAGTGCATGAATTCTTGGTACACCATAAAGGGGTTAGAGTCAGAGACATCCAACCTTCTCACTTAGGACAAGCTCTGGTTAGATTTGAATTCATTCGTGATCGAGATGGTTTGGTTAGCTCTAGTCCGCATCCCTATGATGGAGTGAATTTTACTGTTCAAAAGTATAATGAAGGTAGAAATTGGAGAGTCCTAAATTTCAATAGGGAATGCTTATGCTTCTAGGTTTCCCGCTTGATTATTGGGCACATGAGTACATTGAAAGAACAATCTCTGCTTTCGGTCGATTGACTTTCTGGGAAGATGATAGGAGAAAAATGTCCAGATTAATCATCAGAGCTAGAGTAACTGATCTGGTGGATGTTCCACAATTATTGTCTTATCAGAAGGTGAAGGCTTCTTGGGCCAATCCTGGACAATACAATGTGAAATCATATACCAGAACCTTCTTGGGGGGCAACCAGCAGATAAAGAACCGATTCCAGACTTACCAGACAATGGAGACCAGCTTCCTTTCGACTTCTTTGGCCTTGGTTAGCCTGGACAGGGTCCCAACCAGAACATCAATAACCAACCAGTACCAGATCAAAACCAGGAAGGTTGGGGGGAATGGCTAAATGCTCTAGCAATTCAGGACCCTATACAACAAGTAGAAGCAGATCATGAACCCGAGGCAGAGGAGCATGGAGTGGTAATAGATGATGCACAATTGCCAGCTCAACATGGCCACATTGATCTGAATATAGCACTGGTGGTTATTGAAGAGGAAGAGGTAAATGTACCCCAGATTCAGAACCAACTTCAGGTTCAAATAGAAGAGGAAAATGCACAAATCCTACCCCAAGTGCAGGCCATAGGGAATGTTGTGAATGGAGATATGAATCCTAGGAAAGCTTTCATTAAGCTAAATGACTTTCTTCTGCCAATTCTGAATAATGCAGAACAAATCAACCAAGAACAACACCATAATGAGCAACACCCAGAAGCAGACCCTCTTTTGGAGGACAGTAGTGAAAACCAGGCTTTCATAGCCTCAGATGTTGAACTAGACCAACTACTGGATGACTTACAGTAGGAGGTTGATGGACCTCTGGGTCAACAACTCCCTAATGAGGTTAACTTCAATGACAGAGACAACCAGCATCAACACCTTCATATAGACATGGTACAATTCAGGCAAGAGTGGCAGGTTGACCTAGTGTTTGATAACCAGATGCAATCAAAGTTTCATAACTACATGCAGCCAAAGAGCATTCAACAGTGGGTTCCAAAAAACAATGTAACAGGTACTAGAATCTGGGCTAAACACTTTGCACCACTGGGGCACAGCTCAACTTTCTCCATTCCAAGCACCTGGGCAGATTTCTTTATAGCCTCCTTGGTGAACCCTACTAGATTTGACTGGTGTAAACAACTACTGGCCTCAAAGATCTGGGAGCTCATCAAGGTAAACTCAATTTTGAGTGACTGCAGAGAATTCGTAATCCCAGAGCTTTGTCCAGTAGAGACTATGCAAGAATGTCAGGGGCAAAATGTCACCATCAATGAGCTTTCAGAGGAGCCAGAAGAAATGGACATAGAAGAACTGGGTTTCACTGAAACTACAGATAGTCAACCTATGGCTGGGACACCAGAAAAACAGACGATCAATGATCAGGCTTCAGCTAGTACTTCTGCTCTTCATGAAAAAAGAAAGCTAGCTAATATAAGCTTAGTGGATACCAACCTGAGAAGAAGTGAACGGATAAGCAGAAAAATGAATGGCTTTAGAGGCAGAGCATGTAAAGAACGTTCTTGCTTCTGCTGTTCAATAGAGCCGCCCACCCTCTCATCAAAAGTTATCAAGAGCCTGGGTACAGAACTCTGCAAGATTTCACCTATGGTGTTATCTGATGAAGCCTTGGGGAAAAAACATCCCAAAACTGCAGCCACTAAGAAGGTGGTCACCTTAAACAAAGATGAGGAGAAACTCAAGGCAAAAACCTCAAAAAAGGGTCCAAATGAAGACAAGCCAAAGAAGAAGCCAAGAAAACAATGAGTCAAGGCTGTCCACTTCATTCAAATGCCATCCTGGGTGGAATTTATCTTCTCTTGTTCTTTTGTCAAAGGGTTGTTTTTCTTGCCTATTTTGTTATCTGATCGATCACTTTAAGACTAAGGTCAAACTGTTTAGGACTGGTCAGCTTCTTTTCTGTATGAATTTCTTGTGGAGTTCAAAATGTGAGCTCATGATGTTTAATGGTCCTAGTCTGGTCCTCTCCAGTGGCTACATACTGGTCCTCTCCAGACAACTTACTCTATGTATTATGTGCATAGATGCTTCAATTATTTGCTTAGTTTTAAATGGATCAGCAAAATAACAAAACTCTTAGAAATTGGAATATTTTGTGCTAGAATATTAGGGGGATCAACTCTGACAGAAAATGGCCAGTCATTAAAAGAAAGATTCTAGAATCCAATTGTGATATAGTGTACTTGCAAGAAACAAAAAGAGATCAGTTTGATGCAACTTTCCTGAGAAACTTTTGCACACCTCAATTCGACTGCTTTGATTATCTGCCCTCTGTAGGAGCTTCAGAAGGATCAATTATTATCTGGAAAGGGTCCAAATTTACTGGTCAAAGAGTGTTCCAAAATGACTATGCAGTAACAATTGAATTCATGTCCATGTACTCTAGGGCTACATGGTTCCTTACAAACATCTATGCTCCATGCACCCCATCTGGGAGACAAAACTTCCTTAATTGGTTCCATAATATAGACATGGAAGAGGAGGATGATTGGTTGTTTGCGAGAGATTTTAATCTAATCAGGAAGCCTACAGATAGGAATAAACCAGGTGGAGATATCCAAAATATGATGGACTTCAATGCGGCAATACATAATCTTGGGCTAGAAGAGCTCCCACTACAAGGAAACAAATACACCTGGACAAACAAACAGGTCAACCCTTTACTGAAAAGATTAGACTGGTTCCTAGCTACAATCTCTTGGATCACAAATTATCCAGGATCCACTGTGAAGACTCTATCCAGAGAAACCTCATACCACTTCCCCTATGTTATCAGTATCTCAACAAATATCCCAAAGGCAAAAGTTTTTAGATTTGAGAATTACTGGCTGCAGCATGATGACTTTGCACAAGTTATGGAACATGGATGGCACATTCCAATAAGGCGGGTGGACAAAGCAAAAAGAATAGTAGCAAAATTCAAGAATCTGAGAAGAGTTCTAAGATCATGGCAGTCCCAATTATCAAGTCTTGCTAGGACAATATCAAACAACAAATCCATGCTCCTATTCTTGGACACACTGGAGGAACATAGAGACCTATCACTTGAGGAATGGAACTTTAGACTGCTGGTTCAATCAAACCTAGATAAATTATTGAATCAGCAGTTAGCCTACTGGAAGCAAAGAGGAAGAATCAAATGGGTAACACTAGGAGATGAGAATACCAAATTCTTTCATGCAAATGCAACAGTGAAACACAAAAGGCAAGTAATTACCTCACTAAATTCATCTTCTGGAACAACTGTCTACAAGCATGAAGAAAAGGCAACTCTCCTGTGGGAAGCTTACAAGGAAAGGTTGGGCACAAGTGAATCCACAGCAATGGAGTTTGACTTGCATGACCTTTTATCTGTGGTGGAAGATCTTGAAGATTTGGAAGGACCTTTCACGAAAGAGGAAATTGATAACATCGTCTTCAACTTACCAAGTGATAAATCTCCAGGTCCAGATGGATTCAATACAGACTTCATGAAGAAATGCTGGCCAGTAATAGCACAAGACTTCTATGAATTATGTGAAGCTTTCCACAATAACTCACTCTGTATTCAGAGCATCAATGGGTCTTATATCACCCTAGTTCCAAAAATAAACAACCCAAATTCTATAAATGATTATAGACCCATATCTCTCCTGAATTCTTCTATCAAGTTAATAACAAAAGCACTAGCTGACAGGTTGCAGACAGTGATTCTAAAACTGGTGCACCAGAACCACTATGGATTCATAAAAAATAGATCCATCCAAGACTGTCTAGCATGGGCATTTGAATACCTGCATATCTGTCATAAATCAAAGAAGAAGATAATAATCCTCAAGCTGGATTTTGAGAAGGCATTTGACAAGATTGAACATGAGATTATCTTACAAATTCTACATAATAAGGGATTTGGAGAAAATTGGGTCCAATGGATAAGAGGCATCATGTCAACAGGGACATCTACAGTTTTACTGAATGGAGTACCTGGCAAAGTGTTTCATTGCAGAAGGGGAGTAAGGCAAGGTGACCCACTTTCCCCACTTCTCTTTGTGCTGGCTGCAGACCTCCTACAAACCATCATCAACAAAGCTAAAGAAAGAGGTCTATTTAACCTACCAGTCCAGGTTGGCTACACCACAGGTTTCCCAATCATTCAATATGCAAATGACACCCTTCTCATAATGGAAGCATGTCCTAGATAGTTATTTGTATAGAAAGCCCTCCTAAATACCTTTGCTACTTCCACAGGACTTAAGGTGAATTATAAAAAATCATACATTCTGCCAGTAAATGTTGACCCAGGAAAGATGGATATTTTAGCAACAACTTTTGGATGTCAGATAGGATCCATGCCTTTCACCTACTTAGGACTGCCACTGGGAATCACAAAGCCTTCAATCCAAGACTGTTTGCCTATAATAACAAGAATTGACAGAAGACTGTCAGGAACATCCATTTTCCTAACCCAAGGAGAAAAACTGCAAATGGTTAACTCTGTCCTATCCTCTTTACCAACTTTCTACATGTGCACAATCAAATTGCCAGCCACGGTGATCAATCAAATTGACAAGTATAGAAGACATTGTCTCTGGAGAGGAGGAGATATCAATGCAAAGAAGCCACCTTTAGCCGCATGGAAGAAAGTCTGTAGGCCTAAGACATAGGGAGGACTGGGAGTTATCAGGCTAAGATAACAAAATGATGCTTTACTTCTGAAAAACCTCCATAAGTTCTACTCAAGAGCTGATCTACCATGGGTTAAACTAATATGGGAAAGATACTACTCGGCTGACAATTTACCAGACCATCCAAATAAAGGTTCATTTTGGTGGAAAAGTATAACAAAGATGATTCCCCAATTCAAAGGAATGTCCCAAGCTACATTTGGAGATGGGAAAACTATCATGTTATGGGAAGATATGTGGAATGGAAGGGTTCCAAAAGTACAATATCCCCAACTACACTCATTTGCAAGGAATGATAAGATAACAGTTTTCAAAGCCCTTCAAGCATAGGATCTTTCAGATCTCTTTCATCTACCTATGTCTCAGCAAGCATTTGAACAATTTTCTGAATGGGAAATCTTCATGCAGGGCCTTTATATATCTAATGACAAAGACAAATGGGCATACATATGGGGAAGTGCAACATACTCCTCAGCAAAAGCTTATAAACATCTAATTGGAAGCAACAGAGTCCATCCAGCCTTTCGATGGCTATGGAAGTCTAGATGTCAGCAGAAGCACAAAGTATTTGGTTGGCTATTGATGAATGATCGACTAAATACAAGAAGACTCTTACAGAGAAAAAATATGATACTGGACTCCTATGATTGCGAACTGTGCATCCTACAAAGGATAGAATCACTAGGACATCTCTTCTTCACCTGCAATTTTGCAAAGAGATGTTGGGAAGCCATTGGAATCTCTTTCCCAAATCACCTACAACCGCTTCAAGTTGTGAGAAGAATAAAGAGAAGAATGATGAAGTCCTTCTTTATGGAAGTCTTCATACTAATGACTTGGTGCATATGGATGCAAAGAAACGAGTGGCTATTTAATAGCAAGGATCCATCAGTTCAAAACTGCAAGCATCATTTTAAACCAGAGTTTGCCATGGTTATCCATCGAGCAAAGGGAGTGCTGAAGCAAAATTTGCAACAATGGCTAGAAGAACTTTCTTAAATTTAGTTTTCTTTTGTTGCCTTTTGTTGATACACTAGTTTTTCTTTTGTAATCCCTGTTAACTTATTTAATCTTTTAATATATAATCAGTAGGGGGTGACCCCTCCTGTTTCATCAAAAAAAACAAACAAACAAAAATTAGTAGATAGGTGGTTATTTACACATTAAAATGACTTACAGATGGATTTTTTTAACTCTAAGTAAAACATGAGATGGTTTATGCAATTATCCATAGAGAAAACCAAGCGATAAATTAAAAAACTCTGAGCGAAAACCTTTTTGCTATAGTGCTAAATTCGGTTTTAGTGATGTCCTTTTTTTGGCTAACTGTACTGTTTTTTTCTAATAAAAAATCACAAAACGCCACCCTTTTGTAGCCCCACTAGGTATGATTAGAACTCAAAATAGTTTAGGCACACTAAATGTAATTTACCCCAAACCAATATATTGGTTTGAAAGAGTGCAAGAAATATCCATCTTGTCAAAGAACATCACAACAACAAAAACAGAAAACACGAAAGTACATTTTTTTTTGTATGTTGAAGGAGCACATTCTAATTTAATCCTTTATTCATACTTGCTACTGTTCTGCCGATTTGCGGTTGTTTTCAGTCAATGCACCAACAGTCTAGTCCACTGATCTAATTGTTTATTTTGTTTTATTTTGTAGGATTGTGTATTGACTAGAGAAAAAAATTCTCAATGTTTTAACTACTAGAAAAAATATAAATTTTGAGTTGTCCAATCTCGATCTAAGTGCTAGTGATAGCATGCACTCTTACTTTTTAATCGACTAAAAATTAACAAGTTCTTTTTTAATTAAGGTTAAATCAATTGGTCAAAAGAATATGTGGGCGTGTGCTAAAAAGATTTTTTTAAAAAAATAAAAAATAAGAAAGAGACAAGAGAAAAATTCACTTGAGGTTAGGATAAATACGCCGCTGCGAACTGCAGAGCTACATCTGCTCCTTTCCTTAAAGCTTCCCACAGAGTGCAGCGTGACCACCGCCACCGGCAGCAGCAGCACATCATGCATACGCTACGGTTAACCACTTCCACTGTTGCCGATCTTGTTCACATCTGAATCCAGATTCCAAACCTCTTCTTTTCCCCTGTCCCATCCGATCCAATGCGATGCGATCTGCGTAAATGACAGCCGTTCCTCGCCGCCGGGGCTGTCAGGCGCCGGTCGGCAGGACGCAAGGCCACAGTTGCAGGTCGCGATGGTGAGGAAAAGTGGCAAAACACCCACGTTGTTGGCTTGCATTTCTTGCAGCTCGGCTAGTTGCCATATGGACCACGGATGGGGACCCGACGAGCGATTTGATTTCGTCGTGGCCCATCTCTGTTCAAGAGTTGCAGCATTGTTTTGAAATGAATCAATCAGAAGCAGCAGTGTGACGCGGCGCGGTATATATGGCAACAAGCTCTGTAAGTCTGTATCATACGTGAACGTGATGAAATCTCTGAATTGCATTCCTTCGATCTACTTCTCTGATTCTCTCTCATATTGGAGAGAATCAGCAAGGCTCTGGTGGGAGAACCAGGCTGCTTGAGCACATGATCCATGAATAACATGCGTGCTGTATGCATTGCTCGATCGGTAACTGGTAGAGTACCAGCCATAGGCGGTTCTGGTGTCATCTTGCAATGATCGCGTCGAAAATCATCCCCGGTGGTCCTTCACGCGGGACACCTGTTCCTACTGGCAACTGGCAAGAGCAGCGGGCAACGCAGATCCAGATAGTTACTCACTGCGCGGTGACAAACGTCTGACTTTTCAAAAGGAACAAAGCAACCATCAATCTGCCTCGTCTCTGAATCCAGAAATCTCCTTGATACCAATTCGGTTTCCCCTTCTGAACCCAGTAGAACAAACGAAGTGAAAAAAAGAAAACCCTCGTCGTGTTGTCCCGTTTTAGCAGTCCAGGCTCCCCTGTTGCCGGATCATCTACGTGGCTGACTGACGTCTCGACGACGACAACGCAAGGACGGGAAGAGGACGCCAAGCATCGGCCGGTTCCTAGGAGCAACCCATTTTTCACTCTGGGGGCGATGGTTTCAGTTGCGTAGGCGACGCGTGCAGGCATCAATCGCTTTCCTCATGTGCTGCCGTGTCTTCGCTGCGCATCGTCCACCTCGCGCTAGCTGTACGTATGTATCACCCGCAGGCTGGGAGTGGAATATTTCAGATAACCACGACGAGAAGCTTTTTCTCCACTCCTGGCGTTTTCGTGGCATAAATGGCGGTGGTTTTCGTGGCAATCCTGTCCTGATTTTCCTGTGCACTCAACTCCAGATTTTTCCCAGATCAGGGGTTGCGAAAGCGAACAGCCGAGGGCAAATCCAGGCATCCGGCTGCCGATCGAGTGATGAGTCCTCCACCATAACAAACTCTCCTTTTCGACACCACTGTTTTAATTAGCGTCACATAAATCATGTCGTCTTTCACCATTCACCTCGATCGCCCAATGCAACGCCCAGACAGACAGACAGACAGGGGTGCTATGGATCAAGCGGATGATGGCTTAGCCCGCATTATTGTGTCCCCTGATCACACTAGCCTGTCACAGCTAGCTCGCCGTCGCGTCGCGTTGTGGCGGCCGGCCGGGGGGACACCCCTGCGGCCCCACCGTGCCGGTGCCTCCGGTGAGCGACAGTCACCGCACGGTTTGCTTCCCGGCAGGCGCCAGACAATGAGGGCTGCGTATGCGTGGTCGAGCCCCACGTAGACGCGCGCCATCCTTATCAGCAGCTACAGGCTACAGCGCCCTTTTGTTCCAGGGCTTCCCCATCGCATGCACTGCACAGCCTAAACACATCTTTGTCGATCTACTAATTTGGATTGTTGGATCCACAGCTTAGTAATGCTGAATCTGTGCATCAACTGCTCTGTTCATGTTCCATCCCGTTTCTGTGACTGTGTGTGCATGGATATGGGACAGATTCCAATGGGTGACTGACTGGGTCTCCACCTCTGCAAAGGCTTATTATTACCTGTTCGATCTGTTCATTGCCTTTTTATTTGCTGCTGCTGACAGCGAGGAATTGACAGAGGAATGCGTCCCCATTCAGGTGATGATGTAAAATTAATTGCTGTTGGCATGATGTACGTGTACCAGTACAAATCTGGCACATTTCAATCTGCCATTGACTGACACACTCGTTCTGTTGCTTGGTTTGGCGGATTCCACTCCACCCCCTGGCGCAATAGTTTCAAGTTAGCTCGCGGCTTTCAGAGATTTGGATTTTGAGATGGCATCTGCTTTGGCATGACCTACTAGAGTGAGGGAGAGGACGCATGCAGTGCAGTGTTGGTGCTGACACCGTTTCGCAAGTTGTAGCCACTGAATGATAGTTGGGGCTGAAAGGGTGGGTCTGGGCGTCCTGCTCATGCGTGTCATCTTCTTCTTGGTCTGCATCATGCAGAAGGGGATGTGGCCAGGCACAATTCAAAAGGTAAAACGGGCCAAACCCCTCCCTGCAGATCTCCACAGAGTCCAGTTTTCTTTTTTTCTTTTTTCATTCAAGAAGCACGACAAAAGGGGCTCCCTTGTCTATTTGTGACCCCAGCCAGGCCCTGGCCCTGTTCTGTTTTTTCCAACCCCACAGAAATTATAGTGCCACCAGTTTAGCATCATCGCGGGGATCGGACGTTTCAAAAGCACACACTTATTTCTCCCAGTCTTATTACTAGAAAAGTATCCTTTTATAGTATCTGATATAAATAGCAAATTCTATGCCAATAATGGTTCCTGTACCTAACTCGTGGCACAACACAAGCAATACCCATCAAGTGCATGGCCATACACATACTTTTCTCTTTTGTATGCATCGATCGGACGTTGATGAAAAACTTTGGAGCTATACCATAATCATAAAAAGGAAAAAAAGAAAAATTCTCATCCATGTTATTCTAGTGCATGGTTTGGTCCATCTGGTTGTTAACATGCTCCTAGCAGCAAAACCGTGCATCTCTGCAGTCACATATGTGTCCTGTGTCTTGTTCGTTTTGCTCTTTGTGTGTACACGACGGCGGTACAAGCCAGAGGCAGGTGTGTCCTAGACTATACCATACAGTTTTGTTGTAGCCACACTACTGCACATCCATGACCTATTCCACTAGAGGAATATGCACCGCCACTGCAGCCGTTTGGACTTGATTTACACCGTCAGGACAAGCACCAATTGTTTGCGGACAACGATCGAGAAAAAGAGGCCGGAGAAGTGAAGGCAGTACAACCAAGATCAGGGTATACACCTATCATTGACCAGCCTGGCAGAGGTTACCTTTTCGCCAAATGCCAAACTTACGTACATGCACTGATTCGGATTAATAATTAATTAGTTATCGGCTACTAATAATCGTCAGAAACGACAAACTGTAAGACGAGCACTAGGCCGGGGAGGAGGGGCCGCTGCCGGCAGAGCTAGAAGAAACCTCTCCTCCCTTTTAATTGTTGACCTTGTCGTCTAAGTTTTTCTACACCGCGGGAGGACCGAGCAGAGGCCGCACGAGAGTTGCATGTGCATCATATCTCTTAGTGCGCGGAAGAAATAATTAGACTATTTCGAGGCTTGTTTCTCTCCCTACGACGAGACGAGCGGGCGATCGGCGTCGTCGTCGGCGGCGACCATCTTGAGCGCGGATGCGCCGGTGGTGAAGGCCTTCTTGCGGACGCCCATGTACTCGGGCCACGTGACGGCGCGGTAGGCGGGCCTCCGGCCCGGCGGCACGGCCTCCCTGAGCGGCGCCACCTTGGCGTGCGGCGGCGGGCCGAGGAAGTAGCCCAGCGATATCCGGTCCAGGTCCCGGTTGACGACGGCCCGGTGGTACACGCTGTGGAAGCGGCCGTTGGTGAGGATGTGGAAGAGGTCGCCGACGTTGACGACGAAGGCTCCCGGCACTGCCGGCACCGCCACCCACCGGTCCGGGTCCCGCCGGAACAGCTGCAGCCCCGGGACGAGGCTCTGCAGCACCAAGGTGAAGAAGCCCGAGTCCGTGTGCGCGATCAGGCCCAGCGCGCGCTGCGGGTCCGGGCACCTCGGATACCTGCATATCATATTTGTGAAGAAGATGCATGTTTGTTGTTATTATTTACTTACTAGTAGTGTACTACGTGACAACAACACCAAATAAAGCTAATTAATATAAGCTAGATAAGAGCCAGTCGTGGCACCTACCAGTTGAGGTGCATGGTGGCGGTCATGGTCTCGCCGAGCCTCCTCTCCGCCTCGACGGCGCTGACCTGGTCGTCGGTGAGCCCGAGCGCCTTGAGGAACAGCTCCAGCAGCTTGTCCGCGACGCCGCGCATCTCCTTGTGGAACTCCTCCATCACGTCACTGTAGCACCAAACAAAACCATCGTGTGTCAGTTTAATAAGCACACGATCCACGACCACGTGTGTGTACATACATATCTACATGCACGCTGCATGTACGACGAGCGATCCGATGATCTGTGTACGTGCATGGTGAAGAATGAAAACAAATTAAGCACGTGTATATATATAGTACGTAAACGTACCAGAAGCTGGTGTAGTCGTCGCCGGCCTTGGGCCAGAGCTTGCGGAGGTCGGCGCGGAGGTTGGCCGGGGAGAAGGTGTAGCCCTCGGACCACATGCTCTTGGAGAAGAAGGAGGAGATGGGCGGCGACCCGTACCCGCAGGCGTCCCCGGGCCCACGCACGGCCCGCATCTTGTCCGCGGCCGGCAGCGCGAACATGCGCGCCACGCGGTCCTCCACGCGGGCCAGCAGGTCCAGCGGCACGCCGTGGCCCGTGACCAGGAACGCGCCCCATTGCTCGGCGGCGCGGCCCACGCGGCCCACCGCCGCCGCCGGGTCCCGCATGTCCACCACCGGCACGGCGTCCGGGCCCGCGCCGCCGTCTACCACGGGGTGGTCGTGAAGGCCCGGCCAGGCGTGGGATTCCGGCACGCGACGAGCGGCGCGGAAGTCGAAGTAGTGGTGGTTCTTGAGGTGCGACGCCGTCGGCATGGCAAAGGCCTCTCGATCGGACTGTAGCTTCTTCCTAACCAGTTAGTATCACTACTCGCTCGCTACTACTAAGAACCACCACCACTATACTACTGGTGCTGCAATCTAGCTAGGACCCTGCTAGTAGGAAGAAATGGTGTGGGATCGAAGGAGGAGGAGGAGTGTTGTAAGAACCGGAGAAGTACAAGGGGTGGTTTATATAGCGGGAGGAGTTTTGGAGTGTAGTGGACGCGGTTAGAGAGAGAGAGAGGGAGGAGAGAGAGTCCCCCCATTGATGACGGATGAGTCGATGGCCTTTTGGGGAATTCAATCGATGGGGGGAAGAAGAAATGCGGTGAGAGGGACGGGAGGCTTTGGAGCGATGTGGCCACACCACAGCCCCCAGCGCAGCTGCGGCACAGCACAAGTGACAAATCTAGCTAGGACTCTGTTCCGGCCGGGGCTGCCTAGTGGCGCCGGCACCCAATTAACATGGAAAGCGAAGGTGATTAGCGCGAGCCAGGGACCGGTTTAAGGTTGTTGGCGCGCCATGGAAGAGTCTTCATTATTCGCCGTTGGGGAAAATTCAATCCTTACTAATTATAGTACGATTCAGTTGGCACGACACCCCGATCGATGGGAAAAGGCTTTACGTCGATCGCATAACAACATTATAGAGGGAGAGAAAGAAAAGAGCTGCAATGTGGACGACCAGAAGTGACACGGCAATTCTTGCACCGGAAGTGCCAAACAGAGCGGCTAACAAACAAACAAACAAACATGAAGTGAAAAAAATCAGTGAAACTATGGGCCATAATATCCACTGTAAAACCGCCGGATGGATCGGAAGAGATTGAGAAGCGAACAAAAGGCACCACCTCTAGTGCATGAGAGAGCAAAAAACAAAGGTGCGCTAGCTAGCTGCGTATGAACATGTGTAAGGATCTGGTTGGCGAGAGATGGCTGGAATAACCGAACGGGACAACACGGGATGTGGCGAGTGATTAGGTGCGGATCCCGAGGCCGGCTCGATCCCGGACAAACGGTGCTGTTTGGCGGGCTTGCTCTGTGCTGGCCGCCGCAGCCTTCGTGAGCGCCGCGCCTGTGGGGGGGCTGCACTACTGCCCACCGGCATTGACTCGCCACCAGTTAGCTCCACATGGAACAAGCGCTTCCGTCTTTTACTTCTTACTTTCTCTTCATGAAGATGAAAAGGCAATGAATTCAAATGAGCCAATTGTGTTAGGCTCATTGTCACCTCCTTTTCTTGGTTGTCGCAAAAAGATAATTAACTTTATATTCCTCACATGTTGATATGTAAAATCTAGATAGAAAAGCACCTACTGATGTATGGGAAGGATTTTGCAACATCCCACCTACGGATATATGGGAAGGACTATATGCACCATCCATCACTCTTGACTAGAAATACGATAAAGTATTCAGGGGAGATAAAGCGATAGCCTGAGCAAGAGAAAATGGAACTAAAGTTCAAAATGCAACAACCATTCATTTCCCTTCTTATAATGACAGTTTACTAGCTGGTCCGTTACGCACATCATTGCATTGCCTTTTTTTAGAACAAGTCACTGGAGCTTATATTGCATATCGAGCAGGATTACAATCGTTAGCAAGCGCAGATACTAGGGAGTTTGGTGGGTTGCCAACACAAGAACACACCTTATTCACCGGAGAAGTCATTTTGGCACAACAATGTGCGGCCATATTGGCTTCCCGAATTGCATGTCGAAAAGAAATAGAAATGAAAAACCTTTATTTTACGGCGTATGACATAAGGTATTCGGATAACCTTTTGTGGAAAACAAAAGAGTACAACAATGCAATTCTACCATTTTAGCTGAAAAATAGCTTTTATTCTTGTATTACAGCTAAACTTTCATTTGCTGATGTTTATGAAGCTTATTGTCATATTCTTGAAAAAATATTGACGACTTTTTTTTTGAAGCTCAACCACTTCCCCTTTTTTTTTACTTTGTTCAGCCATATGACGAAACAAAACACACAATTATTGACCTGAGATTTTAATAACTCTACGCACATGATAGTTTACCTTTTTTTCCTGGGCACTGGAAATCCCATGTATGGAGAAGTAGGTAGCTAGCTAATTCAATTTCTTGAGAAGGGACGAAAAGGACAAATTGTTAACTAGAAGTATGTGTTGTTTTTATTTGGTATTGTTCTCATCTACTACTAAAGGATTTGAAACGGTTACGACTAAGATAAAGTTTCAGAAACCCTTGAGTGGACAAGTTAGTCACCATGAATGATGTCCAAAGACCAAATCAAATTTGCCATGAACGGTTGTCCTTTCTCTTGTCATACAACATGGCAAGGGATCAGCCATAGCACGTACCTGGGGTCCACTATGAGATCAGGTCGCTATTAACTTGTACATTTATCAATTTTTATTTTAATTACATGAAGCAGTGCCCTTTTGAATTGGTTTCTGAAATAGTATATTTCCAAAAATGTCACCAAATTAGAGGGGACTATTAAAAATCAAGGAGACTTTAAGAAAATCATGTGAACAAAATATCTGAGTGTGTCTACTGCTCTCATTGCGCATGATCAAAGTTATAAAAACATGTTGATAATATCCCAGCATATCACTCCGATCCATTGCACAATTATTGTATTATATTGTCTTTGTGGCGCTAAAAGGATTATTGTTCTTTTCAAGAGCAGGGGCCTACAATAACTAATATATTGTATTTAACGAGAAAGAAAAATCAAATTCAAATAAAAAATTGACCTAATTACAATGACTTAAGCCATTCTTTTATCTCAAGAAACGAAGTATCTACTTTTTCATGCTAAGGATAATCAAGACGAATTCATATAAATTTGACTTAGCATAACTTCACGGTTAAATCAATGTAACTGAAAAAAAATGTCATTTTGAGTTCTTCATACCCTCCTCCATTTTAATTTTTTCAATAATGGGAAACTGTTCTATATTTTGGTCTTTTGCATTTTAGGATGCATACAGCCATAAAAAATATTATTATACCAAAAGAAGGAGAACAAAACTTATTAAGCATTGAGCCTATGATTAAACGGCCCTCTTCCATTTTGATAGCAAGCTAAAACATGAATGTGAGACTTAGCTCCATCATGTGAGGTTTTGCAAATCATCATGGCAGACATATCGCCGTTATCAGCCTAGGAAGCCCAATTACAATTTCTAATGAGACTCGTTATTTTTTAGTTGACTGAAAGTTTGAACAACTTTCAATTACCGCTTTGAACCATCGGATTATAATTATTATACAGATAATTTAAAAAAAAAATTAAAACACAAAGTAATTAACAAAACATTAATTAAAAACTTCAATTGATTGAAAGTTATGAAATATGATTTCTAATACTATATAGTCAAATAATGCCTCTTCTCAATCGTTAACAGGTCAACCAAGTTCACACATGAACAGGTACATACATACCGTTGTATCAATGCAACAATTCTAACCAACTGCAGGGCGACAGCAAATCTATCACCAGCGACAGCAAGACACCGATAAATAAAAGGAAATGCATAGTGTTGTGTGATTCTTTTGGGGTATCCCTTGTCCAATCCTGGGAGCTAGTAGAGAGAGGCATCCTATGGACCCTCTAGCTTTGGGCCGACTCGGCGCTTGGAGCCATCCAGCTGAAAAGAGAAAGAATCTTTACAAGTTGGAATCTGAAAATTTAAAGGGGAAGGACAAGAGAACAAGACACGGAGCAATTCGTGCACAATCCCTCTCAACTGAAAATAGATTATTATTTTTCTTACTTTTCAAAGTGAATGAGATGCGCCTCTTTGACCAAGGAAATTGTATTATCATGCGTTAAGAAATAAAAAGAAACTGTAAACGTGTAAAGGGTAATTCCCTTGGGCGTTCCACTTCTGGAAAAGTTTGTCATCGTAATGTGTAAATAGTAGGGGGCAAATCTGGAACGGTATATATAGCCAATCGAATCAAAGATTGGATAAATATTAAACTTTATTTGTATTTGTTCCACATGCATTCAAAGTACAACCTTCAATACAACAAATTCTTTTGTCATATTGTCATAATTTGACTACGAGCATCCAATAACATCATTTTTGTTTTTTGCTATCTAGTTTGTCAGGGGCCTTTGTCGTTATTCCTCCAGGGTCTCCATTACTTATTTTACAAAATTTCACAAGGAGTAATCGATAAGGTCCATTTTGGTAATGTGAATCAGCGACGTAGATCTTTCCGAATATTCCCAGCAGAAACAGAAAAGAACTGTCGCACTAAATTGGCACGGAACCAAGGTTGTAAAGTGACGTTGAGAGACGCATTAATATTTGTCGCATCCACACGCACACGGCGACAAGAAATATTTTGCGTCTCTTTCTCGTCACACGTCGGCACATTAGCGTAGTTAATGGCTTTGGTTTTGTGTTTGTCGTTTAAGCACGTAGCAGCAGTGTCCAGCAGCTGAGACCTGCGACCTTTCTTCCGTGTAGCCTATTGAGCCCACCCACCAAATAATTAAGGGCGTTCAATTTATTGCTTGATTATAAAAAAAAATAGTAAGAAAAACGATGCGGGAGCGTTGCTCTCCTGGGCCCCGGTATCAATATCTTTCGTCAATTAATTGGAGTGCTTTGCATTTCCATCCGTTAGTTAGTAGACTTGGTTGGTGATTAATCAGCGTCGATCTGGATACTAAACCAGGATGCGCCGTACGTGCACTTAATTTTAAAGAAACAGTTCCAGTCGAATGACGTTGCAGCCATAGCTAGCAATAGAATAAAAAAGATGTAAAACTAATGCAATAGTTAAAATGCAGAAAGACACTGTTACCTTCGATTGCAAATATAACCTGGTCACGTCAGCCTTGTCATTTTTTTCTTGAAAAAAACATTTATAAATATTCTATGAATATTTTTTATTTTATATCCGTGATAAATTAGGCAACTCTCAAATAATGATTTATACTTTTCCCATGTGCAGTACAAAACGAAGGGCAGCAAAAATTAGTTTGATCTACTTGATAGTCCTTATGCATAAGTCAAAAACGACCTACATTTGCAACCAGAGCAAATAGTATTATTTTCATTCACGCTGCTGTATTTATCTTTTATTACTACATTACACACGTAATTAATGTAAGAAAAACATTATCTATGATGGTTTGCAAACAATCTTAAAAAATCCATAAAAAATAGAACAATGAATTTGTGTGTATAGTTCAAGTTGTGATATACTACTATTTTTTAAAAGGAGGGGGGGGGGGGGGGGGGGGGGGGGCTCTCCACCTGATTACATTATATTAATAGTGGTGATGGCCCTGTAATGGCCCGAATAAGATTTATAACACATTTGAAAAGTGGGTAGGAGTAGATTGATCTCATGAGGAGAAATACAAACACTAGACACGGGAAAAACACACACTATTAATATGATCCATGAGGGCGCCCTCATGGATCATATTGTGAAGAAAACTTCAGCCTAAGCTAGGCTTCGACTACCAAATCAGTGACTCCAAAGCAATGCCTTCAAGAGCGATGTGGCATTAAAGATTTCACCATTGCCCGATCAAGCGCATGCTCAATCTAGGTCTTCACCTGGAGAAGCTTGAGATTGGCGAAGCAAGTACCACAACAACGTCTCCAAGGAGATGAATGATGCTATAGAACGTCATTGCTGTCAGAAGGCTTTCGTCCGGTGCCCTGCTGAAGCATCTAGGCCCGCTTTAGTGTTTTGGTAATTAATGACGACTCTTATTTTTGACTAACTACGTTGTTGAGATAATTGTGGTTGTAGTCATAATAAGGAATGGAATGATGGACGAAGTGATATACATATGGATGGCTCAAGGCAAAGGTATCTTGATAGGATTTTTCTGTTTTGCCGGTCACAAGGAGATTAGAGTTGAGTGACCGGATTATAGGTTAAATGCCGTACTATCAAGAGGGGTCGATGAGATGACCTTGAGTATCCATGGTTGCCACAAATGCTCAATTCCTATCTTTGTGAGTGGTTCTATGTGAGTTGAGTGTGCCCATATCTTTCAGGAAAGCAAAGAGTAAAAGAAGGGGGGCTGGCAGGTCACTCCTGGCGGTCAGACCGCCAGGACCCCCGCGGTCTGACCGCCGTGCGCTTCAGAGACGGCCAGAGGAGTGGCCTCTCTGGTTGCTCGGGTGATGGCCTGACGGTCTGACCGTAGTTAACCACGATCTGACCGTCGGTGCATGTCTGGTGTCAACAGAGACTTTGTTCTCGGGTGAAAGTTGAAAGTGTCCCGATGGTCTGACCATGGGTAATGACGGTCTGACCGTCGGGCTCGTGCCAGAAGGAGTTTGAAAGTCAAACTAGCCGTTGGGTTGTACGACGGTCCGACCGTGGGGAGTCACGGTCAGACCGTCCGGTGCACAGAAAGCTGTAACGGCTAGTTTTCAAAGGATGGCCTATTTATACCTCCTCCATCCCGTGCATAGTAGCTCTCTTGGCCATTTGAAAAGTATTGTACACCCTTTGGAGCTTATTCCTCTCTCACACAAAGTCCTAGTGGAAAGATTGCAAGTGTGTGAGTGTGAGTGCCCTAAACTTGAGTGAGTTGAGCATTGTGGCACTTGGGATCCTCAAGCAAGCGTCATCGACTTGTTACTCTTGGAGGTTGTCGCCTCCTAGACGGCTTGGAGGAGTCAAATCCGTGAGCCCTTCAAGAAGTGTGTGAAGGAGGCCCGGACTCTTGTGAGAGGTGCGGTGCTCGCCTCGCCGGAGTGGTGAAGAGCAACCCTAGTGGAATCGAGGTTTGGAGAGGTTCAAGGTATTGATTGTGTTATATCTCAAGTTGTTCTTTGTGAGCACTTCTTGGTGGTGGAGAAGTGGATACTTGAGGAGAGTAGCACATCATACGCTTGGATCCACCTCAACGTGGATTAGGGGTGATCGGCAAATCACCGATACCACGGGAAAATATCCTTTGTCTCTTGTCGTGTTGTTCATTTGTTGTTTACATACTAGAAGTTGCATGATGTATGTCACCTAGGATTGTCAACCTACTTTAGTTCAAACCTAGGTTTAGTTGTCTTGTGCTTGCTTTTATCCAATTGTCTTTAAATTCCGTAATTAGTCGGATAGTTAGCTTTTAATTTTTAATTCGGCTATTCACCCCCCCTCTAGCCGGGGTCCTTCGATCCTTCACCTGCAACTCCACAAAGCACAACTGGAATTCACCCACGGTAGAGTCCAGAGCTTCATTGCTTCCTGATTTCTTGTTGTAGTTAGTTCAGACCACCCGCCTCATGTTGTGCATACACACGAGACAAAAGCATGGGGTGGCTAGAAGGCGCCGAGTCTGATCCAAGGCAGCGAGGTCTGCCCGTAGGAGGACCACCTTGGAGCACATGCCAGATGAAGTTGGCAGCATATGAGCTCCAGAAGGATGCAACAACCCGTTATAAGAGGAACATGCGCTAGGTCGAGCACATTTGGGTTGCTGAGGCCTAGATCCCGCCTATGGATGGTCAGATGAGCCAACTAACAATGACACGAGGAGACGTCGACGATGTTGAGCTTGCAGCTGCGACACCCGAAGCACCATGGGCCCTGCTTTGTCATAGCTGCAGCAGAACCTGCCGCCATGGGGGTGGGGGTGTGGGGGGGGCTCGAGGGGATGGGAGGAACACCAACTCTGAACCATGGGAACACCAACTCTGAACCATGGGAGCCCGACTAATTCCGTAATTAGTCGGATAGTTAGTTTTTAATTTTTAATTCGGCTATTCACCCCCCCCTCTAGCCGGGGTCCTTCGATCCTTCAAGTGGTATCAGAGCCAGGTTCTCCCTAAATTGATTGGAATTCATCTTCCGGGAGAAGGATTATGGCTAGCAATACGGTAAACGTTGGTCACGCGCCATTCTTTGATGGTCAAGACTTTGATTATTGGAAGACATGTATGTTGATTCATCTTGAGGCCGTGGGGGAGACCGTGTTGAACATTGTGGAAGAAGGTTATGTGGTTCTTGATCCGGCACACCCCACTCCCGCCGACAAGGAAAATATCAAGGCCAATGCTCAAGCCAAGAACATTCTCATTCGATCCCTATGCAAGGAGGAATATGATAGAGTGTGCAAGCTCAAGACCGCATATGAGATGTGGAAAACTCTATTGGAAGCTCATGAGGGCACCAAGATGGTCAAGAGTGCCAAGTTGTTTATTTGCAAGGGCAAATTTGAAGGATTTACATTGTTGCCCAATGAAGAGTTGAAGGCCGCCTTTGCAAGATTGAACAACATGGTGAATGATCTCAAGGATCTTGGTCATGAAGTTTCCGATGTTGATATATCTTATAAGTTCCTTAGAGCCTTGCCATCCAAGTATGAAACAATTATTACCATGCTTGTGAGATCAAATTTGGAAGAAACAACTCCTTCGGAAATCTTGGGTGAAGTTCTCACTCATGATATCTTCAAGCAATCTCAAGTGGCTTCTAGGGATGATCAAGTCGATATGAAGAAGAAGAGTGTTGCTTTCAAGGCTAGTGTCTCTCACGATGATGATGATGAAGAGAGTGGCTCCGATGATGATGAGGATGTAGCCTTGATGGTGAGGAAGTTCAAGAAATTCATGAAGAAAGGCACATATAGGGGATTCAACAAAAATGGCAAGTCATCCAAGAAGAATCCATTTGCAAACAAGAAATGCTATGAGTGTGGAGAATTTGGCCATATCTCTACAAATTGCAAGAAGAAAATCCATAGTGATGATGATGATGATGAGCCAAGAAAGAACAAGAAATTTGTAAAAAGGAAGTTTCTCAAGAAGTCCTCCAAGAAGAAAAATGGCAAGGCTTATTATGTTGAATGGGATTCCGATGCTAGTTCGGATACCGATTCCGATGATGAAGATGACAAGCCTTCCAAGAAGGATCTTGCCGGCATAGCTATCAAGGAAGCTCCATCCCTATTCGATTCACATTATTGCTTCATGGCAAAAGGTGAATCCAAGGTGAACTACAAGTCCGGAGGAAGGCATTGGGTGCTTGATAGTGGATGCACTCAACATATGCCCGGAAATGGGAAAAGGTTCACCTCAATTGAATAAGGAAGTTCGGATTATGAAAGGATCACCTTTGGTGATAATAGCAAAGGAAAAGTGAGAGGAATGGGAAAGATTGCTATCTCAAATGACCTCTCAATCTCAAATGTATTGCTAGTTGAATCTTTGAGCTACAACTTGCTATCCGTGGCTCAATTGTGTGATCTTGATCTTATTTGCAAATTCTCATCAAGTGGTGTTGTGATTACAAGTGTGAAGGATGATAGTCTTATCTTCAAGGGATTTCGTCATGGCAATCTTTATCTTGTGGATTTCTCTTCTAGTGATGCAAGCTTGAGCACTTGTTTATTCACCAAGTCATCCAAAGGTTGGTTATGGCATAGAAGACTTGCCCATGTTGGAATGAACCAACTCAAGAAATTAGTGAAGCACAACTTGGTTGTTGGTATAAAGGATGATGTCTTGTTTGAAAAGGATAAATTATGTAGTGCTTGCCAAGCCGGGAAGCAAGTGGCTAATACTCATCCTACCAAGAGTGTCATGTCAACTTCAAGGCCTTTGGAATTGTTGCATATGGACTTATTTGGCCCTACCAAATATCAAAGCATTGGTGGAAATAGCTATTGCCTTGTCATTGTTGATGACTTCTCAAGATATACATGGGTGTACTTCCTTAGTGACAAATCAATTGTATTCACCATATTCAAAGGGTTTGCCAAAAGAGCCGAAAATGAATATGAATTCAATATCAAGAAGATTAGAAGTGATAATGGCTCCGAATTCAAGAATACAAGAATTGAAGATTATTGTGATGAAAAGAGAGTCAAACACGAATTCTCAACCAAGTACACCCTGGAGCAAAATGGAGTTGTTGAGAGGAAGAATAGAACTTTGATTGAAATGGCAAGATCAATGCTCTCCGAGTACAATGTATCGGATAGTTTTTGGGCCGAGGCAATCAACACCGCTTGTCATGCATCAAATAGATTATATTGCCACCGGTTGTTGAAAAAGACACCTTATGAATTGCTTATTGGAAGAAAGCCCAACATCTCCTATTTTCGTGTCTTTGGATGCAAATGCTATATCTTGAAGAAAGGAGAAAGATTATCAAAATTCCAAAGCAAGTGTGATGAAGGATTTCTCCTTGGGTATTCCTCAAATAGCAAGGCATATAGAGTGTACAATCAAAATTCGGGACTAGTAGAGGAAGTATATGATGTGGAATTTGATGAAACAAATGGATCACAAGATGAGCAAGAAAATTTGGATGATGTGGGAAATGAAGAATTGAGAAATGCTATGAAGAACATGACAATTGGTGATGTGAGGCCTAAGGATGAAGATGACTCAAATGTGACCTCTTCCCCTCTCTTTCAAGTGAACCAAGATTCATCAACCTCTAGTGCTCAAGCTCAAGCTAGTGATGGTGGTGAGTCAAATCTTCAACCGGAAAATAGCTCAACCTCCACTCCATCACACCATGCTAGAACAATTCACCATGCCATTGCAAAAGATCATCCGGTAGATCAAATTGTTGGTGACCTAAGCAAAGGTGTTCAAACTAGATCAAGACTTGCTTCATTTTTTGAACACTTCTCTCTTGTGTCTTGTGGTGAACCAACTCGGGTAGAAGAAGCTTTGAGAGACCCGGATTGGGTAAATGCTATGCATGAAGAATTGAACAACTTTGCACGAAATGAAGTTTGGGAGTTAGTCAAAAGGCCACAAGATCACAATGTTATTGGCACAAAGTGGATTTACAAGAACAAACAAGATGAGAATGGAATAGTTGTGAGAAACAAAGCAAGATTGGTTGCACAAGGCTATACTCAAGTTGAGGGATTGGATTTTGATGAAACATTTGCTCCCGTGGCTAGACTTGAGGCAATTAGAATTTTACTTGCATATGCAACTAATCACAAGATCAAGCTATATCAAATGGATGTGAAAAGTGCCTTCTTGAATGGCACAATTAGTGAGCTTGTCTTTGTGGAGCAACCACCGGGTTTTGAAGACCCAAGGAAGCCAAATCATGTTTACAAGTTGTCCAAGGCCTTATATGGACTCAAACAAGCACCTCGTGCTTGGTATGAGAGATTAAGGGATTTTCTTGTCTCAAAGGGCTTCAAAATTGGAAAGGTGGACACCACTCTATTCACCAAGAAAATTGGCAAAGATTTCTTTATATGCCAAATCTATGTGGATGATATTATCTTTGGATCAACCAATCAATAATTTTGTGAAGAATTTGGTAAAATGATGTCCCGAGAATTTGAAATGTCCATGATTGGTGAATTGAGTTTCTTCCTTGGTCTACAAGTGAAGCAAATCAATAATGGGACATTCATCTATCAAAGCAAATATATGAATGATCTTCTCAAGAGATTTGGAATGGAAAGTGCAAAATCAATGTCTACTCCTATGGGAAAGAATGCACATCTTGATCTTGATGAAGAAGGCAAACCGGTTGATCAAAAGCTATATAGGTCTATGATTGGAAGCTTGCTATACCTCACCGCATCTAGGCCGGATATTATGTTTAGTGTTTGCATGTGTGCAAGGTTTCAAGCCGCACCTAAAGAAAGCCACATGATTGCCGTCAAGAGAATATTGAGATATTTGAAGCAAACTCAAGATATGGGTTTGTAGTTCCCAAATGATGGTCAATTTATTCTCATTGGATATTCGGATTCGGATTATGCCGGTTGCAAAATTGATAGAAAGAGTACCTCCGGTACTTGTCAATTGCTTGGAACTTCTCTAGTCTCGTGGTCATCCAAGAAGCAAAATTCGGTAGCTTTATCAACCGCCGAGGCCGAATATGTCTCCGCGGGAAATTGTTGTGCCCAATTATTGTGGATGAAGCAAACTCTAATGGACTATGGGGTTAACTTTGATTGCATACCTCTCTTGTGTGATAATGAAAGTGCCGTGAAGATTGCTACTAATCCAGTTCAACACAAGAGGACCAAGCATATTGATATTCGGCATCATTTTCTAAGGGATCATGTGAGCAAAGGTGATATTGTCATAGAAAGTGTGAGGACTGATGATCAATTGGCGGATATCTTCACCAAGCCTCTAGAAGAAGCTTGGTTTTGCAAGCTACGGAGTGAGCTAAATATTCTTGACCTCTCACATATCTCCTAGATCCTTGTTTTGTTGCTTTATGTCATACTCTTCATATATGCATGCCTACCTATTTTGTATATCTTGCCATGCCATTTATGCCATGTTGTTGCATTGAAAGTTAGTTCACACATTTAGGGGGAGCACTATACCACTCATGTGTCTTGCTACCCTCACAATGTGGACAAATCAATAAAGATGCCATACTAGTCTTGCTTTTGCTCATTTTGTTCAAAAAGTCAAATTTTTGGGTCTATTGGTTGAAAAATGGTTGTTATTGTTCCAAAATACTATTATGCCTCTTGGTTATGTTTTGGAAGTTTTTTTTCTTATCACCAAAATGAGGTTGAGCTCTTTTGAAGATCCTTGTTTGCCTTTTCTCACCTATTCTCTCAATTTCTTATCGAATCTTTTTTGAGAAAAGTACTTTTACAAAACTTGTAGAGATGGTGATCATAAACATAATTGGTATTCACAACTTGTTGAGATGATCCTTCGTTTAAGAGAAATTTGGGTTTGAAATTCGTCATGAAAACCTCTTTTGGTCACCTTTTTAACCTAATATGGCGTCTTGTGAGTTTAGCATATTGGATCATATATCTTCGTATATATTGGTTCCAAAATGCTTATGAGACTCATACATTCCCAAAAATATCCTCATTTCATCTTTTTGGACACTTGTGCAAATTATTGCAATTTTGCTTGTTTTTATCTTTGTTTCATTCATACATGCATAATTCATATCATGGATGATCAAGAATCGTGGTTATATTTCTTGAAGAGTTGAAGTTATCTTGGATATGATGGAATTCATTAAGCTATCGTTTTGAACAAAGTATGGAATGATTGGAGAAGGTTTGAATTGATTTGGATGAGAAACTTGAAAGCAGCTGTCAACAATCTGAAAGCACCCTCACGGTCAGACCGCCATATGCCACGGTCAGACCGCCAGACAGCCATCTGAGTACCGAAAGGTGGAGATTTTTTTTCTTCTTGTCCCCGCGGTCAGACCGTCCGCCCACGGTCAGACCGCCAGCGTCGGTCGAGTCAAAACCCACCTGTCCCTTGTGACTCTCTTGTGACTCAGCTTTTCTTATGGCAATCCAATGCGTATATGTCTAACCACTAATTATCGGTTGCTTATACATGATTATTGCTCGCTCATTTTCAGTAATCGCCGCACCGTAAGAAAAGTGGTGGCGTCCGTGTTCAAAGCCGGTTCAAGCAAGAAGAGAAGGGCACCCCGTTCAGATGATGATTATTCTCCCTCTCAAAGTGCAACTGACGATGCTTCTGAATTTGGTCAGTCCACTAATGAAGTAGAGATGGATGAGGCACATGGAGATGATCTGTTGTTTGATCCCACAGCATACACTGGAGAGAAGAAGCAGTGGGCATCACATGAGTACTACAGAGCGAGACAGGAGGTGGCTTACTCTCAGGATCCAGATTCACCCACTCCTCAGTTTCACACTCGAGTGCAACATGATGCATTCTATGGTATGTTGATGGACAAAACTGTATTCACTCACAAGTACACAGACTGGTCATACCTTGCACAATTTCCAACTGTTAGTCCTCTACTTGAGAAATTTCAAAACTTGGGATTGCATGCTTTTGTGGCACATAAGCAAGATTGGAATGAAACTATGATCCGACAATTTTTATGCCACCGTTGAAGTTGATTTCCCCAACAAAACGTTGACATGGATGACTAACTCAAGTAGGTTCACTGCCACATTTGCAGAGTTTGCTGAGGCAAATGAAATTGACTATAATGTCACTCATGATCAAATTGATGTGCTTGAGCAGGAGCTACTTAAAGAGCCTGAGTGGGTTCAGTACTATGTTGATGATCCTCACATAAGGAAATTGGGCAATGTCAGTGGTCTCCTCTATATGCCCAAGGTCATCAACAAGATAGTGAGGATGACCTTTTATCCTCGAGGTGGAAACTCTGATGCCATTCGGGACTACTATTGGAACATAATTGACTATATCATGCAAGGTCAAGTGTTTGATGTGGTCCTCCTGATGATGAAGGAGATAGAGAGCTACAGCATGGCAGTAAGGACTAGTCTTTACTATGCTCCTTATATTATGTCTCTAATTCTCCAGAGGAGCAATTTTCCAACTCGGTATCTTTTTAAGAAACATCCTCGATATCAGCCTTTTAGCTCGGTAAAGCATGAACTCGTAGCACCACCAGCTGCAGAAGGTGAGGAAGAAGAGGAAAATATTCAGCCAGAGGTTCCTCAGGCACCATAGGGTCCTCAGATGCCACCACCTCCCCAGATGGATTGGTCACAGTTTGCTCCTCCGCCTCCGGCATTCTTTGCAGGGATGACCCCTTATCTTGATCAGTACTTTCAGCCTGTGATGCAAAGGTTTGATCAGATACAAGCCTCAAGTATTGAGGCTCGTAATTCCTATGAGGCAGCCAGGTCTTCATATGAGGCAGCTAGAACATCCTATGAGGCAGCGAGGACTTCTATTGATGATCTCACCACTCGGATGCAGGGTTTAGAGTCTAACTATGATGCTCTATCTTCACACATTTATAGCTACTTTCCTACACCAGTGCCACCTCCAGAGTTTTTCCAGCCACCATGGTATGCTCCTCCACCTCCTCCTCAAGATGATTGAAGTCTTGACCATTTTTTGGTCAATTAATGCCAAAGGGGGAGAACATGAAGAAGTGATGCTATGATAAGATGCCAGAGTCAGGGGGAGAAAAGGAAACAAAGATGCAAGCCATGATTCTTGATCTATCTATCTTGCATTTGCATGTGCATCTCATATCTTACTTTCATGCACATTTGAACTTTTTTGAACTTATTTGTGTTTGTTGAACTATGTAACTTTGTTGGATTGTAATTTCTTTATGCACCTTGAACCATTTGCTCTTTTATCTGTGCTCATCTCATCTTAATGGTTCAAATGTGTGGATGATGAGGGTGTTCTTACTTGTAATGTTCAATATTGCTATATATTGGTTATTCTTTGCCTCCTCGCATCCAATGGTACAAGGTAAACTCTACCAATTTGTTCTTTTGAAAATATGCATTGCCATGTTTGATATATCTTGATCAATGCACCAATTTAGGGGGAGTTTTACCATTTGGTGAGTTCATTAACTTTTTCACATGTACGTGTATTGAAAATTCTATAGCATATGATCATTATCTTGTGACTCACCTTAGAGTTTTTCTTTATTGTCTTTATCGGCTTTATATCACTTCTTATGTTGTCATCAATTACCAAAAAGGGGGAGATTGAAGCATCTAGGCCCGCTTTAGTGTTTTGGTAATTAATGACGACCCTTATTTTTGACTAACTACGTTGTTGAGATAATTGTGGTTGTAGTCATAATAAGGAATGGAATGATGGACGAAGTGATATACATATGGATGGCTCAAGGCAAAGGTATCTTGATAGGGTTTTTCTGTTTTGCCGGTCACAAGGAGATTAGAGTTGAGTGACCGGATTATAGGTTAAATGCCGTACTATCAAGAGGGGTCGATGAGATGACCTTGAGTATCCATGGTTGCCACAAATGCTCAATTCCTATCTTTGTGAGTGGTTCTATGTGAGTTGAGTGTGCCCATATCTTTCAGGAAAGCAAAGAGTAAAAGAAGGGGGGCTGGCAGGTCACTTCTGGCGGTCAGACCGCCAGGACCCGCGGTCTGACCGCCGTGCGCTTCAGAGACGGCCAGAGGAGTGGCCTCTCTGGTTGCTCGGGTGATGGCCTGACGGTCTGACCGTAGTTAACCACGGTCTGACCGTCGGTGCATGTCTGGTGTCAACAGAGACTTTGTTCTCGGGTGAAAGTTGAAAGTGTCCCGATGGTCTGACCGTGGGTAATGACGGTCTGACCGTCGGGCTCGTGCCAGAAGGAGTTTGAAAGTCAAACTAGCCGTTGGGTTGTACGACGGTCCGACCGTGGGGAGTCACGGTCAGACCGTCCGGTGCACAGAAAGCTGTAACGGCTAGTTTTCAAAGGGTGGCCTATTTATACCTCCTCCATCCCGTGCATAGTAGCTCTCTTGGCCATTTGAAAAGTATTGTACACCCTTTGGAGCTTATTCCTCTCTCACACAAAGTCCTAGTGGAAAGATTGCAAGTGTGTGAGTGTGAGTGCCCTAAACTTGAGTGAGTTGAGCATTGTGGCACTTGGGATCCTCAAGCAAGCGTCATCGACTTGTTACTCTTGGAGGTTGTCGCCTCCTAGACGGCTTGGAGGAGTCAAATCCGTGAGCCCTTCAAGAAGTGTGTGAAGGAGGCCCGGACTCTTGTGAGAGGTGCGGTGCTCGCCTCGCCGGAGTGGTGAAGAGCAACCCTAGTGGAATCGAGGTTTGGAGAGGTTCAAGGTATTGATTGTGTTATATCTCAAGTTGTTCTTTGTGAGCACTTCTTGGTGGTGGAGAAGTGGATACTTGAGGAGAGTAGCACATCATACGCTTGGATCCACCTCAACGTGGATTAGGGGTGATCGGCAAATCACCGATACCACGGGAAAATATCCTTTGTCTCTTGTCGTGTTGTTCATTTGTTGTTTACATACTAGAAGTTGCATGATGTATGTCACCTAGGATTGTCAACCTACTTTAGTTCAAACCTAGGTTTAGTTGTCTTGTGCTTGCTTTTATCCAATTGTCTTTAAATTCCGTAATTAGTCGGATAGTTAGCTTTTAATTTTTAATTCGGCTATTCACCCCCCCTCTAGCCGGGGTCCTTCGATCCTTCACCTGCAACTCCACAAAGCACAACTGGAATTCACCCACGGTAGAGTCCAGAGCTTCATTGCTTCCTGATTTCTTGTTGTAGTTAGTTCAGACCACCCGCCTCATGTTGTGCATACACACGAGACAAAAGCATGGGGTGGCTAGAAGGCGCCGAGTCTGATCCAAGGCAGCGAGGTCTGCCCGTAGGAGGACCACCTTGGAGCACATGCCAGATGAAGTTGGCAGCATATGAGCTCCAGAAGGATGCAACAACCCGTTATAAGAGGAACATGCGCTAGGTCGAGCACATTTGGGTTGCTGAGGCCTAGATCCCGCCTATGGATGGTCAGATGAGCCAACTAACAATGACACGAGGAGACGTCGACGATGTTGAGCTTGCAGCTGCGACACCCGAAGCACCATGGGCCCTGCTTTGTCATAGCTGCAGCAGAACCTGCCGCCATGGGGGTGGGGGTGTGGGGGGGGCTCGAGGGGATGGGAGGAACACCAACTCTGAACCATGGGAGCCCGGGTATGGTTGCAACAGCCCCCATCCTTGGCTTAGGGAGATGAAGCCGCCAAGCACTCATGAGGGGAGAGGAAGAGCAACGAGGGGGGGGGGGGGGGAGACATCAGGGAAAACCACAGCCTTGGGCGCCGCCGATGTCACCGTTGTGCCCCCAGCCCGGCACACAAGCGTCGTGTGCCTCTCCACCTCCAGATCCGACTCGATGGAGCACGGATCCAACGAGTCTGGGCTCAAATCCAACGAGCTTGGGCGTCGGCCGTGGCTGTATGAATGAAGAAAATTTGAGGAAGGAGAGATGGGATGGTGGGGAAACCGGGGTCACGTGAACGACTGCCTATTGGGAGCCGCCGTTGGCCGCCCCGTCAATGTGGGTGGTGGCAGGGTACTGCTGGCTAGGGCTAGAGTCACCTTAGAGGGAGACAACGTGGGGCGGGGGGGATTTAGCTTGTGGGCCTCTCGCCAAGATGACCAATATCACTAAAACCATGTTTTGTAGTGTGTTAGAAAACAATAAGCCACATTTTCATAGTGCCACTGACAATTTTTTTCTATATATGAATAGATTGTACTAAGTACCTCCTACACGATTTATAGTGGATAAGACTTGGGATAATTCCTAGTTGCTTCACGCAATTGTTCTATGGTTTTGGTTCATTGGTTGGTCTGTCCATTTATGCAGGGATGTACTCCCTCCGTTCATTTATAGTAGCAGTTGTTAACTTTCAGATATCACCTTTGACCATTCGTCTTATTTAAAATATTTATATAAATATAAAAATAAATCTGTAAAATTTAAAATATATCTAAAGATAAAACAAATTATAATAAATAAATAATATTTTTATAAATTTTTTGAATAAGACAAGTGGTTAAATATGATGTTTGAAAGTCAATAAATGCTACTATTTCTGGACGGAGGGAGTATAAAAGTAAACTAAAATATGAGTTTGCTAATGTACCCTCTTAATGATTTAAATAAACAAATTTTGATAGTGTATCTGATATGCAATATTCTATATATTCTACTTTTCCTAACAGTGGCGTTAGCTTAATCTGAAGAAGCCTATAATGTGTGTATTTTCCAACTGAACCTAACTTGATCACACCGGACAGTGTAAAAGAATTTCTTCGTATAGGTTCCCTTTTGTTTCAGCTTTAGACTGTGGATTCTAGATTTTAGATTGTGCATCGTAGAATCTAAAGTTGTAAAAATCTGGGAGTCATAATCTGATGTGTGTTTATTTGTCTGTATTCTACAATTCAGTTTTTAAATACTTACAAGAGCCATAGGCAAAATGGTATATATGTCATAATCTAGCAAAATCTGTTATCAACTGGATAGCTGGATTACACAATCTGGTCTGCTAGATTTTACAGTACAACTTCATAATTTGCCTTTTTGTTTGAGATTTTGAATTTATAAAATCCATAATCCACAATCTCTAGCTGAAACAAAGAGAGCCTTACCCATGCATTTAGCTTTTGTTTTTCTTATAGATAATAAATTATCTCTTACGGGCTTACAACTTACACGAGTTCTGAGCTGACACCCACAAAACCATAAAAACTTGCCACTCAAACTCATATTTCGCCATTTTGGCAAAGGACCTTTACTATGCACGAATGCAAAAGAACCAATAGAGCCATGTCTAATTCTTCCACACTGACACATAGCAATTGGCATGCCACATAACTGTAACTCACGTAATTGTGTAGTTAGCATCTATAATCCAATTATAAATGAAAAAAATACCATCCTAGCTTTAGACTTTGGTCATATAGCTGAAGATGCATCTAGGATCCTCTAGTTAGTTTTGGTGTACGATGACAAAAGATTAAAAGTGTACTAACTTGTTTATGAAGTACATGTGCAGATAATCAAAACTAGTCATTTACAATTTGTTGTTTACTCCCAAAAAGGAATGAAAGGATATGGACTCAAAAGCTCTTTAATAATTCGTTCTTTTATTTATCTTTTTAAGTCATAGGTATGCCGAACTATAAAGGGGGGTAAAACAAACTTGTTAAGAAGGGAATTGTGTATGCTCAAGACTCCAAATAGTTTTTGTGAGAAGTATAGCCAACAAGCCTTAAAACCAGTTCTTTTCTAAACCAAACAGAGACTGATGGAAGTTTTGTGAGCCCTCTCACGGAAGCCCTCTCACGGAAGTTCCATCAGCGTTGGGTTCCCTCTCCCTGCCTACCCGAGGGTGACGGAAGTTCCATCACCTCCTGACGGAAGTTCCGTCAGCGTCGGGCTCCTACCCGCTGTCTTCCTGAGAGTGACGAAAGTTCCGTTAGTCTCTGACGGAAGTTCCGTCATCAGAATTTCCGTGGCTCTCACGGAAGTTCTGTGAGCTCAATCCTTGTTAAACCGAGAGTGATGGAAGTTCCGTCACCCCTTGACGGAAGTTCCGTCACAACATCTGGCTTCTCTCCCAGGCGCGTGCAACGACTAGTTTGAATTGACGGAAGTTCCGTGGGTAACCACGAAAGTTCCGTCAGACCCAGAAAATACTATAATGGCTAGTTTTTGAGTTCCCTCTATAATAGAGTACCCCTTCCCCCATGGGAAGGGTTGGATTCTTTACCATTTCACTCATTCTTCAGCTAGAGCTCTCCCCTCTCACTCCTAGGCTTGTTCTTGAGATTCAAATCAAAGTGAGAGAGATTCAACCACAAAAACATTGAAACCATTCACTCAAAAGCTTGAGCACATCTTTCCCTCCCCATCAAGATTTGATTTGCTTGTTACTCTTAGAGACTTGGTCTCCTAGATGGCTAGGCGTCGCCCTTGAGCTCTCAACTTTGTGTGGTGAGTCGGGGACGTTTGTGAAGGTGTGATTCGCCTCCGAAGGAAAAGAATCTAAGTGGAGAAAGAAATCCAAGCACGATCTTGGTAATTGCTTGGCGGGAAAAAGGGTTGAGAGAGACCCGGCCACTTTGTGTGGCTCCTCAATGAAGACATAGGAACTACTTTATATGGTTGCCGAATCTCGGGTTAATTCTTGTGTCTCTCTTTACTTTCCCGCTCTTATATTTGTGCTTGCTTATTTCTTTCATATTATTGTGCTTGTACTATTTGTTGATTGTGTAGCTAGTCTTCACTCAAGAATTCTAGGCTTATATTATATTAGCTTCACTTCTACCAAGCTAGTGTTTCCTTCTCCTTGTTATCCACGCTGTTCATTATTTAGAGGAAGGGTAGTCAGAATTCTGTCACTTGACAGAACTTCCGAAGTTCCATCGACCCCGATAGAAGTTTCGTCATTCCTGGTTATTTGATTATCCTTTAGTGTTTTTTCAGGATTATTTTTAGATTGCCTATTCACCCCCCCCCCCTCTAGGCAACTTTCAATAGCTCTTCTTTCTATCATAATAATCTTGGCACTATAAAAATTCTTTCATTTCCTTGATGTTTTAATACATGATACTATATTATCTCTTTAGTTTATCTTTTTGCTTTACAAGCACTTATTTCCACATTTCTCTGCATTTTAGTGATCCTCATAACATCACTATCTTGCTCTCACCCAATGTTGGCAATCATATGTATCATTGTGCTTCTCTTTTGTGTTGCATTCTTTGTCCAACATCTAGTGTGATGAACCCATCTCTTAGTTTATATTTTATTGCATTATATATTTTGTGGCACTATTGGCATCAATGTTGGCTAATGCTTGATGAGTCTTATTAGGAGCTATTTCTTTAGGAAAAAAAATTGTATGTCAATGACTTAAACTAAAACCCCTTTATATGCCATCCTTACCCACATGTGACATGTCATTGACACAGCCAGTCTCACCTGTTGTTGAAGCCAAAGGGGGCGCTGCCCGTGTGTAAGCTTCATGACCATTGGAGCATGGAACCCCAAAGGTATGAATATTTTGGTGATTGAGTATCAACATTAAATGTGCGCTAACATCTATATCTAGTGTTGTGAATGTAGAAACAAACTTATTATTTTCACATGATCTTGGTGATTGGCCACCTTGGTGATTGATGCACATTCGGAGAATTGCCATGAAGATTTTGATGGAGAGTCATGGTGATAGAGATGGATCAAGACTAAGAATATCTAGGTCCAAGTGTGTTGAAATCACTTGGCTAGTGTACAAACTTGAGTCCATAGGAAAACCCAGAGTATCAAGAGGACACGAGTCATTCTCTTAGGTCTCGCTAGTGTTAGACGTATTGGGATGATCAATGAGTTTCTTGGACACTAAAAGAGACATTGAAGAAGAATCGACCAAGGTTGGGAAGCAAGGAAACAAAGTCAAGAGCAAAGAAGTTTTAGCTTTAGGACAAATCATCAGAAGATACAACATGGTCACTATAGGATACGGTGAAGGCTGCGAGGAGTTACTCAAAAAAGGAGTCAGGTAGCGAAGGTCATCGTATGAAATAGAAGGGGTCACCATAAGGTATGATGGCTAGTCCAGGAAAGTTGTGCTCTATGTACACTAGGTATGTTGGTGTCACCTGTGGAGGTTGAGTCAGCGTAAGCTACTATAAGTGCCAAAGATTTGTATAGATAGACTATAAGTCTCTGGACAGAAGCGTGGATGTCACCGTAAGGAACGATGAGGTCGCCATGGGATACAGTGAGCCAGAAGCAGATGAAGACCAAAAAAATGGATGTCTTTGCGGAAGTTATGGTAGGGTCATCAGAGGGCACGGTGATCCAGAGAGGAGAAGAAGGCTAGAAGGCAGATGGTTTTGTGAAGGTTACAACATGATTGTTGTAAGTTACGGTGGACCAGAGAGAAATTTTACATAGAGGAAGCACCTCTGTATAGGTTTTCAGGGGTCGTCGGAAGGAGGAGAAGAGTGTCACCGTAAAGTATGGTGACCTAGCCATTCAACAACTAGTGCTAAAGTTTGAAAACTTTGAGGTCATTGTATGTTACGGTGATAGGTCACCACAAACTATGGTGAGTGATTCCTTAGCAGCTAGCTTTTTTGGCAACGAGTAGTGGAGATGTTGGAGCCTATAAATAGTTGTTGGCTAGCTTGTGGAGTCTCTTGGCCATTTGGATTGCTGAAGGAATCAGTAGAGAGCCAAGAGGAGAAGAGAGGTCACTTGTGTAAAGATCTGAGAGCTACCTTTGAGTGTCAAGGATAGTAACAAAAGCATCCCTTAATCTCTAGCCTAGTGAGGTTGTAGAGAGTGATTAGTGTTATTACTCTTAGTGTATGGTAGAGACTAGAATGGTTAGGTGTCGGTGATCGAGCCTATCATGATTGGTTGTGAAGGTTGTCACAAGTTTGTACAAGATGGGAGCTCGCCTTTGAAAAAACCATCAAGAAGAGAGCGCCTATGCTTGCACTAGAAGAGTGCAACAAGTTCTTGAGGGAGGCAAGCTTGTACCCTTGGTGGCAACGGTGACGCAACCATGTCTTCACTTGGAATGATGCAGGATTGTGTGCAAGAACTCCACCTTCGAGTGACTGGAGAGATCGATACTCTGACAGGTCCTTGTGAGACCTTGGGCTAACAATCAATGGGCATTATCTAAACTCTCTGTTTACTTACTATCTTTAATTCCACACTTGTGTGTAAATAAAGATAAGGCTACCATGGCCTTGCATGCTTGTAGATTGGTTTGACTCCGCTTGCATTGCATCATTCTACTAGCAATTGTTGAGATCTTGATTTAGTAGAATTGCATAGGACTTGCCGTTAGTAGATGTTCGGAATCGGTTAACTAGAAGTTTGAGTTGATGATCCATCTCGGCCAAATTCGCACCCCCCCTCTTAGTATTCCTCGATACTTACATCATGCTGTAGCACCCACTGGCTGTCAAAACTCTAGCCTAACCACTGTTGGTGATCGTTAAATATAAATTTCGATCAATAATATAATACAAAAATAGAAAGACTTTACATTTCATACTTGCATGTTAGTTACAGATTATGGAATTCCACTTGTCCTTAGATATTCATGTGCATGCATGGATTATATACAAAAGGAGGGGAGAAATGCCCCATGATCTGCGACAATATCATTCAAGTCAATGGGAGGTGACCCCAAGGAAGCACAACGCGATAGGACCCACCTCCAAGTCAGCGACGAGGAGGTTAGGTCGGTCGACCTGGTCTAGAGGCCATTTCACACGTGCTTCCATGTGTAGGCTGATACCACCTTGCTAAGGTCGGTGGTGGTCGTTAGCTCGAGGATAACGCTCTGTAACCGCCTTAGAATCACCTCTAAAGTCTCATATAAGGAGGAAAAGAGCTCCACTCAACACACACACACACACCAATAAGAATCCATTCTCTTGCATTGTACTTAGTCTCTAGACCCTAGTGGAATTTAGGAGAGAAGAGAGCTATCTTAAGTTCGTCGACCTAGTCTTGGAGAGTCTTTGGTTAGTTCTATTCTATCCCACTCTAGTAAAACTAATTCAATGTATGCTTCACATACTATGGTTCAATCTATGCCCTTGCACTCGTTCAATGCATATTATGGTTAGACATGCTTTAGTCCATAACTTGTTAATGCGTAGGCTTAAAATTATGAGTTCTATAGTCCTTATCTTGTTGATATATAGGTTCAGAGTTGTGGATGTCCTAATACTTGACTTATTAATCTGTCAAGTCATGGTTAGGTATACTCTTATTCCCAACTTGTTGATCCGAAGGGTCAGAATCTCATGAGATTTAGAGTATTGATTAGCAATATAAACATGGTGCTTAGATTGGTAAATAACTTTGAGTGTTTGGTTATCCTCATAAACAAGAACAGATCTGACAGTAAGGATTTGATTGCCTTATCATCATGTAACTTTAGGACTCGCATAGGGACTTGATAGCCCTAGTGTCACATGTCCTAGTATAGGATTGCCCATAGGTGGTGACAATCTTGATGTGCTTATTAATCCTTCTTGTTTTGGTTTAGCATAATACTTAGGTTTGTATGTATCTAAACCATAGATAATAATAAAGAAGTACATAGGGACCCAGCTTAACTCTTCTTGAATCCACTTAACCTAGACTTTGTACTAATGTTAGATTGGATTGTTTGCATGTCACACTATCCATTATCTTGATTATCCTTACCTCTATCAATGACTTTGGTACATTATGAGTTATATGGTTATGAGCATGCTATCTCTTTGACCATCGACTTCCCTTGGGAGAAATATTAATGGCAGCCATTAGAATAATCTAATGGTAAAATGTTACAACGGCATGCTCATGTATATGGACCAAAGGCGTACCGAGAGGGGGGGGGAGTTGAATCGGTAAGCCGACCATAAATTTGAATACTTCAATTTCATACCACTAGATCCTAGCAATCGTTGCAACCTATCAATTCTAGGAAGTCAAGACCCTACACATGCTAGTGTTCATGATGAGAGTAAATGCGGAAGCTAAATACACTAGTCTATGCAAGCCACAAGTCAACCTAGTTACTAGACCACATAATTGTAGAATAGTAAAGAGGGGTAAGGAATGCTCATGATTTTTCTCCGAGGTCACAAAAGGATGGTGCCTTCCCTTAATCCTTGTTGGACCACTCCCGTCGGAGTGTCGGTCCCCCCACCACCAAGTGGAGTTCTCGCACACGAGCCCGCAATCACTCCAGGAGTGAAGACACGGTTGTGTCACCGCTGCCACCAAGGCACAAGCTCGCCCACTCAAAAACTTGTCGGACTCCCTAAGCCAACACGGGCGCTTACTAGTGATGCCCCTTTTTTTGGTGGGCTCAATCCGGGTACAAACGTGTGACGGCATTCACAATCGATCATGATGGGCTTGATCACCGACACCTAACCGGTCTAGGTCTCACCATAGATCAAGAGTAACAATCTAGATCACACCCTAAGGACAACCTAGCCTTTGATGTGGATAGATGCTTACGTTACTCTCACTTGCACTCTCAAGATATCCAATATCCTCTCCTAGTGCTCCTCTCTCTTCCTCTTGTCTCTTACCAAATGCTCCAAGGTATTCTACTGGCCAAGAGAGGTCTTCAAGACCCCAACAACGAAGTTATATAGGCTTCCAACCTCCATCTAGTCGTTGCTTGATCAAATCACCTTTCTGAACCCTAATAACTCAACTGTCTGATCACTGCTAGATCGGATCGTCCGGTCTCTCTAGATCAGTTCCCATAACCATTGGCTGTTCTGTCCAAGCAATTTCCTGTAGATCGGACCGTCCGGTCTCTTCAAATCCTGTGCATTCCAGAGAGCTCCTGAAGTTGCTTCCGCTCTATTCTGGGCAATCTTCCATAGACCGGACCGCCTGTTCTCTATGGATTCCAGCCCAAACAGATTCCTCGCAAAGTCTTATCTCTAATCTCCTAGTGATCGTACAGTCCTCTCTGTCCGATCACTACGTCTAGAAGCTGAAACTTCTCGTTCTTGCTTGACTTTGTTTCCCGGCTTCTCTGAATAGCTCTTTGGCTTCTCCACTGTCACCTAGTGTTTGTGATTTTCCTGAGCATCCATGCACATCACCGACTAGCATGACCTAAGAGACATGACCTAGACCCCCATGATAGTCCAGTTTTTCCTATGGACTCAAAGACCTAACAACTAGACAAGTGTTCTAAACACTTGCTCTATTACTTATCCTTAGCCTTGATCCATCTCCATCAACCCCTGGACTCCATCAAGCTCATAAGCCTCCATGCTTATGATTATTGTCATCAATTGCCAAGGCAACCATCATCATCAATAAGATTTGTAGTAGAGTTTGGAGATGATATCTGCATAGACGACGCTCATGTAGATATTAGCCCATAATATCATAGTTATCATTAATCACAAAAACATTCATACCTCGGGGATCCACTCATCAATGATCATCAAGCTTACAATCTCCCCATTTTTGGTGATTGATGACAACCACTACTTCACATGAAAACATCAAGGCTAAAAGAGCTACACCTCATTTATACAGGTTTTTTATTAGAGGAACATATTGGTTGTGGTTCTGATCACAGTTGCAACACTACAATGAAATAAAAGAAATGTTTTTGAGGGCGAGCTCATCTCTGAAGTCATCATCTTGTAACATGTCAACTATGGATGGAAGCATAAAATAGATTGACATAGATTTATATTCTTTATTTAGTTCTGTCGTTTCAACAATTATGGTTGAATATTTGTAATAATTGTATGCCTATGTACGTTTGTATAGGCCGGATGATTCACCTTTTTTTCTAAAAAAGTGTGTCAAATGAATATGTTATTATTATTATTATTATTTGTTTTGTTAAACTTATAAGTGACTATATATTTGTGTTGTGGATGTGTCTTTGAAAAGAATTACATAGCTAAGGTACACTACGACCAATCTAGTACCTTTCTACGCAGATGTGCCTTGCAATGCAAAGGCTAGCTATCTATACGTGCATGCATGTCGAGTGGGGAGAGCTTCTAATCATGCATGCTGCTTACCCCATATGATGTGTTTTTTGTGTTGTTTGAGTGGCCATCAGCTAGTAGTAGCCCTAGTGTCTGGCTAGTGACATTCAAGTGGTTCATCTAGTCACCCCAATCAGCATTGGAACATAGCGTTCTTGACAAGTGACAAGATCCGACGTGCGATCTGAGCGATGAGATAGAAGCAAGCGAGAAAGGAGAAGCTACATACCGAGTACACCCTACAATCCATGGAACAGACATGGTGCTTGATCCTGTCGCAGGTCTCGCCCCTCATGCTGCAATGCGGCTTACACCCTAGCTACGTGATCCATGAACCCTATCTAAATACACGCCAAGAATCACGGAGGCCGAGTGGCTGAGGATAATCAGGATATTATTACATATTTCCTAGCTTTTAATCAGCTGAAAGCTTTCAATCAATGGTTTGTTAGTTTGTGTTTTAATTTTTCTTTTATAGAATTATTTGTATAATAATTATAAACCATTAGATCTAGATCTAATGTTTCAAGGAGGTGACTCAAAGTTTCCCCAACTTTCAAGCAGCTGAAAATTAGCAATTCCCATATTATTATGCATGGTTTGCATAACCCCATAAGAGGATAATTCAGTAGTGAGTGTCACAATAATATAACAATCTTTTGATCAGACAAATCTACTGCTTACCATGTAATTAACCGTTTGGATTCGCCGGCCCGGTAGCCCTGTTGAATTTGGCATATAAATAACAAATGGCATCATTGGATCACTGTGTATTAACCCAACATTTGTCAGCAGGAAAGATTGAACCTTTGCAGCTTTGCTTTAAATTCAAGACCTACAAGTTCGCATTAATTGAACAAAAATGAAAAACAACAATATTTTCATTAATGAAACAAATTACATAAAAAAAATATTCTTATACCTGTTACTAACCATCCAGAATTGACAGTACTAGAAATTAAAATAAAATCCACTTCACACTACATTTATTTAGGAGATTAAAGGCTGCACTCAAATAATCTTTGATGAAAAATAAGTAGGAATGATTAAAAAAGGAGTGAGGCATCATGTCTTAACTGTGAGGGAGGGTGCATGTCCAAAGCACCGACACAAAAAAGCACACGTACGAGTGAACATAATCAGCTTGATCATATCTTGCCAAGGATGTCATCAGCAACAGCCTCAGTGAGAGAGCGACATACAACAGTATCCTGCCGGTCCATCCGAAGGCGATATTGCCTTGGAGCAGTAGCAGGCATGGCGGCAAGAACAAGCAACGCGTAGCTGAATGTATCATGCAAATCGCAAATGGGTAGTGACCCACTCTGATGGCGGGACATGGGTGTTGACTCTCAGTGACCAGCCAAGTATGTAACTACCCAAATACAATCGCATAAGGTTTTGTTGGTCACTGAGTCAAAACCCAGTTATGAGTATGTAATAACTTCACTTTGTGTCGGTGCTTTGGTACACGATCATACTCATTATTTGCACCTATGTTTAGTTTAGTTTAGTAACTCGACTTAGACTCGTAACAAGCTCAGCGCTCGACTCGGCTCGACTTGTTTTGTTAATGTGAATTCTTATAATTTAACTTATCAAATTTACGAGCCGAGTCGAGCTGGCTCACGAGCGGTTCGCGAGCTCAACAAGCTCTGAAAAACACATAAAAAGTAAGATAATTAGTTATAAAATATAAAATATTATATTAATATTTAATTATTTTAGGAACTATTTCAAATTGAGCTATATTCATAAGCTATTTTTATTAACTATATACTTTATTTTACTATAATTTAATGTTTGAATTGTAATGTGTGTCAGGCTTACGAGCCTAATAAGCCAGCTCGAGCTAATTATCAAACCGAGCCAAACCAAGGTTTGAACTCGGTTGTCTAGCGAGCTAAGCCGAGCCGAGCCAATTTTCTAACGAGCTAACAAGAGTTGAGCGAGCTCAACATCCATCCCTAATCATGGTCATGTTAAATTCTATCGATACTAGTGCAAATAATAATGAGCTGAACCAAAACGTGTCTAGAAGCAGTACAATTATTAGGGCATTCTTAATCTCCAACATATATCGTAATCCAGATATACATTGCGGCCAGGATGGCCAAACATGATAGGCTACATCAGAATTAGGAGACCTGTTGTCGTCCATGTGGTTGCCACATAACGTGGGGGCACCCACAAAAAATCAGAGCAAACAAACATTGGCGTAATGTGGATGAGCAATTGAGCATGTCGTTGCCAGTCTTGCCTGAGTTGCCTCCATGCAGCTCGTGCTTTATTTCATTGTCGGCGCATGCATGGAACTCTCATCGGTTAGAACTTAGATAGCTCTCATATGCACCTCTCCAGGCAGGTCCCTCGCCTGATTATGGATCGTGTGACTGAAATTGGTACGTGATGTTAATTTATATCAGTGTGTGCCTTATAGTCTGACATTATTATATTCGCTCTGTGACATAATCCTTCTCGGTCCTTCAGCTTCAATGACATATTTTTTCATTTATAGATAGGGTGTTAACACTAGGAGACATTAGATCCAAATGTGTGAGGTTGTGGTGGGTGGTGAGGGGTGCATTGGTGATGTGATGCCCCTTGGGTGAGGTTGCCTCTGGGGCTGGTTGGCAGCTGCAAAGGAGAATAGGGAGGGGGATGGAGAGTGTCGTGTCTCCTAGCTGACAGTAAAAAGCAGCACTGAGAGAGCTCAGTGGAAAAGCATATGATGAACAATGCTATGCGAGATTTGGCATTACAGAAACTAGCTATTTTAGCATTGTATATGATATTACAGATAGTACAATGGTGTTTACAAGTAGCGCACTAGCTTGGGTGCCTTTTTCTTGTAACCGAGAAAAAAGAAGAGGCAGGGGATTTACTTTATTATTGTTTCTGAAGCACCATTGATCACGCCACCACAATGGCCTAAAATGTGAGGTGACCTTTCTTGATGTATAAGCAGTAATGATATGTTTATGAAAATATGTACTCTAGTCATACCAGTATCAAATCTTTGTGGATATCCAATAACGTATTCGCTCCGTCCCTATTTATTTGGCGTTTTAGACTCACTCTAAATTCATATTTTATTTGATATTCTCCGTTCCCAACCGCTGTGTTGTGTGTTGCTTGTCTCCTCTGTTGCTGCAGTCTCGCACTATACCGGTGGTAGATGAATAAACAAAAGAGGAAAACGCCCCATGGAACAAAAGTCAGCCCTTGTGTGTGGTGGGCCTAGGCACATGGGCAGCAGATTCTCTCACGAATCGCATGAACCAGTAGAGAGGAAGTGGTTGCATTGGTTTTGGTGAAATTTTTCAAAGTATCAAATAATGTGGGATAGAGGGAGTATTTTATAGTTCTAGAGTGTTATTGTGACTCTTCATTAAAGTTTGGATAGATTAAAACTAATGTAGTATTTTAAAAGCATATTTTAGTGCATATATATACTGACTCCGCAATTTTTTCTCTATACATATATAGGTCACTGACTCTGCATTTTTTTTCTCAATACATATATACTGATGTTCAATATTAGATTTTCAAAGAATCAACAGTAAACTTAATCTCACCTGAACATGCATAACCGTCACACATATTATCTCCATCTTATTTCTTTAATTGAATATAAAACTAAAGAATATAGAAGTCAGTGAAAATAAAAACAAAAGAAATATGCTGCCACCCATCACAATCAACTTCATTGAACCAAGGAGGCAAAATGACATGCTCAATCTTCCAAGCATCCCATTTGTCATGTCTGCTACTTAGTGTCCACTGATTCAGCCATATAAGTCAAAACCAAGCCATATGTTTGTAAACTGAACTATCACTCTTATCCCTTTGTATCGTCTTCATCAAGCAGGGAGGGCCCATAAGCACAAATCTGAATTCTCTTTTGTTTCCTTTTGTACTAGCGCAACCACTGGACAAAGGAACATGATTCAATAGCCAAATCTTAGCTAAAATATGACGGGAAGTAATCAATAAGTAGATAGGGATAAAATGTCACATTTGCATATACGGATGTCGTGAGTGTGGGATCAATAAATTGACCAAAACAGTTAAAATGAAGATAAGATGAGGACTTGGCTTATCAATCACTATATGCAATTTCGTGCCAGTAATATATTTTTGGTGCAATTCTTATATATATGATCGGTTCAACAATTCTTATATCATGGTACAACACAAATGAAATAATAAAAAATACATGCAATTTCCCATTTACTAAATATATACACAGATGAATAATGATTTAGCTAGCTGTATAATTTTTTTGGTATCTTAAACAAAGTTTCTATGTTTATATGCAACTAATTAGACCAAAGATGAGTTGTTCTCCGGGTCAAGTAACCGTTTTCATATCAGGCCCCAATATGTCATTGTGACCAGCACTATTTTGTCTGTTTTTCCACATTGCTTTCTACTGTATCCTCCCTTCGTCCATCAAATATAAGGATTTGTAGTGTTTGAAATTTGTATCTGAATGTAAGTATTTGAAAATATTTGACAGGTCCAACCAGAAGGCAATAACTCGTCAGATGACCTCACCCCTACCTTGCCTTCCTATTCTAACATGACACTTGGCCTCTGTTGTCCTTGGTGCTTTAAAATATTGATGTTAAGATGAATTCCTGCCACCAGCATTGCGCTGCACAAGGCAAAAATGCCTAGCTTTTGAGGTTCAATGGGGGTATACTTGACTTTTTTCTCTCTTTGTTATTTCTCATTGGATTCTAGGAATGCTAGATTTGGGGACAGAGGAAGTTATTGTAACCAGCACTACCTGGTCAAGTAACCCATATTTTGCATTGTTTTGTATAAGTTCTCAAAATCTAGAGCGCATTGCCCTTTTAATTCAGGACACATCCAAACACTTTCCCTAAACCAAAATATTATAATTTAGATTAAAAAAATGTCTCGAACAAGACCCTATAACTTCCCATGATACTCCCCACCCCTAAGTTTCCCTCACTTATAGCTATGAATAGGGGAAGAGTTGGGACGGAAGGGGCAGGGGGGCGGGGGGCTAGTCCTCCTCCAAGGGAAGAAATATTATTATGGCCCAAAATTTTAATGTGACCCTTAAAATTGGCGAGGTACTAAAACTGGAATTGAACAATAGATTTTTTTTTTATCCATGTGACAGTCAACAAACATAGTTTTGTCTATGCAACATTGCAACTCTTTATTTCTCCTTTTAGATATTTAGAAATTGAATCATGACTTTTGTACGTAGAATTAGGCTATTTTTTAAAACTTTTTTGTAATCCCAATGCATAAAATACATTGCACGTTAAAATTTGGTACAAGATACATTGTAGCATTTTCTATGCGTATGTTTTTTTCTTGATTTTAGCCGATTGTTTTCATAGTGATTTTTAAAATAAATGTTTCTTAGTTAAAACATTATGCAAACAATCAACAATAGATCCGCAAATAAACACATGTGTTGTTGGAAATGCAGTAATGTACATTTGTGTCAAATTTCAAGTTATAATGTATTTTGTATATATTGAGATAAAATTTTAATAATAGTCATGTTTTCTGTTATATATATTGTGCGAAGACAAAGGTCACAATTTTTCACTGTTTGCTGTTTCGGGTACAAAATAGAGAGTTACAGTGTGTCCTACAGATAAAATTATGTTTTTTTTAGTGTGCCGTAGTGTAGACAAAAAAAAACCCTAAAACTTTATGTTAGCTTATGCATATATATATAGCGCCTAGACCTAATTGGCGTTTACTCGACCACGGTTAATGAGCGGGGAGGCCGCGAGCGAGAATTATGGGTAGGTTAGGTTACGTGGCCGTGTAGTCGTTTCTCTTGGAGCATGTGTAGTCGCCAGCCACCTGCTAGTACATATACTATACTCCTAGTACAAGATTATGGGTAGGTTAGGTTACGCCGCCTGTTCTTTCCCGTGTCCGTTTCTGCGTTTCGTCTCCACCTCTCCCTGTGGGGTGAGATCAGCAGCACAGCGATCCCGGGCTCTTTGTCGTTGCCTGGGAGCCTCATGCATTGCGTCAAAACCGGTTCATGATTAACCCAATTATTAGTATATTATTAGCAGCTGGATAGAATGAAGGCCACCATGTTCTCCTGCTGGTAAAATATGGCTGGCGCCTGCATCGAACTTGCTCTTGCCTTCTGTACTAGCTACTGATGTGGGCATGGAAGTGATGGTCAGGTTGCAGAGAGAGAAAAAGAATCCATCCAGTCCATGTTGATGCTGATCGAGGTGATCATCGAATCCAACGTGCAGCAGGAGCAGGCTTGTATGTGGTATGGATCCGCATGTGCTGAGCAGACAAAACGATCTGCATTCACAAGAACGAGTCGCCGTGCTCCGGCGTGGGAAAAACACGCGCACACGACCAGCTGCATTCCTAGATGTTCACCTAAAAAGAATAAACGGCCTGCCTAGATAAGCTTGCCGCGCTGGACCTCGATCAATGGATCTTGACATCGGTGATCACGTCATCGGCCGGACAATGATCTGCTGGAGACGTGAGTGATGGGGTAGTAGGTCCGACGACGATCAACTATATCATCGCCCACAACAGCTAGCCGGCGGCCACCCTAACCCTATCTGCTATGCCCGCCGACCTGACCAACAACACGTAGATAGCCAGTAGTAAGTAATCTTGTTGCCCAACTTGCATGAAGCGCCGGCCCCTCCACGAGCCGAGCCAAAGGTGCCGTCGCGACGGCTGCCGGAATGATGAGCGTGGTGGAAAATAGAACGCGTGAGCAAAGGGGACAAAGGCTGCCTGTTGTTTGTTGTCTCGCTCTGTTCTCGGCTACTGACAAAAGCCGTAGGTGACACACATTCAGATTCAGACAAAGGGTGTCATATTGTACTACCCAAACCGTTCCCCCTCTCTTCACTGTCCCGGCCGTGTTCAGTCTGGCGTAATCATGCATTGTGGTGGTATTCTCGGAGATAATGACTGCGTGTGTGCAGGTACGAGATCGACACGTGCGTCCGTAAAGCTTGGTTTCGACCAGTTCCACGTACCTGCAGAGAAAGAGGGACAGAGATGCTCTCGTCCTTTTGGTTCTCGACGGGATCGCTCCATCGGCAGGTCCTCTCGCTTCGACTGAATGATACTAGCCAGCAGACCCAGACCGTCACCAACGCCGGTACCAACCCAGCTTTTTCCGGACCGTGCATGGAAGCACTGCCCACTGCTGCAGCGCCTAGGCTAGGCGTCCAAAAGAGCGTCAGGTAGAGGACGGCAGCATGGTCGCCAAAGCGGTCAAAAGGGTGCGCAGGTGTCGAGCAACCATAGGCGCCGCGGCTGCCGCTCGTGGGACGAGAAAGAAGAAAGGCGAGCAACTAGGCAGAGATAACGAAGCGACCCCGTGTGTAACGACGATACGGTGGAGTGTACACCTGCACTGTCGGCAGGGTAAGCTGTTGGCCTTGGCGGCTAGCTAGTAGCTCTATACATAGTACCTTTTTTTCTAGTAAAAAAAATCTCTTTACCGTGTCCGGCCGGAAAATATTATCTACCGGCCGGCGAAATGTGTTTTGATTTGTGAACAGCAAGCAGTATGCGATGGTTGCAGCTACAAGTGTGGTACATTGGCTTGGTATGTGATCTAATAAAGAATTATCTCCTCTGGAAGTTGAGGGACTTGATCGCCAGTGCGAATACCAGGGCGAAGAGGACGCAGAAGCCGGCCACCATGGCCGCCACGACGCCGAGGAAGTCGTAGCGGAACCCGAAGTGCTGCTCCAGGAAGTCCACCACGGTGGTGGAGGAGACGCCGTCGGCGAGGAGCAGGGGCTGGTCCAGGTCGCCGAACTGGGAGGTGAGCAGGCCGTAAAGCGTCCACGACACCGGGTTGGCCCAGTAGTACCACCGCCACCACACAGGGATCCGCTGTAAGCAGAGGATGTTAGTGCGGCAACAACAAAGAACAGGCAGCTACAATTTGCAAATAATATGGGCATGACCTGTGCTGCTTACAGCCAAGTATGAAATTGCTACAGAAAGCATAGTTTTAATAATTCAAGGGTCGTTTCAGAGTACATTTTTACGAGCATGTTTAATCTACTTCTTTGAACATCATCTAAAAGGAATTTACTTCTTTGAAATTCCTAGTTAGTTGGTGTCGAGTTACGTTATGTCACACAGTGCATGGGTATTGGGTGCCAATACCGAGATATTGAGCCCGTTTGTATTAAAGAAATCACTCAAATGATAAAAAAGATAAAGGGAAAAAGCAATTGGTTTCTCCTAGTACGATATTCCGGTTTCAAACTGTGATGTTCAGAATGGCTGTTAAAGAAACACCGGGTACCATTCCAACCATTTCAATTTACTACCGCGTCAAACCTAAGTTCCTCGTAGAGATGGCGATGACTCAACTGCGAACTCTGAATGCAAACTTTTTTGAACCAGATGCCACATGCAAAATTCACCATTATTGATAGACTATATGACCAGATAAGAGGACGTAAGGTGCAAATTGTGGGGCGGTAGTTTCTCCCATACCTTTCTTGGGATCATGAATCCGCTGAAGAGATTCCACAGCGTGTAGAATGGAGCGGCAATAATAGGTGCAACAGTATGGTTAGGAGTGATTGCCGTTGTCATCATGCCGTAAAAGGTGAAATACAGCAAGGTGAAGTACATGAAGAACAGGAACCACAAGAACTTCGCTGCTGTCCACTCAAAAGAACCCAGGCTGTAGAAGATTGTCCCATAGATAAGTGACTGCACCAGAATGTAAGGGAACTCTACAGTAACCTGTCAAAGAGAAATGTTAGTAGAATGCTATGCGCACTAAGCAGTACTAAGGGAACATAGTTCTTGGTAACATTTACCAGAGAAAATGCAAAAGGCAATGCTGAATACATCCCGGCAGCTCGTTCTCTGTATGATACAGATCTTTCAATGGAAATCACAGGTTGAACAGAAGTGGCGTTGGTAATTCCTATGAAGAGCACTGCTGCGTACATCGCACCCATGGCGTTGAATATATCATGTTGCGTCTCCCTGGAAGTTGCCGGCAACAGTGTTGTGATCAAATTTACTTCACCTCTAGGGAACTAAAACAAAAGTCGTGGGCAGAGGCAGAACACTCAGAGGACATACCTTCTTGAGCCGAATTTCCAGCAAATAGTCCCAAACATCAAGGAAATAATAACAGTGTAGAAGAAACGAACTGCAGTATATTGAGGATTCCTCCAGTACGATAGGTTTTGCTTCCACAAACAAGCAGTATACTGAGCACAAAATGGTTGAGCATACTTTGTGGCGAACGTAAGTTCTTTTGATTCATTGTTCGGTTTGCTGAGGGCCTCAACTATTTCTTTGGTTTGCCTAAAATACAATAGCATGGTCAGATGTGAACAAGGAAAACAATGGCTCTAAAAAACCATAGGAAATTACAAGTGAATATATATACTTACTGAAACAATTTTGATTGCCGATAGTAGTCAGCGAAATCTACTCCAAGAATGTGCTCCATTTGACTACTTGTGACTTCCAACATCCATGCAGCAGGATTATATCCATCCCTGATTTTAGGCAGTCCTGGAATTGCCTGTTTGTATATACATGAGGATGTAAGGACAGTTACCTTGAGTAAGTATGCATTAGTTCTAAAATATATAGTCCAGACCATACCTCAAAAAACTCAACCAGATTGCGTGATTTGGAACCTAAAGGACCAGCATATATAAGTTGTCCACCGCGCTTCATGAATAAAAGCTGAACAGAAAATACATCGTTAGAATGGGACATCAGGTTAACAGTTGAAGGAATATTAGTATAACATAACAAAAATAGTTTGCCCGGTAGGCGAGATCAACAAAATTATTCTACAAATAAGGTCCTGAAGTAATTCTTAAAAACAAGGGCTGGAAATTTTCTGTCACTTTGATTGTTAAAATCAATGTGACATTTTTTTTACTCGAAAATGTGACATTTGTCCATCAGCAAATCAACAGATAGTTCCGTGGAGAACAAATCAGTTTGTTGAAATGCTGCTACAATCTTATCAACAATGCTTGAAATTTGTAACTTAAAAGTGTAACTTCAGTTTTTGCTTGTACCTCATCAAATGACTCAAATATGTCTATACTTGGCTGATGGATGGTGCAAACAATTGTTCGTCCAGTATTAACAATATTTCGCACTGTTCTCACTACAATGGCTGCAGACCTAGCATCCAATCCGGATGTAGGTTCATCCATGAAAACAATAGAAGGATTCGCCACAAGCTCCACAGCAATCGTCAACCTTTTACGCTGTTCTGTAGACAACCCATTTACCCCCGGTAGACCAACGAGAGCACCACTCAAGGGATTCAGCTCCACCAGTTCCATCACCTCTTCAACAAATGCCTATGAAAAAGGACACTAAGGATAAGCAGGACAGGGAGAATGTGTTGTACAAGTACAAGCTGCAAAGCCACACAAAAGTTTTTTCAAAAAAAAAAAATGTCAAGTCTTACCCTTTGAGTGTCGGCATCAACATGAGAAGGCAATCGAAGGCATGCTGAGTACAACAGAGACTCTATCACAGTCAAGCAAGGCGAATGCACATCATTTTGTTCACAGTATCCAGAGATCCTTGTAAAGGTCTCTTGGTTTTTAGGATACCCAGATATAGTAATGCTTCCTTCTATGAGCCCTCCAGTCTTCCGGCCAGCCAAAACATCCATGAGGGTGGTTTTGCCAGCTCCACTAACTCCAACAAGTGCTGTCAGTATCCCTGGCCTGAATGCTCCTGTGACATCAACAAGCAACTGTAGACGGTCTTCTGCAATACCTTGCCTTTTCAATTCCTGCTAGGAAAACTGGATTATGAATGAATAAATATATCTTTTTCCCCTAAGGAACCTTACTCCTACAAATGATCCAGCTCTGGCATACCTCTGGTACATCAACATAGTAGTTGATATTCCTAAAGCACATAGAAAGGGGTTGAAAAGGTAACACCATTCCCTTCTGCTCCTTGAGATTAAGCCCTGGAAATGGAATGCAGTCAATATGTTTTGTGAATGTTAATTTTTGTTCTTCTAATGCGCAAGATAACAAAAGATATTTCGTTTTCTAGAATTACCATTTAGTGAATTTGAATGCAGATGAGATCTTAGCTCTAGGGCTACTCTATCATTCTTCCTCCTCGAATCCCTGTGCCGAACTTCATCTTTGGATACAACGGCTTGCAGAGTACCGATAGCTGTTAAGGAATCATATTCAGAAAGTGAGAATTATTGCAAGAAAGTTCACGTTGCTTTGGCCTTTGAAGGAACAGAAAAAAAACTTGAGGACTTTTACTGTCCAAAATACTGGACAGTAGTTTTAGTTTGATCTAATGGTATAGATTTTATAATCTAAAATCATAACTACTGGCCAGTAGTTTCTCAATTTAAGGGCAATATCGGAAAAAAATAAAAGTTATAGATTTATAGTAATTAGTTTTTATTGTTATAAATAAAGTTACATTAACAATTTGATTAATAACTAATGTTTTATATTTTTTAAGGTAAACTAATGTTTTAATAATTTCATAGACTTAATATTCTGTTGTGAAAATAAATATAAATTTATTAATTAATAGTGCAATTACAAAATTACCCTCAAACTACTGGCCAGTAGTTTTGAAAAACTACTGGCCAGTATTTTGGACAGTAAAACTCCTCAAAAACTTACGGTTGAGAATTGTCAAGAACAACGTAAATAAGATGTTCAAAACAATTGCATAACCAAACAACGCTCCAACACCAATCCAAAACCAGTACTTTTCTTTGAATAACCCATATCCAGTGAGTACCACTTCACCTAATGTGATGTTCTGGTTTGCAAATTGCTGCGAATGTTTAAAGCAAATACATTAGTCGAAATTACAATAGGTTCACAAAAAATGATAAATATTTAAGTCATTTTGGTATTATAGCCTTGTAGATATTCAGGTTTAGAGTTGTCTACAGACAAACTATAAGATGTAACAGATTGTCGCCATATGTGCATTTAGTGACATGAGAAAGAGGGTCAATATCAAGTGTTACCTTGCTCCAAGAATGTCCATGGAATTCATTGACAGAAATAGCATTTTGCGCATACATCATAGGAGATACCCAATAACCCCAAATCCACCAGGATGGTATGCTATCTGTTGGGTATCAAGCAAATGAACCATGGCATGTTAGATACATAAACTTGGAACTGATATCAATTATTACACAGAGAGAGGTTCAACCTTTGGTTATGATGAATCCTCCAAGGATCATAACAACCAACAATGCAAATGATCCAAACGTGTTGGCAACTATCATATTTCGTCCCAAAGATGCCATGACCCGGAAAAGAGCCAAAGATGTTTGGTGTAGAAAGAAAAGCAATAAAAACTGTCCAAGAAATCTGCGGATGGAAAGAGATCAATCTGAAATGTAAATTATCTCTGACACTCTAAGCAGAGAGCAAAATGAAGAAAGCTAATGTCAATTACCTTGTAAATTGGGGATCATAACCAACTACATAATATGTCACAAGTACCCACATTCCTGATTCAATAAGTGAGGTTGGAATGCTCAAAAGCCACGAAGGAAGTGTGTAAGCCCATGGTGGGTAGAAATGCAAGTCCCTGTGCTTGTAAAGAATAGGAAGCTTTGTGACCAACATTGAGACTTCAGTAAAGCCATTGAACAAAATCATCACTATTGCAAAATAAAGGGCTCCTAGATAAATGATCCCATCATCAACTGAATCATGATGCATTGTTGATCTGAAAAACACTGTCATTGTGATGAGGGCAACAAGTAGAAGCTGACAAAAAAGAGAGAATAATATTAGAACATCTTTGATTAACTAGAATTGATAATAGATAGTAAAAAAAATGTCATTACCATCTATTTCAAAGCATCTAATTAAAACACACAGATGTAAAGTCTACATTTATCAAAGTAGTGAGAGATACCAAGTAATATCTAAGCATGATGTTATAGGACAACGTTTCTGGACCAAACTGGGAATGAAGTGTCTGATTTGCAGTGTTTGGAGAAGTCTAAAGCATCAAAATAACCAAATGAGTTAGCTATGCCAATGTCTCTCTTTTTTCACTTCAAGAAAGTTCTCTCTACTACATTATGCATACACATTCCATATAGACTATCCAACAGTTTCACAGTTGCCCTGGGCATAGATTTATTTGGTGCTACATGCATTTTCTAATTGAGAATACCTGAATGAATTTGAAAACATAGATGAATGAGTTCCTTTTCATGAGAAGACGCTGCCATTGGAAATTGGTCTTGAGAAGCTCCATTCTCTTGACACCATAACTTGACTTTGAAAGAGCTGCAGGATGATTACGATGTCTGTTGTACGGCACAGCTAATTCTTCGTGCAACCTCTTACCAATAATAAATGTTTTGAAGGCTTCAGCAAACTTTGATACAGTAACAAACTGGTAGGGATAATCATAGTGGCACCAGTATTGCTGCTGGTCTTTCTTGGACAAAACCTGGAACACAAGAAACATAAATACAGAAGAAAGGTCCAGCCAACATATAAACAGAAAAAATGGAAAGTGCAGGGTGCCTACTTCTTGCAAGAAATCAGCCACGTTTTTTCTTTCTGGACACCTGAATCCCATAGCAGCAAAAAAGTCAACAGCATATTCACGTGGGCCCTGGTATACAATTTGACCCTCAGCTATAAGAATAACATCATCAAATAGCTCGTAAGTTTCTGGAGCTGGCTGCAGCAAGGATATGATTGTAGTTCCGTCAAGAGCATGCGTAGAATGCCTTAGGTACTTGATAATCTGATATGTTGTTGCACTGTCAAGGCCTGTTGATATCTCATCCATAAACAGCACCCGAGCGTCCCCAACTAGCAATTCACCTGCGAAAGCAACAAATATTAGCACAATTTGCACACTGGAAAAGGCATAACAATGTTGAATAGTCCAACTCAACTGACAGCACCAAAGTACAGAAATGGTACTTGAGAAAATGGAATTAGAATTAGTATGAACCAACCTGTTGTCAAACGCTTCTTTTGTCCTCCGGAGATCCCTTTGATCATTTCATCTCCAACAATGGTGTCAGCACAGATGTCCAGCCCTAAAATCTTGGCTAGATCAAAATTAGCAATTCAGAAATCTTGGCACGGTATATAATCAAGATGTTATAAAAAAAGTGTGCTAATCAAGATGTTATAAAAAGAAATCTTAGCAAGTAAGCAGAATAAAATAATCAATATGTTATAAAAAGAAAAGGGTGGCAATAAAGGTTTGAAAATATTAAAATAACTCTGTCCAAAGCAAATAAACAAATAGCAGAATGAGTACCTTCATTATATACTCTGCCACAAGGCTTGTCTGTTTTCCCTGAAGAGCCAATGCCTGATAAATTTGGAACGAGATGCATGAGACGGCTACTACATAAACATACAATTATTTTTCTGAATGCACAAAGCTCTCGTTACATAACCTACCTTCATGAACACATCAAGGTCCTCATCAGGTTTGATGCCCGCGTTCTTTTCTCTCCTCAAAAGTTCGACAAGCATGTCTGCAGTGTTGATTCATGTCAACGAGAAAACTACTACCAATAAATAACAACGAAATTGTGGCGCGGTGACATACCATATTTTATTCCAACACCCTGACAACGTCCGGCAAACTCCAGAGTTTCTCTGACGGTCATCTCCGAAGTGTGCCAGTCTTGCTGACTGACATAAGCAGATGTTCGCTGAGGCACGAATTCATTCAAGCGGTGACCGTTGTAGGTGATGTCTCCAGACATCTAAAACAAATTCAGGTGGTGCGCGTCTTAGTTTTCAGTTGGGGCTTGAAAGGCAATGGAGCGAAACAATTCAAAACAAAGAACTATGCTGATTGTTGTGACATATGACACACCTTCAGTCCAGGACCGAGCCGACCGGCAAGAGCGAGCAGCAAGGTGGTCTTCCCAGAACTTGGAGGACCCAGAAGCAGCGTCATCCTGCAGCAGGAACCAATTCCACATGCCAAATTCAGAAGAGCTTATTCGACTGATGTTATGTTAAAAAAAGAATTTGAGCAGTTTTTTCCGTGAGGCGTATGAGAACAGAAGCTCCAGATGTTATGTTACCCACCTTGATGGCCGAATTATTCCACTGATGTTATCCAGAATCGGCAATTTGACGCGTCCCCCTCGGTAGATCCTCAGATGCCTCAGAAACGCCTATTAATTTGGTGAAAGAGACAAGCATCAACATCTGAAGGTGCATTGGAGACTGGACCACCGCGTAAAGCAGGAGAATTTTGCAGTCCGGGAGGGGATTTTGCGCCAACCTCTGTCATGTTGCAGATGAAGTTGGGGATGGTCGGCAGCGCCCTGCTCCCGACGTGCACGTACGCGTCCACCGTCAGGTCCTCGTACCTCACCTCGATCTTGGGGAACTCGATGTTCACTCTGCAGAAGCAAAAACGTGAAACACACAGTTTCAGCATTTCAGAACCCAAATAAAAATCAAGATCAAAATTATACAGGAAAAAATACAGTCGTTTTTTCTGTTCATCAAAACGTACAACATATTACTACTCTACGTCGATAGTACGCAGGTACGCTGATATCATCGTACAAGTACGCACGAGCAATCTACCGCTGCTATACTGCCTACTGACCCAGCATGGCCCGCGCGTCAGTGGTCCATGGCCTTGAAGCTTCTTCAAGGCAGCCGTTCCGATTCCGGAAGGCTCCTCGAGGCGCACGCGCTGCCGCGGCCGGGACGCAACGAGCAGTGACTGGATTTTCACTGCTTATTCGAGACCGAGACCAGAATCACCAAGCCTCCTTAAAAAATCCAAGATCTCATGGAGCTCTGCGATGGAAAAAGCCTGCGGGCCCATGAGTCAGCCACCCAGAACACCATTTCCACCCGGCCCTCAGGCCTCAGCAGCTCAGCGGTTGCCAACCGCGCGCGGCGGATGCGCCATTGTTCTACGCGTCAGCCAAAAAAGCACCAGTGGACGGACGCCGCCCGTATTGCGAATTCGCAATGCAAGTGAACCCGCGCGATCGCTTCTAGAAGCTTCTACTAAGGCAGCAACGGAGACGACAAAAGGATTCATAACACGAGGAGCGAAGATGGCGGCAGAGCAAATAACGCGAGAGTGCACTACTCACGCGTCGAATCGGCTGCGTATGCGGCGGAAGAAGTGCTCGGCGTCGCCGGAGTCGGCGAGGAGGCGGTCGACGAGCGCGGTGCGGTCGCCGGAGGAGAGCCCCGCGACGTCGACCTCGCAGAGCACGTCGTCGCCCTCGGCGGCGCCCACGCCCTCGGAGGGCGCAGGGGATCGGAGCAGCCCCCGGCGCGCGCGGGCGACGGTGGGGAGCCGCTGCAGCGCCGCCCACCGCAGCGCGTCCGCCTCGTCCTCCGCCTCCCGCCACGACCCCGACCGCGAGAACGGCGCCTCCGCCGCCCACATCTTCTTCTTCCGCCGCCGCCGCAGCGAAGAACCCTACTTCTCACTCTCCGCGTTGGCAGGAGGAGTGGGAGTGGCAATCCCGCCGCTGTGGGGGGTGACGATTTAAGGAGGGCGTACTGGTGCTGGTACTGGCAGTGGTGGTAATGGCGGTGGGAGGGGTTGGATCCACCCACCGGCTCGCCGCATTTATGGCGTCCATGGCCACCTTCCCTTCTCTCTCTCTCCTCTCGATCGCCTCTGTTTTCTTCTATCTCTGCGATTTGCGCCTTCTATACTTGTGTTTAATCCTTGGAACTGACGGCGACCGGAGTGGGGAGGAGGGAAAATAGCAGCACGCTTTCGAGCTTGGTTCATTTGGGCCTGTTTGGGGTTCCAATCGGCAGCCTGTCGCTCACTGTTTACCGGCCCACGGTAACTTTGATGTACTTGAGGCCTCGTTCAGAAAACACTAGTACTAGAGTTTTACGAGGTTGTAAAGTAAAATTGCCCTTTTTTTTGTTGTTGGAGGCTTGGAGCACGGTGTGTATCCGTTTCAGTGGAGCCGGTGGTGGCCAGCCGCGCCAGCGGTAACAGGTTGGCACGGTGGCGCGTCGGCGTTGCACGTGAAGCGGCCCGTATTCATGTTCCTCGGTCAGCTGCTCTGTAAAAACACTGCAGCTGCAGTGCTGTGTTATTCAGCCAGTAATTATCTGCCACCTAGCTGCAGAAACCTAGTGGAATGCCGGTCGCAGTAATTGGCTTTACGTCGAGACGTGTCAGCGGTACATCTCCACGACCACGAGCAGAGGCAAGCCGGCAAATAAAAATCAACGCACCACGGACGGAACCAGGCGAGATCGATGGAGATTTGACGGCCGAAATCAAGCTCATTAGAGGACAAGGGTAACACGGTTCACGACAGTAACAACGAAGCTCCCGCCGTGCTGTCCTGGTCAGCCGGGACACACGGTGCAGGCAGGAAGGAGAAGAAAAGGGAAAGGATCAGAGACATAACAGCGGCCAATCAGTTGAAACCTATCCCATCTTCCACTTGGAGACAGCGGAAGCTCGGGACAGAAACGCCATGGCCAGCACTCAGCAGTGTGACCCTACACAGCTCGCAGCAATAAGTTGAGGTGTTTCGTTTTCTTTCTTTCGCTGAATCGCTGGTGCACGGGCATTCATGCCCTCACCCAACTGGTTTTGCATGCTGCAATTAATTAGTATCCCGTCAGGTTTGACGCCATTCTCCGGAACACAGGGAGGGGTTCCGGTTCCCGTAACAAGCGTCTCGCAAGAAGCCAAAACTCTCAAGGAAATTTTTCCTGCCTTCGTGGTGATCTGGTTTGGCCGATGGGGAACACGAACACGTCTGTTGCTGACAGTGCCTGTAATTTCTGTTCGATCTTTATCATTGCGGACGTCAGGTGGTTGCCCGTGTCGTATGCACAACGCAAAATAGTCTCGCAGATCCCCCGTCGACTTGCATACTTGCATGTCGGCCTGCGGTACAATCCGGCAGCATATGCGGCAAGCCACTGCAACGGCACAGAGACATGGACTGTGCACCCTCACTTCACTGTACTACAGATCTTAGCTGTATGGGTGGGGTTCGAACCGAGAGAAACCGGTCAAGGATCGCAAGCAAACGAGTTCAGTTCACAACTCAGCTGCACGAGTTAGGAGGAAGATCATCATCAACACATACAATTTCTTTCAATCTGCAACTGAAAATCACGCACACAAAAACAATTGGAGATACCAGCAGACACTGTATCCGGATGTCTCTGTTCTCAAATCTCCAAGTACTCGCTGCATGACCCATGACACATCTGGTTTCCACTCTCTGAACCTTTCTTGCCTCCTCAGCTTTGTCGTGCTACTTCAAACACTGATCTCATCTCAATTTTACTCACCACACACGCTGTCTGAAACGCATCAGTATAAGGCAGCTGCCCTCCTGATGAACACCACAACCCCCCCCCCCCCCCCCCCCCCCCAACAACGCAACCAACAACCAACGAAGACGAGAACCAAAGCATTGATCTCGAATCCCCTTTACCACGAGGCGCCCGGTCGGTGCCGCTACTTCCGTCCGCATGACAAGACCGGCGGTTACGGCGCGGCCAAAGTTTCCTCTAGAGTGCGCTCGTCACCAAGACTCGTGAAATGAGATCTCGATCGGGACCAAATGAGCAACGAACCACTCGCGCTGATGATATCACATGGCTTGGGCACCAACCTGCTGCTGCCTTGCTGTGTTGTGATTGTGAGTTGGAGGAGATTAGGAAACCAGTCCTTGGCAAGCTTCAATGCGGCGCTGGATGCGGCCAGAAGCAACTGATCCTTTTTTCTAGGAGATGGACCGCCATGTCGTCTTTTCCTTGCTGTTCTTACTGGCGAGTGAGTGGTGAGCCGCCTCCTGCTGCTTCACCCGTTTAGCTGAGACGATTGGCAATGGCACCACGTGAATGCACTGTCGTATACTGCATTTGTTATTCAGTATCGTAGTTCTTACGCACTTCACCCTCTTTTCTCCAGGAAACACTTCACTCTTTCACTCTCACTCACTCTCACTCACTCTGGGGAGAAGATCAGTACAAGCTGTGACAGTGACAGGACCTGTTTTCTCCATTACTGGTTAGACCACAATTCTTCTAGAAAGTTTATGAGTTGGTTGGGGTTTGGTAGCGATCTACTCCTAGTTGAGGCTTGACCCTGCTGAATCTGCATGACACTGCACTAGTAGTACTTTGCATTGATCATAAGTTTTCCCAGAAATTTGAGCAACATATGTTGTATACTCCCTCCCTTTTTGGAGGACATGAGACTGCACCCAACCAAGAAAGGCCAGCTTGACCAGTGTACTGGACTAGTACTCTGGCGTATAACTCTGACCAGCTTAACTGCTCTCAGAAAAATTGAGGAGCTTTACTAGTCTCTATTATAATTGTTGTCTGCATTGAATTGCAGGACAGCAAGCCCGCAAGAACGACGACACTACGCGGCCTGTTGTCCTCCTAGTCACCTGCTTTCTCATGCGGCCATTAAGGTCTCTCCACAGACTGAATAATGCAATGGCCTCACATGTGTCACGAACTGTCCGGGGCCCAGGATGAACACCATTTCCATGACCTCTTCATCTGCTTAGCTGCTCGTCGCTGCACTTTGTCTTCGAGTGTTAGGACTTGCAGGTAATGTTTTTCACCAACTGCATCCTGACACTTGAGCTGTTCGTTGTTCGCCGTGAACACTTGCCGGCAGTGCCACTACCTGTAGTCGAATACCGGTACTCCGTTTCTCTCAGTGCGTAGATGCAGGAGTCATTTTCGTATGCACCGACACCATACCGGTACTCCGTTTGGAAGGCTATTGATGCGCCGCTTGTGCACATCTCTCTCAAGCTTCTATCCTTCTAATTTTGAATAAGCGTTTGGGGAGAAAAAAATGTTTGGGCTCTATAGGGCGGTGTTAAATGTCGCAGGCAGATAAACTGTCGCTGTGGCCTGTGTACGATGAAAAGGGCCCAGTTAGAGGCAGGTGATGACGAGAAATGTGACCGTGAAGACGGCAATGGCGAGTACTACATGAGCCGGAGAAAGTCAGGGACTGCCTGGTGATCCCAACTCCGACGCGACGTCTCACTGGTCGCTATCAGTCTCATGGTTCATGGGGCAACTAAATTACAACCACTGTTGTGACTTCAATGTGTGTGAGTAAACAGAGGAACATATGTTTTCAGTGCTTGGAGAGACCACTTGAATCTTCACCAATATGGCTACATCACAGTATGTGGTGCTGAAGCTAATATCACACGGACACAGCTATTCATGATGTGAAAGCATGCCTGGAGGACAGGTAAATCAGGCATAAGCATGCCAAGAACAGCTCATGATTCTTATATTTGATCTGTGTACAATTGCTGTCACCAGTAATGCGGAAAATTGGAAGTCAAACAGGAAATAATGATTCACTATTTGTAACATGGTGATTCTGCAGGCTGGATGCCTTTTATTCTGTCCAAATTCTCAAAATTTTGATTGAACTTTCAGTGGTGTTTGAAATATGATCCTTGTCTTAATTTCTTCTCTTGAGGTAATCCCAGCAGCAGTATCATCGAAAAATTGTTGTACTGATACTTGACTGTCAAATGTACTTACATCAAATTGTGGCTGTTACTGTACCATTCCTTTAGTTACCAGTTCTTGAAGACCACGCTTTAGCCTCTCAGCAGCAAGCATTGTGTCTTGCTCCTTCAACCCTCCAAAGGAGACACGGATGTATCCTGGACCGCCACTGGCACTCCCAGGGATCACAGCGACCCCATGTTTGTTTGCAAGCCATCTGACAACTTCAAAATCATCCGAACAGTTGTCAGGTAGTTTTGCCCAGAGGTAAATGGCGCCCTCCCCACCCTTGACAGCATCCTCACCGAGTGGAGACATTGCCTTTATGAGCAACTCTCGGTTTTTCACTAAATCTTTGACTCTTTCTCTGATCCACTCAGGACCAGCCTCCAGTGAGTAAAGTGCAAGGTGTTGCCCAATGATAGAGGCACATATAGGTATATTATCTTGCACTTTGAGGAGCTGATCATGGAATCCAGCAGTTCCATTTGGATATGCAATCTGCATAAGACAGCTCATGTCACGCCAACTAGAATGCATATAGTACTCCATTCCACAAAAAGTTCAGCAGTGACTCCTAACAACAGCAATGGTAAAGCATAAACAAAGGTACATGAAAAACTTGATGCACTTACATATCCTACACGCCACCCCATCATTCCATAAGCCTTCGAGAATGAGAAAAGGTTGACAATGTGATTATCTTCTAAGCAATAGTGCTCCATTCCATCATACATAAAGTATCTGAAATCCAATTTCAGAACTGAGTCCACGATTGAGTCAAACAAAGGTCGAGAAAACAATATGAGTTATAAAAACTAAATTACAATAGCCAACAGAGTTAAAATGACAAAGTTAAAATATTAATATCTTACTGTTTCACTAAGTCTAAAATCATAATTAAAGATAACAATCAAGAATCCTTTGGATTCCATTGTTTATGGCCATTTCTGAATGGTTACATGCAACTGCAGGACACAGCATAGATAAATTGGATTCTAGAGTTGAGATGCTGATAATAAAGAGTTTTCAAATGCCTCTTTTCGGCACCCAACTTTTTATGGTTCCAACATAAAACCCTGAATAAAAAATATGACAAGGTCCAGCATAGAAAAAGCCGCCAAAGCCACTAGATTTCTAGGCCACTGATAGACAATTTACGTAGCCAGCATTGACAACTTACAAGAGCACTTCAAAAGGCAGAGGAGTGAAATGAGTTTGGATGACAAGAGCTATCCCAAATTGAGAAACAGAGCACACGTCTGAAGGATTCTTATATACATAGACTCCCAAACAGGAATGCTTGATGTGACAAATTTCCTTCTTTTAGTAGGTATAAACTATGCACTGGTCCTATGGCAATATGGTTTTATGCATTTTATGCTTATTGAGCTATGCATTTATGTGGGTGGCCATTGGTTGATAGCATTTTGCATGTTGATTCTGTTTACCTTCAGAAGACAGTTGAGAAGGCTACAACAGTTCAGGGACATCCGGATATGCTGCAACAGATTACTCTAGAACTCCTCTCCTCGCAGGCTACTAAAGTGAATGACTAGATGTCATCTGGACTCAGATTCAAGTAGGGAGTGTTCCTCTGTTTACTCATATAGTGATCTGTTCTTAAGAATTTTACCCGAAATTGAATTTTTTTCAATTTCTCTTACATACTGCACTAAGTTATGAAATTGAGTGCAAATAATTATTAATTTATCAGTATAACTTACTCGTAGGTATTGTCAACCACAAGCCATGAACCAGCGTTTTTGCAAAGCTCTGAAATTCTCTGGAATGGAAATGAAATATCAGGGCCTAGTCAACAGTGATTCCAAATGCAAGTATTTGAAGAGAGAGATGACCTCAAGCATAGGTCTGGGAATAAAAGCTCCTGAGGGGTTCCCCGGATTGACAACAGTAACAAGTTTAGGGATAGGCTTATTTTCTTTCAAAACCTTCTCCAGCCAATCTGCATTTTCAGACATAATGTAATGTATGAAGACAAAATGAAATATATTCAGCTATAGCCAGTACAGAATTTTATTATAACGCATAAGTAGGTATCACACTTTATAGAAAAAGGAGTATATGATAGAAATTTAACATTTACTAGTGAAATGGCTGCTCTAGAACCAGCAATAAACACAATTATTTTCTTATAACAGTGTTTTGATATATAAATTTTACAAAGTAAAGGAATAGAGAGGAGAGGCAGCTTACCAACATCTGGATGAAGTGTCTTTGGATCACTTCCACCAACTAATATGTCAGTAACACCTGTCATCTGGAATGACATGTAGGCATTGAAGTAGTATGGTGCATACATGACAACAGAATCACCAGCATCACAAAGGGTGAGGACCAAGTTCACAAAAGCCTGACATGGGAAATATCAGTAATAAATCGCCTGACTGGACCGATAAGTTAGGAGACAAGATTTAGGCCTAGCAGTAAAATTATTGGCCAAACAACGAATTGGGAAACTTAATCTTTAGTTTGTCAACAATACAAGGTGGTATACTGTACAGCGATAAGAAATATACAAGAAGTAGGTGAAAAGTTCTTTCTTTTAGAAACCTGATTTGCACCTGCCGTGACCATAACTGATGACTTAGTAAGCTTATTCTCCCTGCGTAGCTGCAAAAAAGTACAATAAATATCAGAAAAGATATTCATTCAAGTTGCTCACGGTCCTAAGATGGTCAAGGGCCAAGCCAGCAGTAATTATACACTTCCCACAATTAAATGAAAACTTAGCTTACTATGAAGATATAAATAACTGTAATAACAGACAGTGGATATAAACTATGAAGGCAATTGTACATTGTAGAACATTTAGGCTACTAATATTACTGAGATAATCCAAATCATCTCATGATTTTGTAACTTAACTATGAGACAAATTATATTGCTCAATGCTCACAGAAGTACAAGTAATGCTTTACAGCTCTTAGCTCCTAGATTTTCCAAGTCACCCAACCAAATACTTTTAGCCTTCTCGATTAAGAAATAAAGAGTTTTCTGAGCTCTTTGTGTATTCACAGGTTTAGATGCTTCCGCGTAACATAACTACAGTGATAGAATGAAAATTGACCCAAAAAAACAATTTATGGAACGTCTCATCAATTGCAATTCACTGCTGATGGGATCAAATATCTCTACGAGAACTTGCTCACATGGTAGCAGGTTAGAAGCAGTATCCTTGACAAATGGTAATGCCAATGTGGTTACAATTAATAGCATGTTCACTTTGCTCTGATGTATGGTGATGCATATTATGTGGGGAAGCCCATAATGAAAAGATGTACCTTTTCGAGAAGTGCTTCTCGAAGTTCAGGAATTCCGTCATCAGAACCATATTTACTGATCGATGGTTCCCATATGATTTCTTTGACCTTATTCATGGCTGACTCAGGAGGTTGCCAGTAAACAACTCCCTGCATTCAGGATTTGCTGAAGTTAAAACAAAACTACCAATGTGCAGGAAACACGCTTGCAACTAACTCATTTGATGGCATAAGAGTATTTTTCCAATCAGTAGAAGAAGCACCATTTTCAGAAACTAAATGAAAGATAGCATAGCAAGTGTGTGATACTGAATTACATTACAAAAAACAATACGCAGAAACAACAACACAGTTATACAGATGATCACTTCCCATGAATTCATTCTACTTCCAATTGCATTCCATTTCACAAGCTAACGCAACATCAAGATGCTTAAGCCATTGACCAATAAACACATAACACATGAACTCATCGCACAGGTCAATCAAGAAATTGCAATCGGATACCTGTGCAAGCGACATGACGTCCTTGGCCCCTCGAAGAAGCTCTTGTATCTGAACAAAGGAACGACATCATCAGAAAACAAGACCAAGAAACTTGGAATCGAGATGCGATTTTGATGATGTTGGAGCACTCCATCCATGACCTTCACCATGACCGGCGCTTCCGTCTCCACCGCCCTCTTCGCCAGCTTCGCGAAGCTGCCCATGCCGCCTCTTCTCCTCCTCCTCGCTGCAGCAGCAGCCTCCGAGAAGAAGAACCTACGAACTGGAGATTTTGGGAGGGACAAGGTTGGCGTCAGAGATCCAAGGACCCCAACCCCAACCAACCAAAGAACAGCAGCGAGCCCAAGGAAGGAGCCGTGGAAAGATGGGGTTAAAGAATTCCCCCGAGACAACCACCTCTTGGGATCACCCGCTGATCCCAAGCTCAGCTCACCAACTCTCTACTCCCCGCCTCCCCCTCACAAGTCTCCAACCCCAACCCCAAAAAAGCAACGCCTAAACAAAGACACATAAGAAAAAAACTGAGAGATTAGATTTTATTTGTTTTTACCCTTTTTCTTATCACTCTTTAATCTCTCTCTCTCCCTCTCTCTGGTCTTCTAGCTTACGTTACGGGAGTGGTGGGGGAGCTGTGGAGTTGGGAGGATAAGGACTCAAGCTCACCAGCTGCGTGCGTGAGCTCAGGGGAAGATGCCAGCCAAGAACGGGTCAAGAAATGAGGGAGCTTTGTGGTAAAGAGACAAAAAGAATTGGATTTTAAATTCACCCGGTCATCATCGTTCTGCCGAGAAATCATCAAAATGTCGTGGCCAAATTGATGATGACAAGATTCCACGGGATTCAGTAGCGTCGAACACTTCACGTGGTAGGAGTAGGACAAGCCAAATCGTTTTTTTCTCAACGATCTGTACTAGAGAATTTAGCGCCCTAGTACAGAGGCAATAATAATGCTCAGACCTTGGGGATGAGCCTCCGTGGACCGCGACCACACGCAAATCCAAGAACACGAGATCTCAGGCCTCAGGGAAGGAGGGGCTGAGCCGCTGAGTTAAAAGCGGTGGCCGGAACTGATGCTGCCGACTCGACTCGACGCGATCTGTTCGCACCGTCCGAGGAGATTCGCTGATCGGCACGAGACGGTTTTGCAGCCGCCGGCTCGACTTGATTCTAGGTGCATCAGGTTCTCTGTCACCGCCTATGAATCGCGTTGTCGCGTTGTCCGGCTCGTACGTGGCCGTAGCCGTTGGTGTGGTGGACGCCTTGTTGCCTCGCGCCGTCAGCGGCGATGACTGGATCGAGCGCGGCACGAGACGCGAGGGATCATGCCGTCATGCTGCCATGATCAAAGCTGGTGTATATTTTTTTGTCATAATACACCTAGGTCCAGGGTTCCATGCTGTCAATGTGGGGATCAGTCATGTGAGGGGAGAAACACGATTAGATACATCCTCGATCTCATCTCGTATTCTTTTTTCTCATATATATTGCTCTTTGGTCCTATGTGTCATGTTTTATTTTATTTTTTAGATTTCATGTTAATTTTGGTCTAAACTATATCCAGTAACTATTTGATAATTCTTACAAATCATATTTGGTGCTATATATGAGAACTGTTTTGATTCACAATTTTGACGACATGAGACACGAGGGATGATGTCGTCATGCTGCTATGATCAAAGCTGGTGTATTTTTTTTCATCATAATACACCTGGGTGCAGGGTTCCACGCTGCTAATGTGGGGATCAGTCATGTGAGGAAGAAACCCAACTAGATACATCCTCGATCTCATCTCGTATTCTCCTCTCTCATATATATTGCCCTTCTATCCTATACGTCATGCTTTATTTCACTTTTTAGATTTCATGTTAATTTTAGTCTAAACTATATCCAATAACTATTTAATAATTCTTACAAATCATATTTAGTGCTATATATGAGAACTATTTTGATCCACAATTTTGATCCAATCAACAGTCCTATGATTCTCTAGACATGTTCCAATGCCAAAGGACATAGGGCCAAACTTACGCCAAAGCTGTCTATCCATATGGTCATAAAGCCTACTTCTTCCGTCACAAAGTAAAACATTTAGCTTTAGTCAAATTTCAATTTGACTAGTGATTTTTATACATTTAATTAAGTTTGAAAAAAAACTAGTATTTATACATTTAGATTCATTACAAGATATATTATCTAAAAGTATAAATACTAAGATTTTAAATTTAGTTAAATATATAAAAAATACTAGTTAAAGTAAAGTTTGATCAAAGTTAGATGTAAACTTATTTTGAGACTGAGGGAATAATAGTGAAATGAATGTATGAGAATTTGATCATTTTCTCCTATCAACAACTATAATCTCTACTTTTTATGATAATTTAAGTAAGTTTGTTTGCTTCGTATTTTGATGTTAGTTTTTTGACGTTGTCTTTTGATGTTGTACATGCAGAAATTCACCAAAAGTAAAATAAAAATCTCTGTAAACAAAAGAGTATGTCGCAAAATCATATACAGAGCTCTGTCCAAATCACTGTAAGCAAAAGAGTACGTTCCAAATCATACACGACTTGGCATCCACCAAAATGTCAAGTCTCGGAACCAAACTAACCTAAAGTCCAGGAAAATATAATCACAATATCACGATCCAAAACGGCTGCCCCGTAGAGTCTTACGAAAATGGTTGTCGCGTATAGTCCAGCAATTATATGACTACGAATCAGCTACAATGTAAAGTTCACATTGACGTGTACGTCACACACCACAACCAATATATCGTGTGCAAGACCGCACCATTGCCACTGTGAGCGCGACGTCGAACTCGTAGCTCCATGTTCTTTTCCTTTTTTTTTAATCTTTCTAGCTAGTACTGGTCAGTAGGTTGTATTGTTAAGCACCTTCGTTTATCAAACAGGTCATCACAGATTATCATAGATTCTTCGAATAGAAAATATTAATCTGGTTTTGAAAAGCGTAAGAAGAAACAGAGGCTAGAAGCAGCAGCTCAATCTTAAAAGAGTGCTCTTGATAGATTTATGTTGAAAGGATCTTAATTAAATTTTGAAAATCAAACTCCAGAAACTAATAATGTTGATAAGAATGAAAATCATAACGATGTTGTCAACATTTTAGTACAAATTGATGCTAGATTGTAAAAATTGATCAAGGAGATGATGTTAATATTGCCGATGAAGTTAGTGGCCGTGTTGGTGAAGATGATGATGCTAATATTGCCGACAAAGTTAGTGGCCATATTGATAAAGTAACAACGACTCTTAAATATTGGTCAATCTTAAATATTTTGAGAAAAATAGCATATATTGAACCTATATAATTAATTGCAAGTCTCTTTTCAGTATGATTAATTTTAAATTTTAGGACCCCATTTTACAATTTGCACGGGGACCCAAAATACTTGGGGACGGCCCTGTGCGAGTGTATCCCACACCATCCACATAACGGCTACAATGTTTTCCTACATGTCGTAGCTCGACATGGCCATTTACAAGCTTAACATCGACGTAGAAAACCTTCACCCTCAAGTCATCGTATAAGCACCAACCTGTTGTAATGGGAAGGTCGATATCATTATTTGCATTGAAAAAATGGGAATCCTACTTTTCAATCAATTGAAAAGTGGAGTAGATTTAGTCAATAGTGAAATAAATTATTATCGTCATTGATTTTTTTACTACTTTTAACCAATTATCTTATTTTAAAAAATTTAAAAAATATCATGTATACATATTTGAAAAGATTGAAAATATCAAATATGTATAGTTATAAGGTATATTTTTTAAAGATTACCATAATATTTTCATAATATTTGTTTTTTAAACTTTGACCATCTCATATCATATGTATCGATTGAAAAGATTAAAGAGTTTACTTAACAAAACTGGTATAATGACATTAAGTAATTTTGTAGTGGTTCGAATATGTTATATACTTTCTTTGCTATGTTAGAAAGTTATGTATAATAAAGCTCTATTAAAAATAATATTATTTTTTGAGTTATATTAGATGGATATTTTATTAGTTTCAAACTTGTAATAACACATGTGTACTTTGTGTACTTTGCTAGTTTAATAATAAAATAAATCTGAATAAGAGAAAAGAAGTGTCAAGTGTTCATGCCGTTTGTTCTTCATGTAGGTTCAACTACATCATAGTTCTTATAGCAAATCTGTTTGTAGCAATATGCCAAGCTAGATTGGTGATTATAATTATCATCAAGATTTCTATGAAGCTGGTAGTCCTAGCAAAATACTTACTTCGTCTCATTATATCTTACACTCTTTTAATTTTCCTAATTTACTTATTATTATTATATTCTAATGTACCTTTTTTCTATTTCCAATATAGTTATACCTTTATCTTAGATGTTACGGCAAACAAAAGATAAATAAAACCCGACATACTCGTCAATTTTCTTCTGGCTCGACTCGACCATTGCCTATTGGGATCCGCTTTCCACCGATTATTACGGACTATCGAAAATCCGCCTTTGTACATGGACATAGAATTCTGCCTGCTCCCCGCCTCCCCACAAACGAATTCTGCCTGCTCCCCGCCTCCCCCCAAACCTCCAAACCCGCTCTCTCTCTCTCTCTCTCTCTCTCTCTCTCTCTCTCTCTCTCTCTCTGACCACGCCGCCGGAGAACATTTGTGCCCCCGACCGCGATGGCGGCGGCGGTCGCGGCTGCAGCCGCAGAAGCACCCGGTGCGTCGTTCAATTCCCAGGAGGATCCTCTCCTGCGGGCACTTGCCGCCCGTGGGTGGCGATTCCGCAACCCCCTTGACGAGGCTGTCCAAGCCCTTCTCTATTCCTCCCCCTCGCCGTCGCCGGATGCCGTGGAGTCCGAGCTCATCGATTTGGACTTGAGGGTGTTTGGCGGGAAGTCCCTTCCCGACCGGGCCACAACCGCCGCCACGGCGAAGCGGCTTTCGTACCTCCACGTCCCCATCGCCCTGCAGGTACCGCTACATGGGTGTCAGAATGTGACGATAAAATGTTTATTTACGAGCTTTTCTTAGTTCGCGTTCCGATTTGGTCCGCGACAGTTGGATGGGTTCGGATCATTGTGAAATGGCGCGGAACATTGTACCTAACTAAAGGGAAAAGAGCATTGGTAATGACCCATTCTGAAACATCGATTCATGTGCTGTGCGATGATACAACTATGGTAGTTTGTGCCCGCCACAAAGTCGATTTAGAGTGGACATTTTGCAGGTCTCCTGGACTCTGTTATAGGAGCTGCCTGCTGTTACATTCTTTGTTTGATTGTTGTAATCTACTGTTATTTACTTATATATTGAGCTGTTTTTTGAACTAATACAGGTAGTATCTATAAGAGATATATATCGAAGCAGCATTGATGCCTCATTTAAGAATCCGCAGCAGCGGCGTCTTCCGCGCTTTGGTCTCACTGATGGAATATCTGAAGCTGTAGCCATTGAGTTTTCTCCTATCCCGGCTATCACTGAAGAGATTGCTCCAGGTACCAAGGTCAGTTGACATTGTTGTGCCTCTATTTTCCAATTGTGCATTGGCAAATTCATTCTATGTCCTTTTGGATTGAAAGCTATGTGCCCAGTCTGTGCACATATAGTCTAAGACCTCTAGTTGAATCTTGAATACCAATGTTGTCCGAATAAGAAACTAAATGTTAGCTTCAGACTACTTGATTTTAGAAATGGATCAAAGTATGGGCATGATTTATTAACTCTTTACATGATAGTGTTCCTTATATCTGGCATGAATACATCACTCAGAATCTTACAAAAAGATCAAATAGGCTCCTTAATGTTTGTATGTCAGAATTGTGTGGCGTAACGTTTGTTGAGATGATGTTTAACTGTCTATATAGTGGTGTGATGCTGGAACGGAGTTAGGAGCTAACAGAATCTATTTCACTTGGTTGTCTGTACAAGTCTATCTAATCATGCATCACTGTGCTTTTTGAGTAAATATGAATGATTGGATTTTGATTAGTAATGTACAAGATGGTTTTCAGTGCCATCTTAACATTGTGATACTCCTGCGTTCTCAAGTTCACCATAGTTGAACTCTGAGCCCTACCTGCAATGTAGATGCTTTTGCATTTTATTAAACAATACATTCACATGCATGTTTCTTCCCCTTTTCACTCAACAGATTCGCCTTGAGAATAAAATTCCTATAAATAATGGCATTTTGTGTTTAAGTGCCAAAAATGTAAGTGTCATTGGAGGCACTGTCCAATCCTTGTATGAAGAATGGCAGATGAATCAGAAATTCTCTGGCTTATCTCGTCCGTCCTTGAGAGTATCTCAGAGTGATGATGGAGCTGGGCCTCCTCCATTCCAGAAGTTAGATATTGAAATGGGTCCCCGAAAGATGGCCAAGGTGCAACAGTATTCTGGTAAGTTGTAACCCTTCGTAGAACCACTCATAATGTTTTCACTTGTCTGTCATTCACTAAAGGTTTGTAGATTATTTGTACCTGCCTACTTTCAGTAAAACATAGCATTGAAAAGATATGGAAGTATGTGTTCAATTCGGGTGGTGAAATCCTCATGGATGGCATGCTAAATGTTCATGACTTTCCTTTATGTAACAATGTTATACTGTGTAGTTTAGGCCCTGTTTGGATCCACCGTAGTTTCTTAAAAACTGGTTTTACTTGTAGTTTCTAGAAACTGGTTTCTAAATAAAAACTGAGTGGGGATGTTTGGATCCTGGTTTTTATAATCTATAAACTAGCTTTGAGGCAGTTAATGCATTGAAATGAGGCAAAAACTGGCGTTAGCTGAAAGTGACCTGTTTGGAGGCCCTTCAGTTTCTAGAAACCAGTTTCTTAAAAACTCGAGGGATCCAAACAGGGCCTTACTCTCTCTGAAGCCATTATACTTTGTTGAATTTTTAATGGAAAGTGGTGGTCAAACCTTGCAAAACTGTATGGGCAACATTAATTGGGAGTGGACTGGTTACTTGTCTTTCTGAAAAACATTGAGTCCATTGTGTCCTCATTTACGAAATCTGTTTGCAATTTAATGCACTGGATTTTCACATTAGCAGTGAATGTGTTATTTACAAATATTCTACAAGTAATTGTCACACGCATGTTTGGAAACTCAGGCCTTGGCGATGTAATTGTAATTTGTGAACCGCCTTCCTTTTTCTTGTGTTGTAGCGGATTATAAAGATAGGAGATTGACAGTTAGTCATGACCATGTGCCCGTTAATTCTGGGGGCAAACATATGAATGAGATTTCAAGTGATGCGAATAAAGAGGCAATATCAACCAAGGTTGAATCCAAACAAAGTACTTCAGATAGCAGACCTAAAGAAGGTCAGTCTCCAAAACCATCCTTATATCAAAGTATCATCATTTATTGTCAGGGGCAGTTAGAACTTGGAGACTTACTCTCTTGCACTGTGCAGTCAGCGAAGCTGTTCCTGTTCAAAACCAAGCTGCAGCACAGAAGCTACTGCAGAAAATGGCTCAGGGTGTGCCTGAAGAGAGGCATGGTAGGGGCCAGAGATTCAAAGGCAAAGGTAGGCAAGAAGATACTCATGTCTTCACCCTTGATGAATGGGAGAAGAGGAAGGCCACGGGTTCCAAGTTCTCTGCAGAAAGCTACATGCAAGATACTAGTCAAGACGAGGAGTTGGCAAGGCAGCTGCAGGAACAGCTAGATTTAGAAGATATCCATGTTAGTCTGACTCCCTTTCCTAATGTGTTTCTTTACAGACTCTCAATCATGCTTGCGTTAAAATGTTGATTTTGATGGCAATACGTTGTTTTCCAGGGTGGGCCAGAATTTTTCACTGGGGGTGCAGAGAGTTCGGATGCTGAACGTTTAAGGATGAGTATGTTCAGCTTCAGTGGCCCTGACGAAATGGGTGGTGGGAGAAGAGATTTTCGAGGGCGGGGGCGAGGGAGGGGAAGGGGCAGAGGGCGAGGGCGTGGCAGGGGAAGGTTTTAGTCCAATCACAGCTCTGTAGACTGTTGTTAGGTTTATTGTGTGTTTTGAGTGTACCCGATGATTAATTAGTGGTAGCAAAGGTATGGTGATGACGTCTCCAATCTCTTCCTCTCATTTTTTCCTTTGCTTTTATGTCTTATGCTGTGCTAACTAATAATGTTAGAATTCAGGAACATTTATACAGTTCCCTCGAAATTTTGTCCACGGACAGATGGTCCCGAAAGCGAACTTGAACTTTTCCAGATGTGTGCTGGTGCATCCATTTGAACTAGTACTAGTATATTACTGCCCCCTTGTTCTCTTTGTCTCAAATTGATGACGTTTGAGAATGTAGTACGAATTTATTAGCATGGTATAAAATGTTGATGAGAAACCCAAATTCCTCAAACTTGTTTGTTTTCTTCTGAATTCTGATCCCAAACTCCAGGACAGAAATCGGCAGAAATCCTGTTCTACATAAGTCTAGTCAATGCATTGTGGGATCGAACTTCGACTCTGAACAGCTGCTGCAAGGGGGTACATGCAAAAGTCGCCATACATGTATAACGACGACTTCTTAAACGTGAAGAAATCTCAGAACATCGACCAGAAAGAATCACCAGAGCAGCAAGCCACCACGACAGCTTCGGGACGCGTACTCAAGCGCACATTCGATCTAGCACTAGCAAGCAGCTGGGTTGCCAATTGGCGCCGGCGGTCTTCGCGGCGTCCCCAGGGCGAGCTGGTCGCCCCGATGGATCAACACAGCGGCATCTGGATCCGCGCGGCGGTAGCGGTGGCGGCGGGCGGCGCCATCGCGGCGCGCGCGGTCCGCCGGAAGTCCGTCGACTCCAGCGCTGTCTTCGTCGGCGTGCCGGCCATGGTGGCCCACACAGTCGCCGGGTACAGGTGAGGAAGGCGCGCCTCTGTTGAAGTTTCCGTTTTCGGCGTAAGTGCGAGTTCGTGACGAGATCTTGCTTGAACCGTGCAGGTTCGCGGGGCTTCTGCTGGTGTTTTTCTTCACGTCGTCGCGGGTAACGAGGATCGGTGAGACGAGGAAGCGTGCACTCGACCCCGAGTTCAAGGAGGGCGGGCAGCGCAACTGGTGCGTGAGAGATCGCTGTCTCTGTTGCTCCAATCTCTATGCCAGTGACCCATTATATACACATATACAGCCATGAGTATATCGAATGTGCTTGATTTTGATTTGAGTATAATTACATGTGTAGAAACTTCAAATGATTTTTAACGTATTAAGTAGGATAATGAGGTAATTTGATAGAATAGAACTTTGATTCTGAGTAGCAAGTAGAGATAAGCCACGGCGAATCATGTTTTTGATTATTTCCTGTACAGATAATGTAATTTCGTGGCTGAAAGGATAAACCAAAGGCTTGATATGCCTTTACCCTGGTCCCTTAGTTGTAAATGAGCTTAACTTTTCGTAAGTGGAATGTTGATGTCCATAAATTTGAAATTTCTTATAAGAATTATAATGTTTGATTCTGTCAGGAACTCCTCATGTCTAGTAAAGGTATTTTGCATATTGTTCTGTAAACTGATATTAATTGATCTTGTTGCCTAGGTACCTACTTCTTCAGGTCAAGAACTATGCTATTGATTGTTACATAGAAATCAGTCTTATACAAAAATTTGCTTCAGTGCAAGCAAATAGAAACTACAAACAGTTTCTCTTGTGATGTTAGTGTCATCTTACCCAACCATATATATCTGATTAATATGCTTTCTAAGTTTTCAAAAATGTTAGCATCCGCATAAATAGATGGATGTCTTCCGATTTCAGAAAAATCTCCTTCTGAATCCTTCTAATGCAGGTGCCCCAACTCTTATTGGCAGGAAGCAAGTTTTGTCAAATAGTGGCATTGCAAGTATCTTGGTAGTTTTGATATCCTTAGTTACTGGAGGGACAGATAGGTGCTTGGATTCAAGGGAATCGACTGTTGTTACTGCTCTTATTGGAGGTGTTATTGGACATTATGCTTGCTGTAATGGTGATACATGGTCTTCAGAGCTTGGCATTCTTAGCAAAGCTGAGCCACGAATTATTACAACATTCAAGGTTTGCATCATAAGTTCTTTTTCAATTGCACAAACCATCAGCACCATATTATTTCACTGTGTCTTTAACACCACATTTTATCAGAGAGTGAGAAAGGGAACCAATGGTGGCGTAACCATCGATGGACTTCTTGCAGCAGCAGCAGCTGGATCCTCGATTGGGCTTGCATTTGTGCTGATAGGGTTCCTAACCACTGTGTGTGCTTCTGATGTATTTTGGAGGCAGCTGCTGATTATCCCCATGGCTACAGCTGCTGGCCTGTGTGGAAGTCTGATTGATTCGTTCTTGGGCGCGACAGTTCAGTATAGTGGGTACTGCAGTGTTCGTAAAAAGGTAGTCCATCCTCAGCTATTTGAAATTTGTCGATGTCTAAATATCATGATCAGCTCAAATTCAAATGCTGATTGTTTGCTGTTTCATATGTTTATTTAGGTAGTCGGAGTAGAGGGTCCAACCGTAACGAGGATTTCAGGAATGAACATACTGGATAACAACGGGGTCAATGTAGTTTCTGTGTTCTTGACAACCCTGCTGACTGCCTTTGCTTGCACATACATCTTCTGATATTTAGCCACGGAGAGTAACAGGTGATATTTAGAAGCTCAGATTGATGAATTAGAATAACAAACGTTGTAACAGCCATTAATCATTTCCATACATGTAGCGAAGGATGCGAAGTATTTTTTTAACATCATGATTACTGGATGAAAGATAAACTAACAGATAAGTCCACTTGCAGTTATCCCATATGAAAAGTTTTGATGGGTTACATGTTTCCCGAGTGCACCGAACGTGATTCATGTGAACTGGTTTTCTTCATAGCGTGTATTTTACGTAGGAAACATCATCATTTTATCTTGCAAATGTTGGATCACTTTGTTTGTTACTAATCTTCAAAACATTTCATAATGATAATTTATATATTTAGTGATGAAAAAGATATCAGGGCCTAAATCAAGCACCCGAGGAAGTATTTTGTAATGTGATTTAAGCATCAGATAAACGCTAGCAATAAGAAACACAGATACCCTATGCATGACATTTTGAAATAAAGCATCACCATCAGCATCGGTTGCTCTTGTTTGCCGCTGCCCATCCAATGTCATCCATTGAAATAAGCAAACAGCCCAGATCGTTGGAGAGAACAATTTGACATTTTGTTTTCACCAAGTGCAGCTGATTGTACACTGTAAAAATACAAGAAAAGAAAGGAAAACAAAAGGAAGGTGCTCTCAGCGATAAACCAAAGTTCTTGCCTCAAAAAAAAAAAAAAAAAAGGAAAAAAAAGCGACCGCAAACTTGTCACTCTTCTCATTCAATTCATACTGTCCAGACTACACCGAGCACTCTGGTATAATCAGACAAGATTTAGGCAAGAAATGCATGCCCGTTGCAAGAATACATCATGCAAAATCAAATGTATTTTGTCCTCAAACCATCAGCTATTAATTACAGACTTTGGCGGGGGGGCTTACAAGGTGACAAAATGCCTTGTGTAACCCCAGAGAAGCAAGCAACTTCATCTACTCCAGCTAGCTAACAAGAGGTGAAAACGCAGTGTAAATTGGTTCCCATGTCATGTCACAGTGGGGGCAACCAGACGAACTGATGAAGGGGGTGACGGAAAGCTTGTGTCAGCTATCACTGGTTGGTACCCACGTGCTGCACTCCGTTCTAGCTGCTCCCACATAAGACGTCGCCGCTCCTCAGTTGCTGCTCGCTTCTCTTCTTCCTCTTGGAAATTGTTCTGGCAAGATAGGAGCAATTTCTCATCCATGTCAAGGAACATTTTCCGCACATTCATTGTAACATTGAGAACTGACTGGTTCCAGTGCCAACGGGTGTTCCTCTCAAGTGCTGGGTATATAAGCGGCAGAATTACTTGTCGATTTTGGGAGATCATATCAAACAAGTGCTCATTGTTCCAAAGGAATAAAGCCCTTTCAGCAACCTGCCAAAAGAAGAAGTATTCAGTTTTCTGAGCTTTTATGCAAGATATTTGTAGAACACATGCAACTGACATAAGCAGAAACTAATCTTAGAGACTTAAAGACCATTCAAAATCCTGCATTTATGTAGTTCTCAAATGAGCAAATAGTAAGATGACAGTATGCTATATAGTACAAGAAAATAGTATGAGTCATGTCCCATCTGCATCAGTGCAGACAATTAAAAGGCAGCACAAACGAAAAACAACAATGCCCCCTTGTTGACCGTCAAACTCAGCAAAGTGCACATGACTGCAACTATCATTTATTAAGGAAAATTATTTGCATTCACACCATAACTTGAGTTTATAAAGTAGTATCACATTACAACGACCTATGCACTTATACCCCCACAGCTTCATATCATCTCCCTCTGGACTGAAGGTTTGATCTTTGTGACGTCACTAGCACCGATAAAATGTGGAAATAAAAAATTATAGGGCATTTCAAGTCTTATGCCAAAAACAAATGGCTTGAAACCTCAGAAAGGAAACTGAATACTAGCTCCACTTGTAAGCCAGTAACTTAAGAGCGTGATCTCACTTTAACCAACAAGAAAAGAGTTCAAGCACTGAGGAAATGCTTTATCATTAATTAGTAAGCACTATGTCATAAAGGTGCAGTGGTCCACGTAATGGAAGCAAGTGTAACACTAATAAACTAGAAACGCAGGTTGAAAAGGTAAGTAGCTAAACAGATTCTTGCATTAAAATAAGCAAAATATTCAATCAGCAAACAACTTTACAACTATTACTTGATAAATCAGAGAAACAGATGGCATGCAAGCATTCCATGCCGGTATTGCTCACTGTAGGGATCATTATGAACAGAATGGCATAATGCACAGTATAGAGAAGACACGACTGAAGTAAAAATTAATCAGACTATTTCAAATTACTTTTCTGATTTCAAAAAAGAAAAAACTTACCTGAAAATGAGAGCTATTCAGGCAATTTGCTATTCTCCGGAATAAGGGAACCATGCACTTCTGAAATTCAGCCATGTCAATCAACTCCAGCACCTCCTCCAACTCTCCCAAGAACATCATTTCCTTCTGACTATTTGTAACTGGCCAGTACTTCAATAGGCCTCTAATCACAGTCCCAGCAAGCTTTGGTTCCTTCTCAATAAATTGTGTAATACAATATGTCAGCTGCGGCAGATACACTCCCACCATTTTAGGCTTGTGAAGCGGAATCAATGCCTTCCATAGGAACAACTTATGTTCCTCCTTCAGTGGCTTGGCAAACCCACTTATCACACTCCCAAACACCTCCAACAGCTCGGCAATCCCATTGTGATGATCAGTCTCAAACACAAACCTATAGAAAATATTACTCACTGCCTTACGGATGAATGGACGATTTCCCATGAACTTGCCGTATATCCTATGCAATATTGTCTTCAAGCAGTCCCTTTCTCTCGGGTCATCAGAATCAAACAAGTCAAGCAGCCTGGACACAAAAGAACTATCCACATACTTCCTGGCTACCTTGGGATCGACAAATGGAGATGTCACAAACCTAAGGAGAAACTCATACACCACTTGCAGATGGTACCAGGACGGATCAAAGAACGGCTCATCCTCTTCTGTCTCTGAAGCCGTGCTGCCAGACCGGACCTTGGGTGGGAAGACCCTGAAAAGGTTGACAGCGAACATTCGCACGCATGCCGCGATCATCACCTCCGTCAGGGGCTCCTCGGCGGCGCCAATGCAATCGACGAGGGACATGAGCACCTGCCGTTTCCTCTCCTTCTCCGGCGAGTCCTTGCCCCTGTCGGAGAAGTCGTACACCACGCAGCAAATGTTCACCTTCTGGATGAAGGCGTCCTCCCTGGACCGCACCTCGGCTCCAGCGCCCCCTGTGGGCGGCGGAGGCGAGACATTCGGCTTGCCCGCGGCGCCATTCTCCCTGGGAGACGGCGGCGGCGGCAGCTTCGCCGGCGGCGAGCCCCCGCCCCCGCTCCCGCCGGAGCTGGATTTCATCGACTTCCACGACAGCTTGCCCATAAATTGCTTCCACATGGCGGCGAGATCCAGATGGAGCAACACCACATCAAATCGGGCGGATTATACAGCCATTGCGACAATCCCAGACTCCCAAGAACACGGCGGCGCGAATCCCGGGCGGTAAAAAGATCCGCACTTTTGCAACGGTGCCGAGCGTCGGCCGATTCTCCTGCAACAACGGCGAGGGATCAACAGGCACGATGCAACCTAGGGGACGGGCTCCGCGACGCAAATGCAGCGGATCAAGAAAGAGAGGAAATCGACAGGCCGGCCTGCTAAAAAAAACGGTATGGCAGGAAGCGCGACGACACGGCACCGGCAGACGCCTGGCGCGGATCCGGCAATGGCGGGGTCAGGGCCAGATCCGGGGGCGGGAGGAGGCGGCCATGGATGGGATCTCGGGAGAGGGGAAAGCGGGGTGGAGAGGTGGGGAAATTTTTGGCGTTTTGAGAGAGGGTGGTGGCAGCCACTGGAGGAGGGGCGCCAGGCGACACACACAGCGGCGAGTGAGCGTGTTGCAGTGCTGCAAGGACGACGGGTCGCGAGCTCGGCGCACCTGGCCCGTTGGATCCGACAAGGAGGTGCCTCAACCGTCGATTTCTGAGTGGTTGTATTCGCTCATTTTTTTTTTATCTTTTGCTCTGGAAAGGCAGACGGGTATGAACTGTGTGATGGCCATCGGTTGTAACGCTCGGGGGAAATATCATTCAGTAATTGCTTGCTTCAGTTCAACCGGGTAACGGTAATTCGGACTCGCTGCTTCAGTTCTTTTTTTTTTCTTTTCAATTTATTTGAAGATTTTTTCAATAGTTATTGCACTGATGTGTGGTCAATGCATAAACCTGCATGTCTTCGAATGGAATGCTAAATTTGGAAAAATCAGCGCTTTGAGTGCAAATTATGATTCTGGAATCTGTCAGTTAGTTTGTTGCTCCATCATTGTTAAAAGTAGACAATCTAGAATTCTGGTATATTTTACTTCACCAGGTTTGTCATCTAGTAGGTACTTTTGCGTGTCGAATTGTTAAGAAGGAAGATTATGAGCTCCAACTTCATTGTTTTATCGTTTTAAATTGTATAAAAACTTCATTTTTCATCATAGGTAGTTACAATGTTGCACAGATTTACTTGTTATGAAATTTTCAATCACGATACTTTTACACTTCTCTACCAGATTTGCAATGCTCTTTTACTATTTTTTTCAGATTTGATCCCCAAGCTTTCTAATGTTACAAAAGGAACAACTAATTTTACCATTTAATTCTTGATTGTAGTTTAATCTTAATTCTCCTTCCCTGTGAAGCTCCATCACTGATTAAAAATGCTAGAAATATCAGTTTGTTGGTAATACAGCTTACCATAAAGTTTAGGGGACAAAAATGTGCAACCAGCAAACACGTCTAGATTGCAAAACAGAACCAGAATTCTATCCAAGTTTTTTTTTTTTTGGAAACAGAACCAGATCTTTATCCAACTTTTTTTTTCGAAACAAAATTGTATCCAACTTAGACCATCGAAGTTCTGAACAAAAATGACGAGTTCATTTCATAACCCAAAACCTCATCATTACGTTCTCAAAATTTGGTTTGAGTAGTCATGAAGTCCTCGTAACTTTTTGCGCCTCCAAGACCTCAATTTATATATAAAATCGATGTAATCCTGAAACAACAAGTTCACTTTTTGAATTGAAGTGAGGTCTTCTTTAAACCCTCTTTTTTGCGAATATCTTCTTTAAACCCTCTAGATGTGTTTCTTAGGTGATAATGTAATTCACTTCTCAAATGAAAGTTTCCAAGTCAAGAAAGGGATAAAAAAAGAGATGAAATAGCAGCGACAACCATGCATTTGGCCAGTCACCCGACCACATGGATATGGCGGTCGTTTTCTCCCCGGAAAAAAGAGAGCCGCGGGTGCTGATCCGTCGCTGCCATTCAACGACGCCAAGACTATGTATGTCAATCACGAATCTGCCCAATCTGACGCCGTCGCCATCCTCCACCCATGACGCGTCCATTACGACCCGAAATGCGTAAGCACTCCCGACGACAAACGGGGGGCGCCTAACTGCTTGTTCTGGATAGCATTTGGAGGCAGAAACAGCCACATGACAACGATCTCACCATCTGCCCCATGAAACGAAAATGACGTTTCAGTTCCAGCTGATTTATCTGTCTGAAATTCTGGATCCGAATAACTGCTGAACGAACATGGCATGCTGACACCATAGCAGTCCATATGTGAAGGTCTGAAGGGCGATCTCAAGCGGTAAAAAAGCACCTGATCATGGAGCCCTCAGGATTAGGACGTATTTTCAATTATTTATGCATTTGGCATTAACATGAGATGGATTCAAGAACAGAGTTAAGCGTTGACTACGTATTTCATCACTATAAAAGTTCAGGAGACAATTCCTTATTTGGCCTCATAGAAAATCAGGCTTCCTTTTTTTTTTTGGCCCTTCTGATTTTGAACTTACTTATTTGGACCTGAGCTCATTTTTTATTCCCTATTTAGCCCTTCCGTCAATTTTGGTAATTAACGGTGTTAAGTGAGATGGATAAAGACTATTTTGCCCCTTGAACAAAGTTAGCAAAACATATTTCAGTTTGTATTTATTTCACATTGTGAGTTTTACTTTTCCTTTGTTACGCAAGGATCAAAGTTCCAAATGATGAGCAAATTTGGGTGATTAAGCATTTGTGACATTAACTGAGACATGAGTCTAATGTCTCTATGATACACATACTACATCCGTGACAACATGATTAATCAACACAGGATGCATAGTTGAAGGTAATCTCCTTAATTGTTGAGATTATTATGCTAACTGCTAAGCTAGTAATTAGTCGCCGTGGAGTACTGGATGGACATGAACGCGAGCTTGCGAAGTAAAACATCTGCATACAAGCTTCAACATGTCCAACCTTGATTAATAATCAGAACGACCACGACAACAGAGCAAATCAGAATGCAGCGACTACAGAAGAAGCTGATTAACATCACTCAGAAGACCGGTGAACCATGAACTTCAAACACAACGATAGCTCAACACAATAAGATGCACTGTACTATATATGACAACAACGCCACACCGGTGCCTTTGGCCTCATAGCTGTAGTATCACACACAGATACATATCACCTAATAGCAAAATAGCAAGCCCATGAGAAACGTCCATGAACATGAGAGCTCAGCATGCCCGGTCTTATTCATCAAGAGACGTAGTTATAAGGATATAATTGAAGTTTCAAATATATATGTCGAGACTACAGACAAGTATGGAAACTACTAAAACCTTTTATCAACTCAGTAGCTCAAGGGCGGAACTGAAAGTAGTAGCTGACAACTGTACACATTTTTATCTCATGCGAAGAACCTCAGGAGAGCAAAAGTTTCCTTTCCTTCAAGAAGCCCCATGTCCATCAAGCGTGTGAATTTGGCTCATTGGTTGGCTCTTGGCGTTGTAACATGAATGAAACAGGCGATTGAGATGGATATGCAAAAGGAGGTAACAACTGAACCATATGAAGGTAATGCTTATAGGAATATGTACCTAAGTTAACAGCCTCAGAACTTTTCATGAGACGAAGGCGCTGGCAGGTTTCCACAAACATCCTGCATAGGCATTAGGAATTGAGGGGGTCAGAAACTCGTCACAATTGAAGTCTAATGAAGAGATTCTATATCCTCAAAGTTCGGCATGAAGCACCACTAAGTTACGATACAACCAAGCATGAAGACAGAAGAAAGCACCAAACCATACAAAAGCTCAGGAAATGAGCAATTTGCTCTCACTAGACTAGCTGTTTTCTCCTGTCAATGGACAGTAGAAGCAAAGTGTAGTGGAGGACAAAATTAGAAAGGCAACCTATCCAAAGCGGCCTAAATTGAATAAAGAAGGTCACTTCCATACATAGGTCTCATGAATTGATTTGTTGTAGATAGAAACTTTGCATCAAAGTTGCTTAATCTGCTTGATACGAGATATCAATAGCAACACAATAAAAGGTAGTACTGTTTAAAAAGGAACAAATAGAGCAAATCATCCTTAAGCATGTTTGATAAGATAATCGATTGACCCAGTTTACAAACAGCAGGCAAGACGAAGTAATTTCAAACATTCCATGCCAATTTGAAAGGATTTAAATCTATCTATTTGTCCAAATAAACGGATCATCATAGATTGCCAATCTTCATGGTGCAAACTAATAATCCCAACAAAACACTTCATAAAAGAACATAATAATCGTCCCCTAGGAAACATATAGTCTTACAGATCCACAGCATGTACCTCAACCCAACTCTCAAATCATATTAGAATTTGATGTGATTAGTGCAAGTGCCCGAACAATAATCATACACTAGGACCAAGCATCCAGCACATAACATATACCACAAGCTAGCATTGAAGCACGATCCGGATCACTACAAAATTAGGAGTAAGAAGCAGGGCAAAGGTGCTCACTTCCAGGGGACGTCGCCGACGAGCATCCAGTCGCCGTCCTTGTCCTCGTACGTCGGCACGTACTCCGTCCCGTTCACCGCGTCCACCAGCTTCCTCTCGTCGTCCCCGAACTTCCCTGCTCGCACACATCAGCCGGAACACTGAATCAGACGGGGCAAAGGGGCAGAGGCCAGAGGAAAGAGAGGGAGAGGCAGTGGTGGCGCTCTACTCACGGATGGTGAAGTGTGCAAAGAACTTGTCCTGGAGCGCGCGGAGGAGCTGGTCGTACCCCGCGTACGCCTCGAGGTCCACCTTTCGCAGGTACGGCGCGCCGTCGACGGCTACCTTGACGAACTTGGCGGCCTTGCTGGACCCGGCGACGTCGGCGAGCGCGTTCTTGCGGTACGACCTCACCGGCGGCCACCCGACCACCCGCGCCCTGACCACCAAAAAAGGAGAGGAACGAAACAAACATCAAGCCGGTGCCGTGCTAACCAGAAATTTATCTCCCCGGAACCGCAAATTCCTGGACAAGACGCATTTTTAACAGGGACAGGCAGGGAAAAGGAGGGTGCGCGTACTTGGGAGCTGGGGGAGCGGCGGCGGCGGCGGCGAGCGGGGAGTGGTCGGCGGCGGCGTCGGAGGAGGCTCGCTTGCGGTCGAGGTCCGGGGACGAGGACGAGGAGGAGGAGGAGGACGAGACGACGGGGCCGGGGAGGCGGAGGGTGAGGGTGAGCGCGGTGTCCTCGAAGTCGAGGCCGGAGGCGGCGGAGGACTCCGTGGAGCTCCGCTCCGTCTCCACCGACATGGCCGGCGGCGCGGGGGTGGGAGCTGTGGGCTCTGCTGCGGTGGCTGCAGGTTCGTCTTCGTGGAGGCGAGGGTAGGAAGGGAAAGCGGTACCCTTTGTTTGGTTATAGTGGCCGCGTGGTCACCGGTCCCGCTCAGTGCTCATGTTCTGCAAGGATTGTTGCGTATCAGTCCCTCCATTTGTGACTATTTAGTTTTTATTTCTTTTCATGCGAGAAATACCTGAACGCTTCCAAGAAAAAAAAATGTTAATACAAGAGAACGCGAGGTGCAGAGAGTAATTAGGCAGGCAGGTTCGAGATTTCCCAAAAAGGTTGAAGCAGTAGTAATAAACAGGGAAACCGAATCAATAAACCGGCGTGAGCGAGAAAACAAAAAAATACACCATCGAGCGAGCGGTGGAGCACTCCGCGCGGGTCGTCCCCCTCGTGGGCCCGGGCTGCCGGTTGGGCGCCCTGCAGCGGCCCCGGAAGCGGCAAGCGGGGTCCACCGCCCGATCCCGAACCGATGGCGCCGGGCGATCGCGATCGTGCGCCCTGCCGTGTCCAGCGGAGAAACGAAAGGCACCGGTGAATCACCCTGTGACACGACCCACGTACGCTTGCGTTGCACCGTCTCGGTACGCGTCGGCGGAGGAAGAGAGAAGAGGAAGCACGGATTAGGATTTGGAGGAGGAATTCAAATTCAAGATGTTTGGGGACACGACGAAACTTTGAACGAAATTGGAACCGGGTCGAGGACACGTACCCGGGCCGGCCGTGCCATAAAGCGGGGTCATGTGAACGTGCCGGGCTGTCGGTCGCCTGTCTGCCCCCCGCCCGCGTCTATTCATCCTCGATCGCTTGCGTACACCGTTCGCTTCGCCAGCCTGCCGTTCGCCTTTCGCCTTTCGCCCGCGGGTAGACACGGCCACACGAGGCGACCGTGCTCCGTGCGCTCGCTGGCTCGAACTGGATGGACGGGCTCCGGTAGCCGACTAGCCGAGGAAGAAAAGAAAAAAAAAAAAAAAAAAAAAAAAGAAGAGAAGCGCACGCAGCAGAGGCACGCGGAGGCGGCATGGGGAACAGTGAGGTGACCGAGTGGCAACAAGCTGGAGATCTCGACGGCTTCCCTTGTCGAGTTCAGGCGCGACAGGCCAGGGCCCGAGGCCGCCGCCCCGTCCACGTCTGCACGTACAAATCGAGGGGCACCATACCATCTCGCGCGGATCATCATCGGAGCTGCGCATCTCATTAGCCCGGCTCCGCGTTATTAGTACTCCTACAACTCGATTAAACTAGGAGCAACATGCCATGTTGAATACTACCATGAGTTAAGAATCAAATCCTCAAATCCTAATCCCGGTGGTGCAGTGACCTGTTTTCTGTCAGTTTTCTTCTTCTTCTTCTTCTTTCCAGAGAAGAATGGCAGGTTAACTTCCACATGCATGTGGATTCCATACCTGTTTACGAGTACGCGCCTCTCGTCCCGTGGCGTGAATCATGAGCAGGTGCTAACAAAAAGAATGCAGGGGGGACGAAACAGAAACCGGACCGATTGCATGGGTGGTTGGCGGGATGCTGGTTGGACGCTTCCTAGTTCCTGCTAAAAGTCGCTGTTCAGATTATCTCCAAGAAAGAGAGGCCGTTATGTTTTTTTTTTATTAAAAAGAAAAATAATAAGAGAGGTGTATAACGATATGCCCTGCTTTTGTAATCACGAAACACGTTTTCTTGCAGCGGGTTTCATTGGCGCAGAGGGAAACATTACGGTACACCTCCTCTTATTGTTTTCCTTTGAAAACTTAAGGTCATGGGTGGGTGTGTTTCTCTCACGAAAATGTTTCGCTTATGTAGAGTCGGGGGAAAAAACTGGTATTTCCACTTTCGTTCTACTGCTGCACGCCTGTATGTACTGTACAGTAGGACGAACAGGCCAGGCGGGCAAATGAACGGGTCAAAGCAGAATCTTCTTCGCTTTGAGCAGCTGGGTTTCTTTTGGCCTGCTCAGTGGCCACCTACAACGCAGAGCTAATTGTCAAAAAAAAACAAAAAACAAACGCAGAGCCGTGCAGTCAGACCGGGCTTGCTTGGCAGTTGAGGTGGAACGGAAGGACTGGTTGATTCGTCGTGGAAAGCTGCACCCTTTTTCTTTGGCACTCGACCGACCTGTGGAAAGCTGGTGCTGGGGTAGCGAATCGAAGAAAATCGAGGCAGCTTGCATGGTCAGTCAACGTACATCTTGTCGGGCCGGGGAGGAGCATCCGATGCCAAATTGCGAGGAACGCAACCGCTTTGGTCGCGCTCTTTGAATAAAGGAAGCGGCGTCAAATTTCCAGAGAGAAAACCCGGTCAAACTCAAACCCCTGCTGCTTGATACTCTGACGCTGCCACCGCAATTTGTGTATCCGTCACGGAACGCCAGTAGGTCAAACTCACAAACTATGATGGATCAGGCTCAGGGACCGGCTTGCAATTGCAATGCAGAGGAGTGAACTGCACGAAACAGGAAGCAGCGTGCCGAGTGGTGAGTTGCAGCAGCAGATAGGGATTTGGCCGTCAGTTGAAACAGAACAAACGGATGGGTATTCGCGGAAGCAGTACCGCAGGTCCGCAGTCTGTCACGCTCGCATGGACCTGAGTAACCGAGTAAGTCTGGGCTCTGGAGCGAGAGTGTTTCCCGAATTGGCTGGGCTCTAAATGCGTCGTCTTGTATCCACAAGACCACAACGAGTCCGGCCCATCAGTCATTCCATTTGGCAATGGGCTGTTTATTTATGCTCACTGGCATATTGGGCTGCAACCGAACGGGCCAAGGCCGACGGACGCAGCCTCGTGGATGAAATCCACCACCATCTTGGATTTTTGGATGATAAGCTGATCGCGCGCCACAACTCCTCCCTCTCCAGCTTGGAATGGCAATGGAAGCGTCTATCATTTCCTCCTTCCTGTTATACTAACTATTTAGAGGAGAACACACACGGAAAGGAATCGCAAGGGCCAGAGAAGGACATGGGGGGAGCAAAGGAAAAAAAGTAGTAATTATTTCACTCAATCAATCATGACCTATTTTGAAGCAAGCAAATTACTGCTCATAAAGCGCGGCATCCAAATCGCCGATCTTCTGGATCCCCTGCGAGGCTGCGAGTAGTAGTGATTAAACCATTCCCAAAATTATGGCTGAAAATCTCCATTTACATCCCCATTAGTAAATTACTGCGTCCATATGAATATCTCGTCTCCTATCAAATGAAGCAGCTGCGTCACCAACTTGCCAGCATATCAAGAATTTATAGCATGTAATCAAAGCGTGCTGGCAGGCAGTTCATGCACCAAGTCCCGCTGGCCATTTCGCCTCCCCGTAGTTACCATATACGTTACGCCATTGTTGCTATAAGTAATGGAACAGTAGAGTTGCTCGAATTACTGGCGAGTTACCGTGTCCCAGTTTTGGTTACCTCTGTATGTGCGCCGCCGCAATCGCCATGGAAGTGCTGCTCCTCTTCGTCGCGCTCCTCCTCGTTGCGGCGTCGTCCGTCGACGGCAGCGCCGGGTTCAGCGTGGAGTTGATCCACCGCGACTCGGCCCTGTCGCCGCTCCACGACCCGGCTCTGGCCCCGCACGCCCGCATGCTCGCCGCCGCGCGCCGCTCCCTCCGTTCCGACAACAACAGCGGCGTCGTGTCGGAGATCGTGTCCCGGTCGTTCGAGTACCTCATGTCGGTGAACATCGGCACGCCGCCGACGCGGATGCTCGCCATCGCCGACACCGGCAGCGACCTCATCTGGGTCACCTGCCGCAACGACACCGCCGCCGGCGCCGGCGTCGAGGACGACGACGACGACGGGTCGTCGTCCTCCCGCACGGTGTTCGACCAGTCGCGTTCGTCCACGTACGCCGTGGTCGGGTGCGACTCGGACTTGTGCCGGCCGCTGAGCGAGGCCTCCTGCGACGCGGGGTCCCACTGTCAGTACCAGTACGCGTACGGCGACGGGTCCCGAACGGCGGGCCTGCTCTCCACGGAGACCTTCACCTTCCTGGACGCCACGCGCGCGCCCAACGTCAGCTTCGGCTGCTCCACCCGCAGCGCCGGGACGTTCCGGGCCGACGGGCTCGTGGGCCTCGGCGGGGGTACCCTGTCCCTCGTCTCGCAGCTCGGGGCCGACACCTCCCTGGGCCGCAAATTCTCATACTGCCTCGTCCCCTACTACTCCACCAACGCGTCCTCCGCGCTCAGCTTCGGCGCGCGGGCCGTGGTCACCGGCCCGGGCGCCGCGAGCACGCCGCTGGTCCAGTCCGACGTGGCGGCCTACTACACGGTGGAGCTGGAGTCGGTGGCGGTGGGGGACCACACGGTGGCCTCGAACCCCTCCAGCATCATCGTGGACAGCGGGACCACGCTCACGTTCCTGGACCCGGCGCTGCTGGGCCTGCTGGTCGGCGAGCTGGAGCGGCGGGTCAACCTCACGCGCACGCGGTCGCCCGAGCAGCTGCTGGACCTGTGCTACGACGTGCACGGGCGGGAGGAGGAGGAGGAGACCTCGTGGGGCATCCCCGACGTGACGCTGCGCTTCGGCGGCGGCGCGGCGGTCACGCTGCGCCCGCTCAACACGTTCACGATGGTGCAGGAGGAGACGCTGTGCCTCGCCATCGTGCCCGTCTCGGAGGCCCAGCCCATGTCCATCCTCGGCAACATCGCGCAGCAGGACTTCCACGTCGGATACGACCTCGACGCGCGCACCGTCACTTTCGCGCCCGCGGACTGCGCCAACTCCTCGGCGTCGGCGTCGGCGTCATACTACTAGAGTAGTGCGCGCTCGTTGCTGCCATATGGCCGTGTCTCGCTGTGTAGCTAACCGAATAATCACACAGATACTCGAATACTACTGTATTTCATCAATACTTCATCCGTTCTAAAATTGTTGTCATTCATCTTATTCATTTTTTTTAAAAAAACATCATATATTTTTTTATGTTTTGTTTTATTACTAGATAAAATTAAAATATAACTTAAATTTGTATATTTAAACAAATATTTTGAATAACATAAATGATCAAAAATTACAAAAAAAAAGTCAATAGCAACAACAAATTTGGAACCGAGGGAGTATAGTGTTTCAGATGGTGTTTCAAGTTGGTGTTCGAACTCGGTAGCAAACGTTACAAGATGGAGGAAGCACAAACCAAGAAATGAGAGCATGGGCCGTTGGGCTCAAAGTGCAAAATTTGGACGGTAGCTCAGCATCCCTTATGAACGTATATACTTTTTTCGTTTTAAAATTGTTGTCATCATTTATTTTTTCATTAATTTTGATCATTCATTTTATTAAAAATATTTATTTAAATATAAAAAATTATAAGTTATTTAAATTTTATCTAGTAATAAAATAAATTATGAGAAAATACATAATATTTTTTGAATAAGACCAAAGGTCAAAGGTAGTAAAAAAAGTCAATAATGACCATAATTTTGAAATGGAGGAAGTATACAAGAAGAGAAAAAGAACGAGTCTGTTGCAGGCTCGATTGAACTCTAATCATCTTCCTTTCCAATCCCCTAAAACAATATTTCTTGCTTCCAATAAAAATAAATTATTTCTCCCTCCAGATTTAAATTGTTGACGCTGTTGATTTGTTTAGCTATATTTGACATTCATCTTATTTTAAATATTTGTTCAAATATATAAAATTATAACATAAGTTTTAACTTTTTTAGTGATAAAATAAATTATAATAAAATATCTGACAAATTTTTTAAATAAAATAAATAGTCAAACATAACTAAAAAAATCAACTGCGTCAACAATTTAAATCTAGAGAGTATTAAGGAAGGATTTTTATAGAGGTATTTCAAATCTCCACCCTATGGTTAGTCAATCCACATAATTCATAATCATTATTATGCTTTTATTATATGTATATAACTCATATCTAGTATATTTAAAGTTGTTCAATTTTTTTTGTTATTTGGTACTTTCCACAGAATGCAATCAGGTATCCAAGTTCTTTTTACTAAATATCTATAAAAATACAAAAATCTATTGAAATCAAGTTCCATTTTAGTCGATGAAGCATATGAGAAAGCATTGTAGCCATCCATTTAACCCACAAAAATAATCTATACATGTAGTACCACAAATAAATATTGATCATGATTAAATACGAGATATATTTTCCTTACAAATCCATAAAATGGTCATATGCCCCCGATGTTAAATGTTGTTATCTTATGTTAAGATATATAGTCTCTTTGGATCTTTCAACTTTATTGCATCATTTTATCTAACACTTTGATTATAGCATGTTATTACTTTGCTTATGCGTGATTGGTGTTGTTTTCCTTAATATAATATAAACCGGATATGAACTCAAAAAGGTAAAGCAAAACAAAAATAGAGTAAATGCTCAAACCAAAAAAATTGATTAATTGAAAACCTTTTACAGTTACAAAAGAACATTCTAACTATAAATTTTTTTAATAAAAACCTATGGCAACACACGGGTATTTTGCTAGTTACAAATATAAAAAACAAAGCTATACCTACATTTACTAGCTTTGTGTCCTTATTGAACCAATGAGAAATATGCTCTAAAAAACGAGCAAAATGTGCTCATTTCATGGCCGTTTCTTTTGTCTAACATTAGCCTAAAAGACACGAGCTAAATTCATGCGAAGACATCTCGCAATTCTCCGACCTGTACCTACTAATTAAACTACGAAGGCACTAATCCTGCATGAGACAATGAAAACCTTCCCTACCGTCCATTCTCGTCACCGAGCGGCTGGGATGCGGAGCCCGTGTATTTACCGAACTAGCCCTTCCTCTGTTCCCACCTGTTCGTCCCCAACCGCTGACCTACCGATGCCTACATAAGCGAAAAGCCAAAATGACAGAGAAACAGAGGGAGGAGGAAGGAAAAAGAAGGGAAGCAGCGACCGAAATTTCGCAAGGCTCGTCTCGAATCGAAGGAAGCTACCTCGGAGCGGTTGTGATCAAAGCGCAGATTCCAAAATGGTAAATTTCTCCGATTTCTGCTGTCCCGTTTGAACGTGTTTGTTCTATTCTATCCTCCTCCAATCATCAGAATGGGGTTTGTTCCTCTCGTATATGGCCTCATCTGGCCGCTTGTCTTTGGCCTGCTCATAAATTGGTCAGTGTAGCCTCTGTTAGCTATTCTCCTATTATGTTAGTAAATTGTTGGTGTCGATTAGTCAATTTTGAAATGGACATGCTCCGTTTTGTTTGATTTAACATGTCCATGATTTTGTCTTTTCCTGTCGCTTCTCTTCTCTCATGTTCTCGATCGCTGTTATTCATGTGGTTAGGGGAATGAATGAGCTTTTGTGATTAGAGGGACCCATTTTTTCCGGCTGCATTTTGGTGAGGTAAGCTGTTTTTTGCCCTTCTCTATTGCGTTCTTCTAAACGAACTATAGGAGGTGTCAGGGTTGGTCTTTGCTTCATTTCTAGTATATAGCAGTTATTTAATTACGATAACTGCATACACAGCACAAAAATTGTAATTTTATAGTGATTTTTTGCTTACCTCCTCGATTGTATTTTATTGGTATTTGCATATATAGCACTAAAGGTGGTATGTTTATTGAATGATTGATTAAGCAGTTTCTTACGCTTATTTATTATTTATTTTTCAATTCAAACTTTATTTTCTGCTGGGTAATTTCATATCTGTTCTTCTATGTATTTCTTTAGTTATAGTATAAAAAATAAAGTTTATATAGAGGCTGTGATGTCTTCAGAAAATGTTTCATAGAGAGGCTGTGATCTTCAGGAATGCTTCATACACCCAGGATATGATCTTTCCTTCTACTCTAATCATGTCTATTGACATATGATGTCTTACCTTAGACAAAATATTTCAGAAGCAAGCAGGCAGATTGGCAGTTAATTGATTCTTGATCTTGACTTTACTTCTCGTAAGGTACACTGAAAGTTATTTGCAGGTGTTTAACTGTAATAAGAAAGTAAAGTGCCTTAGTTCTGTTTGTGTGAGAAGTATATAATATTGAAGTAGAAGATCTCTGCATATCAACGAAGGATATTGATTTATGGTGCCGAATGACAATCAGGTTTTGGCCGTTCCTACTGTTGGAAGTGTGAAGGTCAAGACACAGCCATCCTTTACTGATGGACCACTCTGAAAACTTAAGTAATCGTGATCACACAATTGATATACCAAGGAATGATGTTACTTCCCCATCTACATCTCACCAGGACAACGGCAACTTGGATGAGTCGCACAACAGCAGAATTCCATCAAATGAAGCTCCCCCTGGTTCTGCTGGCACAGCTGTATCTAACTCTGGAAATGTATCAGATGGGAGAAGAGATCAAGGCCACCGTCAACAGAATCCTTTGAATTCTGTCCTCTGGATCTCAATTGATCTTCTTGTAAATGTTAGCCTGATTATAGCAGCTGTTTCTGTTCTGTCAGTATCAAGGAACGAGCATCCACACGCTCCATTATTTGAGTGGCTCCTTGCCTATACAATTGGTTGTATTGCTACTCTTCCACATCTATATTGGCGCTATCTCCATCGCAATCGCCATAACACGGAACATGAACCAAGTCAGGATTCATCTGAAAGAAGCATAACCGATCCTGATTCTGACGCAGTTTCATCTTTTCACGCCTCAGAATTCATGGACAGTAGTGCCAACAGTACTGGAGTCTCAGGAAGTAATAATTTACCAATTGCAAGTCCAAGGTAATTGTTGCTTCCATTGAAAACTAATACATGCAGACGCACTTGCATCTTGTATTTCCATGTTGCTGCATCACTAAGTTCAGTTTGAACAACCTAAGCTGCTGTATAACAATCATCATTTTTTGCATTATTCAGGAACCTTAGTAAGTTGGACAATTTTACTGTAATAGGTTACTTTTTTATTAGATAATGGAAAATCGACATTATATCACCAATGTAAAAAGAACATATCAATAACTTTGTGGTGTTGCCTAGCTAATAATCAGGAAAAATAGTTGGGCTTCTAGTATTTGCAATATATGGGATAGCTTTTTTTGGACCCTAGAGTTTTTTTTTTGTTTGTTTTTAAGAAACCATAAAGTTAGGAGTTGGAATGCATCATATCGAAATGACGATAATATTAGCAGGGGCTTTTATTTGTTCTTTCTACGGTTCACAATGAACTAAGAATGCCATTTATATTTTGCAGGGTCTATGCATGGGTAGCCTGCTTTAAATTAGCGTTGGATTGTTTCTTTGCTGTGTGGTTTGTTGTGGGCAACGTGTGGATATTTGGTAACCGTTCTTCTGTCCATGATGCTCCAAACTTGTACAGGTATGTGCTTCTTGGTAAACATGTCCGCAATAATACCTGCTTCACACGTTCCACATACATGTAGTAATCTTTTGTTTTTATACGCTTGCAGGATATGTATAGTGTTCCTTGCGTTCGGATTCGTGAGTTACTTGATGCCTTTCGTTCTATGCACAATGATTTGCTGTTGTCTGCCATGCATAATATCCGTTCTGGGCTTCCATGAGGACATGGATATGAACCGAGGTGCCGCCGCTGAAGCGATCAATGCCTTGGTGGCATACAAGTACAAATCAATGAGGATTCGTGATGGGGAGGTGGCACAAGATGGAGCTGGAGTCTTGGCTGCTGGAACTGACAAGGAGCGAACTATTTCTTCAGAAGATGCCGTAAGTTTTCTTACGTTATTCCTCTGTTTTAACGCATTTATAACTTTGGTGCTTAGTTTTCTCTTGAATTGATCCGTAGGTCTGCTGCATCTGCTTGTCAAAGTTCTCAAACGATGAAGATCTACGAGAACTTCCATGCGCGCACGTCTTCCACATGGAGTGTGTGGATAAATGGCTCGAGATAAACGCGTTGTGCCCTCTCTGTAAGGCTGAGATAGGTGGTTCAGCAAGTGTTCCAAAAACTGAATCTCAGAACGACGACAACAGAGTACGAGACGATGTTGAGTCACAACGGTAGCTGTTAGCACACGCTCTAGCCTGTGAAAGAAGACGTTCATAATGCAGACCACAATGAGCCGTGGATTAACATGATAAGAAACTACAAGTAGGAATACAAAGTCATTGTATGGTTCGAAAATTGTTGTTGGTATAATGGCCAAAATGTCAGGGTGGGCTAGGGCCCCCTAGCTCACTCTATCCACTCTTTGGCTCCGTCAAATGTATTCCGGCCTTGTTTGGGTGATAAGGTGAAAAATTCGTAGGGATTTCAACCCCCCAAGGGAGATTTCTCTCTCTGCATGCCACCTCTCTCCATTAGGAATAGAAATCCTAGACTTTAAGCAATTCCTCGGGTTAGGATTGGGAGATCTAGGGAAAAAAAATCTTGACCACTCAATAAATATTCAATAAAATCAGAAAAAATCAAATAATCTGAAAATATTGTTGAAATCCATAAAAAAATGTACTAATTAAAACGATTCAACCACTGTATTGATTCAATCCATAATCTAATCAAAAGAGCGCATATGTCGTAAGTAGCAGTACTATTAATTTTCACTGTTCATCGCACTTCAAAATAGCATCATAGCTGGCCAATGTAACAGAATACTAGGGGCGATAAAAATTCCACGTAATAAAGGAAAAAGAAAAATACTACCTACTACTTTCATCCAAAAAAAATATTTTAGAAGTTCATAGCAGTACCCTTCACATTTTCCATCTGTGTTTTTTGTTTTGACATTTACAATTGGACCACTTTTTTCATATCCAGATGTGTTCATAACGTTGTCGTATTCAGTCTATAACGTTGTCTTATTCAGTTTGTATCCTACAATGATTTATCAATCAATTTGAGTTGTTTTTTTATTTCTAATCCTTTGTTGAATTGGTCTCCGATTTCAATTTAATATTTCATACTAACAACAATTAATCATCTATTGCTTTAACATCATTTTTTGGATGAAAACTAATAACAAGTTCTAATAATAACTCGCTCCAAAATTATTATAATGAATATTCTTTTTAAAACTCAAAAAAAGTAAAGCAAAACAAAATAGAGCAAATGCTCAAGCCAAAAAATTGATGAATTAAAAATCTTATACAATTATAAAAAACATTCTAATCATAATTTTTAGTTTAGATAATAAGTTATATGCATACATATTTAAGATAATTTATATATTTATATATATCTTTTTATTGTAACTTATACAAATCTAACTTTTAAAGTTAAGTTGAACTCATAACATTTGCTGATATCTTAAACGTATATGATTTATAAATATATAACATTGAATGATTCAATATATGTTCATAACATCCATCTTGATCCCACTCTCCCATCTCCTACGCACCCAGCTGCGCACCGTTGGCTTTTCCGCATGCCGACAGCACCGCGACGTAGGTGACGGGCGTGGGCGCGACTGCCCGGAGCCCCGGACCGCCTCGCCCTGCTGTGCCCGGAGCCCCGGACCGCCTCGCCCTGCTGTGCCCGGAGATGAGCGCGTTCCACGTGATCACCGTCGCCCCCGACCACGTACGCGAACTTGATCGCGTGCGCGTGTGAGGGACGGGAACGTGTACGCGTTGGGCCTGTCTCCCCGCGCCAGCATCACCGTGTTAGGCACCGGCGGCCGCGGCGGTGGAGTACCAGCGCTCGGTAATCAGTGCGGAATTACGTCGAACAGCCCGTGGGCACGCGGTTGGGCGCGGAGCATGTGACTAACGATTACCGCGGCGGCGGGACAATCTCTGGATGGAGAGACGTGACGCGGGTCAGACAGCGAGTAACAGCAGCGGTAAGCGGCGGGCGAGGGGACAAGGAGATTGGGGTGGATGTAGGCAGGGACCTGGGTGGGGAGAGGGGAAGGCAGGACATCATGTATCGGAAGGTATGTGAATTGTTCGTTAAAATGTCTCACCCATTCTGCGTTTTCTCAACATTGTTTTTGAAATTTATTCATTGTAAATGTTTCACTTTTATTGAAGCATGGTATGACCGTATAAACTTTACCTTTCATAAGGATGAGATTTTTTTTGGCTGTGCTGTTGCTGCGTTGCCCTAATTTTTTTTCTCCGTCGTCATAATGTCAGACTCCTCGCGCTCGCCCAGCGGCGCCGGCGCACTTTCGTTCGCGCTTGTCGATTCGAATCGAAATCGACTTCAAATCAAACCGAGAACAAGGAGAAGGCGACGTTTGCATATATATAGAGAAGATTTGTATAATAAGCAGAAAGAAAGGAGCATACCCGAGGGAGGTTCCGGCGTCTATTATCATGGGGATGCTGCGGCTCATGTCCGTGAAGCGCGAACAGAAGAGGCAACGCTGTCAAATCCTATCCCGGAGTAAGCCTCAGATCACTCTCCCTCTGATTCGTTTCACTCGCTTGCTGTTTTCTTCACTTCATTATAAAAGATCTCCAGGGCACTGTCAGACGCTGACCGTATTTTGATTTGTTTGAGATTCAAGTATCAGTTTGCTGAAAACGATGAAGAGATGTCATATTGACCCAGTTGTGCGCGTTTTAAACCCCATATATCCACATTTGTGTTTGATAAAAATGTTTTCCCCCTACATACATATGTGGGCGCTCTCACTCTAGCCCTATAAAAATTCGGTTTTGGGAGGATATGCCATGAGGGGGTCCCGTCATGAGATTGTTTTTGTTTTGTTCATGAGTTCTCTCTTAGATCTATTCCCCCCTACATACATAGGTGAGCGCTCCCACACTTAAGCCTCCTCCTTCGTTATAAAAATTCGGTTTTGAAGGATCAGAATTTTATGTTCAGGCAGACCTAATCATGTCAAACATGTGTATTCAACCAATACAAATATGAAAAATGATCAGTATTGATAACATAATTAAGAGACTTGAAGGAGTGGAATATGGGACTCACATATAAACGGCACAAGAAGAAGGTGCCAACTCAGTAGAGATAAGATTGCATTTACAGTTTTAGTTTAGATTTCGATTTGATTTTAGGGAATTCTGTTAAGATTGTGTTCCCTCGGACTCTGTCCTATATAAACAGAGCAATAGTAGGATTAAAGGTTAAGTTGGAAATTAGGTTTACACCTATGTATTGTGATCTACTTGCCTTGACGACGTGGTGTCACCACGGCTCTTCCATGCTGGTCCAGGACCACGTTCAACTACATCGTTCAAATATAATCTATGTTTCAAGGTTCCTACTAATCGCCCCTGCTCGTGACAAATCTCGTATCACGAGTCTCATGTTTGCCCACCATGAGCTCCACGTCGGGACTGATGGTGATCTCACCTTATCAGGTGTTTCCAAGCATCTCACCGCCATTGAGGTAGTTTTGTTCATTCAAGCCACTTGTCGATTGCGCTTCATCTTGCTGGTGAACACAAGGTTCGAGCAGCCCTTAACAAAGACGTCGTTGGGCAAATTGAAGCTTCTCAGGCACCACGACACCGTTGACAACTATTGCAACTGGCTCATGGTGCTCTTGTGTCGTGACCCCAACCTTAATAGATGAGCTCTTTGTCGTTAGCCTTAGGGCACGAATGTGCACACATGTGGGTCCCCTACGACCTTAGCCGCTAGATAATGTTGTCATGTACACCGTGCCTACAAACAACACGATGTGATGTTAGCACCCCTGCTCGCGGTGCACTCATCAACACAAACTTTCAGCAAACTAGCACAACTGGTTCTATTGGGCCTGTCGTCTAGCCCTACCTTTGGCGGTAAACGTAGCTTCGCTCGACCTCTTGGAGCACCTGCTCGCCTCATATTAGGCACTGTTCAACAAGCCCTCTGTCCTGCCCCAGCTCGGGAACGGGTGTGATCGCGGTCCGCTCTTATCGGTATGTCCACACCCAGAAGGACGAGTTAGGGTGCCAGTGTGCCTTAATGCTGCAACAATGCGTCATCTGGCCTAGCTACTCTGCCTTTTCCGGTCCGATCCTTCTCGACCGCTAGCATGATGGCTCTTGGGGCTTCTTTGTCGACTATTGCATGCTCAACAACAAGACCATCACGGGCAAGTTTTTGATACTAGTGATGGAGCAACTACTCGACGAGCTGTGCGGAGTGCTTCTTCACCAAGTTGGACCTGCGCGTTGGCTACCACCACATACGACATCGAGAGAAGATGGCATTCTAGACGCACTAGGGCATGTTCGAGTTCTTGATCATGCCGTTTGGCCTCACTGTCGCATCAATGACATTCCAGACCCTCATGAATGACGTGTTGCACCCCTTCCTCTGTCGTTTCGTCCTTTCGTCCTGGCCTTTCCGACGACATCCTGATCTATAGTGCATCATGGTTTGAGCATATGTGCCATGCGACTAGTCCTTGATAAGCTACAGGAGCATCACCTCTTCCTTAAATGCTCCAAGTGTTTCTTCGGGGAGCATTCCATCTCCTATCTAGGGCATGTCATCTCTGAAGCGGGCATCGCCATGGACGAGCAGAAATCCTGGCCTCTTTTGACGACGGTCCGTGTGGTGCATGTGTTTTTTGGACTCGTTGGGTACTTCCGGCATTTCATTCATGAATACAGTGTCGTGGCGGCTCCCCTTACAGCATTGATGCGCAAAGACTGCTTCTGACGCGTTCCGGGCCCTCGAGCATGTGCTCACCACCGCCCATCCTCTATCTGCTGAACTTTGACAAACCAGGGGAGTGGGGTCGTGGCTTTCTTTAGAAAGCAAATTGCGTCGTGGCACACCAAATTGGTGGCTTAGGAACGTGAGCTGATCGGTCTTGTGCTTGCAGTGAGCCATTGGCGCCTGTATCTCTCGGGTCACGCATTCGTCGTCAAGGTTGATCACTTCAGCCTCAAGTTTTTGCTCGATCAGAGACTGTAGACTATACCTAAGCATCAGTGAGCAACTAAGCTGCTCATCTTTGATTTCAGGGTGGAGTACAAGCCAGCTACCACCAACGCTATCGTCGATGCACACGCACCGCGAGAAGGATCTGTCGGCCATCTCATCTCTAAGGTTCCAACTGTTCGATGACTTGCGGCACGAGGTGGCTTCCAACCCGACATTTAGTGCCCCCACGACGATGTCTAGGATCACACAATGACAAGTAGGGCTCCATTGATGGCCTCATCACGATGGGCGATAAGGTGTATGTTCCCACGTCATCACCCAATTTGTAGGCAATTCTGGTGGGTGCAGTGATTTCCATGTGCCCGGGGCTCGTGCCTTGGTCAGTGAGTTCGTGAGGGGCTGCGCGGTATGCTAGTGCAACAAGATAGAGCAGCTCCATCCAACAGGGTTGCTGTAGTTGTTGGAGGATCTAGGAAAAGCATCATACTCATGACTACCGACAAGTTCACCAAGTACGCAAACTTCATTCAATTTGGCTGCCACGACGGTCGCCAAGGCCTTCTTCCACAACATCGTTCGCCTCCACGGCCTTCCGTCATCAATCGTGAGCAATCGTGACCTGATGTTCATTAGCAGCTTCTCGTAGGAGCTCTTCTCGTTGGGGGGTGTCATGCTCAAACTCTCTACATTGCAGTCGGATGCCTCTCTACAACATTTCATCTGTAGAGGGACGGGCAATCGGAGGCCACCAACAAGATCATCATCATGTACCTACGGTGCCTTACCGGCGATCAACCCAGACACTGGCTGCAGTGGTTGTCATGGGCGGAATTTTTCTACAATTCATCCTAACAGGTGTCGCTGCACACATTGCCATTCCGAGTGGTCTACGCCTGCGACCCACCAGCACTACAATCCTACACTGTGGGAGAAGCCTGTTTGCTAGCAGTGCAACAACAATCGGAGGACCGAGACAAATTCCTGCTAGAATCACGGAGCGCCTGGGACAGGCGCAACCACAACACAAGACTAATATGACTGCCAACACTGTGATTGTGAGGTTGAGTTTTAGGTCAGGCAATGGGTGTGCCTCTGTCTTCTTCACCGGTCAATGGCGTAGATGGATGCCAAAGGTCGTGGCAAGCTCGGGCCAAAATTCTATGACCTGTTCCAAGTACTTCAACACATGGAGACATAGCTTACAGGCTGCAATTGTCGGAGGGCACGCGCCTGCACGATGAAAGACGCACCGAGGAGTGTTGCCAGCCACCAAGCATGGCCTTGTCTATCCCGTTCCAGCAGCGGTGAGCAAAAGTAGGATGGCATGGGGTGTTCATGAGCGCTTGGCAGGGAGAAACGGTGGTTGAGGGTACTTGGGTCCCTCTTCTAGATTTCCGCAAGCAGTCCCTCACCTATATCATTCAAGTATAATCTACCTTTCAAGGTTCCTAATAATCACCCCCTCTCCATGCTAGTGACATATCTCAAAAGAATTAGCTATAGATAGGGACGCTTGGAGACTAGCAATCAACGTGCCTGAAGCCTTGAACCGTGACCCTTTTTTCCTTTACTCTATCCCTATCTCTACCTTTTTGGTCTTGTGTCTTTTTGTTTTCTCTTGCCCTTGAGTCTTATGGTTTCATCTCTAGCCTTTCCCAACTTGCTTGGTACAAAAGACTATGTTGTTGTTGTTGATTAAATTTGATAATATAATTATGATGCTTAAAGTGTTTAGGGCCGTTGCTGTGATGCTAAAATGTCATGATGTAATTACAATATCAAGTGGATGTTGTAGTGCTGTACTCAATTTCCTTTGAATGTGGATTGACATATTTAATCTAAAAAAATGACCCTTCTTTCTACTGTCTTTTTCATGCTAGAATATTGATCGATAAAATGGATGACCAGTTGAATTGCATGTTTTTTCATGACAAACCTTTTTAAAAAATATATATATATTTATCAACATTTCATATATTTTCATTGTATTTTAGGCTTTTAGCGCGTTTACATCTAATTTACAATGTACTTGTTGAAAGTGATGTCACTCTTTCTGTTTCTTTGCTTTGCTGACATGCTATTGCACAACAAAACATCCTTCAGTGCTTTTTAAATGTGCAGAGGCCTGTCATTGATAATCCTGTGCGTGCATGTTTACGATAATAATTAATTGGTGATCATTAATAATTATTTTTTCTTTGTCTGAAAGCCACTGGTAAACTTATTAGGGAAAAACTTCTGTACGCACTGCTGACTGCTCAGTGTTCCTACCAGTGTTACACTGAAATTTTCCATCTACTTATGCAATACTGTGCAGTTTTTGCAGCCATGCATAGAGCTACTGGGCTGGACGATACTCCATGTGCTTTTCCCGTTTTTCTTTCTCTGATTGAATTCCAGCTGACTTAAATATTGAAAAGTCCATTCTTGTGCATGCAGGACATCTGGCATCATATACATTCACTAATGCCAATGCGTGATGCTGCTCGTGCTGCATGCCTTTCTCATGCCTTTCTACGTTCCTGGAGATGTCATCCCAACCTCACCTTGAATTGGAAAACACTTTGCCCCATGTTAGATGGAAGAGATTTCTGCTGTAATGTTGACAACATTCTGAGGAATCACTCACGAGTTGGCTTGAAGATATTGAAGCTTAATTTATGTGGTGATGATAGTACCTTTCCTTGTATTGACAGTTGGCTCAAGATTGCTGTTACACCAGGGATTGAAGAGCTCAACCTTAGGCTATATAAAAAGTACAATTTCCCATGCTCAGTCTTTTCTGATGCAGTCAGAAATTCAATTCGACATCTTCAGCTTAGCTCTTGTACCTTCCGTCCCACAGTTAAACTTGGCCCGTTGAAGACTCTGACAAGCCTGCATCTGCATTCTGTGCATATTAAGGGGGATGAAATAGAGTGCTTTCTTTCCAATACCATTGCTTTGGAGCAGTTGCAGCTTGATTGTTGCAAGGAGATTACTATCCTGAAGATACCTTGTGTGCTGCAGCAGTTCAGATGCTTGAGTGTCGCTGAATGTTGGAGTCTGCAAGTCATAGAGAGCAACGCTCCAAATCTCTCCACTATTGACTTTAGCGGGGAAATAAAACTCGTACTTGGAGAACCATTGAAGATGAAGCATCTGTGCATGGACTGCCCGGGTGTCATTTGTTATGCTCGTTCTGAGCTTCCGTCTCTTATGCCAAATCTTGAGACTCTTAAGTTGAGCTCAGAATATGAGGTATACTCTTAAGAGTTTAGGTACTGCTGAGTGTCAATATATTTACACTCTTAAACCTGTCTATACCATGACGTATTTGCTGTGCAGGTGGTTAATACACCAATGTTGCCTACCAAATTCCTCTACCTTAGGCACCTGGATATTCATATTATGGGAGGGAATTTTTCCCTATCATATGATTATTTTTCTCTGGTTTCTTTCTTGGATGCATCTCCTTCCTTGGAGACTTTGTTCTTGCATGTAAGGCTCGTTTCTTTCTGTTGTGTTACTCTGTTTTGCTTCACCGATTCAATTTCCTTCCATCTTTGTAGGTGCTACAGCAAAATGTTGAGTATGAATCAGTTATTGGAGGCCCCTCACATTTGAGGCAACTGCCTGATCACCGCCATGAGTGCCTCAAGAGTCTGGAAATCATAGGATTCAGCTATGCAAAGGCCTTAATTGAACTAACATGTTACATCATACAAAACGCAGTCTCACTTGAGCGTCTTACGTTGAACACCCTTCCTGATAATCCTAGGTGTTCTGGTGAAAGTAACAAAACTTGCTGGCCCATTAGCAAGCCTCTGCTGGAGGAAGCGTTCAGGACTCTGGTGGCTGTAAGAACTTACATTGAGGGTGAACTTCCACCTGGGGCTAAGCTGACTGTTGTGGAGCCATGCTCACGTTGTCATTCCGTGGATGATGGTGCATCTTTCAAGTAGCAGTTGGATGTACATTGTTCATACTAAGGTGGTGCTACCGAACTCAAAAAATAAAATAAAAAAGGTGGTGCTACCTCAAGTTGCAGTTAGGACAACGCTTTTAGCTCATTTATATGAATTAAGAAGCTGTCCTAACGTTATTTGTGCCACATGTGTAATAAGTTAAATGTAATATTTATGAAACCATGACGTCTTAGATTATTGGACATGTTATTTCATATGGAATGTATTCTCACTTTTAATTTAAACTATTAGAGCTATTCATTGTTTTGTTCTTTAAACTATTAGAGCAGTTCACTGTTTTTTCATTTGGGTTCAATTAATTTTTTTGGCAAATCAAGTGAGAGTATATTGTCAACCTCCGGCTGGACACATTGTTTTCATTATGATTGAGATTGTTAGCAGAATTGTAATCGAATATTTAATGAACTCAGTGGTATACCACGGATTCCACAAGACATCTAGGTGAATGAGGCTTAAAAGGAAACGAGTAATAAATGAAATAGAAACGAGTCAATTTCGGGGTGGAAACATTTTGTCCGAAAGAACTTGGAATGAATCATAAATACCACGCTTTAATAACGTGTTTAGACAGGAAATCAGCAAACCCAACATGACAAACCTGCTTCCACAAGCGTGGCCGGCTAAATAATAATAAAAATAAGACCAAACTGAAACATCCCCAAATATATTTCAGCCCGTGAAGCTAGCGCAGGACTCATAAGCAAGCAACATAGCACACGTGGCTCAAGATGGTTGGGTTAAAATTTGAGTGAACAACCATCTATTTCTAGCCTTTAGCAATTTCATTGTTTCATATAATTTGTCGGTTTGTTTTGTTGGGATTTATCAGCGCATGGTCCTTTTGGTTTCTAAGGAAAAGCTTGCATTTTCTAAGTTGGTATAAAAAGAAGGAATTGACCCTTAATTACAGGTTGAAAATTGCGGTAGATATAGTTCCAAGAATGAACCATTAGAAAGTGGATACCTATTAAAGATAACTTTATATTGTAAGAGTGGCTGAGGCTTATCCTCTATAGCCGTTGCTAGTTTGTTAGAGGACCAAGTCATGCGCGCCTGCTAATGCGCTTAGTGCTCGTCGTGGCCACGATGCCCGTCAATAGCGGCATGCGCTGAGCCAACTCGCTGTATTTAAAACTCCCCGAGATGATCAATCCAACTCGCGTTGCATCTCTCAATCTCTTTCATGGTATCAGAGCCAACTGATCCTTCCGTCTCTTCCGCTGCCTCTTCTTCTTCCTCGCCATATCTGCCAATTCGTCGTCGGGCACGAATCCGTTCACCGTTGCCACTGTAGCGATCTCATCCCCCACCGCCCAACTGATCAACATCAAGTCTCATGTCCCCGTGACACTTGATCTTGGCAATTCAACTGAAACTGAATTATCGTGTGTTAGTCAACGAATAGAAATCAAATTGTGAATCAAGGAAGGCAAGACAAGAACATCGTCTTCGTTCGTGATCGCTTAGAGCCCCTTTTCCATCAATAGGTACTCCCAAGGCGTCGACCACATGGCCTAACATGGCCTTTCCCGCAGGATGAAGAGTAAGGGATGGAGAAATCGCAGCGGTGCCCGCGCACTGAGAAGCGTTGTTGAGATGAGGAGGCCATGTGAGATGACGCACCGGTGTCAAAGACCCAGTCATTGGAGCTGGGTGGTGTGGACTGGAGTGAGAGGCCGGTCAGCGCCTGGTACAGCGCAGGCGAGAGCTGGCCGGCAGGCTGGTGGTGCGCTGCCAGGGACTGCTGTGGCTGGACACCCGGACGAGCACCCAGCAGGCCAACCCCTGGTTGGACCTGGGGAAGGGCGGCGATCGGCCAAGCTTGGACAATGCCATGCTAGGGGTTGTCCCAGGTGGCGGCCGGGGGAGCATCGTGTGGCTGGCCACCAGTGGACGGGCCACCCTGGTTGTTGGCGGTGCGAGGGCGGCCGTCCTGCTTCTTGCGCTTCCGTGAACGGTTGTCGGTCCCACCAGAGGACTGGCCGTTGTTGTTGACCGGCGGAACGGGCAGGTGAGGATGAGGCGAGGATCCAGAGGTGGGCGTTGCGTGAGGAGCGCCGTTGGAACGCGCGGAAGCGAGCAGAGCGGTGGCGACAACCTTCTTCGCCCGATTGTTCATCTAGGACTCCTCCTGTAGAAGGAACAACCAGGCTTGGTGGAACATCATCCTGGGGCGCGCGGCGGAGATGGTGGTGACACAGTTGCTGAACATGTCGTTGAGGCCGCTGAGGAGGCTGATGATGAGGTCCTGGTCAAAGACGGGGGCACCGACGTCGCGGAGAGTGTCGGACAGGACCTTGATCTTGCTGCAGTACTCTGTGATCGTCATGTCCTCTTGGTGAAGTGCGTGAAACGCCTGACGAGCCTGGACGGTGCGCTGGACGACGTTGTCGAGGAACTAGTCGGTGATGGCAGTCCAGGTGGTGTAGGCGTCGTCGGCCAGCTGGATCACGGCGGACAGCAAGTCGGAGGAGAGCGTGGTGTAGAGCCAGGCCTGGCAGCTGGTGCCCCGTCTGCCGGATGCGCACGTAATCACAGGGAAATGGATCTTCAAGAAGAAGTACCACGTCGACGGTACACTGGAACATCACAAAGCACGATGGGTGGTCCGTGGGTTCTCACAGCGGCCAGGTCTCGACTTTAATCAGACCTTTGCGCTGGTGGTCAAGCCAGCCATGATCCACGTCGTTCTGCACCTTGCTGCCGCCAACGACTGGCCAGTCCACCAGCTTGATGTGAAGAACGCGTTCCTCTACGGCGAGCTGTCGGAACATGTCTATTGCCACCAGCCGGTAGGGTTCGTCAACTCATCATGCCCCAACGATGTCTGCCTCCTCCGGAAATCGCTCTGCGGCCTCAAGAAGGCGCCACGAGCTTGGTTCCAGCGCTTCGCCACCCACCTGCACCGGATCGGCTTCGTCCCAAGCAAATCAGATTCATCACTCTTTGTTTTGCGTCGAGGTGACGCCGTCGCCTTCTTCTGTACGTCGACGACATCGTGCTCATGGCGTCCTCAATGGCCCTACTGCAACACATCATCGATCAGCTCCGCCACAAGTTCGCGATGAAAGATTTTGGACCCATGCACTTCTTCCTCGGCATTCAAGTGCAACGATCACGGGACGGCTTCTTCCTCTCACAAGAACAGTACACTGACGACATCCTCGACCGTGCGGGCATGCGCGACTGCAAAACTGCTGCCACGCCGGTGGACACGAAGGCGAAGCTTCCAAGTGATGTCGGGACGCCTGTAGCCGACCCAACATTCTACCGCAGCATTGTTGGCGCGCTCCAGTAGGTGACCTTGACGCGGCCCAACATCACCTACGCCGTCCAGCAAGCCTGCCTCCATATGCATGCTCCCAAAGACGTGCACTGGACTTTCGTCAAGAGGATCTTGCGCTACATGCGTGGAACCGCGCGCAAGGGTCTGCAACTTCGCCGTTCATCTACGCCTGCCCTCACGGGCTACTCCGACGCGGACTGGGCAGGCTGCCCGGACACGCAACGCTCGACGTCCGGCTTCTACGTTTTCCTGGGCGACTCGCTGGTGTCCTGGTCTTCAAAACGCCAGCCCGTTGTCTCCAGGTCAAGTGCCGAGGCCGAGTACAGAGGAGTGGCCAATGTTGCGGTAGAGTGCTGTTGGCTCCGAATCTTCTTGGCGAGCTGCTGCTACCGATGTCCAAGGCGACGATCGTGTACTACGACAATGTCTCGGCCGTCTCTACATGTCCCAGAACCTAGTGCACCACGGACGAACCAAGCATGTCGAGCTGGACATTCACTTCATCCATGAGAAAGTTGCCGTTGGAGACATTCGCATCGCACACATTCCGACTCATCATCAACTAGCTGACATCATGACGAAGGGGCTGCCTACTGCGTTGTTTGAGCATTTCCGAAACAGTTTGTGCCTCGTTGACGATGCACGAACTGCGTGGGGGCGTTAGAGTGGCAAAGGCTTATCCTCTATAGCCGTTGCTAGTTTGTTAGAGGACCAAGTCATGCGCGCCTGCTAATGCCCTTAGTGCTTGTCGTGGCCACGATGCCCGTCAATAGCGGCATGCGCTGAGCCAACTCGCTGTATTTAAAACTCCCCGAGATGATCAATCCAACTCGCGTTGCATCTCTCAATCTCTTTCATATATAACACTCTTTTTGCGATTATACAACTAAGACATATTTATAATGCACGCACACTCACCGCTATAAATACATGTACGCAAACCCTACCCCTATAAGCATCTTTGAAGACTGAGCCGGTAAATCCTCTAGATTGACGAAGTCACCACTAGCGTCTTATTGTCGACGAGAGCGTCACCTACCATTGAAATTTGAAAGCACAAAGCCGATAAATCCTAGAAAATTCACTCCTACGGAAAATCGAACCCAAGACTTAAGGTGCTACTGAGGCTCTTTGTAACCACTAGACTACATGCCCTTTCACAACTCTATATATCATTGAGTGCAATTTTGAAGGCTGGGAATTCATCGTAGTTTATAGTTCTTTTTTCCTATGAACACTGTTAGATATATAGTGAACGACGTATATAGGTCTATGCATAGCGGAGTATATGTACCATAGGTACAATTCGAAGAAGCAACTGCCATGACAAGGAACCACACAGCTACAACTCAATTTCAAAGGATTTTATAAGTTCCAAAAATATCAAGGTATTTAGCATACCACGGCTTCAAAATATCAAGGTGTTTTGATTTTACCTCAAAATTTGGACAAACTTGGACACGTGAGTAGTGAAAAACATGTTTTTATTTTGTACTATCAAATGTTAATTGGAATTGTACTGCTCCAATCATCCTGTTTTACTTGTCATTCTAGTTTTGCACTAGGTTTATTGTTTCATATGTCCAAGTTTATTGAACATTCTTTAAATCAGGACACCCAATATATTCCTAGTATAACAAGTATTTAGGTGGAAAAGGGTAAAGTACAAGTTTAGTTATATAAAAAAAAAATACTATATGAACTACTCCCTCTGTCTCCAATTACATGTCATTTTAAACTTACACAAAGATTAAGGAGAAGTGAAAAGATCAGTACATAAAAAATGAGAAGGAGAGAGATACAAAATAGAGATGTATTGGGAAGAGAAAAAGGTGCATTGGGATACGAGGATGATAAGTAAATAAGAAAAACTAAAGGAGTGTAGGATGACAAGTAATTGGTGATGGAGGGAGTACTATGATTCATGAATTACTAAGTACAATGAATCTAATGAGCTTAAAGTGAAGCTACAGTAACCATCTGCTAATCACGACTTAATTTCTCTCATTAGATTCGTCTCATAAATTAGCCTCGGGTTCTGCACTTAGTTTTGTAATTAGCTTTTATTTAGTATTCTTAAATGATAAGATTTTTTTGACGTGACAGATCTGAAGTTTAGACCTAGAAAATGATACTATGAGTAAAAGTGTCACAAGATCATACATTTCTGCAAGGAATGTGCTGGAAAGAATAGAGGTAACTAACAAAATTATTCAACTCCCTTCCTCAAGAAAGAGTGGGAGAAGTACGACAAATCCTCGCAAGCGCATGAGGAAACAGAGGAAAGAATCACCTATCACAGTATATGAAACTCAACCTCAAGTTGAGAGACACCAAATGGATTTAGACAATTCACCTCCCACATCAACAGTGCACCCAATTTCTGATGATGGGACATTGGAATGCCCCGACGCCATAGTATTGGGAAATACTGAGCCGTCAATTGGGGAACATGAAATTTCCATAAACTATGTTGATTCTTGGAATCATATGATTTTAAGACTACAATTATCGACATATACTTTGCCTCATTAGTTGCCAAGACCATCCAAAATGATCCAGATTCTAAATCCATGGTAGAGTGCAAGAAGCGCTCGGACTGGAATAAATGAAAGGAAGCAATTGAGCGGAGTTAGCCTCCTGCACTAAAAGAGAGGTATTCTCATCAGTGATACCTACACCTCCAAAAACCTTCCCTATAGGTTTCAAATGGAGTTTCACCCAGAAACATAATGAAAACAATGAGGTGGTGATATATAAGGGAGGCTTGTAGCACAAGGATTCACACAGAGACCCAGCATTGATTTCAATAAAACATATTCTCCAGTCATGAGTGGAATTATGTTCTGATATTTGATATCACTAGTAATTCAAAAGCATCTATCTATGCAGTTGATGGATGTTGTGACAACATACTTGTATGGTCACTAGATTCGGACATATATATGAAGGTCCCCGACGGGATCCCTATACCGAATAAAGGTGCAAATCGCAATATATATTATGTAAAACTCAAAAGATCACTATATGGCATTAAAAAGTCACAGAGAATGTGGTACAACCGACTGAGTGAGTGCCTTCCGCATAAGGGTTACTCCAATAATGATGATTGTCCATGTGTCTTTATCAAAAGATCCTCCACTGGATTCTAAATTATATTAGTGTATGTAGATGGTTTAAATATCATTGGTCACACACAAGATACTGATGAAGCCCGCAATCATCTTATGATGAAATTTGAGATGAAAGATTTGGGTAAAACCAGATTTTGCTTGGGTTTGCAAATCGAGCATCTTCACTCTAGAATTTTAGTGCATGAATCTGTCTGTCCAGAGAATATTGGAGAAATTCAATATGGACAAATTATATTCAATAAAGACTCCCATGGTTGTTCGATCTCTTGATTTGAAAAAGATGTTTTCTGACCACGTGAGGAAGGAGAGGAGATATTGGGATCAGAATTCCCCTATCTTAGTCTCAATGGAGCACTCATGTACCTTGCAAACAGTACTAGGCCTGACATTGCATTTGCAGTAAATATGTTGGCAAGATATAGTGACGCTCGAACTAAGCGCCATTGGACCAGAGGAAAACAAATCTTAGGTACCTAAATGGCACTAAGGATCTTGGCTTATTCGTTTAGAAAACTAATGAGTCTAGCTTGGTTGGATACACTGATGCTGGTTATATGTCTGATCCCCACAATGCCAGATCAGGGATAGGTTTTGTATTCCTTCATGGAGGAACAACCATATCATTGGAAATCAGCTAAACAGACATTAGTGGCTACCTCTACAAATCATTCTAAAATAATTGCCTTATATGAGGCGTCACGTGAATGCATATGGCTCCGAAGAATGATAAAACACATTGAGCTATCATGTGGTATTTGTTCCTCAGAATCACCTATCATTATCTGTGAAGATAATGTCGCTTGTATTACACAGATGCAAACAGGCTACATCAAAAGTAATATCACCAAACATTTTGCTCCTAAGTTGTTTTATCCCCATGAGCTTCAGAAAACTGGAGAAATAAACATCTTACAGACAAAATCTTATGATAATCTAGCAGATCTCTTCATGAAGTCCCTACCTACTTCCTTGTTCGAGAAATGTGTTAAGGGAATTGGTATGAGACGGCTTAGAGACTTGCAAACTTTAGAGGGAGACTCTCTGGATGATGGACCTTGTTAAACGCTTCACATTGTACTCTTTTCTTTTATGAGTTTTTACCATCAGGTTTCCTCATACAAAGTTTTTAATGAGACAATGATTGATGCAAGCATATGCCATATCTCATTTTTTCCATTGGGGTTTTTCCAGAGATAAAACAAGGCATGTATAACTCCTTAAACCTTATTGGTTCATGACAGAGTAATCACCAGACATATTATTCCTATGATTTTTTCCCATAGGGTTTTTCAAAAGGAATTCAAGAACATATTGATCTCAAGATGGACTCGGTCAAAGGGGGAGTGTTAGAAAGGTCTTAATTGACCTCCTTCATGCAACCCATTAAGGGTTTAAGCCTTGGTTATGGCCTGGTAACGGCCATGAAAGAGAGCCTTAAACTCACCTAATAGGAGCTACTAATGGGTGCCATTAGAGGATGATTAAGTGTGTTGTTAATGCTCCTCTTGTTACTGAAATTTTAATCCCTATATAAGGGCCACATGAGATGAATACAATACATGATTCACCATTCCCATTGCCTCTACTATGTTCTATTCCTAACACATAATGTGACCCAGAATCTACAAGTAGGAATACAAAGTCTTTGTATGATATGAGGATTGAGCGAGTCCTTTTTTTTCTGATGGACTTGTTTTACTATGCCAATATAGTATTTTCCTGGTGGCCATCACTGGTGTGACATAAAATGTTTGTATTCCCTCCGTCCTATAATATAAACATTCCAGGGTAGGAAAGAGAATATCCAGATTCATAACATCTTCTATGTATCTAGATAATTTTATGTCCAGATTTATTAGAGATGCTATGAATCTGGACCAAGTTTAGAAATGATTATATATTGGGACAGAGGGAGTAGAAACCATCTAGGCCTTGACCACGTAGCTAAGTACACGTCTTGATGACTTGATGTTAACTTCATGTACTGGGAAAAGCTGTCTCTGAGAACGTGCATAACTGCTGTCTCTGTATTTTGCAGGCAGACAGTACAGTTAATAACGAGGTAAGCTGACCACTCCTGTAGTCCTCTCCTTTGTTTTAGTAACCTGAAATGCTTGTGTCAAAAAAGAAAAAACCTGGCATGGAGTCTGAATATATATCAAACTAATCAGGGAAAACAGGGAGGGCTTGCTTGCCTCTCAATTCAACATGAGAAGGAAAATGCTTTACTGTGCTTTGTATATAGCTGGTAAAATATGCAACCCAGCCACTTTATATAGGACGGTCACCACCCTGCCAACCATTATGCCTATGTATATCAATTTACTATCTAATCTTATAACACAGATATCTGTTACCGTACGTGACTACACACCAAGAAATTCATAATTCGAATAGGCAACAGCAAGCACTTGTAACTCGAATATCATTAACGTGGAGTCATGTTCAGATACTTGGATATCCTACTCTGTGTGTAGGTGTAACTGAGGCCAAACGTTCTTTCTGCACCAAACTCAGATATTTGTAGTAGCATTCGACGATTCATGTCCACAGCAAGGATCCATGCCTTCTTGTCCTGTTGCTTGACCTTGGCCATGAAGTAAACAATACCATCATCGTCCAAGCAAAGTGTGGGGTGTCCTGTGTAGAACGTCTCCAAGGTCTCACAAGGTTTTCCTGCTTTTCCCGGCAGCTCTTTCAGCAGCTCAAGAGGAGCTGGAAAAATATCAGAAGCATCAATCGTGCAGTCCTCGGTCCAACAAGAGTTCTCATCAAATGGGGCCTTTATGCTCCATTTGGAAGCTACCCAACCCCCGGAGACGTAGTCGCCAAATACTCTTGTGGCCGACTTGATCTTCATTACAGTATGGACGATTCTGATGCAGCCCTTGACAAAAGCAATGGCACGAGTAACCGATGGAGTGGCATTGGGCGTCGGTGAGGGTCGGAACATCCCAGGCAACGGAATGTATCGCATTACAGGGACCTCACGGAACACATCGTAAAGCAGTATACCGCGCCAGAGATCAACGAAGGCAATGGTGCCGTGTTCTCCTTCGACTGTGATCACCTTGGTTGTCTCTGTTAGGGAACTAGTAGGTTACGATAGCATATAATAATTTTACCGTTCAACCAGGAAACCTTATAAGGAGGGGATCATGGATCGTTACCACTAGACACGCAGACGGAGTGGAAGCGAATGTTGGAGCAGTTCGTCCAACGTAGTCGCACATCGATGTAGAGGAGGTAGTCGATCATGTCAAACGTCTTCTCCTAGTCCAGCCGTTCGGCACCGCAACAACAGTAGCGCCTCCTTGCGGTATCCACACGTACGGGGTTGGAACACCGTGCACGACGTGCTAGCACCGGCAACACGGTTAGGGTTGTGGGAGAGAGAGAGAGTAGCACGGCGGCTAGGGTTATGGACTGGTGGGTTACCATGCCCCTTGCCCCACCTTCACTTATATAGACCCTTCTAATGGGCCTCGATAAGTTGGCCCATTAGTGGACTAATCTCACACGGATCAATATCCGTATGACCCTCACATACGGATCAAATCCGTAATGTCTCTTGGGCATCTTTCCAACAATCTCATGCACAAAGCCTTCATCGTCGTCTCTGCACTCCTCTTGGCACTCCTCCTTGTATGGCACGGAGACAGGAATCGCTCTCTAGATCTTGTCTTCGGAATTGAAGAGGCAGACGTCGTACTTCCCCATATTGGAAAAGCCACGGAAGAATGCCGACGAGTCGTCACGGAGAACAGCGATGGTGTAGCTTGTCCCGCGGCTAACCAGACCAACCTGTCCGTCGTGAAAATTGTAGGGACTGGGGTGCGGGAGTAGCTGGAGCGACGGCGGCCCTTCGTCAGTGCCGCCATCAGCACAGTAGATGTAGTACTCGTGCAAGGCGTGGCATAGAATGTCGTAGCGACGGCCGATGAAGATGCGGAGCAGGACAAACTTGCCATCCGAGGCGATGATCTTGGGTGTCTCACCGAAGCAGCTGGGTGCCGAAACTGGGGCAGTGGACGTAGAAGTGGGAGACACGGGGCGGCTGCGCTGGGAAGAAGGTGACGTGGATATCATGGACACCGTCCCTGGTCTTGCAGGATGCGGTGGTGGCGTTGCGGCGGCTGTCGACGTAGGCGCTGAAGTCGAGGAGAACCCAGTCCGGCCTTGGGCCGTCCGCTTCTAGATCAACATCCTCGGGGCTAGGGGGATGCAGGGAGATGAGGGGAAGGGACATCACTCGTCGTCCGTGGTTGCCTGCCTGACTCCCTCTGCCGATCTGGATATCTGGTTGATCGATTTTGAGGCTGGGTGTATATATATGGATGAATCTATCAAAATCGTGTCGTCGGAGAGGGTTGAGGCAAGAGGGATCGAATCGCTGGCCGGACATCTAGTTTGGGAGAAGGACGGGGAGGTGTGGCTGTGGCTGGAAGGGAAGGAGGAAGGAGGAATCGAATTCATCTTCTCGGCTATTAGGGCGAAGATCCGGAGAGGGCGATTTTTTTTTGTTATTTTGATCATAAAACTGACGACTTTATCAAAACAGTGAGTTTTATTAAAATAACATAAAACCATTGTCTCCCGTGTAAAATAATCATATGACCAATTTTTTTTTACAACAATGCCCTCGATCTTTTTTTTCTCTCCCTCCCCCACTCTCTCTTTTCTCTCCTCACCCACCCCGGCCGCAAATGGCGTCACCGCTCCCCCAGCTCCGTCGCCGCGCCGCGTGCGCGCACGCCCCGTGCTGATGCGCGGAGGATGGGTGCGGCTTCGCTGACACGCCGCCAGTGCTGCTCACCCACCTTGTTCCCGACTTTTTCCAACCGCTCCTTGGCCTATCCATTGTTACTTAGTACCTTGTTATTTCACTAAACATCCATGCACATCACCGACTAGCGAGATCTAAGAGATATGACCTAGACCCTCTTGATAGTTTGGTTTTTTCAAGCCCTAACAACTAGACAAGTGTTTCAAACACTTGTTTCTAGCTTGACCTTAGCCTTGATCCATCTCCATCAACACTTGGACTCCATCAAGCTCACTACACCTTCATGTTTGTGGTCATTGTCATCAATCACCAAGGCAACAATCATCAATAGGATTTGTAGCAGAGTATATGATGATTCCTGCATACACAACACTCTTGTAGATATTAGCAAAATTTTCATGGTTGTCATTAATAACCAAAACATTCATACCTTAGAGATCTAATCATCAATGGTCATGAAGCATACAAAGGTCCACTCTCCTCTTGCTGAAGCCGAACGACTCACAGTCCCATACTCTACCGAAGGTTCCATCAAGGCACTGCCAATCATTATGGAATGTTCCATAGAGGTTGCAGCAGTAGTTGAAGTTGAGGCTCTGCCAGTTGTCGTCAAGCCTCCACAAGTTAAGGCCATAATCCAAAAGACTATTACCGGTTTTGATAAAGACCCAAAGGAGCCACACACAAAGGCGAACCTTGATAAGTACTTGGCCGAAATGAAAAAGCGATTAGCAGCCACCAGTAGAATTGTACTGCAAGATCTCGAGACATATTGTCGTACATGGATAGTATTTTTGACAACCCTGATGACAATGTGGACTACCCAAAATTCATACATTGTAATCCACTTGTATCAAAAAAATATGTACAAGAACCTACCGTGGGAGATGCAGAAGTTGCACGACTGGTACATGATGGCATCGAAGGAAGGGTCGACACGATCACTTGTAACATTCCATCGATGGTGTTCAATGAACCAGGCGAGGAACAAATATTACCCCTATTTTGGGAAGATGTTCACACAATGTTTTGGCTAGGCAAGATGGACAACACCTTCATAACCTTCTGATGCATGTAAGTGTAGGTTTGATCTCCTTCGTATTTTGAAGCACATGTGAACATATGTTCTTATGCTTGTTTTTTTTTAGCATGAATTCGTTCTTCCAAAAAAAGAAGGTTGATAGAAAAGATTGGAAGGTCTCCTACCTCAATCCGAACCACATCAACCAAAGCTCGATCAACCCAACGATTAATGAGCCTGAGCACCCGGATAAGACACCGAAAGAGCTAGCTCAAATGAAGGCGTCCAGGACAAAAGAAACAAGGACTCGGGTCATGGATTACATATCTGATTGCTCCATGAAGTGGTAGACTGTCTCTGTATCGTTCCCAAAAATGGGTACCTTCTAGCGTTGGATAGTCTTGACTATGACAAGAAGTTGTATAGCGACATTCTAGAACTCATAGATTGGTAAACAATTAGTCTATGTATGTATGATTTGATGATGTTAATATCATCTAATGATACACATTTGTGGATCGTTCATTGCTTATGAGAAATATGTGGAAGTGGGAGGGCTATAGTTTGAAGTTTACATAAGACATTTGTAATGAAACCATATGAATATTGTGTATATATTATGGTCTCTGAATTTAGATGCTAAAATGTCGTCTTAGGCTAATATGGATATACTGTGTATATAGTGATTTCTATTTACTGAATACTGATAAGGACATCACTCCTATGGATACACACAACACTCCTACAATTCAGAACTTGCAAGATCCAATAACTAGAGCTCGTGCATGACAACTAAATTTAGAGTTGAGCTCGTTCCTACGTTCTTCGTTATATGTTACTTTTGAGAATGACTTGCCACCTAATGATTATATTATAATTAAGAACCATGGAGAGGACCAGGATATGATGGGAGAATGACTTGGGAACATGCAGTACCAGCAAGGATTTGGAAGTCAAGGTGGAGGCCCAATCAAAAGTGACTTCGAGTCTGTTTTGAGGCCCAGGACCAGTCTGCACTAAACCGGACGCCCAAGATGCATACGGACTCGGATTTGGACATCTTATATATGCACGGAAAGATAAGAAGAAGACCTTTACAATGCCATCAGTCTCATATCAAAATTCGTCCAGAGTCATCGGGAATCATCAAAACAAGAGAGGATCCAGAATCTGTGTTGGTGTTGTATTGTCTGCTTTTGGCCTTTGGGCTTTGTACCCAGTTGAGCCCAATTAGGAGCGCATCTAGAGGGTCTTACACGACACTAGGGTCTTCATATACAGCCGCTGCCGCACCATTAGAGTTTGAGTTTTGCTTAGATTATTCTGTTTATAACAGTTTCCCCGTTACTTCGGTTTGTAAGACCCCAACTTTGTGAGCTTAATCATTCATCTGCAAATTGGTTGTTTTCTTCATTGTTCTTGCTTGTCTTCTTGATTTGCAGGCAGGAATTAACCTTCTCGGTGAGGTCAACCATGCAACACCGGTTGATAAACAGAGGAGACGTTGTGCTATGATTGCGGGGTTTAGAACATGCTGTTCTGAAGCCGGATCGATTTGTGTGTCGCCTCCGACCAAATCAACTTACCAAGAACCTTTCAGAAGATTGGGAATCCTTGTTCACATCTAGTGGTAATCAAAGCTTCAGGTGCACCGTCAGGTTCGCACTACCCTTTAGTTTCGTTTTCGTGTTTTTCCTATCATCCATAGAAAAGCCAATCCCCCCCCCAGCCATAACCATGTGTTTAGCCTTTGCATATTTCAATTTTAGAGTCCATAGTGTTGAGTTTGTGCCCTAGTTCTTGTTTAGTCGTTGGTTTAGTTTGTGCCTTTGTCATCAGTAGTGTTGCCCTTGCAACCCTAACCACCATCCCCTTCACCACCCTTTGTTTTGTTCAGCTTTGTGTGCTAGGGTTGAATGATCAACACACCCACCCTACTCCCGCCCTAAACCCACCCCAACCCACCCTCAACACCTCGGACCAATCCCTACAATTTCCACTTTCCGCTGCATCCACCTCGCCAATAAAATTCCTACCTGATTCCAAGCCCGACCCCAAACCCGACTCAGGTTTCCCTCAAACCTGACCTTGGGTTTCTATAAAACCGGTTTCAACACACCTTCAGTAAAACGACCATAACTTTTCGCTCGGTTGTCCGTTTTAGCTGAAATGTTTACAGGAGCTTCGTGACTTGATTTGGGGCCATCCTGCCCATCTCAAAAAATAAAAAAAAATCAGGAAGATAAAGAAAAAATTTATTCAAGTTGAAACCCGACGTTTTTTGAAACTTGCAGAATTTCTGTAGGCCACTTCCTACCGCTGTTGGAGCTGAAATGTTTTGTGGGTTCTCTCTCATTGCCAATGAGTTGGAGAAAAATATAAAAAAATAAAAAAATAAATTTGGGATTTCTACTAGTACTCCATCTAGCTTCCTGGAAATTAGAGGTTTGGCTGTTTTACACATAGGTCCCTGTTATTGGCTGTGTTCCTTTGCCTACTTGTTTATGCCTTGCTATCACTACTGTTCTAGGACATAGTTAGACCAACAACTAGGGACACTTATTCAACTTTACTCTTTGTTTTTTATTTGTGTGCCACTCACACACACACACACACACACATATATATATATATATATATATATATATATATATATATATATATATATATATATATATATATATATATATATTTGGCCTTCCTAACTCTACATATTTCTTCTGGACAACACATGTTATTTTGTGACCCTTGCAATCATAGAACACACCTCCCTGGTGTCCTTTGCTTTGCTTTTTAGAACTTTATAAGAGCTTTGTAAGGAGCTTCCATTTGCTGTGTTGAGAGGCATCACTGCTTATTAGTTTTGTAGGTATAACCTTCACTGTTTGTTTCATGTTTTGATATTTGTGATGACGGGAAGCGATGGAGAGGGGCCTTCGCCCTCAATTTGATGAGTGCATGAGCCAAGATCAGCTATAGAAGGCTTTACAGGCAACTCAAAGTGATTTGATAGAGACAATCACCAGGGCCGTCACTGACGCGGTCAACAAGCTTCACCTTGGAGAAAGCATTGAACAGTTGGATAAGAGGGCCTCTAAGTTAACTGATCAGGTTATAGAGTTGGAGACCGCTCACAAGACCAAAGACACCAACGACATTGAAGATGACCATGATAAAGACACGGTGTATAAGGCTGATGACACTGTGGATAGGGCTGCTACAAGGACCGTGAGATTACGATGTCGTTTGCACCTTAACACTCAAGGTATGGGTGGTTTCCACAACCACAACTTTCGTCCCCAAGGTAACAATCGTGGCCATGCTCCAAATGATCCATATGCTAAAATTAAGTTTTCAATTCCTTCATTTTCAGGTGAATATGATGGTGATGCTTATCTTGATTAGGAGATGACTGTAGAGCAAAAATTTAATACCCACCTTGTTCCTAAACAACATAGAGTTCGACAAGCTACTAGTGAGTTTAAGGACTTTGCTATTGTTTAGTTGAGTGGTCTAGCTGCTGAAACTGATTTGCCTACTACTTGGGATGAATTTAAGGTAGCAATGCATGATCGTTTCGTTCCTCCTTTTTATTAAGAGATTCATAATAAACTGTAGCACTTAGATCAAGGAGATAAAACTGTCTAGGAGTATTTTAGTGAGCTTCAGAAGGGGTTGATTCATTGTGCTATAGTCGAAAAAGTAGAGGATCAGATTTGCCGCTTTTATTCATGTTTGAGAAAAGAAGACATCCTTGATTATAAAGAATTTTATACCCTCAACCAGTGTTTCTAGTATGCTATGCTTGTAGAGAAAGAATCGCAGGGACGTTTTGAGAGTTTTGAGGCGTACAAGAACTCCAGTCGTACCTTCTATCCACCGCGGCCAACAGGAACTTTAGGGCTGCCCAAGCCATCTTTCCGGACACCCCCACCAGCAACTGCTGCTGCCAAGGGACCTAATGGTGCTTCTGCAGCACCAAGACTAGCCACTGCACCTTCTGTGACCTTAGGTAAAAACTTTGTGCAAGTACCAGCTAGTAGTGTCTCCTCTGACGCTTCGACGGGATGCACTACAGGGATTCAGTGCCACCAGTGCCATGGACTTGGTGATGTGTAGAAAGATTGCCCAAGTAGGCGGGCATACATGGGGACAGACGATGACGGTTATATGAGCACCTCTGATGTAGAGGATGATGTCATTGCCACCAGCAGCGACCTCGTCCTTGGAGGCGGAGACACCACGAGCTACATGAATTTTATTGTGTAGCGTGTGCTTAGCACACAAATCTAGTAGACCAAGACGATGCAGCGCCACAACTTGTTCCAGATTTTCTTCGTCATCAAGAACCGCCGAGCACATGTCATCATTGATGGAGGGAGCTTCAATAACTTGGTGAGTTCTGATGTGGTCAACAAACTTGCTTTGACCACATGCCCACATCCACATCCATACTACATTTAGTGGTTAAACGACTCTGAAAAAGCTAAGTTAACACAAACTTGTAGAGTTCCTTTTTCTATTGGGTCTTATGCTGATTCTGTTGATTGTTATGTCGTACCCATGCAAGCATGTTCACTTCTATTGGGTAGATCTTGGGAATTTGATAATGATGTTGTACACCATGGTAAAATTAATAAATACACTTTTATATATAAGGGAACTAAAACTACTTTGTTACCAATGACCCTGCTGAAATTATACAAGCTAATTTAGAAAGAGCAGCTAGTTTAAAAAATAAAGGTCCTAAAATTCAGTAATCTGTTAATTCTGATTCTACACCTAGTAATGTTAATGATTCTTCAAGTTCTAAGGGTGTTGGAATTAAATTACAAGGTCGTTCATGTTTTGCAACAAAATCTGAGCTTGCTAAAATTTATGCTGATGATGATATTTGCTATGCTTTGATATGCAAACAAGCGTTGTTTTCGCTTGATGATATTGCTTCTAGTGCTTTGCCTCCTACTGTCACTAACATTTTGCAGGAGTATGAGGCTGTTTTCCCAGCTCAGATACCCTCAGAATTGCCACCTTTGAGAGGGATTGAATATCAAATTGTTTTAATTCCGGGAGCTACTTTGTCAAACCGTGCTGCTTATAAGACCAACCATGAGGAGACTAAGGAAATACAACGTTAAGTCCAAGACCTTTTGGATTATGGGTATGTTTGTCATTCACTTAGTCCTTGTGCTGTTCTTGGTACTTTTGGTTCCTAAGAAAGATGGTACTTGGCGTATGTGTGTAGATTATAGAGTCATTAATAACTTTACTATTAGGTATCGTCATGCTATTCCTAGGTTAGACAACATGTTTGATGAATTATGTGGTGCTACAATTTTCACTAAAATTGACTTGCGTAGTGGCTACCATCAAATTATAATGAAACTTGAAGATGGATGGAAAACAGCTTTCAAAATCAAATTTGGGTTGTATGAGTGGTTAGTAATGCCTTTTGGTTTAACTAATGCCCCTTGTACTTTCATGCGCTTGATGAATGAGGTTTTAAGAGCTTTCATTGGCAAATTTGTGGTAGTTTACTTTGATGATATCTTGATTTATAGCAAATTTATGGATGAACATATGAATCATTTGCGTGCTGCTTTTGATGCTTTACGAGCTGCACGTTTATTTGGTAATCTTAAGAAGTGCACATTTTGCACGGATCGAGTCCCTTTTCTTGGCTATGTTGTGACTCCACAGGGAATTAAGGTGGATGAAGCGAAGATTGAATCTATTAAGAGCTGGCCTATACCAAAAACTATCACACAGATGAGGAGTTTTCTTTGTCTTCCAGGTTTCTACCGTCGCTTTGTCAAAGATTTCACCACCATTGCATGAGTTGACAAAGAAGGGCATTGAGTTCCAATATGGTAAGGTACATCATGAATCTTTTGATGCTTTAAAGGACAAACTTACACATGCACCATTGCTGCAATTACCCGATTTTATTAAGACTTTTGAGCTAGAATATGATGCTTGTGGTATAGGCATTGGTGGTGTTTTGATGCAAGATGGTAAACTTGTTACATACATTAGCGAGAAAATTACTGGGCCTGTTTTGAATTACTCCACATATGATAAAGAATTATATGCACTTGTACGTTTTTTAGAGACGTGATGTCAATGCAATCTGAACTGTAGACATGCTAAATGGGTTGAATTTATTGAATATTTTCCTTATATTATCAAACATAAGAAAGGGAATGATAATGTCTTTGTTGATGCTTTATCTAGGCGCTATACTTTGTTGTCTCAACTTGATTGTATAATTTTTGGACTTGAGGCAATTAAAGAATAATATGCTGAAGATGTTGATTTTAAGGATATAATGCTGCAATGTAGAGAAGGTCATGCATGGAACAAATTTGTGTTGAATGATGGATTATTGTTTAGAGCTAATCGCCTATGCATTCCAGTTGGTTCCGTTCGTCTTTTGTTGTTGCAGGAGACGCATGGAGGGGATTGATGTGTCATTTTGGCGCTAAGAAGACGGAGGATATTTTAGCCACACACTTCTTTTGGCTAAGGATAAGGAAAGATGTTGAGCGCTTTGTTGCTCGCTGCATTATATGTTAAAAAGTTAAGTCTCGCTTGAATCCACATAGTTTATACATGCCAGTTCTTGTTCCTTCTAATCCTTGGGTGGGAGTGATAACATTTTTGTTGTTGTGGATCATTTTTCTAAGATGGCACACTTTATACCATATCATAAAACCGATGATGCTAGTCATATTTGCTGACCTCTTATTCAAAAAAAATTATATGTTTGCATGATATGCCTTCTACTATTGTTTCAGATCGTGATGCAAAATTTTTGAGTCACTTTTGGCGTACACTTTGGAATAAGTTGGGTACAAAGTTGTTGTTTTCTATAACTTGTCACCCACAAACTGATGGACAAACTGAGGTGGTGAACCGTATTTTGGGCACTATGTTAAGAGCTATTTTGAAGAAAATTTTGAAGTAATGGGAAGAATATTTGCCTCATATTGAGTTTGTTTATAATCGAGCAACACATTCTACTATCAAGATAAGTCCCTTCAAGATAGTGTATGATTTTGATCCCCGTACTGCACTTGATATACTTTCTCTACATATTAATGAGAGAGTTCATGTTGATACTATGGAGCGTGCTGAACTTATTTTATAAATGCATGAGACCACTAGACTTAGCATTGAAAAGATGAATGAAAAATATAAAATTGCTGGTAGTAAAGATAGAAAGGAAGTAAAGCTTGATGTAGGAGATTTAGTGTGGTTACACTTGAGGAAGGATAGATTTCCAGAATTGAGAAAGTCTAAATTAATGCCTAGAGCTGATGATCCTTTTAAAATAATTTGTAAGATTAATGATGATGCATACAAACTTTAGTTGCCTCCTGAATTCAGGGTTAGTCCAACTTTTAATATTTCAGATTTGAAACCATACTTGGGAGAAGAGGCTAAGCTCGAGTCGAAGACGACTCCACTTCAAGAGGGAGAGGTTGTTGAGGACATCAGTTCTATGGATACACATAACACTCCTTCAATTCCGGACTTGCAAGATCCAATAACTAGAGCTCGTGCACTACGACTAAATTTAGAGGTGAGCTCGTTCCTACGTTCTTTATTGTTACTTTTGAGAATAGTTTTCTACCTAATAATTATATTATGATTAGGAATCATAGAGAGGGCCAGGAGATGATCGAAGAAGGACTTGGAAACGTGGAGGACCAGCAAAGTTTTGGAAGTCAAGGTGAAGGCCCAATAAAAACCGACTTCGAGTCTGTTTTGGGGTCCAGCACCAGTCTACACTAAACCGGACGTCCAGGACGCATACTGAGTCGGATTTGAACTTTCTAAATATGCGCGGAAACATAAGAAGAAGAAATTTCCAATGCCGCTGGTCTCATGTCAAAATTCATCCGGACTCATCGGGAATCATCGAAATAAGAGAGGGTCCAGAATCTATGTCAGTGTTGTCTCGCCTGCTTTTGGCCTTTGGGCTTTGCATCCAGTTGAGCCTAATTAGGGATGTGTCCAGAGGATCTTACACAACTCTAGGGTCTTCATATACAGCCTCCGCCGCACCATTAAGATTTGGGTTTTGCTTAGATTATTCTATTCATAACAGTTTTGCCATCACTTTGGTTTGTGAGACCCCAACTTTGTGAGCTTAATCATTCATCTGCAAATTGGTTATTTTCTTCATTGTTCTTACTTGTGTTCTTGATTCGTAGGCAGGGATTATCCTTCTCGGCGAGGTCAACTTTGCAACGCCGGTTGATAACCAGAGGAGACGTCGTGCTGTGATTGCGGGGTTTAGAACTTGCTGTTCTGAAGCCGAATCGATTTGTGTGTCGCCTCCAACCAAATCAACTTACCAAAAACTTTTCGGAAGATCGAAAACCCTAGTTCACATCAAATACTATAAATATTTTATTTTTATTTAGGTTTTTTCAAAAAATAATTAGCGCTGGTTTACATCTTGAACCGCTATTAATGTTGCGTAACATAGAGACGGTTAAAGATGACAACCGCTGCTAAAAACCTATAATAATAACGACGGTTAACATCTCCAACTGTCGCTAAAAAGAACTTTGTAGTGATGGTTTGTTTCGTTCTCAGGTTACCCGCCGCTAATGCGTATTTGTAGCTACGGTCACCCACCACTAATGCTCAGGTCATCCGCCGTTGCAGTGGTTTCTCAACCACCGCTGCGGACCCTATTTGTGGTGGTGACTCTTCCTCTAATTCCTGCCAACCTCCGTAGATGTAGCAGTGCTAACATTAGGCCCAGAAAAGAAAGAGCACCTTTACAATGGACTAAAATTAATATGGACCGCTCATTTCTTTTCATCTGACGGTTTAGATATACTTATACTACATTGATTCTTTAAATAGTATGAAGTAATTATTTTAAAGTAATATGAAGTAGTATTGATATTATAGGAAAAAATATAGACTGTAATTTTATTGATATTTTTGGATCAATTGAAACTAGAGATGTCGTCGTTTTGGTGACCTGTACCGCCGCCATGGCGCAAGCCGTTCTTCCCGCCGTTCCCGGACAGCTCCCGACGACTCGACCACGCCGGAGTGGAAGACGATCATTCCTCTGCTCCTGACGGCACCTTGCGCCACCGCTGCCGCCATCATCCCGAAGCAGTCGCCGCCCACCTTGCCGCGCGCGGGGACGTGAAAGAAGAACACCGTCATAAAGTCTCCATGGTCCAAGCCTGTCAGTCTAGTGATGCCGTGGAGCGTTGGGATGCGCACAAGATCACACCGCACACACCAGATTCGCGTAATCGTCGTTGACAGGAACTCATAATCATTAGACGACATCAAGAAAATTATCAGTTCGTCATGCCACAGGTGGTACAGTAACAACAGCACTGCGACATCGTCGTCCTCCTCGTCAAGAAGCAGCAGTCCGGCCGATCGAACTGCATCGCCATGCGAAAGGTGGGACAGCAACAAACTGTCTGCGTTCGTATGACTGAGCTCTATCAGATCATCACAAGCTGCTCTGTGTTCAAACACTCTGCAATGCTTCCTTTATTTTCATGCTGAAACTCTACATTGCCTCTTTGCTTACGCGTTCAAGCGTTTCATTTAATTTACTGAAATTCTTTGTTATACAACAATTCCAAATTTACCAAGTACCTACTAAACTAGAGAGTCACAACTCAAATGCAGAATAAACTTTCTAACATAAATTAGAAACTGAGCATCATTGTGACTACATAACAAAATGGATAGCAAAACAAAATGTAAAGCCTACATGATCGATACACCTGAACTACTGTTGTTTCCAAACAAACAAATTTTTCTCCTAACCATATGACCCAGACCCACTCTAATGCAAAATAATGTCCTTTCATGACTAGAATCCCCAGCATTTCATTCATGCAACGTTTCTATATCTCAAACTCATATTCTTAAAGACAGTGTACAAGTTCACAGCAAAACGGACTGTGTCTCACAGGACACTGCACACAGTGACAGATTCTAAGAATTGATGAACTTCAAGAGTCTCATCCAAGTCACATAATTAGCACCACGAATTCCAGGAATGATGGCTAGTCTGGTCGACGGAGTCGCATCCACGGGCCACAAAAGTACACGGCGTTGTTGTTGGCGACGTCTCGGCCTTGCTCATGCAGGACGGAGTCCGCGGCAATTTGTCTTGACGTATGACGATGTCCCGGACGGAGGTTCTGTGCCAATACACAACGTCAACTACATCGTGGATGTGCCGGCGCCGCCCTCACTTCTCCTCTGCGTGAATTGCTGACGAGGATGCGCACCGGGCGGGCTACATGCCTATTCAATCGGATCTCTCAAAAGATTTGCCCGCGCTACGAGGATGCCGTCGGCGGCGGTGGCTGGACCATGCTTAGGCGTCTGACAGGAAAACGCCTGCTGTGACGGCTCCGGCTGCTGCTGCGAGGGTGCACGCGGCAGTGGCTGCGAGGGCTCCGTTGGCTGCGAGGGCGCCGGCGGCTCTGGTGAGGCGTTTGTTTTCTCAATAATATTTCGACGATAGCCTAATTGCATTCGTGTCCTGCAGTGTCAACGATCCTAAAGAATTAGTTTGTCGAGTTAATTATAATTATATCTTTGTAAATGAATGGTTGGATCAAGATTATACTACTTTAAAGTTTAAAGTAGTAGTATAGCCTATCCTAATAGGAGTCAAAAGAAAAGGGGAAACCAATAAAATTGTGTCACGTATCCATTGCACGTATGGAATAGATTTCTCTTAAACATCTTATGAAATCAATGAAATTGCGTCACGTATCCATTGCACGTAAGCACGTATCCATTGACAAATTGTCCTACCTAATAAAATTCGAACGTCAAATGAGGGCTGGCATCAGGACGTAATACTATTATAAGAACATACTAGTATTACATAGTGTCATAGTCATGCATAGCGTCACCAATTTTAAGCGGTACCTACTGACTAGGTCCGACCTTGTAACAATAGTTTAAGTCCTCTTCTGAAATGGAGGAAAAGTATAGGAAATCCTAGATAAATTTTTCTTGTGAAGGCCTTTGGAATGTAGAATTTGTTCCAACAGAATTATATGAAATTCTTATGGAATAGATTTCTCTATTCAAATATTGGAGGAAAAAAGCATGAGCTCGAACCTCTTAGAAAATTTCCTGTGAATCTCTCTCTCTCTGTAACTCATGTGTTTTTTTTTTGGGTGAATTGTGATGCATCCAAATGCTCAATTGAAAACTTTTCTGTATTCTCAACTTCTGTAGGATTGCAAGTGACATACAACTTGAATCCTACTTTTCTATTTCTTTATTTTGCAAATCTTATATCCTAATAAAGGAGACCTAAACTCCCAATAAACATATAGTACAAGTAGCCGATATAGTAAAGTTATATCTCTGCGCGCGGCTGGTACGCGCTCCTGTAATGATTAGTCCATCCCAATTGTAAATCCCTAGGCTACTTAAATCGCTCCATGCTTGGTGGGCAGAGTCATTAGCCTTGAAAGAGAAAACCTTCATCCCACTTAGAATCGGACTAAGTTCGCTTGCCAGTGGAGCCATATATGGCGTCTTTGTTGGATCCTTATCTTTCAGTGGAGGGGCGGCTCTCCACGCTGTTCGCCCTTTTGAAGCAATCCTTTGAGGTGCCATCGGGTAGATTGCTGTTCACAAGCGGAGCGTGGAGCCGGGACGACATAACGGAAGAGACGACACCAGAGTGGCAAATCAACCTCTGCATCGTTGGCGAGGTGTTCCTGCAGCTGCTTGCCACGGCGCTTGGGGTAGTGGCTTCCCTTTGGGCCACCATCGTTCTTCTTGGTGGCTTCTCCGCCGCCCTTCAAAAGATTGATTTCTGGTGCACCACGTTTTTGATCATCACAGAGACGGCAAGGTACCAGACCTCTGATAACTATCTTTTTCTCTTCTTTTTTTTTTGCGGAAAGTATCATTTTTCTTCAACACAATGCAATACAACCCATTAACTGGGGCTTGAAGTATCACTGGATTTGTTTTCTTACACCATAAAGAAATAATCAAATAAACAACACCATAACCAATAGAAATAGAAAGGAACATATATATCCTTTTCAGCCACCAGCTTCAACTTTTTGGCAACCTAGCCTTTCTTTTTAGATAAACAATGTTTCTATTTTATCAAGCACATTATACCGGCATCTATATCCAAAACCAATAGAAGAGCAGGCTAGTGCAAGTACTCCCTCCGTTCTTAAATTGTTATCGTCATTGACTTTTTTAGTAAATTTTGATTATTTGTCTTATTCAAAAGTTTTTAAATAATATCATATATGTTGTCATAGTTTATTTTATTATCAAAGGAAATTGAAGCATAACTTAAAATTTTGCATATTTGAAATAATATTTTGAATAAGACGAATGGTCAAAGTTGAATAAAAAAGTCAACGGCGATAACAATTTAAGAACAGAGAGAGTACTTTATATATATATATATATATATATATATATATATATATATATATATATATATATATATATATACCCAAGGTGGTTTTTTAAACATGAGAGTAACTACACTTGAGAGTAGAATGAAATTACCCTATATATATATATATATATATATATATATATATATATATATATATATATATATATATTTCACTTTGAAAAATCCACCTTGAGTATGTGTTCATACCCATTTATCATTTTGAGTATGTATATATATTTAAAACAAGATTTTTGAGAGTAATAATCATAATATTTTTGAATGATTTTCTAGTTATAAGCATATGAACATATATCGCATTTACTGTTATATAAAAGTGAGTATGTCCTCATATTTCGTGTATCCCAATAAAAAAAAAGTGAGTATGTCCATATACCCTCTAGTATGACTATATATTTAATTTACAAACATTAAATATATAGTGATACTCTCTAGATTGTAAGATATACATGTGGGAGTAGTTATTCTCAGGAGTAGAAAAAATTATTTCATATATATATAGGATTATATATATATATATAGCGTAGGTATATTTTATAGCTAGCCACAAAATGACCTATTCTGTAGTCGGGTCGTCCAACCCAAACAACCCATGCCAGGCAGGCCACCGAGCGGTCCAACACAGCCCAGTGTTTGACCCAAAGGCACTTAGTCTGACTTGAGCCCGCGCTGGTGTGCGTTCGAATCTATCGACGGCTTTGCGAATGGTTGCGAGGCCATGGGGACAGCGACACCAAAATCACTAGGTTCGGCCCGAGAAATTGGAGAAGACGTCAGCAACAGCAACAAGATTGGCTCACCAGCCTCGAGCACTCCTTTTCTGGATCAACCACTGCTCCCCACGGGATCATTAGGATCTCCATCATCCCCAGCGAACTACCAACGATCGATGGTTCTATGGCCAGTCGATCAAGTTTCGGCAACTCCGTCGCATGGAATTGTCCTTGCAGCGCCGGGCACAAGCGCTGCTGCAACTTGCAAAACAGGTTTCATTAGTGGGCGATCAACTGTGACTCCTCCAGCAGCGATCTCACCTACGGCCATGATGACGCCTGATACAGAAAAAACATACTGTCACGTGAGTAAATCATTGCTTTCCATGTTTACTGTTCTTTGTTTAGTAATTAAAATAACTGGATGCCTGCCCTTCGGTAGTTCGGTACTGAATGGATAATGTTATGTGTGCCTTTTTTTCATTCCTTTAGATCTTTAGTACAAGCAATGATCTATTTTGTGAAAAAAAACATCCTAATGGCTTGGTGCTGTAGAATGTGATGCAAAGGCCTGGACTTTTAGGTTCTTTGCTTGAATATTTTATATCTATCAAAATTGTATTGCACGAGTTTGAAAATATCTCATCTTGTCATTTTCTTGGTTCAGAATTATAAAATAATCTTACGAAATATACAAACTTGGCAGGGCGTAGACAGAATACAAAATTGATTAATTAACAGCAAAAAATAGACTGGACGCACGCACACACGCAATTATATTAGATTAGTAAGAACAAAATGTTAAATGAACATATATTAAAATGTTATCTTCCATTGCTTCAAATGTCTTTCTAGTTGTACTGGAACAACTTGTTTAGCTTCAGAATCATTTTAATTTTCATGGATACTTGGCCCGCAGAGGACTTGTGAAGACGGTCTTCAAATCTACTTCATACTCATCATTTGTCAGGCAGCCGCTCTACGCACATGTCGGGCTAGGACTTTACTTACAGGTCCACAATTATCCGAGCTGGCCAGATATATCCAAATAGCTATGTAGCAACAAGCTAATTATGAGCAAAGAGTCTGCAAGAAGAAATTGACAGGCTAGGGAATGAAATAGAAAAGCAATTCACAATATATCACAACAGGAAATCAGCACTCTAATAGCGAGTCAAACCCCACTTATAGCCATTTTAGTCATTGGACCTTGCAAGTTTAGAATTAGAAGAATGTCATATATATCTGTAGAAGTGATGTCTTTATTATCCTCCCCCTCTTGAAATGGAGTTGTTCTCGACTCAACCTCATCCTCTTCTCCCAAGTATGGTTCTAAATCTGAAATGTTAAAAGTTGGACTAACCCCGAACTCGAGAGACAACTCAATTTTGTATGCATTATCATTAATTTTCTCAATTATTTTGAATGGACTATCAGCTCTAGGCATTAATTTAGACTTTCTCAATTCTGGAAATATATTCTTTCTCAAGTGGAACCACACTAAATCTCCTATATCAAGCTTTACTTCCTTTCTATCTTTACTACCAATAATTTTATACTTTTCATTCATTTTTTCAATGTTAAGTCTAGTGGTCTCATGCATTTGCAAAATAAATTTAGCACACTCCTTAGTATCAACATGAACTCTCTCAATAATAGATAGAGGAAGTATATCAAGTGGAGTGTGGGGATCAAAACCATATAATACCTTGAAGAGACTTACCTTGATAGTAGAATGTGCTGTCCAAAATGGGGTTCATCACCTTAGTTTATCCATTAATTTGTGGGTGACAAGTTGTAGAAAACAACAAGTTTGTACCCAACTTATTCTGAAGTGTTCACCAAAAGTGACTAAAAAATATTGCATCACGATCTGAAATAATAGTAGAAGGCATACCATGCAGATGTACAATTTCTTTGAAAAAAACGTGAGCAATATGACTAGCATCATCACTTTTATGACCTGGTATAAAGTGTGCCATCTTAGAAAAACAATCCTCAACAATAAAAATACTATTACTCTTCCTCTTAGTCCTAGATAGTACTTAAACAAAGTCCATAAAAATATTCACCCAAGGAATAGAAGGAACATAAAGTGGTATGTATATATAAACCATGTGGATTCAATCGAGACTTAGCTTTTTGACATGTAGTGTAGCGAGCAACAAAACGTTCAACATATTTTCTCATCCTTGACCAAAATAGGTGTGTGTGGCCTAAATATCCTCTATCTTCTTAGCAACAAAATGACCCATCAATCCACCTTTATGCGCCTCCTGCAACAACAAAAGATGAAATGCATAGGTGGATAACTCTAAACATGAATCCATCATTCAACACAAATTTATTCCAAGTATGACCTTATTTACATTGTAGCAATACATCCTTAAAATCAACATCATCAGCATATTGATCTTTAATTGCCTCAAGTCTAAAATTTTTATAATCAAGTTGAGACAATAAAGTATAGCGTCTAGATAAAGCATCAACAATCACATTATCCTTCACTTTCTTATGTTTGATAATATAAGGAAAAGGTTTAATAAACTCAACCCATTTAGCATGTCTACGGTTCAAATTGCATTGTGAGCGAATATACTTAAGCGATTCATGATCAGAATAAATAACAAATTCTTTGGGCAACAAATAATGATGCCACATCTCTAAGGAACGTACAAGGGCATATAATTCCTTATCACAAACAGAGTAATTAAAAATAGGCCTAATAATTTTTTCGCTAAAGTATGTAACAAGTTTACCATCTTGCATCAAAATATCACTAATGGCTATACCACTAGCATCACATTAAAGCTCAAAAGTCTTACCAAATTTGAAAAGTTGCAGTAATGGTGCATGTGTGAGTTTGTCTTTCAAAACATTAAAGGACTCATGATGTACCTTGTCCCAATGAAACTCAACGCCCTTCTTGGTCAACTCATGCAATGGTGCAGCGATGGTGCTGAAATCTTTGACACAATGATGGTAGGAACCTACAAGACCAAGAAAACTCCTCACGTGTGTGATAGTTTTTGGTACCGGTCAGCTCGTTATGACTTCAATCTTCACCTCATCCACCTCAATTCCCTGGGGAGTCACAACATAGCCAAGAAAAGAGACTCGATCCATGCAAAAGGTGCACTTCTCAAGGTTACCAAATAAACGTGCAACTCTCAAAGAATAAAAAACAACACATAAATGATTCATATGTTCATCCATTGACTTGCTATAAATCAAAATATTATCAAAGTAAACTAGCACAAATTTTCTAATGAAAGCTCTTAAAACCTCATTCATTAAACACATGAAAGTACTAGGTGGATTAGTTAACCCAAAAGGCATTACTAACCACTCATACAACCCGTATTTGGTTTTCAAAGCTGTTTTCCATTCATCTCCAATTTTCATTCTAATTTGATGGTAGCCACTATGTAATTCAATTTTAGTGAAAATTATAGAACCACATAACTCATCAAGCATGTCGTCTAGCCTAGGAATTGGATGACGATACCTACTAGTAATGTTATTAATGGCTCTACAATCTACACACATATGCCAAGTACCATTTTTCTTTGGAAGCAAAACTATAGGAACAACACAAGGACTAAGTGATTGATGAACATACCCACGATCCAAAAGGTTTTAGACTTGTCATTGTATTTTCTTAGTCTCCTCAGGATTGGCCCTATAGGCAGCACAATTTAGCAAAGTAGCACTCGAAATCAAAACAATTTGATGCTCAATCCCTCTCAAAGGTGGCAATCCCGGGGGTATCTCAGCTGGGAAGACATCCTTATACTCCTGCAAAATGTTAGTGACAACATGAGACAAAGGACTAGGGACAATATCATCACGCAAAAATAAAGCTTGTTTGCATATCAAAACATAGCCAATATCATCATTAGCAAAAATTTCAGCAAGTTTAGTTTTTGTTGTAAGACATGAACGATCTTGTAATTTAATTTTAGCACCCTTAGAACTTGAAGAATCATTACCATTATTAGGTGTACAATCAAAATTAATAGGTTACTGAATTTCAGGACCTTTATTTTTCAAACTAGCAACTCTTTCTAAATTAGCTTGTATAATTTCAGCAGGGGTCAATGGTAACAAAGTAATTTTAGTTTATTTTTGCATAAAAGTGTACTTATTACTTTTTTCATGGTGTACGACATCATTACCATATTCCCAAGTTCTACCCAATAAAATTAAACATACTTGAATAGGTACAATATCACAATCAACAAAATCAACATAAGAACCAATGGAAAAAGGAATTCTACAAGTTTATGTTACCTTAGCTTTTCCAGAGTCGTTTAACCATTGAATGTAGTATGGATGTGGATGTGGGCAGGTGGTCAAAGCAAGCTTCTTGACCACATCAGAACCCACCAAGTTATTGCAGCTCCCTCCATCAATGATGACACATGCTCGTCGATTCTTGATGACAAGAAAATCTAGAACAAGTTGTGGCGTTGCATCGTCTCGGGCTATAGAGCTTGTGTGCTAAGCACACGCTTAACAATAATATTCATGTAGCACGTGGTTTCTCTGCCTCCAAGGACAAAGTCGACGCTGATGGGAGTGACATCCTCCTCCTCACAATCCACATCGAAGGCGCTCATGTAACTTCCATCATCTATAACCACGTATGCCTGCCTACTTTGGCAATCTTTCTGTACATAATGAAGTCCATGGCAGTGGTGACACCGAGTCCCTGTAGTGCGTCCCATCGAAGCGACAGAGGAGGCACTACTAGCTGGTACTTATACAGAATTTTTACCTGAGCTAGTAGAAGGTGTAGGGGCTGATCTTGGTGCTGCAGAAGCACCACTAGATCCCTTGGTAGCAGCAACTGCTGGTGAGGGCGTCCGGAAAGATGGCTTGAGCAGCCCCAAAGTCCCTGTCAGCCGCGGTGGGTAGATGGTACGATAACCTCGAAACGTCCCTATGATGCTTTCTCTACAAAGATAGCATACTAGAAACACTGATTGAGAGTATAAATTTCTTTATAATAAAGAACGTCCTGAATTTCTTTCCTCAAACTAGGATAAAAGAGGCAAATCTTATGCTCTACTTTTTCCACTACAGCACAACAAATTAAACCTTTCTGAAGCTCACTAAAGTACTCTCGAATAGTTTCATCTCCTTGTTCTAAGCGTTGCAGCTTATTATGAATCTCCTTATAGAGGAAGGGAGAAGAAAACGATCACATATTGCTACCTTAAGTTCTTCCCAAGTAGTAGGCAGATTAGTTTTAGAAGCTAGACCACTCCATCAAATAATAACAAAGTTTTTAACTCACTACTGGCTTGTCTAACTCTATGTTGTTCAGAATCAAGGTGGGCATTAAATTTTTGTTCTACAGTCATCTCCCAATCACAGTAAACATCACCATCATATTGACCCAAAAATGAATTCATGAGTGTTACCTTGTAGACGACGGTTGTAGTAACCACCCATACCTTGATTGTTACGGTGCAAAAGACATCGTAATTTCGTGGTCCTTGTAGTAGCCCTATCCACGGTGCCATCAGTAGCATACACTGTGTCTTCGTCAGGGGCGTCCTCAATGTTGTTGGTGATGGTGTCGTTGGTCTCGTGAGCGATATCCAACTCTGTAACTTGAGCGGTTAACGTAGATACCCTCTTATCCAACTGCTCAATGCTTTCTCCAAGCTGAAGCTTGTTGATCGCTTCAGTGACGACCTTGGTGATCGTTTTTGCCAAATCACTCTAAGCCGCCTGGAAAACCTTCTGTAGCTGATCTTGGCTCACACACTCATCAAATTTTGAGGGCGAAGCCCCCTCTCCATCGCTTCCTACCATCACAAACACCAAAACAGGAAACAAACAATGAAGGTTATCCCTATAGAACTACTAAGTTGTGGTGCCTCTCAACACAGCAAAAGAAAGCTCCTTACAAAGCTCTTACAAAGTTCTGAAAAATAAAACAAATGATACCAGGGAGGTGTGTTCCGTGATTGCAAGGGTCACAAAAAACATATGCTCACTAGAAGAAATATGTAGAGTTAGGAAGGCCAAAAATATATGTAACTGTCCCATAAATAAAAAAAACAAAGAGTAAAGCTGAATAAGTGCCCCAAGTAACTTGTCCCTAGTTGCTGGTTTACTTATGTCCTAGAACAATAGTGATAGCAAGGTAGAAACAAGTAGGATAAGGAACACAACCAATAACAGGGGGCTAGATGTAAAAAAATCAAATAGTCAAATTTCAGGGGGCTAGATGGAGCATTAGTAGAAATTCCAATTTCCTTTTTTCTCTTTTATTTTTTTAATTTTTCTTAATCACAGTGGCAATGAGATAGAAACCACAAAAAAATTCAGCTCAAACAGAAGTAGGATGTGGCCTACAGAAATTCTGCAAGTTTCAGTGACGTCGGGTTTCAAACTTAAAACAAGTTATTTCGTTATCTTCCCGATTTTTTTAATTTTTTTGAGAAACCAAACAGACTTTGTCAGTTCGAAGTAGGCTTTAAATCGAGTCATGAAGCTACCGTAAACATTTCAGCCCAATCGGAGCACCGAGCGAAAAGTTATGGCTGTTTTACTGAAGAGACCCGAATTCCGGTTTAAAGGAACCCAAACAGGGTTTGAAGGAACCCAAGTTAGGGTTTGAATCGGGTAGGGACTTTTTTGTCGGGGTGGATGCAGCGGAAAGTGGAAGTTGTGGGTGTTGATCCAAGGTGTTGACGGTGGGTTTAGGGTGGGATTAGTGTGGACGTGTCGATCAATCAGCCATAGCACACAAAGCCGGACAAAGCAGAGGGTGGTGGAGGGAATGGCGGCTAGGGTTGCAAGAGGGTACACGACTGGCAACTAAAACAAAAACTAAACCACCGACAAAACAAGAACTAGGTCACAAATTTGGACTCTGAAATTAAAATATGCAAAAGGCTAACACGTGGTTATGGGCGGGGGAGGAGGGGGGGGGGGATTTTGTGAGCTTTTTTGTGGATAATAGGATGAATACAAAAACGAAACTAACTAAGGATAGTGTGAACCTGACAGGCACTTCATGCTTTATTATAAATATATTTTTACCTTTAATATTATCGATTTCCATATGTAGTATCGTTTGAGTGCTATGTTACAAAATTAAGTAAAATGACATTAACAAAATGCTTAAGTACGAAAAGTACCGATATGAAGCCCAATTCGTCATGAAAAAGGGATTCTTACAAGCTCATGATATCTACAAGATATCACTGAATCTCTATAAAGTCTAACATGCAAGACCAAGATCGTGACCCAATGCCTAAAAAATTTCTAGAAGTTTTATCCGATAGGAAAAATCAATTTACGTAGAATAAAAACAACACTGTATTGCGACACAATTTTTAACTTAAAAACATGCTCTAATGAGAAAAGTTAACACATAAAAAGTTATATATCTCGTCGAGACCTTTTCGGAATATATGTGGATCATATTATTTAGAGTTCGGAGGTAGGAGATATGGCCCCGCACAGAGACCTGCGCAGAGAAGTCCGAATCTGAACAAATATTTTTGTATTATAAATTTGAAAACCAAAATTGCGGAATCTTGACTTCCATTGAATATTAATGTTGTAGAACTTTTCGAGGACTACGAGATAGAGTCTAAGTTTGCCTCATTTGAACTCCGTATGAGGGATTTATGATTTTTTTAAATTCGGTACTTGATGGAAGGTACGAAACCAATTTGAATTCGATCTTTAACTTTGTGGGCATATGGCAGATTTGAACATGTTCATCTAAATTAATAGATTACTAGCAAAGTGTACGTGCGTTGCTACGGATTTTAAAAAACAAAACACTCTTTATAATTTAAATATAAATTATTTATATAATATAATTATTAGATATATACAATATTATTAATATTTTTTACATGAAAGATTATATTTGTATTACTGTTATTTCTTCTTAGTATATCATTTTATATATCAAAAGTAATAATTTTATCGCTATTTTTTAAATATTCTTGAAGCTTTATCCGAAAGGAAAAATTAATTTACGGAGTCCAGAAATAGCACTGCATTGCAACGCGATTTTGAAATTAAATATTTGCTCTAATAAAAAAAAGTTAAAACATAAAAGTTGTAAATCTCGTTGAGACCTTTTTGAAACATATATGAATTATATTATTTGGACTACAAAGCTAGGAGATATGTATCCCGCACAGAGACCTACGCAGAGGAATCCGAATCAGAACAAATATTTTTGCATCGCATATTTGGAAATTAAAACTACGGGATCTGAACTTCTATTGAATACGAAAGTTATAGAACTTTTCGAGGGCTACGAAATAGAGTCCGAATTTGTCTCATTTGAGCTCCGGACGTGGGAGTTATGATTTTTAAAATTCGGTACTTGATATAAAAGGTATGAAACGGATTTAGATTCAATATCTAACTGTGTGGATACGAAGTGAACAACCGTACCTCAATTAATAGATTGTAGAGAAGAGATAATAGAGATAGAGAAATTAATAGATTATAGAGAAGAGAAGATAAAGATAATATTCAAAAAATTGAATTTTCTTTTGTCACATACACAAGATTAATTGATGGTAATTTGGAGGGATCTCGATTGAACTCGTAGAGAATGAGCTAGCAACGGATGATCAATCGGAAATCAGAAAATACAGTCAATGCAAAAGAAAAAAAAATGCAGCTATTGAAATCATGTTTCAATTTGATTAAACAGCCGACGAGGAAGCTGCGGCACCCCTCATCGTCGTCGACCACAGACCACAGCCACGCGCTGGTGCGGGTGTACGGCCCGCGCGTCAAGTTTGAGCGGGGTCCGTCGCTGGCGTTCAACGTGTTCGACTGGAAGGGCGAGCGCGTGGCGCCGCCGCTCGTGCGGAAGCTCGCCGACCGCCACGCCATCGCGCTCACCTGCGGCTTCCTCCGCAACATCTAGTTTACCGACAAGTACGAGGCCAACAGGGCCCTCGTGCTCGAGCGCAGGCCGGTCGTCCCTGCAGATGGTGTCGTTAGTGCTGCTGTCGTGAGCAAGAGGAAGGCCGCCGGGTTGGGAGCAGTTCGGCGGGTATGGGGGAGGGCGATGGGTTCGGAACAGCTTGGACTCGCCGGCGGTCGGGGGTGGGCGGCGCGAGGGAGCGAGATCCAGAGAGAGGAATATAGGACGACCGCTAAGGCCCCCTTTGCATCGAAGGAAAACAAAAAAAAAAATTTGAAGGATAGGAATTGTAAAGAAATTTTTCCTATATAACTTTTTACTTTATAGGAAAAATAAAAGATATTTTTTATAGAAATAGATTCCTATGCTTGATTTTGGAGGAAACAAAACAAGAGGTAAGACCTTTTTTTTCTTTCATTTGTTTTTATATGGAGCAAGAGTAAGGTATAGATTCCTTTGTTTTTCCTATGAGACCACCAAAGACTTTCTCATCCTAATTCCTATGTTTTCAATTCCTATAGAATTTTAAAAACATACCATCTCAATTTCTATATTTTTTCTAATCCTATATTTTTTCTATCCTACATTCCAAAAGGGGCCTAAAGGTGGAAAAAAGAAAAGATATAATAATTCCTCTAGTGTCATTACAAATCACTCTAATCCTAAATATGCCAGTACAAAACGGCTTATCTGATATTCCCTCGGTTCTAAAATTGTTGTTGTCATTTACTTTTTTCACTACATTTGATCATTCGTCTTATTTAAAAAATTTCAAAAAATATAAAATATTTTTTTATAATTTGTTTTATCACTAGATAAAGTTTAAATAGAACTAATATTTTTTTTATATTTAAACAAATATTTTGAATAAGACAAATAGTCAAAGATAATAAAAAAAGTCAATGGCAACAATAATTTTGGAACGAAGAGTATATGCCATCAGCTTGTAAATTTTATCCCCTATATGTTATTGATAAACAGTAAACCATATAAAAAGACGAAAATAACCTTGTCTTTCTTCCTTCTCTTCTCGTGTAAGCTGAAATTAGCTTTGACCAGAAGTGCATTGAAAATAAGTTCCAACAAATTTATGAAGCTAGCGTCTGACCAGTCATGCATGACCTTCAGTTTCATTAGCCTAAAGATATGACGCGATATAGTGAACTCTTTATCACATCCCAAAAATTCCTCGTCTTTTGATGTCTTCTCTATTATATTAAAGTTATCAAACTGTTTTGTTGTACCGGCATTGATCAACATCAACATCAAAAATCAATTGCATCAGATGACTTTATTCTAGTTGCAATGGACAATTTTGCAGCCTTGACTTCAACTTTAACAGGCTCATTAAATTTGACATCAACAACATTGTTTGCATCATGTTTTGTCCATCTTGTATAGCCGGCAATAAAACTCGTCAATAATTAAATGTGATTTGATTACATTTGTATCTCTATACAACTTCTCATTCTTGCAATCATAACACAAATAATATATATCTGGCGTCCCTTCATGTTGAGCATGTTGAACCGCTCGTTCAGTGAATATAAAGATTTCTTGTATAAATAATGGCTCTAGTCTTCTTAACTTATATATCCAAGATCTATTCATTCCAAATGACCAATTACATGGAAAGCAAATAAAATATTTTCAATTAATTAATTGAGTGTAGTAAAAAATATTAAAATGTAAACTAAATGATGTAGATGAGGCCCAATCTTTCGAGAGGTAGGAGATAAACTCGATTTATGGAGACTCATTGTCGATGATTTAGCTTGAATGAGACATGATCTAACCCCACAATCGTTATACCAAATACAACTTGATTGTTCCTGCAAGCAAATCGAGAACATAAGCAAGAAAGAATAAACACGCAATCTAAAATTATAAATATGGATGAAACGAATCACGAAGAAAAAGGTTCAAACTCTAATCACAAAAGGACTAATCGCCATAGTGGTGTAGGAACAAGAACAGGGGCACTGGATTACTGTAAAAGGACTTGTTATCACAGTTACAATAAATCAATCAAGTTTCTCTCTGAAAAACTGAACTAAACAAAACCGGCGTCTAAACGGCGATGACTACTGAGTTTATGTGGGAACCAAGGGTGTTCTAGGGTTGAGGCGACAGGGGGGGGGGGGGGGCACAACATGGGCTTAAGGCCCAACACTACAAGGCCAAGTTGGCCCAAAGTAGGTGGCGTAGCACCTTATCATGGTCATATAACATGACTCACGATCCATCTAGAGCTAGGATCAAAACTAAAATGACGACGTCGTCGTCCCCTTTCCAACGCATCAAAGAACGCCTCGTTTGAAGGTCGAATGTGGGAGATATTATCAAAACCGTGCAGGAGTGTCAGCTGAATTCGAGACGAACGCGGCGACCGAGTTGGTGACGACTTGTAACTTGGAAAAGGCCATGATGTGTGTGTATCCAACATGGTGATGTCCTCATTACTAAATATATTGAAAAATAAAATACACACAGTAAAAAGAATTATAAAAAATAAAATATAACAAACAACAAGTTATTCAATATATTATCTAATTTTTATCGAAAATTAAAAAAATTAACATCCTCATGTCCTAACTCTTCCTCTCTTTCTCTCACTAGTAAGAAAAATAGATCTTGATTTTGATCCATATAAATGAGGCTATATATAGTAGATTGTTTTTATTGTGATGAAAATAGATGTATGATTTCATAAACTTCAACTCCAACCCACTAGAACCATACAGATCAAAAGAGTTGTGCTAAAATTTAAACAAAAAACTAACAAACTTAAAACTCAAAATTCAACTTGATTTCAAAAGAAAAGAAAAAAACATATGTAACGAGTCCCCCTTACCTTATAGAGCAAAAATCTGTAAAAAAACAAACTCAAAACCTTTCCCCTTTAATCATAATGATTTGACTAAATTTTTGGACCACCATTATTTGAGTGAGGGTGGGAGCTATCCGAACATGACTTTTAAAGCCTGGGCAATTTTTGAAATCAGTTGGCATTGCCAATCGTCACTAAAGTGTATTCTATAGAGGTTGATGGCAATATCACCGCCGTTATAAAACTGTGGCCATCGGCGGTTGGCATTTTCATCCGCTGCTAAAGAGGCCTCTATAGCGATGGCTAGCCTCGAGGCAGACTCTTTTGGCTCTGTAGCAGCGGCCCACTTTGGATAGCGCTGCTACGGCCTTTAGGCCTTTAGGCTGCCACCACTAAGATATCACAAAATTGATTCATGGGTAAAATGTTGTAGCTCAAAAGATACACTGGCACAAAAAGGTCCTTATGCGGCGCAGGCCAAACTCCAGTAACGGCGACCAAAAATAACCTGCCGCTACAAATAAAAACCAATTTATTGTGACGGTCCATTTAACAACCGTCGCTACTTTAGCCCAACTCCACAGTCAACTCTACGACCCAATTCCCGTATAAATATCCGTAAACCCTAAGTCACTAACCGTGCATGCCTCCTCTCTCTCTCCCCCTCCCCTCAACCACGCCGCCGCCTAACTCCTCTCCCAACGCCCCCTCCACTCCAGCCCGCTCCACGTGCCTCCCTCCCCACGCGGCGCAGCCACCCCCACCTGTCCCCGCGCCGCCACCACCTCTCCACACGGCGGCGCTGCCCCCACCTCTCCAACTCCAAAGGCTCACGGCGACAACGGCGGCTCCCCGCGGGGTGACAGATCCAGAGGCAGCGACGACGTGACGATGGATCCGATGGCCCCGGCTCCTCTCCCCGTGATGGAAACTCCGACCCTCCCCCCTCCACCTCTCCCGGCAGCGGGCGGCTCCGACATCGCCTCCACCTCTCGTGGTAGGTTGCTCTTCGAGCGGCGGTAGATCTAGAGGCGGCGACGATGGTGGCTCCCTAGGCAGCGGCAGATCCAGAGGCAACGATGGCTCCATGAGGCGACGCGGCTCCTTGAGCGACAACGTGATGACGGATCTGGCCCCAGGCGACGGCGCGACAACGGATCCGGCCTCGGACAACAGCGTGATGATGGATCCGACTCCGCCCCCTCCTCTCCCTACGATGGTGCATGACGGTGGATCCGGCATGGCGGGTGGAGTTTTTTTTTGTTTTCACAATTTAATCATAGCGGCGGGTGAAAGGTGCCACCCGCCGCTATAAATTTATTTTTTTGCGGTGATTTGTTCGTATCTGCTGCAACAAATCACTGGCTGCAACAAATCACTGATTTGTAGCTATGAAAGTGTAGCGACGGATCTGATACCAGCCGCTACAATCACTTTTCAACTGCCGTTAAAAGCCTATTTTGTGATAGTGATAGGTAATTGTTTACCGATTAGTTATGCGTTCATATGAGCCATTAGATGTGTATAAACATTATTTGGAATTAGGTCTTGGTTGATAGGTAGTAGGGTGGGTAACCTCTTTTTAGGTGAAAAACAACCGGAAGGCTCTCAACCTTTTATAGTTTCCATTTGGATTCTTTTTAGTTTATCAAAACTAAGTTATGGACATGGCTTCTAGAAACTAGTGTTTATAGAAGAAAAAAATGTTGAGTGAGGTTGTTTGGATTATGGTTTCGGAAGAAAATGTAATCTAACGTCTTAGTAGTTAATGGCCAAAATTTGGGTTTAGCCACTACTTGAAAAAACATTTAATAATAAAACGAGCCTTAAGTGGCAGACAACCAGTCCGTCACTATCAATTTGTTTCTAATTTCATTTTAATTTGGTATAAAGGGACATATATCCGTCCCTAAGGGCATCACTAGTACCATAAAAAAAAGTTGTGGTAGTGACGCCCGTTACTAGCGAACCAGTAGCTGGCACAAAAACAACCTGTGGCCCACACTAGAAGGTGTTGGACTCGCTTTAAACCTAAGTCGACACCGCCAATGCCGTCGATACCATCTCCTTGGTCATCTCTTTGGCCGCCTTCGCCGTCTCGGTCGTTGGGTCACTGCCGCCGTTACATGGGCGGTCGCCCAGGCCAGCGGCTCAGCCCTAACAGCCATGGCCAGAACCGCCACAAATGTTGGCCATGACCACCACCGCTGCCAGATCTATCGATGACTTCTTCGGCATGGAGGGGGAGGAAACAATCCCCCCCTCCTCTCTCCACCGTCCTCATCATGATGGTGCCTCGTGAGGCAGCTACTGTCAGATTCGACTGCTGCTATTTTATTTCTTCATGTGGGTCGCATCGGTCGGCGTTGACCGACGAGTGAAGGCCCGGACTTGATGGTGGCGTGCCGGGATCTGTCGCATCGGTCTGACGAATGTCCTTGACGGCAACAGGCGGCTATTGTGGCAATGGTGGAAGGATGTTGGGAAGGGGAGTAAAAGAGAGGAGGCAAAGAAGAAGTATCAACGAAAGCCGGAAGGGGTGTAGATAGGGTTACGCTCCCCGCACCCCTTCTCATATATGATATGGCACAGGTTAGTGACAGGTCATAGTATTGGAACACCACAAATAATGACAGGGGCAGACAGTTCTCCCCTGGCCCAATTTAGTACTCTTTTTGTTCATAAATATAAGCATTTGAAGCTAGAAAAAAGGGTGTCTAGATTCATAGTATCTCCAATTAACCTGTATAACATGTTGTCTAGATTCATTGATGATGCTATGAATATGGACTCACTCTTCAAATGCTTATATTTTGGGATGGAGGGAGTAGTGAATATTAAAATGTCTGGTACTAATTAAGGCCCTTACGCCTTTTGTCATTATAAAGGGTTATTGTAGTATTGAGCTAGGGTGTTTCAATTTCGTTTCTTAGAAACTAGGTATCATGTTTTAGAAATGGAACAAGAAACTAACACATTTAGAATTATTTTAGTTTTAACATCTAGATTTTTAAGAAACGAGAGATCCAAATAGGTATTTAGTGAACTGAAAGAAAGACTACATGACTTATATATACTAGAAACAAGAAATGATCATGTGATTCAACTGAAAACTTTTAGCCAATGGTGACAAAAAAATGATCGGTGATTCGACTACAGAATCATAACTCTACTAGTCTTCACGAAATTGTGTCGTGTGAATCCCCTACCAGTTATTCTGAAAAAAAATCAAAATGAGAATCTCCAGAATAGGAGGGAACATTGATGTATTCTGTTATATTGAGTGACAGGGTATTCGGCTTCCATCAAAATCCTGAATCCAAGTTCTTTCTCCAACTCTCGCAACCCATTGTCTCCTTGAAGATGTTGAGGAGATCAGTTCCTGAGATGGCAAGCAATCGCCTGCGGTGGGATACCATCGTTGTTGGTGGAATGGCAATTGTGGGCCTACTTTTCATCACAGGGCTTTTCCTAATTCCTATGGTTCCAATTGTTGCATTTTTTGCCAGTTGCATAATCTCCATTTTGCGCCTTGCCGACCTCTGTCAACCGGAGCTGTCGGGCAGCTTCCGAGTTTACGATGACAACGTCAAATCGGCTCTGATATCCTTCTACAGTTTGGTGCTTGCCCAAGATCTGGTATTGTGTCTGCGCACGATGCTATCTCTAGATCGCCTTGAACTTGCGCGTGTTTTGATTAAGCACTATCAGTTTGAAGACCTGGCGAGGGAAAAACTGGTCCATGAATATATAAGCAGAACCACCGATGAATGCATCAAGGTTGGTGTGCTTGGTACCCTTAACAAAAATATGTACTCGTTCGCATCAGATTTACTGAGATCCAAGTCTCGTGAGGATCAGAAATCCGCAGTTCTGGCACTGCATACATTGATATCACAAGACAATCATAAAGCCAGAGCGGTTTCCAAGATACAGGATTCCCGTAAGTGTATATCTAGGCTTGTTGAGATGCTGAGCCCAAAGAACCTTGTCATTGACGAAGAGACAAAGGCATGCGCTGCAGACATCATCAGAGCGATTGGCAGCAATATTCGTCTTACCGACATGCCCAGAGCACTGAACTATATATCATCCCAGCTTGATACTTGTTGGATAAAGGTGGCCGCAACTAATGATCAGACATCGAGTAATAATCAAAATCCTAACGGAAACAATTTGACAAGATGTCCGCAATTGCAAGGCTTGGTGATTCTTGAAGAGCTTGCCTGTGACCCAGACAACTGTGTGGCGATCTACAACGCCGACGGCCTCGTATCCAAGATCATCACGATAGTAAGTAATGCTAAGTATCTAACCAACTGGGACGATATCTCAGTTAAAGTTGTTGAAGCATCTCTCCTTGTGTTGATCAAGCTAGCAAGTGGAACTGGTGAGACCAGTAGAAAACTACTCCAACGCATCTCGAGCAACAGTGAAGTCGATAGCATCAGTCAGATCCTAAGGGGTGGAAATAATGAAGAATATTTAAAAGTCCCAGCAATAAAGATTCTCACAAAATTATGTTTGTATGACTCCACAAAAGTTAAAGTTGATTTTATAGACTCTCTCTTCGATTTGTTCTTCACAGATGGCAACCAAAGCCAGTTGAGAAGGGCGGCGGCAGAGGCATTGGTGAATCTTGCACTTGGCATGAGAACTAGCTGTGCGAAGATCAAGAGTGACTGCAAATGGAAAGAACTCCAAGTTGTTCAACGCCTCACGAAAATGCTTCTCGATGCAAACAACCAGGAATACCAAGCTACGGCAGCCCAGTTATTGGCTCAATTTTGTAGTACATTTTGTAAACAGAAAGAACAAAAGAGAAGTGTAGAAGCAGCACTCCTGCACTTGTTGCCAGAGGTAAGCGTACATCAATTTTTTGACTGAAATAACTTTCAATAAATGTACTATCGTATAGATATTACCTGAGATTTGGCCCATAAAATAGAATAAGAAATCATTTGAACTCCTGTGCATATTTCGCTGCAGGTGCTCCAAGTTGTAAGAGACGTCGTGAAAGAAGCAGACATGAAACAACCACCTGCTCCACATAACGCCGAACAAGAAGACGATCGGCACAACCAGGGGACATTTCTCAGGCTGATTTCCTCCCTCGGCATGTTATGGGTTACAATTACGAGGCCATGGCAAACCATTGCACGTGCACCACAAAACTTGGACGATGAGAGCTCTTCTACTACATTATTAGGAATGCTGCAGTTCCTGTTCCCGTGCTTCAATCGTTTGTCAAGTTCAAGTGGTAATAGTCAAGATGCAGGCGGAGGTATTTGGCAGATTCTACTACCAGAGCCCCATACCCAAGAGAACCAAGTCCAGGTTCCGGGGCCAGCCCTAAGACCCGGATTTCTTTTCATGCAGCCTCTTCTCCCTTACCTTGTGTTCTCATTACTCAGAAGGAACAATCAAGATTCTGATGGTGACAGCTTGGATAACCACACACCGCTTGCTGTTTCTCAGAACCAAGCGGATCTGCACCGTGAAAAGTTGCTGGCTACATTCTTGGACCTTGCTGTGAAGATTTGCGAGAAAATAAATTTTGCTGATGCAGCCACGCAGGTTGCCTTTGTTGTTGGCACAGAGCTAGTGCAGGTGATGAAGGAGATTGTGGAACGGAACAATAGGGCGGCAGCTGATAATCTAGTAATAGTTAAATCAGTTACAAAACTGTGTATTCAGATCATGCGGATGGATAGGGATCACATCCAGCACTTTCTTAACGGAGGCGTTCTAGGAGCACTTCAAGATGCTGCGCGAACCATGTCCGGACTGGAGAATTATATGATTCTAACTGGTAGTCCTGATGATGCGATGGAGTGCAAGACTCTAGATTCTCTCGTGGTGGAAGCTCAGCAATTGATATGGTCGTGAGCATAAGTGTTCTACACCTCATCAGGATTGCTTTGTTATGTGTGTTGTTACTTCAGATAAGGAAAGTCATGTATCATTTGTTTTTGACACCTCATCAGGATTGCATTGTTATGTGTGTTCTTACTTCAGATAAGGAAAGTCATGTATCGCTTTGTGGCACAATAGGGTTCAGACCATGCAAGACGGGGGTTTCTCGGGCATTTCAGCAGCTCCGATATATGATGTATGCATGGAGATTTGGCAAGGCATGACCAATGTTGAGATTATCCATTGCAATAGAAATGCAAACTGCTAGCTAGCCGAGCTTTTAGTAGCAAAGAAAATTGTATTTGGATCGATGAACCCCTACTTTTATTTTTAATGCCCTGATGAACGATGTAACTATTCTATCGAATCAATAAAGCTCGCCCGATGGCAATCCCTCAAAACAAATATTTGCAAATGTGTATCAAAAGAAATTATATATGCAACTCCATTTGTTTCCAATCGAAATAGTCTATATATCACACTACTACTGAATCGATAATCACTACTACAGAATAGACATTTAGTGACGGTGGTCTAAGGGATTTAGAGCCGCAAATCATGTCCGTCTCAATTTTTGTGTCTCTAAATCCTAAGATATAGAGATGGGAAAAAATCCATCCCTAAATCTGGAGCTATAGGGACGAAACTAATCCACGTCCCCAAAAATGGTTCTGAATAAATAAATAAAAGTGAGAGCAACCAGCCTGGCCCGATGGAGCCCAAATCCACCATCGTCGCGGGGGAGGCTGCCGGTGGAGAGCTTGGCGAGGGGGAGGTGCGTGTCGGTCGTTGGTGGAGAGCCCGGCAGAGGGAGAGGGGTCGGAGGCCACCACCACTGGATGAGGGCCACCATCGCCGCGCGGGGCAAGCTCGGTAGAGGGGGAGGGGTCGAGGCCACCGTCGATGCTCGGGGAGAGCTCGAGAGGGCCGCCGGCTGAGGGTAGAGAGCTCAAGCTCGAGAGCCGCCGGCACCGGATCTGGTGAGCTCTAGGCCCTCCATGGCCTGATCCAACAAGCTCGATGAGGGGGAGGCGGGGGCGCGACAGAGAGGAGGTGAGCTCGGTGAGGGGGAGGCGCAGCACCGCCTCGAGCCACACAAGCGCTGCCGCGGAGAGGAGCACGTTGCCGAGGCCGGGGCCACACACATCGTTGGTGAGGAGCGTGTCTCACCCTCCTCCATGACTCGAGTGGGGTAGAGAGGTAGGGCGAGGAGGGGCGTCGGTGATGGCCCACATCAGAGTAGAGAAGAGGAGGGGCGGAGGGAGGCGGGCATGTGGGAGAGAGGAGGGGAGGGAGAAGGAGGGCGAGATGGGGAGAAGAGAGCATCGGCGGGAGAAGAAGGAGGGAGGAGAGCATGAGGAACGGGGTTAGAGTTTCGGCTTTCAAGCCGAGTGAGGGGGGCGTGGTGGAGGAAAAAAAATGAAATAGGGTGGCGGGATTCAAACTCTGGATCTAGGGTATCCGCATGCCTAAGTCCAAAATTTTTCACCACCAGGCCACCAAGTGACTTTGTTACTTATCCCCGTCACTATATCTTTATATTATAGAGACGATAATTTAAAACCCGTCGCTACAAGTAAACCCCGTTTCCATAGCTTCAAGCAGCAGTGATAGCGGGGTCCAAAAACGTGTCTCTAACCTAGAAAAGCATCCCTAATTCTTGAAATAAGTTGTGACAGTGATTTAAATTTCCGTCTCTAATCTAAAACCCCGTCCCTATTGCTTGGAGCTATAGAGACCGATTTTTTTGTGGGCCAATAGCTCACATGCGACGTCTTTGGTGGGAATTGGCTGAGACATGACATAGTTGTCTGTAATAGCTCATGTGCGACGCCTATATGGAGCAAAAATAGCAAGAACCCACTAACGGCCTTGACACTTTGTGGATTTGGTTGTTAGCGGCCGTGGGATCCAGTCGGAACGTTGTGGCGTGCAAATCTGTCTGACGGACTGACCAAATACTAGTTTCGCGCCATCTGAGCGGCGGCAAATTCCGACAGGGCGACCTCAGAGTGCTGTCTCCGGCGTTGACATCCCTCTCCGGCGTTGGCTCCCTTTGGTGGCGTGAGTCTGTCTGCTGGACCGACCGAAGACCTCATGCGATTGCTTCCTCTGAGCGGCATACCAAGGCCTCTCTGGCAGCGCGCGCCCTCAGAGCGCCGCACATCCCTCTCCGGCGCCACGTGGTCTAGGTCCTCGGCGACCTCTAAGGTGAGTCAAGTCGCCCCCTAGTCGCATTCCCATCCGAGTTGAGCCTCGAATCTGACGTATTCGCGCCCGATTTTGCCCAAGTTACAGTAGTCTGACAAAAAAAACATATGACCCCAAAACAGATAGGGCACCCAAAACAGATGGAGCAGGGAGAGACAAATTCGAGGTAATCTCTGCACCTCGTGCTGATTTTGCTTTCGATTAGAGCTCTTTCGCTTCCAATTTTTGACATTCTCACACCATTGTCGAAACAGGGGGGAGCGGCGTAGCTTCAAATGGTCTATTAAATTCCCCTTTTTCTCTGTCAAGAAGCTACCTGATGGTAGCCTGAGGGCCATAGAGCAGGAGAGATTGGTTAGTTGGGAGGTTGATTGTGCAGAGATCGACCCGCAGGATCTTGTCAACCAAGAAGCGCAAGCAGTGAGGAATTTGGTGGACAAAATTGGGGAGAGTATTCCTTGGGGTCCGGAGCAAGAAGTGGCATTGATACACTTTGATGAATGGAAGGGTGAGTATGTGAGAATGGAGGATGGTGAAGCACTTGTCGATGAAATCGATCGGCAAGACAGCTGGACAAGCAAACGTGTTACATTTCTTGTCGAGCTGGTGGATCTGAAATCTGATTCTTGTGTTGGATATGTGCCATCAAAGTTGTCTATGCAGATTGTAGATGACGATTGGGCTGCAAGTAGACAGATAGATCCCATTTCAACCGAAGTGACAGTGTTTGCTGATGATACACAAGAGGGATGTGATGGTGCTGCAAATATGGTTGTTGTCGACTGGAATTCAGTACAACTGCAAGAGCGTACTGATTTGGTCATTACACCAATGGCTGACACTGAGGTGGCCAAAATTTTAGGAATTCCAGTAGATGATACATACAATGAGAAGGAGAAGGAGAGGGATGGGGCTAATGCGGCTGTTGGTTCTGAAGATGTGGATCCAGAGTTGATGAACGAAGTTGCTGATGAGGTAGATGATTACAATGATGATGAGTTCATAAATCTATATGACTCAGACAATCCTGTAATAGAAGTAGGAAAGTGTTTTTCAAGCATGAAAGAGTTTAGGATGTGTTTCAAGACTTATGCAGTGAGGAGGGAGTTTGACGCCAAGACTGTGTGGACAGATACAAAGAAATTTTATGCGAAGTGCAGAGGCTTTGATGGGGGTGAAAAGCCTTGCAAGTGGTACATTTTTTCTAGAAAACAACCTGGTGTAGGTACCATCAGGGTTAATCAAATGCCACATGAATATACTTGTATTACTAGTTCACAGGTTGTATCAAAGATGACATCACAGGCCTGGGTTGCACAAAAGATCAGTCCTATTTTAGCCAAAACACCAAACACTACTGCAAAGAAACTGAGAGTAGACCTGGAGAAGTAGTTCCCTATTAAGGTGAAGTATACCACAGTGTGTAAGGCAAAACAAAGGGCAATGAAAGAGTTATATGGTGATTGGGCAAATACGTTCATGATGTTGTATAGTTTCAAGGCAGAGGTGGAGAAGAGGTCACCTGGCAGTGTTGTGGAGATAGGTACAGAGGTTGCACCTAATGGTAAGGTGTATTTCTCCAAATTTTTTATGGCTTTAAAGCCCTGCATTGATGGCATCAAAGCAGGGTGTAGGCCATATTTGAGCGTAGACTCTCTTTTTTGACTGGAAAGTGGAGTGGTCAATTGGCAGCATGCAATGCTCTAGATGGACATAACTGGATGTTTCCTGTTGCTATTGGCATGTTTCAATCTGAGTCAGATGCTTCATGGACATGGTTCATGATGCAGTTGAAAAGATGCATTGGCCCAGTGGCACGTTTAGCTATACACACTGATGCTTGTAAAGGGCTAGAAAATGCAGTCAAGAATGCATTTCCACATGCTGAGAAGAGGGAGTGCTTCGGCCGTATGTGGTTGAATATGATGAAGGGTCATAAAGGAGAAGTTTTTGGGCGGCTGTGGCCAGCAGCAAGAGCTTATAGCAAAAAGACACATGATCATCACCTTGCCAAGGTGTATGCAGTAGATCCTGAGTTTGAGCAATGGGAGAAAATATACCATTCCTTGCTGTATAGGTCAGGATTTAATACGGCCATCAAGTGTGATATCAATAACAATCTGGCTGAAAGTTTTAACAACAAGGTGAGATAGTTGAAAGGCTTGCCTGTTCATGACATGGTTGGCCATATCAGGATCATGATCATGCGGATGTGGGAATTAAGGAGAAGAATATGTGATGCTTTGCAAGGGGATAAGCTTCCAGCAGTGGTTCAGCAAGTGGTTAACCAGAGCAGAAATCTTGCACATTTGGTTGTTGAGAGTTCTTCTTTGTGGGGCGCTGAAGTGAGAGATATCAAGACTGGAAGGAGGCATGTGGTTAATGTTGGTGTCATGAAGCGTGAGCCTCGAGACACCGAACAGAAAAGGGGAAAAAGGGGTGACACACTCGAGGGATCTTGGGTGATGTAACAGATGTTCTTCACATATCCCAAAAAAGATTCATCCTGTTACAAGTAGGTAGGGGTACTCTATTTATAGGCCCGTACCTAGGTCATATGCAAATGACCATTTTGCCTCTAATTACCTACTATATTCCTTGGATATTCAGTACAAAATGGTCATAAAGGGTAAACTAGTCTTTTGAGCTTTTCTAGTGCCCTTCTTTGAACTGCACGCCATCGAATATGCCGATGCCACGTGTCTCCTCAGCGTACCACACTTGCCTTCAGCTTCGAGCGTATCCTTCGATCTTCGGAGATCCCTTGGACCACCTCGAGGGGGGGGGGGTCGTGCTTCGCTGAGCGTCCCTTCTAGGTGTCTCCTGATGGTCAGGGGCTCTGGTCTCTTCGGAATCCTTCAAAGGGTGCGTACCCTTCGGAGGGGTTCTGATTCTTTCGGGTCCTTTGAAGGGTACCTGTCTTCAGAAATTATGGTTAGTACCAAAGATAACGATGGTTAACTTCAATCTCCGTTTGCAGTCTAACTTCTTCTGCCCTCGAAGGGTGGCCCACGGGGTGATCCCCCAACAGTAGCCCCTCGAGGGGTGGGTCCAACTTTGATGGGCCAAAACCCTCGCTTTGATGGGATCTTCCTCCAAAACGCCACCCTTTGGGCATCAAAGTTGAGCATCTGAATTAGGGTTTCGGAGGATTTTTTCTGGGCTGCTGCCTATATAAAGAGAGGGTGACCGCGGTAAAAAATTGTTTTTCTGCTCATTCTATACTTCGATCTTGCGGGGATGCCCGCCATCATGGTTCGAATCCGAAGGGTGATCGTGTCCGCAAGCGGATCTTCCTCTGGAAGCTCTCCCAGCTCCTTCGAAGGTAATGCCTGACTTGGCTTAGGGTGCGCCGATGATTTGTTTTCTGTTTGTTTGATTATATTTGTATGCTCTTGGTTCTTGTGCCTCTGTAGTAAATGCTAGTTGGTTCTCGAGCCTCCGCAGTAAATGCTGGTTGGTTTTCACCTGACTATATAAGCGAGGCGGGTAGGGGGTGAAACGAGGCGTTCGAAGTTTCCTTCGTTTTCGATAGAGTTTGCTTACTTTCTCTTCCCTTTGCTTACTGAGCTTCACACTCCGTGTTCCGCGCTAGACAGAAATCGTGCCCTCTTCACCGTGCGACATGAGGTGTGATTTGGTATGTCATAGTTTCTCGGTCTTTTGGGTTACTTCATGTGTTCGTGTGTTTTTACTCATTGGTTTCATTTTTAGGGTCCGAAGACATGGCTCAAGTTGCAATAACCGCTCGCCCTGGCAATCTCTCTTCTTCTGATGAGTGCCCTTTGAATCCTGAAGGTGCTGCAGTGGTGGCCGAGGCGATTCATGCTTTTGCTGAAAGCTTGGAGGGGGCCCTATTTGATAATCAAGGTGGCGAAGGTCAGGATCCTCCTCTGAGTTTAAACGAGGGTACTGAAGAGGAGGAGGAAGACAATGACGAGGGGGCCGAGGAAGAGGGTGAAGATGAGGAGGACAATGACAAGGATGAGGAGTTTCACCCTCGCGATGAGGACAAGCTTGCTGCTGACGCTCGGGCTCAAGGTTCGAGCTGCCGTGTTTGAGGCTCCAATCCTTTCAAGAAGAATTTGGAGGATGTCGAAGCTGACGTTAGTGAATTGCTTCCGGTTGATAACCCGGATCAACGTAAGGTTCGGAAGGGGAAGAACAAGGAAGGCGATGGTGTTAGGCCTCGGAGTTTCATGTTTGGTCGCTCTCGGGTAAAGCGCACCACAATTACGCGCCTCGCCGACCTGGGTTGCTTTGCTGTTGCTGATGCTCGGTTGCCCGGTCAAGAGGATACTCCCATCCCTCGACAAGACGAAGTTGTGGTCTTCGAAGAGCACTTTACCGCCAGGCTGTGCTTTCCTTGCTCGTTTTTTTGAGGGAAGTGTTGGAACGATTCAATGTGTAGCTGCATCACGTGAGTCCGAGCGGTGTAGCTATGCTTAGCAAGTTTGCTTGGGGGATGTTAAGCTATAAAGGAAAGCCTGACATCAAGGTGTTCTGCAAGTACTACTGTGCTCACTACCAACCGAAGCTTATAAAAATCGATGGTGTGACGTATGAGGCAGAGTTTGGCTGCGTTACCTTCGTGCATCGCTTTCGAGGGACTAACCAGTTTGTGAAGTGCAGCCGAAACTGCTGGGGCGACAAATGGCACTAGGGTTGGTTGTACGTCAGGGTTCCTTCGGAGACCGTGGTTGTGGATGGGGAAGAAGCTGAGATCTTTCCCCTGGCTTCGCTGCTTGTGTCATGCAATCCCCGATCCGTGGACGGGCGGTGCCTAAGGGGTGCAAGAACGATTCTGCTTTTCGTGTTGCCACTTATAATTCTAGTGACCGCGATCTCGTCGAGGAATTTATCGCTGCTAATATGTGGCCTTTGAGCAAAAAATGCAAGATCCCGGGTTTCATTGAGAAGAGGATTCCTTCGAGGCCTGAGATTATCCCTTTTCCCGTAGTCCCGGCGGACAAGCGAGGCTTTGAAGATGAAGCCTTCTTGGACTTTCTGACTGCTGCTAGCGAGTCAGTGGTCAGACCGTACACCCGTGAGGAGGACAAGCATACTCGCGAGAGGACTTTGCACAGCGGACGACTCAACCGCGTACTTAGTTTGGCTGGGATTGCTTACCCCGATCGGGTGGCGCCTGGCCCTCGCGCTAAACGGAACCGGGCCCTTGGTAATACCGGTTCCGAGGCCATTGGGATGGGCAAGAGCAAGAGAGGGAAAGGTAAAGCCCCTGTTTCTGGCCCGATTTAGGCCGAAGGCAAGGCACTTAAGAGGAAGCGAGAAGAAAGCGTCATTGCTGCCGGGACTTTGAAGCGTGCTATGCCTCATCGTGATTCTTTGGAGTCCTCTGCTCCTGGATTTGGTGCCGTGGGGACTTTGGTAGAAGCCGGGGCCATGGCGGATGCCTTCGGTAGTGATGATGATGAAGAAAGAGTTGCTGACATGGTTGTTGCTTCTCTTCCCCCCAAGAAGGGGACCGATGCTTTGCTCTCCCCTTCGAGCCCTTCACCTCTGAACTTGAGAGACCGATACACGGACGCGGAAGTTGTCGATGCTTTGGTTGGTCTGAAAAGGCAAGCCGCCACTGGGACTGAGGTCGGAGCTACTTCGAGCCGTTTGACTCTGGATGGCGTCGGCCAAGGGCTAGGTGAGCCGGATTCATCGCGTTATTTGAACGCTGGGGAGTTTACCAACCCTGCCGCATGGGCTGAGCTGTGTTCTGCTCCGGATGACTTGATTGCCTCCGGGGCGGAAGAGTTCGAAACTCAGGATTTGCGAGTTAACCTTGCCCATATCCTGCGACATGTGAGTCAATTCTTTGGTTTTGTTGACTTCGATTATGATGAACTTCCTTTCTTATTATATTTTCCTTGTTGTTCCAGGCTTATACATTTGCGCGCGTTGCTGCTGAACGGTCCGCTCAGGAATTCACGTCTCTGAGGGATGTGAGGGACTCCTATGCCACAGAAAATGCCGCGCTAAAGAAGGACATTGCTTCTCTGAAGGAAACGCGAGACCAGGCTAACCTTGCTATGGCGCAGGCTAAAAATGAGGTTGAAACTCTGCGGGCTGAAGCGGCTAGGTTGAAAGAGAGTGCGAGCCGCCTCAAAGTTGCCGAGTCGATGGTCGCATCTCTCACGGAGGAGAATAAAGCTTTGATTCACGCTACCTCTACTCGTAATTATGGCTTCGTGGCTCGGGCGATGGCTGCTCACCACAGTTATCGCAAGGCGTTGGGCTATGTCGGTGTGGAGCCTATGTCCTTGACCGAAGGTTCGGAGGTTTCCGAAGAATCTTTTTTTAAATGGCTAGAGGCTGAGATCGCTGCGCTCCCCGGGGTCATGGATAAGCGTAGTAATTTCGGCTCGATCCATACTGCGGAGGCTACGTTCGGTCTCCTTGAACGCACGGGGTGCAATCATTTCCGGGAGCTGAGCAAGCGGGATTTCCCAATTGGTGGTGATGCTTGAGACAATTTGTCCAACGACGCCTCTGCTGCCGCCAAATGTCTTGCTATCAACTTCTGGCGCGATCATGGATGCGAAGCTGCGCGGCTGGTCGCAATTGAAAGGCTTGCCCAGGTATGCGCTTTGTTTTTCGTTAGCTTCTTTTGTTTGATTGAGGGGCTACAAAGTTGACTTTTCGCTTATTGACGTGACTAGGCTCGCAAGGCTGCTCGAGTTGCTGCGCGTACTCCGGCCAACGATGAACCTTCGACTCAGGAGAAGGCCAGAGACAGCAGCGCATGCTCTTTGCATGAGGTTTAGAGCCTGGTTCCGACTTACATCCTGCTTTCGGGCGGTATTTGTGAGCCAAGAGTGGGGAACCTGATTTTTGTAATAGGTAATTTTGTACAAAATGATATTAATGCTTGCTTTTGGACCTACGCAGGTGCCTACTGAGTCACCTGCGCAGGGTGTCGAAGATACTTCTTCCAGTGAATGCTCAGCAATGCGTATTGATGGTTGTTTGGACGGCCCTTTGCCTTCGAATGTAGTTGGTTGTGATGCGATTGTTACCGGTACGAGCTCCGAAGTCAGTTTGAGTGGCTTCAAAGCAATGGACATAGCCGAAGCAGCTGAAAAAGCGCAAAGTCAGGACCGATCCGATACTCAAGAGGGGGGCGTCGTTGCGCTAGATGCTGGAGTGGTGTGTGTAGGAGATTATTCTCATTTGTTCGGGCATCGATCCCAATCTTCGAGTTCCGTTGGAGGGCACCATCGTGCGGATTCTTGCTCGAGTGGCCGGCGTGTTCCTTGGGGTCCTGATTTAAGTGCGGCACGTGGCCCCCTTGGGGGAAGTCACTTGCCTAGCCCTCGTGAGCTAAGCCCTGAAGGTTCTGCTGTACCAAGAGCTAAACCTCGGGCTGAATCTGTTCCTGACGCTCCTATGACTCGGGTGAGGCGGTCTAAATGTGCCGTATCTAAATGGTCTATCAATGCTGTGCTGAATGCTCGGCGGGCCGAAGCTCTATCAAAGACCCGGTGTGAGGTGGCGGAAGGTTCCAGCGCTGCTGGAACTACCAGACTGAGAGGTGACTTGGGTCCTCCTCCGCCTGGTTATAGCGTAGATGAATGGTCCGCTTTGTTTCCCCAGCTTTTGGCATCTGGGGTTGCTGTAGAGAAGGAACCTGTGGATTATGAACTTTGAATACGTGGATCTGCTAATGGGCTTCCTTGAGGAACTTGTGAATTTTTTTGTTGTCGATTTTTTGCGAGCCTCTTCCCCTTGGAGTTTTTAAGGGTGATGTTTTTGTATGAACCCCACGATGGGTCTGGGCTGCAGCGAGCCCCTTAGCATTTTTGCGCTAAGTTTTCTGAAAAACGCCATCCTCCCCCTCGAAGTGCTAGGGGCGAGGCTTTTGTATGAACCCTTCGATGGGTCTGGGCTGCAGCGAGCCCCTTAGCATTTTTGCGCTAAGTTTTTTGAAAAATGCCACCCTCCCCCTCGAAGTGCTAGGGGCGAGGCTTTTGTGTGAACCCTTTGATGGGTCTGGGCTGCAGCGAGCCCCTTAGTATTTTTGCGCTAAGTTTTTTGAAAAACGCCACCCTCCCCCTCGAAGTGCTAAGGGCGAGGCTTTTGTATGAACCCTTCGATGGCTCTGGGCTGCAGCGAGCCCCTTAACATTTTTGCGCTAAGTTTTTTGAAAAACGCCACCCTCCCCCTCGAAGTGCTAGGGGCGAGGCTTTTGTGTGAACCCTTCGATGGGTCTGGGCTGCAGCGAGCCCCTTAGCATTTTTGTGCTAAGTTAGCTGACTGTGCGGTTTTTAGCTCTTCGGGCTTTAATCCGTGCAGTAGCTATATTTTGAGAGCTTTTTGCTCGTTGTCGAATATCAGTAATGGGGAGTTGTTTCGACGCGCTCTACTGAGCGAGACTTTCCACATTGGGGAAGACAACTTTATAGATTTAGCTGGGGTTTACATAGGATCCGCCTCGTTAAAAACCTCACCCCTGCGAAGGGTTCCTCTTGTGAGGAAAAGAGTATGATCTTTTTCACAACTTGAGGAAGGAAATACTTGAAAAGTAAAGCTAACGACTAAGCTCAAGGTAGCACTTATAGTTTTGTGCTATGCTTGGCTATTTACATGTGTTGGGTGTTGCTTCCCTAGATGTAGAACTTTTGAAGGTTATCCGCGTTCCAGGAATGCGGCAACTCTTCTTCTTGCGAATTTTGGAGTCTGTATGCTCCGTGTCTGCTTGACCTCGCCACGATGTATGGGCCTTCCCATTTGGGTTCTAGTTTACCTTTGATTTTTGTTTTTGGGCTTCGGAGTAGGACTAGATCTCTTACTGCATATGCTCGGGGTAAAACCTTCTTGTCTCTCTAGTTGCGTGTTTCTATTTGATACTTGTCGAGATTGGTAGCTGCTTCCAGTGTGTCGACCTCCATGAGGTCCTTTGACTCTGCCTCTGAGGGCTGTGGTGGCTTCGTGCTTGTTGTTCTTGGGCTTTGATGAGAAATTTCTTCGTGGGTTACTGCTTCCTCCCCATAGAGTAACCTGAATGGTGAATAGTTGGTTGCTCTGGTTTCGGTTGTGTTGTGTGACCATATAACCCTTGGCAACTCTTCTGCCCACTTTCCTTTCTTATCGTCGAGGAGTATCTTTTTGATTGCTTTGAATATGAGACTGTTCGCCCGCTCGACGGCTCCGTTCGATTGGGGGTGATACACTGATGCGAAGTTGACCTTGGTTCCAATGGCGTGACAGAATTCTTTGAACATATCATTTTCAAACTGTTTTTTGTTGTCCACGGTTATGTCTCTTGGGACTCCGAAGCGGCAGATTATGTTTTGCCAAAAGAATTTTTTGATTGTTACGGCTGATATGTTTGTGATTGGTTTTGCTTCGATCCATTTGGTGAAGTATTCGAGGGCTACGACTGCCCATCTGTAATTCCCGGGTGCTGTGGGCAGGGGTCCAACAATGTCTATCCCCCAACGCTGAAGAGGCCATGATGGTGCTATGAGTTGCGTTGGCTGCGAAGGTGCTGATTGTTTGTTTGATATCTTTTGGCAAGCTTCGCATCTGGTTACCACTTCTGCAGCGTCTTTGATCATTGATGGCCAATAGAAACCTTGCTTACTGCTTTTGCCGCCAAGGGTCAAGACCCAATGTGTGCTCTGCATACACCCTCATGGATTTTGCCGAGTAGTTCTGCGCCCTCCGCTTGGCTAATGCATTTAAGCAATGGGGTACATACTCCATATTTGTAGAGCGTTCCCTCGATGATTTTGTAATTCCTAGCTCTCTGCTGCATTCTTTTTGCTTCTAACTCGGTGTCTGGCTCGTACAACCCTTGAAGGTATGCAATCATTTGGGATCTCCAATCCTCGCTGGTCACTGTGTGGATTTGTTTGGGATCATGGAGGTCTGATTTGATCGAAGGCTCAGTGATTGTTTGAAAGAACACGTCTTGCGGCATCGAAACTTGCTTTGCAGCTATTTTTGCGAGCTCATCTGCCTCTGTGTTGAATTTTCTTTCGATATACTATATGTCAAAGCCCTTGAAGTATTTTTCCATGCTTCGAACAATGCTGTGGTATTTCTCAAGCTGAGAATCCCTGATTGTGAATTCCTTATCATGCTGGCTGGCGACGATTTTGGAATCAGTTTTGACTCTGCACCTCTGGATTCTGAGTGCTCTGAGTTTCTTGAGTGCTAGCAGCACTGCCTCATATTTTGCTATATTGTTGGTGCATTTGTCCATTTCATTACTGAACTCGAGCCTTGCGGCGTATCTCATTTTCACGCCTTCGGGCGAAGTGATTTTGGCCGCTATGCCTGCCCCTGCTAGTCCCCAAGCTCCATCACAATGAGTTGTCCACACTGGCTCCAAGAATGTTTGGTTTCCGGTGTGCTGTGTGGCCGTCCAATCTACTATGAAATCGGCGAGTACTTGAGACTTGATTGCACTTTGTTTCTCAAAATCCACTACATGCTCCGAGAGCTCCATGGCCCATTTTCTGATAGTTCCCAAAGCTTCACGGTTGCCAAATATCTCATTGAGCGGTTGGTTAGTAAGTACTTTAATGTGATGAGCTTCGAAGTAATGCCTCAACTTTCTGGAAGCCATTACTACTGCGTATGCGATTTTCTCCATCTCGGAGTAAAACCTTTTAGAGCCAGATAGCACTTCGCTAAAATAGTATACTTGGAATTGTGCTAAGAGCTCTTTGGGTTCTCCCTTGACTGTTTTGATGATTTGTTTCTCTTGCACAAGAACTGCACTGACCGCCGAATGGGATGCAGCGACGTATAGTAGTAACACAGCCCCCAGCTCTGGGTTGGTTAGTTTTGATTGTCTTTGGAGGTAGTCTTTTAGATCTACGAAGGCTTTTTGCTGCTCTAGGCCCCACTCGAAGGGTTGGGCTCCTCGAAGTGTTTGGAAGAATGGCAAGCTTCGCTCAGCTGATCTTGATATGAATCGATTCAAAGCGGCCATTCTACCTGTAAGCTTCTACACATCTTTTCTGCTCTTGGGCTCTTGCATTTGGGTGATTGCTTTGATTTTGTCGGGGTTAGCTTCGATGCCCTTGGCTGATACGAGGCAACCGAGCACTTTTCCTCTCCGGATTCCGCACATGCACTTTTCTAGGTTTAGCTTTAACCTTGCTGCTCGAAGGTTTGCAAATGTTTCGGTCAAGTCTGATATGTGGTTACCCTTTTTCTTACTTGCTACTATGATGTCATCCACATAGGCATGCACACTTTTTCCAAACTATGACTCGAAGGCCTTTTGAGTCATATGGCAGAACGTAGGGCCAACATTCTTCAATCCTTCGGGCATCCTTACAAAACAGTATGTACCAAAGGGTGTAATGAAACTTGTTTTTTCCTCATCCTCCTTCCTGAGCCAGATTTGATGATAGCCTGAAAAACAGTCCAGCAGTGATAGCAGCTCACTTCCGGCTGCCGCATCCACAATCTTATCAATTCGGGGTAATGGGAAATCGTCTTTGGGGCAAGCTTTGTTGAGGTATGTGAAATCTATACATATTCTCCACTACCCATTCTTTTTTCTCACCATAACATAGTTTGCTAGCCAACATGGGTACTTGACTTCACGAATAACGGAGGCATCGAGTAGTCACTGTACTTCTGCTTTGATGGCTTCTATTTTTTTATCAGACATTTTTCTGAGCCTTTGCTTCTTTGGTTTGGCAGTTGCATCAATTTCTAATTTGTGTTCTATGATGCTTCTATCCACTCCCTCGAGGTCTGCCGAGAACCAAGCGAATACATCTTTGTTTTTTCCGAGGAATGTTAGCAACTCTTTTTCTTCCTCGAAACTTAGCCCCGAACCCATTGTCATGAATTGCCCCAATACTTGTTCATCAAGGAGTACTTTTTTGGTTTCTTCGTCTGGCTGGACTGTGATTCTTTCCTTGTTGAGGCAGTGTGCCTCTTCTTTTGTATTGATCTCGTGTTGCTCCCGAGCCTTTCTGGTTCTTTCTTCTTCCTCCAGCTGCACTTGGCTGAAAACTTGTATGTTATTGCAATTTCTTTCTCCCGGTGTGTAGCCTTTTTCTATGTCTCTTGCCATTTGCCGATTTCCTTTGATTGTGATGATTCCCCCGGCGGCTGGAATCTTCATGCACATGTAGGCGCTATGATTGACTGCCTCGAATGTGTTGATTGTACCACGGCCAAATATGACGTTGAATGGATGGCAGAGGTCCACGACGTCGAATGTTATGTATTCTGTTCGAGGGTTCTAAGTGTTTCTGAATGATACTGGGAGGGAAACTGTACCCAAAAGTGTGATTCTTTTTCCTCCGAAGCCTATGAGTGGGACGTTCGATGGTTGCAGGGAGCTTTTGCTGAGTCCCATTTGCTCGAAGGCATTTATGAATAGTATGTCTGCCTAACTGCCATTGTCTACGAGGACTTTGCTGACCATCTAGGTATGAATGTGAGCTTCGATTACGAATGCGTCAACGTGTGGGTAAGCTTTAAGGTTGAGGTCGGCTTCGGTGAAGGTGATGGGAATATGGTACCATTTTGATTTGATGATTGGTCCCTGGTGTAGACATTTTTTACCATTCAGAAATGGTCCCTTCTTCTTCTTTTGTTCTCGAAGTCTGAGGATGACCCCCCACATATCATTCCAATGAATCCTTGCACCGGAAATGCTGTGGCTTGGTTCGGGTTAGGCTCCGGCTTAGGCTGAGATAATTGTGATGGCTCTTGTTTTTGCCTCTGTTGCTCTTGGTTTGCTGGTGATTGCTGGGTTGATTGTCTTGGTTGCATATAGTGGTTTGGGGGTTGTATTGGATGGGTCGTGTTGAAATATGGGGATGGTGTATATGGCTGATGGTGGGTGTTTGGGTAATGGTAATTGATTTGTGCGGGTTGTGGATATGGTTGTTGGGGCCATGGGTTGGGCGATGTGTAGTTGATGGCTTTTGTTTGTGCTGGTATTTTCTTCTCTACTTCCATTCTTTCTTGAATCTCTTTTGCTTTGAGGCAAGTGGAAGTTTTGTGCCCCTTGTCCTCTCCACAATAGAGGCAATATGGTTTTCTGGCTTGACGGTTTTGGCTTGGTGAGCTTCGGCCTCTGTCGCGACCTCGATAGTTGCTTTCTTTGTAGTCATTGTTGCGGTTGTCCTTGGTGCTATAATCTTGTTTCTCCTCTTCGATGTGCCCTACGAACGATGGTGCTTGTTCGGGGGGTGGCCTTGGCTTTCAGTGCTGCCTTTCTTGATAAGAGCCCTCGGTGTGGGTTTGGCTGCGATTTTTACTCTGGCTTTGCTTGCGCCTTTTATAATCCACATCTGATTTGCTATACTCTTTGAACTTTGTGCATAATGTTTGCATCGTGCGCGGGGGAATTCATGCGCAGTAAGATGACATTTGGCATGCTCGCATGCCTCGAAGTACCGAGCTTATTGCAGCTTCGTCCGTTACACTCGGCGCTTGGAATCAAAGTGTGAGGAATCTTCTGTAGTAGTCATGCAACAGCTCGTTCTCTTGCTGGGCGATGTTTAGAAGCTCATGCGATGGTTCCATGATGGTTTGGAACCCCCGAAAGCTTGTGATAACCTTGCCCTTGATGTTTTCCCAGCTGTATAGTGATCCCGGGGGCAGGTTGAAATACCCGATTAATGCGGACTCTTCGAGGGCACACACGAAGGCTTTTGCCAGACTGGCTTCGTCTCCCCCTGCTGATATGATTGCTGCCTCGTAGCACATGAGGAATTGCCTTGGGTCAGAATTTCCTTTGAACTTGGCTAGTGGTAACCTTCTGAAGTGTGCGGGGTAGGGAACCCTTTGCAATCCTTCGGAGAGGGGTGAGTCTTTGTCGATTAAGGCTGCCCTCCGTATTGGTAGCACTTCTGTGGTTAATGATGGCTCTCCTTAATCAGTGTATGGGAGGGCTTCGGGTATTGGATTTGGTTCTTGCCGGCTTGTTCTGCTGATGGTTTTTTGGAGTTCTTCGACCTCTTTTGTGAGTTGGAGGTTTTTGAGTCGGAGCTGGGCTATATACTCCTTTTCTTGTATGGCTTTTTCTCTTTCCGCTAATGTTCTACCTCTTAACTCCTGCTCTTGTAGCAGTTGTTGCTTGAGCTGCTCGAGATGTTCAGCTCTTTGGGCTAGTAATTCCATCCCCTACAATGCTTTCATTGAAGTTGGGGTGGTACTTCCGGGGGGATTTGAGCTCGAAGGCTGTTTTGGGCGCTGTGCTGGGTCTTTTGGGTCAACGGGCGCATTTGGTTGTGATGGTTGCGCCTCGAGTGTATTCTCTTTGGTTACTTGTGAAGTGGATTGGTTGTCAGTCAGTTGCGGGTCTCCGAGGATGTTGCTTTGGGCGGGCGCAACTCCGCTCGAAGGTAAAGGTCCGGGGAGTTGAGTCATCGTGAGCTAGTGTACGAGCTCCCAACACGGTGGGCGCCACTGTTGGTGTCATGAAGCGTGAGCCTCGAGACACCGAACATAAAAGGGGAAAAAGGGGTGACACACTCGAGGGATCTTGGGTGATGTAACAGCCGTTCTTCACGTATCATAAAAAAGATTCATCCCGTTACAAGTAGGTAGGGGTACTCTATTTATAGGCCCGTACCTAGGTCATATGCAAATGACCATTTTGCCTCTAATTACCTACTATATTCCTTGGATATTCGGCACAAAATGGTCATCAAGGGTAAACTAGTCTTTTGAGCTTTTCCAATGCCCTTCCTTGAACCGCATGCCATCGAATATGCCGGTGCCACGTGTCTCCTCAGCGTACCACACTTGCCTTCGGCTTCGGGCGTAGCCTTCGATCTTCGGAGGTCCCTTGGACCACCTCGAGGGGGGGGGGGTTCGTGCTTTGCTGAGCGTCCCTTCTAGGTGTCTCCCGATGGTCATGGGCTCTGGTCTCTTTGGAATCCTTCGAAGGGTGCGTACCCTTCGAAGGGGTTCTGATTCTTTTGGGGCCTTTGGAGGGTACCTGTCTTCAGAAATTATGGTTAGTACCGAAGATAACGATGGTTAACTTCAATCTCCTTTTGCAGTCTAACTTCTACTGCCCTCGAAGGGTGGCCCACGGGGTGATCCCCCAACAGTTAACACTGATCTACATGAATGCACATGCCTCGAGTGGCAACACACTGGAAAACCATGTGAACATGCCATACTCTTCTTGGCTGGCAAGCCGAAGGTAAACATGCACCCTTATCTGCATGAATATTATTTAGTAGCAAGATTCAAGGCTGCATATGCAACTCCTATAGCACCACTTACAGATCAGTCTTAGTGGCCTGAAGTGGAATTTGAATTTTCAATGTGTCCCCCCCTTGCCAAAAGAAAGGCTGGCAGGCCTAAAATGAGCAGATACAAGGCTTGGTACAAGAAAGGTAGTAGTAGTAAGAGGAAAAAAAAGATGATAAACCAAAACGGGCACAAAAAGGCAACAAAAATAGATGCAAGATGTGTCAGGAACTTGGCCACCGAGCTGGATTCGCCAAATTCCGTTACACTCCAGAAAAGCCAAAGTATGTTTCAGGAGAAAAAACATTTCACCATGCCAATTGAGCACTTAAATTTACTTTGATTCTGTATCATTTTAATTTTTTCAGGAAAAAGCATGGAAGTATGTAGGCTGTGGAGCCATCCCAAGAAGAGTGTGAGGCTGAACCCATTGTTGTTGAAAATGTCTGGCCAACAAAGCGTAAGAGAAGTGTTCAGGATGCAGGTCATGCGGAAAATGCCACGTAACAAACTGAATCAGTTTTAGATATTGTGGAGCAAGCTGAATCAATATTAGTGCAACCTGAATCAGTATTAGATGATATGGTGCAGGCCGAATCAATATTAGTGCAACCTGAATCAGTATTAGATGATATGGTGCAGGCCGAATCATTTTTGGATGTGGTGCCATGTGATTCGGTTTTGGATGAAGTTGTGTAGAATGATGGTGTTCCGAAAGATGACATGGAAACAGAAGAAGAACAAGAACTTGTGGTGTGCATGCGGCGGCCTAGTCCTAGTGACGCGAAGAAAACCAAGAGCATGAGGGTTTTGTGTGGTGTGCCTGCACAATCAAGTGGTAGGAAGAAGAGAAAATCGAGTGGAAGGTGAAATTTGTATGTAAGATTGAACTATGATTTGTATTCTGAGGCGTGAATATGTACGATTGCACATTTGCTTGAAAATATGGACGCACCATTTTTTTGACCTTCTCCAAATGACCTATAACTCGAGTGGTAACATCTACTACACCTACAACATCAATCCCAATAGGTTTTTCAATTTTTTGAATTTTTAAATTTTTTCGATTTTTAGCCAAACGACCTTTGTGGTAGGCCAAACTGCCTCATTTCTAGTGCGACCATTTTTTCGACCTTCTCCAAATGACCTCAAACTCGAGTGATAACATCTACTGCACCTACAACATCAACTTGAATAGGTTTTTTAATTTTTTGAATTTTTGAATTTTTCTGAGCTTTTTTAATCAATCTGAAATCATAAACGGACGTCTTGGGCTCCAGACCATCCCATCTTGGGCCGACTTCATCAACGGGCCTCGTTGCACAACTCGCTAATAGGTCGTCCCCACATGTCGGCGCCGAGTTCTTCATCTATTCTTGCCGAGTGTTGAATTTTTTCTTTTCAATTCGTAATTAAATCTTCAAATACGGATAAATCTCAAGTTTCAAGTTCAAATTTGATTATTTTTATTTCTACGGTCTTATAAAATACAACTCTATTCTTTTGTGCCGGTTTCAACCATGTGTATCGGTATTAGAGTGATAGATGTATGCACAATGTTCATATCACATGGATGTATGTACAATGTTCATACATTATGGATGGGCTACTCCATTTTGAACATAATTTTTTTTCACAATACCAAAAAAAAAATATAAAAATATAGGGTGGTTGCATGTCACATGAAACAACCACATGCAAAATCTCATCTCCAAAACCCTTATAGTTTTAGAATTAAAAATCGCCTAAATATTCATAAATTTAGTATAAAATTGTTTTTTTGGCAAGGAACTAGAGATCAAAAGTTAGGATTTGCAATCTGGTATATACATGTAACACATGTTCCTACCCATGCAGTAAAATTTTTGGAATTTATTGAAACAATTTTGCCATATTGACCTCAAATTAGTAGTGTCATTAAGCTAAACTTTCATATCAGGTACATGATCTGAAATTTTTAGAATCTAACCAAAAATTTACTGGTGGTTAAAGATTATGTATTAAGTGCAACAACCAACTTAAGCTGTACAATTTGCTATATTTGTTGAGATATAAATCGACAAAATATTGAATAAATAGAAAGCGTACTCTTGTAGGGCGCTTCTGCAGCTCGGACACGAAATAAACAATTTGAGAGCGTACTCTTGCAGGGCGCTTCTGGCGGTGGTGTTCGTTTCCCAAGGGAGACTATGCGGTGGGACGAATAGAACATCAGACCCACATTTCAGCGACCTCGCGCAGTTTACACTACCATTTCTCTTTCTATTTTCACCGTCGGCTGGTGGGGGAGTTCGTTTCCCAAGAGAGACTACGCGGTGGGCCGAATAAAACATCAGACCCACATTTCAGCGACCTCGCCGAGTTTACACTATCATTTCTCTTTCTATTTTCACCGTCGGCTGGTGGGGGTGTTCGTTTCCCAAGAGAGACTGCACGGTGGGCCGAATAAAACATCGGACCCACATTTCAGCGATCTCACGTAGTTTACACTACCATTTCTCTTTCTATGTTCACCGTCCGGTGGTGGGGGTGTTCGTTTCCCAAGAGAGACTGCGCGGTGGGCCAAATAAAACATCGGACCCATATTTTAGCGACCTCACGTAGTTTACACTACCATTTCTCTTTCTATTTTCACTGTCGGCTGGTGGGCCGAATAGAACATCGGACCCACATTTCAGCGACCTCGCGCAGTTTACACTGTACCAACACATAGATTTATTACCATCATTAGATTCGTGAAGGAATTTACAACCTATATGTACAAATGATTTGTAATTACATTTTGTTTAGTAATCCTAAATGGCAAGATTAATTGGGAGCCATGAATAAGTTGAGGTGAGGAGAATGCGAAGGAACTCAAACTTTTTGACCCTGCAATGAACAGCCCCTGGCGTGGATTTAATGTTGATTAGACGATGCGAGAAGAGCAGCAGAATCGATAGAATAGGTATGGCCAGTACGCATCATCTGCAGCGCACAACATTGATCACGCGCCAAACTGGCGAGTGTTGGCGTTGCTTAGCATCACTGTAAGTTATCCCCGGCAATGGCGCTAGAAATGCTTGTGGCATTCCTGAATGTCATCACTAGGCTTCCTTAACAGTAATACCAACCAACGTGGTATAGGTATCTCCACAGTATTACAGAATAATCCGCATGCGCACGGAGTGTACCATTGTAGCATTTCACCTTAGAGTATTCTCGAAGGTTGTCATTTATATTTTCCCAAGGGAAGGCAAGTACCAAGTGTAGGTTACTAAATATGTTCATAGGTTATATGGATCATGAGTGAATAGACAATAGTAAATCACAGGAGCAAGGATAGATAAAGATATTTGGGTAGTTGACACACACACATAATATTTTACCTCACAATTGTACTAGTAGCAAGGATAGTAAAGAAAAGACTAAGAACAAATCTAGTTCCTATTATACTTCCTACTCATGTTGACCTATCCTATGTTTATGCACATAATATACACGTACTAAGGCTATAGATCATGCTAACAAGGTACGAAGGGAGCACGGGCTTACACCTGTTACACAGGTGACTCCCGCCAAGAGCCCTACGAATATGGCCAAACGTGGAGGGATGCTAATACCGGACAGGGCTGTCACTACCCGCGTGGCCCCCTCTCGTCCATCGGACACACAACATTCGACACTACTCGCAAACCTAGACACCATGTCTATGTCATTGAATAGAACTCTAGTCGGTCTAGAATATCCAACTAGAGCACCCAAATGGGACGTGAACCTTGCACCAAGAGGCAATACGATAAACCCTAGCATGTATACTACTAATCAAGAAGAAGGATACTTGTATGAACAAGACTTCATCAACTTGATAAAGGTATTCATAAGAGGAAGATAATTCTATTGAAAAGGAATAAAGTCTTACAAAGAAGGGGAGGAGTAGCTAGCTCCAACTCTCCAATGGGACTTGGGAACTCTAAGAGAGCTATTCTAGCCTATTTACCACTGCCTTGGATTACTAATACAAGAGGAGTATGTGTAAATTGGTGTCTGGTGTGTGTATGAGAGAGGGGGGTGTACCCCTCCTTTTATAGGGGTCCTGAGGCGGTTCCAGGCGCGTAGAATTATGGTAGGTCCTTCAAGGCGGTGGGGGAAGGTCGGTGGAGGCCACCGACTCAAGAGGTGGGCCAGTGGGCCGACCACAGGGTCGGCCGACCAGGGAGGTCGGCCGACCAGGGGTTGATGCCACTGGGCCTGGGCCTTGGTCGGTTGGTGAGTGCGGGCCTCCAGAGCTTGTTGGTGGGGTTCTTCCGTGGAGAATTCGTTTGGTATTTGTCTTGTGGGCTTCTTTCTCCATGTGGCAAGGTGGATAATTATTCTTTGATTATTCTTTGCCACTTTTACCCCTTGCTTCACCTCATATTATTGATAATTCCTCCTGCACTAGGTAAACTCCAAGGACATGTGGAACTACATTATTTTGAAACATTATATGAGGTGATCATGTTAGTTCTCCGTTATTTACCGAGATATGTGACGGCTAGAATGAGCACTTAGTGGCCATCAACAAACTCCCCTAAGCTAAACTTTTGCTCGTCCCGAGGTAAGGAAAAACTTGGTCTCGATTGATCAGGAGTTGCTACAATGCCAACTCTTTTCTTACACCTTTGTACACAACAAAATACTCTTCTTTACCTTGAAAAAGTTGGCAAGTTGTTTCAACCACTCTAAGTTCATGGGGCTTATGCATTTTCTTTTATCCAAGTGATTGAAGGTAAGGTTCATAGAACACTAATCATTCATCCCTTGATCCACTATGTTATTCCGGAGGTTTTCAAAGAGTTTTGTAAAATAAAATTGAAGTTCCTCAAATGATACTCTCGATCGCTCAAAGTGTTTATTCCTTACCTAAGGCACGGGATTGCCTCGTTTCCTACTTCTACAAAAGGCTTTTTTGTGGAGCTCAAGGTAGGGAAATATGAGAGGCATACAAGCAGTGCATGTATTGCTAAGTCAAAAGACCAGACCCTAGGAGAAAACAAATCATACAATCTGATCAAGATGTGCAAGTGTGTGGAAGAGTGGACAAGTGGATGGTTATTGGTGTATACTCCTTTTTTTTTTGGGATGTCTCTCTTTTTGGAGGTGCTGCCATGACTATGTATTTTTGTTCGTCGAGACTTGGCGGTTTTGTGGAAGTGCTCAAAGGAATTTTGGGGCACTTTTTATTTGGGTTCCTATAGCCATGTTCTATACACTGAATATTTTTGGGAGAGACTTCTGAGAAAGAGGAGTATTTCTTTTTTGTGGATGGATGGCAAGAATGCTACTTCCAGTGTAGAAGTTGAGCATGTGAAGTGGAAAGGCTATTTTTGAGCTGCTATGAGTGTAGCAGAATTTTTGGTGGAGTGCTCGTGAATCTTGATCATGAAAGTATGAAAAGCATCTCACAAAGGTCACAACAATTTTGACAAAGCTCAATACAACTAGAAGTAGCATATGTGGAAGGTTTTTTTTTCAATGTAATCTACACATATGGCCGTGGTAGGAATATTTTGATCGTTGAGGAACTCAAAGGTTTTTTTTTGTACAAATCTTCGGAATTCAAGTTTCACTTGGGACAAAATCATAGCAGCTCTAATCCCCCATACCCATCAACAACCTAGACTAAGATCATACTTGCAACCCATAAATTTTTAAATGGTGATGATCAAGCCAACAAGTCCAAAACATGAAAGAGCTCTAAGTTGTAAACTAGGCATAGAAGAAGAATTTAAGCAGAGCAACTATTCATCATCTCAACATTGGAGAACTAAACAATCCTACCACATATATGTGAGCAAGCAAATATTTTTGTTCTTTTTAGTTTTGCAAATTTTTGTTTTTAGATTTTTGAATGAGTAAAACGAAATGAAAAAGAAAGGAAAAGATACAAGTTACCTCAAATGGGGGTCCTCCCCCAAGCTAGTTTTTCGGCCTATTGATGGTGTGGAGGCCGAAACCCTTGGTACTGGAAGAAGGCGTGCATGTCGGCTTGTTGTTGCTGCAGCGAATAGTTGATTTGTCAAAATTGATTGTCGCTGAAGTTTTGCCATTGGTTGTAGACGACATGTGTTGGTTGAGGGTGTCGTTCATCTCTTGTGTAGATAGCGCGAGGTCCTCCACTCGATTAGAGAGCGCACTAATTTCTTGGGTTAAGTCGTAATGACTATAACCCGCGAAAGAGTGGCGCCCACCATCGAATGGTGGTGGTCCGCCGGTGTTGAAGCTTGAGGACGGGTCTGCATCCCAGTGTCCTCCGAACGACTGTCGTGGTGGCTGCATGAGCCACGGGACAGATCGTGAATCCGACTCGCCTTCTTCTACATCCTGTACCGGCTGCAAGGTGGAGCCCTCGGCAGCAGCTCGTGCGGTACGGCTTCGTGTAAGCCTTCCTGCATCCCTGCGCAAAGTTCCCATCGGTTCTTGGCGGATGGTTATCTCATTACAGGTATACAAATGGAGACCCGGGTTAGGTAACGGGATCTCGTTTGTATACCCGAGATAGAAAAACACAAGAGACCCATTGGGAGCATGCTTCAAAATATTGCCTTGCACAAGAAAATATTCATCTAGAATTTGGCGAGGCTCAGGAATGTAAGTGATCAAAGCATTGTTGAGTGCACCAATTTTAGAAGCAATACGTGTAACTAGAGTAGTGCACTCAATAGGTCCGTTAAGCCTAATGCTTTCTAACCATTGTTTCATCATGTACTGCATAGGAGAGACTTTGATCCTATGTACTATGGCATAAAGGATATGTATTTCATCTTCACGAACAATTCTAACATCGCCTCTAGGAAACAAAGTCATAGCAAGCCATGTATGCATAATGTGCAAAGTAGGATGGTGGATGTCACTAACTCTTGGCTGTGTGCAAAATGGTTTGCTAGTGATTCTACTCCAAAATACTTGCTTATTAAAAGAAGGTGTAGCTCTAGCCAAATCAATCCTACAAGTAGGTGAAAAGCCTAGAAGCATACTAAGTTCTTTCCATGACAGGGTGTAATCATTCCTGAATAAACAGAAAGTTATACCTTCCCCGTCCATGTGCAAAGTGCAAAGGAATTAAATTGTAAGCAAACGTGAACCATTTCCATCGACGGGAGATAAAGCCTCCCATCCTACGACATGCCATATTTCATCAAATTCAACATCCATACCTATGCGGGCTAGAAGGTCCACGTCGAAAGCCGTGTGTGGTTGAAAGCTCAATGTCGTAGGAGATTGTACACTTGCACTTCTCGAGCTTCTCGCAAGTCAACTTGTGAGTCGGAGATGAGGGTTGGTGGAGAAAGATCGTCATCATTTTCCTCCATTGGTTGAGCTTGGCTCCGACTTGAGGGGGGATTGATGGATGGGATGGAGCTCGAGGAGTTATGAGAGCGTCTTGAGCTTGAGCCCATGGCCTTCTTAGCTTTTCGAAATAGTGCTCCCGCTTTCTTCATGGCTGCAAACACGTGAAAACCAAAACACGGGAACGGACTCAGGAATGGGTTATTGGTTAGTGCAAATCAAAACACCGAGTCGAATACGGCCACCAAGATGAGAGCAACTTGCAAAAGCAAATAAGAAAATCAAAACAAAACAGAAACAAGACTATTTTTGGGTGTTCTAGAAGCAAGAATTTGAGAGTAATTTGAGAGCAAAGTGAGCAAGAGCTTTGGAGCAAAGTGGGAGAGTGAAAGAATGAGCAAGTAAGTAAAACACTCCTCTCCCGGCCACCAGGTTTTATGCTAGAAATGGTAACGGCCAAAAACGGTAACAATGGAGCACCAACTAGCCGTTGGCCAAAGTGGGACCTAGCCAACGGCTAGTCCAGGTCGGTCGACCAGGGCAGGTCAGCCGACTCCTGGTGGGTCCCACCAGGGCCAGGCCTCGGCCTACTGGCTCCAGAAATGATTTACCAAATATCTTTGATGTTTTTAATAAAAACCCATGCTCAAAAAAAATTAAATCTCAGAAATGGATGCCAAAAAGAACACGAATTTTTTTGGAAAAATGCAAAGATGGTCGAGAAATTAATCCCGTCATGCAAACTAATTTGAGAAATTTAAACATGATGCATGCAAATGCAAATACGGTGAATAGCATAAAATTGAGAAATTAAATATGCATTTGGAATTTTAAATATGAGATACGTACCAATTTTTCCTCCCGACGAGGGTTCGTCTTTTAAAGTCCAACGAACGGGACTTTCTCCGTCTTCTTCAGCTTGATGATGCTTTGCCTTGTCCCAGAGAAGTGGACGTGGATGGCTGCACCTTCTTGACTCGCCACACTTGCTTGGTCTTGGGTTTTGGTGTTGGTGTGGTCGCAGTCTTCTTGGATTCGTTAGGGTGGTTCCTTGCCAATCTTGGGGTTCTTGTCCCCTTCTTGATCGGAGGATTTTCTCTTACGAGAAGTTCCTTCATGAATTTCACGAGGTCATCTTTCTTGGGGGGTAGCACTTCGACTTCCTTGATGTTCCTCTCATTCGGCCCGTACTTGATCTTGATCATGGAACATTGCTCTCTTTTGGGACGAAAGTTGAACTTCTCTTCCTTGCCACTGATGTTGAATCGGATTTCTCCGGCGCCACCATCAATGTGTGCTTCTGTGGTCCTGAGGAACGGTCGCCCAAGAATGAGTGCTTCCTTTTCATCCTCCATGTCGAGCACCAAGAAGTCTACGGGGATGAAGAAGTCCCGGACTTTCACCGGAATGTCTTCTGCAATGCCCGCCGGGTAACGGACCGATGAGTTGGCCAGCTGAAGTTGCATTGGCGTCGGGGTGAGGGTAGTGAAGTTGAGTCGGTCAAAAACCGACTTTGGCATGATGCTCACGGTTGCCCCTAGATCACAAAGGGCGTGGTCGAAGTGGTGCATCCCAATTGAGCAGTTGATGGTGGGGCATCCTGGATCATTCTTCTTCTCTGGCAGCCTATTGATTATGGCTGCACTGCATTCCTCCGTCAAAGTCACGACCTTGGTGGTGGGCAATGGCCGTTTGTTGTTCAGAATGTCCTTGAGATAGCGAGAGTACGTGGGTACTTGCATCGCATCAATCAAGGGCATGTTGATGTGCACCTTTCGGATGACTTCAACAAAATGAGCAAATTGCTCGTCCACCGTGGGCTTCTTTTGATGATGCGGGAGTGGCAAGAAGCTCGTGTCAATGAACTTTTGGGGAGTTGGCCGTTCTTCTTTTTCTTCCTCCTTGTTGGAGGCTTTCTCTGTTGGTGATTCTTCCTCCTGCCTGTTCGTCTTGCTAGTTCCTGCATGGTTAGGATATGGCGGATCTCGAGTGGACTTGTTCATGGGAGAGCTCGGGTTGCCCCGGGATTTTCCTATTTTCCAAACTAGGAACAGCAGCAGCAATTTGAGCTAATTGAGTTTCAATCATTTTATTGAAACTAACTTGATTTTTGAAGGCATAAGAAATACCATCAATTTTAGTGTTTAATTTTTCTAAAATTTTATCATTGTCAGCAAGCTTTTTGTTCAAAGATTTGTTAATTTTAGCTTGGCCAAAAACAAGATTTCTCAAGGAGGGTTGATTTTGAAAATTACTAGAGTTGCCATTGTTGTTACCTCCTTGGTAGTAGGGTCGAGGTTGACTCCACCCTTGACATCCTTGTGGACGATACCCGTTGTTGTTGGTGGTGTAGCACACGTCTTCACGGGTTTCGGGGCAATCACTTCCCGAATGTCCAACATTGCCACAGACTTCACAGGTCATGTGAGAGTCTAAGGCAAAGACAGCTTCTTGGTTGGATGTGTGGTTGTCCATCTTCTTCATGAGGAGGTCTATCTTAACGGAGAGCATATCCACTTCTTCACTGTATGCGTGCCTCTTCCGTGTGGTTGGGGTTCGTCTTTCCAACCTTGGTTGGAGATCATCTTCTCGATAAGTGCCGTAGCACCTATGGCCGTGAGTGAGAAGAATGCTCCTCCAGCAGCAGCATCAAGATGAGCACGGGATGTGGGAGACAACCCGTTGTAGAAATTGTGTAGGATGAGCCATGAGTCCATCCCATGATGTGGACAGGCGGCAATGTATTCTTGGAGCTGCTCCCAGGCATTTGGGATTGACTCATCCCTTGACTGCTGGAATGAAGAAATGTTTCCACGAAGGGCATTGGTTTTGCCCATCGGGAAAAATTTGGCGAGGAACGCCGTCGAACACTTCCCCCAAGTGTCTATGGAGTTTGCTTGAGCTGAGTAAAACCACTGTTTCGCCCTTCCCAGTAATGATAAGGGAAACAGACGGAGTCGGATGGCATCTTGGGTGACTCCCCTTATGGTAAAGGTGTTGCACAGCTCAAGGAAATTCTACAAATGAGCGCTTGCGTTCTCACTGGATTTCCCACAAAAGGGACTTGACTGCACCATAGTGATTATGCCGGTCTTGAGTTTGAACACTGCATCACCAACTGCGACAGGTGGCCCAGTAGGCACATTGTGAGCAGAGGGAGTAGAGAACTCACGAAGCGTCTTCTCGGCCATTGGCGTTAAGCTTGATAATGCAGGAATGACTGGATCGTCTGTCACAGAAATGGTTCTTGGGGAATTCGCACGAGAGCGAGTTTTCCTCAAGAGCGTTTCGGGATCTGCAACGAAGTTCTATGGCAGGTCGAAACCGGTCATGCACTACCCTGTTTCCACACGAAGATGAAAACAAGACAAGTGAGCCTGCTTAATACTATAGCCTATCATTCATGATTTGATAACATAAACATTTTTTAGTAACTTTGCTTGGCTTAGCCCTCCCCGACAACGGCGCCAGAAATGCTTGTTGGCGTTGCTTAGCATCACTGTAAGTTATCCCCGGTAATGGCGCTAGAAATGCTTGTGGCATTCCTGAACGTCATCACCAGGCTTCCTTAACAGTAATACCAACCAACGTGGTATAGGTATCTCCACAATATTACAGAATAATCCGCAAGCGCATGGAGTATACCGTTGTAGCATTTCACCTTAGAGTATTCCCGAAGGTTGTCATTTATATTTTCCCAAGGGAAGGCAAGTACCAAGTGTAGGTTACTAAATATGTTCATAGGTTATATGGATCATGAGTGAATAGACAATAGTAAATCACAGGGGTAAGGATAGATAAAGATATTTGGGTAGTTGACACACACACATAATGTTTTACCTCACAATTGTACTAGTAGCAAGGCTAGTAAAGAAAAGACTTAAGAACAAATCTAGTTCCTATTATACTTCCTACTCATGTTGGCCTATCCTATGTTTATGCACATAATATACACGTACTAAGGCTACAGATCATGCTAACAAGGTACGAAGGGAGCACGGGCTTACACCTGTTACACAGGTGACTCCCGCCAAGAGCCCTACGAATGTGGCCAAACGTGGAGGGATGCTAATACCGGACGGGGCTATCACTACCCGTGCAGCCCCCTCTTGTCCGTCGGACACACAGCATTTGACGCTACTCGCAAACCTAGACAACATGTCTATGTCGTTGAATAGAACTCTAGTTGGTCTAGAATATCCAACTAGAGCACCCAAATGGGACGTGAACCTTGCACCAAGAGGCAATACGATAAACGCTAGCATGTATACAACTAAGCAAGAACAAGGATACTTGTATGAACAGGACTTCATGAACATGATAAACGTATTCATAAGAGGAAGATAACTCTATTGAAAAGGAATAAAGTCTTACAAAGAAGGGGAGGAGTAGCTAGCTCCAACTCTCCAATGGGACTTGGGAACTCTAAGAGAGCTATTCTAGCCTATTTCCCACTGCCTTGGACTACTAATACAAGAGGAGTATGTGTAAATTGGTGTGTGGTGTGTGTATGAGAGAGGGGGGTGTACCCCTCCTTTTATAGGGGTCCTGAGGCGGTTCCAGGCGTGTAGAATTATGGTAGGTCCTTCAAGGCGGTGGGGGAAGGTCGGTGGAGGCCACCGACTCAAGAGGTGGGCCAGTGGGCTAACCACAGGGTCGGCCGACCAGGGAGGTCGGCCGACCAGGGGTTGATGCCGCTGGGCCTGAGCCTTGGTCGGTTGGTGAGTGTGGGCCTCCAGAGCTTGTTGGTGGGGTTCTTCCATGGAGAATTCGTCAGGTATTTGTCTTGTGGGCTTCTTTCTCCATGTGGCAAGGTGGGGAATTATTCTTTGATTATTCTTTGCCACTTTTACCCCTTGCTTCGCCTCATATTATTTATAATTCCTCGTGCACTAGGTAAACTCCAAGGACATGTGGAACTATATTATTTTGAAACATTATATAAGGTGATCATGTTAGTTCTCCGTTATTTACCAAGATATGTGACGGCTAAAATGAGCACTTAGTGGCCGTCAACAGCGAGCCAATCGGGAAACGAGCTGGCCCGGTCACACGCAAACAATATTGACTTGGGCTCCTTCGCATTCTCCTCGGGCTCTTTCGCATTCTCCTTGGGCTATGTCGCATTCTCCCCGGACTCTTGGCTCCTACCCATTCTAGTCTATAAAATGGGAGGACTGCCACTCGGATCAACCATTCCTCTCACCTCCTGACGCCGTTGTTCTTTGGGAGCCTTCTTCTTCCCCATCTTTTCAAGCTTTTACTCAAGGAAAGCTTCCCACCCTCCCCACCGATGGCCGGCTACGAACCTTGGCGCCATGGCCGCTCTGCTCCGGGACGAAATCCACGACACCGCTGGGGGTAAGCCCGCATCATGGTGATCTCCTCCATGGCCTTCTTTTGTTCTTGTTTCTAATCATTGTTATCCTCGCTCTCATGTAGTGATGGCCATGGGGCAGCTCCACTGCCCCCTGTGCCCCCACCTGCCCCTGCTGCTCCACCGGCCCCTTCTACTCTCCCGGGGCCTCTCACGGCTGCTTTGGCGGCGGCGGAGTAGGAGGCGGAAACCACACGTGCTCGCCTAGCCGCAGCAGACGCCAAACTAGCTAGTACGTAGCATGTTAGCTATTCCACCCCGTTTTCTCTCTCTCCTTTTGATTTTTGACTTCTTCTTAGATCCTTGCCCGCTCAGCTCTGACTGCCCGGCCAAATGAGATTGAGGAGGCCGTCGCCATCGCCAAGGAGGAGATGAACCTCCGTGGCGACACCGTGGCCGCTCGCCTTCGCGACATCTCGGTGCGTGCGTGGGACCTCACCAGAATCGACGCCCGCGAAGGTGCCGCCCACACCCTAAGCCTGGCCCACCTGGACTCCGGCGAGAACTTCCTCCACCTCGCCCCGACCACCAACAAAGACGACTTCGATGATATGCTGTGGGAATACATGCCCACAACGACTGCCATCACTGACGAGTTAGGAGCAGACAATATACTGCTCTGGATTTTCGATGATGAGGAGTAGAGTAGTAGACGACAGGCCAATGGAAATCTAGGTCATCAAGACCAATTTTTGTAACCAATCCAGTTGGCCTCCTCTGCTAATTTTTCCTTATCGTATGCAACCAATATGTAATCTATGGATGACAATCTATGTTTGTAATCCACTTTTATCAATAAATATCTAAGGGTCCCTTTGGTACTACATCTTGTACTATAATTGTTTTTTCCAGAAGCAGAAGCATAAGTTGTTTTAGAATCCAAACCAAACGGGCCTAAAACTGATGGGCCACACTCTTATGAATAGCAGATGGGCCGTTCTCTTATGAATAGCAGATGGGCCTCAGGTGGGAGCGGCGAGGCGAGTGGATGACTACGGGCCATGCTCGTATGATAAACTATGGGCCGTGCTAGTATGATGAACTATGGGCCGCAAAGGTTGGCCTGGGGCAGGAGCAGGGAGGCGGACTGGGGTGAAAGTCGTCGGAGTCAACGCACAGTCAACGGAGCATGCAACTGAACAAATGCTCGCGTAGTCAAAGAAGTAGCCACCCTGTCCCAAATTCCATGCCTAGGATCTGAACAAACGTCTACATTCAAACAACATCCCCACATCTAAATCGAAATTCAAAACCTGAATACCAACATGAAAAAAATGGCAGCTATACAAACGTAAAATGTGCCAGCCATAATGTTTGACTGCTTCTTCAATTCCACAATCAGGCTCAACTGCTTATTCAGTTCCACAATCTGGCTCAACTACTTGTTCAGTTTTTGCAACTCCCCATTCACCGAAATATCGTCGGCTATGTTTGAGATCTCCTCCTCCACAGCGGACGACATGCGAGCCGAGATTGGTTCAATTGGGGGGAGCACTTGAACTTCAAGCCCTCGATCCCGAATGTACGAATCCACCCACTCAAAATGACTGCAGGGCTTCAAATCCTGAAACGCGGAAGGCAAACCCTAAAATCCAATTTGAAACTACAAAATCCAAATCACGCCAAATTGAAACAAACGCTACCTTCCCATCCTTCCCCTTAAATAGCTTGTTCTCGCATTTCACAAATTCCCGACCAACGTTGCCCATCCGCGAGCACACACATGTCAAGCGCTTCAGTGGGTCTGGGCGAGGGCAGTCGGGGCATGTACTCAAAGGGAATTCTCGATAACGTGGCCATTCCTTCTGGAGGGCCTTCTGGAAGCCAGAAGCGGAGCTAGACATCGCTCGCCGCCGCTGCCGCGGACCGTTGCCGACGAAGAGGAAGAAGAAGGAGCGCGAGGAAGAACAGGGGAAGGGAGGAGGCAACGGTAATGTCGGGGCCAGGGCACAAGAACAGGAGCGGAGGGCTGGCTAGGCCTCTTAAGGGTGACGTGGATAAGTAGTGGGTCCCACAGAGCAATGTTCAACTAGCGGGTCCCATGTTCGAACATAATCCACAACCATTAACTATTTAAGGGCTTAAAACAACCGTGTCGGGTCCTGGCTATATGGGTCGTCCCAACCGTCGCATGTGAGCTATTCCATCCGACGATATTTAGAGTTATTATCCCATTTTTTGTACACGTCACTAGGAACGGATTTCTAGAAATGTGTCACTCTGTGTCCTTTAACCAAATAGCAGTGACGCGTTTCTAGAAACCCATCTCTATAAGTGATCTAGTGACATGACTAGTTTATCCGTCTCTAAACTCGCGTCACTAAATCCTTGTTTTGTGGTAGTGAATCACGGACGACCCACTATGGACGGGTAGCATGTCCTATCTGCCAAATGTTGTCTGTTGTATTTGGCTTGGTACGGGAGCGTATCTTGTCACAGACCGGTCTGCTTGTACCCATCTATGATATTTTCGTCTCTATTGATCCTTCTACTAGAGACGACATTTTGTTTTATTACAAACGGTGGATTTCCCCGATTGTGATAGGGGCTGTTAAAGACAGTTTATATTCTTTCATTATATGTCATATGTAATACTTTTCTCTACCCCTGTGGTTTAGTTTTATCAGACCAAAATGGCATTGATGCCATCTTTGCTCGCCGCTCCCGTGTTCTCCCTGTTGCTACACATGTGAGTGGTGAGGATCAATAGAGATAGGCACGTGTGCGTTCCTTGCTTGCCTCCCTCCTAACACGTGGACAGGAATAAGTTGTCGTGCCCCCTCCTAGCTGTCGTCATGGCAGACATCCCCAAGATGCAGAGGCAGTGTCAAGGAGGGTCTGCATCAGCAAGAATATGACCACAGGTGTGTATCTGTATTGTATCCCCTCTCTTTGTAAATTGATTGTGGTTTGTAGTTAAATGAAGAAAAGAGCAAAGGGAATAGCTCTCATGTGCATATGGTTGTCTTGATGCACATGTTTGGGGGGGGGGGGGGGAGCTCACTCTATGTTTTGTTATTGTTATTTAATAGTGTTGTCATCAATCACCAAAAAGTGACAGATTGAAAGGTCTAGGTCTGTAGCCTTGAAAGAATAATGAGTTTTGGTGATAAATGACAACACATATGTGATGTGAACAAGGATTTCCAATCTTCTGAAAGGTTCTGGTAAACTTGATTAAGGCGGAGGTGAAACACAAATTGATCCGGCTTCAAAACAACACGTTTAGAACCCCGCAATCGTAGCACAACATCGCCTCTCGTTATCAACCATCCAAGAACGATTGACCTTGCTGAGAAGGCTAATCCCTGCCTATGAATCAATAATACAAGCAAGAACAAAGAAGAATGCAATACAATTGTAGATGTATGATTAAACTCACAAAGTTGAGGTCTCACAAACCGATGAAATGGCAAAACTATTACGACCAGATTAATCTAAGCAAAACCCAAACCCTAATGGTGCGGCGGCAGCTGTATATGAAGACCGTAGGGTCGTGCATGACCCTCTGGACATGCCCCTAATTGGGCTCAACTGGATACAAAGCCCAAAGGCCAAAAGAAAGCGACGCAGCACCGAAACAGATTGTGGACCCTCTCTTGTTTTGACGATTCCCAATGACTGCGGCTGAGTTTGACATGAAACCAGCGGCATTGGAAAGGTCTTCTTCTTATATTTCCGTTCATATGTAGAACGTCCAAATCCGAGTCTGTATGCGTCCTGGGCATCCATTTAAGTGTAGACTGGTCCTGGGCCCCGAAACAGACTCGAAGTTGGTTTTGGTTGGGCCTCCACCTTGCCTTCCACGTCCTCGTTGGTCCTCCACGTCTCCAAGTCCTTCTCCCATCATCTCCTGGTCCTATCCATGGTTCCTAATTACAATATAATTATTAGATAGCAAACCATTCTCAAAAGTGACATATGATGAAGAACGTAGGAACGAGCTCACCTCTAAATTTAGTCATTGTGCACGAGCTCTAGTCATTGGCCCTTGTAAGTCCAGAATTGGAGGAGTGTTGCATGTATCCTTAGGAGTGATGTCATCATCATGCCACCCACTTGAATTCAGAGCTGGCGATCTAGTTTATCTTCATGTGTCCCCAACCAAAGGTGTACAACGATTTAGGATTCGAGGGAAGTTAGCACCCCGTTACATTGGCCCTATCCGGTCGTTGAAAAATGTGGGTCTGTAGCCTACAAACTCCAACTACCAAAGAGCTTGCTGGAGTGCACGACACATTCCACATGTCCCAACTCAAGAAATGTTTGAAGACACCGGTAGACGTTCCCTTGGAGAGCACTAGACAGCTACAACCCGACTTTACTTATTGAGAACACCCGGTGAAAGTACTGGATGAGAAGGAACGAGTTACTCACAAGAAGACGCTCAAGTTCTACAAGGTCCAGTGGAGCAACCATAGTGACAAAGAAGCCACATGGGAGACAGAAGAGTTTCTACAAAGTCACTACCCCGAGTTCCTACACCACCACCTAGGTAAACTGTTGTAACATTCCTTAATCTTGGGGCCAGCTCCACTATCGAGGGAAAATACCGGGGTGCTACGTGGTACTCCATAAAAGCCAAGGGGCCACCCGAATGAGCCCCACCTGAAAAACATTCATGCAACAGTCCCGCCTTAGCCGCGAGAACCGCGTCATGCCCCCGACTCACGCGACCCTTAAGCAGACAGGAACCGTCCATTCTTCGCTCGACCCCTCAATGGGGGTCGAGCAACCCGCTGCGCTCGACCCCCCAGCAGGGGATGAGTGCCCTGTTGCGCCACGCCCCGCTCAACCCCACAGAGGGTCGAGACCTCCTATCACGGGCCCCACATGGTCATCAGAGGGGTTTTGCTACCTCCGACCCTCGAAGCTAAAAGTCCAAGCCCCGATGGGACTGGACAAAAAGACCCGAAGCAGGACCGGAAATAGCGGCACGGAGAAAATCGATCACCATGTCAGGACATGATAGATCCCAACCCCATGCAAGCTCGGGAGGGTCAGACCCAGCGTCCTAATCCTGACAGAGGAAGCATGATCGAGTCGCTAGTCATCAACTACCAACCACGGACTTAAATGTTGTACCCACTACGCTTGCATAGTACTAGGAGGTCAAATCCCTCTGCGTGTCTCACTACCCCCATCATCACCGACACCTGTTGACGCAAGTAGGCATGACAGGGCACTTGATGGTGCCAACTCCCGATGACACCCCTCGTAGTGGATGGACAGGGCCGCCGATAGGCGGCAGGACGTTCACCGTTCGGGTAGCGTGACAGTGTCCATGACGCACCTCGCCACATGTGACGGGGCACGCAAGTAACAGGGACGAGGAGGACGCGGTCTATCGACGAAAGACGAGGGCACGCCCGAGCACAGTGCCTTCCTTCTTACATAGCAGCCAGGAAAAGGGGCCCACAAGAACTGAGGACCACGCCACCAACCGAGACTTCAGCTTCTTCAGCACGCCTTCAACAACCCCGCACGTGTAGAACTCTCTCTCTCTCTCTCTCTGTAAATGGGCCCATCCCCTTGAAATATAAAAGGGGAGCCATGTCTGTAAATGGGCCCATCCCCTTGAAATATAAGGGAGCCCTTCTTCTTCTTCGGCACGGAACAACACAACATCGAAAAAGAACTTTGCCCTCATCGGAACCTGACACTTGGAGCACCCCTCCTCTCTCACCACCATTGTACTCAAACACCAGAGCAAGAAACATGAGCATGCTAGAGAACTAGATGTAGGGGCTTTCCCGAACCAGTATAACCCCCGTGTCCTCTTGCAAAACCATCACCAAGCCCAAAGCGCGCACCCCTAGAACAAATTATACTAGCTGGTGACCGAAACACCGACAGTTGGCGCGCCAGGAAGGGGATTTGCGCGCTTCACATCACCACTTTCCGTTTTGGATGGCTACTCTCCCCCCTTTCTGGACTCTCGGCAGCAGCGTGTTCTTCAGGAGCCTCGAGTTTGTCGCTACTGCTGAATGAAAGCTATTGTGCGCCAGCGTTTCGGCGTCTACGCCTCCTCCGGCCCCGACGACCGCTAACGAGGCGGCACACCCATTGTGCCTAGAGGACACGGATGACGCACTCGGCATCATAGTCGTGAAGGACGGGACGTTGAGGCTCATCAATGAGTCGCTCCCGGACCCTATCATGACGGCCGTCGCGATCGCCACTGAGGCGATGCACGCGGTTCAGCTCGAGCCCGTTGGGCCATGCACCACCAACCACCATGCGGCGTTACCCGGGCATTGTGACCAGCTGTGGCTCCACTTGGAGCGCTACCTGGGCCCTACACCCAGCCACGATGACCTCCGCTACTTTGCCTTCGCCTTGGCGAACATTCACGGGCAGCTCCTCGGTGGAGGGCCTCTCCATCAGAGCCGCCTCGCCGAAACCCCCCTAGAGGGCAACCCGAGCGACCTGCAGAACGCCATAGGGTGTTTCCAAGACGTAGCCCTTGGATCTGCGGCCTTTGTTCTCGTAGATCAGGGCTTCGTTGGTGTGATCGACCACCTCGACGACTCCCTCTTCGATCTCCTCGATGTCGGGTCGCTGGAGGACTATGACTCTGACTCTGAGAGCTCTGCGGGGAGCTGCGACCTCCCGCGCGGATGCCACATGGTACAGCTAACGCCCGCGACAGCGGCGGGAGACCCCAGCACCTCGGCCGCTGGAGCTCTGGCAAATCCTGGGACGCCCGCTACGGTAAACCCGACTATGGGTGCAAGGATGGGAGAGGCGCTCGTCAACATCCCCATTACCATTACCGGCGGACCTTAGCCGGTGCACCCCCACGAAGACACCAGCAGCGGCTGAAGGCCCGACGAACAGAGGTGGAGGAGACCCGACACTAGCTGGAGCAAGAGAAGGCAGAGATAGACCGCGAGCTGGCCCGTACCGCCACGGGCGGACGGGCTCGCGCTATGGCTCGCGATGTCCAGCAGCGCATCGTTGCTGACGACCAGGGATCCCTGTTGGTCGAAACTACGCACCCACTTATATACCGCAAGAGGACGGTGTATGATTGTAGCACTTTTTCCCTTGAATTGAGTATTCCAAGGTTTATCGTATCCACTAGGACCTTAGGGATTATTAAACAGAGTTAACAATAAAAGGTCTAGTCAAGGCTACTGTCGAGGTCTAGTTGCATGAGGGGAGACTGACCAGCGTAAAGGTGTGCCAGATGGCAAATCTGTCGTTGCATCGATCGGCGCGAGTTTGAGCCGATTGGCACACTACCGAATCTGTGATTGCGCCGATCGGCGCTGGAGTTGAGCCGATCGGCACATAAACAAATCTATGACAAAGTGCGTCAGATACCTTGTAAGCCTAAGCTGTTAATTGAGTTGCCAGATATCTACTAGTGACATTGTAACCAGATAGTCTAATCAAATAGCATCATAATGGTAATTACATGCATCAATGAAAACCTATAATGAATAAGACCACCCACCTTTCTGAGCGTCTCTCGATTTATCGCTGCCGAGAGGAGACCCTTAATCGCGTAAGTATCTTACCCTACTCAACTATCCAATAGTGTTGCGCAGGTTTAGTGCTGTCACCGCTAAACTACACTACTAGCATCATCAAGCAACCATAATCAATACAATGTCCGAACACTATCCTGATCACCACGATCAAGATAATATCAACCTACTTAGCCTAGAACTAAGCAATTGGAATAAGCACATGCATGATTAAGAATCAAGATAGACAAATCACCAAAACCATCATCAACATATTCGATTTTCCTTGAGATGCATAGAGTGAGATTCATCACCGCCGAGATGGCCTACCTTGACGGATCAACTCTTACTCCAATGGTTCTTGAAACTCAACTAGAGATCTATTCTAACGGGGCGAACCCCGGTGGCTCTAACTCACGGATCTGTTGTCCCTCCGACGCCTCCTTCTCTCACGGACAGGGATTTACAAGTATTTATAAGGGTTCTACTTGTAAAGGACTCGATTTCTAGAAAATAAGTCGGCTGCGCCGATCGGCGCAAGTCGTGTCTTCTCTCGTTTCTGCTCCGAGTCGGTTCCTTTGTCTTCCACAACTGCCATGTGGGCCTTTTCCTTCGAGATAAAGTCTTGTACTACATGTCAAGATCTTGAAGTTCCATAAATCGTCCAGGCAAATATCTTCAAGTGTCTTGCACAGGTAAACTTCCTTAAGCATATGGAATGGGCCTCGGTCACTTCTGTGGGTCGAAGCATCCTTGCGCCGATCGGCTCATGGGTTGTGTCGATCGGCGCACTGGGCTTCTTTAGTGCTTTTCGTTGCTTCTGGACTCCTGTCCTCTTCCAGCATCACTTTAATCGCCAATTTTACCTGTTTCTGCAATATAGCTCCAAAACAACGCATATACAAACATATAGGCAAAATCATAGGTAAATGGCCTAAATTGGCATCAATTGTGCTCTAATTGGGGTTATATTCACATATAAAAGGGGCACTTAGGGAGTGCCAATAGTTCCCCCACACTTAAACCTTTGCTCGTCCCGAGTAAAGTAAAAGAAAGAAAAATTAAAGAACATACTCTCTCTATCATAAAAAGATATCTCAAATCAGCAAATGTTGAGCATTGTTCTATTGTGGTGTATTTCATATTGGTATTCAGCAAAATAGTTCAAATATGGGCATAAGGCTTTAAAGTTTCTCCCCAAAGCAAAGGATCATGCCCAACTCACAAATTATAACTTTTCCACACATGAAAATCACTTAAAAGATTGTTGTGAACATAAAGAATCTATCTTCCAAATAATCCATAGCAACAACTCATCTTTCAAATCATTCAACCTATATCTACATCATAATGATCAAATAATATTTGTGTAAGGCTTATATGAGTAGCTTGGTGAGGTAATTCAAGGATTGCAAACATAAATCAACAATATATTGTAAAGCTAGGAGATTATTGTTTACTGGAATTACAGAAGCTTAACAAGATGGCCATTTCAGAAAGAAAAATTTAAGAAGGGACTCAAACATTGGATATGTGGACATGTGCATAGCAAAGATTTGACCTTGGAAGAAAAAGGAACTCCCATTATCAGATTGCACATGGTTGGAATAATTCATGGCTATATTAGAATGAATTTCGAGAATGAGCATGTCATATACCATCCCCCCACACTTAAAACTTTCCTAGTCCCTTAGAAAACAGCAGAGCTTTTCCTCTTTTTTTCTCTTTTTTTTAATTTGCTCTCTGCTGCGCCGATCGGCGCCAGGAGTTCGCCGATCGGTTCTCAACCCGAATTCACCAATCACTTGTTGGTATTTGATTCGTTTGGCTTCAACATTTATTCAAGAATTAAATATGGCCAGAAGTATAGGATGTGGTCAAGGAATGATATTCAACAAGATATTTTGGGTTTATGGTGGAATACTCAGCGGAATTGAATTTTTGCATGAGTAATTTAAGGCTTCAAAAAGATACACAAAGATTTGGCAATCTTAGTAAAGTTCATACCAACAAGAATTAAATCCTAACCGAACTCAACCATCAGTTTAATGTTTATCTACATATCAAAGGCTCATGAGTATTGCTCAAAATATGGCATTGATAGGTAAGGATCTTGAAAACAATAAATTCCATAGTTCACAACATGAAAATTTATTTATAAAATGATTGGTACTAAGTTATCATCACGAATTGGACAATGCAAATGAAGCACATGGGTACTCAGAATTGCTCCACATAAGACATATTTGCCGAATAATTGTGAAGTGTAAGTTCGAATTTTATTCAATGCTCAACATTATTTGGTCTTCATCGACATTTTTCAATAAAGGATAAGTACTTCAATTCTCCTACAAGAGCATAACCGTCACCAATATATTAAGATCAAAACTCGAATACATGGTGATGATTTTTGCACACACTTGCATGAAAATAAAACTACTACTAACACACTTGCACGAAAATAAACACACCTTGTCGAAGCTTGAGATCGGCAGTAAATATATAGGGTTATGTCGAGACTAAGAACTACGATGGTAACACAAGACGACGAGTTATATAGGTTTGGGCCCTCTCGAAGAGAGTAAAAACCCTACGTCCTATGTTCTGTGTATTGTATTGATGTTGTGAATACCGTGTGTCTTGTCCCTTGATGGGGGGTGCCCTGCCGCCTTATATATCCGGTCGGCAGGGGGTACATGAAGAGTCCTAGTCGTAACCCCTAAGGATTTACTTAGAAAGTATATCTCTAAATGTCTTGTGCTCCAAGCCGAGTCGGTCAACTTCCTTGTTGATGAAGTACCCGGTCGGCTACCGACTTAGTCTAGTTTGAGGATCCCACAACAGCCCCCGAGTGCTTCCTCATTTTGAGCTTTGATTCTCAGAATGATCTTCAATGTTGATCATAAATTAGGAAGACCTCTTCTTTGATATTCCTGATAGATCCGGTGCACCGGTTAGGTGCACCTGATCAGGTGTAGCCCCCGACTCTTGTATAATTTGGAGACTAACAAATAATTCAAGAGTCTAATTATATTAGCTCTTATTATTTTGTAGGTATTTTACTGAAATCATCAAGTCTAAACCTAACAGACCTCTGATCACCAAACCAGTGGGTCACTCTACAAGGCTTCAACCTTGCCGACCGATTATCCAAAAGGCCGAGTGATATACACTATTTCCGAGTGACTTATCGGTCTCAACTTCATGATATCAATCATATTTAGTTCATGTAAAATAATATGACATCGATCATATAATGGTATTAAGCTAAATGACATCAATCATAACATAGCTTTTCCCTAATAACTAGTTATGGGATACTTACTTTACGAGTATCCTCATACAATGCTAAGTCGGTAGCCGACCGGGTACTTCATTAACAAGGAAATTGACCGACTCGGCTTGGAGCGCAAGACAAGAAAAAATAGATTTTCTATATAGAATTCTTGTAGAGTACAATTAGGACTCTGCATGTACCCCCTGCCGACCGGATATATAAGGCGGCAGGGTACCTCCCATTGGGGAGACAGAGAACATCCCTTGACAATCAATACAATTCATAGAACACAGGACGTAGGGTTTTTACTCTCATTGAGAGGGCCCGAACTTGTACAATTCAGCGTCTTGTGTAACCATCGTAGTTCTTGGTCTCGACATAGCCCTATATAATTACTGCCGGTCTTGAGCATCGATAGTTGGCGCGCCAGGTAGGGGACAAGGCTCGCCGGGATTCTCCGTCAACTACGATGGCCGAACTTCCCATCATCCAATTCTCGCCGGACTTCAAGATCTCTTTTGGATCGCTCGACTTCACGGTCGGCGACAACAGAGCCCTAGGTCTGGACAACCACGGATCCGACTCGACCGCAGCCAGCCCCATGGCGTGATCATCGAGTCCGTCTGACATTATCCCTGCATTGATCCCACTCGGATCCGAGCAGGAAGACTCTTCCTTCGGATATGACTCGACGTCAGATCGGTCTTTTGGCAAGGACACGGTTGGATCGACCTACTCATATCCCCATACAGTCAACATGGTGGATATAGTAGACCCTGCTGCTGGAAACCAGGAGGAGGATCTAGATGCCGAAGAAGAAGGGAATCCAGTCGGCGGTTGCCAAAACCAGCCGGTCGAAGGAGGCCGACAGGATAATAACCCGCCAGCTGATGAATTATCGGTCGGTCACTGTCGTCGACCGAGATGGTCGCTCGGATCGTGCAACGCACGCCGACTGGATCTCGGCCCTGACCTTGAAGTGGATGGTGTTAAAGTCTACCACACCCCACAGAACAACATCACAGGGCCCAAGACATTGCTTGACACTTTAATGGTCGAAGCACAATATGAGACTCCTATCATGCAAAAAGTGGTCGCCATGCTTAAGGCTGCAGCAGCTCAAGAAGCTGCAAAGTCTCAGTCGGTCGCAAGTTCCAGCCATGTGTCTCCTCAGGGTCGGCGTAGGCGTGACGATTTGAGAAATTCTCTCAGTATCCGTGATGGATGAGATACCATCAACTCTCACTATGAGGAACGTGCTCGGGACAATTGACGCTATAAGGAAGAACATCGTGAACGAAGGACGGATGCCCGATGGGAAGACCGTCGGGACGATCGACGAGAAGACCGACGAGACGATCGACGGGAGGATCACCATGATCCCCCTCCTAGAGAAAACCGCCGGGAGGACCAACGGGATAACCAACGGGATGATCGTCAAAATCCTTCTCCAAGAGATAACCGCGATGACCGACGTCAACGTGACGATCGGGATCGGCGCGACAACAATAACAATGACGATCGACGATGTCGTCATGATGAGGATGTTGGCCCACGCCACCGTCGTTGCCCAACTGCGTCCCCAGACCGGCAAAGGCGGTCACCAACGCCTACTGATGACGAGATCGATGGCATCAAGGCTTACATCCCTCGGCTTCGCATTGCTCGATGGCCAAAAGGATTCAAGCCGGTTCCCATCAAAAAGTACGATGGACAAACCAATCCCCGAGAGTGGCTACAACTCTATAGCACGGCGATCCGGTCGGCTGGAAGTGATTCCTATGTAATGGCTAATTACCTTCCGGTCTGCTTAGATCCTGCCGTTCGGATATGGCTCACATCTCTACCTGAGGAGTCGGTCACATCTTGGGGAGACCTCAACAGGAAGCTCATAGAAAGTTTCCAAGCAACTTGCAACCGACCGGGCAACCACTTTGACCTCACTTGGATCAAGCAGAAGGGTGACGAGCCTCTTTGCGACTACATCAAGCGGTTCTGCGCTAAGAAGACTGAGATCCCCAACGTCCTCGATCAGCAAATCATTACTGCCTTTCTGGGTGGAATTCACAGTGACGATCTAGTCCGGGAAATCGGTCGGAGGAACCATGATCTCAAGCTTACCGCTCAAGAGTGCTTCAAGATTGGTGATAAGTATGCATCAGGAGAGTCTGCACTCGATGATATCCGAGGAAAGGGCAAGGAGAAGCAGTCGGACAAGCCTGAGTCCTCCAAGAAGGACAAGAAGAGGAAACCTGACAATGCTGTCAACACAGTAGACCGGTTTTGGAAAAATCCTCGGATGAATCAGCCGTCTACTGATGAGTTGCTGAGTGGCCTGTGCCCTTGGCACCCAAAGGGAAACCATAAAGCAAAGGATTGCTATTATCTGAAGGGTTTTGCAACGGCTGCGCTCAAGGTGGCCAAAGATCCCCCAAGGCGCAACAACAACAACAACAAAGACAAGCCCAAGGATGATTCAGGAGAGTTCCAAGAGCCCCGTAAAGAAGTAAACTTCATCTTCGGAGGTCCGGATGCCTATACGTCCAAGCGCAAGCAAAAGCTAGAGCTTCGAGAGATTAACTCGGTGGAGCTAGCTGCGCCTCAGTACATGAGGTGGTCTGAGATGCCTATCACCTTTGATCGGTCGGACCATCCAAAACATCTACCAAAACCAGTTCGCTACCCATTGGTGCTTGTTGCGACTATGAAGGAGGTGAAGTTCAATAGAGTACTCATCGATGGAGGATGCAGTTTGGACCTAATCTTCACCAAGACTCTTCAAGAGCTCAGTCTGTCAATCAATGACCTCCAACCGAGTTCTTCACCCTTCCATGGGATTGTGCCTGGTAAGACTTCAGTCCCAATTGGACAAATCAGTTTGCCGGTCACCTTTGGCACCCGCGATAATTATAGGACAGAGCATATCCTCTTCCAGGTATCAGACTTCGAGTCAGCATACCTTGCTATCATCGGTCGACCGGCGATGGCTAGGTTTATGGCTGTTCCACATTATCCGTATCTCACCCTCAAGATGCCAGGTCCGAACAGAATAATCTCCCTCCACTTTGATCTTCAGAATTCTTTTGATTGCGATGTGCAGAGTTGTGAGATGGCTACCAAACAGTTGATGTTGTCCGACGAGAAGGAGATCTAGAAGGCAGTCGGCATGGAGGAGTGAACTGAAGCGGAGGTTCCGGTAAAGAAGCCTACTAAGGATAAAATCCAGACCGATGACATCCAAACCAAGGAGATCTCGCTCGATCCTGAGGACCCTGATAAGGTGACTTATGCAGGGGCTAACCTCGATGAAAAATAGGAACTCGTGCTCACTCTTTTCCTCCAGGAAAATAGGGACATCTTTACATGGAAGCCATCTGATATGCCAGGAGTCCCTAGGGAAAATATTGAGCACGAGTTAAGGGTACCTCTAGGGGCTACCCTATTCGTCATAGGCTTAGAAGATTTGCGCAAAACCACCAGGACGCTATGAAGAAGGAGATAGTTAGATTGTTAGATGCTAAGTTTATAAAGGAGGTGTATCATCCCGACTAGTTGGCAAATCTAGTCCTTGTACCTAAAAAGAATAAAGAGTGGAGGATGTGTGTTGATTATACCGATCTCAGCAAGGTCTGCCCAAAAGACCCCCTCGCTCTCCCTCGTATTGATCAGATTGTAGATTCGACAGCCGGGTGTGAGCTTTTAAGCTTTCTGGATGCCTATTCAGGCTATCACCAGATCCCACTGAGAGTCGAACATCAGATCAAGACTTCCTTTATAACACCCTTCGGCGCCTATTGCTATATCACTATATCGTTCGGTCTGAAAAACGCTGGCACGACTTACCAACAAGGTATTCAACGCTGCCTTACTACTCAGATCGGTCGGAACGCAGAAGCGTATGTTGACGACATCGTTGTCAAAACTCGGAAAGTCGAAGAACTTCTTTCTGATCTGGCAGAAACCTTTGATAATCTGAGACATTATTCAATGAAGCTGAACCCTAAAAAGAGTGTTTTTGGGGTTCCATCGGGAAAGTTACTCGGTTACATCATTTTGAAACGAGGTATAGAGGCTAACTCAGATAAAATCAAGGCAATCCTTGATATGAAGCCACCTAATTCTCAAAGGGATGTTCAGAAGCTGACCGGATGCATGACATCCCTCAGTTGTTTTATTTTCCGACTGGGGGTTAGGGGATTACCACTCTTCCGACTGCTTAAAAAGCAGGACGGCTTTGTTTGGACTGAGGAGGCGCAGTCAGCACTGGACGAATTGAAGGTTCATCTCAGGAGTATTCCTGTATTGGTGCCTCCGGAGCCAGGAGAAAAACTTCAGCTTTACATATCGGCCACAACCCAGGTTGTGAGTACTATTTTGACAGTCGACCAAGAAGAAGAGGGACACGTGCAAAAAGTACAGCATCCGGTCTACTTTGTGAGTGAGGTTCTCAACGCCTCTAAGGCAAGGTACCAGCAAATCTTGAAGTTGTTATATGCATTGTTGATCACCTCGAGGAAGTTGAAGTATTATTTCCAAGCTCCTCCAGTTGAAGTTCAAACTTCTTTTGCACTCAGAACGGTGTTACATAACAGAGAAGCTGAAGGAAAAATAGCCAAGTGGGCAGTCGAACTTGGTCAGTATACCATTACGTTCGCGGCTCGGTCGGCTTATAAAGGGACAAGCGTTAGCTGATTTCATGGCAGAGTGGACAGAGATTCAAAATCCTCCTACTGCACAAGATATCGAGTATTGGAAAATGTACCTTGATGGTTCCCTTCAATTACAAGGGGCAGGTGTGGGAGTTGTATTTATCTCGCCTACTGGAGAAAGGCTTCGAAACATCCTTCAAGTCATGTTTCGCGCGTCTAATAATGCTGCAGAATATGAAGCTCTCCTACATGGTCTGCGCATTGCTGTGTCACTCGGCATTAAGCGCATCGACATATTTGGTGACTCGGTCTTGGTCATTAATCAGGTCACCAAGGATTGGAACTGTGTAGATGATAACATGAGTGCTTATTGCCAGGAAGTGCGAAAGCTCGAAGACAAGTTTGATGGATTGAAGTTCACACATGTTCTTCGAGACAATAACCAGGCGGCTGATGAGTTAGCCAAGATAGGATCATCTCGGTCTGCAGTACCGCCAGGTGTTTTCCTACATGTTTTAGATTTCCCAACAATTTCTCCCCGGTCGGATGTATTGATGAGTATTGTTACTGATCTTGTTGATGATGACGTCTCCAAGACCGACTGGCGCGACCCACTTATCCAATATTTTGATAAGGGAACGCTACCCTCGGACCCTGATGAGCAACGAAGGTTAGAGATCCGATCCCGAGGATACTTGTTGGTGGGGGACCTACTTTACAAAAGGGGTGGTTCCAATATCTTGATGCGATGCATCTCAATTTCTGAAGGCCAGAAGTTGGTAGAAGAAATTCATTCGGGGATATGTGGCAATCATGCAGCTTCCAGGACTTTGGTCGGCAAAGCCTTCCGGCAAGGGTTTTATTGGCCCACGGCGGTCGAAGATGCACACCAAGTCGTTCGGAAGTGTGAAGGCTGTCAATTCTTCGCTCAACAAACACATGTGCCTTCACAGCAACTTCATATGATACCATTGACTTGGCCTTTTGCTGTTTGGGGGCTTGATATTGTCGGTCCTTTCAAGAAAGTGCCAAGCGGGTTTACTCATTTGTTTGTTACTATCGACAAATTCACTAAGTGGATTGAAGCGAAGCCGGTCGGCAAGATTACATCCAAGAAGGCGATCGAGTTTGTCAAGGATATATTCACTCGGTTTGGAATTCCTCATGATATCATTACCGATAATGGCACTCAATTCACTTCAGTGGAGTTCCGGGACTTTTCCGACGAGATGGGAATAAAGATCCACTTTGCATCAGTGGCTCATCCGAAAAGCAATGGGCAGGTCGAACGGGCCAATGGTATGATTCTTCAAGGATTGAAACCGCGGATATTGGACAGACTCAAACCTTATGTCGGTCGGTGGGTAAAAGAGTTTCCTTCAGTCCTTTGGGGGCTTCGAACAAACACCAGTCGGGCTACTGGTCAGTCACCTTTCTCATTGGTCTATGGCTCATAAGCTATGTTGCCGACAGAGGTCAGTCTTGTCTTGGCACGAGTTCAAGCATACGATGAAAAGCTTTCTAAGGAGAAATGAGAGATTGATTTGATTGCAATAGAGGAGTTGCATGATCGCGCTCTGTTTCGGTCGACGCTCTACCAACAAGGCTTGCGTCGTTATTATGATAAGAATGTCCGCAGTCGCCATTTTCAAGTTGGAGACTTAATGCTTCACCGAGTGCAATCGACAAAGAATCAGCATAAGCTCTCTCCGAAGTGGGAAGGACCGTACGTAGTGAAGGAAGTCACTCGCCCGGGGGCTTACCGACTGATGTATGAAGACGATGATGATATTCCAAACTCCTGGAACATAAATCAGCTACATTGTTTCTATACTTAGCTATTATTTTGTGTATTTGTACATTATTTATGAATGAAACTTTGGTCTTTTTTCATGAAAGATTTTTTGATGATTTTCAGTCTATATTTGTCTCGATTCCTTAATTTATATTATTAAACAATTGAGCCAGGGGGCTAGCAATAATGTCCCATCTTGGTCTAACCATATTTTGGTTTTGGCCTATTTGTTGACCGACTTATTATCATGAGATCTTGAGATCTTGAGTTTTGGTCTTTATTATTTTGGTCTTACGCTTATACATCATCATTAAATTCTTTGTGCTGCACATCAGACAACACTACACTACACCCAGAGCCAAAAGTGCGAGAGGTCATGTGTCGATTGGTCGATTCTGTTTGTTACGCGGTTACGGGTTACAACCTAATATGTTATGGCAGACCGATGCAATTCTTGTTTCTTTTGATAGAAACATGTTAATGATATCTTTGTCAAACTTCTAAAGCTATAAAAGCATAAGATTAGTTTATACATAAGTATTATTACATAAATACTACTAATGTTTTCCACTATTATAGGATTATAGCTCCTTTGAAGGAGAATAAGAGTTAGCCCGAAGTTCGACCTCTGGAGTTGCTGGGGGAGTCGGCACGGTCGGATTGATTTCTATATCGTCGACCAGGGCCTGGGAAGTCTCTAGCATGGAATCCAGGAGTAGCTGACATTGGTCATCGGTCAGGTCGGGGTTAAAGCCCTCCTTGATCTTGTCCAATGGTAGAGCAGGAGACCAGGATTGGCAAATCGCCCGTACTTGACTCCCAGCCTCGGTCGCCACTCGCCGAGTGTTATAGGCGATAGCTTTTGATGCATGCTCCAGCAAGTAGTCCAGAGAGTGATTGGTCTGCTCCACTCTGTTAGCATGAACATAGTCCATTGCCTTCCGAGCGGCGTAAGATAGAGCTGCAAGTAATGATCTTCGATGAATATGATCAACAGAAGATTCAAGCAGGAGGAAGAAGTCGAAGGCTTACTGGCAAGATTACATTTAAAGGACTTGGAGATACTCTTGGCCTCCTCTATTTTGGCATCGGTCCCCTTCAACTCCTCCTGCAGCCGAGTAATCTCGGTCTTCTGGTCTTCAACCGACTTGGAGAGGATTTCCTTCTCAACCTTCAAGGCGTCAACGAACCTCTGCTGGTTGGAAGTCAACTTCTCCAGATCGGTGATTTTTAGCGTTAGAGTGATTAGCAGATTGCCTAAATGTGGATGATAGGAAAACTTACCAGCCAGATCTGCACGGACTTGGTCTAAGATCTTGTTTATTTCTTGTCGGTCGGCCAGCGGTTTCTTGTTTTCCTCTAGGGCTTTGGAGAGTTGCTGACCGGTTACTGACATGACAACCAATAAAAGTGTCAGTCTAAAGCTTAAAGACAAGAAGATCAGGCAACTAAGAACATACCAAAAGTTTTGGCTTCGAGATATTCCACTCTAGCCTGCTTTCGCTCCATAAGAGCATACACTTTCTGATATTGAACTAAAAGATGAGAGTGAAACAAGGTGAAAGCATTATATTGAACTACCTTGTTGGCCTCCCGGTGTTGGTGCAAAATATCCACATCCTCCACTTCAGGCCGGCTAAGCATATCTGCAGGAAGAGTCCCTTTACCTTTATCAAGAGGCAAAGAGATGTTAACTGGAGCAGTCTGAGGCGGAGGCTCGGGAGTGGAGGCAGGAACCGTCTTTTCAGATGGCTTATTCCCTTCGGTCGGCATGGTTGAAGACTTGCCGACCGACTGGGCCACACCAGTTGGACGAGGTGGGAGATCTGACCAAGTATCCTCAGATCCTTGAGCACTCTGAGAATCGCTCGTCCGACTGATAAATAAAACATAAAGGGGAGAGATCAAGAAGTGTTGAGATCAGCAATAAGAGAAAAGGAGTATAGGGTTTAAAGACTAAACCTGGGAGCCTTCTTGAGCTTGATTCGGCATAGCCTCTTCTTGGAAGAGGTCGACTGAAAATCAGTCTCCTTCCTCTTTTGAGCAGGCTGGTCAGTCTTGCCAGTCTGCACCACCTCTCCTGCTGACCTCTGAGTGGGGCTCGGGGGCTAAGATCGGTCTGAAGGTCGGTCGGAGGCTGCAGGAGCAGGTTGACCAGCATCAGCGGTAGATATTTCTTCATCGTCATCTTGGTCCCCCATATATTAGCGTCGACGCCCGATAGTCCACTTTTGGAGCTTGTCAGGGGAAGCCAGAGCAAAGACTGGAGTGACGCTGGCTGGTCGAGCACCTACGGAGGAACTTGAACCCCCAGCGCCGGTCTGTGGTGTCTTCTTGACATAATCCGATCCCTCGGAATCGGTCTGAGGGAGCGGGGGATGAGATACATAAGTATCCAGCACCTGCATGAAGATTAAAACATTGAGTACAACATCAAGATAGGATAACAAGGGATAGGTAAAGGCAGACTAAGGCTTACTCGGGCTTGCATAGTGCCCTTGTTATATGCCTTCTTGACTAAAGAGTGGTCCTGAAAGATATCTCCTTCGAACATCTTCGACAAGCGTCTTCGGCGGAGTTCACCATTCGGTGGGTCCGGCACCTCCCTGGTTTCATCTTCATCGACATAGTCCCATGCCGGGTGACATTGAAGCTTCAGGGGCTGAACTCGGCGGATAATAAAGCTTTTGGCGACTGTGATGCCATCGACACCTTCAGCCTTCAGACCGACAATTTTCTTGAGCAGAGTGACCACTTGAGGATCGGTCGGATCAGGCTTCTTCGTCCAATGCGCCTGGGGAATAGCCTTAGCACCAGTGAAGTCGGCAAGAACAGGGGGAGAGTTGTCACAATAAAACCACTCATCCTTCCAGTTCTTGTTTCCAGTCTTCAATGGCACATTGATCTAGGCCTCCTTCTTGCGTAACTGGACGCCGACTCCGCCTATGGCCACTTGGTTATCCTTGGTCGGCAGGAGTCATAGGACGAACAGGTGACAGAAGAGGTTGAAGTGGGGAAGAGTGCCCAGAAAAGCTTCGCACAAATGTACGAACAGGGCAATATGAAGAATGGAGTTGGGATTGAGGTTGACAAGCTCAATCCCATAGAAAAAAAGGAGCCCGCGCAAAAAGCTAAAGAAGGGAACTCCAAAACCATGCTCAAAGAATGAGCGAAACACTATGATTTGCTTGTGAATGGGGATAGGGCAGGATTCACGAGGTACCTTCTAGTCGATCCGAGCCTGTTCTGGAAGGACGCCATCCACCACCATCTTGTTCATGTCGGCTTGTGAAAGGCTGCTCTTTGAGAACTCCCGAAGTTGCTCCGGGATGTCGACCTCCGACGAGGACGACGCGGCGGCGGCGGCGGAGGACGAAGCTGGGATTGAAATGGAAGCCTTCTTGCGACCCATCGCGAACAGAATGATTGGACGCAGTGGAGGAGTTTGAGAAACTTCGACGAAGCTTGGGGGCTGAGCGCGGTGGGATCTGTGGTGGCCGGAAGCGAGAGAGCTAACCCTAGCCGGAGAAGCAGAGGAATCACGAGAACAAAGGAGGCGCAAGGAAGACGAAGAGTTCGCGTACAAGTGCGGCGTGGACTGAGGGTCAACCTGGTGCAGCCTTTTATACCCTTGCTCTTTTGACCTAAGGGTCCCATGGGTCAGGGTGGGCTGTACTGTAGTGCGACCTTAAAATTAACCTAAAGGTTAATTAAGGGCTTAAGCCTATTAGGGTTACAAACCCAAAAGAATGAGACTCGGGGGCTTCTTTGATGAGAAGTATCCGAGAATTAGTACACCACATCTATGTGATTTGATGATCATGTGGCAAAGGACTTGATGGTCATATGGTTACAAGTTCAAAGGTTATGGTATTGATTAAAGTCAAATAACCAGAATTACCAAATTTGGACTTAAAAGGGTGATTGGAATTAGGGAAAAGCTATATTATGACTAAAGTCATTTAACTTAATACTGTTATATGATTGATGTCATATTACTAAGCCAGGACTGAATATGACTAGAGTCATAAAATACAGACCGACCCATCACTCAGAAATAATATGTGCCACTCGGCCGGTTTGATGATCGGTCGGCAAAGTGGTCACTTAGCAAGAAGACCCAAGGGTTTGATGACCAAAGGTCTGAAAGATTCAAACTTGATGGTTTGAATGCCTATAAACAAATTAATAAGAGCTAATACAATTAGACTCTTGCATTATTTGTTAGTCTCCAAATTATACAAGAGTCAGGGGCTACACCTGATCAGGTGCACCTGACCGGTGCACCAGATCTATCAGAAACTTCGATGACGAGGTATTCCTAATTTATGATCTTTAGATCATTGGAGAATTAAAGTTCAAAATCAGAAAGCACTCGTGGGGCTGTTGTGGGATACTTACTTTACAAATATCCTCATACAAGGCTAAGTCGGTAGCCGACCGGGTACTTCATTAACAAGAAAATCGACGGACTCGGCTTGGAGCGCAAGACAAGAAAGAATAGATTTTCTATATATAATTCTTGTAGAGTACGATTAGGACTCTGCATGTACCCCCCTGCCGACCGGATATATAAGGCGGCAGGGTACCTCCCATTGAGAGGGCCCGAACCTGTATAATTCGGCATCTTGTGTAACCATCGTAGTTCTTGGTCTCGACGTAGCCCTATATATTTACTGCCGGTCTTGAGCATCGACACTAGTCACTCTATCTATAAGTCCAATTTTGGCAATTTAGTTATTGACTTCAACCAATAACATAACCTTTGAACTTATATCCGCACGACCATCAAGTCCCTTGCTATATGATCATCAAACCATATAGATATGGTTAAATATTTCTAAATTCTTCTCATCAAAGAAGCCCTCAAGTTTTATTTCTCAAGATATTAAACCGTAAACATGTTTAAGGCACTTAATTAATCTTTGCCTAATCAAAAAATTGCGTCACTGTACGGCCCAGCCCCGGCCCATAGGACCCTTAGGTAAAAAAGCGGGAGTATAAAAGGGTAGCGTCAGGTTGACTCTCTGTCCATGCCGCATTTGCGCACGAACTCCTTGTCTTCCTCGCGGCTCCTTTGCTCTAGCGACTCCTCTGCTTCTCCTGCTAGGGTTAGCGCTTTGCTTCCGGCCGCCGCAGATCTTGCCGCACTTAACCCCCGAGCTTCTACTAGAGTTCAGTACTTGATCCACCGCGCCCAAATCCACCATCACTATGGGTCACAAGGAGGTTTCCACTTTGATTCCAGCCACTTCCACTGCCGCCGTCGCGTCCTCTTCGTCGAAGGTCGACATCCCAGAGCAGCTTCGGGAGTTCTCGAAGAGCAGCCTCTCCCAGGCTGACATAAATAAGATGGTGGTTGACGGCCTTCCTGAGCAAGCTTGGATCGACTGGAAGGTACCCTGTGAATCTTGCCCCATCCCCATTCATAAAAAAATTATCGTGTTTCGCTTGTTCTTCGAGCATGGTTTTGGAGTCCCCTGCTGCATCTTCTTGCGCGGGCTCCTATACTTTTATGGGATTGAGCTTGTCAACCTCAATCCCAATTTGATTCTTCATATCGCCATCTTCGTGCATATGTGCGAAGCATTCTTGGGCACTCTTCCCCATTTCAATCTGTTCCACCATCTATTCGTTCTCTGACTGCTGCCGACCAAAGACAACCAAGTGGCTATAGGCGGTGTCGGCGTCCAGTTGCGCAAAAAGAAAGCCTACATCAATGTGCCACTGAAGACTGGGAACAAGAACTGGAAGGATGAGTGGTTCTACTATGACAACCCTCCCCCTATTCTTGCCAACTTCACTGGAGCAAAGGCAATTCCCCTAGCGCAATGGACTGAGAAGCCTGATCCGACCGACCCTCAGGTGGTCGCTCTGCTGAAAAAGATTGCTGACTTAAAGCTGAAGGTGTTGACGGAAGCACCATCGCAAAAAGCTTAATAGTACACAGAGTGCAGCCCCTGAAGCTTCAAAGTCACCCGGCATGGAACTATGCCGACGATGACGAAACCAGGGAGGTGCCTAACCCACCGAATGGTGAACTCCGTCGAAAACACCTATCGAAGATGTTTGAAGGAGATATCCTTCAGCATCACTCATTGATCAAAAAGGCATATAACAAGGGCACTATGCGAGCCCGAGTAAGCCTCAGTCTACTTTGAGCAATCCCTCATTATCTTGTCTTGATGTCCTGCTTGATGTCTTGACTCTTGTGTATGTTCTGGATACTTATGTATCCCATCCTCCGCTCCCTCCGACTGATACTGAGGGACCGGACTATGTTGAGAAGCCGCCGCAGACCAGCCCTGGAGGCTCAAGCTCTTCAGCAGGCGCTCAACCTGTGTGTGTTGATCCAGTCGTCACCCTGGCTTCCCCCAGTCAACTAGTGAAGCGAACTATCAGACGCCGCTGGCAATATGTTGGAGATCAGGATGATGATGAAGAAATGTCATCTGATGATGTCAGTCAACCTACCCCTGCTCCCTCTGACCGACCCTCAAACCAGTCGGAGCCCCCAAGCCAAACACAAAGTAAAGCAGGGGTGGTGCAATAGACTGACAAGGCAGGCAAATCTTCCTAGAAGAGGAAGGAGACTGATTCACAGGCAACTTCTTCGAAGAAGAGGATGTGCTAAGTTAAGCTTAAGAAGGCCCCCAAGTTAGTCTTTTAACCTTATATTCCTTTTCTCTTATTGTCAACAGTCATAGCACATTTTAATCTCCTCAATCTTCGTTTTAATAGTAGTCGAACGAGCAATTCTCAAAGTGCTCAAGGGTCCGAGGACACTTGGTCGGATCCTCCTCCTCGTCCGATTGATCTGCCTAAATCGGTCGGCAAGTTTTCAAACACACCGACCGAGGTGGATAAGCCATCTGATAACACAATTCCCGGTTCCATTCTGGAGCTTGTACCACAACCTGCTCTAGTCGTCGTCCCTTCACCTCTTGACAAAGGTAAGGCGACATTGCGTGCAGATGCACTCAGTCGGCCCGAAGTGGAGGACGTGGAAATTATATATCAACATCGAGAAGCCAGCAAGGTACTTCAATACCCTGCTTTAGCTTTGTCTCAATCTCATATTTAAGCTTACCCATCTTCTATATATCAGAAAATATATGCTCTTGTGGAGAGGAAACAGGCTAGGGTAGAATACCATGAAGCCGAAACTTTTGGTATGCCCTAAATTCTTCAGTCTTCATGTCTTTATGTTTAAGACTAACATATTGTTGATGTTATGCCAGTCACTGGTCAGCGACTCTCCAAAGCCCAAAAGGAGATTGATAAACTGCAGACCGACCGAAGGGAGATGACCAAGGTCGTGCAGATATAGCCGGTAAGATCACTTACTAGCGCTAAAAGTTCAAATGTCAGTCTTTAGCTCATGATCAGAAGATTACCGACCTAGAGAAGTTAACTTCCAATCAGCAAAGGTTTGTTGATGCTTTGAACGCTGAGAAGGAAAGCCTCTCCAAGTCGGTCGAAGATCAAAAGGCCGAGATCACTCGGCTACAGAAGGAGCTGAAGGAGGCCGACGCCAAAATAGAGGATGCCAAAAGCGTCTCCAAATCCTTCAAATGTAATATTGCCAGTAAGCCCTTCATTACTTCTCACATCTGCTTGAATCTTCTTTTGATCATACTGACCAGAAATCACCACTCACAGCTCTATCTTATGCCGCTTGAAACGCAATGAACTATGTTCATGCCAACCGAATGGAACAGACTGGCCACTCCTTGGATTACTTGCTGGAGCACGCGTCGGAAGCTATTGCTTACAATACTCGGTGAGTGGTGACCGAGGCCGTGAGTCAGGTCCTGGCAATTTGCCAGTCTTGGTCTCCGGCTCTGCCTTTGGACAAGATCAAGGATTGCTTCAACCCAGACTTGACCGACGACCAGTGCCAGTTGCTTTTGGACTCTATGCTAGAAACTTCCCGAGCCTTGGTCGACAACATAGAGATTGATCCGACGGTGCCTACTCCACCAGCAACTCCAGAGGTTGAACTACGAGCTGAATCATCTTCTCCTTCTAAGGAGTTGTAAATCCTGTCATGTTTAGGAAACATTAGTAATATCTATGTACTGAAACAATGTTAGTCTGTATGTAAATTAGTTTCATGCTTAATAGCATTAAAAGATTGGTAAAAATATCATAAGTATGTTTCTGTCACTGAGAAACTCAAATTGCATCGGTCTGCCTTAACATATTAGGTTGTGACTCGTAACCGCATAACAAGCAGAGTCGACCAATCGACACATGACCTCTCGCACTTTGGCTCTGGATTTAGTGTAGTGGTAGTCTGATGTGCAATATAGAGTATATAACCTTAATGTATAAACGTTAGACCAAGAAAGTCAAGATCGTGTTCAAAGAGAAGAAATCGATCGAAAAATAGTCCAAAACCAAAATGAGGTTAGACTAAGGTGGGACAACTAGCCTCCTGTTTAATAAAATAAATTAAGGAATCGAGACAATGTAGAATGAAAATCATCAAAAAATCTTTCATCAAAAAGACCGAAGTTTCATTCATGAATAATGTATAAGTATACAAAAGAATAACTAAGTATAGAAACGACGTAGCTGATTTATATTCTAGGAGTTTGGTATATCGTTGCCGTCTTCATACATCAATCGGTAAGCCCCCGGGCGAGTGACTTCCTTTACCACATATGGGCCTTCCCACTTTGGAGAAAGCTTATGCTGGTTCTTTGTTGACTACACTCGGTGAAGCACTAAATCTCCAACTTGGAAGTGGCGATTGCATACATTTTTATCATAATAACGATGCAAGCGTTGTTGGTAAAGTGCCGACCAAAACAGAGCATGATCACGCAACTGCTCTGCTGCAATCAAATCAATCTCTCAGTTCTCCTCAGAAAGCAGTTCATCATACGCCTGAACCCCTGCCAAAAAAAGACTGACCTCGGTCGGCAGTATAGCCTCTGAGCCATAGACCAATGAGAAAGGTGACTAGCCAGTAGCCCGACTGGTGTTCATGCAAAGCCCCCAAAGAACTGAAGGCAATTCTTTGACCCACCGACCGGCATAAGGCTTAAGCCTGTCAAATATCCGCGGCTTCAATCCTTGAAGAATCATACCATTGGCCCGTTCGACCTGCCCATTGCTTTGAGGATGAACCACTGATGCAAAGTAGATTTTTATTCCCATCTGATCAGCAAAGTCACGGAACTCCACTGATGTGAATTGAGTGTCATTATCGGTGATGATATCATGAGAAACCCAAACTGAGTGAAGATATCCTTGACAAACTTGATCGCCTTCTTCGATGTTATCTTGCCAACCAGCTTTGCTTCGATCCACTTGTTGAATTTAGCAACAAACAAATAAGTAAACCTGTTTGGCGCTTTCTTGAAAGGACCGACAATATCAAGCCCCCAGACAGCAAAAGGCCAAGTCAAAGGTATCATATGAAGTTGCTGTGAAGGCACATGTGTTTGTTGAGCGAAGAATTGACAACTTTCACACTTTCGAACGACTTGGTGTGCATCTTCGACTGCCGTGGGCCAATAAAACCCTTGCCGGAAAGCTTTGCCGACCAAAGTCTTGGAAGCTGCATGATTGCCACATATCCCCGAATGAATTTCTTCTACCAACTTTTGGCCTTCTTGTATCGAGATGCATCGCATCAAGATATTTGAACCTCCTCTTTTATAGAGTTGGTCTCCCACCAACAAATATCCTCGGCGTCGAGTCTCTTACCTCCGTTGCTCATTAGGATCCAAAGGCAGCATTCCCTTGTCCAAATATTGGATGAGTGGGTTGCTCCAGTCGATCTCCGTGTTGTCATCTCCAACAAGATCAGTGACAATGCTCATTAATACATCTGACCGAGGAGAGATAGTGGAGGAATCCAGAGTGTGTAAGAAAACACCTGGCGGGACTTCAAACCTAAATGATCCCATCTTGGCCAATTCATCTGCCGCCTGGTTATTGTCTCGAAGAACATGTGTGAACTTCAATCCATCGAATTTTTCTTCAAGCTTTCGTACTTCCTGACAATAAGCACTCATATTGTCATCTACACAGTTCCAATCCTTAATGACCTGATTAATGACCAAAGCCGAGTCACCAAAAACGTCAAGACGCTTAATGCCAAGTGATGCAGCAATGCGAAGACCGTGTAGGAGGGCTACATACTCTGCAGCGTTATTAGATGCGCGAAACATAACCTGAAGGACATATCAAAGCTTCTCTCCAGTGGGTGAGATAAGAACGACTCCCGCACCAGCCCCTTGTAATTGAAGAGAGCCATCAAAGTACATCTTCCAGTCCTCGAGATCTTGTGCAGTGGGAGGATTTTGAATCTCTGTCCACTCGGCAACGAAATCAGCTAACGCTTGTCCTTTTATTGCCGACCGAGGCGCGAACGTAATGGTATATTGACCAAGTTCGACTGCCCACTTGGCAATTTTCCATTCGGCTTCTCGATTGTGCAGCACTGTTCCGAGTGCGAAGGAAGTCTGGACTTCAATCGGATGAGCTTGAAAATTGTGCTTCAACTTCCTAGAGGTGATCAGCAATGCATACAACAACTTCAAGATCTGTTGATATCTTGCTTTAGAGGCACTGAGGACCTCACTTGCAAAATATACCGGGTGTTGTACTTTTTGTATATGTTCCTCTTCTTCTCAGTTGACTATCAAAATAGTACTCACAACCTGAGTTGTAGCCGATATGTAAAGTTGAAGTTTTTCTCTTGGCTCCGGAGGCACCAATACTAGAATGCTGCTGAGGTGAACCTTCAACTCGTCCAATACCGACTGCGCCTCTTTGGTCCATACGAAGTCATCCTGCTTTTTCAGCAGCGGGAAAAGCGGTAGCCCCCTAACCCCCAGTCGTGAAATAAAGTGACTTAAGGATGCCATGCATCCGGTCAGCTTCTGAACGTCCCTTTGAGAATTAGGTGGCCCATATCAAGGATCACCATGTTTTTATCCGGGTTAGCCTCTATGCCTCATTTCGAAATGATGTAGCCGACTAGCTTTCCTGAAGGAACCCCAAAAACACACTTCTTAGGATTCAACTTCATCGAATAATGCCTCAGATTGTGAAAGGTTTTTGTCAGGTCGGAAAGAAGTTCCTCGACGGTGCGATTCTCGACAACGATGTCATCAACATACTCTTCTGCGTTTCGACCGATCTGAGTAGCAAGGCAGCATTGAATACCTCTTTGGTAAGTGGCGTCAGCGTTCTTCAGACCGAAAGGCATCGTGATATAACAATAGGCGCCGAAGGGTGTTATAATGGAAGTTTTAATCTGATCCTCAACCTTCAGTGGGATCTGGTGATAGCCTGAATAGATATCCAGAAAGCTTAAAAGCTCACACCCGGCTGTTGAGTCTACATTCTGATCAATACGAGGAAGAGCGAAGGGGTCCTTAGGACAGACCTTGTTGAGATCGGTATAATCAACACACATCCTCCACTATTTATTCTTCTTAGGTACAAGGACCGGGTTTGCTAACCAGTCGGGATGATACACCTCCTTTATAAACTGAGCATCTAATAATCTAACTATCTCCTTCTTCATGGCGTCCTTGTGGTCTTGTGCAAATCTTCTAAGCCTCTGCCGAACGGGGGTAGCCCCAGGAGGTACCCTTAACTCATGCTCAATCTTTTCCCTAGGAACTCCCAACATGTTAGATGGTTTCCATGCAAAGATGTCCCTATTTTCCTGGAGCAAAAGAGTGAGCGCGAGTTCCTATTTCTCGTCGAGGTTAGGCCCAGCATAAGTTATCTTATCGGGGTCTTTAGGATCGAGCATGATCTCCTTGGTCTGGATGTCATCGGTCTAGATCTTGTCTTTGGTAAGCTTCTTTACCAGAACCGTTGCATCAGTCTGCTTCTCCATGCCGACTGCCTTCTGGATCTCCTTCTGGTCGGACAGCATCAACTGCTTATTGGCCATCTCATAACTCTATACATCGCAATTGAAAGAGTTCCAAAGATCAGAGTGGAGGGAGATTATTCTGTTGGGGCCTGGCATCTTGAGGGTGAGATATGGGTAATGTGGGATAGCCATGAATTTAGCCATCGCCGATCGACCGATGATAGCATGATATGCCGAGTCGAAATCGGCCACCTGGAAGAGAATGCGCTCAGTCCTAAAGTTCTCACAGGTACTGAACATGACCGACAGACTGATCTATCCAATAGGAACTGAAGTCTTGCCTGACACAATCCCATGGAAAGGTGAAGAACTCGGCTGAAGGTCATTGACTGACAGACCGAGCTCTTGAAGAGTCTTGATGAAGATTAAGTCCAAACTGCTTCCTCCATCAATGAGTACCTTGTTGAACTTCACCTCCTATATCATGGCAGCAAGCACCAGCGGGTATCGACCCGGCTTTGGTAGATGTTTGGGGTGATCCGACCGATCAAAAGTGATTGGCATCTCAGACCACCTCATGAATTGAGGCGCAGCTGGTTCCATCGAGTTGATCTCCCGAAGTTCCAGCTTCTGCTTGCGCATGGACACATAGGCATCCAAGCCTCCAAAGATGAAATTGACTTCTTTACGGGGCTCCTGAAACTCTCCTGAGTCATCCTTGTCGCCATCGTCCTTGGTCTTGTCTTTTGCGCCTTGGGGGATCTTTGGCCACCTTGAGCGTAGTTGTTGCAAAACCCTTCAACTGATAGCAGTCCTTGGCTTTGTGGTTTCCCTTTGGGTGCCAAAGGCACGGGCCACTCAGCAGCTTGTTCGTGGACGGTTGGTTCGTTCGAGGATTCTTCTGAAATCGGTCCACCATGTGAACCACGTTGTCAGACTTCCTCCTCTTGTCCTTCTTGGAGGACTCGGGCTTGTCTGACCGCTTCTCCTTGCCTTTTCCCCGGATATCATCTAATGCCGACTCCCCAGATGCAAACTTGTTAGCGATCTCGAAGCACTACTGAGCGGTCAGCTTGAGGTCATGATTCCTCCGACCGATCTCCCGGACCAAATCATCGTTGCGGATTCCTCCTTGGAAGGCAGCAATAATTTGTTGATCCAGAACATTGGGGATCGCAGTCTTCTTAGTGTAGAATTGCTTGATGTAGTCGCGAAGAGGTTCATCGGTCTTCTGCTTGATCCGAGTGAGGTCGAAGTGGTTGCCCGGTCGGTTGCAGGTAGCTTGGAAGCTTTCTATGAGCTTTTTTTTGAGGTCTCCCCAAGATGTGATTGACTCTTCTAGAAGAGATGTGAGCCAAATTCGAACGGCTGGGTCCAGGCAGACCGGAAGGTAATTAGCCATTACATAGGAATCACCTCTAGCTGACTGGATCGTCGTGCTGTAGAGCTTCTGCCACTCTCGGGGATTGGTCTGGCCATCGTATTTTTCGATGGGGACCGGCTTGAATCCTTTTGGCCATCGAGCTATGCGAAGCCTAGGGATGTAAGCTTTGATGCCATCTATTTCATCGTCGATCGGTGTCGGCGATCGCCTATGCCGGTCCAGAGACGGAGTTGGACAACAGCTGTGTCGCGGACCAACATCATCATCATGACGACGTTGCCGATGGTCATCATCATTGTTATCGCGCTGATCCCGATCGTCTCATCGATGACGGTCGTCGTGGTTGTCTCTTGGAGGAGGATCTTGCCGGTCCTCTCGTCGGTTGTCCCATCGGTCATCCCATCGGTCGTCTCTTGGAGGAGAATTTTGTCGGTCCTCTCGTCGGTTGTCCCATCGGTCATCCCGTTGGTCGTCTCTTGGAGGAGGATCTTGCCGGTCCTCTTGTTGGTTGTCCCGTCGGTCGTCCCATCGGTCGTCTGTCCTCCGATCGCGGCGTTCTTCCTCATAGCATCGGTTATCCCGAGTGCGTTCTTCATAATGAGAGTTGATGGTATCTCGTCCATCACGGATACTGAGAAAATTTCTCCAATCTTCACACCTATGCCGACCTCATGAAGATGCGTGGCTAGAACTTGTTACTGACTGAGATTTTGCGGGATCTTGAGCCGCAGCAGCCTTAAGCATAGCCACCGCCTTCTGCATCGCAGGGGTCTCATAATTCACATCGACCATTAGAGTGTCGAGCAAAGTTTTGGCCCCGGTGATGTTGTTCTGAGGGGTGTGATTGACCTTCACGCCATCCACTTCAAGGTCTGGACCAAGATCCAGTCCGTCTGCATTGCGTGAACCACGCGACCCTCTTGGTCGACGGCGGTGACCAACAGATAAGTCATGAACTGGAGGGTTTTCCTCCTGTTGACCTCCTTCGGCTAGTTGCTTCAAGTGGCCATCAACGGGATTACCTTCTTGTTCACCGTCTTGGTCATCATCTTGGTCTCCGTCCGCAGGATCTACTATATCCACCATGTTGACAGTATGGGGATATGGGTAAGCTGATCCGACCGAGTCCTCATCAAAGGATCGATCCAACTTTGAATCATTCCCGCAGGAAGGATCTGCCTCCTCAGATCCGAGTGGAACCAACGCGGGGATCATGTCAGACGAACTCGGCGATCGCGCCATGGAGACGGTTGCGGCTGAGTCAAATCTATGGTTCTCCAGACCTAGGGCTCCGTTGTCGCCAACCGTGAAGTCGAGCGATCCAAAGGAGATCTTGAAGTCTGAGGAGTATTGGATGATGGGAATTTCGGCCATCGTAGTCGACGGAGAATCCTGACGAGCCTTGTCCCCTTCCTAGCGCGCCAACTGTTGAAGCCTGAAATCGACAGTAAATATATAGGGCTACGTAGAGACTAAGAACTATTATGGTAACACAAGACGCCGAGTTATACAGGTTCGGGCCCTCTCGAAGAGAGTAAAAACCCTACGTCCTATATTCTGTATATTGTATTGATATTATGAATACCATGTGTCTTGTCCCTCGATGGGGGGTGCCCGGCCGCCTTATATATCCGGTCGGTAGGGGGTACATGAAGAGTCCTAGTCGTAACCCATAAGGATTTACATAGAAATTCTATCTTTAAATGCCTTGTGCTCCAAGCCGAGTCGGTCGACTTCCTTGTTAATGAAGTACCCGGTCGGCTACCGACTTAGTCTTGTTTGAGGATACCCGTAGAGCAACTATCCCACACACCCGATACATGGTTTCCCAACCCGCCCACACACACATAAGCAAATAAAGAAAAAATTGCAAAAGATAAAAGAAAATGCAAACCGGGAAACCGATACATGTGCCATCTTGTAGGCACTTCTAGTCAAGCGGAGGTGGAGACGGTGGCTGATCGAAGCCATAACACCGCGCCTTGAGTCGCTCGAACTCCTCCACCATCGCGTTGTGGTTGTTCCTCCATTGGGACGTGGCATCCTCCACGTGCTCGATGTGATGCATGTTGTTATCGAGGTACCCCTGCATGGGTACAAAGAAGTCTGCACCGGGCACCGGAGGCACCACAGGTGCCCGTCCTTGGTACCTGTAGTCAACGCCCGCACCGAAGTAGGTGGCGTCGAACGGCGCGCTGCCTGCGCTGACTGGCACAGAGGGCTGTAAACCGCCCCCTGCGTCGCTCCACCCTGACTGGTACTATTGAGGCTCTTGGCGTGACCCCCATGAACCCCACTCGCCGCCGGCCGCTGCAAATGTTGGCGATTGTCGAACCCTCCCATGGTGGTCCTTGGAAATTTGGCCTCCCTCTAGGAGACCTTCTACAAGCCAATTTCCTCCCTCCAACTTGTGAGGGAGAAAAACTCCTAGCTCCGCACACGGGAGCCTAATGTTGGTGTCGCCGACATGGAAGCCGGCGCGAACACTTCCTGTGACAATATTGTCACGAGTCATATTCTCGCCAATCTCCGTCGCGCACTCCCACTTGTCATTGCGCCCTCTCGGTCCATCGCCATCGCAGACAAGGGCTGCTAGGCGCTGAAGATTGGCCCCGAAGGCCAACTTCTTGCTCTTCTTGCCCCTCTTCTCGAACCAACCCTGCACCATCACCGTCATGGGGTTGCATTGAGACGGGCTCACGATGGCATTGGAAAGCCACCGCAAGTCCGCATCGGTGACGTTGCTGGAGTCGACCTTGTCGCATGTGCGCGCCGCCAACCACCAGTGGAAGACTTGAATAGTCGAGTTGCAGATGTTGCCGTGCTTCATCTCCTCTACGGACGAGAGCCGCCTCCAAAAGGAGTCCAACTCCTCACGTCCCAAAATGCCGGTGATGTCGGCGTCGATGTCGAAGCCAAAGACTTGAGCCACCGCCTCCATGGTCACTGTGTAGCTGACGTCACAAATGCGGAAGTTGATGGCCTCGTCGCCGTAGTCGTCGGTGCTGATCCTCGGTCACACCCGGTTTTAAGGCCAAAACCGAATGCTTCTGTATACGTGCCTAGGATCAAGTTTTCACGCACACAGGACAAAAGTGAAGTAATAGTAAATAACCAATGTCATTATTATTATATCATACCGTTATTACATAGTATGGATTACATCAAAGCATAAAAGAAAATAGCGGAAGACTCCATAACGCCATAGGCAGTCAGCCGAGGGTCGCACTCCTAGTCAATGTAGTCCTTATCAGCGTAGTCCATCTCGCCAGCGTAATCTGAGCAGCAGTAATATAGCAACAACAAAATAGGAACAACTAAAACGCGTGAGTACACAAAGTACTCAGCAAGTGAGGGAAAGTAATGACATGTAGGCTAAAACAAGAATAGGCTAGACACAGGTTTACTGCACTATGCAACCTTAGCCTATGACTCTAAACATCCTATTTACTAGGTGAAAAGCCCACACAAGTTAACCACATGTCCAACACTATCGGTTACCCACCGATAGCAAAACTATGAGTTACCCACTCATACTAGAACACTATAGGTTACCCACCTGCAGTTAACAACCAAATCTGGTTACCCACCAGATCCACCAAAATCCGGTTACCCACCAGATCCACCCAAGTATCCATCTAATCGTGTGAGGATCCAGGCCACTCTTGACCGTGTGCACGGCTGTTATAACAGTTTTACACTCTGCAGAGGTTGCACAACTTTACCCACGGGTTGGTGATTTCATCACTATTTAGTGACTAAAGTCTCCCTGTTGCCAACACACTACCGTAGGTGTGAGGCCAAGAGATCACCACATGATCTTTCAAAGCGCTTCCCAGCTTGCAAAACGTCCACGGTAAGGTTTCACTGATGCAGGATTAACCATCCCTACAGGGGCCCCCTCTGGCGCCGTGGCTAGAAGTAACCGTTCATCGCCTGAGGCCAAAAGTAACCCTCTCATCCTCCTTCCTCGAACGCCCGCAAAACTGAAAAGACAACTAATACTACACCACGCCTACCCATATCAGCCCTGTGATTTATGTTGTTTTCCTGGGTGGCCGCTCCACGAATTTGGTTTGTATGACCACCAGCAGGCACTACCATAAACCAAACAGTACATTACCCATACTTGTGCATACCCGCACCATCTTCAGCATCCTCCTGCTTGGGTCATCTAAATTACCCAAATGATAATTAGGTTCAAGTGAATATTAGTCAAGTTTATTATTATTCAATTTTAATCCCCCAAAGTACTGCAGTAGCATGACGTACCCAAAAACCCATACACTCAACTGTAATCCAGGCGACAAGGAATAACCAGGAAGGATAAATGACACAGGATTCAAATTTAGACACGCATGCAGAAAAAATAAACTAATCCTTAATAGGTACAATATGGTCAAGAACACTTGCCTTGTTCTCCCGCTAGCTGCTGCTGACACTCAAGGTCTTGGAAATTCTGGAGCTGCAGCTCGTCTAATACCGATAAATACCAGAAAAGTAAAACACAAACAAGTAAAGAACAGTACACCAAACATTTCCTAATGACTATGAAAACAGTACCAAAATATATTATGCGTTCCTACGATTCCGTGAGCGCAAAAATCACCTAAATCGGAGTTATGGTTAAAAAGTTATGCTAGTTTGAAGGTAAAAACAGCAAGGTTTAAGGACCTATTTGTAATTTTATAAAATTACAGGGACTAAAGTGTAAAGTATTAGGACTGAAAAAAATTTACTAAAAAGTATCAGGTTGTGTCTGCAAATTTTAGGACCTAAACATAATTATTATTAAGTGTAGGGGGCTAAGCATAAAAAGACAGGGTTGAAAATATAATTAAATACAAGTACAGGGGTGTTTCTATAAAATTCTAGGGCCAAAATAATATTTATAAAAATATTAGGTGCTAAAATATAATTGAAACTAAAAGTTCTGGAGAAAATTAGGACCAAAAACTAATTAGCGTGAAGCTTAGGGGCCTAACTAAAAAACTGGCATTATCCTGGAAATTTCTTTAATTAAAATAAATAGTAAAACTGGTGGACCGGGTCTATAGGTCCCATGGACCAAGCGTTGACCGGCGATCCACAGTCTACGGTGAACCAAGACCATATCCCTTCGGAGGGATCTAATCTAGGCACTTGATCTGGGATCGGACGGCAAGCAAGAGGCGACGGTGGGTAGGGCGGCGGCCGACGGCGAGCTAGCGGCGGCGGCGGCGGAGACCTTGCCGGAGATTGCCGGGATGGTGTGCCAAAGTGGGGGCGCCTGGCCTCCCTTTTATAGTGTGGGAAACTTCTAGGAGAAGGATCCGCCTTGATATTTCGAAATTTTGAGAGCGCGCCAGCACAATTCAAATTTTGAATCTTCTCAACTGGGGCTCTTGATTCCCCACCTTTACATCGTTTCCAGGTACATCATGCTAGTTGGCAGGAGAACAGCACGGAATCCCGACGCCTTGATTGACTGCGTCGATCGGTTCAGGCACGCGCCGATCGGTGCGTCATCTCTTTTTTTAGCTTTTGGTCAATTCCATGTCTCCTCTGTACTGAAAACCTGCATAGAAATCATACATGTTCCTTTAAATCAACGCCTGCCGCTTTTTATCGCCCATTGGGAACCGTACGGGCATCTGCGCCGGTCAGCATAGTAGTGCGCCGAACGGCGCAAGTCCCCTGCACCTTGTCTTGGGGTTCGGCGCTGATTCTTATGCCTCGTATTCATCTCCTTCACCTAATTTCCACTTTTCTAATATTCCTGTAGCATTGACTGACGTAAAGGGGCCCATCTGGAAGCCGCGCCGATCGGCACCAGGAATGCGCCGATCGGCGCGACGTCCATTTTTGCTCCTGGCCCCTTGCTTCTTCGCTAGATATTTCTCTTCATCCCTTTCTGCGTTATTTAGCAACCATTTTGCACACAAAAATTAATTCTAAAAGATTTTTAATTACCATGAAAATAACTCTGTCTCTAAAAATTACTGTGCTGGTTGATTCTTAGCACCCCTTCAATTGTGGGTGTCATCAGCATTCTGTCCTTTCTTGGGCCATACTGCGTCGATCGGCTCAGGAGTGCGCCGATCGGCATCAGCTCTGTTCCTTCCTGTTTTTGGTCTTTTTCATTTTATACTCCTGCGTTGTTAGTCTACAATATGTATATACATAATTTTGCACCAACAATCAGACAACGCAAGGGCACACAAAAATTAAGCACACACTTTTTCTAATTCTTTTATTCAGGAGATTATCTTTATTAAAAGCATGCAAATTAAAAACACCGGGTTGCCCTCTCGGTCAGCACTAATTAACTAAATAAAACGGGTTGCCTTCCCGTAAGCACTAAATAACTTCTAAATCCCCCGATCATTGGGTTGCCTCCCAAGAGCGCTCTAGTTATTTAGAGATCAAAGAGCTTGACCTCCCCACAAACAATCAATCCTTAGTGTCACGGTGGGGAATGTGAAGCCGCGACACTATAAGGTTTTCTCATCTCTATGGCTCAGATACCTTGGACGTCCCATCCATACATTCCCTCCAATTAATCTCAATGCCACATTGCCTCGGTGTCTTGTATCTTTTCACTTCATCAACAACACGACACTCTTCTCCTTTTGGGCGGAATTTGAAAGAGTAGGTAGTCCCACTTATATCAAAGCTTATCTCACCACTTCTAACATCAATACTTGCCTTTGCCATCCTTAAGAAGGGTCTCCCTAAGATCAATGGGGTCCTCGTCCTCTTATCCATATCAAGCACAATAAAATCAACAGGGATGATGTGATCTCCAATTTGAACAGGCACATCCTCAGCAATTCCGTCGGGGAAACGTACCGATTGATCGGCTAACTCCAAACACATACCCGTAGGCTCCAATTCAGGCAAATTGAGACTTGTGAATATATGACGGGGCATAACACTTATCAAATATCCTTGTTCCAATCATGCATTTGATGCTTGGTGATCCAGGGTCGGGTTTCTTCTCTAGTGCAACATCATTGATTGCCGCCGTAAGTTCCTTAGTAGCCTTCACAACCTCCTTAGAAACCAGTGATTTCTTGTTTTGCATCATGTCCTTGATGTACAAGGCATAGATAGGTACTTGAATAGTATCAACAAAAGGGACATTGATGTAAAGCTTCTTCATAATATCGACGAACCTTGCGAATTTCTCGTCGTGTTGCCGCGCTCTTTCTATCTTGGTTAGTAGTTGAGTATCCGAGAATGTGGCAGGGCCATGCTCCTCTGTTTCCATGCCCTTTTTCAGACCAGTGAGGTCAATATCCTCCTCGTGCCGATCGGCGCTCTCGTTGAGCCGATCGGTGCCAGTAGTACCGTCACGCCGATCAGCGCTAGGTGTGAGCCGATCGGCGTGGGTCTTCCTTGCTCCCGCAGAGTGCTCTGGATCTTTTGATTGCTTTCCTGACCGTGTAGCTATTGCCTTTAACTGTTCTGCAGATATCGTATTGCCAGGAATAGCCCCCTTGCTACATTGAATGGCTTGCGATAACTGTCCCATCTGTTGCTCCATAATCTTGGTATGCTTCAAAATCTGCTCATTGGAGCTCCTATCACCTTGTAATTAATTCCCCCAAGGATACGATCAATCTCCTTAAAATTTATCTTGGTTGTCCTTGTTGATCTTATCTTGAGCTCGGAAGAACTCGTGACATTGGAGACGAAGTGGGATCGAATTTTGCATGGACAAACTATGAGATAAAGAACTCCTTTCCTGCTGAAATTGGAGCTTCCATCCACTATTCTTTATATATTCTAGCATCTTTATCTCTTTAGGGTAATCTTTCTGTACATGACCAAATTCTCCACACTCGCTACAAGTGGAGCATGATTCCGCTAGCTTGTGCGACTCTTCCTTAGGGATATGATGATTATTGTCCAACCTTCTTTGAATAGCATCAAGGAGATCCATAACCAAGTCTACATGAGTCCTCTCAATCACACCTTTTTTCCACTCCATTTGAAGGTTGTATATTCCTTGAACTTCTCTCACTATCCCATGATTGATTTTCAACTAGCAACTTGATCAATTCCTTAGCTTGGTTGGGAGTCTTTGCCATGAATGAACCCGTAGCTGAAGCATCTAAGTGTTGACGAGAATGAATATTCAATCCCATGTAGAATCTCTCAACATTTTCTCCAACCGTTAGACCATGATGAGGGCATGCTTCAGTATATTCATGGTATCTTTCCCATGCTTCTCCAATGCTCTCATCAACATTCTGCGTAAATCCAAGAATCTTATTCTTCAGAGCTTGAGTCTTACCAGGAGAGAAATATTTGGCTAAGAATGCAGCTGCTAAAGTGTCCCACACAATTTTTACTGCGTTTTCCAATCCATTGTACCATTGCTTGGGGCGTCCAACTAGAGAGAAGGGGAACAGCCGCACACGTGCTTGATCTCTGGTCAATCCATTTATCTTGAATGTAGTGCAAACTTCAAGGAAGTGTTGCAAATGGTGATTGGGATCTTCCGAACCTGTGAACGGTTGTTGCGCCACTAATCCAACATATCTCTCCAGTTGATATGGATTCTGATCTTGAGCTTCTTGGAAATCTGTCTTCACAACATTAGTCAGTTGAGGCTTGAAACGATTAACCAAGGGTAATTCTGCCATCTCCTCTACTTCTGGATCTGCAATTGTGAATAATAATCGAGGGTTGGCACGGACTGCTTCTCCACCTAAATCTCCAAGTGACTTGCTTCTCTTCTCCGTTGTTCTCTTCTTGCGAAAGAGCCTTTCTACATCATCGGTGTAATTAGAGGGTTTGTTTGACTTAGGACCATCCATACCTACTAGTTTCACTTAACAGAAAATATGTACTAAAGAGACAAGTAAAGCACAATGACTAAACACTAATACATCAAAAAATGTTTAAAACCTGCTATGGTCCCCGGCAATAGCGCCAAAAAAAGATAGCTTGTTGGTCGTAACTACGCACCCACTTATATACCGCAAGAGGACGGTGTACGATTGTAGAACTTTTTCCCTTGAATTGAGTATTCCAAGGTTTATCGTATCCACTGGGACCTTAGGGATTATTAAACAGAGTTAACAGTAAAAGATCCAGTCAAGGCTACTATCGAGATCTAGTTGCATGAGGGGAGACTGGCCAACGCAAAGGTGTGCCAGACAGCAAATCTGTCGTTGCCCGATTGGCGCGAGTTTGAGCCGATCGGCACACTACCGAATCTGTGATTGCGCCGATCGGTGCTGGAGTTGAGCCGATCGGCACATAAACAAATCTAAGCCAAAGTGCGGCAGATACCTTGTAAGCCTAAGCTTTTAAGTGAGTAGCCAGATATCTACTAGTGGGATCGTAACCAGATAGTCTAATCAAATAGCATCATAATGGCAATTACATGGATCAATGAAAACTTATAATGAATAAGACCACCCACCTTTCCGAGCATCTCTCGATTTATCACTGTCGAGAGGAGACCCTTAATCGCGTAAGTATCTTACCCTACTCAACTATCCAATAGTGTTGCGCAGGTTTAGTGTTGTCGCCACTAAACCACACTACTAGCATCATCAAGCAATCATAATCAATACAATGTCCGAGTACTATCCTGATCACCACGATCAAGATAATATCAACCTACTTAGCCTAGAACTAAGCAATTGGAATAAGCACATGCATGATTATAGAATCAAGATAGACAAAACACCAAAGCCATCATCAACATATTCGATTATCCTTGAGATACATAGATTGAGATTCATCACCGCCGAGATGCCTACCTTGACGGATCAACTCTTACTCCAATGGTTCTTGAAACTCAACTAGAGATCTATTCTAACGGGGCGAACCTCGGTGGCTCTAACTCACGGATCTGTGGTCCCTTCGATGCCTCCTTCTCTCGCGAACAGGGGTTTACATGTATTTATAAGGGTTCTACTCGTAAAGGACTCGGTTTCTAGCGAATAAGTCGATTGCACTGATCGACGCAAGATTGCGCCGATCAGCGTAAGCCGTGTCTTCTCTGGTTTCTGCTCCGAGTCAGTTCCTTTGTCTTCCACAGCTACCATGTGGGCCTTTTCCTTCGAGATAAAGTCTTGTACTGCAAGTCAAGATCTCGAAGTTCCATAAATCTTCCAGGCAAATATCTTCAAGTGTCTTGCGCAGATAAACTTCCATAAGCATGTGGAATGGGCCTCGGTCACTTTTGTGGGCCGAAACATCCTTGCGCTGATCAGCTCATGGGTTGCGCCGATCAGCGCACTGGGCTTCTTCAGTGCTTTTCGTTGCTTCTGGACTCCTGTCCTCTTCTAGCGTCACTTTAATCACCAATTTCACTTGTTTCTGCAATAAAGCTCCAAAACATCGCATATACAAATATATAGGCAAAATCACAGGTAAATGGCCTAAATTGGCATCAATTATGCTCTAATTGGGTTTATATTCACATATAAAAGGGGCACTTAGGGAGTGCAAACAATCCCCGTAGTTCGCCCGTGCAGGGCAGAACATAGCGGCGGCTGTTATGCTACTCAAGACTCTCCTCGAGCCTGCTATGCCAGAGGCTCAGCAAGCCCAACGCAAAGTTGCGGCGCTCCTAGCCAAGGCCGTCGAGTTTCAGGCCGAGAGCTCGCAAAGGTGAGCCGCCTAGTCCAGTCAGCAGATCTCCACGTCCCGATGCACGGTAGACGCCAGTGCCGCCGGATCACAGCAGAGTCGGTCCGGCATCCAGCTCCCGCAGGGGGTACACCCAAGAGAGCCTCAGTCCACGACCGGGTTGGGCTGAAGCATGACGCGCGCCACACCCTCAAAGTGCATTGGCGTGAAAGGGAGCGGCTCAGCAAGGAAAGGGGCCACCAGCCACGTCGCAGAGGCCGGCCACGGGTCTACAGTAGATGCATCCGTAGCGTCGAGTTCCCTCAGCATTTCCGAGCCCCCGCGATCGTCACAAAGTACGCGGGGGATATGGACCCACGGCCTTTGGCTCGAGGACTACTTCCTCGCATGCAAGGTGGGAGGAGCCATCGATGACCTAGCCATCATTCGCAACCTCCCACTGTACCTCGCAGGCTTGGCCCGCGCCTGGCTCGAGCACCTCCCGGAGGGTCAGATCTATGACTAGGGCGACTTGAGGGACGTTTTTGTCGGCAGCTTCCAGGGGACGTACGTCTGACCGGGCGACCCCTGGGACCTGAAGAACTGTCGATAGAAGGTCAGCGACTCCCTCTAGGACTAGATTCGGCGCTTCAGCAAGAATTGCAACGAACTGCCCAACGTGGGCGATACGGACATCGTTGGGGACATCATCTCCGGCACCACCTCAGAGTAACTCATCCACGAGCTAGGATGGAAGGGCCCATGCACGGCTCATGAGCTCCTGCACATTGCCATGAGCTTCGCCTCTGGTGAGGAGTGCGTCGAAGCAGTCCTCCAGCGCGCCGGAGGGGAAGGGAAAGGGCATGCGCGAAAAGATAGCCTCCGACAACATGCCCGACCACCGAAGTAAAAGAAGAACAAGTAACGGGCGATGCGCGGCCCGGTCGTGACCGTCGCTGACCGTAAACCACCAATATCCACGACGGGGGAGACACCAAACCACTTCGAGAAGAAGTGGAACGGCCCGTGCCCCAACCATAGATTCCCCGTCCAGCACCTCCTCAAGGACTGTTCCGTGATGAAGAAATTCATTCGAGATGAAGCCAAGAAAGGAGACGCGGAGAAAGCACTGGAGCCTGGAGTGTAGGACCCCATGGGCGATGACGGCGATGAGCAAGGGGGCCGGTTTTTCCTAACCCCAATGCCTGCCATATGATCTTCATGGGGCCCGAGTTCTGGGGAAGCTGCCGCACGTTGAAGATCGAGCGGCGCGTGGACTTCACAGCAGAGCCTGCCACTCCGACCTTCCTCAAGTGGTCGGACTCACTGATCACCTTCGACCAGTTAGACCATCCTCAACACGTACCATGGCCGGGTCGATACCCGCTCGTGGTCGACCCTATCATCGCCGAGGTTCGACTCACCAAGGTGATGATGGACGGGGGCAGCTGCACCAATATCCTGTATAGCGACACGCTTGATCTACTCGGCATCGACCAATCATGCCTTTCAGCCACCTGGTGTGCCTTTCCACGGGATCGTCTCGGGATGGCAAGTCATGCCCCTCGGGCGGATCAGCCTCCCTGTCACCTTTGGGACCCCGTCAAACTTCCGGACTGAAACCCTCGTCTTCGAGCTCGCTGACTTCCCGGGGGTATATCATGCCAATTTGGGGCGTCCGTGCTATGCCAAGTTCATGGCCGTTCCCAACTACACCTACCTGAAGTTCAAGATGCCATGCCCTAAAGGGGTCATCACTGTTAGCGCATCCCTCTAGTGCGCCTTCCAGTGCGAGACGGAAAACGGCGACCTTGCCGCGGCAGCGGTGGCTTCCGGGGAGCTCAAGGCGATTTGAGTCCGCCTCGATGAAGGAGCCCCCGATGCCAGACAAAAGAACGCCACGTTCAAGCCTGCGGAAGACACCAAGGAGGTGCCGGTCGGTCCCGACAGTGACAAGGACAAGACAGTGAGAGTGGGGACTTCCCTCACCCCCAAATAGGAAGACACGCTCGTCAACTTCCTCCACGCCAATGCTGACGTCTTCACATGGAGACCCTCGGACATGCCTGGCATACCAAGGGAAGTCGCCGAGCACTCCTTGAACGTCAGGCCGGGCTGCAGATCAGTGAAGCAATGTCTGCGCCGCTTCGACGAGGAGAAGTGCAGAGCAATCGGTGAGGAGATCGCGAAGCTCCAGGTGGTCGGCTTCATCAAGGAGGTGTATCACCCTAAAAAAAGAATGGAAAATGGAGAATGTGTGTTGACTATACAAGCCTAAATAAGGCATGTCCGAAGGATCCTTTTCCTTTGCCACGCATAGACCAGATAGTTGACTCGATGGCAGGGTGCGAAACCCTCTGTTTCCTTGATGCGTATTCTGGGTACCATCAAATCGCGAAGAAAGAATCCGACTATCTTGCGACATCTTTCATCACACCGTTTGGCTCTTACTGCTACGTGACGATGCCCTTTGGGCTCAAGAACGCCGGTGCGACTTTCCAATGTTGTATGCAACGGTGTTTCCGTCACTTGATCGGCCACACTGTCAAAGCCTACGTAGACGACATCGTTGTCAAGTCCACGAAGGCTGACACTCTAGTAGCCAACCTCGAGCGCGTCTTCGCCAAACTACGCGCGAATGGCATAAAACTCAACCCCGAGAAATGCGTTTTCGGGATCCCTAGTGGGATGCTTCTCGGGTTCATCGTCTTCAAGCGAGGCATCGAGGCCAATCCCGAGAAGATCTCTACGATCGAGCGTATGGGCCCAGTTTAGAACCTCAAGGAGTTGCAACATCTCACAGGCTGCCTGGCAACATTAAGTCGCTTCATCTCGCGCCTTGGCGAGAGGGTGCTCCTGCTATATAAGCACCTCAACAAATCCGACCACTTCGACTGGACCCCCGAGGCGCAGTCTGCCCTTGACGGGTTCAAGCGTGTATTGAGTAACACCCCAGTGCTGACTCCCCTGACTCTGGGGGAAGTGCTGCTGCTATACGTAGCGGCGATGACTCAAGTCGTGAGCTCGGCACTTGTAGTCGAGCGAGAAAGGGAGGGCCACACCCTCAGAGTCCAGCATCCTGTCTACTATGTCAGCGAAGTCTTGTCCGACTCAAAGACTCGGTACCCTCAAATTCTCAAGATCCTCTATGCGGTGATGGTGACGAGGCACAAGCTCCGGCACTACTTCGACTCCCACCCGATACACATTGTGAGTTCCTTTCCCCTTCGAGAAATTATACAGAACAGGGATTCGGCGGGCAAGGTCGCTAAGTGGGCGCTCGAACTGATGGGGCACGATGTCACGTACCAACCACAAGCGGCTATCAAGTCAAAAGCGCTCGTCGACTTCATGGCAGAATGGACCGAGGCGCAACTCCCACCGACCCCTGTCGATCAGGAGTACTGGGTCCTGTATTTTGATGGATCGCTCATGCGCACGGGGGCAGGGATCAGCCTCGTCCTTGTCTCTCCACTCAGGGTATGTATGCAATACGCCATTCGTTTGCATTTCCCTACTTCAAATAATGTCACCGAGTACGAAGCGCTCATCAACGTTCTCAAGATCGCCATCGAACTAGGCATCCGACGGCTAGAGATCCGGGGTGACTCCCAGCTCATGGTCAACCAGATCATGAACGAGTCTAGCTACCGGAAGGACACCATGGCACTCTACTGCCAGGAGGTTTGCAAGCTCGAGGGCCGGTTCGATGGGCTACAACTCAAACACATCCCGCTGCGCCTCAATGAGGCGGCCGACGTGTTGGCCAAGATGGCATCTGCTCGCGGGCAGATTCCACCCGGCGTCTTTGCGAACAACCAGCACCACCCCTCCGTCCGTCCTAAGGATCCCGCGCCACCCCAAGAGGGGTCGAGAGGCCCCAAAGAGCTCAGACGAATGATCAAAGAATCGCCCCCAGACGCCCCGCCACTCATGGACGTAATGGAGATCAATGGGCCAGACGACTCGCACGAGCCAGATAACCAATCAGATGACTAGGGGGGTCGAGCAAATCGATCCTCAGGTCGAATGAGCTGCACTCCCTCATGACTGCGAATTCCGTACATTTAGTTCCTAGCTCCTGGCATGCTTCCCGTCGACGGGACCAAAGCCAAACGGCTCTTTCGCCGCGCCAAGTTGTTCACATTGATCAACGGGGAGCTTTACAAGCGCAGCATCACCAAGATCATGCAGTGTTGCGGCCCCATCAGTGAGGGCATTAGGCTCCACATCGACATCCACAGAGGAGTCTACCGCCATCACATGGCGCCTCGAACCCTCATGGGCAATGCCTTTCGCCAAGGTTTCTACTGGCCGACTGTCATGGGTGACGTGACCCGCATAGTCAAAACCTGCAAGGGTTGCCACTATTACGCCCGTCAGACACACCTTCCAGCTCAAGAGCTTCAGATGATCCACCTCATATGGCCCTTCGTGGTCTAGGGCTTAGATCTAGTCGGTCCGCTTAAAAAGGCGCCAGGGGACTACACCCACCTGCTTATCGCAGTCGACAAGTTCATCAAGTGGATCGAAGCACGCCCATTAGTGAAGATCCGGTCTGAAGACACAGTCAAATTCTTCCTTGACATCATCCATTGGTTTGGGGTCCCAAACACCATAATCACCGATAACGAGATGCAATTCACGGGGAAGAAATTCCTAAAGTTTTGCGATGGCTATCACATTCACGTCGACTGGGTCACTGTCGCTCACCTTGAGACAAATGGCCAGGTCGAGCGAGCGAACGGCATAATACTCCAAGGGCTGAAACCGCGAATCTTCGACCCAACCGTTGTCTTCAAGCACCTGAAGCGATTCAGCGGTCGGTGGGCAGCCGAGCTCCACACCTTGCTCTGGAGCCTGCACACGACCCAGAGTCGTGCAATGGGCTTCACACCCTTCTTCATGGTCTATGGGTCCGAGGCAATACTACCCACCGACTTAGACTATGGGGCGCCGTGAGTGCGCGCGTACAATGAGCAGGGCAACAAGGCAGCGCTCCAAGACGCACTGGACAAAATAGACGAGGCGTGAGACGTCACGCTCCTCCATTCGGCCAAGTACGAACAAGCACTCCGGCGCTACCACGACCGAAACATGAGGAACAGAGGCTTGTGGATGATCTTGTTTTGTGCAGGGTTCAAGACAATAGGGGTCGGCACAAGCTCTCGACACCTTAGGAAGGACCGTACGTCGTTTCCCGAGTCCTTTGGCCCGGCACCTACAAGCTAAAGACCATGGACGGCGGCGAGCTCAAGAATGCGTGGAATATTTCACAACTACATAAATTCTATCCCTAGCAGTCCGTTTCATGCACTCTTTGCACCATTCGCCCGCTTTCAAGTGACACCCGATCCCTCCCCAGGCGTCGGGCGTCACTCGGGGGCTACAAGGGGCGCGGCACCACATGGTTCATTCTCTTTTTTTTTTGAAAACTGCGTTGGATCTTAAGGCTCACTGTGGTGATAAGCGAAATAAGTCACGCGCAAGGCAGGTTCATGGTCAAGTCAGTCGGATGGCGCAACGTCATGTTAGCCCCAGCGGCCATGACAACGCCGATCACCAATGCGACCAAACCTCGAAGGGCCTGGGGCTCAAACTTTGCAAAAATCAAAACAAAAGGGAAAAAGGCCCAACATGTCAAACAAACCGAATTTGAATTAAAATTGGCTAAGGCCACCATAGGCCAACAAAAGTAGGCAAGCACCAGTTCAAATTTAAATTGTTACATGGGCATGATGACCCACCAAAATGACCAAAACAACTAAAACAATTACTGACTAATTCTCCTCCCCAATTCTAGGAAGCACCTCCTCCTTGTGCACGCGGGCCAGGGTGTCGGTGGGGGGCAGTGTGTACTCGGATTGCCTCCATCTGCTCAGGGGTGTGGCCTTCAACATGGCCCGTGCTTAGGGCCTCGAACTCAGCCTCGACCAAATCGAAGTGAATAGCAAACACGTTGAAGGCAAGGCGCACACCGAAGCGCATGCCCTACCGAATCCACTCGCGCCCCGCCTCCTTCAGCCCCCCGACCAGCTCAACAGGGGCAGCATCAGGAGGGAGGTCCACTTGAAGCTCTTGTGTGGCCTGGCCCATCAGGGTACTGTCACACCCCAAAATTTCAAATTTTGGTTTGTGACCCAATTCCACTAAATTTCAACATTTTTTATATAGATTAAAATTTTATTATAAATTAATTAGATAATTATAATTTATTTTAGGCAAAAGGGCTATTTTCTAAATTAAATAAATTAATTTAGGTTATTAATATTTTGTATGTTGACTCCAAAACTTGTTTCGGTTTGATCAAATCACCACCACGAAGGTCATCATCACGACAACAAGAGCAATAATACAAGGCGCTAAAGACTTTCAATAAGAGAAGTGAAGTACTTTAGCCACAACAAGACATGAAGCAATGGATGTCAGCGTAGACTATTGTTTGTAGAGTAATGAGTGATTATGTGTTATGATTGTTTTAGGTTGTTTGAGCCTATCCTTCCTTGGTCAACATTTTATCCTTGGAACTTACCTACAATCTTTGATGCATATAGTGTGGTCCTATTTGCACATTCATAATTCTTTAGCTCATCATTCATTGTCCAATCCATTATTTCCTTTTGATCTTTACAAACTGTTGTCTTGTATGTTCAAATTTCTAAGTCCCACTATCTTTGAATCTTGGGATGAGATTCCTTTTAACGGGGGTAGTTTGTCACACCCCGTATTTTTCAAATTCGGGTTCTGAGCTAAAGAATTATGAATGTGGCATCTCTAACACTCAAAAGGCATAATTCTCATAATATTATCACTCGAATCCGTCCACACATCCCTTTTTCCCTTAACCTTATGATTATCAAAACACCGAGTGTCATTATTATTATTATTTTCTCACATCCTTGCTTTTCCTAGATTTGTTTAATATCTCTTCCTACCAAGCATCAACTTATCTAATGCGGTCAATAGCCAAATCAAAACCTTGTCTAACACTTTGTCCCACTATAACTGCACACCATGAAAACTAGTTCGTTCATCCATCCTTGTGAGCCTACAAGTGTTCTCTTCTTCTTGGTCTTGCTCATACCAAGTCTAACAAAATCTAGACTATGTTAGTATTCCAACTACACAGAATGTCCAACTCGACAACATCATATTTCTTCACTTACTCTCGATGCTTCCATTTCGTACTATGGGCCATGAAGCAAACTAGGATCATGATAGTGTTTAAAAAAACATCACCTACATGCCACTTAATAAGGTATTTTCGTTGCCCAATAACTCATATGTCAACCCCACCAAAAAGGAGATGAAACGATCAACATGATGGCCACCATTCATGGCTGGCAGTTTTGTGTGCCTCTTGGCCCCTCCCCTCCCTTCCCTACCCTTTCCTCTCCCCATCCTAGGCCTCTAAAGTTACCCCTGGACACCCCTTGGCCTGGCTCAGGGGCTCCCTTGCCTCCTCACCTTCATTCCCATCCATAAGCATCAAGTTTAACTCTTGCCATCAGTCTGTCCAGCCACAACGCCCCAAATTCCAATCCATGTCCCCGTTGATCCAGCCAATGAAACATCACAAAATTTTACCAGGAGATACACCTTGATGCAGCCTACAACATATCCAAAATCCATGGCCATAGGAGCAGTGATGTGAGCAGGATTATGTTTTGTATAGCGACTGCTCTCTATTCTGGGCGCATCTAGCACGTGCATCAGTAATTCCTCTAATATTTCTCCCAATCTTAATGTTTCCTTGATACAACACCATATCCACCACGTGTTCTAGGAAACCAAGCACGTGTACACACAATGGTTTGCCCAGATCTATCACTATGCCTCCAGGAACGCCTTTGGCGCTTGACCTGCCACTGAACCACCTCATCACAGTCCATCCAATGGATCTATTATTCAGGTGAACTCTTGATGAAATAACCTGGTCCCAGCCATGTTTCCCGACACCTACAAATGTATCTGTTCAATTATGTCCTTTATCCCAGCATCCTATTTTCGGGAACGGGCACATCTTTGTCATGGTGTCTGCACAAGGACACTGCTCTGTGTTCTACTCGCATTCAGCACACTTGACTGTCTTTTCCCCAATGATTCTAAGCCATATCCTGACCTTTTGGATGCAGGCGCCATATCAGATTGTGTTGCCACAAGTCCTTTATGAGCCCATCAGAGGATTCATCAAGATCATATCCTATTCTTCTAGGAATGCGAATGGCGTGTCAACTGCCGTTGTGCAGGTTCACCATGATTCGGCCCCTTGATCTGATTTCCAGTTTGCATTCCATCACATTCATCATGTCCAGATCATGTTCCTGATATATTTCCATATGGTTGTTAAACTCCATCCTTGATTCCTGCAGCAAATCTCCGGGAACGCGCTTGCCCTTGCATGGATGTCTGTTCTGCCATGCCAGAAATTTCTGCAACAATTGTAATTGTTTTGCCGTTGCTTCGTTTGACTTAATCTATGACAAACTGCTCCACCAAAACTCACCATTCTATGTTCTACAGGATGCTACTATTATATCATTGAGAAACCGTCGATGTCGACATCACCACTCGATGCCATGTTATTATCCACCTTGCACCATTACTTGTGGCATCTGGGCTTTCCACATTGCATAAACCTTGGTGAGCTCCTTGTGCCCCGCTTCATATCTTGTGATTAGCCCCTATTGTTACATATTATCCTTAGCCTGTATCTTTGTTATTGATGTGTGTGAATAGGTATGCGCTTCAAAATAGGAGAAGGAATCGTGAAGACAAAGTCGGACAATCGGTAGTCATAGAGAAGCAACATCTTTTACTACAAGTGTCCTTGATGCATCTTGTACCTATTATAACATTTATTGTAGAAATGCGTGCTTGTGTCAATTGAATGGGTACCTATTGTTAGGGTTTCCCTAGTATTGCTTTATCCTTTTTCTTGTCGCCTTGAACTAGTTGGTTGGTTGGTTGTGGGTAGATAATGCTTAGGTTGCTGGTGGGATATTGGGTTAATATTCATCTTGATTAATGAATTATGTCACTTCATGGGTGGAATGATAATTTATGTTAGCAACATGGACTTAGGGATCTATGCAAGCCGGATGGAATGGTTGTGGTGCCGTGGGCACATGGTTGGTGGTGGTAGGCTTGTTGTAGATCCTAGGAACCGGTTCTTGGAGCGATAACCCAGGACAATAGTGCCATCACAAGGCTGCTATGGAACAGCTTGGCTGATTAATTAGGAGTTCTCCCAGTGTCGGTGTAGCATTTTGGTGGAGCGGGGAATGGAAGTCAAGAGGACTATCCTTGTATCCGAATGGCTCAAGAGGGGGCTCCTGGGGTGATGAGATGCTTAGTGATGGGCTATCACTTATGGACGGGAGTGGAACCTTAGTGGCTAGCATGTACTAGGAGACCCTTTGTAAAAGCCTCGTAGTGATCTCCTGGCCACACACCTAAGGAAGTGTGCTAGTGCTTGGCCAGCATGGCAACATAAAGACTCTAGTCCACCTGGCAATAGGGGACGAAATCACGACTTGTGGGTAAAGTGATACAAACTCTGTAGAGTATCAAACTATCATGATAGCCATGCACATGGTCACGAGCGGCCTGGAATCCTCACAAGATTAGTTGGTTATGGGTTGGAATGGCTGGGAATGGTTGGATGGTGGATGGGATTGGACTTGGTTTGGATAGTACTCTATGGATTAATGGTTGGGATGACCTCACCTAGTAATTAGGATGCTTAGGAAATTAAAAGTTCATGCAATAAACCCCTATAACCCTTTCTTGTCTATAGCCCCATGTCATCTTTTCCCCCACTTGCTAAGTACAACATGTGTTCACCCTTGCTATATACCACATTGCTGCTCAGGTACAGGAGAAGGATGGCATAATGATGAAGACAATGGAGAAGGGCTCTAGGCATGCGGTCTTCCGGTCGACTTCCTGTGGGAGCTGAAGGACACCAACGCTTAGTTATTCCGCTGCAATGTAATCTTTTTCTTTTGACCTACAGGTCACCTTTGTAATAATGTTATCGATATAATAAAGATATTGTTCTTTTATCACAATAATTGTCCTGTGTGCGTGAGAAATTGATCCTGGGCACGCAGACAGAAGCATTTGGTTTCGGTCATTGGAACCGGGTGTGATAGGTACGAAGCGCGCCTCCCGCCTCGACGTCCTGGCGGAGCGAGCCCTCAACCACCGCTAGCCTGACCCGAGGTCTGCACAACATTCGCTGGGGTCAATAGGGCGAACGAAAATGGGACAAGAGGAGGTAAAGAAGCACGAAAAAGATTTTACATTCCTCCCTCTAACGAGAGTTCTGCAGCTGCGACAGATGACCAGCAGCGGCCGCGGTGGAGTCTTGGGCCGCCTTCTCTGCCTCCTCGCGGTGCTGCCTCTCCTGCTGTAGTGTCAGCTGCAACTTGTTTATCTCCTCAGTGCCAGACGCAGCTTGCGCCACCACCTCATCCCGCTCCCCACGATCGAGGGCGAGGTCGTCTGCCGCTCTGCCAGTCTGCTCCAGAGAAGCCTCCAGCTCGGACAGTCACGTCCTGAGGTCCTCCCCAAGCCGATGCTGCTCCTCCAGCTCTCGACAGGCACAGGCCAGGGCCCGCTGGGATGCCACGGCCGAAGCCTCGCACTCAAGTCGCAGCACCCCGCAGGCGGCGAGGATGCGAAGTTCGGCGGGGCTGCATAAGTCCTCCATTGATCGGAGCTCGCCTTCTAGCAACGCGCTCCTCTGCCGATAGAGGCGAGGCCTTATGACCAAGGGCGTCCACAACAAGCCCCGCGTCGATCATGGAAAAGTCCCTCACTTCGATGCGCCAAGGCGGTGGTCTCGTCATCCCCATCCGCCGCAACACCCACCGCCCTAGCGCTCATCGAAACAGCGCCTCCGGTGACCTCGGTCGCCGCCAAAGGCACGGCCACCTCCGAGCCAACCCCGGTCACAGCGGCAGCCGCGGTGTCACGTGCTCGCGCCTCCTCCGTGACGGCCGCCATGATGTCGCGTGCTCACTCCTCCGCGGCGGCAGCTACCGCGTCCCGTGCTCACGCCTCCCTCGCGACACCCACATTTAGTTGCTTCATGACGGATAGCTTTGGACAGCGAGGATCATGGCCCAGGGCCCAATGCTTCTCAACGGGCGTGTCGCCACCCTCTGACTCCTCCCGCGGATAATTCTCCGTTGCCACGGCAGGAGACGCGGTCTCGGCAGCGACGATCACGGCCGACGTCTCGACCTGTGCCGACTCGACCACCCCCTGGATGGGAGAGCCGGCAGCCAGAGTCGACGTGACGGGGACATGTCCGGCCGGTGCCGGCGTCCGGAGGCTCTCGACCGATCCAGATTGGCTCAGCGCACCCGAGCCGGTGGAATCCAACGAGACCAGGGACAACCCCAACCCTAGGGTCGGTCGCGCGAAGGGCACGTAGCCGAGGCCAGCCACTAGCCGGCGTCACCACCAACATCATTGTCATCATCATCGTCATCGTCATCGTCGTTGTCGCCGCCGCCATCACCATCACCATCATCGCCGACATTTTCCCCGTCCCCACCGCCGTCGACGTCGCCGTCCCCGACGGAGTCCTCAAACCTTCTCAAACCCTCCGAGTCTTCGGAATCCTCCTCCTCAGTCAACTCAGTTGACGGGGTGTTCACCCCTCCGCTCCTTCTCCTCTCGCAGCGCCTGGCGACGCCGTGACCTTTCCTCCTTCTCCAGCTTGGCTCGACGTCCCTGAAACGGTTGGCGGTCCAATCGACCCCCCCCCCCCCACCCTCCGACAATCGGAGGGAGGGGGTCCGGATGAAGCACACCCATTGGGACTAAAAGCAAAGAAGTGAGAAAAGGGCATCGAAATCAAATCATGACCAGAATGAGGAAGAGGAAGAACTAAGGACTGTATTTCAGCAAGAGAGTACAAATCCTTACCACATCGATCGCTTGCGGGTCAGGGTGCATCGGCAGTGTGCCCAGAACAGGCCAGGCCAGCGTGGATCAGTAGACCGGACCGTCCGGTCTGTACAGACTCACCTGCTGGCAGACTCCTTGCTCCTCGCGCTAAGTCCTGGACAACTCCACATAGTGACCGTACAGTCCGGTCTATACTGACCCCTCTGTCCGGTCACTACGTCCAGAAGCTGAAACTTGTTGTCCTCGCTTGACTTGGTTTCCCGGCTTCTCCAAACAGCTCCTTGGATTCTCCACTGTCACCTAGTGCCTGTGATTTCACCGAGCAGCCTTGCACATCACCGACTAGACATGACCTAAGAGAATGACCTAGACCCCCTTGATAGTCCGGTTTTTCCTATGGACTCAAAGCCCTAACAACTACTCAAGTGTTCCAAACACTTGCACCATAGCTTGTTCTCCGCTTTGATCCATCTCCATCAACCCTTGGAGTCCATCAAGTTCACAATCCTCCATGCTTGTGGTCATTGTCATCAATCGCCAAGGACACCGTAGAAAATCATCATAAGATAGAAAGGGTTTCCTACACGAACAACACTCGTGTAGATATTAGTCACATTTCATGTTTGTCATGCATCACCAAAACTCCATACCTCGGGGTGACCTCAATGGTCATGATCTTTACAATCTCCCTCTTTTTGGTGATGAATGACAACCACTACTTATGATGATCCAAAAATGGACGAGCAAGAAAGAACCAAAGGAAAAGAAAAGTTTGAAAGGCATACATTGGTTCTTACCTTGGAAGTAGTCTCCCCCTTGAGATGTGCTAGGCATTGAGGGAGAACTACCCAATTATGTAGCGCACTAGATATTGAGCTTGATTTGAATTTGCGCCTGCCTTGGTGTCGTGGTAGATGATCTTGTTGACGTAGACACGTACCAAGGCCGTAGATGCTCATGTCAGTGAAGGTGTTCATTGTCACCGTAGACATGCATCATCATAGTTCTTCTTCATGGTGGTGTAGATGTTCATCTTGATGCGATCTTCATGTTCCATCTCTTCATGGACTTGTCTTTTGAATCTTCATGTTCTCATCTCCCTTTGTGTTATCGTCTATCTTCATGTTTCTTCTCCCACTTTGACCTACACGACTTGGCTTTTGGATCTTCATGTTTTCTTCTTCATGTTTTCTCTCCCCCTTAGTCACCTAGCACCAAAAACCACACAAAAACATAACAAAACCAAGAGGCATAAAATAATTGGCAAGAGTTAGGATAACTCCCCCTTTCATGGTGCTCCTCCTTGGTTGTAGTGATGTTCCATTGTACCTCCCCCTACACTTATGACTCAACAAAAGATTTTCTCAAATGTGCAAGAGTTAGTCATTAGGGGGTGGGAATGTATGAGCCACTTGTCTTTGAGCCACACGAGTAGATTTAACCTCGGAGCTCGATCGAACATGGCTCAATGGGCAAGAAGCACAAATATCACTAATTGATTGTCTAGAGAGTCATGTACTCACATTATAAATGATCAACTCCCCCTAGACACATGCTTGGGAGCATGTATGGTATCACAATGCAAAGGATGCATAAAAGTAACGAATGCAAATGCAACAAGTATACAATGCATGATGCGATGCTAAAGAAAAGAGAGAGAACCGCTACAAACCAAAGTGTCAACAACGAGTTGTTCCCTTCTCAAGCTTGCTCACAATGGACCATTCTTCAAAGCCTTGGGTACACCATGAACCACCTTCCCAAGCTTAACCCATGTCCATTGCTGATGAGAACATTACTCCTAAGGATACATGCAACACTTCTCCAATTCTGGACTTGCAAGGTCCAATGACTAGAGCTCGTGCACGACGACTAAATTTAGAGGTGAGCTCGTTCCTACGTTCTTTATTATATGTCACTTTTGAGAATGGTTTGCTAACTAATGATTATATTGTAATTAGGAACCATGGAGAGGACTAGGAGATGGTGGGAGAAGGACTCGGAGACGTGGAGGACCAGCAAGGACGTGGAAGCCAAGGTGGAGGCCCAACCAAAATCGACTTCGAGTCCGTTTTGGGGTTCAGGACCAGTCTGCACTAAAATGGATGCCCAGGACGCATACAGACTCGGATTTGGACGTTCTACATATGCACGGAAAGATAAGAAGAAGTCCTTTCCAATGCCGCCGGTCTCATATCAAAATTCATCCGGAGTCATCAGGAATCGTCGAAACAAGAGAGGGTCCAGAATCTGTTTCGGTGCTGCGTCGCCTGTTTTTGGCCTTTGGGCTTTGTATCTAGTTGAGCCCAATTAGGGGTGCGTCCAGAGGGTCTTGAACGATCCTAGGGTCTTCATATACAGCCACCACCGCACCATTAGGGTTTGTATTTTGCTTAGATTATTCTGTTCATAACAGTTTTGCCGTCATCACGGTTTGTGAGACCCCAACTTCGTGAGATTCATAATACATCTGCAATTATGTTGCCTTCTTCTTTGTTCTTGCTTGTGTTCTTGATTCGCAGGCAGGGATTAGCCTTCTTGGTGAGGTCAATCATTTTAGAACGGTTGATAACCAGAGGAGACATCGTGCTGCGATTGCGGGGTTTAGAACGTGCTGTTCTGAAGCCAGATCGATTTGTGTGTCGCCTCCGACCAAATCAACGTATCCAGAACCTTTCGGAAGATCGGGAACCCTTGTCCACATCAAGTGGTAATCAGAGCTTCAGGTGCACCGTCAGGTTCGCACTACCCTTAGTTAATTTTGTTTTGTGTTCATCCTATCATCCACAGAAAAGCCAAAAAAAAATTTCCCCTCCGCCCATAACCACGTGTTTAGCCTTTGCATATTTCAATTTCAGAGTCCGTAGTGTTGAGTTTGTGCTCTAGTTTTTGTTTAGTCGCTGGTTTAGTTTGTGTTTTTGTCATCAGTAGTGTTTCCCTTGCAACCCTAGCCGCCATCCCCTTCACCATCCTCTGTTCTATCGACTTTGTGTTTTATGGTTGATTGATCGATACAACCACCCTAATCCCAGCCTCAAACACCTCGGACCAATCCCTACAAATTCCACTTTCTGCTGCATCCACGCCGCCAAAAAAAAATCTTACCTGATTTCAAACCCGACCCCTAACCCGACTCGGGTTTCTGAAAAACCGACTCCGACCCCCCTTCGGTAAAACGGGCATAACTTTTCGCTCGGTTGTCCGTTTTGGCTGAAATTTTTACAGGAGATTCTTGACTCAAAATTGAGCATACCCACATTGGGCTATGCCCTGTGTGCCCTCGTCAAAAAATTTAAAAAAATCGGGAAGATAAAGAAAAAATTGATTTAAGTTTAAAACCGACGTTTTCTGCAACTTCAAGATTTTCTGTAGGCCACATCCTACCTCTGTTTGAGCTGAAATTTTTTGTGGATTCTCCTCCATGTTAGTGAGTTGGAGAAAAATATCAAAAAAATAAAATCAAAAAAAAGAAATTTGGGATTTCTACTAGTGCTACATCTAGCCCCCTGAAATTTCTGGAATTGGCTGTTTTGCACTTAGCCCCCTGCATACGGACTTGGATTTGGACGTTCTACATATGCACGGAAAGATAAGAAGAAGACCTTTCCAATGCTGCCGGTCTCATATCAAAATTCATCCAGAGTCATCAGGAATCGTCGAAACAAGAGAGGGTCCAGAATCTGTTTCGGTGCTACGTCGCCTGTTTCTTGCACGACCCTAGGGTCTTCATATACAGCCGCCACCGCACCATTAGGGTTTGGATTTTGCTTAGATTATTCTGTTCATAACAGTTTCGCCGTCATCACAGTTTGTGAGACCCCAACTTCATGAGATTCATAATACATCTGCAATTGTGTTGCCTTCTTCTTTGTTCTTGCTTATGTTCTTGATTCGCAGGCAGGGATTAGCCTTCTCGGCGAGGTCAATCATTTTAGGACGGTTGATAACCAGAGGAGATGTCGTGCTACGATTGCGGGGTTTAGAACATGCTGTTCTGAAGTCGGATCGATTTGTGTGTCGCCTCCGACAAAATCAACGTATCCAGAACCTTTCGGAAGATCGGGAACCCTTGTCCACATCAATTGCTATCTGAAGAAGGTCCGAAGTCAACCTACAAAAGAAGAGAAAGAAGCACAAACAAAGACACAAACAAGAACTACTAAAGAACTATACATATGTACAAAGGACAAGCTTAAGGTTACTCATGTGAAGTTGGAGAGGTCGAGAATATTGAGTTCTCCTCTAGCTTGTTGAAGGCCTTCTCATCAAGTGGCTTGGTGAAGATATCCGCCAATTGTTCATGAGTTTGCACGCTCACCAACTCGATGTCCTTCTTCTCAACATGGTCTCTTATGAAGTGATGTCTCACTTGAATGTGCTTTGCATGACCATGATCTCCCATCTTGAGGGCCATCTTGATTGCCGCCTTACTATCACAATATAGTGGCATTTGAGTATAGTTGAGGCCATAGTCCGAGAGAGTTCACCTCATGTAAAGGAGTTGTGCACAACAAACCCCCGCCGCTATATATTCCGCTTTGACGGTAGATAGAGCCACCGAGTTTTGCTTCTTTGAGCTCCAAGATACTAGAGATCTTCTAAGGAATTGGCAACCTCATGATGTACTCTTTCTATTCACTTTGCAACCCATGAAGTCCGAATCCAAATACCCAAGTAGCTTAAAGTTTGATCCTCTAGGATACCATAAGCCCATGGTAGGTGTGTACTTGAGGTATCTCATTATTCTCTTCACGGCCTTCAAGTGTGACTCCTTTGGATTTGCTTGATAGCGGGCACACAAGCACACACTAAACATGATGTCCGGTCTTGAGGCGGTAAGATAGAGCAAGGACCCAATGATTGATCTATATAGCTTGGGGTTCACCGGTTTCCCTTTCACATCATCATCCAAGGGTTTGCTAGTAGCCATAGGTGTGTGCAAAGGCTTGCAATTCTCCATGTTGAATCTCTTGAGAAGGTCCTTAGTATATTTCTCTTGATAGATGAAGTTTCCCTCTCTCAATTGCTTAACTTGAAATCCAAGGAACATGTGCAACTCTCCAATCATTGACATTTGGAATTCCCTAGCCATCATCTCCCGAAACTCTTCATTGAACTTCTCATTTGTTGACCCATAGATTATATCATCCACCTAGATTTGGCACACAAAGAGATCCTTCCCAACATGCCTCGTGAACAAGGTGCTATCTATGCTTCCAATGGTGAATCCATTCTCGAGTAGGAAGTTCCTCAAGTGTTCATACCATGCCCTTGGTGCTTGCTTGAGACCATAGAGAGCTTTCTTCAATTTGTATACATGTCTTGGATGTTTTGGGTCCTCAAACCCTGGAGGTTGTTCCACATAGACTATCTCATTGATTTCTCCATTCAAGAAAGCACTCTTGACATCCATTTGAAAGAGCTTGAAGCCGTTATGTGATGCATAGGCAAGTAAGATCCGAATAGCTTCAAGACGGGACACGAGAGCAAAGGTCTCTTCAAAGTCAATCCCCACCACTTGAGAATATCCCTTAGCCACTAGGCGAGACAATTGCTCCTTTCTCATTTTGCTTGTTGTTGAAGACCCACTTGGTGCCAACCACATTATGATTCTTGGGTCTCTCAACTAATTTCCATACTTTGCACCTCTTGAAGTTGTTCAACTCTTCTTGCATGGCAATTACCCACTTGTGATCATCCATAGCTTCATCAATGGTAGTAGGCTCAATCATAGAGACGAAAGAGAAGTTCTCAACCTCAACATTTTCCTCATCATCATTCTCTTCACTCACATAGTTGGGCTTATATTGATTTCTCCTTGTCTTTATTCCTCGAGATGGATTCCCAATGATCAAATCTTGTGAATGATCTTTGTTGATGCCCTTGGGTCTAGGATGGTGTTTTCTTTGAGTGGGAGAGGCTCTAGGTCAAGTTTCTTGTGCATCATGAATTGTTTGCTCTCTTGATATATGAGTGTCTTGTATCCTAAGAGAGGTGGAGGAGTCATTCTTATGTTTTCTTGTTTTGGACTTTGAGCTTGAGGTGGATGGAAGGGTATTTTGTGAAGAGCTAGGAGAAGTGGTTTGTGATGAAGTATGTGGAGAGGTTTGTGGCTCACTTCTCACTTGAGATTCCTTATCATTTGGTGGGTGTACTCTAAATGAATCTTGGTAGGATCTTGTGGGAGTATTTGTGGCATCTTGGGTTGTTTGTTGTACCTCGGAGGAGGAGGTAGGTTGAGGTGGTGCAGTAGAGGGCTCATCAACATCACCATCATTGGCCTCGTGGGGTAAAACCTCACCCACGGGCATGTTTCTCAATGCTTCCCTCATAGGCTCATCTCCAATGTTTACTTCATGAAATTCATCCTCCTTTTGAGACCCATTTGACTCATCAAATTGCACATCATATGATTCTTCCACACATCCTGTGGTTGAGTTGTAGACCCTATATACTTTAGAAGTCCCAGAGTACCCAACAAGAATGCCTTCATAAATTCTACTCTCAAACTTTCCGGGCTTTCTCCTCTTCTTGAGAATATAACACTTGCATCCAAAGACTCGGAAATAGGAAACATTGGGTCTCCGTCCCACCAATAGCTCATATGATGTCTTCTTCAACAAACGATGGAGATAGACACGGTTGGAGGTGTAGCAAGCCGTGTTGATTGCCTCTGCCCAAAACTTCTCATGAGTTCCATACTCATCCAACATGGCACGAGCAAGAGTGATGAGCGTCTTGTTCTTCCTCTCCACTACTCCATTTTGCTCGGGAGTATATGTAGCCGAGAATTCATGTTTAATCCCCTTCTTGTCACAATATTCCTCCACTGTGGTGTTTTTGAATTCCGTCCCATTGTCACTCCTTATCTTCACAATGCTAGCATTGAACTCATTCTTTGACCTCTTGGCAAACTTTCTGAAGATACCACTGGCTTGAGATTTGTCCATAAGAAAGAAGGTCCAAGTGTATCTCGTGAAGTCATCCACAATCACCAAGCAATATAGATTGCCTCCTAGACTCTTGTAATGTGTTGGCCCAAACAAGTCCATGTGCAAGAGCTCTAGAGGACGAGATGTAGACATGAATGACTTGGTGGGATGTGAGGATGCAACTTGTTTCCCTGCCTGACACGCGCTGCATAATCTATCCTTCTCAAAGGCCACATCCTTGATTCCTTCAACTAGGTTTCTCTTGACAATCTTCTTGAGCTGATTTATTCCAACATGTGCTAGCCTTCTATGCTACAACCATCCCTTGGATGCCTTAGTGAATAGGCAAGTGCTTGGTGGCATGTTGCTTGACTTGAAGTCCGTGACATACAAGTTCCCATGTCTCACTCCATGGAATACTGGCCCTCTCTTGCCATTCTCAATTGTTGCACCATCCTCATCAAATGTGTACTTGAAACCCATGTCACAAAGTTGACCAATAGATAGAAGGTTGAAGTTGAGGGTTTCCACAAGAAAGACCTTGGAGAGATGGAGGTTATTTGTGATGGCCACCTTGCTCGAGCCTCTAACTCTCCCTTTTGAGTTATCCCCAAAAGTCACCTTCTCACTCTCTTCGTCTTCATCAATGGTGGTGAACATGGTTGGCTTCCCGGTCATGTATTGAGTGCACCCACTATCAAGAATCCAATGAGTGCCTCCACTCTTGTAGTTGACCCTAGTAGTAGCCATAAGACAAGCAATAGAGGAAGAGGTGTTAGTATCCCAAGCATTACTTGATTGACTAGCACTAACCTCATAGTGTCAAGCAATAAGATCATCCTCATAGATAGGGATTCTTGCAATCCTATCCAATAGTCTCCTCCTAATGGTATAGTGTGGAGCATGATACCTCCAATGTCCATGATCATCCCCCATGTGCACATTGTCAAGGTTGATGTAGTAATGGGAAGGATCATAGAGTCCAGTGATGTGCTCAAGCACATGTCCCACTTGTGAATGGAGCACAAGTATAATCTCCATTGCTCTCTCAATTAAGAGCTCATGTCTCCTGTTGACAACCTCCTCAAGTAAGAAACCCCTCTCAAGGGTTATGATTTGTCGGAGAAGCTTGTCAATCACTTCATGTGGTGCAATCCTCTGAAGTCCCCTAAAAGAGTTAATCCTACACACAAGATCATATATGTTCAATAGATTCTCACAAAAGGTCATCATTTGGATTTCTCACAAATTCATCGAGTTCAAAAAGGAGATCTTGTTGGTGAGCTCGACGAAGATGCCAAAGATGATCTTGTGGTGGAGGGAGCGGAGGAGGTGGAGGCGCCGGAGCCGAAGCCGCAAGATTGATCATCTCAAATGATCGAGCGAGCATTGTTGTTGATGCTCCCCCTACGCCAATGCTTGGTCCACCCAATGTGCTTGAAGTAGAACTTGGAATGACACTTGAGGTAGAGCTTGACGAAGTGCCCGATGAGTGTCTTGCTCTGAAGGGGTTGTAGAAGTTGTTGCAAGGCAATCTTGTGGAGGGATCAAAGAAGTTTGAGCTCGAAGCTACTTCTTTCCCTTTGCTTGAGGATGCTTCATGGTTTGCCTTGAATGTCCTCTTTCATGTCATGCTCGCAGCAATCTCCTCATCCTTTAAGAGTAGCTCAATCACGTCCTCAACGAAGAGACCCTTCTCCATGAGAAGGTCAAGAGTGATGTAGAAGAGCTTGCTACTCGGAAGCAAGGAAAGGATCTTCTCAACTATCACAATCTTGGGAAGCTCGAAAGAAGTTGCCTCAATCCTGTCCACAATACCTCGCAGGCGAATAAGAGAGTCAAGTAAGTTCTCATTATCATTAGCATGAAAAGCAAAGAACTCCTCAACAATAGAACTACTAGCATGATCAATAGGAGACTCAAAAACATCATCAATGCTAGTAGAGCAAGCAAGATCAAGAGACACATCATTATCAATCATCATGCTAGGCACACTAGTACAGCAACCTATCAAGTCATTACTAGAGGAATTTGGGCACTCACTAGTACAAGGCACATCCACACCATCATCACAATCATCATACACATGATCATCGGTAAATGTATTGGCAAAGTCCACAAGAGTGTCCATCAACTCATCTGGAATCATGGCATTTAGGTAGCTTTTAAAGCGATCCTTCCATGAGCCATGACCCGGTCCCGAATGGGACGACATCCCAACTCAATACGGTCACTACTCAAGGCGGTTAAGCCTTATAATGAGCACTTGGCTCTGATACCACTTGAAAGGATCGTAGTGACCAAGAGGGGGGGTGAATCGGGAACTACCACTATGTACCAATTATACCAAATACAAAATACCGATAGCACTCAAACCAACTCCTACACAATTATAGTGATGATCACACTAACAATATAAACCTATGAAAGGTAAGGGCACTCTATGCATACAATTGGATCACACAAGTCACTATAACACCTATGCATTTCTAGTGATCAAGCACACCAATGCAACTCCTACTCATGCTAGTCAATAATTGTGGAATCTTAAACACTACTAGCAAGTAAAGAGCCTAAACATGCAAGTCTATAAGATAGTCAACTAGAAGAACACACAGGCATGAATAGCACGGTATGTAAATGCGGAAAGTAACGCATCATAGTGAGGAGTAGAGAAGGGGTTGGCTCATGATTTTTTCCCGAGGTCTCGGAATATGGCGCCTTCCCCTAATCCTCGTTGGACTACTCCCATCGGAGTCCCAGTCCCTCCCACCACCAAGTGGAGTTCTCGCACACGAGCCCGCAATCACTCCTCGAGTGAAGACACGGTGTGCGTCACTGCTGCACAAAGCACAAGCTCGCCTCCCTCGAGAACTTACCGGACTCCCCGAGCCGACACGGGCGCTCACTAGCGATGTCCCTTTCAACGGCAGGCTCAAGCCGTGTACAAACGTGTGACGGCCTTCACAACCGATCACGATAGGCTCGATCACCGACACCTAACTGGTCTAGGTCTCACCATAGACCAAGAGTAACAATCTAGATCACACCCTCAAGGACACCCTAGCCTTAGATGTGCAAGATGCTCAAGCTACTCTTCACTAGCACTATCAAGATGTGCAATGTCTCCTCCTAGTGCTCTCCTCTTTTCCTCTTGGACCTTACCAAATGCTCTCAGGTATTCCACTGGCCAAGAGTGGTCTCCAAGACCCCAGCAACGAAGTTATATAGGCTCCCAACCTCAAACTAGTCGTTGCTCCACGAAATTGCCTTTCTAGACACACTAACCGGACTGTTCGGTCACCGCCTGACCGGACCATCCGATCACTCTGTAACGGCTCTCTCCAGCCGTCGGCTCCTCTGTCCCGAAAATTCTCCGTAGTGACCAGACTATCCGGTCACTTGACCGGACCGTCCGGTCCACTTTGTCTCTCTAGTCCAGGAGTCTCCGCAAAATGCACATTCTCTGTCGTTCCTGCACTCGTACTGACCGGACCGTTCGGTCAGTAGACCGGACCGTCCGGTCTGTACAGACTCACCTGCTGGCAGACTCCTTTCTCCTCACACTAAGTCCTGGACAACTCCACATAGTGACCGTACAGTCCGGCCTCCACTGACCCCTCTGTCTGGTCACTATGTCCAGAAGCTGAAACTTATCGTCCTCGCTTGACTTGGTTTCCCGGCTTCTCCGAACAGCTCCTTGGCTTCTCCACTGTCACCTAGTGCCTGTGATTTCACCGAGCAACCTTGCACATCACCGACTAGACATGACCTAAGAGAATGACCTAGAACCCCTTGATAGTCCGGTTTTTCCTATGGACTCAAAGCCCTAACAACTACTCAAATGTTCCAAACACTTGCACCATATCTTGTTCTCCGCTTTGATCCATCTCCATCAACCCTTGGACTCCATCAAGTTCACAAGCCTCCATGCTTGTGGTCATTGTCATCAATCGCCAAGGACACCATAGACAATCATCATAAGATAGAAAGGGTTTCCTACACGAACAACACTCGTGTAGATATTAGTCACATTTCATGTTTGTCATGTATCACCAAAACTCAATACCTCGGGGTGACCTCAATGGTCATGATCCTTACATCCTTCACCCACTTCGCCACCTCGGCATCGGATAGCAGCTCCTCCACCATCACGTTGCCCGGCACCTCGTGGCCGCCAGCTTCGACGAGGAACATTGGGAGCCGGCGATGGCATAGTGGTGCGAACCACCTCTTGTGGTACCACCCAACAACCCTCATGCTATCGAGTCCTGATCTCTTCAGGTGGGCGACGGCGGTGAGCGTGCTCCTGATCCACTTCTTCCCGCTCTTCCCCTTCCCCTACTTCCAGCAGCTCGGGGCCTCAGCGATGTCACGCCCGGTGTACTTGCGGAGCGGGTGTGAATCCTCGTTGCGTAGGTAGAACCACCTCTTGCGCCACCCTGAGTGGGTGGTCGGAGTAGGCATCTGGATATATCTGCTTGTGCGCTCGTTGCGAAGGCGGATTCCCACGCACCCAATGGTGCAAGGAAGCGAATCGGCCACGATGGCTTTGCGCCTAATGCAGACGGCGAGGAAGAAATGGCACCACAGGTCGAAGTTGGGGGCGATCCCAAGGAATCCCTCACACAAGGCCATGAAGGCCGAGATATGCTGGATCTCGTTAGGATTCAGATGCTGCAGCTCCACCCCATAGTGGTGGAGCTGAGCCGTGAGGAAGTCGTGCACCGGCCTTCCGAGCCCGCGCTCGAGGAAGGGGATGAACAACACTACATAGACCGCCGGGGGCTCCGGTCGCAACTCATTCCCTAGCACGATCCACTCTACCACTTCGATGAGGGGGGTGAGGAGCCCGGACTAGACTAGCCCCTCGAGCTCTTTCTTCATCACCGTAGATCGAGAAAAACACCAACATGATGGTGGTGAGACGGCGGCAGGAAGGAGCAGAGAGGAAGAAAAGGGGCGAAAGCATGGAAGCAAAACAAGCGGAAGGAAGACGGAGGACTTGGCGTCAAAGGGCTTATATAGGGGGCTGCACCCGAAGCACGATCGGAACAGACTCCGAGAAATCCGCCCGTCACCCACCAGGTGAAGAGTCTATTAACTCCCCACTCCGCACGGCGCGCGGATGTAGTGTCCCACGCACCATAACTCCACTCCACCCACCTCTCCGAAAACCCCTCGGCTTCCGTAAACGGCTCAGGACACCATGGACCCCACCACTACTTCCACCACGGCGAAGATACACTCCCTCCGCTTCCACGCCACGGAAGATGGAACAACCCTATGCCTTACCCGGGACTACCATGACGCGAGCGCCAGGTAAATCACATTCGTTCAACTTCCCCCTATTTACTTGGGAAGCGGGGTCGGCCACGCAGAGCCTATCCAAGCCCCGCGCCACACCACTAGAGCAGGTAAGATGCGCGGGTCCCACCTAATTGGTCACGTCATGTCAAGCTCCCCTGATAAGTGAGGATGAATGAAGCACAAGGCAAGTTGCATGACCACACCAGGGGACAGGCGACACAGGTAAGATGGGATAAGGGGTCGAAAACTACCCCAACAGCCCGACGGCGCCGTGGTTCTTAGGTTGGCCCTGTGAAAGGGTTTGATAGCCGCCGAGAGCACCAAACAAAGCAAGGTGCACAAGCGATGGGCACACCCAGCGGCCAATACCCTGACCCCTAATGGTCGTGGGCATCACAGAGTAGCGTTTGAGTCCAGTTCTGACTCGTCCTTTGGTATCTCCCCAGAGAGAGACAGCTAGCCATCACGACCTATCGAATGGTCGGGACAGCCAGTCGAGTCGAAAAGACGGATTTATGAGATTGACCACCAGCTGGTCCGCTGGGACCCCATCGATGGGGAACTGAGGGTCTCACTCGAACGAACCCGATAGTAGCTCACTGAGCAACGGTGTTTCAGTCGCCGAGGCAAAAACATGGCCCGGCTCTATCCTTCGTCCCATGAACGGGATGCGGAAGGAGAAAACAGAAAAAGTCGAAACGATCCCTCGACCGGTCCTTCCGCATCGAGCGGAGACGCGAGGGTCGACATCGCCAAACGAGACTCAACGGTGGGGTCATAGTTTTTTATTCCTTAACAAGACCGTTTAAGGCTGGCTTATACAAAACTCTCTCCCTTTCTCCCCTCTTTACAAAGGTGAGCCCCAACGGCTCAAAAACAAAGGGAACAAGAAAAAAGAGTTGACCCGAGAGGTCTACTACGAAAGAAAGGGCGGTACCCGCACCTCGGCCAGTACATACAAGGTGAAGCGCTTGTGATGCTTTGTCGTCGGGGAAAGATGCCCTCATATGAGGTCGGCCTTTTCCCTCAACGAGGAAGGCGAGTAGCTCGGCCGCGCCATACGGCTGTTGCTGGAGCTGCCTCTTGGGACTAAGGACCCCTCCGCCAGTGGGGAGTCTATTCCGGCGCCTCTCTCTGGCCCCGTTCCTACATATGCCGCCAAGGACGAACACGATAGGACCTAATAAGCCATGGAAACCTACCATGTGAGCTCCCCTTTAACTCCACCTCTCCGGAGCAAGGGGAGGACATAACAGAAGTTGAGCCAACCTCCTCACAGCCGATGAGGCGGCCGTATCGGAATGGCTGAAAACTTATCGCCAGCGGATCTCCATCCCCGTCTCCATCACCAGAGGCATCATCACACTCGGAAGCCATAAAGACAACGGTCTACTAAGCGGGACTCACTCACGCCTTGAGCGTCCAGAACATGGTGTGTAAGCCTTAGGCATGAGGGTGAAGCGACACGCCACTCGGTCGCGCCCTTAAATAGCCGAGCCAGGGCATGTCCTCGAATGCTCCGCCCGGGCGACGGGTCTGAGGCAGCTCTGAACGAGGCGCCAGCATGCCATATGAGGACAAGAGCCTGACACCGCTGACAGCATCACGCGCCATATCCCACATGATGGAAAGCCCGTCTTGGCCAGGGTCGACGACTAAAGGCCTCATGGGCGACCAGCGTGTCAGTCTGGGGGCCCACAGAAAGATGCCCCAGCGCACCGCACGCCTAAAGAAAACAAGAAGCCTGCTGCTCAGTCAGCATCAAGTCACACCTTTTTAGACAAAACACAACAAGACGTCTCACAGTGACTTTGCAGACTGAGCACCCCCCCCCCCCTCCGCAGGCGCTCCACGCCGCCCGCTCTGCCCGAGGCTTGGGCCTCAGAGGTCACGGATGCCACGGCGCCCTCGTAAATCACATCTGATAAATAAAGCCAAAGAACGAGTCCACACGGACTCCTTCTCTTGCTCGGGGGCTACACCCGACGGGTGCGCTCACGCGCACCTCTCTCGTAACGAAGGAACCTGCCATGGCTACATCCAGCCGAGGCGTGACTTTCATAAAAAAACTCAGCCCCGGCTTGGGGGCGACACCCGTCGGAAGCGCTCACGCACACCTCGAACGGATTAGGCAACTCACGAAGTAACCACACTTACTCCGGCATACGCCAGCGACAACCCCCCCCCCCCCCCCCCCGAACAACTCTCCGACTCGCTCAGGGGCTCGGGAGCTACTGTCGAGGGGAAATACCGAGGTGCCACGTGGTACTCCATAAAAGCCAAGGGGCCACCCGAATGGGCCCCACCTGAAAAACATTCACGCAACAGTCCCGCCTTAGACGCGAGAACCGCGTCACACCCCCGACTCGCTCGACCCTTTAACAGACAGGAACCGGCTGTTCTTCGGTCGACCCCTCGATGGGGGTCGAGCGACCCGCTGCGCCCAACCCCCTAGAAGGGGATGAGCGCCATGTTGGGCCACGCCCCACTCAACCCCATAGAGGGGTCGAGACCTCCTATCACAGGCCCCACACGGTCATCAGAGGGGTTTTGCTACCTCCGACCCATGACGCTAAAAGTCCATGCCCCGAAGGGACGGGACAGAAAGACCCGAAGCAGGACCGGAAATAGCGGCACGGAGAAACTCGGTCACCTTGTCAGGAAATGACAGATCCCAACCCCAAGCGGGCCTAAGAGGGTCAGACCCAGCGTCCTAATCCCGACTGAAGAAGCGTGATCGAGTCGGTAGTCATCAACTACCAACCACTTGGACTTAAATGATGTACCCGTTGTGCTTGCACAGTATCAGGGGGTCAAATCCCTCTGCGCGTCTCACTATCCCCATCATCGTCGACACCTGCTGACACAAGTAGGCATGACAGGGCACTCGATGGCGCCAACTCCCGATGACACCCCTCGCAGTGGACGGACAGGGCCGCCGATAGGCGGCATGACGTTCACCATCCGGCCAGCGTGACAGTGCCCATGACGCGCCTCGCCACACGCAACGGGGCACGCAAGTAACAGGGACGAGGAGGACGCGGTCCATCAACGAAAGATGAGGGCACGTCCGAGCACAGTGCCTTCCTTCTGACATAGCGGCCAGGAAAAGGGGCCCACAAGAACTAAGGACCACGCCACCGACCGGGACTTCGGCTTCTTCAGCACGCCTTTAACAACCCCGCAATATAACATGGGCCAAACAAAAATATATGTTGTACCACACGATGAATTGGAATTTTGTTGACTTTTTCATATTTTTATATCCTTATTTATTACCACAAATAAATGCCCAAGTGGTTAAAAACTATGCCTCTTTGACAAATTTATATTCAAATTCATATGGAAATTTTTGAACTATATCATTTTTATAAAATAGAGCACATCATGGTGAACAGGCACATATTTTTAAATTTTTATAGGATTTATAATTTTAAAGGTATGCAAATATTAAGACAGCGCAGTTTTGAAAAACAATAAAAAAGAAAAATTTCATGGGACCTGCCTGTCAGCCTTGCCTGTGTCTTCTTCCTTCCGTGCGGGCCCAGGTTTCAGGTGCCTCGCCACCGCGTGGCGCCTGTACACCAACGGGGAGCCCGTTGCGTGGTCAGCCGACCGGCCCAAGACCTAGGTTGCCGCCCCTGGTTTTGGTATTTCCGCCCATTTCTGGCTCTCTATTTTTCTTCTCTCTTTTTTTCCACCACCGGCACCATTGGTGAGCTCGGCTGAGCTCACTGCCGGCGTGGATCCGCCGGCTAATCGGCTTCGTATCACGTTCCTCCACCTCTTCTAACTCTCGTTGGCCCACGAAACCTTGCCATTTGCTCGTATTAATTCAGGGATCGAAGCTACCTCTCCGAGCTCCGCCGCTCGCCCCCGGCCACTCCGGTGAGTCCTGTCGTCCGCCAACATCACCATGGCTAGGGGGGTGCAGGGAGACGAGGGGAAGGCACATCACTCGTTGTTCGTGGTTGCCTGCCTGACTCCCTCTGCCGATCTGGATATCTGGTTGATAAATTTTGAGGCTGGGTGTATATATATAGATGAATCTATCAAAATCATGTCGTCGGAGAGTGTTGAGGCAAGAGGGATCGAATCGCTGGCCGGACGTCTAATTTCGGAGAAGGACGGGGAGGTATGGCTGCGGCCAGAAGGGAAGGAGGAATCGAATTCATCTTCTCAGTTATTAGAGCAACTCCAATCCACAGATCAAATATGTATCTCTATACTTCAGTTTAAGGGCCAATTTTTATCTTTTAGAGGCTTAAAATTATTTCATTTTCCAACCCAACCGATTAAAATTGAGTCCCTATCGATCTTCCAGTGGCCCCCACCGCCCCTTCTCTGTCTCCTACCCAACACTTGTCGACTCGCGCGTGCGGTCACCTCTCCTTCCTAGCCGTGTGTCGACACTGCCTCCCTAGCTCGTGCGCGCGGCCGCTTCTCCTTCCATGCCGCGTGTCGTCGCCTCCTCCCCAGCTTGCGCTGCAGTCGTCCTCTCTCCCCTGCTCGCTCCGCCACCGCCGCCTCCATCTCTCTCCTGCTCGCATTGCCGCTGCCTCCCTCCGTGCGTCCTCTAGAGGGCAGATCCAGTCATGCCACGGCTGGATCTAGCGGCGACAAGAGGCACTCCGGTGATAGCAGGCAGCATCGGGCAGGCAGCAGTGGCGTCTGGTCCAAAAAAGACTCGTGGAGTGGAGGAGAGGAAAGGAGAGAGAGAAAGGAAAAAAGGTGGGGCCCATGTTTAGAGGAGGGATAGTGGGTGAGCAAATTTTGGGGGTCTGCGACAAAATTTGGTGGTCTCCTTAAAATAGTCACCCAGATAGGAAGGGGTTGGAGTTGAATTTTTTAGATTAGATGACTCAAAGGGAATTTAGAGGCTCATTTAGTCACTCCACTGGACTTGCTCTTAGGGCGAAGATCCGGAGAGGATGAAACTTTTAATATTTTGACCATGCAACTTCATCAAAATAATTATGAAAAGGTGGATTTTCTTATAATAATAACGAAACTATTATCTCCTTTGTAAAATGACCATGACCAAATTTTTTTTGGACAACAATGCTCTCGGTCTTTCTTCTTCCTCCCTCCCCTATTATCTCTTCTCTCTCCTCATCAAAATAATTATGGTCATTTTAACCAAGCTCATTGTTTTATGGTTATTTTAACGAAGTTGTTAGTTTCGTGGCCAATAGTTTTTTAAAACTAATGACTAATATTTTGGACAGTAAAACTTCTAACAAAAAGAACCCTGGACATGGAGTCTGAATATCAAGCTACATATGTAAACTGAAAGGGAATACAAGCTGTTTGCACAGTAGCTCTGGAAATACCCGCGCGCTTGATGGTTGAAATTTGAAAACACGGGGAAATATTAAAATAATCAGAGAAAGCATAGAAATATTGCTTGCGTCTCCCAATCTCAAACTAATCAGAGAAAACAGGGAGGGCCTTGCTTGTATCTCAATTCAACATGAGAAGGAAAATGTGTTTATTGTGCTTTATATAGCTGGTAAAAATATGCAACCCTGCCAATCGTTATAACACAGATATCTGTTAACCGTACGTGACTACACTAAGAAACTCATGATTTCAATAGGCAACAGCAAGCACTTGTTACTCGAATATCATTAACGTGGAGTCATGTTCAGATACTTGGATATCCTACTTTGTGTGTAGGTGTAACTGAGGCCAAACGTTCTTTCTGCACCAAACTCAGATATTTGTAGTAACATCCGACGATTCATGTCCACAGCAAGGATCCATGCCTTCTCATCCTGTTGCTTGACCTTGGCCATGAAGTAAACAATATCATTATCGTCCAAGCAAAGAGTGGGGTGTCCTGTGTGGAACGTCTCCAAGGCCTCACAAGGTTTTCCTCCTTTTCCCGGCAGGTCTTTCAGCAGCTCAAGAGGAGCTGGAAAGATATCAGAAGCATCAATCGTGCAGTCCTCGGTCCAACAAGAGTTCTCATCAAATGGGGCCTTTATGCTCCATTTGGTAGCTACCCAACCACCGGAGACATAGTCACCAAAAACTCTTGTGGCCGACTCAATCAGCATCATAATGTGGACGAACCTGATGCTGCCCTTGAGAAAAGCAATGTCACGAGTAATGGATGGGGTGCCATTGGGCATCGTTGAGGGGCGGAACATCCCAGGCAACGGAATGTAGCGAAGCATGGGGACCTCACTGAACACGTCGTAAAGCAAGATACCACGCCAGAGATCGACGCAGGCAATGGTGCCGTGTTCTCCTCCGACAGTGATCACCTTTGATGTCTCATGCAGAAATTCTTCATCGTCGTCGCTGCACTCCTCCTTGTATGGCACGGAGACAGGAATCGGTCTCCAGATCTTGTCTTCGGAATTGAAGAGGTAGACGACGTACGTCCCTAGATCGGAAAGGTCGTGCAAGAGTGGGGACGAGTCATCACGGAGGCCGGCGATGGTGTAGCTGGTGCCGCGGCTAATCAGGCCAACCTGGTCGTCGTGAAAAATGCAAGGACTGGGATTCGGGAGCAGCTGGAGCGACGGCGCCCCATCAGGGCCGCCATCAGCGCAGTAGATGGAGTACTCGTGCAAGTCGTGGCGTACAATTCCATAGCGAGGGCCGATGAAGATGCGGAACAGGACAAACTTGCCATCCGTGGCGAGGATCTTGGGTTCCTCACCAAAGCAGCTGGGTGCCGAACCGGGGCACTGGACGCGGAAGTGGGAGACGCGGGGCGGCTGCGCTGGGAAGAAGGTGACGTGGACATCATGGACACCGTCCTGGTCTTGCAGGATGCGGTGGTGGCGTTGCGGCAGCTGTCGACATAGGCGCTGAAGTCAAGGAGAATCCAGTCCGGCCTTGGGCCTTCCGCTGCTAGATCAACATCCCCATGGCTAGGGGGATGCAGGGAGACGAGGGGAAGGGATATCACTCGTCGTCCGTGGTTGCCTGCCTGACTCCCTCTGCCGATCCGGATATCGGGTTGATAGATTTTGAGGCTGGGTGTATATATATGGATGAATCTATCCAAATCGTGTCGTCAGAGAGGGTTGAAGGAGGAGGGATCGAATCGATGGCCGGACGTCTGGTTTGGAGAAGGACGGGGAGCGGGGGAGGTGTGGCGGCGCCGCGGCGGCTGCTGGAAGAGGAGTTCGTCTTCTCCGGTTATTACTTATTAGGGCGAAGGCCCGAAGAGGGGTCGCATCCGGGCCGGATGCACCCAGCCACACTGCGGTCCAGCGGGACAGCCCAAGTTAGGCCTGCCCCCCTTTCTGCCTGCTTCCCACACAGGCCCAACAATAAAATACATCCTACCAAATATTGGCCCAAGTCGGACGGCAGGTTCGTGGTCGTCTTCTGCTCGCCGACGGAGTTCCATACACCAAAAAGCAATATTCCGCACATGGTATTCCTGTATACCAGACGGCAAAATGGTGTCCTTAGATATTGAATCTAATTGTTCTAGAAACTGAAACCAATATAGCCATGGCAGCCCCGACAACGTTGGGCAAGCTGTGGCTGTTGGGAACGGGAACAAAAGCAATTACGGAAGTGGGAAGAGCCAAGAAGCATGTTGGTGCCACGACAACACTACCCCAAAAACAGGTTTTAGCGGCGGTATATAAATTCTCATAGCAGCGAAAATAAGAAAACCTGTCGCTATAGTGGTATAGTGATTTTTAGAAGCAGGCTATAAAGTAAACCGTTGTTAAAAATTGATTTTTAGTATGATCCGCTGCTAAAAATTATCTTGATTTTTAGAGACGGTTGACAATGTAATCCAGCCTTAAAAAATAATTTTTAAAGACGGTTTACTTTATAAGCCGCCACTACAATTTATATGTTGGCCCATTTAACTTCACAAAACCTACTAAATCGTCAGCCTCTATAGAACCAGAAACCCTTGCTCATTTTCTCCACCTCTCCTTCTGCCTCTCCTTCCCCTCTCACTCCTCGCGTCTGAAGCATCTAGGCCCTTTTTAGTGTTTCGGTAATTAATGACGATCCTTATTTTTGACTAACTACGTTATTGAGGTGATTATGGTTGTAGTGAAAATAAGGGATGGAATGATGGATGAAGTGATATACATATGGATGGCTCAAGGCAAAGGTATCTTGATAAGGTTTTCTATTTTACCGGTCACAAGGAGATTAGAGATGAGTGACCGGGTTATAGGTTAAATGCCGTACTATCAGAGGGGTCGATGAAACGACCTTGAGTATCCATGGTTGCCACAAATGCTCAATTCCTATCTTTGTGAGTGGTTCTATGTGAGTTGAGTGTGCCCATATCTTTCAGGAAAGCAAAGAGTAAAAGAAGGGGGGCTGGCAGGTCACTCCTGGCGGTCAGACCGCCAGGACCCGCGGTCTGACCGCCGTGCGCTTCAGAGACGGCCAGAGGAGTGGCCTCTCTGATTGCTCGGGTGATGGCCTGACGGTCTGACCGTAGTTAACCACGGTCTGACCGTCGGTGCATGTCTGGTGTCAACAGAGACTTTGTTCTCGGGTGAAAGTTGAAAGTGTTCCGACGGTCTGACCGTGGGTAATGACGGTCTGACCGTCGGGCTCGTGCCAGAAGGAGTTTGAAAGTCAAACTAGCCATTGGGTTGTATGACGGTCCGACCGTGGGGAGTCACGGTCAGACCGTCCGGTGCACAGAAAGCTGTAACGGCTAGTTTTCAAAGGGTGGCCTATTTATACCTCCTCCATCCCGTGCATAGTAGCTCTCTTGGCCATTTTGAAAAGTATTGTACACCCTTTGGAGCTTATTCCTCTCTCACACAAAGCCCTAGTGGAAAGATTGCAAGTGTGTGAGTGTGAGTGCCCTAAACTTGAGTGAGTTGAGCATTGTGGCACTTGGGATCCTCAAGCAAGCGGCATCGACTTGTTACTCTTGGAGGTTGTCGCCTCCTACACGGCTTGGAGGAGTCAAATCCGTGAGCCCTTCAAGAAGTGTGTGAAGGAGGCCCGGACTCTTGTGAGAGGTGCGGTGCTCGCCTCGCCGGAGCGGTGAAGAGCAACCCTAGTGGAATCAAGGTTTGGAGAGGTTCAAGGTATCGATTGTGTTATATCTCAAGTTGTTCTTTGTGAGCACTTCTTGGTGGTGGAGAAGTGGATACTTGAGGAGAGTAGCACATCATACGCTTGAATCCACCTCAACGTGGATTAGGGGTGATCGGCAAATCACCGATACCACGGGAAAATATCTTTTGTCTCTTGTCGTGTTGTTCTTTTGTTGTTTACATACTAGAAGTTGAATGATGTATGTCACCTAGGATTGTCAACCTACTTTAGTTCAAACCTAGGTTTAGTTGTCTTATGCTTGCTTTTATCCAATTGTCTTTAAATTCCGCAATTAGTCGGATAGTTAGCTTTTAATTTTTAATTCGGCTATTCACCCCCCCTCTAGCCGGGGTCCTTCGATCCTTCAAGTGGTATCAGAGCAGGTTCTCCCTAAATTGATTGGAATTCATCTTCTAGGAGAAGGATTATGGCTAGTAACACGGTGAACGTTGGTCACGCGCCATTCTTTGATGGTCAAGACTTTGATTATTGGAAGACATGTATGTTGATTCATCTTGAGGCCGTGGGGGAGACCGTGTTGAATATTGTGGAAGAAGGTTATGTGGTTCTTGATCCGGCACACTCCACTCCCGCCGATAAGGAAAATATCAAGGCCAATGCTCAAGCCAAGAACATTCTCATTCGATCCCTATGCAAGGAGGAATATCATAGAGTGTGCAAGCTCAAGACCGCATATGAGATGTGGAAAACTCTATTGGAAGCTCATGAGGGCACCAAGATGGTCAAGAGTGCCAAGTTGTTTATTTGCAAGGGCAAATTTGAAGGATTTACATTGTTGCCCAATGAAGAGTTGAAGGCCGCCTTTGCAAGATTGAACAACATGGTGAATGATCTCAAGGATCTTGGTCATGAAGTTCCCGATGTTGATATATCTCAGAAGTTCCTTAGAGCCTTGCCATCCAAGTATGAAACAATTGTTACCATGCTTGTGAGATCAAATTTGGAAGAAACAACTCCTTCGGAAATCTTGGGTGAAGTTCTCACTCATGATATCTTCAAGCAATCTCAAGTGGCTTCTAGGGATGATCAAGTCGATATGAAGAAGAAGAGTGTTGCTTTCAAGGCTAGTGTCTCTCACGATGATGATGATGAAGAGAGTGGCTCCGATGATGATGAGGATGTAGCCTTGATGGTGAGGAAGTTCAAGAAATTCATGAAGAAAGGCACATATAGGGGATTCAACAAAAATGGCAAGTCATCCAAGAAGAATCCATTTGCAAACAAGAAATGCTATGAGTGTGGAGAATTTGGCCATATCTCTACAAATTGCAAGAAGAAAATCCATAGTGATGATGATGATGATGAGCCAAGAAAGAACAAGAAATTTGTAAAAAGGAAGTTTCTCAAGAAGTCCTCCAAGAAGAAAAATGGCAAGGCTTATTATGTTGAATGGGATTCCGATGCTAGTTCGGACACCGATTCCGATGATGAAGATGACAAGCCTTCCAAGAAGGGTCTTGCCGGCATTGCTATCAAGGAAGCTCCATCCCTATTCGATTCACATTATTGCTTCATGGCAAAAGGTGAATCCAAGGTATGCAATGATGACTATGAGCCTTCTTATGATGAACTAGTTGAAATGCTTAGTGAACTTGATGATGTGTTGGGTGGCATAAAGAGCAAGTACAAGGACTTGAAGAGAAAGCACTCTTCTCTCCAAGAAGCTTATGATGAGCTAAAGTCATCTCATGAGGATCTAAAAGAAACTCATGAGAAGCTTGAGGAAACTCATAAGATTTATGTAGCCCAACACACCAACAAGGTCCAAATTGATGCCGGTGTGTTTTGCAATTTGATTGATGATATGCCTATTGCTCGTGTTACATCTTCTAGCATATCTACTTCATGTGATGATTTACTTACTATACCATGCCCTTCTAAGATTGATACTTGCATGAATAATGTGAATGCTTGTGATCCCTTGCTTATTGTTGAAAATCATGAATTAAGGGATATCGTTGATCACCTTGTTGATGCTCTTGCTAAGTGTCATAAGGGTGAAAATGTTTTTAATGAAATGTGGAAGTGTCAACGGTTCACTCTCAAGCATGAAGGTCTTGGATATATCCCCAAGAAAAACAAAAATGCCTTTGTTGCTAAAAAGTCCACATTTGTTAAAGAAAGTGGCTTGTATTGCTCTATGTGCAAGAATACCGGACATCTTGCAAAAGATTGTATCGGTAAGAGAATTGCTAATGTTGCTATGGATGCTTCTTACATGCTTGTTAAATCATCCAATGGTGTTGTGCATGCTAAGTTTGTTGGTAAAAATAATGTTCATACTAGGACAAACATGAATGACACATTTAGAAATGGAATGAAGAAAAGGTCCATTTGGGTGCCAAAGGTGTTGGTGACTAATCTACAAGGACCCAAGCAAATTTGGGTACCTAAGAACAACTAAACTTGTTTTGTAGGTGAACTACAAGTCCGGAGGAAGGCATTGGGTGCTTGATAGTGGATGCACTCAACATATGACCGGAAATGGGAAAAGGTTCACCTCAATTGAAGAAGGAAGTTCGGATTATGAAAGGATCACCTTTGGTGATAATAGCAAAGGAAAAGTGAGAGGAATGGGAAAGATTGCTATCTCAAATGACCTCTCAATCTCAAATGTATTGCTAGTTGAATCTTTGAGCTACAACTTGCTATCCGTGGCTCAATTGTGTGATCTTGATCTTATTTGCAAATTCTCATCAAGTGGTGTTGTGATTACAAGTGTGAAGGATGATAGTCTTATCTTCAAGGGATTTCGTCATGGCAATCTTTATCTTGTGGATTTCTCTTCTAGTGATGCAAGCTTGAGCACTTGTTTATTCACCAAGTCATCCAAAGGTTGGTTATGGCATAGAAGACTTGCCCATGTTGGAATGAACCAACTCAAGAAATTAGTGAAGCACAACTTGGTTGTTGGTATAAAGGATGATGTCTTGTTTGAAAAGGATAAATTATGTAGTGCTTGCCAAGCCGGGAAGCAAGTGGCTAATACTCATCCTACCAAGAGTGTCATGTCAACTTCAAGGCCTTTGGAATTGTTGCATATGGATTTATTTGGCCCTACCAAATATCAAAGCATTGGTGAATAGCTATTGCCTTGTCATTGTTGATGACTTCTCAAGATATACATGGGTGTACTTCCTTAGTGACAAATCAATTGTATTCACCATATTCAAAGGGTTTGCCAAAAGAGCCGAAAATGAATATGAATTCAATATCAAGAAGATTAGAAGTGATAATGGCTCCGAATTCAAGAATACAAGAATTGAAGATTATTGTGATGAAAAGGGAGTCAAACACGAATTCTCAACCAAGTACACCCCGGAGCAAAATGGAGTTGTTGAGAGGAAGAATAGAACTTTGATTGAAATGGCAAGATCAATGCTCTCCGAGTACAATGTATCGGATAGTTTTTGGGCCGAGGCAATCAACACCGCTTGTCATGCATCAAATAGATTATATTGCCACCGGTTGTTGAAAAAGACACCTTATGAATTGCTTATTGGAAGAAAGCCCAACATCTCCTATTTTCGTGTCTTTGGATGCAAATGCTATATCTTGAAGAAAGGAGCAAGATTATCAAAATTCCAAAGCAAGTGTGATGAAGGATTTCTCCTTGGGTATTCCTCAAATAGCAAGGCATATAGAGTGTACAATCAAAATTTGGGACTAGTAGAGGAAGTATATGATGTGAAATTTGATGAAACAAATGGATCACAAGATGAGCAAGAAAATTTGGATGATGTGGGAAATGAAGAATTGAGAAATGCTATGAAGAACATGACAATTGGTGATGTGAGGCCTAAGGATGAAGATGACTCAAATGTGACCTCTTCCCCTCTCTTTCAAGTGAACCAAGATTCATCAACCTCTAGTGCTCAAGCTCAAGCTAGTGATGGTGGTGAGTCAAATCTTCAACCGGAAAATGGCTCAACCTCCACTCCATCACACCATGCTAGAACAATTCACCATGCCATTGCAAAAGATCATCCGGTAGATCAAATTGTTGGTGACCTAAGAAAAGGTGTTCAAACTAGATCAAGACTTGCTTCATTTTGTGAACACTTCTCTCTTGTGTCTTGTGGTGAACCAACTCGGGTAGAAGAAGCTTTGAGAGACCCGGATTGGGTAAATGCTATGCATGAAGAATTGAACAACTTTGCACGAAATGAAGCTTGGGAGTTAGTCAAAAGGCCACAAGATCATAATGTTATTGGCACAAAGTGGATTTACAAGAACAAACAAGATAAGAATGGAATAGTTGTGAGAAACAAAGCAAGATTGGTTGCACAAGGCTATACTCAAGTTGAGGGATTGGATTTTGATGAAACATTTGCTCCCGTGGCTAGACTTGAGGCAATTAGAATTTTACTTGCATATGCAACTAATCACAAGATCAAGCTATATCAAATGGATGTGAAAAGTGCCTTCTTGAATGGCACAATTAGTGAGCTTGTCTTTGTGGAGCAACCACCGGGTTTTGAAGACCCAAGGAAGCCAAATCATGTTTACAAGTTGTCCAAGGCCTTATATGGACTCAAGCAAGCACCTCGTGCTTGGTATGAGAGATTAAGGGATTTTCTTGTCTCAAAGGGCTTCAAAATTGGAAAGGTGGACACCACTCTATTCACCAAGAAAATTGGCAAAGATTCCTTTATATGCCAAATCTATGTGGATGATATTATCTTTGGATCAACCAATCAAGAATTTTGTGAAGAATTTGGTGAAATGATGTCCCGAGAATTTGAAATGTCCATGATTGGTGAATTGAGTTTCTTCCTTGGTCTACAAGTGAAGCAAATCAATAATGGGACATTCATCTATCAAAGCAAATATATGAATGATCTTCTCAAGAGATTTGGAATGCAAAGTGCAAAATCAATGTCTACTCCTATGGGAAAGAATGCACATCTTGATCTTGATGAAGAAGGCAAACCGGTTGATCAAAAGCTATATAGGTCTATGATTGGAAGCTTGCTATACCTCACCGCATCTAGGCCGGATATTATGTTTAGTGTTTGCATGTGTGCAAGGTTTCAAGCCGCACCTAAAGAAAGCCACATGATTGCCGTCAAGAGAATATTGAGATATTTGAAGCAAACTCAAGATATGGGTTTGTGGTTCCCAAATGATGGTCAATTTATTCTCATTGGATATTCGGATTCGGATTATGCCGATTGCAAAATTGATAGAAAGAGTACCTCCGGTACTTGTCAATTGCTTGGAACTTCTCTAGTCTCGTGGTCATCCAAGAAGCAAAATTCGGTAGCTTTATCAACCGCCGAGGCCGAATATGTCTCCGCGGGAAATTGTTGTGCCCAATTATTGTGGATGAAGCAAACTCTAATGGACTATGGGGTTAACTTTGATTGCATACCTCTCTTGTGTGATAATGAAAGTGCCGTGAAGATTGCTACAAATCCAGTTCAACACAAGAGGACCAAGCATATTGATATTCGGCATCATTTTCTAAGAGATCATGTGAGCAAAGGTGATATTGTCATGGAAAGTGTGAGGACCGATGATCAATTGGCGGATATCTTCACTAAGCCTCTTGAAGAAGCTCGGTTTTGTAAGCTACGGAGTGAGCTAAATATTCTTGACCTCTCACATATCTCCTAGCATCTTGCTTAGTTGCTTTATGTCATACTCTTCATATATGCATGCCTACCTATTTTGTATATCTTGCCATGCCATTTATGCCATGTTGTTGCATTGAAAGTTAGTTCACACATTTAGGGGGAGCACTATACCACTCATGTGTCTTGCTACCCTCACAATGTGGACAAATCAACAAAGATGCCATACTAGTCTTGCTTTTGCTCATTTTGTTCAAAAAGTCAAATTTTTGGGTTCTATTGGTTGAAAAATGGTTGTTATTGTTCCAAAATACTTTTATGCCTCTTGGTTATGTTTTGGAAGTTTTTTTTTTCTTATCACCAAAATGAGGTTGAGCTCTTTTGAAGATCCTCTTTTGCCTTTTCTCACCTATTCTCTCAATTTCTTATCGAATCTTTTTTGAGAAAAGTACTTTTACAAAACTTGTAGAGATGGTGATCATAAACATAATTGGTATTCACAACTTGTTGAGATGATCCATCGTTTAAGAGAAATTTGGGTTTGAAATTCGTCATGAAAACCTCTTTTGGTCACCTTTTTAACCTAATATGGCGTCTTGTGAGTTTAGCATATTGGATCATATATCTTCGTATATATTGGTTCCAAAATGCTTATGAGACTCATACATTCCCAAAAATATCAACATTCCATTATTTTGGTCATTTGTGCAAGTAATAGCAATTGTGTATGATTATATCAATGTTTCATTCACACATGCATAATTCATGTCATGGATGATCGAGAATCGTGGATATATTTCTTGAAGAGTTGGAATCATCTTGGATATGATGGAATTTATTAAGCTATCAGTTTTTTTTAACAAGTATGGAATGATTGGAGAAGGTTTGAATTGATTTGGATGAGCAATTTGAAAAGAATGCAGCTGTCAGCAGTCAAGAGTTCAGAAATCTCTTTCACGGTCAGACAGTCGGCAGTCACGGTCAGACCGCCAGTCAGCCAACAGAGCACCAGAACTCGTTTGTTTGCTGCTTCTTGTCCCAGCGGTCAGACCGACCGTCTCACGGTCAGACCGTCACCCTCGGCCGAGTCCAAACAGCTCGGTTCCGCGAGGGTCTCTTATGTCTCATACCCCTTCGTCCTCCTTTCATCCCCAACTCTCCCAAAACCGAAAGTAGCTCCTCTAAAGGCTCTCCCTTGCCCTCCAAGGACCTCCATTGGAAGAACTCCATCCCTAGGCTCCTCGGTCCAATTGAGAGCGGATTCGGTCTCACCAAGGACTTCTCCGCCATGAGTGACCGGTATTTCATCGTTTTCTCCTCTCTCCCCATGGTTTTGATTGGTTCTCTCTGAAGGGGTTGTTGCTAGGGATAGAATATTTGAGACATGGATTGTTTGTTTGATGATTGGAAAGTGATTCCTAGACCCAATGACAACATCTATGCAAAGTTTTAAGGGTTGATTTGGTGGCTCTCATGAACATTGATGCTAGGGTTACATTTTAGGGATTATTGATTATGGCCATGGATTAGTGAAATTGATGGGTGGAAATGCTTCATAGTACATCTTTGAACATATATGAGAAGAATTAGTGGCACCATTGAGATTTTGGCTAGAGTTTCAAAGTGCAGTTAGTTGTCAGCCGAACCTCACCCGACGGTCTGACCGCCAGTCTCACGGTCAGACCGTCAGGGCAGGACAGACAGTACAAACTCAGCTTTTCTTATGGCAATCCAATGCGTATATGTCTGACCACTAATTATCGGTTGCTTATACATGATTATTGCTCGCTCATTTTCAGTAATCGCCGCACCGTAAGAAAAGTGGTGGCGTCCGTGTTCAAAGCCGGTTCAAGCAAGAAGAGAAGGGCACCCCGTTCAGATGATGATTATTCTCCCTCTCAAAGTGCAACTGACGATGCTTCTGAATTTGGTCAGTCCACTAATGAAGTAGAGATGGATGAGGCACATGGAGATGATCTGTTGTTTGATCCCACAGCATACACTGGAGAGAAGAAGCAGTGGGCATCACATGAGTACTACAGAGCGAGACAGGAGGTGGCTTACTCTCAGGATCCAGATTCACCCACTCCTCAGTTTCACACTCGAGTGCAACATGATGCATTCTATGGTATGTTGATGGACAAAACTATATTCACTCACAAGTACACAGACTGGTCATACCTTGCACAATTTCCAACTGTTAGTCCTCAGAAATTTCAAAACTTGGGATTGCATGCTTTTGTGGCACATAAGCAAGATTGGAATGAAACTGTGATCCGACAATTTTATGCCATCGTTGAAGTTGATTTCCCCAACAAAACGTTGACATGGATGACTAACTCAAGGAGGTTCACTGCCACATTTGCAGAGTTTGCTGAGGCAAATGAAATTGACTATAATGTCACTCATGATCAAATTGATGTGCTTGAGCAGGAGCTACTTAAAGAGCCTGAGTGGGTTCAGTACTATGTTGATGATCCTCACATAAGGAAATTGGGCAATGTCAGTGGTCTCCTCTATATGCCCAAGGTCATCAACAAGATAGTGAGGATGACCTTTTATCCTCGAGGTGGAAACTCTGATGCTATTTGGGACTACTATTGGAACATAATTGACTATATCATGCAAGGTCAAGTGTTTGATGTGGTCCTCCTGATGATGAAGGAGATAGAGAGCTACAGCATGGCAGTAAGGACTAGTCTTTACTATGCTCCTTATATTATGTCTCTAATTCTCCAGAAGAGCAATTTTCCAACTCGGTATCTTTTTAAGAAACATCCTCGATATCAGCCTTTTAGCTCGGTAAAGCATGAACTCATAGCACCACCAGCTGCAGAAGGTGAGGAAGAAGAGGAAAATATTCAGCCAGAGGTTCCTCAGGCACCACAGGGTCCTTAGATGCCACCACCTCCCCAGATGGATTGGTCACAGTTTGCTCCTCCGCCTCCGGCATTCTTTGCAGGGATGACCCCTTATCTTGATCAGTACTTTCAGCCTGCGATGCAGAGGTTTGATCAGATACAAGCCTCAAGTATTGAGGCTCGTAATTCCTATGAGGCAGCCAGGTCTTCATATGAGGCAGCTAGAACATCCTATGAGGCAGCAAGGACTTCTATTGATGATCTCACCACTAGGATGCAGGGTTTAGAGTCTAACTATGATGCTCTATCTTCACACATTTATAGCTACTTTCCTGCACCAGTGCCACCTCCAGAGTTTTTCCAGCCACCATGGTATGCCCCTCCACCTCCTCCTCAAGATGATTGAAGTCTTGACCATTTTTTGGTCAATTGATGCCAAAGGGGGAGAACATGAAGAAGTGATGCTATGATGAGATGCCAGAGTCAGGGGGAGAAAAGGAAACAAAGATGCAAGCCATGATTCTTGATCTATCTATCTTGCATTTGCATGTGCATCTCATATCTTACTTTCATGCACATTTGAACTTTTTTTTTTGAACTTATTTGTGTTTGTTGAACTATGTAACCTTGCTGGATTGTAATTTCTTTATGCACCTTGAACCATCTGCTCTTTTATCTGTGCTCATCTCATCTTAATGGTTCAAATGTGTGGATGATGAGGTTGTTCTTACTTGTAATGTTCAATATTGCTATATATTGGTTATTCTTTGCCTCCTCGCATCCAATGGTACAAGGTAAACTCTACCAATTTGTTCTTTTGAAAATATGCATTGCCATGTTTGATATATCTTGATCAATGCACCAATTTAGGGGGAGTTTTACCATTTGGTGAGTTCATTAACTTTTTCACATGTTCATGTCTTGAAAATTCTATAACATGTGATCCTTATAGTGTGACTCACCTTGGAGCCTTATTTCTTAATTAAATATATATATCGGCTCACTATCTTTATATCACTTCTTATGTTGTCATCAATTACCAAAAAGGGGGAGATTGAAGCATCTAGGCCCTTTTTAGTGTTTCGGTAATTAATGACGATCCTTATTTTTGACTAACTACGTTGTTGAGGTGATTATGGTTGTAGTCAAAATAAGGGATGGAATGATGGATGAAGTGATATACATATGGATGGCTCAAGGCAAAGGTATCTTGATAAGGTTTTCTATTTTGCCGGTCACAAGGAGATTAGAGATGAGTGACCGGGTTATAGGTTAAATGCCGTACTATCAGAGGGGTCGATGAAACGACCTTGAGTATCCATGGTTGCCACAAATGCTCAATTCCTATCTTTGTGAGTGGTTCTATGTGAGTTGAGTGTGCCCATATCTTTCAGGAAAGCAAAGAGTAAAAGAAGGGGGGCTGGCAGGTCACTCCTGGCGGTCAGACCGCCAGGACCCGCGGTCTGACCGCCGTGCGCTTCAGAGACGGCCAGAGGAGTGGCCTCTCTGGTTGCTCGGGTGATGGCCTGACGGTCTGACCGTAGTTAACCACGGTCTGACCGTCGGTGCATGTCTGGTGTCAACAGAGACTTTGTTCTCGGGTGAAAGTTGAAAGTGTCCCGACGGTCTGACCGTGGGTAATGACGGTCTGACCGTCGGGCTCGTGCCAGAAGGAGTTTGAAAGTCAAACTAGCCGTTGGGTTGTACGACGGTCCGACCGTGGGGAGTCACGGTCAGACCGTCCGGTGCACAGAAAGCTGTAACGGCTAGTTTTCAAAGGGTGGCCTATTTATACCTCCTCCATCCCGTGCATAGTAGCTCTCTTGGCCATTTTGAAAAGTATTGTACACCCTTTGGAGCTTATTCCTCTCTCACACAAAGCCCTAGTGGAAAGATTGCAAGTGTGTGAGTGTGAGTGCCCTAAACTTGAGTGAGTTGAGCATTGTGGCACTTGGGATCCTCAAGCAAGCGGCATCGACTTGTTACTCTTGGAGGTTGTCGCCTCCTAGACGGCTTGGAGGAGTCAAATCCGTGAGCCCTTCAAGAAGTGTGTGAAGGAGGCCCGGACTCTTGTGAGAGGTGCGGTGCTCGCCTCGCCGGAGCGGTGAAGAGCAACCCTAGTGGAATCGAGGTTTGGAGAGGTTCAAGGTATCGATTGTGTTATATCTCAAGTTGTTCTTTGTGAGCACTTCTTGGTGGTGGAGAAGTGGATACTTGAGGAGAGTAGCACATCATACGCTTGACTTCACCTCAACGTGGATTAGGGGTGATCGGCAAATCACCGATACCACGGGAAAATATCTTTTGTCTCTTGTCGTGTTGTTCTTTTTTTGTTTACATACTAGAAGTTGTATGATGTATGTCACCTAGGATTGTCAACCTACTTTAGTTCAAACCTAGGTTTAGTTGTCTTATGCTTGCTTTTATCCAATTGTCTTTAAATTCCGCAATTAGTCGGATAGTTAGCTTTTAATTTTTAATTCGGCTATTCACCCCCCCTCTAGCCGGGGTCCTTCGATCCTTCAGCGTCGCTCCGCCCCTCCCCTCGCCTCAGCGGCGCCGCCTCCCGACCACCTTGCCTGGATGGTTTGAGGCCCTTGGGGCGGGCGGATCTAGCGATGGGACCCTTTACGGGGGTGGATCTGGCGGCACCGCCTCCCGACCAGCTCCCCTCACCTTGACGGTGCGGGGCCCTTGGGGGCGAGCGGATCTGGCCTCGGGCGGCGAGCGGTGGCCTTGTGAGCAGGGCGGTGATGGGTGGCCTCATGGGCGGCCAACTCCTCCCTACCTCTCCCATCCGTCGATAGATCCAACCATGTCGAGCAGCGTGGGGTTGTCTCATGAGCGGCGGCGGGTGGCGGCCTTGCAGGTTGGGCGGCGGCGGGTGGCCTTGCGGGGCGGGCGGCGGCGGTCTCTGCTCCTCCCTCCCGCTCCCGCCCATCAACAGATCCGGCGGGGTCGAGCGGCGTCGAGTGGCCCGGCGCGCGAGGAGGTGGCAGATCCGATGGTAGGGTGACAGACATCGGTGGTGGGTCTGACGTGGGCTATAAGAGGACTAGGGGCTTATGGGCCTTTTTCGAATTCAAGGATAGCGGCGGGTGACTTCATCTGCTGCTACTAATTGTTATGTAGCGTTGGTTTAATTTCTTTCAAGAAGTCCACTAGTATAAACATCTTTTTTTTAGATGCATTTGTATTGCGACGGTTGTATATGCACGCCGCTACACTAAGTTTTCAACCGGCTCTATAGTCTAGTTTGGAGTAGTGCGAGGGCTACCCGATCAAAATAGAGGCAACAACAAACTTCTCAAATATGGGAGATATAGTCTAGTTTGGAGTAGTGCGAGGGCTACCCGATCAAAATAGAGGCAACAACAAAGTTCTCAAATATGGGAGACTCCACAGACGTTAGGACCATCAAGCATTGTGCAGCACTAAAAAGAGAGTGGGAAACTGAGCATATATCTGGTCATACGGGCCGTGAAATCAGGCCCGGCACAAAGCCCGTGAGTTTTGGTACGGCCCGAATCCAGCCCGGCACGAATAAAATTGGGCTCGTGCCAGCCCGCACCCTGCTACGGGTTGACCCCCTAGCCCGCAGCACGGCCTAGAAAAGGGGTCGGCCCATGAAGCCCGCTAGCCATTAGCAGGCCACGGCCCAACTCAGGAGGCTGCACCCCCCCCCCCCACCCCCACCCCCCCACCCCCCGCCCGTATAAAGGCATAAAGCCACCCCTTGACGCCTTTACCCTAGCCGCTCCCGCTCCCTCCCCACCGTATCCGCTCCCGGCTCCCGTTCCCGCTCCCCGCCGGTCATCGCATCGGCATCCGTGACTCCCTCCCGGCTCCTGCTCCCCACCGCATCCGCATGCTCGCTCTCGCTGCCGTCGCCTGTCGCCTCCCCACCGAAAACCCTAGCGACCTAGCCTCGCCGTTCGAGCTTCGAGCCGCTGTCGACCGTCGTTCGCCGACTCGACTTCTCTCTCCCTTCGCAGTTCACCGACTCGACTTCCCTCTCCCTCTCGGTATCGTCGAACGGCGATGGATCCAACCGGCGCCGACTCGAGCGAGGCTCCTATTGAGCTGGAAAGTGACGGCGCAGGCGTCGGCACTGGCGCAGGCGCAACTGGTGGTGGTTTGGGACATGCTGGTGGTGCAACACCCACTGGTTCTTCGAGCACCGCGACCAAGAGAGGTCGTGGAAATAGCTCTGCTGTTTGGGATCACTTCGAAGAGCTCTGCCATGTTGTGAACGGGGTCCGAAAAAGGTATGGTGCTCGTTGTCCCACCTGCAATGCTGAACTTAAAGCCCCTTCTCATCAAGGTATAGGACACTTAGCTAGGCATCAAAAATCATGTCTTTCTAAAGCTGCTCGTAATCGTAAGACCAAAAGCATGCTTAATTTGGCTGATGATGGTGCTGTTCGTAATTGGATTTACGATCCTAAAGTAGCTCGTGTTGAACTTGTGCGCTTAATAGCTAGGTGTGATCTCAATCTAGGTATTGCTGAACCTTAGTCACCTTTTAAGGAGTATATTCAACGTGCTCATAATCCAGAGTTTTCTGACGTGTCTAGAAGATCAACCACTCGTGACCTTGCTAAGAAATTTGAAATTAGGCATGAAAAGTTGATAGAATGCTTCAATACTAGTGTTTCTTGTGTTGCTATCACTTCTGATATTTGATCTAGAAATGCCAAAGAGGATTATCTTAGTATGGTTGCACATTTTGTGACTTCTGATTGGGAGTTGCATGAAAGAATTATTGGTATGCGACTTATTGATGTTTCTCAATCTGCCTTTACTCTTTCTAGCAAGATCATTGAGGAGCGGAGGCGGTCACTGGCCAGTGAAATATTTGAGATGTTGATTTGCTTGAAGGACGGGGAGCTAGGAGATGCAAGAGAACAACACAAGATGGAGAACAAAGAGCTGGAACATAAGTTTCAAAACTTGTTCTTGGATGACAACCAACCTCCTGTAGTTGATTAATGTAACTATAAAACTATGAACTATTGTAATATTGTGCTTGTGCACTCTGAAGTTGAACAATAGAGCTGGGCTATACTCTTTTTTCCTTGGCTAGCAAGGTTTTTAATGAGGCAGCCAAACATTTGAACAGCTCAATAAATTTAGCTTTTTTGTCACTTCTGGTGTGTGGTATTTTTGTGCTTGTGCTGCTCTCTCAAATTCTCTATGCTCATTGCCTAGTTCTTATTTCTTTTGAACACTTAGAAGTCTTGAATTGTGAATCCTGCTCAATGTCCATTGTCCAAAAACTCCAGATGCAAAAAAATCAAAATCAGGCTACTACGGGCTAGTGCGGGCCTATGTGCTCTTGGGCTAACGGGCTAAGCAGGCTGGCATGGCACGGTTAATGCTTTACTGGACTGTGTCGTGGGCCTAATCTCAGGCCCGGAGCACGGTTTAGCATGGCCCGGTAGAGCCCGCATGCCTTACCGGGCCGTGCCCTAAAGCGTGCCAGGCCGGAGCGTTCCACGGGACCCGGATGTCCAGATATAATTGAGCATGGTGCAAGCGCGAACCGTACTAGAGGGAGGGTAGATATCTCAGCTACTACACTTGTAACATGCAACATTAACCACATATGATTCCGCCAACCCACCCAAAAGATGCGCGGGCGGATCTAGCAACCAAGAAGGAGTGTCCGTGTGTTTGTTTTTTATGTAAATTTTAGTGTTGTCATATTAATCTTTTATAAATATTAAATAGATTGATTAAATATAAAACTAATTATATAAGGCCAGTCTCAATCCAAATTTCATATGAGTTTCAAAGTTATTAAATGACATGCCACATAAGCAAAATCAGCGACATAGCATAAAATTTATGAAGAGAGAGGGAGTTGGATTTCATGGGGATGAAATCTTGCATACACGGTTACCTAAACTATGAAACTAGAATGAAACCTTCATTGAGAAGAATTTGTTTCATCTCTACATATTTTATGGATTATCATTGGTCAATTAGATATAGTATTTAAATAATATCTTAGCCTATGAAACTGCAATATGAAACTTTACATTGAGAAAACTTGTTTTATTTACGGTTTTAAATATCTTTATATGACATGACACTTTCGAGAACCGTATAATAAAACATTATACTGAGACGGGCCTAATTAGAGGCTAATATACAAGATGATTCTATTAAACTTAATTAAGTCACAATTACAAGATATTTACTATAGTATCACATTATCTAATTATAACTTAATTAAATTTAATGTGTTTGTTGCATCGTATATAATTGGTTTTATTATTAGTATATAGTTATTACTTCTAATTAGTATCTCGTTATTTGATTAAACCAGACTAAAATTTAATACCCATGAAAAAAATACACCCTTCGTTCTCCTTGTTCGTCTGTTCATCCTTGTTTCTCCATGAATAAACTGTCGATCTCAGTTTTCCTCCGTTCCCCACGTTTATTTTAGCACCACACATGCAGGGATCCAACAACCTGCTGCACAATTTCAGGACAAATAAACTGAAAAATTCTCCATTCCCTGCAATGCATCATTGTAGTAAAGTTCTTCATTCCATTCCAAAATAGAGAGAATAATATCGCCAATTAGACCAGTTTTAATGGATCTTTTATAAACATTAATTTACATGCCACATCAGAAAAACTACTGACATGACAATCAATTTAATAGGAAAGAGAAGGAAAGTCTCTCATCCCGGTGAAAGGGTTGTGACTCTTTCCAACCAAATAAAAGACCAATGAAATCTGCGTTGAGGGCGTTCCTTTCTTTCTCCGCTCAGAATCCCGATCCGGTGCACATGCCGCCGCTCCCGCACGCCGCACCCAGCAACCTGCTGCGCGCGCGCCCTTCCCGCCTGCAACTCTCTCGCGCGCGCCTTCCCGCCCGCTGCTCCCGCGCGCGCGCCCTTCCTGCTCGCCTTCTCCCTTCCCGCACCCATCCCACTCGCCCTGCTCCGCTCGCCCTGCTGCGCCCCTCTGCTCTGTTCCCGTGCGCTGCTCCAAATCGGGCTCCGAGCACTCTGCTTCCATGAATCCGGCCAAGGGGCGTGGCTCTGGTGGTGTGGGGAGCGGTCGTGGGTCTGGTGGTGGAGGAAAGGGCCGTGGCTCCGGCGGTGGAGACAAGAGGCGCACCTCCGGCAATGGAGGGAAGGGCTGTCGCTCCGGCGATGGAGATACAATCCACGGCGTGGCTCCGACGGTGAATGGCAGTTTGAGGACGCCGGCATCGTCACTGGTACAACAAGTGTGGCCCGGTTCTGGAGTCAGCATTGGCTCCGATTTCCTACCCCACCAAGCAAACAGCCCCCAAAATCCATGGTATACTTCGCATCTTCTCTGTAATTTTGCATGATTAGGTCAAAAATCACAAGTTTGCTTATGCATCAATGTCGAATGTTGGTCATCTTCTTTGTAATTTTTGCATTATTAGGTCAAAAATCACAAGCTTGTTGATGCCTTGTTAACTAATTTGGGTCTGTCATAGCAAGGTAAAAAAATCACAAGATTGCTCGTGTCTTGATTAACTAATTTGGTTCTGTTATAACAAGGTACAAAATCACAAGATTGTTTAGATTGCATATTATAACTCTTGATGGACAGAATATAATGTGTGCATATAAAGAAGCCAATTTCTGCCTGAACATTCCAGTCACAACTGAAAATGACATGAATCTGGACTGAAATGACACTTGTTCTGACTTCCATAAACATTTCAGGGGCTATCCACAAGGTGGTTTTGTTAATTTTCTCCACCAACCATATTCTCCTATACAACCACAAGGGGAGGACTTTCATTTCACTGGATTGCTGAATCAGCACTTTAAGGAACATCCCCAGAACTATGTGCAAAAGGGACTCCAACACCTAAAGAGCCTTCAAGTAAAAACACTACAGCAAGGAAGAGAAGAACGACTATCAAGATTGATGATGATGACAGTGCTGAGGCAAGTAAAGCAAAGAAAAGATGGACACATGATGAAGAAGTAATATTGGTAAGAAAAGCAAAAAAAAACATTTTCATTCTCTAATATAGCAATTTTTGTTGTCAAGGCAAATGCTTGTATGAATTCTTATTTCCTGCACTTGTGTTTTGAAGGCAAATGCTTGGCTGAACAGTTCTAAGGATTCAGTACATGGAAGTGATAAGAAGGGTGAGTCGTTTTGGAGGGAAGTCACTGAAAAGTATAACATGAAAGTCCCAGAAAACTGTAGAAGGGTCAGCAACCAGTTGCAGGTTCATTGGTCACGCCTAAAGACTTCCATCAACGATTTCAATGGTTTTTGGAGTACTGTAAGTAAGTTGCATACAAGTGGATACTCTGAGGATCAATCGATGGATGAGGCACAAAAGATGTATACCAATAAGCATGGGAAGCCTTTTACATTAGTTCATTGGTGGAAGACTCTAAAAAATGAGCCGAAATGGTGTGCATATCTTGCACGGCAGGATAAGGAAAAGAGAAGAGCGTGTCCATTGATAATGTAGATGATAAAGACCTACCTCGTCCCATGGGAAGAGAAGTAGCCAAAGCACAGCTCAAGGGAAAGCGCAAGAAGGAAGAAATTATGGATGGCATTGTGATCCTAGGAGACAACCTCAATAAGATAGTTGAAATGCAAAAGGAGCGTAAGGTGGAACGTGAAAAGGTGTCACAAACCCAGCTTGAAATCTCAAAAACAAATCTGAGATGTTGTAGACTCCTTTGTGGGTCGCATCTACCGCAGGTGTCAGCGTGGCTAAGTGATGTGTGGCTAAGTGATGTGGACAAGGGTTCCCGATTTTTCAAAAGGTTCTGGATACGTTGATTTAGTCGGAGGCGACACACAAATCGATCCGGCTTTAGAACAGCACGTTCTAAACCCTGCAATCGTAGCACGACGTCTCCTCTGGTTATCAACCGTCCTAAAACGATTGACCTCGCCGAGAAGGCTAATCCCTGCCTGCGAATCAAGAACACAAGTAAGAACAAAGAAGAAGGCAACACAATTGCAGATGTATTATGAATCTCACGAAGTTGGGGTCTCATAAACCGTGATAACGGCGAAACTGTTATGAACAGAATAATCTAAGTAAAACCCAAACCCTAATGAAGAGGCGGCGGCTGTATATGAGGACTCTAGGGTCGTGCAAGACCCTCTGGACATAGTCCTAAGTGGGCTCAACTCGATACATGGACTAAAGACCGATTACGATGTCGCAGCACCAGGACAGATTTTCTACATTAACTTGTTTTGACGATTGCCGATGGCTCGCGAGAAATTTTGATATGGGACCAGTTGGGTTGGAAAGATCTTTTCGTTATGTTTCCAGGCATATGTAGAACGTTCAAATCCGAGTCCGTATGCGTCCTGGACATCCGTTTTAGTGCAGACTGATCATGGGCTCCAAAATAGACTCGAAGTTGGTTTTGGATTGGGCTTCCACCTTGGCTTGGACGTCCTTGCTGACCCATCACGCCATCAATCACCTCCTCAGCTATATCATCATCATCTTCGTGGTTCCTAACAATAATTAAATCATTAGCTAGTAATCTATTCTCAAAATCATATAAACAAAATATTAGAAACGAAGTCACCTGTAAATTCAGGTGATGCACATGAACTTTCATCTTAGTTGGAGGAGTGTTGCATGTATTCATAGGTGTGATGTTCTCATCATTCTCCCCCTTTTAAATTAGAGTCGTTCTCGACTCGATCCCATCTCTTTCTCCGAATATTTATCTCAAATCTGAAATATGAAATATAGAACTATTTCCAAATTTGGGATGCACATGTTTATATGCGTTATAAAAATTATCATTAGAATGTGAAACTACAGTAGAAGGCATGTCACACAACTGAACAACATCTTTGAAAAATTGGCCAGCAGTATAAACATCATCCTCACTCTTATGACAAGTTAGAAAATGTGTGATCTTAGAAACAGTAGAAAAACTTGACATGACATGACAATTTTTATTGCAGTTTTCTAGTGTCTCATTGAGTTGCACAACACAAGGAGGTTTCAATGTTGAAGAAATATAAACTCTATGCACCATAAACAAATCTCTATGATCATAATAGTCAATAGCATGAAAATTATTTTTTGTCAATAAAGGAAATACAGTTTGAGAAAAGATTTTCTTCTCAACGGCATTTAGATCACAAAGAACATCAAATTCAATATAACCCAAAGTGTTTAGAGAAGTCAACAATTTCTGCTCATCCTTTTTACATGTAACTAAAATCAAATATTTTATTTCAGCACCATTAGGTGAATCATAAGCAAAAGCATCAAGCTCATTCATTTGTTGTGACAAAGGTATAAGTGAAGCATTAGCACATAACTCCTCTTTATCACAAGGACCAATAGATAAATCAACTTGTAATAAAGAAACATCATCATAAGGTTCCAATACAACAAGATTATTGGAACAATTCATCACATCAAGAAAGCTTTTATCTGAAGCAACAACCTGTTCTTTATCTTTCCCACTATCATCTTCTTTATGTAGATGTTTAAATGTATTAGTTACAACAAGAGGCAAAGAAATATGTTCATCCTCTAGTAATTCAGATTTTGATGGAAGTGTTGCAACATTTGAAATAGCCCATTCTATCCTAAATGGTTCATTCTTTCTTCTCTCAAATCTTTGTTGGTCCTCTTCTAAAATTTCAGCAGCAGTCATAGGTTTAAGAGTAACGCTTCTACCATTGTATTTAAATGAGTAGCTATTAGCAATGGTATTATGTGAAACATTATTTGTAGAAATTCAAGGTTTATCTAATAACAAATGACATGCTTGCATAGGTACTATATCAAATTCTGCACTATTCTTGTAAGAACCAATAAAAAATTCAATGCGTGTAATTTGATCTACCTTTATCTTACCACAAGAATTTACCCATTAGATATACTATGGACATGGGTGTGGTTGTGTGGTCAAGTCAAGTTTCTCGACCAACTCCAAGCTTACAATATTGTGGCTACTCTCTCCATCAATGATGACATGATAACGTCGATCCTTCACAACAAAGTGAGTCTGGAATAAATTATTCAATTGATTTTGCTCTACCTTCTCCATTTGAGAACTGAACACTCGTTGTGCTACAACACTCTTATCATCATGAGATGCCATCAATTCATTCCCATGAGTATTGGAACCTGTCATTGTTAGTAGCAAACAAGAAAATACACAAGAGTATATTTTCCTATCACTACTATGTAATAATGGTGGAAACTCTCAATAAGAAAATGGAAGCATCTCACCAAGCCCTTATAAAGTTCTTAATTACAGCAAGCAAAGATATCTTGGAGAGTGTGAACTGATAATTGTGAGAGTCAAAAATTTATGCCTGTTCAGAAGGATATATATGGAGCTTGGATAGGCAATATTAGGTAGCAAGGATTAGCAAAATCTCAATTCAGAAATTGCAAAACTGAATAATAGTCCCAAGCTAGTCTATATCACCGGCCTAAACTTGTCTCGGACCTAGTTCAAGCAAACAAGCGAATGACTTAACAAAGAATGCAAAGGCTGCAAGCAATTCTGAATTTTTATCTTTACCTTTTTCTACTTCTCTTTTTTGTGCGGCTTTTTCCTCTTGTGCACTTTTACCTTTTTCTTTTCTTTTCTTGTGAATCAGAACTGCAGCAAGGTATTAGTACTAGGAAGAAAAAGGAAAATATATTCTAGCATAAGCAATATTATAATCTGAATATGATAGTCACAGAGATAGATAATATATTATTCCAAAACTCTCAATGTGTACAACAAACTGAATTTTTTTTCTCTTGATTCTCTATGAACAAGGACATGCACCACTCAAACAAGACCAAAGAACAAGCACTAGACCAGCAATATAATGACCTTGTAGGGACTAAAATTCAGAGAAGCAAACTAAACTAAAAATTGCATAGCACAAGGGGGATATAGGATAGCGAAAATACGACGAACAAATATTTTTGTAGGGTAGTTTTCTGGAGTTTAGGACTGAACAAAATAACAGAGATAAGGGTGAACCTAACGGTATACCTGAAGCTCTGATTACCACTTGATGTGGACAAGGGTTCCCGATCTTTCAAAAGGTTCTGGATACGTTGATTTGGTCGGAGGTGACACACAAATCGATCCGGTTTCAGAACAGCACGTTCTAAATCCCGCAATCGCAGCACGATGTCTCCTCTGGTTATCAACCGTCCTAAAACGATTGACCTCGCCGAGAAGGTTAATTCCTGCCTGCGAATCAAGAACACAAGCAAGAACAAAGAAGAAGACAACATAATTATAGATGTATTATGAATCTCACGAAGTTGGGGTCTCACAAACCGTGATAACGGCGAAACTGTTATGAACAGAATAATCTAAGTAAAACCTAAACCCTAATAAAGAGGCGACGGTTGTATATGAGGACCCTAGGGTCGTGCAAGACCCTCTGGACATAGCCCTAAGTGGGCTCAACTCGATACATGGCCCAAAGACCGATTACGATATCGCAGCACCAGGACAGATTCTGTACATCGACTTGTTTTGATGATTGCCGATGGCTCGCGATGAATTTTGATATGGGACCAGTTGGGTTGGAAAGATCTTTTCGTTATATTTCCAGGAATATGTAGAACGTTCAAATCCGAGTCCGTATGCGTCCTGGGCGTCCGTTTTAGTGCAGACTGGTCCTGGGCTCCGAAACAGACTCGAAGTCGGTTTTGGATTGGGCTTCCACCTTGGCTTGGACGTCCTTGCTGACCCATTACGCCACCAATTACCTCCTCAGCTATATCATCATCATCTCTATGGTTCCTAACAATAATTAAATCATTAGGTAGCAATCTATTCTCAAAATCATATAAACAAAACATTAGAAACGAAGTCACCTGTAAATTCAGGTGATGCACATGAACTTTATCTTAGTTGGAGGAGTGTTGCATATATCCATAGGTGTGATGTTCTCATCACTAAGGCTACGATTAGTTTCCTTAAACGTATCTAAGCTGGTCTTTTAGGAAAGATAAGATGTCTTTTAGGAAAGATAAGATTAGGTAAGATTCAGTTTGCTTCGGTTAGGAGAGGCGCCCGGAGATAAAGGGTGGCCGCGTCATTGTAATTCATCATCAAGGAATAATACATCTCTGGGTAGGGGCTGTTACCTTGGTCGTCGTGGCTGAGGATCTTCCTCCGGCCACCGGCGACGACAACTCCTGTCCGGCTCGGTATCCTCTGCGTTCCAATGCACAATCATCCCTGCTACTCTGTTCTCCCCTCCGTACTCCCTCTCGGCGTAAGCACCACAACATGAGAGCTGCAAAGGAACAAAAGGATGCAAGACTTCTTGAGCTATATAATTCAATACTGAAGCAAGATACAACTAGCATGACCGAAGAAGAAAAGGCTAGGCGAGAAAAGATGTTGCAGAAGATTGAGCTAAAGGTGTATGCAGATGTCATGGAAGAAGATGCAACAAATCTGTAGTTGCCATAGTCTCTAGTATTCTCTTAGCAAGTAATTTTGGTACTCGAGATATTCTGAACCATTATGTAATGGCATTACCTTTTGGCTCGATGGTTCCTTCTAAGAAAGTGCAACATTGTTCCTATTGTTGTCTGTCACTATTGTGTGAATGCAACTGTTTGCTAGTGTGAATTCACCTGGTCATCTCATGAATGCAACTGTTTACTAGTGTGAATGCAACTGGTTTTTTTTCTAGTGTGAATTCACCTGTTCATCTCACGCCACCACTTATATTCAGTTCAATGTACGAAAGGTCATGGACTCTTTGGTCCAACCCCTGGTACTCTATATATTGCACATGCACGGTGACATCTGATCACCCCACAAGCCACAATGTCATCTGATCAAGATGATCCACCGAGCAATATATTAGATGATTTTGTTGCCGAAGATGAAATACTAGATGATTTACTCGGTGAGACAACAGTGCTATTGAGGGCTGCTATAGAAGGACTTCAAGATGTGGCGTCTGATCATCGACACAATCCAAGGAAGTACATCAAAAGGCTACGTGAGTTGTATCATCAACTTCTAGTGGATGATTATTTTTCAGAAAATCCTCTTTATCCTCCCAACATTTTCCGTCAAAGATTCCGTATGGCAAGACCGTTGTTCTTACGCATTGTTACTGCCTTGGGTGAGTGGTCTGACTATTTCACTACAAGGACAGATGCCGCTAATCGGCAAGGGCTAATGCCGTTGCAAAAATGTACGGCGGCTATTCGCCAATTGGCTAACGGGAGTGCCGCGGATCATCTAGATGAACACTTGAAGATTGGTGAGACAACAGCGATGGAGGCTATGAAGAAATTTGTTGATGTCGTTGTGACAGTTTTTGGTGGTCAATATTTGAGGCACCCCACTGCAGAGGATGTTGAGCGTTTGGTTCAAATAAGTGAGACTAGGGGATTTCCTGGCATGTTCGGAAGTATTGATTGTATGCATTGACAGTGGGAAAGATGTCCAACTGCATGGAAGGGTCAATTCACTAGGGGTGATCAAAAAGGCCCCACCATGATTCTTGAAGCCGTGGCGTCTCAGGATCTTTGGATTTGGTATGCATTTTTTAGTGTAGCGGGCGCCAACAATGATATCAATGTCTTGCAACAATCGACTTTATTTATCGAAACATTGAAGGGTCATGCTCCTCGGGTGCAGTATACGGTGAACGGGAATCAGTATAACACAGGTTATTTCCTCGCAGATAAAATATATCCTGAATGGGCTGTATTTGTAAAGTCAATATCCTTGCCCATCACCGAGAAAGATAAGAAATTTGCAGAGCACCAAGAAGGGAAAAGAAAGGACATTGAGCGAGCATTTGGTGTCTTGCAACGTCGCTTTACCATTTTGAAGCGTCCGGCTCGCTTATATGATCGAGGACAACTTGAGAGAAAATTGTGCAAGCTTGCATCATCCTTCATAACATGATAGTTGAAGATGAAAAACCAGACGACATTGAAGATAACCTTGATTTGAATGAAGCTCCAAGTGCCACCATTGTCCAACAACCAGAATTGCCCCCGGAAGAAAGTCCTCCATTTGAAAGAGTGTTGAAGACAAATGAGGATATTCGGGATCATTCAACTCATGTACAACTTAAGAAGGACTTGATTGAGCATATTTGGCAAAAGTTTGGAAACCGTTAAAAATATCTCTATGTAATTTAATATATGTACAACTTAAGAAGGACTTGATGTACAGCTCATATATTTCTATTTTCAAATATTACCGTGTTCCGTATGCTACTAGTTTTTTTTATACTATTGCAAGTGATTACATAAATATATGACACATTTGATCATCATATCATGCAGCAATTTAATGTTTAGTGAAGCATATGAAACTGTGAAATGAAAGAAAACACTGAGAGACACACTTTCATTCTTCTGTCAAAGACTAAAAAGCTGATGTGACAGTCTTGATAAAAGTAAAATGAAAGACCTCATTGATACTGACCTTATTTGTTATTTTCTTGTTTGCTCTGACGACACTGTGCAGGCAGAGGCAGACACAGTACAGCTAATTATAAGGTAAGTTCACCACTCCTGTCCTTTGGTGTTTTAGTAATAACCTGAAATGCGTGCGTCAAAATTGTAAATTGAATCCCGGCGTGAAGTCTGAATATCAAGCTATATAAGCAAAGTGAAAGGGAATATACAAGCAATTTGTACAGTAGCTGGAAGGGGAATTTAGCTGAAGAGCGAGAACACAGGCGATGAAATACAGTAATGGCAAGCGTTGTACCAGGGATTTCTTTGGACGTATCTGACGAATCTGGTCAAGAGTAGCAGAGAGAGAGAGAGAGAGAGGCACCACCTGTAATCTGCCCGTTTGTGTGCGCCTGATGAAAAAAAGGACCCGATTTCTTCACGTGCCACAACGAAGACGCAGCCGCCCGTGCCATGACGAGTGACTCATCACCACGCCTATCAATCGATGCCGTGTCGTGGGGCTAATAAGACCGGCCACCATTACTGATGGTCCAAACCATCATCAGTGTGTGGGTGCACGACTCACGCATATGCATGCATTGGACTCGCCGGTAGGTTAGATTAGATTGGTATAGCTGGGAGATATGACCACCAGTCCACCATCCTGCACGCCGTTTCAAATCGTGTCGTCGAGCCGCGACAGCTCGATCGGCCGGCGGGATTGGCCGGACGCGCTCCCGGGCGGCCCCTCCATGCGGGCACCAGCGCACGGGCACAGGTCGGCGATAAGGAGAGGGAACGTGGTGTGCCGGGTTGGGAGGAAGAAGACGACGCCCGCCGATGCGCGTGCGGCGGTGTGGGCCGGCGGCGGCAGCGTCGTCATCGCGAACATCATGCGGTGGCGCTGGCGCAGCGGCAGTGTCGCGTGGGCAGCCTTTTGACGACGCGGGATCGCGTGGTCGTATTGGCCGGAGATGGGGGCCCCCGCCCCCCACGGCGTCGGCCATGCAGATGCAGGGGCCATGTCGCGTGTCATGTGGTGGCCACGCACGTTTTTGACCGGTCTCGCGAGGCCTAAACGGATGAACTTACCGTCCTGCTCTCTTTCATCCCGATATATACATATGATGATCTGCCAACAATCATATGCGTTCCACATCAACGTACCGCAACGCGACAAGCCGGGGCGGACAGTAGCCTGGCCCTATTTAAAGACCGGCACACCCCTCTCCGGCGCTCAACAAACCAAGTTACTTACCAATTCATCAGCGTCTATCTCAGACTAGTACTAGTTCCATCAGCACTAGCTGGCTCCGGCCTCCCAGCACTGCACTGCGACGTGCGACCTGCACCAACTACTCTTCGGCGGTCTCTCAAAAGCATCTCTTGTATAGTCTCCACATGGAGCTCTCGGCGGCCTCTGTTCCTCACTCGGTCTGCTCGGCGTCGTACGGCCATCACCAGTCGTCGTCTCCAGCGCGCTGCCGCCGCCGGCGGCGCCAGAAGCACGTGGGCCTCGGCGGGCGGTGCCAAGCGGTGCTCAAGGAGCACAAGACGAGGCTGTACATCCTCGGCAGGTGCGTGTCCATGCTCCTGTGCTGGCACCACCATGACTCCGACTGAAGCTTTATTTGTTGCTTTGCCTCCGGTGCACTGACCGTGCGCGTGCTAGAAGTCCATTTGACCCTTCTTTTTTCTGTATATATATACACAGTGATCTGATCCCTAGCTTTATCTAAAAATACATGTATTTTGCCTTGGTGACCGATGAGGATGATAACACGAAATGTAATGTACATCGAAATTGTTCGAATATATATGTAGGCGATGAAAAACTCTTCCTGATCGATGAAGGACGAGAGATACACAGAATCAGATAATCTTCCGCAGTGTTTATTATCTCTTGCTCGAGTCGTAATGCGCGATTATATTATTTTTGTTTGGTTGAGACGAGCAGACCGTTTCGTTGCTCGATTTCTAGCTCGCTATTATTGCTGTTGAAGCAACGCAGGCAACAGGCTTTGCATGCATGAGTTGTTCATGTCCATGCTGTCCACTAGTGACTAGTGTGTGCATGCTGAGCCAAACGTGCCGACACGAGCCGCACATGTCCGCTCCAAAAACATTCGAGTCCCGCGAGATCGAAAATTAGATTGGGAAAAAGAGAGTAATAGAGCGGAGATCGGCCCACCAGGAAGTGTTGGATCACTGCCAGTTTATGAGCGGCCCGTGATCAGTGGGTCTCAAACCCATACAGCCCAGAAGCATGCTAGCAGGCTTGATAATGGGCTGATGCCTATGCACATGGGCCGCGGCATGTTCCGATATTGATATCGTGTCATGCCGGTGTGAAATTAAACTTGTGCGTGGTTTTTTAATGTCTACTAATTTTTTTGTACGTGCGTGCTATTATTTCACATAAAAAAATTATTTTTCATAGCCCCTTTGTTCATAACATGACTCATATATGCAAAAAATCTATACATGTAACAAAACATTTTAATCCTTATCTCCTTAGAATCATTACAATTTCTCTATAATCCTTTTCTTTTCCCTATCAAACAATAAAAATTCGACATGTGTTGTCCATATGGTATGAAACATCTTTTTTGTGATGCTTTTTTTATTAGGTGGAGATCCTTGAGAAATAGTCATATATATCATCTGCAAACCTGCAAATATGATTCAAAAAGAGCAAACATAACAGAAATCAAAGCAATATTTTTCGAAGGAACATATCACTTTTCTGCCTTAGGACTCTACAATTAGAGTTATAAACTACTATGGATCTGTTTGTGGTAACACTTTAGCACAAACTGAATAATAAACTGACAAGCACATAGGTGGATATATTATCTCTCTATATAAGATTCTTGAATGAGATCATAGACTATCCTTACCAATAACATCCACCGTCAAAAACAGAAGATATTATTAACAATCACTCACTCACAAGAAATTATGGTGCATTACATTGTTTGGTTAATAAGGTTTGCTTGTGAAGGCAAGGATATCATACCATGTGTGGTTCCAGGGATTGACTTGAGGAAGCTTGCAGGCTGCAATGAAGAAATTGAATAAAAGAAAGGATATGAGAAATAACAAGATTGAAATGATAAGGATGTTCCTATCAATTCATCTCAAAGAGCATTAACAATATTATCTGCACTTCTTCTTTATCATAATAAAGATCTTTGCAAGAGAAGATGCTCTTGGTCGAAGGACTTGTTTCTTATAATTGTGTCTGGCTGAAACAATAACAATTACAAGCGAATAAAAAATAAGAAACACTAAAATTAGGTAGGCCTATGTTGTCTGCATTTTGTGTGATGTGGAGCGGCCTACGTTGCTTTATCTAGAGTCAGACAATAAAAAACAAAGCCATAACGAAATTAGAATAAACATGTGCATAATGCTTATTATAAGGAAGAAAACACCGACACCTATGTCTATGGAACCTGCAGATCAGTAGGAGCTACTCTGCACAATTAATGAATATAAACATGTGCACGTGCATAATACTGAATGACATTAATACATTATATGTTCTCACCACCACATAAATTTTGAACTGAAGAGTTCGCCTGCTACATAGGTATGCATTAGAGTATCATATATGCATTAGAAAACATGAAGAGATGGGTGAGGTGAATGTACACCTTATTGTTTGCGCTCCGGTTCTGTTGCTGCTTGCGAGTGATTTGATATCGAGCGGTTCTAAAACTGAGACCATATAAAACTATGTTCAGATCTTCGAAAACTTCCACCACCTCCAAACATTACTTTGTCCCCCTGTTTAGATCTTCCAAGATGAAGACCGGTTTCATGTCATTGTGTACAGGTCATGGTTTGATTTTGGTGTTTTGTGCAAATTGCAGGCTGTATGACAATCTATCATTTGTTATCTAGTCAATTTTCAATATGTTGATTTAGTAAACCTTTTGAATGAAAAAACCTTGACTTAGAAGAGGCTAAGCATATATTGATACGATGAAGCAAGCTAATAACTAATCACATCCATAATGCATATTTATTTTACTGCCCTGAAAAACAATTCACACAGTGATAATAAATTTACTCCGATAATTTTCGCCCTCTATATCACCCAAATATCCTTCATTCACAGTGGCAGCATAAGCATTGGCACATCTAGCTATTTTATCAACTGAAAGGAAAAAGTTTCTCATTTAGTTATCTTTCAGAATCATCAATGAAAGATCATGACGTTATATTGGCCTTAAATATTCTACCATCCCAAATCTGAACCTTGTACTTGTGGTTGCAATTACACTGCAAACATAGCTAGGCATGTCATCATAGATGATAACAAAACAAAGGAACCAAAGACTAACAACTTCTCATACACCAAGGGGAATCAAATTTATGACATTACACAATAGACTGTAAGGAAAAAGAGCATTAGCATTACCTTCTGCTGATGGAAGATGAGTCCAGTTTCATTACTTAAACTGATTGAGCTGTAATAAAGAGAGGATTCTAAAGCATGTCACACATTCTGTGTGACCCTTCATGAGATCTCAACCAAACTGCACAGACAAAAGTTTTGAAATTTAAGGCATCGGGTTAGGCATGAAGACAGAAAATGGTGTAATAGCAATATACGTTATATGAGGACATGCGAGGTCATCTAGCTGGAGTTTATGTAAACCCAAATATAAAATAGGTGCTTCTACTCATCATTCGTATTGATCGTGTTATGCCGGTGTGAAATTAAACTTGTGCGTGGTTTTTTAATGCCTAAAGGCTGAACCATATCAATCGTTTAGACGCATCTAGCAACGTCAAAAGCTCGTTTCAAAACAAACGGTGTCACGGTTTTGCTGGTCATATTTTAGGTTTGAGTGAAATGCGTCACAGGTTCTTAAACTACTTAGAAATGATCATTTAGATCCACAAACTCTTAAAGTGATCATCTAGGTCCTTAAACTATTTAGAAATGATCATCTAGGTCTATGAATTTTATAGTGATCACATAGATCCATGATCTATTTATTTTATGTCAACTAGGTCCTCACCATCGTCACTCATCCGCTCTAAGCGCAACGTCACCACTGTACAACCATCCTGGAGGCGAGCACTATCGAGACCACGCGACGATGGCAACTAATAGAAGGTGCGCTCTACCCGTCGCGGCCTCGCTCTCCCCATCGAGACCTATACCTACCGACCACAAAATTCCTATCTGCCCGCCAGGCGGTGATGACAGCGATGTGTCACGTGTGAAGGGCATAATGCTCGGAAGATATGCCATCGTCGCGGATATCGAGCAAGTCATCTTCATGGTTAACGAGTAACGAGCATGAAAAGATGAGGTCACAATGGGAAGAACGAGGCTAGATGGATGGGCAAGGCCATAACAGACAGAGCGCAGCTGGTGCTAGCTCGTGTCGTCATGGAGGTTCGACGATGTTTGTGTGGATACCGGTTGTGCGGTGGCGATGACACGCATGCAGATCTGATGGATGGCGACGTTATGGACCTGATTGACACAATATAAATTGACCGTGGACTTTAGAGAGTCACTGTAAAATTTGTGGACCTGGATGGTCATCTAGAAATAGTTTAGGACCCAAATAATCACTTTAAAAATTTATAGACCTATATGAGTATTCTTTAATAGTTTAAGGACATATGATGCACTTCACTCTATATATCGATGCCACACTATTGCGGCGTAGCAAATCATGGCAATCTTATGACATTTTTCCAAGATTTAGACACCTTCTAAATTTAAGATTTAGACTCCTAAGATACATCATATGACATTTTTTCAATAGAAGAGAGCTTTATTGATTACTCTTAAAAAATTACAATCTTAAGCAACCATTTGCTGTATGTAAGAGAGAATCCACAACGCCAAACTGTTGGTTGTGTGGTTTATGTGTTTTGCCAATTCCAAAAGATTATATGCAATATTAATTATTTTTTCTATGAATATTTTGAAAAAAGTTGTGGGGGGGGGGGGGGGGGGGGGGCTAGGGGAGTTAAAATTACAGGGGTACCGACCCGAAAAGTCACACGATTCACCGCTTAGTCTTATGGATAAATGGCTTCCAAAGTAAGTCATAGGCTTTATTTGTACGAATCACGAAGTAAACCAATGCTGAAAAAACCGATGATGACTTCATGGGTCAATGCCTTCGACATTACATTTCTCAGAGGAAGGGTGGCATAGCCCCCTTTAACCTACGTGAAGACTAAGCTTCCTCATGTTTTAATTTAAATTTGATCACATAATTATATCGTAACCAATAAAATAAGTGTCAAATGTTTTTTTATATATTTTTCCCTCTCTATTTTTCCACCAATTACCTATGTTATCTTGACATGATTTTATAACATACCTCATAGCAATCAACATACTTCTATAGATTTAGTTTCCATGTTTAACATCTATACTAAGGGGACTTGGATCCTATGCAGTCGCTAGTGTCACTGCAACTTAAGCAGTTGCACTAGTGACCCTTGGATCTGAAGCGAACCGAGGAAGAGCGATGAAAATACCGTAGAGAGTACTGCCCCGAAAAACGTTGTAGCATTACACCGTATATCAGGGACTGTAGTACCACATCTAGATAGTTTATCACAAAAATCAAGAGCTAAAAAAGCGTGCAGTCCGATCTTACAGTTGCTATGACAACTGCACTTGATCCTGGTGCACACAAGGTTGGGAAAAACAGCTTGCCCCCTCCCGGCAGAGAATAATTTCCATCTAGCAAGCATGGTCTGAGGTTGGGAAACTGGCTTATGACTTGAATGCGTGACCAAAAATATGTAGTGGTTGGGAAACTATTTGATTCAGAAACAAATTTTCTGCTTTCCAAACTCTAAAGGCCGTTTGGTGGTGTTTGTGTAAAATGTCCAACGGAAATCCGCTCGTATGATCACGTCCGTAATTATGACATCGAACGGTTTGCAGCTCGCTTGCAAGTTCGGCCCCTCATAAACCCTAGCATAGGCGGCTCCCTTTGTCCTTTTTTGCTCTGCCCGTCGCCTTGCCGGCTCGTCGATCCGCCGCCGCCGTCGCCTTTCTCGACCAGCGCCTGTCGCGGCAAGCCTCCTCCGATGGCAGTAAGGCACCACCCCCGCTCTCGCTCCCCCCTCCATCTCTCTTTATGTGTGATTCTGTGATCCTTTTCCTGTAAGCTAGTCTTAGCTTCCTGTGCCATGAAAGATTGGGATGCAGGTGGTTGCGCTTTCGGAAGTAGTGCGTGGGCGAAGGACAGAATAGATGGTTTTGAGGGTAATATGTCCAATTTGTACCTGTAGTTCTGTACCTGGGAGAAGGCGAGAAGTCTTGGTTCGAAAGTTCTGTTGCTTGTTTGGATCTCTAGATTCATCAGAACAGATATTGTTATTCATAATTTAACTGTTTGTTAAGACCTTGATAGCCTTAAGACCTGTGTTCTTGTTTGGTCTAGGAACGCGTGAGCGTTGTGGGCAGAGTACCCATATGTATTATCTGCTAGTATTTGAAACCTGGGTAGTGATAGGGCTTCTCCTATTTTCCCTTTGCCAGTACCAATGATGGTCTCACACAGTTGCCTTGTGTTTATATGTCAACTATTGCCAGTCGCCTGCATTATTGTACCTGGTTGTTTTGATATGTATGTATCATCTGCTAGTATTTCCTAGGCAAGAACCATGATTTGGAACCTGGTTAGTGATAGGGTTTCTCCAATTTTCCCATTGCCAGTACCCATGATGGTCTCACACTTGCCTTGTGTTCACATGTCGACTATTGCCAGTCGCCTGCATTATTGTACCTGGTTGTTTTGATATGAATGCCATTGCTTTTTATCACAGTCAATTTCAAGTTCGTACCAGTTTTATTTGACCTTTCTAAGCATCGATGAGGGTTTGATAGCTTGTCTTGCACTCCCTCTGAATGTTCAATTCAAAGATGTATCCATCATTTTCCTGGAAGTGTATCCCAGTTCAGTTAGTTTGTTAGAAGGTACAATATCAATTCGTTAATGAGGCTGGCCTTCAGGTAGGTAAAAAATATCAATTCCTATTGCCAAGCCATTAAGCATAACTCTTAGTTGCTTGCTCAAATGTTCAACTGCTATGGCCCCAAAAAGAATTAGCAGACAACTAAAAACAGACAAGACACTGTAATTGATTTCGAAAGGATTACCTGCCATGATACTGTTTCTATTGGATGATTATTATGAAATTCTAATTTGAATAATGTTGAGCTGCTGGGTGCACATCATGCATGCATATTGTTGTGATCATTGCACCACACTAGTGTGGGTGTCCATATCATTTTGTGTTAGCAAGTTGACATCTAGTTTACTCATGTAATTAACATAAACTAAAGTTGAAAAGAAACTTGAAATAAAGTTTGTTTATTGTTTATATACATTTGCCAGCCGTAATGAAGAATGGCCTCATGATATACTTACTAATGGATTCTTTTTCGTTTTGTGCAGACGGTTCCAGTTAACCCAAAACCTTTCTTGAACAATCTGACAGGGAAGCCTGTGGTGGTCAAACTTAAGTGGGGTATGGAGTACAAAGGTAACTTATTTTTTCTTCTTCTTTTTTTCGAACTCATGTTTTTAGCTCAACTTCAACTGTTATATTTTATTTTCAAAATGTTGTTCTTCTCTTAAATATGCTGATAAACATTTGTTATACATTCCCAGGCTTCCTTGTTTCTGTGGACTCCTATATGAATCTTCAGGTAATACTTTGGGTCCTTTGCAAACTAGCTGTCACATGATGAGGCTTCTCATCTGCTATCAGTTGAATATAGAAACATCTTATTAAAATTATTACTGCCTTGTCGGCTACCTGCAGCTTGCTAACACGGAGGAGTACATTGATGGACAATTCTCTGGGAACCTGGGAGAGATTCTGATAAGGTAGTCAATGATGATCCTTCGCTTCTAACATGTTTCAAGGAGTATGTAGTAGTATTGTTAATCTAGCTAAAACCTACTGAAAGCTTAGGTGATGTGATCCTGGTGTCCAATTCTATTGATTTTATATTAAAAAAAATGTAGAGTTAGTTTGGATCTGCAAAAGCTGAATGCAAGTGTCAATGATAATTAGGCCAAACTTGGAAGAATGAAACAGTGATCTCTAATAATCAGCATAAAACTCATCTAGCGTGACATAGAATGCTATATTAATCTGAATTTTGATGCATACCATGAGCAGTTGTCCCTTGAATGATTCGTTTGTGTTTGCTCCATCTACAGATGCAACAATGTTCTATATATGCGTGGTGTTCCAGAGGACACGGAGATAGCGGATGCAGAGTGAGAAGGCTCTAGATTGGTGGATGTAATATGCTTCTGACAACAACATGCTAGTCTAGCCTCTATTTGAGATGTGGTCCACTGATACATTATCGCTGATCATGTACCATTTGGCTGCTACCTGTAATGGAGACATGGTGGAACTAGTGTGTTGTGTGATTCAGAACCTTGTAGCTATGATGCTTTCCAGCAGTTCTAAATTTGTCCTTATGGTTTGCCAATCAAGTGGAAGTAATTTCTAGTTGACTGATGCAGCTTGTGTTGTTGGCATGCGCAACATAAGTTACTTGCTGCTAAGGTGTTTTGTTGTATATGTTGTTTACTTGTTCGTGGAATCTTGATCCGTCTGTTGTGGTCACACAACATGCCTGGTACTTCAGACCAGATGTGCCAGATAATATTGTTTTAGAAGGTAATTGTATTAGACTGGTGTTTCTTAAATGTTATGGTCTTATTTTGTTAAGCCAACAGTCTAGTTTCTTGGAGACATGAAACGAATTTACGATTAACTCTGTTCTCTGCATCAAGGGCAGCATTGAGACGGCAAAACAATGCTAGAATTAGGTGAGCTTAGTGCAATTACTTTGGTACAGTCTGGAGATCTCTAGTGTTGTGTGGAGGCCTTGTTCCTTCAGACATTTTTTAGGGGCATGTATGCAGTGAAGATAGCAGTGGTTCAAACCTGGATTCATTTGGTTCTGGTGAAGTAGTGCGCCAGGCTGCACGAGCTAAAGAATTGCGGCGCTTTGGATGCTTAAGTGGAGGACACCAATGGCGAAGGCATTATGCTTCTTCTGGCTTGCTTATTTTTTCGTCTACTTGGTCACCTGAAAATCGAGACGGCATAAACTAGGAAATGAGGGATTCTGTCAGGATTCGATTCTGACGCGGTTAGCTGGCACATTGATTCACATTTTTTTTTCAAGTATGTTTTTAGTTTTAATCTGTTTTCACGACGGATCCTGATAGGGATGGAGCAAACCAAGAATCTGTTTTCACGACTCGGAGACTAAATTTTGCATTGACTTGTGTTTGAGCGCATTCAAATTCAAAGATGATTAGTCTTTTTGTGTGTTTTTTTTGAATGCCAACGGGGGGAGAGGATCCCCACCTGAAATTTCCATTAAAATGGCAGCCAAAGATTTCTCAATTGTTGTTACAGCATTTTGTTGAGGCAAAGGAGTACACTTGATTTACATGATTGAAGAAAAGAAAGAACATCAAGACCGGGAGATGTGAGCGTCAGATTGAGGCAGCCGGCAACGCCATAGAGTGGCGTCATCTCTGCACTGTCGGAGGAGGCGTTGAAGTGAGCAAGATTCGGACCGGAAGATCACCTCATTACGGTGTTTCCAAATGTGCCAGCAGCAGAGGTGGATGAAGGTGTGGAAGTGCTACGCTGGGATTGCGTCTGGCCGTTCTAGCTCCCACAAACGTTCGACACCAGCAGATTGAGTGTTGATGCCGAGGGCATTCCAGAACGTAGTCGCCGTGCCGCAGCGGAAGATGAGGTGGTCGGAGTCTTCTGGGCCCTGTCGGCAGAGCTCACAGGTGGTGTCTGAAATTATATGCTTGATGAGTAGGTTGGCGCAGCTCTTGATTCGATCTTGGACAAGCAGCCATATGAAGAACTGGACCTTCGGGGGCGTGTGGTTGTGCCACACGAAGTCAGCATACGGGCTTGGTGCCGCGTTAACCAGCAGCTGGTAGATGGGCATAGTCTATAGTTTGCCGACGGCGTCAATGAGAGGGCTGCGCCGGCAGTCGGAGTTATCTGTCAGTACCACCTGATTGAGCATCCCTTCCAGTACCAGGAGATCTTGTGTTGCCGTTTGCGTCAGTCGTGGGACGAGGTGGGCTCGCAGACCATCGGCAATGATGGTACGCACCGCCGCCGCCGGCTTAATGCAGTGACTGTACAACGCTGGCAAGTTGTTGGAGAGTCTGCCCATGGGAAACCAGTCATCGCGCCAGAAAGATGTCGTGGCGCCGTCCCCGACGTCAACGACAGTGAGGTTTTGATATATAGGCAGAAGGTGACGGAGCATGGACCAGTGCTCGCCGGCCAGATCGCCGTCCATTGTCGGGAGGTCAACATGATCACGGACCCAGTGAGTCCATGATGAACCAGTGGCTGAATGTAGCCGATGCAACAGCTTCAGGAGGAGACATTGATTCTGTGCTCGAAGGTTTCGAACGCCAAAGCCGCCATAGTGTTTGGATGTGGTAACTTTGTCCCAGGCGACTATGCACACCGCGCCGGTGGTCTTTTCCTCTCCTGACCAGATATACGCTCGGCGGCGCGCATCCATCTGTGCCAATAGTCTTTTTGTGTGTGAAGCGGGGTGGGGAGGAATGGGGAGACGATTCGAAATCTGGCGGTGGGATGTATGCCATGAACTCGTCGGTCCTTGTCGGTTCCGCGTTGCAGTTGCCGTGCAGCATCCAATGCTCTCTGCAAACGCACGTCTGCCTGTCTGTCGCCAGGGATTTTTGCATCTGTGTCCCCTTTTTTCTGCTTGTTCTCACTACTATCAAAGATTCAAAGTGCTCATAAGTACTTGTGCCGTGGAAAGAGAACAATCGTCTTTGAGACTGACTCGCATCATTGGCTGGTACTCTATCCGACTTGCTGAGCACCGCCTGGTATCATCATCGCCATTTTCACACGAATCAAGTCTCAAACAGAACTACTAGTATATACTAGTCCAAGGCCACATGATAACAATTAACAACTGTCAGGTACTAGCTCCACTTGTTCTCATGAAATTGAAAAGAATAATCGAGTATTGGTGTAAGTATGTGGTGGCTTCATTTCCACCAAATGCAATCCAAAACTCCTGAAATTGAGGAGCAGGTGAAGTTATTCAAGTACTACATACCCATCACCACGCCAATTCAACCCATTAGTTAACACATCCAACAACGCCAATCCCACGCAACGCCAACAACAACTACTACATGTAATGTAACTAGTCACCTAATCACGCGATCACATTAGGCTCCTTGTCGCCTTCAGCTGTTTCGCTGACCGTCTCTCCTTGAGAGACTCAGGGACTCATGTCGAGCATTCCCTGGTGGAAGGCGGCGACGCGGTCGGGCGTGACACACTGCGTGATGAGCCTCGCCCCGGGCTTGTGCGCCCATGGCTTGACTAGGATGCAGGTGGCGATGTAGTCCAGGTTCGTGAGCGGCACTACGTGCGCCGGCGGGCCCCACCCGTAGTCCACCTCGGCGAAGCCGAGGCGCGTCCAGTCGGAGACGAGCAGCGTGCGGTAGTCGGAGGTGATCTGGTACGGGTCGACACCCGCGGCGCCCATCTCCCCCGCCGCCCACCGGCCGAAGTCCCCCGGCATCCTCCGCTTCCCGTCCTTGATGAGCCTTACCACCTCCGTCACCGACGAGCCCGCCACCTTCCCCGCCGGCGCCGTCACGCGCATGATGTAGTAGCAGTTGCCGTAGAACCCTGCGCCGCCGCGGGGGAGGGAGGCGTGGAGGAGCGGGCGCGCGTTGACGGCGAAGCAGAGGTGGACGGGGGAGTCCGGGTCGAATCCGGCGGCGCGGGTGCGTGACTGCCAAGCTTTCGCGATGAGCACCTCGAAGGCGGAGCACCACCCGCCGTGGGCCGCGTTGTACTGGGCCTTGAAGTGGTCGATGTAGTCCGCGGAGATGTCGATGGCGAGGTACTCGAGCCGCTTGGCCCCGCCGTCGCGCGTGGGCAGGGCCCCCACGACCGCGCGGGCCGGGTCCGGGACCGCGTCGCGGCCCCACTGCGGCGCCACCGCCGACACACCGTCGTTCCCGCCGCGGGCCAGGTCGCCGACCGCGTTCATGAACTGGGCCGCGCCGGGCCCGTCGGCCACCGCGTGGCTGAAGCGGAAGCCCACGACGAAGCCGCCGCAGGCGAAGGAGGTGACCTGGACCAGGAGGACCAGCGCGCGCTCGTCTTCGTCCTCTTCTGGTGGCGTGGGCGGGAGGAGCGCGTCCTTGGGGACCATCAGTGGGGCCTCCAGGTAGTCCACGTCCTCCAGCGTGCACGCCGCCGAGGCCTCCGTGAACCACACGCCCGCGCGGTTGCAGTCCACGGCCAGCTGCGCGCCGGAGGCCGAGAGGACCAGCCGGCCCGCGAGAGGGTGGTACTGGACCAGGGCGCGAGCCAATGCGCGCTCGATCGTCTTCGCCGGACTAGCCGCGACGTCGGCATCGACCTCGTCGGCGCTGACGGGCCGGTCGGGGGCTGGCTTGAACACGTGGAGCGACTCGATCAGCGCCATCTGCGTCGGGTACCGGTCGAGCCACGACAGGCGGAGCGGGCCGTCCGGCGTGGGCTCGACGGGGACCACCAGGCGCGGCGCGAGCCGCTCGATGGACTTGGACGCCGCCATGGAGAGCAAGACAGGAAATGCAGTTGGTGGAAGGGACGAGCTAGCGGCGGAGGCGAGGAGCAGACCAGACCGGGGTTGGTGGTGTGGCGCCCTGCTTCCTTGTTGGCTCCTTATTGCTCTGCCTGCTTGGTTTTGGTTTGATTTGGTAGCTGGCTTGAGGAGCTTGACTTGGCTGGGAAGTGAGGGTGAACATTTATAGGTGCGCCGTGCGCGGGAGCGAGCCAACGGTGGTGAGTGAGATGCGCCCGCCGTCTGGTCTCGGTGTGGGTGACGAGGATTGGAGTCGGACGGGAACGCGTCCACGGGCCCACGTGAGGTCGTTCCTACGTCGGGGTCAAACAGCGGTGGAGCCGAGCTGGGCTTCCTAGCGCTATCCCGTATCCACTCCCCACAGCTGGCTGGCTCGTGCGCTCCATTCCATCCAAGTACAGCACTGGCGGCTGCATCCATCGGCTCATGGACCCATGTCCTTCACTCGCTTCTTAATTTATTCTTCTAGAAGCATCGATGATGCATCTATATGTAATTTGGTGCATTGAGCCGCATAAACAAACCCGCTGTGTGTATAATCAAACACTAGTGCTAGTTTGCTATAGTCGTTGTGTGGATAACCAATTACTACTCTCTGTACCTTTTTAGGTTTTTGGATCGTAGATACGGGCTGAAAACCAATACTCCTCCATTCTAGAAATATTGTTGTTCGGATAACAAGATTAGTTTAAATTTGAAAACTAATCTTGTTATCCTAACGATAATATTTTCAGAATGGAGGAAGTATGCTCTAAAACACTAGAAGCACCGCTCTGTTATGATGTCAGAGAAAAACCAGAGCAAGGATTCCGGAGATGATGCACGACATTCATCTCCGGCATGTCGGGAGTATGATTCATAATTATTTGGCGCTCTTGATTTTGGCAATTATTGACACGGCCTACATCTCTTTCACCATCGGTATTTCCTGCACATAAATTCCCCATCAGAAAACGATTCAGAGCCGAGACACAGTCTAATGTCAAGTCACGCGCGCATGCTTCCTCCAAGCGGGGCACGAAAGCTACCGGGTCGTCAATGGACCTTGTCCAAACTTCATCTACTAATAATCACACAAGCAATAAGCAGAGCGAGAAGCGGAGTAGCTGCTGCTGACCGGTTAGCCGAATCATGAGTTAGCGAGAGAGGAAAAGTGGCGTATTAGTTTACCACCAAAAGGGAATACGCGTGAGAGTCGCTGATTAATTAAACACTGGTATATATTAAAGTGCCCGGCAACATGGAGCAGTTTTCTAGTGTTTGTTGCCCGCAGCCGGAGCTTTCACAATGCAGTACATGTGCTTGGGAGTTTCCCACTTCCAAGTTTGCGTAGATGGATTGTGCTTTGTTATCTTTGCTTTCTGAAGAATATAATCAAGATGAGCTTTCATATCCTTTTGCCTTTTTCTTTAACGTGTACTTAATGTTTTTTTTTTACTTTTACATTAAAGTGGCTGGGGCATGAATACATATGATACGTTCAATTGAAAAGGTAGTAGTAGTAGTATTTCGAGACCGGATCAGCATCACCAATAATGATAACATAAATTGAGCACAAGATGTGTATTGTGCATCCACGCATAATGTTTTTTCTCTTTTCAAGCAAATAAGAGGGGCAAATGCTACCTCGTTCGTAGAAATTAAACGAGGGAGGTTTGCACGCTAAATGCGTGAGAACGAAGTAGATAAATCAAAAGTGCTATGAGTTAGTTAACCCTACATCTTTCACTCATTAATTTTCTGGTGTCGTAAAGGTTCCCTACAAGAATACATCGTTTCATCTGGTTTTGTGTAATGCATGTCATTAACTATATGATTATAGCTCTCTAAATATAATTATAGGTGTGACTGTCACACGGTCGCCTCAACAACAATGATATCTCAGTTGACAGCTACCAACTCTGAGATCATCATTCCGTCATCTAGCACTGATCATCATCTTCATCCAAAACTGCCCTTTTGTCTTCATGTATCATCTCTTTTAGTAGAACGTTGCCCAGCTACCCTCCTTCCTCTGTCCTCAACGCCGTTCTAGTAGTGATTTGATTTGAGGTTGGTTGGATCATCATCGTCACCAATGATAGCTTAAATTGAGCACAGGATGTAAATCGTGCATCCACACTTGATGTTTTTCTTTTGAGGCAATAAGAGAGGCAAATTCTACACTTTTACTTGTTTGTAGAAAAAGAGGGAGGTTTATATGCAAATGCATGAGAACAAACTAGATAAATCAAAAGTACTATGGCCCTCTATGGTTCGTGCCCTCCCAGGCAGCAGGGCGCTCAGGAGGCAGCAGGGCGCTCAGGCACACATCGTGGCCTCAGACGTCTGAAATCGGACACCTGAGCGCGCTGTCTGAGCCAGGCGTGGTTGCTCGGGCAGCAACCAAACATGCCCTATGTGTTAGTTAGCTCTACACCTTTCACTCTTTTGATTTTGTGGTATCGTAAAGGTTCCCTAAAAGAATAAATCCCTTTCATCTGGGTTTAAGTATGTGATGCATGTGTTCTTCAATAATTCAATGGGCTCCCTCTTCTAGTTTTAAAGTACGTCACTCTGACTTGCTTCCATAATAAGCATGTGTTGTTTGCAAATTGTAAGAGCCAGAGCCAGAATAGTGAAGCTATTCATAGCTACTATATATGTGGCCCTAGCAAGGACAACTTTATGCTCATGGTGGACACTATGATGTCAACGGAAGTAACCCTCTGCACGAGCAACTTCCTCGATCAGTGGCTGCTGCTTTGTGCTTGGCGGCTACAAGAGTCAGAGACGCCGGTCTGATTTGTCCATATTTAACACATGAACTGAACCAAATATCTATGTGAGAAAAAAAAAAAGTGGTTGGCGAGATCGCAATCAAGGGCCATGGGTCGACGATGCTTTCCCTGTAATGGAACGTCAAGGATTATTACATTCAGCTGATGATTGCAGACGACATATGTCTGTATATAGATAACTAAAATCTGTAGGAGAATTTTTTTTTATGATGATTTCTCTTTGAACAAACAATTGGTTCCCTCGTTTAATTTTTTTAAAAGAAATTTGGGAGGGGAGGCCCCTACCTATTTTCATTAACTTAAAACCAAGTTTATGTACAAGTTTCTCTCCTCCTTTCATCGTGCTTTCAGAATACTTTTCAACTTTCAAAATTGTTAATTGATCGAGCAACCTAGAGAGAGATGTGATTTGGACGGGCGATCGAACATTAGTTGCCGAGGGATAAGTAGTAGTTGCCGAGAAAGCTCAGCCTGGTTCGCACTGCAAAAGGGATTAGCTAGACAGATAGAGACAGTCTCCTTTACCGTGTCCGTACTCCACTGTCAGCTAGATCAATTCTCGAACTAAACTAGTGCATGATGATTAGGAAGGACAATGGAGTACTTTGCATATCGCAAGATCTGCCTAACTAACCAGGAGCTTGCTGTCTCATGTAATGTAAAGGTTAGAAAGTTACTCCCGGTTTAGTTCATGCATCTGGTACTGGCATCTATTCAAACACGTGTTCATTATTGCTCTGATGTCTGAATATGCGATCATATGCATGGCTGCCTTTGGCAAAGGAGAAAGTGGCCTACATACATGTTTATGGTCTATCCAGTTACGTGGAGATGGAGCATTGGGAATGTACACGGAAGCAGCCTGCAACTAGGTTGGACTAGTACAGAAGGCGATCTCTTCTGTCTCGACTACTGAAGTTGTCTTCTTATCGTGCTTCAGCACTGGAATACTGGATGGATTTATGCCTACCCAACTGAGCAACGCCGTGTAGGGCGTTATTCTTCACCGTTGTTGGCTGAAAAAATTGTGTAGCGTGTGTTACACGCGCGCGCAGTCGCGGGGTCAAATTGTTCAGCCTTCAGCTTTTCGTTGATGTGGATCCAAATCCTCTGCATTGGTTTGGAACGCTTCACTAAATGCAGAGGCCGCATTAGCTCTCACCTGGACCACCTAACGTGATTCCAATTCATCAGACGGTGTTCGTTACTCCTTGACTTTGACGCCTGCAGAAGAAAAGCCAAACTTGTCGCCAACGAGCGGCGCGTGGGACGGAGCAGGCGGCGGCGCGGGCCAGGATGCGCGGTGCCGGGCGGAGCAGGCGGTGGCGGCGGGCGAGCTGCTGGCGGCGGCGCGGGTGGACGAGCGGCGGACGAGATTTTGGCTGGCGGCGGTGCCGCTGACCGACGCGGAAGAGCCGTCGAGCAGCGCACGGCGACCTCAGCGCTAGCCCTATCACATGTTCCTCCTCTCGAATATGTTGAGGTGTGTTTGTTTTTACTCCTTTAATTTTTAGACATGTCTTATTAAATATTATAATACTAAGAGTATTAAATATAAATTATTGATAAAACTTCGTCTATAATTCTACTTTTAAATAACAAGACAAATTTATTAAAACTAATTAAATCATAATTAGATAATATGATAATACAGTAAACATCTCTTAATAATGACTTAATTAAGTTTAATGAATTTGTTATGCTGATTCATATTCAACTTTGTAATTAGTTTTATATTTAATATATATTTAATTTAATAATTAATATAACTCTATTAAAATTTAGACAAAAAAACACATATTTATTTATTGAGATACTTTGGAGGTTATGGAGAGAAGACGTCTGAGTTCTTGTGTGTTCTGAATTGATTGAAGATCCAGTGACAGGCGGCTACTTTTCTTTCTGGGCTTGTCTTCGTAGGTGCCTCCTGGATTTCCAATTTTTGTTAATGCCAGTTGGGACTTGGGACGTTGGGCCAGAAGAAACAAAGCATCATTGCTATTGCTCCGTTGGGCTCGAAATGAAATGGGGTTTTCTGGGCCGATTAGGAACGGTAAGTCCCTGATTGGCCCATTATATAGCGTACACCCTCAAAATATATGTTTTTATTACACATAGACTAATCTTCAAAAACGTGAAACATCTCTTGATTTTAGACCTTCGAAATGTATATATTTCATTTTTTGTTAAAAATATATGATATATCATTAAATACGTATTTCTCTATGCCATGTAGGTGCATGTGATCCACTGTTCAAAATAGCCATATGAGGAAAAATAAATAATTTTGATATATAGTTGAAGAATGACAAAAACCTAATTTTGTAATTGAAAGAGAAAAATCGGACTCCAACAATAGTTGAGGAGGGAGGCTAAAAGAACTTCTTTATTCATCTTATTTTTCCTAAAAACCCGTAAACAATTTTTAGTCTTTCATTTTATTTTTCCTTTCAAAACAAGTAGTCAGTCGGATGCTTATGCAAATCTACACCGACTGAGACCTAACATAATGTTGAGTCTAACATCATAAAAAACCTAATCTATTGTGCTGCACTCAATCAGCCACTACTTTGTATTTTCAAATAAACCATCTTCGGATTTTAGTTTTATGGTTATCGGTAGACAGTGAGCTAGGGTGATGCACAAGCACCATGTCATAATAATATTAAAATTTTTAAATACCTTGTGTTAACTATCTTAACAACTACTTTCGACATGTTTGAAATTAGCAGGAGTGTTATTGTTGACAATAATGCATTTCAATTTTTTACATGTGTGCATCACTATGAGTTTAAAGTTTCGCCTCCTATTGTTGGACATCTAATAGAATCCTTGCAATGTATGATGAATTGTATTTAAAACAAAAGAATTTTCTAGATGCAATTTATATACTCCACAGATTTAATATAGTTCTTACTATGAGTATTTTTTTGGGGAAATCCATCAACAACTTTTAAGTTTAAAATTTAACATATATTTGAAAAAAGGAAGTGCAAAGATTTATTTTTTATAAATTGAAACTCGATTCCATTACCCGACCGCTAGTAAATTCGGATACAAATTGAGAATATCCACAAGTGGATTATACCTCACATTACATCTCACTCCCTCAGCTGATAGTTCATGAGCAATGTGAGCTCCATGATCAAAGCCTCTTCTTTCCGGAAACGGTAATGCCAAGGTTTGTATCTCGTACTACTTAATACTATACGTACGTACTAATCTTCATTGCTTAGAGCATCTTCAACAGGTGTGTATATATACTTCCTAAACATAAATTTAGAAACCCAGCAAAAAATAATGCCCTCCAACAGTTTTGTAAACGTGGTTGCCAAATTTATGTTAACCATATCTGACCTAAAACCATTGCCAAGTTTGTTCACCGTTTCGGCACTCCCAATCGCCTATTTCGCGCTGTTCCCGCTCAGAAAATTGACGCCCGCGCAATTCTTCACGCCATCGACAGAGTGGTTTGGGCAGGCTGAGACTCGGGCTCATGGCAAAACTCGCAGACGCCGTTCGCCGCCGCGGCTCGACTGCCATCGGAGACGCATCCGCAGGTCAGGGCTGCTCCTACACCCAGCGTCACGACACATCCCTGACCTCTCTCATCGCCATCCTCACCTAGATACAGCGGGTTCCAGTCGCCGTCCGCAAGGCCATCTGTCCCCGTCATCTCCAAGCGAAGGTCCTCCATCGCTGCCGCAAGATTTTATCACGGTGTCATCACTAGAAAATCTTCTTTGCTCTCATCGCATTGATTCACCACCCCAACCCCGACTCAAACATCCCGCAAGTGAGGTAAACTAAAGTATTTGCCCTCGTCCATTAGTGAGGTTAACTAAAATACTCATCTTGGTCTGCACTAAAGTTTTAAAGCTGGGTGTTGCTTAACATTGTTTTCTGAATTTGGTGATTAAATAGGCCGATTGTTGTTTTATTTGAGATTGGAAAATAAATCTTTAAAATAGTAATTGGTTGATACTTTTAGGGAAAAACGTATCATCAATTATGGTGATTTGGTGGCAAGTAACAGGATTAACAGTAGTGTCAGACTATTTTTATTTCACAATGCACATATTTTGATTAAAAGATAACATAATGTAAAATGCTGCCGTTATATTTTATTTTGTGAGATATAGATAATCTGACTGGTAAAACTAGTTTGCTTTCATTGTCAAACATTTCTTGTTGATCCATGAGTGATCATTTACAAAATAAAACTCCTAGTTGTGCCGTATCCATGAAAGAAATTTGTATTGAGCTGATCATACATACTTGAATGATGTATTTTGTTATATTTCTAGCTGGTTTGAACAATGAAACAGTTTCAGCCATTCACTGATTTGTTGAATGAGGATGAGAATGGTGTACTACTAGATTACCTTGGTACACCAAGTGAGGCGTTGGATTCACACAGACTGGAAAGTACTCAATCATTGAAACCAAACCAAAAGCACAAAGGAAAAAACTTCAGTGTGGATTAAGACCGACTTCTTGTTTCAGCATGGTTGAATATTAGTATAGATGCTAGACAAGGTACCAATTAAACAAAAGCTTTTTTTTGTGTTACGGTCCATAATTTCTATGACAAAAATAGAGTTGAGTTAGCAGAAAGTAGTCAGAACTCATTGTTACATTGATGGATGACTATTCAAAAAGATGTGAGCATGTTTTGTGGGTACTTAAGCCAGATTGAGGTTGCCAATTAGAGTGGACTGAATATTCATGACTAGGTATGTAAAGAAATTATAACTTATAAGATGAAATATATGTAGGTTTCAATCCTCATGAAATTGTGGCCTAATTAGGTATCTTGTATTGTGCAGGTGGAGCAAGCTGAGAAGATGTTTAAGGCTCTAGATAAGCACAAGAAGTCATTTCTATTTAGGCACAGTTGGTGTCAGTTGAGAAACCAACCAAAGTGACATGAGAAGCTACAATAGTTAGCAGCTCTGAAAACAAGCAACAAAAAAAATGAAGGTAACCAAAGATTCAAGTCCAGGAACAACTCATCTTATACATGTTGATAGCAACACTCAAGATGACAGTGAGCAGGTCCCTCCAAACAACATCCCTCCAGCTACAGATGCACCAAAAAGACCAATTTGTAAGAAGAAGGCGAAAGATACATTGTGTCATGGTGGCAGCGATGCTTGCATACAAGCTTTGGATGTTCTGTGGGCAAAGAAGAAAGAGTCAGACGCAGAAAAAGAGAAAGAAAGAAGAGAGATATGCCAAGACATATGCTCTAGACAAAGAGAGGCTACAGTTAGAAGAAAAGAGGCTTACAAATGAAGAAATGAGGCTTGCCAATTAGGCTAACAACCTACAGATAAAGAAGTTGGTTGATGATGAGAGAATTATGAGCATAGACATTAATTTGTTGAATGAGTTCCAAAAGGAGTACTATAGAAGTCTGCAGGCCAAGATCATGGCACGTCACATGAATTAAAAACCTATTTCAATCAATTTTTATTATGTCAAGATGAGTTTTATTATAATATATTCATTATTTCCAGAACTTAGAGAATTATTGTCTTCGACCTATTAGTGATTTTTAGACTTGGATAATTTCAATTGTGTTTAGAATTAGTAGAATTAGTGTCTTGTTATTGGTTGGAAGTCTTGAAGTTTCTATACTCAAAGCAAGTAACTGTTGTTTCATAATTACAACAATGTATTGTGTGGTACTGCAGTATTATATAATATGGTACGATAGTAATATAATAGTAGTATTGCACAATCACGGATATTTAGGAATTTGAAACTGAATTTAAAATCATTGAGTATTGTAGCAATTGTAAACAAGAATTGTTTCACGAGCACAATGAAGGTACTATGGTGAGTAAACAATAAGCTAATATTGATCTGAATGGTGTTATCACAAGTGCTCTACCAGGTCTTCTCGAAGTTGATAATGAGTTTTATCACTCCTTATTCTTATATGGTTCTTAATGAATTCATCAAAATCTGTTGTCTGCTCATGGGAGCCACATTATCTCCACCCTGATCAAAACGTTCGTTTGGATCCACCGTTCCCTCAGCTTCAACAATCACATTATGCATGATAACACAAGCTATCATTATGTGCCTCAATGTCTCCTCATCCCAAAGTCGAGGCTGGCCTTGAACAATAGCGAAACGAGATTGTAAAACTCAAAAAACTCGTTCCACGTCCTTTCGTACGTGCTCTTGTGCTTTGGCGAAGTATCTCCTCTTATTGCCCTGGGATTCTGGAATGGTCTTTACCAATGTAGCCCAAGATGGGTATATGTCATCTGCAAGGTAGTATCCCATTGTGTAATCATGTTCATTAATGTTGTAGTTCACTTTTGGAGCTTCTGCGTTAGCTAGCTTTGCGAATAGTGGAGACCGATGAAGAACATTGATGTCATTCAGAGATCCAAGTAAACCAAATAAGGCATGTCAAATCCATAAATCCTTAGAAGCAATGACTTCTAGAATTATTGTAGGCTTATAATAGTGGCCTGAATACATACCTTGCCAGGCTGAGGGGCAATTTTTCCAAGTCCAATGCATACAATCAAGCAAGCCAAGCATACCAGAAAACCCTCTTTCCTTCCCAAGTGCAAATAATTGAGTTGTATCGTTCTCATTAGGTGACCTCAAGTATCTTCTCCAAAAATTTCAATAACAGCTTTGACAAACCTCCTGAGGCTTTCTAGGGTAGTACTTTCTCCAATACGGACACATTCATCTGTAGGATCTGCTGGAAATCCATATATAAGTTAGCATATGGAATACTGCAGTCACCTTCTGAAAACAACTTAACCCATATTGATTACCTGCATTTACTTTCGCACAAAGTACTCATCATGACCTTCTACAACATTCATTATGCGCACAAATATGTTCCGGTTCGTTCTAAACCTGTATTGAGAAAGGTAGTAAGATATCTATACTCTAATATATCTATACATATAATAATTAAAAATAAATATGTACGAACCTCCGTCGAAAGAAGACAGGTCCATACGTAGGATCATCAACCAAGTAATCTTGATACATTCTTGTATGACCCTCCTCTCTGTCTTGGTATATGTATAAATGACCTGGGATAGAACCACCATGCTTTATTTCAGGGAGTGAAAAACTTTGTACGATTTGAGCAGCTAAAAGGATAAATTCATCATCGTCATCCGATGAGGATTCATCCAAAAGCTGCCGGGAGAGGGATGGCCGATCAGTCATGGTTTCTATGGAAGCTACTCACTTTGCTGTTATATGTAAGGATGCACGAAAGAGATTAATAAACTGAATGATGAGAAGGACCATGTAAAGAACTAGATGAACATGCATACCTACAAATATGTCTTGCTGCTGAACATGATCACCAAAGCCTCGTCTTGCCTCGTTCTGCCAGCGATCGCTATTGCCAAAGCTAGATCAAGAATTCCGCCAGTTGTTGCCCATGACTCGCCAGGTCAGGCAGGCTGCCGCCGATTCACTAGGATCGGAGTTCGACTCTCCAGGGGTGTCGCCGGCTCCGAAACGAAGATTTCTGGGCCTATTAACAAAAATAACTATAGGGCCCATGAAGAAAATGATGTGTCTATATTTTAAACTATTTGGAAACAAAAAATTGGGAACGGTTGGAGGAGGTAAGGTTTTTTTTTACTACCAATAGTTCTTTAGCAACTCCCTAAACATGTGTTTAGGGACTATTTATTTTACAAACCTGTTGGAGATGCTCTTAGACTGTCTGCACTTACGTCCGGTAAACCGTATGCCAGTACCGCTTTAACGAAAAGCGACCCTGCACCGGGGAGCGCTACCCTATCCGGAACGGTAGCGTTCGACCTCCCGCACGCCAAATCTGACGTGATAGCGAACGAACGCTACCGATCCCGCATGGGGCCCGCGCACCATTCCCAACCGCCCACACGCCAACTGAAGGAGAAGGGCCGGAGCGCCGCCACCGAGGAAGGAGAAGGTCCAGAGCACCACCGTCGAGGAGAAGGGGCCGGATCCGCACCTTCCTCATGCGGATCCGGTCGGGCGTGGAGGCGTGCCGAATCCGAAGGAGGACGGCTAGATCCGGAGGCCTCTGGCCCGCCACCGCGTAGATCCGGAGGCCTCTGCCTTGCCGCGCACCGACGGAGGAAGGAGGAAAGCAGGGGTTCGTCGGTGGGGAGCTCGAGGCTTGAAAGTTGCCTAGAGGGGGGGGGGGGGGGTGAATAGGCAATATAAAAATAATCCTAAAAGATCACTTGAAGAATTGTCAAATAGACAGAGTCGACGGAACTTCTGTCAGATGTGATGGAACTTCCGTCACCATGGAAGATCTGTCAAATGACAGAACTTCTTACCAATCTCCCTCTAAACAGTGAAAATAACACGGATAACTAAAGAGAAGAGAATATTAACTTGACAGTAGTGAAGCTATGACAAAGTCAACCTAGAGTTCTTAAATGAAGAGCTAACACCACCAATAACAAGTAAAACAAGCACAATGATATGAAAGAAAAGAGCAAGCACAAGAAATAAGCGGGAAAGTAAAGAGAGACACAAGGATTAAACCCGAGGTTCGGCAACCACACTAAGTAGTTCCTACGTCCTCGTTGAGGAGCCACACAAAGTGGCAGGGTCTCTCTCAACCCTTTTCCCCGCCAAGCAATCACAAAGATTGTGCCCGGATTTCTTTCTTCTCTTGATTCTTTTCCTCCGGAGGCGAATCACACCTTCACAAACGTCCCGACTCACCACACAAGTTGGGAGCTCAAGGGCGATGCCTGGCCGTCTAGGAGACCAAGTCTCCAAGAGTAACAAGCAAATCAAATCTTGATAGGGAGGGAAAGATGTGCTCAAACTTTTGAGTGGATGGATTCAATCTTTTTGTGGTTGGATCTCTCTCACTTTGATTTGAATCTCAAGAACAGGCCTAGGAGTGAGAGGGGAGAGCTCTAGCTGAAGAGTGAGTGAAATGGCAAAGAATCCAACCCTTTCCACGGGGGAAGGGGTACTCTATTTATAAAGAGAGCTCAAAAACTAGCCGTTATAGTATTTTCTGGATCGGACGAAACTTCCGTGGTTACCCACGGAACTTTCATCAATTCAAATTTAGCTGTTGTAAAGCACTGGAAGTGAGAAAAAGATGTTGTGATGGAACTTCCGTCACTCTCGGTTTGACAAGGAAAAAGGCTCACAGAACTTCCGTGAGAGCCACAGAGGTTCTTGGTGACGGAACTTCCGTCATGGGGTGACGGAACTTCCATCACTCTCGGGTGCACAGAAGGTAGAAACCCGACGCTGATGGAACTTCCGTCATTAGATGACGGAACTTCCGTCACCCTCGGGTTAACATCAAAGCTGGACCCGACGCTGACGGAACTTCCATGAGAGGCCTCACGAAACTTCCGTCACTCTCTGTCTTGCTAACTAAAAGGCTGATTCTTAGATTTTGTTGGCTAGGTTTTCAAAGGAATTGAATTAGAGCTTGAGCACAATGTTTCCCTTACTAGCAAGATAAGTTTTACCCCTCTTAATAGTTCGGCATACCTATGACTCACAACAAATAATATAAAAGCTAAACTTGAACCACCATGAGCCATTTTGTTTTCTCTTTTATTGAGGGATAGACTTTCTCACATTAGTGGGTAATTAACTTTTCTCTTGATGATCTGCACATTTTTTTCATAAGCATGTTAGTACAATTTTAATCTTTTATCATTAATCACCAAAATCCACTAGGGGACCTAGATGCATCTTCAATCTCCCCCCTTTTGGTGGTTGATGACAATAGATTAAAAGGATATAGAAATATAATCATGAGAGAGAATAACAAAATATAGTGAGGCTCCCCCTAAAGATATGCATGATTCACAAAGACATGTGAAGGAGCTCCCCCTATATTTTGTAAAAAGTGGGGTGCCTAAAAGGTGTACAAGTGTGAAGCAAAGTGATAAGGTAATAAACAAGCATCACAACCAAATTATAAACTAGAAGAAACAAGCACCACACATGACATAAGAATAATAGAGTTATTACAAAAGGTTCACAAATATGTTTCGCACACAAAGCAAATAGAGAGGGGAACTAGTCCATAGGTTCATCACTATCCTATTACAAAGCCTCTGAAACAAATATCCTTTTCACTCATCTCTCCCCCTTTGGCATCAAGGCACCAAAAAAGAATGAGTGGAGGAGGAGATAAGAGAAAGGTATTACTCATCATCATCGGTGCTTTCATCATTGTCCTCGTTGTCCTCTTCATCACCCTCTTCTTCTTCTTCATGGCCTTCATCCTCGCCTTCCTCGCCTTCTTGTTCATCTTGTGCAGCGTGTTCTCCGTGAGCGGGAGCACGTGGAGGAGCAAGATCATCCCAATCATAGCCGGCAAGGGGATCCTCAAAGACCGGTGGCTCACCATCGGGCTCATACTCGAAGCCATCTGGAGACACCTCATGGCCTTGAGCTCTTTGGTCTTTCTTGTAGCGCCGCACTTGCTTCTTAATATGCTTCTTGTTCTCCCAATTTTCCTTAGCATTAAAGCAACAAGCATTCAAGATGCTCTTGAGCATAGCGGCAATGGGTGATGATGGACGGCGGCGAGATGCTTCAGGTGGAGGAGTGGAGGCTGAAGCACGAGGGGCGGCTGCTTCCGCCCTAGCTGCCCGTTCCTCTTCTAACTCCCTCCGGATAGTCTCATGATGAGGGCGAGTGAACTTAGGCACACGAGGTCTCAACGGCTGATGCTTGCACTCCTTCTCAAAAATCAATCTAGTCTCAACCTCGATCATCTTCATAAGATAGGGAGCAAAGGGTAGCACCTTCCGAGTGTCCAAAGAGGTCGAGTATATTTCCTGAGTAATGAGGTCCATCACACTGAAGGCTGCAACTCCATCTCTGAACCTAGCAAGAACATTTCTGGAGTGCTCAACAAGGGAAGTGGCATACCCAGCCTTAGGAGCAATAGTCACCCAGAGCATCCTGTTGAGTGTGAAGTAGATGTTGTGCATTCCATGAGTGGTTCCCAGATATTTGGGTTGAAGGTCCTCATACATGTATCTCAGCTCAGAGTCCTTCAACACAGGCTCACAAGAGAGCCTGTCCCTTGCATCATCTGCCTCAACATCTTAAAAGAAAAAGGTAGCCAAGTGAGAGGGGGATACCACATACTGCACACCTTGTGTCATCCAATGAACATAGCCTCGTCCATCAATGTACAAGGTGGAGTAGAACTGATAGATGACCTCCTCATTCCAATCATAGTTGAACCCCATGAGGTCATACACATGTCGTGCCTTGTAGGCTCCCACTATCTCATTGAAGGTTGACTCATTCTTGTCCTCCATGTATTTCGAGTCAATCCACTGATGAGTGGCCAACTGATTCTTCCGGTTCGTGTCAATGATCATAGACATGTAGTAGTCTTGGTGAAACCAAGTGAGGAACCGGGGATCACTAGCTTCTTTATCAGTCACAAGATATTGATTTTGCCTTCTTGCTGTATGCAGTGCCTCGGCATCCTTCTTGTAGTCCTTCAAATCATGGTGAAGGGGGTAGACGGGAGCATGGACTCGAAGATCTCTCATAATGTTCAAGGGCTCATTGCTCTTTGACTTGCTCTTGCGTGGTTTGGGGCGGGGTTTGGGGTGAGTTTCCTTGACTGGCTTCTTCCCTTTATCAAGTGCCCTTCTAGGAGGAAGGGCGCCTCCTTGACCAACCAAAATAGTTTGAGCCCCGGAACTGCTTCCCTGTCCTATCCTTCTCTTGATCATGGCTTTTCTTCTCTTGGCAAGGGGTACAAGATCCTCATGGGAGGAGGAGGAGGACGTGTCGGGAGAGGCTTGATGTTCCTCTTTACTTGATTCCTCACGAATGGATGGATCATTGGAGGCAATCTTGGTGCGGGCCATGTTCACATACCTAAGAGTGAAAGTCCCTTGATGTCGCCTAGAGGGGGGGGGGGGGGGGTGAATAGGCGTTTCTGAAATTTTAACAAAAACTCACAGCGGAATTAAAACTATCAAAACCGGTTGCACCGATTTAGCAAACTGTTTACACCGGTTTTGTCAGAGAGCTTGGGATAAAACAATTAATCAAGAGAAAGAACCAAGCACTCAAGATAGGCAAGCTATAAAAAGAAAGATAGGAACCACCCCAATTAGATTCACAAAGAATCAACCTCAGAAAACAAACTTGCAAAACCGGAACCACCGGTTTGGCAAACCGGTTACGCCGGTTTTCCTGGAATAGAGAGAAATAAAACAAGTAGCACACTAACCAGAGGGGCTACACTAGTGTGAACTACACAGGTGAGCAACCAAGATATACACAAACTAGATTCACCAAGAATCTACACAATTGAGCACTGACCAAAACCGGTCCCACCGGTTTGGTAAACCGGACCCACCGGTTTCCTCGGGGCAGAGAGAATAAAACAGGGAATGATCGCGTCCCACTTAGTTCTAACAAACCTAAGGGTCTTAACACAGCATGCAAGATCTAGAGCAAGTAATCACTAAGAGTACTAGCACAACTACACATGCAACCTATGAATCACAAATAGTGGAAGCAAGAACTTAAGAAAGCAAACCAAATGAAGCACATGGAGAATTGTTTGCCGAAGTTCAGATTCACCCCGTGAACCCTACGTCTCCATTAAGGAAGCTTGAGCTGCTCACAAGGCACACTCCAAGCTGGGTCTCTTTCAACCGCTTTTTCCGATCCACTATCTTTGCTTCTTTCCTTGCGGCGGCGAAGCGGACCTTGACAAACTTTTCCAAGGCTTACCACAAGCTTGGAAGCTCTAGGACGACGCCTAGCCGACTAGGAGGATTCACCTCCAAGAGTAACAAATGCTTCATGGATTTGCAACGCAATGCTCAAATGCTCAAGTGTAGGATTTTCGCTTTTGTGCTCTCAATCTCAATCCCTCTCAACCCAATGCTTAGGATTTCTCACAAATCACTCAAACCTCACAAAGAGGTGTTGGGGAGAGCTCTACAAGTCTTTGGATGTATTTTCTTCATGCACACAATCAGCAACATCCAATGGAGGGGGGAAGAAAGTATTTATACTTGTCCCCCAAAAACTAGCCGTTATACTGAACCAGTCAAAACCGGTCCCATCGGTTTCTCAAACTGGTCCCACCGGTTTTCCTGAACTAGCCGTTACAGGTTTGAACCAAAACCGGTCCCTCCGGTTTGGTAAACCGGTTACACCGGTTTTCCCTGTCACAGTGAGAGTTAGTGTGAGTGTAGGTGTTGTGTTTCTCTTATCTCACTTGGGTTTTTCTTTGAGCATTGAGACATTAAATGCAAACCATATAGCATCCCTCTTGATAGAGCGGCATGCCTAAACTCAAGATTAAAATGAAAAACAACTCCTCAACTTGAACTTGCATGGTCATGAATTTTGTCACTTATTCTCTTTTAAGCTTCATGAGGACTGCCACATGTGCTTTTGCTGAGCGTCATCACCTAGAGCTTGTGACTTGGAAACTCTTCATTTATCATGTCCGTTTGTACCTTCTTGTTCACAAGTCACATTATATCTTCATATTCCAATAATGAATAATACTTGGAAATGTATGACCACATATAGCTTGATCGGTCCATCGCGATTACGCTCCACCTGCCCTTCACCATGGCTTGGGTCCTCGGCGCCAAGACTCTATCTTGCCCTTCTCCCGTCCATGGTCCGTCGTGGCCAAGTCATGCCAATCCTTCACCATCTTGCTATCTTGAGCCACACATAACTTTGTATCATCGTTATGCCTTCTTTTGAATTCATGTTTGAAATATTGATTTGATCAAGTTGCTTCCATGATTAAATGCCATAGAGAAATAACACTTGATCACTTCTTTTTCTTGACAACACCAATTTGTTGAGACCATCTCATATCAATGGTTTTCATGTCTCATATTTACTTCAAATCTTGGCTTGTCATAGTATTGCTTATATGGACCTATTTATTTGACACTTCTCCATTTCATCACATAGGCCCATTTTCCTTACAGAATCGTACACTTTGAAGATGATCATTTGTATCAATGCAACATATGTTTTTCATATACAACCTGCTCATATACTCACAAAGAGGATTAGTTCTTTAATCACGTTGTCATACAACCACCAAAACCCACTAGGGGCATAGATGCACTTTCAATCTCCCCCTTTTTGGTGATTGATGACAACCTTGATTAAAGCTTACAAATGATATTCATTAAGTAATTTTGAATGCATCTATATAGGATGAGCTCACCCTAAAACTGTGCATATGAATGGAATTTATCAATTTTGGCCTCTAATGCCAATTTGCACATTTTGAAATAAAACCACAAGAGCTCCCCCTATGTGTGCATTCGTGGGGTGCAACAAGTGTGTGTGAACATGTAGTACATGATGCATATGACAAGAAAACCACAAAGAAATAAATCAAAAGAATCATATGTGTTGTCTGGCAAAACCGGTGCCTCCGGTTTGCCAAACCGGTGCCACCGGTTTTTCCAGACTTCACATATTTACTGGAAAATCAGTACACCACTTCATAACAATTTATCAAGCATCACATCATAGTACAATAAGAGATCTTAGAGAATTATTACAAGGTTCAACACACCAATTCACTCATTACAAATTGTTCTTAAGTCCACGAGCTGAAAAACAAAGAAAATGGATACATTGGTCTGTTCTGGCAAAACCGATGCCACCGGTTTGTCAAACCGGTGCCTCCGGTTTTTCCAGACAGACCAGAACTAAAAGCAAAACAGATGAAGACTTGGAGCTTTAATACTTTTCTCCCCCTTTGTCATCTAGCACCAAAAAGGGGGTCTTCCTTGTCATCATAGATCACTCCTCCTCTTCACCATCCTCATCATCATCATCATCATTGCTGGGAGGGTTAAATGGTGGCACTTGTGAAGGACCTGCTCCACCATACCCAAACATACTCCCACTGAAATCTGCATCTCCAAACCAGGAAGTATATGGGTTCTCCTGCTCATAGCGACTCAGCCTAGCCTCAAATGACTCAATCTCTGGACTTTGTTCACCCTCGGAGGCAATGGGAGAGCGGGGAGGCTGTAGGTTGCTTTGTTGGTGAAGAAGCTTCATGGTCCTTGTGTCCTTCTTCCTCACCTGCCTCTCATGATGTGCTTTCACATCAGCATCATACTGAGACCTGCACATCCCAAAGAGCATTCCAAATAACTTCTTGATTGGTGAGGGAGGCTTGTCCCTTTGCTACCCACTCCCTCTAGGTGCTGCAGAGGTGGATGCACCATGTGTTGGTGCTGCTGCACTGCTGTCCTCAACTGGGTTCCTTAAGTCATTCTTGATCCTCAAAGGAAGATGCTCCTTGTCATAGTCCACAGTGCGCATTTGGTGCATAACCACAACTCTTCAATAGGCTGTTAGAAATGACTTTTATCTCCTCCCAGATAAAGTCAAACACTGAGAAGTCATGCCCATTTGGTCCAATAGCAGCTAGGATGTTTCCGTTGTAGGAGGGAAGCTTTATGGGATCACCTTCCCTAGGAGTGAGGGTCTTCCTAAATAGCCTGTTGATGTATGCATAGAAGGGAAGCAAATCAGTGATAGTGCCATAATTACCTTGCTTTCCTCTAGGATACATGTGCCTCAATCCTCTATCACCAAGGGGGGTGGCAAAGTGAATCCTAGGACGGTTTGCATCAAGCCGCCCAAAACCAAGGAGCCTAGCAAACTGTGCGTAGCTCACCTCATACCACTGGCCTTCTGTCATCCAATGCATCTTTCTTGTATTGCCATGCTCTTCCATATACAAGGTGGCATAAAACTGAGCAATTATCTCATTGTTCCAATGCTTCTAAAAACCAAGAATGTCCTTCACATGTTTTGCCTTGCATGCAGCAATGACTTCATTGAATATGTGATCATCCTTGTTTTCCATGTATGTCCAGTCAACCCATTGTGCATTTGCCACTGGAGTGTGCTTCTTTGACAAGATCACTAACTCATAGAAATCTTGCTGAAAGAATGTGTGAAACCTGTAGTCAGTGGCCTCTCTCTGGAATGGTCTAGGGTCCTTAGCTCTCATCTCTCTCATAACCTCTGTGTGTCCCTTATAGCTTATCTTCTCTCTCCATCCTGGGTTTTGAGGTGGCCGGAATGAGAGATGTCCAAGATGCACATAAGCCTGAGGGATGATCTCATCCACATCAAACTCCTCCTGCTCTTCCTCTTCCTCATCACCCTCCTCTAAGCCACTAGCTGCTGCTGTGCGAGAGCCCCCAGCTGCTGTCCTAGGGGCACCACTAGGGGGGACATAGACCTCATCCTCAGTGTCATCATCAGAGGAGGTGTCATCCTCCAATATATCTGCAGGAGTGTCATCAATGGTCACAGTAGCTCTAGGCAGTCTCTTGATAGTCTGCTTTCTTCTTTTACGCCCGGTGTCATGTTGGGTGCCTTGGTCATCATTATGCCTTGCCTTCACATTCCTTTCCCTTTCCTCATCTGACGACATGCTGATCCTGTGATAGATAAGAGTGAACAAGGTCTTAAGATACAACAGGGAAGGATAAAAGGAGGTTTGGATAATAATTAGAGGTAAAAATATGAAAATAGGTGTTCTCAGGAAAAACCGGTGCCACCGGTTTGCCAAACAGGTGCCTCCGGTTTTCATAGAGAAAACCTATGCTCATAATTTTATCTAAAATAGTTCTAGGTAAATACTAGGCATGAGCAATACTTGAAAACATTGCTAGGACAAGATGAATCAAAAAATCGATCAAAAACTTGAACTAGGGTTTCTCTGCCAAAACCGGTGCCACCGGTTTGCCAAACCGGTGCCACCTGTTTTCATAGAGAAAACCTGGGTCACAAATCTGATCGATTTGACCTAAGTACTACAGAATTCATTGCTAGGGTAGGATCTAGGACTATCTAGGAGGCAATGTACCATAGGAAAAGTTGAATCTACCAAAGGTACTAAGAGATCGAAACTTGAGACCATAGGTACCTTTGGAGAGGAGAAACTCAAATCCGGAGGTAGAAACGGTGCCTCCGATCTTGGGGCACAAAGATTCACCCAAGAATCTAATATCTTCACGGAGAGACCTTAAAATCGCCAATGGAGGGGAGAGGGGGCTGCAACTCAGTTGATTTGAGGAGAAGGAGGTGAATGGGAACGAAGGGGTAAGTTTTGGGCTCGGGCTGGTTAAATCGACAAAACTGGTGCCACCGTTTTCCAAAACCGGTTCCTCCGGTTTTGTCAGGATCTGAACAAAACCAGATTAAGTGGAGATTTTCAATGAATATTGCTTCCAAGCCTTGAGTACTTTGCATTTTCCTTCGTAGATCAAATCCTTGAGATTTATGATGGAGAATGTGATGATGATCAAGATTTGAATGATAATGGAAATTAGGACTTGAGAGAGACGGTCGTACTAATTGTGGTTAGGCAACAAGCAATCAAGATGAACAATAACCACAAGTAGCACGACATGATCATAAAGATCAAGAATCAAATATTTTTAAAACCACTTAGGACAAAGCATTAAATAAATTTTTGAAAATCTGTCCTAACTCACAAAGAGTATGTTTATGACATGAGTCACATACATACCAAGGCATTTCCTACCACATGGATTCTATATGTAGTAAGAAAGACAAAGAGTTTAGGAGGACATACCTTTGGCAATGTTTGTCCCTCTTCAACTAATGAAGGGAACCGCCCAAATTGACTAGTGCTGATTTTGTCTTTTACCATTAATGTCAACTCTCCAGAGATAACTCTTTATGCAAACCACTCAAGTGTGTGTCATTGCTTCATATCTTCATGTTGGACTCTCATGGTATTTTCCTTAGTCATCATAGGTCAATTATCAATTTGGATGTCGTCTTGCTGTTGCCTCTACATCACTTCATCACATTAAGCTTTTCTTGATAAACCGGTCCCACCGGTTTAACAAACCAGTGCCACCGGTTTTTCCTGGTTTCTTGTTCCCACACTTTATCGGATAAGTCCGATGGACATCGGACATGTCCGATGATGCATAGTGGCAGAGAATCTGGAGTCCAAAGATTATGTCCGTAACGTCGGACTTTCCTCATGGCATCGGATAAGTCCGATGAATGTCGGACAAGTCCGATGAACTTGAGTGACATCCTTTCTGGAGTCCGATGGACTTGTCCGATCCCACGGACAAGTTTGAGAAACCGGTCCCACCAGTTTTACAAACCAGTCCAACCGGTTTTTCCTGAGTTCTTGATTTCTTAATATTTCACTAGGAATCCTTTCATTCTTGATTTGTGTTGCTATCTTGGCGTCTTGTTTGTATTCATCAATCCTGAGAGATATTCACACAACAAATTTTCTCCAAGGGAGACATTAATTGCATCTCTTTACAAAATCATTCATGCTCGTATACTTGAGAGCATTCTATAAGTAGTAGCATGAACTTGTGGGATCATTGCTGCAGAAATAAGAAACAAGACAAAGATTGTTTAGTGGTACTTATTCTTTTCCTTGATGTCATTGATGTAGATAGTAATTTAATGTCTCCATGCTTGGCATGTTTGCGTGTTGTTCCATCATTTTGTGCATGCCAAGTCATCAATGCATCACCTGCAGATTATGAGCACTTTCAAGCACTTTTTGGTACCCAACGCTTGTTGGGTCCTTGAGAGTTAGTCAAACAAGATTTTGACACCCAAGTAGACTTTGTGCTAGCAATAGGTGAACTAATCACCTTGATAGCACAAGTGTCATTGTTGGCCTTAATAGATACACAATCATAATTGACCAACTTGGAACTAAGAGCTTAAGTCAAAGGGCAATCCTTACTAAGATGTCCTTTGTCCCGACATGTGTAGCAAGTTTGGTGCTTGATTCTCTTGGACATGTCCACAATTCTCTTCTTGATGTTTTCATTCTTGTCCATGTGTCTTGTGTATGTTGACACAAAGCCTTTGTCGAATTGCTTAATGGGATGGAGCTTTTCTACAAAAACCGGTGCCACCTGTTTGGCAAACCGGTCCCTCTGATTTTGATAGACTTGCTCCTATCTTGTTTGTCTTGGACATGAGACTATCTTGTGTCCTTTTTCTTTGCATCAAAAGCATCTTCTCTGAGATAGGCTTATTTGTCTTCTAGAGAGTGTAGTTTGACTATTTTTCCTTGATGGGCATTCCGAGGCGAAATGTCCCATTGATGAACACTCGAAGCACTTTATGTGTACTTTCTTCTTGATCTTTTTTGCTTGTTGCTCTTGTCATGAACTTTGTTCAAGCTAGTGGGAAAGCTTTTGACACATGTGGCGGTTGATCCCCTCTCAAGCTTATTCACCATGCTATCATGGTTATCTTGAGATGGTTGCACATGGCCTTTACCTTTTAACCGACTTAAGTCCATGTTTAGCCTCTGAACTTCTCTTTTGAGGTAGTCATTTTCACTTGCAATGAGTTCATCACAAGTTTCTACAATTACTTGCTCATCATTTGATGACTTTGCTTGAGAGCAACAAGTGTTAGCACAAGATAAAACAATTGATTGTGTTGTGCATGTGCATGTGTGAGGTTGAGAGGATTTTACCACATTAAGTGCAACCTCATGAGTTGTTTCTAGCATGGTATATGAGTCAATGAGCTTCTCATGTGAGCATAGAAGATCACCATGTCTCTCTTGCAATTTCTTATGCATGCTAGCAAGTTTTTGAAACTGACCCATGATCATTTTGGTTGCTTTCTCTAGCTGTGCTACATAAGAAGATTTGTTAGTAGCACTAGTATGATCATTCCTTGAGTTGTCAACCTTTTCAACTAAGGATACATGAGACTTCCTTTGTCTCTTGGCCATGAAGCAAAATGATGTTTCATCATCTGAGCATGAGCTTCTTGGTGACATAGACTCTTCACTTGGTCTAAATCTGCAACTAGGATCTTCAACTTGATCATTAACAGAAATAGTATCTGTTCTGCCAAAACCGGTGCCACCGGTTTTCCCAGATTGGCAGTTTGAGTCTTTTCTTCTTGATTGTTGGAATCATCATATACTTCTTGAATCATAATCCACATAGCATGAACATTCTCCAACTTGTATATCTTTTTGAAGACTTCCCTACTCAATGCACCGAATAAGGCATTGGTAGCTTGGGCTTGGAGATGTAGACATTTTTCTTGTGCTTGTGTGGTAGATTTCCTGTCAATGTTATGAGAAAAACCTACATCCGCAACCCACCAAATTTTGGGACTCATCTCCTGAAAATATGAGATCATCTTAGGTTTCCAATTTGCATAATTTGTGCCATCGAAATAAGGTGCCTCATATAATTTATGCCATCGAAATAAGGTGCCTCGTATGAAGGTTGAGAAATGTTAGAGAACGAGGCACTAGAACAACCATAGGGAATTTGACACATTTTACCTTGTGACATGATCGATTCTCCATACGGTTAGGCCTAATAAGGAGATTAGGCTCTGATACCAATTGAAAGTCCCTTGATGTTGCCTAGGGGGGGGGGTGAATAGGCGTTTCTGAAATTTTAACAAAAACTCACAGCGGAATTAAAACTATCAAAACCGGTTGCACCGGTTTAGCAAACTGTTTACACCGGTTTTGTCAGAGAGCTTGGGATAAAACAATTAATCAAGAGAAAGAACCAAGCACTCAAGATAGGCAAGCTATAAAAACAAAGATAGGAACCACCCCAATTAGATTCACAAAGAATCAACCTCAGAAAACAAACTTGCAAAACCGGAACCACCGGTTTGGCAAACCGGTTACGCCGGTTTTCCTGGAATAGAGAGAAATAAAACAAGTAGCACACTAACCAGAGGGGCTACACTAGTGTGAACTACACAGGTGAGCAACCAAGATATACACAAACTAGATTCACCAAGAATCTACACAATTGAGCACTGACCAAAACCGGTCCCACCGGTTTGGTAAACCGGACCCACCGGTTTCCTCGGGGCAGAGAGAATAAAACAGGGAATGATCGCGTCCCACTTAGTTCTAACAAACCTAAGGGTCTTAACACAGCATGCAAGATCTAGAGCAAGTAATCACTAAGAGTACTAGCACAACTACACATGCAACCTATGAATCACAAATAGTGGAAGCAAGAACTTAAGAAAGCAAACCAAATAAAGCACATGGAGAATTGTTTGCCGAAGTTCAGATTCACCCCATGAACCCTACGTTTCCATTAAGGAAGCTTGAGCTGCTCACAAGGCACACTCCAAGCTGGGTCTCTTTCAACCGCTTTTTCCGATCCACTATCTTTGCTTCTTTCCTTGCGTCGGCGAAGCGGACCTTGACAAACTTTCCCAAGGCTTACCACAAGCTTGGGAGCTCTAGGACGACGCCTAGTCGACTAGGAGGATTCACCTCCAAGAGTAACAAATGCTTCATGGATTTCCAACGCAATGCTCAAATGCTCAAGTGTAGGATTTTCACTTTTGTGCTCTCAATCTCAATCCCTCTCAACCCAATGCTTAGGATTTCTCACAAATCACTCAAACCTCACAAAGAGGTGTTGGGGAGAGTTCTACAAGTCTTTGGATGTATTTTCTTCGTGCACACAATCAGCAACATCCAATGGAGGGGGGAAGAAAGTATTTATACTTGTCCCCCAAAAACTAGCCGTTATACTGAACCAGTCAAAACCGATCCCATCGGTTTTCCTGAACTAGGGGTTTGGTAAAAATATCGGCTAGTTGTTTGTCGGTTCTAACATAGCTAATATCGATGTCCCCCTTTATAGAATGATCTCTCAAGAAGTGGTGCCGGATATCTATATGCTTGGTTCAATTATGATCAATGGGGCTACATGCAATCATGATGGCACTCTCATTGTCACATAGGAGTAGAACTTTGGTCATAGTGTATCCAAAGTCCTTTAGAGTTTGTCGCATCCAAAGTAGTTGAGCACAGCAACTTCCGGCTGCCACGTACTCCGCTTCAGCCGTGGATGAGGCAACGGAATTTTATTTCTTGGATGACCATGACACAAAGGACCTACCCAAGAATTGGCACGTCTCGGAGGTACTTTTCCTATCCACTTTACATTTGGCGTAGTCGGCATCGGAATACCACACTAACTTGAACTTGGAGCCCTTGGGATACCACAATCCTAAGTTTGGGGTGTGAACTAAATATCTTAAGATTCTTTTCACCGCCACGAGGTGGCTTTCCTTTGGAGCACTTTGGAATCTTGCACACATGCACACACTAAGCATGATATCGGGCCTAGACGCATAAAGATAAAGCAATGAGCCAATCATGGAGTGATATACCTTTTGATCCACGGGTTTACCATTCACATCTAACGCAAGGTGTCCGTTTGTCTTCATGGGAGTCTTGTTAGGTTTAGCATTCTCCATGTCAAACTTCTTGAGTATGTCTTGTGTGTACTTGGTTTGACTTATGAATGTCCCCTCATCAAGTTGCTTAACTTGAAAGTCTAGAAATAACTTCAACTCCCCCATCATGGACATCTCAAATTTCCTAGTCATAATCTTGGCAAACTCATCACAAAAAGATTGATTAGTAGAACCAAATATGATGTCATCGACATATATTTGGTAAACAAATAAAACATTGTCAACTTTCCTTGAGAAGAGAGTAGGGTCGGCCTTGCCAACTCTGAAGCCCTTGTTGATCAAGTATCCCTTGAGGTGTTCATACCAAGCTCGAGGAGCTTGCTTTAGTCCATAAAGAGCTTTGTGAAGTTTGTACACATGGTTTGGTTTCTTTGGGTCTTCAAACTCCGGAGGTTGTTGTACATACACCTCTTCTTGAATAGGGCCATTAAGAAATGCACTTTTCACATCCATTTGAAAAAGGTTAATATGGTATGTACATACCAGGGATACCTCACCACTCGGATATATTGCCGAGTGGGCCAGGGTCCAATAAAGATAAAGACCCATGAAGATAACTACTCGGATAGTTACTTGGAGTACACGACAAGTCAATACTAGAGATAGAAAGTTAGAGATAGAGTCCTAGTCAGAGATCACGTTGTAACCGACTAGGACACTTACCATGTAACCCTGCCCCCCGGATATATAAGGAGGGGCAGGGGATCTTTCAGAGGGATCCATCCCGAATAATACACTGCAAAACACCGGACGTAGGGTTGTTATCCTCCGGGAGGCCCGAACCTGTCTAAACCTTGCGTCTTGTGTGTCCATCGATCTTTCATACTCATATGCATACCTAGATCTACTATCGAGAATATCTCTCAACAGTTGGCACGCCAGGAAGGGGCAGCGTTGAGTGTAGCTTCGTCGAAATCGATGGCTTTCGTCGACATCAAGTTTCACCTGGGAGACAGGATCTGCTTTGGCACTGTCAGCCTTGTCATCGATCAGCACGGGAACCTCGTCAAGCGTGATGGCACGGCCCACTCGGACGCTGCCTTGACCGACCAGAGCAATCCGGCTGGCCGACTCCCGCTTGGCCTCAACAACGCGGCAACAGCTTTCCAGGCGGAAACCCTTCTGGGCGGCAACTCAACGTTGTCCGCAATACCCCGATTGGCAACCTTGGTCGATTCGAGTTACACTACGGTTGATCTCCCGGCTTATCACATGGACCAGTCGGACAAAGATCTCAAATTTTTCGATGAATCAAGATTCATCGCAGCAATCGGTCTCGAAAGCGAGTCACTCCTGGACTTGATTGAAGAGCCGAGTGATTCAAAGAGTTGTTCCTCTGATTTCCACGAGGTATTCATGGTAGCACCTGCCGCTCAGGGGCAAGCAGACGGCAAAACATCTGCGGATGCTGCCGCGCGCGGTACTGCGCCGCGTGTAGATGGACATGAAACCGACCTCGAAGATGGTGATCTAGACGCCGCCACTCCTCCGCTTCGAAGACCGGACGCTCAGCAGAGACCCCGAGTCGTGCAAAACTTAGATATAGGAGACCTCACCTTAAAACTTGATGGTGAAGACGTTTTCAAGACTCCACAACACAACATTACGGCTGCGGCAACCCTCCTGCAAACAATAGAGCCCCTGCTCCAAGTCTCCCCAGAGTTGACACCTCAGGTCAACCAATTGAAAGCGCATATCAGGGCCGCGACTGTACTGGGGATGCATGCGGCAAGATCAACGCCGACCAAATCAGTCTCTGGAGCCGCTAGTTCGGTGCCCAGGGAGGATAGAAGAGACCGACAGCGCTCCAACCGGGAGGCAACCCCATCTACTGTTCCCAGGCGCAAGCCCATTGCAGAGTACCATGATCGACATCCAAGCATCGACCCGCACAACGGCATACCACCACGTGATGTGCGGGTCCGATTGGACAACAGATACCGGGAGCGTGACGACGCGGCCCACCGAGAGTATGAAGATGAACAGCGTCGACGCGGTTATGTCGACTATGAGCGTGACAATAGGCGGCAGGCACATATAGAAGATCATTACCGCGATCGACGGGACGAGGGCCGCCGCGATGATAGATATTACTGAGAGGCCGGCCGTGAACGAGAACGTACTCCGGCCGCCGACGATTACGACGAGGAGGCTGGCATCCGAGCCTTCACTCAGGAACTTCGAACCATCAGCTAGTCGGTCGGCTTCAAGCCAGTCGACATTGAGAAGTATGACGGCAAGACGGACCCGCACGACTGGCTTCACGTCTATTCGACAGCCGTACGAGCTCTCGGCGGCGATAGCTTTGCCATGGCCAACTACTTGCATGTGTGCTTAGCCCCAGCAGCAAGAACTTGGCTCACTAATCTGCCTGACAACTCTATCACCTCCTGGGTAGATCTCTGTCGGCAATTCGTGGCCAATTTTCAAGCCACCTTCGACAGACCAGGGAATCACTGGGAACTCGGCCGGATCCAGCAGCAAGACCGGGAGCCACTTCGAGAGTACATCCAACGCTTCTGTCGAGTGAAAAAAATCATCCCTAACATCTCGGATGCTCAAGTTGTCGCCGCCTTCCAGGGAGGACTCCGCGACGACGACCTAATAAAGAAGATTGGAAGGTTGAATGCCGCCGATAGACTGTCAGCCAAAGAATTATTCACTATGGCCAATAAATATGCCGCTGGCAATTTGGCACTATTTCATGTTCGCCAGTACAAGGAGGCGACCCCAAGGAACCAGCCGGGTCCATCCGATTATAGCAAGGATGGCAATAGGAAGCGCAAGCAAGACCGAACGGTGGCCAACACCGAGCGCCCGACCAGGAGGAAACCAGTCACTCAGGATGACTTCGATAAGATGCCCGATGGCCCTTGCCTGCTACATGATGGAGCTCACAAAGCCAGGGAATGTTTCAAGCTGAAAAATTTCGCCCATCACGCCTTGAAGGTCTGCAAAGAACGCCCCTGGATCCCCAAGGGTGGCAAAAAGGATTCATATAAGGATAACCAAGACGAGGATAAGGAGGACTTCTAAGACCCCAAATGCGAGGTCAATTACATCCATGGCCGATCTACGGCCGACTCGAAGCGCCAGCAGAAGATCCTCTACAGAGAGGTCCACTCGGTCAGCAGTAGTACCTCAATATCTGCGATGGTCAGAGGTTCCAATTACTTTTAATCGGTCCGACCATCCGGATCACATCCCCAGGCCTGGAAAATATCCCTTAGTGCTAACGCCGGCTGTTAACCAAGTCCGGTTAAATCGGGTACTGGTAGATGGTGGTAGCAGTCTGGACATCCTTTTTGTGAAAACCTTCAAGGAGCTTGGCATACCCTTGACGGACCTCAAACCGAGTCAGTCGCCATTTCATGGTGTGATCCCAGGCATGCAAACAGTCCCTTTAGGACAAATCACTTTGCCCGTGACTTTCGGAACTCGGGAAAACTACAGGATGGAGTGAATTACCTTCAAGGTCGCCGACCTCGACTCTAAGTATCACGCCATTATAGGGCGGCCAGCCATAGCTAAATTCATGGCGATACCTCATTATCCTTATATGATGATGAAGTTGCCAGGACCAAACGGTGTCATATCAATCCACTCGGATGTGCGGACTTTATACGACTGCAACAACGGCAATTGTGACTTGACCGAGAAGATAGTAGTAGCATCGGAGCTGGCCGAGCTGAAGGAAGCAATTGCAACAGCGGAGGAGGCCATGCTTGATTCTGCTCCAAAGAAAACGATGAAGACTACGGTACAGGCGAACGATGTGGAGTCCAAGAAAATTAGCCTAGATGACAATGATGTATCCAAGACCACCAATATTGGGGTCAATTTAGGAGATAAATAGGAAAGCGCGCTCATCCTTTTCCTTAGAAATAATAAAGATATATTTGCATGGAAACCTTCTGACATGCCAGGTGTTCCAAGGGAAAAGGCTGAGCACAAACTTCATGTTCGCGAAAACGCCAAGCCAGTAAGGCAACGACTTAGACGATTCTCGCAAGACCGAAAGGATGCGATTAGGAAAGAAATCAGCCGACTGCTAGCAGCCGGTTTTATTAAAGAAGTTTTCCACCCCGACTGGTTGGCTAACCCAGTTTTGGTGTGAAAGAAGAATAAGGAGTGGCGGATGTGTGTGGATTACACCAGCCTTAACCAAGCTTGTCCGAAAGATCCGTTCACTCTCCCACGAATTGATCTAATGGTCGATTTGACGGCTGGATGCGCTCTGTTGTGCTTCTTATATGCCTACTCAGGGTACCATCAGATTCCCTTAAACCAATCCGACCAGCTAAAAACCTCGTTCATCACGCCGTTCAGATCCTTCTGTTACACAACAATGCCATTTGGCCTGAAAAACGCTGGCGCCACCTACCAGCGGACTATGCAGCGATGTTTGCACAACCAGATAGGAAGGAATGTCCAGGCTTACGTTGATGACGTGGTTGTCAAGACTCGGCTCTCCACCAACTTAATATCCGACCTAGATGAAACATTCGGCAACCTTCGGAAATACAACATAAAGTTAAATCCGGAAAAATGTGTCTTTGGGGTCCCATCAGGAAAATTACTTGGTTTTTTGGTATCACACAGAGGGATTGAAGCTAATCCAGAAAAGGTAAATGCCATATTACGAATGGGACCTCCATATTCGTAAAAAGACATTCAAAAGCTCACTGGTTGTATGGCTTCGCTCAGTCGGTTTGTATCGCGACTCGGCGTCCGAGGGTTACCCTTTTTTCGATTACTCAAGAAGCAAGGATCATTCATCTGGAATGACGACACACAGAAAGGTTTGGATGATTTTAAGGCTTATATTAGTCGTCCTCCAGTCTTAACTCCCCCAGAGCTAAAGGAACCTTTGCAGTTGTACATTTCTGCAACCAAACACGTTGTTAGTACTATGCTGGCGGTGGAACGGGCGGAAGATGGCAAGGCTCAAAAGGTGCAACGACCAGTATATTTTGTCAGTGAAGTCTTATCAGAATCCAAGGTGCGGTACTTCTAGCTTCAGAAATTAATTTATGCATTATTGATGACATCTAGGAAGTTGAAGCATTACTTTGAGGATCATCTAATTGAGGTCCACACGTCGTTCGGCCTAGGCGAATTACTTCACAACCGAGAGGCCACTAGGAAAATCGCCGAATGGGCTGTCGTGCTCGGATCATATGATATCACCTTTAAGTCACGCGATTCGATCAAAGGTCAAGCTTTATCGGACTTCATCGCCGAGTGGACAGAATGTGAGTTACCTCCTGACTCACAAGAATTATGCTATTGGAAGATGGCGTTTGACGGCTCCTTACAACTGCAAGGCGCTGGAGCAGGAGTCATACTGGTATCTCCTGACGGAGTCAAGTTATGGTATGTTCTTTGAATGCACTTCCGTGCCTATAACAACGCTGCAGAGTATGAGGCGCTGCTACACGGACTTCGGACAACTATCTCACTCGGCGTCCAAAGGATAAGCGTCTCTGGCGACTCAGTGCTAGTTATAAATCAAGTAACGAAGGAGTGGTGTTGTTCCCACAAAAGCATGACAGCCTACTGCACCAAAGTTCGGAAGCTCGAAAACAAGTTTGATGGCATTGAATATAAACACGTCCTGTGAAAGTATAACGAAGAAGCGGACGAGCTGGCCAAACTTGGGTCTAGCAGATCTAAAATACCCGATGGAGTATTCCTTGATGATCTGCATAAGCCATCTGTACTAACCCAGCAAACTGTGGAGCAGTCGGCACTAAAAGCGGGGGTAGCACCACATGTAGCTGTCATTGAGGTAGATTGGTGAACTCCCTTCATTGATTATCTAGATCGTGATACACTACCGACCGACAAAGACGAAGCCCTCTGGATTATTCGCAAGTCGCATTCATATCATATAGTTGACCATCACCTGTACAAGCAAAGCCCATATGGAGTACTGATGAAATGCTTGTCTCAAGATGAAGGCATAGCTATATTAGGAAACATCCACGTTGGCATTTGTGGGAATCACGCAGGCCCATCCACAATTGCGGCCAAAGCAATGAGGCAAGGGTTTTATTGGCCGACCGTTGGTGCTGATGCCAAGGAAATTGTCCGAAAGTGTGAAGGTTGTTAGTTCCTCGCCCGTCAGATGCACATACCTAATACAGAGCTTCAAAATATACCAATAACTTGGCCGTTTTCAGTATGGGGTTTAGACATCATCGGACCTTTCATGAAAGCTCAAGGGGGTTTTACTCACCTTTTCGTAGCAGTGGACAAGTTTTCTAAATGGATCGAAGCAAAGCCAGTTGGTAAGATTTCAGCAAAGAAGGCCATCGAGTTTATGACCGAAATAGTCACTCGGTTCGGTGCCCCACACAAGATAATCACTGACAACTGTACTCAATTCACAGCAAAGGAGTTTAAAGAGTTTGCGGGCCAACTCGATTTTAAGATTGGTTATGCCTCGGCGGCCCATCCACATAGCAATGGTCAGGTTGAGAGGGCAAACGGCCTCCTGCTTCCTGGAATTAAGCCTCGTATATTTGATTGATTGGAAAAATATGCTTGACGATGGGTTTGAGAATTACCATCTGTGTTGTGGGGGCACACCCCTTTTTCTCTGGTTTATGGCTCAGAAGCCATGTTACCCACCGAGATTCTTTTTACCTCCCCATGTGTGGCAGCGTATGATGAAAAAACCTCCAACGACTATAGGTGCGATGACTTGTTATTGTTGGAGGAACAGCGAGATGCCACCGTGATTCGGTTGGCGAAGTACCAGCAAAGTTTGCGATATTATCACGACAAAAATGTTCGAACATAGGGTTTTTCTGTCGGCGACCTTGTTTTGAAGCAAGTTCAGTCTAAGGTCGGCAAGCATAAGCTCTCGCCTCCATGGGAAGGACCTTTTATTATAATGGAAATCACTCGGCCAGGCGCCTATCGATTGATGAATGAGGACGGATCGGACCTTCAAAGTTCCTGGAATGTTTCACGGCTACGTCGTTTTTATACTTAGTAATTATAATTTATTGTATTTCTATTATTAAATATATATACATCATGACTCAAATATTTGATTTCTCTATTTATGATTTCTGTGAATAATTGTTGTTATTGTTTACATCATGACTTAAATTCTGATACTTGCTATCATCATAACTCGCGCATGTCGATCAAGCGGGTTACTTAGTCCCCAGGGTTCTTGCCGTCTGTTAGGGACCAAGGCAATTCTCCTAATTCGCATATGTTTAACCAAGTGAGTTCTTAGTCTCCAAGGTTCATATCGGTTATTGGGGACATTGTTTAGAGGGCTGACATGAGTTGTGTATTGGTTGTGAGTGTTTAACACGAGTTCATACAATACATATACGAAGCAGCGCATACCAAGAATTCATTACAATACTGGTAATGAATCTAGACCTTAGCGGTCTATCGAACATTGATTATATTACAATATCAGAGCTCTAATATAGTACTTTAAGCTTTATACTTCTTTACAATTTAGGTAAAGGATCTAGCTCTATCTGGTCGGCTAATATGTGAGCTGTTTTTTACGCCTCAGCCACGAGAGCTTCACATTGTTCATCAGAGAAATCTTCATGGAAGCTCTCGGCTACCACATCTAACTCTATGTTGGGGATGTGGGACTTTGCAATTGCCAGAACCTGTGCGCCGGCTAGCTCTGCAACATGTCGAGCATGTTCTTTCAGTCGGTCGGGTGCCCCCTGTAGCCTCGTCATCAGGTCTCGACATCGAGGTGGTTTTTCTTCAGGATATATGTATTAGGCGACCACCTCTGCATCCTTCTGAAGAGCTGCAAGAGACCATCGAAGGTTTTCATCACCCTCTATAAATTTCTTCTGCAATAGCTCATAGGACCTCTTTGATCCAGCACAATGAAATTCAATATCAAGGTATTAGTTGAATAAACACTTACCTCTTAGGCTTTTCTCAGCTTCTATTTTCTCAGCCTCAAGGGTGGCGACTTTTTCCTTATATTCTTCTTTTTGCTTTTCAATTTCTTTAAAGGCTTTTTGGAATTGGTTTAGCTCATTCATAGCCTTTTTGAAGATCTTTTCAGCTTTGATAACTTTGGTTTCTAGCTTTATGTTTCTTTCTTTCTGGCTTTTTATTATGTCTTCAACGCCTGTCAGTAACAAATATTTTAGTGCATAAATATATTCTTGTACATATAGGTATATTCATTTTTACCTTCAGCTCTTATCTTCCACGAATATTGTTTTTCTTGCATTGTTTTGAGGTCGTCTATTAGCTTTTCAAAATTCCTCTTGATCTCTGCCGAGTCATGTATATGCTTCTTTAATCCTTGATTCTCGGACTTCAAAGTTTCAAGAGCTTGGGCAGATGACTCTAGTTCTCTTATACGACCATCAAGACTTGCAATTTGAGCGGTCGCTTGGACATCTTGTTTTGTCTCAATTCCAGTGACCATGATGCCTCTGTATGGACGAGGTTAAATGTTCATGTCACACATATAAAGTGTGAGGAATAAGCTATATTGGTCTCATACCTTGTAGCTTGAATTGAAGTTCATCAACTTGAGATGAACGAGCTTTTAGCGCTACCGATAAGCGCCCTACTTCCAGTCTCTCTTTAGCAAGTTGATCTTCTAAATCGACGGCTTTAGCACAATGCCTTTCGACAAGTTGCAGAAGCTTATTCTTGTTGGCCATATGAGTTTTCAGAGCCAGCAATGATGGCAAATTATATATTTGAAACTTCATAACCAGGAACGGTGTTTATTATTGACAAAAAGGATGGAATACCTGGAATGAATGATAGGCTTTTTCAGTTTGTTCTTCAAAATTTTTCAATTCCGCTTGCTCTGCCGACTCATCAAATCCGACGATGGCAAATTGACCAATATGATATATTGATCTAGTTGGTGTTGGCTGCTCTGAGGCACCTTCTCTTACCACTCGGTGAATAGGAGTCGGCGTGACATTTTCCTCCGGACCGATTGGATATTCGTATGTTGGCTCAGGCATAGATTCAAAAACCAGTGATGGCTCTTCAGGCTCGGTGGAGGCAGGAGTATCAGCACCCGTTACCATCTCAGATTTATTTAGGTCCGGGATATTTGGTGATTTAGCTTGGTTATCTTCTGGCTGAGTGGATTCGGGTGCACTTTTTAAATCACTTGGTTTCTTTGCCGAGTGGTCTGGCACATCATCTTTGGATGACCCAGCCTGTGGTGTCTCCTGGGCTTTTTCGGAAACTGGACTTTGTGTCGGAACTTCTTCAAAAGACGACCGCCCGGATGACCTGCCAATTAGACAAAAATTACATATTTAATTCAAATGGATAGTTAAGCTTTAAGTTATATTGATTTGTTTACCTTGAGCGGTATTTGAATTTAATGCCCGACACTCTTGGTGGGGGGCTGGTTGGCCTTGTGGCACCTGTCATGTCTGGCGCCGTCTCATGGGTGCCTGCCTTGCTACCTTCACTCGGACGATTTTGTCCTTTATCATCCATGGCTCGCCGAGTGGTGGAGGTTTTCTCTGGAGTTATCTTCTTTGCCTCTTCTTGAAGTCTAGCTACTCTTTCAACCAACGATTCTTCTTCATTAGAATCTTCAATATGCGCCTTGCGGTGCTTGGGAGCTGATGGTTGAGTGGGAGATTTCTTTTGCGGCATCGGCGGCAGTGGGGGGTTGGACACGTATACATCAAGGTTCTGCAATATATGTTACGTATTATTCATTGCTGAACATAATACATGAAGTATTGACTTTTTAAGTACAGAAGTGGATAACTTACTGAACTCCTGCCAGTCTTGGAATGATGTCCACATTTCGCACTACCTGGAGTCCAACCAAGGAGTGAAGAAAATATGTTTTCCAGTCGCAATGTTAATTCTCTTTCTAACAATGTTTCTGGCACTTCCATGGTGGGGTCTGAACCTAGTTGAAACTTCCAACCAGGAATATGATGTTTCTTAATAGGCTGCACGCGGCGATATATGAAGCTTGCGGTAACGTGTACACCAGTATAACCTTGGGACTTGAGATAGGCAATGTGTTCTAATATGGCATCAACTTGAGACTTCTTATTTGGATGGGCCTTTGCTGACCACTCGGATCATGGCTTGAGGGCTTCGGCCGTAGTCTTTGACAAAGGTGGAGCATGGTTTCCATGGTAAAACCAGTCCGCGTGCCAACCTTTATTCGTTGATGGAAGTGGTACATCAACGTATTTGGATTTATTCTTTAGTTGGAATCCGGCCCCTCCTATAACATTATTGCTGTTTGATTTCCAGGCAAACAACTCTTTGAAGGTACCAAAATGGGGAGGAATTCCCAAGAACACCTCACACAGGTGGATAAAGATAGCAATATGTAAGAAGGAATTTGGATTCAGATTCACAAGGTTGATGCCATAGAAGAACAGAAGACCGTGAATGAAGTCGCAACAAGGGATCCCAAATCCACGATAGAAAAAAGAGGAGAAAACTGTGATTTGGTCGACGGGAGGTTGGGGAAATTTCTGACCTATGGCTTCGATCCATCCTCCGGTCTGCTGATCCTGCAACACGCCATTAATCACCAGTCTATTGATTTTTTCTGAATCCATGGCGGACACGGGGAACTCCTTGATGGCGGCGGGGATGTCGAAAACTGGCTCTTCTTCCTCGCCCTTCTCAGGAGAAGATTGCTTCTGGGATTGTGCCTTATAGCTTTGGCGGGTGCACTTCGGGGGCATCGCTTTTGTTTGAGTGCGGTGGGAAGCAGTTGCGTGGAGCTTTGGGTGGAAATGGAATCCTGAGATCTAGGGTTTGTGTGCGCAAGAAGGCGATGGCGGTGAAATGTAGACGAAGGGGTGCGGCTGTTTGGAGGCCCTTTTTATAAGGGCTCAATGACCTATTGGGCCGGAGCTTCTCGTAATCTGTTAAGTCCAATTTTATTAATCGGATTGTTATGGTTTCAATCTTGGAAATTAAACCTTTCGAGATTACGTGATAAATCACTCAGATTACTGCAGTTTTAGCCTTGGAAATTGTACCTTCCGAGATTTCGTGATAAATCACTCGGATTATGGCAGTTTCAGCCTTGGAAATTGTACCTTCCGAGATTTCATGATAAATCACTCGGATTACTACAGTTTCAGCCTCGGAAAATGTACCTTTCGAGATTTTGAGGAAAATGACTCGGATTATCTTGGCACCAATCTTGGGGGCTGCGTTTCCGGGTTATATTATTACTATCGATACATCACCAATCTTGGGGGCTATGACAATTGGAATTTGTCGTTAATCATTCGGATTAAGGACACCTCAGCTTTAGGGATGTAAATATTAATTTGGTGATGAATCACTCGGTGAGTAAGAGAATTGTGCCAAACATGGAGTTTGTTAAGACAAAATTGGAAGATTCAGACCTCATTATGCCCTTTTCTTTGGAGGGACAAGGTTAATTGGATATTTTTTGATAACTCAAAAGTTGCTTCGATGTAGCCTTAACAATCTTCTGAGATGGGGGCTACATGCATAGGCTATATCTTTTTTAGGGATTTATGAATAAGAATTAATAGAAAAAGCACTTCCCAATTTCATAAGATGTCGAGGTAAACCAAGACGACAATTCAATACGGGAAGTGCTTGGGGGCTACTATGGTATGTACATACCAGGGATACCTCGCCACTCGGATATTTTGCCGAGTGGGCCAGGGTTCAATAAAGATAAAGACCCATGAAGATAACTACTTGGATAGTTGCTTGGAGTACACGACAAGTCAATACTAGAGATAGAAAGTTAGAGATAGAGTCCTAGTCAGAGATCACGTTGTAATCAACTAGGACACTTACCATGTAACCCTGCCCCCCGTATATATAAGGAGGGGCAGGGGCTCTTTCGGAGGGATCCATCCCGATAATACACTACAGAACACAGGACGTAGGGTTGTTATCCTACGGGAGGCCCGAACCTGTCTAAATCTTGCGTCTTGTGTGTCCATCGATCTTTCATACTCATACACATAACTAGATCTACTATCGAGAATATCTCTTGATAGTTAAAGCCATGGTGAGTAGCATAGGCAAGTAAAATACGAATTGACTCAAGCCTAGCTACGGGTGCATAAGTTTTACCAAAGTCCAAACCTTCTACTTGTGAGTAGCCTTTTGCGACGAGCCTTGCCTTGTTTCTCACCACCACACCGTGCTCATCTTGCTTGTTGCAGAAAACCCATTTTGTACCTACAACATTTTGCTTGGGTCTCTCCACTAATGATCACACCTTGTTTCTTTCAAAGTTGTTTAACTCTTCTTGCATACCCATCACCCAATCCGAGTCTTGAAGGACTTGTTCCACCTTAAGAGGTTCCAATGAGGAAACAAACGTATAATGATGACAAAAGGTGGCCATTCGAGATCTAGTAGTTACCCCCTTTTGGATGTCTCCAAGAATGTTGTCTACAGGGTGATCCTTTTGAATGCTTTGTCGTACTCGTGGATGAATTGGTCTAGATGCATCTTCTTCTTCTTGATTGATATCATCTTGAGTGTCTCTATCCCCACCATCTTAAGTTTGATCTTGGTTGTTACCTTGACCATGATCGTCACCATGATCTTGGTCTTTCCCTTGATCTTGTTCATCATGTGGCTCTTGTGGAGATGGTTCATCTTGCCTTGAGTTTCGGTCTTGTGGTCTTATCTCTCCTATTGCCATGTTCCTTATTGTATCACAAGGAGCTTCATCACCTACATCACTTGGATTAACTTGCTCTACTTGAGAGCCATTAGATTCATCAAATTGCACATCCCGGGTGATTTCAACAACACCGGTGTCTTTATTAAAAACTCAATATGCATAGACATTAGTTCCATATCCAAGGAGAAAACCTTCATGTGTCTTAGGGGCAAAGTTAGAGGATTTGGGTTTCTTGTTAAGAATAAAGCATTTGCTCCCAAAGACATGAAAGTATGAAACATTTGGAAGGTTACCGGTGAGAAGCTCATATGGTGTTTTCTTCAAGATCTTGTGAAGATATAATCTATTTGTTGCATGGCATGCGGTGTTGATGGTTTCAGCCCAAAAAGTGTCCGACGTCTTGTACTCATCAAGCATTGTTCTTGCCATCTCTATGAGTGTGCGGTTCTTCCTTTCGGCTACCCCATTTTGTTATGGAGTGTATGGAGCGGAGAATTCATGCTTGATGCCTTCTTCATCAAGATATTCTTCAACTTGTGTATTCTTGAACTCGGTTCCATTGTCACTCCTTATTTTCTTGATCTTTACTTCATATTCATTTTGGGCTCTCCTCAAGAACCTCTTTAGGATACCTTGTGTTTCACTTTTGTCCTTCAAAAAGAATACTCAAGTGAAACGAGAATAATCATCAACAATTACAAGGCCATATTTGTTACCACCAATGCTTATGTAGGTGACCGGTCTAAATAGATCCATGTGAATCATTTCCAACGGTCTTGTCATTGTCATCATTGTTTTTGAGGGATGTGCCGCTCCAACTTACTTTCCGGCTTGACATGCGCTACATATTTTGTCCTTTTCAAAAGCAACATCCTTTAGTCCAACAATGTGGCCACCTTTTAGGAGTTTGGAAAGATTTCTCATCCCAACATGAGCTAGCTGGCGATGCCATAGCCAACCCAAGGTGGTTTTAGCAACCAAGCAAGTATTTAGGTTAGATCCCTCTTTGTTGGTAAAATCAACAAGATAGATCTTGTCCTCTAAATACCCTTTGAAAGCTATTGAAGAATCCTTCTTCCTAAACACGGTCACGCCATCATCGTCAAAGAGACAACTAAGGTCCATCTCACAAAGTTGTGAAATGGACATCAAGTTGTATCCTAGACCATTCACAAGATAAGCATTACTAATTGAAAGGTCATGGGTGATGTCAATCCGTCCACGACCAATTACCTTTCCTTTGTTGTCATTTCCAAATGATATGTCTCCACTTGGTCGATTGTCATGATCAAGTGTGGAGAACATTGAACTCTCTCCTGTCTTATGATTTGAGCATCCACTATCAAGCACCCATATTGCCCCACCGGAGGAGTATTCCTACAAAGGAAATCAAGCACGTGGTTTAGGCACCCAAGTTGGTTTGGGTCCCTTAACACTAGACACAAGAACCTTGGGCACCCACACACAAGGCTTCCACCTTGCATCATGTGGCCCAACAAACTTAGCAATCACTCTATCATAAGTATTACGGGTTAGCACATAAGAGGCATCAAAATCATTAAAGGATATGGTAGGGGTCTTCATGTTCTTGTTGACTTGGGAAGCATTCTTGGGCTTGATAGCGTTTTCTTGCACCACTTGCTTTCCTTTGCTTTCATGCACAAAGTTGATATTCTTGTTGTGCCTTCTTTTGGGTACACCATTGTTGTACCCTAATCCTCTCTTGTCATGAGAAGCTCTTGGTTCACCAACCAACCTTGGCGTGGTCTCCACTTGAGCTTTCTTCTTGAGCTTATTGACTTGGTTGGTTAGCTTCTCAATGATTGCATCTTGCTTAGCAATCATATCAACATCAATGTTGTGGCACCTTCCACAACCCTTGCTTGTTGAAGCTTATGAGGATTCAAGCTTCTTCAACAATGATTGTGATTTTATCTTGAGATCTTTAATGCCCTTTGTTAGGGCCTTGTTCTCCTCTTGCAAGACATTGCACCTCTCTTGATATTTCTTGAAGGTTGAGGTGCTTGATTCACTTGACTCATTGACTTTTGCAAGTTCTTTGGTCAAGGTCTTGTTCTTCTCCTTTTCTTGCTCTAGTTGCTTGGTGAGCTCTAGATTCTTGCTTTTCTCTTCATCAAGCAACTCTTCTTGTCTATCAACGATCCTCTCTTGATTTTCTAACTCCCCTTGTAGTTTATCTAGCATTTTCACTATTTTATGTATAGAGGGGACTAAGTCCTCCTCTTCATCACTACAATAAGAGGGATTGAAATCGCTGAGAGGAGCTACCTTGCTTTCCTTGGCCATGAAGCATCAAGAGGTGTCGTCTTCATCGTCGGTGAGGTTGTTGAAAAGTGGCTTCTTGGACTGTGAAAGACCAATGGCAATATTAGCAATGCCACCCTCATCATCTTCATCATTATCATCGGAGATGTACTCTTGACCAATGTGAGCTTGCTCCTTGATGTATGGTTTCTTATAGGGCTTTGACTTGTTGTTGTACTTTTCATTCTTCTTGCCCTTACAATTTAGCTTTGAACACTCGACAATCATATGCCCTTGTTCATGACACTCAAAGCATCTTCTACTTGTTCTTCTAGCTTTTGCCTTATCAAAGCTTCTTTTGGTGAAGCCATTCTTAATCATATATTTGCCAAATTTCTTGGCAAATAAGGCACATTCTTCATTGTCTTCTTCAACCTCATCATTGTCTTCTTCATCATCATCGTCATTGTCATCTTGAGTTTTCTTGGCCTTGATTGCCAAGTCCTTCTTGCTTGTGCTCTCATCACCAATGAGCACGTTAACTCTTTTGCCCTCATCATCTCGGCTCTTGTGGGCATTGATTCTTCCAATGACTTCATCCATTGTGAAGCCTTCAAAACCATCCTTCTCTTCAATGATGGTGCAAAGTGTGGGATTCCACATTCTAAGAGCCATGAGGAGCCTGTAGTTGACCTCCTCATCTTTGATGTTGTCTCCATAAGATCTTCTCTTATTCACAATGTCCATGAGCCTATCATGAGTTTGTTGAGGCTCTTCTCCCTTGTTCATTACAAAGAAGTTGAATTGATTTTTGAGAACTTGAAGCCTTGACTTCTTCACCACATCTACTCCTTCATGAGCACATACGAGCTTCTTCCATATTTTACGGGCATTCTCAATTCCGGTAACTCTTGAGTATTCCTTAGGATTCAAGGAAGAGAGAATGGCCGACACCGCTTGAGCATTGCGATGTATGTTTAGTTGGTCCGATGTTGTAGGGTTGTCCTTGTCTTCCAAGATGAACCCCTTTTCCACAATTTCCCAAATTGATGGACCAATGGATATGAGGTATATTTTCATGCGGTGCTTGTACCAACTAAAATCTTTACCTTCAAAGTAAGGCAATCTTCCACTTTCACTACCATGTATGTTGGCCATATCGGCATAGTTGAATGCCATGCCGGTGTTCAAGCTACTTTCTTTGCTTGCTGAGGCGTGATCACCTTCTCCCGGCTTCGACATCTTATAATCTTCAAGCTTTCAAGCCTTGTAGAAGATTCTGGCTCTGATACCAATTGAAAGTTTCCTAGAGGGGAGGGTGATGAATAGGCAATATAAAAATAATCCTGAAAGATCACTTAAAGAATTGTCAAATAGACAGAGTCGATGGAACTTCCGTCAGATGTTACGAAACTTCCGTCGCCACGGAGACAAAACTTCTTACCAATCTCCCTCTAAACAGTGACAATAATGTTATAACTAAAGAGAAGAGAATATTAACTAGATAGTAGTGAAGCTATGATATAGTCAACCTAGAGTTCTTAAATGAAGAGCTAACACCACCAATAACAAGTAAAACAAGCACAATGATATGAAAGAAAAGAGCAAGCACAAGAAATAAGCGGGAAAGTAAAGAGAGACACAAGGATTAAACCCGAGGTTCGGCAACCACACTAAGTAGTTCCTACATCCTCAACGTAGCCACACAAAGTGGCCGGGTCTCTCTCAACCCATTTCCCCATCAAGCAGTCACAAAGATCATGCTCGGATTTCTTTATTCTCTTGATTCTTTTTCTCCGGAGGCGAATCACACCTTCACAAACGTCCCCGACTCACCACACAAGTTGGGAGCTCAAGGGCGACGTCTAGCCGTCTAGGAGACCAAGTCTCCAAGAGTAACAAGCAAATCAAATCTTGATAGGGAGGAAAAGATGTGCTCAAGCTTTTAAGTGGATGGATTCAATCTTTATTGGATCTCTCTCACTTTGATTTGAATCTCAACAACAAGTCTAGGAGTGAGAAGGGAGAGCTCTAGCTGAAGAGTGAGTGAAATGGCAAAGAATCTAACCCTTCCTATGGGGAAGGGGTACTCTATTTATAGAGAGAGCTAAAAAACTAGCCGTTATAGTATTTTCTGGATTTGACGGAACTTTCGTGGTTACCAACGGAACTTCCGTCAATTCAAATTTAGCCGTTGTAAAGCACTGGAAGTAAGCAAAATATGCTGTGATGAAACTTCCGTCAAAAGGTGACGAAACTTCCGTCACTCTCGATTTGACAAGGAAAAAGACTCATAGAACTTCCGTAAGAGCCATGGAGGTTCTTGGTGATGGAACTTCCGTCATGAGGTGACTGAACTTCCGTCACTCTCGGGTGCGCAGAAGGTAGAAACCCGACGCTGACGAAACTTTCGTCACTAGGTGACGGAACTTCCGCCCTCAGGTTAACATCAAAACCGGATCCGACGCTGACAGAACTTTCGTGAGAGGCCTCACAGAACTTCCGTCACTCTCTGTCTTGCTAAGTAAAAGGCTGATTCTTAGGCTTTGTTGGCTAGGTTTTCAAACGAATTGAACTAGAGCTTGAGCATAATATTTCCTTTACTAGCAAGATAAGTTTTACCCTTCTTAATAGTTCGGCATACCTATGACTCACAATAAATAATATAAAAGCTAAACTTGAATCACCATGAGTCATTTTGTTTTCTCTTTTATTAAGGGATAGACTTTTTCACATTAGTGGATAATTAACTTTTCTCTTGATGATCTGCACATTTTCTTCATAAGCATGTTAGTACAATTTTAATCTTTTGTCATTAATCACTAAAACCTACTAGGAGACCTAGATGCATCTTCAAGGCCAAGCTAGGGAGGAGAAGGAGGGGTCCAGCGGCAGGGCGGAGGTTGGCGGGCTCTGGCGGCGATGTCGCGTTGGGAGGAGAAGGAGGGGTCCGGCGGCGCGGTGGAGAGAGAGGAGAGGGAAGAGCCTGTCGGATCCGCGCCCTGGCGGCCGCGCAGTGCGAGAAGAGGGAGGGAGGGAAGCGGGCCCGGCGGCAGGAGCGCGCGAGGGAGGTGGGCTCTGGCGGGAACGCGCGGGGGGAGGCCGGCTTCGACGGCGCGCGGGGAAGGCAGGCTCGGGGCGGCTCGGGGGAGGAGGAGGAGAAGCGCGCGGGGAGCTCGAGGGGCGGAGGCGCGTGACGGTGGCGGAGGAGAAGCGCGCGGGGGAGGGATCCGTTACGTTCGGAAGAGGTGGGCTCGGCAGAGGAAGAGAAGAGAGAGAGTGGGGAGGGCGGAAAAAGAGAGGAGAGAGAAAAAGAGAGAGAGAATGGCTGATGTGTGGATCCCATGAAGAAGTAGTTGGATGGAAGATGAGATATAAAGTATGATAGGTGCAAATAAAAATTATATAAAATAAAACATCTTATTAATTAGGACAAAAATTTTTAAAAAAATAAATTTAGAGTATGAAAAATACAATCAGTCTTGCACCTCAGCAGTACATATCGCTGCTGTCAGTTGCGTTGTACTTCTCGCTATCGTGTCCGAATTCTGGGAAAAAAAAGGAAGACAAAAACGATCTCCCCGAAATTTCCATCTCGATTCCCCACCGCCGCCCTTCCCCTCTTCCGCGTTACCGACCGCGTTCCCTGCGCCCGCGTGCTCCTCCCTCCACCCCCTACCCGCCCAACTACCGACGCCGAGATCCAGATCCACCGACGGCGGCGGCCATGAACCCGACGCGGCACACGCAGGCGTCGTTCCGCGACCGGACCCATGAGTTCCGCAACGCGGTCGAGAGCGCGCGCCGCCAAGCCACGCCGGCCGCTTCCGCGGCGCCGGCCAGCAGCAGCAGTGGCGGGGGGCCCTTCGATGCGTCGCTAGGGGCGGCATCTGCGCGGTCTGAGTTCAACAAGCGCGCCTCCAAGATCGGGCTTGGGATCCACCAGACCTCCCAGAAGCTCGCCCGCCTCGCCAAACGTATATCCCTATACTTCTCCTCCCCTTACCCTTCAGTCGCTCTGCTAATTTGTTGAGCTGGTAGTTCCCTTGCGCGCTATCGGCGGTGAGATCTCGAAAAGCTCATTTATGGAGAGGACGATTTGGTTATTAGCAGAGGACAATTAGTGTCTGCCTGCGGTTACCATGTTAGCTTTAGGCAGTGCTTTTAATTCATGATATTTGGCCTAAATGTCTGATATAATATGGTTGATCCTTGAGTGTCCATGTTCTTATGGATGTACCTTCATTTTTTTGGCAAGTATTGTGGTTAGTGTGCTGTACTTGGCCTTTGATGTTGTTAATGATGCACTGGAGGTACCACGTAAAGTAGACTTGTTTTGTGCATTCATCTGTCATGTGATTGCTAATAGTATGCTGCTTTAGTATTGCCACACTGTAAGGGAACTAAGATGGGTTTTGTTTCGACTTTTAGCATTACATTGGTTGTGTATGCATGTAAGGTGTAAACACACTGAATGTGAACTGATACCATATCACACATCGTTTTGTGTGGTCTTCTTGAGTTTTGTGAGAGGCAAAAATAACATGTTGGGAAATCATCAATACATGGATGGCAACTGTTGAAAAATTAGATCTCAATATAGATTATACTCGTTCTCACCATTTCGTATTCATAAGCATTTGTGTGGTTTGTCGAAAGTTGCGGATTCTGGATGAGCTCGCTTGTTGCTCCTTCTATTCTTTACTGAAGGACTAGGCACTGAAATCTTGAATTTGATAATTTCATGTATACATGTACTTGATTCTTGCTATTTTACTCAATGTGGAGATATATTATGAGTTATGGTGTGGCATTTAAAATCAATACACACACTTATAAGCTTAGGTCCTTGAGTTATTGTTATTATTTACATTAATTCTTATGTGATTTATTGCCACCAAACTTTAGCTATGGCCTACGACTGCACCCTATGCTCATGAATAAACAAAATTGTTAACTATTGTGCTATTTAGAATCATATTTTAATGTGAATGCTTGCAGTGGCAAAGAAGACTTCTGTTTTTGATGACCCTACCATGGAGATACAAGAGCTGACGACAGTTATCAAGAATGATATCACTGCATTGAATTCTGCTGTTGTAGACTTACAAGTTATCTGCAATTCACAAAATGAGAGCGGGTATGTTTCCAAGGACACAACAAATCATTCCACAACAGTCGTGGACAACCTGAAAAACCGACTGATGAGTGCAACAAAAGAATTCAAAGAAGTTCTTACTATGCGGACAGAGGTCAGATGACATCTCATACCATTTTGTTTTTTCTTTCAGTTCTTCTGCTCTTATTTTATATTAATTAGTATATATTTGTACAAATAGATTACTTAAATTTGTTCCTCCCATAATGTGCAGAATTTGAAGGTTCACGAAAATAGAAGGCAAATGTTCTCCTCGTCAGCTGCAAAGGAATCAAATCCATTCATTCGTCAACGTCCCCTTGTTGCTAGGGACCCATCTGAATCCTCTGTGCCTCCAGCACCCTGGGCTAGCGACTCTGCATCAACCCCATTGTTTCAGAGGTACTGATGGATACAGATACAAAAATCAGTCATCTTAGTCTGCATCTACTTTCAACAGGCATTCACAATCATCTTGACATTATCCTTTCATGTGCTTCTATATGGAGGTAGGTTGTAGGTACACTTACTGCTAATGTCTTAATTAGTTTAGTCTGTCTCCGTCATCTTAATCTCGTAGCTTCCTACTTGGCACTCCTATATTCTCTGGTGTTTGTTATTTGTAACATGGTGGCTAATGTGGCACAAAGTTAGTTCCTGCAGTTTTTAAAGAACAAACAAACTTTGATGTTATCCCCATTTAGGCCAATTCAATGTATACTGACATCAGCATCTGGAGATGAGTATTTCCAACTTCGTTCTCAATTCTCATATGATGGAACAAGTTCAATATTTATTATTGCGAAGTTTGTTGGTTTGCGTGCGCCAGACCCATGGCAGTTCTGTGGGGTTCTCCTTCGTGTTTGTATCATTGTTATGGTGCATCAATGCTGGCAAACATGTTTGGGCAGGGCTATTGGGTAGAGCTATTCTTATTAGTCTGCTGTCTCTGTGGCCATATGCTAAACTTGAACACTTGACAGAACACTCTATTGCTTGCTTACGTACCATTTACTGGGAGTAAGACCAACTATGTAATACTTTGTTAATGCTCCCTTCACCAGGAAGAAGACCAATGGAGATCATGGAGCATCATCATCATCATCTCAGCCTTTCATGCAGCAGCAGCAATTGGCTGTACAGCAGGACAGTTACATGCAGAGCAGAGCTGAAGCTCTTCAAAATGTAGAATCAACCATCCATGAGCTGAGCAACATATTTACGCAGTTGGCAACCATGGTATCTCAACAGGGAGAGCTAGCAATCAGGTGGACCTTCCACAACCAAAGTTTATTCTATTAATTTGTTATTTGTTTTGGGAGTAGAATAAATTACAATTGAAGTCAAATCATTACAGTAGATGAAATTTAGGGAAATCTATGGCTTTACTATTAAAAAAAAGTTTGAGATGTTAATGATGAGTCCGAGAGTTCACCAGGCACCCAGTTTACCTCTTTCCTATAACAGCTATAAAATCTAGATTTATGGAGTTGTATTGTATGGATGTGGGAATCGTGTTTTCTTTTGGTTAAATTTATGTTGTATCTGACAGAATTGACGAAAACATGGAAGAGACACTGAGCAATGTGGATGGAGCGCAGGGCCAACTCCTCAAGTACCTAAATAGCATTTCATCGAATAGGTGGCTGATGATGAAGATATTCTTTGTGCTGATGGTGTTCCTCATGATCTTCATATTCTTTGTCGCCTGATTCTTCATAGTTTGACTGCTATGCGTAGTAGTATTCTTTTTTTTTTTTTGCTCATATACTACACCATGTACACAATTCCCACCCGGATTATAAGTAACCGTTTAGCCGTTGTGGTTATGTAAATTGGGAGAAACTCCAGTACTGATGTGACTCGAGTGGTGATATTTCCACAATATGTTTGATGTGGTGTTTCATGATGACTGAAATAGTGATGGGTGGTAGAAATATCGTAAAGCATCAATCATCGCCAAATCCAACGTTTCGATCCTAATATGGTGTGGTTATACCAAACTGAAGAAATGTACTATTAAGTCTGTAACTCTTCTGTAACGACGTTGCTGTTCCAAGCGTCCATGCTGCCTGCTTTGGATCTGTTGATCATGGATAACTGTTTTTATGGTAGACTAGGATGGCCCGTCGTCTGGCATCAAAGTCTCCTGATTTCCTGACAGGCTCCTGCTTATGTATGTCAGGTATTGCGAGTTGTCACGCAGATACACTGACAGTAAGCAGAACATTCCTCGCAGGTATCAACTTTTCCATTCAATCATGTCGCCCGTGCGATTCGATGGAGGAGGGACTCGGACTCTCAGATATTCAGACTTGCAGAGCCAGGCGAGAGAGCTCCTGCAACGTCACATCACGCGTGCAGTGAGGAAGGCTGCAGAACGCAACGCGCGGACTTGACGAGAGGCAGTCAAGAGGATCCGTGGCGCGTCGCACGCACCACATGGCGCCCGCGCGTGGCGTGTGCGCGATGGCAATGCCCAGTGCGGATAGAATTGTAGCTAGCGCGTCCAAGCGAGCACACCAGAGCAGGACAGCCTTCTCCTCTCTTCCCCCCCTGCGCCGCCGCTGCTTCTGCCTTAAACAAACGCGAGGGGCAAGGCTGCGGCACGCGTCTCCTCCAACTCCACCTGCACCCATCTCAAAACCCTAGCGCTCACGCCTCCCACCTCGCCGTCAATCCCCGATACCAGCCGATCCCCCGCGGCGCGGAACCCCCCGCCTCGATTTGGCCCCTACGCAGATCGGCACCCGGGCTAGATTCAGATTCGTTCCGTCGGGGTACGCGGCGGCCCGGGAGGGAGCATGGTAGGAGGGGGAAGAAGGGGCGGGGCTTCGGACGATGTGAAGCTCAACACCGGCAACGTGTTCGCGGCGCTCGAGTCCCTCAAGAAGAAGAAGAAGGGCGACAAGGCCAAGTCCAGCGCGTCGTCGTCCAGGAAGAAGAACGGGGAGTCGTCGCAGCAGGAGGCGCCGCCGCAGAAGGAGGTCTTCTGGGCGCCCGCGCCGCTCACCACCAAGTCCTGGGCAGACGTCGAGGACGACGACGACGACGACTACTTCGCCACCACCGCGCCGCCGCGCCCCGTCTGGGGCGACAGCCACGCCGATGAACCCGTGAAGGACGAGGACGACGTCGAGGATGCCGTTCGCGCGGCCCTCCAGGAGGTCTGCTTCCCCCCTTCTCGTTATGTACATAAGCCTCATGATTCGGTCGAGAACGCTCTTCGGAATGTGTTGATACCATCAAAATGTTGCTGCGTAGCCTATTATGGTTACTGATTAGTTAGCTGGTCGAGTATTGGCATGAAATTTTGGAAGTGAGACATGGGACGTGCTGTATGTTATGTGGCTATGTGCGTGCTATGCGACTTGAATAGTTTCTCGGTAACGGATGCACGGATTCCCCATTGGTTGTCCAATGCAAGCGCTGTACTATGTGGCGGCTTGATTAATGTCGGTAACAGATATAAGGATTCCCCTTGGATGGATGCATGCTCACACTATGCGGCTTGATTAATGTCTGTAACAGCTGCAAGGATTTCTGTTGGCTGTCCAATGCTTGCTCAATATTGCGAATAAATTTTTAGTGTAGGGTGTAGGCATGGAAACGGTAAATCAGAATGCCTTATGTGTGGCTGTGTAGTGAGATTTGTCCTTTTATGTGTGACTGCACTTATTATACGCCATTTTTTCAGTCGATGTACGTAACATATCCAACATATGCTTAGCCGACAAATTTGACGTGGCGTAGCTGTATGCATGAAATTGGTTGTTATTTTTGGCAACTATAATGGAATAATTTAGCTCATACTTTGGCACTCAAGGACATAATATGTGTGACTTTGCCTCACTAATGACTTCATTAATTATAATTAGCTTGAGCCTAAGGAAGTTTATACTGCAACTATGAGCAATGATGATATCTTTCATGAAATATATTTTATTGATGGGGACTGTTGGAGAATAACCACACGTTATTTGCAAAAATGAGAGGTAGCATCTCAGACTGGAAGTTATTCCAACTTTTCATTTAGCTTGGCTAGTCAAGTGATGTAGTGGATATAGGTCAGTGACATGGAGCTGGATGTAAATGACTACTGCTGCCTGCTTGTCTTATTATGCCCTGGTACCTCAATTTAGTTTGTACCAGAAATTTTCTTGCTTGAACTTGAGCTTGTCTAGTGGAATCACAACTTATTGATGTTGAATGCTATAGTTGAAGGGGAATTCAGAGTATAACATGTTTGTTTGATTGTCTTATTATAATCCTCACAAGTTGTATTCATAAATGTAGTTGGTTCCACTTGCTGCAGGATGTTGAAAGTGACGAAGAGGACCTCGATGATGAGGTTGATGATGGTGCTGAGGATAAACATGAGCATGAAGCAGAAGATGTCTCAGCTGAGCCTGCTGTGAAGCCAGTTGCAGCTCCACCTGCTCCGCCTAAAGATACAGAAAGGCAGCTATCTAAGAAGGAGTTGAAAAAGAAGGAACTAGCAGAACTGGATGCGGTATTGGCTGAGCTGGGGCTTTCTGGGAATTCAAGCAATGTTGCACAGGATGGTAAGAATGAAAATGCTACAGTATATTATGGTTTCCCCTTTTGTTTCTTGTGGTGCTAATTCATGCTTGGAGAGTCGGTCTGAACAAAAGAGAAGTTGACTGTGATATCAACTTCTTTCTATGTGATGGTTTATTCACATGGATTTGATTCATCTCTTTATTCATATTTTCTTGCAGCTGAGAAGAAGGGTGCAAATCAAACTGTTGATGGAGAGAAAAAGGATGATGCTCCTGCCCCTTCAGAGAGCAAGAGCTCTAAGAAGAAGAAAAACAAGAAAGATAAGAGTTCAAAGGAGGCAAAAGAAACACAAGAAGCAGCTGATGGGACAGAGGAGAATGCTAGTGCAGAACCTGATGAAGATACTGCTTCTGTGGATGTGAAGGAGCGTCTAAAGAAGATGGCTTCAATGAAGAAGAAGAAATCAAGCAAAGAGACAGACACTGCTGCGAAAATTGCTGCTGCCGAGGCCGCTGCAAGGAGTGCAAGGCTTGCGGCAGCCAAGAAGAAAGAGAAGAGTCATTACAACCAGCAGCCCGTGCGGTAAATGGGCAAAACAGTTTTGAGTGCTGAGTTTGATATCCCCTTGTTCATTTTGGACTCACAATAAAACATTTTTGAGTTGTCGTATTTATGACCTTGAGAGTGCCTTTCTGAGATTCATTCCAGAATTCTTGAAGGCCTTTCTGGTCGCAAAATGGTCGTGTAATTGTGTTTTGAATTGTTCATCCAATGGAACTTCGTGGACGACATGGCCAGTGAGGGCTATTCCAAAGTTTCCTGGGTTATTGTTGCGGTGGCTACTGTCTAGGTTTGTGTTGAAATTATCGATAGCTTGTTTTGTTTTGTCATTATACCTTTTTTATTCCCATATGCAGCCGCTGGTGATTTCACATGTAGTTTTTGCAGAATTGCAGCTCATGTATGGTGTTCATAAGTTTGTATTTTTTTTGGTCAGATACTCGAGCATCCAATTTTAGGGACGACCAATGGGAGGGGACTAAGTGACATTTGAGATGCTCGACATGGCTTCTGTTATTCTGGCATTTTGCTAGTCAAAATTGCACATCAGGATGTCCAGACAACATGTTTCAGTCAGGGGATAACTGTGCTGATGCAGCACTTCTCCCTTTTAGTGAAAAAAAAAGGTGCTGCAAATCTCGTTGGGATTCTTGTGAGCCGACAACTTGACAAATTGACAAAGCATTTTCTTGCCTTGTTCAAAGCAGGTGCAACGTTTTACCTGTTGGACAAACGATCTCGCTTGCATACTGTACATGCGCTGCGTTGCGGATTTTTCAAATAATTCATATACAGTGTAATAGCTAGATTGACCAAAATACACGCAAGTTCAAAAGTAATTACGAGATATATACAATTAAATTGATATACATATACTGCAAAATTCGAAGTGTGGAAGCACATCGAATCCTCATCAGAAACAAATGTAGAGTACGGGACAAAGGAAAGACAAAAAAGAGGAGAGCTGGAGGCGCGGAAGCGAAAGCTGTCTTGCGCTTTCGCGAGAGAAGAAATCGCCGAGTCGAATGGAGCAAGGCGATGAAACGGCCCGCGGCGAAAGGCAAGCATCTCTCTCGCCTAGTCCACTACTCTCTTCCTCTCGCCGCACGCAAATGCCAATGGTCACCTAGGCGGCGAGCCTCGCCCGCCCCGCCGCAATGTCGGGCTGCCCGTGCGCGGCGTTCTTCCTCGCGCCGCCGCCCCTCCTCCTCTTCCGCCATCGCCTGGCCCTGCGCCGCCGGCGCCGCGGCGGCCACCAGGGCTCGAGGCCCATCCTCACCCTCGCCCGCTTCGACCCGCCGCCGCTTCTCCGCCTCAAGGTCTCCGACAACAGCGACTGCCCCGCGGACTCCGCCCCCCACAGCCACCTCGCGCCGCTGCTCCTGAGGCCGCGGGCCCTGATCGGCTCCCTCGCGCCCTTATGGCGGGAGGGGCTCTTCCTCGTGCGCTGCTCCGTCTTCGCCGCCGTGGTCGCCGTCGCCGCCGCGCTCTCCTGGTTCGCCCAGCTCCGGGCCCGCTCCTTCGTCGAGGCGCGGCTCCTCCCCGCCGCCTGCGCCGCGCTCAGCGAGTACCTCCAGCGGGAGGTCCGCCTCGGCAAGGTGCGCAGCGTCTCGCCTCTCGGGATCACGCTGCAGACCTGCTCCATCGGCCCGCACAGGGAGGAGTTTTCCTGCGCAGAGGTGCCCGTCATGAAGATTCGGGTCAGGCCTTTCGCCAGCCTCAGGAGGGGGAAGGTCGTCGTCGACGCCGTGCTGACCGAGCCCTCGGTGCTTGTGGCGCAGAAGAAGGATTTCTCATGGCTCGGGATACCAGGGCCGTCCGAGGACACACTCAAGCGGCATTCAGGGGAGGAGGGCATAGACTACCGTACCAAGACCAGGAGGCTCGCCAGGGAGAAAGCTGCGGAACAATGGTACGAGGAGAGGGATAAAGCCGCTAGTGAAGCAGCTGAAAGGGGTTACATCCTTCACTCAGTTTCCTTTTCTACTAATGAGACGCCTGAGGTTGATGGGCCTACCGAAATTGGGAAATCCAGTCCACCCCTATGCACTGATGAAATGCACAAGAAGGATCACCACTTGGCAACAGGCATTGACTCTGGTTCGAAGCATTCTGATTTGGAGAAATCATTTGGTGTGAAATCTCGGATTCCAGGGATCAACCTCTGGACAAGGGTGACTTCAAGCCCTAGTAGGCGCAGGTACAGGAGAAAGGTGCACAGCAAGGTGGCATCAGATATTGACAATTCTTCTCAGCAAAGGAGTCTTAAACGCAGTGCAGATGCTGCTGTTGCATATTTTCGGAGCATAGGTCGCAGTAATCTTAGTGATTCATCACCTGGTACAGGAAACAACTCTTCAGATGGAGGTCAGACAAATTTTGATTCTGATGAAACCACTCCAAGTGATGGACCTGTTGGCAGCCCTGAGTCTGCATCAAGGAATTTCACTGAATTATCACCAGATAATTTTTATAGTGGTGATTTTGTAGGTAAAGGCAAATCTTCAAGGGTTGCTCCGATCATAGATACAGATGATGCCTTTAATTGGTGTTCGCACAATCAACCATTTAGTCAGTGTGGACAACATAATTTGGATAATGTTGGGTTAGTATACCATCATTTGGGAGATCTTGAGCTTGGTCATGACAACGACAACTCCTCCCAAGGCCTTGTGTCGGAGAAATATGATAATCGTTCTGAAAACAAACTAATTCATCAACATGAAATGTTTTTTGGGAATTTTGGTTCATGCACACATGCTCACAATTGGTCATCATTTTGGCCTTTCCAATTAAAGGAGTTTCCTGTCGCCTCTAACGCACCATATGCATCCCTAGATGTTCCAATTCATAAATTGGAATCAAATTTTGCCATTGGGCCTGGAGAGATTTCTGGTGAACCATCAGAAGGGATTAGCCAGGTTCATTCTGGTGCCATTCAGCATGCACTTCCCATAACCCTTGATTCTGTTTATTTCAATGGAGGGAACTTAATGCTTCTGGGATATGGCGATCACGAACCCAGGTTTGACCTCTTCATTTGTCATCTCCATTGAGTGTATGTGTTCTTCTGTAGTTTTGTCCTTTGTGGTGCATTTTCTATGTTGAGATATTTTTTGTGTCTCTGCCCATAATTTACTGCATTCTTTTGTAATCAACTTTCAATATTATGAAGAAAGCTTATCACTCCACTACTCCAGGGTAAAGTTATTGAAGCTTTCTCAGCGTGGCAATCAACAAGCATAGAGTCACGGCAGCATATGCAACATGTTACTTTATCTTGCATTAGTTCGTCAACATACTGTTGTATGCAATCCAAACCTAAATAAGTCTTCAGCAGTGCTGATAGACTTGATTGAGTAAAATGCATGTCCGGTCCTCAAACTAATTTTCCTTTGAAGCACTACAGGTTCTATTGTAATAATCCAGTTACTTAGTTTGGACTGATGCCCTTTGTATTGTAGAGAAATGAAACATGCTAATGGACATATCAAGTTCAAAAATGGCTATAATCGTGTACATGTGCATGTTACTGGGAACTGCATGGAGTGGAAGCAAGATCGGACTTCTCAGGGAGGTGGTTATCTTTCAACTGACGTATTTGTTGACATAGCTGAGGAAACATGGCATGTTAATCTCAGTGTAGCCAATGCTTTTGCTCCGGTATTGCCTATGTTTTCACTTTCTCAATGATAGTGGTTTTGCTATTCAATTTTCTCTGCTGAACAAAAATGCTGCTGCATGTGCAGCTCTTTGAAAGGATTCTAGAAATACCTGTTGTTTGGCACAAAGGCAGAGCTACTGGTGAGGTACTTTTCTAAGCATGATAGTTTACACATTAATTTTTAACAGCTTGCACTGTTACACACTCGTATATATCAATCAAGTTATGTTATTAGAGTTACCGGGAGCTACTAGAAAGGATTCTAGAAATACCTGTTGAGCTCTGAGATGTGACTGCACGTGCAGTTAATTACTGGATGTACTTAATAGGTTTATTTGTTCACTTTTGAACTTTTCTTTTGCAACTGTTGAACCTTTGAATTGCTTACAACAACTGTTTTCTCCCTTTTCCTTTCAGGTGCATATTTGTATGTCAAAGGGTGATAGTTTTCCGAGTATTCATGGTCAACTTGATGTGAACGGCCTAGCTTTTCAGATATTGGATGCCCCATCATCATTTTTGGTCCGTTTACACTTGACCCTAGTAATTCATTTTTAGAAGTCATATTTCTTGTATCTCTCAAGTCATAAAATGTATTACCATGTTTTTTTCTGTGTTTTCATGATAATTTCCCTTTATGCCATTAATGAAGTTACCAGTATTCCTCACATTTTATTGACCTTTTACATTTCCAGTTAATCTATATTATTCATTTGAGGGTAAATAATTGTGGCTACTCAGTACTCACTGTTTTGAACAAAAGAACACATGTAGATAGTATTGTTGAAATAGATAGCGCCAGTGCTTGACAAGTTTTTGTGGCACTGAATATGATGTTTCTTGCATACATTGGTTTGAAAAATGAGGTATTGGTTGGACTTAGAAGAGATATGCATGGATTCAGAAAGTGAGATGCCCTAATTAGCATTGCATATCGTCGATATTTTTATTTTGGATGCAGATATCTTGATGTGAAATGAAATGTTAGGTCTCATTTGCACAGATGTCTAATTTGGAGCTTTTTATAATTAAATTACAAAATGGCAGAAGACTTATGATTTGTTATTTCGAATAAACCATTTGGGATTTTGCTGGAAACATTTTAAGTGTTTTCTTGCCACCTTTGACCAAGCCTGAATAAATTCAGGAAATAGTGGCAACTCTATCGTTTCGTGGTCAAAGAGTATTTCTGCATAATGCAAGTGGTTGGTTTGGTGATGCTCCAGTTGAAGCTTCTGGAGATTTCGGTCTAAATCCTGAGGATGGAGAATTTCATCTTATGTGCCAGGTATCTTGGAACTTTCTGACCATAGTATAGATTATTGTCATTGTCATACACAAAACCTCCTAAAAAGCCTTAAATCATTTTATAATTTTGATTTACAGGTTCCATCCGTCGAAATTAATGCACTCATAAGAACTATGAAAATGAAACCTCTTATGTTTCCGGTACAATATTCTTTCTCTGGTTTATTTTGGTTGCTGCAGGCACTTTAGTCCTGCATGCAGTTGGATTGGCTTGTTTTGACTCAATTGCCTGGTCCGTCATCATTGCTTTAACTGTAGTATGCTGGATAATTAAGATTTAAGAAAAAATTGCAAAGATTGTTGATTAGTTTTGTAAGAACATTATGTTGTGGCACTGTCCAATTCAGTGTGATGATTAGCCCTCTAAGATCATACATGGGAATAAGATTAGAGAAACTAAACCAAACTATCTTGGAGGATAAGAAAAATAGATATAGTATTGAGTAAAATGCATGGGTGTTTCTTAATCTTGTGATGTTATCATCATGGTTTATGAACTTTGAAAATGCAGATTGAGATCCCTAAACTTGGTACATGTGTTCATTGAGGCCTGAATTATCTGAAATGGCCTTCTGACTAACATTGTGACGTGCTAGCGCGGCAATTTCTTTGACAAGTTTAGAGAGCCTAATATGCAGTTCAAGATTCATGGATGTATATGACACCCAATGATAAAGTTGAAGGACTACCAGTGTATTTACTCCAATAGAACAAGTAGTTAGTGGCCTAAGCCATATAAGGTGTATGTGGATGGCTGATTCCCCTTATTTGCAGTGAGTGGCCATGTGGTTATGTTTCATCTTGGACATATGAATTAAATTTAATTCTTAGTATAGAAAGAAGACCTGGATGAAGCCAAGTTATTAGCTTAAAGTAATCATTTTGAGCTATGGGTTTCACATTTGTTTCTCTGTAGTTTGAAGTGTTCCCTAGTTATGGGCAGATTTGTTGTTACACCTTTGTATGTGCCTGATGTTTCTGTTCACCTCTTAATACTCGACTTCTGATACAATTACCTAATCTATTCAGTTGGCTGGTGCTGTTACTGCTGTATTTAACTGTCAAGGACCCCTTGATGCTCCTGTTTTTGTTGGAAGTGGGATTGTCTCTAGGAAGTCCCTTTCAATATCTGGTATGCCTCCATCTGCAGCCTCTGAAGCTGTGATGCAAAACAAAGAAGCTGGAGCAGTGGCTGCATTTGACCATATTCCCTTCTCACATGTGTCGGCCAATTTCACTTTCAACCTAGATAATTGTGTAAGTACAAATAGAACATCCATTTTTGCATTGTTTATAGTTTATGCATGAAGCAACTATTTTTCTCTCTCTTAGCAATCATCATCGACTGCAGGTTGCTGATTTATATGGTATTAGAGCATGCCTGTTGGATGGTGGAGAAATTCGAGGAGCCGGTAATGTGTGGATTTGCCCTGAGGTATTTGAGTTGTTACACAGTTACATCATTACACTTCCATTCAGGCATGCTTCCATGTTTTTTGAGCACACTAACCTGTTCTTTACTTGTACCATAGTGGCTTCATCTTGTTTTTATTTCTTGATTATTTTTAATTGCAACAAGGTGGTGTATATTGGATTATAGTGACCAGTCAATGATATGATAACTCATAAAATGTAAACTTGTGGAATTTGAAAAAAGGGGCAATTGTGTGCATCCCATTTACTCGGTCTGAGCTGACCTGTGTGGTCCGACCCTCATGTATGGGGTTGGCCCAAAGCATGAGATAAGGTGGCGGGGCTCCCTGAGGATGTGGGACCAAGGTTCATGGATTTTCTCGTCCGGAGAAGGTTGAGCTTCACTATCAAAGGAAGCCGTGGGGGTGGTCTTAACCCCACCCCACCGTTCGAGATTTTTTTTCCTTAAAAAAAATGCTTATTGAATGTTGGAGTGCAGCTTATTTTGCAAAGGGCATTCGATAAGCTCACTTTCGCCATGCCGCAGTTAGGGTTGCTAATCTACAAAAGTCAATTCGCTGGGGTTAATGTGAGCATGCATTGTTCTTGTTGTTACTGTTCCTAACAAATGGATTGTGGCAGCATGCTTGTCATAAGACGATCATAAATTTGCAATACTGCATCACTAAAAATCCAACTTTTTAAGCCTACTGTTTCTCATCAGTACAAGTAATTCATCACCTTATGCATATAATTACACATAAAGATCCTTGCAGGGGGAAAGTGATGATTCTGCTATGGATATCAATTTGTCTGGGAGCATTTTACTTGATAAGGTTTTGCGTCGTTACATTCCTGGAGGAGTCCAGCTGATTCCACTCAAAATTGGAGAGCTCAATGGAGAGACTAGACTTTCTGGTTCCCTTTTTAGACCGTGAGTATTGTAGATTTAACGTATGGTCCTAATGGCCAACATGGTTTCAGTTGTTTTTTTGTTATCTTCTAACAATCACAAAATTCTTTTACAGGAAATTTGATATCAAGTGGGCTGCACCAAATGCAGAAGATTCTTTTTCAGATGCACGTGGCAATATTGTTATTGCACATGATTATATTATGGTCAACTCATCATCAGTCGCCTTTGATTTAAATACTCGAGTTCAGACATCATATATTGATGATTATTTGTTGAACAAGGAGATGTATCAAATGAAAAAAATCATGCCACTGATTGTTGAGGGTGTTGACTTGGACTTGCGTATGCGAGGCTTTGAGTTTGCTCATATAGCTTCATCAATACCCTTTGATTCACCACGCCCATTACATTTGAAAGCATCTGGAAGGCTCAAATTTCAAGGGAAAGTCATTAAATCTAGCAATGTAGTTGATGACCAGATAGATGGTGTTCTGCAAAATACAGCTGATCAAAATAAGCTTGCGGCTGATGTGTCAAGACTTGTTGGCGACATATCTCTATCTGTAATAAAGCTCAACCAACTCATGCTAGCACCACAGTCTACTGGTTCCCTTTCAATATCACGGGATTCTGTTATGGTAATTTGTTTTGAAAGTGTTTCCTTATTGTCATCGTCCCCCATACTGAATTCTGTTTCCTTGATTGCATTAGTCATTCATTTTTTGTTCTGTTTGCCTATTCATCATTTGTGTGTCAGCAGCATGATTGGAGGCAGCACTGATATCTTCCATAGTGTATAAAGAGGACTTGTTCTGATACAAGAAATTCCCCTATTTACTTAGCAACACAATTGATAACTAGCTCCATTTCATTGCATCTTCTAGGCAGTGGAGGTCTATATCCACTAAAAGCACATTTTGCTTCCACGTTGATACACTTATATTGTTATATTTCTAATTTTTATTGCTAAATGTTATGTTATACTCTATGGACTTCACTGTGCATGGTTCATGTTTTCTTACACTTTCTATTTCCTGGTCAAGCAGTTAAATGCTACTGGCAGGCCTGATGAAAATTTTTCCATAGAAGTGAATGAGCCATTACTTTTTGGTAAAAATGAGACTATTCAAGGTGGAAGGCTTTTCTCAGTTTTCCTCCAAAAGGGGCAGCTGAGATCTAATATCTGTTATCATCCTGAAAATTTGACTAGTTTAGAGGTAAACTACTAGCATGTTTGTGCTTTGCTTCGCCAAAAGGTTATTCTAAAGCATACAGATTTCACGTAGTTTTTCCATATCTAATTTTCTTGAGCCTTGATTTCTGGTTTTGAAAGGTTCGGAATTTGCCACTTGATGAACTGGAATTTGCTTCATTGCGTGGATTTGTCCAGAAGGTAACATTTATTTGGGACAAAAATTTACCATATTGTCTTGTTTGTTTTTGGTTAATGCAATGGCATATTTTGCACTATGATCTTGTATTATACCTATCCATTTCTCTTTGGTTGGTGCTGCTCGTTATCTTGTACTGTGCTGATGTATGAAAGATTGGATGCATCTTTTTCTTGAGATTCTATGCTTCCATGGGATGTTACCTTACTATGCTGTGCCATGTTAGCTTAACCATTGACTACATGCAACAACTACAGCCATCAACACTACAACAAAACCCTCTGTAATATTTTTTTGGTACTACCATCCAGTTATTTCTGATTTTTTAAATTATAAACTATAGATGTTTAGATTTAATAAAATTGCAAAATCATAAACTTCTATTGAATTTTAAAATTATTAAACCAGTGTAGATTATTTTTCTTGAATTCACAGGAGAATTGTCATTTTATTAAGAAGGTAATGTACAGGAGAAAGGGAAGAACAACCCCCCTCCCCTTTGAACACAGTCACAAACTACATGTCATTTTGTATACAGTGTTCCCACGCTCCCATTAGTGAATTCCTCATGTTCCCCAAACCACCTAAACAACTCAGGCACACCACACCAAAAAGCTTCTCAAGAGACCATGCTAGTTTAGAAATTTGACATTATAATGTCTGATGGACATTTTGTTTTTATTTATTTTCCTTTTTTGGTTGCAGGCAGAACTTCAGCTTAATTTCCAGAAAAGAAGAGGTCATGGTTTGTTATCAGTGATTCATCCCAAATTTAGTGGCATGCTTGGTGAAGCGCTTGATATAGCTGCTCGATGGAGTGGTGATGTTGTGAGTTTTTATTTTCATACTTTCTCTGTGTTTCCTGAAGTTAGTACTATCATATGTTGTGTATTATGCTTGTGTCCATAATCTGGAGTTTGTTTACATTAGTAGTTGTAACTTATTTGTTATGGTTTCTAATTCTCCCAATGCTTGGCTCCTCTCAGTCTCTTGTACTCCCTCTTTTTTTTTTTACACGATCTGTTAATTAAGCTGTCCTAACATCAAGAAATAAAAAAACAGAGGTAGTAGCATATATATTGAGGTCGTGCAAGATGGGTTCTTATTTCAGTTCTGAAAACCAACATCAGCGGGCCTTTCTTTTGGGATGTTGCCAAATCATAGCTGGGGGAGATCTATCTGATAGGAACTAGGAATGATATGTAGTTCTGTACAATGTTTACAAGTCGTATAGTCGACCCTAGTCGCCATGGGACCGACCAGGTGACTAATCGTGATTAGTCGTCGACCAGACCGACTAGTCGAGCCTGGTCGATCCAGTCGTCTATAATATCGTCCGCTATATTCCAGGACATATACATAACATGCATACGTAATACCTCCACAAATCCTCAACTCCCTCCACAATCCCAACTCACAAACGGAATCAATTGCTTTAGAATCAGTAAGGGGAAGAGAAGAAATGACTCAAACGAAAGAAGAAAAGAAGAACGAAGAACAATTGTCCGCCCCCCTTTATAGCGGTGGCAATTAGCAGCAGGGAAGGCCGATGCCAGCGACCATCGATGCAGCCTTGAACTAGTGCAGCATTGAACCAATTGATGCAAGAGGGGTGACGCCGCAACAGCTTCACCAAGGAGTCGGGCAAAGCAGGGTAGGCAGCGAAGACGAGCGTATGTGACCTTGTCACAGCGTGGCTGCTTCGATTGGGTAGTTCATGGCAGCTGGATAGTGTATTGGCAACCCTAGTGGGCCAAGTTACCAGCCCATATGCTTTCTTCAAGCCCAGGAAAGCAACCAGCCCATCTGGTAGTAATGCAACCTGGTCATTTTCCCTTCTAATCGGACGACTAATCATGATTAGTCCACGACTAATCGGACGACCAGGTTTCTAGTCGAGCTGATCGGGTCGGCACCCATAATCGAGCTCAAGGAAGCGACCAGGACGATTAGTTGCGACTAATCGCGATTAGTCGGACGACTTGAAATCACTGGTTCTGTACAATTTTCTGAATGCAAAAGAAGATATGGTAATTAGAACTATATTCCTGGAATAATTCCTAAAAAAAAACTATATTCCTGGAATAGCATATGCTGATAAATACCCCAGAAATAAAAACTAATTTATGCTTTAAATCTTTGGCTGTACTCTGCTTTAGATCTATATTAGTCTCATAAATTATCATTAGCTATGCAATGCTTTTGATCTCTGTTAGCCACAATAATTAGAATTTGTTAGCACAGGCTGGTTCATGTATATTGTAGGTGTGATTTTCATAGGTAGGCTTCCAGTCATTGGTTATCTGTTTCTAGTGAGGTTCTTTTTATTTTAACAGTTGGGTAGGATCCATCTTTTTTCCTGTTGCTTATTACTGGCCTTTCTTTTGTATCTTCAATACCCAGATCACTATGGAAAAATCAGTCCTAGAGCAAGCTAATAGCAAGTATGAGCTCCAGGGGGAGTACGTATTTCCCGGGACACGTGATAGATTTCCTCTGGAAAGTCAGAGTAGTGGGTTCATAGAAAAAGCAATGGGAGGGCATCTCGGTAGCGTAATGTCTTCGATGGGCAGGTGGAGGATGAGACTAGAGGTTCCTGGTGCTGAAGTAGCTGAAATGCTTCCTTTAGCAAGGCTTCTTTCACGAAGTACAGACCCAGTTATTCGTTCCAGATCAAAGGTACATTTGGGACTTTGGTCCTTCATTTGCCATTTCCATTTTTAATTGGTTGCAAGAATATTTGTTATGTTTATTGTCTGTTGACATCAAAGCTAAATTAACCTCCATTTTTTAGGAACTCTTTATGCAATGTCTGAATTCTGTCGGGTTCCATGCTGAAAGTCTTCGTGATCAGCTTAAGGTACTGTATTAAAGTTAGTGATCTCAGAAAAATGGATACACAGGCATAGGGTTCAATATCTTGTTTGATGATATGGTCCCACTATGATATGATCTGCTACTTTATACTGATGGACTGTATCACATTACTTGATCCAGGCATTAGAAATGTATCATGATTGGTTAGATAATGACACAATGGAAGATATAACACTTCCTGGCTTAGCTGAACTGAGAGGTTATTGGCGCGGTTCTCTTGATGCCCGTGGAGGTGGAAATGGAGATACTATGGTAAGCATGTTAAGGAATAGACTCTTGCATGTTCTCTTTATGGTTGTCTTTTTGTTGGGACTTTTCAAAACAATTCATAGGTGCCTTTAGCATACTGTGTACATGTATTTAACTATTTATAGTCAAATTTATTTCCACCTGCTCTGCTCCTTGCATTTTTTTTTTTGTATGTGTTAATGGCTCGTGTTATTTACATTCTTTTGTATGAGATCATTTTATATCAACAAAGACAGTTCTGATTATGGTTGAACTGCTTAATGAGGATTTATAACACTCATGTATACAGGCAGATTTTGATTTTAATGGTGAAGATTGGGAATGGGGAACTTACAAGACCCAGCGTGTTCTGGCATCTGGTTCATTCAGCAATAATGATGGCCTTCGTCTTGATAAATTGTTTATTCAGAAGGATAATGCTACTCTTCATGCCGATGGGTCAATTCTTGGGCCACTAACAAATCTTCACTTTGCTGTGCTTAATTTCCCAGTTGGTCTTATACCAGCTTTAGTTCAAGCCATAGAATCGTCAACCACAGACTCAATTCACTTCCTGAGGCAATGGTTGACACCTATCAAAGGTATCCTGCACATGGAGGGAGATTTGAGAGGTACTCTGGCGAAACCAGAATGTGATGTTCAGATAAGGCTTCTTGATGGCACTATTGGAGGCATTGATCTTGGCAGAGCCGAAGTACTAGCTTCTGTTACCCCTACAAGCCGTTTCGTGTTTGATGCGAATTTCGAACCAACCATACAAAGTGGACATGTGAACATTCAAGGTAGTATTCCAGTCACTTTTGTAGACAGCAGTTCCATAGAGGAAAGTCTGGAAGAGGAAGGTGGTAAACAAGGTATCATAAGAATCCCTGTTTGGGCAAAAGACCGTGGGTCATCAAATGATATCAATGAAACAAGAATTGTGAGGGACAAGGCAGAGGAAGGCTGGGATTTTCAGTTAGCTGAGAGCCTAAAAGGTTTAAGTTGGAACATGCTAGAACCAGGTGAAGTGAGGATAAATGCAGATATAAAGGATGGAGGCATGATGTTGATAACTGCATTGAGTCCTTATGCAAACTGGCTTCAAGGCTATGCTGATGTTCTCCTCCAGGTGATCCTTTTTTATTTAATTCCTGTCATTACATAATGGCAATCTATGACTTCTTGCAAAGCTTGCCATTTGTGATAATATTGTGAAATTAAACCATTCAAGCATAAATCTTATGTTTGTATAACAATCCTTTTTTTATGGATCTTACTTGAATTGTGTGGTTGATATTTTTTGCCCTGTTCATTTCTTTCTCATCATCTGGAAGGTTAAAGGCACCGTTGATCAGCCAGTTGTTGATGGGTCTGCATCGTTTCACCGAGCAACTGTGGCCTCTCCTTTCCTTCGGACGCCACTGACGAATTTTGCTGGTACCATTCATGTCATATCAAACAGACTATGCATCAGTTCGATGGAGAGCAGGGTTGGGAGGAAAGGGAGGTTATCAATGAAAGGGACCCTACCTCTGAAAGATAGTGAGCCATCTGCAAACGACAAGATTGAGTTGAAATGTGACGTTCTGGATATACGGGCTAAAAATATTTTGAGGTAATCATTGATTCTTTATTCTTTTATTTATATTGAATTGCCAGCTACCTGCTTCTAAGCTATAGGGTATAACCTCTAGTCAAAATTAGAGGTCAATTTAGGAATTTGATTTGAGTTAGCAAATAAGATGTCATGTTGGGTTTACACAGTAACATTTTCCACCAGACAATCCTATTTGTTGCTTACTGCTAGTTGTGTTAAAGAGAACGGTAACATTCAGTAATAAAGTATTTCAAGATTCTTTTTTTTTTCAAAAACGCAGAAGAGCTGCACATCTTTGTATTAAAAGAGAGGGTTTAGGGTTTACAAAGATACACAGCTCTCCTACGTATTCGATAAAAGAGAGAGAGAGAGAAACGGTCCGTACAATTAGTGCCACCTCATTCCGGACTGAGCTATGAGGGGCAACTTGCAAGAGCAAAGATGTATCCTTAAAAAACACACATTGAGTGAGACCTGACCCTAAAGAACTAGAACCAACTAACCCAGCTCTAGAACATGACCTGGCTCAAGCTCCTGTAAGCCTCGGGTGCCAGCAAGACACCATAGATAATGTTTGTTAGTGCTTGGACTAGCTCCTTCAAAGACATATGAGTTGCGATGTTTCCAAAGTAACCAGACTCCTAGAATGATAACTGATAAGAGAGTTCAATCCTTTCCTCTGTTCTTTTAGGATTTTCTTGACCGCCCTTCTCCATCAATTTGTGAAGGATAGTTCGTCTTGGTCGGGTACACATGGTACAAGTCCCCATTGTTGGAATACTTTAAACCAAAACTCACGGGCAAAGACACAAGTTGTTAACAGGTGTTGTACGTGTTCATTGCATTGATCACACAACGGACAATGGCTTGGATGCGGCAGGTCCCGGTCGGCTGTCGAACACCGATCGCGGATTGCTAGCCATAGAAAAACTTTGCTCTTCGCTGGAGCCCATGACTTCCACACTCTCCTCCACAGCTCAAATAAGACCTTGCCATTCAAGAAAGCATTATAAGCCGATTTAGACGTGTACTGGCCTGATGCATCAAATAACCAAACGTGTTTGTTTTCACCCTGAAGGAGAGCCACCTCATGAATGATATCCCACAACTGAAAGTACTCAAAAAGCCTGATCAATGATAAGCCTCCCTGTATGTCTCTGGGCCAGCTATGATCAAGAAGAGCTTCAGCCACAGTGCATATGTTGCAAGTCTTTGTGGGAACAAAGGCAAAGGCAACAACCGCAGGTGCTAACTCAGATATAGTACAACCGAATAGCCATTTATCATTCCAGAACAATGTGTTGATGCCGCTGCCAACATGACTTTCTATTGCGATGGAGAAAAGAGCATTTGCATTGTTATGTATAGGAATATCCAGACTCCTCCAAGGTTTATTGAAGTCCGTTTTCATTGCCCAGAGCCATCGAATTTGCAGCGACTAGGCCATGATTTCCAGGTTGAGAACACCCAGGCCGCCTTACTCTATTGGTAGACAAACTTTATCCCATGAAACCAAACATGAACCTCCATTTGCTTGTTTTCTCCCTGCCAAAGAAAACCTCTTCGGATCTTATCAATTGCTTTGAGAAACCATTTTGGAACATTGATGGCAATAAGCACATATATGGGGATGGCAGATAGACAAACCGGACCCAAGTGGCTTGCCCAGCCAAGTTCATTAGAGAGGGCTTCCAGCTTGGGAGTTTGTCACCAATCTTTTCAATACAAAATAAGAGCTTAGCCTTCAGTTTCTTGTCCGAGATAGGGAGCCCCAAGTATGTACAAGGGAACTCCAAAGTTGTGGAAGGCATGGTTGTGTGCACCCCATCAATCTGCCCCTGATCACACTGAATTGTAATGACACAACTTTTTTGTAAAATTTCAGCCTAGGCGGTTTTCAGAACACTGGGCCACTGGGGCAGGTGTAGTATGGTCTGATCTGCTTAGCCATCTTTTAGGATGATGCAGTAATAGCAGAGGATATACCTACATACATCTCAATAATAATTGATATATGAAAAACTGAAATAGACTGCAGAATATGTAGCACCCTGTACTATGGAAGTATGGAGTTATGGTATCTTAACATTTATTATTTTATTTATGTTGACTTATGCAGTGGTCAAGTAGACAGTCAGCTACAGGTTACAGGATCAATTTTGCGGCCAGATGTCTCTGGGATGATCAGGTTGAGCCATGGTGAAGCGTATTTGCCTCATGATAAAGGCAATGGGGCTGTTGCCACTGGGTTGGTTTCAAAAAAGTCTAGCTACCTTCCTGCTGGTTTTGATCAATCAACCACTTCACAAGAAGTCTCACATTTTCTGGGATCACTATCAAGTTCACAAGACAGTAAGTAGTTTGTTAATCCGATGTTCGCTAGCATTTTGCAAGAAAATATTCTTTAGCCATTTGGTAAAAAAATTACCCTTAGCCATTGACCTAATTATTTTACTAAGTTTTTGCACACCAACAATTGATTACCATTTTGGACATGAAATAAATGGTATATTCTTTTCGTTTTATGCTATATTTCTCTGCACATTTGCTTGTTCCGTTTTATGAGCCAACTGAAGTTTTCAATCCTAATATGTCTAGGGCAACAGTCTGACACAGAAAGGATTCTTGAGAATGGAAGCTTTAAGCCAAACATCGATGCCCGACTTAATGATCTGAAGCTCTCTTTTGGACCAGAACTAAGAATCGTCTATCCTTTAATTCTGAATTTTGCGGTCAGTGGTGATCTGGAGCTTAGTGGCATGGTTCATCCAAAGTACATAAGACCTAAGGGTGTCTTAACATTTGAAAATGGTGAGGTCAACCTGGTAGCTACTCAGGTAAGCCTAACTGCACAAAGCCCTTGTTTGTCATGTATATCTTGCATTATCAAACTATACACTTGATATGGCTGTGATGGTTTTACGTTTTTCTCCTACCTCGCAGGTGAGACTTAAAAACGATCATTTAAATGTAGCAAAATTTGAACCTGATCTTGGTTTGGATCCTATTCTGGATCTCGTTCTTGTTGGATCTGAATGGCAATTCAAAATCCAAAGTCGAGCAAGCATGTGGCAAGACAATCTGGTAGTGACCTCAACTCGTTCAGTGGACCAGGATGTTCTGTCACCTAGTGAGGTGAGACTTCTATGTTGAGTTATAGCTGACTTACTGTGGTACTTGTAACACCCTGGTTTAGTTTCAAAGTGTCAAACATCTACAACCTAAACGACATGTACTTTTTATACCCCTTGAGCTCTTTGCCAACAATCCATTTGAGTTCTGTCAAGCTAAATTTACTTAGGTCTTCTGTCTTTTCCTATCACATGTGGCTCTCAAACCTGCTTTGGTTCTTCTTTCTGTAGGCCGCAAAGGTTTTTGAGTCACAGCTTGCAGCGTCACTATTAGAAGGTGACGGACAGCTTGCATTCAAAAAACTGGCCACAGCAACACTGGAAACTTTGATGCCAAGGATTGAAGGCAAAGGTGAGTTTGGACAGGCACGGTGGAGGCTGGTTTATGCTCCGCAGATCCCAAGCTTACTATCTGTAGATCCAACAGTCGATCCGCTCAAATCACTGGCAAATAATATCTCTTTTGCTACGGAGGTTGAAGTACAGCTTGGAAGACGCCTCCAGGTACAAGCCTTTTTTAAAAAGGAAAAAAAGAGAGAAGAAAAAATGCCTACTGTGCTCTGTGCTGTAAGACTTGTCCTATAGAAACTGACTTGAGTTGCTGCCGTTGCTTTGCAGGCCTCTGTCGTCAGGCAAATGAAAGATTCAGAAATGGCAATGCAGTGGACGCTGATATATCAGCTGACTAGTAGACTCCGTGTTCTCTTCCAATCTACACCATCCAATAGGCTTCTTTTCGAGTACTCTGCAACATCGCAGGATTGATTCATCTGTCATTGCACAACGCAATGGCGTTGCAGCTCTCGTACTAAGATTAGGTGCCCTGATTAATTGTTTTTGTAGATAAAGCAAGTTTTGACAAGCAGTTGTACGTGTACATCAGCTCTGTGGAGCTGCATTCTTTTCTCGGAAACAAAGTTTCTGGCGTTGTAAATAGAGTAGGTAGCATCTTAGCGTCAGATGTAAAGAAACCTATTGGATTCTGTGGCGTTGGCTTTGGCCTTTGGGTATGCAGTTGGCTTACTGAACACCGCCTATGCCTGTGAGACGTAAAAAAGCATTTCAGTACAATTTCACGATGACTGTTTGTCCTCGAGAAGCTGTCAGAATGGGATCCTGCCACCTTGTACCTTCATAGTATAGTTGTTTTACGGTAAACCAAAAGAGTTGTCTTACCTCCTAGGAGGTAACATAACAAATGAATCTCAACCCTTCACTTTTACTGGACGAATTAAATAACAAATAGAAAAGAAATCTAAAAATCCCATACTTAATTCCCGCACCTCTCTTTCCCTAATTTACCGTCACTTTCATACTCATCTTACCTACGTGTCTTTTGTCCAATATTGTACCATCAATTATGTGTCATGTTTTATTGATAACTCACAAGATATATGTCAGATGTTATGTTAGTTTGCTTTGGTCGTATTGCATGTTATTTAGTTTTACTTACTCAAATTATCTCTCACATCTATATACATCATACAAAATAAGTTATTGTCACATTACACATGTGCATCGATGAGTAGATCTACACTAGGGGTGTACGAGAAATAAGACCATGTCATGCATCATGACTTTTTGTTGACCAGATTTATCACATCCATTATCTCTACAACTTATTAATTGACGTGAGGTCGTTTAGACCACTTTTTTCGTGTTCAAATATGTTCGTAATATTGTCATATTCAGTTTATATCCTACAATGATTCACAATTAGTTTGAGTCGTTTTTTAACTATTTTTTAATCCTTTGTTGAATTGGACTCCGATTTCAATTCGATATTTCATACTAACAATAATTAATCATCTCTTACAATCATTCACCAATCAGTTTGAGTCATTTTTTAACCATTTTCAAATCCTTTGTTGAATTGGACTCCGATTTCAATTCCATATTTCATACTAACAATAATTAATCATCTATTGCTTTAACATCATATTTTGGATGGAAACTAATAATAAGAATTCCAATAATAACTTACTCCAAAATTATTATAATGAATATTCTTTTTAAAAGTTAAAAAGGTAAAGCAAAATAAAAATAAAGCAAATTCTCAAACCAAAAAAATTGATTAATTAAAAACCTTTTATAGTTATAAAAAAACATTCTAATCATAAAATGTTTTAACAAAGACTCATAACAACGCACGGGTATTTTGCTAGTATACATATATATGAAATAAGTACAAATTAAGAAGTCTATGTCACGTTTTTCTCACTGCCAAAAACTATCACAATATTTGGTAACATGCGTGGCCATAATAAACTTGGTAACGCTGGAAATAAGCATGTCATGCATGGTCTTTCCAAAACAAAATTGGTACGATCTGGTACATGCCACCATGCAGTTAGTTAGTATTAGGGAAAAAATGAACATTTTCTGATTTTTAAGTTTGTTAGTTATGGAAACCAATAGATTTATTTTTATTTTAATTACTATCTTTTATTAGAAGGTAATAGACCATTTTAATCCTCGAAATCTACTCAAATGGACGGCTCCCAAATCACAATTATTTGGGAGTGTTTTAAAATCTCTCTCATAGTATGATCATGCCAGATGGCCGGGTTCCAAGCTTTGGACAGGTTTAGATTCATGCCACGTGGCAAGTGTCATATCATAATGTGGGATAGTTGTTATTACACCATCCGTGAATACAACAATGTCTCTCCCTGACACACCGAAGTAAAAATGTTTTCCGCTCTCCCATCTCTCTCTATCCCCTGTCACATAACATGTCCTTACTTTTTATTAAAAAAGCATGTACCTACATTGCTTCACAAACCTCCTTGTCAACTCTCTTCGTCGCATCGAACGGACTTTGATGGGACTTCGTCGCATCAAACGGATTTTGATGGGACCAGTTGGCTGTTCATCTACCTTTATCCTTGGAAGCTGAAGCAGAAGCTTGTTTATTTATGTTTTCTCGTATGAATATCTTGTCTCCTGCTATTGGAGATTCTATTTGCATGCCCACATAAAATATGGTTATCGGATTTTATGTATTAATGATCAGAAATCATCAATGTATTTGGGCAAATAGATATAATAATTGTGAAAACAAGTCTTATAATGATAATAGACATCTATGATAACCGGTGTTAAAGAAAATCCATTTTTATTATCCTCATAGGCTTCTTAAAGACTACACCGCTCTCTTCCATAACTCTCTTTATCCCACATCATATAGTATATCCTCATTTTTAAAAAACACATGTCCTAATGCATCACTTCACAAGCCTCCTTGCAAGCTCCCTTTCACTATCGAAAATCACTATTTTGCCGTGTGGCGGACTCTTTGCCGTGAGCCAAAGATCGGGCACACGGCAAAGAGGTCCTATATCGTGTGCGGAACCACCAACACACGACGCAATACCGACACACGGCAAAAGGCACCTTTGCCATATGCCAACGTGGCAGCTCACGGCAAAGTCAAGGTTTGCCGTGTACCAGACCCTTGACACACGACAAACAACCCACCGTTAGTTACATAATAGGTCCCGCTGCCCACCGTTAATGTTTACTGTGTGTCACCTTGAAGCACACGATAAAGAGCACTCTTTGCCGTGTGCTAAGCGTGGGGCACACGACAAAGAGTGCTCTTTGTCATGTGTCAGTCTGCCGTCACACGGCAAACATATTGAAAAATTTATCTATCCTATCTTAAATTTTTTCTTTACTCCACAAATAATTACTGTTACCCTATGTTTCAATTTGGGGAATTTTTCGCTCTGTTTATTATATTTAATAAATTGATTTTATTTACATGATTTATTTTGTTTAAATGAAATTTGCACTATGAGTGCATGAAATAATAGGATATAGTGAGTCAATAAATGATATTCCTTATATTCATACTAGATTGAGACCTTATACAGTAGTTCACATGAAATTTTCAAAATCGTATGCACAAAACATTAATATGAATGTCATGTTAAATAGTATTTAAATTGTATAAAATTGAAATGAAGTCTGAAGTTCATCGGATTTGTCTGTTTATCCTTTTATCAATAACCAAGTATGTGATAAATAGTTGAGCTTGTTTTCAATATTTTATCACGTATGATGCTTGTAGACGGAATGCTCCGAGACAAGTTCTATAGACATGAGAGAGAAGATGTGGTCAAATTCGTAGATGCAATAACCTTCGAATTAGAATTTGAATTCAGTATTTTTTCTTCATACAATAGAATCCGCAAAATGCTTCATCTTAATTTTTGGTATTTTGTCGGATTCGTATGGTAATTTTTTTTGAATTAACTACAACTATGTAATCCTAATTTGTATAAAATGAAATATTGGTAAAAGTACATGAAATAATAGAATTTTGTGTGTGTGAACTTTTTATTCAATTAAAGAAGGACATATTTGTGCTAAATAAACAAAAAAATAGTGTATAAGTAATAATAATAGGATAGAAAATATTTTCTGAAATTATTTTTGCCGTGTGCTGAATTGCAAAGACTTTTTTTTGTTTTTTTTAAATAATTCCAGAGCATTGGTAAGAGGCATGTAAAAAAAATTGATTGGCTTTCATCCAAAATCAAAACAAATGCTTCACCGTGTTCCCTGGATCCTGGCACACGGCAAAGATTACATGTTTATCGTGTGCCCCAGACCTTGGCACACGACAAACTTGTGGATCTTGACTTAGCCATTCGCTCTCGTCGTCTCTCTATCACTCACACTCGTCTCTCTCTCACTCCCGTCGCCACCCGCTTCACCGGAGCTCGCCCCGCCCCGCCGCGACCCCGCCCCCGGCCGGAGCCCGTCCCGCCTCGTCGCGGCGCCACCCCGCCCCCGGCCGGAGCCCGCTCCATCCTGCCCGCCGTGACCTCCGCCAGCCGCGACCCCGCCCTTCCTACCATGACCTACCCTACGGCCAGAGGTCGCCCCACCCCCGGCCGGCGCTCGCCCCGGCGCAACCCGCCCTGCGGCCAGAGGTAGCCCCACCCCTGGCCGGCGCTCGCCCCAGCGCGACCCCGCCGCCGACCAGAGGTCGCCGCGAGCTTACCCCCGGCCGGTGCTCGCCCTGGCGCGACCCCGCCCAGCTAGACCTTGCTCCGCTCCGACCCTCTGATCTCTCCATTCTACATGCTCATGAGTTGAATTCTGATCAATTATAGGGAGGCAAACGGGCTGTCGCTTGGTTGCATGAATCATGAGCTCAATTAGATGGGACATTTTGTTGCATTTAGTGATTTTGTTGCGTGAATCATAAGCTCAATCACGAGTTCATTGGACCCGACACCCAATTTAGCACGTCAACTGTCAATGGGTAGAGTTCATGGACTAAACAGAGGCTTTGGGAGCCACTGGATGACTTGGATTCAGAATTTGGTTCTTGTTGGAAAAAAAATTAATTTGACACTAATAGGTGTTTTTGATATTTTGCAGAGACAGGATAGGTTCTTGGCTTGTCACTTTGTAGCGTCGCAAGGTGAGGCATACAAAACCCCTCTTTTCATATCATGTTTGTAAGTCACGTAAGCTTAGGTGTCTCCCGTTCGAAAGAGATACGGTTGAAATTATGCATATATTTACATATGTATAACCGTATCTGTTTTGAATTGTTCACGTTTTTTGAACATCCCATGGATGTGTAGTTGGGGTTAGATTCCATGCTCCACACGTATACGAGACTGAGTTTCGGCATCACCTCCATGTTGTTCTCCGAATACACAATCTCCTTGATAGGACGTGTATTTGGAGAACAGTGGGGAGGTGCTGCCAAAATTCTGGCTCGGATACGTGTGGAGCATGGAATCTGACCCCAACTACACATCCGCGGGTGGGATTAGGACCTATCTTCACCTATTAGATCATGATAGGCATCGTGTAGATAGAATTGATATTTATGACACTTGCTCGAATGTTAAAGGATGGATGACCGTGACTGGATGTACACGGGCTGGCGGGGTAAGCGTGACTACACCACAGAATTTATTTACAAGGTTGATAATTTCTTGAAGAAGGCCTTTGAATTAGGACAGAGTAAAGCAGTGTGCCCCTGTTCGAGATGTGAGAACAAACTATTTCAGACAAAGTTGAGAATGGGTCAACACATTTGCAACAATGGGTTTGTGGCTAACTATACCTGGTGGATCTGCCATGGTGAAACCCATCGTGCGAGAGAGAAGGTCGTGAGGCAACGCATCGAGGATTATGAATTTGATGCTGGATGCGGAGACATGTTAGCTGACTTTCACGAAGCACACTTCAATGAAGGACCTAGTCATGATGGGGAGGAGCAGCTAGAGCCAACCGCAAAGGCATATTACTACATGTTGTCTTTGGCACAAAAACCGTTTCACGACCACACGAATGTTTCTCAATTGGATGCTGTCGACCGCATAATGGCGTTGAAATCTCAGCTTGGCATCAGTCGAGATGGCTTTGATAATATGTTGACAGTATTTGGTAGCCTGCTTCCTGCTGGTCACAATCTGCCACACAACATGTATAAGTCACAGAAACTCCTTCGTGCACTTAAGATGCCATACGAGCAGATACGTGTCTGTCCTAAGGGATGCGTCTTGTTTAGGAAGGAGCACGCGGATGCAAAGTATTGTCCTAAATGTGAGTCATCTAGGTACCTGGAGGTAGACTGTGGTGAAGGTCGGAAAAGGCAGCTTGAAATCCCTGTGAAAATCCTACGGTACCTTCCGTTCATTCCGAGGATCCAACGCCTTTACATGACCGAAGAAACCGCAAAACAGATGACATGGCACACAGAAGGCAAACAATACCATCCTGAGAATATGGTACATCCAGCCAATGGTGAATCATGGAAGTACTTTGATAGCAAGTATCCTGATGAAGCTGATGATCCTCATAATGTACGTGTTGCGTTGGCGACAGATGGGTTTAATCCTTATGGAATGGGGGTTGTCTCATACAGTTGTTGGCCTATGTTCGTTATCCCTCTCAATCTTCCACCAGGAGTCATATTTCAATGACAACACATATTCTTATCGTTGATAATTCATGAACACCCTGGGGATAATATGAGTATGTACATGGACCCTTTGATTGATGATTTGGAACATGCTTGGAATGATGGAGTGTGGACATACGACCGAGCTACAAAGAGGAACTTCAAAATGAAAGTGTGGTACATGTACTCCATGCATGACCATCCGGCATATGGGATATTTTCTGGTTGGTGTGTCCACGGAAAGTTCCCATGCCCAGTATGCAAGTCAGCTATCAAGTTCTTCTGGTTGGCGAAGGGTGGCAAGTATGTTGCGTTCGACCAGCACCGACAATTTCTCCCTATGAACCATCCCTTTAGACAAGACAAGAAGAACTTTACAAAAGGTGTAGTGGTTGAAGACCCGCCACCGCAGTTTTGACAGGTGCCGCTATTCTCGAGCAGTTAGAATCGCTGTAAGCAGATGAACAAGGTCGTTTTGTGGGATATGGGGTGCTTCATGCGTGGACTCAGATGTGTGGCCTGTGGAGGCTATCCTACATGAAACACATCATTCTTCCGCATGTTATTGATATGATGCACACTGAAAAGAATGTCGGCGAGGCAAGCTTCTGTACAATCATGGACATTCCACAGAGGACAAAGGATAACGTTAAGGCTAGGCTGGATCAAGAAAAGATATGTGATAGACCGAAGCTAAACACGATGCCTCCTAGAGAGGGCACAAAGACATGGAAGAAGCCTAAGGCCGATTTCGTGTTGACGAGGCCTCAAAAGAGGGAAGTATTAGAATGGTTCAAAACATTAATGTTTCCTGATGGGTATGCAGTGAATTTGAGAAGGGGGGTGAACACGGAAACTATGCGAATCAATGGGCTCAAGAGTCATGACTACCACATATGGATTGAGCGGCTTCTTCTCGTGATGGTTCGTGGCTATCTCCCAGACAATGTGTGGCTAGTGCTGGCGGAGTTAAGCTATTTCTTCTGCACCCTTTGTGCTAAAGAGTTACCTCGGAAGTTGATTGAACAAATGGAAGAAATGGCTCATGTGTTGATTAGTAATTTGGAGAAGATCTTTCCTCCTGGTTTTTTCAATCCGATGAAGCATATGATTCTGCATCTCCCGTATGAGGCACGAATGTGTGGACCTGTGCATGGCCATTGGTGCTATTCAATTGAGAGACAACAAAAGATTCTTCGAACTAAGTGTAGAAACAAGTGCAAAATTGAGGCATCCATGGCAAAGGCTCACCTAACTGAGGAGGTATCAAATTTCACAACAAAAATTATGCTGACACCCTCCCAAGCGTGCATAATCCACCACCTCGTTACAACGCCGATGAAAATGAATCCAACCTCAGCCTGTTCGTTGGGCAACTTGGAAGCGCAAGTGGTGGGACTGCTAAGACCTTGCAACATGTTGATTTCCTCACTATCATGACGTATGTGTTGACCAACCTTTCTAAAGTGCAGCCATACTTTGAGGAATTTACTCAACAATTCTGGTGGAGAAATAGGGCACCGACTCCTCAGCAAGTTGATACCCTTCTTAAAAAGGGTGCTGGAGATGGCTCGCCCAATTTCATTTCTTGGTTCAAATAGAAGAGTCAAAACGATGCGTCCATGACTCCTGAGTTGAGACAGATTGCCAATGGATGTGCCTATAGGGTAATGTCATACTCGTCCTATGATGTCAATGGCTATCGCTTTCACACAAAAAGTCACGATGAAAGTCGGCCTAATCGGAAAACAATGAAGATTACAATATAGACGCGAACACATATGATGGAGAGTTCTTTCAAGAAGATGGGTTACAAGGGTCTTTTCATATAGACTTAACTAGAGCAATGGAAATGGAAGTAGACGACGATGATGATAGGATTAATGACGAGGATGTGGGAGATGAGGTTGACAATGCGTGGGACTTACTACTACTTGAGTGATTACAATTAGGGTTTGATGAGGACATTCCTCCGGTGGAGCATGTGCCTGATTGTGATCTCGACTTGTATGATAGTGATGATGAGACAAACGATCCAACTATTCCTAATCACGATGATTATTTCTAATACATGTAAGATGTAGCTAATTCATTATTATTTGTAATATCATGTTAATTTCGAATAATGTCTTCTTTACATGTGCTGATAATTTTATTGTTTCTATTTGTAGGTGAACAAACAAAGATGGTGGCCAGCGGAGTCGCACGAAAATGCGCGTCGGTTTGGAGAAGAGTAATGCCAATGACCGACCAACCGTTGGGGTCCAGTCGAGTCCAGGGTCGGGGGAAGGGTGGCCCCAAAGGTCGAGGGACGGCTAGCGGCGGGGGTCGGAGGACTAGATGTACGGCTCCACCTATCCCTGAGGAGTCAGAGGAGGAGCAGGAGTAGTAGGCGGAGCAGGAGGAGTCTGGGGAGGAGTTAGAGGAGGAGGAGGAGCGGGACAAGGAGGAGGCGGAGCAGTGGGACGCGAACGAGGAGGAGGACGAGGACGAGGAGGAGCAGGAGCAAGGGGAGCAACAACCTGCTATCTGGCTGCGAGGTCCCACACGACTCCCTGACCGGCCGATACCTCTCGCAGCACGGCCGGTGATTACACCTGTACTGCCAAAGTAAGTAACTTGTCACTACTCTTCCATTTTGTAACTTTAAAATGATAATCAAAACTAATATATTATCTAACTTTTTGCAGGGATTGGAAATTCGTCACCAGCACATCGACTAATCCGCGAAGGGTCAACGGCATCCTCGGTACTTTGTGCAGAGAGCACTTCCTAGGCCAGGTCCACATTGGCAACAAGTACGAGCCAGCGTATACGTGGGATCACTACCGCGCCGCTCTCGATCAATTGGACCCATTAAATAGATGCTTTGCCAACAAGGCAGAACGGGTGCTGGCAGAGCTGTGGGTAAGTTATTCTTGTACTACACGACTGAATTCATTGTATTTTCATTGTATAATTATATAATAGTGATATAATGCATCATATTTACATGCATGACTTCTTTACGTGTGAGCCGGGGAAAGAGGATATAGCTAGGACGGTGGCTAACAACCGCTGCCGTAAGCTCGTGAAGGACATGCGCTATGAGGCGCAGGTTCAGTGTGTTGTAAACTACTATGCCGCGCACCTTCGGCAAAAAATGAAAAAAGAAGAAGCAAGAACATTGAGGCTTACACCACAGCAATACATGCAGGTAAATTGACATTTATTCTGTTATTCATTGCATCTCTACATTCTATCATGTTATATGTCACTAACTTGATCACGTGTAGGTGCCAGCGTGGTGGTGCCGTAACAATGAACAATGCTAGTAACGCATAGTGAACAGATGGTTCACACCTGAGTAGGACGAGTTGCACACCACTGGTAGAGAACGGCGTGCGCTAATGCCTGGTCCATCATACCACCAAGGCAGTCTTAGCAATGAGGAGTATAGGGCTCGATGGGTATGCTGCTTCATTTATTTGTTCAAATGCTCCATTCTGCAAAAAATGTAATTAACTTGTTCTTCTTTTGTAGTCCCAATCGCATGAAGGTGCGGAGTGCCCCGAGTTTATTGGATGGGCTATGTCCCACAAGGCCAAGTCTTCTTAGGCCACCTACGACCCGAACGACCCACCCTCAGCGTACAGCAATTCCTCCGTGTACTCTTGTATCAGTGCGTACACCGAGGTGGGAAAGCAGCTCCATGGCCTAGATTGGGATCCGGCAGCCCACCCTCTTGATGCCGAGGTGATCATGAGGGCGGGGGGAGGAAAGAAGCATGGCCGGTTGATCATCGGTGACGACACTGTGGACACGTCGAACACTCCCACCCTCTCCCAGATTCAAGCTAGGGACACGTCGAGTACTGGCCTGATCATACGCCCACGTCAAACAGTGGCACAGATGCAAGTGCGGCAACTTGAGGTTATTTCTCTCTCATACATCAATCATTCAATAACTAAACACGTATTTGATTTGCATAGTAACATTGGGATGAAAATTGCATTATAGGCTCATCTGGCCGAAGAGAGAAGGCAGCGACAGGAGGAGGCGACGAGGCAGCGGGCGGATGTGGCCAACCTGTATGCTTACATTCAAAGCATGCATGCTCACTTGGGAGGAGCACTACCACCGTCTCCGATTTTGTCACATCCAGCTCCAGCAACTCCTCAGGTAATCTACTGTATAACTTTGTTCATTCATTTCAAATACTAGAAATTTATAGATGATTTAGAAACTTACAATGATTTAGAGACTTAGACATTCATTTAGAAACTTATAGTCTTACAATCATTTCAAACTTTCTACAGAATCAATCGGTGGCATCAAATATGCCAGACATGTCGGCGGGCATGTCGCCGACATTTCCCCCCCTCCCCCCCCCCCCCAGCAGCAGTTGTTTTCGTATGTGCCACAGCTCAATCCCTCTACGCCGCCTTTCGACACACCTTAGTGACTTTGTGTAATAAAAGATCGTATTACTTGTGGATGATGATGTTTGTGGATTTCTTTCGATTTTATGGCGATGTGCGTGATATATTGTGATATGTGATGTGATATATTATGGTATGTGATATGATATATTGTGGTAATGTGATGTGATATATTATGGTAATATGATGTGATGTGATATATTTTTATGTAGTATTTTTGATGTTGAAACAGTCAAAAAATAGAAAAAACAGAAAGAATTTGGCCACTTTGCTGGCACACGACAAAGAGGCCGGGGCTGCCAACCTGGAAACCATATTTGTCGTGTGCCACAGCTGGCACACGGCAAAGAGGCCGGGGCTGCCAACCTGGGAACCCTATTTGCCGTGTTCTGCAGCTGGCACACGGCAAATGTGACTTATCTTTGCCATGTGCGAGAAGTAGGGCACACGGCAAAGGGCTAAAATATTGCCGTGTGCCAGGATGTTGGGCACACGACAACCCCCCCCCCCCCCCCCCCCCTCCAGGTCGGCATATTCACACTTTCGTTAATGACCATATTTACTGTGTGTCCTGTCGTTGGCCCACCGGCACATGGCAAATAGGTGTTCGCTGTCGGTCTTGTTTATCGTTCGGCCTTTATCGTGGACCGCACACGGCAAAGCCTTTGTCGTGTGCCATAGGCACATAGCAAAATAGCGGTTTCCGATAGTGTTTATCGCATCTAAGTCTTTTGGTGGTGATAGGAGATACATCTATAGTTATTTATTCTGGAAGAAGCCCATTTCTATTGTCCTCACAAACTCTCAAAAGACCGCATCTAGAAAGAAACTCAACAAGCATATTGGTGATTGTAAATAATTACCCTTAGAAAGCACGATGGTAAGATGCAATAAGACAATCTCAATATCCCTTTTATTTGTATTTAATTAGATGTCATATTAGTTTAAATGATGATGTAATAAAAAATTAATTATAAAAAAGAGCGTGTGTACACTTCTTCTAACACAATAAAAGTAAAATAAAACTGGATTGAGAGTTTTTTCTTTCATCCCAACTAAAATTAACTAAACACTGATTGCTAGGTAGCAATAATTTAATGTTTTAATAAACTTATAAAACTGTGATATGAAACTAAGCACTAAGAGATGTAATTTCATTTTATGGAACAATATCTCAAATTTGACATGTCACTGTTGAAAAGTGTGTGATAAAAGAACCCATTAAGACTAGTCTAATAAAAAAATAAGTAAATATGAGTGTAAATATTCACAAACTTTATTGATGGAGTGGACAAGGTTGGCTGGCTAATTGCTTGAATCTTGTAACACAACATTGAACAATCTTAAATAATAATTTTGATTGTCCTATACTATTCTATTTTCTCGTATCTTTTTTTCCTTCTTAGCCCTTTCGAAGGTGTCATACTTCGATGACTGTCCTTTAGAGTATCTTATACGTATTTATCGGATCATTATCAACAAAAACAACAACTTATGAAACTGTTAATGTACAATTCATGTTACTCAATGTTGATTAGAAATATAGTGAGTGGTATAACTTAGCTTCAGTCACCTGATCGAACGATGCTTTATGATTAAACACCTTCTAATAAAACAAAAATCTACCCTATCTATCATTAAGGAAGTACAAATGTGCTCTCAGAATTCTATTTTGTCACTTATAGTTACGGTCATCCATGAGATTTTTTGTGGTTTCGTAGACATAGGAAATTAAAAACATAATACATAATATCCCTCTAGAATAAATTTTTATATATAAGCAAGAAAAAAACGGCATGCCTTTTCTTATCTAATAAGATATGATAGTACTATGTGAAAACTCCTCTTTGCTTGGCTCACTAATTTGCCTCGAAGCCCGCCCAAACCACGGAAGCGCCGACCCAACATCTAATCCGTTCGATTTCGATCGAACGGTTAGAACTCCCGCAACTCTCGCGTCAGCTCACCTCCCCACTCGCCGCCTAAGCTGTACCCCACCATTCGCCCCGTTTCATCGTCAAAAAAACAAAATCAGACCCCCGGAAAAAAGAGGGGAAGAAACGAAAAGGGCAAACCCTAGGCTCCCGTGGCTTCGACGGAACCCTAATTCATCGCATTGGATCAGCGCAGGCAAGGGGGTTTTGCCGCAGATCAGCGCTCCACTGTCCCCGGATTCGATTCCACAGCTGAATTTGGCGCCGATCTGTGGGCGGATCGCCTCCACCGACAGATACTGCTCGGCGCCTCGGCCCACTACGGATGCGTTTGCTCCTCTCCCACTGCGAATCCAAAGCCCACCGCCGCCCGACGCCGCCGGGAGCAGAAGCCAGGCCGCGTCGCTAGTCCGGCACCGACGCCCAACGCCTCCTGGCCTCCTGAGGTAGCACTTTTTCAGTTGATAGATCTGCAATTCATTTTACGGATTGGTTAGTAAATCTGACGGATAAGATCATTGGATTACTTTATTTTGTGGGGATCGTAGATGAAATTTGATCGATATAATTTGTCCGAACTAATCATTTTTTTTCATCCATTGATTAGGTCTTTCTTCATCGTGGAAGAGGTTTAGATCGACAACCTTTGCCCCTATTGGGTTGCTTGGTAACTGATCGAGGGGCAGATGCTGTTTATTTTCCAAACATTTTGCCTGAAATCTGATGCCCCACTCCAAATCCGCCCCTGATCTGGGTGCGGGACTTTATGTATGATGGAAGGTGAAATTCTACGGAAGTCTGTCCGTGTGATTCCTGGGCTCGTGAATGGAATCCAGTGACGGTGATAAGCCAACTGCGACAGATGCTACCGAGTCAGTGCTGGGTTTGGATTGTGATGAAGAGACACTATCTGAGAGGGAATCTGTTGGAGCAAGACGAGGGCCTGACTTAGCTAATAGGGGTGGAAATGAGGCTCCTTCTAGCAGTTCTTCTGCAGGGAGTAAGAGGAGGCATAATAGCTTGGGTTCTAAGCAAGTGTCGAGTTCCAGTTCAGGTGATTCCACATGGAGTATGGATGGTTTGGATGGCCGTCACCCATTGTCGAGAAATAAGGATGACCACTCAGAGCGTTCAGTTACTTCTGCTGGAGCTGCAGTGGTCAGACAGCCTCGTGGTGTCTTGAGGTTGAGGAAGCTTGTACAGAATGCCAGTACTGACACTTGGGCCGGAAGTCATAGTGTTCCACTATCCAATGGAGTCCCTAGGTCAACTCAATTCCTGAGGAACAGGGGAGGAAAATCAAGTGTGCTCAAGGAGAACAGAGTTGGTGGTGATGACCCTGTTAGTTGCTTGAAAACTGAGAATGCTTCTCATGATCAAGATAGCAGCACTAACTTTTGTCCTGAAACTGAATTCTCAATTGAAAAAAAGACACATTTTTCAGGTGAAGCCTCCAAAGCTGTTCTTGTTGAGAAGAAAATCTCCAGGCATGTTAATGGCAATGATGATGTTAGTTTGGAAGAAGATGCTGCCAGGATGCTATGTTCTCTATCGGATAATCGATCTGCTGGACCATCAAAGAAAAATATGAAACCACTGGATAGATCATCAAAAAGACCTTGTCTTCAACATTCTAGTTATTTCAAGAATTCTTGCGAAGAAATCAAAGATGGGGCTGGCCCTTCTAGGATGCTGCGGAAGCGTGATGGTAAAGTACCATTCAGGAAGCGGCGTCCACGTCGACATTTTTATGAAGTCAGCCCTCATGACGTGGATCCATTTTGCATTGTTAAGGAGAGGATCAGGGTGTTCTGGCCTCTAGATGAAACTTGGTACTTTGGCCTCATCAAGGAATATGACCCTGTGACAAGGTTACATCATGTCAGGTATGATGATAAGGATGAAGAATGGATCAATATTCAAAATGAGAGGATAAAGCTCCTGCTTCTGCCAAGTGAAGCTCGTAATAGATCTAATCGTAATAATACACGGTCAGCATGTAACCCAAACCATGAAGAGAGGGAGGGGGAATACTCAGATGGAAGTAGTGCCAGAAGTTCAGAGACAGAGCCCATCAGCTCATGGTCGCCTCGTCCAAAGCAAGGAAGATCTGCCACGTCTAGTAACATCAGCAAGCAGGATGAAACTCATACCAATATTGCTCCATTCTTTGACCAAAAGCAGTTCCAAGAACCCAACGTCAAGGGGGATAAGATGTTTAATGGTGCTATACCAGATAGTTTACCTGCAAATAGAAGTGCAACAGCTCTTAACAATACTCGGGCAGCACCTGAGGATATGAGATTCCGCTTTGTCTACTCTAGGAAACGATTTTGCAGAAAAAGAAATGGTTTTCTCAATATCTCAGAAGATTCTTGTCCTAAAATTGTAGCAGATTCTGCCATGGTTTTTGCTGCCCTTCCTGGAAGGTTACCTGGTACTAAAGATGACGCTTCGTTGACATATGTCTCACTGCTACTGAACCTGCCACTGAAACCAGTTTATAAGTTCATTTCCGAAGCCTATACCATCTGGCTTTCCAATGCTTTCTTACTGCTTCAGCATGGAACATTGGTTGCCTTATGGCCTGTTGTACATCTGGACATACTTTTTGTCGACAATGTTTTTGGTTTGAAACACTTGCTTCTTGAGACTTGTTTGAGATCGGCAGTATCTTTCTTCTGTTTCCTTGTTGGAAGCTTCAGCCAGTGCTTGACACAGCGTTCTCTCAAGGATTCAAAAATACCATGCACCTCAATCAGATTTCAGATATCTGGTGTGCATGGTAAAAGCCAAGTAGTGTTTATGCTGTTCAGTTTTGTTGAGGTGGGCAGATCAAAGTGGAAACATATGCTGGGAAAGCTTCAAGATCACTGTTCAACCAGGGCATTGTCTTATGCCGATTCCAAGTATACGAACATCATGCACCATACTAATGGAATTGATCGAAGAGTCTTACCTTCAATAGATGCCTTCTCGAAGGTAAAACATGTTCCTTACCTATGAAGATAATTACCTGTCCACATGTCTTCAATTAATCGTTGTTTAACATCCTAAGTAGGAATAGCGTGTGTTCTTATTTCTGAAAAGCAGCTCAGGTTGAACATTTCTAATATCCCGTGCAGCTTCCTTCTTCAGTGAATGTTTAAACGCTGTGATTGAATGATGAACTGTTGTATAGTTTGATCACTGCCGTGATACGATCTCTCTTTTGTAGTGAAAAAGTCTTCTCATTGCTTTTGTACATAGAGAGTCATCCATCTGTTTTGTTTCCTGTTAACTCTTTCAGTTTGTTGGTATTTGTATCCGGGATTTTTTTTTTTCCTTCAATCTTGCATTGCACAACCATGTTCATTCTATTTAAATATATGGTATAACCATCACTTAAATCTGTGCCTTTCTGCACAATCTATTATTGTCTTTCATCTCCTGTGTGTAGAGAACTAGTTATAGTTATCAGCATTGTTGAATCGTTGGTTTGAAAATTATTGAGCTGAAAGTCTATAGTAGTAGAAAATCAACTGATTAACGTTATCCTCTTTGTTAAGCAGGGTTTGGATCTTTGGAATACCAAGTTTCTTAAAGAATCAAATTGTTCAGACATGAGCCCTGTCATTTGCTATTTTTATGAGCGCTGTCAAAATGATCTGAACATGGCAACTGCACCTTCGCCACTGCTTTGCCAGCATCTAAAGTTGGTCACTGAAGGAAATCTGACTAATGGCTCTCAGCAGTCCATTTCATTTACTTTAGACAAGGATAAACAGCAGTCTGAAGAACAGCATAGATCTGATACAATTCATCCATCCTGTCCTGCTTCTGGAGTTTGTCCTCTGAATCTTGGTTCATCCTCTGATGGTCTGTTGGACATGGATACTGCTCGTAGCAAAAATCTTTCTAGCTCTGGTAACCAGGAGTTCAGTACTGCTGAAACTACTTTAAGTTCAGAATTTTATGGCAGCAGTATTGGAGATGCCAACCCAACATGTAGAAAATTTCCTGAACAAAATGGGCCTTCTTTTGGTGCTGACAAACCATGTTCCTCAAAGCTTAGTGTTATTTGCTCTTCACAGGAGTCTGGAGAAAGGCATCTTTCCATAAAAATTACACAAGATAAGACAGTAGATGCATCTAGTGATAAGTCACTTAACAAAGATGAAAGTGATATGCATCCAATATCTAATCTGGTCGAGGAATTGAATGAATATCCAATTGGTCGTTCTACACCAACTGCCCCTAGGACTACTTACCATCGGAACCGGTTTACATCCATCTCACGCATTTTTGGAGATGGTTCAAAATTATTGCCGGAAGAGCTCACATTGACTGGTTTTACTGGTGGTTCTAAGAGACCACGAAGTCAGGTTTCGTACTCAGTTTCTCCAAGAAGTGAGGAACTGGGCCTAAAGCATAAAAGCCATTTCCGCAAGATACAACCTCATAACGCTGCTAAGACGAATGATGGAAAGAGATTTCCTGATAATTCAAGAAGTGGGCATAGCAGCCCGGAGTCATTGACTTGTGTTGCAAATGTCCTGGTTACAGTTGGTGATAGAGGGTGGAGAGAGTATGATACTCAAATCACAATGGATTCTGATGGGCAGAGTGAGCGCAGGATATGTGTAAAGCTTGCAGAAGGAACCAAGTATGCTCATAAGGTTTGTCAAGTTTTGCAGCCTGGGGCCACCAACCGCTATACACATGCTATGATATGGAAAGGTGGGGCTGAATGGTGCCTAGAATTTCCTGACAGAAGTCAATGGTCGATTTTCAAGCAAATGCATGATGAATGCTATAGCCATAATATCAGAGCTGCATCTGTGAAAAACATTCCAATACCTGGTGTCTGCTTGGTTGAAGATGATGATAATGTTGCTGTATCCTTTCTGCGGCCCGAGGATTATCTTGGTCATGTTGGAACAGATGTTGAAATAGCTCTTAATGATTCCCGAGTGATATATGACATGGACAGTGATGATGAATCATGGATTTCGAGTTGGAGGGAGTCCTTAAGAGAAAACATTGCTGCATGCAAGTTGACAGAGGACTTGTTTGAGAGGGTTATGGATAAATTAGAAAAGTTTGCGTATAGCCACAACTGCAACGAGCTCACTATTGATCAGATGAAAGAAGTAGATCTTGATAATGTATCATTGGACATCATCGAGGGGATACACGCTTACTGGAAGGACAAGAGGCAGAAAAAAGGCACGCCACTCATTCGACATTTTCAGGTGAACATAATTTCTGCCATCTTTTTTGAGCTAGCTGCATGTACCTTTCTATTGCTTCCACGATTATTTGGTTTATGTAATACAGAAAGCAGTGGGCACTGCAAAATTTGTTGCCGAGCTATTTATTTTGTATGTAATGTTTAGTAAGCAGTCTTAGCTCCCTTGACATGATTTCTAAGATATTGTACTTTCAATTTCTGCTTTCAGTTTTGTTACTGCTAACAAAATGAAATGAAACATCAAAGTGAGACAGTAAAAAGTTATGGCGTTTCTATCTTTGTTGCTAATCTGTGTGTTCTTTAGTATTGTTTAACTAGATATGGTGGTTTATGCTTTTGTCAGTATGGTAAGTTTATCTTGCTAAATGGACTGTTATTGCTCTACCAAAAAAAATGTTGCTAGACATGGTGGTTTATAGCTTTATGCTTTTCTCAATATGGTATGTACCTACCTACTCTAACGGTTGTACCATTTTCAGTCTGCTATGTGGAAGATTTATGAGCAGCAGTTACATGATTGGGAATCAACAGTATACAGAATGCAGGGTTCAAATGGGTACCAAGAAAAGAAATTGCCCCCAAAACCTGCATTATTTGCATTCTGTTTGAGGCCTCGTGGACTCCAAATACCGAACAAGGGACCAAAGCAGCGTTCTCATAAGAAGCTTATGTACTCTGGGTGCCATAGCTTTTCAAGAGAGCAAGAAGGTTTTTATCGAGCAGGTATTCTTCCTTAATGTTTTCTGGTTTAGTACTTCTTTTTCCAATTTCCTTTTATATGCTTATGTAGTTCCCTTTCTGGTATCAGGCAGGAGATGCAATGAATATGTTGGGGATGGGAGGACATGTGAATTTTATGACAGTGGTTCCCTTTATTCACCGACAGGATATTCTCCCAGGTTCTCTATGAAAACAGATTCTCCACGGTCATTTGATGCCTCAGAAAGAAGTTCGACATCAAGATATTTCAGGACGAATAGTTCCAAAAGGAGTGCAAGTTTTGCATTCTCTGAGGATCATCAGCCATCACCTTCCTTTCGCCATCAGAAAGCAAAGCGAGGACCGCCTGACCACTGGAACAATGCCATTCAGGAATGGCAGAACACGAAGCATCTCTTCCCTGGCGTATCGCAGAGCCACCATGTTGATATTGAGGAGCTTAAGTTAAGGGATGCCACAAGCGCGGCACAGCATGCGGCAACCATGGCCAAGCTCAAGAGAGAAAAGGCCCATTGCCTGATGCACAAGGCGGATCTTGCCCTCCATAAGGCTACAGTGGCCCTGATGATGGCTGATGCAATCAAATCGTCCCGGGATGGAAGGAGAGATTTCAGGGACGATGAGCGCTGACTTTTTTCCTTTTTCTTTTTTGCCGCGAGCCAATGGACGTATATGCAACCAAATTGCGCTCGATGCATCTTTTGTTGATAGAATGGGAGAAGGTTGTCTCCCTTCAATCAAGCCAGTAGATAGCATCCCTCTCCCCCCATTGATCCCCTGTACATAAGTTTTCTTTTGAGTTTTTCCTTATCTAGATCAACCGATTAACATATTGGCCGGAGTAGAATGGGCATAATGTTAGGTCAGCAATCTATTGTTACGACCAGGCATCTTGTCTGCATAATGGTTGGGTTAGTCCATGAATGCGAATGTTTGTAGATTTTTTTGCCGCAACGGCACGAACCCCAGAAAAAAAAAAAGAAACTTCGAGAGATGAATGATGATGGTACAGCTTGTGCTTCTGAGGCTTTTGAACTCATCTGGTATGCGATGTCTCTTTTTTCCGAATACTTCGATGATAATTTTGTGATAGTTATCCAATGTGAAGAATATTGCTGCAGGGTACGGAGAGTTCAGTTCGTTATCAAATGTTACAGCTGGACACGAACAGGGCATATTTAGCGATAAGCCTTCTTGTCAACATGATATAGGGTGTGTTTTTTTTTTACGCACTAAATTTTAGTCATGTCCTATTAAATACAACAACAACAAAACCTTTTTATCCCAAACAAGTTGGGTAGGTTAGAGATGAAATCCATGGGAACCCAAAAAAGAAGAGACAAAGAAACAAAAGCCAACAAAAGTCAAAAGAAAGAGAAGAGAAAAAAAAAAGAGAGAAAAAAAAAGACAAAAACAAAAGAACAAAAGGCAAAAACGAGTAAGTAAGAAGGAAGGAAAAAAGATCACGGTTCCGACACGTCTATTGCTAGTCTCCAAGCGCTCCTATCCATAGCTAGCTTCTTAGGGATATCCCACACCTTCAGGTCTCTCTTAACCGACTCGTCCCAAGTCAAGTTAGGTCGGCCTCTACCTCTCTTAACATTAGCATCTCTTTTTAGAACCCCACTACGTACCGGCGTCTCCGGAGGTCTCCGTTGGACATGTCTGAACCATCTCAACCGATGTTGAACCAATTTCTCCTCGATAGATGCCACTCCTATCCTGTCCCGGATATCTTCATTCCGTATTCGGTCTCTTCTTATATGCCCGTAAAACCAACACAACATACGCATCTCTGCTACACTTAGTTGTTGAACATGTCGTCTTTTCGTAGGCCAGCACTCAGCACCGTATAACATCATCGGACGAATTGCCGTCCTATAGAATTTACCTTTTAGCTTTTGTAGCACTCTCTTGTCGCATAAGACGTCGGATGCTTGACGCCATTTCAACCAGCCAGCTGAAATTCTATGCCTAACATCTTCATCGATGTCACCGTCCTTTTGCAATATCGATCCTAAATAACGAAATATATCCTTCTTGGCCACCAATTGTCCATCAAGGCTAACGTGTCCATCCTCATATCTAGTCACGCTAAACTCACACATCATATACTCGGTCTTGGCCCTACTAAGTCTGAAACCCTTGCACTCTAATATGTGCCTCCACAGCTCCAACTTCCTATTAACCCCATCCCTACTCTCGTCAACTAACACCACATCATCAGCAAAGAGCATACACCAAGGGACATCACTCTGTATTTCTCGTGTGACCTCGTCCATCACCAAATCAAATAAATAAGGGCTCAATGCTGATCCTTGGTGTAGTCCTATTTTAATCAGAAAGTCATTGGTGTCGCCATCACATGTCCGAACATATGTCCTCGCGTCCCTGTACATATCCTTGATGAGGGTAATATACTTAGTTGGGACTTTGTGCTTCTCCAAGGCCCACCACATGATACTTCTTGGCACTTTGTCATATGCCTTCTCAAGGTCAATAAAGACCATGTGTAAGTCCTTCTTTTGCTTCCGATATCTCTCCATCAATTATCGCATTAAGAAAATCGCCTCCATGATCGATCTTCCAGGCATGAACCAAAACTGATTTTGCGTCACACTTGTCACTCTTCTTAGGCGATGCTCGATGACTCTCTCCCAGAGCTTCATTGTATGGCTCATCAACTTAATTCCACGATAGTTAGTACAACTTTGAACATCTCCCTTGTTCTTGAAGATCAGTACTACTATACTCCTCCTCCATTCTTCCGGCATCTTGTTTGACCGAAAGATAAGGTTAAAAAGCTTAGTTAACCATACTATGGATCTGGCACCTAAGCATCTCCATACTTCGATGGGGATACCATCAGGGCCCATCGCTTTACCACTCTTTATCCTCTTCAAAGCTTCCTCTATCTCTGCCTCCTGAATTCTCCTCACAAAGCGTCTGTTGTTATCATCAAATGAGTCATCCAACTCAAGTATAGTATCTTCCTCCTCTCCGTTAAACAACTTATCAAAGTACTCTCGCCATTTGTCCTTGATCTCCTCATCTCTCACCAAGAGTCGGTCTACCCCATCCTTGATACATTTGATTTGATTGATGTCCCTCGTCTTCCGCTCACGGATCCTAGCCATCCGATAGATGTCCTTCTCCCCTTCCTTCGTGCCTAGTCTCTAATAAAGGTTATCATATGCCTGACCCTTTGCTACACTCACTGCTCGCTTTGCAGCCCTCTTGGCTATTTTATAGCCTTCTATGTTGGTTGCACTCTTGTCAAGATGTAGGCGTTTGAAACACTCCTTCTTCTCCTTGATAGCCCTTTGCATCTCATCATTCCACCACTAGGTGTCTTTTGCTTCTTGTTTGCCTCCTCTACTCACACCAAACACTTCTAAAGCTACCTTCCGAACACATGTTGCCATCTTTAGCCACATATCATCTAGTCCTTCTCCTTCCTCCCAGGGTCCCTCTCCTAGCATCCTCTCCTTAAAAGTTTGCGCCAGCTCTCCTCTAAACTTTCACCACTTCGTTCTCGCGGTCTTGGTACGTTTGTCCCTGTATACACATACCCAAAAACGAAAATCCACCACCACAAGCTTATGTTGAGTGACGACACACTCCCCAGGTATCACCCTACAGTCCAAGCAAGCACGCCTGTCCTCCCTCCTGGTAAGGATAAAGTCAATTTGGCTCGATTGTTGTGCACTTCTAAAGGTCACTAGATAGGATTCCCTCTTCCTAAATAGGGTATTCGCTACCAACAAGTCATAAGCTAGCGCCCAATTAAGAATATCCTCCCCCTCCTGATTCCTACTACCATACCCGAACCCCCCATGGACCCGCTCGAATACTATATTAGACGTCCCCACATGGCTGTTAAGGTCTCCTCCTATAAAAAGCTTCTCACTGATAGGTATGGCACTAACCATGCTATCTAGATCTTCCCAAAACTAACTCTTGATGCTCTCACTAAGACCTAGCTGAGGGGCATATGCACTAATCATATTTAAAGTCGAATCTCCAACTATCAGCCGAATAAGGATAATCCGGTCACCGTGCCTCCTAACATCTACGACTCCATCCTTAAGACTCCTGTCGATCAAGATGCCTACACCATTTCTACCCGATGTTGTACCCGTGTACCAAAGCTTGAAGCCAGTATTCTCTATCTCCTTCGCCTTCTGGCCTTTCCATTTAGTCTCTTGAACGCATAGGATATTTACACGCCTCCTAGTTGCCACATCGACTAGCTCTCGTAACTTGCCTATTAGGGACCTTACGTTCCAACTCCCTAGATGAATCCTAGTTGGCTCGGCTAACTTTCTTACCCTTCGCACCCGTCGAGGAAAGTGCGAAGACCCTTGCTCATTTTTCAGCACACCCGGGCGTAGATGTAGCGCGCCACTAAGGTTGCGACGACCCGACCCTTGCTCACTATTCATCGTACCCAGGTCACGATACGACGCGCCACTAAGGTTGTGACGACCCGGCCCTTGCCTATTTGACACCACACCCAGGTTCCGATGTAGCGCGTCGCTAAGAGGGTTACGTCCCAACAAATTTCTTATGGGTTTCATATCCATTTGAGTGGCTGGGTTTTTGACGTTGGTTTGCCAAACCTAACACAACCCTCCTCCTTACCCAGGATTGGGACTGGCTATATTGAGACTCAACATAGGCGGAGTTTCATGTCCTATTAAATATTGGGATAATAATAAAAAGTGATAAATATAGGCTAATAATAAAACTTATTCCGTAACCTCTAGACTAAATGATGAGACGAATTTATTAAGTCTAACTATATCATGAAGACAATATGATGGTACAGTAAATATCTTATAATGATGATTTAATTAAGTTAAATGAAATCATCTCATAAAGCCTTCAACTCTATAATTAGTTTTGTATTTAGTTTATATTTAATTACTCTATTTAATATTTGAAGAATTGATATGACACTCTCATCATCACTAAAGGATGCTCTATGCAAGCTAGACTCCTAAAGGAAATACTACATTGTTTCACTAAACATCAAATCTACCTTCGTTGCAATCAACCTAACAGCACAAGAGACCAATTCCCACAAATATACCTAGGATTACCACTCTAAGACTCCCCCCTCCCTAGGCAAGCTCTCCTTCCTGTCCTAAAATCGCTGAACAAAAAAGTTGATGCTTATGCAATCAGAAAACCATCAAGTCAGGGGCGGACCCAGGGTCGCCGGCCCGGCGACCCTGGGCGCCTGCCTAGGCTCCAGTGGAGCCAACACCTAAGGCCGGTGCAAATAAATTTCTGTTTTCTGTAGTTTATAGTGCTAATCAAAGTGATTAGTAGCTACTTAAACTTTAATTAATATAAAATTTCTTACTTAACTAGTTTTATTTTGACATATATATATGCTAGTTATTGATATATTTATGTGAACTTGTTATGTAATGCGAAGTCGCTCAGGCTCTGCAAAATTTTTGGGTCCGCCACTGCATCAAGTGGTGGTCGATTAACCTTCACTAAATCAATTTCCTCAGCGATCCCTGGATACATCTCATCATGCATGCCTCTCCCGAAATGGTTCATATCAGAAATAGACAAAAGGAGAAAAGGCTTCTTCTGGTCAGGACAAAAGAGTGCAAGCAAAGGACAATATATGGTCGCCTGAGACATTGCTTGCAGGCCTATAGATCAGGGAGAATTGGGCATAAAAAATATAGAGGCCCAAAACACTAGCCTGCTGCTCAAATTTGTTCATAAAATCCACTCTACCCCCAACAATCCCCGGGTACAATGGATTAAGAAAGCCCACTACAACAACAATAAGCGTCTAGGAGACAACATCTCCAGACCTACAAGAGCGTGGAGATCAGTAAACTCTCTTATCCATCATTACCGATCCCTCACGGTGGTCAAAATAGGGAATTGGTAAAACAACTGCTTTTTGGCTGGATAGCTGGGTTAACAGTAAACCTCTTTATCTTCAGTTCCCTGCTTTTTACTCACATGTCGAGCACACCAACAGTCTGGTAGCAGACAACTATGATCTCGGAAATTGGAGTATCAAAATTAGACACCTCACGTCTGATAGAGCTGAATCAGAACTGCTGCAACTCCTACAATTGTTACAAGACATCTACTTAACTGAAGAGCAGGACACAAGAACTATCCGCTTTGGAAGAGAAAAAAAATCTCTGTCATGGCATACAATTCTGCACTCATGTTCGGTGGGCAGATAAACTCTACCAATCTGAATATTTGGAACTCCTTTGCTCCGAAAAAATGTAAGGTGTTCATGTGACTTGCAACTAGGGATAGAATCCAAACCAGAGATCTTTTAACCAAAAGAGGCATCATCAATGATGCAAGGTGCCCGTTCGGTTGTGACTGCGCAGAATCACTTCAACATATGCTATTCCAATGCCCTAATGTTGCGTCGACTTGGGATAAACTGAACTTCACTCTACAACCTCAACCTAACATGACCGTCTCCCACATGCTCACTACATCGCCACAACCAAGCCAGAAAATCATCAAAGAAACAATAGCCATAGCCATAGCTTGGAACATCTGGTTGGCAAGAAACAGGAAAGTTTTTTATGACAATAATACTAGCACAGAGAATTGCTGAGGATTGCATTCGCACTACAAAATTATGGACAAGCAAGAGGCCATACAATGGGTCCAGAACTACTCATCAACCATGAACATAGCACCTCAATGAGACTAGTCTTCTAATTGTTCATTAGCCAGCCTGTGAGCGGCTTCCATGCAACACATATGTCTACATTTTACTGCACCTGCGCGTGCATCCATTCATGTTCAACTCATACTGCATCCTGTACATAAACTAAGTTTTAATAAACTCAATGAAATTAGGTAGGGGCCTCCCCTCCCGACTCCTCCCCCCCCCCCCCCCCCCCCCCCAAAAAAAAAGGAAAAAAATTAGACTCTAAAAAACACACATCCATACTCTTCTGAGAGACCGAGAGTCCGACACTAGTCTCTTTCAGCTGTCAGTCGCAACAAAATGTGCGCATCGGGTGAGACTGAGGAATCCTGGACTCCATGCAGCCAATTTAACTTGAAAAGTTTAAAGTGAAAAGTATAAAGTTCCCAGTTTTACTTGAAACATCACTTTAGGGCCCGTTTGGCTTCATAGAATTGAATCATTTTCTCTGAATCAGATTCCAGAAATTCATTTGTCTAGAATTGGTTTGAAACAAATTCAATTCAAATATTTATATTTGGCTACACATCGAATTGAATTCATGAAATTAGAATCTAAAGCTCGTTTGGCTGCTTGCACATGGAATCGGTTGAGTATAGCCAAATAAACAAATTGAGGTGCCACTCTACATCACTCGGGCATGTGATTTCAATCAAAATGACAAGATATCAAATTAATATTGTTCGGCAGATTCAAATGACTTAATCCATGACACACATGCTCAATTCAGAATGGGATAAGGCAACAAGATGAGACTGACCGCACTCGTTATACTCTAAATTCATCCTCTAAAAGGAATATTTTATCCTAGTCAGCGAGATTTCATCCTCTATACTATTTTTCCTGCACCCGTCGTACTATATATCTCCTACTCTACATCAACCACCACCTGTGGGACCCGCTTGCCAATTTATTTTATTAAAAATCCCCACCCGTCAGCCTCCCTCTTTCTCTCTCTCCCCCCTTGCTTCCTCCGCCCACCCCCGAGCTCGCGCGACCCCACCCGTTCTCCTCCTCCCATGCAGTGCGCCGCCGCCGCCCCTCCTCCTCCCCCGCAGCGCCTCGCCACCGGGCCCTCCTCTCCCGCGTGCCTCCGCGCCAGCCCGCCGCCTCCCTATCGAGCTCCTCCGCCCTCGCGTCCTCCGCCGCCGCGCTCGCCCCTCCCCCGCACCGTCACGCTCCCTCCCCCGCCCCGTCCCGCGTGCACGCCCTCCGTCGCCACCCTCTTCCCCATCGCGGAGGAGGTGGAGCCAGTCGACAGCGAGGCCCAGATCCGGCCAGCTCCCGAGCTCCACGATCTAGGTGAGGTCCCCGCCCCTTCTCCCTCCGGATCCAGGCGTCGGCGTCCAAGTTGGCGGCCGGATCTGGCCCCAGCGCTACTGGCGATGGCCGGATCTGGCCCATGTGCTGCTGACGACGCATGGCTCCTCTGCTCCGACACCGAGGCCCGCGGCAGGTTGGGACGGAGCTCGGGACGGCCATCATCCCCTTCTCTCTCTCCCCTTCCGGTAAATCGGTCCTCCAGGACACTTTACAGGACCCCGGTGCGGTCAATCTGAATCGGACGGAAAACAATCAACAACAATAACAACATCAAAGATGCAGGTAGGGACAAGGACCGTGATGCAGGTCCCTGGCACAAGTTGACAGCAGCACGCATGGCAGATCTACTGCTGCTCGAGGGCGACGGCTTGGGGGGCCTCACGATCCGAAGGCCAGACAGGTAGGGTAGCTTTGTTATGCCATCACCGACGTAGGGACCTTTGACATTGCTCGAGGAAGGGGGGTGCATCTCCTACAGGGAGCAAAGGGTCCATTACGGTGGCGCAGGGCTGCCGACGGCGCGCATCTCCCTCTCGTAGAGACAACAGTGAGACGCATAGATCCCCTGCGGTGGTGGCGGCGGGCTCAGCTCTCGCTATGCCCATGGAGGTGGTGCAAGGTTCTCCCATGGTGGCCTATGGTGGCGTCAGGGCCTCGGGGGAGGATGGAGATCGGGAGAGATTCTAAGCGTTTCATGAGTTCCTGTTCGGAAATCTTAGAAAGCCATCAATTCAAAAGGTGGAAAAGGCCAAAAATCTGCAATTCCATTCATGGGCCACCAAATAGCCCAGTACCTGGAAATCAATTCGTTTCTGGCCAATTCAGAGGATCCAAACATGTCCTTAGGTTATATTCTTCGACTAGCAATGTACCCGTGCGTTGCTACGGGCTTCTTTTTAAATAAATAAATTATAGACATTATATATTTCATAGATATAGTATGATAAAAAAATTGTATACTAAAATACCATATTTATTTTACACATTTTCATCCATTTTTACCCCTGAGCGTCTATTGAAATAAAAATGGGCACATGAAAATAAATAATAAACCACCATAAAATACTTAAACTAATTTTTTTTCTTGAATATTCAGAAGAATTACACATCATTATATTAAGAAGAAAAAAATATCCAACATAGACTGTACATAGCCACCTAATAACGGTTGATGACAGAGTTTAAATAGTGGATCACCCGTAAAAACAAGACATAACCCAAACACTACTAGCGCTGGCTATGGCCAAACACTACACAACCCTTTTGCTCCGGCTAGACACCACATCTTCACATCATTGGTGATGTCTTGGATAATCTTGTCCATGCTGGGCGGCAAGTGTTCAAAAACACAGGCGTTCCTGTGCTTCCAGAGGCACCATGACACCAGCAACACTGCTATGTTGAAACCTACCCGCTTATGCCGCGGGGTCGAAGCCTCAGCGACCCTCCACCAGTTCTGGAGCAACATGTTGTGTTGACCAGGCGTGAGTTCCTACGAGTCAATTTTGGAGAGGGTCTGGTACCAGACAATCCTGGAGAAACTACACGATACGAGAATGTGCTGGACTGTTTCCTCGGCTTGATCACACAGCGGATAGCACTCAGGGTGGTCCATTCCTCTCTTTGCTAGGCGATCCGCCGTCCAGCACCTATTCAAGGTTGCGAGCCACATGAAGAACTTGCACCTCGACGGCGCCAAGGTGTTCCATATCCTTTGGGCTGGCTCAAAAACTGTGGATCCTAGGATGAATTGGGCACAGGCCATCCTAGACAAGTACACACCTGTGCTAGTAGGTGTCCAAATATGACGGTCCTCCTCCCTGGGATTGATTTGTATCTCCTGCAGAATGTCCTAGAGAAGAAAGAATTCAGGAAGCGTCGACCATTGAGGTCACCTCTAGGTATGATGTTTTGGTGATGAATGACAAACATAAAATATGTGATTAATGTCTACACGTGTGTTGTCCCTGTAGGAAACCTTTTCTACTCTATGATGACTGTAGACGGCAGCGTTGGCGATTGGTGACAATGACTACAAGCATAAAGGCTTGTGAGCTTGATAGAGTCCAAGGGTTGATGAACTTGGATCAAAGCTGAGGAGAAGCTATGGATCAAGTATTGGGAACACTTGTCTAGTTGTTAGGGCTTTGAGTCCATAGAAAAAACCGGACTATCAAGGGGGTCTAGCTCATATCTCTTTAGGGCATTCTAGTTGGTGATGTGCATGGATACTCAGTGAAATTACAGGCACTAGATGACAGTGGAGAAGCCAATAAGCTATTGAAAGAAGCCGGGAAACAAAGTCGAGAGGCGACAAGGAGTTTCAGCTTCTGCAGATAAAGACCGGACAGAGAGGTCTTGGAGACCGGACGGTCTGATGATCAGAGAAAAATTCTATACAAAGAAGATGTTGGCTGCGAGGAAATCTGTTGGAGCAGAATTGTAAAGACAGGACTGTACGGTCTGTAGATCGGACTGTACGGTCTGTAGGAAGAAATTCTAGACAAACGAGAAAGTGGCTGCAATGGCTCTGGAGCTATGAAGACCAGACTGTAGATCTGTAGACCGTACAATACGGTTTGTATGGAGGAAACAACAAACAGAGAGCAACGGCTCTGGAGGATTCGTCCGGTGGAGACCGGATTGTTCGGTCAATAGATCTAGAGAGGCTGTTTTGTGGTGAGGTTGGAAGCCTATATAAACTCGTTGTTGGGGTCATGGACACTGCCTTTGGTCGTTGGGATTGCTGGGAGCATCTATTGGGAGCCAAAGGGCCAAGAGAGGAGCACTAGGAGAGTACACTGGATATCTTGAGAGTGCTAGTGAGAGTAACATGAGCATTGATGCACATATAAGGCTATGATGTCCTTGAGAGTGTGATCTAGGTTGTTACTCTTGGTCTATGGTGAAACCTAGATCGGTTAGGTGTCAGTGATCGAGCCTATCGTGATCGGTTGTGAAGGTCGTTACATGTTTGTACACGGTTTAACCCCGTCAGCAAAACGGGTATCAATAGTGAGCGCCCGTGTTGGCTCGGGGAGTCCGACAAATTCTCGAGGGAGGAAAGATTGTGGCTTGGTGGGAGCGGTGACGCAATTGTGTCTTCACTCCGGGTGTAATTGCGGGCTCATGGATGAGAACTCCACATTGGTGGCGGGAGGGACCGGTACTCCGACAGGAGTGGTCCAACGAGGAGTAGGGGAAGGCGCCATTCTTCCAAGACCTTGGGAAAAAATCATGAGTCATCTCTTATTTTACTCCTTACTATGATGTTTTACTTCCGCATTTACATATCGTGTTATTCATGCTTGTGTGTGTTTACCTTACTCTAGTTGACTACCTTGTAGACTTGCATGAATAGTGTCGAGGGTAAAAGCCAGGGACGCCATATGGCACCTCCTAATCAACTCGGCTACTCGGCCATAACAAAAGGCTCACCAGATCGCTGCCTAAGTACCGCCCACGTGGGGTCCACTTAGCACACATCCACACGGCGGACCCGCATCGGCCTGGAAGGCCGCGCACAATCCTGACTCGCTCGACCCCTAAAATGGGTCAGAAGCCAGCCTGAGCCCACTCAACCCCCTGGCAGGGTCGAGAATCTGCCCCGGCTTGCTCGTCCCCTCCAACGGATCAGAAGCTAGCCGCGACCCGCACGACCCCCTGGCAGGGGTCGAGCATGGTCCAAAATGCCCAGTAGGACCCAAGCACGTCTCTCTCCACCTAGAGGGATGACTCGGCCTCCTCACCAAACTTATCTGCTCCGTAATAGGGACCAGGCCCTCGTTGACATCACGATCACTATACTAGCACGGGTCTCCCCATAATCATGGGGGGACAATCACGCTCGCTGGCTCTCATCGAGTGGAGACAGAGCCCGGGCTAAGCGAGGCAGCCAGACACTGACAAATCCAGGAGTGGTGGAGTGGAGAAGCTCGATTACCCTGACAAACAGGGCAGATCCCCCTCCAAACAAGCCCCAACAAACTCGGCCTCAATGTCGTGCCTGACATACAGGCACAGTATCAGGGGGTTAAATCCCCCCGTACACCTGCCCCTACCATCGCCAACCACGCCCACTGCACCGTACGAGCATAGTATCAGGGGTCAAACCCCTTTGTACACCTACCCCAGCTCTCATCACCCACCTCCGCTAACGACGGTGAGGTGGCGTGCTTGATGACGCTGACGCCCGAGGGCACCCCTATTAACAACGATACAGGGCAGTCGATGGACAGCTCGGATGAAGCCCGCGCGGGCAACATGAAAACACCTATGATGCAACCTACCACACTTGATAGAACACGCCATCCACAGTAACAGGAGGAGCTCGCCTCAACGACGGAATACGGGGGCACGCTTGAGCACAGCGCCATCCCCTGACGTGACGACTAGGAAGGCGGGACCCACGACGACCGAAGACCACGCCATCAACCAGAGGCCGCGCCTTCTCCCACACACCTTCACCAACTGTGCACGGATAGAACACTCTCCCTCCCTCTCTCTCTCTCTGTGTAAACGGGCCCAACCCCTTGAAGTATAAAAGGGGAGGTCCTTCTTTCTCCAGGGGGGCGAACCCAAGAAACACAGCCGTAGCCGCAACTATGACGAACACCCACGATTAGCCATCCTCTCCCTCTCATACGAGACTTGGAGCACGCTCCTCTCTCACCACCATTATACTCCCCAACGAAGCAAGTAACACGAGCAGGCTAGTGAACTGGATGTAGGGGACTTCCCCGAACCAGTATAACCCCTGTGTCCTCCTGCTTAGCCATTACCGAACTTGAAGCACGCACCCCTAGAACAAATTCTACTAGTCGGTGAATGAAACACCGACAGTTGGCGCGCCAGGTAGGGGCCTTTTGCGTGCTTTGCTTTGTCACCTTTAGCTCGGATGGCCACTCTCCTTCCCTTCTGGGCCCCTGGTAGCAGCATCTTCTTCGGGAGCCTGGAGTTCATCGCTACCGCTGACCGGAAGCTGCTGTGTGTCAGCATTCTAACCTCCACGCTACTCCCAGTCCCAGCGCCCACCGCTGAGGCGGTGCGCTCGTGGCGTCCAGAAGAGATGGGCAACTTTGTCGATTTCGAGGATGGGGGGGGGGGGGACGGGATGTGGCGGCAGCCATCACGGACACCGCCGAGGCCATGTGTGAGGCCCGGCTCAGGCCGACCAGACCACGCATCGCCGATTACCACCCGACGCCACCCGAACACGGTGATCGGTTGTGGCTCCACTTGGAGCGCAATCTGTGCATTACGCCCAGCCAGGATGACCCACACCGCTTCACGTTCACCCTGGCTAACGCCCGTGGTCAACTCCCTGGAGGTGAGCCGCTCCAACCGAGCCCCCTCATCGGACCCATCCTGGAGGGTTACCCGTGCGGCCTGCGGAACACCGCAGGTTGTTTTCAGGATATAGTCGCCCGGAGTTTCGTTAGTGTGATCGAACACCCAGATGTGTCCCTCTTCGACCTTCTCAACGTGGGATCACTAGAAGACCACGACTCCGACTCCGGGAGTTGCGAGGGATGCGACAGCCTCCCACGTGGGTGCAACATGGTGCTACGCGTGCCTACCCCCGAATCTGGGGGCGCCGGGACCTCGGTCGCTGGGGCCTTGGCAAACTCCGCGGCAACTACCCCGACGAACCCGACGACAGGCACGGCAACGGGAGAGGCGCTTGTCAACATCCCCGTCACCAACGCTGCCGGGCCTCAGCCGACCAGCCGCCCAGACGACCCTCAGCAGCAACTGAGGGACCTACAGGCAGAACTGGAAGAATCCTGGCGCCAGCTGTTGCACGAAAAAGAGGAGATAGACCGCGAGCTAGCTCGTGCCGTAGCACGCAAACGAGGTCGCGCCAGGGCCCGTGATGTCCAACAGCGCATCATCGCTGACGACCAAGGATCCCCACAGTTCACCCGTGCGGGGCAGAACATAGCGGCAGCTATTACACTGCTCAAGACTCTCCCCGAGCCCGCGACACTGGAGGCCCAGCAAGCCCAGCAAGAAGTTGCGGCTCTGCTGGCCAAGGCTGTCGACATCCAGGCGAAGAGCTCGCTGAGGTGAGCCGCCCAGTCCAGCCAGTAGATCTCCATGTCTAGGCGTATGGGGGGCAGTGGCGCTGTCGGTTCGCAACAACGTACGGTCAGGAAGCCGACCCCGGCCGGGGACACCCCGAGGAAAGCCTCGGTCCATGACTGGATGGGACCTCACCGTGATGCGCGCCACACCTTCAAGGCACACTGGCGCGAGAAGGAGCGCCTGTACAAAGAAAGGGGTCGACAGCCGCGCCATGGAGGCCGGTATCATGACACCAACGACGAGCAGAGTCGGAGCCCAAGCCCTCCTGGGCCTCGGGTCTTTAGCCGACGCATTCATAGCGCCGAGTTCCCTCAGCGCTTCCGAGCCCCCACAACCGTCACCAAGTACGCAGGGGAAACGGACCCGGGCCTCTGGCTCGAGGACTACCTCCTTGTGTGTCAGGCTAGGGGGGCCACGGATGACCTTGCCATCATCCGCAACCTTCCTCTATACCTCGCCGACTCGGCCCGCGCGTGGCTCGAGCACCTCCCTGAGGGTCAGATTTATGACTGGGGAGACTTGAGGGATGTTTTCGTCGGCAACTTCCAGGGGACCTATGTCCGGCCTGGTAACCCCTAGGATCTCAAGAACTGCCGACAGAAGGTCGGCGAGTTCCTCTGGGATTACATTCGGCACTTCAGCAAGAAGTGCAACGAATTGCCCAACGTGGGTGACGTAGACATTGTCGAGGCCTTCATCTCCGGCACCACGTCAGAACAGCTCATTCACGAGCTGGGAAGAAAGGGCCCGCGCACAGCTTGCGAGCTCCTAGATATTGTCACCAGCTTTGCCTCTGGTGAAGAGTGTGTCGGAGCTGTTCTGCGGCGCGCGCTGGAGGGCAAAGGAAAAGGCAAGCGGGAGGAAGGGGCCACCGACGACACTTTCGACCAACCCAAGAAGAGAAAGAACAAGTCACGGACCGGACGCGACCCCGTCGTGGCCGCCGCTGAGCGCAAGCCACCGAGGCCAGCAGCGGGGGAGGCGCCCAACCACTTCGAGAAGAAGTGGAACGGCCCGTGCCCGAATCATGGATTCCCCATCAAGCATCTCCTCAAGGATTGCTCCATGATGAAGAAGTTCATCCGAGAGGAGGCAAAGAAGGGGGACCCTGAGAAAGCGCCAGAACCAAGGGTCCAAGACCCCGCGGACGGTGATGACGAGCAAGAGGGACCAGTGTTCCCTAACCCCAAGGTCTATCACATGATATTCACGGGACCCGAACCCCGCGGAAATCGCCGTGTCGCCAAGGTCGAGCGCCACGCGGTTTTTGCGGCGGAACCTGCCACACCTGCCTTCCTCAAATGGTCCAACTTGCCGATCACGTTCAACCGGTCGGACCACCCTCCGCACATACCATGACCGGGTCGATACCCGGTCGTGGTTGACCCCATCATCGCCGAGGTTTGACTCACCAAGGTGATGATGGACGGAGGCAGCTGCATCAACATCTTGTACACCGACACGCTTGATCTACTGGGGATCGATTGCTCGCACCTCTAGTCGGTGGGCGCGCTGTTCCACGGGATCGTCCCGGGACGACAAGCCGTCCCAATTGGGCGGATCAGCCTCCCCGTTACATTCGGGACGCCGGCGAACTTCCGGACCGAGACCCTCGTCTTCGAGGTCATCGACTTTCCGGGAGTGTATCACGCCCTGTTGGGACGCCCGTGTTACGCCAAGTTCATGACCGTTCCCACCTACACTTATCTGAAACTCAAGATGCCGGGCCCCAAAGGGGTCATCACTGTCAACGCGTCACTCTAGCGGGCCTTCCAGTGCGAGACAGAGAACGGCAACCTTGCCGCCATCGCGGTAGCCTCCGGGTAGCTCGAGGCGATTCGAATCCACCTCGACGAGGGGACCCCCGACGCCAGCCATAAGAACGCTTCGTTCAAACCGGTGGAAATCACCAAGGAGGTGCAGATCGACCCCGAGGGTGACAAGGAGAAGACGGTGAGGGTCGGGACCTCTCTTGATCTGAAATAGGAAAGCGTGCTCATCGACTTCCTCTGCGCCAACGCTGTCGTTTTCGCATGGAGACCCTCAGATATGCCAGGCATAGCGAGGGGAGTCGCCGAGCACTCCTTGAACATCAGGTCGGGCTCCAGACCAGTGAAGCAACATCTACGCCGCTTCGACGAGGAGAAGCGTAGAGTAATCGGCGAGGAGATCGCGAGGCTCCAAGCGGCCGGGTTTATCAAGGAGGTACATCACCCCGAATGGTTAGCTAATCCCGTCCTTGTATGAAAAAAGAATGGGAAATGGAGAATGTGTGTTAATTATACAAGCCTCAACAAGGCCTGTCCAAAGGATCTCTTTCCTTTGCCACGCGTAGACTAGATAGTTGACTCGACGACGGGGTGCGAAACCCTCTATTTCCTGGACGCTTACTCAGGATACCACCAAATCGCAATGAAAGAATCCGACCAGCTCGCGACATCTTTCATCACACCGTTTGGTTCTTACTACTACGTGACGATGCCTTTCGGGCTCAAGAACGTTGGTGCGACCTTCCAATGTTGCATGCAGCGGTATTTCGATCACCTGATCGGCCACACGGTCGAAGCCTATGTGGATGACATCATTGTCTAATCTAAAAAGGCTGACACCCTCGTGGCCGACCTCGAGCGCGTCTTTGACAAGCTCTGTGCAAACGACATAAAGCTCAACCCCGAGAAGTGTGTCTTTGGGGTCCCGAGGGGAATGCTTCTCGGGTTTATCGTCTCTGAGCGAGGCATCGAGGCCAATCCCGAGAAGATCTCCGCGATCTAGCAGATGGGCCCAATCCAGAACCTCAAGGGACTACAACAGCTCACGGGCTGCCTCGCGGCACTCAGCCGTTTCATCTCACGCTTAGGCGAGAGGGTGCTTTCACTGTACAGACTCCTGAAGAAGTCCGATTGGTTTGAGTGGACGCCCGAGGCGCAGACCGCGCTTGACGACATGAAGCGCATTCTGAGCAGCCCGCGCATACTGACACCTCCCCTCCCGGGAGAGGGGCCATTGTTGTACATAGCAGCGACAACCCAGGTCGTGAGATCAGCTCTCGTGGTCGAGCGGGAAAAAGAGGGGTATGCCCTCAAGGTTCAGCACCCCGTCTACTATGTCAGCGAGGTCCTGTCCGATTCAAAGACTAGGTACCCCTAGATCCTCTACGCGGTGATGGTGGCAAAGCGCAAGCTCCGACACTACTTGGACTCCCATCCGATTCACATTGTGAGTTCTTTCCCTCTCTGAGAAATCATACAGGACAGGGACTCGGCAGGCAAGGTCGCCAAATGGGTGCTCGAGCTGATGGGACACGACATCATGTACCAACCTCAAGCGGCCATCAAGTCCAAGGCCCTCATCGACTTTATGGCGGAATGGATGGAGGCGCAACTTCCCCCCGCCCCGGTGGACCTGGAGTACTGGGTCATGTATTTCGACGGATCACTCATGAAGACAGGAGTAGGCGCCGGCCTCGTCTTCGTTTCTCCACTTGGGGTATGTATGAAGTACGTAGTTCAATTACATTTTCCTGCATCAAATAATGTTGCTGAGTACGAGGCGCTCGTCAATAGGCTCAAAATCGCTGTGGAGCTTGGCGTTCGGCGCTTAGAGATCTGCGGCGATTCTCAGCTCATGGTCGACCATATCATGAAAGAGTCTGCTTGCCGAACCGACACCATGGCGCTCTACTACCAAGAAGTTCTCACCTCAACGAAGCGGCCGATGTGTTGGCCAAGATGGCATCTGGTCGGGAGCAGATACCTCTGGGTGTCTTCGCGAACGACCAGTACCACCCCTCGGTTCGACCCAGGGAGCCTCCGACCCCCGACGAGGGATCGAGCGATCCCGTGCAGCCCGAGCAGAGAGATGCAAAATCACCCCTAGTGACCCCGCCCCTCGTGGACGTAATGGAGGTCAACAGGCCGGATGACTCGGACGGAGCGGACAACCAGTCGGACGAACTCGACCCCCGGGTCGAGCGAGCCGAGCTCCCCCACGACTGGAGAATCCCATATATCGACTTCCTGGCTCGAGGCACGCTTCCCGCTGATGGGACCGAGGCTAAACGACATTACCACCGTGCCAAGTCATTCACACTGATCGATGGAGACCTCTAAAAACACAGCATTACCAAAATTATGCAGCGATGTATCCCTATCAACGAGGGCATCAAGCTCCTCGTCGACATCCACGTGGGGGGGGGGGGTCTGCGGCCACCACGCAGCACCTCGAACTCTCATAGGCAACGCCTTTTGTCAAGGCTTCTACTGGCCGACTGCCGTGGGCGACGCGACCCACATAGTCAAGACCTGCAAGGGTTGCCAGTACTATGCTCGCTAGACGCACCTTCCGGCTCAAGTCCTTCAGACGATCCCACTTATATGGCCCTTCACAGTCTGGGGTCTAGACCACGTCGGACCACTCAGAAAAGCGCCCGGGGGCTACACTTATTTACTTGTCGCCGTCGACAAGTTCACCAAGTGGATCGAGGTGCGCCCTTTAGTGAAAATTCAATCTGAAGAGGCGGCCGAATTCTTCCTGGACATCATTCACCGATTTGGGGTCCCAAATTCTATAATCACTGATAATGGAATGCAATTCACGAAAAAGAAGTTCCTGAAGTTTTGTGATGACTACCACATCCGCGTTGACTGGGTTGCCGTCGCCCACCCCAAGACCAACGGTCAGGTCGAGCGGGCAAACGGGATGATACTACAGGACCTCAAGCCACGAATCTTCGATCCAACCGTCATTTTTAACTGTCTAAAACAATTCAGCGGTCGGTGGGCAGCTGAGCTCCACGCCGTGCTCTGGAGCCTGCGCACGACTCAGAGTTGCGCGACGGACTTCACGCCTTTCTTTATGGTCTACCGGTCTGAGGCAATCTTGCCCACCGATCTGGACAATGGGGTACCGTGAGTACGCGCCTACAACGAGCAGGGCAAGGAGGCACGAGACGTCGCCCTCCTCCACTCAGCGAAATATCAACAAGCACTCCGCCGCTACCACGACCAAAATGTGAGAGACAGGGGTCTACTGGTGGACGACCTTGTTTTGTGCAAGGTTCAAGACAACAGGGGTTGGCACAAGCTCTCCCCGCCTTAGGAGGGACCGTACATCGTCTCTCGAGTTATCCGGCTCGGCACCTACAAGCTAAAGACAAGAGAAGGCGACGAGCTCAAGAACGCGTGGAATAACTCACAGCTACGCAAATTCTATCCATAGCTTTTTTGTTTCATGTGTCCTTCACATGCCTCACTTGCTCTCAAATGGCACACGACCCCTCTCACGGGGTCAAGTGTCACTCGGGGCTACAAGGCGCACGCTACCACTGCAGTTTTCCTTTTTATTCCAAAAGAAAATTGTAATCACTTTGGACCTCTAGGCTCACTATGGTGACGAACAAAGTAAGCCACAGGTAAAATAGGTTCACGGTCGAGTCGGTCGGACAGTGCAACGTCGTGCTAGCCCCAGCGGCCACGACAACGGCGATCACCGACAAGACAAAACCTCGAATGGCTCGGTGGATCGAGCTTTGTAAGTCAAAATAGAAGAAATAGAGGCCCGACATTCTCAACAAAACTAAATTTGAATTAAAAGTTTAGGGCCACCACAGGCCAACAAAACTAAACAAGCGATAGTTCAAATTTAAACTATTACATGGGCCTGACAACCCATCACAGTAGTTGAGACAACTAAAGGCAACACTAACTACTTCTCCTCCTCAGGTTTAGGGAGCGCCTCCTCCTCGTGGGCACGGGCCAGGGCATCGGCGTAAGGGGCGGTACAAGCGCGGATCGCCTTCATCTCCTCGTGGGTGTACCCTTCAACGTGTCCCTCAAATAGAGCCTCGAACTCATGGTCCACCAACTCAAAGTGGGTCGCGAACACGCTGAAGGCTGTACGCACACTGAGGTTCACGACACGCCGGATCCACTCGTCGCCCGCCTCCATAAGCCCCCCGATCTGTTCAAGGGGTGCGGCATCAACAGGCAGGTCCGCCCGAAGCTCCTGACGTGCTCGATTCAGCAAGGTGTAGAACGCGTCCCCCTACTCGATCTCCTGACGAAGGGAGCCCTCGGCCACCGCCAGCCTCAACCCGAGCTTTACGCACCAATCCACAAAGATCGACAAATCAAAAAAGAGCCTCTTGGCACACAAAGGAAAAAAGCGCGAAGAAAGTTACCTTCCTCCTTTTTGTGAGAGTTCTGCAGCTGCGTCAAGTAGCCCGTGACGACCACAGAGGAGTCCTAAGCCGACTTGTCTACCTCCTCGCGGTGCAGCTTCTCCTGTTGTAGCGCAAGCTCCAGCCAGGTGACCTCCGCAGCGCTGGACGCGGCTCGTGTCGCGACCTCGTCCTGCTCCCCTTGAACGAGAGCAAGGTCATGCTCGGCCTTGCCAAGCTTGTAGCTGACCTGCTCTAACGAATCCTCCGCCTCCGCCAGCCAAGTGCCCACCTCCTCCCTAAGCCGACGCTCCTCCGCCAGCTCCTAGCGGGCAATGGCTAAGGCGCGAAGGGACGACGCGGCCGAGTCCACGCACTCTTAGCGCTCGACATGCGTCAAGAACCTGAAGCTCGGCGGGGCGGCACCGCTCCTCCATCGCCTTGAGCTTGCTCTCCACTAGCACGCGCTGCTGATCCCGCAAGGGCGGGATCTCGCGCTCGCCAGATGTCACGTCGGCTCCCATTGCAGCCTCAGCGTGTGTTGGGGCAGTCTCCCCACAGTCGACGCCCTCTGAGCCATCCGCCGTTGTGGCGCCCGTCGAAGCACCACTGCTAGCACCCCCGGCCTCAGCCTACGCGGCGCCGCTTGCCCATGCCTCTTCCGCAGCAGCACTCGTGGCGTCTTGTGCTCGAGCTTCATCCGCGATGCCCGTCCTGAGCCGCTTCCGGGCGTACAGCGTAGGGCGATGAGGGTCCTGGCCCAGAGCCCGCCGCTTCCTGGTGGGCGCATTGCTGCTTGTCGGCTCCTCCCGTGGATGCTTCTTCGCGGCCGTCACAGGAGAAGTGGCCGCAACCGTGGCAGTAGCAGGTGATGCCGCGAGGCCCGGCCGCACGACCTCCTGCTCGGGCTCCTCCACCTGGACCACCCCCTCGATGGGAGAGCCCGACGCCAGGGTTGGCAGAACAAGAGGGCTCACCGACGGGGCCGGCGCGATAGGAGAGTCCGCCATCGGGGTCGGCACGACAGGAACGTTCCCAGCCGGCACCGACGGCCGAGGGCTCTCGCCCGTCCCAGGCTGACCAGGCACCACTTCTTCGACCACCTCCGACCCGGCAGAACGCAGCAAGACCAGTGACGATCCAGCGCCTAGGGTCGCCGGCACAAAGGGCACATAGCCGAGGCCGGCTGCCAGCCCGGCGTCACAGCTGACACCGTCGTTGTCGTCATCGTCGTCATCATCGCCGTCATCACTCCCGACCTCGACGTCGTCGGCACCGTGCCAGTCGTCGTTGCTACCGACGTCCCAGACACCACCTGGGATCCCCCACTCGTCAAGGGCGGCTCCACCCTCGTCCTCCTCCTCCTCATCCTCCTTGGTTGACATGGTGGATGCAGTATCCGGGTCCTCACCCCTCCGCTCCTTCTCCTCTCGCCGCGCCTGCCGAAGACGCGACCTCTCCGCCTTCGCGATCTTGGCACGAACGTAGGCACCCTTCTTCTTCCTCACCTCCCGCTGGGCGTCCCGCCGCCTCACATCATCAAAGTGGTTCGCCGCCCTCTGGGCTTCTCCCTCTGGCAGACGGAGGGAAGAGGTCTTGACGAAAATCACCCATCAAGACTGAAAACAAAAAGGGGAGGAAATAGACTCCGGAGTCAGAACATCACCAAAACACAAGCAATTAGGAGCAAGGAACAACTCATGAATGAAAAGAAAGGGGGAAGTCCTCACTATGTTGACCGCCTGGGGATGAGGGCGCATCGGCGGCACGCTCGAAGCAGGCCACTCCCGGGCCGAGGAACCCAGCGCTGCTTGTACCCGTCTTGCCACCTCGGCTTTGGGTAGAAGCTCCGCCGCCATCACATTGTCTGGCACCACGCGGCTGCCGTCGTCGACGAGGAATGTCGGATTCCTGCGGTTGCACAGCGGCGCGAACCGCCGCTTGTGATACCACCCGACGACCCCTGCGCCGTCAAGGCCACGCTCATTAAGGTGCGCGATGGCGGCGAGGGCGTCGTCCATCCACCTCTACGCAGCCTTTCCCTTCCCCTAGCTCTAGCTTTCCCGAGCCGCGCCAATTTCGCAGCGGGTGTAGGGAGGGAAGGGGTGGAGCTCCGTGTTGTGCAGGTAGAACCACCGCCTATGCGACCAAGAGTGGGCAGTCGGGGTGCGCATCTCAATGTACTACCTCGAGCAATCGCCACGAGGGCGGATCCCCATGCACCCGATAGTGTAGGGAGCTGTCCCGCCGCTATCGAGCTTGCACCGAATGTAGGTTGCGAGATAGAAGTAGCATCACTAGTCAAAGTTGGAAGGGACCCCGAGAAATCCTTCGCACAGAGCCACGAAGGTTGAGATATGCTGAACACCATTGGGATTCAGATGTTGCAGCTCCGCCCCGTAATGATGGAGCAGCGCCTGGAGGAAGTCGTGTGGTGGTCGCCCGAACCCGCGCTCGTGGAACGGGATGAAGGACACCACATACCCCGACGGAGGCTCCGGTCGTCTCTTATTCTCTGGCACAATCCACTCCCATGCTCCAGTGAGGGGGGTGAGGAGGCCGGCCGCAACAAGGGCATCCAGCTCCTTCTTCGTCACCTCGAACTTGAAGAACACCGACATGGCTGCGGCGGGGCTATGGCAAGAGCAACTTCTAGGCGAGAGGAGAAGAAAGGGCGAGAGAATGAGCAGGGCGGAAGGAAGGCTGTGGATGCGGCGTCGGAAGACTTAAATAGGGAACAGGCCAGGCGCACGAGCGGAACTCACCCTCGAAAATCTGCATACAATTCGCCAGGTGATAACTCCCCAACCCCTCACCGCGCACCACGCGCTGGCGTGGCTATCCACGTTCATCCATAACTCCACTCCTCCCACCACCCCGTAAACTCCTCGTCTCTCGCGACGACTTCACACGCTACGGGCTCACCTCCGCTGCCACCACTACGAGAAACGTCCCCTCCGCTCCTGCGCCACAAAGGACGAGGCGACTGCGAACCGCGCCCGGGGCCACCGCGACGTGAACGCCAAGTAAATTGCTCAACCTCCCCTATTTACTTGGGCAGTGGGGTTGGCAGCGCGCGGTCAATACGAATCCCACGCCGTGCCTGGAATTTTGAAACAGAGCACGAAAGCTCCATCACGCATACTCACCACGATCAACGTGATCAACCCAGGACTGCTCGACTGACCATCAGCGCAGGTAAGACAAGATAAGAGGCTGAAAATTGCCTCGACGGGCCGATGGCGCTAAGGTTCTAAGGCTGGCCCCACGCGTGGGTTCGACAGCCGCCTAGAGCGCAAAGTAGAGCGAGGGGCACAAGCGATGGGCACACTTAGCAGCCAATACCCTGACCACCGAGGGGTCGAGGGCATCGCGGAGTAGCATTTGAGTCCTGTTTTGACCCGTCCTTTGGTATCTCCCTGAAGAGAGGCATCTAGCCATCATGACCTATTGAATGGTCGTGACAACCAGTCGAGTCAAAAAGACGGATTTATGAGGTCGACCACCAGCTCGTTCGCTGGGGCCCAGTCAACGGGGAACTGGAGACCTCACTCAAACAAACCCGATAATAGCTCACTGAGCAACCACGTTTCAGCCATTAAGGCAAAAACATGGCGCGGCTCTATCCTCCATCCCACGAACAGGACGTAGAAGGTGAAAACAAAAAAGCTGAAACGGTCTCTCGACCAGTCCGACCGCATCGAGCGGGGACGCGAGGGCCGGCATCGCCAAACGAGGCCTGACTGTGGGTCACATCCATTATTCTTTATTAATAAGACCTCTTAGGGTCGACCCTTACAAACTTTCTCTCCCTCTCCTTTCTTACAAGGCGAGTGCCAATGACTGGAAAAGCAAAAAAAAAGAGAGAAAGAAACAAGAGTACCGGCTAGAGGGATCTCTTACACCTATCGACCGGGGGGTCTTATACAAAGAAGAAAGGCGGAACCCGCACCTCGGCGGGTACATACGAGGTGAAGCACCTGTGATGCTTCGTCGTCAGGAAATGATGCCCTAATTTGGGGCTAGCCTTTTCCGCCGATGAAGAAGGCAAGCGGCCTGGGGGCACAGTATAGCCGCTGTTGGAACTGCCCCGCGAGGCTGCGAACCTCCATACAGGTAGGAAGCACGGCAGGATGCCTCTTCTCCACCCCGCGCCTACTGATGTCACCAAGGACGAATGCGATGGGATCTGATAAGCCATGGAAATTTTCCATGCGAGGCATCCTTTATCTCCACCATGCTCCAACAAAAGGAGGCCCTAACAGGAATCAAGTCGACATCCCCATAACCAACCAGGCTGCAACACCAAGACAGCAGATCTTCCTCCTCGTCCTCGTCGTCGAGAGCATCATCGCCCTCAGGGGCCATAAAGGCAGCCAGCCGACCTGCCATGAGCCACTCACGCTCCAAGTATCCAAGAGCTCTAGGTGTCAGTGCAAGGCATAGGGATGAGCTGGAACGGCGGCCTATGGCATCCTTAAATAGCCGAACCAGGCCCGGGCCCAGGATACCCTGCGTAGGCACCGAGCCCGACGCGAGTTCACAAGGGACCACCACACGTTACGTGAAGACGAAAGACTGCCATGATAGATGGCATCGAGCAGCGCGCCCTGTGCAGAGGGGGGCCATCGGTCCCCACGGACACACGGCGCCTAGAGCTCACAAAAGATTCTCCTGCCCACCACACGCCGGAAAAAGACAAGCAGTCCGCCGCTTAGGTACCAGCGTGTCGTGCCTTTCTAAGTAAGCAGGACAGGCCCCTGCGACGCCCTGCCTCGCCTGCCCGACGCAGGCTCGGGATGCGATGACTGCGGCACCACAGTATACCTGTGATCGCTCCTAACAAACAAAGCCAAAAAACGAGTCCACACGGACTCCTTTTCTGGCTGGGGGGCTACACCCGACGGGTGTGCTCGCGCGCACCCACATCAAGCGACACAATGACTTTCCCACGCCAAGACAAGCCGAGGCACAAGTTTCCCCAAAACTCGCCCCACGGCACGGGGGCTACACTTGTCGGGTGCGCTCGCGCGCACCTCGCCTGAGTGAACCTAGTGATTCGCAAGCAACTCTGCCCTCTCTCGGCTGGCACCAGCGCTAAACCCCTCGAACGACTCTCCGACTCTCTCGGGGGCTCGGGGGCTACTATCGAGGGTAAAAGCCGGGGACGCCATATGGCACCTCCTAATCAACTCGGCTACTCGGCCATAATAAAAGGCTCACCAGATCGCTACCTAAGTACCGCCCACGTGGGGTCCACTTAGCACACGTCCATATGGCGGACCCGCATCAGCCTGGAAGGCCGCGCACAATCCTGACTCGCTCAACCCCTCAAAGGGGTCAGAAGCCAGCCTCAGCCCACTCGACCCCCCGGCGGGGTAGAGAATCTGGCCCGGCTTGCTCGACCCCTCCAAGGGGTTGGAAGCCAGCCGCGACCCGCACAACCCCCTGGCAGGGGTTGAGCACAGTCCAACCTGCCCAGTGGGACCCAAGCGCGTCTCGCTCCACCTAGGGGGACGACTCGGCCTCCTCACCAAGCTTATCCGCTCCATAACAGGGACCAGGCCCTCGCTGACATCACGATCACTGTACTAGCACGGGTCTCCCCACAATCATGGGGGGACAGTCATGCTCACTGGCTCTCATCGAGTGGAGACAGAGCCCAGGCCAAGCGAGGCAGCCAGACACTGACAAATCCGGGAGTGGCGGAGCGGAGAAGCTCGATTACCCTGACAAACATGGCAGATCCCCCTCCAAAAAAGCCCCGACAAACTAAACTCACCAATGCAATTCCTGCGGAAGGGGTCGAGCGAGGCGACGGAAAGTGGATTACCAACCACTCGGCCTCAATGCCATGCCTCACATACAGGCACAGTATCAGGGGGTCAAATCACCCCGTACACCTTCCCCTGCCATCGCCATCCACGCCCACTGCACCGTGCAAGCACAGTATCAGGGGTCAAATCCCTCTGTACACCTACCCCAGCTCTCATCACCCACCTCCACTGACGACGGTGGGGTAGCGTGCTTGATGACGCTGACGTCCGAGGGCACCCCTATTAACAACGATACAGGGCAGTCGATGGACAGCTCGGATGAAGCCCGCGCGGGCAACGTGACAGCACCCATAATACAACCTGCCACACTTGATAGAACACGCCATCCACAGTAACAGGAGGATCTCGCCTCAATGACGGAATACGGGCGCACGCTTGAGCACAGCGCCATCCCCTGACGCGATGACTAGGAAGGCAGGACCCACGACGACCGAAGACCATGCCATCAACCAGAGGCCATGCCTTCTCCTACACACCTTCACCAACTGTGCACGGATAGAACACTCTCCCTCTCTCTCTCTCTCTCTGTGTGTGTGTAAACGGGCCCAACCCCTTGAAGTATAAAAGGGGAGGTCCTTCTTCCTCCAGGGGGGCAAACCCAAGAAACACAGCCGTAGCCACAACTACGACGAACACCCACAATTAGCCATCATCTCCCTCTCATACGAGACTTGGAGCACGCTGCTCTCTCACCACCATTGTACTCCACAACGAAGCAAGTAACACGAGCAGGCTAGTGAACTGGACGTCGGGGACTTCCCCTAACCAGTATAACCCCCGTGTCCTCCTGCTTAGCCATTACCAAACTTGAAGCGCGCACCCCTAGAACAAATTCTACTGGTCGGTGACCAAAACACCGACAAATAGGCTTCTTTACTTGCTAGTAGTGCTTAGCCTTTATACTTGATTAGTAGCATGTATAGTAGTTGCTTTGGCTTGATTGATCATCCTAGTATGTATTGTGCTACTCATGCTAGTGTTTTCCATGTGCTTGTTGTTCTAGTAGCTTTGCATGAGTAGGACTCTTTGCTAACTAGTTGTGTGCTTCCGCATGTCTTTCTCACAAGCTTGCATAGGAGTTGTATTTCCTTGTATGATTCACTAGTATGCTTAGGTTGTAGTTCATTTCATAGGTTTATTTTCTTTGCTAGTATGATCACCACTAGAATTGTGTAGGAGTTGTTTTGACTGGTCGGTTTTAGGAATTGGCAAATTTGGTACATAGTGCGAGTTACCGATTCACCCCCCCCCCCCCTCTCTTGCACACTCAGTCCTTTCACGCCTGCCCAGCAACACTCCCACTTTTTCTCGCGTCTTCCACCCAGCGTCGATTATGGAGTGCCTCCTACACTATCGTCTTGTTAAGAAACCTCTTAAGCACTACAGCAGCCAAGGCTGGTGCCAAGTCCTAAATCAACTTTCCAGACAACCAACGGTCAGACCAGAAGGAAGTGTTAGCGCCATTCCCCACCACCAAGACGATCGATGCCATGAACATGGCCCTGAAATTCGGGTGGACCTGGAATGTCTTACTAGCCCAAGACCTATCCGGCTATGTTTTTTGTAACCAGAGCAACCTCATACTCAATGCCCAGCCCAACATCTCCAGGTTGTGAAGTCCTAGGCCTCCAAGCTCCTTTGGATGGCACACTCGTTCCCACCGGGCTAGGTAGTGGCCTCCTCGGACGTCTCGCCGTCCTTTCCATAGGAACCTCTTTATGATCTTGTTGATGGCCTTGAACACCCATTTCAGACAATTGAGGACTATTATTAGGTGATGAATCAGTATAGTCGGCCAGCCGGAACCACCAACTTGATTAAAGTTGCCCTTCCTACCGGGTGCATGAGAGACGCCTTCCAACCTGGGAGATATGCTACGATCTTATCAATTAAGTAGAGACGGTCCGGCTTCGTTAGCTTCCTCACCGAGAGGAGACATGTTGCGATCTTATCAATTAAGTAGAGAAGGTCCGGCTTCATTAGCTTCCTCACCGAGGGAAGGTTCGGCTCTGTTAGCTTTGTTACTTAAACTAATTAAGTAGCATGCATGGTTTGATTAGTTTAACCTTTAATTAGAATTATTTAGGAGGGGTAAATATTTGATGGAATTGTGTAAACCCTCTCAAAAATCGTATCTAGAAGTTTTCAAAAATTCTAAAACTCGACATACATGTATAACAGATAATAAAAGAGGTCAAAAGCTAAAATGCTAATAGAAAAGATTAATAATATATGACTGAAGCTCAATCGACATCTAGGTAATAAAACAAAACGAAACACGGGACTGAACTAAATGCCAAGCACAGGTGTACCATGTCTCTTTCAAGCGTTAGAGGATAGATAAAGTAAAAAAAAACGATGTGATGGGCTATCCAAATGGACAAAGTAAAAGCTGAACTGGGCTATTTATCCTTTCGTCCATTTAGCCCACTGTCAGGCTATTTTCCTTTGGCATGTTTAGCCCACTACAACTGAAACATCTTCTTCCTCTCGCTCAATCAGCATCTCGTGTCCGCCATGGTTAGAAACATAAGCTTTGATTCAGCACCATCAATACACACCAACGATCAGAAACAAGTAAAATGGAGGTCCTTCAACCTCATCTATCATTCTCTCTAAGATTTTGAACTGAAATTTATGTTTTGTTCTTTCCTTGCTACTTTATATTATGTTTTGTTCTTTCTTTGCTACTTTATAAAAATGTAAGTTTTCTTCTCAGCTTTAGATACAGACATATGAAATCTAAGAGTTTTATTCCTTGTTACGAAAACTATGTCATGGATCTGTTTTGAATAGGACTCTATGTCTATGTGTTTTATGAATCGGAACTTTATGATTTGTTCAGGAAATGGACTGTATTGTTACCGTGTGATAAATAAACGGATAATAAAACTGATAAACACTTACGTACAGGTGCTGCAGACATGAAAAATCGACCTAGACAATCACACCTCTTTTATTACGGAGTAGAGATTATAATCCTTCCTTCAATAATGCCACAACACACTATATTTTCATGCAAGTCGATGTGGCATAGGCATGCAGTTTATTTAAGGGCATTAGCTGTTGCGAGTTAGTACCGCATTAGAAAAAGTTTGTGGCAATCACTACCACAAAAGCAGCTTGTAGCGGCGGGTTAAAACCCGCTATAACGGCGGGTGAGCCAGCCCGCCGCTCCACTAACACAGTCAAAGATAAAACTTAGTAGCGACGGATTTCCAGAACATGAAAAAGTCCGCCGATACAAAAATATTAGTAGTGGCGGGTGACAACTTTATCCGCCGCTACTCATAAATCCGGAAAAAAAAATGTGCTCATGCTCGCTGTCGTTACGCATCCCCGAGGTGGGAGGGGAGGATAGGAGGGGAGGTGGCGACGCTTCCATTGCCGCCACACATCACCCTTATCGCGAGTCGCTGGGCCGGGCCACCGCGTAGCACTGTGGATCTGGTCAGAGAGGGGGTCGCCGCTCCTCCCTCCGCCGCCCCAACCACCGCGGCTAGATCCGCCCACCTGCCACACCTCGTGGGGGCCGGATCCTACCGCCGCCCCGACCACTACGGCTGGATCCGCCGCCACCACGCCTCGAGGGGGCCAGATCCCGCCGCCGTCCCGACCACCGCGGATGGATCTGTCGTCGTCGCGCCTCGAGGGGGTCCGATTCTGCCGCCGCCCAGACCACCACGGCGGGATACGCCGTCGCCGCGCCCGAGGGGCTGGATCCCGCCGCCGCCGTTGGCTCGACCACCGCGGATGGATCCGCTCACCACATCGCCTCGAGGGGGGGGGGGCTGGATCCCGCCTCCGGCTGGACCACTGCATAAGGAATGGAGACCGACGATGGGTGGAGAACTAGTAGTAGGGGAGGGGAGAGGCGGCGGCGATGACGGGTGGAGAAGAAGGCGAGGCTCGAGGAGAGAGGAGGGGGGGGAGGGAAGAGTGAGTGCGAGGGTTAGGTTCTGGAGAGGAGTGGAATGTTTTCATTTGCATTTGTTGGGACGGGCCAAAAAAAGATCCACTAATTTGTAGCGGCGGGCCACAATGTGGTCCACCCCTAAAAAACAATTTTTAGGAGCGGGTCACATTGTGGGCCATTTTTAGCGGCGGTCCACAATATGACACGCCCCTAAAAATTGATTTTTAGGGGCGGATGACAGTGTGACCCGCCGCTAAAAGTTAGAGGGTCACTATAGCGACGAATTTCTTCAAAGCCGTCGCTACGATGTTATTTAAAACGCCACTACAAACCCTTTTTCTGGTAGTGAACTACTTAAGCCCATTAGCTGTTGCAAATTAGTTCTACCTACGTTCTTAAATTATTATCACTGTTGATTTTTAGTTAACTTTGATTATTTGTCTTATTCAACTTTTTAAAAAATATCACATATCATTTGATGGTTTGTTTTATCATTAAAAGAAATTATAATTTGAATAAAATAGTTGATCAAAAAATCAATAACAACAACAATTTTAAAAATGAAGGGAGTAAGTCAAATTTGAACTATGTTGGCTGTTTGAACATCAAACTTGAAACACCACCTCAAAATGCATCAATAACGCACATAGAAACTTAATCATGAATGCACTACATGACATAGCACACCCGGCCCCATTTTGGTGCAAGTCGATCTCTCTCTTGCCATGTGGCATCAATCGCAGACGTGGCACGGGCATCAGCAGTTGCGAATTATGGAATTAGTATGGAGTTACCAAATAGACATCTGAAAAAAAAAAAGATTGCACCATAACACTTAGACATCTTATTAACTTGATCTTTTCCAAGTTGCTACAAGAGCCTAAGCCAGCTTAACCAAATCGAATCAATACGGCTTAGCCAAATCGAATCAAGACAGCAACGTAGAAACAAGAACTGCGTCCTTCCTTGTGGACTCCATCCATCGAAGATGAATGATCCTAGTACGAGAGCTGTTGAGAGCAATAATGCATGGGCAGATGCCACGGCGACGACGACGACGACAGAGCACAGCTAGTAATCTCCTCCGGCGAGCAGGTTCCCGACGAACGCCCTGAGGTTCCGCTCCGACGAGCCGCCCTCCGCCGCGGCGGCGCGCGCCTTGTTCCTCCACACGGCCGCCTTGGCTCGCACCATCTCCGACGTGGCGAAGTCGACGCACCTCCGCAGCTCGTCGGCCTCCAGGACGCCGTCCTTTTCGCTGACGGCGGCCCTGACCCCGGTGCCGAGCCGCTCCGCCACGATCCACGCGTTGGTGCCCTGGTCCGTCCACTGCGGCGCGCACACGACGGGCACGCCGCACGCCACGCTCTCCAGCGTGGAGTTCCACCCGCAGTGCGTCACGAAGCAGCCCACCGCGCGGTGCGACAGCACGCGCACCTGGTCGCACCACTCCACCACCACGCCTACGCCCTCCTTCTTCTTCTTCTCTCCGCCGCCGCCGAGCCCGAGCGACGCGACGACCTCGCTGCTGTTGCGGTTGTCTCTCCGCAGCACCCACAGGAACGGGCGGCCGCTGCTTTCCATCCCGCGCGCGATCTCCTGTATCTGCCGCTCGCTCATCGTCGACAGGCTCCCGAACGAGACGTACACGACGGATCCCTCCGCCTGCGCGTCCAGCCACTCGAGGTACCCCTTCCCGTCCTGCTCGAACAGGTCGTTGCTGCTGTTCTTCTCCGCCGCCGCCGCATCACCACCACCACCACCAGCAGCATCGTCGTCGAGGAAGGACAGCACGGGGCCCACGGGGACGACGTCGATCCCGTGGTCCCGCAGCGTCGCCACCGCCTCGGGCTCCATGGCGTCGAACGTGTTGGCCAGCACGACGGGCCTACTGTCGCCTTCCTCGTCGCCGCAGGTCAGCTTGTCGATGAGGTCTCGGAACGCGTCGAGCACGAACGCGTAGGGGTCGTCGTCCGACGTGGCGGTGATGAACGACGGGAGGTCGCGGATTTTGAGCGGCGGGAGGCCCGGGACGGCGATGGGAGCCCACGGGTCCCCGCCCGCGGCCTTGATGGCCCGGCCCACGCCGCCCGTCCCGCGGAAGAAGTGGAGGTAGACGGCTAGCACGGCGGCCGGCTGGATCCAGTAGAGCGCGGCGGGCAGGCCGTGGTCGCGGGCCACGTCGGCCACCCAGGAGAGCAGCAGCGTGTACACCACGAGCGTGACGGGCCGGCCCGCGTCGCGGAGCCGGGCCAGGACGCCGGCGAGGGTGGCGGAGCCCACGAGCTTGACCTGGGTCATGTAGTCCGCGTGGTCGTGCGCGGCCAGGTCGAACCCGCCGTCGTAGCCGTCGGAGTAGGGCACGTACCGGACACCCGCGCCGTCCACGTGGCCCTCGCCGTCGGCCGCGGCGCCGGGGAACATCTTGCGGTAGCCGGAGACGGCGGTGGAGACGGTGACGCGGGCGCCCGTGGCGCGGAGCAGGCGGCGCGCGAGGTGGCGGGCCGGGTTGATGTGGCCCTGGGCCGGGTAAGTCACGATCAGGAAGTGCTGCCTCCCCCTCTCCTCCTCCTCCATGGCCGGCATTGTGAGCGGACGGAACGGAGCAACCCAAGTAGTGCAGGACAAGCTGATAAGAAAGCTCCTACTATCGCTCGACTGAAAGCTAGCGATCCGGATAGAGGCTGATGATTGGGATGAAATTAGTGCCAGTGAGCAGCGAGTGATCAGCAGTGGTGGACGGAGTTGGACGCAGCTCGGCTTTCCTACTTATACATGGGGAGAGGACGCGGTGACGCAAGCCGTGAGGCGAGCGGCGCCGTAACGGCCGCGCGGCAATGTTGTAAGCACTCAGAAGATAAGGTAGGCTGGCTGGCCATTGGCAGATGGCAATGGCAATGGCTTGTCTCCGTGCACATCATCCCAAGTCTACTGCAAGACGGGAGCTAGTTAAGCTAACCTACAGGTGTTTCTATGGTTCGGACGGGAGAATTTTTTTTTTAAGATAATGTGTTCGGACGGGAAATGCCAGCCATTAGTTCTGGTGGCCACATAGATGCTAGAGGAGACGCCGTCCACAGAGGCTTAGTTGTCGATTTTCGTGTGGCGCTGCAAGCCTCTAGCTACTGTCCTGGTTGGAGAGAGACACACAGATGGATTGCGGCAGTGTTTGTGTTTGCCTTTTCGTTTCTATTTTCCTTGTATTGCCAAACACAAGTAGTATGACATTGACTGCCTCCATTTTGCACGTCCATGCGCGACGCTCTTTCCGGTACGAGTGAAGAAGACGCACGGCTGGCAGTTTCTAGTGAATTAGAAGCACAAGACACAATGATTGGCTGACAGTATTAGAAGCCGAAAACACAACGATTGGTAAGAAAGCCAATTTCTGAACAAGGAAAACAAAAGCAATGCAGTTTCATATGAAAAAAGGTAAAAGAAAATTCAGTGGACTGACGGGTGGACCGTAGACACGCCCAAGGTCTCACTCGATTCCTTGTTTGTCGTCCGTTCCTCGGCTCGGCCGCGTTCTAGAAGACCTGCCCCCAGCAGAAAATGACAAGGTACAAGTAGCAGCATACGTACACAGCAGTTAGCAAGAACAAAGACACGACGGCGATAGCAAAGAACATGGTGTCCCGGCGCCCATCTTACGGAGTGACAGGTTGGGACTTATGCTAGATGTAACGGGTTCGGATCAAAATTTCACAACAGCTTTGCATGAATGATTGATGAGAGATCATACATGATTTGATCTGGGCAGGCAGCGCTTGACGTGGGCGATGACGAAGAAGGGAGAGACAGGAGGAGAGCATTACTGCATTAGCACACGTGCGCACGCGACAGCTGCCTGTTCGTTCATTATTCACTTGGGCCGCGCCCGCTGATCGTCGTGTTCAAGTTGGGAACCGCTGCCCCAAGCTTCACGACATCAATCGCAGTGGCCACTGGGATCTCCGAATTTCTTATTAGCTCATCAACACGCTACGTACGTAGGTAGTAGAATGCAAGTGCTAAGATTTCGCGTTGATCGAGTCAGCGCACCGCCTGCCGATGCATAAAGTAGCTGATTTCGAAAGAGATGTTCAGTTCAGATGCGTCGTCGCGGAAGCGGGTGCTTGTGGTCTAATACGATGCCAGTCAGGGTGAGCATCAACAGATCGATGGACCAGGCCGATCTGATCTCCGACCATGGCGCTGCCGTTTCCAGTAAAGGCCACATGGCACATGTAGTCCTTCTATGGCAGCGTGGTACCTATGCGTGCTTTTGTTTTCACCTCTCTAATTTTTAGATTTGTCTCATCAAATATTGTGATATTAATTAGGAGTATTAAATATAGATTACTGAGATAACCCAGTCCATAACCCTCACTCTGAATAACGAGATAAATTTATTAAGACTAATTAGGTCATGATAAAATAATATGATGCTACAATAAATATTTTTTAATGATGACTTAATTAAGTTTAATGAATTTATCACGCTGATACGCATTCAACTCTGTAATTAGTTTTATATTTAATAATTATATATAGCATTTTAATGATTGATATGACCCTACTAAAATTTAGACCCCAAGAAACAAACACACCACATATACACTTGGAATATGTGGCTTTTAATTTTTTCTATGGAAAATTGGTCTGTGACGTATTGAAAGATCACCAATTTATCATTTTGGAAATTTATCATCGAACTTACCTCCTACTCTTTGAACAATATTGAAAGCCTCTTTAATCACTTTTTTATTTTTCTTTACAAGTGGGATGAGCGGAAATCTCGTATTTAGTAATTTACCATTAGGGGTTCTAATCTGGTCCTTATGTATCCTTCTATTGCAGCGCCTGGTCTGCAATTTGTTTTGTTGGATTCCATGAATCTGGCTACTACTATTCTTTTTTTAAAAAAAACATACAATTGATAAAATCCTCACATAAACACACTCGCACTTAATTTCAATGAATACATGCACCTATAAAGTGCCATTATTTTATTTTCAGTTATTCCAGATTTGTTCATATTTTTTTTGTCTTAGAAGGGAAAAAATATTATAGCAAGCCTAGTTGCATTATTAGCTCCATTGATGTGGACATCCTTGTTAGCTCCATTGATTTTCTTGCTTTATGTTCCTCCACATAATTGAGGAAGAAGACCTGCGCAATTCGGATTCTTAATATTCTAGAAGCCCTCGAGGTCTCGACGCAGCATCAAACATACCGTATTTGGTAGTGTCTACGTGCTGAACTGGAAGGTTCCATCGATCATTACGCGTTGAATATCTGTTGTCATCGTCAGTCCAACTGGAGTGTCATGGTAGTCCAAATGTCCAAATAATGCTGGATGTTTGGAAAAGCCAGAAGGTTTTAGTTTCAGGTGCTATATGTTGTCCCGTCTCAATTTTGAAACAACAAAACTGGCGAGTCCATACCAGACGAACAAGAGAGGAAATCGAACGGTTCAATTTCCAAACACATTTTGTCATGTTGTCACTCTATTAGGAACGAACTTTTTCTCAAATACACATGAAACAGAGCTGGGTACAGGGGAACAGAAGACCTTGCAATGGCTGCTGAACCTTACCAGGCACTGCGCATCCGAGTAGACGAGAAATGGGCTTCGGTTATTAATCATGCTCACCATCTGGACAAAATGGAACGAAAGAAACAGCAGAGTCTTCCAGCGGCAACAGACTTGAGTGTGGAAAAACTACTGCAACAGCTACAAGCAGTGGCGGAGCCAACAATGAAGTCAAGGAGGGGCCAGGTAAACAGTAGCAATGCCATGAACAGGATTTACATAATTGGTAATAACTGACTGGTCAACCGCGAAACCAGTTTCGATCGGTTAGCCGGAGGAAACCGAGCATAGGACTGTAACAGTTTGATTAACTAGAAAAACCAGTCAGTTTTTCTAGTTAACCGGCCAGTTTTTCATTGACTAGAGGTTGCATCAGTTATGTGAATCTGCCTATGACATCATATGCTTAATGATGAAAAAAATACACAAGTACTTTTTTTGCTTATATTTTTGTTGTAAACAAAATAAAAAGATCAATGTTCATTGTTTCAACCAAGAGGGTATTTTAATGAATACTCTCTTAGAGGCCTGAGACTCATCTAGAAATTGGGGTCCTCTATATAAATACTATAATTTGTTCATGACTCCTTTCTGTAATTCTAAAAAATCATCCACTCATTTCTCTTCCTCCTTTTTTTTTGCTGTGTGACATATACTTTATGCCAGTATGATATTATCATTAAACTAATCTATTTATCTAATACGTTGTGAGAAACTAAGGACAACAATTAGCATAGGTCAGATCGTTAGTAGAGGGGACTAGAGGCAGTATGTAAGATCAACGGGGCAATTCGTCGTGCACTATATGACTAGATTGGCACTGGATTGGCAATTGTAGAATATCGTCATCATGCTTTTTTTTAACTAAGGCTAAATTTGCTAGAGGACACTCTTGAAAGGTGGTATTTGCTAGTGGATACTATATTTGCTCTAGGACACTACTAAATTATGGTCATTGGCTAATGAACACTCTAATAATTAGACTATGACTTTTCTTGTATGAAAGAGAGAGAATATTTTACAAATAACCAAAATACCCTCACAACAATTTTAACATATCTGATCATATAATTAATATTTTTATTAATTATATATTCATTAAATCTTTTACAAAGAGTATTAATATTTTCATGTGTCTTAAAATTTGACCACTTGTAGTCGTTTAAAAAATCTATTAAGCATATTAATCATTTCAAAAATTGATTTATAAAATTTCTATAAAAAAATATTAATACTGTTTTAAAAATATTTAATAAATATTTATTTAATAAAATATTGATTATATGGTCAAATATGTTAAAAGTGCGTAAGGGTATTTTGGTCATTTATAAAATATTATCTTTTCTAAATGTAAAAATAATCATAGTCTAATAATTAGAATGTCCATTAATCAATTGATATAGTTTAGTAGTGTTCTAGAGCAAATACAACATTGAGTAGTGTCCACTAACAAATGCCAACATTCAATAGTATCTCCTAGCAAATTTGCCCTTTAACTAATGAGGAGAGGATAGTTGGCGTGCGGCTTCTCGCTTCGTGCTTGCCTGCTTTCTGGCTTCTCGAATGGATGTAGCCCGCATTCGATTTACTGACTTGTATAACAGAAAATAAAATAGATTGTATGATCATATATTATAACTATCTTGCCGAACTGAAGTAGAATAAACAGCCATGCACAGATGGACCTTATACACAAACATGCCAATGGGAGGCCCCTCCTAGATTCGGGGGGCCCTGGGTGACCGTTAGCCCTGTCGGTCCTGTGTCTAAAGGATTGTTGTAAATTGTGCCACTGGTATATGAAACTCTCTTCTTCTTATTAATATATGCCAGACAATGTTCAGTCTTTTCCAAAAGAAAAAACTGGGCTCATGGACTATATACGCACGACTCAGTTGTCCCTTATAACAATGCGTCTCGTTCGAGCGCGAATTCCTTCAAAGTCATTAGTTTTTCAGAGTCCAAATAACTGCCTCCGCAACAGCGACAGGCAAAAATTGATCGTCTGTACAAAGGACAGCTCTGCTCTGAACTGAACCTCTCTCCGCTTTGACTAATTGCGAGGGTTTCGCCCTTTCTCTCCCTGTTCGCCGTTCACCTTCTTCTTAATTAGCAGAAGGGAACAGCTGATCAACAGCTACTACCGCATCTTTACCATCCAGCTATAGCAATTGCTGAACTCATCATCATCTTTTTTTCCCTGATGCACTAGTACGAAAGATTAGTGAAGGATGGGTGATCTTCCCCTACGTCGGCGACGATCCCACTTGCCTGCTCCTCCAGATGACGGGAGCGATCATCATCCATACTGCAGGCGCAAGCAAACATTCGTCCGTCAGAAAGAAAGAAAGAAAGAAAAACACAGGTCGTTGTGGCAGTATGCAGGAACCAAACGCTCTGACATCGTTTGGTGCTCTGCATCGGCTCATGGGTTGCATTGCAGAGATTCAGTTCGCTTACTGTACACGATTGCCGCCAGCCATTCGTTCGCGACGCGCACCCATGTGCTCGCCCAGCCCACGTCGATCGTCCACCTGAACGCAACAGATCATGGTGTCTCAGATCAACAGTTTATTTCCTCTCCCTCAAAAAAAAAAAACTACACTTACTTCTCCATGGTCTGGTGCTCGTTCCAACCGACGAAGATCATAGCAAAGTACATGGCGCCCATGGCGAACACGAAGTGGAAGAAGCCGAACCCGTAGGGGACATCGTCATCCTCCTCCTCCGACTCTGCCTTCTTGAACTGCAATCGTGTCATATTTTTTGAGTCATCAGTTCAGTCCGAGTGTGGTTCACCCTAGACTCACCATCTAATGACGATCAGGTGTGTTCAGATCAGAAGACAGAACGTACCTCCAAGCACTTGGAGTCTATTCCAGTCGAGAAGGTAGCCGCGACAATGACGATAACCGCGATAACAAAACTCTGCAGAGGCAACTACCAGTGTCAGATTCAGGTATGCACTGATGCCTTCATCAGAGTAGTACAACATACTCCTATATAACAGCAGTTAGTTTGGTAAACATTTTCACAGAACTACTGCTATGAGTGGCACTAAAGCTAGATAAATGACAACAACATAAGATAGCTGCTTTACCGCGATGTTGAGCCAATCTGCACTTGTCGCCACTTCAGCTTTCCTGTTGCAAATCTCCGTGTGCGGCTCACTATTTCGTTGAGGAAAAACAGATTCAGATACAGCCAAGACAGGGTTGCAAACCATATCATAAAATGGACTGATTTGAGAATACAGTAACCTAGGTAGCAGTTTAAAAAAATTGTCATAATCTCACCTTCTAATTGCCGACCAGCACAGAAACACAACGTACACCCCCATCAGTCCTGGTGCCAAAAACCCTGCCTTGAACTGAATTCGTGAACAAGAAAAAAAAAAGCAAAACATCAACATCAAACTCATCCCAAATTTCCATATTTCAGTTGATCAGTAATTCACATGAAAGCATGCCTCACTTTACCTTGGTGCCCATGGAGACGAGAGTCATGAGCATCACGAGAACGAGCGTGATGGTGATGAATAGGATGTTGATCTTGCAGGTCAGGCTGGGCGCGTACCAGACGTACATGAGGACGATCCCAAGGATGGAGCACACGTAGGCGCCGATGGAGACCACGAGAATCTGCATGCGGCTGAAGCTCCACCGTCAGATCCCAGCACCCGACGGCGACCATGCGAGTAGGGAGTAGTTGCAGCGGCATGAAAGAAGTCTTACCATTTCTTCTGGTTTATCTCCGAGCGGCAGCAATCGTTGAGCCACATGATGAACCGGGTCACGCTGATGAGCTGGATCACGAGGAACGCCCTGTTCGAGTTTGGTGCCGTTATTCCAAGGCAAGTCCTGAATGAACTGAAGAATAGTAACAAGAAACGTACCCTGCTCCGAAATGCGCCACCTTGCCTGCAAAATTTTCAGAGAAGCGAACACCATCGTTGTCAGAGAAACGGCATGTGAAAAAATAATCAGAGATTGATTGATTGATCAGGCGGCGGCGGCTACTGACCGTAGAGCTGGACGAGCGGCGACGGCGCGAAGAAGGAGACGGTGGTGAAGCCGAGCCAGAGGACGAGCTTGGCCGGCCACCACTCGGAGTGCCACGAGTTGCGCCGGTCGTGCAGCTTCCTGGCGTTCACGGTGGACATGAACATCACGAAGAAGAAGAGCTGATGAATGGTCAAGGGGCAACAACAACAACAACAACAATCTACTGTGCTCCTCCACGGACTCGAGACTTATTTCGACAAGGCAGAAATTAAATCGCGTCAGAAAAACAAAAATTGTTGCAAAGGAAAGGATACGAAGCAGCCGAGGCTGATGCGCAGCACGCCTTCCGCCCCGTAGCAGGCGCGGGATCCGTGGCAAATCTTGAGCCCTTCAAAACAACACACGGAACGCCGATCGATCATTATCAGCACCGGAGGAAGAAGAATATCTTAATATCTTGGCAGGCATTATCAGTTGCAGGCGGAGGGGGATACGGACTCTGGAGCTCGGCGAGCGCGAAGTTGCCGTAATCGCGGGCGGTCCAGGCGAGGAGGTTGGTGACGAGGAAGATGAGCGCGTACATGTACCGGGCCAGCATCGGGTTGGGCCCCAGGAACACACGCGCGCACGCGCAGCACCACTCCTCCATGAACCCCACCTCGCCGTCGTCGGAGAAGGACGCGTCGCCGCCGCCGTTCCTCTCCATCCTGCACGCGGCGGCGTCGTACCCCGCCTTGCCGGCCTCGACGTCCACGCTTCCGACCGTCATCTCTATCGCAACGCAACAGCAGGAGCGTCCTGCACACACACACGCATCCAAGAGACATAGAGAGAATCAATTAACTAAAAATTAAACTAAAAACAGAGTTTGCTCACACGCAAATCGTTTGATGCGGCTGGCCGTAGTTCGTTACGTACGTCACGCTCGACCGACATCTCCCTCCTCCTCCTCCTCCGGTCCTCTCTCTCTCCCCGGCTTCGCGCGGATGAAAACGATGTGTTTCTTTGCGCTAAAGCATCGCCTCCCTCTCTCCCCAAAATGAATACTAGCGTTTTGTTCTTGGCTTGCGTTGTTGGGCAAGAGCAAAGACTAACCGCGCCGCTTCGAGACAGTACTCCGTGACTCACAACATTACTTGACCATAATCTTTTTGTGTGTGTGCTACTACGGTTATATATGGCAATCTATCACAAACTGCTACTAATATCAATTCCAGTTGTACTTTACTATAACAGTTCTGTTACTCCTCCAGTTTTAGCAACCATTTTTCCTTTCAAACATTTATAAGGAATTATCATACTGCTAAGAAGTAAAGCGATCCAGTCGTCAAGGTTTCGTTCCCAATTAAAGCTTTGCAAGCGCTGCAAAAGCAACACATGTTATTTATGGAATCCAGATTCCTAGTTTTGACAAGATAGAGGATATCGGACACATAAAGAAATTAAAGGGGTGACGAATGCGAAAAGCAATAATGTCACCGGATAACGGGAATAACTACGCGTAACATAGCAAAGCCTTGGCTTTAAAGAAAGTGGGGCGGCACGCATGGTTGAATGGAGATTGGTAACGACAGCTCCATGGACTACGAGAGGATTTCACATGGCTTTCTGTGACTGTCATGTGTTGAGCTTTGGGCGTTTGCAGAGAATACAATAGCAAAAGCCGTACCGCAAAATAAAGCATGTGGATGATGATTGTGGAAGGGGTGAAAGAACGAGGGAATAAGGTGCACTCTTCTCTTCATCCCTCGATGAGGAGGACTGGGTATCGTCTTGGAATTGTTTGGCCATAATTCAGCAGCGAATTCCCTTCCTCTCTTTAAAAAGCAAATCCCGTATATTCTTTTCTGGAATTATGCTTTGATTGGCATTTGTTCTCTCGGCTCTCGTGGCGTGGAGCCAACATTCTTCCTGGCACTCTTCAACTTGCTGCAATTAATCTGTAGCTAGTTTCTCATAAGCTACTCAACCTTGCCGCATAATTAATAGAACATTTTTATTCTAATTCTTAGCCCTTTTGCTACTGTCCGTTGAATTCACAAACGCTGGGAGGATTTCATTTCATCAGATCTGCTACTGATGCATGAAAAAGGGAGGGCCTACCGCACTTTTCTTGTTGATTAAAGGTACATGAACAAGATGGGTTATACTCTCTTATCCTAAACAGGATCTATTTAAAGTAAAAGGACTGCATATTAAGAAAGTATTCTTCATGACAAATCAGCAACTTCAACCTTGCATCGTCAGCCAAACTAATATTTTATATATGTCGATGGTCAAACTTTTTGAAAAAAGTATTTTTTTAGGCGAAGTAAAAAAAAGTTTGGCGGACAAAAATCTTAAAACAACTTATTGCACTTCTTAAAAAGTATAACCAAGAGAACGAACGTTCCTACTCCAACTGGGTACTTCTTCTTTCTATAAGTGTGCTCTCTCCTTCTTGGCTCCTTTGCTTTTTAGAAGTTTTGTTCCCTGAATTCACAAAAATGGGAGGATTTCTAGCAGGTCGGCTGGCTACTGCTGCTTGAAAATGAAAACTTGCAGCACATGTTTGAGGTGTTTTATTTGTTTCTATAAACCTTATTTTTATTTTACATGTAGAATAAGAAAAGAGCATATGAACCGAGGTTCAGTTACTGATATTCAAACCAAGTTGAACTATTATACATAATAACCTTAATTACGTTGTATGTTACCCTAATACGTCAAGAAGAAGCAACAGACACTGATTAATTGACAAACACACACCTTAGACTTAGAACCAGGTCAGGTGGATCGTCACATTTACCAGTCCAAAACCCGATCGTCGCCTCATCAACCAGACGATATAAAGAAAAAATATGGAAGGAAGGAAGGTTAGCATGCAAGAAACGCATGAATCCTTGTACCCCACGACCACGAAAAGCAAACACCGAATGATGGCACTTGCGTACAAACACAACGGGAGGAGCTGAGCCGACAAGGGGACAGTGATCCTCAACTCGCGACACAAGCTATCGACAAACCAACAGTGATCATGGCCATGGGCACGAGTAGCACGTAGCAACAGTATTAGCAGAAGCAGAGAAGAGCAAGCTAAGCAAGAAGGGCGGATCAGGGCTCACCTACGTACGTTGTGCTTCCGAGCAAGCGAACGAGCAAGAAGAGCTACCAGCTGGAGGACTACATGGCTGCCATTGTGGGTCGCTTGTGACGGCGTCCACGGCTCACCGGCACCGGCTTTTATTCTGGAGGAGGAGGAGGAGGAGCAGAAGTCGAGACGAAGAGGAAGAGAGTCAGAGGTGGCCGGTGGCGATGCTCCCTTGTTTCCCCGCCGCAAGTGGGGGCCAGGCCGCGACGGGTGGCCGGATTCGGTCGTGTGCGGCTATGTATCACAACCCCACGCGACGTCTTTCTGCTTCTCGGTCCCCCTCCACACACAAATAGGAGTATGTTAAAAAAAACGTCCGCCAGAGGCTTGCCTTTAGAGACTATGGGTGGAATCACCCAGCGCGGGGTTGCTCTCGCCCGTATTGACCCCCACTCTGGCGGCATTCGGACGCGTGTCTCCGTTCCTTATAGCGAAACCCAGAAATTTTCTGGACCAAGTTTTCTTGAATTCCGTAACACCAATGCAGGATTTATTCAGTTTGGATTGGGAACCCGCTGTTACAAGATTTTTTTTTTTTGTTCCTTCTTCTCGTGGCCAAGCTTTTGACAGTAAACCAGTTCGAGCAGCAAACGTTTGCGAGAATTAATTGGTGGTAGCGCATCTTTTTTGGTTTGGAGGTGGATCATTTTCTTCCTCCGTCGGTGATGAGCACAACCGCACTCTCTAGTCTCAAGCTAGTTGCTACCGCGTCCGCAGCAGCTCCTTGTCACGGGCAACCGAGTAAAGAACCTCTATACCTCTACTGAGAACGCCTTTCCCTCTCCCTGCTTCTGCTCCCCGCTCAGTTACCATTCCCGGCAAGGTTACTGCTACCGCACACTCCAAGTCCAAGGCGACGGGGAATCACGCTGGAACCCATCACGTCGTCGAAACGAACTCGGCAATGGCCAATAATGGAGGTGCCAGCTGCAGCTGACGTCCTAGTAGTAGTAGTAGTAGCACACTAGCACTACTGTGCATTCGCCGCCGGATTACACATACCACGCGCAGCGCTACGCCGGAAGACGTCAGGTTTGATGCAAAGGGCAGGCAGGGTAGGGTGGGCGCGGGGCGCCAACTTACGCTGAAACGGCAAGGGAAGCACGTACAAGCAACAGCGGCAGGGGAGGGAGGGGGGTCGTACGTCGTCGTGCGTCAAGTCGATCGCAGCAGCGAGGCCAATGCAAGTGGGCAGGCTATTCCGTCCGTGTCGGCCACAACCGCACCGGCCGGCAGATCTTTTCTTCGACTTCCTTGTGTGTTTGTGTTGTGGGACAACACAAAATCTTCTGAATAATAATGTGGAGTATGTCGGGACGTGAAGAAAAAAAAATAAATACAGGGCGACTTAATTTTGTTCAGAAAAATTGACTGAACAGACTTTTCAGGGGACAACATATACAGACGAATTCAGGAAATGAGCACCACGATAAAAGAGTGAACGCGACAAATAGTAGTACTCGCGATCGGCAATTTAAACCGTCGTGTTCGTTTCTGGACCCCGGCGAGCATAGTACTAGTACCGGACACATGGAGTACACTATCTAGAGCCACGTGGACGCTGCGCGTCGATTGGTCCGAAAACATCAACCAAGCTCCATCCGCTTCGTTCCAGAACTTATTGGAATAATGAATCCCACAATCCCAGCCAGAGCTAGCAGAGATTCATGCTACTGCCTCATGCCTCCATGGCCACCACCATCCGTCCATCCCCATATCCAACTATCCAAGCCGCCGCAAGAAGCCTGTGGCCAAGTGCGCTTATACCAAGTTGATGACACCCTGCCGAAGCTACACAGCCACCATGAAAAGTCACTCATCACTGACTTTGTGATACAACTCTCGTGCATGCAAGCGTGCAACAACAAGCAACATGGTTCGTGAGCAAGCAAGCAACGAACTTGGTCAACTATTACGCGTGCACTACTCCTTCCTGGACCACATTGCATTGCATGCATATGTGTGCGCCGCGTCTGTGTACGCCAAAAGGAACGCGCCTGCCAAGTTGCGGCGCGATCAGTCGTTTACTACTAGTTCGGTTCTGTTTGTTTCGTTTCGAAATGAGCAGTTAGTCAAGTTTGGAAATCAAGATGATGCGAGGGAAAGAAAGGGAGAGGGAAGTGCTTCCAGATGTGACCATCGCGTTGTTACGACATCACCATCGAATATTTCTGTTAGGAAAGTTAGTAACACTGCTGGCTGCTTCCGCTTGTCTGACTTCTCTTCATCGGAGGAGCGCTAAAAGAGTACAACGGTATATGTAGAAGATCTCATATACCATCTTAAAAATAAATAAATTTTCGTAGTGTGTAAGAGAAAGGGGATGATGAGAGACAGATATGTTGTTTCATGAAGAAACAACCTCATATGTTAAAATGTACTAGTAGGAGTATGAGACATACATCACACCACCATTATATGAGTTGTAGTTGTCATGTAACTCATAAATATTTTCTTTTACGTTCATAATTTAAAGAGTTATATATTAATAAAACAACTGAAAAGACCATCAATTGTATAAGTGGTTTGATACACTGTCTCAAAATTATGTCTCATGTATGAGATGATCTATAAGATGATATCATTGTACTTGCTCTTAGTAATATCTCTAAAAAAATTAATTGTTGAAATGTAGAGAGTTGTGCACTTAAAGAATCAGATGTCTTACATATCCCTATAATAATTTGTATCACGTTTTGTTTGTGTAACATAGTGACTAGTACAGCTCATTCCCACTCGCAGATCAGGTGAATCAAACGTAGACAATAACCGGGGTTACTGTCATTCGGATGACTAGCTCTTCTTTCTGCCTCTACAGCCAACAAGCCATGAGAGTTTATAAATGTGAGAAGCATCAAGCATGGTACTATACAGCCAAGAAACCATGGGAGTTTATACACGAGTGCATGTAGAATTGATATGAATTGTGGGTGAATGTTCTTTAGCAAATTATTAATTATGAGTTTGTGCCATTTTATTTTATTAATGAACAATATTTTCATGGTGGTTTGTGTAGCTCAGGAAAAAAATTTTGTGTGTGTCAGGTCCATTTTCATGATAGCACTATTGAAACTCAATGAAATATTTCTATGTATGTGTGTTTAGACCATTTTACTGCTAGCTTTCAATTTTTCGTGAAACCTTCAATCGACTCTCATAAAAACTATAATTTTTTTACTATGCTTTTGATCCTCATGAAATATTTTCCTGACATGACATGGAAAAATTAGTTATATAAAGGCTTCAGGCAAAGGGGAAAATTATGACACATGGTTCAATAATCTGGTGACACCTAATAATTTTGTGGGTGTGTGTTTGTCATCACCTGAAAGCTAGCCGCCAAACAAATTTTTTATTTTAGTTATTTACATAAAGGCTTCGAGCACACAAACATGTTACATTCTATGATAGTGCATGGTAATTTTATGAATCTCAAAGATGCTAAAGGTCATATGTGTGCACGCGTTCATGACTCATATCATTTCATCACGCTAACCTTGACGAGAGCACCCATATGCTTGTTCATACTGTAGATAAATAAAAACTTGACTGCAAAGCTCCTGTGCCTCGACTTTTGCAAAGGACACATAGGATTTAAATTAGTACTTTATATATCATAGTAAAAGTTTAGTTAATTTATGATTAAATTTTATGTATAAAATGTATTGTTCATCTAGCATAGGGGTCCTAATTCCCCTCCAACAGGTGCTCGCCGCCACACACATAGAGAGAGAGGGGGGCGGGTGACATGGCACTTGAAATGTGAGGTTCACTGTGTCACATAGATCAAAACTGCTCTCAGAATAGTCTATGAAGGGAAATAAAAGAGTTGAAGAGTTGACTGATTATGGATACCTAATTTTATAATTTAAGAAAGTAGAGTGCAAAATTCATGATAATTGGAGGAGGTTAAGAGCAGTCATAGTGGTTGGTGTTTGAATCCTTTTATATTCATTTTTCATTCAAGCACCGGCCGGTTCTACCAGTGTAACTATCGATGCTTCATCTCAAAAATCAGACATCGGTGAATGTCTTGCATTCGGTGCTAACTAATAAACAAGTCCATATTTTGATGCACATGAATCTGAAAAGTACATAACTACTCTTTGGTTGGTCCCACTTTTTTTTTTTTGAGACAGGTCCCACTTGTTGATGAGGCTTCAATGCCCATACCATGAGGTAAAATGAGAAATAAAGCACCGGTGCTTACCTGCCTTCAATTTGATGTTTCAAGTATCGGTGGATTGTGGTTGCTCTAATAAAAACTTTCATTTTTTTAACGGTTTGAGACCTGGCCTTTTAAACTCATCTAGAGTAGTAAATGGGCCGTCGCCATCCTGATCGGTTCTAAACGGGCCGCCAAAAGAAAATGCAACCGGCCAGACGGAGGAAACAGAACAGACATGTTAGCGGTGGGTTGCGCCCTCCAGCAGTCCAGACCCTCTTTTGCCTCCACGGTTTCCGCCCTTGGCCCCTGCTATCTGCAGAACAATTGCGCGTTGCGAGACCATGCTGAGGCGACGAGACGGAGTCCAAGCAAAGCACCAACATGAGACGCTGGCGTCAAACTCTCCACGATTCGCTCACAAGTAATGAACGTCGAGCTGTCGCTTCCTCTTTTGACTGCAAAAATGCAGGAAAGCCACGAACGATGTTGATTGGTAGGATATATAAGCAACCTGCAGCCCTTTGTCACCTTGTTTAGTCCTCCAATCAGGTGCTAGCGAACTAAATACTGGTGTATATAAAGCGTGTATTCGACCACCATTTATCTGACTGGAGGCGCGCCGGTGACAATCTCGGCGAACGAAGCGCACGAACCAGTAGAGAAGAAGACCCGACCAACACCGCCGCGCTTCTCATGGGAGTAGAAGGATCAAGAAGAAATGAAGAATATTGGTCACTCCTTGTGTCGATTTTGTTCTTCAACTATTCCATGACCACCGAGTGGGGGTGTACTTTGTGGATAGTGGCAAGAAGACGTTTGCCACTATAGCGGCAGTGTTTGTGCCAATCGGCTCGAAACTGTGCAATAACAGTTTCTAACATGAGAGTGCCAAATCAAAAGCGTAGATCTATCCTATAAAATGTGGAATAAAAAACAAACCGATTATTATGCAAACAAAAGCAGCAGGCATGCTGAGCCAGCAAAAGGTGCACAAAACCAGTACTCGTATAACGGTCATCTGGGACGCGACACAAAGCAAAGCGAGATCAGATCGTTTTCTTTCCCCTTTGTACCTCAAAAGAACCGAAGGCTGACCAACACCTTGTGTACCAGCAGCCCAGCACTAGAGCTAATCCAATCACCTTGCCGATTATTAGTTAGGGGCTGGTAGGACAGCTCTCCCAGACTCCCAAAAGCAAAAGACTAAGCAATACCATTAACTGCAAGCTTTCTGGGTGGAAGTGGAAATAAACAACGGCAGCGGTCGATGACCGGCAGATATTCCAACCATCAATCAGCAGATCAAATCGAAGGATTAACAAGTAATATATCAAAGTTTCTTGTGACTTCACAGTGCAAGCAGCAGTAAACATCATGATGACCGGTGGTGGTAGCAAAGGTGCAGCCCTTGCTGCCAACACTGCTTCCGGAACGATTCTCCAAGATCGGAAATGTTCTTGAAGAAATAAAACTTGTTCCTCGCCGGATGCTTCAGAAGCAAGCAAGCAAGCTCAAGACAGGAACCTCAACCATGCCCTATCGAGAGAGACAATGGAACCCTGGAGAGTTGCACCCTCGCTCCTCACATGATTGTCTGTATTTGGCTGATCCGTTTTTATGTACAGTACTTAGCTACCATTGCATGGCAGTTGCTGAAATCAGTTTCAGGCTCTACTGTATTACCTAATTGAGATGCCTATTAGATTGGGCGAAATGTTGATCGATGCAGCACACAAACCAGTTGAAGCTGAAGCTGCTCAGAGGAAACAAAGCAAGGCCAATGTTGTTTATAACTTGGGTAGGACTACTAGGTTATTTTCAAAAACAGTGTTAGCATCATTTTTTTTATAAACTAGTAAATATCACAACCTTAACCCTCACAATATTAACCAAGGCAGAAGGCCAGAAGTTCCAGATTTTAGGCAACGTGGCTGAAGCTACTCGGATATTTTGAAGGCATTCAACCTTCAGATGTTGCTATTTGGATTTAAACTTGAGACATGAACCAGTATTTCCCTTCATTATCCAATTCCAAAGCATATTTTGATTTCATTTCAAGCAATGCACCACCAAAGTCACAGACACAACAAGGGAGGGGGGATCAAACCAAATGACAACATGATAAGAAACAAAGGATAAACAGAACCAACGTACGCAGGATCATAAATAAGCATGTAAAGATTCGAGCTAAATGATGTAATAATAAAATAACTGATAAGCTGTGATACAAAAGGAAAAAAATAGCACTCGAATTCTGTTCTTCTAAACTTATGCCTGACTGAACTGAACTCCTCTATACACCCTGATATATCCCTGCACCTACAAATCCTCTCCCAAATCCTGCCCCTACGTCCTTCTGGAACCCTCTTATTACTCACAACCAATTGGCCATCAATCCCCCCAAACCCAAATACTACCCATCACCTTCAGTTCAATCCCTTTCATCACCACCGGCACACGGTCCGACATTGACAAACCATAATTGAGAAAAAATTGTGCAGCTTACCGCACTCTCGAATCCTGACGCCTGTAGCCATCAACCAAGAACACAGAAGTTAAGCACGACAATGACCACGTACGCTGGTGAATTTGGCAGTGCCGTCGTCCGGGGAAAGAGCAAAACCATGTAATGTCCTTCCTTTAAAGTTTTGAGACTATCAATGCCGCGTAGGCGGCGGTGGCGATGCGTAATTGACAGGATGTACCGTAGGCCATGGATCAGTGTGGTGGTACGGCGGCGGTGGCGGTGATCCGTATTGAACGGGATCTGTGGGTGGCAATGGGCCGGGATAATACGGTGGCGGCGGTGGCAATGGATGCACTGGCACGCAGGGTGGTGGAACGGGGCACGGTGCGCAAGTAGGGGGCGGCGGTGGGGAGTGGACTGGCGCGGGCGGGGGCGGCGGTGGGTGGTGTACTGGCGGGGCAGGGGGAGGCGAGGATGGTGGAGGCGGGGATGGTGGAGGTGGGGATGGCGGCGGCGGTGAAGGGGGCGGTGGAGATGGGGATGGCGGCGGTGGAGACGGCGGTGGCGGCGATGGTGGGGGTGGAGACGGGGGTGGCGGAGAAGGCGGCGGTGGGGACGGTGGAGGCGGGGATGGAAGCGGCGGCGGCGGCGGAAGGAACGGTTTGCACTGGAACGCGGCGCAATTGACGGGCGGGTCGGCGTAGAACGCGGCGCACTGCTGCGGGGCCCGCTGGTCGGGGCGATTGGGCAGGCAGTTGCCCCGGTCGCCGCCGTCCCGCGGCACGACGCGCGCGCACGCCGGCGGCTCGCCGGTGAAGAAGTTGTATGCGAAGGTGAAGTTCTGGAGCCTGGGCAGCGCGCACACGGCCTGCGGGATGGCGCCGGAGAGCCTGTTGTGCGCGACGTTGAGCTGCTCCACCTTCCTCAGCCCCGCCAGCTCCGGCGGCAGCGGGCCGGCGAGCTCGTTGTGGCTGACGTCGAGCACGGTGAGCTCGCGCAGCATGCCGATCTCCGGCGGGAAGCACGAGTTCAATCCGTTGTTGATGAGCAGGATCTCGTTGAGCGTGTCGGACATGTTGGCGACGCTGGCCGGGAGGCAGCCCCCGAACGCGTTGTGCGCGAGGACGACGACGGACGCCGGCGAGTTGCCCAAGTTGTCCGGCAGGCTGAACCGGAGGCGGTTGTGGTTGAGGAAGATGGCGTCGAGCGGGCGGTCGAAGAGCTCCGGCGGGACGGCGCCCTCGAAGTCGTTGAAGCGGAGGTCGAGGAACCGGAGCGACGGGAGGCGGAGCACCACGTCGGGGAACAGGCCCACGAATCGGTTGTTGCTGAGGTCGAGCTCGTGGAGGCGTCGGAGGCGGCGGAGCGCGCGGGGGAGCACGCCGCAGAAGCGGTTGGAGTTGAGGTGGAGCAGCGCGAGGTCGGAGAGGAGGCCCAGCGCCGGCGGGAGGAACCCCGCGATGTCGCCGTGGTTGAGGTCCACGCCGGCGACGGCGAGCGCGCCCCCGTGTGGCAGCGGCGCGCAGAAGACGCCCGTATAGGCGCAGACGTCGGGGCCGGACCAGTCGGCGGTGAGGTTGCGCGGGTCGGAGAAGATGGCGTCCCGCTTCCACGTCTGCAGGGCCACGTATGCGTCGCGGAGGCGCCCGCTCGGGAACCGCCACGACGGGTCCACGTCCACCGCCGCCGGATGCGCCACCTCGCCGCCGTGGAACTCCTCGTCCTCGGCCGCCGCCGGGAAGACCGCAGCGGCGGCGATGAGGAGCGCAGCGACGACGACGGACCCTCTCATCTCATCTCCGGCACAGCAGTGACGCGTTGTTCTGTTCCGTGCAGAGAAAGAGAGAGGGACAGAGGTTTAGAGAGGGAGAGGAGTGAGGAGACAGCTATAAACACGCGCAGCGGCGCAGCTGTTCCGTGTCCAAGGTAGGCAAGGCAAGGAGAAGGCGACAAGTGAAGAGAGAGGGAGTGGTGTGTACGTGTTGGCGCGTGCGCGTAGCCGGTAGACGGCGTGTGCGGGAAGGCGCGGCGGAGGATTTATGACGCGGGGCGGAGTGCTAGGGGCCCCCCGCGTTCGTCTCCGGAACCGCGCCCGAGAAGTAATGCCAGTGCGAGGCCTGGTCAGTGTGACCAGCGAGTGTCAGTACAGAAGCAGCCAGCCGCGAGGCTGGTTCAAACTTTGGGGTACGAGACTCTCTCCTCAGGTCAGCGCGTGGGTGACAAAGTGGCAGAAAAAAATAGGAAAAAGGTAAAGGATGTTAATATTCCCGTGAGGATGGGGTTTTATTAAAAAAAGGTGAGATTTTCGCTGAACAGTATTTGTAAGCACCTCAATCTCAATATGCGCTCTGAGGCTAAATGATTTCTTTTTTTTTCGAAGTGAAGGTTATATGATTTCTAGTACAATACCATTCATCACATTATGTTTTCTTTGTATATCTACAAAAATAATAAATAGTTCTGAAAAAATACATACTCCTCCATACTTAATTTAAAGGATGTTTAGTATATGATTTATAATTCCAAAGAGCAATTAAATAGATAGCGGAACTGCTTTGTAATAATTATCTCTCCCATCTCGATTGGCTAGCGCACCCAATCACAATGTAATGAGGTTGCAAGTTCAAGCCTAGCAGTAGGCCAGTTTTGATTGTTACTTTTTTTCCTGCTTTTGCATGGTGATCGAGAACCTCAGGAACAGCCGAGTGGGAGGGTATCACAGAACGTCCATTTTTATGAAAACGGTTGATTTCTCAAGATGCTCTCTAGTATATGATAAAATGGTACTAAAAAAAACATCATGAACTTTTGACTGGTACAAGAGTATTATACTCACTTCATTTTTTTCTCTTCCTGATGCCCATTACTTTTCTTTTGAGTTAACCGAGATCATAAATAAGAGGACATGGATTATTTGTTAGAGTAATGAATTAGAGGGAGTGTCTTAGGTGACTTAGATTTTGCTAATGTCTTAGTCATCTTTTATGGTCATAGGATTTTAATCCAACCATCCAAATCTTTTTATTTAGTTGTGAGAAAATAATGTTCTATAAAAAACAAAAATATTTTACCTAAAAAATTGATTGTTCTAACAGCACATTTTTATTGTTCCAACAACATATTTATAATATGTTTTTATTGTTTTGAACATATGACTGAGACAAGCAAAAGATCAATTAACTGCTAATGAGCAAATCTAAATGAATTAATAAAAAAGGTACTATACGATAACAAGAAATTATAAGGTAATACTACAGTGATGTGAAAATGATGAATTCTTTTTAAAAGGGATGGAATAGTAAATTCATTTATTTATAGTAGAGAAAAGAAATGGAATACTGAATTCTGCTCACTGCACTGACACTGTGTGCCCTGCGTCCCTGTCCCTGCCGCATTGGTCAAGCGGGAATTAAGGGATGCCATGGGAAACCATAAACAAACCTACCGATAAGAAGACCCAAACTAACCACGTACTATAGGCACAAAATAAAATAAACAGTCACAAGACTAATGTAATATGCCCATATCCATAGGTCGCCCGCCCCTGTTGCATTTTCTTATCCCGTTGTAGGAGTATTGTTTATTGCACACGGTTGGAGAAAATAGAAACGGTCGGAGAGGGCACGTGTAACAGTTGGACCTCCGGCCTCACTGCCCTTGTTTATGTACACTACGAGACGAATAAAATTTTGTGTATTCGGTGTCCTTTGGTTGAACATATCACGGCGGCTAGTTTTTTTTTCTTTCTTTCTTGCATGGAGGAGACACACAGCACAGGAGAAAAAACGCCCAACACTAAATTTCACAAACAAGGTCCACATATGTGAATTTGTGGTGCAAATAAAAGGAAGAGAACACACTACCATAGTACCATGTGGTGGTTGTGTGTGGTCATTTAGCCGACGTCGTTTTCCATGCAGAACCCAGAGCGGGACGACGTTAACGACACGCACGACTAGTCTATCTAGGGTAATTAAGATACGTATGATTAAGATAACCCGATGACATGGACGCGACTGATCTCCGTCGGTGTGTTATTACCTTTTCTCTTTGCGTCTGCTTTGCGGCGAGACCGCGACGGAAGCAGAGCGCCAGAGCGAGGTCTCAGGCGGGCCCCACTCGCAGGCGTCGTCCACCGCTCGGGCCGCGTCAAACTGCGCGACGCCGCGCCGCAACCGCCGGCTCGTACCCGTGATCGGGGCCCACGGACGTGACAGCGTGGAATAATCTGATCGGACGACGGTCGGTGAATTCCATTCCAGTAGTCTCTCGATCGGACGGTCCGCGAGGCTGGTGTTTCGCGAAATCTTGAGCAGCAGCCAAGGGCGACAGAGGGAACGGGAACTAAATGAAACTGATGATCATTAGTTACTGCGCGTCAGGTTTGATTACTGATTTTTTTAGTTGCCATAGGAGTATGTCACGAGACTTGCTCACGTTACATTTATGAACAGAAGAGGATTGGGTCACATATACGACCGTGCACCACAGTACATGTGTTGGTGTAAACAGACGGCCAACAGAACTGCATGCACGCGGACGCGGTGCACCACACATTCCATCCTCTTTTCGAACCATATATATATGCCCCCGAGAAAGGAAATTGTTAATCGATACGACTCGTCTTCTCTTCTCAAATTAAAAAAAAAAGGAAAAGAAAAGGGCGAAAGAGCTGGCGTGGCATGGCATTTCCCTGCTGTCTTGCATGCATAACGTTAGACCACCAGGCTTATTCTATAGTAGCCTGGTAGTAGTAGACCACACGCGTTGTACGTGCGTGCCGGCCGGCACATGGCCATGCATCCAGGGTCAACGTAATGTATTCAGTATGCACCATGACGATGACGCGCAGCCTCACCAAACGAAACGTGTAGAACCCTGTACATCAGTACATGTACACATAAACTGGTTTGCTGCCATCAGACTCTTCTACAAGTGGTCGCCCGCCCACTCTCCAGTGAGGCTCCCAATGTATTCCATCAGACAGGTACCCCGATACGTCCATACGACGCTTTCATCGCCATCATCTCGTCAATCCAGTGACGCACAGACCAGCTGTACGTGTGAGGAACTTGAGATACGTAGCGTACATACATACTACACTTGAAAATCTGTTAGCTTGTGCGGCTTTCTGCAGGCGGCAGCACTGCCTATCGTCTCTTCTTTCTTCCTACCTTTTCTTTGGAAGCGAGGTCTGATAAGAAGGGAACAGAACAGGGGATGGAGCACCACACACGGGACTGGAATCTGGATAGACAGAGTCGGGTGGCCGAGCATTACTGGGTCCGCAGGCAGGGGCACACGCAGCGGTTTCCTGTTTCGTCACACACACTCGCCTTATTTGATACTACTAGCAGTGCTAGCAAAATATAATGATTCGATCAGAAAATTTTGTGCATGAAAAATGTCCAAGGGAATTCAATTAGTGAATAACAGGCATGAACCGTGTCCTGCCTCGCGCCTACTGCTTGAGCTTTTCCCTGCGAGGCTGTGTTCGATCGCCTGCTCCATGTGCATGCGTGAGGACATTGCCGTTTGAACTTGAGCATTCCGTTTTGCGTGTAGGGATGGGGCAATAATACCGTACCATTGGAAATACTGCTACCACTAGTACAAGTATACATGCATCGGCCGGTGACCAAGTTGGCATGGCAAGAGAGGCAAAAGGAAAACGAGGCCCCAACAGCTTCCCGACCCCTCCAGCTACAAATGCAGGCCATTTAAGCAAGCAATGCGCAACAATCATCAGCGTGTGTAGCAGCTGTGTCTACAACTACAACTGGGGTCCATGCATCGTGCCTGCTGTCCCCGACGGGTGGGGTCAGAGGTAGGAATTTTGCTAGGAGTAGAACTGTTGCTCTGCACGCTTATTCCCTGACGTTGTGGCCCACTGCACCCTACCTTGGCTCGGCCGGCCGGCAGCCGCAGCGCCTACGACGGCGACGTCGCACCCGCCGGAACGAGTGTCCAGGGCGCACGGCGATGGATAGATATAGATGCAGCAGGTGACGGGTGGAGCACGGCGGTTACAGGCGTGGCCCACGCGGCAGCGACCCGTCGTCGTCCACGCGATGATTCGGTTCTGGTTAGGTATGAGCGCAGAGCCAGTGCACAAGCTGACGACGGGGAGACGGGCGAGTACATGAATGCATCAGGCAGGGCTGGTAGATCGGTCCGATTCGATGGCCAGGCCAGTCTCGTCGTCCATCATGCTGTCCTATGCTTTGATAGGTAGGAGGATTAGGAAGGCCAATCATCGAGCTGAAAACCAAGCCTGTAGCATACTGACAACGTTCACAGCCGGTCCGGCGAGAGAGTAAGATGGTTTCCGGTGGACTGGAGGTTTGGTTTTGCCCCTGTCCCGGACGACCCAGGCACAGAATCAGTCAAAAAAAAAGAAGGGCACGGCCCCGCCCGCCGCTCCAACAGTCCAACCAGATCACAGACTGCAGCCCAGGCAGGCGGCCCGTGAATCTGTGGATGCCTGTAACATGACCAGCTGATGAATAAGGGAGGCACGGCCACAACCGCCGACACCGTACTGACTGATATGAAGCATTCAACAACACAAGTACTGAGTGTGTAAAGATGACACGGGAATCCGTCGATGAGGCCCCCGTACGTAGAGCTGCAGTAATCGAAGATGGCAGATGTTAGTACGAGCATTGCTTAACTGAATTCCCGCGGCCGCACCTCCCTCTGAAACTCGGCACATTGGGCTGCCTGGTTGGGAAAACAAGAGTTTCAAGAATGATATGAACACGCGCCATCCTAAAATTTTGTTCAATGCAACAAACTGTGGGAAAGTTTTATGATGTTCTGAACTCCCGAAAACCATGATCCAGGGAACAGGGTTTAAAGTAGGACTAAACGAATGGCATTTCAATTGTCCGGAAGCCCCACTACGATCTAGGTAAAACAGTTGCTATAAAAATAAAGAGTCCCGGAAGCATGGCATTAACGTTTCAAATGGATTCAACAGTCAAAATTATTTCAGACAAGTTCAACAGTAAGTACAGACCCACTGAGGGAATATATAAGCGTTAAATGAATAGACAGTGTGTCAAATCTAGAGAGAGAGAAAGAGAGGACATACCAATTTAGAACGCAGATCTGCTTCCAGCAAATTACAATAACAGAATGGGTCCTCTTCCTTGTGGACGAAAATTGATCAGGAGGACGATCAACCACCCCAGAGCATAGCAGGCCCTAAGCAGACAACACTGCTGTGATTCAAATCAATAGTATAATGTACCTATTAACAGTTACAGTAAAAAAAAACTTCGCTTGAAGTTAATAAAACAGGTGTTAGATTAGATAAGTACATAAACGAACAAAATATATTAATAATAAAATATAGTAAGATTCCCAAAAAAAAAATATAGTACTATTAAACTTTTCCTAGTCAATCAATGAACACTGAGATCAAAATATGTACAAATATGAGCAACAAAAAGATGTAGACCGGCCAATGATGTTTGAAGCACTCTGCATTACTACAGATAGAATAGAACAATTTTCCCTCATGCTGGCCGTTCAGTAACTCATCTGTACAGTTATGAACCCTCAATTTTCCAAAAAAAAAAAAACATAAACAAAATAGAGCAAGGACCGAATTGATAAAAAGGCAAATATAAATGGCCCTGGAATGGTTATTCCTGCTATTTTGCAGCTGACTACAATTTCAAAAAGAATGAAGCGATAATGGATGGTTAAATACGAGGGCATGAATGAAGATGTTTCTTGTTCAGGCTTCCAAAACAAACTCATGTGGACGCGCCACCTTTTTTTCTCCTTGTTACCCTTTTCACAGAAGGTGGAGTTCCAGCAGCAACTCCACTGGTGTTCTGATTATGATCATTCATAGGTTGATCTTTCAGAGTTTCATTACTCTCTGGTGGTGCACTTGTTCTTGTTCTGGTAAGTGTTCTTGGTTTCTGAGACCTGTTTGCACTAATCTGCCTCCTTAGGCGCAGTATCTCACCCTTTGCTAATGCCAATTCCTCTTCAAGATGTCTTGACCTCAATTCAAAACTCTCCTTCTCTGTCTGAAGCCTTGTGATAAGATTCTGGGCATCCTCAGTGTTTTCCTGGGCTTCAGTTGTGATTTTCGTTTGTTCAGCTAGAGCTTTTGATAGCATTTCTTTCTCAGCTTCAAGAGTGTCGTTCCTAGAATGTGTCTCCTCTAGTTCCTTAGACAATGATAACGCACTATTATTCATCTCATCCAGTGATTTTGTTGCCTCATCCAGGTCAGCTTCAAGAGCTTTCCGTGCTTCAGAATCTGCATGCAACTGCTTCGCCAATGCTTCAAGCTCCCGATTTAAGGTAGTCACAATTTTCCTTTCCTCAACAAGCTCATGTGTGGTGGACTCCAAATTCTTATACACATCTAGCAACTCTTTCTTCAAATTGTCATGAGCTTCAACAACAGATGCCAGCTCTCTAGACGTGGCATCAAGGTGTTCTTGTCCCTTTTGAACCGTTTCCTTAACTGACACCAGTTCATCCGATAGAGCTTTGGACATTGACTCAGCCTCTCCTAATTTATTGGTTAGATCTGCTTGCATTTCATTGAACTCATCTTGGAGTTTTGAAATTTGTGATATCAGATCCTGATTCGATTTATTTGCTTCCTCAAGTTCCTTCGAAAGGATGAAACCTCCCTATATCATTTTCAGATGACTGAATTGAAGCTTTTAAATTTTCCATGGCCACAAGTTCATTCTCTAGCGTCACTTTTGTGGCACGCAATTCCTTATTCAATTCAGCAATTGTTTCATGATCTTTGCTAGACTCAGTTAATGCAACAGAAAGTTTTTCTTCAAGTTCTTTGATCTGATCATCCCTCTCTGCTAGTAATTTGGAATCATGGCTTGCTCTTGTCTCAGAATCATCTTTCAGGTTTGTATACTCTACTCTTAATTCATTAATCCTTTTCTCGGCTTCTTCCTTCTCAGACTTCAATGTTTGAAGTTTAACATTCAGTGAATCAATCAAAGATATCTTCAAAGTGAGATCAGTTTTAGTTCTATGAAGCTCTTCTTCCAATTGTTGTACTTTAGAATTTGCAAGCTCAAGGCTACGCTTTGTTTGATTAGTGAAAGCGGATAGCTTCTGATAGTCTACTTCTTTTGTGGAAAGGGATGCACTGAGATCCCTGATATGTTTCTCCTTATCATCAATTTCTTGGCTGAGCGAACTTATTTTTTCCTGCAACATATTGATCTCACCCAACTTTTCCTGCAGTTTTGTTTCGAGCAGATCTTTATCACTCCCAATTTGTGCAATATTACTCTCCAATCTTTGTATTTCATCCCTAAGTTCCTCAGCTAGTTTCTTCTCCCGTCTGAATTCTTCACTCAGTGATGTCAAAGTCTTTTTTGTTGAAGCCAACTGATCTAAAAGAGAAGTTTCCTGCTCTTGAAACTTAATAGATTGTTTCTTTTGTGCTGCTTGTTGTTCCGATAACCTTTTCTCATAGTTCTCTCTCATTGAAGAGTATGCTACCTCATTTTCCTCCAACTTGCTTTCCATCTGAAGAAAATAGCACATAAAAAATATCAGGTAATACCTTTTTTATGTCTATCAGTCTTAGCAAATACATTAGTGTATTAAAGGTATTCAAAATATTTTAGGGAGGTTTTTTTAATTGATAAGACTATGCATATACCTGTTTTAGTGAAATCATGGTGGAAAACGAGAGTACCCTTAAACACCCAGCTATGCAGATGGAAGTACATGCATAACTTGGATATGAAAGGCAACACGGTTCAGGATTTGCATTTTTGTTACATTATTAAAATACGAGTGTAGCTAACTTTAGGTTGGATAGCAAGTCCAGTTTTGGTGGGATAACAGGCACACACAAAACTTCCATTCTATATGTAACATTGACTTCTTGGTGAAAGTTCTCCTTTTACTTCTGTTCTATCCAAGACTATAAAAGTATACCATATGGAGCATATTGAAATGGTATGAAATGTTTTCAAACTAACAAAGAAGCCAAGATATGGATAAAAAAGAGTTAAGAAATGCATAACCAAGCATATTATATTTCTTACTGTAATTTTGTACTAATTTTCTGCCTCTAACTTCAGATTCACTCATTTCAAATCTAAATGGTGTGGATATTGCAGAGAACATGGCATAACTGACTTATAACGAAGATAACTGTAAAATGCATGAATGATAGGAAGACAACAACATGTGCGGTTTGGAGAAGATGGGTGTGTGCTACCATGTTCCGATGCTTTACAGCTGTCAAACATGCTATAAGAAATTAATCAACACATTTTAACAAGAAAAAAGTAAAATAAACTGACTACAGGTCTGTAGATGATTTACAGATGAGATGATTGATTGCAGAGCCTTGTTTTCTTGTCTAGAAGTACCATATAGCCCAGCAAGAACACCGGAGCCAGCAACGGCAACCACGTTCAACAGTCCAAGTACTGGATTCCCTGGAGATTGCTCTTGCACCGACTGCAAGGATGATTCAGGCTGTGGAGCTTCAGAAGGCTGTGTTTCAGCCTGTGTTCCTTCTGGTTCAGTGTTGTCAGGCTTTGTCACACTCTCTATCACTTTGGATGGGTCATCAGGTGTTGAGACATCCTTTGTCACTACAGAGAAAAACATTATCAACTATTTATCTACATTTTTGAATTAACCACACATGTTGATAGATAAAAAAAGAGTAAAATGCATGAGTAACCATTGTACTTGTCACGTCATTTCAATTTGGCCATTGTACTCATAAAATTGCAAATTATGGTCACTAAGCTAGCTTTTATACATCAATACGGCCACCATCTTTCCAATCTAACGTATTTTGATGACATGGCACAAGTACAATGTTGACTCACCCTCCAACGTGTCAAAGGGATCACAAGTTGCAACAAGAAAAGGTAGCCAAGCAAAAAAGTTAGAAGAGATAAAATATGTTAAGATCATAGCTGCCAAGAGGGAAGGTGCACTTGCAGCAAAGATTGAGGTTGCAGAAAAAAAAAGGCAGCAGAGGCGCAAGGAAAGAAAGCTAGGGCCACAGAGAAGAAGGCTCTGGCACAAGCAAAGAAGATTCAGGTTGCACTAAAAAGATCAGCAGATTTAGAGGCAAAGAAAATTGCAGCTGAGGAGAGGAAAGCATCCGCTAGTGCTAACAAGAAAACAAAGTATGTAACTACCAAGCGATGGATTCATGTTCTTGCAAGGGAATAAGCACAAGCTATTGATAAGAAAGCAAAAAAAAAAAAAGACCTTTTTTTTCTTATTTTGAACTTGATTTCCTAATTTCTATTTGTTAGAAGCGGAATGTCAGAAATAGCACTTATGCATGGCTTTAGTCAATTTCGAATTTGAATTGTTACACAAACTAAACACGATAGTTTTAATATTCCAGATAGTTATTTGCTGAACCTAAGGCCAGTCTCAGTGCATAGTTTTATTTCAACATGCTCAAGAGTGCCATCAGATTTAGACTTTTGATTTGATAGATGAAACTACTTCTCTCAGTGCACAATTTCATCTCACGGTTTCATAGAGAAGCCATAACATTAACTTATTGGATTGAGATTGGTCAAAATAAGTTAGGATGAAACTTTTCGCTCTCAATGGAAGTTTCAATAGAGTTTCATGCATATGAAACTGTGTCAAATGAGTTTCATCCTAATGAAACCCATTTCATTTCTTTCATCTTAATTACTTTGCCATGTCATCATTTTAGCTGATGTGGCGCCTTATTTAATACTTATGAAACTCCCACTGAGACTGGCCTAAGTCATAAAAAAAAAATCATGATGTGCAGTCTTATCGATTTTCTGAAGATTCGTTATTCCTTATCTTGAATTTTACACCATCATAACATGTCTGAGCAATGCATGAAATCAAAAAATCCATGCTGGAGGGTAAGTCAGTATTGTACGTGTGTCATGTCATCAAAATATGTAGGATTAAGAAGATGGTGGCCGTATTGATGTAGAGAAGCTAGCTTAGTGACCGTAATTTGTAATTTTATGAGTGCAATGGCTAAATTGAAATGAAGCGACAAGTACAATGGCTACTCATGTATTTTACTCATAAAAAATCATTAAATATAGATTCCCATGCATTAACACAGTAACCCAGTTGAGACAATGAGGCGCTACACAAACTAGATTAAGTTAAGACAATCTCATCTCAATGTAAATGTATAAGGGATCCCAGCGCCCATGTGCATAACCACAAGCAGTCATGAGTCAGGGCCCTTTCAAGTACAATAAAGAAGATACCAAATCCAGAAGGACACGTCTGGTGGGATATTTGGATAGGTTTTGTAGTGCCAATAAATGCTATCCGTGCAGTACAAACTAACTACATATAAAGGAGGAAGTTCTGACCATCAAATTCAGTGTCTTTAGGTCTACAGATGATGGAACTACGTCCAATCTTGAAAGTTTTGTAGCAATTCTCAGTTTGTTGATTTATCCTTATGGTATCGATTCCCTTTCTTCTAATGAACCCTTGGGGTAATGACATGCCATAAACTGCAGGAAAATGAGAAAATGCGACGTCTGATCATATGCTGTAAGAAAATTAAAATATCGCAAGGACCACACATGTTAAAATTCACTATAGCATTTCCATTTCATATTTTTTCTTTCTTTTGTTCCTTATAAGAATGTTAAAATTTTGCTGAGTCAGAAACTTTACATCCGTGTAGGATTATAGGTAGCATTTTGTGTTGCAATAAATTTTGCCAAAACTGAACACCTGTACACACCTGTGTCCATGTAGCACAATATAAAGCACCATTTGGAATCTTACTCAAATAAGAAAATATTGCCGTAAAACACTAGACTCTGAAGGGCAGCACAACAACCACCACAAAGCTCTACATCATTCTTTTGCAATCAACTACAAGAAATTGCATCTATGAACTCTGCATATGAAACGCTTTTGCAAAAGTCCAATCAAAAGTGATACTGGGGTAGGATTCAGTTTTGAGAAATCATTGACGGTAAAGAGTTTCTGTAGAAGTGTGTCATCATGTAAAGTGTGTCTACTTCCAAACACATTAGCTATTTTTATACCGAATGACTCTCCCAACAGTCCAACACTGCAGATGCACTGGCACCAGGGTAAATCAATATTTTAGCACTAATTACCTAAGTTTTGACCACTTGTGCACCAGATTCAGCCTATGATTTGTATATTTGGCACCATCATCAAGCGAAGTCTAGCTTCGCCACTGTGCAGATGTATAGCATCAATATATAGGAAGTAATAGGCGATGTAGGAGTTTCAAGGTCGCATTAAGAATTTGAATATTTGCATTATTCGCACAATTTGCAGGCACTGCTCCATCATCTACATAAAGGAAAAAAGGAAAACCATGCAAGCGCCTAGCGTCCAAAGCTGCTCAGAGGTATTCAATATCCTGCATATTATGAACTTTTCTATCAGCTATTTGAACACAAAGCTGCAAACTGTCATTGCAAATATAATCTGGAGCCAGGCTTCAACTTCAACAGCTCTGGCATCACCATAAGCTACTACGTAGTAAGCAACAATATAGTGCTTTATACACAAGAGCGCATATCACTTCGTATACCCTTATATATTGCAATAAAAACTCCTACGCCTGACCTCAATCCTCAGAATCGTATTCGAATTTCGCAAGCAAACATTTCTCAGCGTCATATAGGACTAAGACCGAACCTCAGACGGGCATTGAGCGCTAAACGAAAAGAGTCCTACCAGGAATCAGGGCACTAACCCGTTACGAAGTCACCAGCCGTGGGCGCGGCCACGGCTTCGCGGAGGCGGGCTAGCGGGATTGCCGCCGACGCGCCGAGGAGGACCGCTCGCCGCGCCAGCACGTACGCCTTCGCCGACAGAGACGGGCCGCCATCCGGCGGGGAGACGGACGAAGCGACTACGAAGATGGCCCCTCTCCGCGCGCGGCGGCGGCAGGGGGCGCCACCGGAGGAGGTGTGCTGCAAGGCGAGCGGCGGCGACGGCGAGAGGAGGAGATACCCCATCCCGCGCCGGAATCCCTAGCTCCCAGCCCACCGCGTGGCAGTGCGTTTGAACTGAGGAGGCGGCGGTAGCAGCGGAAGCGATGCTGCTGGTGGAGGCGAAGGCGATTAGGACGCCATCTCGGCGTCGGAGGCGAAGCAGTGGGCGAGGAGGAGGTGCCTGTGGGTGGGTCTCCAACAGAGAAAGAGCAGAAAAAGTTTAGGATTGACAATGACGGAGTTACCCTCCATGAGTTTGACACGTTTGGATTACGACAGCTAGGTCCGACGATTGTTTGCAGGGGTCTTTCCGGAATTTCGTGTGGTCGGTGAGGAGGACAGCCACTGATAGCAGGCTGATCCAGAGTGTGAGTCTAGGATTTAGCCACGTGGCGCAGCGGGCCCGGCCCATTAAGGATAGGATATTGTAGATTGTACTGTGCTGGAGCTCTTGTTGGGTTGTGCCTTAGCCCGTAGCGCCAGAGAGACCAGGTGTTCCTTTATTGGGCCTCACATCTGACTTTGTAATTGCCAGGCCGTAGCTTGAATAGCGACGACACGCTGGGCCAAACCTAAATAAGCTATACGTCGAATTTCATACAACTCCCTGTGTCTGTCTGTATATACTTCCCTCCAAAGATTATCTAGGATTATATTTACGCATAGGTGTTAGAGCAAGCAGTGATTCCTTTCTTTTTTCTCTTTTTTTTACAATGACCATTCTTTATTTTGAGGGATTCCTTATTTGTACCCTCTCCAATTTTCCTATATATTAACTTAAATAGGTTAGTTTATTCCTCGCAAAAAAAATGGTTAGTTTATAGTTGAACTACTAAAATTGTACTAGTTGTTTAGTTTGCCAATCTTATGACTGAGGATAGGTAACGTCACAATCAAGCTCGCGGAGGGAAATCTTTTCAATGCATAGAGGACACAACTGAATGAACTTTGGCGTCAAATTCGTTGAATCACATTTCTATTTTAAGCCATGCTGCTCTTCTGGTCCATTCCTTCCGTCTCCGATGACGAAACCGTCCACCAAAGGATTCAATTTTGAAGCAGAAACCGTCATACTCGTCGTTTGCCAAATGCTGATGCAGTGAAGCGTCCGTGGCGTGCAGAAGCGCAGACGAATCCAACGACCGCCTGGCGCCCAAAAATAAACGACGCTGCACCGAGCGGCAGCGTCCATAAAAGTGGTGAGGTATGGGCGGGCGGATTTTTCCTCCTGCTCGGCAGAGCCCATTTGTGGAAATGGTGAGAAATTGCATGCACGCGGATTCCTCGCTGCGATCACCTGATCTGATCCGATCCGCTCATGGGTTTCAGCAACGCTTCCTCTATCCAGTTCGTCTTCCGTCATTGCTCCGCTCCTCTGCCAGTGTACACGGAAGTTTTAGCCCTAGATGATTGTCCATGGCAAAAGGTGCCTCTGAGAAAATCAAGTAGGGGCATCGAGCTAAACCATCATCACATGTCCTTTCAGTTCCGGTACAACGACTATACTCCTATACTGCACATAGCACAATGTAAAGGGCCCATGGAGATGACTCAAAGCAGCTCAATGTCATTATCTCAGAGGCAGAGTAATGTAGTTGCAATGTGCAGACACAGTCACTGCTGCTAAGAGTAGCAAAGAAAAAAAGCGAAAAAAAAAGGATGGGGGCACACTGGCCAGCAGCCTTAGGATCAAAACTACAGTGCTAAAGGCAGGCAAGGCGACCTCACTCTTTCTAAAAAGCCCAGATCTCTGCAGGTTTCCAGGACTAGCGACAATGACCCACCATGAGCTGAGCACCGTTTCTTCTTCAGTCGCTGAATCAAAACACAACAGACTGATGACGACGGCGACGTACGGGCACCGGTGATCGATCGTCCAGGATCAACTATCTATCCCCTTTTGTGGTGGAAGGAGGAAAAATCCGGCGCGTTATTTGTCGCAAGAAACGGTGCAGGAACCGTAGGGTCATGTCGTGACCACCATGCCGGCCATGAAGATGTCATCTTGGAAGGAGGAGCAGGTTGAGCGAGGCGAGTCTATGGTAGTGGTGGTGGTGGTGGTGTTCTCGGCTTCCTCCTCGATCAGGATCTCCTGGTCCCGGCAACTGGAGCTGCAGAATGCCTTCTCGCCTCTGCAAGAAAACATATCAAAATTGTTCAGTGTCTGATCTCTTCCTAGTTGATTAGCCATGCACAATTGCAAAAGAACAAATAAACAGCAGACCAATCTGGTTGGTTAGCCATTGTTCTTTTGTATTCTTGGCAATCCAGTAATAACAATTATGCATGTTGTTTAACTTAGTTTATTCAACATTCCATTTTAGGTTAGTAACAAAAAAGCTTCTCCCACGGAATTAGCAATGTTCCCAGATGATCAGATAAATGCAGGAAAGTGCATTCGCTCTTTCAGATCAGCGTCCATTTAACCACAAATGCTTCCCCAAATGATACAATTGATTCAAAAAACAGAATCGTCAACTTTTTTAAAAAAATACAATCATAACTCTTTAATAGTGGAATCGCAAAGCAAGAAGTTGACATACCGGTAAATGTAAATGTCACTGCCCTCCAGCTTCTTCCTGCAAGTGAAGCAGGAGCTCAAGAAGTCCTCGCCGGCGGTGGCGTCCTCCTCGGCGCGCTTGACCACCAAGTATGATTCCGCCGCGGCTTCTTCTTCCATGGCGGCCTCGTCGTCAGCCGGAAGCGGCTCCAAGATGCAGTCCCCGAAGATGTGCGTCGTCTTGGGGTTGGGCCCGCGCGCGATGATGCGCGTGTAGTCCTCCGACTGCTCGATCTCGCTGGCCGAGACCGAGCCGATGAACCGCCGCGCGGCCATGGACGCCGGCAGCGAGCCCGGCGGCGTGAGCTTGCCGAGGTCAAAGGAGTGGCGCTTGTCGTTGAGGAGAGCGCCTCCATCGCCCTGATGCGCGGCCTCCGGACCAGACTTGAGATCCCCGAAGAAGAACTTGCTGCTCGGCACCGACATGCCCGCGGCGACGGCGTCGGGCGTGGGACAGGACATCGTCTTCCCGAGCTCCGGCGGCGAGTGGCCGCCGCCGCCGCAGTTCTTGGGGAGGGAGGCGTAGGATTTGAGGCGCAGGCGCGGGCTGAGGAGGCAGTTCTTGTTGTCGCCGGCGAGCACGTCGACCAGGCCGCGCCCCGGCTCCGCGTCCCAGGTCCGCGGCGAGCGCGGCGACCGGAGCAGCAGCGCCTTCGGGTCCAGCGGCGACGTCGGGCTCCGCGACGACTCGCCGTCCGGCGCGCGCTTCGGCGCGAACCCGACGAACAGCCGCGGCACGGCGAAGAGCGCCGCCCCGCCGCCGCCGCCGGAGGAGGAGGAGTCAGAGGACGGATCGGACACCATCCTCCGCAGCATCGCGCGCCGGAAGGTGTCCTGAAACAGGAATCAGAGACGAAGCACAAAAGGTCACAAATTTATCATCCTATCTGATGAATCCACGGAACGTTCTAGCGTCTGGCCGTCCAAGATCACATACTCCTACACGGCAGCAAGGCACCTCGTCTCTCAGCCTCAGGTGCGCGTCGGATGAACAGCTTCGCCCAGCTCGTGAGCAACTAACAACAAATAAGGCAAGAAAAGGGGGGACGCGAGCAGAGCAATGCAAGCAAGCACCCTCACCTTTATCTTTTGTCCTTGGGGCTTTAGCTCGTCCTCCTCGCTCTCTCTCTCTCACTAGTCTCACGCACTCCGCAATGGCTCTGCGCGGCGAGAGGAGAGTGGAGGCGCAAAAGGAGATGCGAGGAGCTGAGCCTGTGACGAGTGAGGAATGAGGACTGGGGAGAGACGAGGGAACACAGTGGCAGTAAAATCACACTGCGCTGCTCCTACTTGTACGACTGATACCCTTCTCTCTCTGTCCCTTTGCATGCATCAAAATCAGAGACGACGCAGACAGAGAGAGAGATTTGTGGCTGCTCCTACTCTACACCACCACCCACCTCCGCCTGCCATTCATGGATGTCAGAGAAAGGGAGGCAGATGTGACATTTTAACTGTGTTGCTCTGTACTACTGTACATGTAGAAATACGGCCTGGCTCGTATGGTACTAGTACGGTACAGGCTCTCAGCGATGAACACTGGTGGTGGTGGGCTCATGCTGGTACTGTTATAATACTCCTACGTACCGCATTGCTATACCGTAGCTTGCTTTCGAGCCTGCCTGGCTTGTCACTTCGATTTCATGCTGGGTGTCCTTGAAAAATAAATTGTGGCCGGTGTGAAGATGTATTTAAAGGACAGACGAATAGGGATGAAGGAAAATGTGACCCTTTTTCTAAAAATAAATAGGGAGAAGCTGAATTCAATGAATCTTCTCCCGTATCCTTTCGCTATTTGAGCACAGGTTCATTTCTTCCGTTGCAATTTGACACAAAGACGACCTGAACCTGTCGAAATGTGATCTTGCTTCCACGAACGCAAGTTCGACCGTTCGATGAACCTGGACGCTTTTAACACAGGCCCCCAGCGTTCAACTGTCCACAAACGCCTTGCTTATTAACTGAAGAGCTCCAGACAGAAATAACCCCCCAAAGTACCTGATGATCAACGCGTGCCACTTGTTCGTTGTCTTCACCTCATTTCTGCCTATTGATGCCGCACTTAATCAAAACCACTTTTCCTATTCGTTCGTTGAAACTTATTAATTGGGCCAATCACTCCCCCGCACATGAGCGGTTCCACATCGAGAGCCAATCAGCGACCGTACCTAATGAACACCAGCTGCTACTACGGGAGTAATCAGCCATAAACTCCGATTTCGCATCGAGCTAAAGATCAATTCGAGGACTCACAATGATTGGACTTTTAGGTCTCACTCCCTTTCTCTTCTTTTCTCGCCGCTGCAAACAAGCATAATGCAGCAAAAGAGAAATCAGTGTGCGAGCTTAGCTTTCTTTTTTCCTGGCTCCGGTTTCGAAGCCATACTAGTGTTTCTGAATCGTCCCGACGCTTGGCCGGTTTTACTGTTGCAAAAGTATAAAGTGGGTTCTGGGTTTATGGTAATTCGTCAAATCTTTTTTTCCTCACTCCTGCGTGCCCCCATCCATCCATCCATCCATGTCAGGCATGTGCTGTTCATCCCGTGAACTCGCTTTCTGAAAGCGGCGTCGCTTTGGCCTTTGGCCACCGGAGTTGTTCGTTCATCACTGTTACAGAGCTTTGCGTCCATGGTGATGAGTCCCAGCGTCCGGTACTGGTAGGTCATTATGCGGTGGTAGGGGTGGGGCCCCGGCTACTTGCCACAGCTCTGTTTTGTTCGCGTCCTTCGGTTGCTGTTGCGAGGTCTGGAGCTGGGGGTTGTAATAATGTCGATGTATACCAGACCCGGCCCGTTCTTTGTTCGTTCGTGAGATCACTTCGGTGCACTATTTAATACGGTCGCCGTCACGTCCTGCTCCGCGATAGATGCCGATGCTGAGCGTGTGCAAAAAATTGACGCGAGTGACAAGTTCGGTCTCCCCTCCCCAGCTTTATTTCACCGTCACCTGAATGCAGTAAGAATCTACTCCCTGCGTCCCCTATGATGTCGCTTTTGACTTTTTAATATTGTGTTTGATCGTTTGTTTTATTCAGTTTTTTATAAATATTATTTATTTTTTATAATTAATTTTATTAATAAATATATTTTAATTATAACATATTTATTTTAATATTTACATAAATTTTTTAAATAAGACAGAAGGTTAAAAATAATATCTCAAAGTTAAAAGCGACACTTTTGGTGTGATCGGGGAGGCAGTACTACTCAAGTCCCATTGTTTTGCATCATCACTCATCAGTTTTTTGGGAAGGCAAAAAAAGATTGCGTCACGTACAGGTGAAAAAGTCGAGGCATAGCAGTTCGGTTTTTAAAATCCCTCCCACGCTCGAGTTTAAATAAAAAGAAGAGATCGAGTCGAGTTTGGTGTGCAGTCTTGGCAGGAATTAGTGACAGTGGACGCAGGCCCCGACAGATGACGCGCAAGTTTTCAGGTGCGCCAACACAAACCTCCACGCCAGAACTCTTACTCACGCGCGGCACCCGATGCTTGGGCGGTTAACTCCGTTAAACCCATTGGATCCTCTGCGGCGAGCTGCGGTAGGCGGTCGTCGACGCGTCCCGATCCATTCGCTTTTACGGAACAGCAACAGCGTCGTACGCCAGACACCAGGGCCACGGGCGCATGCGAGCACGGAAGATCCCAACCGGTTCGATGCGCGCAGCAAGCCGGACTGGATCTTCTGCAGCCGCAGCACCGTCCATGATCTGGTGGACTCTCAGAGTGAGAGGAAAGAAAATCCTATTCTAATAAGCCGGATATGGACGGCCAGGATGGCATCTGTTCACAACCTGATCTCGGCGCGGCCCGCTTGGAGCTTGTAACGCAACGCGAGAGCGCGTTAGTCTGGGACTTGGGCCGGGTCAAAACCGGGCGATCCGAAGCACGGAATTTTGGCCCGGCCCAGGGCCCGGCCCGGCATGAACACATTTTGTGCCATGGCACGGGGTGTCGGGCCGTGCCGGGCCTGAGTTTTGGGCTTGACGGGCGGCACGGCATGACACGATGAGTTGGGTCGTGCTTGGGCCGGCACGGCACGAAAATGGTCCGACGGCACGAATGCGGCCCATCGGCACGAAAACGGTCCACAAGTTCTTCTGCCTTGCTCTATTTTATTATTTTGATTCAGAATTTCAAATTCAAATATGTTTAAACTTTGCATACATAGTCTAAATGTGTTGAGGTTTTTTCCTATAATATTCTAAAATTATTGTTTATCACGATGATATTTTATTATTGTTATAGTGTACTTAAGTTTTGAAGCGATTGTTTAATTTACTACAAGTCACTATTTAACGTTATCTTCTCTTTTTTGTAAATCACTACTAAATCCTAATTTTGAATTGAGTTTTTCAAATACACTAATAACTTACATGTCTTTATGTATATAATTTTTGTATATATTTTTTTAGGCGTCTATATCTATGCAAGTTTAGTTTTCTCTATGTTATCTCTCAACATCTCATAAACTCATAACTTATTGAGTATAATTTGAACACACTTTGATACAAATAAATTCAAAATAAAGTTATCAAAATTTTTATAGGTTGTGATAGTCTTGAGACAATCACATAACAAAAATCAACTCAAAATTTGAATTATTTTAATAGATAAAAAAAGAGAAACAATAGCATATAAAAAACTGGGCCGTGCTCGTACTTGACCCGGCACGAACGTGACCCGTCGTGCCGCGTGCTGTGTCCGGGCCACGGTTTTCCAATATCGGGCTGGCTGGCACGACCCAACTAGGCACGGTATGCCGCCATAGGCCCGGCATAGGACGGCCCGAAGCACGACAGGCCCGTGCCATGCTGGCCCGGCACGGCCCGACTCCCAGGACTAGTTGCGCGGGACCACGCACGCCCGGGCATGCACTAATCGGGTGTCCCGCCTCGCCGTGAATCACTACTGTAGCCTGCGGCGGGCGAGGGCCATCTATCCCGTGCGCGGGCGGGGCCCACCGCGCAGGGGCACTGGTACTCTGTGAGACGGGGCAAACGAAATTATTGAGGGGGCGTCGTAGCCATTTTTTTGAGTGCGGGCTGCGCTTTTACGCGGACAGCGAGGGCCCGGCATTGACAAAGCTGACTGGCCCCTTGGGCCCCGGGCTGCTGGCGGGGTCCACTCTCAAAGGATTCCGTTTTGTTTTCTTCTCCGGGCAGCGTCTTCAGACTTCACCTCATCACTCATCAGTTGAGTAGAAAAGGGTCGCCTTCAAAAGGAGAGAAAAAAAAAGATGAGTGGAAAAAGTCTTGCAAATATTTACCCCTTGCACTTCCTTTCCGACGTAATTTCAACCTACGAGCTTGTGCCCACCACGAATTTCTCAAAAAAAAAAAAAGAATCTCTACTCTTTTTTCATGAAAAAGGCTCAAAAGATAAATAAACACATTTCGTAATAGAGATAATATTTTTATAATATAAATATATTTTAAAATATTTTATCTATTGTCGCTTATAGTTGTTTGTTAATACAAGCACGTGGAACTTAAAAATATTTAAAAATTTTATTATTATTCTAATATGAAATTTTATTACTAAATTCCATCCATATCTAACACAACACTCTAATTTCATTTGGGATGGTTCTTCCTCCTTCTACAGTCAAAATAGTATTCTCATCGATTTTATTTTGTTGATATTGATTAGTACAAATTTGTTTTAGCCAACGTCAACAAATAATTGAAAGTAGTACTAGGTATATCTAAGGTGAATGTGCAATTTTTCATCATACAAAATGCGATTGCTAGAGCAATCAACATATTTGGGTCCACAAGTTATTGTTACCGTTGCGTATGACTTGATCATTCATTTGTAACCAGACATGTACGCTGAATAGTAATACTCTACATCCAAGCTGAAGAAAAAAATTAACTGGAGATACCCAAACACTTTTTGATAAATTGGCCAGATTAATCCTTTTGAGAGCAGAGCTTTCGTGGAAATCATGGCGCGAGGAAAAGGACAAAGGAAAGCTGAGGCGTGTGCGCTCTCGTAGTGAGCAGTCGAGGTCCTTTTCTCTGTCGTCTTCCGGACGGGCCGCACACGCGGATCGCGAGGCGCATCTGACGGCTTACCAGGAAGATCCGCCTGCGATCGTACGGCCCGAGAAGAGGGGCGGGGAGCAGCGGCGACCACACGTGCTTGCCGACACGTTACCTCCCGCTCTTACGCTTTACCGACATCAGTACTCGTGCGCAGTACTACTGCGCAATACTCCTGCGCTACTATAGCACTCAATACACTCCGTACCGATTGAATAGAATACTAGTAAAAGGCAGATAAATATAACTCTCAATATATTCTGAAATACTGGAATGTTTGATGTATTGTGTTATAGCTGGAGATGGCAAAAAATACTGGAAACCTTGTTCGATAAGGTTTCACTTCATTTCTTAGTAGGCAACAAGAGAAACTATATCAAACAACGTTGATTTCTATCAAGGACCCACAATCAAATGATTATAATTGCAGAATAACAATTTCTGGTTTATGTACTACAGAAACTATAAACTGCTAAAACCAATTTCACGTGAGAAATGAAAGTTGTTTTTGCATAGTATAAGAGCATCTCTAATAGATTTGTTAAGGACCTGTTTGGATCTAGTTAGATTCTAGAAATCTGATTATTATCTTAAGATTTAAGAATTTAGGTTCTAAATAAAATCTAGCTAATGGTGTTTGGATACCAGTCAAATTATAAAATCTGGCTCTAGCTAGTTATAACTAGATTATGAGATTCTTAAAATCTAGATATTAGATTTTAGAATCTGAAAAGAAAATTTGTCCTATTTGGAGATCTCACATATTCTAAAATTAGAATCTGTATTCTTAAAATCTCACTAAATCCAAACAGAGCCTAAATAGAGTTGCTATCCCTAAAAACAGCCAAGTACCTAAAATTGAGACAAAAAATTGCTCCAACAGAATTGGTATATGGATTGTTATACCTAAAACATTTAGCAATCGACCTAAAATTCTTCTCCCGTAACCCAAATTTGCCACACGAGCGGGTCGCGACCTAAACTGATAGCAACACGGCGCGAAACTGGCCAACCGCTCCCGCGCGAGTTTTCCTCACCCATTCGCCATTGCCCGCTTCCTTGCCGCTTGGATCCCGTCTGTCGCCGCCGCCATTAAAGCAAACTGCAGCCTTCTCGTGCCCCCTCCTGCTCCCTCCAGGCCACATGGGCCGCCTCAAGCCGACGACGCCGCCCCCAAGAGGAAGTCGCAGCGGCGATGGCTAGGGTTGGCGCTGCCGCCGTCGAACCCAGGCCTTGGCACGAGCTTGGCCGATCAGGGGCGTGCCTCGACTGGCGTGGATGATGTTGAGGAGGTGCCGCCATCGCACGTGCGCAAACGACCGCCCCGTGACCTGTCTTCGGCCAGCAACGCGTGAAAGGGGAAGAAGATGGTGGCTGCTCGGCCGACACCGCTCTGTCCGACGCTCTCCACTTCTCCAGTTCAAGGCAACTGTGGTGCTCCCCCGCCCACTCCCGATTCCTCTGTAGCTACCCTTGCGTTGTCTCGTGCTTCTCCAACTATTGATGCCCCATACATGCTCCATGGAATGCCTTATAGTTTTTTTTTGTTCCTCATTGCTCATCAGTAATTTTGCATCGATCTAGTTTCTGATCAAGTGGTGGATGATAGTTAACTAGAAAAACATGTTTCCATAGCCTATACATACCATTCTGCTCTATACCACCTTGAACAATTACTGTGTTTCATTCCTGTACATACTATTTTGCTCTGAACTAGATTATTTTGAGAGGAGATAAAGTAGTCTGTATATGTAATTTTATCTGTTCTACCAATTCATATATTTTACATTGTTTCGTATGACACAACAAACTACAAGATGAATTGATTTTGTTAGGGGGGGGGGGGGGGGGCAATTTCACTATCGATGAGGATGAGGTTGTGGTGAAGGCATGGCAGGCCATCAGTCTTGATCCAATCACGGGGAATGAACAACCTGGATCAACCTATTAGAAACGCATATATAATCACTTTCATCAAAGAAACAAGAGTGGAACATATCGTTCTCAAGTTTCAGTCACTCATCGATGACATACAATTCAAATTTCTTGCACCAAGTGGACAACATGTTTGGAACAAGTTGAGCGTCTCAACCCAAGTGACGCCAATGCTCAAGACAAGGTAAAATATTGATGACAATGTTCACTTTCTCTAGATTAACTAGATTTTCTGCTAATATATTTTTCATATTTGTTGATAGGTAAATATTGCTCAAAGATTGTAAAGGGCAAGCCAAAGAAGAATGGTGGAAAGCTAGGAAAGTCTTTTGCCTTGCACCATTGTTGGGTTCTACTTGAGCATGATGAGAAATGGAGGACAAGATACTTAGAAGTACCAACCAAGAGTAAGAAATCAAGAAATTCTTGCTCTCCGGTTGATGTTGAAGACTCCGATGATGGGGGCTCCGGCCCCACTCCAAGATCAGTACCATCAGAGAAGAGGCCATCCGGTAGGAAGGGATAAAAGGAGAAGTTGAAGAAAGGCATGAAGAACATATATAAGGAGTCATTGGACAACATGGTGACCTCTAGAAAGGAGCTTGCTACTGAGAATAAGGAGTTTAACGTAGCAAGATGGGTCGATCTTAAAGAATTGGAGGACAGGAGAACGACAACTAAGGAGAGGAAGGCTGCAGCTGAGGAGAGGATAGCGGTGGCCAAGGAACAAAGGGCTGCTATTAAAGAGAGGAGGATAGCGGCTAAGGAGTCTGCCAAGAGACTAGAACAAGAGTAAAAGATCATGTTCATGGATCCATTGAAACTTGATGAGAAGGGAAGAGCCTACTTTGAGCTCATGCGTGATCATATCTTGGCATCAAGATCCGGCCTTTTCATGGGTGACTTCATGGGTGGCAATTCAAGTTCCGGTCCCATTGGTGTTAATGGAAGCTCTAGTTATATGAGTGGTGGTGGTAGTGAATGATGTGCATTGATTCGTATCTAGTACTTCTAGTATGTTTACTTGGTATTTTGCATGGTATGAAATGACTTTAAATTTGAATTTGAGCTTTACAAAAGTGCTGAATTTGAATGTTTATTGAATTATTTATGGAAATTTGAACTATGTTCATGAATTATTGGTGATAATAATTTGTAGTTCATATGTAGATTGGGAAGGAGAGAAGTTTTCTGATTTAGGTATAGGTATCCAGTTTTAGCAACTCTACTGGAAAGGAGCACAGGATGAATACCTAATCTTCTCTCTCCTGTACCTAAAAGGAATTTTAGGTTTCCAATTTTAGCAATTCTATTAGAGATGCTCTAATGAAACCAACCAGACATTAGCCTTATTTGAGCATATGAAAATATGATATCTCTTGTGACTTACTGCAATATCTTCCTCTTATTAGTAGCCAACAGAGCTCATATATAGTCACATCACCAGACACTGAATTTAGTCACCGAATCTGCTTTTAGAATAAAGCAAAAGTTAAAACATCTATTGTAAAATACTAATGATGGTATTAAGTGACACGTGAGTAGCTAATGCGCAACTGCTTATTTGTCCACATCCTTCTCAAATTACGTAACAGCAAAGCACTTTTTACTCCTGCAATGAGCTCATGAGCAATGGCGGATGGGTGGGTAGATCAGAGTATGTTAGATCATGTTCGTGCTTTTCCCGTCAGGTGACTCAGACGAACGCACAGGAAGCAATTGCGCTTTCGCCGGATAAAGCTAAGGATCTTTCACGTGCTGTGCGATGTGTCAGCTCTCGTCCTACGACGCGCGTATCGGTGAACTAAAACAAAAGGGTGCGCATATGTATCGCATAATGATGCTTAAAGCTGGTAACTCACTACCTTACACCATACATGTATGGACACAGCACTAGAATGTTGAACTACTACTACTGATGAAGTGATAAATTAGACATATTCTCAGGCTAGTTTCAGCAGGTGCCCCGCCCCCCTCCTGACATTGTAATTTTCAGCTCTCCTGACATTGTAGTCGTAATATTTTTACTGACTCTGCTTTCATGTCTGTGGTTCTTCAAGTCAAATATTACTGCAAACAAAAGGGAATGGGCATCACAATTAGGGCAACTTTTTTGTTTGCTGGTTGTACGAGTATTCCAGGAGAGAGCTCTTTGTCAGTGACTCAGCTCTACGGTACGGGTTCTGTAGTCAGTAGACTGATCCACATTTTATACTCAATTTTTCTTTTGCTCGAGGTAAATGTAAAAATCTGCAGTGGCAGCGGCGGTGCTGTTCACGAGAAACTAAAAATTCCTTGAGAGAATATTGTGGACCATGCGCGGTTGCTGCAGCGAGGTTTATTGCAGCCATTATTCAACTTGAAGGGAGTGGTCTCGTTGCCTTTGCATGAATGATGGCACCAGGAGCACGGCACAGTGGCAGAGACATAATTTACTGCACCAACACATCGGAGTGATATACAATTTTTTTATGTCGATTCAAATATAAAATATTTTCTTGGTTTGAGGAAACAGCCAAATAGCGTTGCTTCCATGCGTCACCCGGGTCATGTACTGTGCGAGCTTCCAAGTAAACAATGGCGATGTGTCCGTGTGGGTCGCGAGGTGGTCTGGTGATGTGAGCCCTTCTTCCGGTTGTTGTGTTAAGTACTATCCGAACCAATTCCTATATGCAAAAGTAAAATAGAAAATATAATTTCCCAGCATCGCTTTCAAATTAATATAAGAATTCATATTCTGTGGCAAATTTTGTATTTTACCCCCTTGGTTATATTGCATTCAGAAGCCGTGTGTTATAAAAAAAATTATTAGTAGAGACATTGTTTTGATTCTCTGCATACGTATGCAGCATTAGTCTTTGACTATTTGTTCAGTTAGGTCAGACTTTTGTTGTCTTGTTATACTTTACAAGATCCCGCGAGACAATATTCTTCGATTCATATTCCTGTGTTACAGTTTTGTATTTGTTTTAAAAGAAAGATGATGATGACAGTGTGGTAATCTACTGTCATCACAAGACCAATGTACAGTGTTTAAAAAGTTACTGACAGAAATTCAGAGGGCAAAAAAAGAAGAAGAGATATTGAGGAATAGAAATTATGTCGGATCCTAATGTTACAATGCAAATGGAAAATGGTTATCGGACGCTTGGAGTACAAAACATATTTTTCACAGCTCAAATTTTGTACCGTTACAAATATTTTCAGTTGCAAATCTTCACTGCTGCTAAAAGTATTTCATATTCCTTGCTAGAATAATATTCCCTGCCTGCTATAAGATGGTACTACCATCTCCTCTACCTAGTAGTGTGTCATTGTCCCTGTCTAGCAGCTATGATCTGCAGTATTATTTCTAGTTTGATGAAAGAATTAACTAGGTCTGATCAGAAAGGACCTGAGCCTAACCCAACCCCTTTCTGTGTAAGACGATGGGAATGGCTACATGCATCTAGGGTACGTTGATAGGGTGTGGACAAGGTAGCCGAGCCCTATATGATTTGGTTGTAGCGGGAGCAGTCCTAAACATGTCCCCACCCACGTCAAAATCATATATAGGATGGGCCATTAGGATCCGAATAATTGTTACGTTTTGGGACCTAATCCTGACGCATAGATGTGTTTCTTCCTCCGTTCGACGATTCACTCTTTTGTAGAGTAGCTAACTGAATTATTTTGCGTTCCATGATTCTTATATATTCTTCCAAAAAACCTGCTTCCTCATAATGTGGTTTCTAGTTCTAGCCCCAACACTGTAGCGCATAATAGTGTAGTACTAGAGGTGATCAGATCATGAGCCTGGGGATTTTCACTGAAAAAGGCGATGCACGCTGAATGAAATCCGCGGATATATGCTCGAGTGGGGCAGGGCCTGGTCAAAACGGTGTGGCATGCCCACTCGATTAGGTGGCTTTCATATCAAATACTGTGTTGCCTTTAATCCGTTGGGATCACTACTTGGTAAACCTAATGATTCCCTCCTATCATTCATCCCCTACCAAGCATATCAAATCATGCCATGCCCCTACCATGATAAGCAAGCAACGCTCGATGATTGGGTGGAGGGGAGGAGGAGGAGGGAGAGAGAGAGAGGAAGGTGAAGGGGCCCATGCATCAGAACGGTCGGAGGCCCAGCTGGTGAAGCCCAACGTACCGCAGAGCCTAACGGCCTCCTGGGGCTCCTCGCAGGGCGCGATAACGATCGGTCCAATGGATGCGGCCTGCTAGTCGTCCGTTTCTGGGCTCCAGACCGTTGATGCAGGCCGATACGTCATGGTCGCAGAAAGCCGCTGTGTTCGGGGCCACCATGCTTCGTACAGTATGTGTGACGTTCGTTCTCGCACGAGCTCTATCGGCCGGCGGCACAAGCAGAATGGAGGTACGGCTGCCGCCTACCAGTAGTCCGGTACCGGTCAAAGTCGAGACAATGCGTCGTCGGACTCGGACGGGACGCCGGTTTGTGGCTCGAGCACAAGTCTCAGGCTTTCAAGTGCCATCGCGAAGGGGGGTTTGACCGTTTGAGGCGCGAACGAAGGATTTTACTGGGCGAATACTACGCGCGACGCAATGGTCTCTGAACGACTGATGCAAGAGAAGAACACAAGTCACGCGACTTAATAAATCTTTGAATGAAACAGTGGTGTAATGAACATACAACATAGGTTGATACAAAAATCGTCAAGAAAACAGAGCATTTGCTAACAATACAGATCAGATAAATGGTGGAAAAGGAAAGGGAATTCCTGCAGCCGATCTATCACTGAATCAGGCAGGGCCCCTTATTAAACGAAACGAATCAATTAGTCGTGCAATCAGCAGCACTTAGCACTTAGCAGCAAGGACAAAAGAGCCTGCAACGCGTCGGCTATGGCGCGCCCGTCAGCTGATACGATGAAACGCCAATGCCGCCGCTACCGCCGTGGTGTTTGCCGCCGCCCTTCCCCTTGGCGACGCCGACGCCAGCGCCGAGGCCGCCGCCTGCGCCTGCTCCGAGCCCGCCGCCCGCGCCACCACCGAACCCACTGCCCACACCACCTCCGCCTCCGAATCCGCCGCCGCCGCCGCTGCCCAGTCCTCCTCCTCCTCCGAGTCCGGCGCCACCACCGAGTCCACCGCCCGCGCCGGCTCCTCCACCGAAGCCGCCTCCGCCACCAGCACCAATTCCACCGCCGGCGCCGCTGCCGAGTCCGCCGCCCGCACCGGCTCCTCCACCGAAACCGCCTCCACCACCCGCACCAATTCCTCCTCCGGCGCCACCGCCACCGCCGGCTCCGAATCCGCCGCCCAAACCCACACCCGATCCAGCTCCAACTCCAAAGCCACCGCCGGCACCCGCGCCACCACCAAAACCGCCGCCGGCTCCACCACCAATGCCGCCGCCACCTCCGAATCCTCCACCGCCGCCGCTGCCCATTCCGGCACCAAGGCCGGTGCCTCCACCTGCTCCGCTTCCGATGCCGCCGCCGCCTCCGAATCCTCCACCGCCGCCCATTCCGCCACCAAGGCCCGCACCGCCACCGACGCCTGCTCCGGCGCCGAACCCGCCTCCCTTACCACCTCCGGCTCCGAAGCCGCCGCCGCCACCTAGTCCTCCTCCACCTCCAACGCCGGCTCCTCCTCCGAGTCCTGCACCACCGCCGCCACCTAGTCCTCCTCCACCTCCGAGTCCCGAACCACCGCCAAGTCCACCTCCAAGTCCGGCACCACCTCCCGCACCAGCTCCGCCTCCAAAACCAGCTCCACCGCCGGCGCCGAACCCACCACCCGCTCCTCCTCCACCTCCAAACCCGCCGCCGCCGCCGCCACCTGCTCCTGCCCCACCTCCACCTCCGAGCCCAGTGCCACCACCTATTCCACTACCACCTCCAACTCCAAGACCAGCTCCTGCTCCGCCTCCAAACCCGGCGCCACCGCCAATGCCGCCTCCACCACCCAACCCGCCTCCTGCGCCAACACCGGCACCCCCTCCGACTCCTGCACTACCGCCACCAGCCTTAACATTACCAGCGTGCTTCTGATTGTCACATTCCTCTGCCCCAACAATGCCGGCGCTCCACGCCGCCACAGGCTCACGCCGCGCGGCCGCGCCGACCGTCCACAAGACAGAAAACAGCAAAAACACCATTACTCTGTTATTGCCCATGGAATACGCCATGTCTCTCAGCTCGATCACTCACGGATCGATGTGTGTGTAAAACTGTTGCAGTGCATGAGAAGCGGGGGCGGGCGCGGGGTATTTAAACGCAACGCAACGACGCGTATCATGCATGGTACTAGTAGCACGGGTGGCGGATTAACCGGTGGCGGGCGAGCAGGGGAGGGTTGACTTTAATGGCGGCGTTGATTTGCTAAACATGGTTGGTTGTTTCATGTCTGGCGCAGCCGCCGCCTTTTGACTTTCGAGACGGACTCCATGCATCAACGTGACAAAGCTAGCCTTGCATGCATGCAGCTGCGACGCCGCCCTCTGCTTTGCTTGCGATTGCGCGATTGGCTCGCTTCTTTTAGCCTGTGACCATCGCGTGCTCCCATGCTTTCATGCCGGCTGCCGTCTGTATTGGGAAAGAAGGGTTGCTATGCGGCTAATAGGGACGACGAACAGCTTGGCATGCACGGATTGCTCATTTCCTGACAGCAATAACACTTTTCTCAAAGCCCTTAGCAGCTGGTGCCCCAGGGTTACAGACTTCAAGCCGTCCACCAGTACGCGCATGCATACTTTTTTTTTGGCGATGCGGCCAATCTGATACAAAAGTAGTAAAGCCTTTCAATACGGTTTCTTTGGCCGGTGCCTCAAACTTACAGAGAAAAAGAACACCATTTGTGCGGGTACTTCGAATTCAGTCTCGTGTCACGGATTCACGAGAACTAGTTGGTCTGCTCTAGTAATCACGCAACTAAAACTTCTGAATGCTTACCTTGCGAGTACTTCGAATTCTGTCGCACGCAATCCAGACAGGACACAGGAGCAAATCAGTATTCACCCTGACCGACCCAGGTCTCAGATGCAATTGCGGATCTAAATATGCACACGCCACCGCTTAACTAGCTAGCCCGCAAATCATATACACACTTGACAGTCGACAACCTCCAGCCATAAAAAATGGCAGATAACATAACATCTTCTGATGATAAAGACGTGACACCATGCAATGGATGGCGTTGTTAGAGATATAAACATTGATAATAAGAAAATTAGTGGTTTGTGGTGCTGAATGCTCATCTTTCTCCCTTGAAGTGAGCCTTCAACTCTTGCGAGATGCAGAACGCCGTGTCCATGGCATCATCATCTAGTTTTCCATCCTTCACATCACAGACGTACATGGCCGTCCTAAGCCATTCTTCGTGAAGGGTGGAGAACCCCGCCCGCTCTTCACTCGACTTGAAGTTCCTGGCGATCTTTGACCTCATCATCTGACCTGCCACGGAAGCCTTCTCCACTATTGACTTTGGAATCCCCGCCATTGTGGCAACCTGCAGACCGTAGCTCTCTGAGCAGGCTCCTGAGGTCAGCCGGTAGAGGAACGTGAGCTCCTTCTCCACGCTGTCGCCGTGGGCACCGTTCTTTGGCTTGAACATGCAGGCCATGTGCTGGAGGCTCACGTGAGGGTGAGAGGCGAACTCCTTTGTGAGAGGGTGGTAGTGAGTGGCAAAGAGCAGCCGGCACCGCACTCGTTCAACGAGGTGGCGAAATACCTAAGATGCATTGTACAAAGCACAAGGTGTTAACCATTTCATTCAAGGAAAGAAAAACAAAACAAAGTGTTCTCAGATAATGAAGACACATCCCTAATTAGATGTTCAAACAGGGGGGAAAATTAGGTAGGTGTCATAAGAAACTGTTAATCCAAGCACTGATGTAAATAAATTGGCCATCAGATGTGAGACCAAGGAATGCTTTTACAGAACAAACATGAAGCTATAGAGAAACAAGCAATAGAGCACATTGCGTGGTTCCAGCAAATATAATTGCCACATTTGGATTTTTCAAACAAACATATCTCTGTAAATCAGTAAATCAGAGAAGCTACCTATTTGGCAACATATATGTACGATGCATCAACAAAGCCATGGCACAGTGAGCAGTGATAAATAATAAGATACCATGGAAGGAGGAAAACTCACAGCATATGCAATCGCATATCCATCAAATGTACTAGTTCCTCTGCCAAGCTCATCAAGCAAGACAAGAGAATCTTCAGTTGCCTTCTCAAGAACAGAAGCAGTCTCAGTACATTCGACAAGAAACGTGCCTGCAAGTAATGTCGTAATAAATTATGTCAAGACGAAAAACTGTTCAAATAACTACACAGAAGGTTCTCAATTGATAATCAAGGATTCATTCATAGTATCTAAGGATGTTCTAAAGTTATGGGTTGTATCTCACAACATATAATGGGTAATTGTAGGTCGTCGAGCCTCTAGTTCATTTGTTGTACTAGCTTTATAAGATAGAGGGAAGAATTTAGTTCATTTTAAAGAGTTTTGGGCCAATCCACCAACCCACAAAATGGAAAACCTGCTCCCCTAGTTGTGAGCTGCCTCTCCTTATCTCTCTAAATGGGATTATGTTTTACTAGTTGTGGAAACAAGCAACATTGTTACATTCAAGATGGACCATTTCATGGGACAGGATGCAGATAACAAATCCACCATATATAATACAATTATGGTTAGTAATTCACATCTTATCAAAATTAGTTTTAGGACAAATCATTACTCGTTGGGAAAGCAATATGATACAAAATACATCAGAGCATTTATTGTCATGATCACATACTTTCTCCAGACATAATCCGGTCTGTTGCGCCAAGACGTGTAAAAATTGAGTCTGGAAGTGTTAACTCACATGATTCACAAGGGACAAAACAGCCAAGCTGCAGACCCGATGCAACTTCGTTAATACATATGGAAAGGTAAGCTCATGAACAGATGAGCATAAACTAACAGCAAAATGCATTCAAGTTTGAAATGGACCTGGGCTAGTATGACGGCCAGGCAGGTGGCGCGCATTATCGTTGATTTTCCACCCATATTCGGACCAGTCAACAATAATGCAAAACGATTAATACCAGATAAATCCTGACCAACAGATAAATTGTTTGGTACCAGTGAATTTGTACTTTCTGCAAAAGCATATGGATGCCAGAGACCCTTCATTCGAAGTATAGGCACATTATCTTTTACTAGGACATGTGGTCTGCACATTGAGCCAAACGATGATACTGTCATTGCTGCAAAAGACCTAAGCACGTCAACAGTGCTCAGTACATTGATCACCAGAGACCATTCAGAAGCCTTTCCAACAAAGAGTTCCACTAGAACAACCAAAGTGTTATGATCATCATCATTGACAGGACGATCCTACCAAAAACCATAAGATCAAGACAGTAAATAGGGTGGCCACAGAAGGAAAAACAGTGACTAACAAATAACAGAAAAAGAAATAACCATTTGTTGATAACTAGATAGTGGGCATGGGAAGCTCATGGCATATTTACCTGGTTTTCTGGAAACTCCCTGTCTATTGCCTCTTCAAATTGATTGATTAATTCATCAAGGGAGTTCAATGTAGGAATATCCACAACCTTTGACAGTGCTGCGACACCATGATCACCTCTTTGTAAGTCATTTAGTAAGCTAATTCCAACCTTGAGGCCCTTGATAAGTGTGCAAAATGTTTTAATCTGAAATATTTCGCAAAAAAAATTGCATGTTACTGATTGACAGCGAGAAGACACACATTTATGATTTCAGAGAACGTTCATATCAGTAATCGAGTCTAGAACTGAAGCAACTTTAGTAATCAACTATGCCCAGCTAGCAGTTTTTAAAATTCAGAGAAAAGAAGTGTCCCTCAATAGTCAATATTTTGAAACTGATTGTTAATAACTTTTGAAACCTTCAGTTTCAAAACATGGAGATCATATGTATTATGTACAGACTTGTCCTGAAAAGTACCTATATATATTGATTTATGATCATAAAATGTTCACTAAAAGGTATCAACTTCACTGGCATATTTTCCAAATGCACAAAATATGCATTATGATTTCAGGTAAAGTTCATGATCAGCAGCTTAAGTGTCATGATGCAAAATGCCGGAACCTTTTTCCACTCTTAAAAAAAGGACACATTAAGAAAGACATTTGTCCCATGATATAACTGCAAGCATGAATGCCATAGATATATTGCAAGAGATCAGCACATTCGACACTACACTAAAACTTGACTATATTAAAGAGAACTCAATGCTGTAAAAAGCTTGACTCGTTATTATAAAAGGTAATACAAGAACAAACACTAACCCGTCTCTTTAATATCTTCTCGCCAACAAAGGGCAACCGAACTGTAGATGATAATCCAACTGTTGATCTAACTTGCCCTAATAATCTCTCAAGATCATGAATTTTACGGAGAGACTGAAGTATAGTAGAGTTTAGTCCACTATCTTGGATAAAGCCCTCAACAATATCAAGCCTCCTGTTGATAACATCAACATCCTTAAGGGGATGACAAATCCAACTTCTTAGCAGCCTTTTACCAAATGCAGTTATGCAGTGATTGAGGTGCTTATATAAAGTACCTGCAACAATGTATAAATAAAGCTTAATGATTTGCTCAACAGTTATTTACAAAACTCCTGTTCTGGATAAGACAAATGAGGAGCAGCACAAAAGTAGAATCTGCACTCATACCTGATGAACCACCATCAAAACTGTTCCTGAAAATTTCAAGGTTCATGAGGGTTTGGCCATTCATCCTAAGACAGGTTTGGTAAACATGGTAGGGTCGGATTTCACCATTGGTAAGAGCATCATCCAGCTGTTTTCAGATTGTAGTTTGTTAGCAAATGAAGATAAGTAGTCAGCATAGGTGAAAAATCATGATTAAAATCTTATCCAAAGCAACATTATAAAGCAGTTAAACAAAGAAAATAACAGTAATGATGTCACAATTGATTGGGGCGACTAAAAATTGTGATTACGGAAAAAGGGTGACTATGACAAAGATAAGTGTGAGGAGTACCATTAGCCTAGTCAAGTGACCAATAAGTCCACCAAGTGCACAAACTGCTGCATCTTGATTAACTGAAGAATTCAATGCAGATAACCACGAATCTTTTGATGCTTTGAAGTACCCTTTAGAGTGTATTGACGTCCGAATTTGTGAAGCATCAGAAAAATCAATGGTGGATAACGGAGTCAGCTGCATTTTTACAGATCCTGCAGTAAATAAAAAGGTATCTATAATTTTTCATTTGCCAGCAGCACCAAACTTTCTTTTTATTTGCTATATTTTTAATTGGAAAGAAAGGTTGTGACCTTATGTGTTAAATAATAAAGAAGTGATATACAAAAATGAAAAAAATAAAGTACAAGCATTTACCCGCAGAGGCATATTTTCTCATCGATATATGAGTTTCTTTCGAGAGGCCTGACAAAAGTACACCAGTATCAGCTCTTACGAATCCAAACATTACAAAATAAAGTATGTACTAACCTGAGGTTTCATAGATTACTTCCCTTGGAGAAACCTGAAAAGGAAAAAAAAAAGCCAAGGCAATGAAGGATGTTTCCCAGTTTGCCAGCAAACAAAAGGATTAAAAGAGCACACCTGCACCAACAGAGCACCCAAAGCTGCCAATGAATCATCATCACGGAGTGAACCCACCCAAATCTTAAGAGCAGTGTAGTCCAAAAAGGCAAATCCAAAGACCCGACAACCATTTGAAGAAGTGGTAAGCTGAAAGCTCCGAAAAGGAACAAGCACATTAGATCAAAGTAACCTATGAAGATGTTAATGCAATTTCAATATATTCAGTTACAATGAAGTTTTACTTGAGAAATGCATCATTAACCCACGAAAAAAACTGCAAGGGTAACAAATGATTCACTGGACACTACCATAATACTGTTTGTTTCAATTCAAAGAAAAATCAGTTCGGAAGTCTTATAGTGTATAATAACACAGCTAGGTGAATGTTGTCTGCATTTACTGACTTATATATATTTATGCAGTAACCAACAAGACATTTAGATTAGAAGCAAATCTATCAGCAAATTCATTGGATCACTATGTGCTCAAACGATGATTTTTTATTTTATTTTTGAGAAATAACATTATTTATGTCACAAGACAGTTAGGCTTGTTAGCTATGGAGTATTGCAGATAGACATTCAATTAAAATCAACTAAACTTCCAAAGTGTTATAAAATGCATAAAGTCCCAAATACAGTCAATGCCTTGTTAATCAAAGCAAACCTCTTTCAGTGCAAGAAGGTGAACAGCATCAGGCCCAATGTTGTTATCAGCTGCAGTTGACGGTGTTGACACAGTAACCAACTTTCTTTCAATAACCTTGCATAAGTTTTCAAAAGAATGTTAGTTACACGAAATTAGGCTATTGTAACCTTTTATGTTAAAAAATTGACATAGTACTTCAAACATTCAATTCAACTATCCAAGTGTGAAGGATTCAGTAGCCGTGTGGCACAGGATATAGCTACTAACAGCTATCCAGGATGCCAGCACACTATTTTAAGCAAAAACAGTGTTTCCATCTCAACAAGAACAAAGAATGATGAAATGCGCACACTAAAAGAAAGGATCTTTCTTCATAAAAAAATCCAATTAAATATGAAAGTGATGAAAGGCAGACTCTACCTAGGGGGGGGGGGGGGGGTTAGGCGCAAAATGCACATTTGGTGATAGCAACACAGTCCTCTTTCGGACAGATGTTTGAAATGGAGTACTGCTGCAGGAGAAATTCCCTAGACTGTTCTCATATGCCAAGGACAAAACAATCTCAGTTGCTAATTTCGTAGTACAACAAAATACTCCCTCCATATTTTTATTGTTGACATCCGGACAGCAAGATTAGGCTAAATTTGAACTGGGTTCCCTGTTCGGACAACAACAATTTGAATCCGGAGGTATTACTTCTGAACACTTCCATGTACAAGAATACCTTGCACTTCAAGATTTCATACAACTAAAAGAGGCAGGGACCAAGGACACATGGACATATCAGTGTGGCCCATCCTATACCTCTTCAAAGCTCTATCACTTTGCATCAAACATGTTCACCCTTGAAGACCATTTATCTAGATCCGGGACTCAAAATGCAGTAATAAATTTTAGGTTTTCTCATGGTTACTTGACATGGACAGGCTGAACACAAGAAACCTCCCAAAGATATATATATAATAGAGGAAATAAAACTACAACTATGTACTATGCTCACAACAGAGGGAGGAAACGGCCTTTCATCTATTCTTCTCATGCCCCCTTCAGTCAGGCCTGTTAGAGACACATCTCCATCAACTGGAACCTAAGTGCTGACTTCTACTCAATGATGACCCTAGCTAAGGAGGAAGCACAGCATCCATTCTTCATGGAATTCTTTCATCATAGCAGCATGGCAAATCTGAAAAAAAAAGAAACAACTTCATCTTTGAGAGGAGCAGGCCCTCCTTTCCTCATGGTTATTTTAGATTTGTACAGATATTTTGTGTATAGCTTTATTTTTCTTTTTGGCTTTTTTGCTTTGTGCCCCAGGGGCTCTTGACCCAAGCACATTGTATATATTTGGCTAATTCCTTTTTCTATATATCTATCAGAGCAGGGGCTTCCCTTGCTGTACTGTATATGTACGTAAAAAAAGGCAGACTCTAGAAAGGTAGCCATGCCAGCTGCACAAATAGCATGCTTCTGCTGCTAGCAAACTTACCGAATTTGATCCCCTAGCTTTGGCCTGGTCTGCAGATTCCATTTGTTCTATTCTTCCAACTTTATACCTGGAACGAAATGCAAGACTTTTAAGTATTCCTCACACCATGAGCCTACCCCAACTAGCTTGGGACTAAAAGGCTTTGTTGTTGTTGTTGTTGTAGTACTGTTATATGAACCGAAAGGATAGTCTATGCATTGTAAGAACAAATGAACAAACGAACTCAATTTTCTGGAAATCAACAGCGCTAGCATAAGAATGTGGAGTCAATTTTGCCAAAAAAAAAAGGGGAAATTGGCCTGCCGTTATCGTTTTAAAAAACTAGTATTGTCGAGACTTCTTGGTTGGAACTAGATAAAGCATGAACATGATGAACCATAAAATTTACGAATTAGAACTTGAAAGTAGAGCTTACCCCCGAGCTAAGAGTTTATCAACCACGTCATCTATCCCACTTTCTGAAATGCCAACCTTCACATGTGATGAGAAAGTAAATGCCATGTACCATAAGGTATAATCATGATATTAAAAGATGGTATAAAGCAGGAAGGCCATTCTAGTGACCAGTGTTTTCCTAAGTAGTTTTAAACGACCTTCTAAACACTTCCAAATGGTACAAGGTAAATGATTGACCAGTTTAAACAGTCAACTATTAATGACCAGTGAACTATTAATGCCACGATGTGGCCAAAATATAAATCAAGATGGCAATTAACAAGACAAATGGCACATTGGTAGAAGCCTCAAAGTTTCTACCTAATCATTTCTACTGGCATGAAGATTAAGAATAACTAAGAGGAAAACCAAGTAAACTAAATCATGAGCAGTCATGCATTAGTCACCTCCCTCATCCGCTTATCCCCCACATCCATATCGATCTGTAGCCCTATTTCCACCCACTTGCCTCCCACTATCTCTGCAGTATCAGAACGACCGACAGCTGGCTGCATCGCATGCCCATGAAAAGAGGACATCCCTAACTCGATATGACCACATAACCTATTCCCCCTCCCAACAACAACCAGTTTCATGGTAGAGTATGAAAACATGATACGACACAAGTGACCCAATGTGTGATATTAGTTATGCAAAACAGAAAACAACCATGAATTATAAATTAAATACATATAATTCAACTGCAACTGAACAGTCATTTAGAAATAATCATTTAACAATGAGCAGAAGAGGACAACACACCTGTCGGCATTTGCCAACCCCACTGACAGTCATTTTCCAGTCAAGTTCCTTTTGGCCGATCTCAGCATCTAGCTCATAGAGCTCATAAAATTTTCCCTAGCAATAAGATGGCCAACAGTTAAGTAGGTATATGATCTGTAGTGCAAAAAAAATGGTGACTTTGGAGAAAAAAGTAGAAACTGAAAATTTCAGGAGTTATCTGAGAGTAAGAACAAAATAAAGCTTATCATAAAAGCAAAACTTCTGAGAACTACTAATTAGAATAATTTTTTGAAGGAATACCCCAAGGGACACCCCTGAGGTGCATGTGCAGCACCCAGGGTTCGAACCCTGGGCAGGAGCACTCCAGCCAGTGGCCTTTGCCACTCCAGTCAAATGTTAGTTACTAATCGCTAGTTTCAAGTGGGTCTCTGTCAACATGCATAGAGTAGAACAGCTAAAACTTTTGACTAGTAAATGGAAACCTATGCATTGGATCAGGCAATGGCTCAGTATGTTACCAAACTATGTGAGAGATCTGTGGGAAATTTGTCTGTATGGCATGGGGTTCAACCAAAATAACATGTTGTACACTAAATTTTTTTATCACATCACATGTTCTACAGATAAATTTTCCGAAATGGCCAAATGGGTTGAACACGGCAATTATCCACATATCATCAGATGCTCAGATGAATCATCAATGAATCTTACCACTTTGAAAAATAAGACAATATCCATGTATCTGCATTTAATATTCCAGTATTGCTTTTGGGAAGTTGACATCTTCCTCAGCGCATCAGGTGGAATAAAAAGAGTACTCCTATCATAAAGTGGATCATTTGGGCGCCTTCCACTTGCATCCCTGATATTTAATGGATTCAGCCACTCAAACTTGCTTCGCGCACTTTCAGTGATTTCATCACGAAACTTCTTCTCAAAAGGATGAGCTGGCTTCATCCTGTTCAAGGCCCACAAGGGCGAGCACTGGTTCTCAGGAGTCACACTTTGTTCTTCTCGTGCTCGCTTCAAGCGAGGAATGGCTATTCGCATTGCTGGAGTTTCTGGTTTGAAAGGACTGGAATCATGGTCAGGAAATGTACCAGCAGCTGCTCCAACATGTTTACCATCCATAATAGCCAAGGAGAAATTTTTTGAGTGCTTCTGCAACGGAGTTTGATTTGAATCAAATTCTGCAAACAATTTTGTTGGTTTAATGTACAAAGGGTCTGTAGACCGTGGTAGTAGCTTCTTTGCAGGTTCTGTAGGATTATCATTTGAATCTATCCCAAAGGTGGTTACTGCTCTAGCATATTCACCATTAGCAGAATTCAATGAGAACTTCCTTGATGAATGCTGCAGAGTTTGAAACGAACCACATTCTGTTGAAGGTGTATCATCTACATGAGAAGGCCCCGTAAAGATCCTCTTTGAGGGATTCTGTGGAGTTTGTACATCAAAGTCTTCAAACAGCGAAGAAGCCCAAATGCACCGATTATTAGGAAACTTTGATGATAATTTATTTGGATGCTCCTGAATAGGAGTATGATTTGAGCTGAATTCTGGGAACAGTGCGCTTGCTCTGATAAATTCATCTGCAGAAGACCTTGATGAGTTCTTTGGGGGCTCATGCAGGAAAGTCACGTCCAAACCTTGTTCTGAGAATAGGTTTACTCTGTTGTTCTCACTGTTGCAAAGTCCTGAGGATGATACACTGAGCTGTCCATTTGAGGGAATCTGATTTCTAAAAGGTGATGCTTGCTCTTCCACATGTCTAACCTGTGAAGCATCTTGATTCCTGCAGAAAAGGCAAAATGAGCATCATCATCATCTGATCATGGTAACAAAACGAATCGTAGCAGGAAGACGATTTGTTTACATATATTGTATCATCAAATGCTGTATCCGGTCCATCAGGTAATGGCAGTCATGATGAAATCAACAAATAGAACCTTAGCCGACCAGCAATAAACACACGAGATAAACCCAGATAAACTAAGGCATCCAATTGAAGCAAGTATTACCAAAATGCAACTCCAACTCTGAAACCAAGGAACTAGCACAGCAGTGAACCCAAAAAATGACAAAATCTAATACACTTTGATTGAGGCTAATAAGAACTTATGATAGGGTACGCTAAGTTCCAGACGCAGAATAAAAACTGCATGGCATGTATAACAGTATCTCATAACAACTTAAACGGACACGAAAGTAACCAACCGAAACCCAGCATAGATCAGTCCGATCCCCATTATCATCAACCAACACGAATCGCTCAAAACCCTAAGCTCACAGCCCAGCAAGCTCGCGGCAACCGAGACCAAACGGTTCGAATCGACGCTTAATGCCCAAACCCATAGAACCCTAGCCTTCCACCATGACCGCGGAGCACACCAAGGTCCGGCTATCATTGCGACCGTACCTTCCCGGCGGCTGCGGCGGGCGCACAAGCCGATCCATGATGCCCGCGATGGACCCCGTGGCGGGCCGCGGGGGCTTCTCCGGGGTTGTGCCATCCCCCGCGGGGTCCAGCTCCCGCCGTGGCGACTGCTTATGGAGGAAGGAGAGGATAGACTGCTGCTGCTGCCGACGCGGCTGCATCGCGAATCTGCTGCGGAAGGCTCACGACTGCTGGCAGCGGAGAAGACGGAGGAGTGAGCTCGGCAGGAGTGGGAGCGGAAGGGGCGAGGCGGGAGGTCGATTTGATGGGGAAATTTTCCGAGCGGGAAATGGGACTAGGAGGGATGAGGCGTGCGAGCGCCGAGCGGCAGGGCGCGCGACGCAAAAGATGGACGCGGCCTTGAAGTTTCCGCTTTTCCAGCTGAGTTACGTATTTTGTCGCGCAAGTGTTGGGCCTGAAGCCCAAATCAAAAGCGCGGTTGATCGTTTTCAAAAACAAAATAACGCGGTTGATCGTGTTTCTCGATAAAAATTGTTTCTGATTGTAATTTCTGAGAAACTAGAATATGATTTCCTGTTACCGGTTTGTAGATAGTTTGCATAAGAATTTATTTCTTACTTGGTTAATTTCGTTGGGTTTCTCCAATTCCTGTTAAGAAAATGGAGCTCAGATCCAATCAAACGCATCCTTACTTAATCAGAGAGGTTGGTTCACATTCGATGTATTTGCGCTGCAAGGAAACGCGCTACACAAAATTCTCTGAAGATTTATGAACATCTCTCTTATACGGTGTCCTACGTACCAAAATTCCTGTGAGATTTCTGCGGACGGCCAAAAAAAAAAACTTCACAACCCTCCAGTTCTACAGGATCGTGCTACATCATCATCTAGAAAAAAATGGCAGCATAGGTGCGTTTATAAATCCATCAGGGCACTGAATATTTTCCAGACGTGTTGTACGGATTGTACCCGTTTTTTGTTTGGAAATGTATGAGTTTCTGTACTCAGTAATCAGACTCACTCGTGTTGACGGCATCTACAAAGTTAGGCCATAGTCAATGATGAACCAAGGCTGCCAAAACGCTCCAAGTCCGTGTCCTCACCGGAAGAAAAGAATTGGAAGGATACACAGCGACAGGTTCCGAACGTCCCTGACAGATTTTGGACGCTTGCCGCCTCAAAGTCCATACCGAAGAGGCGAAGAATGAAACATTACACATGTTCAAGGATATTACTCGAGGGATGCAATCGCCGCGCGCCGATCTTCTCTCGTTCTAGAGCAAGCAGAGGCGTCGCTTGCAGCACAACCACAATACATACGAGCTGCCCCTTTTCCATTGCGATCGTGGAGTGATAGCGTCACGTCGTAATTGCTGTAACAAAGTAGTAGCTGATAGCGTCACGTCGCAATTGCTGCACGGAACCAACAGTTCATCATTATCTACATACAGATCGGATGGCCATACAAAATTGACTCAAATTTAAGCAAAGATAATCAGGCGATTTAAAATCCGCAAAAGAAGGAACGGGAAGTGATGCAGGACGAATCCTACCAGAGGCCGTGACTATAAAAAGGTGCAAGACGTTCACCTTTGCGGTAACACCTAGCCTCTCTGCTCGAGAGAGAAGGCTCGAGCCGCGGGCAAATGGCGACGCGATCTCAGCGCTACGCGCAGTTACTCTCGTCCCACCCGTACCACTCCTCGATATCGTCCTCGCCATCGTTTACTCTGAACGCGACCGACGGCGGCGCCCGGCCGCAGGACGACGGCCTCGGTGCGCCGCTCTCGCCGCGGCCGACCGAGCTACCCCGCGCCTCCGACCGCTTCTTCGTGTCGCCGGCGCGCACGGCCTCGCTCGTCGACGCGGGCGAAGCCCTGTGCGGAGCGCTGCTGGTGGAGACGTACTCGAGCGACCCCAGGGCGGAGTTCCTGGAGTCCATGGCCGAGATGGCGGCGGCGTGCGGCGCGGATGGGATGCCGGCGCCGGAGTACGGGGAGTTCATGGAGGAGCTGCTGGCGTGTTATCTGGACCGCAACGACCGGGCCGTGCACCGGCACGTCCTCGCGGCCTTCGCCGACCTCACCGCGCGCCGGCGGCCGGCGAAGAGGAAGAGACCGTTCCTGGGGCTGATGAAGATTAACCCGTGCGTTTCCGGCACATGATGCTTAGCTAGTTAGCTTACGCGAGTGATCAGGTGCATCATGGTTCAAGATGAAATTGCAGTATTACTTCTCAGTAGCAGAGATCTACAAACTGTCTTAGCAAACAGATGTTTTTAGTAGTTCATCAGACACCAGAATTAGAGTCGTCCGAAGACTATCGGTACGGTATAACTGCCTTGTCTAAGATGGTAAAAATATGTATTACGTACTTTGCTTAGAATAAGCGAATACTATATGTTAATCAGACTCAACAGAGAAAAATCACCCGACAGAGTAATACTGGCCATGTTTGGCGGGCAGAGTTCCCTAGAAAAGAGGCTCAACAGAGCAAATTTGAAGAGATTCAATTTCTGGATATTGTTATACAAATACCCGACACCCTAGCACACCATAGGCACCTGGATAGCTGCATGTCTGGATATATACCTTCTGACGCAAAATGTCTGCATATTCAGTGAGATTACAGAAGCACGGGGTAAATCTATTTATCTAAAACATAATAATTAATAAAACCAAGATACAAGAGCAGATGGGGAACAGATAGACACCATTTTCATTCATCAATTGCATGGATAACATATTTAACCGCAGGCCACTGAGGGAAGAATAACAATAATTCATTAACTAGATAATGCATGGCGTCTGTGGTGATGCGTCGCAGTCAAGACGCATATGTACAATCACCACAGAAGTGCGGTAGAGGCATCCCATGACCTAAGATAACTCAGCAGCGGGGAAATGCTGGTGCTGCCTGAGTCTGATTTCCCCTAGCTAGTACAAGTGGAAGTGCCCGGCGATTTCATCTCAACTTCCACAAGGTAAAAGGCACAAAACAAAAATAGCCTCAACTAAGATTACTCAGATTCATCCTCAGAGTCTGCAACAGTCTGTGCACGGCAATCTTCAGATTCATCCTCAGAGTCTGCAACAATCCTTGCATAGTAATATTCAGATTCATCCTCCGAGTCTGCAACAGTCAGCGCACGATCATCTTCTGAGCCTGAGAAAGCAGTTTCTGGCTGCTTGGAGACAGGTGTGGGCCTCTGCCTCAGTGTTTTCTTCGTCATTGCTTGAGGAGTAAGCTGACCTGGGTCCATAGTGTCTTCATTATTTTTCACATTTCTTTGACTCCGACGAAGCCCTTGTCGTGGCTTGTCATTTACCAGACGGGCAGCAAGACGAGTTCTCTTACGCGTTACAAATGCATCCTCCTCTTCCAAGTCCCTCTTGGGGGGATCATAAGCATTATTGTCTCCATCAGTGCCTGCAGAGTTAACATCGTTGTCACTATAGTCTCTGTCTTCATCATCATCAGAGCTCAGGTCACTTAGGTGAGTGGCATCCTCCTGTCCATCTTGGTTGTGCTCAGAATTGGTATCAGAACTTCCATTGGCATCTTTACCCCCCTGATGCAAAGCATGCTTCTCTTTTGTTCCTGCCTCATGCAACTCATGTTCTTTCGCTTTCCTGCATTTAGGTACAGTAATACTTTTAAAAATGATTTTGTAGTTACATAGTAAAGAAACAAACAATCCTGAAATTTGAACAATCAAATAGATATTTTACTTATTGAGATCGCAACCAAATCAAGTTTGATGGCGTTTCTCCCAATAGGAAAAAAGGTGAAAAAAGACATGAAGGACACACTTCATATAACCATAGGAAGCTGACGGATGCTTCTACTGCCACAAAGATGCTAATGCTAATTGCTTAAATATTGGAAGGAGTAGGATGGGTTGAACTTACGATGCAATTCTTATTGCCTCCTTAATTGAACGATCATAATCAGCTGCATAAATACACACACACAAAAAAAGTCAAGATTAAGTTGGGAAAACAGGGACACTCATAAAATGCAAATCTCATCACATATTTTTATAAGATATATAACAAAATCAGCATAGATATACTGGACGAAAACATGTACCACAAATGTCACTATGCTGTATTGTTTGATGCTTTAGTGACAGTTCCGCCAGCATTGCATTCAATGGTCAGACGGAAAAAGCATATTGATGGATTCAAAAAGTATCCATGGAGTGTCAAAATGAGATTCTACAAAGGAGAAACAAGGCATGCAAATTGCAACATGACATTGAACATAATCATCAGGCTGAAAATTGAACACCTAAAGATTTTTGGCAAGAAGAGTGGCTAAAATAAGTTTAGTGGCCTTTTGTGCCGATGAGAATGATCAACAGAAATTTCCTTACAATATGTGTAGCTGACACGCCGACGCTCACGCAATGAACGTGGTTGGAAACTGTTAGCAAAAGCTAAAATCTCATCCTTCTTCTGCTGACGTTTTAATGCCCTCTCTTTCTTCTGCATTGACAACATAATAAGGTACTTGATGCAAAGCATAATTTGATTTCAAATAAAATATACATTCTTATGTTGTCAATAACTATTGAAATAATAACAAGTATACATAAGCAAAAACAGGAAGCATATTAGCTGATGGTTACCTTTTGAAGCTTTTCCACATCAGGAATAATTTCTGTCCTAAGATACTCTGCAGTAGCAGATTCAGCTCGACCCTTTTTGCATAACTTTTCCTGCCAACATAACATGTCAGTTGAAGTAAAAAAAAGTGCACATAAAAAAAATCTGCAGGAGCCCTTACAGATATCTCAAGGAACTCATTGAGGTTGGTTGCAACTGTTTCCCAGTGAATATTGATGACTGGTTTTGTCAAACGGCCATCTTTTCCTTTCCAATTCTTTTTGAAGCCAACTGTTACATCTTCCGTGTACAATCTGTGACCAATGGTTGAATCTCCATCATACCTGACAAGCCAGAAGATTTATTAGATGACAACATTAAAAAAAAAACAAAGGATAACAAGGAGGTTCTGAATTATTTTTTCCTGGAATGTGTTAATGACAGGGTAAGAAATTTCAAATAAGATGAAGTATCAATTTAGAGCACATGAATCCACAAATCATAAGAGTTCAAAATATGGAAATAGTAAATATAAATTTAATTTAGCTACTTCTAAATTAACAGAAGGCAAAAACAGAAACAATTGATAGACTTCTAACTAAATCCCAGGAGCCTGGCTGATATGTCATTTTGTTGGAGAGGCCTCCCTTTCAAAATTGGCAACCAGGATTCTTGGAACAAGCTGTCTTGCAAGCGCACAGAATGTAACCAGACAGGCAACAGCTGTTCAACAACCTCATCAATTTGTACAGTAGTGTTTCTCTTTTTCCTTTTTTTTTTGTTTCCTTGCTAGGGTGTGTCTGCCTCATATAAAGTTGTTTTGGAGTTCCCCTACTTTATCATTTTATTAATAGTATCCACCATAGCAGGGGTTTCCCTTGCTTTACATTGCTCCAAGAAAGGAAAAACTTTCATGTTTAGAAGATCGACCATGTTATGAAAACACAGAAAGCATATACCTCATTTTTGTATTGGTGATGTCCGAGTTGATTCACAATTAAACTAATCAACGTCAACAAAATAAAAACAGAGGATACCCCAGAGAAATAAAATCAGGTACATCAATTGGTATTTTTTTAGGAAACGGTATATCTTTTTTCATGTTTCAGTTCTTTCCTGAATGCAACAGAATTCAAGTCTCTGACATAACCAACCATGAAAATTAGGGATGCATAACTTCTGTTTCTGAATTTTCTGTTGAAACTCTCACAAGTTATTGTCATTACATCAAGCACTAGCAGTTTTGAATTCTTTCTAAATCTAAAGCCACTTAGTACCCTGTTGAGTGGAGATAACAGATTAAGGATGAGTTAATCAAAATAAAAAGAAAGCCACTTACCAGTATATAGTCCCACTGCCACCACTCCCTAGCTTTCCTTTACGGAAATTGGAAATGTCAGTTCCTTTCTTCATTTCATCATTAACATATCTTACCGCATCATCTTGCTGCATGATAGATAATTTCAGTTATGTAAATGTGCAGTAAATAATCATAGAAAACTGGCAATCTTACTTTATTAAACTAGCAAGCTTGATTAAAATGCTTAGCTTGCTGAAATTTGACAAAAAGAATAGAAAGCACTATACAGTTCGATACCTCAGATCGAACTTCACAGAGCGCTTTGAGTATTAACAAACGCTGGATTGGATCTTGCTTCTTATACATCTCAACTTCGTTCCTGCACGCACAATAAAGGTTACAGTCATAAAATAATGAAAACATTGTATACAGAAATTTTCACTAATGCATCTATGCATACCCTGGATCAGCTGTCAATGGATTTTTTCCTTCAGCGACATGAAACCCAAGTAAAATAAAGCCATGGGCAACTATATCCCAATCATGTCATAGAAAAAGGTCAATCAAGGCAAATAGCAACATACCCACGACCACCAATCCGACAGCTTCTTGGCAGTTACTATCATCCATCCATCCTCAACCTTGAGATTTTTGTTAATTGGTGGTATACCCTGGCATATTTGCTAGTAACGGTGAGCATAACAATGTTTACAAGTCGTCTAGTCAACCCTAGTCGCCATGGGACCGACCAGGCGATTAATCGCGATTAATCGTCGACCAGACCGACTAGTCGACTCTGATCGGTCCTAGTTGTCTATAATATTGTCCGCTATATTCCAGTACATATACATACCTAATACCTCCACAAATTCGCAACCCCCTCCACAATCCCAACTCATAAATGGAATCAATTGCTTTAGAATCAGAAAGGGGAAGGGAAGAAATGGCTCAAACGAAAGGAGAAAAGAAGAATGGAGAATGATTATTCACCTCCCTTTATAGCGGCAACAATTAGTGGCAGGGAAGACCAATGCCAGCGACCATTGCTGCAACCTTGAACTAGTGCAGCGTTGAACCAATTGACGCAAGAGGGATAATGCTTGCAACAGCTTCACCAAGGGGTCGGGGAAAGCAGGGTAGGCGGCAGAGCAGCGAAGACGGGTGTACGTGACTTTGTCACAGCGTGGCTGCTTCGGTTGGGAAGTTCATGGCAGCTGGATAGTGTATTGGCAACCCTAATGGGCCAAGTCACCAACCCATATGCTCTCTTCAAGCCCAGCAAAGCAATCAGCCCATCTGACAGCAGTGCAACCTGATCGTTTTCCCTTCAAATCGGACGACTAATCATGATTAGTCAACGACTAATCAGACGACCAGGTTTCTAGTCGAGCTAATCAGGTCGGCACCCCTAATAGAGCTAAAGGAAGCGACTAGGACGATTAGTCGTGACTAATCACGATTAGTCGGACAACTTGAAAACATTGGAGCATAAAACAACTCAAACGAACATGACATGGATTACGACAAAACAAATTACTGGTAGTTATGTCCAAAACAAGAATTCCAGATAAAAATGTGAAGTAACATAAAATTTGGTTTCTGCATATGCTGAAAGACAATACAACACAGGGTTGCTAATGCAGATATTTGGTTACTCGTATACAAACAAGGGAAGATGCTTGACACATAGGCACAGAAATGCTACCAGCACATTCATGTTTGGCCGCATGCCTTGGGAGTCAGGGGATTTTCACAAATTAATCAGTTTTTTTTTTCGTCAAAGATAGGCAGACACTTCAGTTAAAGGAAGATTTTCACCATGCCAGCATAATCAGTTAATCACTTCCAGGTGGATGAACATAAACTGTCATAACACCAACAAATCACCCTTTTGGTTGATAAAAGGCTAGGGGCCAATAACCGACCGTGCTCTGTACATAAGGGGAAAACATGATGCTTCTCTCCTGGTAAACTCGTTTCTCTACGCAATTAGTCAAACCTCCCAAATTCTTTCAAACGACAATTATTGCAATATTAGATGATTCGAACGCAAAACCTGCATCACACGGGTGGATACCAAACTCTCTATACACGCTCTACACGAATCTAAAAGAAGCACATAAGAGCTCAGGGTGCACGGGGAAACAAAAAAGCCACCTTCAAAAGGGCAATGTGGAGGCGAGCGAGATTGCCGTTGTTCGAGACGAGCGCCGTCTCGATGTCCTCCGCCGAGAGCTCCAGGTCCCCCTTGATAACCGGCTCAAACACCTGCGGACCGCGAACATACAAATCCGAATCACATGAATCGCAGCCTATGAGCTAAATCGGTCCACGCGATCCGCGGATCGTGAGAGGGGGAAGAAACCCTAGGCTCACCCGGAGGAAGTGGAGCACGGAGGCGAGCTCCCAGCGGCGGCGGAGGAGAATGACTGGGTCCTCGGATGGCGCAGAGTCCTCCGGGCCGTGCGCTCCGGGGGGTTTGGCCGGCGACGGCTTCGCGCGCTTCGCCGGCGAGGTCATAAGGGAGAAGGGGGTGGGCGGGAAGGGGGAGAAATTTTTGTGAGTGTGAGGCGGGAGGGGGTTGGGTGCTTGGGTTAGGGAAAGCTTGAGAGGCAGGGAGGAGACGGCACTGCGGTGGAAGCGAGCGGTTTTATCACTCGTGCGCCGGTGCGGTGGAATGATGGGCTCCGTTTGGGCTGGATTTGCGCCTCTCAGGATCAGGAGGTCCGATTAGCAAGAGATGGATTGCATTTTCTACAACGGAAAGTCTACTTGAGAGGAGCCGGAGCGGGCGGTGCGTGAGAAGGCAAGGTTCTACCTTGGCCGACGGAAGTGGAAGTACAAGCAGGGGAGCTGTTAGGAATGAAGGGCTCCCTCCTCTCAGAGGTTTGGTGGCAGCGGTGAGACGAGTGCATATGGTCCGGCAAGACGGCGATGACAAGACACTAAAGAGATATCAGGATCGACAAGTCAGTGATGGGTGGCGGCGATGGCAGCGAGTGTGTGCGATTGACTGTCAGAGGTAAACGAGGGGTGATCAGGGTGCCATGGCAGCAGAACTTTAGGCGACGGATTGTGAAATAACAAGGAGAAGTGACGGCAAAAAAGAGGTTGTATATCTAACTACAAAAAATTCCTTACGAGCTACTAAAAAATAATATTCTCTTCTCAATCACTAAAATTTTTTGTTTCCCCTATAGTCTAGGAGTTTAACGGTGAGATGGTCTCGGCATATGGGATTGAGGTCAGCGGGGGCGCGCAATGGCGAGATGGCTAGGGCATGTGGCGGCAAGGTGGTCTGCACGTGTGGGGGTGAGGATGGCTCGGTCAAGCGGTGGCAGAGAGATGTGGGTGCATGGTGACGAGATGGTCTTGACGCCGGATGAGAAGGTAGTTATGATCATGCTCAATTGCATACGGGGCAGCTCAACCTTGAGAAAGAAAAAGTTCAAGGGCAATAATGTCATTTTATAGAGACTCATCCGCCCAACTCATCTATAGTGGCTTTCAAGGAACGAAAAACTCATCCGGTGATAAAAAGAAAAACAAAATTTTTCGTGAGTGATAAATAAACAAAAAAATTTTCAGTGACTCATAAGGAATTTTCCGATCTAACTAACAATTCAGTTAAAGGGATCAAAATTCCTACCTTAACTCTATTTTAACCGTTTAAAAACATAGACAATAATTATTATGAAAATCTATCCCAACTTCATTTTATTTTCAGCTTTGGTAACATCTGGTGTAGGAAAAAAAAAAAGGATCGCGTGAGCAAACTCACGCACGTCGCACCTAACACCACTTATTTTCTTTTAAAAAAGTTTATCTCATATTAACTTTGTACTTTTAATTTTTTAATATTTTTTTATAAAACTTTGTTTTTATAAATATTTATCATAAACTTAACTAACGGTCATTGTTGGGTCCCATCTATATAAATTTTGTGCGTAGTTGATTTACAACACAAGATAGATAAGGTGTTACAACAACAAAATAGATGATATGATATATCAATAAATATAAAAGAGATGAGGTCCTTTTAATAGGGATTATATAGCAGCTTCATGAGCTGTTTTGAGCCAAAGTTGTACCAAAAAGAGGAATAAGAAAACAACTTATACAAAGAAGCAGCAATAAGCGGTTGTCCATTTTCTACTGAGGAGGCCAAGCCGTGAAAAGTAGCTTTTTACCGGTCACTTGCGCTTGTGGCCATCCTTGCCCCGCTCCTATGTCCTATCATTCTCTCTCTCTCCCGCTCTCTCTTTCTTTCGTTCCTCTCTAGTCACCAGAGAAGAGTACATGAATCAACAGCAATCGAGTTGGTAAGAGACGTGAATTTATCTTAAAAAATATAAAATATTAGTTATTAATCAAATTATTAATATAACTTTATTTATAATCAAATTTATCTTATTTAATTTACTTCAATATATCATCAAAAATTACATAAATTGTATGACTATATTTGTCTTAAATCTTAGGGACATGATAGTTATTTCACATATATAATTCATTTCTAAAAATACATAATAAGCTATTTTGCCAAACGATTTGACTATATAAGCTACATAAGCCAGAATAAATCAAAAAACTACTTTTATTTGATAATCCAAAGTAAAAGTGCATCTAGGCCCCTAATTTTGTTTTGATAATTGGCGTCAATACAATTAAGAATGGACTAACGTTTTCATTGAGTATGTGTGTAGATGACTATCTTTATTGATGAATGTAATGTATTGAAATAAAAGAGAAAAGAAGATGGTCAATTTGCCTCAAATTAAAAGTTCATTTTTCACTCAAGAAAAGAATGATCAATGATGTTTTTATTTTTTAATCTTGAGTATAGGTAAACCGTACTATAAAGAGAGGTATAATTTACAAATTTGATAAAGTCAAATGCTCAATCTTCCCAAGAATTCCAGTTCTGTCGCCCTCTGTTTTTCCTCTATCGGCAGTGCCGGTGGCTCTCACTGGCAGTGCCGGTGATCCCTCACAGAGGCGCTGTGATGTCCAGACATTCTCTGGCGTCTGTCTTGCCAGCACCGGCAGTGCCAATGGGGCTCATCGGCAATGCCAGTCTATTCTCCCAGAGAAGGGTGCTTCCTCTGTCTCTCTGGCTGTAGCTTACCGGCAGTGCCGGTCCAGCCGATCGGCAGTGCCGGTCCCCTCTCCACAGACAACCATTCTTTCTGGCTCTCTGGCTGACTGAGATCGGCAGTGCCGGTCCTACAGATCGGCAGTACCGGTCAATGTCGCCAGAGACCATTTGCCTTCTCTGTGGCTGCCTCATCGGTAGTGTCGATGCCCTGATCGGCAGTGCCGATGCGGGCCGTCTCCATGACTGCGATCTATGACAGTGTGTTAGAAACCCTACCGGCAGTGCCGATGGCTCGATCGACAGTGCCGGTGCGGGATGTCCAGACAGGCCAACAGCTCTTTTTTAGCACTTTGTATAAAAGGGATACACCCCCCTTCGTGGATATCCCTTGGAACCCGAAAAACACTTTGCACTTTTGAGCTCCACTCTCCTCACTCTCCCTCTCCAAGTCAAAGCTTCAATCCTTGAGCTAGGGTTTGAGTGAGCCATTGTTCTCTAGTGAAAAGAGCATCATTCCACTCTTGAGTATTCGATTTAACTATCTTTGTGATTTGTGCTTGTTACTCTTGGAGCTTTGCTCCTAGACGGTTAGCGGTGCCCGTAGAGCTCCTATCTTATGTGGTGACGCCTCGGAAAGTTTGTATTACCCTCCCGTAAGGGAATTGATAGTGGAAAACTTGAGCTTGATCTTTGTGGTCGCTTGAGTGAGAGAAGGGTTGAAAGAGACCCGGTCCTTTGTGGATTTCTCAACGGAGACGTAGGGCTCTTTGTGAACCTGAACTTCGATAACAAATCTTGTGTCTCCGTGTGCTCTCTTATTTACTTATTGTTCTTTTAATCTTCCCTAGGTTTTTCACTCGTCCTTGTCATATTTGCTAGTTCTATTCATATAGCTCTTGTTTTATTACTCAGTTTTATTATTAGTGTTTCTCTCTACTACTGTTGTAACCTGTTGTCTACTTAGTAACTACGGAACCACTTAAACTTAGATCTTACACGCTTTCTGTTTGCTCATCGGCACTGCCGATGCAGCATCGGCAGTGGCAATCGGCACTGCCGACCCACCTCACCGGCACTGCCGGTCAGACTGATAAAATTGTCTAAGTCCAATTTTGCAGGATTTTTTAGATTTGCCTATTCACCCCCCCTCTAGGCAACTTTGAATTGGTATCAGAGCAGGATCTTCTTGAAGGCTTAACCGCTTGAAGATAAAAGATGACAAATGGAAAAGAAGTTCCACCAAATAACACAGCCGGAGTCGAAACCGATGGTACTAAAGATGACTCCGGAGTTAGCTACAATGTCTTACCATTTAACTACAATGAGCTCAAAAATGAGTATGTTGGTAACGGTTCCGGAAAGTTACCACATTTTGATGGAACATTCTATGATCATGGGAAATATAGAATGGAACTATATTTGGGCTCTATTTTTGACCAATCTTGAAGATGGTGAAGCAAGGGTTTGAGTTGGAAAATGAAGAAAATCCAACTTCCAATGATAAGATCAAGCTTACTCATATGGTCGTGTATATGCTAAATATGTTGGGCCACGCAACAAGAGACCAAAGGCTTGTGTGTGGGTGCCCAAAGTACTTGTGACTAATGTAAAAGGACCCAAGCAAATTTGGGTACCTAAAAACAAAGCTTAACTTGTTTTGTAGGACTATGTCTCCGGAGGGTCAAGTTGGGTAATTGATAGTGGATGCACTAATCATATGACCGGAGACAAAAAGATGTTCAAGTCATTTGAGCCAAGCCACAACAACAATGAATATATTATATTTGGTGACAATGGAACGGGACAAGTCCTAGTTTATGGTATAGTCCCTCTCACTCCCTCGTATTCTCTTTCCAAGGTTATGCTCATTGATCATGTTGACTTCAATCTTTTGTCCATCTCACAATTTTGTAAAATGGGCTATGATTGCTTGTTCAACGAATGTGGTGTGACCATCTATAAGAGGAGTGATGGCTCGGTTGCTTTTAAGGGTGTGCTCAAAGGAAAGCTTTATGTTGTAGATTTTTCCACGGATGAAGCTAGACTTGGTACATGCTTATTAGCAAAGTCCAACATGGGGTGGTTGTGGCATAGAAGGCTTGCCCATGTTGGTATGAGAAACCTTCACAAACTCCAAAAGTGTGGCCACATCATAAGACTAACCGATGTTTGTTTTGAGAAAGATAGAATTTGTAGTGCGTGTCAAGCGGGAAAGCAACTTGGAGCATCACACCCCGCGAAGAATGTGATGACCACCACAAGGCCATTGGAGATGTTGCACATGGACCTCTTCAGACCCGTCTTCTACATAAGCATTGGTGGTAACAAATATGGTCTTGTTATTGCTGATGATTTTTCTCGCTTCACGTGGGTGTTCTTTTTGCATGATAAAGGTGAAGTGAAAGATGTGCTCAAGACGTTCATGAGAAGAGCACAAAATGAATATGAAGTGAAGATCAAGAAAATAAGAAGTGACAACAGCACCGAGTTCAAGAACACTTAAGTTAAAGAGTACCTTGATGAAGAAGGCATCAAGCATGAATTTTCAGCACCCTACTCCCCTCAACAAAATGAGGTGGCCGAAAGAAAGAACTGTACACTCATTGAGATGGCAAGAATAATGCTTGATGAATACAATACATCCGACCGTTTTTGGGCTGAAGCCGTCAACACCGCATGCCATGCCTCCAACCGGTTGTATCTCCACCGAATCTTGAAGAAAATCCCATATGAGCTACTAACCGGTAACAAGCCTAATATTTCGTACTTTCGTGTTTTTGGGAGCAAGTGTTTTATGCTAAATAAGAAACCCAAGACTTCAAAGTTTGCTCCAAAAGTTGATGAAGGTTTCTTACTTGGTTATGGATTGAATGTTCATGCCTACCGTGTGTTCAACAAAACCACCGGTTGTGTTGAAATTTCACGTGACGTGACATTTGATGAATCTAATGGCTCTCAAGAGGAGCAAGTTGTTAATGATGTTGTAGATGATGAAGCTCCTAGAAATGCAATAAAAAGGATGGCCATAGGTGATATGAGACCACAAGAAAACTCAAGTGTTGAAAATCATTCCTCTCCCTCAAGACAAAATCAACATCATGAAAATGAAGGAATTGATCATGCAAGTGGTCAAGATCAAGATGTTGGGGATCATGAACAAGCATCAAGTGATGATTCTCAAAGACACGATCAAGAGGTTGATAAAGATGATGATCAAGAAAGCTCACATCCACCACACCCAAGAGTGCATCAAAGTGTACAACATGATCACCCCGTCGAGCAAATTCTTGGAGACATTGACAAGGGGGTAATCACTAGATCTTGAGTTAGTAATTTTTATGAACATTACTCCTTTGTCTCTTCTATAGAGCCATTTAGGGTAGAACAAGCACTTGAGGATTCGGATTGGATGATGGCCATGCAAGAAGAATTGAACAACTTCACAAGAAATAAAGTGTGGACATTGGAGGAAAGGCCAAAGAACAAGAATGTTGTGGGCACCAAATGGATGTTTCGCAACAAGCAAAATGAAGACGGTGTAGTGACAAGAAATAAGGCAAGGATGTTTGGATTTTGATGAAACCTATGCCCCATAGCAAGGCTTGAATCTATTAGAATATTACTTGCTTTTGCTACTCACCATGATTTTAAGTTGTATCAAATAGACGTGAAAAGTGCATTCCTCAATGGGACAAACAAGGAAGAGGTGTACGTGGAGCAACCACCGGGCTTTGAAGACCCAAAGTATCCTAATCATGTTTTCAAGCTCCATAAGGCGCTCTATGGGCTTAAGCAAGCTCCAAGAGTTTTGTCTTCGGGATTTTCTTGTTAAAAAGGGTTTTGTCATTGGCAAGGCCGATGCAACCCTCTTCACCAAGCGTTTTGGCAATGATATCTTTGTATGTCAAATATATGTCGATGATATTATATTTGGTTCTACTAACTAAAACTTTTGTGATGAGTTTAGCAAGATAATGACCAAGAGGTTTGAGATGTCCATGATGGGAGAGTTGACATATTTTCTAGGCTTTCAAGTGAAGCAACTCAAGGAGGGCACCTTCATATGTCAAGCCAAGTACACTCAAGATTTATTGAAGAAGTTTGACATGGACAAGGCCAAGCCCATCAAAACTCCCATGCTAACAAATGGACACATCGACCTCAACAAAAAGGACAAGCCCGTTGATCAAAAGGTATACCGCTCCATGATAGGCTCGTTGCTTTATCTTTGTGCATCTAGGTGTGATATCATGCTTAGTGTCTATATATGTGCACGTTTTCAAGCCGCTCCTATGGAGTGTCACATGGTGGCCATTAAAAGAATCTTGAGATATTTGGTTCACACACCCAACCTAGGGCTTTGGTACCCCAAGGGTTCAAAGTTCAACCTTTTAGGCTACTCCGATGCGGATTATGCCGGGGATAAGGTAGATAGAAAGAGCACCTCCGGGACATGCCAATTCTTGGGTAGGTCCCTAGTGTCATGGTCATCCAAAAAACAAAATTCTGTTGCACTTTTCACCGCCGAAGTGGAGTATGTTGCAACCGGTAGTTGTTGCGCACAACTACTTTGGATGAGACAAACTCTAAGGGACTACGGTTACAAGTTGAACCGTGTTCCACTCCTATGTGACAATGAGAGTGCCATAAAGCTAGCTTACAACCCCGTTGAGCACTCACACACAAAGCACAACCACTTTTTGAGAGATCATTCTATTAAGGGGGATATAGAAGTTAGTCATGTGCGAACCGAAGATCAACTAGCGGATATTTTTACCAAGCCCTTAGATGAGAAAAGATTTTGTTATCTTAGAAGTGAGCTAAATATCCTTGATACTAGCAATGTGGTATAGAGGATGTGCACATCTAAATGATGATTGTTTTATCTTTACAAAAATCATTGCTTTATGTCAAAAAGTCTCATGTTTTTTGCTAATGGTGTTGCTTCTTGATCATTGGATCAAATCTTGTCAAAATATGGTCATTGTAATGTATTGTTGATTGTTGGCTGACCATATGATGTCAAGATTGTTTTTGTCCATCAAAACTTGTTTTTGGAACTCTCACTTCTAGCTCTTTCTTTCTGGTTCTGTCTGTTCTTCAGTGTATCGGCACTGCCGGTCCCTTCACCGGCACTGCCGATCAGGCCTCCAACTGAACCAGCTTCTGTCTGGGAATTTTTGTTCCTCGGGTTGCCCTCATTGGCACAGCTGATGCTCCTTACCGGCACTGCCGATGCGGGCCTGGACCTAGTGCGTTGACCCGCACCGGCACTGCCGATGCGGGCCTGAGTGTTATTGAACTTAACTCGGCCCCCTCATGGGACCGAGTCCAATTTTGACACAATCTACAACCACACCCTCCTCTCTCTCCAACCCTAATCCTAGTTCCCCCTCTCCAAATCCTTGCCAAGATTCATGGAAACAAGAAGGAAGTGGTTCAAGTAGACTCCTAGACCTTCTCTCCTCCATCTCCCTTGGATTTGGAGGACTTTTGAAGGTAATTTTAGAACATCTCCATCTTTTGAATCTCGCAATGCCTCATGTTTTTGCGTAGTTTCACTTAATAGAGATGTTCATCTAGGAGTATTTTAGTCACCCCTGCAATTTGATAGAGTTTTAGTGGCTAAATTCTAGTTTTTCACGGACTTAGGGTTTCAAACTCCCCTGACTGGCACTGCCGATGGCCTCCACCGGCACTGCCGGTCAGGAGATGAAGAAACCCTATTGACCGTTGCAGCGTCAACTTGAACTGATCGGCACTGCCGATGGCTCCCACCGGCACTACCGATCAGGGCAAACCTGATAGCAGTACAACACTGTTTTGTTGCATTCTTTTTTAAACACCACCTCATTTATTCTTGACAGATGGCCCATGGCAAGCATCAGAAGCATCCGGGCACTCCCAGTGACTCGGACACGGACTTCGACCCCAACGACTCCCCCGTTGCTCGTCGGGATGGAGGAGGCAAGCGGGGCCGAGGTGGAGCCTCCGGCCCATCCACCACCCATGGTGTTGGCCTCGGGCGTGGCAAGGGCAACGGGAAGGCCATTCCTCCAAGGGATCCCACTCCTAGTGAGGATGAGGAGGAAGACTCTGATGAAGAAGAAGAGGAGGATGATCAGCAGGAGGAGGAGGAAGGAAGTGATGATGTGGGTGAGGAGTCTGGGGATGAGGTTGTTCATGAACCTATCCATGGACCAATGCGTTCCTCCGTCACCTATCAGTTGCTAGCTCCACAGGTGGATGATCAGTTCCGGATTCCAGTGGCTCCATCCCGGGATGAGATGAGAGTGTACCGTCACAGAAACCCTTGGACCGAGCCCAAGCACCTGGGTGTCACCGATGTTCGTTTTTGGGATTTGACTCAAGTTGTCTGGTACAAGAACATTCTAAAGAAGACCACATACAGAGTTGCACCTATGAAGTGCATTGATTGGGATAAGATGGCAGCAGCAGATGATCCCACTTTCCAGCTGATTCGCTCAGAGTGTGACAGGAGGAACATGACAGCTGTCATGGGTTTGCACCAGCACTGGAATGATGAGATCATTGCTCAGTTTTATGCTACCATGTGAATTGAGCTTGATGAGGAAAACCACATGGATTCCAAGCTCCACTGGACCATAGAGGGCAACCGGTTCACTATCACTTATTTCAACTTTTCTCAGATTCTTGGCTTTGATGACACTGACAGGGCTAAGCCCAAGGCGACTGTCTTTGATCCTCAGGAGGATAGTGAATGGGAGTTTATGTATGATGCTTGTTATGCTGACCCTAAGCATGGTGTTGAGCTTGATTCCTATCATGGCATAAAGCCATACTTTCGAGTTCTCAACAACATGCTATGGGTGACTTTGACTCCTAAGGTGGGTGATCACACTCATATTCTCAGTTCCACCAAGACCTTGATGTTTGCTATGAGAGAGGGAGCGAAGCCTTTCAGTGTGTTTGACTTCATTTGGACAGAGATTCTTTTTAACTCCTACACTAGTAAGGCTTCTTTGATCTATGCTCTATACCTTATGAAGATGATTCTGCGTGTGGTGGGCTGCCAGTTCATATGTGATCACAAGCATCCCTCAGTCACACCGAAGAAGTGTCCTCTCATTACATCACCTTCCCACGGCAGTACTCCTCCAGCAGTGGCAGATGTGCTTCAGTCTTCAGCAGCAGCAGCCGCAAGGGGAGAGGCAGCCGGTCCTAGTGCTGCCCCTCGTCCTCGTCGCCAGTCCTCGCAGCTCACTCGTGCCATCAAGTCCATGTTTTGCATATGCCGAGACTCTGCAGTCGCCATCAGGGAGCAGCAGCAGGCTCTGACTCAGGTTCAGTCAAACTTGAGGACCCTCGCCGCCACTTCCAGTGTTGAGCTTCCACCTCCAGTGCAGTTCACTCCTCTGCTAGACATGAGCTCCTATGATGATCCCTGGGGTATCTACACTCAGGCTACACAGGTTGTACAGGAGGCTCAGGATGAGGATGTTGATGATGGCGACGATGATTCCATGGAGGAGTGAAGTTTTCGGCGGTTCTTTTCCCTCTTTTTGGTGTTGTGATGCCAAAGGGGGAGAAGCTTAGTTGGTGTCTAGTAGTTTGTTTTTCATTTTGTGAGAGTGGTGGACAATTTGCTTGTGGTTCGTAAAACTGTTTGCTTGTGTTCCTGTAAACCTCTATTTATGTTTTAATGATTAGGTTGCTTCTATTGTCTCTTGTGATGGTGTATTGTTGTTTCTCGCCTTCTAGATGCATTTGTGTGATAACTATCGTCATTTGCTTAATTCATTATCTTTTATGCTCCATCATTGAAAATTGTCACATATGCACGATGATAAGGGGAGCTATCATACATTTTTTTTGTATATGTGCATTGTTGTTAATCATTCTTTTTATATCATGCACACACTTAGGGGGAGCTCCACATGGTTCTAAATATCACAAAATGAAATTATTGCTGATTTTCATGAAATCTAGTTGTATTGTCATCAATCACCAAAAAGAGGGAGATTGAAAGTGCATCTAGGCCCCTAATTTTGTTTTGGTGATTGGCGTCAATACAATTAATTTTCATTGAGTATGTGTGTAGATGACTATCTTTATTGATGAATGTAATGCATTGAAACAAAAAGAGAAATGAAGATGGTCAATTTGCCTCAAATTGAAAGTTCATTTTTCACTCAAGAAAAGAATGATCAATGATGTTTTTATTTTTTAATCTTGAGTATAGGTAAACCATACTATAAAGAGGGGTATAATTTACAAATTTGGTAAAGTCAAATGCTCAATCTTCCCAAGAATTCCAGTTCTGTCGCCCTATGTTTTTCCCTCTATCGGTAGTGCCGGTGGCTCTCACCGGCAGTGCCGGTGATCCCTCACAGAGGTGCTGTGATGTCCAGACATTCTCTGACGTCTGTCTTGCCAGCACCGGCAGTGCCGATGGGGCTCATCGGTAGTGCCGGTCTATTCTCCCAGAGAAGGGTGCTTCCTCTATCTCTCTGGCTGTAGCCTATCGGCAGTGCCGGTCCAGCCGATCGGCAGTGCTGGTCCCCTCTCCACAGACAACCATTCTTTCTGGCTCTCTGGCTGATTGAGATTGGCAGTGCCGGTCCTACGGATCGGCAGTGCCGGTCACTGTCGCCAGAGACCATTTGCCTTCTCTGTGGCTGCCTCATCGGTAGTGCCGATGCCCTGATCGACAGTGCCGGTGCGGGCCGTCTCCATGACTGCGATCTATGACAGTGTGTTAGAAACCCTACCGGCAGTGCCGATGGCTCGATCGGCATTATCAGTGCGGGGTGTCCAGACAGGCCAACGACTCTTTTTTAGCACTTTGTATAAAAGGGATACACCCCCCTTCGTGGATATCCCTTGGAACCCGAAAAACACTTTGCACTTTTGAGCTCCACTCTCCTCACTCTCCTCTCCAAGTCAAAGCTTCAATCCTTGAGCTAGGGTTTGAGTGAGCCATTGTTCTCTAGTGAAAAGAGCATCATTCCACTCTTGAGCATTCGATTTAACTATCTTTGTGATTTGTGCTTGTTACTCTTGGAGCTTTGCTCCTAGACGATTAGCGGTACCCGTAGAGCTCCTATCTTGTGTGGTGACGCATCGGGAAGTTTGTATTACCGTCCCGCAAGGGAATTGAGAGTGGAAAACTTGAGCTTGATCTTTGTGGTCGCTTGAGTGAGAGAAGGGTTGAAAGAGACCCAGTCCTTTGTGAACTTCTCAACAGAGACGTACGGCTCTTTGTGAACCGAATTTCGGTAACAAATCTTGTGTCTCCGTGTGCTCTCTTATTTACTTATTGTTCTTTTAATCTTTCCTAGGTTTTTCACTCATCCTTGTCATATTTGCTAGTTCTATTCATATAGCTCTTGTTTTATTACTCAGTTTTATTATTAGTATTTCTCTCTACTACTGTTGTAACCTGTTGTCTACTTAGTAACTACGGAACCACTTAAACTTAGATCTTACACGCTTTCTGTTTGCTCATCGGCACTTCCGGTCCAGTATCGGTACTGCCGGTCCAGCATCGGCAATGGCAATCGGCACTGCCGATCCACCTTACCGGCACTGCCGGTCAGACTGATAAAATTGTCTAAGTCCAATTTTGTAGGATTTTTTAGATTTACCTATTCACGCCCCCTCTAGGAAACTTTCACAAAGCTAAAGCTGTTTTTTTATGTGAGCGAAAGCTCTACCAAACACACCCGAAATAACTTTCAGAGGATGAAAGACAATTGGCACAGTTTCATATAAATGAACCCATTAAAACTCCCAACTAGAGAAAAACTTTCATCTCAATATATTTTGATCAATCTTAATGTAGTAATTTAATGTTAGATCTTGTCTATGAAACCATGAGGTGAAATTATGCATTGAGAAGAGTCATTTTATTTACCATATCAATACTCTAAATCTGATATGGCACTCTTAAAAAATATGAAATGATTGAATGCATTGAGACTGACCTAAGACCTCCTAGTTGAGTGTGCAAGCAAAGCATGCAGGTGGTGAGCAACCATAAAACCATCATCAAATACCAACAATTATATGCACGTGTATCACACATAAGATTATTCAATAAAATTAAAGTAGTTTGAACATAACTAATAATACATATACAACAGCAGAAAATCATCTCATCTAAATTTAATTTTTTACAAGAGTAGATCACTTAGAGCTATACTCATCATCGCCTTTCTTTATCATAAAACGTCATCACACCAAAACAATGACTTTTTATTTTAAATAATTAGAGAGTTTGGAATCTTAAAATTAATAATTCAGGATGAAACTTAGGATTGTAGGATGAACGCTATCTAAAAGGGCGTCTACATTAGGACACTTTTCTTCTTAGCATCAATAACAATCGTGTGTGATTAGAGATGGGCAATTGATTAATACAGCTATCAGGGTTCGGTTTTTTCATTTTTAAAATATTTTGGTTTTCAAAACTAGAAAACTAAATTCTAACCTAAATGACCAAAATAAGATTATGGATATAATAATATAATATAGGAAAATTTGTTTGTTTAAATATTATGATTTCTCAATATAAAAACCTAAATAATTGCGGATAACTTAATAAATCATTTAAATCAAAATAATTTCGGTTAACCAAATAGTGCAAAAATAAGGGTTATAACGGTTCAAATTTCGTTTTGATGTTTGGTTTAAGATTTTTTGCCCATCCCTATGTCTAAACACCGAGCTGCGGCTTAGTCTAAATCTAATTGCGGTTCATGTAACATTCTAACTCTCGCATGAAGGTGATTGTCGTTTATTCTCTTTACCTGGACCAGATGCACCGATTATTCATCCATTGGACTGAAGGGGTAGTGTTTGATGTCATTGTTTTTTCTGTCAGATCTCACCTTCTTGTTTATTGCTTAATCAAAACATTGTATTTTCTTGACTAGCACTATGCTCCTGCGTTGTTACAGGTGAGGGTTTATTTTTTTTTTCTGAAATACGGATTTCAAAAATTTCACAATAAAGGAGGGGACTATTTGATATAATTTATAATAATATATAACCAGTACGAGCTCTACTCCTCCTGTTTCTTTAAACAAAGGCTAACCAATAACTTTGTAAAAACCAGAACCAAGCATATTGGCAACTTAAGAAATTAACAACTTATTGTATAAGTTCAGGAATTATGTCGTTTTTCTTGTATCTTGAACTAGCAGACCTGATCCCTCGGCGAACTTTGCGTTGCTCCTTGCAGAGAAAAGATCACAGCCACACGTCACCAATCAAAGTCCGGCAGGCGTGCAACCACGATAGTAATCACAATATTCTGAGCAACACAGAGAGGACATGAAAGTATGCGTGTCGTGTATTGGTGACCATGCAGGCCGGTTCGACTACTTGCGTTCCTCCACGCAGTGTTTGGCACGGTAGCGCGAAAATCCTTCCCACGTCACCGGAGTGCTCACAGACTAGGGATTCCTTCTCTAAACTATGCATGCATCTGGCAAACATAGGCAAGTTCGTAAACCAGAAGGAACTGTATGCATGTTTCGATTTGTTTTCGAGATGTACATAGAGTCCAAGATTGTACGTCTAGATATTTTATTTGGGCTAATCTGTTGGTATCTCTTGCAGGCCTCTTTGCGGGCAGTTTTGAGTTGTTTTCTTAGAACCCGATACGATTTATACGTAGGTAGGTGGATACGTTCTCGGTTTAAGGCAGAACAATCATATAATTAACTACCAGCAGAGTATTACCCGGATGGGAAGCTTTTAAATGCAAAACCAAAAAGTGGCGGCTCCTTTACTTGGCAGAGTATCTTAGCAGAACTGGATACTTTCAAAAGAGAATATATATGGCAGGTAGGAGATGGTTCTCAAATCAATATGTGGAAGGACCATTAGATTCCGGGAAGCCACAATATGAAAATACAAACGCCTAGAGGTAATATTTTGGTGTCAACTGTTAATGAACTCATAAACCCTGTTGATGGTATGTAGGATGAAGATCTGATCAGATCTCTATTTTGGTCTGTGGATGTTAACCGAATTCTCCAAATCCCAATAAGTCCTGGGAGAGAGGATCTAGTTGCATGGCACTTCAACCGAAATGGGATGTTTTCAGTCAGATCACCTTACCACTGTCAATGGAATTTCAAATATGGTAACACAGAAATCAGGAACCAGGAAGGGGCAGCAACAAACAACAGAGTTTGGAAGAAGCTCTGGAACTTGAAGCTACCGGGGAAGATCAAGATCTTTGGATGGAGAGCACTTCAGGGATTGATCCCTTGTCGAGCAATCCTTGCAAATAGACACATTAGAAACAGGGGTGGTTGTCCCGTTTGTCAAACTGGATGTGAAGATATCAAGCACATGATGTTCAACTGTGATAGAGCAAGACAGATATGGAGAATGATGGGAGTCTCACATTATATTGAAGAACTATCTAGGACAGATCGATCGGGCTCTGTGATTATCCAAGAAGCATTAATGAGGCAAGTGCATATACCATCATTGAAGAATGTAGGCCTCTCGGAACTTATCCTCACAGGTGGTTGGTATATATGATGGGAAAGAAGGCAGTTTGTACACGGTGAAGCACTTCAGAGACCTCACCGATCAACAATGTCCATATCTGCTCTAACATGCAACTATATGTTAGCGGAAAAGAAGTCTGCCAAAACAAGAGATGGTTGGAAGAAGCATCCGGAAGGACAATTGATGGTGAACGTGGATGCAGCTTTCAACATTGATTCAGGCACAGGTGCCACGAGTGTAATTATACGCGACAACGGAGGAGGATTTATAGCTGCAAGTGCGAAGTTCTTGGAGCATGCAATTGATCCACAGATGGCTGAGGCATATGCACTTAAAGAGGGTTTACTTCTGGCATAACAGATCGGCTCAAGCCGCTTTATACTCCAGTCTGACTGTTCGTAAGTAGTCCAGACGATGAAGGATGGGGGTTTCTCAGGAACATTAGCAGCGCCAATCTATGAGGAATGCTATAACATATCAAAAGATGTGTCGGTGTTTTCCATTAAATTCCGTAATAGGGAGGCCAACACCGTAGCCCATGAAATAGCCAGGGAAGCTTACCTTTGTAAACATTGCTTCACATGGGTTGAGGAACCCCCTAGCTCGATCATAGGATTCATGGCTATGATGTAACTATTTTATCAGATGAATAAATTCAGCCGTATGGCATTCCCTAAAAAAAAACTATGGGCAGAGCGACACACACACACACAAAAAACAGACCACACAGACTTAAGAAATTTAATAGGCTGTAGAGATTAGTCAAATGACCATATTAGGGGAGAAGGAGGAAGCCCGGGCCCTTGCTACGAGGGCGACGGGCGGAACCCTAGCCACCGCCGCCACTCTTAGCCTTGCCCCCCGAGCTCGCCCGCCCTCGCCGCCAACGGAGTGGACCGTCGGCCAATGCAGGTGGCCACAAGGATGGCGGCGGTGGGGCCTTCCTTCTCCTGCGTGGCCGAATCTCATCCGCAACCTGCCGCCCCTCTACCCCCTTTCCCACCAGCTTCGGTGCGCTCTCGTGGCCTCCCCAGGCTTGTGATAGCTCTAGCCTTGCTGTCACCGGATCCAGCCCCTCCATTACCAGATCTACTCGGGGAGCTTGACCACGTCACGGGGAGAGGAGTTTCCATGGTCGCGGCGGCTGGTGGCTGCCCATGATGCTGCTGCTGCTCTGGAGCGTGGACGACGCCGCACTGCGCTGAGCACCATTCCGGCTCCTGCTCGCCACGGATACCGTCGTGGCCATGTGCTTGGTGGTCGAGGTGGCATGGTGGCGGTGACACACAAGACGCCATCAACCTCCTTCCGGCTCGTCCATGGTCAGATCCGGCCTTCCATAACCCGGATCTGGTCACCTTGGAGCTGCACGACCGGTTCCCGCGTCATGCTCCCCTGGGCCTCTACACCACCGACATTTGAGCCTCACGGCTCGGGGATAGCTGCCATCCCTTTTGCTCACGGAGGCGCCCTATGCCCTGCTGCTCGCTCGAGCCACAAGGGCTCAAGCTACTGGGTGTGGTCGTGTACCTCAATCTATGGTCATGGATGCTACAGTCAGAGGCTCACGAGCTCGGCGTGGTGGTCACATCAATGACTTGTTCTCCGTTGAGTACAGAAGGCCGAGGCGTGCCCATGTTGGTCGTGCTTCACCTCGACTCTTCTCGATGGACAGTGTATGTGTGCTTCTTACTGTAGGTTGAGGTGGTTCGATGTGCATGCCTTCAACACATGCAAAAGAAAGACAAAGTGCTCTAGGTGAAAGCCTTACCCAGTCACTCATGAGGGTGTTGCCTTAGATAGCTCTGCTCCATGTTGAAGATCCTAACATCAAGATTCGTGAGCGCGACACTAGGCGTATGTAGACGGCTTTCCTCTATCATTAGTGCCTAGAGTTTATATTTCATCCCATGTAATCCTTCTATTATCATCCCCCTCTTCAAAATATTTGCTGTAAACTTGTATTGGGCCAATATGGGACCGACGTCATTATCAATATAACCAAATTCAGGTGAGGAGTTCTCCTCCCCCGGTGACCGTAAAAAAAATGACCATATTACCTGGATTTGTTTCATCGAGGGAGCTTTTGGTCTCTTGACTGGATGTACATGTGCATCGGTGAGAAAATAGTACTTTGCTTTGAGACGCAGGTAAAGTAAAATAAAATTCCGAAAACAAATTTTGATAAAAAAACTGGACGCCAAGGTTGAACCAAATACCTTGCTTTAAGAATATTGCTCCACTGATGATCAGGTGGTTGTGACCCTAAGCATTGGTGAGATGGGCAAGAGTTTGACGGTGCTCGGTGCTGAATATATAGTTGTTGTTTGATACACTGCTCAGATAGATAATGACTGCTGCATATATTATGTTTTGATATAACGATGGTCACTAGTGACCAATCTTGCTTATTCTGTGTTGAACCTGCAACTGTGCAACACACTTTCTTTGAATGTTGTGTTACCCTGAGTCTATAGAATGAGGTTTCTAACGTCACTGGTAAAGAAATAGAACCAGATTTTAAATCTGTGGCAAATGGATGCTGTGTAACACAAAACATAAAGTTTTGAATATGCTAACAGCGGCTGTTTTATGGTCTATTTGGAAAATGAGGAATGAAATGTGTTTTCAGGGAGCAAAATGGATCGGGATATAGCAAATACTAAGAAGGGCGGTCGGTATGGTAAGAAGCTGGTGGGTGCTGTGCGCCGGGGAAGCGCAACTGAAGCTGGACGACACCTATGCTAACCTGGGAAGCCCCCCGACCTTTACAACAGGCGACTGAGCTTCAGTTTGATAGTGTAACGAATGAGGATCCATCTCTGATGTAACTAATGATCGCAGCTGTCAGTATATGCTCATCATAGAGATGAGAACCAAAACAACTCCCTACGGTGCGCGGGTGGAACTTGTACTGAACTGAATTTTCTTTGAATAAAGCAAGGGTAACCTTTCGTCTATATTTAATATAACGATGGTCACTAGGAAAGACTGGTTAACGATTTAAGGCCATTCAACATTCTCAGAATTTGACCACTGTCCTAGATACGAGCAACGCCAGCACGTTCATTCATGACAATGGACGATGGCGCCGAGTAGCGACCCGCTCCACGGCACCAGAGGCAGAGCAGTTTGATGATTCGATGGTGCAGACAGGCAGCTATCGACGTCTGTTGCGCGTTCCGGGCTTCCGGCTCACGGCACGGCAGGTAATTGTTGTGTAATGAGCAATACGAGCAGATGAGCGCGCATGACAATGCCAGTGATTATTGGTCGAAAAGGCAAGGAGCGTTCCATGCGTACTCGTATATATTGAGTTCAGGTTTGAGGACGTAGAGTACATTGCTCCAATGAACTTGATCGCCCCTCCGGTTGAGGCGTTGAGTTTTAGTAGGCATCTTCTGATGTTGTGTTGTATTGTCTCCAGGCTCTCTCTGGCATAGTACATTTGAGGGCGAGGAAACATTTTTTTAAAAAACAAACAAACTCGTTCCTAGTCAGTCAAAGCGTCCACCAAACAAAAAATATGAGCTGGACGTGACATCGAGGACGGGCTCAACAGAACAGGTCGAGGTGGTCGACGGAACCACGCGAGTAGCTACAGGCAGGCGTTACTACTTTTGCTAGTAAGAGCAACGCCTCTCCCTGCTCACGTTGGTCACTCACGCGGTCACGCCTCCCCTCTGCTCCTCGCGCTCCGCACTTCCGCAGCCGCCACCGAACCAATCCTCCGTCCAGGGTGAACAACGCCGGCTTCACCGGAGAGATGCCTCTGCCCCGGCGCGCGAGAGAGGAGAGGGGCCGGACCAGCGGTGGCCGCGGCGGCTCCGGCTCCGGCGGCGAGGCGCCGCCGCTCTGGCTGCGCACCGTCCCCGACATGGAGCACGTGCCGGAGGATTACGGCGACGTGCTCGACGAGCACGGCGTCGCGCCGGCGACGTACCAGGCGCTGGAACGCTACCTCCCCAGCACAATCCGCGCCGCCCCGCGGGAGCAGAAACTGGCGGTGATGCTCCATGTCCTCGTCGGCGAAGACCCGGCGGTGCTCAGAGCGGTACGTACCCATACATGTTACGTCGGCCGGTGCTGATTAGCTAGCTAGATCATCGTAGATCCCCATCTGTTCGAGCTCAAGAAACATGACCGTGTTCCACGTTTCTACTGGATGCAGCGGCAGAGGCAGCGTGACTACATGGAGGCGATCCAGTCCGCTTACCAGGTGAGTCTCGTGCTCCGCTTCGTGTTTCTTTCCTTTTTTTTTCTGTCTCTTTGAGAACGTTGTTTCTTTTTTTTTTAGAGTTTGTTTCTTACTTTTTTGAGTTTTCTGCCCTTCCTCGTGGCTCGTGCATGCATGTATTCCGTTAAAATGGGTTTCTAACGTTTCAAAAACTATGAACTTTTGATCTAACCCATCAAAACTCATAAAGCCCATAACTAGAGACGAATTGTCCCAGTCCGGTCTGACTTACTATCCCTAACAAAGTTGGCCTAGCCCATCTAAATTTCTCAGCCCCATAACATGCCCCACTCCAGCCTGACATACTGCACCGTGTCATCGTGCTCGTGCCAGGGATGGCGGTCCCATTCTTTCTTTTAGAAGAGTGGCGGTCTGATACTATCCAATACAAAAGGCCCAAAGTAGGTATTTTTCTTCTTCTCAGCCTTTCAGGTAGGAAGCTCAGTCTCCTTTCGGCCTAGCCCATCATGACCTCAATGCAAGTGGCTATGTAAATTAATGTGTGACATGACCGCAAGAGCTTCATTGCAACAATGGTGATGAAACTTTGCTGGGCCTGAGTTTAATTTAAGTAGAGACCAAAGCTAATTTGGCTATTTTGATCATTGTTGCCCCCATCGTTGAGCTGCAACATGCTATCTGTGAAGCCCAATCCACAACAAATTCTTTTGCTCCTGATTGTCCTACCACAGACCTGACAACTAATCTTGGGACTACAACATCGCAGGTTGACCCGCCGCTCTAGCTTGCTCACCAATGGTTGTAGAGGCACTGGACACGTTCATCCGCCATAACATGACACCATTGTTGAAGTTGGACATCCCAGAGTTCAATTTGGTAGGCAACCAAAGTTTGATTTCGCCGAGGGTACTTTAATTTAACTTCAATTTGTGAACTTCAATTGTGAGGTAACCTAACAATTGAAGTTCTCAAATCAAAGTTAAACTAATGTAGCCTAAAATAATGGTAATTATAACTAGAGAGGTGCAACTAACCAAACTAAATGACAGCTTGGCATGGCTACCTTCAAAATAGGCAACAAATCACTTAAGCATAAATCCATTGATCCTGGCTCGTGTGAGCCTATATCTAACCTCAAGCTAGACCCAAGGGCCAAGGCCATCCACCCTACCAATCACACCCTATGCTTTTCACGATTGAGTTTCCACAACCGTAGGCATCGATGCCACCGTCTGACAAGATGAGAGGTGACTAGAGACTAGTGGATGTCAAGGAGAATGATAATTTTTGCTTGATGCATGGCCTTGACCACCCAAATGCATGTGACAAGGCAGGTTTGATGCATGGCTCTAATTTCTTGGTAGCGTATTGGCGAAATGGTTGAATAGTGGATATGTGGTCGTGTGGAGTAGAGCAACCAAGCAATTGTAGGTGGTGGCTGGTGTGTGGTTTCTCATATATGTTTGTTAGGTTGAGGGCCTCGGGCCTTGGAGTGATTTGGCTTGGGTTTCAAATCAAAGCATATGTTTTAATTGTTAAGCGATCCTTGACTCCAACCTAGGTTTATCAACGTAAACCATTGTTGGGACAATGTAGCTTGTACCCAATTATTGTCCCCAAGAGGTATACCCCCTTCATACCCATTTATTTCTTCAAGTGTTGTTCCATGTTCCCTTACGAAACCGGCGGAGAAAGCGGCAGTTTTTTTTTCTGAATGACCTTATTTCGAGAATCAACTAACCGACAAATCCGTAGCCCAGGTGATTCGCTGCCTCCCTCTCGCCAAACCACTTGACTCTGTCAACTTGAAGTTGTGATGACTTTCCTACTTTGAGTGGGATAGAAAGCCAATATTCCTCTAGAACACAACTAACTCTATAAAACAACATAGTGTATATAGAGTAGGCTAAGGGACGGTCTTCATCTCTATTCATATCAAAGAAAATCCAAAATTCTAAGAAAGGGTCTAGTCTTACCTTTTGTAGAGGGTTCGCACAATTAAGTACATCCCTTTGGAGTCAGGCCCATCCTTAGCTTGGCCAGTGTTGGATCTAGTTTCAGCAATGGCTTCAACCCTCAAAGGAGAGGCAACCTCTACCGAGGGAATGGGTTGGTGCCTCGCCTTAATGTGGGAGCAACATTATTTTTGGATGCAGTGTGCCTACATTGGACCATGTGCTCCGTTTTCATAATTGAAAGAGGAATCTAGGAATAGGGGCATGAAAGTCACTTAAGATTAATTATATGGCCAGATGGCAAGTGGGATCCCCAAGGTGTTGTTAGCTAGCATAAAAGGACTAGAGTGACGTTAGGGTTTCCTATGATTCTTCCTTACACAAATGTACCCAAGAGCATAGATGTAATGTTGTAATCACAAGAGCCCCAACGCATATTTGGCAACCAAGGAACACTTTTGGTCCTCTCACATGTATCTTTTATTCAGCATCGTGTCCACATTTCCTCCATCCTCTTCTTTCACAAGCTTGAGCTTCGACATCATCGTTAAGCTCTCATAATGATCCTTAAGTTTACCTTGATCAACTCCAATCCTTAGGCATGCTATGGGTTCTCTTACAAGCTTCAAAAAGGATTGGTCCATCAAATTTTTTGCAATGAGCTTTATCTAGAGATAACCCTCCATTCCTTTGGAAACGCATAGAGGACAAAAATTGGAGGGTGTTGCATCCCCACATGAACTTGCTTTCAAACTAATCGACCATCCTCCAAGAATATAAGTTTATAAAAATACAGGTTGCTTGCTTTTTTTAAGTGAGATTGTCAGGTTAATTAGCATGGTCATCTCCCACCCTACTTACCTAGTCAAGCTCCGCGACTAGTGTCGGGGGTAAATATCGGGGTGCCATATGGCACTCCCTAATAACCAATAGGGATCAAAGTGGGCCCCACATGAAAAACAACAATGCGCTAAAAGCCCACTCTAGACCACGAAGGCCGCGCCACATTCCCGACTCGCCCTAACTTTAGGCAGGCAGAAACCGACCTAGAATGCCGCATTCGACCCCCTGGCGGGGGTCGAGCGATCCGCCACGCCCGACCCCTTTCGCAGGAGTCGGGGACCCTGTTACGCCTCGATCCCGCCCGACCCCGCAGGAGGGGTCAGGAACACCCCTTGTGGGTCCCACATAGTCATCGAGCAGGTGCCGCCCCATCCGACCCTTGGACTAGGAGCCTGAGCCCTGACAACGCGAAACCGGGGAAGGCGGAATGGAGAAACTTGATCGCTCTGACAGACATGACCAATCATAACCCCAAGTGGGTTCGGGGGAGCCTGACATTGCGTCCATCCCCAAGACCGAGGGCAGGCGACTGAGTTGCTGGCCCTCAACGGCCAACCGTTTGGCCTTAAATGCCATACCCGCCACACTTCCATAGTACCAAGGGGTCAAATCCCCCTGTACATCCTGTCATCATCGTCGCCACCCACGCCCGCTGATGCAAGGGAGTGCGGCATGGCACTTGATGACACCTTCGCCTGGTGACACGCACAACAGTGGTAGTATAGGATGACTGATGGACAGGGCGATCATCAACGGGCTGCATAATGTGACGGCGCCCATGAGGCACCGTGCCGCGTCCCACGAAGCACGCCATCAACAGTGGCCAAAAGACGTGATCAGATGGTGGAAGACAGGGGGAGACCTATGACATAACATCACTCCTAGTCACCTAGGCGGTAGGGCGGGACGGTCAAGACTTGAAGACCACGATCATCGACCCAGAGCTCGGCCTCCTTCAACACGGCTTCGACAACTACACACGTGTAGATCTCTCTCTCTCTCTCTCTCTCTCTCTGTGTGTGTGTGTGTGTGTGTAAATGGGCCCATCCTCTTAGAATATAAAAGGGGACGCTCTTCTTCTCTCAGTAAAGACACAGACACCACTAGACATAACACAACACACTCACTCGCACCTGAGACTTGGAGCACCCCTCCTCTCTCGCCACCATTGTACTCACCCCTAGAGCAAGTAACATGAGCAGACCCAAGAACTGGACGTAGGGGTTCACCCTGAACTAGTATAACCCCCGTGTCCTCTTGCTAAGCCATTACTGAATCCAAAGCGTGCACCCCCGGAACAAATTCTACTAGCCGGTGATCAAAACACCGACAACTAGTGTCACTACTTCTACCTTTAGATTACCTTCCATGTTAGTACCCAAATTATAAACCACACGCTCCAGTCCATATGTGAGTGACACAACTGACTAATAGGGTCCAAAATCAAAATGATTATTCCAAAATTCTATGTATGGAACATTGTCACCTAATATGATCCTTTTTACCTTTGTGGTTTTCATATATGCGCCTTTTTACCTTTGTGCTTCTCACATATATGCACCTTTTACCTTTGTGTGTTTCTCTCACATATAGTTTCTCATGGCATGGTGAAAACATTTAGTTAATTATGTTAATTACACTTTTAAAATATTCCTTTTATTGCATTTTCCACTTTACTCTTCCACTCGATTGATTCCAGACTATAGAAGTATGCATTTTTTTGGCATTCGATAGAAGTATGCAATTTGTGTTTCATCTTTTTTTTTTTTGACATTTCCAGCAAATGTTACAATACTCCCAAACACTTGGACAAGCCATTCTGTATCGTGGTCGTCATAGACATGGCGCTCACGTCATAACATCAGGACATAAAGCAACTCTGCAAATGTGGTGCAGAAGGTAGGCCTATATGTAAATCTTGAGCTCTAGATTTTTCTAATAAATACATTTGTTTCTTAACTCGTTCTTGTTTCTAGATGTCTTTACTTGTTTTGTTAACATAAAAAGGGTGAGATTAATCAGATGCGAAAGTCTTGAATACATCCTTTTGATGAACTATGAATGATCAATTACTAGTTATTCTAGATTTTTTTTCAACTTCGCATATACTATCCTTGAAACACATTTTCACAATGCCATGCATTCATAAAAGTAGATGAACTACGGATGAATTTCCTCTACATGCCCATCCCATTGCTAAATATGTAACTCTTCTTTTTTTTTATGCAGCTCCCTTGCTAGGAGGATGCTTAAATACCAGACAGATTTCACTAGCTGGTGTGGCAAATGCCAGAGTGAAAATTAGAAGGCAAGGCGTGATGAGATGCAGCACTGTAAATGAAACTGTTACATTACTTTAGGAGTTGTTATGTACCTGAGAACTTTATTATAGTGCTACATTGATGTATGCTTATTGACTTATGTGCAGCGTTTGGACACACACACACACACACACAGTTCTATGCTAATAAATACCAATCCGTCTCATGCAAGAACCTTCTGCATACCTGAAATATTTGAGCACTCCACTTCCTCACACAAGCATACATTAAGTGCTTGATTTCCATATATTTTACCTTTATGACACTTGTGATTCTTTGAGTAAGCGGCATAGTCCAAAATGTCAGTGGCTATAGGAGTTACTACTTGTTAGTAGCAAGACGGCTAGAGCAAACCCAACGCCTCCCCGCTCATAGTAGCCCAACACCTTTGTATCCCAACCAGCGGTACCCATGCCGACTTCAGCTTCAGCAGTGAGGGCCAATGCTCTGGCAGCGCACTCTCTCTGCCATGGATCATGTGCGAGAGGACTACGGCAATGCGCCTGAGAAGCACAATGTCTCGTCGGTGATATACCGTACACTAGAGCGCTACCTCCTAGCACCATTGAGCTGTTTAATCAGAAACTGTCCTGGTCTTGTTTTACCAGATGACCGGTTTTCTAGGAAAACCAAACCTATGTACTATAGCAAAATGTACAATTGACGGTTTTCTCGGTTATGGTTTTTGCCCCGGTTTGGAAACCAGATCAGTTCTAGTTTTGTGAACCTTGGGTATAATATCACAACTGGCACTACAACTTTTAAGCAGGGGCTTGATCTAAGTTGTTCATGTGCGACCAAATGTTTTAGACAAGAACCATTCCTTCCTTTTTTTTTTGTTCTGCTCAATGTCGTTGCTGTTTTTTTTTAGCCATTGCGGAATTAGACTGCCTAGTAGGCCACATACAAATTAAAGGGGGGTTTGCATCCTTGTGCTTTGTACACTTTTCATATGCACATAATTTTTCATCATATAATTGTAGAGAAAAATAGTTCCCCTCCCTTTGTAAAAAACTGTTAATTATGTTGTGGCACCCCATTTACAAAAAACCTGACTTCGCCCTGACTCTAACGTAGAATGTTGAAACATGGCGTTATATGTGGGCTAGCAGCCTAGCAATAGTTACAGTCCAGCCTCTTGCATCCTCACACATTTTTCTCATGTTTTCACTTCATAAGCAACAGACACTCATTGGCAATGCACCATAGCAAGCTATGACCTCCACTCTCACTCCACAGTCGTTAACATCGATATACTAATCTATTTACATAGTGTACCATGTGAAATTCATGTGATGCTTCTTTCTGCTCAATGTTGCAGGCTCTTTTGGGGAAGTGAGCTGCCTACATAAAGCCACTATAACATTTTTGGATTGAACCGTGGAATTATGTGGGCTAGCAACACCGATCAACCCCTTCCTCTTGCATCCTAGATGCGGACACATTTCCTTCGTATTCCCAAGCAACATACACTCACTGATAATGTATAAGTTACTATGCTAGAGAGAGCCTCCTTCGCTCACATATGTTTTGGCACCGGAATTTGGACCCGAGCCCAGTTGATAGCGATGCAAGGTTGGAGTCGGCCGAGTTAAAGAAGTCCAATGACCGAAGGTAATAAAGTGGGCCTATTAGGGTTTGTTTAGTATTTTCTTTATGGGATAGATTTTGTTTAGAAATAAGATCTAGTCGGGTTGTCTGTTTGGAAACCGAAGAGTTCTGGTCGACTCGGGTCAAAACCCCTTGTACGGGGTTATAAATATGTAATACGGTATGTAAGAAAAGAACAACACACATTTAATACAATGTGGCGCATCGCCACCCTTTTCCTACTTGATGAATTCTTGTCTCGTGCGGGTGGCACCGACTCTGATCTCTGCGAGAGAATTGGATTCATCACTTTTGATAATCTCATCGACTTCAAGTAGTATTTTCTCATTAATTTGATATTCTAGTTGTTATCTTTGAAATTTCTAGTTATCCGATAATTAGATCTTTATCTTGTCTGTTCTATCGACTTTCCGTTGTAGTACTATCTCGGTTGGGTCTGATCTACTATGATTATTTGTAGATCTTAAGAACTTGATTTAGATCTATTATTCGAGTCATTTTATAGATTTTATCCATAGTTAGGATAGATCTAGTTTTAATGACTTTTTCTTATGTACTATCTCTATTAAGTTTGATCTATTTGGACTAGCGAGGCTGCATCGACTTTGATCTCTTACTGAGTTAATAAGTTAGTTCCATCTTGATTACTGGTAGAGTTGATAGAGTTCTATCTGGACGTTTAGCCGGTAGGTTATCATGGTTCGATTGACTTCACAGTGCTTAATTCAAGTATTTAATCTATTTGATAGATCATCAAACCCTTTTGTTCAGGTGAATTAGATATGTTATTTTAAGCCATATTTGCAATACCAGCTATCAGATCTATCGATTTCACCTCATCGATGGAGCAACTAGTTGTACATTGTTCTTAGATTTATTGACCTTGACATAGCGTTTTATCGGCTCTAGTTTTCACAGTATTTATACTTGTTTATTAAAGCTTGCTGATAAGCCGATACAATCAGCTGAATAGATTAACTTTACTTGTTATATTCGATAACCATTGGATGGTTTCATGTACAGTGATTATCGGCTTTCTCATTGGCTTGTCTGGGGCCGGTGACCTAGGGAATTTTACCGTCTTGATTTCTTTGTCGGTTTGCATGGAAAATTGGCTGGCACGCACTATTTTTTGCATTGAGCCTACACTGGAGTAAAGCAAATCTCCCAGGTCGCGTGTGTAGATTTTTAGTCAACAATATGTTATCCTATGCACTTGAAATGCACCACGGCAAACCTCAATCTTTGCTCTTCTTACTCCACAACCACCACCATTGCTGCACCACCCCCATATACCAATCCATATCCATGTGTACCATGTGAAATTTGAGCTACTCTTATGTCAAATTACTATCCCTCTAAACATACTACTACCATTTAAGTCATCACATACCTTTTTCTTTCATTTTGTAGTAAACACACACAAACCACAAAATTTGTATTTGGGATGCTATGGATGACGTACCAAATACACATGCTCTTTGCTTAGCCTTCACAATTTTGGTGTCAACCACAGGACATCCAGTCATTTCCACCAACTCCTATAGATTTGCCATATCTTCGTGCATGCCATAAAGGTTTTTTAAATGTAACCTTCTCCTTTTTGTAAACAAAACCTTCAATTTCAAGACTGGTATATGAATTGTGGGATACTTGCCTTACGGGTATCCTCATACAAGACAAAGTCGGTAGCCGATCGGGTACTTCATCAACAAGGAAGCCGACCGACTCAACTTGGAGCACAAGGCATGTAGAGATAGACTTTCTATGTAAATCCTAAGGGGTTACGACTAGGACTCTTCATGTACCCCCCTGCCGACCGGATATATAAGGCGGCAAGGTACCCCTCATCGAGACAGGACAAGTAGGCAGAGGTTTTTCGACAACATCAATACAACACACAGAACACAGGATGTAGGGTTTTTACTCTCATTGAGAGGGCCTGAACCTGTATAACTTGGCACCTTGTGTTACCATTGTAGTTCTTAGTCTCGACGTAGCCCTATACATTTTACTGCCGATCTCAAGCTTCGACAATTGGCGCGCCAGGAAGGGAACAAGGCTCGCCGGGATTCTCCGTCGACTATGATGGCTGAAATTCCCATCATCCAGTATTCACCAGACTTCAAGATCTCCTCTGGATCAGTTGACTTCACAATCGACGACAACGGATCCCTAGGTCTAGAAAACCACAGATCCGACTCGGCCATAGCCATCTCTATGGCGCGATCACCGAGTTTGTCTGGCATGATCCCCATGTTGGTCCCATTTGGATCTGATAAAGAAGATCCTTCCTTCGGAAACGATTCAAAATCGGATCGGTTTTCTGATGAGGACTCGGTCGGATCCGCTTACCCATATCCCCATACTGTCAACATGGTGGATATAGCAGATCCTGCGGATGTAGACCAGGATGGTGACCAAAACGATGAATATGAAGATAACCCCATTGTTGGCCACACGAATCAACTAGCCGAAGGAGGTCAATAGGAGGAGGACCCTCCAGCTGATGACTTATCGGTTGAACACCACCGTCAACCAAGAGGGTCGCGCGGTTCACGCAACGCACGCCGACTGGATCTTGGTCTAGAACTCGAAGTGGATGGCGTCAAGGCCTATCACACTCCTCAGAATAACATCACAGGGGCCGAAACTTTGCTCGACACTCTAATGGTCGACATGAATTATCAGACCCCTACGATGCAGAAGGCAGTGGCTATGCTTAAGGCCGCTGCGGCTCAAGAGGCCGCAAAATCTCAGTCAGTCACAAGCTCTAGTCACATATCTTCGTGAGGTCGGCAAAGGCGTGAAGATCTGAGAAATTCTCTTAGCCTCTGTGATGGACGAGATACCATCAACTCTCACTATGAAGAACGCGCTTGGGACAATCGACGTTATGAGGAAGAACGCTGTGATTGGAGAACGGACGTTCGACGGGATGACCGACGGGACGATCGACAAGAGGACCATCAAGATCCTCCTCCAAGGCACAACCGCGACGACCGACGTCGACGAGACAATCGGGATCGACGCGATAATGATGATAACGACCATCGGCATCATCGTCATGATGACGATGTTAGGCCGCGACATGGCCGCCATGCAACTCCGTCTCCAAACTGGCATAGGCGGTCGATGACGCCAACCGAAGATGAGGTCGATGGCATCAAGGCTTACATCCCTAGGTTTCACATAGCTCGATGACCAAAAGGATTCAAGCTGGTCCCCATCAAAAAATACGATAGTCAGACCAATCCCCAAGAGTGGCTGTAGCTTTACAGCACGGCGATTCGGTCGGCTGGAGGTGACTCCTATGTAATGGCTAATTACCTCCCGGTCTACCTGGATCCAGCTGTTCGGATATGGCTCACATCTCTTCCAGAGGAGTCAATCACATCTTGGGGAGACCTCAACAGGAAGCTCATAAAAAGTTTCCAAGCTACCTGCAATCGACCGGGCAACCACTTCGACCTCACTCGGATCAAGTAGAAGACCGACGAACCTCTTCGTGACTACATCAAGTGATTTTGTGCTAAGAAGACTGAGATCCCCAATGTTCTGGACCAACAAATCATTGCCGCCTTCCAAGGAGGGATCCATAGCGATGATTGGGTTCGTGAGATCGATCGGAGGAATCATGACCTCAAGCTGACCGCTCAATAGTGCTTCGAGATCGCTGACAAGTTCATGTCTGGTGAGTCGGTGTTGGATGACATCTGGGGAAAAGGCAAAGAGAAGCGGTCGGACAAGACCGAGTCCTCCAAGAAGGACAAGAAGAGGAATCCTGATAACATGGTTCACACGGTGGACCGACTTTAGAAGTACCCTCAAACAAGCCAACCGTCCACAGACGAGCTACTGAGTGGCCCATGCCTTTGGCACCCAAAGGGAAACCACTAAGCAAAGGATTGTTATCGACTGAAGGGTTTTGCAACGGCTACCCTCAAGGTGGCCAAAGATCCCCTGAGGTGCAATAGCAAAGACAAGACCAATGATGATGGTGACAAGGATGACTCAGGAGAGTTCCAGGAGCCCCGCAAGGAAGTCAACTTCATCTTCGGTGGCCCGGATGCCTATGTGTCCAAGCGCAAGCAGAAGCTGGAACTTTGGGAGATCAACTCGATGGAACCGGCTGCACATCAATTTATGAGGTGGTCTGAGATGCCAATCACCTTTGATCGGTCGGATCACCCCAAGCATATCCTGAAGTCGGGTCGATACCCGCTGGTGCTTGCTGCTACAATGAAGGAGGTGAAGTTCGACTAAGTACTCATTGATGGAGGAAGCAGTTTGGACTTAATCTTCACCAAGACTCTCAAAGAGCTCGGTCTGTCAATCAATGATCTCCAGCCGAGTTCTTCACCTTTCCACGGGATTGTACATGGTAAGACTTTAGTTCCTATTGGACAGATCAGTCTGCTGATCACCTTCGAAACCCGTGAGAATTTCAGGACCGAGCGCATTCTCTTCCAGGTGGTGGATTTTGACTCAGCAAATCATGCTATCATCGGTCGATCGGCTATGGCTAAATTCATGGCAATCCTGCATTATCCATATCTCACCCTCAAGATGCCAGGCCCGAACGGAATAATCTCCCTCCACTCTGATCTTTGGAATTCTTTCGATTGTGATGTATAGAGTTGTGAGATGGCCAATAAACAGTTGATGCTGTCTGACCAGAAGGAGATCTAGCAGGCAGTCGGCATGGAGGAGCAGACTGGAGCAGAGGTTCCAACAAAGAAGCCTACCAAAGATAAGATTCAGACCGATGACATCCAAACCAAGGAAATCATGCTCGATCCTGAGGACCCCGATAAGATAACTAATGCTAGGGCTAACCTCGACGAGAAATAGGAACTCGCGCTCACTCTTTTCCTCTAGGAAAATAGGGACATCTTTGCGTGGAAACCATCTGACATGCCGGGAGTTCCTAGGGAAAAGATTGAGCACAAGTTAAGGGTACCCCAGGGGCTACCCCCGTTCGGTAGAGGCTTAGAAGATTCACGCAAGATCGCAAGGACGCCATGAAGAATGAGATAGATAGACTATTAGATGCTAAGTTTATAAAGGAGGTGTATCATCCCGACTGGTTAGCAAATCCAGTACTTGTACCCAAGAAGAATAAAGAATGGAGCATGTGTGTTTATTATACTGATCTCAACAAGGTCTGTCCTAAAGACCATTTTGCTCTTCCTCGTATTGATCAGATTGTAGACTCGATAGCTGGGTGTGAGCTCTTGAGCTTTCTGGATGCCTATTCAGGCTATCAGCAGATCCCACTAAGGGTCAAAGATTAGATTAAAACTTCCTTTATAACACCCTTCAGCGCCTATTGCTATCACAATGCCTTTTGGTCTGAAGAACATTGGCGCGACTTACCAACGAGGTATTCAACGCTGCCTTACTGCTCAGATCGGTCGGAACACAGAAGCGTCTGTTGATGACATCGTCGTCAAGACTCAGAATGTCGAAGAGCTTATTTCTGACCTGACAGAAACCTTTGACAATCTGAGGCATTATTCAATAAAGCTGAATCCCAAGAAATGTGTTTTTGGGGTTCCTTCGGGAAAGCTACTCGGTTACATCGTTTCAAAATGAGGTATAGAAGCCAACCCGGATAAAATCAAGGCGGTCCTTGGTATGGGGCCACCTAATTCTCAAAGGGATATACAGAAGCTGACCGGATGCATGGCGTCCTTGAGTCGCTTTATTTCCCAACTGGGGGTTAGAGGGTTACCACTTTTCAGACTGCTTAAAAAGCAGGAAGACTTCGTTTGGACCGAAGAGGCGCAGTCGGCATTGGACGAGTTGAAGGTTTACCTCAGCACCATTCCAGTATTGGTACCTCCGAAGCCAGGAGAAAAACTTCAGCTTTACATATCGGTCACAACTTAGGTTGTGAGTACTGTTTTAACAGTCGACCGAGAAGAAGAGGGGCATATACAAAAAGTACAACACCCGGTCTATTTTGTGAGTTAGGTCCTTGGCGCCTCTAAGGTAAAATACCAACAGATCTTGAAGTTGTTGTATGCATTATTGGTCACCTCTAGGAAGTTGAAGCATTACTTTCAAGCTCATCCGATCGAAGTCCACACCTCCTTTGCACTCAACACAGTGCTACACAACCGAGAAGCCGAAGGCAAAATCGCCAAGTGGGCAGTCGAACTTGGTCAATATACCATCACGTTCGCGCCTCGGTCGGCTATAAAGGGACAAACATTAGCTGATTTCGTTACTGAGTGGACAAAGATTCAAAACCCACCTACTGCACAAGACATCGAGTATTGGACAATGTATTTCGAGGGTCTCTTTAATTACAAGGAGCGGGTGCGGGGGTCGTGTTTATCTCATCCACTGGAGAGAGGCTTTGATATGTCCTTCAGTTGATGTTTCGCACGTCTAACAACGCTGCGGAGTATGAAGCCCTCCTACACGGTCTACGCATTACCGCGTCACTCGGCATCAAGCGCCTTGACGTCTTTGGTGACTCGGCTTTGGTTATTAATCAAGTCACTAAGGATTGGAACTGTGTGGATGACAATATGAGTGCCTACTGTCAAGAAGTAAGGAAGCTCGAAGACAAATTCGATGGATTGAAGTTCATGCATGTTCTTCGAGACAATAACCAAGCGGCTGATGAATTGGCTAAAATGGGATCATCCCGGTCTATGGTCCCGTCAGGTGTTTTCTGACACACTCTGGATTCCCCCACGATTTCTCCTCGGTCGGACGTATTAATGAGTGATGTCACTGATCTCGTTGGTGATGACAACATGGAGACTGATTAGCGCGACCCGCTCATCCAATATTTGGATAAGGGAATGTTGTCTTCGGATCCTAATGAGCAACAGAGGTTGGAGACCCGATGCCGAGGGTATTTGTTAGTGGGAGACCAACTCTATAAAAGAGGAGGATCAAACATCTTGATGAGATGCATCTCGATACCAGAAGGCCAAAAGTTGGTAGAAGAAATTCATTCTGGGATATGTGGCAATCATGGAGCTTCCAAGACTTTGGTCAACAAAGCTTTCCGGCAAGGGTTTTATTGGCCCACGATGGTTGAAGATGCACATCGGGACGTTCGGACGTGTGAAGGTTGTCAATTCTTTGCATCAACAAAAGCATGTGCCTTCACAGCAACTTCAGATGATACCTTTGACTTGACCCTTTGCTGTTTGGGGGCTCGATATTGTCGGTCCTTGCAAAAAGGCGCCAGGCGGGTTCACTTATCTGTTTGTTGCTATTGATAAATTCACCAAGTGGATTGAAGCAAAGCGGGTCGGCAAGATTACATCGAAGAAGGCTATCGAGTTTGTCAAGGATGTCTTCACTCGGTTCAGGGTTCCCCATGATATCATTACTGATAATGGCACTCAATTCACTTCAGTGGAGTTCCGTGACCTTGCTGATGAGATGGGAATAAAAATCCACTTTGCATTAGTGGCTCATCCTCAAAGCAATGGGCAGGTCGAACGGGCCAATGGTATGATTCTCCAAGGATTGAAACCTCGGATATTCAACAGGCTTAAGCCTTATGCCGGTCGGTGGGTCAGAGAATTGCCTTCAGTTCTTTGGGGGCTTCGCACAAACACCAGTCGGGCAACTAGTCAGTCACCTTTCTCATTGGTCTATGGCTTAGAGGCTATGCTACCGACCGAAGTTAGCCTTGTTTCGGCACAGGTTCGGGCGTATGATGAACAACTTTCTGAGGAGAATTGAGAGATTGATTTGATTGCAGCAGAGGAGTTGCGTGATCGCACTCTGTTTTGGTCAGCACTTTACCAACAAGGATTACATCGCTATTATGATAAAAACGTACGTAATCACCACTTCCAAGTTGGAGATTTAGTGCTTCGTCGAGTGCAGTCAACGAAGAACCAGCATAAGCTTTCTCCAAAGTGGGAAGGACCATATGTTGTGAAGGAAGCCACTCACCCGGGGGCTTACCGACTGATGTATGAAGACGGCAATGATATACCAAATTCTTGGAACATAAATCAGCTACATCGTTTCTATACTTAATTATTCCTTTGTATACTTATACATTATTCATGAATGAAACTTCGGTCCTTTTGATGAAAGATTTTTTGATAATTTTCATTCTATATTGTCTCGATTCCTTAATTTATTTTATTAAACAATCGAGCCAGGGGGCTAGTAATAATGTCCCACCTCAGTCTAACCGTATTTTGGTTTTGGACTATTTTCTGACCGATTTCTTCTCTTTGAATACGGTCTTTATTTTCTTGGTCTAACGTCTATACATTATGGTTATATACTTTATATTGCACATCAGACTACCACTACACTAAACCTAGAGCCAAAGTGCGAGAGGTCATGTGTCGATTGGTCGACTCTGCTTGTTACGCGGTTATGAGTCACAACCTAAAATGTTAAGGCAGACCGATACAATTTGAGTTTCTCAATGACAGAAACATACTTATGACATTTTTATCAATCTTTTAAAGATGATAAGCATGAAATTAGATTACATACATGTAACATTGTTTCATTACATAGATATTGCTAATGATCTCTAATATTACAGGGTTTACAGCTCCTTTGAAGGAGAGGAAGATTCAGCTCGAAGCTCAACCTCAGGAGTTGCTGGAGGAGTAGGCACGGTCAGATTGATCTCTATATTGTCGACTAAAGCTCGGGAAGTCTCCAGCATGGAATCCAAGAGCAACTGGCATTGGTCGTCAGTCAAGTCTGGGTTGAAGCCCTCTTTGATCTTGTCCAATGGCAGAGCGGGAGACCAAGATTGGCAAATAGCCAGAACCTGACTCCCGGCTTCGGTCGCCACTTGTCGAGTGTTTTGAGCAATATCTTCCGACTCATGCTCCAGCAAGTACTCCAAGGAATGGCCAGATTGCTCCACTCGGTCGGCATGAACATAGTCCATTGCCTTTTGAGCGGCATAAGATAGGGCTACAAATGATAATTTGTTGGTCAGTATGATTAAAAGAGGAATCAAGCAGATGTGAGAAATAACGAAGGGCTTACTGGCAAGTTTACATTTGAAGGATTTGGAGGTGCTCTTAGCTTCCTCTATCTTGGAGTCAGCCTCCTTCAGCTCCTTCTGCAGCCGAGTGATCTCGGCCTTTTGGTCCTCGACCGACTTAGAGAGGTTTTCCTTCTCAGTATTCAAGGCATTGACAAACCTTTGCTGATTAGAAGTCAATTTCTCCAGGTCGGCAACTTTCTAGTCACGAGCTAAAAGACAAATAGTTGAATCTTTAGCGTTAGAGTGATTGGTTGGTTATTTAAACAATAGATGGTGAGTGATCTTACCAGCTAAATCTTCTCGGCCTTGGTTTAAGGCCTTGGTCATTTCTCTTTGGTCGGTCTGCAGCTTTTCAATCTCCTTCTGTGCTTTGGCAAGCTGCTGACCGGTGACTAGCAAAACACTAGCAAAGTGTTAGTCTTATTTAAGGACTTGAAGACCAAAGAGTTTAATACATACCAAAAGCCTCAGCTTCAAGGTATTCCACCCTAGCTTGTTTTCTCTCTACGAGAACATACATTTTCTATATACAAAAAGGGGTTAAGCTTAAAGGCAAGATTAAGACAAAGCAAAAGCAGAGTATTGAAGTATCTTGCTAGCTTCTCGATGTTGATGCATGATTTCCACGTCCTCTACCTTGGGCCAACTGAGTAAATGTGTAGATAATGTCGCCTTACCTTTGTGAAGAGGTGAAGGGACGGCGGCAGGAGCAGGTTGGGGTACAGGCGCCGGAATGGGGGCAAGAATTGCTTTGTCAACTGGCTTATCCACCTCGGTCGGCGTGTTTGATGACTTGCCAACCGACTTGGCAGATCAGTCGGGCGAGGAGGAGGTCCAGACCGAGTGTCTCCGGACTTTTGGGCACTCTGAGAATCACTCATCTGACTACTATCAAAATGAATATGGAAGAGATTAAGATGTGCTACGGATGGCAATAAGAGACAAAGAGCATAAGGGTAAAGAATTAACCTAGGAGCCTTCTTGAGCTTGATTCGGCACAACCTCTTCTTTGAAGAAGTCGACTGAAAATCAGTCTCCTTCCTCTTCTGGGCAGATTTTTCTCCACCCTCCCAGCATCACACTGAGTTTGGTTTAGGGGCTCCGACTGGCTTGAAGGTCGGTCGGAGGGAGTGGGGGTGAGATGACCAGCCTCAGCAGATGGCAACTCTTCATTATCATCCTGATCTCCTATATATTGCCAACAGCGCCCAACAGTCTGCTTTACTTGCCGACCGGGGGGAGGCAGGGTGGAGACCGGGTCAGGACGAGCGCTAGCAGAAGAGCTCGAGCCTCCAGTGCCAGTCTGCTGCGTCTTCTCAACATAGTCTGATCCCTCGAAATCGGTCAGAGGGAGCGGAGGATGAGAAATATAAGTATCTAAAACCTGCACAAGAATCAAAATATCAAGCAGGGCATCAAAACAAGAACATAATGGATTGCTCAAAGCAGACTGAGGCTTACTCGGGCCCGCATAGTGCCCTTGTTATACGCCTTCTTGATCAGCGATTCATCCTGAAGGATATCTCCTTCAAACATTTTTGACAGGCGTTTCTTATGGAGCTCTCCATTCGGTGGGTCAGGCACCTCCCTGGTTTCATCATTATTGACGTAGTTCCACGCTGGGTGACTCTCTAGCTTCAGGGGCTGCACTCTGCGTACTATGAAGCTCTTGGCGACGGTAATTCCGTCAATACCTTCAGCCTTCATGTCGACTATCTTTTTCAGTAGAGTGACCACCTGAGGATCGTTTTGATCGGGCTTCTCTGTCCATTGCACCAGAGGAATCGCCTTGGCACCGGTGAAATCGGCAAGAACAGGGGGAGGGTTGTCACAGTAAAACCACTCATTCTTCCAGTTCTTGTTCCCGGTCTTCAATGGCACGTTGATGTAGGCCTCCTTCTTGCGCAACTGGAAGCCAACACCGCATATAGCTACTTGATTGACCTTGGTCGGTAGCGGACAGAGGACAAATAGATGGCGGAATAAATTGAAATGGGGGAGGATTCCCAGAAATGCTTCGCACATGTGCACGAAGATGGTGATGTGAAGGATGGAATTGGGATTGAGCTTGACAAGCTCAATCCCATAAAAGAAAAGGAGCCCGCGCAAGAAGCTGCAGCAAGGGACTCCAAAGCCATGCTCGAAGAACGAGCGGAATACAACTATCTGTTTATGAATAGGGATGGGGCAAGATTCATGAGGTACCTTCCAGTCGATCCGCACTTGCACTGGAAGGATGCCGTCGACCACCATCTGATTCATGTCGGCCTGGGAGAGGTTGCTCTTCGAGAACTCCCGAAGCTGCTCCGGGATGTCGATCTCTGATGAGGAGGACGCGGAGGCGGCAGTGGGAGTGGCAGGGATCGAGGTGGAAACCTTCTTGCGACCCATGGCGATGATGGTTTTGGGCGTGGTGGATCAAATGCTGAACCCTAGCAAAGGCTTGGGGGCTAAGCGCGACGAGATTTGCGGCGGCCGGAAGTGATGATGCTAACCCTAGCTGGAAAGCTGAGGAGTCGCTGAGAACAGAGGAGGTGCAAGGAAGACGAAAGGTTTGTGCGCAAATGCGGCGTGGACTGAGAGTTAACTCGACGCTTCCTTTTATACTCCCGCTTTTTGACCTAGGGTCCCATGGGCCGGGGTGGGCCGTACAGTGATGACGATTTTTTGCTTAAGCAAAGATTAATTAAGGCCCTTAAAATATGATTAGGGTCTAAAGACCTTGAGAAATAAAGCTCCGGGGCTTCTTTGATGAGAAGCATTTGAAAATTATTTAGCCATATCTATATGATTTGATGATCATGTAGCAAAGGACTTGATGGTCATATGGATATAAGTTCAAAGGTTATGGTATTGGTTGAAATCAATAACCAAATTGTCAAAATTGGACTTATGGATAATTAGAGTGACTAATTATCAGGGAAAGGTTGTATTATGATTGATGTCATTTAGCTTAGTACCATTATATGATTGATGTCATATTGGTCCACATGAATTGAATATGATTGAAATCATAGAATTCAGACCGACCAATCACTCGAACATGGTGAATGTCACTCGGCCTATTAAATAATCGATCGGCAAGGCTGAAGCTTTGCAAGTTAACCTACTGGTTTGATGACCAGAGGTCTGTTAGACTCAAGCTTGATGGTTTGAGTAAGATATATACAAAATAATAAGAGCTAATATAATTAGACTCTTGCATTATTTGTTAAGTCTCCAAATTATACAAGAGTCGGGGGCTACACCTGATCAGGTGCACCTAACCGATGCACCAGATCTATCAGGAACTTCGATAAAGAGGTCTTCCTAATTTATGATCTACATTGAAGATCATTTTGAGAGTTGAAGCTCAAAATCAGGAAGCACTCGAGGGCTGCTGTGGGATACTTGCCTTACGGGTATCCTCGTACAAGACTATGTCGGTAGTCGACCGGGTACTTCATCAACAAGGAAGCCGACCGACTCAACTTGGAGCACAAGGCATGTAGAGATAGACTTTCTATGTAAATCCTAAGGGGTTACGACTAGGACTCTTCATGTACCCCCTTGCCGACTGGATATATAAGGCGACAGGGTACCCCTCATCGAGACAGGACAAGCAGACAGAGGTTTTTCTACAACATCAATACAACACACAGAATACAGGACGTAGGATTTTTACTCTCATCAAGAGGGCTCGAACTTGTATAACTCGACGTCTTGTGTTACCATCGTAGTTCTTAGTCTCGACGTAGCCCTATACATTTTACTGCCGATCTCAAGCTACGACATGAATTCAGATTGCCATCGATATTAATCAATTTTCCTATCATATTGTTGGCTTCTCTTAACATTGCTTTGTTTTCATATCGTTCTACCTATTTCCTATGATCCGTGCATAGTTTTTTAAAAGCAACGTAAAGGACAAAAGGTTTTTCGTCCGGAAGAATCTCAAAATAATTTCAACATGAAATGTTACAGTACTTTAGCAGCAGTTCAGTAAATTAGTTGCCTTTGAAATCTCTAGTCTAGAATCTCTATGAAAAAAAAACACATGTTTCAATGGATCGATCAGGACATGAATCCTTTGAACTAATCTAAAACCTATTGGGACAAGAGATATGCATTGCACTTTAGGGTTCAGACAAAAATGCTATGTACCATGGGAGCAGGAATAAAGCTTTACCTCTTGCTTGGGAGTAACGAGTGAGCATCCCTCTGCCACGCCACCACGTGATACGATGGCCTTGGACAAGCCACAATTGGCAAGGACCATGTAGTTCTTGAGGACCAGGGCGGCAAGGCCACGAGGGCCATCCCACCGATGTTCAACACCTCGCCATATCCTACGGCGTTTTGCCGACAAGTTTGTTATCGATGTTCCAAAACGTCCCCTAGATGGTCGTGTACCACCACTCCACCACTCAACCACATCATTGTTCCTAAACAAGCATGAGTTCCCATCAACCACCAGGTGGATACGCTCGGCAACAACAATGGAGGCACCCAATCGTTGATGAAGGTACTTCTTGACCTCAGCACCGTATTGGCCGTCGTACACAGACACGACAAAGAATATGGCTCTCACACACAGGCAACAGGACTCCCACTCGACCCACTCCATTAGCTCATATTATACATTACACATATTAAAAATTACTTTCCACATGAATTTGGATAGGAAGAAAGCTTGGCGGTGGTGATTCTTGCGAGGGACGAGATTCAGTAAGGACAAGGACACATAGCGAGGACCATGGTGGGCAGCCCATAAATATCCTACGAAAGCATAACATTGCTTCAGAAGCAACGGGTGAACACGGGTGAAACATGATCATGCTAGCTAAAATCCAAAATGGTAGTGGCTAGAGAAGTTACTAGTTGCCACTATGCCAGACGGCCAGAGCCAGCCAGTGCGTCCCGACTCACGTATCCCCTTTGGTTCTGACCCTGTCACTCCACAACCACTGTTGCAGCCCAACACCGCCATACCAATCTCCCGTCCAGGCAAACGCCGGCTGCACTGCACCATATTTGAGATGCCTCTACCCCACACGCGAGAGAGGAGAGAGGCTGAACTAGTGCTAGCCACTGTGGCTCCACCTCCGCCGCTCTAGCTGCACACTCTCCCTACCTTGTATCACAAGCCAGAGGACTACCATGACGCATCCGATGAGCACGGTATCGCAGCGGCGACATACCTGGTGCTGAAGCGCTATCTCCCAAGCACTATACACTAGTACATAAAGGGTCTTTAGTGGCAGTGGAAAACCACCTAAAATGATGGTTTTCTGAGCCGCCATTAAGCTCTCACCATTGGTGAGGGGCCAAGCCCAATGGCGGGTTCCAACACCATCACCGGCAACCGAATCCAAGATGTGGGGGGATGATGTCATCTTCCACCACCACTAGAAAGGTACTAAAAAATATAAAAAAGTAGGGCGATGATGAGGACATCAGTCCTATGGTTGCACACAACACCCCTCCAATTCTGTACTTGTAAGGTCCAATGACTAGAGCTCATGGACAACAACTTAATTTAGGGATGAGCTCATACCTATGTTCTTCTTTGTATGTTATTTTTGACAATAGTTTGCTATCTAATGATTATATTTTTATTTGGAAGCAATGAGAGAAGAAGGACTTGAGAATGTGAAAGACTAGCAAGGACCTGAAAGCCAAGGTGTTGGGCCAACTTAAAATGACTTTGAGTCCAATTCGGAGTCCAGGACTAGTCCGCACTAAAATGGACACCCAAGATGCATATGAACTCGGTTTCAGACATTCTACATATGCACGTAAAGGTAACAAGAAGACATTTCCAATACCACTAGTTTTATTTAAAAAATAGTCTGTAGTCAACCGAAATCATCAAAATAAAAGAGGGTCCAAAATTTGTCTTGATGCTACGTTGCCTATGTTTGGACTTTGTGCTTTGTATCCAGTTAAGCACAATTACGGCAGCATCGAGAGGTTCTTACATCACCCTAGAGTCTTCATAAATAGCTGAAGGTTTTGGGTTTTGCTTAGATTAATTTTGTCAAGAGCAGTTCACCATTTTTATTGGTTTGTGAGCCCCCAACTTCATGAGATTCTTAATACATCTACAATTATGTTGCATTCTTCTTTGTTCTTGCTTGTGTTCTTTATTCGTAGGTAGGGGTTAACCTTTTTGGCGTGGTCAACCATGCACCACCAATTGATAACCATAGGAGACGTCGTGCTGTGACTGCAAGGTTTAGAATGTGTTGTTCTAAAGTTAGATCAATTCGTGTGTCACCCCCGACAAAATCAACTTGCCATAAACTTTTGGAAGATTAGAAACCCTTATCCACATAAAGTGGTAATCAGAGCTTCAGCTAGATCGTCAGGTTTGCACTACCCTTTAGTTTAGTTTTGTTTTTGTGTTCATCCAATCGTCTAAAAAAACCACAATGTTTTTCCTCTACCCAAAACCATATTTTAACCTTTTGCATATTTTAATTTTAAAGTCTGTAGTGTTGAATTTGTGCACTAGCTTTTGTTTTGTTGCTGGTTTAGTTCATGTTTTAATTATCAGTCATGTGCCCTCCTTGCAACCCTAGCTGCCACCCCCTCGACCACCCTCTAATTTGTTTGGCTTTGTGTGCTAGGGTTAATTACCGACATGCCCACCCTAATTCCACCCTATACCCTCCCTCATCACCACAGATCAATTTCTACAACTTCCACTTTCCACTGCATTCATCCCATCCAGAAAAGCCCTACCCGATTGCAATTCTAGTGCAACCGAGAACTTGATTTGGAGCCCCATCCTTAAAACAACCATAACTTTCACATACAGATTCAAAATCAGGCGATTTTTTTTGAAATGGGTAGAAAAAAATTCAGATCTACCCAAACCATCTACGACAGAAAGAAAAAAATCTCAAAAGTAAATCAATAAGTCTACTTCCTAGAGGGATTAAGCTTGGAACCCGACGTTGCTGAAACTTGTAGAAATTTTATAGGCCAGATTATACCTTTGTTTGCGCTGAAATTTTGTCTGGTCCATAGTGAGTGTGTGAGCATCTAGTGCTTGATTTCCATATATTTTACCTTTGTGGCACAAGTGATTCTTTAAGTAAGCGGCATTATCCAAAATGGTAGTGGCTATAGGAGTTACTACTTGCTAGTAGCCAGATAACTAGAGGAAAGCTAACGTCTCCCCACTCACGCAGGGCACCTGCACATCCATGCCTTCCTTCTTCTCCTCTTACTCTGCATCCCCCACCGTTGCCCAACAACACCATACCAATCCGCCATCCAGGCGAGTGCCGGCTGCACCAGAGATGTCTCTGCCTCAGTGCACAAGAGAGGAGAGGGGATGGACCAGCGCCATGGCGGTTCCGGCTTCAGCAGTGAAGCACAAACACTCTGGTTACGCACTCTCTTCGCCATGGATCCCATGCCGAAAGACTACAGTGACACACCCCATAAGCATCACGTCATGTCGGTGATGTACCATACGCTAGAGCTCTACCTCCATGCACCGTTCCACCGTTTAATTGGAAACCGACATGGTCTCATTTTACTGGACGACCTGTTTTCTAGGAAAACCAAACCAATGTACTATAGCAAAATATATAATTGATGGTTTTCTCGGTTATGGTTTTGGTCCGGTTTGAAAACCAGACCGGTTCTATTTTTGTGAACCTTGGGTGTAATATCACAACTACCACTATAACTTTTATGCAAGGGCTTGATCCAAGTCGTTCAGGTGCAAACAAATGTTTTAGATAAGAATCCATTTCTTCCTTTCTTCTGTTCTGCTCAATGTAGTTACAGCTTTTTTTTGGCTGTTGCGGAAGTAGGCTGCCCACGTACAAATTAAAAGGGGCCTGACACCCATGTGCTTTGTACACTTTTCACACGCACATAAATTTTAACCATATAATTGTAGAGAAAAATAGTTCCCCCCTTCCTCAAAATGTGTTAATTATCTTGTGATACCCTCTATACAATAAACATGACTGCACCCTGACTTTAATGTTGTATATCGAGACATGGCGTTATATGTGGGCTAGAAGCCAAGCAATAATGACCCCGCCTCTTGCATCCTCACGTATTTTCCTCATGTTTTCACTTCACAAGCAACAGACACTAGTTGGTAATGCACCATAGCAAGCTGTGATCTCCACTCTCAATCCATAGCCATCAACATCGATATACCAATCTATTTACATATTGTATCATGTGAAATTCATGCGACGCTTCTATCTGCTCAACATTGCAGGATTTTTTGGGGAAGTGGGCTGCCCGCATAAAGCCGCTATAACATTTTTGGGTCAAACGGTGGCATTATGTGGGCTAGCAACACCCATCAACCCCTTGCTCTTGCATCCTAGATAGGCACACATTTCCTTCATATTCGCAAGCAACAGACACTCACTGATAACGTTTGAGCTACTATGCTAGAGCAAGCCATCGTTCGCTTACATATGGTACCCTGTGCAGTCCAATTGCACCAGAACAAACACCGATCTCTGCTCTTCTCACTCCACAGCCACCGCCATTGCTGCACCACCCCCATACCAACCCATATCCATTTGTACCATGTGAAATTCATGCAACTCTTATGTGAAATTTGTACTACTACCATTTAAGTTAGCACATGCCTCTTTCTTTCTTTGTGTAGTAAACACATACAAATGCAAAAAATACTCATTTGTCAGGTGTAAATTGCATATCAAGTCCATGCATGAGAGAAATTTATATTTGAGATGCTATGGATGACGTACCAAATACACATGCTCTTTGCTTACCCTTTACAAGTTTGGCATCAGCCACAGGACATCCAGTTATTTCCACCAACTCCTGTAGATCCTCCATATCTTCCTGCACATCACAAAGGTTTTTCAAATGTAATTTTCCCCTTTTGTAAAAAAACCAATCCATTTCAGTCCTGCATCAGAATTCAGATTGTCATCGATATTAATCGACTCTCCTATCAACCTGTTGGTTCCTCCAAACATTCCATTGTTTTCGTATCGTTCTGCCTTTTTTACTATGATTCATACGCAATTGTTTAAAAGCAACATAAATGACAAAGTGTTTTTCACCAGGAAGAATCTCGAAACCATTTCAACACGAAAAGTTACAATACTTTTAGTAGTGGTTCAGTTAATCAGTTGCCTTTGAAATCTCTACTCCAGATCTGAGTGAAAAAAACACATGTTTCGATGGATCGATCAAGACATGAATCCTCTAAACTAATCTAAAACCTGCTAGGACAAGAGATATGCATTGCACTTTAGAGTTCAGATAGAAATGCTATGTCCTGTTGACACAAAATCTCCACGCGTGACCTGGGAGATCTGCTTAGCTCTAGTGCAGGCTCAATACAAGAAACCGGGACGTGCCAGTCGATTTTTCCTGCAAATCGACAAAGATACAAACAGTTAGATTTTATGGGACACCGGCCTGGAACAGGCCAATGAGGAAAGCCGATAATCACTGTGTGAGTGAAATTAGCCGATATCGTTGCAGAAATAATTATAAGATGATATGAACTAATCAGCTGACTATATCAGCTTATTGGCAAATTAAATACATAAAATATTACTCATTGTAGTGCCAATAAAGGTTTGAATTAAACACAACAAGATCATGAGGATAAAAGAAAACATGTCGATACTTGCTGAGTGGATAGCGCAGAGTCGATAGGGCAGAGTTGATAGAACTATAGTGTATGCGGAAGATATCACCCTATCGATAGTGCTAAGTCGATAGATCTATTAGCTGGTATTGCAAATATACCTTCAAATCAATGACTTATCTTATCATAATATGGGGGCAATTGATTCTTAGATATGGTAAATAATCAAGTTTAATTACCTTGAATCGATCGAACTGTGATAACCTATCAACTAAACGTCCCGCAAGAACTTTGTCAATTTCACCTATAAACAGATCGGATCTAGCTCTAACAACCCAATGAGAGATCAAAATCGATGCAGCCTCGTTGATTTGAACAGATCGAACTTAACCGAGACAGTGTTCAAACACAACAAATATAGCTAGATTTAATCTATTTATAAATAAAATCAATAGAGTGACTTGAATTATAGATCTAAACAATACCTGCAGAACCTACTAAATTGTAGTAGATCAGACCTAACCGAGACAATACTACAATCAAAGTCGATAGAACAGATACTAGATAGATCTAATTACTAGATAACTAGTAATTCTAATGATAACAACTAGAATATCAAATCAACGAGAAAGTACTAACTGAGATTGATAGAATTACCAAAGGTGACTAATCCAAGTCTTTCACCGAGATCGGAGCCGATGCAGCCCGCGCGAGACGAGGGTTTTGTCGAGTAGGAAAGGTTGGCGATGCGCCGAATTGTATTGAACGAAGGTGTTATTTTTTCCGTACATATCTTATTACATATTTATAACCTCATGCAAGAAGTTTTAACCCGACTTGGTCAGGACTTCTTGGTTGACTATATCGGCTTATTGACAAATAAAATTCATAAAATATTACTCATTGCAGTGCCGATAAAGGTTTGAACTAAACACAGCAACATCACGAGAATAAAAGAAAACATGCCGATACTTGCTGAGTCGATAGCGCAGAGTCGATAGGGCAGAGTCGATAGAACTATAGTGTATGCGCAAGAAATCCACCCTCTCGATAGTACTAAGTCAATAGATCTATTAGCTGGTATTGCAAATATGCCTTTAAATCAATGACTTATCTTATCACAATATGGGGGCAATCGATTCTAGGATATTGTAAATAATCAAGTTTAATTACCTTGAATCGATCGAACCATGATAACCTATTGGCTAAACGTCCCGATAGAACTTTGTCAATTTCACCTATAAATAGATCGGATCTAGCTCTATCGATCCAGTGAGAGATCAAAATCGATGCAATCTCATTGATTTGAACAGATTGAACTTAACCGAGACAGTGTTCAAACACAGAAAATATAGCTAGATTTAATCTATTTATAAATAAAATCAATAGAGTGACTCGAATTATAGATCTAAACAATACCTACAGAACCTACTAAATTGCAGTAGATCAGACCTAACCGAGACAATACCACAATCGAAGTCGATAGAACAGATACTAGATAGATCTAATTACCAGATTACTAGCAATTCTAACGATAACAACTAGAATATCAAATCAATGAGAAAGTAGTAGCTGAGATTGATAGAATTACCAAAGGTGACTAATCCAAGTCTCTCGCCGAGATCGGAGCCGATGCAGCCCACGCGAGATGAGGGTTTCATCGAGTAGGAAAGGTTGGCGATGCGCCAAATTGTATTGAATGAAGATGTTATTTTTTCCATACATATCCTATCACATATTTATAACCTCATGCAAGAGGTTTTAACCCGACTCAGTCAGGACTTCTAAACAAACCGACTAGTTTTTAAAATAAAAATCTAAACTAAAAACAAAAAGAAATAAAATAGCCCTATCGGGCCCACTTAACCTTCTTCAGCCGTTGAATATCATTGACTTTGGCCGATTTCAGTTTCCTATCTCTGATTGATGGGACCGATCAAAATCTGGTGCCAACAGTACCATAGGATTAGGAATGAAGCTTTACCTCTTGCTTGGGAGTGACGAGTGAGCACCCCATTACCTCGCCGCCACGTGATATGATGGCCTTGGACAATCTATAGTTGACAAGGACCATGTGGTTCTCAAGGACTAGGGTGACAGGGCCATGAGTGCCATCGTGCCAACATTTAACACCACCACCCCATCCAAGGTGTTCAGTCGACAAGCTCATTATCGACATACCAAAACATCACCTACATGGTGGTGTACCTCCACTTAGCCATGTTGTTGTTCCTAACCAACCGCGGGTTCCTGTCATCCACCAGTTGGACACGCTCGACAACGGCAATGGAGGTGCCACCCCGTTAATGCCGGTACTTCTTGACCTCTGCATCGTATTGGTCTTTGAACACGGGCACACCAAAGAAAATGGCTCTCACATTGGCAACATGACTCCTTCTCGACCCAATCCACTAGTTCATATGCATTATACATAAAAAAAATTAATTTTCACATGACCTTGGACGAGAAAAAAGCTTGTGCTGGCAGTGGTGCTTCGTGCGAGGGATAAGACTTAGGAAGAATGAAGACACATAGGGAGGACCGAGGAGGGCAGCCCACAAATATCCAAAGGAAGCATAACACATTGCTTCCGAAGCAACAAGTGATCACGGGAGAAACACAATCATGCCAGCTAAAATAAAAATTGGAAGTGGCTACAAAAGTTACTAGTTGCTAGTACGCTAGATAGCCAGAGCCAACTAATGCCTCCCCGCTCATGCTTGGCACCTGCACACTCACGCCTCCCCTCTGGTTCCGATCCTCTCACTCCACAACCGACGCTGTAGCCCAACCCCACTGTACCAATCTCCCGTCTAGGCAAACGCTAGCAGCATTGTGCCAGAGATGCTTCTGTCCCCACACGTGAGAGATTAGAGGGGTCGGACTAGCGCTAGCCGTTGCGCCTCTGTGTCCGCTGCTCTGGTTGCACACTCTCCCAACCATGGATGAGGTACCAGAGGACTACCGCGACACGCAAGACGAGCACGGTGTCATGCCAATGACATACCAATTGCTCTTCGCCGCCCTCTCCCTTGGTTATGATCCTCTCACTCCCCAGCACCATATGTGTCACCCCGTGGGATGAGAAGCTGGCAGTCATGCGTTGGGTCCTTATCAGCAATGAGAACATCACCCAAGTGCAAGCGGTGTTGTGATAGTGGTACACACACACTGCGTGTTTCTTTCTTTATGTAGGAAACACACACAAATGCAAAAACAACTCCCTTGTCCGTTGTGAATTGCATATAACATCCATCCTTGAGAGAAATTTATTTGGGATGCCATGGATGACATACCAAATACACATGCTCTTTGCTTAGCCTTCACAAGTTTGGCGTTAGCCACAGGACATCCAGTCACTTCCACCAACTGCTGTAGATCTTCCATATCTTCCTGCACATCACAAATGTTTTTCAAATGTAACCTTTTCCCCTTTTGTAAACAATACTATCAATTTCAAGACTGCATCTAAATGCCAATTGTTAATCAATTTCCTATCAACCTGTTGGTTCCTCCAAACATTCCTTTGCTTTTGTATCATTCTGCCTTTTTTTTACTATGATTCATGCGCAGTTGTTTAAAAGCAACGTAAAGGACATAGTGTTTTGCATCCGGAAGAATCTTGAAACCATTCGAATTTGGTTTACGGTTTTTTGTCCATCCCTATGTCTAATCACTGAGCCGCCACTTAGTCTAAATCTAAAAGAGCATCTACATTAGGACTCTTTTCGCCTTAGCATCCACAACAACTCGGTAATGTACCTAGATAGTAGATCCTGTCTAATTAGAGATGGGGAGTTGGTTTCTACAATTATTATGATTTGGTTTTTCAGTATCAAAACATTTCAGTTTTCAAAACAAAAAAACCAAAATAATTTAGAGAAAACTAAAACCTAACCTAAATAACCGAAGTATTTCTGTTCGGTTTTAACCTAAATTTTAGAAACTAAACTCTTTAGAAAGTTTCTAAGGTATAAATGTTAAGATTGATATAAAGGTGATACTACTATGCATCATGGTAGCTTCAAAATTAAACCCTAACAATGATTTGAATAAGAATAGAAGATTTGTTATTCTTATTTGCTTCAACTACTCAATAAATAGGTATATAGCAATAATATTATGGATATAATAATATAATATAGGAATATTCGAGTTTTCCAAATGTTACAATTTCTCAATTAAAAAAACCTGAATAATTACAGTTAACCTAAAAAGTCATCTAAATCAAAATAATTTTGGTCAATCAAATAGTGCAATAATATGGATTATAACAAAACTGTTTTGATGTTTGGTTTAAAGAATTTTTGCCCATCCTTATGTCTAATCACTGAGCTGTCCACTAGCGCAAATAGGGCCTGTAGTGGCGGCAGGCAAAACAGCGTAGCGCCGCGAGCCAACATCGGTCGCCGCTATAGAGTCCATGGGCACTGCCACCAACCACACCACCGCTATAAAGACCCACTATAGTGGTGGTTGACATTGTCAACCGCCGCTACTAAGGGCATAATACTGGTGATTGACCATATCAACCACCGCTATAAACTGCCCATGTTATAAAGGCCGTGTTCCGATAGCTCCGACCCTCACTCGAATAGTGGTGGCCCGAAAATTTGGGCGAATCACGAAAATCAAGGGGGGGAAGGTTTTGAGTTTGTATTTTTTTTACAGAAATTTGCTCTCTGAGGTAAGAGGTACTCATCCCAAAGGTTTTTTTTTGTCTTATTTTGAAATCAAGTTGAATTTTGGGTTTTAAGTTTTTTAGGTTTTCATCAAATTTTAGCTAAATTTATTGGATTTGGATGGTTTTATTGTGCTGTAGTTGAAGTTTATGAAGACATACATCATCTCTTTTCATCACTATACAAAACAATTATATTAAATCTAGCTTATTTTATGTCAATGGAAATCTATATCTAGTTTGGTTTTTAGAAGAGAGAGAATATAGTATTAGGGCAAGAGGGATGTTAATTTTTTTATTATTTCTTGATAAAAGTTAAATAATATATAAAATAATTTGATGTTTGTTTCATTTTAGCTTGTATAATATTTCTCACTTCATGTAATTTATTTTTCGATGTTTATATATTTAGTGAATATTTAATTTTTTGTTACACAAAATTAACTAATTAATTTCTAATACTTATTGGATAGATGGTGATAAAAGTTAAACAAAATATAAAATAATTTGATATTTGTTTCATTTTACCTTACATAATATTTCTCACTTTATGTAATTTATTTTTCAATACATATATAATGAATGTTTAATATTTTTGTTACATATAATTAATTAATTAATTTGAACATTTCTTTGGTTCACATTCAAGGTCGTTCGCAATGGATAGATCTTGGATGTATGAGGCACCAAGATCGGGTCCAATATTTTTATGCGAGATCTCCAAATTCATCGAAGGGGCCGCACAACATGCTCGATGTGAACGGACGCCTGATGTATATTGTCCATGTTTTGATTGCAAGAATCAGAAGCTGTGGAATGATATAGAAGTAATCAAGTCACACTTGGTGCGGAGGAGTTTTGTTGAGGGGTACACGAGATGGACATAACATGGTGAGAACAGTGTGGTCGATTTTGAATTTGATGAGCATATTAAAGTTGAAGTCGAGGCTGTCAATTCGCCTGGTGCAGATGCGATAGAATCGCCTGGTGAAGCTGATTTTGATATTGAGGAGTTGTTATGTCACATTGAGCCACAGGTGTTGATCAATGCAGGTACAACTAAAGGGTTTGATAATTTTTATAGAATAGAGAAGGCATCAAAGGATCCATTATATGACGAATCTAAAGGATGTGGTAAAGAGTTCACCGTGTTGCATACTATACTTGAGCTGATGAAGCTGAAGGCCATGCATGGCTGGACGGACGCTAGTTTCATGGATTTGTTAGAACTTATTTCCGACACGCTGCCAAAGCCCAACTTGTTTCCAAGGACAATATACCTTGCTAAGAAACTGATTTCCCCACTTTCGTTGGGCATGCAAAAAATTCACGCGTGTCCAAATCATTGCATATTGTATCGAAAGGAGCATCAGGACACTATGAGGCACCCAAGATGCAAACACAGTCGTTACAAGAGGAACAATGATTGTGACGCCGATGGTGACATGAAGAATAAAACTAAGGGGAGAAAGAAGAAAATAATTTCTATCGTCGATGATTGTGATGATAGTAAGGTTCCTGACTTAGTCATGTGGTACTTACCTGTGGTCGATTGCATTAGACGCTTGTTCGCCAACCCTAGGGATGAGGCAATGATGATATGGCATGCACATGAGGGAAACGGTAAGCTCAGACATCCCACAGATGGAACACAGTGGAAAAAGTTTGATGAGGATCATTGAGACCTCTAATGAGAAAAGGAACCTATGGTTTGCATTGAGTATAGACGGGATGAACCCATTTGGTCAGATGAGGAATCCGTATAGCACTTGGCCAGTGATACTAGCGATGTACAACATTCCACCATGGTTATGCCATAAGCATAAGTACCTACTGTTGACCACTCTTATATCTAGGCCCAAAGAACCTTGTAACGACATAGACGTGTTCTTGGTACCATTGTTTAAAGACCTGCAGAAACTATGTTTGAAGGGGATACATATATGGAATGTGTATCTAAGAGAGTACTTCACGCTCAGAGCAATTATTTTTTACACGGTATGTGATTCCCAGGCACTAAGGACGCTATCGGGGTAGGTCAAAAGAAAGGTGACATGTTTTGTTTGCGTTGATGATACATCCCATGTTTACCTTCCAGCATCCTAGAAGCTAGTGTATACACAAAACCGCCGATTCTTACCAGCAAAACACAGGTATTGCGCGATGGCTAGATACTTTGATGGCAAAGTTTAGAACAACATAGAACCTTGACGTTGGACTGGCAGGTTCGTGTTTGACCTTGTTAAAAACATCAGTGTTGTTTTTGGAAAGCCGGTGAAGGGAGTCAAAAAGGCAAAATGTCTCAAGCTGTTTAAGAAGAAATTCATTTTCTTCATATATTTCAATCATTGGAATGAATTGGAAGTGAATCATGCCTTCGACTGGATGCATATTGGGAAGGTTGTATTTGACAGTAGTAGCGGACTTATACTCGACCAACCTGGTAAGACAAAGGATGAACTAAGCGCACGTAGAGATCTTGTAGTGATGAGAATAAGACCAGAGCTCCACCCGCAAGAAAGAGCAAATAGAAAGTACTTCCTCCCCCAGCAGCCTACACACTTACGATTGAGGAGAAAACAACATTCTGTAAGTGCTTTGCATCAAGTACATTATTATGTTGTCAATTTGTCAATGCAGAAGAAAGAGATGGCATTAAAACATCAGCAGAAGAAGGATGAGATTTTAGCTTTTGCTAAGAGTTTCCAACCACGTTCATTGCATGAGCGTCGGCGTGCCAGCTACACATATTGTAAGGAAATTTCTGATGATCATTCTCATCGGCACAAAAGGCCATTAAACTTATTTTAGCCACTATTCTTGCCAAAAATCTTTAGGTGTTCAATTGTCAGCCTGATGATTATGTTCATTGTTCAATGTCATGTTGCAATTTGCATCCCTTGTTTGTCCTGGTAGAAACTCTTTTTGACACCCCATAGATACTTTTTGAATCCATCAATATGCTTTTTCCGTCTGACCATTGAATGCAATGTTGGCAGAACTGTCACTAAAGCATCAAACAATATAGCATAGTGACATTTGTGGTACATGTTTTCGTCCATTATATCTATGCTGATTTTGTTATATATCTTATAAAAATATGTGATGAGATTTGCATTTTATGAGGGTCCCTGTTTTCCCAACTTAATCTTGACTTTTTCTATGTGTGTATTTGTGCAGCTGATTATGATCGTTCAATTAAGGAGGCGATAAGAATTGCATCGTAAGTGTAGAAATAGTTGACTACTTCTGTTAACAAACTCACCTACACTATAGGCCTCTACGTGCACTGCGCATGCACTTTGTAGCATCGGCGGTTATCCACCACCTCCCTGTACTTGTATAAATTCTCACGAGATCAATGAATACATTGCGATTGATTCTCTATATGGTATCAGCCTCCTCTCGATCCTCTTCTTCCGCTGCCATGGCGACGAGTCCCTCTGCCTCTTCCACGGCGAGCTCCAATGCCACAAACCCCTTTGCTGATCCAAATCCCAACCCAGTCGCCATCTCCTCCATCCAACATGTCAACATCCGTTCTCATGTTCCCCTTGTCCTCGACTATGACTACCCCAATTTCAAGATCTGGACGGCGTTCTTTGAGGCCACCTTCCACAAGTTTGGCATCGTCTCCCACATCGACGGCACTATCGACGCGCAGGCCATGTGGCACGATGCCGACTGGCTGCAGATCGATCAGTGCGTGGTCTCCTGGCTCTACAACTCCATCACGCCGGCAGTGATGAAGCTGATCGTCCTTGAGCGCCCGACTGTGTACCTCCTCTTGACTGCAATCCGTGGCCTCTTCCTCGACAACGTGGATCAGCGCACCGTCTACGCCCTCCAGGAGTTCCACAGCCTCTACCAAGGTGATCTCTCTATCACCGCCTACTTCGGCTGCCTCAAGGAGCTCTCTGATCTCCTCCACGACGTCGGCCATGCCGTCCTGGAGCCATCACTAGTGATCAACGCTCTACGTGGCCTCAGCTCCAAATTCAGCCATGCTATCCCCCACATCACCTCCTTCCGCCCTCTCCCCACCTACCAGTATGTCTGTGACTACCTTCTCCAGGATGAGGCGCGACAGGCCCCCACCGCCAAGATGGAGGCGGCCAGTGCCTTGATGGCTACCGCGGCTGCTGGATCTGCACCTCCTGCTCCACCTCCACCACGGGCTCCGGCTCCTCCGACTTCGGCCCCTCCATCCAACTCCCCCGCCAAAAGTGGGGGTGACTGCCCCAAGAAGCGCAAGCAATCCGATTGCAAGAAATCTGCAAGTGCTCCTGGCGGCGGCTCCCAGTCTGCCAGCGGTGGCGGTCTTCCTCAGGCTCCATGGGCCCCTGCTGCCGACCCTTGGACCGGCATCATCCAGGCCTTGCCAGTCCCAATCTGGCGCCCTCTCACCTCCGGTCTTCTCGGACCACGACCCGGGAACGCACAACAGCAGGCCCTGACGCCGTCCATGTTCCCCGGGTACGGCTACCTTGCACCCCCGCCTTAGGCACCACCCGGCCTGGTACACGCACTTCATGGCATGCCATCCCCGAGACAGTACCAAGGCGGTGGCGACTGGATCTTCGACACCGGTGCCAGCTGTCACATGGCCAACGACCTGGTATTCTTCATTCCTCCAAACCATGTTCTTCATCTTCTTCCATAATTGTTGGCAATGGCGCTTCTTTACCTGTTCATCACGTTGGCTCTGTCTCCATTCCCACTACTTAGTCACCTTTACAATTAAATAATGTTCTTATTTCTCCTCACCTTGTTAAGAACTTGATCTCCGTTCGTGCTCTGACCAAAGATAATTTTGTCTCTGTCACATTTGATCCGTTTGGTCTTTCAATCAAGGACTTCCGCACAGGGACGGTTCTTCTCCACTGTGACTCCACTGGGGATCTTTATCCACTTCGGCCGTCCACTGCTCATCGCCCCATCGCCAGAAGCCTCCTCGCCATGCTCGACTCGGCGCTCTGGCATGCTCGCCTAGGGCACCCAGGCCATGGACAGCTACAGAATATTCTCCGTTCTTTTGATTTTTTTCTGTAGCAAATCCGACAACCATACATGTGACGCCTATCGCCAGGGGAAACATGTACGATTGCCATTCTCTGCTTCCAACAACATCGCCATGTTTCCCTTTCAACTTTTACATTGTGATGTGTGGACGTCGCCGATAATATGCAACTCTGGTTTTAAGTTTTATCTTGTTATCTTGGATGATTTTTCCCATTATACGTGGTCTTTTCCCTTGCGAAATAAATCTGATGTCTTGCCCACACTGATTTCTTTCCATGCATTTGTTCTTACTCAATTCCGTTGTCCAATTGTAAGTCTGCAAATAGACAATGGGAAGGAATTTGACAACCATGCCGCGAGATCCTTCCTTTCCTCTCATGGCATTGTGCTTCACCTCACTTGCCCGTACACCTCTGAGCAAAACGGTCGTGCTGAACGTGTGCTTCGCACTTTGAATGATAGCATGCGCACTATGCTTCTTCACGCCACAGCACCACTCACCTTCTGGCCTGATGCGCTCGCCAAGGCAACTTACCTTCTGAACCGCCGCCCCTGCCGCACGCGTCGCAACACCACGCTCCATGCCCTGTTGCTTGGCTCCTCGCCCTGCATCTTCATTGGGTACCCTGCCGACACCAAAGGCTACCGATGCTACAACCCCGAAACCAAACGTGTACTGGCATCTCGCCATGTCTCTTTCGACGAAGGCGTGTTTCCTTTCAGGGACCTCCACAGCTCGATGGCGTCTGCGGTACCTGTCCCAACCACACCGTGCTGCGACTCGATCGTCGTCCATCCGCATCGACCTCGATAGGCATGTGCTGCTCGGCGTTCACCGCCACGTGTACACCACGATGCTCCTGCTGCCCCTGCCCAACAACCGGTTGTCACACCTGAGTTCCACGCCACCAACAACTCAGGTGTGCCTCCTTCACCTCGACGCCACTCCGCCGAACCTGCTACGACTGCGCCCAGCGGCGCAGACTCACCCCACGATGTTGTGCCCATGACGTCCAGTGACGCAGGCCTCTCACCGGCAGCACAACAGCAGCAGCATCCGATGATGACACGGCTTCGCGCAGGCATTCGACAGCCAAATCCCAAGTATGCTCATGCTACCACTACAGGAATTTAGCCCGCACCAACTTCAGTTCGTGCTGCTCTGCGTGACCCTGCTTGGCAGCGTGCGATGCAAGACGAGTTCGACGCTCTCCAACAGAACCGGACCTGGCAGCTCGTTCCGCAACCTTGGGTGTCAATGTCATCACATGCAAGTGGATTTTCAAAAACAAGCTCAACTCTGATGGTTCTCTGGAGAGACGCAAAGCTAGATGGGTCATTTGTGGTTTCGGTCAGCATGCTGGCATCGACTTTGATCAGACATTCTCGCCTGTGGTGAAGCCAGGCACTATTCGCACAGTGCTCCATCTTGCTGCCTGTCGACAGTGGCCTGTCCACCAGCTTGATGTCAAAAATGCATTCCTTCACGGCGAGCTGCCAGAAAGTGTTTACTGCAGGCAACCAGCAGGATTCGTTGACAAGGACCATCCAAACCATGTCTGTTTACTCACCAAGTCGCTGTATGGTTTGAAACAGGCGCCCCGGGCCTGGTACCAACGCTTCGCGGGTGAGCTTGGCAATATTGGCTTTCAATCAACTTCCTCTGATTCCTCTCTCTTCGTGCTCCGACACGGTAATGATCTCGCATATCTTCTTCTGTATGTTGATGACATTGTCCTTACGGCCAACAGCACTGGACTTCTGAACCGGATAGTACAGCATCTAGCATCCACATTTGCATTGAAAGATCTTGGACCCCTAAGCTACTTCCTTGGAATTCAAGTGACCCAATACCCATTAGGTTTCTTCCTCAGCCAGTCAAAGTATGCAGAAGAGGTTCTCGATAGAGCAGGAATGCTCAATTGCAAACCCGTGTCCACCCCGATCGACACACAGCCAAAGGTGTCCAGCTCTGACGGAAATCCAGCAACAGACGCATCCTTCTACCGCAGTATCACAGGAGCTCTCCAGTATCTAATGCTGACGCGTCCAGATCTAGCGGTCAATCAAGTGTGTCTACATATGCATGCTCCTCGAGACAACCATTGGGCACTGGTAAAAAGAATTCTTCGTTACATCAGCGGCACCATTCGCTATGGTCTCCAGATCTCTGCTTCATCGTCGACAGACCTCATCGCCTACTCAGACGCCAACTGGGTTGGGTGCCCTGATACACGACGATCCATGTCCGGCTACTGTGTTTTCCTTGGGGATTCTTTAATCTCATGGTCGTCCAAGAGGCAAACAACAGTATCAAGATCTAGCGCCGAAGCAGAATACAGGGCTGTTGCAAATGCAACTGCCGAATTAACATGGATTCGGCATCTCCTTCAGGAACTACATGTCGACATCCCTAAAGCTTATGTGGTGTACTTCGTGGCTATCTACCTGACTCAGAATCCAGTTCATCATCAACGAACAAAACATGTTGAGTTTGACATCCACTTCGTCCAGGAATGTGTCGCGCTGGGCCAGCTTCGAGTTCTCCATGTACCAACGAAGCTTCAATTTGCAGACATCATGACTAAGGGTCTACCGACCAGACTCTTTAAGGATTTCAGGACCAGTTTGTGCATCTCTAACGACGCACGAACTGAGGGGGGGGGGGGGTTGTAGAAATAGTTGATTACTTCTGTTAACAAACTCACCTACACTATAGGCCTCTACGTGCACTGCTCATGCACTCCAGCATTGTAGCATCGGCGGTTATCCACCACCTCCCTGTACTTGTATAAATTCTCACGAGATCAATGAATACATTGCGATTGATTCTCTATAGTAAGTTCAAGCCATCCTACTCCTTCCTATATTTAAGCAATTAGCATTAGCATCTTTGTGGCAGTAGAAGCATCCGTCAGCTTCCTATGGTTATATGAAGTGTGTCCTTCATGTCTTTTTTCACCTTTTTTCCTATTGGAAGAAACACCATCAAACATGATTTGGTTGTGATCTCAATAAGTAAAATATCTATTTCATTGTTTAAATTTCAGGATTGTTTGTCTCTTTAGTATGTAACTACAAAATCATTTTTAAAGTATTACTTTACCTAAATGCAGGAAATCGAAAGAACATGAGTTGCATGAGGCAGGAACAAAAGAGAAGCATGCTTTGCATCAGGGGGGTAAAGATGCCAATGGAAGTTCTGATACCAATTCTGAGCACAATCAAGATGGACAGAGACTATAGTGACAACGATGGTAACTCTGCAGACACTGATGGAGACAATAGTGCTTATGATCCCCCCAAGAGGGACTTGGAAGAGGAGGATGCATTTGTAACGCGTAAGAGAACTCGTCTTACTGCCCGTCTGGTAAATGACAAGCCACGACAAGGGCTTCGTCGGAGTCAAAGAAATGTGAAAAATAATGAAGACACAATGGACCCAGGTCAGCTTACTCCTCGAGCAATGACGAAAAAAAACACTGAGGCAGAGGCCCACACCTGTCTCCAAGCAGCCAGAAACTGCTTTCTCAGGCTCAGAAGATGATCGTGCGCTGACTGTTGCAGACTCGGAGAATGAATCTGAAGATTACCGTGCAAGGACTGTTGCAGACTCTGAGGATGAATCTGAAGATTGCCGTGCACAGACTGTTGCAGACTCTGAGGATGAATCTGAGTAATCTTAGTTGAGGCTATTTTTGTTTTGTGCCTTTTACCTTGTGGAAGTTGAGATGAAATCACCGGGCACTTCCACTTGTACTAGCTAGGGGAAATCAGACTCAGGCAGCACCAGCATTTCCCCGCTGCTGAGTTTATCTTAGGTCATGGGATGCCTCTACCGCACTTCTGTGGTGATTGTACATATGCGTCTTGACTGCGACGCATCACCACAGACGCCATGCATTACCTAGCTAGTTAATGAATTATTGTGATTCTTCCCTCAGTGGCCTGCGGTTAAATATGTTATCCATGCAATTGATGAATGAAAATGGTGTCTATTTGTTCCCCGTCTGCTCTTGTATCTTGGTTTTATTAATTATTACTAGCAAAATACCCATATGTTGTCACAGGCCTTTGTTAAAAAAATTTATCATTAGAGTGTTTTTTTTGTAACTGTAAAAGATTTTTAATTAATCAAAATTTTTTGCCTGAGCATTTGCTCTATTTTTATTTTACTTTACCTTTGAATATTCATTATAATAATTTTGGAGTGAGTTATTATTGCAATTCTTATAATTAGTTTCCATTCAAAATATGATGTAAATCATAAAGCAATAGATGACTAATTGTTATTAGTATGAAATATCAAATTGAAATCAGAGTCTAATTGAATAAAGAATTAAAAATGGTTAAAAACGACTCAAACTGATTGGTGAATCATTGTAGGATATAAACTGAATATGCAACATTACGTACACATCTGAACACGAAAAAAATAGTCTAGATGACCTCACCTCAATTAATATATTGTAAAGATGTTTTAGATAAATAGATTTACCCCGTGCTTCTATAATCTCATATTAAATATGCAGACATTTTGCGTCAGAAGATATATATCTAGACATGCAGCTATCAGGTGCCTATGGTGTGCTAGGGTGCCGGGTATTTTATAACAAGATCCTAGTTTCCAAATTGAATCTCTTCAAATTTGCTCTGTTGAGCCTCTTCTCTAGGGAACTCGGCCCGCCAAACATGTCCAGTATTACTCTGTCGGGTGATTTTTCTCTGTTGAGTCTGACTAACATATGGTATTCGCTTATTCTAAGCAAAGTATGCAATACATATTTTTACCATCTTAGACAAGGCAGTTATATTCTTCGGACGACTCTAATTCTGGTGTCTGATGAACTACTAAAAACATCTGTTTGCTAAGACAGATTGTAGATCTCTGCTACTGAGAAGTAATGCTGCAATTCCATCTCGAACCATGATGCACTTGATCACTCGCGTAAGCTAACTAGCAGCTAGCTAAGCATCATGAGCCGAAACGCACGGATTAATCTTCATCAGTCCCCGGAACGGCCTCTTCCTCTTCGCCGGCAGCCGGCGCGCGGTGAGGTCGGCGAAGGCCGCGAGGACGTGCCGGTGCACGGCCCGGTCGTTGCGGTCCAGATAACACGCCAGCAGCTCCTCCATGAACTCCCCGTACTCCGGCGCCGGCATCCCGTCCGCGCCGCACGCCGCCGCCATCTCGGCCAAGGAGTCCAGGAACTCCGCCCTGGGGTCGCTCGAGTACGTCTCCACAAGCAGCGCTCCGCACAGGGCTTCGCCCGCGTCGACGAGCGAGGCCGTGCGCGCCGGCGACACGAAGAAGCGATCGGAGGCGCGGGGTAGCTCGGTCGGCCGCGACGACGCCGGCGCGCCGAGGCCGTCGTCCTGCGGCCGGGCGCCGCCGTGATCACCGCCGTCGGTCGCGTTCAGAGTAAACGATGGCGACGACGATATCGAGGAGTAGTAGGGGTGGGACGAGAGCAACTGCGCGTAGCGCTGAGATCGCGTCGCCATTTGCCCGCGGCTCGAGCCTTCTCTCTCGAACAGAGGCGCTAAGTGTTACCGCAAAGGTGAACGTCTTGCACCTTTTTATAGCGACGGCCTCTTCATTTCCCGTTCTTCCTTTGCGGATTTTAAATCGCCTGCTTATCTTTGCTTAAATTTGGGTCAATTTTGTATGGCCATCCGATTTGTATATGTAGATAAGGATGAACTGTTGGTTCTGTGCAGCAATTGCGACGTGACGTTATCAGCTACTACTTTGTTATACAGCAAATCACTCCACGATCGCAATGGGAAAGGGGCAGCTCGTATGTGTTGTGGCTGTGCTGCATGCGACGCCTCTGCTTGCTCTAGAACGAGAGAAGATCGGCGGCGATTGCATCCCGCGAGTAATATCCTTACAGGGCAGCTCAGCCTTTAGGAAGAAGAAGTTCAAGGGCAATAATGTCATTTTGTAGAGACTCATCTGTCCAACTCATCTGTAAGGGTAATTACAATGTTACACTTAGTTAGTCTTATAGGTCGCATCATGTATTGTCACATAGAATTTTTGATGATGTGCTGATGTGGAAGAGAGAGAGTGTGGTGAGAGAAATAGTTGGTTATTTCGCGTAGCAAGCACCTCATGTGCAAAAATTTAGAAGTAAGAGACGACTTTCATACCATTATATGAGCTCTAGTAGTCTTTTACTTTATAAATATTCCTTTTTACCTCCATAAATTAAGGAGTCATATAATTAATAGGATACAACTAATAAGACCATCCATTGTATAAGTCGTCTTAAGATTACGTGTCATGCATGAGACGACCTATGAGATAACACCGTTATACTTGCCCTAATGACTTTCAAGAGAACGAAAAACTCATCCCGTGACAAAGAAGGAAAACAAATTTTTTTCGTGGCTGATAAATAAACAAAAAAATTTTCAGTGACTCATAAGGAATTTTTCGATCTAACTAACAATTCAGTTAAAGGGATCAAAATTCCTAACTTAACTCTATTTTAACCGTTTAAAAACATAGACAACATTTACAATGTTTAAGCTTGTATGCCCTCCCAAACCTTGCACCATCATGTCTTGTACGATTAGTGGTGGGTCTATAAAATTTGGGTGTCACTAGTTTTCCTTGACTAGATGGTTTGTATCGGATACTTACTCGCATAAGGTTTGGTTATCTTAGACAAAGTCATTTTAATGGTTAAGGACTTTGGGGCATAAAGGTTGGACGCCGAGACATAGAGATGTCACCTAACAACAGGAGTCATATGTGATATGATTAGAAAAGAGTTGCTTACCGATCTACCATGTCTTCTAGCGGTGATGCAAAAGCTCACTAGTCGACTTGTTAGTTGTGGGTCCTGAATCACTAAGTATCAATTGAGGGATATTGATTTTAGTGGGAGTAGATTCAGTTAAGAGTTTAATTTGATTTACTCTATCATGGATGCGTTGTCTTAGTATTTTGCATTTTATTTTATTGTAGATTAGTGGCACCTAGCAACACACCGTTTACTTTGCGTTCGGTCCTTGAGAAGGACAAGTTGAATGGAACTAACTATGCGGATTGGATCCGCAACCTGAGAATTGTTCTTAGGGCCGAGAGAAACGAAGAAGTTCTAGACACCCTATTACCAGACGAGCCTGCTGATAATGCACCTGATGCTGAGAAAAACGCTTACAAGAAAGCATGTGATCTTGATCTTGAAGTGAGTTGCCTCATGCTTGCTTGCATGGAACCCGACCTACAAATGCAGTTCGATAACTATGCTACCCACGATATGATCGTGGCTCTCTAGGAAATGTTCCAGACTAAGGCCAAGACTGAAAGGTTCAATGTCTCTAAGGCCTTTGTGGAGAACAAGCTTGCAGAAGGCGCGGTTGTTAGACCACACATGATCAAAATGGTTGGTTACACTCAGAGGTTGGAGAAGCTGGGCTTCCTACTCGGCCAAGAGTTGGCCACTGTTCATTATGGCGTCACTTCCACCTAGCTATGGGAACTTCATCTCGAACTACCATATGCATGGAGCGGAGAATGGCCTAAATGTGTTGTGTGGCATGCTTAAGACAACAGAGGCTGTTAAGAAAGGAGCTGGTGGTAGCCATGTGCTGGCAATCCAGAACAAGCCCAACTTTAAGAAGAAGGGCAAGTCTTGGAAGAAGGGCAAGGCTAAAGATGCGATCTCCAAGCCAACACCCTCAACGCCCAAGGCTAATTCAGCTATAGACAATGAGTGTTTTCATTGTAAGCAAGTCGGTCACTGGAAAAGGAACTACAAGTTGTACTTAGCTTCTTTGAAGAAGAATGGTGGAAGTAAGGGTACTTCCGGATCAGGTACACTTCATGTTCATGTTACAGAAATTTTTCTCGCTGATTCTTATATCAATTCTTGGGTATTTGATACCAGATCGGTTGCTCATATTTGCAAATCAATGCAAGGAATGATAAGAAGTAGAAGCGTGGAAAGGGGAGAAGTTGACTTCCGCGTGGGCAATAATGCAAGAATTGTTGCGTTGACCGTCGGGACGATGCAACTTCACCTTCCGTCAGAATTTATCATGGAGTTGAATAATTGTTATTTTGTTCCTAGTATGAGTCAAAACATTATATCTCCTTCATGTTTGTTAGAGGATGGTTATTCTTTTATGAGTGAAAATAATGGTTGTGTGATCTCTAAGAATGGCATGTTTGTGGCTTTTGCATCCATTGTGAATGGATTATTTATTTTAGATCTTGATGAGTTACCTGTCTATAATATAAGTGCTAAAAGACCTCGGCCTAATGATTTGAGTCCTACCTATTTGTGGTATTCTCGTTTGGGTCATATAAGTGAGAAGCATATGAAGAAGCTCCATTCTGATGGACTTTTAACTTCGTTTGATTTTGAATCATACGAGACATGCGAAGCTTGCTTGCTAGGCAAGATGACCAAGGCACCTTTCACATGTTTTCCTAAGAGGGCATTAGACTTGTTGGAACTCATACATAGTGATGTGTGTGGATCGATGAGCACGACAACCATAGGTGGCTTCCAATACTTCATAACTTTCACTGATGATTTTAGTAGATATGGTTATATCTACTTGATGAAGCATAAGTCTGAATCTTTTGAAAAGTTCAAGGAGTTTCAGAATGAAGTGGAAAATCAACGTGGCAAGAAAATTAAGGCCTTATGATTTGGTCGTGGAGGCGAATATTTGAGCTACGAGCTTAGCAATCATCTGAAGAGTCGCAGAATTGTTCCACAACTTATGCCGCCAGGAACGCCACAGAGGAATGGCATGTCCAAGCGACGTAATCGAACCTTGTTGGACATGGTTAGATCTATGATGAGCCAGTCGGATCTACCGTTATCATTTTGGGGATACACTCTAGAAACAACAGCTTTCACACTAAACAGGGTACCATCTAAGTCTGTAATTAAGACATCATATGAGATGTGGACTGGCAAGACTCCCAGTTTGTCTTTTCTAAAAATTTGGGGTTGTGAAGCTTATGTCAAGCGACTTCAGTCAGACAAGCTATCACCCAAATCGGACAAGTGTATTTTCGTGGGATATCCAAAGGAGACTTTTGGGTATTATTTCTACAACCGGTCAGAGGACAAAGTGTTTGTCACTCAGAATAGTGTTTTCTTAGAGAAAGAGTTTCTCAAAGATGAGAAAAGTAGGGAAAAGGTGTATCTTGAAGAGGTTCGAGATGAGCCAATGGGACAAGAGTTAACGAGTTATGCTAATGTAGCAGAACAAGTTGATGAACCCATGGCAGTAGAAGCAACATTGCAACCACGAAGGTCGGAAAGGGCACGTCGCGCTACTAACAAGATGAATCTCCTGGTCACAGGGGAGCGTGACATATTGGTGTTAGACAATGATGACCCTTTGACCTATACAGAAGCAATGATGGGACCAGATTCTGAGAAATGGCAGAGTGCCATGAGATCCGAGATAGATTCCGTGGGAGACAACCAAGTTTGGAATTTGGTTGACCCGCCTGATGGTGTTAGACCCATCGAGTGCAAATGGATCTATAAGAAAAAGAGAGATATGCATGGAAACGTTCACGTCTATAAAGCTCGACTTGTCGTTAGGTTTTTGACAAATTCAAGGAGTTGACTACAATGAGACATTCTCACCAGTAGTGATGCTTAAATCCATTCGGATCATTCTAGCAATAGCTGCATATTTCGATTATGAGATATGATAGATGGATGTCAAAACTGCTTTCCTAAATGGAAATCTGGATGAGGACGTGTATATGATACAACCCGAAGGTTTTGTCAATCTGACCAATGCTAGAAAGAAATGCAAGCTTAAGAAATCCATTTATGTGTTGAAGCAAGCATCTGATAGTTGGAATATTCGTTTTGATGAAGTAGTCAAAGGGTTTGGCTTTTGTCAAAATAAAGAAGAGGCTTGTGTTTACAAGAAGGAAAGTGGGAGCTCTGTCGTATTCCTGATCTTGTATGTAGATGACATATTATTGATTGGGAATGATATTCCTATGATGGAATCTATAAAGACTTCACTGAAAAATAGTTTTTCTATGAAGGACTTAGGGGAGGCAGCATACATTCTAGGCATTAGGATCTATAGAGATAGATCGAAGAGGCTTATAGGATTAAGCCAAGATACTTATATTGACACCGTGCTAAAGCGGTTCAGCATGGAACAGTCCAAGAAAGGGTTCTTCCCTATGTCACATGGAATGCACCTTAGCAAGACTCAGTGTCCTTCGACGGCTGATGAGCGAGGGCGCATGAATAAGGTCCCATACGCTTTAGCAATTGGATCCATGATGTATGCCATGATCAGTACCCGCCCAGATGTCTCATTTGCTCTAAGTGTTGCGAACAGGTACCAATCTCATCTTGGTGAGATACACTGCACATTGGTGAAAAGCATTCTTAAGTACTTTAGAAGGACTAAAGAAATGTTCCTAGCCTATGGAGGTGAGTAGGATCTCATTGTAACTGGTTACACCGATGCTAGCTTTGAAACCGACAAAGATGATTCAAAGTCACAATTAGGTTTTGTATTTACGGTAAACGGTGGTGCTGTTAGGTGGAAAAGTTCTAAGCAGGAGATTGTGGCCGATTCTACAACATAAGCCTAGTACATTGCAGCTTCTGAAGCTGGAAAGGAAGGTGTTTGGATGAGGAAGTTTCTCATTGAGCTTGGTGTATTTCCAAATGTGTCTAGCTCGTTGAACCTTTATTGTAACAACAATGGGGCTATTGCGCAAGCTAAAGAGCCAAGGAATCACTAGAAGAACAGACATGTACTTCGGAAGTTTCATCTCATTCGAGATTTTGTTGGACGGGGTGAGACCAAATTATGCAAGTTTACACACGAATTTGAATGTTGCTGATCCGTTGACAAAACCTCTTCCACAGTCTAAGCATGAGACACACACTAGAGCTATGGGTATTAGATATCTTCTAGATTGAGTCTAGTGTAGTGGAAGATCATAGAGATGATCATATTTTGTATCCATGATATATTGTTTGTTTATTGAATTTCCATGAAAAGGCTACTTGTATTGATTAGCAATTATGTGAATTGTGTGTGAAACTCTTTATTTGTATGGTTATTCTAAAGTTGTCCCTAGTTGGAGTTGACAACTGGCACATGTATTAGTTGATGACTATGTTTCACAAGTCATGATATGGAGATGTCAAACTAATAATGTGGGCACATGCTTGACATGGGGCAGGACTGACCCAACGTGAGATTTTATAATATTGTTCTCTCTTTATACAATATGTACGCTTTGTCCTTGGACCTGAGATTATCGTATGTACTAAAGATGTGAACCGACTTACTTAGGAGCTATCAAACACTACTCCATTACTGGATAGTCATAAAGGTAGTTTTCGGGTTTGTCATGAAGCATGTTGTGAGGCATGGTCAATCAAGATGGGATTTACCCCTCTCTAATTGAGAGAGATATCTCTGGGCCCCTCAATTGATCGGATCAAGAAATGCATGGCTGTGCTAAGGTTAAAGAGTTAACCTATCATTGGATTCCGAATCACAGTATCAAGAAAGAGAGGTCAGCTCGGAGCTAGACCAAATATCATGTGGCAAAAGGAATAGCATGTATATGAGTTTGTGGTGGTTCGTCTGATATGATCTTTATGTGCACATAGGAGTTGATACGTTTTGCTAGAGGCCACTATCAACTTAAGGGGTTGGAATGTTAAGCTTGACTATGAGATTGACTCTAGCATAAGTGGGAGACTGTTGGATTTATGCTCTAAAGCCAACCGGATTTGATCCACTAATGGGCTTGAATGGAGTTGATCCATTAGGGTTATGGAGTCCTAATGGGCCGCAAACATTGATGCCCATTAGCGATGTCTATATAAAGAGAAGCAGGGGTGGGGGCAGAAAACCTGATCCGTTGCTACAGTGCCACCACCACTACAATAACCTCGCACGTGAACAATAACCGTTAGGTGAATAGTGCTGCACTACTACTCCCATCTACATCCACTGGATTACCGTTGTTCGAGAGGTGCTAGCACACCATGTTCGGTGTTCCATCCCCGTACGTGTAGATACCTTGGAGGTGCTGTAATTGGAGCACAAGGACGGACCGCACGAGAGGATCGTGACGGACGTAAGCAACTGCACTGCCTGCTACTTCGACGCACTTTCCTACACCTAGACAGTTCCGTTGCATCCACGCATCTAGTGGTAATTCCGTGATCTATAACTACAGTTGTTCCTGGTTATGGGGAAAAAGTTTTTGCTAGTGTAGCCTCCCCATATCCCTATATTTATCTCATATTAACTTTGTACTTTTAATTTTTTTTAATATTTTTCTATAAAACTTTGTTTTTATAAATATTTATCATAAACTTAACCATCGGTCATTGTTGGGTCCCATCTATATAGATTTTGTGTGCAGTTGATTTGCAACACAAGATAGAGGTGTCACAGCAGCAAAATAGATGACATGACACATCAATAAATATGAAAGAGATGGGTCCCTTTGGTAGGGATTATATAGCAGCTTCATGAGTTGTTTTGAGACAAAGCTGTACCAAAAAGAGGTACCAAAAAGAGGAATAAGAAAACAACTTATACAAAGAAGCAGCAATAAGCAGTTGTCCATTTTCTACTGTGGAGGCCAAGCGGTAAAAAGTAGCTTTTTGCCGCTCACGCGTGCTTGTGGCCATCCTTGCCCCGAAAAAACGATTCCGGCGCTCCTATGTCCTATCATTCTCTCTCTCTCTCTCCTGCTCTCTCTTTCTTTCGTTCCTCTCCAGCCACCAGAGAAAAGTACATGAATCAACAGCAATCGAGTTGGTAAGAGACAAGAATTTATCTTAAAAAATATAAAATATTAGTTATTAATCAAATTATTAATGTAACTTTATTTATAATCAAATTTATCTTATTTAATTTACTTCAATACATTATCAAAAATTACATAAATCGTATGACTATATTTGTCTTAAATTCTAGGGGCATGGTAGTTATTTCACATGCATAATTTGTTTGTAAAAATATAGGATAAGCTGTTTTGCTAAACGGTTTGACTATATAAGATGCATAAGCCAGAATAAGCCAAAAACTGCTTTTGTTTGATAATCCAAAGCTAAAGCTATTTTTTGTGTGAGCGGAAGCTCTACCAAACACACCCTAAATGACTTTCACAGGGATGAAAGACTATTGGCACGATTTCATATAAATGAACCCATTAAAACTCCCATTGAGAAAAAAACTTTCATCTCAACATATTTTGATCAATCTTAATGCAGTAATTTAATGTTATATCTTGTCTATGAAACCATGAGGTAAAATCATGCATTGAGAAGAGTTATTTCATTTATCATATCAATACTCTAAATCTGATATGACACTTTAAAAAAAATGTGAAATGAAAGAATGCAATAAGACTGATCTAAGACCTCCTAGTTGAGTGTGCAAGCAAAGCATGCAGGTGGTGAGCAACCATAAAACCATCATCAAATACCAACAATTATATGCACGTGTATCACACATAAGATTATTCAATAAAATTAAAGTAGTTTGAACATAACTAATAATACATATACAACAGCAGAAAATCACCTCATCTAAATTTAATTTTTTACAAGAGTAGATCACTTAGAGCTATACTCATCATCGCCTTTCTTTATCATAAAACGTCATCACACCAAAACAATGACTTTTTATTTTAAATAATTAGAGAGTTTGGAATCTTAAAATAATAATTCAGGATGAAACTTAGGATTGTAGGATGAACGCTATCTAAAAGAGCATCTACATTAGGACACTTTTCGTCTTAGCATCAACAACAATCGTGTGTGATTAGAGATGGGCAATTGATTAATACAGCTATCAGGGTTCGGTTTTCTCATTTTTAAAATATTTTGGTTTTCAAAACTAGAAAACTAAAACCTAACCTAAATGACCAAAATAACATTATGGATATAATAATATAATATAGAAAATTTTGTTTGTTTAAATATTATGATTTCTCAATATAAAAATCTAAATAATTGCGGACAACCTAACAAATCATTGAAGGTGATTGTCGTTTGTTCTCTTTACTTGGACCAGATGCACCGATTATTCATCCATTGGACTGAAGGGGTAGTGTTTGATGTCATCATTTTTTCTGTCAGATCTCACCTTCTTGTTTATTGCTTAATCAAAACATTGTATTTTCTTCACTAGCACTATGCTCGTGCGTTGTTACGGGTGAGGGTTTTAATTTTTTTTCCTTCTGAAATATGAGTTTAAAAAATTTCACAATAAAGGAGAGGACTATTTGATGTAATTTATAATAATATATAATCAGTACGAGCTCTGCTCCTCCTGTTTCTTTAAACAAAGGCTAACCAATAACTTTGCAAAAACCAGAACCAAGCATATTGGCAACTTAAGAAATTTAAGAAATTAACAACTTATTGTACACGTTCAGGAATTATGTCATTTTTCTTGTATCTTGAAATCGCAGACCTGATCCCTTGGCGAACTTCGCATTGCTCCTTGCAGAGGAAAGATCGCAGCCACACGTCACCAATCGAAGTTCAGCAGGCGTGCAACCACGACAGTAATCACAATATTCTGAGCAACACAGAGAGGACATGAAATTATGCGTGTCGTGTATTGGTGACCATGCAGGCCGGTTCGACTACTTGCATTCCTCCATAGGCAAGTTCGTAAACCAGAAGGAACTGTATGCATGTTTCGATTTGTTTTTGAGATGTACATAGAATCCAAGATTGTACGTCTACATATTTTATTAGGCCTCTTTGCTTGGCCCAGAAGAGTACGTACGCCTGTTTTGAGTTATTTTCTTAGAATCCGATATGATTTATACGTAGGTAGGTGGATACGTTCTCGGTTTAAGGCAGAACAATCATATAATTAACTACGGGCAGAGTATTACCCGGATGGGAAGCTTTTAAATGCAAAACCGAAAAGTGGCAGCTCCTTTACTTGGCAGAGTATCTTAGCAGGACTGGATACTTTCAAAAGAGGATATATATGGCGGGTAGGAGATGGTTCTCAAATCAATATCTGGGAGGACCACTGGATTCCAGGAAGCCACAATATGAAAATACAAATAGCTAGAGGTAATATTTTGGTGTCAACTGTTAATGAACTCATAAACCCTGTTGATGGTATGTGGGATGAAGATCTGATCAGATCTCTATTTTGGTCTGTGGATGTTAACCGAATTCTCCAAATCCCAATAAGTCCTGGGAGAGAGGATCTAGTTGCATGGCACTTCAACCGAAATGGGATGTTTTCAGTCAGATCAGCTTACCACTATCAATGGAATTTCAAATATGGTAACACAGAAATCAGGAACCAGGAAGAAGCAGCAACAAACAACAGAGTTTGGAAGAAGCTCTGGAACTTGAAACTACAAGGGAAGATCAAGATCTTTGGATGGAGAGCACTCCAGGGATTGATCCCTTGTTGAGCAATCCTTGCAAATAGACACATTGGAAACAGGGGTGGTTGTCCCGTTTGTCAAACTGGATGTGAAGATATCAAACACATGATGTTCAACTGTGATAGAGCAAGACAAATATGGAGAATGATGGGAGTCTCACATTATATTGAAGAACTATCTAGGACAGATCGATCGGGCTCTGTGATTATCCAAGAAGCATTAATGAGGGAAGTGCATATACCATCATTGAAAAATGTAGGCCTCTCGGAACTTATCCTCACAGGTGGTTGGTATATATGGTGGGAAAGAAGGCAGTTTGTACACGGTGAAGCACTTCGGAGACCTCAACAATTAGTAATGTCTATATCTGCTCTAACATGCAACTATATGTTAGCGGAAAACAAGTCTACCAAAACAAGAGATGGTTGGAAGAAGCCCCTGGAAGGACAATTGATGGTGAACGTGGATGCAGCTTTCAACATTGATTTAGGCACGGGTGCCACAGGTGTAATTATACGTGATAGCGGAGGAGGATTTATAGCTACAAGTGCGAAGTTCTTGGAGCATGCAGTTGATCCACAGATGGCTGAGGCATATGCACTTAAAGAGGGTTTACTTCTGGCACAACAGATCGGCTCAAACCGCTTTATACTCCAGTCTGACTGTTCGGAAGTAGTCCAGACGATGAAGGATGGGGGTTTCTCAGGAACATCAGCAGCGGCAATCTATGAGGAATGCTATAACATATCAAGAGATGTCTCGGTGTTTTCCATTGAATTCTGTAATAGGGAGGCCAACACCGTAGCCCATGAAATAGCCAGGGAAGGTTACCTTTGTAAACATTGCTTCACATGGGTTGAGGAATCCCCTAGCTCGATCATAGGATTCATGGCTACTGATGTAACTATTTTATCAGGTGAATAAATTCAGCCGTATGGCATTCCCTCAAAAAAAAAACTACGGGCAGAGCCACACACACAAACAAAAAATAGACTACACAGACTTAAGAAATTTAATAGGTTGTAGAGATTAGTCAAATGACCATATTAGGGGAGAAAGAGGAAGCCCGTGCCCTTGCTACGAGGGCGATGGGTGGAACCCTAACCGCCGCCGCCACTCTTAGCCACCCCCCGAGCTCGCCCGCCCTCGCCGCCACCAGAGTGGACCGTCGGCCAATGCAGGCGGCCACAAGGATGGCGGCGGCAGGGCCTCCTTTCTCCTACGCGGCCCGATCTCATCCGCAACCTGCCACCCCTCCACCCCCCTTCCTACCAGCTTCGGTGCGTCTCGTGGCCTCCCCAGGCTCCCTCGCGGCAGCTCCAGCCTCGCTGTCACCGGATCCGGCCCCTCCATTGCCAGATCTACTCAGGAGTTTCCATGGTCGCGGCAGCTGGTGGCTACGCACGATGTTGGATGTTGCTGCTGCTCCGGGGCGCGGATGGTGCCGTGCTGCGATGAGCGCCATTCCGGCTCCTGCTCGCCACCGATGCCGTCATGGCCATGCGCTCGATGGTTGAGGTGGCGCGGCGGCGGCGACGCACAAGATGCCATCGACCTCCTTCCGGCTCGTCCATGGTCAGATCCAACCTTCCATAACCCGGATCCGGTCATCTTGGAGCTGCACGACCGATTCCCGCGTCATGCTCCCCTGGGCCTCTACGCCATCGACATCTGAGCCTCATGGCTCGGGGGTAGCTGCCATCCCCTCTGCTCACGGAGGCGCCCTGCTGCTCGCTTCGGCCACAAGGGCTCAAGCGACTTGGTGTGGTGGCGTACCTCAATCTATGGTCATGGATGCTAGTCAGAGGCTCGCGAGCTCGGCGTGGTGGTCACGTCAACTACCTGTTCTCCGTCGAGTACAGAAGTCCGAGGCGTGCCCATGGTGGTCGCGCTTCACCTCGACTCTTCTTGGTGGACAGTGTATGTGTGCTTCTTACTGTAGGTTGAGGTGGCTCGATGTGCATGCCTTCAACACATGCAAAAGAAAGACAAAGTGCTCCAGGTGAAAGCCTTACCCAGTCAGCAGTGGTGGCACCTTGCGCGTCATTTTCCTTCTTAAAGGCTCTGCTGCAGTGCACTACAATCGGTCTTATGAGCTATCTGGGTGAAAATCTAGGTCTAATATTTTGCAGGATTGGGGCAACGAAGATTCACTCATGAGGGTGTTGCCTTAGATAGCTCTGCTCCATGTTGAAGATCCTAACATCAAGATTCGTGAGCGCGACACTAGGCGTATGTAGATGGCTTTCCTCTATCATTAGTGCCTAGAGTTTATATTTCATCCCATGTAATCCTTCTATTATCATCCCCCTCTTCAAAATATTTGCTGTAAACTTGTATTAGGCCAATATGGGACCGACGTCATTATCAATATAACCAAATTCAGATGAGGAGTTCTCCTCCCCCGGTGACCATAAAAAAAAATGACCATATTACCTGGATTTGTTTCATCGAGGGAGCTTTTGGTCTCTTGACTGGATGTACATGTGCATCGGTGAGGAAATAGTACTTTGCTTTGAGACGCAGGTAAAGTAAAATAAAATTCCGAAAACAAATTTTGATAAAAAAACTGGACGCCAAGGTTGAACCAAATACCTTGCTTTAAGAATATTGCTCCACTGATGATCAGGTGGTTGTGACCCTAAGCATTGGTGAGATGGGCAAGAGTTTGACGGTGCTCGGTGCTGAATATATAGTTGTTGTTTGATACACTGCTCAGATAGATAATGACTGCTGCATATATTATGTTTTGATATAACGATGGTCACTAGTGACCAATCTTGCTTATTCTGTGTTGAACCTGCAACTGTGCAACACACTTTCTTTGAATGTTGTGTTACCCTGAGTCTATAGAATGAGGTTTCTAACGTCACTGGTAAAGAAATAGAACCAGATTTTAAATCTGTGGCAAATGGATGCTGTGTAACACAAAACATAAAGTTTTGAATATGCTAACAGCGGCTGTTTTACGGTCTATTTGGAAAATGAGGAATGAAATGTGTTTTCAGGGAGCAAAATGGATCGGGATATAGCAAATACTAAGAAGGGCGGTCGGTATGGTAAGAAGCTGGTGGGTGCTGTGCGCCGGGGAAGCGCAACTGAAGCTGGACGACACCTATGCTAACCTGGGAAGCCCCCCGACCTTTACAACAGGCGACTGAGCTTCAGTTTGATAGTGTAACGAATGAGGATCCATCTCTGATGTAACTAATGATCGCAGCTGTCAGTATATGCTCATCATAGAGATGAGAACCAAAACAACTCCCTACGGTGCGCGGGTGGAACTTGTACTGAACTGAATTTTCTTTGAATAAAGCAAGGGTAACCTTTCGTCTAAAAAAAATATAACGATGGTCACTAGGAAAGACTGGTTAACGATTTAAGGCCATTCAACATTCTCAGAATTTGACCACTGTCCTAGATACGAGCAACGCCAGCACATTCATTCATGACAATGGACGATGGCGCCGAGTAGCGACCCGCTCCACGGCACCAGAGGCAGAGCAGTTTGATGATTCGATGGTGCAGACAGGCAGCTATCGACGTCTGTTGCGCGTTCCGGGCTTCCGGCTCACGGCACGGCAGGTAATTGTTGTGTAATGAGCAATACGAGCAGATGAGCGCGCATGACAATGCCAGTGATTATTGGTCGAAAAGGCAAGGAGCGTTCCATGCGTACTCGTATATATTGAGTTCAGGTTTGAGGACGTAGAGTACATTGCTCCAATGAACTTGATCGCCCCTCCGGTTGAGGCGTTGAGCTTTAGTAGGCATCTTCTGATGTTGTGTTGTATTGTCTCCAGGCTCTCTCTGGCATAGTACATTTGAGGGCTCGTTCCTAGTCAGTCAAAGCGTCCACCAAACAAAAAGTATGAGCTGGACGTGACATCGAGGACGGGCTCAACAGAACAGGTCGAGGTGGTCGACGGAACCACGCGAGTAGCTACAGGCAGGCGTTACTACTTTTGCTAGTAAGAGGAGGAGAGAGGAGGAGCTCGGAGAGGGGAGGCACGGCCGCGCGGGAGACAAGACGCGAGGGGGAGAGGCGGCTGCCGGCGGGCAGAGGCGGACGATGGACGGCGGCGGCAGTCGGCGGGTGGGGCTAGATCGAGAAGGGGCGGCATCGATCGGGAAGGTGGAAGAAGGCCAGATGCCCAGATCGAGAAAGAAACGAGAGAGAGAGAAAAAAAAGAAAGAAAAAACAAAAAAATGGTGGAACCCACGTTTAATAGGGGGAATAGGAGCCTCCAAAACTTGAGGCTGGAAAGAGTCAATTTACATGTCCATGCATTTTGCATACCATATAAGGGCACTGCTGGAGGGAGTTTTTTTTTCTTTAGCATACAAAATTTGGATTTGGGGCTTGGATAGGGGCCTCTACTGGAGTTTCTCTAAGAGCAGTGGCGGATCCAGAAATTTTGTGGAGCCTGGGCGAACATCATAACGGATAACAAGTTCATACAAAAACACATCAACATAATCATATGCAATACAAAATATTTATGTGATTATACAAAATACACCTACTTTGAATAATTTTCACTTTCATATGTGATCAGAATACGTTAATTATCACTAAACTTTGTTTTAGGCATTATACATGTGATGCAGCTTTGACAGGGAGCCCGGGCAGGTGCCCAGGGTCGCCGGGCCCTGGGTCCGCCCCTGTCTAAGAGCAACGCGTCTCCCTGCTCATGTTGGTCACTCACGCGGTCACGCCTCCCCTCTGCTCCTCGCGCTCCGCACTTCCGCAGCCGCCACCGAACCAATCCTCCGTCCAGGGTGAACAACGCCGGCTTCACCGGAGAGATGCCTCTGCCCTGGCACGCGAGTACCCATATATGTTACGTCGGCCGGTGGTGATTAACTAGCTAGATCATCATAGATCCCCATATGTTCGAGCTCAAGAACGTGACCGTTCCACGTTTCTACTGGATGCAGCGGCAGAGGTCGCGTGCTACATGGAGGCCATTCAGTTCGTTTACCAGGTGAATCTCGTGCTCCGCTTTGTGTTTTCTCTCTCTCTCTCTCTCTTTGAGAACGTGTTTCTTTTCTTTTTTTTAAGAGTTTTTTTTTACTTTTTTGAGTTTCTTCCAGTTCTTCGTGTGGCTCGTGCATGCTTCCAGTTAAGATAGGCCTCCTCTAACGTTTTAAAATCCATAGCTTTTGACTTATCCCATCAAAACTAATAAGGCCCATAACTAGAGATGAATTGGCCCAGTCCAGTTGACTTACTATCCCTATCAAAGTTGGCCTAACACATCTTATTTCTAAGACCCATAACCGGAGATGAAATGACTCACTCCAGCCTGGCATACTGGGTTGTGCCGTGCTAGGGATGACAGTCTGAAACTTTTGTTTTTTAAAATAAGAGCCACGGCCTAATACTAACCGGTACGAAAGGTCCAAAGTAGGTACGATGTAGCCTGGCCCATTCTTCTTCTCAGCCTTTTAGGTATGAAGCTCTTGTTCTTCGGCCTCCTTTCGGCCTAGCCCACGACGAGCCCACAATACATCATAGCCCGACCTATACTCCCAGGCTCTCCGTCGCATTTGAGCGATCGGCTCATTTGGCAGGCGACGAATTCAACCACTAGCACCTAGCAACACGCTTCCGACCAACTTCTACATTGCAGTGCTCTCCGTGAAGCGGTCAACCGGGCCCACCACTGGGTATCAAACTGCTTTCACCACTGTGCGTGAGCTGCCGCCACCCATATTTGGCTGAGATCTGAATCCACGGAAAGGCAATTCCGGCTGGCATGGCCAAGATTTTGGCGAGGACCTCACACAACCTTCTAAGTGCCATTTTGACTAATGGAACAGAGGCGTTCTGGCTGTTTTGATAGGTATGGGAACGGTAAGATTGCTCCTCCTACGTTCGGTGTCCCATTCCCGTGGGGAAAAGTCCCTATAGATATGCCAAGCTGACCGTCTGTATTTTAGTTCTCTCTTTTTCTTTGACATCCTTGATGAAGAATTTGTAGCCCTATCCCTGTTTGTATTTTAGGTAGTTATTACTAATTGGATCGAATTATATACACTGAAAAATGTTGATGCTATCCTTCAGTACCATTTGTCTTTTGTTAATTTTTTATTGTGCTACATATTATTATTACTTTTTTAATTGGACATTTATATGCAACCGCTACATCTTGAGCTTTTCTCCCTAGATCCGTCAGCTTTCTTTGTACCATCATTTCTCCAAGCTGTCTATAGCAACACCGAGGATAGATTTAGGAGTATAATGACGGAGCTAGCACCTGGAGTATATATATTTGCTATGCTACAACCAGTCTTCTTCCAAATGCTAATGGCTGAGGTACAGAGTCAGATTAACATTAAAATTAGACCATTTTCTGAATGTATACAATGATCCTGTGTTAATAGTATTCTTCATATAATACTTACACAGGTTGACCGTTTTCGGCGTTGGGCTTACATAATGAACCAACGTATAGTAAGGGGTAATCACATGGACAAGAGAAGTGCCAATCTTTCTGATTTTGGTTTGGAAACTATGTTGGATGACTTAGTGAAGGACTTTATTTCACCAATTATTAAAGGTTATAATTTTCATTTGAAATGTAATCTACTTACAAAATAATTAATAGTATTTTATGCCGGATGACTTAGGCTCTTGGAATAAAGGGTATTCTCGGTACATGTAGGTCAATCCCTGAACTGGGGGCGCTATATTGGACTCTACACCACACATTTGTCACCAGTTATATTCAAGGTGAAGGAGAAGGTAAGCTTCCACAAATTGTAAAACAAATCAATAATTTTCCATGAAATTGTGCAGACAACCCAACTTTAGTTTCTCTTTGAGTCTACCTTCATGAGATGAGCTAGAGACTTGCAATCTTTTTAGAACATCTCTTTCTTTCTATGTATGCATCTTCTTATTTAGACTCTTTGGCTATAAATTCCTTGAATCTATTTATTATTATGATCATTTATGTTCTCCACATATTGTAGTATGGTATATATTTATAATGTCACCCGAAACCATCCATATATATTGTAGGTTATTGGCTTATACATATAAAACCTTGTAATGCGTGATGGACCACATTTTCATGAATCTACAATGTACTCACGGAGCTGTCTACATTATAATTTAGCCCTATTTTGGTAATGAATGCTTTAGCAAATGGTACTATCTTCTTTATTTGGTTGACTCAAATCAATAACAACTGGATATTGCATGTTTCCATGTTGATGATTCTGAGGTTACAGTGAATGTTTGTATAGGAGAAGAATTCACTGGTGGTGACATGTACTTTCGTGGCATTCGCTGTGGAGATCATGTTAATTGTGAAATACAGAATAAGGTTTGTGATGACTGATTGGCTACTTATATAAAACTTTTCAATACTTTATTAGCTCATTAGTGAACATCAAGTTTTTATTTAAATTCAAGAACAACTATTTTTTTTTGCTAGCAAAAAGTTTGCTATGCCTCCTTTTTTTCTTTACCCCTTTCATTTTTATTATTTGACATTGATTCATTGGATCTATAGTTTATTAGTTGAAAATGAACAATTCATGATTCATATATTACTAAGAGTAATACACCGTCCTGTCTAGCACAAAACTTTTAGATGGTTGTTACTTTCTTTTTTAAGTTGTGTTTTGTTTACTTGGATATTGTTACATACCAACCTTTTTCTTTGGAGGTGATTGTTACATGCCAACTGAAACCATGTAGGTTGTACTAATCATAGCACCCAAACACATGTATGCATTCACCAGCTTTATGGATTTGATCATGTAATTAAAGTTGCATACACATTGCCTCAAGGATAGTGTTGGTCTAGTCCAATGAGTTGGTTCAATCACTTTTTTGACAAGCTAAATTGAGCTACGCTAAAGATGTGTAGCTTTTTTCTGTAGGTTTAAACTTTTATTTTCATGTTTGTTGTTAGATCCTCTGAAATTGTACTAGCTCTTTGTAGAAACATACCAAAAATATTATTTTTTGAGAAGCGCTATGGTGATACTTAGGTCTAGCCCTAACCTGCCTAGTATAACACTGGCCAACCCAACTCAATTATCACAACTAGATCAACATGGAGCTCCTTTGATGGGATCTTCCTCTTTTTACATAGTATAGTCTTGTTACAAATGGTCGAGCAACACTAGATTCTAGTGATTACTTTTCACACATCACTCTCCCTTAATCATAGTCATTTTTCATCAACTAATGTACCTTATTTTGCGTTATGAATTGAATCATTTTCTTTTTTTGTCTAGGAACACTAGGGATTAGGTGTTCAATTTGATTGTACTAGCCTAACTCTAGGCACTGTGCCTTTCCATTTTGAAATCGATGGCACATCGAGGAGCTAGAAAATAGAACAAGAGGGGAGGGGGTAGGGGGGGTGGTTGGCAGTTTACAATTCATGTACCTCTCTTAACACTTCCTCCACATGCTCACGGATGATTCAGGTACCACAACCTCGAGAGATGGCTTCCACCGTTGGACAACCTAATTAAATCTAGGTTATGATTGTTGTGCTTAGAGCCTGATTTGGTGGAGATGGAACTGAATTTTATGGATTTGGACCTCCATTAGGTTTGATTTTTTGCATGTGGGGAGGTCTATAAATATTGAGTTGGGAGCTCAAGTAGGACAAAGAAGGAGACTAATCTGACAAACAAGGCAATCTTGTTGGAAAAGGGAATGTAGTTGGAAGGGTGAGTTTTGTTTAGGTAATGCCTTTGTCCTACAATATGCAATATGCATCAAGCATTGTGAGATTCATGATAGTATAACCCCCTGACACCTATTTACTAGGGTTGACAATAAACATTGTCATCACCATACTTAATAGTTAGTCAATTACCAATTAGTAGGGGTCTATTAAGAGCTTGGACTAATTATTAGTCTGAATTATAGCTAAAAGCAAGTTTTGCACCTAACCACCACCCTTCATGAAGCTTGATTGACAGGGCATGCTCCTGTTAGACCTATGTTAGACCTAAGAAATGGTCATGAGTCATGGAGAAGGAAAGAATTGCTACATTACGAGGGCATGTGGTGTGGGGTGGCCTAGGAAAGGTGTGCCATGGTGGTGGCATATGGGGGCATGGTGGCTTCACAACGAGGGCATGGAGGCTAGACACCCTCCTTGTACATGTGGATGGGGCCAGGTGGGATGGGTGTTTGGTTGGTTTGGAAAAAAAATGGCGGCCATGAGTGTGGTTACAAAAGATGGAGGAGGAAAGAGAAAAGGGATATTTTGATCATTTAACGATTTGTTGGATCTATTAGTCCTTGTTAGCTAAATTTTGTATGACTAATAGTTAGTCCTTTTGTATGCATGAGTGAATAACTAAAATTTGTCAACTAACAAAAAGAGCAGGCTTAGATCAGGGAACGAGGTAGGCATGGAGAACAGGGCGACCAGGTGTTGAGTAGAGGAGAGAAGCTGGGGGATGGCACCATGGCATTGGGGTGGCTAGAGACCCCTTCTTTTCTCTCGCCGAATCATCACTGAGAACTCACCCACGGGTGGGAACAATTACGACATGGTTTGGAATGTTTCAAGGTGGAGGATTGGGACTCTCCTTTTATGGTGCTCCAAATACCTATTGTTGTATGAGGGAAGAAGGTCACTACTAATTGAATGTTATTGGCACTTGTGCTAGTTTGCATGGCTTTCATGTTGCACCAAGTGAAGAAACTTATTACAAGGCACTCATGGTGTTGTGTTTGCATGGCTTTTTGGGTCCGCCTTCAAATGATATGATTTGTAATGCCATCATATATTTTTTTTACTCACTGAAACCTCTATGTACCCTAATGATGCACTAACTTTTTTAGGGGATCAACCCTACCAAATCAGACGATTCAAATAAACATGATTCTGAAGCCACAATTTTGTGTGCTTCTGAACCCATTTGATATTCTAACACAACATGTACCAAGTGTTCAAATACAATGCTTTTTAATGGATTGGGCTCCTAGACAGCGGGTTATGGAAAGAAATATGTCATTTACTTCATTCCACCCACCAGAACCCCTTTGTACCTTGATGATGAATCAACCTTATTAGGTGATCGATCCTACAGGAGAAAAATCTTCAATAAGCATGATTATAAAGAAAAATTTTATGTGCTTCCGAACTCAATTGAATTCCTAAAAATAGCAAGTGTTAAAATATTGTGGGCATGTTTGGTTGGGTGGGTCAATCTCTAGTCAGGCCCAACTGGTCCAACCTCCAGATGATTGGTTGCTTGGTAAAGCTTTCATGCCAGGCATCACGTGAGCCATGCCCCATGAAACGAGCTTCACTCCAGATGAGCTAGGCTACGAAGACCCAACTTGAGGCTCACATGCTCCCTCTAGATAATGTTTCTTTTCCTTCATGGTGTGCCTACCCCTCTACTGGTCACCGTCTTGAGCGCCCATCCTTGTTCCTCAATCCACTTCAATCTTCAATCCATGTGAGAGGGTATGAGTCATCGACAACCATAGCTCACTACAAGAGAATTGACTTGTAGTGGCATTTTCTTTGTATAGTGGAGTCATTATTATTATGTCTCTAGACACGTATAGAGGCATTTTCTAAAATGCCTCATACATGCCTGGCCATGCATTATCTCTACGAATGTAGTGACACTTTATAAATCGTCTTTATGAAATTAGTGACAACTTTGTAGAGGTATTACACAATGCCTCAATAAACTTAGAGGCCTTATTAATACAGTATTTAACTATGTGAAAAAAATACAATGTTGATGTGAAGTTTTGAACTCAAGACCTCATGGTGAAATAACAACATGTTAAGCTTTGCTAGCCAACTCACCTACCCATGATATTACATATATTTTCGAGTTTATTCTTAAGAAGTGCTGCAAACTAGTAAAATAATGCCTCTAGAAAAGCATAAGGTGCCTCTAGTAATGGGGGCAATAACTTTTTTGCCATCCTACCAGATGGCCAGTTCCCATTTGCCACCCTACCGAAGGTCATAGCCCGTTTGCCACCGTAAACAGTAAAAACAACGCTCATTTGCCACTCTGAGGACATTATGTGAGGCTGACAAGTAGGTCCCATGATATTTGGTATTTTGGAAATTTATACGGATAATTCTTGACTAGTCAAAAATAAATAGGAAACGTGACCAAACAATTATGTGAAAAAATTTTAAGACAAGTAAAAAATACTTGACAGTTGTACACTAGTTGACAAACGGTTTTATTTACCGAACTTGAATTACAGAATTTCAAACAGAATCCTGTTTGAAATTATGTAATCCAAGTTTGGTACCTGTTTGAAATTCTATAATTTAAGTTTGGTAAATAAAATTGTTTGCCAACTAGTATACAACTGTCAAGTATTTTTTACTTTGTCTCCAAAAATTTTCACATAATTGTTTTTTTACTAGTCAAGAAATATTCGTATAAATTTCTGAAATTACCAAATGTCACGGAACCCACTTGTCAGCCTCACATAATGTCCTTAGAGGCAAATGGGCGTTTTTTACCTGTTTACGGTGGCAAACAGGCTATGACTTTTGGTAGGGTGGCAAATGGGAACTGGCCATCCGGTAGGATGGCAAAAAAGTTATTGCCCCCTAGTAATGTCTCTACAAGATATAAATATTTGGCAAATGGGAACTGGCCATCTGGTAGGATGGCAAAAAAGTTATTGCCCCCTAGTAATGTCTCTACAAGATATAAATATTTTAAAAATGTCACAAGAATATCTCCGTGCTAATTATTTTCAGATACTTTACAAAATGCCTCAAACAATGCCTTGATTGTCGATGTGATATATTATTTTTCTAATTTTTCAAAAATTATGCCTCTACTTTTGAGACAAATTTTAAAGTGCCGCAAAAAGATGTCTCTACAACATATATAGAGGCATATTAGAAAAGTGCCTCTAACAAAGTATCACTATGAGAGGTTTTTGTTGTAGTGGCTGTTGGTCGTAATTACGTACCCACTTATATATCGCAAGAGGACAATGTACGATTATAACACTTATTCCCTTGAATTGAGTATTCCAAGATTTATCGAATCCACAGGGACCTTAGGGGTAATTAAACGAAGTTAATAGTAAAAGATCTAATCAAAGCTACTATCGAATTCAGGTTGCAAGAGGGGAGACTTGCCAGCGCAAGGGTGCGCCAGACAATAAATCTGTCGTTGCACCGATCAGCGCAGGGGTTGAGCCGATCGGCACACTGGTGAATCTATCGTCGCACCGATCGGCGCATGTGTTGAGCCGATCGGCACACTGGTGAATCTAAGCCAAAGTGTGCTAGATACCTTATAAGCCTATGCTATTAAGTGAGTAGCCAAGTATCTACTAGTGAGATCATAACCAGAAAGTCTAATCAAATAGCATCATAATGGGTAATTACATGGATCAATGAAAACCTATAATGAATAAGACGACCCTGCTTTCCGAGCGGCTCCCGATTTATCGCTGCCAAGAGGAAACCCTTAATCGCGCGAGTATCTTACCCTACTCAACTATCCAATAGTGATGTGTAGGTTTAGTGCTGTCACCGCTAAACCACACTACTAGCATCATCAAGCAACCATAATCAATACAATGTCCGAAAATAATATCTTAATCACCACGATCAAGATAATATCTACTTACTTAGCCTAGAACTAAGCAATTGGAATAAGCACATGCATGATTATAGAATCAAGATAGACAAATCACCAAAACCATCATCAACATATTCAATCATCCTTGAGATACATAGAGTGAGATTCATCCCCGTCGAGATGGCCTACCTTGATGGATCAACTCTTAACACCAATGGTTCTTGAAACTCAACTAGAGATCTATTCTGATGGGGCAAGCCCCGGTGGCTCTAACTCACGGATTTGTTGTCCCTCTGTCGCCTCTGCTCTCCCTCTTACCATGACCAGGGTTTATAAGTATTTATAGAGGTTCTACTCGTAGAGGACTCGGTTTCTAGCAAATAAGGCGGTTACGCCGATCGGTGCAGGACTGCGCCAATCGGCGCAAGCCGTGTCTTCTCTGGTTTCTTCTCCGAGTCGGTTTCGCTGTCTTCCACAGCCGCCATGTGGGCCTTTTCCTTCGAGATAAAGTCTTGTACTACATGTCGAGATCTTGAAGTTCCATAAATCTTCTAGGCAAATATCTTCAAGTATCTTGCGCAGATAAACTTTCATAAACATGTGGAATGGGCCTCGGTCACTTCTGTGGGCCAAAACACCCTTACGCCAACCGGCTCATGGACTGCACCGATTAGCGCACTAAGCTTCTTCAGTGCTTTTCGTCGGTTCTGGATTCCTGTCCTCTCCAACATTACTTTAATCACTAATTTTACCTATTTCTGCAATAGAGCTCTAAAATAATGCATATACAAATATATAGGCAATATCATAGGTAAATGGCCTAAATTAGTACCAATTATGCTCTAATTGGGGCAATATTCACATATAAAAGAGGCACTTGGGGAGTGCCAATAGTTCCCCCACACTTAAACCTTTGCTCGTCCCGAGTAAAGTAAAAGAAAGAAAAATCAAAGAACATACTCTTTCATAAAAGATATCTCAAATCAGCAAATGTTGAGCATTATTTTATCGTGGTGTATTTCATATTGGTATTCAGCAAAATAGTTTAAATATGGGCATAAAGCTTAAAGTTCCTCCCCAAAGCAATAAATCATGTTCAACTCATAAATTATAACTTTTCCACACATGTAAATTACTTAAAAGATTGTTATGAACATAAAGAATCTATCTTTCAAATAATCCAAGGCAACAACTCATCTTTCAAATCATTCAACCTATATTCTACATCATAATGATCAAATAATATTTGTGTAAGGCTTATATGAGTACCTAGGTGAGGTAATTCAAGGATTGGAAACATAAATCAACAATATATTGTAAAGCTAGGAGATTATTCTTCGTTGGAATTATAGAAACTTTATTAAGATGGCCATTAAGAAAGAAAAAAATTAAGAAAGGACTCACACTTTGGATATGTGGACATACGCATAGCAAAAATTTGATCTTGAAAGAAAAAGAACTCTCATTATCAGATTGCACATGGTTGGAAAGATTCGTGGCTATATTAGAATGAATTTCGAGAATAAGCATGTCATATATCATCCCCCCACACTTAAAGTTTTGCTAGTCCCTTAGCAAACAGCAGAGCTTCCCCCCCCCCCCCCCCCCGTTTTTTTTCTTCTTCTTCTTCTGCTTCCTTTTTATCACTTTTTGTTTCTCCCTTTTTTTTTATTTTGCTCTCTGCTGCGCTGATCGGTTCAGGGTGCGCCGATCGGCTCTCAACCCGAATTCTCCAACATTTGTTAGTATTTGATTCGTCTGGCTTCAATATTTATTCAAGAATTAAATATAGCCAGAAATATAGGATGTGGTCAAAGGAATGATACTCAACAAGATATTTTGGGTTTATGGTAGGATACTCAGCGGAATTGAATTTTTGTATGAGTAATTCAAGGCTAGAAAAAGATACACAAAGATTTGCCATCTTAGTAAAGTTCATACCGAAAAGAATTAAATCCTAACCGAACTCAACCATCAATTTAATGTTCATCTACTTATCAAAGGTTTATGAGAATTGCTCAAAATATGGCATTGGTGGGTTAGGATCTTGAAAAGAATAAATTCCAAAGTTCACAACATGAAAATTTATTTATGAAAAGATTGGTACTAAGTTATCATCACAATTTGGATAATACAAATGAAGGTTCATGAGAATTGCTCAAAATATGGCATTGGTGGGTAAGGATCTTGAAAAGAATAAATTCCGAAGTTCACAACATGAAAATTTATTTATGGGCACTAAGTTATCATCACAATTTGGACAATAAAAATGAAGCACATGGGTACTCAAAATTGCTCCACATAAAACATATTTGCCAAATAATCAATAAGTATAAGTTCGAAATTTTATTCAATACTCAATATTATTTGGTCTTCATCGGTACTTTTAGATTACCTTCCATGTTAGTACCCAATTATAAACCACACGCTTCAGTCCATATGTATGGAACATTGTCATGTACGTCTTTTAAACAAAAGTCTCGTTTGGAGCTAGCCATAGATAAATTACTAGAATAAAAAAATATATATCACAACTACCTTTGTTATATAATATTTTGGTATGATAATATTTTTCTCCATTAACCAGAGAAGAGAGGATTGAGTCAGTATATAGTCTCTATAACCCAGGTGGTGGGTATCCACTAATATGAGCCTTTTACCTTTGTGGTTTTCACATATGCGCCTTTTACCTTTGTGCTTCTCACATATATACACCTTTTACCTTTGTGTGTTTCTCTCACATATAATTTCTCATGGCATGGTGAGAACATTCAGTTAATTATGTTAATTACACTTAAAATATTCTTTTTATTGCCTTTTCCACTTTACTATTTCATTCGATGGATTCTAGACTATAGAAGTATGCAATTTTTTTTTTGCGCTTGATAGATGTATGCAATTTGTGTTTCATCTCTCTTTTTTTGACATTTCCAGGAAGTGTTACAATACTCCCAAACACTTGGACAAGCCATTCTGTATCGTGGTCATCATACGCATGGTGCTCATGTCACAACATCAGGACATAAAGCCACTCTGCAAATGTGGTGCAGAAGGTAGGCCTATATGTAAAAATTGAGCTCTCAATATTTCTAATAAATACATTTGTTTCTTAACTAGTTCTTGTTTCTAGATGCCTTTACTTGTTTTGCTAACATAGAAAGGGTGGGATTAATCAGATGGGAAAGTCTTGACTACATCTTTTCGGTAAACTACAAATGATCAAATACTCGTTATTCTAGAAAATTTTCAACTTAGGATATACTATCCTTGAAACATTTTGACAATGCTATATATTCATAAAAGTAGATGAACTACGGATGAATTTCCTCTACATGCCCAGCCCATTGCTAAACACATAATTCTTCTTTTTTTATGCAGCTCCCTTGCTAGGAGGATGCTTAAATACCAGACAGATTTCACTAGCTGGTGTGGCAAATGCCAGAGTGAAATTTAAAAGGCAAGGCATGATGAGATGCAGCATTGTAAATGAAACTGTTACATTACTTTAGGAGTTGTTATGTACCTTAAAACTTTATTACAGTGCTACATTGATGTATGTTTTACACCCAACCACTTATTGACTTATGCGCAGCGTCTGGACACACACACACACACACACACACTGCTATGCATATAAATATCCATCTGTCTTATGCAAGAACCTTCCCTCGGCCATTTGGATAGCATACCTGAAACATTTAAGCACTCCACTTCCTCACACAACCATCCATTGATCCATAGTGAGTGTGTGAGCATCTATTGCTTGATTTACATATATTTTATCTTTGTGGCACTTGTGATTCTTCAAACAAGCGGCATTGTCCAAAATGATAGTGACTACAGGAGTTCTACTTGCTAGTAGCCAGACGACCAGAGCAAACCCAATGCCTCCCCTCTCATAGTAGCCCAATACGAGCGTAACCCAACCATCGTTATCTGTGGCGGCTCCTGCTTTGACAACAAGGTACCAACGCTTTGTCTGCACACTCTCTCCGCCATGGATCATGTACCAGGGGAGTATGGTGACACGCCCGATAAGCATAGTGTCGCGCTGGTGATGTACACACCATTCGACCATTAAATCAGAAACCAGCCTGGTCTCATTTTACCAGATGACCAATTTTCTAGGAAAACCAAATGTTGTAGATAAGAACCTATTCGTTCGATTCTTCTATTCTGCTCGATGCTGTTGCATTTTTTTTTTGGCCATTGTGGAAGTAGGCTACCCAGTATGCCACACACAAATTAAAGGGGGCTGCATCCATGTGCATTCTACACTTTTCATATGCACATAAGTTTTCACCATATAATTGCAGAGAAAATTAGTCCCCCCCCCCCCCCCCCCCCAATCAAAATGTGTTAGTTATCTTGTGGCACCCCCTATTCAATAAACCTGATTTTGCCCTGACATAGCAGCCTAGCAATAATGACCATCCCGCCTCTTGCATCCTCACATATTTTCCTCATCTTTTCACTTCACAAGCAACAGACACTCGTTGGTAATGCACCATAGCAAGCTGTGACCTCCACTCTCACTACACAACCGTCAACATTGATATACCAATCTACTTACATACTGTACCATGTGAAATTTTTGTGCCGCTCCTTTCTTCTCAACATCGCAGGCTCTTTTGGGGAAGTGGGATGCCTGCATAAAGCCACTATAACATTTTTTGGTCAAACCGTGGCATTAGGTGGGCTTGCAACACCTATCAGCCCCTTGCTCTTGCATTCTAGATGCACATACATTTCCTTTGTATTCACAAGCAACAGACACTCACTGATAATGTATGAGATACTACGCTAGAGCAAGCCATCCTTCGCTCACATATGTTACCCTGCGGACTCGAATTGCAGCACAGCAAACCCCGATCTCTGCTTTTCTCACTCCACAGCCACTGCCATTGCTGCACCACCCCCATACCAATCCATATCCGTGTGTACCATGTGAAATTTGTGCAACTCTTATGTGAAATTACTATCCCTCTAAACATACTACTACCATTTAAGTTAGCATATGCCTTTTTCTTTCTTTGTGTAGTAAACACAAACAAATGTAAAAACTACTCACTTGTTAGGTGTGAATTGCATATAAAATCCATCCATGAGAGAAATATGTATTTGGGATGCTATGAATGACGCACCAAATACACATGCTCTTTTCTTAGCCTTCACAAGTTTGGCGCCAGCCACAAGACATCCAGTCATTTTCACCAGCTTTTGTAGATCTGCCATATGTTCCTGCATGACACAAAGGTTTTTCAAATGTAACCTTCCCCCTTTTGTAAACAAAACCTTCAATTTCAGGCCTGCATCTGAATTTAGATTGCCATCAATATTCATCGATTCTCCTATCATACTGTTGGTTCCTCCAAACATTCCTTTGTTTTCGTATCATTTTGCCTTTCTTTACTATGATTCGTCCACAATTGTTTAAAAGGAATGTAAAGGACAGAGGGTTTTGCACCCGGAAGAATCTTGAAACCATTTCAACATGAAATGTTATAGTACTTTAGCGGTAGTTCAGTTAATCAGTTGCCTTTGAAATCTCTAATCCAGAATCTCAGTGAAAAAAAAACACATACTTCAATGGATCAATCAAGCCATGGATCCTCTGAACTAATCTAAAATCTCCCGGGACAAGAGATATGCAATGCACTTTAGGGTTCAGATAGAAATGCTACATACCATGGGAGCAGGAATGAAGCTTGACCTGTTGCTTGGGAGTAACGAGTGAGCATCCCACTATATCGCCGCCGCGTGATATGATGGCCTTGGACAAGCCATAGTTGGCAAGGACCTTGTAGTTTTGGAGGACTAGGGCAGCAGGGCCATGAGGGCCACCGTGCCAATGTTCAACACCACACCATCTCCTACGACGTTCTGTCAACAATGTCGTTATCGACATACCAAAACGTCACCTGGATGGTCGTGTACCACCACACAACCACGCCGTTGCTCCGAAGCGACCGCGGCTTCCCATCAACCACCAGCTGGATACTCTCGGCAACGGCAATGGAGGCACCCAGTCGTTGATGTAGGTACTTTTTGACCTCCGTGTTGTATTGGTTGTTAAACACGGACACGAAAAAGAAAATGGCCCTCACACACAGGCAACAGGACTGCCACTCGTCCCACTCCATTAGTTCATATTATGCATTATACATATTAAAAATTACTTTCACATGAACTTGGATGGGAAGAAAGCTTGTGTTGGTGGTGGTGATTCTTGCGAGGGACGAGAATCAAGAAGGATGAGGACGCATAGCGAGGACCAAGGAGGGTGGCCCACAAATATCCCAAGGAAGGGTAACATTACTTCAGAAGCAACAGGCGAACATGGGTGAAACACAATCATGCCAGCTAAAATAAAAAATGGTAGTGGCTACAGAAGTTACTAGTTGCTAGTAGGCCAGACAGCCAGAGCCAACCAATGCCTCCCCGCTCATGATGGGCATCTCCACACTCACACCGCACTTTGGTTCTGATCCTCTCACTCCATAGCTGTCACCGTAGCCGAACACCACCGTACCAATCTCCCGTCCAGGCGAACGCCAGCTGCACCATGCTGAACATGTCCCTGCCCCCACATGCGAGAGAGGAGAGGGGTCGGACTAGCCGCTGTGGCTCCGCCTCTGCCACTCTGGCTGCGCACTCTCCTCGCCATGGATCACGTGCCAGAGGACTACCACGACGCACCCGATGAGCACGGTGTCACACCGATGATGTACCAGGTGCTCTTCGCCACCCCTCCCCTCTGATTATGATCCTCTCACTCCCCAGCACCATCCATGCCACCCCGCAGGACGAGAAGCTGGTGGTCATGTGTTGGATCCTCGTCAGCAATGAGAACATCCTCTGAGCGTGTTCGGTGCTGTGATAGTGGTACGTACACACCCATGTTTCTTTCTTTGCGTAGTAAACACACACAAATACAAAAAATACTCGTGTGAATTGCATATAAAGTCCTTCCATGAGACAAATTTGTATTTGGGATGCTATGGAGGATGTACCAAATACGCGTACTTTTTTGCTTAGCCTTCACAAGTTTGGCGTCAGCCACGACACATCCAATCATTTCCACTGTAGATCTGACATATTTTCCTACACGACACAAAGGTTTTTCAAATGTAACTCTTCTCCTTTTGTAAACAAAACCTTTAATTTCAGGCTAGCATCTAAATTCAGATTGCCATGGATATTAATCGATTCTCCTATCAACCTATTGGTACCTCCAAACATTCCTTTGTTTTCGTATCTTTCTGCATTTTTTACTATGATTCGTGAGCAGTTGTTTGAATACAACATTAAGGATAGAAGGTTTTGCACCGGGAAGATTCTCGAAACCATCTATAGTGGCAGTTTCTGAGCCGCCACTAAGCTCCCGCCATTGGAGAGGGGATAAGCCCAATGACGGGTTCAAACACCGCCACACAACCGAATCCCAGTGGTGGAGAGATAACGTCATCTTCCACCGTTGCTAGGACGGTATTAAAAAACAAAAAAAGTAGGGCACTGGCAGGCAGGGCCTTGTCCAGGACAATCACGGAACCCTAGCTCAGAGCTGCCATCGTCGTTGCCATGCCCCGTAGATCCGTAGCTCTGCCCTCGGAGCCGCTGCCGATGCGCTCGGAGGGGAGGGACGACAAAGAGGACGCGCTAGTGCACGTGAGGGAGGGGCCCTCATTCTAGCCCCAACCTCTGTGCCAGCCACGCCCTCGACATGGTCCTGACCGTCTCATCCTCATCTCGGCCCCGCCTGACATGCCGACGGATCCGAAGCCACATGAGGGGGTAGGGTAAGGAAGAGGCGACGCCGCCGCGCGCGAGGGGTGAGGGGTTGGGAAGAGGCAACACTGCCACATGTGAGGAAGGAGGGGAAGGAAGAGACGATAGCAGCAGGCACGAGGAGGGAGGAACGGAGGATCGGATAAGAGGCGCCCGAGGAGGGAGGAGCGGGGTAGGGAGAGATGCGGCTGGGAGAATGGGAGCTGCATGAAAAAAACTAAGACGTCACATATATATATGTGCCGGTTATGATTGGACTTCTAGGTTTGTTTTTAGTGCCAGATTTCTCAATGGCGGCTCGATAATGCCCTCAAGCCGACACTGGTGAAAAAAAAACCGGTAACATCAGCAAAAACTGTCATTGGGGTCAATTTCCAAGTGACGATTTTTGCTGACATTAGCAAACCACCACTTGGCTTGATTCGGTGGAAGCCCCGGAGGGGCATTCCAGGCTCCTGGTGACGGGCTTAAAGATCCACCGTCACTAATAAAAAAAAAGCCAACATCACTATAGGTCTCTTTTGTACTAGTGATATATGCTCATGTGTATGAGCTTGTCATGACCTTTGAAAGTTTTCGCTGCATGCGGCGGCAGACGCAACGGGAGCAATGCAGCCGATCCACTCTGCGGATCGGGTTCATTTTGTGTGTTTGGTATTTCTTGCTTTTTTGAATATTTTTAAATGATTCTTTTTTTTCATTTTGGTTGGGCGTTTGCCTGTTTCTTTCTTATTTTAGCCTCCGCCTTTTCTTCCAAGGCTTGTTTGTATCACACACGCGTATTGTCTGTTAATAACACACACACAACACACGCATGCGCACGCTCACACCTCTCTAAGACATTGAGCAGCACTGGCCCTTCGCCGCTTAGTCTAAATCTAAAGGCAAAATTTGCTCCTAAACACTCTAAAAGTGTGAAATTTGCTGAAAGGCATCATTTTTTCTTAACTTTGCTGCTGGACACTGTAACTTTGTAGATATTTGCTATGACACACTTTTATAATATCAAGTAATTCTTTCAACATTTTTATCTTCTTACTAGAAATACATTACAATTTGAAACTTTCCACAGTGATACAGTGCTGCATTGACGATTCATATATATTTTTAAAAGATCTTTTTTCAATTATTCATATAGTTTGATTTATAAAAACAAATATTTTTCCTAATGAAAATGTATTTAAATATTAGGAAAAAAATCTTTTAAAAATACACATGGATAAGCAATGCTGCACTGTACCACTATGGGAAGTTTCAAATTGTAACGTATTTCGACTAAAGAGATAAAAATGTTATAAGAATTACTTAATATTACAAAAGTGTGTCACAGCAAATATCCACAAAGTTACATTGTCCAGCAGCAAAGTTAAGAAAAAATGATGTCTTTCAGCAAATTCCATACTTTTAGAATGTGCAGAGCAAATTCCGCCAAATCTAAAAGAGCGTCTACATTAGTACTCTTTTCGCGTCCACAACAACACGGTTACATACCTAGATCCAGTCTAATTAGAGATGGGCAATTGGTTAATACAATTTTTATGGTTTGTTTTTTTTAGTTTTAAAACATTTTGGTTTTGAAAAACTAGAAACCAAAATAATCTAGAAAAAACTAAACCCTAACTTAAATAACCAAAATATTTCTGCTCAGTTTTCTTGGATTTCGGTTTTAACCTAAATTATAAAAACTGTAGTCTTTTTAGAAATTTTATAAGGTATAAATGTTAAGATCAATATTAAAGTCATAATAATATACATCATGGTAATTTCAAAATTATACCCTAACAATGATTTGAATAAGAATAGAAGATTTGTTATTCTAATTTGCTTCAACTACTAAATAAATAGGTATATAGCAATAAGATTATGGATATAATAATATAATATAGAAAAAAATTGGTTTTTGCAAATATTACAATTTCTCAATATATATAAAAAAATCTAAATAATTACAGTTAATCCTAACAAGTCATTAAAATTGAAATAATTTGGTTAACTAAATAGTATAAAAAGATCAGTTATAACGGTTCGAGTTCGATTTTGATGTTTGATATAAAGAGGTCTTGCCAATCCCTTTTTTTTAGATAATGGTAAAGGTCTGGCTTTGACTCACTAAGCTACAGCCGATATTACAAACCAAGCAGCACTTCCGTCTGGCGTATTGAACAAGTAATAAAGTAACAACCAAAATAGTTTGGATGAAAAGACATTAACAACAAATCCTATTGCTAAATCTTCATCCATGGCCCACAAAAATTTGCATAGCCACCGTCTCGAGCTTCCTGCAGGCGGCTTTTATTTTGACCCTGTGTTGGTCGTAGTTACGCACCCACTTATATACCACAAGAGAATATTGTACAGTTGTAGCTCTTTTTCCCTCAGAGTATTCCAAGGTTATCAAATCCATAAGGAACGAGCGGAACTATTACTGTTAAAGGATTACTAATAAATTGCAATATGTTGGTTGGTGTGAATGGTGACGGTGAGAGAGTGAAGGGTGAATGTTATTGAAGAGGTAATAGGATAATGAAGGATTCTCTCCTTATGATTGGTTCACTAGCATGCAACATTATTCTTATCGACTCAAGCGATGATTTCAATATTCTACAAGACATGATGGTTTCGTTCATCCCGGCTGTCACTACAAAGGCTATTAGCTCCCCAACGGTTTCTTGCACTATGTGATGGGCAAAAGTGTTGGACGATACACTAATCAAAGGGATAAATAGATTTACAATCAAGTTCATCACATAGATTAAATTCATCGAGAGAGCATCAATAAGCATGAGAGTTACATGACCAGATCCCCGTACCAGAAAAGAGAATATGAGACTATTCACTCATCCTTCCGCTAGACATAGCAGAGGGATGAGAAATAGCGCTGGAATGCGCACGAGCCGATCAGCGCAAGTGTCACGCCGATCGGCGCGACCTCCCTTCTGGTGGATCTCGTCGGTGTTGACCGACCTTCCATCGCCAATATCCTGGAACCCTAGTTCTAATAACTAGTTCTCGCGATTGCCGTCTCTGTAATTGTCCTCTGGCTCTTGATAATTATCTTCCTTCTATAACCGACATGATTAGGTCAACTTCCACCGACTCTGACTCATAATGGGCTGGGCCTTCTTCTTTTCCGGACTGGGTCATGTTTTCATCATCTTTTCCTCCGTGCGCCAATCGGCGCAGGCCCGCGCCGATCGGCGCGGCCTCTATATCTGGCCCATCTTCCTTGCTCTTTAGTCCTTTATCCATAATTGCCCTGTTTTACACCTATTTCCTGCAATTATGTCCAAAATAGAACAACAACAAATATATGCAAATATGGGGTTAATCGTTAGTCCAAACCACCAAATTAAGATGCAAAACATCCCTTTTTGGTACATAAAATGGGCATCTAGAAACCACCAATAGTTCCCCCACAATCAAATCATTGCTAGTCCTCGAGCAATACAAAATCAAATATGTAACAAGAACCTTTACACCACCTCTCATGCAATCAATCTCAATCATCATTTTTACTCGTTATCCCTCCACAAAGATTTTCTCTCATCTCCTTTTAACCAATCGACACATCATACTTGAACTTAATCAAATCACCACAAAACCTTTTCAAAAACAATTTTAGTTCTCCTCAACTCATCTTTAGCATCAATCATCAAGCATTTTATCTTCTCTAGATCTCTCAAGTGTATTTCCTTTCCTCTCCTATGTAATCAAGGATTGTATGTGGATCTTGGAGGGCTATATAATCAATTAAACCATAAGATTAACCATGTCAACAATGTGCTCAATCATGCCCACTAAGAAAGAATTTTCTTGAAAAAGAACTTTAATGGAGAAGAGAAATATAGAAGATCTAAAGAAAGAAAAATGTTTCAATGAGAACGATGGCAAAGAATTGGAAATAATCAGAAAGCTGCTTTCTTTGACGACCTTACTGCTTCTCTGGGAATACATTTTCTCTTAATCTCCCTTATATATATATATATATATATATATATATATATATATATATATATATATTCTTCTTTTGCAATAGCGCCGATCGGTGCAACACTACGCCGGTCGGCGTGGTCCATATATTTTTTCTCTTCTTTCACTCTTTTTCTATTCCCGACATAATCAATAATTTCTATCTTGTATCAGCAGCAGAAATTTTCAGAATTCTCTTTTATTGAGAATATAGGTTGTATCAAGGAGGAGGGAGAAAACAAAGATGTATAGGCTCCATAATATCAAGGAATTAAATGGATAAGAATGGCTAGAAATACAGAGATAAACAAATAGATCATCCTTTTCTAACTTGGTTGAAATCATGAGCAAAAAGTTGACAAAGTTACTTAGAATCCAATTAGTTCAAATGTGTAGTTTGCTCTCATTCACTCGGCTATGCAGACATATTTAGACCTTGCTTTTGCTTTAGCTTATGATGAGTCAAAAGAAATTTTCACAAATACAAAGCTCAAAAGTTAAGTGGTGACCAACTAATTCAAGTAATCAACCAATCGATCATCAGAAAGACAAGATAAATAGTATACGGCACTTTCAATTTGACAATCGACACTAAATTTATTAAAGACAATACAATAATTCAAACTACATAAAAGACCTTGAAGCAACTCTCAACATGACTCATGACTCTCATAAGCACACACATAAACTTAAATAAACACTCATAAGAAAAACAAACACTTATGAAAACAAACGAGAAACTAGACTTAAAAACTATGACTAATGGCAAAGCCCTTCCCCCACACTCAAAATTTGCAATGTCCTCATTGCAAGAGAAGAAACTCAACACACTAATCATGCAGACCATGCCTGTTCAAGACTCGAAAAATTCGTCTTATATCCTTATGAGAAAAGTGTAGTCCGCTTCGTTCATCTCGATTGTATCCTGGATTCTATGATCCATATCCCTTTGATGCCTGTAAGCACGATCTCTGTCTAGATACATGCGCTTAATATTTCTTCGGCAAACAGGACAACAAGCAGGCGGTTGAAGATTATGATTTTCAACACTATAAGGGGAGACTGTTCAAACTCCTCTGAGCCGATCCACGTAGTGGTGTTCTTTCACCATTGCGACTTCCTCCACCTCCCACTCCATTACCATTAACTCTTGAAGTTCCTTCTGCCCTGTCATTACTGTATTCTACAAGTGTTCCCCAATTTTCAAACTTAGGACTACCAAAGCTTCTTCACATATCAGAATCATCACCCAAATATCCAGACATACTAGGATCACGACTCTCCAAGGTTTCTGGACAATAATTACTGATCAAAGTCGCTATCCCATTTAGAATACTTTTGAACTGGCTTACCCGATAGTCTAGCGGATCTGTCCTCTGGTGTAGTCCTACACTTCTTTGCAGCAGGATCTTCGTCTTCACTTGGCAGAGCCGTCAGATCAATAAATTCAGCCATCTTCAGGTCGCGCCGATCGGCTCCAGCTTCATGCCAATCGGCGCAGGTGGCATCTTCCTTCATGTACTCAGCTAACTGCTCTAGATTACGCTCATGGATCGCCTTATTCTGCTGCCTTCGTAAAATCTCATCGTTAATTTCCTTAGGCGTCCTTCCTCTAAGAACTGTGTGATAACCATCATCATATATTATATCTCTAGGTATGAAAGTTGGATCTTCCGCCTATTGGAGGTCAACTTTGTGTTGAAGATCTTTAGCACAAAAGAAACAGTTGCAACCCTCAATATGACTATCCTGATGAATCTTATTTTCTTGAAAACATTCCCAGTTGTTAAGAACCCTGGGAGAGGATTCATCCCTTTTAGCTTGAACATTCTTTTCCGCATCCAGCTCGTACATGGCTTCAGCTTCCTCTCACAGCTTGAGTTCATACTTGGCGGCAATGTCGTGTTCACTATAAAGTCGGCTCCTATGTATTGTGAGAAAGCTCTCCTCATCTAGCTCTTCCTTCTCTTGCTTAGTCAATGATTATTCGAAAGATAGGAGATCCTCATACGACAAGGGCTTAGCAAGATCAAAAAGACTTTCCATGGTGTACCTTTGAGAAACAGATTCACCTTTAATAAGCGCTACAGATTTTCCCTTGTCCACCAATACTCTCTTCATCATCTGCCGAAGTTCATTATCCATCTTCACCTTTTCGGCGTTCTACGCGTCAGCTTCTCTTTTCTTCATAAATTTCTTCCGTAGGTTCGACCAGATGAGAGGATCATCTGGTGTTGGCACCAACACTTCGTCGACTTTTTCCCAGGACCAATTTACAGAGGGCTGCGGAAATCTGCCATGAGCCGATCGGCGCGTGGATCATGCCGATCAGCGCAGGCGTCGTGCCAATCAGCGCAAGTGTCGCGCTGATCGGCACCGTCTTGGTTGCTGCCCGATGAGCCACCTACCATCGCTTCTGCTCTTAGGGTTTTGTTCTAGTGACAATGTAATGTGAGTTGATCCGTGGGGTTGTTGTCCTCTCATATTTATATCCCTTGATTTCCAACTAGACTAGGACTCTATCTCTTTTTATGGAATTTTAACGAGTCTTAGGAAGGCAAGGTCCAAAACCGACTCTGAAACCCAAAAGACTCCTCCATGCCGATCGGCTCAGGGCTGCATCGATCGATGCAGCAAAGCACCGATCGGTGCGGTACACTAAATTACCAAATCAGAAATAGAAAAATCACAGAAATCAAAATACATACAGAGCTTTTATTTTATGTCGTTAATCTCGACCACACAAGGCACTAAGCAGGGAAATACACATCAAAAGATTTTAATTCAAATGTGTCGGGTTCTAGATATACCTTTAGACGTTGTCCATTCATTGTGTACTTGTTTCTCTTGTCATCCATTATGATTACAGCTCCCGAAGGTAATACCGTATTCACAAGATAAGGTCCCTCCCATTTGCTTTGCAGTTTGCCCTTCCCAAATAATCTGAATCATGAATTAAATAGGAGCACCCGATCTCCTTGAATTCCTTCTTCAAAAGCTTCTTATCGTACCACTTCTTTGTCTTCTCTTTATATATGACCGCATTTTCATATGCACGCAATCGTATCTCTTCCAATTCGCTTATTTGCATCTTTCTTTTCACTCCAGCGGCATCAAGATCCAAATTCATTTCCTTTATAGCCTAATAAGCCTTATGTTCCAATTCCACCGGTAGGTGACATGATTTCCCATAGACAAATTGATATGGTGTCATACCAATTGGTGTCTTGAACGCCGTCCTATATGCCCATAACGCTCCATTAAGCTTCGTGGTCCAATCTTTTCCTTCCTTTGTAACAATCATCTGCAGAATTCCCTTCAATTGCTTATTTGATATTTCTGCTTGTCCATTCGTCTGGGGATGGTAGGCCGTTCCAATTCTATGTTCAACTCCAGATTTAGCTAAAAACCTAGTAAATTCTCCTCCTGTAAAATGGGATCCTCCATCTGTAATTATTATCCTTGGTACTCCATACCTAGGAAATATCTGCTCCTGAAGTATAATCCTTGATTCTCTTGTAGTATTGGCCTTGCATGTCATTGCTTCGACCCACTTGGAGACATAATCAACGGCGACTAATATGTACTTGAAACTATGAAAATTCACAAAGGGTCCCATAAAATCCATACTCCAAACATCAAAGATATCGACTTGAAGATTGTACTTAAGAGGCATTGCATTCCTACCGTTAACATTCCCTATTCGTTGGCATTGAGCATATGTCACAACATACCTCTTTGCATCTTCATGCATAGTAGGCCAATAGAATCCACTTGCCCATACCTTTGCCTGTGTTCTGAAGTAACCATAATGTTCCTCATAATCCGAAGAATGACACTTTGCCAAAATACTCGCTCTTTCCTCTCTGGGTACACATCTCCGTACTGCTCCATCCTCGCAATACCTATACAAGTATGGGTCGGCCCATATAAATTTTCTCATTTCACTCTTAACTCTTCTCCTCGTGCTCTTGTTCATCACATCTGTTTGTCCCTCGAAACCCTTGATAATATCCATCATCAAATTCTCTCTGCGATCAAAGGCGGCAAACAACTGCTCTTGTTGCATTTCATCTCTTATTGGCTCAGTTGATGATGATTCAAGGCAAGATAAATGATCAGCTATAGAATTTTCTACTCCTTTCTTATCTCTTATCTCCAAAATCAAATTCTTGCAGCATCAATACCCATTGCGTTAACCGAGACTTAGACTCCTTTGAAACCAAGTATCTTATAGCAGCATGATCAGTATAGACAATCACCTTAGAATTTAGAATCTAGGATCTAAACTTCTCAAAAGCAAATATAATAGCTAACATCTCTTTCTCAGTTGTTGTATAATTGATCTGCGCCTCATTCAAATTTTGCTAGCATAATAAATAGCATACACTTTACCTTCCTTCCGTTGTCCAAGAACAGCTCCAACTGCATAGTCACTTGCATCACACATATTTCAAAAGGTAAACTCCAATCAGGTAGCTGCATAATGGGTGCAGAGCATAGAGCTTCCTTCAAACTTTTGAAGCCAAAGAGTCTTTCATCATTCATAACAAATTCTGTATCTTGCTTTAGCAATTCTGTCAGGGGCTTAGCAATCTTCAAATAATTCTTAACAAATTTGCGATAGAAGTTGGCATGTCCAAGAAAACTCCTCAAAGTTGTGAGATCAGTAGGGAGTGGTAATTTCTCAACAGTAGATACCTTCGCTTTATCAACTTCTATCCCTCTATTAGATATGACATGACCAAGTACTATCCCTTCTATTACCATGAAGTGACACTTCTCACAATTAAGAACTAAGTCACATTCAACACACCTTTTCAAAACCTTCTCCAAATTCTCCAAACAACTATCAAAATCAGCACCATGTACGGAGAAGTCATCCATAATTACCTCCATAATATCTTCTATGAATTCGATGAACATTGCATTCATGCATCTTTGAAATGTGGCAGGCGTGTTGCAAAGACCAAATGGCATCCTTCTATATGCATATGTCCCAAAAGGGCAGGTGAAAGTAGTTTTCTGCTGATCTTCTGGTCTTACCGGCATTTGAAAGAAACCACTATATCCATCCAAATAACAAAAGTACGAATTCCTTGCTAACCTTTCAAGCATCTCGTCAATGAATGGAAAGAGGATAGTGATCTTTCTTCGTCACCTTGTTCAAACTTCTGTAATCTATGCACAATCTCCATCCAGTTATAGTCCTTTGAGGGATCAACTCATTGTTCTCATTAGGCACTACTGTCAACCCTCCTTTCTTGGACATACAATGTACTGGACTAACCCATTCACTATCAGCAACAGGGTAAATCATACCTGCATTAAGCAGCTTCAAAATCTCCTTTTTAACCATTGGCTTCATTGATTCCTTCAACCTTCGCATCCCTTCAATCACTGGTTTAGCATTCTCCTCCAAGTTGATCTTGTGGGTGCAAAATGCAGGGCTGATTTCCTTTATGTCATCCAATGTGTAACCAATGGCTTTCTTATACCTTTTGAGCACAGCAAGCAGCTTCTCTATCTCTTCTTTCATTCGGGCGTTGTTCACAATAACTGGATATGTTCTATTCTTCCCTAGATATTCATAGCGTAGCTCCTTCGGAAGTTCCTTCTGTTCCACTTCTGGTGCTTCATCTGGATTCAGCACCCCGAGAGGTTCAAAATCAGGATTTCCCTGGTTGAGCCGATCGGAGCAGGTGTCGTGCCGATCGGTGTTTGTAGTATGCTTGTCAGTTCCACGCTAGATGTGGTCCAGTGGGTCTCCTATATCCACCCCTATCTTCTCGTCCTCCTCTGGGTAGAATTCCTGACTATAAGAAGGGCCTTGATGAGACGGATCATTAAATTGAAACTGCACTTCTTCCTCTCCCAGGAGTAGCGTAATTTGACCTTTCCCAGAATCCAGAACAGCTTGTATGAATCTTAAGAATGGCCTTCCTAGAATAATATCTTCAACACTAGTTTCTTTATTGTCTAGAACGAAGAAATCTACGAGTATTGTTTTCGAGCTGATCTCAATTTCAACATTCTTGATCACTCCTAGCAGCTTGGTCTTCCCTCCATTCGCCATGATGAACTCAAGCTCAGTCCCCATCAGCCGCTGTTGAGTTTCATAAGGCATGCTCATGAATGCATCGTAAGTCATCAGGTTGACACGGGAACCAAAGTCACACAAGGCTTTCGGAAATTTCTTCCCTGATATCTCACATGGTATGTATGGTTCTTCTTCTTCCTGTTCAGCGAGACGTACAACATACACACCACATAATCCTTCGTAGGGAGATGGCTCAAAGCAATTGTCTAGCAATCTCTTCGCTTGTTTCACCTCCGTTCCATCAACCTCTATATCATCCTTTTAAAGCTTCCCTAAAACTCTCCAATAATCTCTTGATCAAAAAATTCTGACTTGAAGCGATTACTTGGGAAATTATACACAATTCCAGCTTCAGAAGCGTTTTGCGGGTTGAAGGATGTTCTCATCTTGAGCAACTCACGCGAAAAATCAATAGGAATCCAGTCCATCGGCTCAAATTCATCAAGTGGTTTAGCATTTGCCAATGTTCTATCCCCCTTTGGTTTAGCAAAGTTGCCTTCAAATTCCTTCAGGTGGTTGTCCAGAATTGCAGCTTCTATCTTGGTATATTCCTTGCAATTCGACAGAGTCATCATGGTGATCGGTTCTCCGGTTGTTGGGACTGCGCCGATCAGCTCAGAGACTGTGCCGATCGGTGCACATGTCAGATCCATAGAGGCGGATCTGACGGAGCGCTGAAGATCAGTAGGGAGAGGTAATTTCTCAACTCCTCATGTTTCTTGTCCTCATGCTCATCAACAAAATGGCTCAGCTGAGAGAAAACATAGGCATATTGTTGAGTAGTAGGTCTTTCCTTGCTAGCGCATGCTTCAATGCCCCTCAAATTCTAGGAAGATGCTTTTATAGCCGCTGCTTATCTCATTAACAGAACTCCTAGTTGAGTAATCCAGTATGAAACTCCCCTTGAGCGTCTCTTTAAACAAAAACCAGATTATACTTCTTTGAGGATTTTTGGTTGTGCTTGTTGGCCAAATCTTCGTCCATATAATGCTCATAAGCTTCAGTTCTGATGTCGTCAGTGCACCTTCCTAGGCTATAGACCAATGCATAAGGGATTTAAATGCCTTGATCAGTCTACAGGAAGAGTCTATGTCTCAAGAGATGTTGTGTTTGACGAGACGATTTTCCCTTTTGCTAATCTTGGTGCTAATGCTAGGCGTTAATTACAGAATGAAATTTCTCTTCTACCTAAGCACCTCCTCAATCCTGATATGATTAATGCTGCTTGGGGCTTGGTTGATAATTTGGATCAATTGGCTAATTTTTGTAATGAACCTGCTAATCCTTCTGAAGAAAATCAGAATTTATTACAGGAGCTGCACACAGCAAATGACACACGGGTATCAGGTGCAGAACCCGAGCAGATTTGCCTGCCAGGTGCTTGGGATCGGCGCAATAGCATCATGCAGATTCGGCAGCAGCATCTGCCTCTACTAGTGCGCCTCCTATGAGTACAGCGCCGACAAGCTCGCCGAGTGATTCAGCTGGTGCCGCAACTGGCTCTGTCCCCAGTGACATAGCCCCGACCGCGCTCGGTGATCAGGTGAAGAATCACTTGGGATCGGCGATGGCAGTTGACAGTAGCAGCACTGCAGCTCAGCATCAGGGATCTTCTATGGCTTCTGAACTTGTATGGCCGACAACACGTCTTCAACAAGGAATTCGTAAGCACAAAATTTATACGGATGGTACAATTCGTTATGATAAGTATGGTTTTCTTACTAGCACTGAAGAACCTCAGGATCTAGAAGAAGCGTTAGGAAATAATGATTGGAAATTAGCTATGGATTCTGAGTTTAATGCTTTGCAAAAGAATAAAACCTGGCATCTAGTACCACCAGTTAAAGGAAGTAATGTCATAGATTGTAAATGGGTCTATAAAATTAAGCGCAAGCAAGATGGCAGCTTGGATCATTACAAAGCCAGGCTAGTTGCAAAAGGATTTAAACAATACTATGGGATTGACTATGAGGATATTTTTAGTCCTGTTGTTAAAGCGGCTACCATAAGAATTGTTTTGTCTTTGGTTGTGTCTAGAGGATGGAATCTCAGACAGTTAGATGTTCAGAATGCCTTTCTGCATGGCATTTTAGAAGAAGAAGTCTATATGAGACAACCTCCTGGTTATGAGGATAAGAGAACTCCAAATTTTGTGTGCAAATTGGACAAGGCTATTTATGGACTTAAGCAAGCGCCAAGAGCTTGGTTTGCTCGGTTAAGTAAGAAGCTTATGGAACTTGGTTTCAAAGGGTCTAAGTCTGATATGTCATTATTCTTTTATAATCAAGGTAATATCATCATGTATTTGTTAATATATGTTGATGATATCATTGTGGTAAGTTCCAAGCAGGAAGCTGTCATAGCACTTCAACATGATCTTCAAGAAGATTTTGCTCTAAAAGATTTGGGAGAGCTACATTATTTTCTGGGGATAGAAGTAAGAAAAACCTCCAATGGTATTATTCTTTCTCAAGAGAAGTATGTGTCTGATCTTTTAAAAAAGGTGGGAATGATGAACTGTAAGATGGTAAGCACTCCACTTTCTGCTAGTGAGAAATTGTCTATTCATAAAGGCTCATTACTTGGCTCACATGATGCTACTCAATATAGAAGTATAGTTGGGGCATTACAGTACTTAACATTAACAAGGCCTGATATTGCTTTCTCTGTCAACAAAGTTTGCCAATTTTTACATGCACCAACTACTGATCATTGGGCAGCAGTTAAAAGAATACTCAGATATTTAAAGTCGTGTATCAAGATGGGCTTGAATCTGAAGAAATCAGTATCAACACTAGTAAGTGGATACTCTGATGCAAATTGGGTTGGATGTATTGGTGATAGAAAGTCCACAGGTGGTTTTGCAATTTATCTACGCGATAATCTTGTTTCATGGAATGCAAAGAAACAAGCTACTGTAGCAAGGTCAAGTACTGAGGCAGAATACAAAGCATTGGCTAATGCTACGGCTGAAATAATGTGGATTCAAACTCTTTTAAGAGAACTGGGTGTAAAAAGTCCCTCAATGGTGCATCTATGGTGTGATAATATGGGAGCTAAGTATTTATCTTCAAATCCAGTCTTTCATGGAAGAATGAAGCATATAGAAGTGGATTTTCACTTTGTTAGAGAACGAGTACAACAAAAGCTTTTGCAGGTTGATTTCGTTCCTACTGAAGATCAAGTAGCCAATGGATTCACCAAGGCTTTAGCTGTGCGACAGCTAGAAAATTTTAAACACAATCTAAACTTAAGAAAGTTTTGATTGAGGGGGGATGTTAGAAGATATATCTATAACAGTTGTAATCTTGGAGATAGAGTAGCTGTTGCTATGATTGTACGCTAGAGATAGATTAGGTTTGAATGTGTATATCTGTTGTAATACAGCAACTACGGACTCTATCTTCTATTCCTTGTAAGCCACGGTGATGGCGGTTATCACCTCCTATATTAACATGCACCTGTCGACCCAGATTGGGCAACGACGTTAACCCAAACAAGCTTCCGTTCCTCTGATTTTTACAGTTCCTCCCCTACTACATCTTCCTCCACCTCTGATTCCTGCACGATCTCCTCCCAATCAAGTTCATCACTATGATCAGTGAGGCCCGACACTGTAATGTGGTGTACCTTTTGTTTGGTACCACTGCCGGCTGGCTTGCTAGCTCCTCCCTTGCTTGGTGTTTGTTCCTGTGTGTTTGACGGGGCTGTGCTTTTCATCTTTTGATCTCCACCATTATTGGCATTGTCCACTGCACCTCGCACACCTAAGTCAGGTTCCTGGTCATCTATTTCCATGGGCAGTGGATTGAGTTCATTTGCTTCCGGTTCAACATGTATGGTCAATTGATACATGTAGTCTCCAATCACCACCACAATAAATTTTGGGATCAGTTCCGGGTCAAGCACCATGATATGTAGCCTAGCTACACCATGTGTCCTGGTAAAAACCATGTCGACGTCCTTGGTTACACCAAGGATCAAACCCAGAGCCCATATCACCAGAAACTCCCGTATTTCCTCGAATAGTTCACTGAACTGCACCCAGATTTTTGGTAGTACAGTACCAAAGTTGTTTCCTCCTTTCATCTCCTCAATCACCATCTTTGCTTTCTGGTTTTTGGTCTGCACCATACCCTATTCTATCATCCTGTGAAGCTCTGCAGTCGATGGAAAGGTTGTTTTAAAGACATTGCCATCCTCCCGCACCACCTTCCACTGCCACTTCCCAGGGACTAATCTCACTAGCTCCGCTTGCACTTGTTCACAATTCAGCTCTCCTTCTACAATCCGAACCCGTGCAGCCCGCGCATCCCCTTTTGGGCGCACTGTTGCAGCATGAGGGATATAGAACCCCAACCCATCCACTGCATAACCACACGGGTTGGCATATAACCTCTTCACTATTTTGTACAATGGGCACCTTGCTTTAACATGCTCTTTGCTCTCACAATTCACACAATACAGATCAGTAGAACACTGTTGCATGGCATGGCCCTTCTTCAGACAACGATAGCAGTACGGCAATTTGCCACCGCCTGTTGCTGCCCTTGCTGCGCTTTGAGCTGAGCTCTCAGGTATCTCCACATCCATGTGTGTTGGCTTCTCCTTCTTTGTCTCCAGCTTCCCTGCCTTGCTTGCCTCTAATGCTGCTGAATCCTTCTCCTTTCCCGCCTCCACTGCTGCTGCAAAAGCTTGCTGCAGTAGCGCCGCCGCCTGGGCCGGTAGGTTGCCAAACATCGACAAGTCGATCGCAGGTACAACAGTCGGCGTCTTGGTCTCGACCTTCCTGGCCAAGGTGTTCTTCTGCGCCTCAGCATCCCTGTTTCCCATGTGATTGGGGTTTGGGTGGTGGTTAGGGGGTGTCTGCGTACCACGATCAGTGTTGAAACCACCATGACCGCCTCTATGAAAATGATTGAAACCAGCACGTCCACCGCGAGGAACAAAACGCCCCCCATTGCTGCCAGCAGTGCCATGATCTCCGTATCCAGGGTGGAATCTCCATGGTTGGGGTCCTCCCCAGCCAAAAGCGTGCACCTGCCTGTTTCCATTCGCTCCTCCCTGCATCATGCCGCGATTAGCAGGGGCGCCGCGGTCGAGCCCGGAGTTCGAGTTGTCGTTCTCCATGCCACTACGTACCACTTCTACGTATGAGCGAGTATGGCGTGGCGGCATGACAGTAGTTGTAACCCTAGTATAGGGTCGAGTACCAGTCCTGGAGAAAAGAGCAACGAGGCCTGGTGTGGACTCGAATCTTTTTTTGGGTTGTATCAACCGATCAGCCCGGCCCATGACTTTATAGTCATGATGGACTTTAATATTCGTGTCTGGTTTTGAATTTGGAATTTTGAAATCAGAGATTGTTGCCTGATCGGATCGTGGATCCATTAGTTTCGTTCGACCAAATTCTACTCGTGTCACTGTCGTCTCCGGTGATTGCTGGTTTGGATCAGAAGACGTGGATGGACGATTCGTTGATAGCCAATCTAGAACACGAGAACAAAAGGGATTGTGAGAACTAACCATTTTGGCAGCAGCAATTGCATCTCCGATTGTTCTCGGTGGAGATTTCCTCCGTGCAGGTAGTAATCCAACCCATGGTGAGATCACTCCTCGCCTCTTGTTTACGAGCGCATCAACGACAAGCCTGGCCTTTGAAGTTTCTGACTTCTTCTTCCTCGTACTTGATTTTGGCATTGGAACGTTAAGTTCTCCACATGCTTGTACGAGATCTTCAGTGGTCAACCCTGCTTCATGAGCTTCTGGAACGAACCCTGGCGTGGGAATTGACTTGGTCTCTGACTCCGATTCAGAATCCTTGCCAATAGCCCAGAAGCGAGATCCCTGCCACTGTTCCACACCATGAACATGTGGTCAGGGTCGCCGTGATGTCACCAGTGTTACCTCCAAGGCTCCAACGCCCTTGACATCTCTTCCTTCGCGAGAAGACGCTGAGCTTCCGCATGTTCTCCGCCCTCCTGCACATCCGACAAACTTACCTTGGCTCCTGGTGGCAATGTGAGTCTACGAACTCGCAGTGACGACCTTGGCATCCGACCTCAGGCTAACGTGAGTCTACCTTGGCTCCTGGTGGCAACGTGAGTCTACGAACTCGCAGTGACGATCTTGCCAATCCCTATATCTAATCACTGAGCCGCCGCCTAGTCTAAACCTAATTGCGTAGTCTAAACCTAATTGCGGTTCACATAACTCTCGCATGAAGGTGATCGCGTTTATTCTCTTTATCTGGACCAGATGCACCGATTATTTATCCATTCGACTAAAGGGGTAGTGTTTGATGTCTGTTTTGATGTCATCGATTTTTTCTGTTAGATCTCATCTTCTTGTTTATTGCTTAATCAAAACTTTGTAATCTTGATTAGTAAAATGACCATATTACCTGGATTTGTTTCATCAGGGGAGCTTTTGGTCTCTTGACTGGATGCACATGTCCATCAGTGTGAAAATAGTAGACTTTGCTTGAGTCTTTCCCATGTCAATTTATTTGATATTAGGGATTTGGTTCCTCCTATTCTTATCCAGCGATGGCGTGGAGGTAGGATGGATTTGGCCTCTCCATGGCGGCTTTAATGAAGGTGGAAGCAGCGACGTCAACAACTTCATGACGACATGGAGAACTAGGTTTCCAGACGGCGACATAGAGGCGGGGATGATGTCGCCACCATGGAATAAAATTCTCCAGGCCGTTCTCTGTTTTGTCGTGATTAGATCCAATCATGGAGGTCTAGTGAGAACTTTGCGTCTAGTTTCTCTTCTTCTTTGGTGGCAGAAGCAAGAAGGAGGGAGACATGAGAAAGAAGATGATGCTCAATTCCACCTATAGGAATGTTGGCTGCCATTCTTTGGGAATTTGTGGTACTACTTCTGGTTGAGCCGTCTATGGCGCACGAAGATCACTTGCCTGTGCAGTCATCCGTATGAAACTTCACACAGGTCTGAATTTGAGCTTCAGAGCTACATGTTGAGTGCTCTTGGTTGTAATCTCTTTATTTTACAAAGTGCTTATAACTTGCTGATGTACTCAACTACATATTAATATAATTCTTCTTTCAACTAAAAAAAGTAAAGGTATAAAACAAAAATTTGATAAAAAAAATAGACGCCAAGGTTCAACAAAATACATGCATTCTCTCCTTGCTTTAAGAAATTGCTCCACTGATGATCAGGTGGTTGTGACACTAAGGGTTTGTTTGGGAACGGCATTTCCTGCAGGGATCCTGGCCTAATCTCGGGGAAATCCGTCCGCCCAGGAAATAGCCCAGGGAAATCCCTGGTGGCCTTTGGGAGCCCATCGTTAGGGAAAGGCATGCCCCAGGTTCGGCCTATTTCCCCGGGAAGGAAACAATCGTCTTAGATGACTGTTACAAAATTAACATGGCGTAAGATTAATTTGATCCAGCAGAAAAAGGGTTCTATGAATCAACTAGCAGTAAAAACAAACCATGCTAGTACTACACAATTCAGGATCAAGGAAAAGAAATTGACACTACTGAATTGCATAGGCAAAAGACCTACAACCAAGCCTATCAAGTGTCAAATGGGAACAAAAGATTACTTACAGTGGATCCCACTTAGTAGAAGAGGCTGGAACTGAGACGTAGTTGAAGTAGTTGTTGATGGGCAGTGAGCGGTCGTGCAAAAGCACTTCCCAGAAACCTGATCGCCGGTACACCCGTGCAAGTCCTCAGAACACCAGGGTCGGATTGGAGACACCGCTCTCCCCAAACCCACTGCATGGCGGATACAGGGATGGCAAGGCTTGAAGACGACGTGTACAAGATGTGAGAGTTGGAGGTGAGTAGATTGTGTTCTGTCCTCTCTTGTCCAATGGACGCCTCAATATATATGGAAGAAAACACGTACAATCAATTCACAATGATTTGCCATAATCGTAGGAAACCGCCCTCCTGAAATCTCTCAATGTAACACTGATAAGAGCAACAATCAAGCGAGACATTAACATGCATTAAACTTCCATGAACCATTACTCTCAGATTACATGGCAGTCAAGGTGTTGATGAAATATATCCCTTTTTTGTGTGGCAAAATAAAAAAACATACAACAGAGAACAGAACATGGATGCGCAACATTGTAAGTCACAAGTCATGCGTTAATCACGTGAAAAACATGATGCCTGTGTGCGCATGTGTTATCCACTGTCTCTATCTTTTCCTAGCACTTGCTCACGTTGGAGAGCAATCCGCAACCCACTATATATATTGGGATACTTTCACCTAAATGACCAATGTGGTATAAAACATTTACATAGCCATCTCTCCACACCCACCCAGGATTTCCTTATGAATTTGGGCCACACACATAGCTATAGAATGGGCTACTAGCAGGGGCTAAATTCCAAAAATCCGCACCAAAAGCCAGGGTCAACATATAACTCACATAACAACGCTTTGATATACCAGCTTTATAGTGCAGACCCATTTCGGGTTGAGCTGCACCTAGCATTCTAGGATTCACTTTGTCACAACTGTACAATGGACATGGCCTTGAATTGCAAGTTTTGTGTGAGTAAGTTTCACCTAAAATCATCATTGATACTTGGCTGCCAAAAGCTTTGCCTATGGTTTGAGCATTTCTGTCATGCTCTAGTGTCTATTCATGAGTCATTTGAGATTACCCAAGTCTCATAGACTGTGACCTCACAGTCGAACTCACATAGGTGTTCCTCCAAGTATATCCTACAGGACAATATCTTGCCTTTGATTGGCCTTGGAACACATTAAGACTTAATGTCATCCTACCATGCAGTGCCAAGAGTACAGATTCTTTGTTAGAGTAAGGAGTTGTCATGTACTCGCCTATTGTTGTTATAGATTTTTTTTTCCAAACTCTAATTCACTGGATCTCTGATCACATAGAGTGGGTTTCCTCTATAAAACGACTCAAGTGGGTTGCAGCCCCATTCCTCTTGATGCTTCATCAATCACAGCACGTGCTAGTCCCTTGGTAAAAGGGCCCGCTAGATTTTCTGTTGTATTTATATACTCCATGGCGATAACTCCAGTGTTTCTCAAATGCCTCACAGATTTGATTCGCCATTTTACATGCCTTGTGGAGTTTAAGTTTTCCTTTGCACTGCCAACAATTGTGATCATGCTTTGATTCTCACAGTGCAAAAGTATGGTTGGTACTGGTTTAATGACCATCGGCATGTCCATAAGCAACTCGCGTAGCCACTTTGCTTCACTAGTGGCTGTCTCAAGTGCTACAAGTTCAGCCTCCATAGTAGACATTGTTAGAATAGTCTACTTCCGAGACCTCCAAGAAACTGCAGCGCCACTAAGAGTGAATATGTATCCACTTGTAGCTTTGATCTCACAACATCCGAGATCCAATTTGCATCACTATACCCTTCTAGTACAACAGGGTATCTAGTATAGTGAAGCCCGTATGTAGAGGTACCTCTCAAATATCTCATTACACGTTCTAGTGCACACTAGTCATCCTTTCTAGGATTTGAAGTAAATCTACTTAATTTACTTGTTGCAAATGCAATGTCTGGTTTGGTTGCACTAGGGAGATACATAAGAGAACCAATAATTTGGGAGTATCTTAACTGATCTACTCCTTGCCCTCTATTCTTACGAAGTTTGAGGCTTGGATCATAAGGGGTTGGAGATATTTTACATTTTGAATATCCAAAATGATTTAGAATATTTTCCACATAGTGTGATTGCTTTAGAGTAATCCCACTATCACCTCTTATCAGTTTGATGTTAAGAATAACAGCCGTTTCTCCCAAATCTTTCATGTCAAAGTTTTGGGATAGAAATGATTTAACTTCATTTATCACATTAATACTTGTCCCAAAAATAATTATATCATCAACATAAAAACACAATATTACTCCATCACCCCCACCAAACTGATAGTACACACAATTATCAGCTTCATTTACTGAAAATCCTGCTGCGGTCATAATTCTATTGAACTTATCATGCCACTACTTGGGTGCTTGTTTAAGGCCATACAAGGATTTCCTCAATCCACATAATTTATCTCTTGACCAGGCGCTACAAAACCATTGGGTTGTTGCATATAAATTTCCTCTTCTTGCTCTCCATTTAGAAAAGTCGTCTTTACATCCATTTGATGGATGAGCAGACCATGGAAAGCAACAAGTGCTACAAGCACTGGAATTGTGGTTAGCCTAGCAACAGGAGAATAAGTATCGAAAAATTCCTCACCTTCTTTTTGGGTAAAACCTTTAGCCACAAGCCTAGCTTTATACTTATCAATTATACCATCAGGTTTAAGTTTCTTTTTAAAGATTCACTTACAACCAACTGGTTTGCACCCAACACGACAGTCCCATATTTCCCAAGTTCCATTTGTTAAAATGGACTCCATTTTATTATGTACTGCCTCCTTCCGATTTTCTGCATCTAATGATGCATACACTTCTGAAAGTGTTTTGGGCACATCATCTACAAGATACACAATAAAGTCATCACCAAAAGATTTTTCAATCTTTTGTCTTTTGCTCCTTCATGGAGCATCTTCATTATCATTCTCCTCAGTTGCTTTTTCAGTATGACTAAGTATTCAGAACTAGGGACAGGTTTAGGAGCAAAAAGTGCAAATGCTTGACTACTAGTTCCAGCTCTATCCTTCATTGGAAAGATATTTTCAAAGAAAGTAGCATCTCGAGATTCAGTCATGGTGTTAACATGCACATCAGGAACCTCGGATTTGATTACTAAGAATTTATAGGCTGCATTGTGTTGTGCATATCTTAGAAAGATACAATCCATAGTTTTTGGTCCCAATTTTCATTTCTTACATGCCGGCACATTGACCTTTGCTAAACAGCCCCATGCACGCAAGAAACCAAGAGCAGGCTTTCTTCCTTTCCATCCTTCATAAGGGGTTATTTCACCCTTGGATGAAGGAACTCGATTTAGAACAAAACATGCGGTCAAAATGGCTTCCTCCCCACCATGACATGGATAAACCGGAACAATCTAACATGGCATTAACCAAGTCTATAAGTGTTCGATTTTTCTGTTCAGCCACTCCATTAGATTGGGGCGAGTAGGGAGCCATTGTATCATGGATGATTCCATGTACCGCAAAGAATTTATCAAAATCATTGGAAAGCTATTCTCCTCCTCTATCAGATCTAACACGTTTAATCTTCCTTTCTAGTTGGTTATCCACCTCTGCCTTATAAATCTTAAAACAATCCAATGCCTTATTTTTTGTTTTAATTAGATAGAGTTGACATCATCTAGTAGCATCGTCAATGAATGATATAAAGTAACACTTTTCTCCCTTTGTCAAAATTCCATTCATTTCACACAAATCAGAGTGAATGAGTCCTAATGGTGTTAAGCTTTTCTCTTCCACGCTTTCGAAAGGTTTGCGTGGCTGCTTAGCTTGCACACAAGCATGGCACTTAGATCTCCTTTCAATTGGAATTTGAGGAATCAAATTAAGTTTGGACAAATGTATGATGCAATCAAAGTTAATATGACATGGTCGAGAGTGCCAAACAGTGGACTCTCCATCATTGCATTCAGGATTTAAAAATGAAATTGAGTTCACGAACATATTGCTATCATAACCCTTGGTGATAAATAAACTAAACTTTGAAACAATAAACTTGTTCAACTTGAACACTAAATTAAAGCCATCACGGCATACAAGAGAACCACTAATTAGGTTCCTATTTATTCCAGGAACGTGCTGCACATTCTTGAGAGATAGAGTCTTTCCGGAAGATAACTTTATATTGACTTTCCCCACTCCTTGTACAGCAGCTCATGATCCATTGCCCATCAAGATGGAGCAACCGTTGGCAGCCTGGTACGAAGAGAACAAATTAAAGTCAGAAAAAACATGTACATTAGCTCCCGTATCTAACCACCAATTGGTGGACTAGCATGCTAGAAGAATTTCAGGTTCATACCTAGATCCTCCAGCCTCGCCAACAACCACATTTGCAGTCTTCTGACCACCCTTCTTGCCCTTCCTATTGCGGCATTTCCTGGCTATGTGTCCAAGCTCACCGCACACAAAGCAGGTAAGGTCCTCCTTGTTCTTCTTCTTCTTCTTAAAGTTAGTGTCCTGTTTGGCTTTTCCCTTCCAGTTCTTGTTATTCTTGTTTCCACCAAATTTGTCCTCCACCACGTTGGCGTTAGAGGGACCCCCTTCATGTGGGATAGGGCGAGACACATCCTTGGACCTTGCCTTTTCCTCAACATCAAGAGAGGTGATCAGACTATCAATAGTCTTGGCCTCCTTGTGTTTCAGACTTGTGGAAAAACTCCTTCAAGAAGGAGGTAGTTTGGCAATTATACCACCAACCACAAACCGATTCGGCAAGACACAATCAAAGTGCACAAGTTCCCCTACCAAAAGCTGGATTTCATGAGCTTGTTCCACGATAGATCAGTCATCGACCATCTTATATTCGTGGTACTGGTCATTAACATAAACTTGATGTCCAACATCTGATTCCGCATACTTGCTAGCAAGGGCATCCCATAGCTCATGAGCAGTGGTGTAGTGCATGTAAATATCACAAAGCTGATCCAAAAGGAATGACAACAAGCAACCAATGCATGTAGAGTTTTCCAACTCAAACTCACAGTTCTGTTCTTCAGTGAGGGGCATAACTGGTGAGATCACCCACTAGAATTTCATCGACATGAGCCAGAACTTGACTCACGTCTGCCATCTCTTAATGTTCTCACCCCCAGCGAAATGCTTAGGCTTCAATGCATCAGACAGTCCAACCATGTTAATTAAATAAGGTTTCTAGATTGTTACAAAATTAACATGGTGTAAGATTAATTTGATCTAGCAGAAGAAGGGTTCTACGAATCTACTAGCAGTCAACAAAAACCATGCTAGTACTACACAATTCATGATTGAGGAAAAAAAATGACACCACTGAATTGCATAGGCAAAAGACCTACAACAAAGCCTATCAAGTGTCAAACGGGAACAAAAGATTACTTACAGTGGATCCCGCTTAGTAGAAGAGGCTGGAATTGAGACATAGTCAAAGTAGTCATCGATGGGTAGTGGGCGGTCGTGCAGAAGCACTTCCTAGAAACCTGATCGCCGGTACACCCGTGCAAGTCCTCAAAACACCAGTGCTAGATCAGAGATACCGCTCTCCCCAAACCAGCTGCATGGCGGATAGAGGGACGACAAGGCTTGAAGACGGCATGCGCAAGATGTGAGAGTTGGAGGCGAGTAGATGGTGATATGTCCTCTCTCGTCAATGGACGCCTCGATATATAGGAAAGAAAACACGTACAATCAATTCACATTAATCTTCCATAATCGTAGGAAACCACCCTCTTGAAATCTCTCAATGTAAAACTGATAAGAGCAACAATCAAGCGAGACATTAACATGCGTTAAACTCGCAGAAACCATTACTCTTAGATTTACATGGCAACCAAGGTGTTGATGAAATATATCCCTTTCTTGTGTGGAAAAATGAAAGAAACATACAACAAAGAACACAACATGAACGCGCAACATCGCAAGTGACAAGTCATGCATTAATCACGTGAAAAACATGATGCGTGCTCGCATGTGTGTTATCCATTGTCTCTATCTTTGCCTAGCACTTGCTTATGTTGGAGAGCAATCAACCACCCACTATTTATATTGGGATACTTTCACCTAGATGATCAATATGGTATAAAACATTTACATGGTCATCTCTCCACACCCAGCAAGGCTTTCCTTATGAATTTGGGCCACACACATAGCTGCAGAATGGGCTGCTAGCAGGGCCTAAATTTCAACAATGACAGGGAAATGAAACCCTTGTGGACTTGCTCCCTTGCTCAACTCCTCTCTCACGACCGAGCGCCGCCGTCGCCACCGTTGTACTCGCCAAATCTCGTGATGCCGATGCCTCTCCTGACCTGGCCGAGTGTCTGGTCAAGTGACGCTGCCGCCGCTGCCTCTCCTCCCTCGATCTCGCGTCGCCGCCTCTCCTCCCTCGATCTTGCGCCGCCGCCACTGCCTCTCCCCTGACCTCGTGATGCCGCCGCCGCCTCTCCTTGTCTGATCTTTCGACACTGCCGCTTGTCCTCCCCCGACCAAGTGACACTGTCACCTCCTCTCCCTCAACCTCACGCCGTTGCCGCCTCCTCCTCTCTCCCAACTGAGCGATGCCGCCGCCACCTCTCCTCGGCAGATCTTGCGATGCCGCCGCCTCTCCTCCCCTGACCGATCACCACCGCCGCCTTCTCTCCCCTGACGGAGCGCCTTCGCCTTGACGTCACCGGACACCTCTGATCTGCACCTGCTCAGGCCACATCGACGGTGCTTGAGTCTCTCTCTCTCTCTCTCTCTGATCGGTAGGGTAGCTGTGTAATAGCAAAACTGATAACCACAAAGTGATCTTTTGTTCCTACTGGATACTTAAGTATGTAGGTCAATATACATCAAGGTAAAGGAGTGAAAAAAATGTAGACAAATAGATGTAGCAGTTGCAAAAGGACTGGTTGGATTATAAACAATACATGCAAAATCATAATTAGTGAGGCGGTCTGAAAATTTCTGAACCATTTTAGTTTGTGTGCACTGTCACACTGCATTATAGGATTGCTTTCTGTTACATAAGAAGCTGAAACAACAAATAGGTTGCTTCACAGATAGAAGAAAGTATGGCTACATAAGATGACCGTAGACAAGACTAATAACTTGCAGAAGGGGTACATTTGTTACAAAGAGAGAACAGCTGTTACCTAGCACTGCACATCAATACCCTTGCTCTTGTACTCAACGTATAAGCACCTTGAGAATTGATCGATATACCTGAAAAGTGAAAAAGAAATTACTTTCAGCATGCATATGCATGGACTTAGTAAGTCAGAAAGTGATCTACTTAGACTGGTTCCAACAAGAAATAAAGATTATTATTTCAAATTTTCATACATCAGAAAAATCAGTGGTATAACCATTTCCAAATGTTAGTGGAATTGTCTTGTTGTAGCTAAATTACTCCTGTTGTTTACATATTTGTTACCCATGAATAAAGAGTCCGATCAAACATTAGATCTAATCATCTTGTATGTTGACCTGTACTACTTCAAATCATCTAGTACTGATTCAAATAATGTTTGGTGTTTGTTATTTGTTGCTTGTCATTGTTGTTTCAGGTTTAGCACCTAACAGGGATAATAATATTGGGTCTTTATTATTTATTGCTTGTCATCACTGTTATTTATTATAGAGAACAGTATAGTAAATATGTTGTATGAAAACAATTTGGGCTTGTTTTTAATATTGAGATATTTTTATCTGCATATATAGTAGACTATGAGTTCCTGGGAGGAGGAAGCTAGACAGTTTTTATTGCAAGAGGAAGAAGAAGATGATGAGCTTTTCTTTATCCTTGTTCCTGCTGTACTCTCAGCCATGCAAGAGGAGAAAATGTCGGTCCACACTTCTTCCCTTCTTGGTGCTGTGAAGGTTCAAGAAATCTTAGAAGGACATGAATCTTGGTGCAAAGGTTGAATTTAGGATGGAGTCGGAGATCTTTAGAGCCATAACAGACTTGCTTAGAAGAGATTTTTTTTAAGTGACACATGAGGAGTTTGTGTTGAGGAGCAACTTGACATGTTCTTGTACATGCTTTCTGATAACACTAGCAATAGTGACCTACATATGTGGTTTCAGCATAGTGGTGAAACAATCCATAAAAAGATATATAACTGAAGTTTTTAACATAATTCCTGCCTTGACTAATCGGTTCATCAAGCAACCAAGTCAACTCCAAACCCCTATCGTTATTGCATCAGATCGTCGCTTCATGCCCTACTTCTAGGTCAGCCATATAAATAGTTCTCTAACCCATACTTTTCTATTCTTTTCTTATATCTTCACCTTATCTTCATGCCCTATAAATAGTTCATCATGCTACTAAAAATCTTGTACAAGAGAATCGTGAGGTTGCAAGGGTGGGTCAGGAAGCAAGTGTGGGTTGTTGTTCCTGTAAATGTGGCTGCTGCTGCAAGTTCTACATGTATGGGTGCTGTGGCTGCAAGTTCTACATGTGTTGGTGTAGTGACTCCAAGTGTGGGTGCTCAGGAAGTTAGAGAAGCTCAGCCAGCACCATCTGGTGCTTCTACACAAGACCACAGTGGGAAAAAGCATAAGCAAAGTCAAGTTGCTGCTATTCTTGATGATTATTTGGATCACAAGAAGGCACAATCGGAGAAAACAGTGGGGGCTTTGCTAGAGAAGGTGGTCTGTGAAGAAGAGTATTCTGTTGAAAAGTGTCTTGACACCGTTGATGGCATGAATGAGTTCATAGATGAAGACAAGGCTATTGCAGCAGGAATTTTTGAGAAAGACGTGAACAAAGAGATGTTTATGAAGCAAAAAAAATCTCAGTGTATGATTCCTTTGGCTCCATAGGAAGATTACGTCCCCCCCCCCCCCCCCCCCTCTCTCTCTATGAAAATAGGTCTGATATTCAAATTATAACTGGTGCAATTATTAATTTCCTATTGTTCTAAAACATGCATGAAGATCTCATCTTCTTGAGATGAGGATAACATGTGGTAATCTGCATTCCCTCTTTAGTTCTTACTCAATTTACCTATCATCTTACTTGTCATGTCTTTATTTACTCAGAATTCAGTACCCTTGCAAACTGAAGCTCTGCACTTTTGCACTCTGAAACTGAACTTGTGAACTTACAGTTCTACTTCTATGCTATTTTAACCCTAAAAATGCTGAATTAGACTAGACAGTTGCTTCCAAATAAATGCAAATTATAGCTTCAGAAGTACTTGTACTTTGTATAACCGTTAATCAAAGTTTTCATTGCTGGGCCTTTTAGTTTGTTTAATCTGCTAGTAGTCAGCAAAAAGTTCTTAATTGGTACTAGAATGGGCCTTTGAAGAAGTTGTTATGGTTAGATCAGGGTCACTTAATATTAATAATTGGACTATTAGTATCATATTCTTGTTCTTGGTAAATAGTTTGTGTCACAAAGTGTGTTGGTAATGTTCATTTGGACTGAAAGTATTACATGTGTAGTTAGACAAGCTGTTCATGATTGCACACATGTAGTCATATGAGAATGAAATTACTGGTATGCTTTATTTGTTTGTTTTGCCGCAGGGAAACAAGGTTGGATCTCTACCTCACCAAGCAGTAGTGAAGCCATCGTTGTCTTGATCAAATATTGCAGTTGTTACTCCTCACCCTTTACTTCAAGTTTGCAGTGGTTCTATTCTCATTGATCAAAGTAGACACTGTAAATGGCATTTTATGCATAGTGGTAAGAGATTATAGTTAATCATATTTTTGTGTAATTTGAGGTCATGCTAGAATAATTAACTCTGTCCAACATGAAACTGTAGTTATTGCAAAGGTTCTAGTGGGATCTGTAACTGTGTCCAATATGAGACTGTAGCTAGAGTTCAGAGCTCGTGTAGATGAGATAATAAAATAGTGTTCAACATGCTACTTTACTGTTGTTGTAATAGAACTTTTATTTGTGTAAGCTACTGGAGGATAATTTTGTAGTACTGGGATGATCACACATGATTTAGGTGTTGAACAATGATTTTGGTATACATAAAAAGTTTTCTTAGTGCTGGCACATGGTATAGCTGTTGGACAATAATTTTAGAATGTACACATAATTGTTCTTAAAAATTTAACGAAAATGATTCAGAGCCAACCCAAGCGTTCGACTCGATACGACTAAATGGCAAGCGCTGCTGACGGATGCAATGTCCAGCTAAAGTAAACTTCTATCTTGCTGATGACGGAGCTACTGTAGAAGCCAAAATAAACAAGTTTATTGAAGAAATATGGGCTTCATTTTACTTCCTGGGTTTGATTTGATTTGGGCCTACCAGCCTTGGATGAGCAGCAATTTAGTACCTGAAGCCGTGCACAGTTCCTAGATGTAGGGCGCACTACGCCGAGCTCGCTTTAAGATTCGTGTTTAGTCTCATCTCGTCCATTCTTTATATCTTTTATTTATTTTATAACGGTTCACTTATATCTTTGTTTCACCGGCTATGGCTCCTCTTCTCCCGTCTGTTCCTGTCGATGAGTGGTAGATGGGGAATTTTTCTACGCGATTGTAGGGCTTCTTCGCTCAATCGAGTTGTTCGAGTCAGGGATTTTTGCTTGCAGTTCTAGGTTTCAGTGTTCCCTCAGATTTGTTTTCCCTTCTCTCTCACTTGCGGCAGCGCACATCTGTGTCTTGATACTCCCGGGTGATTTGCTTTTGATTAACCTCTAATATCTTAGGAATCCTGATAATTTCATAATGTTTTCGATTTTGATGCACCACTAGCTTTGTTTCTCCCCTTTTACCTCTAATTCTGCTAGTATTGTCGTCTGATCTAGTATGGTTTTCCAGTTCGGGAGGTTCATCGGTGTGATTCCCTCTCGATTTTGTATGGTTTTAGAGTTGATTCCCTTAGGAATGCTGTTTGATTCTATAGATTTTTAGATTCTAGCGATTTTCTGGTAGTTTATAGTTGATTCTCTTCGGGACCCCTATCTATGTGACACAGTTTAATACCTGATTCCCTTAGGAATGTTGTTCGATTCCATATGTTCATAGATTCTGATTATTTACTGGCAGCACAGAGGACCTATTATGGCAAGGCATTTCAGATTACTGGTACAAAGTTTTATGGTATGACAAGAAAATTCTGTAAAAATGACACTAAATTATAGAATGTTCACCAAATGACACTAAACAAGAATCGTTTGTTATTTTTGTTCTGCCTGTTACCGGTGAATGTTCTACTGATTTTTTTCATTGTTCTGACATTTCTGATTTATTGCTCTAGCTGTTGACATATAGTATTCCACCACCTCACTATCACTATTGTGCCTGCTGTTTATCATTGTTCTACCAGTTTATAGTCATTGTTCTATCAGTTAAGTATCATTATTCTACTTGTTAAGTTTCATTGTTCTGACCACTGCATATTATAGTATCATTGTTCCACAATTAAGTGTCATTGTTGTGGCTGTTACTGGTGAATGTTCCAATTATTTTGTGTCATGGTTCTAGCATTTTAGGTTTATTGTTCTGACATTTCGTTGTTGTGCCAGTAAGCATCATTTCCGGTTGTTTAATTTGTTCTACAAGTATGCTACTTTCTGTTTCTCCAAGATGTTCAACTCTGAGCAGTATGAGCGCTTGAAGTTTTGACCATGCAATGTTGGGGAGGTAGGAAACTTCTTTTTTCTACACAAAACCATAGTTTGTCAATTGTACCTTTAATAATGTCTCTGAATGCTAACTATATCTTGTAAATTTCTACTCATCATAAATCTTAACACTGATAGTAAATTTTGATGAAAGATTTTCTCTTCACACTAATGTTGGTGATATATTTTGTTCTTGAAGGCTTGGAGTTAAACTGGAAAATATAGATCATATGTGACTTCTGAATTATAATAATTTTTCGCTACTTAACAAATATCCTTTATCTCTACTGGTTCTGTTTTTCTTAGGTATACATTCCCTGCTGCTAATATGATCTGCGATGTCTCATTGTTGCAAATTTTTGTAGCAAAAGATTTGATGTGTTATATCCTAAATATAACCCAAGTTCCTTTTTTTTGCATGCTTATTGATGTTGTAATAGATTCAACATTCGTGACTTTGAGACAAGATATGTGATGGTTCCTAAGCAAACTTTCAGGTTCTAATTTTGTTTCACTTCAATCCGTTGTGCTTATATGTACTTAGCTTCTCCAAATGTTTGATGGTGACGAGGTTCAAAATATATCTAATGAAGCAGTACAGAAAGTGCCATTTTAATTTACATCAGGTGAAACCTTAACACTCGATTTCCCAGCAGGTTGATTTGTTGCCATTGCTGCAAAAGCTCATGTTTCAGTTACTTGCTAAATACTTTCTCTAAAAGATTCTTGAATTTTCTAATATCCTAGAGGTCTCTAAAGGACATCTGAAAAGAGTGTTGCCGAAATATGTTTGATTCTCCACAGTTTTAAAATTTTAACCATTCTATATTCTGCAGTGCTAATCCTTTTTGTGCATATGCTGCATACTATTTTTCAACATTATATATGCATACTGTATACTTAATGTTTCTATCTCTAACAGGCAGCAAAAGATGTCACATTTGCAGTAGTAAATATCAAATCTTGTAGGAAGGCTATTATTGAATTTCTTATTGGAATATTGCTGTAAGGGTGTAATGTAATTTTATTTTGAATTGTAATACTTGAATGTTGTACTTTACATATAAATCCAAATGTGTTTTACTTATGTCAAATGAAAGTGCATTACGGTTTGTAAGTTCACTTTTTTCCCCACCGATGTATTATACCCCTTGTAACCTCCCTACCCCACGAAAAAGTCTAAAGAAAAAGTCAGTAGAAATTCGATAAAACTACTTCAAACCTAGAAAATGTCCCACACACGATGAAAAATTGCAGAATGTGCGTTGTACGCAACTAGGCCGAAAACAGCTAAATGTTTCTTGGGCCACGCTATGTGTAAGCTAAATAATGATTTTAATAATAGAAAATTTGTTATTCTAATTTTCTTCAACTACTAAATAAATAGGTATATAGCAATAATATTATGGATATAATAATATAATATAAAAAAATTCTTTTTGAGATATTATGATCTCTCAATATTAAAAATCTAAATAATTACAATTAACCTAACAAGTCATTTAAATTGAAATAATTTCGGTTAACCAAATAGTGTAAAAATATTGGTGTCGGCCCATTTGGCCCAGCCCAGATATAGATGCGAGCAACACCAGCACGTTCATTCATGGCAATGGGCGATGGCGTCGAGCAGGTTTAAAAACCGATTGAACTGTGGAAACTGATCACACCGGTTTTACGGTTTTTGCGAAAACCGGAAAACCATTCGATAAACCGTTCAAATATCAAAACCTAAATTTGAACGAAATTTTAGAGCCAACCGGTCGGTTTCTCCAATTTACCGACCGGTTTCTCCGGTTTATCGCTCGGTTTTCTCGATTTACCACTCGGTTTATTGAGAAAATTTCTTCTTTTGGAAAACCGCTCGGTTTCTCCGGTTTATCGCTTGGTTTCTCGGTTTATCGCTCGGTTTTACCGGTTATCGAAATTACAAATTTTTTCAAATTTTCAAAATTTAAAAAATAATTCAACCAAAAACCGGTCGTCCGCTGAAACCGGACCGGACCGGTTTGGTCGAAAACCGACCGATTTTTGTCGGTTTTTCAATCCATGCCGTCGAGTAGCGACCCGCTCCACGGCACCAGAGGCAGAGTAGTTTGACGATTCGATGGTGCAGATAGGCAGCTATCGACGTCTGTTGCGCGTTCCGGGCTTCCGGCTCACGGCACGGCAGGTAATTGTTGTGTAATGAGCAATACGAGCCACAAGGGCCCTATGCCCTGCTGCTCGCTTTTGCTCACGGAGGCGCCCTATGCCCTGCTGCTCGCTCGAGCCACAAGGGCTCAAGCTACTGGGTGTGGTCGTGTACCTCAATCTATGGTCATGGATGCTACAGTCAGAGGCTCACGAGCTCGGCGTGGTGGTCACATCAATGACTTGTTCTCCGTTGAGTACAGAAGGCCGAGGCGTGCCCATGTTGGTCGTGCTTCACCTCGACTCTTCTCGATGGACAGTGTATGTGTGCTTCTTACTGTAGGTTGAGGTGGTTCGATGTGCATGCCTTCAACACATGCAAAAGAAAGACAAAGTGCTCTAGGTGAAAGCCTTACCCAGTCACTCATGAGGGTGTTGCCTTAGATAGCTCTGCTCCATGTTGAAGATCCTAACATCAAGATTCGTGAGCGCGACACTAGGCGTATGTAGACGGCTTTTCTCTATCATTAGTGCCTAGAGTTTATATTTCATCCCATGTAATCCTTCTATTATCATCCCCCTCTTCAAAATATTTGCTGTAAACTTGTATTGGGCCAATATGGGACCGACGTCATTATCAATATAACCAAATTCAGGTGAGGAGTTCTCCTCCCCCGGTGACCGTAAAAAAAATGACCATATTACCTGGATTTGTTTCATCGAGGGAGCTTTTGGTCTCTTGACTGGATGTACATGTGCATCGGTGAGAAAATAGTACTTTGCTTTGAGACGCAGGTAAAGTAAAATAAAATTCCGAAAACAAATTTTGATAAAAAAACTGGACGCCAAGGTTGAACCAAATACCTTGCTTTAAGAATATTGCTCCACTGATGATCAGGTGGTTGTGACCCTAAGCATTGGTGAGATGGGCAAGAGTTTGACGGTGCTCGGTGCTGAATATATAGTTGTTGTTTGATACACTGCTCAGATAGATAATGACTGCTGCATATATTATGTTTTGATATAACGATGGTCACTAGTGACCAATCTTGCTTATTCTGTGTTGAACCTGCAACTGTGCAACACACTTTCTTTGAATGTTGTGTTACCCTGAGTCTATAGAATGAGGTTTCTAACGTCACTGGTAAAGAAATAGAACCAGATTTTAAATCTGTGGCAAATGGATGCTGTGTAACACAAAACATAAAGTTTTGAATATGCTAACAGCGGCTGTTTTATGGTCTATTTGGAAAATGAGGAATGAAATGTGTTTTCAGGGAGCAAAATGGATCGGGATATAGCAAATACTAAGAAGGGCGGTCGGTATGGTAAGAAGCTGGTGGGTGCTGTGCGCCGGGGAAGCGCAACTGAAGCTGGACGACACCTATGCTAACCTGGGAAGCCCCCCGACCTTTACAACAGGCGACTGAGCTTCAGTTTGATAGTGTAACGAATGAGGATCCATCTCTGATGTAACTAATGATCGCAGCTGTCAGTATATGCTCATCATAGAGATGAGAACCAAAACAACTCCCTACGGTGCGCGGGTGGAACTTGTACTGAACTGAATTTTCTTTGAATAAAGCAAGGGTAACCTTTCGTCTATATTTAATATAACGATGGTCACTAGGAAAGACTGGTTAACGATTTAAGGCCATTCAACATTCTCAGAATTTGACCACTGTCCTAGATACGAGCAACGCCAGCACGTTCATTCATGACAATGGACGATGGCGCCGAGTAGCGACCCGCTCCACGGCACCAGAGGCAGAGCAGTTTGATGATTCGATGGTGCAGACAGGCAGCTATCGACGTCTGTTGCGCGTTCCGGGCTTCCGGCTCACGGCACGGCAGGTAATTGTTGTGTAATGAGCAATACGAGCAGATGAGCGCGCATGACAATGCCAGTGATTATTGGTCGAAAAGGCAAGGAGCGTTCCATGCGTACTCGTATATATTGAGTTCAGGTTTGAGGACGTAGAGTACATTGCTCCAATGAACTTGATCGCCCCTCCGGTTGAGGCGTTGAGTTTTAGTAGGCATCTTCTGATGTTGTGTTGTATTGTCTCCAGGCTCTCTCTGGCATAGTACATTTGAGGGCGAGGAAACATTTTTTTAAAAAACAAACAAACTCGTTCCTAGTCAGTCAAAGCGTCCACCAAACAAAAAATATGAGCTGGACGTGACATCGAGGACGGGCTCAACAGAACAGGTCGAGGTGGTCGACGGAACCACGCGAGTAGCTACAGGCAGGCGTTACTACTTTTGCTAGTAAGAGCAACGCCTCTCCCTGCTCACGTTGGTCACTCACGCGGTCACGCCTCCCCTCTGCTCCTCGCGCTCCGCACTTCCGCAGCCGCCACCGAACCAATCCTCCGTCCAGGGTGAACAACGCCGGCTTCACCGGAGAGATGCCTCTGCCCCGGCGCGCGAGAGAGGAGAGGGGCCGGACCAGCGGTGGCCGCGGCGGCTCCGGCTCCGGCGGCGAGGCGCCGCCGCTCTGGCTGCGCACCGTCCCCGACATGGAGCACGTGCCGGAGGATTACGGCGACGTGCTCGACGAGCACGGCGTCGCGCCGGCGACGTACCAGGCGCTGGAACGCTACCTCCCCAGCACAATCCGCGCCGCCCCGCGGGAGCAGAAACTGGCGGTGATGCTCCATGTCCTCGTCGGCGAAGACCCGGCGGTGCTCAGAGCGGTACGTACCCATACATGTTACGTCGGCCGGTGCTGATTAGCTAGCTAGATCATCGTAGATCCCCATCTGTTCGAGCTCAAGAAACATGACCGTGTTCCACGTTTCTACTGGATGCAGCGGCAGAGGCAGCGTGACTACATGGAGGCGATCCAGTCCGCTTACCAGGTGAGTCTCGTGCTCCGCTTCGTGTTTCTTTCCTTTTTTTTTCTGTCTCTTTGAGAACGTTGTTTCTTTTTTTTTTAGAGTTTGTTTCTTACTTTTTTGAGTTTTCTGCCCTTCCTCGTGGCTCGTGCATGCATGTATTCCGTTAAAATGGGTTTCTAACGTTTCAAAAACTATGAACTTTTGATCTAACCCATCAAAACTCATAAAGCCCATAACTAGAGACGAATTGTCCCAGTCCGATCTGACTTACTATCCCTAACAAAGTTGGCCTAGCCCATCTAAATTTCTCAGCCCCATAACATGCCCCACTCCAGCCTGATATACTGCACCGTGTCATCGTGCCCGTGCCAGGGATGGCGGTCCCATTCTTTCTTTTAGAAGCGCGGCGGTCCGATACTATCCAATACAAAAGGCCCAAAGTAGGTATGTTTCTTCTTCTCAGCCTTTCAGGTAGGAAGCTCAGTCTCCTTTCGGCCTAGCCCACAATGACCCCACACTACGCCTGGCGCATTCTTCTTCCTATACTCCTCGCCTCCCCGTCGCATTTGAGCGATCGGCTTGTTCCGACAGGTAGGCGACAAGTTCAATTACGAGCACTTAGCAACACGCTGCTGACCAACTTCTGCATCACAGTGCTCTCCGTGAAGCGGTTAACCGGGGTCACAATCGGGGATCAAACTGCTTTCACCACCGCACACGAGCTGCCGCCACCCATATTTGGCCGAGATCCGAATCCACGGAAAGAAAATTATTCCGGCTGGCATGGACGGGATTTTGACCAGGACCTCAGACAACCTTATGCATGCCACTTTGACTAATGAAACAGAGGCGTTCTGGCTGTTTCGATAGGTATGGGAACGGTAAGATTGCTCCTCCTGTGTTCGGTGTCCCACCCCGTGGGAAAAAGTCCCTATACATATGCCAAGCTAATCATTTGTATTTTAGTTATCTCTTGTTCTTTGGCATCCTTGATGAAGAATTTGTAGCCCTATTCCTGTTTGTATTTTAGGTAGTTATTACTAATTGGACTGAATTATATACACAGAAAAATGTTAATGCTATCATTCAGTACCATTTATCTTTTGTTAATTTTTTATAGTGCTACATATTATTATTACTTTTTTAATTGGACATTTGTATGCAGCCACTACATCTTGAGCTTTTCACCCTAGATCCGTCAGCTTTCTTCGTACCATCATTTCTCCAAGCTGTCTATAGCAACACCGAGGATGGATTTAGGAGTATAATGACGGAGCTAGCACCTGGAGTATATATATTTGCTATGCTACAACCAGTCTTCTGTCAAATGCTAATGGCTGAGGTACAGAGTCATGTTTAACATTAAAATTAGACCATTTTCTTAATGTATACAATGATCATGTGTTACTAATATTCTTCATATAATACTTACAGGTTGACCATTTTCAGCATTGGGCTTACATAATGAACCGATGTATAGTAAGGGGTAATCACATGGACAAGAGAAGTGTCAATCTTTCTGATTTTGGTTTGGAAACTATGCTGGATGACTTAGTGAAGGACTTTATTTCACCAATTATTAAAGGTTATAAATTTCATTTGAAGTTTAATCTACTTACAAAATAATTAATAGAATTTTATGTTAGCTCCAAATTAAGTCCAATCTTAGGCTCTTGGAATAAAGGGTATTCTTGTTACATGTAGGTCGATACCCTGAATTGGGGGCGCTATCATTGGACTCGCACCACACATTTGTCACCAGTTATATTCAAGGTGAAAGAGAAGGTAAGCTTCCACAAATTATAAAAAAAATCAACAATTTCCTGTGAAATCGTGCAAACAACCCAACTTTAGTTTCTCTTTGTGTCTACCTTCATGAGATGAGATAGAGACTTGCAATTTTTTTAGAACATCTCTTTCTTTCTATGTATGCATCTTTTTATTTAAACTCTTTGGCATATAAATTCCCTGAATCTATTTATTATTATGACCATTTATATTCTTCACATATTGTAGTATGGTATATATATTTATAATGTCACCCAAAACTATCCATATATACATTGTAGGTTATTGGCTTATACATATAAAACCTTGTAATGCGTGATGCACCACATTTGCATGAATCTACAATGTACTCACGGAGCTGTCTACATTATAATTTAGCCCTATTTTGGTAATGAATGCTTTAGGAAATGTTACTATCCTCTTTATTTAGTTGACTCAAATCAATAACAGCTGAATATTATAGGTTTCCATATTGACGATTCTGAGGTTACAGTGAATGTTTGTATAGGAGGAGAATTCACTGGTGGTGACATGTACTTTCATGGCATTCGTTGTGGAGATCATGTTAATTGTGAAATACAGAATGAGGTATGTGATGACTTATTGGCTACTTATATAAAACTTTACAATACTTTATCATCTCATTATTGAACATCAAGTTCTTATTTAAATTCAAGAACAACTATTTTTTTTGCTAGCAAAAAGTTTGTTATGCCTTCTTTTCTGGTTTACCCCTTTCATTTCTATTACTGTATTTGACATTGATTCATTGGATCTATAGTTTATTAGTTGAAAATGAACAATTCATGAAACATATATAACTAAGAGTAATACACCGCCCTGTCTAGCACAAAACTTTTAGATGGTTGTTACTTTCTTTTTTAAGTTGTGTTTTGTTTACTTGGATATTGTTACATACCAACCTTTTTCTTTGGAGGTGATTGTTACATGCCAACTGAAACCATGTAGGTTGTTCTAATCATAGCACCCAAACACATGTATGCATTCACAAGCTTTATGGATTTGATCATGTAATTAAAGTTGCATATACATTGCCTCAAGGATAGTGTTGGTCTAGTCCAATGAGTTGGTCCAATCACTTTTTTGAGCCTGATTTGGTGGAGATGGAACTCAATCTTTGGATTTGGACCTCCATTAGGTTAGGATTTTGGCATGTTGAGGTCTATTAATATTGAGTTGGGAAAACAAGGCAATCTAGTTAGAAAAGGGAATGTAGTTGGAAGGGTGAGTTTTGTTTAGCTAATGGCCCCCTCCTACAATATGCATCACAGATTGTGAGATTCATGATAGTATACCTCCCTGACACCTATTTACTAGGGTCAACAATAAACATTGTGGTCACCATACTTAACAATTAGTCAATTACCAATTAGTAGGGGTCTGTTTAGAGCTTGGACTAATTGTTAGTTTGAATTCTAGCTAAAATCAAGTTTTGCACCTAACCACCACCCTTCATGAAGCTTGATTGATGGAGTGTGCTCCTGTTTGACCTGAACAATGGTTATGAGTCATGGAGAAGGAAATAATTGCTACATTAAGAGGGCGTGTGGTGTGGGGTAGGGCAAGCTGTGAGGTGGCCTAGAAAAGGTGTGTCATGGTGGCGGCATATGGGGCATGGTGGCTTCACAACAAGGGCATGGAGGCTAGACAACCTCCTTGTATGAGTGGATGGGGCCAGGTGGGATGGGTGTTTGGTTGATTTGGAAAAAAATGGCGTCCATGAGTGGGTTACAGAAGGTGGAGGAGGAAAGAGAAAAGGGATATTTTGGTAATTTAACAAATTGTTGGATCTATTAGTCCTTGTTAGATTAATTTTGTTTGACTAATTGTTAGTCCTTTTATATGGATGAGCGAATAACTAAAATTAGTCAACTAATAATAAGAGCAGGCTTGGATCAGGGAACAAGACAGGCATGGAGAACCAGGGTGGCCAGGTGTGGAATAGAGGAGAGAAGCTGGGGGACGGCACCATGGCATTGGAGTAGAGGAGAGTAGCTAGAGATCCCTTCTTTTCTTTCGCCGAATCATCATCGAGAACTCGCCCACGGGTGGGAACAATTACAACATGGTTTGGAATGTTTCAAGGCGGAGGATTAGGACTCTCCTTTTATGGTGCTCCAAATACCTTTTGCTATATGAGGGAAGAAGATCACTACTAATTGAGTGTTAGTGAATGTCAGTGGCACTTGTGCTAGTTTGCATGGCTTTCATGTTGCATCAAGTGAAGAAACTTATTACAAGGCACTCATGGTGCTGTGTTTGCATGGCTTCTTGGGTCTGCCTACAAATGATATGATTTGTAATACCATCATATATTTTTTCACTCAGTGGAACCTCCGTGTACCCTAATGATGCATTAACCTTGTTAAGAGGACCAGTCCTACCAAATCAAAAGATTCAATTAAACATGATTCTGAAGCCATAATTTTGTGTGCTTCTGAACTCAATTGAAATTCTAACACAACATGTACCAAGTGTTAAAATACAATGGGTTTTCATGGTATGGGCTCCCAAACAATGGGTTATGGAAAGCAATATGTCATTTACTTCTTTCCACTCACCAGAACCCCTTTGTACCTTGATGATGAATTAAGCTTATTAGGTGATCAATCCTACAGGAGAAAGATCTCCAATAAGCATGATTATAGAGTAAAAAATTTATGTGCTTCCGAACTCAATTGAATTCCCTAAAATAGCAAGTGTTAAAATACTGTGGGCATGTTTGATTGGGTGGGTCAATCTCTGGTTAGGCCCAACTTGTCCAACCTCTAGATGATTGCTTGCTTGCAAATGCTTTCATGCCAGGCATCACGTGCGAGATTCCATCCAGAGCCATGTCCCATAAAACGAGCTTCATTCCAGATGAGCTAGGCTATGAAGACCCAACATGTGGCTCACGTGCTCCCTATAGATAAGGTTTCTTTTTCCTTCATGATGTGCTTACCCCTCTACAGGTCACATGTTGTGAGAGAGGGTATGAGTCACCGACAGCCGTAGCCTGAAGTTGTTTCTTGCATAGCTAAAAAACTAAAGTTTACTATGTACTACCTCAATTTTGGCTATGGATTCAAGTTTGATTTGGCCATCACGACCTCAATGGAAGTGGCTATGTAAATTAATATTATTGGCATGATTGCAAGAGCTTCATTGCAACAGTGGTGATGAAACTTGAGGGGCTTGAGTTCAATCTAAGTAGTGAGCAGGGTTAATTTGGCTATTTTGATCGTTGTTGCCCCATAGTTGAGCTGCAACATGCTATCTGTGAAGTCCAATCCACAACAAATTATGTTTCTCCTGATTGTCCTACCACAGACCTGGCAATTAATCTTGGGACTACACCATTGCAGGTTGACCCACCGCTCTAGCTTGCTCACCAACAGTTGTAGAGGCATTAGACACGCTCATCCGCCATAACATGCCACCGTTGTTGAAGCTAGACATCCCAGAGTTCAATTTGGTAGGCAACCAGAGTTTGATTTTGCTGAGGGTACTTTAATTTAACTTCAATTTGTGAACTTCAATTGTGAGGTAACCTCGCTAGCCTAGAATAATGGTAATTATAACTAGAGAGGTGCAACTAACCAAACAAAATGACATCTTGGCATGGCTACCTTTGAAACAACAACCAATCATTTAAGCCTACATCCATTGATCCTAGCTTGTGTGAGCCTGTATCTAACCTCAAGCGAAGCACAAGGGCCAAGGCCATCCACCCTACCAATCACACCCTATGCTTTTCATGATTGAGTTCCTGCAACCATAGGTGTCGATGCTGTTGTCTGACAAGATGAGAGGTGACTAGATGCTAGTGGATGTCAAAGAGAATGACAATTCTTGCTCGGTGCATGGCCTTGACCGCCCAAATGCATGTGACAAGGCAAGTTTGATGCATGGCTCTAGTTGCTTGGTAGCGTATTGGTGAAATGGTTGAATAATGGATATGTGGTCATGTGAAGTAGAGCAACCAAGCAATTATAGGTGGTGGCTAGTGTGTGGTTTCCCATAGGATAAAGTCCACATTACTCCCTTCAAGTATGGGCAAAGTTCAGATAACCCCCTAAACCATTGTTTGGTTTGTTTTACCCCCATTGTTCACGAAACTAGAACATTTTACACCTTTGACTGGTATTTTAATCCCAAATTACTGATATAGTTTGGGATAGAGTTGAGATTGCCCCTCTCAGCCTTACACATGTCTTGTCTAATGTGGTAAATAAATTAATGTGACATATAACCCTATCCTGACGCCGTTATGATGTGTGTGCCGCCTTGTTTCTATACCATCTTGCCTTTCCTTTTCGCTCCATACATCTCTCGAGGTGCTTAGCCACTAGGAGCTCGTGGTCACTAACGAGCTCACTCAATTTGTGCCACTGTGATGTCCTCGATTCGCCTACCATCAATTCCCTATAGTTGTAGCCCAGCTATACTTCTCCTTGTGCCGCCAAGCGAGAGAACGGAGAAAAAGAACCACACACAAAAGAGTATAGACCTTAATATGATTATGTGACTTGTTTAGTCCTTTGTCACATTGTACGGCGCATGTGTGAAGGTTGAGAGGGCAATCCTAACTCAAATCCTGGTCCATGTCAGCAAATCGGGATTAAAATACTGATTAAAGGTGTAAAATGATCTATTTTAACAAATTATAGAGATAAAATGAACCAAATGATAGTTCAGGTGGTTATCTAGACTTTGGCCATACTTGGAGGGAGTAAAGTGAACTTTATCCTTTCCCATATATGGTAGTTAGGTTGAGGGCCTCAGGCCTTGGAGTGATTTGGCTTGGATTTCAAATTAAAGTATATGTTTTAATTGTTAAGCCATCCTTGACTCCAACCAAGGTTCATCAACCGTAAACCTTTGTTGGGACGACGTAGCATGTACCCAATTATTATCCCCAAGGGGTACCCCCTTCATACCCCATTCTTTCTTCAAGTGTTGTTCCACGTTCCACTCTGTCAACTTGAAGTTGTGATGACTTTCCTACTTGGAGTGGGATAGAAAGCCAATATTCCTCGAGAACACAACTAACTCTATAAAACAACATAGTGGATATAGAGTAGGCTAAGGGAGGGGCTTTATCTCTATTCTTATCCAAGATAATCCAAAATTCTAAGAAAGGGTTTAGTCTTACCTTTTGCTGGCAAAGGGTTCGCACAATTAAGTTCATCCCTTTAGAGGTAGGCCCATCCTTACCTTAGCCATTGTTGGATCTAGTTTCAGCAATGGCTTCAACCCTTAAAGGACGGGCACTTTCTACTGAAGGAATGGGTTGTGCCTCGCCTTAATGTGGGAGCACCATTATTTTTGGATGTAGTGTACCTACATTGGACCATGTGCTCCGTTTGATAATTGAAAGAGGAATCTAGGAATAGGGGCATGAAAGTCACTTAAGATTAATTATGTGGTCAGATGGCAAGTGGAGTCCCCAAGGTGTTGTTAGCTAGCATAAAAGGACTAGAGTGATGTTAGGGTTTCCTATGATTCTTCCTTATACAAATGTACCCAAGAGCATAGATGTAATGTTGCAATCACAAGAGTCCCAACACATATCTGGCAACCAAGGAACACTTTTGGTCCTCTCACATGTATATTCTATCTGGCATCATGCCCACATTTCCTCCATCTTCTTCTTCCACAAGCTTGAGCTTCGACATCATCATTAAGCTCTCATCATGATTATGAAGTTTACCTTGATCAACACCAATCCTTAGGCATGCTAAGGGTTCTCTTATGAGCTTCAAAAAGGATTGGTCCATCAAATTTGTTGCAGTGAGCTTTATCTAGAGATAACCCACCATTCCTTTGGAAAGGCATATAGGACAAAAATTGGAGGGTGTTGCATCGCCACATGAACTTGCTTGCAAACTAACCAACCATCCTCCAAGAATATAAGTTCATAAAATTATATGCAGATTGCTTGCTTTTTTTAGGTGAGATTGTGAGGTTAATTAGCATGACTGTCTCCCCACCCTACTTACCTGGTCAAGCTCCACGACTAGTGTCACCACTTCTACCTTTAGATTACCTTCCATGTTAGTACCCACTTATAAACCACACACTCCAGTCCATATGCGAGTGACACAACTGACTAATAGGGTCCAAAATCAAAATGATTATTCCGAAATTCTATGTATGGAACATTGTCATGTACGGCTTTTAAAGAAAAGTCTCGTACGGAGCCATAGATAAATTGCTAGAATTAAAAATATATATCACAACTACCTTTGTCATATAATATTTTGGTATGATAATATTTTTCTCCATTAGTCTGAGAAGAGAGGATTGAGTCAATATATAGTCTCTAAAGGGTTGGTGGTGGGTATCCACTAATATGATCCTTTTTACCTTTGTGGTTTTCATATATGCGCCTTTTTACCTTTGTGCTTCTCACATATATGCGCCTTTTACCTTTGTGTGCTTCTCTCACATATAGTTTCTCATGGCATGGTGAGAACATTCAGTTAATTATGTTAATTACACTTTTAAAATATTCCTTTTATTGCATTTTCCACTTTACTATTTTGTTCGATTGATTCTAGATCATAGAAGTATGCATTTTTTGCGTTTGATAGAAGTATGCAATTTGTGTTTCATCTTTTTTTTTTTTGACATTTCCAGCAAATGTTACAATACTCTCAAACACTTGGACAAGCCATTCTGTATCGTGGCCGTCATAGACATGGCGCTCATGTCACAACATCAGGACGTAAAGCAACTCTGCAAATGTGGTGCAGAAGGTAGGCCTATATGTAAAACTTGAGCTCTATATATTTCTAATAAATACATTTGTTTCTTAACTCGTTCTTGTTTCTAGATGTCTTTACTTGTTTTCTTAACATAAAAAAGGGTGGGATTAATCAGATGCAAAAGTCTTGAATACATCCTTTCGATAAACTATAAATGATCAAATACTAGTTATTCAAGAATTTTTTTCAATTTCGCATATACTATCGTTGAAACACATTTTCACAATGCCATGTATTCATAAAAGTAGATGAACTACGGATGAATTCCTCTACATGCCCAGCCCATTGCTAAACACGTAATTCTTCTTTTTTTATGCAGCTCCCTTGCTAGGAGGATGCTTAAATACCAGACAGATTTCACTAGCTGGTGTGGCAAATGCCAGAGTGAAAATTGAAAGGCAAGGCATGATGAGATGCAGCACTGTAAATGAAACTGTTACATTACTTTAGGAGTTGTTATGTACCTCAGAACTTTATTACAGTGCTACATTGATGTATACTTATTGACTTATGCGTAGCGTTTGGACACACACACACACACACACAGCTATGCCAAAAAAATACCCATCCGTCTCATGCAAGAACCTTCTGCATACCTGAAACATTTGAGCACTCCACTTCCTCACGCAAGCATACATTAATTGCTTGATTTCCATATATTTTACCGGACACTTGTGATTCTTTAAGTAAGCGGCATTGTCCAAAATTTCAGTGGCTAGTGGCTACAGGAGTTAGTACTTGCTAGTAGCCAGACGGCAAGAGCAAACCCAACGCCTTCCCGCTCACAGTAGCCCAACACCACTGTAGCCCAACCAGCGGTAGCCATGGCAGCTCCGGCTTTGGAAGCGAGGCACCAACGCTCTGGCTGTGCACTCTCTCTGCCATGGATCACGTGCCAGAGGACTCCGGTGATGCACATGAGAAACACAGCGTCATGCCGGCGATATACCATACACTAGAGCGCTGCCTCCCAACACCATTGAGTTGTTTAATCAGAAACTGGCCTGGTCTCGTTTTACCGGATGATCAGTTTTCTAGGAAAACCAAACCTATGTACTAAAGCAAAATGTATATTGATGTTTTTCTCAGTTATGGTTTTTGCCCGGTTTGGAAACCGGACCGGTTCTAGTTTTGTGAACCTTGGGTATAATATCACAACTGGCACTACAACTTTTAAGTAGGGGCTTGATATGAGTCGTTCATGTGCAAGCAAATGTTTTAGACAAGAATCCATTCCGTCCTTTCTTTTTGTTCTGCTCAATGTCATTGCAGGTTTTTTTTTACTGTTGCGGAAGTAGGCTGCCCAGTACGCCACGTACAAATTAAAGGGGGTCTGGCATCCATGTGCTTTGTATATTTTTCATATGCACATAATTTTTCATTATATAATTGTAGAGAAACATAGTTCCCCTCCCTCTGTCAAAAAGGGTTAATTACGTTGTGGCACCCCATATACAATAAACCTGACTTCACCCTGACTCTAACGTAGTATGTTGAAACATGACGTTATATGTGGACTAACAGCCTAGCAATAATGATCGTTTTGCCTCTTGCATCCTCACTTATTTTCCTCATGTTTTCACTATATAAGCAACGGACACTCATTGGCAACGCACCATAGCAAGCTATGACCTCCGCTCTCACTCCACAGTCATCAACATCGATATACCAATCTATTTACATAGTGCACCATGTGAAATTCATATGACGCTTCTTTCTGCTCAACATTGCAGGCTCTTTTAGGGAAGTGGGCTACCAACACTGATCAGCCCCTTCCTCTTGCATCCTAGATGCGCAGATGTTTCCTTCGTATTCTCAGGTAACATACACTCACTGATAATGTATAAATTACTATGCTAGAGAGAGCAATCCTTTGCTCACGTATGTGTTGGCACTGGAATTTGGACCCGGGCCCAGTTGACAGCGATGCAAGGTTGGAGTCGGCCAAGTTAAAGAAGTCCAATGAATGAACATAATAAAGTGGGTCCATTAGGGTTTATTTAGTATTTTCTTTATAGGATAGATTCTGTTTAGGAATAAGATCTAGTCGGTTCGTCTGTTTGGAAACTAAAGAGTCTTGGTCGAATCGGGTCAGAACCCCTTGCACGGGGTAATGAATATGTAATAGGGTTTGTATGAAAAGAACAACACACATTCAATACAATTCGGCGCATCGCCACCCTTTTCTTACTCGATGAATTCTCGTCTTTTGGTAATAGGGTCTCCGATCTCGGCAAGAGATTTGGATTCATCACTTTTGGTAATTTCATCGATTTCAACTAGTACTGCATATTAATTTGATATTCGAGTTGTTATCTTTGCAATTGCTAGTTATCTGGTAATTAGATCTTTATCTTGTCTGTTCTATCGACTATCCGTTGCAGTACTGTCTTGGTTAGGAACGATCTACTGTGATTATTTGTAGATCTTAAGAAGTTGATTTAGAACTGTTACTCGAGTCACTTTATAGATTTTATCCATAGTTAGGATAGATCTACTTTTAATGACTTTGTCTTAAGCATTGTCTTGATTAAGTTTGATCTACTTGGACCAGCGAGGCTGCATCGACTTCGATCTCTTTCTGAGTCGATAGGACTAGTTCCAACTTGACTTAAGATAGAGTCGATAGAGTTCTATCGGAATGTTTAGCCGATAGGTTATCACGGTTCGATCGACTTCATGGTGCTTTATTCAAGTATTTAATCTATTTGATAGATCATCAAACCATTTTGTTTAGGTGAATTAGATCTACTATTTTAAGGCATATTTGCAATACCAGCTACTAGATCTATCGACTTCACCTCATTGATCGAGCAAGTAGTTGTACCTTGTTCTTAGATTTATCAACCTTGCTCTATCGACTTAGCGTTTATCGGCACTAGTTTTCACAATATTTATACTTGTTTATTAAAGCTTGTCGATAAGCTGATACAATCAGCCGAGTAGATTAACTTTATTTATTATACTTAATAACCACCGGTTGGTTTTCACGTACAATGATTATCAGCTTTCTTATTGGCATGTCTAGGGCATGACCCAGGGAATTTAACCGTCTAGTTTTCTTTGTCGGTTTGCAGTAAAAATCGGCTGGCATGCCTTGGTTTTTGCATTGAGCCTACACTGGAGTAAAGAAAATCTCCCAAGTCACGCATGTAGATTTTCGAGTCAACAATATGTTACCCCGTGCATTCAAAATGCACCACAGCAAACCTCGATCTCTGCTCTTGTCACTCCACAACCACCGTCATCGCTGCACCACCCCCATACCAATCCATATCCATGTGTACCATGTGAAATTTGTGCAACTCTTATATGAAATTACTATCCCTCTAAACATACTACTACCATTTAAGTCAGCACATGCCTTTTCTTTTTTTGTGTGTAGTAAAAGTAAACACACACAAACGCAAAAACTACTCACTTGTCCGGTGTGAATTGCATATAAAGTCTATCCATGAGAGAAATTTGTATTTGGGATGCTATGGATGATGTACCAAATACACATGCTCTTTGCTTAGCCTTCACAAGTTTGGCGCCAACCACAGGACATCCAGTCATTTCCACCAACTCCTATAGATCTGCCATATCTTCGTGCATGACACAAAGGTTTTTCAAATGTAGGTTTCCCCCTTTTGTAAACAAAACCTTCAATTTCAAGCTTGCATTTGAATTTAGATTTCCATAGATATTAATCAATTCTCCTATCATACTGTGGTTTCTCTGAACATTGCTTTGTTTGTATATGGTTCTGCCTTTTTTCTATGATTCGTGCCTAGTTGTTTAAAAGCAATGTAAAGGACAAAGGGGTTTTCATCCGGAAGAATCTCAAAATCATTTCAACACAAAATGTTACAATACTTTAGCAGTAGTTTAGTAAATCAGTTGCCTTTGAAATCTCTAGTCCAGAATCTCAGTGAAAAAACACATGTTTCAATGGATCGATCAAGATATGAATCCTTTGGACTAATCTAAAACCTGCTGGGAGAAGAGATATGCATTGCGCTTTAGGGTTCAGATAGAAATACGATGTACCATGGGAGCAAGAATGAAGCTTTACCTCTTTCTTTGGAGTAACAAGTGAGCATCCCACTGCCTCACCACCACGTGATACGACGGCCTTGGACAAGCCACAATTGCCAAGGACCTTGTAGTTCTCGAGGACTAGGGTGTCATGTCCACAAGGGCCATCACACCAATGTTCAACACCTCACCATATCCTATGGCATTCTACTGACAAGGTCGTTATCGATGTTCCAAAACGTCCCCTGGATGGTCATGTACCACCACTCAACCACGTCGTAGTTCCTAAGCAACCGAGGGATCCCATCAACCACCAGCTGGATACGCTCGGCAACGGCAATGGAGGCGCCCAACCGTTGATGCAAGAACTTCTTGATCTGAGTGCCATATTGGCCGTCGAACATGGACACAACAAAGAAAATGGTTCTCACACACACGCAACATGACTCCCGCTCAATCCACTCCATTAGTTCATATTATGCATTACACATAATAAAAACTAATTGTCATATGTGTTGGAGATATGCCCAAGAGACAATACGGATTTGATCCGTATGTGAGCGTCATACGGATATTGATCCGTGTGAGGAATTAGTCCACTAATGGGCCAACTAGTCGAGGCCCATTAGAAGGGTCTATTTAAGTGGAGGAGGGGCTTAGGGCGCAGGTGATTCCACCAGTCCTTAACCCTAGCCGTCGTGCTCCTCTTACTCGCCCACAAAACCCTAACCGTGTTGCCGGTGCTAGCACGCCGCGCACGGTGCTCCAACCCCGTACATGTGGATACCGCGAGGAGGCGCTGCTGCTGCTGCGGTGCCGACGGCTGGACTAGAAGGAGACGATTGACGTGATCGACTACTTCCTCTACACCGACGCGCGACTACGTTGGATCGAGCTGCTCCAACATTCGCTTCCGCTCCGCCTGCGCGTCTAGTGGTAACGATCCATGATCCTCTCTTGCAAGGTTTCCTGGTTGAACGGTAGAAATTTTATATGCTATCGTAGCCTACCCGTTCCCCTACAGTGGTATCAGAGCCGACCTTGTGTAGTTTGTGATCTAGATCTTGTGCATATAGTTGATATGTTGATGTACTAGATGAGATCTATTACATGTTTTGTGTTCGGATTGATTAGATCAATGATGATAGGGAGGTTCATAAGGTAATGGGCGGATAGCAATACATGCATCATTGATTTATTTGTGTTCCTTCTCCGTGCGCGCGCGACTTGTCCCTACCGGCTGGAATCACCATCGGGACTAACTGCGTGCGCCAGTAGAGGAGCCAATAGTATCATAATCATGTACCGCAGTCTACTCATGAAAACCTAATGGAAAACAAAGCCATTGTGAATGACTCAAAATCGGGCAAATATGATTTTCCCGATAGGATTTCCATTGTGATTTTATAGATACGATCTGTGAAATCCTGTGAGGTCACGCCTAGATTGTTACAACCCTTTTTGGCCACATGTTAGCATTCGCTTCTCGCCTAACTTGTTTTTGCAGAGAATGTTGTGAATAGTATGGCCCAAAAGATGCATGTGATGTATATATGTGATTTGCATGGCCTGCGTGCCATGATTAATTACAGCTGGGTTGAGGCTGTCATATTATTGTATAACGGCCTGCGTGTCGATCTGTGATGCTTGATATTCTCATGTAATTTATTACTAGCTATTAGTTGTAGTAGCTAACTGTTAGTTCATGGAGGCCTCAAGCATGATGGTTGAAGGGACGGGAGACATGGCGATGACAATAGAGATGGAGATCACCAATTGAAAGGGGCCATACTATTTCACAGTTAATATGATTGCCTGTGATGATGTTCCTATCATCCTATTCTTTCATGTGTTATTTATATTAGATATGATTAACATGCTAGAATAGGTTCCCTCAAGAAAAATTAAATTATATGCCCTTCCAATAGCTGCACCTATTAAAATTATGATCGTTGTATGGTAGGTCTGCCAAAGTAGAGTACCTCAACTATCTTAATTATTAGGATAAATGTCGGACATTTATATGCATAGTATTGGTTTAATTAACAAAGCTATCAAAACGGTTTTGGGCTTTGGGGCATGGTGTTGGCGCCAGGGCATGTGATGCCACCCAACAAACAAGAGTCACATAGGGATGTGATTAGCAAAGTGTTGCTTACCTATGTCACTAGATTTCTAGCGGTGATGCCAAAGCTCACTAGGATCTAAGTTGAATATGGATCTTGAACCACTATATGTCGTTTTGAGGGAAAACGATTCCAAGCATATAGTGGAATAATAAACTTTTGTTAAAATGTTTATAAGAGTTTTATATTTACATAGTGCTTATATTTGCATATTTTCTGTTGTAGATCATGGCACCAACCGCTAGTAACACTTTCAATTTGCGCTCAATTCTTGAAAAAGAAAAGCTTAGTGGAACAAACTTTATTTATTGGTATCGCAACTTGAGAATTGTTCTCAAGCAAGAGAAAAAGGAATATGTTCTAGAGCTTCCCTATCCTAATGATCTGCCAGAAAATGCTACTGCCACTCAGAAAAGGGAGTATGAGAAACATACCAATGATGCAGTTGATGTTAGCTGTCTCATGCTTGCCACTATGTCCTCTGAGCTTCAGAAGCAATATGAGAATGCGGATGCCCACAATATGATTGAGGGACTTCGTGGCATGTTTGAGAACCAAGCAAGGTATGAGAGGTATAATATCTCAAAGTCCTTGTTTGCGTGCAGGCTAGCTGAAAACGGTTCTGTCAGTCCTCATGTGATCAAGATGATTGGTTACATTGAGAATCTGGAGAAACTTGGTGCTGCTCTACACCCTGATTTGGCCACAGATGTGATTCTCCAGTCGCTTCCTGCAAGCTATGAGCCTTTCATTTTGAACTTTCAAATGAATAGCTTAGAGAAGACATTGGCTGAGTTGCATGGGATGCTTAAGACAGCTGAGGCAAGCATCAAAAAAATCTGGTCCAAGTCAAGTTAACTTGGTTCAAAAGGATAGCAAGAAACGAAAGCGCAAGACTAAGGCTAAGGCTACAGATCAGATCTCTAGCACTAAGCCTAAGCCTGCAGCAGCTCCTAAGCCTAAACCGGCGGGTAGTGATCCTTGTTTTCACTGCAAGAAACCCGGTCATTGGAAGAGGAATTGCAAGCTTTATCTGGAAGAGCTGAAGAAGAAGGGTGGAGACACTTCTAATTCAGGTATCAATGTTATTGAAATTAATAATGTTGCTACATGTCCTTATGGTTCATGGGTATTTGATACCGGATCGATGATTCATACTTGCAAATCATTGCAGGGGCTTAAAGAAGCAAGGAAATGTGCAAAAGGCGAGGTGGATGCTCACGTCGGCAATGGTGCAAAGGTTGCTGCGTTGGCCGTCGGAACTTATCCACTCTCATTACCATCAGGATTAGTTTTGGAGTTAAATAATTGTTATTATATTCCCGCCTTAGGAAAAAACATTATTTCTTCAAAATGTTTGGAGGAAGATGATGGTTATGAGGTCATAATAAGGAACAAGTGTTGTTCCATTTATTTGAATAATATTCTCTATGGTAATTGCCCATTGGTGAATGGATTATATTACTTAGATCTTGAGAATAAGCCTATTTATAACATTGATGCGAAAAGGCTCAAGCCTAATGATTTGAATCCCACGTATACTTGGCATTGTCGTTTAGGTCATATAAATGAGAAGCGCATAAAGAAACTCCATACAGATGGTCTTCTAAGTTCTTTTGATTTTGAATCAATTGATACATGTGAATCTTGTTTACTTGGCAAAATGACTAAGTCGCCTTTCACAGGAAATAGTGAAAGGGCGAGTGAACTATTGGGACTTGTACATACGGATGTATGTGGACCAATTAGTTGCACGGCCAGAGGTGGTTTTCAGTACTTCATAACTTTTACCGACGACTTTAGTAGATATGGTTACATCTACTTAATGAGGCATAAGTCTGAATCCTTTGAAAAGTTCAAAGAATTTCAAAATGAAGTACAAAATCAATTGGGCAAGACTATTAAATGCCTACGATCTGATCGTGGTGGTGAATATTTGAGCCATGAATTTGGTGAACATCTAAAGCAATGTGGAATTGTTCCACAATGGACTCCGCCAGGAACGCCCCAATGGAATGGAGTATCCGAACGGAAGAACCGAACCTTGTTAGACATGGTTAGGTCTATGATGAGCCAAAGTGATCTTCCATTGTCCTTCTGGGGATACGCTCTAGAAACTGCCGCTTTAACACTTAATAGGGTTCCATCTAAATCCGTGGAAAGGACACCATATGAGATATGGACTGGGAAGCGTCCCGGGTTGTCTTTTCTTAAGATTTGGGGATGTGAGGCTTATGTAAAACGTATGATGTCTGATAAGCTTTCTTCCAAGTCTGATAAATGCTTCTTTGTAGGATACCCTAGGGAAACCAAAGGTTATTATTTCTACAACCGGGAAGAGGGCAAAGTGTTTGTCGCTCGTAATGGTGTTTTTCTAGAGAAAGAGTTTCTCTCCAAAAGGGTAAGTGGGAGAACGGTGCAACTTGAAGAAGTTCAAGAAGCTCCAGAAAATGTTTCTTCTTCCGCTATACCACAATTGGATGAACAAATTGTTGTTGAACCAATTGTTGAAACACCAGCCCCGCGTAGGTCAGAAAGGGCACGTCGCGCTCCTGAAAAGTTCACGCTCCTAACCACGGGGCAGCGAGACATATTATTGTTAGACAATGATGAGCCTAAGACTTACAGTGAAGCAATGATGGGACCGGACTCTGAGAAATGGCTTGGAGCCATGAGATCCGAATTAGAATCCATGAGAGAGAATCAAGTTTGGAACTTGATAGATCCGCCTGATGGTGTAAAAACCATTGAGTGTAAATGGGTTTTTAAGAAAAAGATAGACATGGATGGAAATGTTCACATCTATAAGGCACGATTGGTGGCGAAAGGTTTTAAGCAAATTCAAGGGGTTGATTATGATGAGACCTTCTCGCCCGTCGCTATGCTAAAGTCTATACGGATCCTTCTAGCAATTGCCGCATTTTATGATTATGAGATATGGCAAATGGATGTCAAAACAGCTTTCCTTAATGGAAACCTAAGTGAGGATGTGTACATAACACAGCCTGAAGGTTTTGTCGATCCACAAAATGCTAGGAAGATATGCAAGCTTCAAAAGTCCATTTATGGACTAAAGCAAGCATCTCGGAGTTGGAATCTTCGCTTTGATGAGGTAGTCAAAGGGTTTGGCTTCATTAAAAACGAAGAAGAGCCTTGTGTTTACAAAAGGGCTAGTGGGAGCGCGCTTGTCTTTCTGGTCCTTTATGTGGATGACATATTGCTGATCGGTAATGATATTCCAATGCTTGAAGCTGTTAAGACTTCTTTGAGAAAGAGTTTCTCAATGAAGGACTTAGGAGAGGCAGCTTACATTTGGGGCATTAAGATCTATAGAGATAGATCAAAGAGGCTAATTGGATTAAGCCAAGACACGTACATTGACAAGGTATTGAAACGGTTCAATATGAAGGATTCCAAGAAAGGTTTCTTGCCCATGTCACATGGGGTTTCTCTTAGCAAGACTCAGTGTCCCTCGACACCATATGAGCAAGAGAAAATGAGAGCGATTCCATATGCTTCGGCTGTTGGGTCCATCATGTATGCCATGATAAGTACTCGCCCAGATGTAGCCTACGCTCTTAGTGCTGTGAGCAGATACCAGTCAAATCCAGGAGAAGCTCATTGGGGAGCTAATAAGAATATCCTAAAGTACTTGAGAAGGACTATGGGTATGTTCCTAGTCTATGGAGGTGAGGAAGAGCTCGTTGTAAATGGTTACACTGATGCTAGCTTCCAAACCGACAAAGACGATTCGAGATCGCAATCTGGATATGTGTTTTGCCTCAATGGAGGCGCGGTGAGCTGGAAGAGTTCCAAGCAAGATACGGTTGCTGACTCAACAACGGAGGCTGAGTACCTTGCCGCTTTAGAAGCTGCAAAGGAAGCTGTTTGGATCAGAAAATTTGTTTCTGAGTTGGGTGTGGTTCCTAGTGCATCCAGTCCAATGGACCTCTATTGTGATAATAGTGGTGCCATTGCGCAAGCCAAGGAGCCTAGAGCGCATCAAAAGAACAAACACGTACTACGGCGTTATCACCTAATTCGGGACATCGTCGCTCGAGGTGATGTAAAGATATGCAAGGTGCACACGGACTCAAACATCGCTGATCCGTTGACAAAACCTCTCTCTCAGCCCAAGCATGAGGCACATATGAGATCCATGGGTATTAGATATCTGCATGATTAATGTATGAGAGATTGTGTAATGTCTATGTTTATGTGTGATTGAATAAAGTGTTATTCTGTTCTATGGATAATAATTATTGCATTGATTGACAAGTGCGTGACTTGTTTGTGAAACTCATTGTTCTTTTATAATATTATCCTAAATGATCCCTAGTTCCTTATCATTGTGTTGGACAATAATGATTCATGGACTAGCACATGTATTGGTTGATGATCGTGTTTCACAGATCATTGATATGGAGATATCAAATCAATAATGTGAACACATGTTGGAGAACATAGTGTTGGACTGACCCACTAATAGACTTTGTTGAGATGTTATTATTGTGTCATCAATTGTTGTCTTGTATGATGTACCTTTGGGATCCTTAGACCTGAGATTGTCATTGATTCCCAGAATGTATAATAGCATATTTAGGGATTACCAAACGCTATTCCGTAACTGGGTAGTTATAAAGGTAATTTTCGGGTATGCTATGAAACATGTCGTGGGGTGTGAGCGGTCAAGATGGAATTTGCCCCTCCTAATAACAGGAGAGATATCTCTGGGCCCCTCGAGTTAGATGGATTTAGAAGTGCATGGCCATGCCAATGTGATTAAAAGTTAATCATAATGACTAAAAGTTAGTCATGATAAATCCACTAGACGTTCGAGTGAATGGTCGAGCTATTATAGGGATGACACGTATCTTGCCTTAAGCTTGACTAATATCGTGAGGCAAAGGGATCGCTGACTGCGTATGTCAAAGGTTCAGCTGATATGATCTTTATGTGTACACGAGAATCAGTATGTGCTGCTAGGTGCCGCTATTGATTTATGATTTGAAAAATGGTTTTCACATCATTGTCGTGTACATGTGAACCTAACGGGTCACACACTTAACGGGTTGGAACGTCGCTTGCCTATGTGATTGTCTCTAGTGCAAGTGGGAGATTGTTGGAGATATGCCCAAGAGACAATACGGATTTGATCCGTATGTGAGCGTCATACGGATATTGATCCGTGTGAGGAATTAGTCCACTAATGGGCCAACTAGTCGAGGCCCATTAGAAGGGTCTATTTAAGTGGAGGAGGGGCTTAGGGCGCAGGTGATTCCACCAGTCCTTAACCCTAGCCGCCGTGCTCCTCTTACTCGCCCACAAAACCCTAACCGTGTTGCCGGTGCTAGCACGCCGCGCACGGTGCTCCAACCCCGTACGTGTGGATACCGCGAGGAGGCGCTGCTGCTGCTGCGGTGCCGACGGCTGGACTAGAAGGAGACGATTGACGTGATCGACTACTTCCTCTACACCGACGCGCGACTACGTTGGATCGAGCTGCTCCAACATTCGCTTCCGCTCCGCCTGCGCGTCTAGTGGTAACGATCCATGATCCTCTCTTGCAAGGTTTCCTGGTTGAACGGTAGAAATTTTATATGCTATCGTAGCCTACCCGTTCCCCTACAATATGAACTTGGACGAGAAGAAATCTTGTGCTGGCAGTGGTAATTCGTGCGAGGAACAAGACTCCGGAAGGATGAAAACGCATAGCAAGTCCCATCCTCAAAACAACCATAACTTTCATATACGGACTCAAAATTAGGCGATTTTTTTTTTGAAATTGGGTAGAAAAAATTTCAGATCTGCCCAAACCGTCTATGCCAGAAAGAAAAAATCTCCAAAAATTTAAAGATAAATCAATAAGTCCACTTCCTAGAGGGATTAAGTTTGGAAGCTGGCGTCGTTGAAACTCGTAGAAATTCTAAAGGCCACATTATGCCTTTGTTTGCGCTGAAATTTTGTACGGTCCATAGTGAGTGTGTGAGCATCTAGTGCTTGATTTCCATATATTTTACCTTTGTGGCACTTGTGATTCTTTAAGTAAGCGACATTTTCCAAAATGTAGTGGCTACAGAAGTTACTACTTACTAGTAGCCAGACAACCAGAGCAAAGCCAACGTCTCCCCGCTCATGCGGGGCACCTGCACATCCATGCCTTCCTTCTTCTCCTCTGAATCTGCATCCACCACCATTGCCCAACACCACTGTACGAATCTGCCATCCAGGCGAGCGCCGGCTGCACCAGAGATGTCTCTGCCTCAGTGAGCGAGAGAGGAGAGGGGCTGGACAAATGGTAGCCATGGTGGCTCTGGCTTTGGTAGTGAAGCACAAACGCTCTGGTTACACACTCTCTTCACTATGGATCACGTGCCGGAGGACTACAGTGACGCGCCCAATAAGCATGATGTCATGCCGGCGATGTTCCATATGCTAGAGCTCTACCTCCCTGCACCATTCGTCCGTTCAATCAGAAACCGGTCTGGTCTCATTTTATCAGACGACCTATTTTCTAGGAAAACCAAACCAATGTACTATAGCAAAATGTATAATTGACAGTTTTCTTGGTTATGGTTTTGCCTGGTTTCAAAACCGGACTGGTTCCAGTTTTGTGAACCTTGGGTGTAATATCACAACTACCACTACAACTTTTACGTAGGGGCTTCTGAGTCGTTCTGCTGCAAACAAATGTTTTAGGCAAGAATCCATTTCTTCCTTTCTTCTGTTCTGCTCAATGTTGTTGTAGGCTTTTTTCGCTGTTATGGAAGTAGGCTGCCCAGTATGCCACATACAAATTAAAGGGGGCCTCACATCCATGTGCTTTGTACACTTTTCATATGCACATAAATTTTCACCTTATAATTGTAGAGAAAAATAGTTCCCGCCTCCCTCAAAATGTGTTAATTATCTTGTGGCACCCCCATACAATAAACCTGACTTCACCCTGACTTTAATGTTGTATATCGAAACATGGTGTTATATGTGGGCTAGAAGCCAAGCAATAATGATCCTGCCTCTTGCATCCTCATGTTTTCACTTCATAAGCAACATACACTAGTTGGTAACGCACCATAGCAAGTTGTGACCTCCGCTCTCACTCCATAGCCATCAACATCGATATACCAATCTATTCACATATTGTACCATGTGAAATTCGTGCGACGCTTCTGTCTGCTCAACATCGCAGGCTTTTTTGGGATAAGTGGGCTGCCCGCATAAAGCCACTATAACATTTTTGGGTTGAACCGTGGCATTATGTGGGCTAGCAACACCTATCAACCCCTTGCTCTTGCATCCTTGATAGGCACACATTTCCTTCGTATTCGCAAGCAACAAACACTCACTGTTAATGTTTGAGTTACTACGCTAGAGTAAGCCATGGTTTGCTCACATATGGTACCCTGCACACTGGAATTGCACCACAACAAACACCGATCTCTACTCTTCTCACTCCACAACCACCGCCATTGCTGCACAACCCCCATACCAATCCATATCCATGTGTACCATGTGAAATTTGTGCAACTCTTATGTGAAATTTGTACTACTACCATTTAAGTCAGCACATGCCTCTTTCTTTCTTTATGTAGTGAACACAAACAAACACAAAAACTAAGCACTTGTTCAGTGTGAATTGCATATTACATCCATCCATGAGAGAAATTTGTATTTGGGACCCTATGGATGACGTACCAAATACAAATGCTCTTTGCTTAGCCTTCACAAGTTTGGTGTCACCTATAGGACATCCAGTCATTTCCACCAACTCCTGTAGATTTTCCATATTTCCTACACGTCTCAAAGGTTTTTCAAATGTAACTTTCCCCTTTTAAAATAAAATCTTCAATTTTAGGTCTGCATCTGAATTCTGATTGTCATTGATATTAATTGATTCTCCTATCAAGCTGTCCGTTCCTCCAAACATTCCTTTGTTTTTGTATCATTCTGCCTTTTTTTACTATGATTCATGCGCAGTTGTTGAAGAGCAACATAAATGATAGAGTGTTTTGCACTGGGAAGAATCTCGAAACCATTTCAACACGAAAAGTTACAATACTTTAGTAGCGGTTCATGATACATCCGGCCCAGATAGGGTGGAACGAAGCCCGACACACCAATCCGGATTTCCTGAATCCCGCAATCTTAACACCGCAACTCCTGCCGAAAGCCCGACACACCAATCCGATTCTAGGTCCACGACCCGAATCCGCAGTCTTAGCACCACAACACCGGCGCCCCCACTTAGGGAAAGGTCCAATCTCCCTAAAAGACTAGTCTGATAGGGGAAGGGTGGCTCTCCCTTTTAAGGTGGCTTCCACCTCCCAAGCTAAGCAAGGTGGGATTATTCAGAGGCTCACACGATCGCCGCCCCAGCGGGTAATAGTGGAAGATGTCCTCATCATTCTCCCCTTCTTAACAAGGGCCCAGCTCTGATACCAAATAATACATCCGGTCCAGGTGGGTGGAACGAAGTCCGACACACCGATCCGGATTCCCTGAATCCCACAATCTTAGTAGCACAACTCCTGCCAAAAGCCCGACACACCGATCCGATTCTAGGTCCACGACCCGAATCTGCAGTCTTAGCACCGCAACTCCGGCGCCCCCACTCAGGGAAAGGCTCAATCTCCCTAAAAGACTAGTCTGATAGGGGAAGGGTGGCTCTCCCTTTTTAGGTGGCTTCCACCTCCCAAGCTAAGCAAGGTGGGATTATTCAGAGGCTCACACGGTCACCGCCCTAGCGGGTAATAGTGGAGGATGTCCTCATCATTCTCCCCTTCTTAACAAGGGCCCAGCTCTGATACCAAATGATACATCCGACCCAGGTAGGGTGGAACGAAGCCCGACACACCGATCCGGATTCCCTAAATTCCGCAATCTTAGCACCGCAGCTCCTGCCAAAAGTCCGACACACCGATCCGATTCTAGGTCCACGACCCGAATCCGCAGTCTTATTACCGCAACACCGGTGCCCCCACTCAGGAAAAGGCCCAATCTCCCTAAAAGACTAGTCTGATAAGGGAAGGGTGGCTCTCCCTTTTAAGGTGGCTTCCACCTCCCAAGCTAAGCAAGGTGGGATTATTCAGAGACTCGCACGGTCGCCTCCCCAACGGGTAATAGTGGAGGATGTCCTCATCAGTTCAGCTAAATAGTCGCCTTTGAAATCTCTATTCCAGAATCTGAGTGAAAAAAAAAACACATGTTTCAATGGATCGATCAAGACATGAATACTCTGAACTCATCTAAAACCTGCAGGGACAAGAGATATGCATTGCACTTGAGGGTTCATACAGAAATTCTATGTAGCATGGGAGCAGGAATGAAGCTTTACCGCTTGCTTGGGAGTCATGAGTGAGCACCCCGCTTCCTCGCCGCCGTGTGATACGACGACATTGGACAAGCCACAGTTGGCAAGGACCATGTAGTTCTCAAGGACTTGAGCGACATGGCCACAAGCGCCATCACGCCAACATTCAACACCACGCCATCTGTAATGGTGTTCCATCGACAAGCTCATTATCGACGTACCAAAACGTCACCTACATGGTGGTGTACCACCACTCAGCCACGTCGTTGTTTCTAAGCAACAGCGGGTTCCCGTCAACCACCAGTTGGATACGCTTGGCAACAGCAATGGAGGCGCCCAACCATTGAAGCAGGTATTTCTTGACCTCTATGCCGTATTGGTGGTGGAACACGGACATGCCAAAGAAAATGGCTCTCACACAGGCAACATGATTCCCACTCGACCCACTCCATTAGTTCATATTATGCGTTATACATAGTAAAAATTAATTGTCATATAAACTTGGACGAGAAGAAAGCTTGTGCTAGCAGTGGTAATTGGTGCAAGGGACAAGACTCAGGAAGGATGAAAACGCATAATAAGGACAAAGGTGGACAGCCCACAAATATCCAAAGGAAGAATAACATTGCTTCGGAAGCAATGGGTGAACACGGATGAAACACGATCATGCCAGCTAAAATCCAAAATGGAAGTGGCTACAAATATTACTAGTTGCTACTATGCCAGACAACCAGAGCCAGCTAACACCTCCCCACTCACGCTAGGCACATGCACACTCACGCCTCCCATGTGGTTCTGATCCTCTCACTCCACAACCGCCACCATAGCCCAACCCCACCGTACCAATCTCATGTCTAGGCAAACGCTAGCTGCACTGTGCAGAAGATGCTTCTGCCCCCACATGCGAGAGATTAGAGGGGTCGTACTAGCGCTACATGTTGCGGCTCTACATACGCCACTTTGTTTGCGCACTCTTCTCATCAAGGATCATGTGCCAGAGGACTACCGTGATGCGCCCGATGAGCAAGCTGTCATGCCGGTGACGTACCAGTTGCTCTTCACCGCCCTCCCCTCTGATTCAGATGCTCTCACTCCCTAGCAACATACACGCCACCCTGTGGGATAAGAAGCTAGCGGTCATGCGCTGGGTCCTCATCAGCAATGAGAACATCCTCCAAGCGCAAGCGGTGGTGTGATAGTGCTACACACGCACACATTTCTTTCTTTATGTAGTAAACACAAACAAACGCAAAAACTACTCGCTTGTCCGGTGTGAATTGCATATTACATCCATCCATGTATGAAATTTGTATTTGGGATGCTATGGATGACATACCAAATACAAATGCTCTTTGCTTAGCCTTCACAAGTCTGGTGTCAGCCATAGGACATCCAGTCATTTCCACCAACTCCTATAGATTTTCCATGTCTTCCTGCATGTCATAAAGGTTTTTTCAAATGTAACTTTCCCCTTTTTGAAATAAAACCTTCAATTTTAGGTCTGCATCTGAATTCAGATTGTCATCAATATTAATCGATTCTCCTATAAACTTGTTGGTTCCTCGAAACATTCCTTTGTTTTTGTATTGTTCTGCCTTTTTTACTATGATTCATGCACAATTATTTAAAAGCAATGTAAAGGATAGAGTGTTTTGCACCCAGAAGAATCTCAGAACCATTTCAACACGAAAAGTTACAATACTGTAGTTGTGGTTCAGTTAATCAGTTGCCTTTGAAATCTCTTCTCCAGAATCTAAGTGAAAAAAAAACACATGTTTCAATGGATCAACCAAGACATGAATCCTCTGAACTAATCTAAAACCTATTGGGACAAGAGATACATATTGCACTTTAGGGTTCAGACAGAAATTCTATGTACCATAGGAGCAGGAATGAAGCTTTACCTCTTGATTGGGAGTGACAAGTGAGCACCCCACTGCCTCGCCGTCATGTGATACGATGGCCTTGTACAAGCCATAGTTGGCAAGTACCATGTAGTTCTCAAGGACAAGGACAACCGGGCCATGAGGGCCATTCTGCCAATGTTCAATACCACGCCATAACCGATGGTGTTCCATCGACAAGCTCGTTATCAACATACCAAAATGTCACCTACATGATGGTGTACCCCCACTTAGACATGTAGTTGTTCCTAAGCATCCGTGGGTTCCCATCAACCACCAGTTGGATACGCTCGGCAACGGCAATGGAGGCACCCAACCGTTGATGCAGGCACTTCTTGACCTCCACATCGTATTAGTCGTCGAACACGGACACGCTCAAGAAAATGGCTCTCACACACAGGCAACATGACTCCCACGTGACTCACTCCATTAGTTCATATTATGCTATACTTAATAAAAATTAATTTTCACATGAACTTGGACGAGAAGAAAGCTTATGTTGGCAGTGGTGATTCGTGCGAGGGATGAGACTCAAGAAGGATGAGGATGCATATCTAGGACCGAGGAGGGCAGCCCAAAAATATCCAAAGGAAGCATAACACTGCTTCGGAAGCAACGAGTGAACACAAGTGAAACACGATCATGCCAGCTAAAATCCAAAATGAAAATGTCTACAAAGTTACTAGTTGTTATTATGCCAGTGTAAGGATCATGACCATTGAGGTCACCCCAAGGTATGAATGTGTTGGTGATGAATTACAAACATGAATTGTGACTAATGCCTACATGAGTGTTGTGCACATAGGAAATCTTTTCTACTCTATGATGATTGTAGATGGTTGCCTTGGCTATGGATGACAATGACCACAACCATGGAGGCTTGATGGGATTGATAGAGTCCAAGGGTTGATGAACATGGATCAAGGCTAAGAACAAGCTATGGAGCAAGTGTTTGCAACACTTGTCTAGTTGTTAGGGCTTTGAGTTCATAGGAAAAACCGGACTATCAAGGGGGTCTAGGTCATGTCTCTTAGGTCATACTAGTCAGTGATGTGTGTGGATGCTTAGTGAAATTACAGGCACTAGGTGATAGTGGAGAAGCCAAGGAGCTATTTGGAGAAGCCGAGAAACAAAGTCAAGCGAGGACGAGAAGTTTTAGATTCTGGACACAGTGACCGGATAGAGGGGTCAGTGAAGACCAGATTGTATAGTCACTGGGAGATCATAGAGGAGTCTGCGAGGACTCTATCAAATCTAGAAACCCTAATGACCGGATGGTACGGTCTATTGACTGGACTGTATGGTCAGGAGGGTTGAGGTTCGGGACAGAAAGGAAGCATTCTTGAGCTCTCTGGAATCATAGGACACAGAGAGACCGGACGGTCTGGTCAATGCAGGTGATCAACTGGGCAGGGAGCCAATGGCTTTGGAGGAGCCGATCTGTGGAGACCGGACGGTCCGGTCAGGCAGTGACCAGATTGTACGATCACTAGGCCCAGAAAGTTGATTTTATGGAGCAATGACTACTTTAAGGTTGGAAGCCTATATAACTTCATTGCTAGGGTCTTGGAGACCTCTCTTGGCTAGTGGAATACCTTGGAGCATTTGGTAAGAGCCAAGAGGAAGAGAGAGGAGCACTACAAGAGGATATTGGATATCTTGAGAGTGCTAGTGAGAGTAACTTGAGCATCTATCCACATCAAAGGTTAGGATGTCCTTAGGGTGTGATCTAGATTACTCTTGGTCTATGGTAAGACCTAGACCGGTTAGGTGTCAGTGATTGAGCCTATCGTGATCGGTTGTGAAGGCCGTCACACGTTTGTACCCAGTTTGAGCCCGCCGGTGAAAGGGGCCTCGCTAGCGAGCGCATGTGTCGGCTTGGGGAGTCTGGCAAGTTCTCGAGGGAGATGAGCTTGTACCTTGGTTACGGGCTCGTGTGCGAGAACTCTAATTGGTGGTGGGAGGGACCGATACTCTGGCAGGAGTGGTCGAATGGGGCGTAGGGAACAACGCCATCCTTCCGAGACCTCAGGAAAAAAAACATGAGCATTCCTTGACCCTCTCCTTACTATGATACTTTACTTTCCGTGTTTACATATCGTGCTATTCATGCTTGTGTTGTGTGTTTTGTCTTGCTCTAGTTGACTACCTTGTAGACTTGCATGAATAGGCTTCTTTACTTGCTAGTAGTGCTTAGCTTTCATACTTGATCACTAGCATATATAGGAGTTGCTTTGGCTTGATTGATCACCCTAGTATGTACTGTTCTACCCATGCTTGAGTGCTTACACACACACACACACACACACACACACACACAAACACACACACACACACACACACACGTTTTATTATTTATGTAGTAATCACAAACAAACAAAAAAACTATCACTTGTCCGGTATGAATTGCATATTACATCCATCCATAAGAGAAATTTGTATTTGGGATGCTATGGATGACATACCAAATACAAATGCACTTTGCTTAGCCTTCACAAGTTTGGTGTCAGCCATAGGACATCTAGTCATTTCCATCAACTCCTGTAGATTTTTCATATCTTCCTACATGTCACAAAAGTTTCTCAAATGTAACTTTCCCCCTTCTTAAAATAAAACCTTAATTTCAGGCTTGCATCTAAATTCAGATTGTCATCAATATTAATCGGTTCTCTTATCAATCTATTGGTTCCTCCAAACATTCCTTTGTTTCCGTATAGTTCTGCCATTTTTACCATGATGCATGCACACTTGTTTAAAAGCAATGTAAATGACAGATTGTTTTGCACCTGGAAGAATCTTGAAACCATTTTAACACAAAAAGTTGCAACACTTTAGTAGTGATTCAGTTAATCAGTTGCCTTTGAAATCTCTACTCCAGAATCGGAGTGAAAAAAACACATGTTTCAATGGATCGATCAAGACATTAATCCTCTAAACTAATCTAAAACCCACTGGGACAAGAGATATGCATTGTACTTTAGGGTTTAGATAGAAATGTTATGTACCATTGGAGTAGGAATGAAGCTTTACCTCTTGCTTGGGAGTGACGATGAAGCACCCCACTGCCTCATCGCCGCGTCATACAATGGCCTGGGACAAGCCGCAGTTGGCAAGGACCATGTAGTTCTCGAGGACTAGGGCGACAAGGCCACGAGGGCCATCATGCCTATGTTCAACACCACTCCATTTCCGAGGGTGTTCCATCAACAAGCTCATTATCAACATACCAAAACGTCACCTGAATGGTGGTGTACCACCACTCAGCCACGTTGTTGTTCCTAAGCAATCATGGGTTCCCGTCAACCACCAGCTAGATACGCTCGGCAACGGCAATGGAGGTGCCTAGCCGTTGATGCTGGTACTTCTTAACCTTCATGTCATATTGGTTCTCAAACACGGACACGCCAAAGAAAATGGTTCTCACACACAGGATACATGACTCCCACTCGATCCACTCCATTAGTTCATATTATACGTTATACATAACAAAAATTAATTTTCACATGAACTTGGACGAGAAGAAAGCTTATACTGGCAGTGGTGATTCGTGCGAGGGACGAGACTCAAGAAGGATGAGGACGCATAGCAAGGACCGAGGAGGGTAGCCTACAAATATCCAAAGGAAGCATAACTTTGCTTCAGAAGCAACGAGTGAACATAGGCGACTAAAATCCAGAATGGAAGTGGCTACAAAAGTTACTAGTTGCTAGTACGCCAGACAGCCAAAGCCGGCTAACTCCTCTCCGCTCATGCTAGGCACCTGCATACTCACACCTCCCCTCTGGTTTTGATCCTCTCACTCCAGAGCCGCGACCATAGCCCAACCCCACCGTACCAATCTCCCATCCTGGTGAACGCTAGCTGCACTATGCCGGAGATGCATCTGCCCCCACACGCGAGAGATTAGAGGGGTCAGACTAGCGCTAGCCGTTGCGGCTCCGCGTCCGCCGCTCTAGTTGCACACTCTCCCCACCATGGATGATGTGCCAGAGGACTACTACAACGTGCCCGACGAACACTGTATCATGCCGGTGACAACCAGTTGCTCTTTGCTTCCCTCCCCTCTGGTTACGATCCTCTCACACCCCAACACCATACATGCCACCCCGAGGGACTAGAAGTTGGCGCTCATGCGCTGGCTCCTCGTCAGCAATGAGAACATCCTCCAAGCGCATGGTGGTGTGATAGTGGTACACACACACATTCTTTGTTTATGTTGTAAACACACACAAATGCAAAAACTACTCACTTGTGCGATGTGAATTGCATATAACATCCATCCATGAGAGAAATTTTTATTTGGGATTCTATGGACCTACCAAATACACATGCTCTTTGCTTAGCCTTCACAAGTTTGGCGTCAGCCACAGGACATCCAGTCATTTCCACCAACTCCTGTAGATCTTCCATATCTTCCACACATCACAAAGGTTTTTCAAATGTAACTTTCCCCATTTTGTAAACTATACCTTCAATTCCAGATCTGCATATGAATTCAGATTGTCATCGATATTAATCAATTCTCCTATCAACCTGTTGGTTCCTCCAAACATTCCTTTCTTTTCGTATTGTTCTGCCTTTTTTATTATGATTCATGTGCAATTGTTTAAAAGCAACATAAAGGACAGAGGATTTTGCACCCGAAAGAATCTCGAAACCATTTCAACACGAAAAGATACAATACTTTAGCAGTGGTTCAGTTAATCAGTTGCCTTTGAAATCTCTAGTCTAGAATCTGAGGGAAAAAACACATGTTTCAATGGATCGATCAAGATATGAAATATCTAAACTAATGTACAACCTGCTGGAACAAGATATATAAATTGTACTTCAGGGTTCAGACAGAAATGTTATGTACCATGGGAGCAAGAATGAAGCTTTACCTCTTTCTTGGGATTGACGAGTGAGCACCCCACTACCTCGCCGCCGAGTTATATGACAGTCTGGGACCAGCCGTAGTTCGCAAGGACCATGTAGTTCTCAAGGACTAGGGCGGTAGGTCCACGAGAGTCATCGCACCTACGTTCAACACCACGCCATCTCCGAGGGTATTCCATCGACAAGCTCGTTATTGATGTACCAAAACATCACTTGGATGGTGGTGTACTACCACTCATCCACGATGTTGTTCCTAAGCAGTCACGGGTTCCCATCAATCACCAGCTAGATACGCTCGACAACGGTAGTGGACGCGCCTAGCCATTGATGCAGGTACTTCTTGACCTCCGTGCCATATTGGTCATCGAACACGGACATGCCAAAGAAAATGGTTCTCACACACAGGCAACATGACTCCCACTCGACCCACTCCATTACTTCATATTATGTGTTATACATAATAAAAATTAATTTTCACATGAACTTGGACGAGAAGAAAGCTTGTGCTAGCAGTGGTGATTCGTGTGAGGTACAAGACTTAGGTTGGATGAGGACGCATAATGAAGACCGAGGAGGACAGCCCACAAATATCTGACAGAAGCATAACATTTCTTTGGAAGCAACAAGTGAACACGGATGAAATGCGATCATGCCAGCTAAAATCCAAAATGGAAGTGGCTAAGAAGTTACTAGTTGCTAGTATGCTAGACAGCCAGTGCCAGCTAACTACTCCCCACTCGTGTTGGGCACCTGCACACTCACGCCTCCCCTCTGATTCCAATCCTCTCACTCCACAGCCGCTGTCATAACCCAACCCCACCGAACCAATCTCCCATCCAGGCGAACGCTGGCTGCGTTGTGGTGGAGATGTCTCTGCCCCCACACGCGAGAGATTAGAGGGGTCGGACTAGGCTAGCCATTGTGGCTCCGCGTCCGTCACTCCAGTTGTACACTCTTCCCGCCATGGATCACATGCCAGAGGACTACTGCGAGCGCCTGACGAGCATGGTGTCACGCCGGTGACATACCAGGTGCTCTTTGCCGCCCCTCCCCTCCGGTTTCGATCCTCTCACTCCCCAGCACCGTACGCGCCACCCCACGGGATGAGTAGCTGATGGTCATGCGTTGGGTCCTCGTGAGCAATGAGAACATCCTCCAAGCATAAGTGGTGGTGTGACAGTGGTACACACACATTCGCGTGTTTCTTTCTTTATGTAGCAAACACACACAAATGCAAAAAGTAGTCACTTATCTGGTGTGAATAAGTGGTGGTGTGATAGTGGTACACACACATTCACGTGTTTCTTTCTTTATGTAGTAAACACACACAAATGCAAAAAGTAGTCACTTATCTGGTGTGAATTGCATGTAACATCCATCCATGAGAAAAAATTTTATTTGGGATGCTATGGATTACCTACCAAATACACATGCTCTTTGCTTAGCCTTCACAAGTTTGGCGACAGCCATATGACATCCAATCATTCCCACCAACTCTGTAGATCTACCATATCTTCCTGCACGACACAAAGGTTTATCAAATGCTCTTTTGTAAACAAAACCTTCAATTTCAGGCCTGCATCTGAATTCAGATTGTCATTGATATTAATCGGTTCTCATATCAACCTGTTAGTTCCTCCAAACATTCCTTTGGTTTCCTATCGTTCTACCTTTTTTTACTATGATTCGTGTGCTGTTGTTTAAAAGAAACACAAAGGACAGAAGATTTTGCACCTTGAAGAATCTCAAAATCATCTAGTGTAACGGTTTTCTGAGCCGCCACTAAGCTCCCGCCATTGGGGAGGTGCCAAGCCTAGTGACGGGTTCAAACACTACCACTGGCAATCAAATTCCAGTGGTGGAGAGATGATGTCATCTTCCATCGCTGCTAGGAAGATATTAAAAAACACAAAAAAGTAGGGCACTGGCGGACAGGGCCTGCCTAGGCCAACCATGGAATCCTAGCTCAGAACCGCCGCCGTCATTGCCATGCCCCGTAGATGCGTGCTGCCACAGCGTGTGGAGCTGCCGTCACTAGATCCGTGGTTGCCACACCCAGATCCACAGCTTCGCCCTTAGAGTTGCCGCTGATGCGCTCGGAGGGGTGGGGCGGTGAAGAGGAGGTGCTAGTGCATGCGAGGGAAGGCCCTTGTTCTGGCCCCGACCTTCATGCTAACGGATCCGCCGTGGCGCCCGTCACTGCCTCGTCACGGCCTTGACCGTCACACCCTCATCTCAGGCCTGCCTACCATGCGGATGGATCCAAAGTCGCGTGAGGAGGGTAGGGCAAGAAAGAGCCAAGCATGAATCAAAATAATAAGAGCCAAGCAGAGCATGAGAGGGAGAGAGAGTTTAGAGAGCTCACGTCATAGACAGTACAAACTCAACAGAAACAGAGTACAAACTCAACAATAAGCACGACACATAATTCGAGGGACACAAAGAAATGAGGTGGAAAAGACAATTGTACTTGTTTTATTATAAGGAGTTAGTTAATTAACATAATTAAGATAATAAGAGCATCTTCAAAAGTTCTCTAAAAAATTGACCCTAAAAGAGTGTTGTTAGAGCATCTCCAAAGGATTCCACAAAACTCTCCCTGAATCAAATTAATGGGGTTTACTCTAAAAAACCATCTCCAATAGCTCAGTTGATGAGGACATCACTCCTAAGGATACATGCAACACTCCTCCAATTCTGGACTTGCAAGGTCCAATGACTAGAGCTCGTGCACGATGACTAAATTTAGAGGTGAGCTCGTTCCTACGTTCTTTATTATATGTTACTTTTGAGAATAGTTTGCTACTTAATAATTATATTGTAATTAGGAACCATGGAGAGGACCAGGAGATGATGGGAGAATGACTTGGAGACGTGGAGGACCAGCAAGGACGTGGAAGCCAAGGTGGAGGCCCAACCAAAACCGACTTCGAGTCTGTTTTGGGGTTCAGAACCAGTTTGCACTAAAACGGATGCCCAGGACGCATACGGACTCGGATTTGGATGTTCTGCATATGCACGGAAAGATCAGAAGAAGAACTTTCCAATGCCACCGGTCTCATGTCAAATTCATCCGGAGTCATCGGGAATCGCCGAAACAAGAGAGGGTCCAGAATCTATTTTGATGCTGCGCCGCATGTTTTTGGCCTTTGGGCCTTGTATCTAGTTGAGGCCAATTAGGGGCGTGTCCAGAGGGTCTTGCATGATCCTAGGGTCTTCATATACAGCCGTCACCACACCATTAGGGTTTGGATATTGCTTAGATTATTCTATTCATAACAGTTTCACCGTCATCATGGTTTGTGAGACCCCAACTTCGTGAGATTCATAATACATCTGTAATTGTGTTGTATTCTTCTTTGTTCTTGCTTGTGTTCTTAATTCGTAGGTAGGAATTAGCCTTCTCGGTGAGGTCAATCGTTTTATAACGGTTGATAACCAGAGGAGACGTCGTGCTACGATTGCGGGGTTTAGAACATGTTCTAAAGCCGGATCGATTTGTGTGTCACCTCCGACCAAATCAACGTATCCAGAACCTTTCAGAAGATCGGGAACCCTTGTCCACATCAAGTGGTAATCAGAGCTTCAGGTGCACCGTCAGGTTCGCACTACCCTTAGTTAATTTTGTTTTATGTTCATCCTACCATCCACAGAAAAGCCCAAAAAAATTTCCCCTCCACCCATAATCACGTGTTTAGCCTTTACATATTTCAATTTCAGAGTCCGTAGTGTTGAGTTTGTGGCCTAGTTACTTGTTTAGTTGCTGGTTTAGTTTGTGTTTTTGTCGTCAGTAGTGTTTCCCTTGCAACCCTAGCCGCCATCCCCTTCACCATCTTCTGCTTTGTTGGCTTTTTGTGCTAGGATTGATTGATTGACACACCTAGCCTAGTCTCACCCTAATCCCACCCTAAACACATCGTCAACAACTCGGACCAATCCCCATAAATTCCACTTTTCTCTGCCTCCACGCTGCCAAAAAAAATCCTACCCTATTTCAAACCCGACCCCAAACCTGACTCGGGTTTCGTCTCGGATTTCTGGAAAACTGACTCCGACCCCCCTTCGGTAAAACGGGCATAACTTTTTGCTCGGTTGTCCGTTTTGGCTGAAATTTCTATAGGAGATTCTTGACTCAATGTTGAGCATACCCACACTCGGCTACATCCTGTGTGCCCTCGTTAAAAAATTCAAAAAAAAATCGGGAAGATAAAGAAAAAATTGATTCAAGTTGAAACCCGATATTTTCTGAAACTTTAAGATTTTCTGTAGGCCACATCCTAGCTCTGTTTGAGTTAAAATTTTCTGTGGATTCTCCTCTATTGTTGGTGAGTTGGAGAAAAATATCAAAAAATAAAATCAAAAAAAAAGAAATTTAGGATTTCTACTAGTGCTACATCTAGCCCCTGAAATTTTTGGATTTTTGGCTATTTTGCACTTAGCCCCCTGTTATCGCATGTGTGCCTTTGTCTCCTTGTTTCTACTTTGCTATCACTACTGTTCTAGGACATACTTAGACCAGCAACTAGGGACAAGTTACTTGGGTACTTATTCAGCTTTACTATTTGTTTTTTATTTGTATGCCACTCACATATATATATTTAGCCTTTCCTAGCTCTATATATTTCTTCTGGACAGCACATAGGTTATTTTGTGACCCTTGCAATCGTGGAACACATCTGCCTCATATCCTTTGTTTTGCTTTTCAGAACTTTGTAAGAGCTTTGTAAGGAGTTTCCTTTTGCTGTGTTGAGAGGCACCACTACTTAGCTATTTTGCAGGGATAACCTTCACTGTTTGTTTCCTGTTTTGGTGTTTGTGATGGCAGGAAGTGACGAAGGAGAGATGGCTTCACCCTCATAATTTGCTGAGTGCGTGAGCCAAGAGCAGCTCTAGAAGGCTTTGCAGGCTGCTCAGAGTGATTTGGCAGAGATGATCACCAGAGTCGTTACTGATGCAGTCAGCAAGCTTCACATTGGAGAAAGCATCGAGCGGTTGGAGAAGCGGGTCTCTAAGTTAACCGATCAGGTTGTCACGTTGGAGACCGCTCCCAAGACCAATGATACGAACACCAATAACAACGACGTTGAAGACGTCCATGATGAAGACATGATGTATAAGGCTGATGGCACCGTGGATAGGTCAGCTATAAGGACCGCAAGATTACAACATCGTTTCCACCGTAATACTCAAGGTATGGGTGGCTACAATCATCGTCCACACGGTAACTATGCTCTAGATGACCCGTATGCTAAAATTAAGTTTTTAATTCCTTCGTTTTCGGGTCAGTATGATGGTGATGTTTATCTTGATTGGGAGATGAGTGTAGAACAAAAATTTAATGCCCATCTTATTCCTGAACAACATAGAGTTAGACAAGCTACTAGTGAGTTTAAGGACTTTGCTATTGTTTGGTGGAGTGGTCTAGCTACTGAAACTGATTTGCCTACTACTTGGGAAGAACTTAAGGTAGCAATGCGTGATCGTTTTGTTCCTCCTTTTTATAGAGAGATTTATAATAAACTGCAACGTTTAGAACAAGGAGATAAAACTATTCAGGAGTACTTTAGTGAGCTTCAGAAGGGTTTGATTCATTGTGCTGTAGTTGAAAAAGTAGAGGATCAGATTTGTCGCTTTTATTCTAGTTTAAGAAAAGAAATTCAGGACATCCTTGATTATAAAGAATATTATACCCTCACCTAGTATTTCCAGTATGCTATGCTTACAGAGAAAGAATCACAGGGACTTTTCCAGGCTTTTAAGGAGTACAGCAAGTCGAGGAACTCCTACCCCCCACGCTCGACAGGGACTTCGGGGCTGCCCAGGCCATCTTTCCCATCAGCTACTAAGGGAACCAATGTTGTTTCTGCAGCCCCAAGATCAGCCCCTGCACCTTCTACGCGCTCAGGTAAAACTTCTGTGCAGGTACCAGCTAGTAGTGCCTCCTCTGTTGCTTCGACAGGGCACACTACAGGGATTCAGTGCCACCACTGCTATGTACTTGGTCATGTACAGAAAGATTGTCCAAGTAGGTGGGCATATGTGGTGACAGACGATGGCGGTTATATGAGCACCTCCGATGTGGAGGATGAGGAGGAGGATGTCGCTGCCACCAGCAGAGACCTCATCCTTGGAGGCGGAGACACCACAGGATACATGAACATTATTGTTCAGTGTGTCCTTAGCACACAAGTTCATCAGTCCGAGACGATGCAATGCCACAACTTGTTCCAGATTTTCTTCGTCATCAAGAACCGTCGAGCATGTGTCATCATTAATGCAGGGAGCTGCAATAACTTGGTGAGTTCTGATGTGGTCAACAAGCTTGCTTTGACCACATGCCCACATCCACATCCGTACTACATTCAGTGGTTAAACGACTCTGGAAAAGCTAAGATAATACAAACTTGCAGAGTTCCTTTTTCCATTGGTTCTTATGTGGATTCTTTTGATTGTGATGTCATACCCATGCAAGCATATTCACTTTTATTGGGTAGACCCTAGGAATTTGATAATGATGTTGTACACTATGGTAGAAGTAATAAGTATACTTTTATGCATAAAGGAACTAAAATTACTTTGTTACCAATGACCCCTGTTGAAATTGTACAATCTGATTTAGAAAGAGCTGCTAGTTTGAAAAATAAAGGTCCTGAAATTCAACAACCTGTTAATTCTGATTCTACACCTAGTAATGTTAATGATTCTTCAAGTTCTAAGGGTGCTGGAATTAAATTACAAGGTCGTTCATGTCTTGCAACAAAATCTGAGCTTGCTGAAATTTCTGATAATGATGATATTTACTATATTTTGATATGCAAACAAGCTTTGTTTTCGCTTGATGATATTACTTCTAGTGCTTTGCCTCCTGCTGTCACTAACCTTTTGCAGGAGTATGAGGGTGTGTTTCCAGCTGAGATACCCCCGGGATTGCCACCTTTGAGAGGGATTGAGCATCAAATTGATTTGATTCCGGGTGCTACTTTGCCAAACCGTGCTGCTTATAGGACCAACCCTGAGGAGACTAAGGAGATACAACGACAAGTTCAAGACCTTTTGGATCGTGAGTATATTCGTCAATCACTTAGTCCCTGTACTGTTCCTGTACTTTTGGTTCCTAAGAAAGATGGTACTTGGCGCATGTGTGTAGATTGTAAAGCCATTAATAATATTACTATTAGGTATCGTCATCCTATTACTAGGCTAGACGACATGCTTGATGAGTTATGTGGTGCTATAATTTTCACTAAAATTGATTTGCGTAGTGGCTAACATCAAATTAGAATGAAACTTGGAAATGAATAGAAAACAGCTTTCAAAACCAAATTCAGATTATATGAGTGGTTAGTAATGCCTTTCGGTTTAACTAATGCACCTAGTACTTTCATGCGCTTGATGAATGAGGTTTTAAGAGCTTTTATTGGCAAATTTGTGGTAGTTTACTTTGATGATATCTTGATTTATAGCAAATCTATGGATGAACATATGAATCATTTGCGTGCTGTTTTTGATGCTTTGTAAGATGCACATTTGTTTGATAACCTTGAGAAGTGCATCTTTTCCACGGATCGAGTCTCTTTTCTTGGCTATGTTGTGACTCCATAGGGAATTGAGGTGGATGAGGTGAAGATTGAAACCATAAAGAGCTGGCCTGTACCAAAAACTATCACACGGGTAAGGAGTTTTCTTGATCTTGCAGGTTTCTACCGCCGCTTTGTCAAAGATTTCAGCACCATTACTGCACCTTTACATGAGCTGACAAAGAAGGGCGTTAATTTCCATTGAGGTAAGTTACATCATGAGTCTTTTGATGCTTTGAAGGATAAACTTATACATGTACCATTGCTACAATTACCTAATTTTGATAAGATTTTTGAGCTTGAATGTGATGCTAGTGGTATAGGCATTGGTGGTGTTTTGATGCAAGATAGTAAATATGTTGTATACTTTAGTGAGAAAATTACTAGACCTGTTTTAAATTATTTCACGTATAATAAGGAATTGTATGCACTTGTACGTTCTTTAGAGACGTGGCATCATTATTTGTTACCCAAAGAATTTGTTATTCATTCTGAACATGAATCACTTAAGTATATTCGTTCTTAATATAATTTGAACCGTAGACATGCTAAATGGATTGAGTTTATTAAGTTTTTTCCTTACATTATTAAACATAAGAAAGGGAAGGATAATATGATCACTGATGCTTTATCTAGGCGCTATACTTTATTATCTCAACTTGATTGTAGAATTTTTGGACTTGAGGCAATTAAAGAATAATATGCTGCTGATGTTGATTTTAAGGATGTATTGCTGCACTGTAAAGAATGTCGTGTATAGAACAAATTTGTGTTGACTGATGGATTCTTGTTTAGAGCTAATCGCTTATGCATTCTAGTTGGTTCCGTTCGTCTTTTGTTGTTATAAAAGGCGCATGGAGGTGGATTGATGGATCATTTTGGTGCCAAGAAGACTGAAGATGTTTTGGCCGCACACTTCTTTTGGTCAAGGATGAGGAAAGATGTTGAGCGCTTTGTTGCTCACTGCGCTACATGTCACAAAGCTAAGTCTCGCTTGAATCCGTATGGTTTATACATATCACTTCCTGTTCCTTCTATTTCTTGGGCGGATATTTCTATGGACTTTGTTTTAGGACTGCCTAGGATTAAGAGAAGGAGTGATAGTATTTTTGTTGTTGTGGATAGATTTTCTAAGATGGCACACTTTATACCATGTCATAAGACTGATGATGCTAGTTATATTGTTGATCTCTTTTTAAAGAAATTGTATGTTTGCATGGTACGTCTTCTACTATTATTTCATATCGTGATGCAAAATTCTTGAGTCACTTTTGGCGCATGCTTTGGAATAAGTTGGATATAAAGTTGTTGTTTTCTACAACTTGTCACCCACAAATTGATGGACAAACTAAGGTGGTGAACCGCACTTTAGATACTATGTTGAGAGCTATTTTGAAGAAAAATTTGAAGCAATGGAAAGAATGTTTGCCTCATGTTGAGTTTGCATATAATCGGGCAACACATTCTACTACCAAGATAAGTCCTTTCAAGGTAGTGTATGGTTTTGATCTCCATACTCTACTTGATATACTTCCTCTACCTATTCATTAGAGAGTTCATGTTGATGCTAAGGAGCGTGCTAAATTTATTTTGAAAATACATGAGACCACTAGACTTAGCATTAAAAAGATGAATGATAAGTATAAAATTGCTGGTAGTAAAGATAGAAAAGAAGTAAAAGTTGATGTAGGAGATTTAGTATGGTTACACTTGAGAAAGGATAGATTTTCAGATTTGAGAAAGTCTAAATTAATACCTAGAGCTGATGGTTATTTCAAAATAATTGAGAAGATTAATGATAATACATACAAACTTGAGTTGCCTCCCGAGTTCAGGGTTAGTCCTACTTTTAACATTTCATATTTGAAACCATACTTGAGAGAAGAGAGTGAGTTTGAGTCGAGGACGACTCCACTTCAAGAGGGGGAGGATGATGAGGACATCACTCCTAAGGATACATGCAACACTCCTCTAATTCTGGACTTGCAAGGTCCAATGACTAGAGCTTGTGCACGACGACTAAATTTAGAGGTGAGGTCGTTCCTACGTTCTTCATTATATATCACTTTTGAGAATAGTTTGTTACCTAATAATTATATTATAATTAGAAACCATGGAGAGGACCAGGAGATGATGGGAGAAGGACTTGGAGAAGTGGAGGACCAGCAAGGACGTGGAAGTCAAGGTAGAGGCCCAACCAAAACCGACTTTGAGCCTGTTTTGGGGCTCAGGACCAGTTTGCACTAAAATAGATGTCCAGGATGCATACGGACTCGGATTTGGACGTTCTACATATGCGCGGAAATATAAAAAGAAGATATTTCCAATGCCGCCGGTCTCATGTCAAAATTCATCCGGAGTCATCGGGAATCGTCGAAACAAGAGAGGGTCCAGAATCTGTTTCGGTGGGCTTTGTATCTAGTTGAGCCTAATTAGGGGCGCATCCAGAGGGTCTTGCATGACCCTAGGATCTTCATATACAGCCGCCGCCACACCATTAGGGTTCGAGTTTTGTTTAGATTATTCTATTCATAACAGTTTCACCGTCATCACGGTTTGTGAGACCCCAACTTTGTGAGATTCATAATACATCTGTAATTGTATTGCATTCTTCTTTGTTTTTACTTGTGTTCTTGATTCGTAGGCAGGAATTAACCTTCTCGGCGAGGTCAATCATTTTAGGACGGTTGATAACTAGAGGAGACGTCGTGCTGTGATTGCGGGGTTTAGAACGTGTTGTTCTGAAGTCGGATCGGTTTGTGTGTCGCCTCCGACCAAATCAACGTATTCAGAACCTTTCGGAAGATCGGGAACCCTTATCCACATCATCAGCTAAACAACTCATAGATTTATTCTCTTCCTAAATTCTCCTTGTTTGTAGTTAGAAATAAGTGGAAAATTGGGAACCCCAATACTTGTATTTAGAAAGAAATTAATATTGTTGTGGTCCTAGATACTGATGTGGCCCAGTCATAAGTTTTTCTAGTCTATTTTTAGAAAGAACTGTTGGAGGAGACAAAAAAAACTTCTCCCTAATAATTTTTGAACTCCTCCTAAAAACATTTTTTTGAATTAATTTTTTTGGGAGCTTTTGGAGATGCTCTTAGGAGCAAACAGAAATTATTAGTAAGAAATATTCTTGTCTCCTCAATAGTTCTCCCTAAAATAGATCATAAAAACTTCTGATTAGGTCACAACAATATTAATTTGCTTCTAACAATAATATTCTTGTCAACATCTAGAACCACAACAACATTAATTTCCTTCTAAATATAAGTATTGGATCCCCAATTTCCCCCTCATTTCTAACTACAAATAAGATAAATTTAGGGAGAGAATAAATCTATAAGTTATTTTAGAGAACTGTTAGAGATGATTTTTTAAATTAAATCCTATTAATTTAATTTAAGAAAAGTTTATGAAACTCTTTTAAAGATGCTCTAAGAGTTTTTTTTTTCTTAGGGCCCTTCATTTTAACAAACAACGTCATGCCGCAACAGCTCAGATAATTTCTTCAGGCACAGCATGGATGAATGCCTTCATCACACAGTAGTGAACAAGAACCAGTTCAGACTTGAGAAAACACACAACACCATAATATGTAGAACTAATTTTCATTCAATATCTTGCATCCATCCATTGAGAATTAATGATGAGAATGCTTAAATAACAGGGGGTATACATGATCCTATCAGCCAGAAACAAGGAACATTCAATAACAACAACAGATCTAGTCCTAATGACGGAATGGTTGCTGCGGTGCACCGGCAGCAAAGTTATGGGCTGCACCGTATGCAGCTCCTGGTCCTCCGTACGCCACACCACCTCGTCGCCCAGCCACACTCCCAGGCACATAGTACGGCTGTGCAGCTGCTGGGCCTGCGAACCCTGCATGAGCAGCATAGCTGAAGGAACGAGAAACTGGGTTCTGAAAGGATGGGCTGAAATTTGAACTTGAGCCCCTTGCAGACTTGGCAGCAGGGAAGGGATGAGATCCAGCAGCTCCCCGTGCTCGCTTGTTCGGAAATCTGCTGGGGGGGCCTGATTTCTTTCTCTCAGCCTTCTCTTTCTCCAACTTCACTAGCTTCTTCTTTATGGCCTCAATGCTAAACACTGACTGTAGCTGGCAGGCTTCAACACACTTGATGACAGACCTGTATGCATTGCTTTCCAGGTTGCTTGTTTCTTCCTGGGGAAAAATGTACAAATGGACATCTTGAGTTTGCATGATTAATTACCATAACAACAAATGAAGGGCATGCTTCACAACCCGAGTTCAAGAAACCAACATGGCAAAGTAGTCTTCCAGATTAGTACAAGAAATTCCATCCAAAACATACCAACAAATCGAAAGACGATATGATAGTAATAGATTAAACATCCGACAATCTGAACTAAGGTGATATGGTGTTACACATATTGCTACCATGCTGAATCTATTTTTTCTAAAAAAACATATGGCAGAACTACAGGATACGGTACTCCTCACAACCATTTCAAGAATGGAATAAGCCTCTCCCTAAATAAAATAATCTGTTAAACAATAAAAGAAAAATCATTGGAATAAGAGGAAGAGATTCTTACAATAGCTGAACTGGAATGTCTTCCACTTTTCAGCACAGCCTGAGTCTTGTTACTGGAGTTCTGCAGATAAGATTTGAGGAGAGGCGAAGGTGGAAATTTTTTGAGCAAATCAGCTTCATGAGCAATATATATAGCCTCTATCACATTCCCTGACGTTATCAATTCTGCAACAATATCTGAAAAGAAGCACCAAAAATAGTTTTGTCAGGTTGAGTTTCTTCTCACTGAAAACTGGTCAATTTACAGTATATATGAGTAAAATAATAAATGTAAGTGCCAGATATTATCAAATCCTACATAGGTTACAAGTGAAGGGCAGTTTTCCCCTAATAGAGGGAAATGTTACATGGATTCAAAGTATGTAATACCTTAGTCTAGGTGCAAACTCAGGAATAATATAATGTTTAGCAAATAAAATCAAAGACTGGTAGATTATACATCTACGTAGAACTATGTGCCTTAGTCCAACCAAATGCACTCAGACAAATTATCAAAAGCAGAAAAACAATTGAATCTATGATAGCTTCGATCTGAATGGAACAATGAGAGAAACCAACGAGATCCTCTGGATAAAGGCCACTTTGAAAGTCACCGTTGAAAGCACTGGCAGAGCCAGGAGTGCAGCCAGACTAAGCCACAAGTATTTGAGCCCTTGTAGCAAAGAACCACAATTTTTCTAACCCGTTTCAGAGAACCGCAAATACTTGTGGTTTTAGTACAATGAAAGCACATAACAACTTCAGTAGATTTATTTTCTAAATGCTCACTAAGAATACCGATGACATCAACATCAAGTCATCAACATAACATTATCACAAAGTAAATTGGGTAATCTAAACATTACAACAGTATATATAGTGAAAAATTAAAGCGCATGCCACACATGAACATCTCAAACGGTGGTGTACAGATGGGCATCCCAAACCTGGCAAAATAATATCACATGCCATTCTTATTCTTCAAGAAAAGATGATTGACTAGTATAGTTAACCTAAAAGGATGCTATGACAATAACATGCAGAATGCCTCTAATTAATCAACTAGCATGGTTCTGCAGCTAACATACATCTGAATTCAAAGAACAGATGTGTTACTGAATCAGAAAAATGGAGGTTATAGCATTGTTAATAACCAAGGTTAAAAGATCACCTCCTAGGCTCTCCTCGAATCCAAGCACGCAAGCAATCCGAGCAAGTTCCTTCCTCCTTCCATTAGCAACAAACAGCCTCCTCAAGAAAATCTCATCAAACTTGTTCTTCAATCCAAACGCTGCAACCATTTGCAGAAATATCTGCGCCTCTGGCTGCTCTTGTGCACCCTTACCACCACCTTCGCCTATTTCTCTCTCCTTGGTCTCCCCTGCTCCTTTCTTCGTTTCCTCACTTCCCGTCTTCTCTGCCCCTTCTCCCTCTTCAGCCACATTCCCTCCTGCCTCTTCTCCCTTCCCCTTTGTTTCCTTCCCTTCCTCTGGGTCATCCTCCACTTCCTCTGGGTCCTCATCCTCCCCTGACACAATAACCAGCTCATTCGGGTCCTCCTCTTCCTCTTCCTCTTCTTCTTCCTCTCCATGTTCTTCTTCCTTTTCAGTTGCACGATCTTCTTTGTTTCCTACCACTGGTGCATTCTCTCCACTCTCAGTTTTTGCCATCTCCTCCTCCTTGTTAACTGGAGCCAATTTAACCACATTGATCCCAAACCGCTCTTGCCACTCCTTGGAGACTGTGACCGCCCTCTCAACCAAGGTATCACCTATCTCTGGTGGCTTCCGGCCATCGGAACCAAACAGTGAGCGTAGCAATATGCCCAGCACCCAGTAATGGTCCTCTCCGGCGCCCTCGTCAGCAGCTAAGAAATCGCTCACCACATCAAGCACAAGTCGGGCCGGGTCCACCGCAGCGGAGACGGCAGGACCAGCCTCCCTCCGGACCGCGGCGATCTCCCGGCGGCGCGACGCCATGAAACGCCAGAGCGCGGCGGCGTCCATGCGACGGCACATCCACCGGAGCGCGCCCCGGACGTCGGCGGGCGGCGGCGCGGCGGACTCGGCCTCTGCCTGGGCGACGGCGGCATCAAGCGCTGCCTGGGCCTCGGCGAGACCCGCCGGGACGGCGGCCTCGCGAGCTTCGATAGCCGCGAGGGACTCGGAGGTGGAGGCATCAACGGCAGCTAGGGCTTCCTCCAAGGAGGCGGAACGGGAGGCGAGGTCCTCCTCGAGGGAGGCAAAGTGGACGAGGGTGCGCGACCAGGCGTCACGGCAGTCGGTGAGGATCTGCTGCTGGGAGTCGAGGTGGGCTAGGATGCGCCGGACCTCGCCGGCAGCAGCGGAGCCGTCGGCCGTCGCCATGGTGGTGAGGGCTGCGGGAGGGGGTGCCTTCAGATTGGAAGAGGCTAGACTCGTTCGATGGACTTGGACATGAACGACTGGAGGTGGGCTTTGTTTTGGAACTGATCTTAGGCTCTAATGGGCTTTCTTTTTTTCCAATGATTGGGCTTGGAGATGAACGTGTGTGTTGTTTTGGACTGATTTGTGTGGTGCTGTAGCCTCAGAAAATCTCTTTTTTTAATGTTTCTGGGCTAAATAACGAGCGTGCTTTGTCTGGGCCAACACTGGGCTTTCTTTTTTTCCAATAATTGGGCTTGGAAATGGACGTGTGTGTTGTTTTGGACTGATTTGTGTGGTGCTGTAGCTTCAGAAAATCTTTTTTTTTAATGTTTCTGGGCTAAATAACGAGCGTGCTTTGTCTGGGCCAACACTGAGGTTTACATTTTGCAAGTCCTTAGTACTACTCTGTATTGCTTAAATATTTTTTAAAAAAAAAAGAATACATTTAAATATTCCAGCCTCTGCGTCCATGTACATGTTCTTTATTTTCTAAATTTTCTTATTTAGCTCAAAGTAAGTTAAACATGTGTCGTAATTCCTTTCTAAAAGATGCACTGTTCTAAATCCTTTAATCCTCCAATATGACAAGAATGTTCGAAAGTGGCTCTAGGGATGTGCTTTAAACTTTTGAATTTAGTTTCCGAGTTTTACATCAGCATACACCAAAGATGATAAGTACAACCTTGGTAAGTATTTTTGCCATTATGCTTCCTGAATCCAGAATTCGTGAAACCGTGATGTCGCAGTAGCAGATAGAGATACCACATGTGCTGACTGCTGAGGTGTGAATAACGGAATACGCTGGCTGCTGCTGCTGCTGCAAGCTGGTCAATGGTCATCAACGGCCATCCACGGCAAGCAAAGAGGAGCTAGTAGCTGCCATCATAATTGATCGCGTCAACTGTTCCCGAGTCTCTTCCCATGAGCTGTTCCTCTGATCCCTTCGACGAAAAAAAACAGCTGTTTTTCTTCATTGCGAATAATAAAACGGAGCTGGTGCCTTTATCCAACCCCCTGCCGTCTTCGTAAGTTGAGATGCCACGACGAACCCAGCTCACTCCATGGGACCGATTCAGCATTTCAGCTTGTACTGACTTGGACCCAGCAAATGAGCTACTGCTGACTGCTAAATTCGCCAACCAGATGATGGCACTGTTCAGTTCAGAAGCACGAGCTGTTGTCTGCAGTTTCATAACTGTTCTGTCACAAGAGGAAAATGACCATCTGCAGAACAATGCGCACGACATTAAATCACGATCGGACTGATAACTCATCTAATAATCATTTTCGAGTTTCTGAAACTGCTATTATCGAATCTTCTTTCATTTTGAACACAGGTATGAAATGAGTTTGCAGAAGAATTGAACCAGGTAGGTGCTCTGTAATTTACTAGTCAGAACAAGACATACTCTTTTTTTATTCTAGGAAAGATTAGCATGAATGAACTCAAATGATTTCAGGTGGGCAGGCGGCTGCCGAATCATTAGCGATTAACGTGTTGCCCACAAGCTAGCCAGCGAGTTTAAGGTATCCAAAGTAGCAGCAGATCCATCAGTACGACGCTTTTCACATGGATGATCACATGAGAGGAGATGATACCGCTATTGCAGGCTGCAAGTAGCAACCTCTCAGGAACATTACTTTATTCCAAGCTGCATTCTTCGCGCACTGCTTTGACGACGATTTGTCAATATTAGCACAGGGCACGAATCTGATCTCCATTAATTGGAGGTGCATAGGAGTCCGTTAATCCAGAAAGATTGGATCAACTATAATTCAACTCGGGTAAAAAAACATAATTCAATCAATTGTCTAAATCTGAATTTACATGATGTTTCACATAAGTAACCAATGAGGGATTCTATTGCGGTTGCATCGTCTACGAAAAAAACTGGTCTTAGAAAAAAGGGGAGGTCACTCCATCAAGCTAACCGACCACTGTTTATGTAAAGCAAAAGCGGAAAGGAAGTTGGAAATGGCATGGATACTTCGGAGGTAATCATGGGTGGCGCCACGCTGACTGCTGATGCACGCACGCAATCAGCATCAAGGTTCAAAAAACCGCGGAAATCGGTCGGCTCGGTTTGACTGAAAACCGGCCGGTTAATCGAGAAACTGGCCGGTTAACCGTTTAACTACAGTAACTAGCTACGGTTAGCCAAGCAGAACCGGCCGGTTAGGACGACCGGCTGGGACTGGTTTCTCAATTAACCGGGATAACCAGCCGGTTTCGGTCGGTTCTTCAAATCCTGATCAGCATTCAACAGAGGGCGTCCCATGTGACCACCTGTGCTAAACTAATAACCATGGGTCGTCTTCTTTCTCCATTCGATTTCCTTGTAGTTGTAATGTCGCAGAGATACATGGGCAGTTGCACTGTCACATGCACACCAGTGTGGCACTGGTACCTTGCAATTCCACTTCCATCATGGCAAGCCTACACTGATGTGGATCACTGGATCTTCATCACTTTTTATCAGCTTCTTCTTGTTAGTTAAAAACATCGCTTCTATTTTGGTTCAATCAGTTTTCACTTTTCACGCTCCATTTGAAGGAAAATTATTGAGGCATATACATACATATATTTTCGTAATTGCATCTTACATGCAGCCATTTCAAAATGTAGTACATGCCTTTTATTTTTAGGTCTTGTTTGGATACTAAATAATACACTCCAATCTATATGGGTTGAGAAGGATTGAAAGAGAATTTAGTTCATTTTTCACCTCAATACACTCCAATCCATGTGGATTGAGATTATCTAAACAAGAGGGTTTAGCGTTCAACACTATTTTCTAGCATGATTTTGTTACACATGTGTTAAGCATCTCCGATATGAGAATAACTCGAAACTCGATACTGCTGGTTCACTGTACAATGAATCATCGTGCAAATACATGCCTCCTGTTGGTTCACTGTACAGGCTCATTATGTTGTCGAAGGAAGCGAGAAATTGGAGGTCGGGACAGAGGAGAAATCCACTGAACCTCTATTAGAATCAGGATTAATATATAGAAAGAGTTATCAGAGCGTTTAGTATTAGCAGAGTTTGGATATCCTCACTCCTGGTCCACATGAAGTAATTGGCAATGCAAAAGATGGTGCCAGTTTTGAGGGGATATAATATGATGTTGCATTACATCGCTTTGTTCAACAATCGGCTAGCAGTTAAACAAAAGACAGTGTGCACCACAATTACAAAGATGACGACGCGCCTACGAAAAGAAATATTTTAAGATGATTACAGATTATATTAATGCCGAAAGATTCCTTCTTGGTGCGTTCATCTTTAAGATGATGGGCACATGCCAAGTATAGGTCGTGACCTCTCACTTTCAGAGAGAGGGACAATTGGTTACGCAGCAACAATGGTGTGATGGTAGCCTCACACATCACAGCTCACGCATAGGACATTTTCCTGTACTTTTTAAGTTTTTTTTCCCACTCTATATGCAGCCAACAGGGTCCATAAAGGCGTGAGCATTTTTCTGGAAAAATAGTCAAATGTGAGGCAGCATCGATTGATTCGTTTACGAGATTCTTCGTATGGTCAAATTTACAAGCGTTTGGCGCTTTGAAAAAGAGGGGCGGTGTGTACTCCGATCAACTTCACATGCAGCGACCTAATGTCCAAGAAACATGTTTGACCAAGTCATCAACAAACAATAGGATTTAGAGAATCACACTTCATGGCAATCTTTATCCCAAAAGATCCCCGTATAGCCGAAATTAAACACCATTAAACTTCCTGGCAACAGCTGTAACAAATTAATCTTGCTTCAAGATTTGTTTTGAAACTAGCAAGTATTCACATGCCTAGAAGTGAAAACTGTTCACATGTATCCTGTGACTGATTGTACAGAGAGTGTCATGCATAGGGGTAGTTTTCGCTGGCAAAGTACAAAAATTGGCAAAAATGAATGAAATTGGTTGGAGATATTGATGACATGGAAATCTGATGCATGTACAGATGGATGGAATTGATGGTTCTGTTTTCACAATCCATGGCTCCAAAATTGGAAGGAAAAAAAAAAGCCGCCGGCGGTTTCTTGTAGCCTCTACACGGCGACCCTCTGCAGCACCCTGGAGGGGACGGCGAAGCGCGCGGAGAAGGAGCGCGATAGGTTCTCCGGCTCCACCCACGCGGCGCCATCGTCGAAGTTCTGCGCGTAGCTGTACGCGTCGTACGGCTCCCGATGCGGCGGCGCCGCCGCCGGCACGCAGCCGGTGGAGCAGAGCAGGATCCGCTTCTTCTCCCGCAGGATGCGCCGCCACAGCCCCCGCAGCCTGGCGCGCGCAGACGGGCGCGCCTCTACGGCGGAGGAGGAGTAAGAACCGTAGACCTTGTCGTACCCGCCGGAGGAGGAGGAGGAGTAGATGTAGTCGTCGTCGAAATCGTCGCCGTCGAGGTCGAGGCCGGCACGAACGAATCCTCGGCGGGAGAGGTTGGGGGCGCAGGAGCAGGAGGCCTGGCGCTGGAAGCGCGGGCTGTAGCCGCCGCCGCCGTCCATGGCGAGGAGGATTTTGAGATGGGAGAGGTAGTTGTGGGTGAGTGCAGGGGCGAGTGGCCGCCGCTCGTCGTGCGTATAAATGGAGGACGGAGAATGGTGTGACCGGTGGGCCAGTAGGTGGTTTTAGGATTTGGGAGAAAGAAAATGTTTTTTTAATAACTTGTATAATACCACTATGTCATTTCAAAAAAAATAAAATAATAAAAAACGTATGTTGACTATTTTTGTTAGCTTGGCCAGTTAGTATATTTAACTTGAGCAACATATACTATGAGAACTAATTTCGTGTGAAAACTATAAAAACTCTAACCAAGATCACAATATTCTCGTTCAATGACCGCTTTAACTTGGACTCATATCGACTTGTCTTGCAAATTATACTTTATGCATTTTCGGTGTTAATAACCTGGCCTGATGCCGAAAATTTGATCCAAATTTGAAGCAAAATCAGTGTAAGATGACGATGTCTTCTTCGAGCTAGAGAATTGAGGATTGAAATTCTGATATGCTTTATTTATTCAAAATAAGGTGTGCCTTTTCGTGCCGTGGTGTCCGCAAATGAATAAAAACAAAATATTACTAATAAATACCGGGATATGTTGAAATTTTTCTCATTTATCTAATTTTTATTGTATTTGTTATTGATTAAAATATGAAATCACCTTACACGTAGTTTTTGAAAAGAAAAAGAAACTAATGAGGACAATCGTCATTTTACATTCGGCGAAAAGTATGCTTACAGCAGGCAAAATCATGCTTTAAGTAGATTTTTTTTTTGTTTAGCTACCTCACATTGTTCGTTGAACGAAGAAGAAAGGCTGGTTGCTTCACAAGGTATCCCTGCCCATATCGAAATGACATATGGTGCCATACCATATTGGCTAACCAGTGCCTTCTTTGTATAAATTTTAGTTTTCTCTATCTGTAGTTCAAAATTTTGTTTATAATCAAGAAAAGACTTTAAGGCGTGTGTACCAACTAGTGTAGGTATAAAAGCAAATACAAAAGAATAATTTCAATGTATTAACAAGGTAGGCGTCATAGGGTAGGTCAAATAGGCAGTCTGACTATAAAGTTGAAACTGACCTATCAAATATTCTTGTACTAGCAAAATGTCCGTGCGTTAAAAAACAAAATATTTTTTATATAATATAATTATTAGATATATACAATATTATTGACATTTTTACATGAAAGATTATATTTATATTATCATTGGTGTTTTTTATATATCATTTTATATGTCAAAAGTAACAATTTTATCACCATTTTTTACCATATTTTAGAAGCTTTATCTGGAGGAAAAATCAATTCACGGAGTCCAGAAATAGAACTGTATTGCAACGTAATTTTGAAATTGAATACTTACTCTAATGGAAAAAGTTAAAACATGAAAGTTGTAGATCTCTTCGAGACCTTTTCAAAACATATATGAATCATATTATTTGGACCATAGAGCTAGGAGATATGAGTCCCGTATAGAGACCTGCGCACAGAAGTCCGAATCAGAACAAATATTTTTGTATCGCATATTTGAAAATCAAAACTGCGGGATCTGGATTTGTCTTGAATACCAAAGTTGTAGAACTTTTCGAGAGATATAAGGTAGAGTCTGAGTTTGTCTCATTTGAGCTCCGGACATGAGAGTTATGATTTTTGAAATTCGATACTTGATATAGAAGGTACAAAACCAATTTGGATTCAATCTCTAATTTTGTGGATACAAAGTGGACGACCGTACCTTAATTAATAGATTATAAAAAAACTTCTTTGCAGTCTATAATTAACCTTTACAAAATGTCCCAAAGTAATAGAGCACCTTTACAATGGGCTGGGATTAATATGGGCCATTTATTTCTTTTGATTCGACGGTTTAGATACATTTATATTATATTAACCTTTTAAGTAGTATAAAGTAGTATTTTAAAGTAGTATGAAGTAGTATGAAGTTTATGGGAAAGAATATTAATGGCAGTCTATAATTTTATAGATCTTTTAGGTCGAAACAAAACACTAGTAATTGGTTTGGCTGCCGTCGTGTTCCTCATTTTCCTCCGTTTTTTGACTGCCGTCGTATTCTTCATCTCCGTTGGATCATACAGTCAGCCGGTGGCGCCCGCTGTTGGCATGATTTAGATCCCTCAGGCGCGATCCCACCATCGAGGCGTGGTCGCGTGGAATTCATCGGTGGTGCGGTGACCTACAGCGGACCCCTAGATCACGCAAACGCTGATTTGCTATGTCTTGTGTGGTGGGTTGCAGCGACCCGCGTCATCGAGAGGGTGGGTGTATTGGTGCATTGGCGACAGAATCGATTTGCTCTGTCGCTGTGGATTTTGGCATCGACCGGATCGACGATTCTGGTTGGAGACGCCGTGATTTGTGAGAGCAGAAGCTTGAGGTCGCCCTGTGTGATCTATGCCACTACAATCCACAATATCTCATATTAACAATCAGGTTTTAATCTAAAAATTCACACACGAGACATGCCAAGTGCGAAGGAAAATTGGATAAATGTTGAATGGTTATCATTTGAAATTTTTTAAAGCTAATACAACTTATCATGTGGTCGTAAAGAAACAACCGCTTCAGTAAATACGCAAGCTTAGCTACAGATAGCGGAGGCAAGAAATCTTCTGATTGCCGATGATGAGATGTCAATGGTGCGAGACGACCATTGCACTCGCATGATGCTACTCCTGATTGCGGCGGCGTGCGAGAAGTCTCGTGATTGCCGCCAGCGGCGGCAGGATTACTACCTACGGTAGCGAGTTATTTTTTCTAGTGCCGGCGTGTACGGCTGGAGTCCGAGTTTATACAGCTTATGGAAAATGACCGAGTACCCCACGGTGGCGGAAGATGTAATTTTATAAATTACATTGCATAGTTAATTACAATTTTATCCCTACGAATCAACGGTTGAATTAGATTCATACTACTTTGCTACTCTAAGTAGTATAACCCAAAGTCAAGTAATAAACACACTCCATCCTTTTATCTTCAATAAATGACTTTAGAAGTATGATTTTTTAGCACAATAATATATACTCCAGTTTTACTTTTAATTAGGGCGAAGCAACTTTTCTTACTTCATCATATATTAAGAACCGAATGGAGTATAATGTACAACTATTGATAACCAGTCCTTCGTCTTTACTAAAAAGAATACAAAATATAGGTGTAACATTTGTGAGAATAGCCAGAGAGACCTCTACGAGTACCCCACTAAATTTCTGCAGAATAGAACAGAGCATATTTTGGCGCATGGTCAGGTTAGATTGGCGGTTTGTCTTGATCATGGTCATCATTGCCCATCGAGTTTTACATTCGTTTGGAATCAAGAGATGGATCCATTCATGATTGTCTAGCTACCTTCCTGTACTTTTGGTCACAAAATGGATTAATGGAGCATCATCCTTGAACGCGCATGTTTGTTTTATGTGGTGTCCATTTTCCTTTGTACTTATCTTTATCCATTTTATTGAGAGTCCATTGCTTCATGCTAATCCTTTTGTTGCTCTTGCCAAGTGCTGTAGCGTTAAGCGTTCAGTTAGGCCTACCGTTTGGCAGCTCCGGCGTTAATAATCATGAACGGAGTCTATATACTCTCTACAATATGTGTGAACTTTATTTGTCAAAGAAAACATATATGTATGTCATTGTTATTGCGTCAACTAAATGCTCTGCTATTTTAATAGGACGAAACAAGCTGGACAAATATGCATAATGTGCTAGTGACGTCTGTCTGGATTTATAATGATAACTTGTCGGTTGAGAGTACGACGGCAGTCACGTATTTCTTTCACTCAAATTTCTTTAAAAATAATCAATCATACTTATAGTAACTTTGATAAATTAAACCAATGTAAAATGTTGATCATCTTCTTAAATATATTTGCACAAAAGATCAATTTATATCCAAGTTTCTTCAGTCAGTTTGCGATGGGAAGATGGTAACTTGGGCCATGGCGCGAAACATTTGTTATGCGCAAAACGCAGAGACAACAGGAGCTGAAAATAAAAGGAAGTGGTTAATGTTCAGAGCGCCAAATTTGACCAAGCAGGATATGGCGGCGTCGCATGCAGATCTCTAGGCAGGTTGCTGCGTACCTCTCTTCGAAGTTAATTCTGTTTGGCCGTATTAAATTACTGAGAGGATCTGGTGGTCAAACGAAGTAGGCCAGACCGCCAGATTCGTCTGGAGCTGCAACTTGTAAAATCTTTCAAACTTGTTTGACTTGAGACGTGGATTCACAAGAGATGAGTGTGGGGAAGAGATGGTGGGATGGTTGTTCAGACGTCTCTTTTGATAAATCCGTTGGTGTCAAGGACATAAATGAATTAGCATCGGTGCTGGATGTAAGTTAAGAATAAAATGCAATGCAACCATACTGAGGTTTACAACTACTGCTAACTTTATTTCAGTAATAAAAAACAAACATTTTAGTTCATCTTAGTACTTATTAAGAGATCCTATGTTATGAAAAATAGAATCTGCTAAGAGAGAGGTCATGCTATCCATAGCGCCCAAAAGAAGGTATAACAGACGCATATTCTCTAATTCAGGTGGCAGGGGTAAACTGCTTAGCCAATAAGCATTCAATCAGCACCTCAAAAATTAACACCCAGCAAAATGAGGACGCTTGGTTATCATGAATATCCAGTGTCATTTCAATGATTTTTTTCGTCTTAAAAGAACAACCAACTCTCAACAAGTAGCCAATGGAGAAAAATTCTGAAAGATGGAACTAATACATTAAATTCTAACCATACCCTTTGCACAACTGTAGAAAGAAGCACTCTATACATGGGTTCAGAACAACTGCTAAAATGGTTAGCCCCAACTTTTTAATCTCCTTTTAATGGCTCTTTCCCGAATTAGGTAAAATGAATACGCAATGCACATCTCCAAGAGCTGGCATGTACAACATTACAAACTGCAACCAGGTGTGATGAGGATGATAAAAGCTAAGACAAACAGATCCTTGTCAATTTCAGTATACATATTTAAGACCAGCGGCAGCTACTCACAATTGGTAACATGTTTACATGATGGGTAATTTATCTACAGATTTGGCTTCAGCAAGCCCAAAATATTAGTCGACTTAACTGAAGCAGAAACTCGGTGATTCTATAACTCCATTCTATCCATATTGTATAACCCTAGTTCTTCTATATGGATATTGGACCTTCAGAAAATAGAGAAGTTCTGGAATGCATCCATGCTGTTTGTGAGCAAATCTGTTAGCCCTAAACTCTCAGTTCCACTCAGAAGTCTAGAGCAAGATGATCCAATCTCTGGGTCGCCAGTGGACTCATGCTGAAAATGAAAATGCCATTACAAATAAGATTCACATCAGCAATTGGAAAACAATAGAAAATTATCATATTAAACATATCAATTTATGTCAGGCGTTCTAACCAGTTCAGCTGAGTCTGGCTTTGCATTATGATTGTTGATTGATTCTGGTGTCTGAGTGTTTAATTCTTCTTCCCCACCCCTAATAGAGCATTGCTACAGAAAGAAATGCAGATAAGCAACACCAAAATGTTTTTAAAAGAAAACATCACCAGAGCAAGCAAGGGTACCTGATCATCTGTGCCCATTTCTGGAATTACACCTAGAACAGAAGCCGTAGCAGTACCACTACCGTTGCCAGGAGCCAAATTTGATGTTCTTTTGGTTTGATTCTGGAAGGAAAAGGCATGACAAGTTTCTTCTGCCTCCCAAAGGGATGGATTTGACAATCTTGGTTGGTTATTTCCTTGCTGGCGAGCAATCAGAGAAGCAATAGCAGCATCAAATGAATCACATGTAACAGGGATCTGCTGGAGACCCGAGTTATTAAGTGAAGGCAATTGTTTGCTATCTTGAGAAGGTGCAGCTTCAGATAACAGTGCCCCAAAACTGATATTAGATATGCAGTCGAGCCAAGAGAGTGGCGCCACTTTGCTTTGATTATCCTAATTTGGAAACATACAGAGTATCAGGGATCACTGTACTAATTACACTAATGTAACAAATACTAACATTTGATACTCACCACTGCCTGTATTGTATTTGTGTTATCTGCAGTGGACGGTTTTACAAAGTTATTTGGGAATTCACTGGGGGCAACCATTTGTTTCTGGTCACTGAAAACAAGATCTGAAGCCTTGTTGACAATAGTACTTCCTGCAACGTGCACTGATGCCAAAGATGATTCACTGATTTGTTGCTCCAAATTGGGGCCAAACCAGCCATACCTTCATAATAAAGTAGTATTATTCAAATGAGTTTGTAATTAATTTGCATGTATACAAAAAAGCGACTATTAATAGACAAGAACCTTAAACGAAATGTTGAAGGGCTGCCAACCGCAACATGCACATCAGCAGCCATGCAAGAGTCCTTAATAGTCCATTTTTCACTGACAGCTATATTATCCAATCTAGTATCATTAGGGAAGAGAATGAGCTCGCCCTTTGCGCACTGAGCATTGCCCCATTTGGTGTTCAGATGCTGCACAACTGAGGATATCTTCTTTCGTGGAGCCAAAATCAGTTCTAGGTATGGGTTGTGTTTCTCCTGTCGCATTAAATGAAACAATAAGGCATGCAAATACAAGAAAATAGATTTCAAATAAAAAGGCCCTTTATGGCACTTTACTCACTTGCTGCAATATCTTTTGAATGGTCTCATCTATTGGAAAAAGTTGAAGCTTGATCTTTCCAGAGTGACTTGGTGGCCGAGCAGATAATAACTTCTTAGAATCTCTGGAAGGTGTATCAGTGTGAATACCTATCTTAGATGCAGTTTCCATATGTGATTTACTGGATGAGGAACCCACTCTCTTTCTGGATTTGGCAGCAACATTGCCTGAAAGTGAAGTTCTTGCTTGAGTAGGAAATATCCTTGAGGCACACTATCAAAAACTTGACAAGTAATGCAATTGTTCTAGTTCAATAGTATCTATCTTTGGCCTTGGCAAGATTAGAGTTTCAGTATATAACTAGATATATGAGGACACAAAATTGAAAACGCCAACACATCACCTGATGATTTGTTAATATGCGTGCAAGGTTTCAAAACTTGCATCTTATTCCAACCAAATTTGGTCTTTGCTCCTACGTCAGCTTCATTAGAATGCTGTTGATGAGCTTTCATTGTTTTCCAATAATCAACAGTGGCTATCCAGTTCAATCTTCCCTCTTGAAAAGTGTGAAGCCCTTTCCTGAAGGTAATAAATTGCACAATCATTTAGCTTAACCAAGTATTTTTTTTTATTTGCTTTATTAATTTTAAGGATCTGACTAAACTGTTTGCAGCCTCAAGAGAATCCTTTTTGTTTAACAAGAAGCAAGAGTATTCACTAGGCTGCTATATCAAATCAGAAACTAGACAACTGACCAGGGTTCACACAACCGAAAATTCGGCCGGTTATGAACCGGTGGAAAACCGACCAGTTAATTGTTTTGCTACAGTATTTAGGTTCAATTTTCTTGGTTAACCGCTCAGTCAGTGAAACCGGTTCGGACCAGTTTTCCAGTTAACCGGCCGGTTTATACCAGTTATGTAAACCCTGCAACTGACACACCACTAACCAAACAAACATTCAAACATAATACAATTGTATCAGCTTTCTGCATTACCGAAAACATTTTAGGATCGATTTGGTGCAGTTCCGAATTCTCTGAAATGTTTCAGATTCAGTTTCACTGTAGTAATGTGTCTATAGTAAATCTGAAACACTTTCTAAAATCGTTCGGTTAGCTTGCTGGCTTCAGATTTTTCAAAATAGTATCCCAAGTCAACTGACTACTGTACTCTAGTTTACAAGTGCCAAATGAATAATTCTGGCATTGTTTCACCCGTTTCTGGGCAGAAACGGAAACATTTCACCTTGCTAAATGGATCGTTAATTTCATATACAAGCATCAACATAATTGTTAAGCATGTAACATATACTCATACCACAATAACGGACTGAAGTATCTAGTGCAACAGAGAAAGTGAAGACATTTTCAGTAAAAAAGATTTGAGATCACCATTCAACTCAGTTTTGAATATTCTTGGACAAAACCAATAAATTAATCAAATATCTAACACATGCCTGCACTATGATATTCACTGGATGCATTCTTTCACTTTAACCAAATTCGTTCACTCCTCAAAATGGTTCTATTCTATCTGTATCAATAGAGAAAAAGGAGAAAGGGGAGTGGACGCAAAAGCTAGTTCCCTCCACATGCTCCATCACAAATCCGCGACTCCAGCCCTAAATTAAGTCACTAATCCACGAATTATAGTTCTTACGAAAAAATTCAGAACCTCGAATCACACAAAATCCCCAACAGCACGAACGAACCGCATAATCGCAAACAACGTGAGCGGGCAGAGGATGCATACCTGAAGTCGCAACCCTAGATCTCGCCGACTCGCAGACCCAAGAAGTCGAAACCCTAGCTCCGGCCGTCGAGGTCCGGAGGGGCGCTGCACTCGGGGGAAGAAGGGGCGCAGCCGGAATCGAACCGCAGCCAAGCCCCTACGAGGATGACCAATTGGCGCTGGAGGCTGGCTGTCTGCGGCTCCCGGATTCGCCGCGCGGGAGCGAGTAGGTGCGGAGAGCGGGAAAGGATAGAAGGATGAAGCGAAGAGAGGGAGACGACGAAATTTTTCCGGGAAAATTTTTGAACACTGGTAGCCTCGCTTGCCGCCCCCACTCCTCTAGTATTATATACCGCCTACTATTTCGTGCTTGGATTGGCATACACGGCTACGGATGTAGTACTATACAGTACGCGTATTACTAGACACGTGTTAGGTCGTGATTCGTGAGTCTACGCGTTAGTGAATGGGCTTTTGAGAAGGCCTGTATGAGGCCCATTTATGTGAGCTTTATTGGGCCATGGTTTGGCGACCCAAAAAGTTCGGTCCAGAATCCACTGGCCGTTTGTCTTCCTCCGGTGCACCAAACGCCCGGTCTACAGAGGGTCCGTGGACCAGCGCCACTTGCCATTGCGACACCATCGCGTGCCCCTCTGCCGCCGTCGCCATCCCGTCGCCTCGCCTCCGGCCTAGGGGAGGCGAGCTTTGGATGGCGTCGCGAGCGGCGAAGAATTGTAAAGAGGACGAGGTGGAGGAGGAGGTGCACCTCGCATTCCGGAGCGCCGCGAACGCGCTGTCGCAGGGTGTACACGCAGGCCGTGGCGCACCAGAAGGCGTCCTTCGTCGCCGGTGAGCGCAGGGCTATGGTTCGTCGACTTCTTCCCTAGATTGATCGTTTACCCTCCGCTTTAATCAACCGATCGGTGGAGCGCGTCGCGCGAGCTGCGATCTTGGGCGAGGTCTTGGGTCGGGTAATCGGGTTGGTAACGGATTACGCGGAGGGTAGAAGGAGATGAGATCTTGCATCGATTTTGCTGGAGTTTCTGGTTGTTTAGAGTGTGAGAGTCTATGCAGAATCTGAATTTAGTGGAGAATTCAGGTTGAGCTGATGGAATTTGGGCGAAACGTGCCACCTGTTTGTGGAGTTTACATGCTGCAGCTGAATCAGTAACAGAACTCTCTATTGGTATGCAAATAAAAATGGGTTCATAACGCAATATGAGTGCTGAGTTCCTAATTACTACGAGTATATTGCCCTCGCCAATTTCATCGGTGATCTCTGCACAGTAGAGTAGTTTGGTCAAGATGACACGATGTTACTTTTGATGTATGTGGGGTTGTATCGAAAATGTGATACATTTCGCTTTCGTAGTTTTGATTTGAAACGGATTATGATATGAGAGAAAATCATAAAGTTATTAAGACTTAACTCTGCGTTGATTGACTTGGAAGGACATGACTTGTGGTGCTCTGCAGATGTCTCTGCTTGAGAAACAGTGTTAAAAGTAGTTGGAAACTAGTGTAAACTGATCAAAATCATGTGTTGGTATTGATAATTACTAATCCATCCTCTTCTTCGAGTTTGGCAGGAAAACGTCTATCGATGGTTGTCCAGTCAGCAAGAACAAGCTTCAGAGTTGCCCATTTCTGATGTGCTTGCACACTTGCAGGTTATAGATTTTCTCCACCAGTTGTCTTTATATTTATAAACCATATTTACTTGCTAAGCTGATCACTTCTGGTTCTGAACTTTGTGATTTGTGTTGATGAGTTATGACCTGAAGCTACTAATAATGTTGGAAGAATTGAAATATGTGAGATAATATCCAGACTTTATTGTGGATCTATAAACCCCGAGATAATGCAATTGTGTGATAACCATAATGTGCACAAATGCTATTCTAGGTCCATTAAATTTGTTTGCTTGGTTTTGATCATGCATTTTCACACCCCAACAATTTTATTGAGAGTAACCACGAACATATTTATAAATAACAAACAAACGTTAGTTCATTCACCAGATAATGTTTCGACAAGTAAGGTGTTAAGTTATTGGCACTGGAACCGACTTTGCTTTGAAACCTCATTCAGAACATCAAAATGTTTCTTCTTCTTTCTTTATTATTGTTGCTAATCTATTGTTTTGGAAATATCATGGTCCAATTTATTGATGCTTCTCTTCCATACGCAGAATGAGATTGCACACGGAATAGATGACATGTCAGCACCTCTGCAACATCCGAATCCACCGCCACCTAATTATTTGCCTTCTGCAATTGTACAAAGCAATCCATTCTCGTTTGGGAATGTAGCTGCTGCACTTAATGCCCGCATAGGTGCAACTGATCAAATGAGAAATGCGGGCATCTCAAATTCTCTACCCAGCCCTTTACAGACAAATTTCCAATCCAATCATTTGATTCAGTCTTCAGGATATGGTCCCATCAACTCATATGCTGACGGAAATGGGGCTCAGAACAACCACACTCTGCAAAACCAGGATTTCATGCATTACAATTCTTATGAGCGCTCCATGGACATGCATCATGATGACCCGTGAAGGTGAGTCCTATGAAAACTTGGAAGTTTCATATCTGGTTCCTTCAAAGCTTTCAAGTTCAGATCCTTTTTGGCTGGAGAAGTGACATCGGTTGGTCTGATTTGCTTACGGACTTGCTTGGCATAAGCTATCTCAGCACAAAACTTCTTCAGTGTAGAGTTGTAAAGCATCCTCAACCCTTCCGGACAGCATGCACATGATTGCAAGATTTTCGAATCACTATGTTAATTGCAAGATTGGAAACAGGATAGTGGTTTGGTAGAACTGCTGCATTATTATCAGTTCATTATCCCATTCACCAAGAGCAAAGCCATGCTCTGGTATACAGGGAGGTGTGATGGTAGATAGCTGTTTGTTATTTTACTGGTAAATCCTGTGTATCAATAAAGCTATTTTTGTGTAGTGGCATTGTTCCATCGTTCTTACTCCAGAAGTTCTACCAGAAACTCTCGTATATTATTGATGTTTCTACCAGCATGATTGTGAGTACTTACCATGAACTGCTGTTGCTAGTTGCATGTTACTCGTGTCAGAATACAATATAAGGCACTAGTCAAGGCCTAAGCTTATTCTAATATACGCGGACGATGAATGCATGTTTAACATTGGCAGCATCGTTGTGCTCTATACCTTTCATACCTCCTTATACATTGTAAAAAATGTGACGCGGTGTTATCAAATGCAGCATCACTGTTTTGATATAAAAACACAAAGGTGACTACTGTTATTTCGTATTGTTACGTTTTTTAGTTGCAGATGGCTTGACAATACATTTGAATATGGATTTCATTTATTATCCAGTACCAGTACAATCCATTTTGACTCAATCGAAAATTTAATGGTAGAAAAGCAGGAAGCTCATGCACGCACAGTTATGTAGGAAAGCTATGGATATATTTATCGGCGTATCTCGCTTATGTTTGCTGTCCACATAATAAAAAGGTAAAAAGAAAAAGAGAGATGCCATATTGAACAACTTACATGTATACAAGTTATGCCACAAGCAATTCCATATGCTCGAGCATCTACCGTCAGATTGAAATTAAATTACATTCATGGGAGCAAGCCACGCATGCTTCATGATTCGGAACACCACCTAATATATCAGTATGAATTGGAACAGTATGGCAAGTCATCCTTTCAGCGAGACTAGCATCCTATCCGCTGATCCTGCAGCAGCTGCTTGCGCTGACCGTCAAGTGCAACCGATGTCAGTTTCGAGACGGCCCTGTCAGCAAGGGAGGGGGCAGCCGAGTTCCTTCGCCGCCGTAGTGAGGAAGACAAGCGTCAGACCGGTGGCACGGCGGCTGTGGGCCTCCCATTCTATGCACCTCTCAACGTCCGCTTGCCAATTGATGACGCTTCCTGCAAGGCACTGGTAGGACGGGCTCTGGATGCCATTCCGGTGTTCCATATTGCTGGGGTTTACGGGTCCATTGTTCAAGATGTCACGAAGGACGGACATGCTGAGCGCGCGTACGTGTGCACTAGGGTGGGAGAGGCAGCGAATGGTAGTTGATAGACGGCACTGCAAATCATACTCAATTAGCAAGCTTAAATGTGAAGGATGCATGTGTATTTCAGATAATTGAGAGGGCAATCAGAGAGGGCATGCCTTCAGTAGATTAGAGAGGCCATCAGCAACTGCTACACCTGAATCTCCCCACTTAATAATGAGATGAACTGCTCTAGCGGTCACTTCTAGAAGCTGCACATTTGCACAAGATGAATCATAATGAGCATCAATACCATGTGAGTTTGTAGCAGCATGACAGGAGAGAGAAAGAAAACAACTTGTTAATTGTATTCTATGAAAAACAAGGTGAATGCACCCGTCACCTCTAGTTGCGGTAAAGTACAAGCTTCACCATCGACAAGAATTCCATCAGTAGCCCGAAGTAGAAGATCTGAAGCACTAGCAAGAATCACTAATACTTCTGGGCTATCATGGTTCCTCATAAGCTCTGCAATCAGCTTCACTATTCGCTGGTTCACTCTCCACATCTTCTGACCTTGCTCATCATCTCGAGCAATCCAAGGCTGCAAGTCTTTTTCCGCCTGTGAAACATACAAGCATCAAGAGAAATGACTGAGGAAATGGGTGTATCTTCATTCAGGCAACATAGTAAAAATTTCTGTTTTCCAATAAATTAATCAAAAAAAAATTCTGAACTGAGTGCAGTAACCATATGTGAATCTAACAATATCTTGACCTGGAGGACGATGGCAGTTGAAGCCTTAGCCGGTGAGGCTGAAACGACATCACAAAGTGCATCTACAACCTACATGTAAGGGGACAAAGGAAACATGTCATTAATTTGCTGACACCTAGCAGCATAATGCAGTCTTCATACCATTACTCTGTTATGCATGTAAGCACCACCATACAATCATACCTTTCTCCAGCCTTGGTGAGCTGATGTACTTTCTGCAGACATCTGCATTTCTGGTGATGCAATGAGCTTCTGCCAGAGCAATGAGACAACAGAGAAGCACAGCTCTTGTTTCTCTGACAATACAGATCTTAGGAGAGTTTGTGAACCTCGGTAGCCACCATTCCGATCCATGGTAAGAAAGTTTGCCAAATCAGACGCTTCCACCTGTAAACTTGCAATGGCTTTGCCAGATGTACTTGCAACGTCACCATTTAGTAGGACCTCATCTGCACATTTCAAGAGTGGTCTTGCAAACCCATTTTTCTTATTTGAGGTTGATGCATTCTTGTTTTCCATTTTGCCACAATCTGACAAGCTGGTGGTGTTTTCCTCTGTTTGTTGTTGATCATCCTTCTGTACTGGTGCTAGGGTCAGGTGAACTTCGAGCGGCTCAGCTTTATTCACAATGGAGGACACTGTTTTACCATGCAAGTCAATCAAATGGTAAAGGGATGATGCCCGGTTTGAAATCTCAGCATCCCACTTGCATTGCTTCAATGCTGAGAGTGCATTTAGGCATGGTCTGGACCGACGAAATAACTCAGAAACATGAGCAGCAACCATAGCTGCTGCAACAATTTCATTTGAACTATAGCTCCATGAGGTACCAACTGATGATGGCTTCAAGGAGAAAAGAGCTTCCAAGATGCTAAGTATTCTGCGTGTATGAAGAATGGCTGAGCTGATGCTATTATGTAGCTCGCTACTTATCCCATTGGCTTTTCCAGGTAAGATAATCTTCACAGAGTCTGTGACATTCGAATGTGTTCCATTCTTGGAACAAGAATGTGTTCCGTTCTTGGAGCTGGAATGTGTTCCGTTCTTGGAGCTGGAATGTGTTCCATTCTTGGAATTTGGATGTGTTCCGTTCTTGGAAATGAAAGGGAACAGCTGAAGCTCGCAAGATAAGGCACATACTGCCGCTAAAACATACGAGTCAAATGTAGCAACAGGTCCTTGTTTCTTTTTGCATCTGTTTCTTCCATTTGTTAATCTCAATTCCTCATTGATTTCCTCAGAAGAATGGTTATCACTACCAGTTGGCCTTTTGCTGCCTCCAGGCAAAGCTTGATGACTGACACAAACAGTTAGGACCACAAATAATAACCGGGATGCAAGGTCCATTGAGGCGCAAGATTCAACAAAGAGTGAATGTATCATCGTGCGGAGTTCAGCAACAGCAAGATTCTTAGACTGGTTCTTTGGTTTTCTTGATTGTTCTGAGGTTTCCATAGGAAAAGTTCTTCTGAGTATAGCTTCAACCGTTGCCACAAATATTCTCATCAGGCATGCTTCAGATGGGCTTCCGCGAGGTAGATACTCAAACACCTTTAGCAGTGGCAAGTACAGGCTCCATGAAAGCGTAGGTGGCTGAAGGGGGGCAGCAACAACAATTTCAGGCAAATCAACTGCTGATGAACTCAGAGGCAGCAAACCATACGCAGCTTCCCAGATTGTACATATTCTCCACTCAACATCAGGGCCATGAGCACACAGCAAGGAAGCAATACCTTGCGCGGTAGCGTCAATAGTGGCTTCAGATGCAGGAACTTCCAACTTCAGGTAGTTGAAGGTGCAGGAAGGAAAATTGACAATGTGCACAGAAGGTAGAAACAAGTCAGATTATTTTGAAAATGCAGTTGTGACAGCATTAATGTTAATTGAATATACTTATAAAAAAATGTTAATTGAATATTATAAAAAGCAAAATAAAATGATAGGAGCATATCATAGCAGCAAGTCGAATACTCTTCTATGTTAGACATCTACCATCTGTTTCATATTTTAGCTGATCAAATGTAACATGGCGACTAGATTACCCAGTGTCCTAAACTCATCTTGATGACACAGGCACTAATTACCGATATGGCCCAGCCCAAATACCTCAAACAAAATCCTGTCCCATTGCTAATCCAAGCCATGAATCCCGCCATAAATCCTAACAGATACCTTTCCTTTTCTATGCCATGAACATATGTGTCATGTGCACCTTATGGACCTTTGTTGTGATGGTTGTTGTGCTATGTATCATGAGGTCATTTAGCTGCAATGCTGGGGCGATGGAAATTGAATCTTAATTGCAACTAATCTATTATCTTCGGTGTTCATTCTATCTATTGTTTAGATAAATATGTATCACCATATCAGTCATTTTAAAAGGAATAGAAGATATAATATCAGTGTGATATGTGATTGCTTATCATAATCATAATTTGACAATGTGTTGATGACACAGGCTAGAAAAAGTTGGTTTGAGAAAAAGGATTAACTTTGACTAGAAAATCTTTTAGCACCCATATTATCACCATATTGCTAGGTTTTGAGAAAATTGAGTAAACAAAAATGAGTACTAAACATGAAAAAGGGAGACGCAGAAATTACTACACAGCAAAACTATTGCATACCTGCCTCTTATATGATGAAACATAGCCACCCAGTGGTTCATGATGTACTTCAACTCCTTCAGCATGTCTTAATGGTGGAAAAAGCAGTGTTGGTTGAGAGAGTATACGGAAAAGCAGAGCAGCAGCTGTATCAGCAGCAATACCAGCTCTCATTGACATGGCCATACCAATTGCACGCAAAAAATGTAGATGCATCCAGTTCTTTGGAAGCTAAGAAAAATAAAGTAACCATGGTTAATGAAGATTCAAACACAAAAGAGACTGGTAGAGAAATGATTGCCATGTGAAGTAACTAGAAATTTTCCATCCACAAATAGAAAAGAATGTTATACCCGCATGCCGGTAGCATAATCTTCAGCTGCTCTAAGGAGTTCAACAAGTTGAACTGCTGCATCAAGAGCATCTGGAGCCCATGATGGTGGTGCTTCAAGAAGACCGAAAAGCAACCGCTGTGTAGCACTTGGAGTAGCAATAGCGTAGTATCTGACAGGAGAATGGTATGTTACATAATTGCCTGTGAAGTGGATTTCATATGACAATAGCTGAGCTAATACCTATGAAATAACCGCGCGTATGGTTCGAGAGGGGGAAGACCGGCAACCAAATGCTCATCCAATGGTGTTGTGGGTGGAGGTAATAGCAGTGCTGGAACAGCTGCCGCGGTTAAATTAGCTGTCTCATATCGAGTTACCTCCTCATCACAGACACTCAATATAACTCCCGCGCCATTGGCAACAGCCCATCTGGGGGTAGATGGCATAAGTTGTGGGTGCTTCCCAGATCCTCGGCTGAAAGCTGCATTACCCAAGACGTGTTACGCAAATTTTGCATACATAATAACATTTACATGAGTTGTAAAATGGACACCACAGATTGAAAACAGGAGAAAAATAAGGTCATGTTCACAATGTGTAAAATGAAAGCAGTACATTAGGTCAGAATATCCACACATTTTGTAAGCAAATTACTGAAGCATAAAATTAGGAAAAATATCACAGAAATTACTGAATCTTAGTGCACATAAGGTAATGGGATCACTACTACTGATTGAGGCGTGCCTGTTCAAATAAAATTTCTGAGTTATGCAAAAGTCACTTTTGTTGCCACCTCCACAAGTGATGCAATTTAATCCCAAGCAAGTTGGGGTAGGCTAGAGATGAAATCCCGAAGAACCAAGGCACAAGGACAACCAAACAATAAGGAAGATGGAAAAGAAGAAAAGAGGTGGGAAAAGGGTACAAAAAATAGGTTGTAGAAAATATGGTTCTTACTGCATCAACATAAAAACAAATGGGTTGTAGTTGTTCTTATAGCATCCATATTCGTACTGTAAAGCGATTAGCAGGCTCAAAGTGGAAAGGATTTTGAGTGATACAGGTCTTTCCAACTATATCTGTAATAGAGATTTTAGTTCACATTCACCAACAATAACCTTTATAGACACTGCAAAAAGGGTTTCATCCACCAACGTGTTCACAGAAGCTCGAAATAGAAGATTTTCATAGTTAAAGATGTTGTTACAGAGAGGATGTGTTGTACATTGCGGTAGCTCATGCATTCTGCCACCGAATGCAGTAGCTTATCTCCCTGGCCAAATAATTCATTGCTCGCTATAGTACTACTATACTATAGTTTATTTGTTCAGTTTCCCAGTGGGATTTTAAAATAAAACAGTTCTTCTGATAAGTTGAAATTTCTAGTTATATGTTTTATATTCTATCCCTAATGGAAAATACAATGTTCAATGCTACTGTATTATGCTATTATAGGATAGAACATATGATTGTTTATGTTACCGACCAGTTGATGGAGGCTTCAATTCCCCACCAGCAGCATATTTTCCCATGACTCCACCACACCTGCATAATTTACAGTTACATGTCCATTGAGAGAAATCAGTCTATTTACAAAGCATATTGGATTCATATATTTCAATGGCGTAAAAACATTGCAACACAGAAACAATCGAACAATAATAGGATACAGCTTGCACTGAGCAACAGATTTGACACGATGATTCATACTTCTCTTTACATCTGCCATATCCTAAGGTAAATGTTTCTCTTTCTCTCTTACCATTCATTAAGCTCTTTTTTGTGTTCCTCATTCGCATAACGTGTGATCCCCCCCCCCCCCCCCCCCCCAAGTAGTCAAAGTTACTTTTCAAATGAGAAGATTCAGACAACAGAAAATTTAGAACTCAAAGATGGATATGCCTCACCATCTAAAATAGTCACTTCTGATGCCCAAAGGTGCGGCTAGCAATATGTCTGTGATCCAAGGAGTAAGTGGCCTCAACGGCTTCCTGTCAGATTCATTTCCTGCAGAACACTCAGATTTCTTCTCAGAGGAATCACTTGATGTAGCCTTGTCAGTGGTGCGGCTACATTCAGCTTCACTATTTTGGCGCTCAACTTTGAATATTGGCCTATTGTAGTGAGTTAGGACTCTAAGAATTTCTCCACAGGCCAAGGCCCACTGCTCTGAATACTCTTTCTGCAGGAGAAAAAAAAAAGATTTGAGCAAACAATACTTCAGCCAGCATTAAATAGAACTTAAAAATGGAATTGAAATGTTAAGTTGCTAAATCTTATTAATACAGGAAAGAACTAACAACTAACCAAGATATAAGGGGCCTAACCTCAGAAGTCTGGCTAAATAAAGAGATGAAGGAGCTGAATGGGGAACCATGCCTGTCGTAGCACAGGGTCCCATCTATGATACGTGAAAGTATCGGATGTACAACTGCATGACCATGCTCAGGATGGTGAAGGACAAAGGTTGCTGTACAAGGTAAGAAGAATAATATGTTAATTATTTATTCAATTTCTTGATGAATAACGTACGGCTATTAGAAGTTTGTATTACCCAATACTTCATCAACCAATCGTTTTTCTTTCGATGGATAGCAACTTTGAATGAGCTGCATTTAAGTGATTACAGATTAGCCGATTTGTTAGACTTGTTACCACAAGGTCACAAGAAATACATTCTACGAGATACAGAACCTGAGCTATATCTTCAGGGAATTGCTCACTATCAGCTGTAAACTGGCCAAAGTACTCAACATATGCCGAAATTTGTGCCTTCAAACAGGAAATGGAGCCATAGATCAAGTATCTTTAAAATTATAGCACATATATTATATGAAAAGTAAACTAGCAAAGATACATACCTGCTTCTGTTGCAAATCCTGTGGTGGAGGCCAGAACAGTGATGAGAACTGAAGCCCATTGATCCATTTCTCATTTGATGCAGACATACTTGATAGCTCAAGAGCCTGTCCAACAAACTAGAGATAGACTCTCAACGAGATAGAAACAAACTAGAGAAACTGCTCCAATAAGCAATTAAAGCACCTGTAATCAACACCGTGTTGAAGTAGCCAGTCAGTTCATCCATTTATGCCACCAAACTCCCTAATCTTAGCAGGCTACTTGCCTCGAAACCAAGAAACCTTCTGTAAGACACAAGTTTGCCTAACAGTGTATTGCCACCTTATTCAATGAACCCCCCCCCCCCCCCCCCCACCACGGAGGGGGCCATTCCCCCAACGTGTCCAAGGATCATATCAACCAATCCCAAACATAGTTGCTAAGTCTCTGCATTGCAAAAACACACACACAAAAAAGGGGCAAGAAGATGATATGTCACCTCAACTATTTTTTTAAAAAAAAAGAAATATGAGAACTGACAAAACAAAGAGGGGGAGCTAAAAAGCAATTTGCAGTTTTGCACCATATGCGATAACTGATAAAATCTTATAGTATCCACATGCAACCATCAAATATTACAATAAAAGCATGATAAAAATAAGTACTATTAGGGTAAATGTCCAGTGCTTTCAGCTAAGATTAACAAGTACCAGATAACATCTTTTCTGATATCTAAACTGCCATAGCTAGTGATGGTTACAACTAGCATGAAGGGGAACTACTTTCTAATAAACGAATTTCCAAGAATCATCTCTGCTCTAATTACGTCCACAGTCGTAATTACGGATTCTACACGCTGAAATGGCCCCAGACAGAGAGCAAATGAGATAATCCACACTACGCTAGCAACGAGACACCTGGATCATAGGGCAAAATGCACCCGGCTTGCGTCGATTCATCAAAGAAAGATACAGTAACAATAATTAGCTCAGCCTCGCTGCGGAAATTTAAACGCTTCCTCCAAGCCTCGGTGTCTCCAGCAAATCTATTACCAAACCGCGCCTAAACCGCCTTACCAAAAGTTATCGACACATCCTTCCGACATATTCGCGCCAGTAACGGCAACCAAAAGGCGCAAAACAACGAGGATGAAGGCAGTAAATACTCCAAGGACTAAATACAGCGCAGAAAAGACGAGACCCGCACAGGAAAAAATCCGGGAAAATTTAGAAGCATTACCTCGATCGAGCGCACTTTAATTCGGGTCACTCCACGGCGAGTCTGGGTCGGCGGCGGCCGGATTAGGCGGCGAGCTTCAGATGAGGCAGAGGGGAGGAGAGAGAAACGGCGAGGAGCGAGGAGAGGCGAGAAAAAGATTTTTTCGCGATGCGGGGGTGGTGGTGGTGCGGCCGCGTTATTTCACCCAGGGGCACAAGTGGAGGCCCATGCGGGCTGCACGAGTCACCGACAGGTGGACACTTGTGATATCTGGGCCCGCATGTCTGTGATAATTGAGTGAAGCGGGTGTTGCCAGTGCGGGGAAAGAGATACTTATTCGGACTGGGGCTGTGGGCTAAGAGATCGCCTCCTGGCGCTGCTGACATGGCCTTGATATTTTCGGGGGCGGGATGGCATGGATGCCGCACATCATAGACGATCATGGATTTGCGCTTCCAACCTTCAATTATGAGAAAATTACAGATCCAAACCTCCGAGTCTGGTGCCCCAAAGACCAAAGCTCTCGGGAGTTCGGGTTGTATAGCCAATTTCGCCATGATCCACACATATAATTGTAACTAGTAAAATATCCGTGCATTACTATGAATTTAAAAAAATAAAACACTCTTTAAATATAAATTGTTTATATAATATAATTATTAGATATATATTATTAATATTTTTTATATGAAAGATTATATTTGTATTACTGTTGGTGCTTCTTAATATACCGTTTTATACGTTAAAAGTAACAATTTTATCATTATTTTTTTCATATTCTATAAACTTTATCCAGAAGAAATAATTAATTCATGGAGTACAAAAATAGCACTGTATTATAACGCAATTTTAAAATTAAAGACTTGCTCTAATGGAAAAAATTAAAACACGAAAGTTGTAGATCTCGTTGTGACTTTTTCAAAATATATATGGATCATATTATTTGGACTATAGAGCTAGGAGATATGTGTCCCGTATAGAGACTTGCGCAGAGGAGTCCGAATCAGAACAAATATTTTTGCATCGCATATTTGAAAATCAAAACTGTGGAATCTGGACTTCTATTAAATATCATAGTTGTAGAATTTTTTGAGGGCTACGAGATAGAGTTCAAGTTTGCCTAATTTGAGCTACGGACATGGAAGTTATGATTTTTGAAATTTGGTACTTGATATAGAAGGTACGAAATCGATTTGGATTCAATCTCTAACTTTGTGGACACGAAGTGGACGACCGTACCTTAATTAATAAATTGTAGAGATATAATGTATTGCTGACTGTTTTAATATTTAAACATATAATTTATAACTTATATGCATGGCTGTAATGTAGTAGAGTATACAGTTATAATTGAATACAGGAGTATATACAAATGTTTAAGTTAGGAGGTAAAAGGCTATGAGCATTCTATGTTTTCCTTCATGCACATCTTAAAAAAATGTAGCACAAATACATGGATTCGTCATTTTTTATGTATTTGAGAAAAATTAAAGAATGTTTTTTTGTATGTGTTCTAAAGACAAAAAGAGTGTGTATTCATATCTAGAGCGTAAAAACAACATATTATCTTCCTTTCATACGACTAAGTTTTCAAAACTTTTAATAACTTGAAAATAATTGAAGTTATACTAGATTTTTTAGTATTTGTTTGTATAAAATTATATGTATTAGTAAGAGGAGGAAACAAAGTCTGTTGATGTATATATTATAGAAAAAGTTTTTTTTAAACCGTGGAATGTAGATTCGAAAGCTTAAAGCAATGATTGAAAGTTGTCTAAACTTTTTTAGCTAACTAAAAATTAGCAGGACCCTAAAACTGATTATTGGAAGTGTTCCTGTCTAAAATAAATCACAATACTGAATTGGTATTATTCAAGTTATGTGCAACGGGTCATGGAAATTTCATGTTTCTAAAGGGTGAACCTGCAAAAGAAAATACATAGACAGAATTGCTGCTAATGAGAAACAATGTTGATAACTGATAACAGACTACTAGGTAGCTCGCTAGGCCTTGGACATCCTCGATTTTCTTTACCTGGTGAAAATCTCTAGTGACGTGAGAGGGCGGCAAGTTGGACGATTTTAGATGACAGTGGTGATTATTGGACGGTGGTGCGATGCGCCCATTATCATTTCTTTATCATTCATCAGTCATCGTGGTGGGCCCTTCCAGCTGGCTAATTGCGCTTAGATCCCTATGGTTAGGTATTCTTTGGAGGTTTAAGAAAGGCATTAGTGTTGTTTGTATCCTTCATGCTTTTTGGGGAGCATGGTTGTTACAGTGTGCGAAAGAAGCTATGGGCTCGAGCTCGATGGGCTTAGCCATGGAAATAAGATATTGCTTCATATGTAACAATCGAGGCAGCAAAGTTAAGCTTAAGAGAGTTAGTAAACCGTAAACTTTGATAGTGACATCATTAGTGAAAAAAAAAGAAAAGGAAAACTGCCAGCATAGAAACTAGTTACCTGTATAAGTATACATACCTACGGGCTAATAACTAGGCAGATCTCATATCACAAACATGAGAAACAACATTACAATAGGGCGAGCAAAAAGTTAATTGACCATCAATATCCCACGTTAGTTAGATTATGCCCCTGAGAAATTCTAGAACAAATTGTGTTCATGCGTTAATTAGAATGGAGTGGATTAGTGGAAGTCTCATAAATTGGAGAGCATCTGCCACATGACAAAGCAGCAAATAATTATAGCTTCCAATAAAAGTTGAAACATATAGAGAGAGCTGGCAACATAATCGAAGATGCTCTCCCGTTTTTCCTATTAAGTACTATACTCGTACGTTTGCAAAGCTACACGACAGTTTGCACCGCACAATCCAAAAGAAAAAAAATAATCAATCAAATAAAGCGGAAGCATATCAATCAAGTTGCGTAAGTGCGAAGAATACGTTATGCAGGAATCATCAATCTGATCTTGCTTATAGTCAAATATGCATGGCGCCTTCGGCTGAGGAACTGTCTAGAACCATCCAGCTTAATTATTGTTACCGCCGTGACGTTATTCTCGTGTGTGGTGTTGCGTTCCCGCATTGCTTTCACGAGGATCGTCGGATCAGCGGGGAGCGGCCCCAGGAGCGACCACGAGTGCCCCAGTTGACGTCGTGGCCCGCAATATATAACACGACGGCAACGTCCGGCGATTTGGGCCCGTGAGTTTCGTCACACGTGTCGTGGTGAGGACGGTCCATGTCGCGCGCCACTACCATACCAGCGCGCGTATCTTGTGCGGTGCGGCAAAGAGTGAAAACGACGGTTTAATTAGTTGGTGGTCAGCTGGGAGAACCAGGGTTAAGGCTAGCAGATTAGAGAAATTTCAACGCGTTCGGGTGGATGTGAATTTTGGCCAACGATTAATTTACCTGCGTAAACTATGCTAAGTGTTTGGCTGGACCGCATTCTCCAGCCTATGGATTGGTGGAGCGAGCGAGGCTGTCTCTTGCACTTGCACGTGCTCCACCCTTTTTCAGTACTGAGTTTTCCTCTAAATCCTACCTATCGAGAGCTGCGAGTAGCAGAGCAGATGGAGGATTCCCTTGCCTCCAAGCGGAGGTGAAATCGAACTTGCCGTCTGTTCTGCAGCCGGAGACCTATGTTCGTTTTTTTTAAAATTTTAGTGAATCATATTAATTATTAAAATATTATATATAATTATTAAATATATATTAAATATAAAATTAATTATAAAGTTGAATACATATTATTGTGATAAATTTATTAAATTTAATTAAGTTATTATTAAGAGATATTTACTATAATATAATATTATCTAATTATGATCTAATTAGTTTTAATAGATTTGTCTTGTCATTCAGAGAGAAGGTTATGGACTAAGTTTTATGGGTCATTTATATTTAATATTTTTAATTATTATCATAATATTTAATAAGATAATTCTAAAAATCAGAGGGGTGAAAACGAACACACCCATGACACAAATAACTGCCTGTCAACCACTGACTATGTGAAAGATGCTCGACGCGCATGCGCACCGCCTCGGTTCGTGGCCGGAAACGGCTCGACGTGTTCATGCCCGGCATCGCCTGTGTGACACCTACGATGGCTCGCTCGATCGTGCACCGGCGAGAAGATGCTGCACACACCACAATGCATTTTTTCAGTTGCCAACCAAACACCACCCAAGGAAACAGCATCTGCATCTTAATTAACAGCAGTGTGGCGCGAGACCGTGCCGGCGTCAATTCCTCCGGTGCACGCCGCGGCCGTTGTTTAGGGGGAAGCTCGTTGACGTCGTCAACGATCGAGGCGGCAAAGCAAGTTGGGCGCGCCGAGAGCCACGGCAGCCAATGGGAGCGGAGGAAAGGATATTTCGACCGAGGAAACCGACGTGTCGTCGTAGTCGTATAGCCAGCGAGCGGGACGGGACTCGGGGATTTTATCACAGTTTTGCGGTTTGCCCCTGTGGGATTATCATATTGACAGCGTTTCTTGTTTTCATTTTTCCTTTTCTTACTTTTATTTTTTTAGGTCTTGTGCATTTGTTTGTGTGTTTCTATACAAACTGTTTCTAGCTAGTCATCTGACTAAGTACCGCGATTGTTAGAGCATCTTCAGTGGAATCTCCTGAATAAGTCTCTACTCTAAATTTTAGAAGTTAAAGTCCAAAAATCAACTACAATAAGACTCGCAAATAGCCTTCTATTTTTCACACCTTCCTAAACTTTGATCTTAGGACCCTAGTAATGGGAACCTTCCGTCCCCTCTAAATGTAGGTCCCACTTTATTTTCTCATTTTTTTACCCTTATTTTTTGTATTCCCTTTCTTCTCCCGTGTGCCTCAACCCCAAGAACCTCTCCTATCGCCGCGGCCCCATCCACGCCACCGATCGCCCCGTGCCCACCGCCAGTCGGCCGGAGATGGTCGTCGGCGTCGGATCTTCTGGTATGGAGCAAAGGAGGCAGATTTTGGGCTGGACGACACTGGACCGACTGTCGATTGCCTCCCCTTCCCCACCTCTACGTCGACGACTCGCGGCATCTTCAATGGCCTGCGCGAGTGCCGACCGATGGCACCTCCCGCAATGAAGCCGTGGAGGCGCAGCTTCGTGCCACTAGCTCCTCGGCCACGGTGCCGTGTCCTCCGTCGTGCAAATTGGCAGCGTGTAATCGAGGAGTGGGTGGAGTCTGTCGATGTCGTCGACATGTTCGCCGTCGAAAGCGATCTTGCCGAGCACGCGATAGATGCGGATGCAGTGCAAGAAGGCGGTGGTCTGAACGGACATAGGCTAGGGCAGGAAGGGGCCGACGTAGGCGGTGGGGTCGTCCCAGCGAGTGGTGGTGGCGAGCCGGGTTCGTGCGGCGGCCGGGGCACAGGCGGCGGCCAGGGCTCAGCCTAGCCCGTGGGGGCGAGCACGGGCGGCGACCGGGGCTCAGGTTAGCCTGTCGAGGGGAGCGCAACCGGTTGGTGGTGGCGGCAACCGGCAGAGGCGGCAGCATTGGGCAGTGATCGGGAGAGTCGGGGTGGAGATTCGGTGAACGGGAGAGTCGGGGTAGAGATTTTTTACTGACTAGTGGGTCTGACAAGAATATAGGAGCCCATATAAAAACCTTAACTAGAGTTGTATGCAAAATTAAGCTACTCAAATTTGCAAGTAAACTTGTAAAATAGGATTTTTTTTAGAAAAGGGAATATATTACTATTCTGGCCTCTGAATTGACCAATTCATATGGCACAATTCATTATTACAACTGAAAAGCAAACACAACTGAAAAACGACTGAAACACCACGAGATTAACACCACAAAGTTTTGACTCCATAGCAGCAGTACTAAAAAGTTATTCGGTTTGTAAAACGTCATCCATTATTGGAGAAGACCTCCATGGCTATGGTTTCAAGCAACCTGCAAGCCGTCTTCGCCAGCGAACTGTCCTCCACCTTTAATAGCAGTGTCTAGAATCTCACCCAATACGTGCCTCTGAAGACCACCTACAAATATGAAGGGATTGATGTTTTATCAAACATCACATCATTGCGACTTATCCACAATGCCCAGCATAGACCAGAAACTCCTCCCCAAATTAGCTTTTTAGTGTTTATTTGTGTGTCCTCTAGCCAATCAGAAAACAAGTTCTGAAAGTTATGAGGTGGGGGGATACCAAAAGTGGAGTGTATTATCCTCCAAAGGAACCTAGCTAAAGGGCAATTAAAAAATAAATGTTGAATGCTTTCACTTAGATTACAAAAACAACACTTGGTATTTCCATTCCAGTTCCTCCTAGCTAGGTTGTCTTTGGTGAGAGTGACACATTTGAATAGGTACCACATAAAAATCTTTATCTTTAGAGAAACTTTAATTTTCCAAAGATTCATAGTAATGGGCAATGCAAGAGTTGTGGATAGAGCTAAGTATATAGATTTCACTAAGAAAAGACCATTTTGATGCAGCCCCCAAATGAACTTGTCTCTTTGATCATTTAAGACGACATTTGACATGGTCCCTACCAATCGGTTCCGGTCCACTAAGTTCCGGCCAACTAGATTCCTTCTGAAAATAATGTTCAAAGGATCATTGGAATTTACCACATAGGCAACTGAACAATTCTTCCTTCTCACAATGTTATACAAATTTGAGAATTGCTCCATTAATGGTCCTTGACCTATCTAGTGATCCTCCCAAAACCTAACTGCCGAACCATCACCAAGATGGATTTTACCAAATCGAAAGAACTCTCTTTTCACTCCCATAATACTACTCCAAAAGTGAGAGTCTCCTAGTTTATTCTCTATTTGAGTCAAGGTCTTGGATTGTAAATATTTTCTTCTAAGAATATTCTGCCATAGACCATCACTATTAAATAGCCTGAAGAGCCATTTACTCAATAGACATTTATTTTGTACATCTAAATTAAGAATTCCCATCCCTCCTTGATTCTTTGGAGTACACAAAATACTCTATTTTGTAAGTCTATATTTTTTCTTGTGACCCTCGTTTTACAAATAAAACCTGGATCTATAGTAATCTAACCTCTCTAAAATTCCTTTGGGCACTTCAAAGAAAGAAAACATAAACATAGGTAAATTACTTAGCACAGAGTTAATTAGTGTAAGCCTTCCGCCAACAGATAGCATTTTGCTTTTTCCAACAACTCAATCTTTTTTGAAAGTGTTCCTCAATGTGACGTCAATCTGCATTACTAAGTCTCTTATGGTGCATAGGGATACCCAAATATCTAAATGGCAAGGCACCGAGCCCACAGCCAAAAAATTGTGTGTACTCGCTCTGCCATACCTCCGCATCTCCGTAACAGAATAGTTCACTCTTGTGAAAATTAATCTTAAGCCTGGATATTTGCTCAAATGCACATAGCAAAAGTTTAATATTCCTAGCATTATCTAAATTATGGTCTAAGAGAAGAATTGTATCCTCCGCATATTGTAAGATTGAGAGAGTGTCTTCTACAAGGTGAGGGACAACACCACTAAATTGACCATCCTCTTGCGCCCTTTTAAGTAACAACGGTAAAATGTCAGCAGCTAAATTAAATAGAATGGGAGATAATGGGTCCCCTTGTCGTACCCCTTTTTTTGTTTGGAAGAAATAGCCCACATCATTATTAAACTTAACTGCCACACTCCCTTTTTCTACCACTAGACGAATCCATTCACACCACGTAGGTGAGAATCCTTTAATTCTAAGAACCTGTTGAAGAAATGACCACTTAATCTTATCATAGGCTTTCTCAAAGTCTAATTTAAGAATAACTGCATCACTCTTCTTCCTATGAAGTTCATGCAAAGTCTCATGTAAGGTGACTACACCATCGAGAATAAATCGCCCTGGTATAAATGTTGACTGGGAATGAGAGACATACGAGTCTACTATATGCACAAGTCTGTTATTCAGAACCTTTGTGAAAATTTTGAAGCTTACATTTAAAAGACAAATTGGACGATATTGCTGAATGCACGTAGTATTTTCCTTCTTGGGCAACAAAGTAATTAACCCAAAATTAAGACTATGAATGGGCAGTTTGCGTGCATGGAAAGCATTAAATAAATTAATTAAGTCCCCTTTAATGATTTCCCAAAAGAATTGGTAAAATTCAGCTGGGAAACCATCTGGTCCCGGTGCCTTATTGTGTTCTAGTTGGAAAACCGTCTCTTTGATCTCTGACTGAAAAGGCGCAATAAGAAACTCATTCTCTTGCACCGAGACTTGTGGTATGTCCTCTCGAAAAGATTCATCGATATTGAATTCATTATCTGGTTGAGAGCCAAATAAATTTTTATAGAAGTTAGTGATGAAGAGTTTGAGGTTGTCATGACCTATAATGACGACCTCCTCTTGCTCTAACTGAAAGATCTGCATTTTCCTATGTCTCCCATTTGCTAGAAGCTGAAAATACCTGGTATTGTCATCTCCTTGCAACAACTTAGTTATTTTAGAGCGTTGAAGCCAATACAACTCTTCATCCTTAAGGATTTTGTTTAGCTCTTGTTTAAACCTCAACCTATTCTCTAGTTCCTGGGGTGAGAGCACCAAGCTCTCAGCCTTCCAATCTAGAAATTCAAGACTTCTTAGAAGTTTAACTTTTCTAGACCTGGTCTGGGACACTAAATTTTTAGCCCACCCTTTAAGATAACTTCTGACCCTTCTGATTTTATTTTGCCAACGTTCTAGCGGGGTGGATTCACCATTTTCTGATTGCCACACAGTTGCAACCTGATCATAGAATCCATCCCTTAAAAACCAACTTAATTCAAATCTAAAGAGTCTAGTATTTCCTCTATGACATTGTGTTCCTGATGACAACATAATAGGGGTATGATATGAAATCTCTCGTGAAAGAGCTTGCACAGACGCAAGAGGGAATTTAAGTTCCCAATCCGTACTTACTAAGATACGGTCTAGTTTTTCATGCGTGGGCACCTGAGCATAGTTAGCCCATGTAAACTGCCTCCCTGATAATTCCAACTCCTTCAAATTAAGAGATTCAATTATAGCATTATACAAGTTTGACCAATGACTCTGAAATCTATTGTTATTTTTTTCAGATGCATTTTGGATTATGTTAAAGTCCCCTCCAACTAATAAAGGTAGACTTTCCTCCCCACAAGACCGAACCAATTCAGCAAAGAACTCATCTTGGGCGGCCCCATAAACAGTCATTAGCACCCATTTGAACCCATCTTCTCTATTAGTAAGTCTAAATTTGATAAAAAAATCTTCGGTGACAAAGCTATCAACTATGAACTTGGACAAATCAACCCCTAGAAGAATGCCACCCGATAGACCCCTAGGTAGCGTCCATTTCCAAAAAAATCAGAACCGGTGCAAAAATTAGACAAACACTCAGTCAAAAAATTATGCCTAACTGTTTCGAGGATGGAAATGAAATCTAAATTATGCTCTCTAGAGGAATCGAACAAGAATCTGTGTTTTGCGGCATCGCGCAACCCATTGCTATTCTAGAAAATTCCTTCAAGTGGAAAACAATTTTTTTCTTTGCTTTAACAATCTTGGTTGATGAGCCTTTCCTTTTATGCACTTTAGCAACTTTTATCGGCACATCAACAAGATCCTCACATAGATGATCTTGTTCATCAAAAAGCTCCTCTGTAAGGTCACCACATACGCGTTCGAGAGGGGGAGAAAAAATCACCTACATTCTCTTCCGCTTCCAACCCTCCTCCCATACCCTCATCCTTCTGGATTGGTTTAATACGAGAAGATTCAATAGCTTTAATCCTAGAAATTGCTGAGTCTACCAACCCCAAAGAGTTCCTAAAAGCTATGCCAACATTTCTAAGATTGCATTTGATTGCACTAGATGAAGCTGGAAGAGATGAAGCATACACACCTGGTCCCTCTAGATTTTTTGCTGCCATCACTCTTGTTGCTTTCACCAGGGAATCTTCATCGGTCATTCCCTCGTTGCGCTTGCTCCGTCTTAGCACCCCATCCGAGGCAGCAGAGGCCTCACCAAGTCTGATTCCCTTAGCACCACTTGTTGGGGAAGACGCAACCCCAGCTATAGCAAGCTTGATCAGAGGCGTTGACGCCGTAGTAACAGGCACAACTAGGGAGACAGTAGCCATGCCCATCGGTGCCACCTGGGACAGACCCTCCATCATAGATGGCCCTGACAGAGAGTCTAGGCCGGACGCTCCTCCTTGGATATCTACTTCCAACGCAGCGGCATCCTTCACTACCTCCGAGTGATCTGGCCCACCTGCATCAAAGAATTCTGGAGTCACATAGATTCTAGCATTAGATTCGAGCGACTGATTTAAATTTATAGTCACCCCTTTTTTATTAACATCTATAGCCTCACCTAGGGAATTATGTTGGGGCTCAAGTACATTGTTAGACTCATGTTCTTCACCCAGAAGATCATCATTGTCCCAATCGTGATCCATAAACAAATCCCCTCCATCAAACTATTTATCTGATTGGATAGGCATGCATGAAAAAACGATCGTTGAACCACCCCCCCCCCCCCCCCCCCCCCGCATTTTTATCCTCTAACTGTGTATCAGCTTCATGCATATCTTCATCCCTACCCGAGCCATGTCCTTCATTGCCACTGATTCCGTCAAGATTAAGCTCGAAATACCGATATTTGGGGCATAAGGTTCAACCTCAAATTTTAGCTGAAAATATCTATTTCTAATGATTACATCCATTCCAAGTGGAATAAGATCAGGTTCTATCACTGCCACACAGAAACGGCCAAACTTATTGGCTTCTGTCATTGGCATATCAACCTTTTGAGTAACCCCGAACATGGATCCAATGGCCCAAAGGACTTTCAATTTCCTCAAGACTAAAGGTAAGTTAGTCACTCTCATCCAAACAGTGGGCAACAAATGCCCAAGATAATCTTCCTCCTCTACAAATTCTTCAAACTTTAGAGAGGGTCCTTGAGGTAATTTAGAGCTAGCCCAGTAAGTTGATCTAAACATCTCTATTCTACTAGGAAAAACCACTTTAAATACATTTGCTTTGAAAGTTTGCACCTCCCAGTTAAAATTCTCGTTCACTAAAATCTTTAAATGCTAAACTACCTCGTCCTCACTTAGAGTGTCGTCTACCACTGTTACTAAGGCAGTTCTGGAGCATTTAGATGTAGGTTGGATGGCTGGGTGATCAATGAAGTACGCACCTAGCGCATCCACTGCATAACCCACCGACATCGCTACCGGCTTAGGTTCATTAAGATAAGGACAACGGGAAGAGTTATGATCTGTACTATTACACCAATCACAAAGTAGTGTAGCGGTACACTAACCAATAAAATGCCCCTTTACCCCACATCTATAACACAGGTGATTTTTAATGGATCCGTCTACTTTTCCTCCTCCTTCCTTATCTATACCCGAAGATTTAACAGCATCAAAAAAATCTTTGACCATCGAACCCACTAAATCAGAGGGGATTTTGAGCTTATCTGAAACTAGAATAACCGTAGATGAAGAGCCTGGTTGCATCATCGGGGAGTCCGGTGACACAGAAATCGCCTTTCCTTTGGTATCCGAAGCTGCATGTGGCTGCGTAGCGCCCAGGTTGGGCAACTTATGCCCAGCCCCAGTTCCCATGTTACCAGCCAAAACAACACCAAACTGCGGTCCACTTGAAGAAGCCAGAGTTCCTTTCCCTGATAGCGTTGCCGCACCACCAGCGCCGCCTATTGGACGAGCACCATTGGCACCGGCCTGGCCTCGAACATTTCCTTGCTCGCGGCCGAACGGGCGGCCACCCGCACGAGGCCGCACGAAGCCGCGGCCTTGGCCTCTACCTCCATAACCGGTATTTGGCCATCCCCACCCCGGCATAAAAGGAGGGAAGGGACCATAGGCAGGGTTGAAGCCAGGTCCTCCATAGAAGGCACCATCGCCGAAACCGCCAAAGCCGCCATGGAAATTATGGTGAGGACCACTGCGGCCATCACCATTGCGACCGCCATCTCGGCCACCACCACGACCACCCCGAGACCCCCTAGGGGCACGACCACCGTGAGCGGCGATAGCACCAGGCCCAGGAGGGTTTCCACCACCACGTCTAGCACCATCCTTGTTTCCCTAGAGTCCATCCCGAGGCAGAGGACTTGCGCGTATGAGCGATGAAGATGCGCCGCTGGCTCCCAAGACCTAGAGTCGCTATGAAGGTAGCGCACGGAAATGGAACCACGATGAGATAAGATACAACCCGAGCCCGACTTGATATGATTAAGCCGGATACGAACTCCTTCACTGGGTCCAGAACTTGACATGGCTAATTCAGGGCGATTCGGAATTAACTCCACAGCGCGATCCGGTTTAATCGTGCTTTGAAAATTGGAATCCACGACATCTTCGGATCCCTCATTCACTGCTTCCTTCTCCACTTTCGGCGAACTGCTGGTGATGTCACTTAGACATGCAACCTGAGAAACTTGATTGACGCGACGATCTAACACCTTGCAATCACCCAGGATTAACACCGGAGAGAACCTACGATGAGGAAGAGGTCCAGACCAAGGCAGGATCAAGGATTTGTGTTCTCCTACCAAAGCGTCTAGCAAAGACCTGGCTTTACGAACAGACGACTCACACGTAGCCGGGGAAGAAGAACTACAAATCTTGTGACGGAAAGACGGACTAGATAATCTACTATTTGTGTCTGTCATGTCCTTCACTGAGAAGCCATGGACAGCCACCGTTCGAACCAAGTCCAGAGAACTGGGAAACAGTCACAGTCATGTTCCGCCTCCTCATCATAAGGACCCAAAAGCGAGAGATTGACCCCGGGCGATGACAACCAAAAAGCGGATCAGACGCGAACTGCAAAGCACTCACCTCACGTACCTCCAGATCGCCGGCTAGCTCATGGGAAACCGCCTTACCGACTGCCTTCGCCTTGAGGCAGGCACGCCCTTCCGCTCCCAGGCGAAGTCCCCTCGCCGCCGGGAGAGCCGGACGGTGCGGGACGACAGCTAGCGTTGAAGCCACTTTTCCTCAACCCACTCGCAATGTGTCCTGAAAATTCATTCTCTGTTTCCTTTCGCAAGGGGATGGATGGATACATCTCGGTAAAATAGGATTTGAAAGCTCAATTTTACGTGCCTCTCTGAAGATATTCTTAGTCGTGAAATACTTCTCTGATTCTCTCGCGTGATAGAGGTTACTTGTACTTGCTCCGAAGAGTCTCCTTAATCCTTAATAAAGCAAACAAAAAGGCATGATCGGTCGGTCTTGTTGTGAGTGAAGAGCTCTCTCAGTTACGCTTCGATTTAACTGGGCGTCGTTTCATGAATCAACAATACGCTTCAGACAGATCACGGACATATATAACTCGCCAAATCGCTTCATAAATCGTGATTCGTGAGGCGGCGATGCAGCGTGGGTCTTTTGCTGCTTCTGTCGACTCGGGTCATTTCGCGTGTCGTTCGAGATCTTGCAGGAGCACAACTAGAGTGTGTCTTTTCTCTGGAAGTGCAGAAACGCACGGACACTTTCCTTTCGTTCCAGGGTTACAATCAATCGAGTCACTTATGTGTGATCGATCATCGATCTCCCAGCAATGAATTCCTGAGCTCGCATTCACTTGCCTTTTTCGATAGGTCTCTGCTCGTTGCAAATAGAGAAAAGTCAGTTTTGTCGGAGTGACAGAGAGAGCGAGCTCAATTAACCAGGCACTCTGTCTCTGATGATGAGCTCAGCGAGCCGCACTGGCAACCCCCACCACTAGAGAAGACGGAAGCCCGCTGGTGGTCGGTCCTTTATACGGCCGGAACGTGCGCACGAAGCGAAGAAAACAGGGTGCGCCGCCACCGGTCGGGAAGGTTCGTGACTCCATCCGACGTTGAAGCAATCACCGCATGCAAATAAGCCCACCAAAGCCCACGGAGCCAGCGTGGCCCAGCGGACGCCATTGCATTGCGCAACGGCAAACGTTGCTGTCTCGCTGATGAAGTAATAGTGGATGCAGGGCCGGTCCTGAGTTTTTCGGGCCAGGGCCAATCAATAAGCCAATGCCCTTCTATATATCTGAACTAAAATTTATTTAAATATAGAGAAATATTATTATTATAGCAAAACAAATAATATGTCAAAATAATACTCATGTAAAATTATTTGTATATATCATCGTAAAAAAATCTTCTAACATTTCCAAATGAGAAGTCACTAACAATGGTATCGGCGACAATCTTATCCAAAATTTTCTTTTTAATATATAAATTGACCAAATCGTTCAAAGCGATGCACACTTTCTTGTCGACATGATCGCTTGCTAAAAGTTGTAGACAAAAGTGATAGAATCAATAATTTGATCATATAATTACAGACTTAGGTTGATCATGCCAATTAGCAAAGGAATTAGGGCTTTCGCAAAAAAAAAAGAAACAAATTAAGGGGCAGGTACGCACCTCTTACAGCAGCCAGGCACAACTTGTAAGGGCCCAGAGTAGTGCTAGAAGCGAGTGCGGTAGCGATCATCGAAGTTGAATTGTTGTTGCGCCGCCGCACAAGAATTACGATGTCAAGGAAAAATATTGTCGCTACCTAAACCTAATGTCGTTTCAGCTATTTTGGGCTTAGATTACTGTTTGAATTGGATAGGCAAGAAGGCACGGACTGACTCCAAGGGTTAAGTTACATGGTGGGCCGCCAAGAGTCCATGACAGAGCTTGTTTGTTTAGATTTTTTGCTACAAAGTCCAAAAACAGACTGGCCTTTATAATTATATACATACATAGGCTATTGGGAGGGCCCCTTCAGAATCGGGGGACGCTTGCCCCACCCCCCGCCGCCAGGACCAGCCCTGAGTGGATGGAGAGGAAAAAAAACAAACATCAAAGATTACAAATTTGCCATGATGGCGCGCATGCGATTCCAAAATAAAATCATGGCACGTACAAAAAATTAAACATCCATTTAGTGATCCTACTAGTGCATTTATTTCACTTTCCGTGTTCTCTTCATCAAATTCGTGTGTGGACGCGCACGTTCGTATTGTTCTTGCCAACAATACTAAGCAGCTCACGAGTGTGATCATGGAACGGTATTAGTATTACTCAAAACCCACGAGTGGTGTTGTGTCTTTTACTTCTTTTCTTCTGCTAGGGTGCTGTTATTTGTACTCGCTTTAAATTAATCATGCATTTTTAGTAATAAAATCAGTCTTAATCCAAGTTTCATATGAGTTTCAAAGTCATTAAATGTTATGTCATATAAGCAAAACCAGTGATGTGGCATGAAATTTATGATGAGAGAGAGGAGTTAAGTTTCATGGGGATGAAATCTTGTTTATACGGTTACCTAAACTATGAAACTAGAATGAAATGTCCAATGAGAAAAAATTGTTTTATCTCTACATATTTTATAAATTACTATTGGTTAATTAGATTTAATATTTAAATAATATCTTAGCCTATAAAACCGTACTATGAAACTTTGTATTGAGAAAACTTGTTTCATTTACTGTTTCAAATATCTTTATATAACATGACATTTTTGAGAACCAAAACTTGTTTCATTTACTGTTTCAAATATCTTTATATAACATGACATTTTTGAGAACCGTGTAATGAAATATTACAGTGGCCTAATGTTCATTCATTTGCCCGCTTGCTCTGCCAACGTGAATGGTATTATGATCACAGCCACTGAGACTGTATGGAAAATACAAAATCAGACTGGTGGGCAAAGGCACCACGTACGGTGCACGTACATCCGCGCGGCTGCCGGCGCATGCATGCGGAGCGCAGGCTGTGCGGCGACCCAGCTTCGTTCTGCATATGGGGTTAATACTAGGATAAGAGGCGCGCTAACGCCGCGCCCGCCCCTATTACATGCATCATGTTTAAATTTTGTGCACATAGCTCGATTTTTTTTTTGTATTTGGACACATGCACTACCGGATGTGAACACTGTAAAACAGATATTTGTATCCCTATATTAAGCACGTTACAGCAGAATGTTGAAAAAACACGTTGTAATAACAGCGTTTCTATATAATGAACAATCACGTAAGTAATGAACACATTTCTGTTTAATCGACAATTACAATAGTAATGGACTTCTGTATCAACTACGCTTGCCACATCTCACTTAGAAGTTAGAAGAGAAATACTTTGAATCCATTGTATCAACTGCCCATGCCTCATCTCTGTAATGGATCCAGTCTCTCAATTTCATCCAATGTGCACTATCACTGCCACGCATCATGGAAATGGGAGTTGCAGCCAGAATGCCGGATCAAGGATTAACAATTGTTTGTTGAAGATAGGTTCTGGAGCACTAAACCGGTCTCTTTTTCCAAGGTCCTATTTAGATATTAACGATGATTGTATCATATTTTCCTGTTCAATAAAATAGGGATAAGAGCAATTTCCAATCGATTATCATAGAAATATCAGATATTATAACCAACTATCTTTGTAAGAATCAGCAAATATAGTTATATAACCAACATAACCAAGGACAACTTGCCAAATGTTTTGTGAAAACAAAAATGACTTAGCTAAGTTTGTATTTGTAGTGACAACGTTGTTTTAGGGAAGAGAAAAGCAACACGTATGGTTAAAAACACATGGCGTGTACATCTATCTAAGCAATAGAATTCCAAAATTTTCATGCTCGCGTCGAATTGTGGGGTTCTATGTGCTCAAATGCCTGCATATCAAATAAAACAATCGCATACCTTTACTCAGAACAGGTAAAACATGTGGTTTTGCTTCTTGGTTTCTTAAAAGCTGGAGGTTCCAAACAGGGCCTAATTTTCTTCAGGCGACATGTCTAAGGGTCCGTTTGGCATGGCTTTTGGTACAGTAAAAACACTGTAGCAAGGTACATAAGCCAAAGCACAATAAGCCATGCCAAACGGACCCTAAGTTCATCTTCTGTTTTGGTTTTGACCTTGTTTATGGGAGTCCTTGTGACATGCATCAGGCAGTACCGCTATTTTACTTGTCTGGTACATGCATGTTAATCTATTGATCTAATGACACCAGGTAGGTGGATGACATACCTAGGGCACCATAGTTATGCTCATGATTTCATTATGAAGCACTTGTGGCTCCTAGTCTCTGTCTGATTCCTATATAGGCGATAGTCATAATGGTATAATGCATGGAGAACAGACAAACAATAACAATAAAATTGTTTATTTACAGTTAAATCGTATATTCTATAATGCATGGAGATCAGGGCAACATTGATTGTAAAGTCGTTTCTTTTTCAGTTATGTTGTATTAGTACTATAGCTGAGGTGCAACAGGTTGGGCATATTGGAGGTGGAGGCAGAGTAGAAGATGGTTGTGTTAATCACCCAGTAACTATGCCTGCAGGTTTGAAGAAAAGGCTATGAGTGGTAACAATTAAGATGATGTGCTTAATTATTTTAATTTGTTTGGAATATGATCAGAGCCAAGTGCGCCTATAATCTTTAAGCAACCAACATAGAGAGTATTGTGCCAAAGCTGTTTCAACATAGATGATCCCAAGCCTTGGTAAAGAAAGAGTGGGCTACATGAACCAATTATAAAAAGAATCAGCCACATTTATGAAAGCAAAACTCAAAAGACACTCCTGTTGTGTTTCATCTTTCTATTACCGTACTTGTTTGAGACTAAAGGACTTATTGTTATTGTCTGGTGATGGTTTATCATTATCACTAAGCTAGGTAATTCCTCTAATTAGCTAATTCATATTGAGACTAAAAGCAAAAAAGTTTCTACGTTATTCGACACATGACTGAATAAAGTTTAATTGATGACACACTGGATTTTATTCGATGTGAGGTTCACATGGTACGATGAGAAAAAACAAAACAGCACTATAAAGTTGTAAACCATTTGGTTTCTAGAAAACCAAGAGTGATAGCAGGACAAATCCAATCCAAAAAAACATAACAAAACCAGTTACCGTTTAGCTTTAGCTAATTGTTGACCCCAGAAGCAACATCCAACCAGACACCATGAAGGTGTGTAGCTTTAGAGCTATAACCTGCAAGATCAACTACAGGCAAAGGTAAGAAAATAAAGAATATATTTATGGTACTATACTAATAACAGAGACCAAATATATGTAAACATTTTTCATTACCCATGCATGTATCAGCTTGCATGATGCTTACATAATTAGGAAAAGAAATCAACTCGTATCAGACATGCTTATATATCACAAAGTTTTTTGCATGAAGGTAATCACAGTATGGATGGAAGGGCAATAGGAATACTGAACACTCAACGTGGAAAAATATATGTTTTTCAAAAACATGAATTAAACACAGTGGCGCATGACAACTATTTGGAGAACAAATAAACTGGAATGTTGTCTGCCATCCGTTGGCAATGGCCAAAGTAGTACCTAGTTTGTTTCTTTTTATGGCCTACATGCTAATATTTCTCTAGACCAAGATAACCGTCTTGATTGGCTTCTCAATTAATTTAAGTACCTATTAGAGCTGGAGCAAATAACAAAAATATAAAATAAATGTATGCAGTAAGTATAATAACAAATAATGCATTTAAGTGGAAGGGCACAATAACAGTTTGTAACAATAACAAATAATGTTTTATTTGAGCATGTATCTTATACCCAACAAAGTTGCTTGGTTGAACATAACACACTAATCTAGTTATGTGTAATGAGAAGAAATTATAGGACCTAAAAAGTTCAGTGTTCTAAATCAATGTCAAATCAAACTTTATCATAATATGAACACTACAAATGAATATTTTTGGCACTACAATTGCATCAGTTATTGAGCAGAATCAAAAGCAGAAGAATAATCCTCACCCTGGAGAGGATGACATAGAACATAATAGCTGGTTCTTGGTGTTGGAGACCTCAATCCAGTTTTTCTTCTGATCTGTAATTGGCAGGTTGTTCACTCCCTCCATCGTGTCCGAAATAAAATCTGAAATAAGCATGCAGAGGAATAAAATTGCCTAGTCTAGCTTTTATGTGGATTGTGGATGCTCAGGTATGGCTCAATACTCAATGCAAGGTGAAGAATTCAATAAAAAAAAAGAGAGAGAGAAAGAAAGAGGCACCATATGGAAAGTAGTACGATTATAAACTCATGGTTGTGGCACATTACAGACCCTGAATAATGTGTAGTACCGAGGTTGAAGGTGTGTTTGTATCACTGAAACCTAGGATCTTGACGTCTAAGTCAAAGCCAGGGTTGAAGGTCAGAGACCCGTGCCCACTGCCCAAAGACTCACAACACTATATTGTAGCTCCTCTGCTGTCTCTGGTTACACAGAAGAAATATCAAAACAAATAAGAGATAATACAAATCCTCCCCTAAATGTCGGGTCATAAGATTATTATACCACACCCTGAAGCATCCGAATTTGTAGCACCATCAACTAATCCCTATCGCTCTAGTATTGTTGCGGGTGAAAGATTCTCTAGAACCAATTAAACAAACAACTTCGATGCTAGGTGATTGTAGGCACCGCAAATCTCACAAAAACCCAATCGAAACCGAAGCTACCGAGATTAGAAAATAATAGATGTGTGGCATGGAGCAATCATACCTTGCACTTGCAGCACCAAATTGTGAAGGAAGAGGAAACGACAGGCAGCGCCCAGACTGACGCCGCTCTCGCGGACTCACATGACAGGAGAGAAAGTGATAACTGTGAAGCGCAGTCTCACCTCGTAGTTGCAGAATCCTGCTGCCGCTATTCTTGTAGTAGTCGGGCTCGGCCGGTGCTCGTGACCTTTGGGAGATGACGTGAAGTCCGTACGCAGAGAGGAGGTAGGCCTGGAGGAATGGGAGAGGGTCGAGGTCTCGGGGAGGTTGTGGCGGTCGAGGAAGGAGGAGGGGATGACGCCGGGTCAGTTGGGCCAGGGAGAAGAGAGGCGGAGGCCGAGGCAGAGCGGGCGAATGTGCGGCACTTGGAGGCGATGAACCACGACCACGAGGCGACGATTTCGTCGAGAGATGAGGACGACCCTGGGGTCAACGCGGAGGCCATTTCGCGTTCGTCTTACGTGACACAGCGGGCCCTACGAAACGCGTGACGCGGTGGGATTGGCAGAGCAAATGGGCAAATGCTGCATGCTACGTGGACGGTGAAATCGTTAACTAAAAAAGTCCATCACACGGTTAAAACGATGAAATCAACCAGAGGCCGGGAATTCCTTCCGCAAGAGGGATCTACTACATATTTGTATGACTTTGTCTGCACCAATCGGTGGATCGCACAATGCTGCTGCACGAAGGCAGGCAAGCGGCTGACCAACCGACCGCCGCCTCGTGTAATGTGGTGTGGTGCCAGTGGCTACAGCTTTCTCCGCGCCAATCGCCATCGATCGCTGTATATACTACTTCACGCGCATTCCATTTAGAGCAAGTACTACTTCACGCGCATGTATATATAGTCGAATCTAGTTAGCTAGCTAAATCTTGTTTCACGTCATTAAAATATGAAGTGTAGGAGTGAGAAAATAGGAGGGAGAAGAAACCCAGAGCTTCATGAGTCGAAGCACTCCATCTAAGAGAGCATCAGCCTTCAGCCAATTGAAAATGTTCAAAAAAGCAGCCGGTGTAAGGGCCTCTACAGTGGTTCTGTTCACGTAGCGTTAGTCAGAGCCACGTCGAATTTATGCACTCGTGGAAGAGAGAGAGAGTGTACGACAGAAAATAGATCATTGTTGCAGCTGGCGATAATCTATAGATAAGGACGTGGGACCCACTATTCCATTCCTCTCTCTGCTTTCCTCGTTCATGATGCCCGCCTGCCGGATTGTATGCTAAAATATTCAGATCGATGGGGTCATCACTATTTTGAGTCAGATACTAAAGTTAGCATATCTTTTAACCTATCTTTTGTTTATCATTCACAAATTATAGACACCAACGAGTGTAGAGGCCCTAATAGCTAGGTAACCTATTATACAACTACATACTGTACTCAAGCCGATAATGGTACTCTGCATGTCGCCGGCAGCAGGCGGCGTCTGCTCTTATTGGTATAACTCGTTTACGAAGCGATATGCATAAATGGGGAAAAATCATGTGGACGACATAGTCGATATACACTGCGCCCTATCAGTCCAAGCTAAGTGATAGGGACGAAATAGTTCGACTATCGATTTATGATTTTCGAGAGACATGTCAAATCCAGCTCAGATACTGTCCACATGCGTCGTCGATCACGCTTAATTTTGTTCTGCAATAGATTGATATACAGTAAGTTGTCTCCTTTACGGCTTTACGCACCAGCATTTTAGTCCTCTCGTAGTCCTTTTCAAGAGAGCTGATTGACTATAATACCGATATTCCATAATCTAATTGAAGTACGACATGTCTATATATATAAAAATATATTAATGTAGTTAGTTATATCCCACGCCATTCTTTTCAAGACACGAAAAATTACTATACCGAAAAGGATATTGAAGTTCTTGTCATGATCACGGTTCACAAAACCACGGTTAACAGTTGGTTTTGATTTATTTATTTTTTAAAAAACTAATAAAATTATATAAAAATAATCTGTAAAATCGGCCGGTTAACCGGTAAAACTAGCTGGTTATATTAACCCCAAAACCGGTAAAATTTGAATTTTAAAAACTATTTTTGAGAATCTATGATCAAAACAAGTAAAATCGGTTGGTAATTGGTGTCCGATTGTCTACTCCCCAAATCGAATTTTGCTCGGTTACCGACCAATTGTATTGGTTTTCCAGTTTACCGGTCCCAACCGGTTTTACTGCTCGGTTCAGTTATGTAAACCTTGGTCAAGATAGCTCTCTGCAACATTTTTCATTTTCTTTTGAGTTTAAATTCCTGCTACTATTTGGAGGACAATTATGTCTTGAATTGTAAGTTTCAACTTTGTCCCTACAATAAATATGTCCAATTGTTCTTGAACCAGTAGACTGAATGAACCCACAATTGAATATCATCCAAGCTTAAAATAATCGTTTTGATCTATCAATAATAAAACCAGCAGACGAAAATAGCTGAAATGCTTGGACAAAGAAACTATGATATAATCCAATTATGTCCAACTTTGTACCTTGCAAGGTTGAAGCTTTCCCGTTCAGGATATATAGTCAAGCTAGTTGAATTTGTCTTGTGTGCATCCATACATATTTAGAGATAATCTAAATCACGTCTAGATATTTTATTTTTTGAAGGAAACATTTTCCTCCTTTCTCCTGCTCCTGAAAAAAAAATGGTTCCCTTTCTCAAAACCCAAGCGCACCCAATGACAAGTCTGAGCGATCACGATGCATAGTAAGATATAGATAACGGCAACCATGGCAAACAGGTCAATACATTATTATTACTCCTATTGCTGCGCTTTTCCCTACTCACCATGGCCGTTCCTGATTCTTGACGGCTGTAAGAACGTGGTGGTCATGTGACACAACTTTGCCGAGTAGCAGAAAAATACATTCGGCAAAACTTCTCTTTGCCGAGTGTCAAGCGCCAACACTGAACAAACATGGAGTTTTTGCCCAGTGTCTAGTTTGCCGAGGGTTTATGTTTGTTTGCCGAGTACTGGTCCTGCAGAGTGCTCTATCAGGGATTCTTGGCAAAGGCTATGTTCGCCGAGTGCCCCAGGGATCGCCTTCGGCAACATTGCTGACACTCAGCAACATTGCGGATTTCGGTAGTGACTTGACAACATATTGAGTTTTCCTATATATTATTTTCTTATGTTGTATCATATAAATCAATTCATGTAGACATTATAAAAATAAAATATTATATTAAATAGTTAAATACTCCAGATATACTACTCTCTAACAAAAAAGTGAAACATTTTCCAAAACTAAACAAACAATAACATTCTTACTTAGTGTATAATTATATGTACTTAAAGATACGCTCAATCAACCATGACAAATAAGTCCTCCCCAAGGAACAAATCTCCTAAACTCAAAATGAGAACCACATGATGTTTATTACTACCTCCATGTTTCTTTTATTTGGCGTTCAAACAGGAAATGTAGCACAGAATTAGTTCAAGACACATGTCTGAACGTTAACATTTTAGGTCTGGAGGTAGTACTTTTCAATGTGAGTATATTTCATTTACCAATTAGAGATGGGTTATTTTGTGCCTACTTCAGTCTTTAGCCGTCGATCTTAGCAAACCGGTTCACTTGATATGTATGCATTCATTTTTTTTGTTTGGGCAAATGATTAGATTAAAACCTGACTTTGGACTATTTTTGCTCCAAGTTAGAATCGACACGCTTGGTTTGAGTAATATAGAACTATAAAATGCTATGCAAGGAACTGACCCTGATCTAGACATACCCTCTTGTTATATATACCGATTAATTTTAGGAAGTAAGAGAGAGATGATAGAGAAAATTATCAGGAATATGACTTGAAAATCATCATCAGATTTCCATGCAAGACAAACAATTTCATGTTTTTCACTGGGTTGTTTTGGAATGTAGATATTGCACATGAACATTCATAATACAGGAAGTAATTTAGCTTCACGAGGCCTTTATTTTCTGGAACATAAGAGACAAACAATGCTAATGGTAGATCCAGGAATTAAATGTCATGTTTGAGGAATCCTATGTGGCTTGAAACACACAAGACCACGTGCATATGGATGGTTCAAGAACTTTTTAGTGATCCTATTATTTATGTTGCAAGCAACTTATATGTATGATAAAATGTTATATCAAGTTACAATGAAAATCCTTCAATCCATGGCCTTAGATCCTAAAAAGTCCATGTGCTCTCTAAATGGGAACTAAACATACTATAGAACAAATGGCTGAAACTAGCTAGCTGACGTGATTCAGATAACCTGGAAGATGACAAGAATCAGAGACTCAGAGAGGCATACACACATGAATCAGATGAGCGGATTGATGACAACTATTTATTTTGGTTGATTGGGCGAAAGTTTTACATGATATAAGAATAAGAAAAATAACTTAGAATCACATGAAACCCTTAGAAAGATTGTTTCAGTTGAGAATACAGGAAATGGAAACAACTGAAGAGCACACCAAATATCATGTCCTCTTGATGATATAGCAGGGATAGATCATCATCAGTTGAGAATACATGAGATTTCGAAACAACCGAAGAGCACACCAAATATCATGTCCTCTGGATACAGCAGGGATAGATCATCATTTCATCTAGTTTATCGGCGAGAAATTCCATCAAAACATATGCAACCACATGAGGCATCTATGACTCCTACAGCGTCATAAACTCATAATTAATTACCACGAAATTAAACAGGAAATGGACTAATTGAAGAGTACCGGCGGGAAAACCAGTCACAGCCTGAGGGACAAGTCCAGCTCGGCGGCGCGCTCGATGCAGTGCTCGTCGGGCAGCATCTTCTTGTTGCTCAGCTGAGCTACAGCTTGCTGCTTGATTTCCAGCCTGGCCCTCTGAGGATGACCTGCGGCAAAGACAGCTCCGGCGCCGCGGGTACCCGTGCCAGCTGGCCCTTGCACGCGCATGGCAGCTTGGATGTCGCTCCGGTGCTTAGCAAGGCTGCGTTCGTACTTGTGTGCATTCTGGTGGCCGCCGAGAGCCTGCCAGCTGTAGAACTTGCGGTCGCAGTAGATGCAGATGAAGAATCCAGCCGGCTCTGGCGACCGGTGCAGGAGGGTTAGCTCAAGGTTGAGCTCCTCCTCCATTATTAGCAAACTAGTACTGTCTGTGTGATAAGAGAGAGACAGAGAGTAGCGCGCTTAATAATTTGCAAGGGGAACGACGTACTATTAGAGTATCTTCATTAGGGCTCTCAAATAGAGCTCTTATACTATATTTTAAAAGTCTGGGTCAAAAAACGAACTTTAACAGGCTAATTACTTGAGCTTTCAAAAGGACTCATTTTAAGAGGGCTCTCAAATTCTTCTCCCAACCTCTCATGTTTTGGAGCCCTCTGAAAGATGGGTCCTACCATTTTCTTTTGCTTTTTCTTTTTTTCCCTTCATTTTTTTCCTCCTCTGCCCATCTTCTCTCCCCAGCGGAGGTGGGTCTCCAAGATCAAGGCGCTGCCTCCCTGCCTCCTTCGACCGCTGCCTCCTCGTCTCCGTCGGGCGCGGGCACCGCATCCCCCGCTTCCGTCGGCCATGGGTGCCGTCTCCTTCGGCCGCGGGTGCCACCTCGCGTGAAGGACGAGCGACAGGCTGGGTGGGATCGGGCGGAGCACGGCGCTGATGGCGAGCGGCGGCGGCCTTGGGTAGGAACGGATCTTGGGTGCGCCGATGGTGGGCGGGCAGCAGCGGCGCCAACGGCGGGCAAGACGGCATCCTCGCTCCTAGGTGGTGGGCGGCCACGGGAGCTCGAGCGCCGATGGCAAGCTTCTGCGGAGGAGCTTAGAGAGGTGACGGCAAGCTTCTGCTCGTCAAGATCGAGATCTGACCGGGCTCGTCCCCAACGCCTTCGTGGGTGCACGTCCTTTCTCATCAATGCCACCCTCCACCACCGCGCCTCTCCCCGACAGCCTCTGCGCCTCCCCCGCCCATGGCGAGCCCGCCCTCTCCTTCTGTGGAGTCGCTGACAAGTGGGGCCCACCTCTGGAGTAATCTTGAGTTGCTGACAAGTGGGCCCTGAGCATCAGCACAAATATAGGAGCTAGGTTTTGAACAGTATTACTGGAGTTGAAAACAAAATTTAGACTCCTAAAAGTGAGACCCAGCTCTCAAATACAAAAGTAAGAGATCTAGCTCTCAAATACAAAAGTAAGAGATCTGAGTTAGGGTTTATTGAGTGTGATAAGAGAGAGAGAGATGCGCATCTCTGCTCCCCGAGAGGTTACTAGAGAGCACTAGAGCAAGTTGTACAATGGCGGAAAATGTTTGTTTGTTGTTTGACATGTCACACCATATAATGGTATTTGGGGAAATTCGTTCCTCACTGTATTTTGTTTTATAGGAATGAATGCTTAAAACCTTATATTTTTGCACTACAAATTCTGAATTTCACTTGGATATTATTTAGACTAGACCTTTTGCATATTTCTATTTTATAGGTGTATATAACACTACCACAAAAAGACCTTATAGCGGCGTTAGAAAATTTATCGTAGCGGTGACACAAAAAAAAGAACCGCTTCTATAAATCATAAACGATTTTTAGCAGTGGGCCACTTATCCACCCGTCGCTACTGTGTATTGCAGCGGCAGCCCACTTATCCACCCGTCGCTACCGTGATTTTTAGCGGTGGCTCACTCATCCACCCACCACATCTATTTTGACCCATAGCCCACTTAAATTGATAGCCAAATACTATTCGCCCAACAATATATAAATCAAACCCTAATTCAATTTACCCACATCCCCGCCGCTATCCTGCTTCCACCCTCTCTCTCTCTCTCTCTCTCTCTCTCTCTCTCTCTACACGTCGTTGCCTCTCCTCCAGCAGGGCACCGCTCCCTCCTCCTCCTCCTCCTCCGCCTAGCCCCACCCCGCCCTCCTCCGGTGGCCCTGCGCCGCCCTCCCTCCGCGGGCTCACGATGCCCCTCCCCTAGCGTGGATGTCGCCTCCCTTCTTTGGCCCTGCGCTGCCCCTCCCCTAGCGCAGATGACGCCTCCCTTCTTTGGCCCCATGCCACTCCTCCCCTAGCACAGACGACGCTGCCCTCTTTCGGTCTCGCGCCGCCCCTCCTCGACGGGCTTGCGCAACCCCTCCTTTGGCCCTGCTGGCCACGGATCTGGCACGGAGGACGACGGATCCAGCATGGACGTTGCCTCTCCTCCAGCAGGGCGCTGCCCCTCCCCGAGGTCGCCACCTCCCTGAGCGCCGCCCCTCCCCGGTGACGACGCTGAGCGACAGCCAGATCCGGTCGAGCGGCGGGTGGATCTGGTCAGGCGGCGGGCGGGTCTAGGCGACAAGCGGCGGGTGGATCCGGCATGGAGACAGGCCCACCTCCCCTTCCCCGCCGGCACCCTCCTCTCCTCCCCTTCCCTATCGACACGGATATGACCGAGCCGTGGCTGGATTTGGTCAAAGCGAGCGGGCCTGGTGGATGGGCCTGGCGGACAGGCCAGGGGGGGTGCATGTTTTTCTTTGGGGTAAATCCATAGGGTCGGGTGACATTGTCAGCTGCTGCTACAATAAGGTTTTTACCAGCGAGGTGTTTGTCTCATATATCACCTGCCGCAATAAACATCATTTTTTACCTACACTTTGGTAGCGGCGGATTGGTCGGCCCGTCGCTACAGTACATTTAGGCCCGCTGCTACAGGCTACTTTTGTTGTAGTGTAAGCTGCTCGCTCCATGGGTAGGTCACTACGGGGAAACCCTTAGTCTTCCGTCAGCTTTGTGCAAGGAGGTATCTCATACCGTGATTGAAGACATGAAAAGAATCATGCTTGTGCAAGGAGGTATCTCAGACCGTGCCGAGGCTAGAGGCACCACCTCTACTGCTTCATCTCCAGCTGTGAAGGCCGCCAGCTCTACCGTAATGAAGGCCGCCACCTCGGTGATGTCAGAGGTTGCCTTGGTCATGGTCTCGGCCACTACCACCACTGCACTAGCTATGGCCTTTGTGACCACCAGATTTGATACCGCGGTGTCGTTCCTGGTGGAGGAGGAGCTGCCACTACCGTCATGGAGGCCGTGGTCGCGGTGGTACTTGGCGAGGCGGTAGCTGCAGGATCTGGTTGTGCTTCTTTGTGTGGGCCACCTCGATCGGTGGACACCACCGCATGAAGGCCTGATGGCTACGCCATGCCAAGATCTGGGGCAACCGCCTGACAAAGTGATGGAGGAGGCGACACGAGCGGACCATCAACACGGTGTGGTAGTGGAGATTAGTGGCGGTGTGGCGGAGTTAGAGTGTGGCAGAGAAGGAGCGCAGAGGGGAGCGGATAGGGTTGCCCTCCTCCCCTTCTTTTATAGTACATGGCACACAAATTAGTGGTGGGCCATATTTATGGCCCGTCGGTAATCTGTATAACCTCACATAGTGGCAGATAAAGACATATCTATCACTAAGTTACACAAATTAGTGATGGACATTGTCTTCCATCCATTTTAGTAGTGGGTCATGAGATGCCCGGCACTAATCTCCAATATCTTTTGTCAAGACAGAGGGAGTAGTATTCTCTATCCATATGAATCCTTCACTAGTGAAGTTGGCGCGCTCCGCCGCGCCCGCTCAGTCTCGTGTTTAGGAATTTTTTAATTAATTAGCTAACGCATCATCATTATTTGTTTTATCGCAGCATTTTGCTCTTTGTTAGAGTGATTCTTTTTTGCAAGTTGGTAGCCCAACATAGCATTGGAATGGAAGTTGAGCTTATTTGCTGACTCTTATTCCTATATAAGCATACGTGGACGCAGCCTCTCCACTCGTTGGCCACCGCCCATCAGACCAAGGTTTGTATCTATCGTCTTGTCTCATAAAAAGAAAAATGAATAGGTCTTTATCCTCGATGTCTGTTTTTTTTTGGCCCTGCCTCCTCGTATCAGAAATCAGATTCTTCCTCTATGGTTTTACCCACAAGGTCCAAGACGTCGTTGCCCTTGATCGGTTGGGTCACAGCATGATGTTGATCCCTCCATCTCCTAGCTTGTGAGAGGAATTTGGAGCGGCAGCAGGCTGAGAGCCATGCCCAACAGTAGTATAGCAAATAATAAGTCAAAACACTCATAAGGGATAATAGCAATCCAATCTGCTGCACCAACAACGACAGTGTCCTCCATGGAATGAACTTTGCACACATACGTGATTGAAAGGAGGTAACGAAGGCAGACAATAACGGAAGAACAGCAATAGGAAAGGAAGAAACATACCTTGTAAAAGGAAGTCATGCTGTAGGGAAAAAGCAGAGCATCAGCGAGAGAGTAGGCACAGTCAATGTCCGCGGAACAGTCAAGGCCGCCGATGCACAATACATTAGCACATCAGCAATAAGACGGGAAAATACGAAAGGGAAGAAACAGTGCACCGAACTGCCGATGCGCGCGCGAAGCAGCAGTGCGCCAAAGAACCATACGAACCATCAGAGGAGGCACAGCAGAATGGAACACACATACATAACAGGCAAGAAGAACTGTAAATCAAAGCACGCAACATATAGGACGGCGACAATCCCCGAGATGACATACACGCAGGCAACAATGGCGACATCAATAACTAGGCCGGCGGCAACCCAAGAACACAAAACGAATCCACAAAAAAAGGCAAAAATATCAGTGGGCAAGAAGCGGAAGAACATGAACAGGTAGACAGCGAAACCGAGACGACCTCAACGCGAATCAGCAGCCGGAGGGAAACGGAGCCCATCGGAAACAGCAGTCCCCGAGCAGAAGGAATGGAAGGAGAGGGCCAGCCGACGCCTCCAAGACGAAAGAGAGGGACAGAGTGTCAGAGAAGAGCGGCGAGGCATCAGCTCGCTGCAGACCATGTGCCAACAGGATCAAGGAATCCCATGTGAGAGCAAAGGCGGTTCACGGATGACCCAACTCTCCGTGCAAGAACCAGCGGGCCGCAAAATGATGCTCGCACATGGGCCTCGATAGGGAAAATAGAGGCCCACAAGTGAGCAGTGAAACAGGTAGCAAAAGGCCGACGCGTCTAAAGCAGCTGCAATCACGTCCGTAAAAAACTGACGTGCTCGGTAAATAAAGTGCCCACGTCGGTCAAAACGCTGTGAGCATCGGAAATCCTTCCCGAGTCACCTTATGACTATACACTATACTTAATGAGCCATATATAGTAATGAATGTACAAATCCAAAGAATGAAATTGATAATATTGTATTGTAGTTCGAATGTTTCAAGAACTGGGTTTGACCCAGTTGGCTAGGGGTGGAGGTGTAGGATTGTCCACCTGCCATAAAGATTCGAACCCCCACGATCTTGAATTTGGGTGCCTATTTATGTTCATCTTCTACATAACACCTCCTAGGTTGGGTATCTTTTTTTAGTCTGAACTGTTTTTATATTCAGCTATTTATATCTCTCGATTATTTGACCATGCCACACGCAAACCAGAATCTGATTATATGTGATTGCCTATACCTTGCCTATTGTAACCAAATGATCTGCAATCTCTAGACATGCAAGCAGAATCACGAACCACAAAACCGCTAATGTCTGTAAGATTATTAGTGTCAAAACACCTTTTATCATTTAGTTTAGATTCAGATGCACAGGCCACAGGTCTTGTCATCATCACTAGCTGCACTCAGAGTTCATATGCGCAAAGTTTCATCCAGTAGCTGGTGGCCCCTTTGGTCCTGAATCTCGACTAATATACAGTCGCTATCTTAGTGTGTTGTCGAAGCGGAGCACCCCCAACGCTTGATGGCGGCTGCGTGCTTTTTCGCGGCTGACGCTGCCGTGTGGGCACTGGGCAGTGCACTGTCACAACGTACCCTAAGGCATACTGCATGTCACACTTCTGAACGATGTTTTACTCATTATTCCTTCATAGTCTGTTTTCTCTGCCTAACTGGCTCACAAGTTAAAAAGCATGCATGTGAATAATTGTCATATATCATCTCAAATAGTGGAGATGTTCAAGAGGAAAAAAAAGTGGAGTAAGTGGATACATAAGAGAGGAATGTGTAGCTACAACTACGCTACTGTGTAAGATTGAACGGAATCTACAACTACACGTTTTTCTCGTGAAATAGGTCAATCGCTGCCAATGTGCTCGGGTGACATGCTCACCGTGTGCTCCACATTTGTGGCTGGAAAGCGTGCGAGTGACTGGCCACTGGCCTGATCGTCCTTATCTATTCAGTGGTCAGTTTTCCTGGTCCTGGTGGTCATGCCTTTGCTAACCAGTGGTATCAAAGTTGCTATCTTAAAACTACTACGACAGAATCATGCAAAGCAGCAGTCGGCTAAAATAAATAAATAAGACTTTTGAACTATCTTCTTGAATTCTGTATCTACAATAACAAAAATTCGGACACTGCTTATAGTTGCTTACTAGTACATAAAGAGTGATCTGAAATCAATCTGACAAAATGAGTTGATGAACAAAATTACTCTATCCACAAAAAGTTAGTAGCTTGAGTGAGATGTAACTCAGAGCAGTTTTTTCATAGTGAATAAGATAACCATTTTGAGCTACTACCAAGGGAATAATCTAGGTGCCCAAACGTAATAATTAATCTAATCGATTCTTGATAAATAATACCTAGATACACAGGAGAAGCCATTCTTCTCCATCCTAAGCAAACTTTCACTAAAAAATGTATTTGTCAGGCAATGATATATAAACACCTCCATATGGATACATAGTGGTCTCTTGTCATATTTAAACCTTGCTAGCTATGTTTTGTCCAAGAAAAGGGATATTTCTAATTTTCCACAATGCATAACGAAGACAACATCATACTAGGAAAACAATAATCTGTCAACTATGTGGCTGTGACAGCCACTCATACAGCCAAAACTAACTGAGCCTTTTGTGATCTTGGGGATTTTTTTAGTTCCTTGGGGCGTCTCTAACAATAAAATCAATAATTAGCCACTTTCTCCGTTCATATTTACATGTCATTCTAGGGTTTCCAACTTTTCTATAATTACATGTCATTCTCGCTTCTCAATGCACCTTTCTCTCTTACCAATATAATATTCTCTTTTCCTACTATATCTCTATCTCTATCTCTTTCCTTCTCGTTTTCAGTGCACCCATCTTTTTATTTCTTCTTATTTCTCGTGCTCAACTCTAAAACGACATCTAAATATGAATGGAGGGAGTATGTAAGAGCTGTCCATATCGCATAAATGAAACACAAGGCATTATCTTATGCGCTAAAAAAGATTTTTCCCCTGCGATGGAATAGCTATGTATAGCATGTTCTGCATTTTTAATGAAGCTGACAATGATGCAATAGGATATTTAACAGAATTATGTATGCAGCTCTTAATCTGCTTTAAAATATGCTAATATCACTTAATATTGTACTTTATAATCGACATTTTGATAACGTAATTAAGAAAGCTATGCCCTGCGCCACATGAGCCAGGCTCGCCAGAAACACATCCAAGTTTTGTTTCCTAAGAGCCAAGGCTACGGGACGCCTTTGGCACTAGCAGACGGCAGACCCTATGCATGCAAGCAAACTTGCATGCAGTGGGCTATACCGGGCATCAAGCAGGCAAACAAACAGCTGTAATTATCTAAACGGAAATGTTGTTCTTCAATCGACTGAAAACAACACTCTGTTTCAGTCGATGGGCAAAAGAGCTGTTTCTTTTGTTATTTATTCTTTTTTGTTTCTTTTGTTATTTATTTATTTATAGGATTATTTGTATTAATTAGTATTATGTATAGACTATAGAAAAGTTTTGTCTTTTTATATGTATTAGATCTAGATCTAAGGGTCAAAAGCGTTGATTGAAAGAGACCTCGACTGAAAATTAGACACTCCCTTATCTAAAGTCGGATGCATTATTGTGACACCTTTGTATCCAACAAGAAAATAAAATGGGGAAGTAGATCCATTACAGAAAGTCGGAAAGACTGTTGCTGATAGCAACATCATCTAGTCCCAGAAGAGATATTACTATTGCCCTGAAAAGTCAACAGTGGCACTGAAAATACTAGTAGTAGAGAGTATATAGCTAAGTTGAAATCATGAGGCTCGAGTCCTTTCGTTCACAAAAAATGCAAGGAAGATTATCATTTCGAGCAGTTTATAGTTTTCTCCACACAGCTCCAATAGGTGCCCCCTAAAGCATCTGCTGCACAACCACCAATTGCTCCGGTCGGGTCACTTTATATAATTAAGGGTATCACTATTCGGACAACAACGAGAAAAGGAAGTGATAAGTCACGTGTTTTTGTATGCACAAATCTTTGGCAGCGACAGAAATGTGCCTAGCGAGAGGCCTAGAGGTAAGGCCTACCAAACCACACACCTGCACCGACCCATATACAATCCATAGACAGACTTGCCGCCATTAATGACGCTTACAAATATATTCCCATGCATGTTGAAATACATTGTCTTGAATCATGTAACATGCATGTATTGATGTATACAAATCTTAAATGACCTAGGATACTTAGGACACAACGACATCATATGTATCATGCATTGAAGAGAGGTAGTATATATGTATCAAAAAGTCATTCATTATTACCTTCTTCTTGGCATGTCACGATATATTTTTTTTGGTCTTGGCATGTCACGATATATAGGAACAATAGACATGATATAATGGACTGAGAGAGTAGTTTCACACAGTACATAATGTATTGTCCACACCCTTTTATAGTTATCTCTAATACTATAGTGCCTTTTAATGTGTACCGTCCCTATGTACCCCCAGTGATAATTCCATGTTTACAAAGTAGTCCAGATGACCGATGCTATAGTCTCGATCTTCCCTTTTTCATGTTTCCATTTCTTGATATAAAAGGTTCTGCAATAACTATCTCACACGCCCCAGTGAAATAATGTTAAAAACAAAATAATGAAAAGGTGGGAAAAAAACTTGAAGGAGAAGAGCCCCGGTGAGGTCTGAGTGAGGGATAACGCAAGCCGGCAATAACTTGCTCTGAGCCTATGCATGGCGAAAGTAATGAAGCAGCTGATTGCTCATACCTGCTCCAGCGGAGCACAAGTGAGACGGGAGCAAGAACAGCCAATCATAGCTTCAAGGACAGGTCCATGTCTTCGGCGATGCTATCCCGGCTTGCCTCCGGCGATGCCTTGATGATCTGGTGTGGCAATTGCTAGCTCAACATATATATAAAAAAAGGACGCACGTCTATGCTACAGTAACCCTGACAATTGTGAAGAGGAACATCTGTCTACAGAGGCTCCAAAAAGGTTAACAACGACAAGGACAAAAGATTCCATGTCTTACTGCTGGATACTTGCCTACTACTACTACTTGCGAGAAGGGAACAATTCTAGGACTGCACGACCGTGACGCTGTTGCATGAAATTGCATGTGCTTCATTGTCCGACTAGTCTATTTTTCTATTTTTTTAAGGAAAGGACCAGGTTTCATCAAATTACAACCCCTTTTATAACTGAGATCTCAATATAAAATAAAATTACATTAAAGCACGCCACTAGGTGTCTAACTTTCATCTTTCCCGCGTCCGGCAACATCAACTGTCATGAAACTTCACCAGATACGAGCTCTTGAGGGTCACAAATCCTACCAACGGAAGACTCCACATGCATGAAAATCGCAAAAGAGGCGCAATATACTCAACCACTATAGGGAGTAACAGACGTCAAAAACACATCGGTCATATCTTTTGAAGGTTGAGCCGACCATAAGATCCATCATCGCTGTTAGTTGTCATCATCAACTGCCGGAAGGGCAGAGCCGCCACCGCTATTAGAACTAGCAGCCGGAAGAACGATTCCACCAAAGAGAAAAACAGATCCAATCCATCCTCAAAGAGAACTAGGTCAACATACCTTGATTTCTCTATGAGAAACATGCCCCCTTTCAAGAAAGTGGCACATCCTCGTGAGAAAATCCAGTACGAGATGAAAAATCAGATCAAAGACATCGAATCGATAATCCAAATCCTAGTCTAATTATTTGGGGAAGGAAAATTATTGAAAAAAAACTAAAGCAAAGTAGAAGATCTACTTACAGAGAACAGACCCCCGCTCCTCCTTGCCACCACCGTGGAGACCGGAGGCGAGAAGAAACGGGGGTCAGAGGCGGCGGCGGTGGGGGTAACCTGGCTGTGCACGAGGGCGTTCGCCCGAGTCACCTCTCCTGGCGACGCGAGCGGAGGAAATAAGCAGACAACCGGGTTTAGTTGTCCGACTATTCTATTGAAAAGAATGAAAGGTCATACAATGGTTGATCAGCTCGACAGTGAGTGGTCCCTTACAGAGCTATTAGCTGTATATTCTGTCTGCTGAGTAGAATTATACTAGGTCATACAAATGTTTGATCATGCTCGCGCTTAATGAACTCCTTTCCTGCTATTACTAATAGGTGCTTGCTAATTTTCAGTCGCTGTTGAAACTTAGATTTCTTTAAGTTTTAGAACAGCGATGATTTGGAGATAAAGAGTCAAAGATCATTTTGGACGATAAATAAAGCTATTGATTTTTAGAGCGTCAATAATTTTGGAACAATGATGTTTTGCATGACCTGATTCTCTTGCATATATGTGGAATCATTTCTATTTTTGGAGCATCCCCAAAGGTAGAGAGTTATATATTGACTCTATTTTTTCTCCACTACATCCAAGAGTCAATATAATAGTTTGTCCTGGCTCTAAATTAACGACTGATCCCGCAGTTTGCAGGTCAATAGATATTATAATTCAACTTTTAATAAATAGACACCTCTTTGATTCTCATCTTCTTCTCTTCTCGTCAGGTGGGATCAAAATCCTACATGGACTGGGACGCTCTTAGGAGTATGTTACTATGTTGGCTTGGCCTGCTTTGGCGGTGTCCGTTTATCATCTTTCTCTTGGAAAGAATGTGAAGGCCAAACAAATGGCTGCTAGCCCATTCAAATGGAATCACTCTAAAAACTGTGCCATCTCATGAGCTTTGACGATGTCCAATCCCTCGAGAAGTTCACACACCAATTAGAGCATATGTTTGTCTCCGGAACACCGGAAAATATTGTTTTTGTCGGTAAGACACTAAACCAAAAACTTTTATCTACACATTTTTATTTAGTGATCTACAGACAAAACTAAGTTTTTGAAGTGTTCCACACAAATTATCCTAAAATGATATAAGCAAACTGAATGAGTTGCCATATCTTTGTGTTGAGATTGATAGAGAGAGAGATTATCACCGGCCGTAACACAAATTTCAAGAAGATTGGTGACAGAATGAGCATGTGAAAGTGGTATAACAATCATAACCAAGTAAGTATAACGATATTCTAAAAAATAAAAATGAAGCTTATCGTGAGTCCTGGACGTGTGGTAATCATCAGAAACACAAATATTTACCCTGTCGGTCACTCAAACAGATGCCAGAAATGGTAAAAAAAAGAAAATTAAAGAAAGGAAACTTGCTCCAGTTTCATTTTGATATAAAGCTACTGACATAATATAATTTTAGAAGTTCTACTATTCAAAATACTCACCAATAGTTTCTCAAAAATACTAGTCAGTAATTTAAGAGTAATTTCATAATTATACTATTAATTAATTAATGTATGTTTATTTTCATGATACAACATTAATCCTACCAATTCATTAAAATATCAATTTATTTTTTAAATAAAACATTAATTATTAATCATATTATTAATTAATTTTGTTTATAAAAATTAATTATTATAAACTTACTATTTTTATTTTTAATAGTACTATGATAAAATATTAGCTAGTATTGTCGAGAGATATTCTCGATAGTAGATCTAGGTATGCGTATGAGTATGAAAGATTGATGGACACACAAGACGCTAGGTTAGACAGGTTCGGGCCTCCCGGAGGATAACAATCCTGCGTCCTGTGTTCTGTAGTATATTATTCGGGATGATCCCTCCAAAAGAGTCCCTGCCCCTCCTTATATATTCGGGCGGCAGGGTTACATGGTAAGTGTCTTAGTCGGTTACAACGTGATCTCCGACTAGGACTCTATCTCTAACTTTCTATCTCTAGTATTGACTTGTCGTGTACTCCAAGTAATAATTTGAGTAGTTATCTTCATGGGTCTTTATCTTTATTGGACCCTGGCCCACTCGGTAATATATTCGAATGGCGAGGTATCCCTGGTATATACATACCACAGTAGCCCCCAAGCATTTCCCGTATTGAATTGTCGTCTTGGTTTGCCTCGATATCTTATGAAATTGGGAAGTGCTTTTTCTATTAATTCTTATTCATAAATCCCTAAAAAGGATATAGCCTATGCATGTAGCCCCCAAGTCATAAGATTGTTAAGGCTACACCGAAGCAACTTTTGAGTTATTGAAAAATATCCAATTAACCTTGTCCTTCCACAGAAAAGGGCATAATGAGGTCTAAATCTTCCAATTTTATCTTAACAAACTCCATATCTGGCACAATTCTCTTACTCACCGAGTGATACATTACCAAATTAATATTTACATCCCTAATGCTGAAGTGCGCTTAATCCGAATGATTAACGATAAATTTCAATTGTCATAGCCCCCAAGATTGGTGATGTATCAATAGTAATAATATAACACGGAAACGCAGCCCCCAAGATTGGTGCCAAGATAATCCGAATGATTTACCTCACAATTTCGAAAGGTACCATTTCCAAGGTTGAAGCTACAGTAATCCGAGTGATTTATCACGAAATCTCGGAAGGTACAATTTCCAAGACTGAAACTGTAGTAATCCAAGTGATTTATCATGAAATCTTGAAAGATACAATTTCCAAGGCTGAAACTGCAGTAATCCGATTGATTTATCACGAAATCTCGAAAGGTTCAATTTCCAAGGTTGAAACCGCAATAATCTGATTAATAAAACTGGACTTAACAGATTACGAGAAGCCTTGGCCCAATATGTCATCTAGCCCTTATAAAAAGGGCCTCCAAACAGCCGCACCCCTTCATCTTCATTTCATCGCCGCCGCCTTCTTGCGCACACAAACCCTAGATCTCAGGATTCCATTTCCACCCCAAAGCTCCACACAACTGCTTCCCACCGCACTCAAACAAGAGCGATGGCCCCGAAGCGCACCCGCCAAAGCTATAAGGCATAATCCCAGAAGCAATCTTCCCCTGAGAAGAGCCAATTTTCGACATCCCCGCCGCCATCAAGGAGTTTCCCGTGTCAGCCATGGATTCAGAGAAAATCAACAACCTGGTGATTGATGGCGTGTTGCAGGATCATCAGACCGGAGGATGTATCGAGGCCATAGGTTAGAAATTTTCCCAACCTCCCGTCGAACAAATCACGGTTTTCTCCTCCTTTTTCTATCGTGGATTTAGGATCCCTTGTTGCGACTTCTTTTGCGGTCTTCTGTTCTTCTATGGCATCAATCTTGTCAATCTGAATCCAAATTCCATCTTACATATTGCTATCTTTATCCACCTGTGTGAGGTGTTCTTGGGGATTCATCCTTATTTTGATACCTTCAAAGAACTGTTTGTCTTGAAATCAAACAACAATAATGTTATAGGAGGGGCCGGATTCCAACTAAGGAATAAATCCAAATATGTTGATGTACCACTTCCATCAACGAACAAAGGTTGGCACGCGGACTGGTTTTACCATGAAAACCATGCTCCACCTTTGTCAGATACTACGGCCGAAGCCCCCAAGCCACGACCCGAGTAGTCAGCAACGACCCATCCAAACAAGAAGTCTCAAGTTGATGCCATATTAGAGCACATTGCCTATCTCAAGTCCCAAGGTTATACTGGCGTACATGTTGCCGCAAGCTTCATATATCGTCGTGTGCAGCCTATTAAGAAACGTCATGTTCCTGGATGGAAGTTCGAACTAGGTTCAGACCCCACCATGGAAGTGCCAGAAACATTGTTAGAAAGGGAATTAACATTGCGGCTGGAAAACACATTTTCTTCACTCCTTGGTTGGACTCCAGGTAGTGCGAAATGTGGACATCATTCCAAGAATGGCAGGAGTTCAGTAAGTTATCCACTTCTATACTTAAAAAGTCAACACTCCATTCATTATGTTCAGCAATGAATAATACGTAACATATATTACAGAATCTTGATGTATACATGTCCAACCCCCCATTGCCGCCGATGCCATAAAAGAAATCTCCCACTCAACAATCAGCTCCCAAGCGCCACAAGGCGCATATTGAAGATTCTAATGAAGAAGAATCGCTGGCTGAAAGAATAGCTAGACTTCAAGAAGAGGCAAAGAAGAAAACTCCAGAGAAAACCTCCACCACTCGGCGGGCCATGGATGATAAAGGACAAAATCGTCCGAGTGAAGCTAGGAAGGCAGGCACCCATGAGATGACGCCAGACATGACAAGCACACCAAGGCCAACCAGCCCCCCACCAAGAGTGTCAGGCATTAAATTCAAATGCCGCTCAAGGTAAACAAATCAATATAACGTAAAGATTAACTATCCATTTGAATTAAATATGTAATTTTTGCCTAATTGGCAGGTCATCCGGGCGATCGTCCTTTGAAGAAGTTCCGGCACAAAGTCCAGTTCCTGAAAAGGACCAGGAGACACCGCAGGCTAGGTCATCCAAAGATGATGTTCTAGACCACTCGGCAAAGAGACCGAGTGATTTAAAGAGTGCACCCGAATCCACTCAACCAGAAGATAACCAAGCTAAATCACCCATTATCCCGAACCTAAATAAATCTGAGATGGCAACGGGTGTTGATACTGCTGCCTCCACCGGGCCCGAAGAGCCATCACTAGTTTTTGAATCTATGCCAGAGCCAACATACGAATATCCAATCGGCCCGGAGGAAAATGTCACACCGACTCCTATTCACTGAGTGGTAAGAGAAGGTGCCTCAGACCAGCCAACACCGACTAGATCAATATATCATATTGGCCAATTTGCCATCACCGGATTTGATGAGTTGGCAGAGCAAGCGGAATTGAAAAATTTTGAAGAGCAAACTGAAAAAGCCTATCATTCCTTCCAGGTATTCCGTCCTTTTTATCAATAATAATCACCGTTCCTGGTTATGAAGTTTCAAACATATAATTTGCCATCATTGCAGGCTCTAAAAACTCATATAGCCAATAAGAATAAGCTTCTACGACTTGTCGAAAGGCATTGTGCTAAATCCGTCGATTTAGAAGATCAACTTGCCAAAGAGAGACTGGAAGTAGGGCGCTTATCAGTAGCGCTAAAAGCCTGTCGAGAGATGTTCTCGATAGTAGATTCAGGTATGCGTATGAGTAAGTAAGATCGATGGACACAGGACCCGGAGTTTATACAGGTTCGGGTCTCCCGGAGGATAACAACCCTACGTCCTGTTTGGTGTTATTGTATTGCTAAGGTTCACACTGGAATTAGGGTTCCAATATGAGTCTCCCCTTTGACAAAGGCCCCCTGCCCTCCTTATATATCCAAAGGGCAGGGGTTTACAAGGTAACATCCAAGTCGGTTATAATAGATTCTATCTAACTAACATATCTGTAAACCTAACTTGCGGCTTACTCAAACAAATATCTACATAAATATCTCTAAGCCGAATATATCTAAAACTAAACCCCTGGCCCACTCGGCCATATTGCCGAGTGGTTAGGTATCCCGAGTACATATATCCCACAGTAGCCCCCAAGCACTTTCCATCTTAAATCGTCGCCTTGAATTTTCTCGACATCTTATGAAATTTGGGAAGTGCTTTACACATTGGCTCTGATAAATCTTCTATTAAACTCACATGATCCTTAAAATGATATCCAAGGCTTTCGCTTTATCCAATTAAACCAAAACTCATTAATAATTGAATTTCCCTGATCGCCAAGTGATGCATCACCAAATTAATATTTATATCCATAAAAATGCATATAACCCAATTGATATGCTATGAACATCAACTGCCGAAGCCCCCAAGATTGGTGCTGAAAAAATTACTATATCACAAATAATCAAAAGATACAATCTCCCAAGACTAAACTCAATTAGTCCGAGTGATTTATCAATCATTATTCAATCCACAACACTCAATATTAGCACTTGAAAAGAATATCTAAAACATAATAAATCCGTGTACCGGTGTAATGTAACTATGCTGGTCCAAGTAGCGGCCCAACAGCTCATCAGACGCGTATAAAAGGTGCTCGCAAACAGTCGCAACCCTTCACCTTCATATCGCCGCCTGAGTCTGCCCTTCTCAAAACCTAGATCCAAAGCTTCCACTTCACCACCGCCACCATTCCACACGCGTAAACCCTAGGTTTGGAACTTCCATTTGTCCGCCACCACCATTCCGCGCCTCTACTCTAGAGATCACAGGCCTCCATTTCGTCGCCACCACCGTTCCACTGTTCCGCTTGCCACCATTTCACTGTTCCGCCGCCATTTTGCACGCTCAAGCTCAAAGATAGGGTTCCAAACCCTGATCTCCATCCCCCAAAAGGTTCCCGCATCGATTTCAATGGCCCCAAAGCGCACCCGCCAAAGCACGAGGGCTCAATCTAAAAAAGGGACCTCTCCTAGAAAGGGTGAAAGCGAAGAATCAATTTTTGATATTCCTGCTGGTATTAAGGAGTTCCCAACATCAACCATGGACTCAGAAAAAATCAACAGATTGGTGATAGATGGCGTGCTACAAGATCAACAGACAGGTGGGTGGATTGAAGCCATAGGTCAAAAATTTCCTCAGCCTCCCGTCGACCAACTTACAGTTTTTGCCTCCTTTTTCTATCACGGATTTGGCCTTCCGTGCTGCGACTTCTTTAGAGGTCTTCTATTTTCTATGGCATTAATCTGGTCAATCTGAACCCAAATTCCATTCTACACATTGCTATTTTTATTCATTTTTGTGAAGTGTTTTTGGGTATCCCTCCTCATTTCGACACCTTCAAAGAACTGTTTGTGTTGAAATCAAACAGCAGTAATGTCATAGGGGGTGCTGGATTCCAATTGAGGAATAAATCCAAGTACATCGATGTACCACTCCCATCAACCAACAAAGGGTGGCATGCAGATTGGTTTTATCATGGCAACCATGCCCCCCTTTGCCAGAAACGACAGCAGAAGCCCCCAAGCCATGCCCCGAGTGGTCCGCGAAGGCACATCCAAGCAAGAAAGCACAGGTTGATGAGATTTTGAAACATGTGGATTATCTGAAATCAAAAGGCTATACCGGTGTTCACGTTGCCGCCAGCTTCATATATCGCCGTGTGCAGCCCATAAAGAAGCGCCATGTTCCTGGATGGAAATTCCAACTAGGATCAGACCCTACTATGGAAGTACCAGAAGTACTATCAGAAAGGGAACTGACTTTGCAACTGGAAAGCATATTTTCATCGCTTCTAGATTGGACTCCAGGGAGCGCAACATCTGGCCATCATTCAAAAACTGAAAGAAGTCCTGTAAGTTAGCCACTGATCCTCTTTAGAAAATCAATACTGCTTTTCCTTATTTGTCAATAACAAATGATGTCTCGCATATGTCGCAGAACCTTGACGTATATGTATCCAACCCTCCACTGCCACCAACGCCACAAAAGAAATCCCCCACTCAGCCAACATTCAAACGTGGTAAAGCTCACATTGAAGACTCCGATGAACAAGAGTCGCTGGCTGACAGAATAGCTAGACTGCAAGGGGAAGCAAAGAAGAAGTCTATTGAGAAAACCACCACTCGGCGGCCAGTGAATATGAACACTCAGGAGGAATCGGATCCAAAGGAGTCAGATAAGACAATCCCTGAGAAGGAAACACCCCACACAACAAGTGACCCAAGACCAACTAGCCCCCCGTCAAAGGTGTCAGGCTTAAAATTCAAGCGCCAAACAAGGTAAGTAAAACAATATATTTTAATGCACATCTTTCAAATAAACAACTGTGTAATCTTCATTCTCTGGATAGGTCAACCGGGGGAACATCATATGAAGATATCCCAGCAAAAAGTGCGGCTCCTGAAAAAGATCGACGTGCACCATTTATGGGGACATCCAAAGATGATATCCCCGGTCACTCGGCTAAAAAACCGAGTGATTTAAAGGATGCACCAGAGTCTTCTCGGCCAGAAACTAGACAAACCGAGTCATTCGATGTCCCAGATCTGGACAAGCCCAAGATGACGACCGAACAAGAAGAACCATCGTTGATATTTGAAACAATGCCGGAGCCAATATATGATTATCCCATTGATCCGGAGGAATATGTAGCTCCCACGCCAATTCATCGAGTAATAAAAGAAGGTGCCACAAAACCTGCACCGACCAGAATGGTGTACCATAGCGGCCCCTTCGCCATTGCCGGGTTCAATGAGTTGGCAGAGCAAGCCGAATTAAAGAAGTTTGAAGATCTTACTGAAAAGGCCTTTCATTCCTTCCAGGTATCCTTGCCTTCTTGAAAACTGGCCCCAATAATAATAATATTATGTGATGACGTCTATACAACTCATCCGTAGTGCAGATTCTAAAAACTCAGATGGCCAACAAGAGTAAGCTCCTGCAACTTACTGAAAGGCATTGTGCAAGAGCAGTCGATTTAGAAGATCAACTGGCCAAAGAAAGAATAGAAGTTGGGCAATTATCAGTAGATTTGAAGGCCCGTTCATCTCAAGTTGATGAACTCCAATTCAAGCTACAAGGTAAAAACACAAACATAATTCCTTGCATACTATTTCTAGATCTTAAATATTTTGAACTCTTCCACTCAGAAATGTCACGGGTGCTGGAACTAAAGCACAATCAAGAGTCTCAGTCGGCTGCTCAAATTGCAAATCTGCAAAGCCATATCAAAGAGCTGGAGTCGGCGACACAATCTGTGGAAACATTGAAGTCCGAAAATAAAAGTCTAAAGAAACAACTCCAGGACTCGACAGATATCGGGAAAATTTTTGAAAAGCTGAAGGATGATTTTAAAACAATGCAAGAATCTCAATCGTTATGGAGGAAAAGAGCCGAAGGTAATTCTGGTTATACCTATGTGCTCAAAAATAAGTACATGTATGTAAGCTAAAATATTTATGACTGACAGATGCCAAGGGAACAATAAAAAACCAAAGGGATAGGAACACAACACTAGAGGCTGAACTATCCAAGGCCGAAAAGATTTTCAAGAAAGCTGTGGATGAACTAAACCAATTCCAAAAAGCGTATAAAGAAGTTGAAAAACTTAAAGAAGAATACAAGGAAAAGGTTATTACCCTCGAAGCTGAAAAGGCAGAAGCTGAGAAACAACTAAAAGGTAAATAGTCATTTAATTATCGTCATACCAAAGTTATTGTCCCAGATAATTGTAAATATTGTACTCTTGTAGGATCAAAGCGGTCCTATGAGCTTTTGCAGAAGAAATTCATAGAAGGTGACAAAAACCTCCCAATATATACTTCCAGAAGAAAAACCACCTAGGTGTCGAGATTTATTGACAAGGCTACAAGAGGCACCCGGCCGAGTGAAAGAACACGCTCGACGTGTTGCAGAACTGGCTGGGGCACAGGTCTTAGCTATAGCAAAGTCCCACATCCCTGACATAAATTTGGATGTAGTAGCCGAGGGTTTCCACGAAGATTCCACTGACGAACAATGTGAAACCCTTGTAACTGAAGCGCAAAAAATAGCGCATATTCTAGCTGACCAAATAGAACTAGATCCGTTACCAAAAATGTAAGGTATTGTAAAATTTCAAAGACCATGTTACATTTCTGTTGTGGTAATGTAACATCTGTGCAATAGACTATAAAAGTATAGATTCGTCACCAGGATTGTAACAAATGTTTGGGTCGCGCTGCTTCATATATGTATTGTATGAACTCGTGTTAAACACTCACAACCAATACATAACTCTCGTCAGCCCTCTAAACAACGCTCCCAATAACTGATACGAACCATGGAGACTAAGAACTCACTCGGTCAGACATATGCGAACTGGGAGAATTGTCTTGGTCCCCAACAGACGGCAAGAACCCTGGGGACTAAGTAACCCGCTTGGTCAACATGCACGAGTTGAGGTGGTACCAAGTGTCCAAATTTAAATCATGACTTAAACGACAACAACAATGATCCATAAAATTTCAAAAATTGCCAAACCAGTCGCCATGACCATAATTTATACAAAGTCAAATAAAGATAATTACAAAAAACTATAAATACTAAGCATAGAAACGACGTAGTTGTGATATGATCCAAGAACTTTGAAGGTCTGACCCATCGTTGCGCATCAAACGGTACGCACCCGGCCGAGTGATTTCCTTTACAATAAAGGGTCCTTCCCATGGGGCCGAGAGTTTGTGCTTGGCTACCATGGACTGGACCTGCCTCAAGACCAAGTCTCCGACTGAAAAGCCTCGCACTCTGATGTTTTTGTCGTGATAACGTCGCAAGCTTTGTTGGTCCTTTGCTGATTGCAGTAACGTGGCATCACACTTCTTCTCTAGTAGCAACAAGTCGTCACATCTGTGGTCATTGGAAGTTTCTTCTTCATACGAAGCCCCGCGAGGGGAGGTGAACGAAATCTCAGTTGGTAACATGGCTTCCGACCCGTAAACCAAGGAGAAAGGAGAATGCCCTGTGGCGCGGCTTACATTAGTTCGAAGCCCCCACAGTACTGCTGGCAGTTCCTGAACCCAACGTCGAGCATATTTTTCCAGCCGGTCAAATATACATGGCTTAATTCTAGATAGCAAGAGGCCATTTGCACGTTCAACTTGGTCGTTGCTCTGCGGGTGGGCAGCCGAGGCGTAGCCAATCTTAAAACCCACTCGGCTCGCAAATTCTTTGAACTCCTCCGCTGTAAACTGAGTGCCGTTATCAGTGATGATTTTATGTGGTGCACCGAACTGAGTAACTATTTCAGTCATGAATTCGACGGCCTTCTTTGCTGAAATCTTTTCGACTGGCTTTGCCTCGATCCACTTAGAGAACTTGTCTACTGCCACGAAAAGGTGAGTGAAACCCCCCTGAGCCTTCATGAAAGGCCCGATAATATCTAGACCCCATACTGAAAATGGCCATGTTATTGGGATATTTTGAAGCTCTATGGCAGGCACGTGCATCTGGCGGGCAAAGAACTGGCAACCCTCACACTTTCGGACAATTTCCCTGGCATCGGCACCAGCAGTCGGCCAATAGAAACCTTATCTCATTGTTTTGGATGCAATTGTGGATGGGCCTACGTGGTTCCCGCAAATGCCAGCATGGATATCCCCTAACACGACTCTTCCTTCGTCTTGAGACAAGCACTTCATCAGCATCCTATGTGGGCTTTGTTTGTACAGACCATGGTCAACAATACAATATGACCGAGACTTGCGAATAATCTTCAGGGCTTCGCCTTTATCAGTCGGTAGTGTACCACCATCCATGTACTCGATGAGAGGAGTTCGCCAATCTACTGTAATGATAGCGACATGTGATGCTGGTATCGCTTTCGGTGCCGACTGCTCAATAGTTTGCTGGATTAGTACAGATGGTTTATAGAGATCATCAAGGAATACTCCGTTAGGTATTTTAGACCTACTAGACCCAAGTTTGGCTAGTTCGTCCGCCTCTTCATTATACTTACAAAGGACGTGTTTATACTCAATACCATCAAACTTGTCTTCTAGCTTCCGAACTTCAGTGCAGTAGGCTGTCATGCTTTCGTGGGAACAACACCACTCCTTTGTTACTTGATTAATCACTAGCGCCGAGTCACCAGAGACGCTCAATCTCTGAACTCCGAGTGAAACAACCATTCTAAGCCCATGTAGTAATGCCTCATATTGTGCAGTATTGTTAGACGCGCGAAAGTGCATACGAAGAACGTATCGCAGCTTAGCCCCTTCAGGAGATGTTAATACAACACCTGCCCCGGCACCTTCCAGTTGTATGGAACCATCAAACGTCATTTGCCAATAGCTTAATTCATGCGGGCTAGGCGATAACTCGCATTCTGACCACTCGGCAACAAAGTCTGACAAAGCCAGACATTTGATCGAATCTCGGGACTTGACGGTGATATCATAAGATCCCAACTCAACAGCCCATTTAGCAATTTTTCCAGTGGTCTCTCTATTGTGTAGCAATTCGCCTAGGCCAAACAACGTGTGGACCTCGATTGGGTGACCCTCAAAATAATGCTTCAACTTTCGAGATGTCATTAATAATGCATAAATTAGCTTCTGAAGCTGGAAATATCTTACCATGGACTCAGATAAGACCTCACTGACGAAATAGACGGGTCGCTGCACCTTTTGAGCCTTGCCATCTTCGTCCCGTTCCACCGCCAGCGCGGTGCTGACAATGTGTGTGGTTACGGAGATGTACAACTGCAAGAGTTCCTTTCGTTTTGGAGGGGTTAGCACCATAGGACCACTAATATAGTCCTTAAAATCATTCAAAGCTTTCTGAGCGTCATCATTCCAGGTGAATGATTCTTGCTTCTTGAGTAACCGGAAAAAGGGCAACCCTCGAACGCCTAATCGTGAGACAAACCGGCCGAGTGCTGCCATGCAACCAGTGAGTTTTTGGATGTCTTTTTGCGAATGTGGAGGTCCCATTCGCAATATGGCAGTAACCTTTTTCGGATTAGCTTCAATCCCTCTATGGGATACTAAAAAACCGAGTAATTTTCCTGATGGGACCCCGAAGACGCATTTGTCTGGATTCAACTTCATATTGTATTTCCGAAGATTCCTGAATGTTTCCTCTAGGTCGGATATTAAGTCCGCGGAAAGCCGAGTCTTGACTACCACATCATCCACATAGGCTTCGACGTTTCTTCCGATTTGGCTATCCAAGCACCGTTGCATGGTCCGCTGATAGGTGGCGCCGGCGTTCTTTAGGCCAAAGGGCATAGTTGTATAACAAAACGCACCAAACGGCGTGATAAATGAGGTTTTAAGCTGGTCGGATTCATTTAAGGGAATCTGATGGTACCCTGAATAGGCATCTAAGAAACACAATAATGCGCATCCAGCCATCGAATCGATCACCTGATCAATGCGTGGAAGGGTGAATGGATCTTTTGGGCAAGCTTGGTTTAGGCCGGTGTAATCCACGCACATCCGCCACTCCTTATTTTTCTTTCATACCAAAACCGGATTAGCCAACCAGTCGGGGTGAAAAACTTCTTTAATGAAACCGGCTGCCAGCAGTCGGCCGATTTCTTTCCTAATCGCATCCTTTCGATCTTGCGAGAATCGTCTAAGCCGTTGCCTTATAGGCCTGGCATTCTCACAGACGTGAAGTTTGTGCTCAGCCTTTTCCCTTGGAACCCCTGACATGTCAGAAGGTTTCCATGCAAATATATCTTTATTGTTTCGAAGAAAAAGGATGAGCGCGCTTTCCTATTTATCACCTAACTTGACCCCAATATTGGTGGTCTTTGTTACATCACTATCATCTAGGCTAATCTTCTTGGAATCCACGGCGTCCGTTTGAACCATGGTCTTTGGCGCCTTCTTGGGAACAGGGTCGAGCATGCCCTCCTCAACTGTTGCGATCGCCTCCTTCAACTCAGCTAATGCTGATGCCGCCTCTATCTTCTCAGTCAACTCACAGCTGTTGTTGTCGTAGTCGTATGATGTCCTCACATCCGAGTGAAGTGAAATGACTCCGTTTGGTCCTGGCAACTTCATCGTCATATAAGGATAATGAGGTACTGCCATGAACTTAGCGATGACTGGCCACCCTATAATGGCGTGATAAGCAGAGTCGAGGTCGGCGACCTCGAATGTGATACGCTCCGTCCTAAAGTTCTCCCGAGTGCCGAAGGTTACAGGCAGAGTGATTTGCCCGAGAGGGACTGTTTGCATGCTTGGTATCACGCCGTGGAACGGCGATCGGCTTGGCTTGAGGTCGGTCAAGGATATGCCGAGCTCCTTGAAGGTCTTGATGAAGAGGATGTCAAGACTACTGCCACCATCTACTAGTACCCTGTTTAGCCAGACTCGGTTAACAGTCGACGTAAGTACTAAAGGGTATTTCCCGGGCCTAGGGATGTGGTTTGGGTGGTCCGAGCGATCAAAGGTAATCGGGACCTCTGACCATCGCAGATACAGAGGTACTACTGGTGAGACCGAGTGAACCTCTATATAAAGAATCTTCTGCTGGCGCTTGGAATTTGCTATGGAGCGGTCGCAGATATAATTAACCTCACGCTCAAGGTCCTGGTAGTCTTCCTTATCCTCGTCTTGGTTATCCTTGTCCGAGTATTTCTTAGCGCCTTTTGGGACCCAGGGGCGCTCCTTACAGACTTTCAGGGCGTGATGGGCAAAGTTCTTCAACTTGAAGCATTCCCTTTCTTTATGAGCGCCATCATGAAGCAGACAAGGACCGTTAAGCATCTTGTCGAAATCGTCCTGAGTGACTGGTTTCCTCCTGGATGAGCGCTCAATGTTGGCTACCGTGCGGTCGTGCTTGCGCTTCCGGTCGCCATCCTTGCTATAGTCGGTCGAAACCAACTGGTTCCTTGGGGTCGTCTCCTTGTACTGTCGGACTCGGAATAATGCCGAATTGCCGGCGGCATATTTGTCATCCATGGTGAACAGATCTCTAGCTGTCAGTCCGCCGGCCGCGTCCAACCTTCCAATCTTTTTGATCAAATCGTCGTCACGAAGCCCTGCTTGGAAAGCGGCGACGACTTGAGCATCTGAGATGTTGGGGATGGTGTTCTTCACTCGGCAAAAGCATTGGATGTAATCTCGAAGCGGCTCCCGATCTCGCTGCTTGATGCGGCTTAGTTCCCAGTGATTTCCTGGCCTGTCGAAGGTTACTTGAAAGTTGGCAACAAACTGCCGACAAAGATCTGCCCAAGAACTGATGGAGCTGTCGGGCAGATTAGTGAGCCAAGTTCTTGTGACTGGGGCTAGGCAAACGTGTAGGTAGTTGGCCATAACAAAAATGTCACCACCGAGGGCCCGTATGGCTGCCGATTAGATGTGGAGCCAGTCACGCGGATCCGTCTTGCCGTCGTACTTCTCAATGCCGACTGGTTTGAAACCAACCGGCCAGCTGACGGTTCGAAGCTCCCGAGTGAAGGCCCGAATACCAGCCTCCTCATCATAGTCATCTATGATCGGGGATCGTTTTTGCTCGCGGCCAGTATCTCGGCGGGGCCTATCGTCGCGACGGCCCTCGTCCCGTCGATCACGGTAATACTCGTCCCAATATATCGGCCGCCTGTCGTCACGCTCATAGATAACATCCCCGCGCCGGCGTCGTTCATCTTCATGTGCTCGGTGGGTCGCGTCATCTCGCTCTTGGTACCTGCTGTCTAGTCGGACCCGCGCGTCACGTGGTGGTATGCCGTTGCGCAAGTCGGCGCTTGGATGCCGATCGTGGAACTCTGTGATGGGCCTGCGTCTGGGGGCAGTAGGCGGTGTTGCCTCCCGGTGAAGCTGACCGACTCGGTGCTGGTCTTGCCGCATTCATCTCCAGCACCGCCGCGGCCCTGATGTGTGCTTTCAGTTCGTTGACCTGAGGTGTCAACGCTGGGGAGACTTGGAGCAAGGGCTCTATGGTTTTCAGGAGGGCTGCCGCTGCCGTGATATTATGCTCTGGGGTTGTATAGACATCCTCACCATCAAGTTTTAAGGTGCAGTCGCCCATGTCTATGTTTCGGACGATGCCGGATCTGTGCTGGGCATTTGGTCTGCGGAGTGAGGGGGTGACCGCATCTGGGTCACCGTCCTCAGGATCTGTCTCTTGTCCGTCTACACGTGGCGCGGTGCCGCGCGTGGCTGCCGCGGCAGATGTTTCTCCGTCGTCTGTAGTTTGAGTAGCGGGTGCCACCATGAACACCTCATGGAAGTCCGAGGAGCAGCTTTCTGAATCACTCGGCTCTTCAATCAAGTCCAGGAGTGACTTGCTTCCGAGACCGATTGTTGCAACGAACCTTGATTCGTCGAGAAGTTCGAGATCTACGTCCGGCTGATGAGCTGGGAGATCGATCGTAGTGAAGTCCGAATCAATCAAGGTTGTTGATCAGGGTGTTGTGGGCAACGTTGAGTTGTCACCCGAGAGGGTTTCCGCCTGGAAAGTTGCCGCCGTGTTGTCGAACCCAAGCGGGAGTCGGCTGGCTAGATTTCGTTGATCAGCCACGCGTGCCTCCTCGACAAGGTCCCCATGCGGATCGACGACGTGGCTGACGGTTCCGAAGCAGATCTTGTCTCCCGGGCGAAACTTGATGTCGACAAAAGCCATCGATTTTGACGATGCTATGCTCAACGCAGCCCCCTACTTGGCGCGCCAACTATCGAGAGATGTTCTCGATAGTAGATTCAGGTATGCATATGAGTAAGTAAGATCGATGGACACAGGACCCGGAGTTTATACAGGTTCGGGCCTCCCGGAGGATAACAACCCTACGTCCTGTTTGGTGTTATTATATTGCTAAGGTTCACACTGGAATTAGGGTTCTAATATGAGTCTCCCCTTCGACGAAGGCCCCCTGCCCTCCTTATATATCCAAAGGGCAGGGGTTTCAAGGTAACATCCGAGTCGGTTACAATAGATTCTATCTAACTAACATATCTGTAAACCTAACTTGCGGCTTACTCAAACAAATATCTACATAAATATCTCTAAGCCGAATATATCTAAAACTAAACCCCTGGCCCGCTCGGCCATATTGCCGAGTGGTTAGGTATCCCAAGTACATATATCCCACAAAGCCCTTCATCTCAAGTTGATGAACTTCAATTCGAGCTATAAGGTATGAGACCAATATAGCTTATACCTCACACGTTATTTGTGTGACATGAACATTTAACCTCGTCCATACAGAGGCATCGCGGTCACTGGAATTGAGACAAAAACAAGATGCCTAGGCGACCACTCAAATTGCAGTCTTGAAGGCCGTATAAGAGAACAAGAGTCATCAGCCCAAGCTCTTGAAACTTTCAAGTCCGAGAATCAAGGATTAAAGAAGCAGATCTAGGACTCGGCAGAGATCAAGAGGAATTTTTAAAAGCTAAAAGACGACCTCAAAACAATGCAAGAAAAACAAAATTCGTGGAAGAAAAGAGCTGAAGGTAAAAATGAATATACCTATATGTACAGGAATATATTTATGCACTAAAATGTTTGTTACTGACAGGCGCTGAAGAAATAATAAAAAGCCAGAAAGAAAGAAACATAAAGCTAGAAACCGAAGTTATCAAAGCTGAGAAGATCTTCAAAAAGGCTGTGGATGAGCTAAACCAATTCCAAAAAGCCTTCAAAGAAATTGAAAAGCAAAAAGAAGAATATAAGGAAAAAGTCGCCACCCTTGAGGCTGAGAAAGTAGAAGCCGAGAAACGCCTAAGAGGTAAGTGTTTATTCATCTAATACCTTGATATTGAATTTCATTGTGCTGGACATATATGATTATTGTGCTCCTATAGGATCAAAGAGGTCCTATGAGCTATTGCAGAAGAAATTTATAGAGGGTGATAAAAACCTTCGATGGTCTCTTGCAGCTCTTCAGAAGGATGCAGAGGTGGTCGCCCAATACATATATCCTGAAGAAAAACCACCTCGATGTCGAGACCTGATGATGAGGCTACAAGGGGCACCCGACCGACTGAAAAAACATGCTCGACATGTTGCAGAGCTACCCGGCGCACAGATCCTGGCAATTGTAAAGTCCCACATCCCCAACATAGAGTTAGATGTGGTAGCCGAGGGCTTCCATGAAGATTTCTCTAACGAACAATGTTAAGCTCTCATGGCTGAGGCGCAAAAAAAAACTCACATATTAGCCGACCAGATAGAGCTAGATCCCTTACCTAAATTGTAAAGAATTGTAAAGCTTAAAATACTGTGTTACAACTCTTATACTATAATATAACCAATGTTCGATAGACCACTAAGTTCTAGATTTATTACCAGTATTGTAATGAATTCTTGGTTCGCGCTGCTTCGTATATGTATTGTATGAACTCGTGTTAAACACTCATAACCAATACACAACTCATGTCAGCCCTCTAAACAATGCCCCCAATAACCGATATGAACCATGGAGACTAAGAACTCACTCGGTCAAGCATATGCGAATTAGGAGAATTGCCTTGGTCCCTAACAGACGGCAAGAACCCTGGGGACTAAGTAACTCGCTTGGTCGACATGCGTGAGTTAGGGCGATATCAAGTATTAGAATTTGAGTCATGATGTAAACAATAACAACAATTATTCACAGAAATCATAAATTGCGAAATCAAATATCATGACTACTGTGTATATATATTTAATAATAGAAATACAATAAATTATAATTACTAAGTATAAAAACGACGTAGCTGTGAAACATTCCAGAAACTTTGAAGGTCCGATCCGTCCTCATTCATCAATCGATAGGCGCCTGGCCGAGTGATTTCCTTTATAATAAAAGGTCCTTCCCATGGAGGCGACAACTTGTGCTTGCCGACCTTAGACTGAACTTGCTTCAAAACAAGGTCGCTGATAGAAAAACTCCGTGTTCGAACGTTTTCATCGTGATAACATCACAGACTTTGCTGGTACTTTGCCGACCGAATTACGGTGGCATCTCGCTGTTCCTCCAACAATAACAAGTCGTCACACCTATAGTCATTGGAGGTTTCTTCGTCATACGCTGCCACACGAGGGGAGGCAAAAAGAATCTCGGTGGGTAACATGGCTTCTGAGCCATAAACCAGAGAAAAAGGGGAGTGCCCGATGGCACAACTTACGTTGGTTCTAAGCCCCCACAACACAGATGGTAATTCTCGAACGTCGAGCGTACTTTTTCAATCGATCAAATATAAGAGGCTTAATTCCAGAAAGCAGGAGGCCGTTTGCCCTCTCAACCTGACCATTGCTCTGTGTATGGGCGGCCGAGGCATAACCAATCCTAAAACCGACTCGGCCCGCAAACTCTTTAAACTCCTCTACTGTGACTTGAGTACCGTTGTCAGTGATTATCTTGTGTGGGGCACTGAATCGAGTGACTATTTCGGTCATAAACTCGATGGCCTTCTTTGCCGAAATCTTACCGACTGGCTTTGCTTCGATCCATTTGGAAAACTTGTCCACTGCTACGAAAAGGTGAGTAAAACCCCCTTGAGCTTTCATGAAATGTCCGACAATGTCTAAACCTCATACTGAAAACAGCCAAGTTATTGGTATATTTTGAAGCTCTGTAGCAGGTACGTGCATCTGACGGGCGAAGAACTGACAACCTTCACACTTTTGGACAATTTCCTTGGCATCAGCGCCGGCGATTGGCCAATAAAACCCTTGCCTCATTGCTTTGGCCGCAATTATGGATGGGCCTGCGTGATTCCCACAAATGCCAGCGTGGATGTTTCCTAATATAGCTATGCCTTCATCTTGAGACAAGCATTTCATCAGTACTCCATGTGGGCTTTGCTTGTATAGGTGATGGTCAACTATATGATATGAACGCGACTTGCAAATAATCCGGAGGGCTTCATCTTTGTCGGTCGGTAGTGTATCACGATCTAGATAATCAATGAAGGGAGTTTGCCAATCTACCTCAATGACAGCTACATGCGGTGCTACCCCCGCCTTTAGTGCCCACTGCTCTATAGTTTGCTGGGTTAGTACAGATGGCTTATGCAGATCATCAAGGAATACTCCGTCGGGTATTTTAGATCTGCTAGACCCAAGTTTGGCCAGCTCGTCCGCCTCTTCGTTATACTTTCACAGGACATGTTTATACTCAATGCCATCAAACTTGTCTTCAAGCTTCCGAACTTCGCTGCAGTAGGTTGTCATGCTTTCGTGGGAACAACACCACTCCTTCGTTACTTGATTTATAACTAGCACCGAGTCGCCAGAGACGCTTATCCTTTGGACACCGAGTGAGATAGCTGTCCGAAGTTCGTGTAGCAGCGCCTCATACTCTGCAGCGTTGTTAGAGGCACAGAAGTGCATTCGAAGAACGTACCGCAACTTGGCTCCGTCAGGAGATACCAGTATGACTCCTGCTCCAGCGCCTTCCAGTTGTAAGGAGCCATCAAACGCCATCTTCCAATAGCATAATTCTTGTGAGTCAGGAGGTAACTCACATTCTGTCCACTCGGCGACGAAATCCGACAAAGCTTGACCTTTGATCGAATTGCGTGACTTAAAGGTGATATCATATGATCCGAGCTCGACAGCCCATTTGGTGATTTTCCCAGTGGCCTCTCTGTTGTGAAGCAATTCGCCTAGGCCGAACGACGTGTGGACCTCAATTGGATGATCCTCAAAGTAATACTTCAACTTCCTAGATGTCATTAATAATGCATAAATTAATTTCTAAAGCTGGAAGTATCGTACCTTGGATTCTGATAAGACTTCACTGACGAAATATACAGGTGGTTGCACCTTTTGAGCCTTGCCATCTTCCCCCCGTTCCACTGCCAGCACAGTACTGACAACGTGTTTGGTTACAGAAATGTACAGCTGCAAAGGTTCCTTTGGCTCTGGGGGAGTGAAAACTGAAGGACGACTAATATAAGCTTTAAAATCATCCAAAGCTTTCTGTGCGTCGTCATTCCAGATGAATGATTATTGCTTCTTGAGTAATCAAAAAAAGGGTAACCCTCGGACGCCGAGTCGCGATACAAACCGACTGAGCGAAGCCATACAACCAGTGAGCTTTTGAATGTCTTTTTGCGAGTGTGGAGGTCCCATTCGTAATATGGCATTTACCTTTTCTGGATTAGCTTCAATCCCTCTGTGTGATACCAAAAAACCAAGTTATTTTCCTGATGGGACCCCAAAGACGCATTTTTTCGGATTTAACTTTATGTTGTATTTCCGAAGGTTGCCGAATGTTTCATCTAGGTCGGATATCAAGTGGGTGGAGAGCCGAGTCTTGACTACCATGTCATCAACGTAAGCCTCGACATTCCTTCCTATCTGGTTGTCCAAACATCACTGCATAGTCCGCTGGTAGGTGACGCCAGCATTTTTCAGGCCAAAGGGCATTGTTGTGTAACACAAGGCTCCAAACGGCGTGATGAACGAGGTTTTAAGCTGGTCAGATTGGTTTAAGGGAATCTGATGGTACCCTAAATAGGCATCTAAGAAGCACAACAGAGCGCATCCAGCCGTCAAATCGACCACTTGATCAATTCGTGGGAGAGCGAACCGATCTTTCGGACAAGCTTGGTTAAGGCTGGTGTAATCCACACACATCCGCCACTCCTTATTCTTCTTCCGCACCAGAACTGGGTTAGCCAACCAGTCGGGGTGGCAAACTTCTTTGATAAAACCAGCTGCCAGCAGTCGGCCAATTTCTTTCCTAATCGCATCCTTTCGGTCATGCGAGAATCGTCTAAGCCGTTGCCTTACTGGCTTGGCGTTTTCGCGAACGTGAAGTTTGTGCTCAGCCTTTTCCCTTGGAACACCTGGCATGTCAGAAGGTTTCTATGCAAATATATCTTTATTATTTCCAAGAAAAAGGATGAGCGCGCTTTCCTATTTATCTCCTAAATTGACCCCAATATTGGTGGTCTTGGATACATCATTGTCATCTAGGCTAATCTTCTTGGACTCCACAGCGTCCGCCTGTACCGCAGTCTTCATCATTTTCTTCGAAGCAGGGTAAAGCATGGCCTCCTCTGCTGTTGCAATTGCTTCCTTCAGCTCGGCCAGCTCCGATGCTGCTACTATCTTCTCGGTCAACTCACAACTGTCGTTGTCGCAGTCGTATGAGGTCCGCACATCCGAGTGGATTGATATGACACCGTTTGGTCCTGGCAGCTTCATCATCATATAAGGATAATGAGGTACCACCATGAATTTAGCGATGGCTGGCCGCCCTATAATGGCGTGATACGTAGAGTCGAGGTCGATGACCTTGAAGGTAATTCGCTCCGTCCTGTAGTTTTCCCGAGGGCCGAAAGTCACGGGCAAAGTGATTTGTCCTAGAGGGACTGTTTGCATGCCCGGGATCACACCATGAAACGGCGACCGACTCGACTTGAGGTCCATCAAGGGTATGCCAGGCTCCTTGAAGGTTTTCACAAAAAGGATGTCCAGACTGCTACCACCATCTACCAGTACCCGATTTAGCCGGACTCGGTTAACAGTCGGCGTTAGCACTAAGGGATATTTCCCAGGCCTGGGGATGTGATCCGGATGGTCGGATCGATCAAAAGTAATTGGAACCTCTGACCATCGCAGATATTGAGGTATCACTGGTGAGACCGAATGGATCTCTCGATAGAGGACCTTCTGCTGACGTTTCGAGTCGGCCGTAGACCGGCCATGGATGTAATTGACCTCGCGTTCGGGGTCTTGGAAGTCCTCCTTGTCCTTGTCTTGGTTATCCTTATCCGAATCCTTTTTGCCACCCTTGGGGATCCAGGGGCGTTCTTTACAGACCTTCAAGGCGTGATGGGCGAAATTTTTTAGCTTGAAACATTCCCTGGCTTTGTGAGCTCCATCATGTAGCAGGCAAGGGCCATCGAGCATCTTATCGAAGTTATCCTGAGTGACTGGTTTCCTCCTGATCGGGCGCTCGGTGTTGGCCACCGTTCGATCGTGCTTGCGCTTCCTATCGCCGTCCTTGCTATAATCGGATGGAATCGACTGGTTCCTTGGGGTCGCGTCCTTGTACTGGCGAACTTGAAATAGTGCCGAATTACCAGCAGCATATTTGTCGGACATAGTGAATAATTCTTTGGCTGATAGTCTGCCGGCAGCATCCAACCTTCCAATCTTATTTATTAGGTCATCGTCGCGGAGTCCTCCCTGGAAGGCGGTGACAACTTGAGCATCCAAGATGTTAGGGATGGTATTTTTCACTCGACAGAAGCGTTGGATGTACTCTCGAAGTGGCTCCCGATCTCGCTGCTTGATCTGGCCGAGTTCCCAGTGATTACCTGGTCTGTCGAAGGTGGCTTGAAAATTAGCCACGAACTACCGACAGAGATCTGCCCAGGAAGTGATAGAGTTGTTGGGCAGATTAGTGAGCCAAGTTCTTGCTGCTGGGGCTAAGCACACATGCAAGTAGTTGGCCATGACAAAGCTATCGCCACCGAGAGCTCGTATGGCTGTCGTATAAACGTGAAGCCAATCGCGCGGGTCCGTCTTGCCGTCATACTTCTCAATACCGACTGGCTTGAAGCCGACCGGCTAGTTGACGGTTCGAAGTTCGTGAAAGCTCGGATGCCAGCCTCCTCGTCATAATCGTCGGCGGCCGGAGTACGTTCTCGTTTGCGGCCGGCTTCTCGGTAATTTCTATCATTGCGGCGGCCCTCGTCACATCGATCGCGGTAATGATCTTCTATATGTGGCTGCCGCCTACTGTCACGCTCATAGTCGACATAACCGCGCCGACGCCATTCATCTTCATACTCTTGGCAGGATGCATCGTCACGCTCCCGGTGTCTGTTGTCCAATCGGACCCGCACATCACGTGGTGATATGCGTTGCGCAGGTCGGCGCTTGGATGTCGATCATGGTACTCTGCAATGGGCTTGCGCCTGGGAACAGTAGACGGAGTTGCCTCCCGGTTGGAGCGCAGTCGGTCTCTTCTATCCTCCCTGGGCACTGAACTAGCGGCTCCAGAGACTGATTTAGTCGGCATTGATCGTGCCGCATGCATCTCCAGTACAACCACGGCCCTAATGTGTGCTTTCAATTGGTTGACCTGAGGTGTCAACTCTGGTGAGACTTGGAGTAGGGGCTCTATTGTTTGCAGGAGGGTTGCCGCAGCCGTAATGTTGTGTTGTGGGGTCTTGAAGACGTCTTCACCATCAAGTTTTAAGGTGAGGTCTCCCATATCTAAGTTTTGCACGACTCGGGGTCTCTGCTGAGCATCCAGTCTTCGAAGCGGAGGAGTGGCGGCGTCTGGATCACCGTCTTCGAGGTCAGTTTCATGTCCGTCTACACGCGGCGCAGTACCGTGCGTGGCAGCATCCGCCGATGTTTCGCCGTCTGCTTGCCCCTGAGCGGCAGGTGCTATCATGAATACCTCGTGAAAATCAGAGGAACAACTCTCTGAATCACTCGGCTCTTCAATCAAGTCCAGGAGTAACTTGCTTTCGAGGCCGATTGCTGCAACGAATCTTGATTCATCGAAAAATTTGGGATCTTCGTCCGACTGGTCCATGTGATGAGCCGGGAGATCAACCGTAGTGTAACCTGAATCGACCAAGAATGCCAATCGGGGTATTGCGGACAACGTTGAGTTGCCGCCCGGAAGGGTTTCCGCCTGGAAAGCTGTTGCCGCGTTGTTGAGGCCAAGCGGGAATCAGCCAGCCGGATTGCTCTGGTCGGTTGAGGCAGCATCCGAGTGGGCCGCGGTCTCGCGTGCTGATCGGCGACGAGGCTGATAGTGCCAAAGTAGATCTTGTCTCTCGGGCGAAACTTGATATCGACGAAAGCCATCGATTTCGACGAAGCTACACTCAACGCTGCCCCTACCTGGCGCGCCAACTGTCGAGAGATATTCTCGATAGTAGATCTAGGTATGCGTATGAGTATGAAAGATCGATGGACACATAAGACGCAAGATTTAGACAGGTTCGGGCCTCCCGGAGGATAACAATCCTACTTCCTATGTTCTGTAGTGTATTATTCGGGATGATCCCTTCGAAAGAGCCCCTGTCCCTCCTTATATATCCGAAGCGCAGGGTTACATGGTAAGTGTCTTAGTCGGTTACAACGTAATCTCCGACTAGGACTCTATCTCTAACTTTCTATCTCTAGTATTGATTTATCGTGTACTCAAAGTAACAATCCGAGTAGTTATCTTCATGGGTCGGACCCTGACCCACTCGACAATATATCCGAATGGCAAGGTATCCCTGGTATATACATACCACAAGTAGTTATGATTTTAGATTATGAAATCTATATCACTACTGGTCAGTAATTTTTCTATAATTTTATGCAGAGCAGAATCATGAGTTAAATTAACGTGTGTCACGATCGTGATGTTTAAACTACTATTGTTACCAGTGCTGTTACCTTTTGGTTCGTTGCTTGCTCTGAGAATCGCATGGTCATTGGTCCCGTGTCGATGCCGCCACGGTCCAAAACAGAGGTGCTGTTAGTTTTGGACCGATTAGAATAGTAGTCCTGTTAGTTCAACAGTGCATTGCTGTCCTATGTAGTACACTTCAGCACCCCTGACGAGGATGTGTGCGCGGGATAGGAAACTTTCCCTGTGTGCGTGTTGTAGCAACAGATAGCGGCGGAGCATGGAGGGCCGAATCTTATTTTGCAGGGACCACTCAAACTACCTCGGTTTTCAGCATGGGCCGGTTCAGCTAATAAATGGGCTCAAATTCAACTAAAAAAATTATACCCAGAGGAGCCCACACAGCCCGTGGGCTGGCCCAAAGCATGAAAAAAAAACATGGTACGAGCCTGGCACGGCTCGGAATATTTTCGTGCCGGGCCGGCCCGGCACGAGGCCGCGTGTAGTGCTTGGGCCGTGACTCGAGCCCACTAATATTTCGTTACTAAACATATACAACTGAGTGGGCTGGTGGTAAGGATGCTTCTTTGTGAGTGGAGGTGCTGAGTTTGAATCTCACTCCTATTTCCTATTTTTGCTCATTTTCACCATTTTAAATATAAATGAGTTGTTAAAGAGTTAATGCCATCTTTCTAGTGGGCCTAATGGGCCGGCCCGACACAATTGCACAAATTTGTGCCGTGCTCTGGGCCGACGGCCAGGCACGTGGGCCGGCATGGCACGGCCTAAAATTAATTACATGTTGTGCCGGTCCGAAATTAATTGGGCCAGGCCGTGCCGTGCCGGGCGGCCCAGTTGGACAGCACTACTTTACAGTTTCAAAAGAAAAATCATACATTGCTTACGCGTTACTCGTTTGTACCAAAGGATCAGCATGTGTTTCTTGTATTACTGATGATCAAGCATTCAGTTCTCGTGCAAGCTATATCGTTATTGACCCAGCCTCTGTGTTTTGTTGGAAGAGGATTTTCCATTAGCTAAGCAGTGCGTTTTCTTTTGATAACGCTCCACTGTTCTGTTTGTTCTCACATCTCAAACTGCACCTGAAATTGTTAAAGAAACGCTTCCTTCTTTCGCCTGACCACGCAGATAGTGGAAGAAACGCTTTGGATGGCAAGGTGCCTGTGAAAAATCTGCGTTCCCCTCTAGTAGAACAAACTCCTCTGTTTTTGTCGTTCCAACAAGCAGGCGTAGTTCATTTTTAGCTTTTCCTCCCTGTCTTAAACGACAATATTTTCAGACCGAAGGGAGTAATGATTTCTGCAAATGCAAGCCCGAGCAATGATTTCAGAGCATGTACTACTAGTTTGTATTCACAGTTCACAAACATGATTCGCCCTCAGTGAACATACCATTCGAAATTATTTGAACTACTCCCGGCACAAGAACCAACCTTTTCAGGCTTTTAATGATCAAGTGCATGCACACATGCTGCACGGGCGCAAGAAAGCAATAAAGAGACGGGGCGAATGAACTAGAGTTGACGACAACGCAGCACACAGGACAGAAGTGGCACCACCAGCAGACTGTTTCACCAGATCCCAAGTTGCTCCTAGCACATCGCCTACGGACTGCAATGAAACCTGCCCCCACAGAATCACACAAAATCTCCGATGTGCAAAGTGAAATTTTGACATGTATATGTTGAACATGTATTATCTAGATCATATATTTTATATTGAGATTGGTAAAATCTTATTTTTATATGTACTTCATCATATGATTTTTGACATATAGTATATATGACACGAATCTTAATATAATATGAATGGTGTAGATAATATATGTTGAGCATGTACATGCTATAAGAAGTTTCTCCTCCGTTGCAAAGTGAAATTTTGAAGAATAGAATGGTACGCTTCCTCGGTTCATCAAACGTGTTGCAACTTATTATAGCGGCTACGGGGACACATCATATCTGAAGAATAGAATGGTACGCTTGCAGGCTGACGGTCCAGGAAAAAAAAAAGCTGTAGTAGTATGACAACCATTTTGCTTAGATTTCAGCATCTGAACAAGAGTATGGCAATGCAAAACTGCGAATTTTCCCTAAGGTAATGCAGAAAACAATCTTGAAGTTTCATATATACATACACAAGACAAAAAGAATCATATAAACATCATACATGCATACACATTAGAATGTAGAAGATTCCACAAGCAAAAACCAATCTATATATACGAAACGAAATACCTAAGTGGGAGGTGTGGAAGAACCATCAACATTAACAGTCAACACAGTAAACCTTTTTAAAATATTATACTACGCTAAATACTGCTAATAAAATGATTAATTAATTACTACTACTGGAGTGCGTTCTGCTATAATCAGTTTTATTATATCACTCGGCTGCGCTAGCTACAACACTGTAGGCGGAATCCACACGCAAGCATGTCATACAAGCTAGTGTACAATCGATATTGCAATGCATAGACACGAGAGTTTCACGGACGGATCAGGATTCAGGTGGCGAGAACGTTTGACAGCCGGCGCCGTGATGACATATCGACAGTGGTGGCTTCCTATATATTGACTGATTCTGATGCGGCGTGGCCACCGGCAAGCCAACAGCTACCAGATGAAGCTCATCTCGGCGTTGGCGCGCGCAGCGTCATCGTCCTCGTCGCGGGAGGGGGAGTGGACGTGGCGGCCCTCATAGGTGGTGATCACCATGCGGGGGTCCTCCGCCAGCCGCTCCACCCGCTTCTTCACCCGGCAGTTGTCCTGCGTGCAGCGGTAGTAGCTCCTGCATCATGCATGCAACACCACCTCAATCAGATTATGTGTGTTGTTTTATCACCATGATTATCGAGGTTTGAACCCGTGATGTGAATATATAGCTTACGATATAAGCTAATACGTACGTGCACAAGCCAAAAATGTTCTAATAACCTCCCAACCTAACCACGGTTAAGAAGAAACTCTCATGGATTGATTTGCTTTAAGCAGTGTTAACTTTGTTATAGACAGGGTCGACACACAATACTAGAGTGTAGTGTAGCCCGTATATAGACTTCTCTTGTTAATCTGTTCAGTACAAGTCTACAAGTAGCTAGCACCTGCTATATTTCACTCTTTTTTACTAGTACACAGTTGATTATAAAGTACACCATACCGATCTCAGAAAATCTCAATCATGGCCTGACACATCAACAAGGAAAATATGGGGATAATAATAACATTCCAGGCTACCCAGGTAGCATCATTTCTCTCAGCCTAAGGGCCATAGATTGAGAAAGATGTGGTAATAATTACAGAGAACAAAAAAACTCGGGCCCTTTGCAAAGCTCAAATCCACCTTTTCATCATCAAGGTGACCTTTACCAAACAGTAAAGATTCTCCCCTCCCAGACCCGGGCCAGCAGCTAGATCAATGGAGGTGTCCCAAGGAAAAAAAAGTTTTAGAAACTATTTTGCAAAAATAATATGTTATTCTTCCTACCAATAGCAGCTTCATAAGCATATATGAAGTGTGTATGTGTTATGCAGGATCAACACTGTCAATTGATAATGTGGATGTACCATATGTTTTGTAACATAAACATTGTTAGTAACGTGACAACAGTCCTACTTCGCGCCTGTCACTAGCCAATAGTTTACTAGAGTTTAGTAGTCAGCTGCTGCATAGCCATTCGGATTTATGTTTATATATAGATGCTGATCGAATGGCTAAGATCAATTATCTCTATCTATCCCCCCTTTCTTTGAGTAAATATTTTGAGAACAAAAGAAAAGAGGGATGCTTGCCAGGATATTTGTCAACTGATTGAGAAAGCTTGGAGTGGTGTGATCTAGACACCAGAGGGAAGGAGAGAGCTTCTGGGTGGCATCATTGCAGATGGCTAATCAGATTGGACTGGATGCTGGACTCATGTCTGGTATGTGGGTCAATGCTTGGCGTTGCCTACCATGATGATAAACATCAGAAAAAAAAAAAAGGATTCACACGCAACACACACGAACACTCGTGTGGTGGTTTGATCTGGCCATGGATGGGATATAGAGTGTGTCATGTCATTTTGAGCTATATTATTGACTAATTAGTTGCGTGTCTAGAGTAAACAATTTCTTTAATAAGAATATTTACAAAAATTATCATTTACAAAAATATAAGCCTGCTTATTTGCGTGTACTTGTCATTAAAAATTTTGTTCTGTTTTTTTTTTTGGTATGGTTGCGTGTCTTCATTAGTATGATGAGTGGACACGTTAGTGGAAGTATTAGATGGTGCAACGAGCATTCAACCTACTACTTGTTAGGATGCACGTCGTTCTCTATATATACACGGGAGCACGATAGGCCAAAATAGGGTCCACAAGAAATATACCTTATTAGCTTAAACTTAACATTTGATTATCTATAACAAAACACAATTGTAGCGGATGATGTTTTGCCAAATTTTCGGTTTTAAATAGCTAAAACGAAGTGAATGTGAATTTTTTTCTGTACACCCTTATGTGTGTGCCGGGCTATTAGTAACCCGCATGCCATTCACTAGATGAAACAAAGTCTTAAGTCGTCAGTAATCAGTTTTAGCTCGGTGGCATACACAGGAAAGGAGACCAGCAGGGACATAGTAAAGTCATGTTAGGACCAGCTTTGCGAGCACTTTTCCCTTTTCAGATCCAATGACCGGCACTTTTGGAAAAAGTAACTGTGGGAGTGTAGAAAGGTTTTTAGGAATTTTCTCTTGTTTCCTAGTTGTAGAAGTGCACTGAACTGCATGTAAAGCTAGTTTCTGTATGTATAGAGGCTTTTAATTTTTCATTTATTTTTCCTTCACAGTTTTCATGCATTAATTGAAAAAATACATTATTGAAAAAATAGATCCATGCACAAATTAAGGTTATTGGCAATGAAATTGGAGCTTGACAACTAGTAACTATACAAAATATTTTCGCAGTTGATTGAGTACTGGATATCACATGAAGGTATTTAATTTCAAGTGTCTTATAGTGTCGTCTAGTTCTTCCTAAATGTTAACATAGTCAAGTTTTTAAGCTAAACATACATGATCTCAATTTATTGTAGATTTCACACATTCAGTTGGTAAATCAGGCAACTATCTTTAATTTGGATGTAATAATAAGCATAGCTTCTCTTTAACTAGGTTCTTCCTTTCCTTATGATTGATCAGGAGATAAATTGTGCATGTAGTTTTGAATTTTGATGCATATGATTAGGGTAACCAAACGTAAACAATACTAGCTTCTTAATTAAGAAACGAATATATGCAGGAAAATAACCAGACAAATATACTTTGTTCCCTGAATAATCATGGCCCAACTAGGTGTATGGATTGTTTTTCACATTGTCCATGAGTGGAGAAGCATGAAAGTAAGGGAAGATAAATTAATGTCACCAAAAATACAGTTAATTAACATGCTTATAGACAATGAAGACTATCTTATTTATTATTGTTGTTGTTAATACAAGAAAGCCATTATACATTTCCACTAGTTTCCTTTTTCAAATGGCATCAAATTAAAATAGAAATGGAGGGAGTATTACTTAACCCTATATAGCCTAGCTCTGTCCAGTTTCTACCCATTGCAGTGAGGAATCAAAATGTAATCTCAATGCTTCATATTTAAACATCATACACTTTTAATTAATAATTATTTTGACATGTTTTAATGTAAACCCAACTGCAATAGAACTACATATGGTTCATGAGAAATGGTTTGTGCAATAGTTATTCAGCTACATGTATGTTCATAAATATGATTGTGTGCATATTATACTTGTGATTAATCAAATCCAAAACCACAATAATAATGCTCTTGAGTGCAAGTGCCATTCTAGTGCGCATCAGCATACAATTCCATTCAGTTGCATTACTCAAACATTTGTAGTGGTAATTGCTATAATTTAGTGGCCATGTCGAAAGAAGCAAGAATAGATCTGGCTTTACCCTCTGGATTAGTTGAAAAATTTTAGGATCTTTTTCTCGTTACACGCCATTCGATGATTATTTCAGTATATAGGTAACTGAATCTGAACATTTGGAGTGCAGTAGTTTGAAAACTATTCACTCTCCATACGTTATTTTTCAAACAAAGGATTTTAGCACTCCGAGAAACTAAAATTTTTCCATTGAGTTATTAACGCTAACATTTTTGTATCACAATTCACAAGATGTCCCCAATGTATTGAAGTTATGAAGATGATAACGGTAATCTCATAAAAATTTGCATATATGAAACCGAGATGGGGACAAAAATCGATCAATGCGTGGGTTGAATCATGATGCATGCACAAATAAATATGTATGCCCATGCATGCGTGTGTATATGTACCTGGGGTGCTTCGTGTTCTTGACGACCTTCTGGCCATACTTGCGCCACTTATACCCGTCGTCTAGTACGTCTACGTCGCTCATGGTCTTGAAGCAGAACCGTGGCTCCCGCACCTTCCGCCGCGCCTTACCACTGCCGCTCCCCGCCTTCTTCATCCTCACCGCACCCACCCCTAGCGCCGCCCCATGTTGAAATCCACCGCCTCCCGCTGTGAACGCCGCAGCACCCTTCCCCCTTTGTTTGTCTTGATTATTACGCTCGTCAGAAGACCTAATTAATTAGTTGAGCACAATTAACACGGATAGAACAACATCGCCTGGGTCATGCATCGTGTACAACATCTTTATATGGAGCTTTCTTGTAGATACAGATGTACACAAAGAGATCTTGATGATTATTACCATGGATGATGTGGAGGTGATGACCTCGTGGGAGGGGAAACGTGTGCTGTAGCTGCTGCATGGATGTGGTGGAGGTTGGGGGACGGGATGGTGGACGAAGGCGCGTGCGAGGAGGAAGACGAAGTGGTGGTGGTTGGGCGCTCTAGGACAAGGGAGCTGCTGTAACCTAGCACGCCATGGTGGTGGGAGAGACCGCTCCCCGGAGGAGGAGGTGGTGGAGAGGGCTGGAAGGCGAAGGTTATGGTGGGGGTGGACGAGGAGCTGGCCGCCATGCCGACACCGGCAGCGGTGGACGAGAGCGGGGCGCCGTGGCCCAGCGCCATCACCGCCCTCCCTGGCGATGGGAACATCTCGCTCTCCGTTTCCCTTTCTATTTTGTTTCTCTTTCTAGCTTTGCTTTCCAAAGTCGGAGCGAGAGCGCTTGTGGTGTGATATACTGGTCTGCTCGATGGAGTAGGGAGTTACTTGGGACAGAGGAATTTGGTGAAAAAGCTGGCGTTGAGAGTAAAGAGTGACATGGCTGTACCTAGGAACAGTGCCCACGATCTTATCTCCTCAATAAAATTGAATTCAGAGCACAGTACACCATCACGTCCAACTAGCTATAGCTAGTACTCAGGGTAATCATATTCCTGTTTGTTTTGTTCGCAACTATCGAATATTCTCCTCACTTATTACAATAACTTGCCATCGTTTCAGTATGTAGTAGTGCAGTCAGATTATTAGTTGAGCCTTCTACATTTGGTCGATTTGTTATTCTACAAGCTGAACTAACCGTCTGTGAATTATATTGCACTAGACATGTCAGTGTTTCCTTTGCGATAGGTGGACGAGCAGAAGAAAAGCTAGGAACACCAGTATCCCAGATAGATCGACAGGTCAAATCTGTCCCACCTGCGCTGGCCACCGTCGATCAATCGCAACCTTTGAAACCAAAAGCCGGCACCCGATCGACCATCGTCTGCGATCCCAAATCGTTCTTTCGTCTCCCTGCAGAAAGCTCGTCGCTGCTGCTCCATAGTTCTTTCAATTGATGGCACTGGATGACCTGGTGTGCCAAAGGACTCCCTTTTGTAATAAAGATAAAAATTATTCTTGGTCTTTTGGACACATCTGTGAGATATGATACTTTTGAATCGTATATGGTGGGGAGGGGGCATCATATGATGAGTTTCGTACGGGATGTGCAAAGGATCATACATTGGCCTCATGCATACCTCAGAATGCACAGCCGTACGTGGTTTAAAACACAAAACTACATGCATTTCAATATACATAACAAACTGAAAAGAATTTATCAGCCCGTACTCATACACACGGTGGTACATCCTTACAATTGTGAGACTAACCTAAAAAAAAGGAAATATCACTCACTAATTTTTTTTAAAAGCATGAGTTAAGAATCAATCCATTAAGCGCAAACATGCATGGGACTCAAAGCACAGGATAAGAGCATCTTCAGCAGGACCTACTAAATTAGATCTCTTACATACTTCTGTATTTGAGAGGTTGATTCCATATTTAGTAGTCTATATTTTTTCAACAACTCCAGCAACACTGCTCAAAGAGGCTCTCATTTTTCTACCGATGATAGGGCCCACCTATAGGAGACCAAACCTTTGAGAGGGTTCCAACCCTAAGAGCCTAGAGAGGTGATTTGATAGCCCTCCTAAAATAAGAGCCCAAATAATAGTTTTGTTGGAGTTAGTTTTTTGAGCTAAACTTTCAAAAAATAGAATAGAAGACTCCTTTGAGAGTCCTACTAGAGATGCTCTAAAGGACCTATATCCATGAGAAAAGAGACTCCATTGTGGCAGGGGTCCCCTTTTGTGCCCTTTCTCGGCTCCTGTTTTTTGTGAGTAGTGCAATATCACAAGAGAGGTTTTTCTTTACGGTAGAGTTATTTATAATTTGAATTTTAGATCAAACAAGATAAACCATCATGCACGAAATGTCACATGTCTGTTTTTCCTTCTTGTAGGCTGTTTCCTTCACGCTTGAACTTTCAACAATTTTCTGACATCTCTAGTGGAATTCTAGCGTGTCTAAACATCCCTCAATTTGGCAAAAGTAAAAAACGACATCTAAATGTATAGAAGATCCTAGCGCTAAGCTCTGAGATAGAGATGATAGAGTATATGATATACTATTAATATCTAAGCGCAGTAGTTAGCCCGTGTAGATGAGTGCCCAATAATTGACGGGTAATTAACAGATGAGATGGGGGAGATCTCGGAGGGGGCAACGCATGCTTGCATGCAGAGGATATAGCTAGCCGCGCCAGAGGACGCAGGAAGGCATGTGCATGTGCACTACGCCACTACCCTACAGGAGCGATACCCATAGCCATAGATCGATGGACTGGAGTACTCATCTCCATCATCTCACACGAGCGAGCGCCTTTTCCCAGTGAGTGCTCGCAAGATGGAGCCATGATGGCCTTGCTTATTCTCTCTCTGTCTGTAGCTCATCATGGCTCATCCGTATGCCACATATATACTGGGAATGAACAGTCCCCCCCCCCCCCCCCCCCTGCACATGCATGCGTACCTCTCTCTCGAAGAAGCTGGTAAGGCGGCTATTGGAAACCTGCAGAACAAGGCATGTACGCACGCAACACAAGCGGAACGCTACACTTGTCCAGAATTCCTCCTCTTGTGCCGTTATATTGAATTTATTTGGATCCGATTAATCATAGTTATGCCTCTAGCACGTGAGCTTATGATGGGTGCTCAGATTTCGCCAATCATGCCAGCCATGCACGTATGATCTTTCCTTTTTTTTGAGAGAGAGAGAGTAGACCTGTTCAAACGGGCGGCCCGACCCGGTCCGGCCCTGGCCTTAAAAGGCCCTGACATGGTTAATTAAGGGCCGGCACGGCCCATGGGCCATGCCGAGACAGCCTTAGGGCTCAGCTGCCGGCCCATGACATGGCCTTAAAATATAAATTCGTGCCGGGCCGACCTACTAGGCACGTGATTACATAGGCCCAATAATTTAATTACAATCTATTAACATTTAAAAGTAATGAAAAATAAAGAGAAATAAGGTGGATGATAGAATTTGAACTCAAAACCTCCACTAAAGCAATAAGATGACTTACCAACACACTAGAAAATCTTTTTTAACTATAACATAAATATAGTTATATTTAAACAATTTTTTATCGAACCATACTGTACCGGCCTTAAGGCCCGTTCTTTGGCCCAGGCACGACCCTTACCACCGGGCCGTGCCGGCACGGACCCTAAAATTAGTGGACCGTACCAGATTTATATCATGCTTTTTTTTAAGAACTTTGTGCCAGCTCACTCGGCCCGACCTACACTCTAAGAGAGAGCGTGAGTGAAGTAGTCGGACGACCAAAGAAGAACAACCCGTAGGATCTCTATCTGGGCCTGTGCTTCCTACAGCCTGCATGTATCTTCTGCCCTTTCGTTAGTAGGTCCACTAGGCCCATGTATAAATTCATGTTATAAGGCCATGAGTTCCTTCCGTTTATCTGCTTTGTATTAAGCCCAGAAAGCCCATATAGTGTTACTGTTCAAGCCCAGATCGCCATCAGAGAGAGCAACATCCGCGCCTCACGTGACCACACGTGCCCAGGCATTGCGATGTGGCACGACGAAGCCACCAGCGAAGAAGAGAGAACAACTGACGCACGGAGACAAGGGACAGACACCACAGCTAGCAGAGATTCGGCCTCGCCGCGGCGACCACCTCACCGCCATCTCTTCACTGCCGCCGCGCTAAAGGTGGCCACCTCGTAGACGTATTCCCAGGTGAGCTCTCGCCTTCTCTCTCCTCTCTCTCTCTCTTTCGCCCCCGGGGGCGCGACGCGATCCCCGTCCGGCGCCCTGTCTGCTTGTGTGCACATCCCGGGCGGCCGTGCTTGTATGGGACCTGGATTGGATCGTCCCATCCAGCTTCATCCATCCGCAGCAGCTATTTGTTGCGGGACTGAGGTCGTTTGAAGAGTCACGGCGGGTTGGTTGGTTCGTGCGGATGGGGATTTGGTTTGGGCCGCGTACCTTTTTGGACCCCGGGTGATTCTTCAGCGTTTTGGTGATTGGGATCCTTCAATGGAGTGTGCTTGTGGTGATAGCATCCTTGCGTGTTTGCTTCGTTTGGACCATTTGTGGAGATTTTTGTAGCGTATGTCTTGTTATTGAACTGTTCCTTTTTCATTTGTTAATTTGTGGACTAGTAATCTCTCGATGTTATGTTGTTTTTTTCTGTCCATCCTACCATCCTAGCCTGCAGTGTGATTTTGCTACTTAGTGCCCCATTATTTAATAAGATGATATAAGCCACCTGACAAGTCCTCGTAGGCTACATGAGTTGCAAATTTCAATAGAGTTGATTATGAGTTAGATAACGATTCCAAATCCTGTTGTTGGTATTCTTTACGGTCCCATTTTTTGGCTACGATGTTGCCCTCAAGCTTATTATGCGCCTCATTTCCCCTCATGGCATACTCTTTTTTAATATTCCATCTAGTTCTTAATTAATGGTATTTCTGTTAAAGATGTAAAAGACCAAGAAAGTTTGTCTTCCTTACCTTCTTACCTGGTCAGTTATTTCCGCGATCATTTCTTTGGTTGGTATGTTTAGCACTGAGCTGCATTATCGGTTTAGCCTTTTCAAGTTCTTTTCACCACAGGCTAAGTCATTTTATTATTTTATTTTTCAAGCAATGTTGCTTGTTACCATCATTGGAAGGTGAAGAGGAGCATACGAACAATGTCCACATCTTGTCAGGTAGATGATGGGCCTGCAGTTCTACAGTTATGCAGATGGACAATCTCACAACCTCATGTTAAACTATCGAACTTTAAAGAAGCTTTTATATCTCCAACAAGGCGACTATTTGGACTGCTCTCCGACGATGGTGAGGCTTTGTGGCTTCCCTGCTGATGTTGTTGGAGCCTATGCTGTTCTGCTTCTTTTGTTCTTATTCCTCTTTTTTTGGTGCAATCCAGGGGAGCTTGTCCTTGCTACTGCTAAGGTCAATTCATCACAAGTTGAATCACCTAGTGCTCTCTCAGATACCTATAGTGAAGCAGTCTTTGAATTGTTTTCTTCTATTCCAAGAGTGAAGTCTGTAGCATGGGGATACTGTTGTTTCTCTTCTAGTCAGCTTGATGATCCAACTTTTAAGGAACTTCTTGTTGTATCTAATGATGATTCTATCACAGTTCATGCATTCCTTCATTCTTACAGAAGCACACTAACAGTTACTTCCACATCTGGTACCAAAGAATTGGACGGGGAGTGGAAAGAGTGGAGCCCTGCTGAGTGTTCAATGTTGAAGGATGGTATATCAGGTCCAAAAAACTGGTTACGTTCTTTCATGACCACAGTCACTGCATCTGTTTCTAATGGAAAATACCAAACCATCTTTCCTGTGAATTCTTTATTACCTCATTCAGCAGAAGTAGTATCATTTAGCGTATATGACATTACTTTGTCCTTCTTGAAGTTCTGGTATAGTGAATGTCCTCTGAGGACTAGGGTGGAAACCAATAGTGAATCACCTCAAGGTGTTTTTAGTCGACCTGTGGATGAATCATCATGCAGCTGTCGGTGGAAGTGTTTAAAAGTCTTGTCTAGCTCTTCAGGTTATTTGATCGGCTTGGTCTTAACACCAGATGAATCAGTAACTTGTGAGGGCCATCAATACGATGCAAATTGTATTTTGGTTGCTATTCTCGAGCTACACCAGTGGGGTATACAGTGGAACTTTGTGGCAGATCTTCAGAATGTATATGATGGTGAAGGACCTAATCCAAAATGGGTTGATTTCCAATTGTCAGATATGTTTCTTGCCTGCCTTAGTACAAAAGGTTTGATTGCCATTTGGAATGTCAAAACCGGCGGTCTTACTACGTCATTTAGCGCCCTTCAAAACTGCAGAATTGACCAGGAAACGCCTTTGAGGAGCAGTACGCCGACTGTAACAAATTTAAATGGAGACAACACTGTTGGGAATCTTGTTGGTAGAATGTTTAAGAAGTTAGTTTTGGCATCATGTTCTCTTGTTCTGGCTGTTGTAGATGAGGTTGGGGTAGTCTATGTGTTCTATGCTAATGACATCTTAAACGTCAAAGCCATCTTACACGAAAACATGGATCTTCCTTCTATGAGTCATTTTGGTGATAGTTTGTCTGCCTGGGGAGCTGCTGGTCATGAGATTGGTAGTCTGTCATTTTGTACTCATCAGTCCATTCAGCAAGGGTCACTTTATCCCACAGAATCGTTTCCCGTTTTCCCCGTTAAAACAGATGCTGGTCTTGTCAGACCTTGGAAAAGAAGAAGACAGTGTAGGTACAACAGAAATCAAGTGGACAGCTGGCCAAGTGGTTTTGGCACAGCACAGATGAAAGTTGGGGTAGCTCGTCCTGACACAGTGACTGCCTCTAGTTCCTTACGGAGGGTACTTCTTCCTCCATACAGATTACATGAGTATGCAATTTGCCTGTCAGCACTTGGACTAACAAGGATCTTTAAAGATTCTAATGGGGATGAAAACAATCATGCCAAAATTGTTCATACGGGACTACTTATGTGTTCGTCGTTCCTTGACGAGAGAGATATTAGTGTCGGTCTTATGTACAATAGTCATCCATTTCAGAAGGATTGTTCTTTCATTGGAGATTCTGTTGTTAGCTCCTTCCAGGGATACTTGTATTTGATTACCCAGGATAGCCTTCATGTTGTCCTTCCATCAGTCTCTGTTTCATCATTTTCATGTCATGGTGATGCTATCAAATTTTGGAAACCGGCCTTTGCAAATGGTAGAACATGCAATGCTCTGAACTTACTGTCAATAAACAGATATGAAACAAGATGGAAATCCTGGCAAATAGAAGTTTTGGATAGAGCATTGTTGTATGAAGGACCTGCTCTAGCAGACAGGCTGTGCAGGGAGAATGGTGTGTTTTCATTTCAGTTGTCCATTTCTTTATTTTTTGTATTGTGTAGCGTTCTGTTATATGGTCTGATAGTCTTGAATTTCCTTTCTTAGAATCCCATCTTCCCTTTATTGAATGTTTTTACTCATAGATCGATTTTTCATTATGTTGTACCTATCAAATTTATAACCGATTACTGATTGACATGATTCATGAAGAAACCGTGCGCTGCTTTGGTAACCAGTATTCCCCAAAAACAACTTTTAGGAAGTTTGTAGGCTTCGCTAATAATTTAACTGTTTTTAATCATTTTACCCTAGAATCAAATGTTCATGGCAGAACATGTTGCCAAAGATCTTATTGTACTTGAACCCAGTAAGATTAGTGTGAACATAGTATTTCCAGATACACATCATAAAATTATGCTTCTGGTCAATATCAATCATACTGTTACTGGATTCATGATTTTCATGAATCATGCACTGTTCCAGGTGTTAATTACAGTAGCAAAAGCTTCAATAACATGGTTAATCCCTGAGGAGCAATGTATCTTATAAGATTTTCATTTTGCTTTCTATCCCTTAAGGCAACTATCGTACAAGCGTGACTACCCTTCTGTTTCTATGAATACATATTTCTTCTATTATATGGATGTTTGAGGATCCATCTTTGACAGATAACACACCACTTGAATAACTGACTTAATATTCTGTTTATATGCGCTCACCTTGATGCTATTTACCACATTGCCAGGATGGGACTTGAAAGTCTCTAGGTTACGTTGGCTGCAATTGGCATTGCATTACTCAATGATTGGTGATCTAGAACAGTAAGATCCTGTATTTTCTTTTGCACTGACATTTATCTGTCATTTGTTCTGCTTTTGCTTAAATTTCGCACCTCTTATTACCAAGGCTTATTTCTCTTGTACTTATACTATTACTCATGTTACTTATCTTGATGGTTGTGATGTATTATCTTCGTTGCACTCCAAATATTTGTTTTTGAAGTATATACATGAAATCTGTGCCCAAGGGATCCGGCGTCACCCATACCATGGGATGACACGTGGCAAACACCGTCGGAAGAAGACGGCTTGCACCCACCCCCACCATTGTCATTCTTGCCCCCAACCTGATCGCCGTCCTCCACCACCCCCAGCCGGCGGCATCCCTGCTGCCTCACCGCCCGCCCATAACCCACAACCACCATTGGCCCTGCCTGCCTCCTCCAGAGCCTCCCTCTAAAGTCGTGGGACTCCAGAACTCCACCAATCCAGAACACTAATCTTGTCGGAGAGGTCGCCTTCAGAAACCAGCGAATTCCCCTTCAAATATATTGCAGAAACCATGATCATTGCAATTTGCTAAATGAATCTGTAGATTTAATTTTCTTGGACCATGACTCGATTTATCGCTTGGTATTTTGTTCCAAATCATTTTTTCAGCCCTCAAGACTAATAAATGATAATACCACAGGTTGAGTTTTTTTTAGAATGAAATCAAAAGGGCATATGTGTATATTTTCTTCTGGATTTAGACATTTCTTTATAAGCAATTAATGTGCTTATATTATTTTTTTAGGATTTTATTTAGCTCATCTCTTGCCTTTCTTTGTTGGAGTGATCATTTGAATTCACACTGATATTATCTTTTATATGCATGCATGACACTACTGAATCACTAGATCATTGAATATGCTCGCGGAGGTCAATCTTGCAGAAGAAGGTGTTTTGCAACTATTATTGGCTTCTGTCCACCGGATATTATGTAGAACTGGAAGTGATAATGAAGTTGCAGTGTCATCCAAGTATATTTCCTTTCCTGATAACATATTTTTGTGGATTATAAGTTTCATTAATAAATTAGGGTTTATTTTTGCATAGCAGTTTGTTTGTGGGCACATGTCCACTGCTTCTAGTTTGAGGTATGTATCTTGGTAGGTTATCCAAAAACAGCAAGATGATTGTGCTGATTACAATGAAAACAGATTTAATATACTTAGTATAAGGGTGGAAACACTTCAAATGACCGTTATTGGATGCATTGTTTTACCGAAATTATTGGATTCAATTATTTGGAACATCATTAATTTACAGGTGGGTTGACAATGGAGATTGTATACATAAATCATTCATTACACAGGCATTTTTGGGACGTACTACAATTTTTCAATGCTCATTTGTTAACCTACCCTGCAGTCGGCAGAAACATGTGCCATAGGATGCAAGAGACTAACATTGTAGGGTGGTTGTGTCTCAAAACTTTATATATGTTAAAATTTATGCTATAAGAAGACATGACCTGTATATTTTGTCCTAGTTTTGTTAATAATGTTTCATACTTTTAGCTTCATGTAATTTGAGCTTACAGTGTGACAACAGGTTGTTGGTATTAGCTGTCCGCTTTGCAACAAGAATGATCAAACGTTATGGGCTACAGAAGCAAAACATAGGTAAATTTCCTTCTCTTTTCATCATTTCAATTATTACATGTGATATTTATTTTTTCTATTTCTTTTATACGCCAGATAATTCTTTAAAACTCCATGAAATGGCTTTCCTTTTGAGGGTGGTTAGAAGTATCCAGTGCCGAGCCTCTGCAAAGAACCAGAATTCTATTCAGATGGTAAAATGACAATAGCTGGTCCTTATTTGCAAATAGTTTTTTTTTGGTTCAAGATATAGTATTTGTTTTTTAATTTCTTGCTTTCTCATGGCAGAGAGGTGATAAAAACTCATCAAAAGTAGTTACAGAAAATGATTCTTCACTTCCAGTTGTTGTAGTGGATGGATCGTTAGATGGTCTAGCTAATGACAATCAAGAGACAGCATCTTCTGTGTATGAGCTTGTTCCTGAGAGCAATGGGCAGTTAGCTTTATCACCAGTTGCATCATCTCTTAGTGCTTCAAAGGTTCATGATACTGGGTCTAACGAAGTTGGGAGCCTAAATATTCAAGGAAATATAAAGGATATGATTAACAGATGGGAAACAAATAACTTGGACTTGAAAACTGTAGTCAGAGAAGCACTACAGTTGGGTCGCCTTCCTTTGGCAGTTCTTCAGCTGCAGCTTTTGCGCCAGCGGGAATTAGTTTCCAATGAGGATTCAGAAGATGCTTTCTCTGAAGTCCATGAAATAGGAAGATCCATTGTGTATGATCTGTTAATGAAGGTAATTTGGTACTTAATGTATTTCTCTACCGAATGTTTTCTAATACACTATACTTTGCAGGGTGAAACGGGACTGGCTGTAGCCACACTGGAAAGACTAGGAGATGACATAGAGTTGGACCTAAGACAACTTATGCTAGGTACCGTCCGAAGGTCACTTAGGCTACAAATTGCCGAGGAGATGAAGAGGCATGGATACATGCGATCAGATGAGTGGAAGATGCTAGAGACCATAACATTGATTGAGGTTTGATAATAGACATGCTTTAGCTATATGTTATTGTTGTCATATAATTTCAGTTTAGAGAATATGTAAGTACCAATATGCTGTTTTTCTTCCTGATCAACCTTCCTTTCCTTTATGGAATAGCGTTTCTACCCGAGCAGCAGTTTTTGGGACTCCTATCTTGGCAGGGAGAATGTCATTCGTGATGCTGCAAAAATAGTTACACTTCCAGGAGAAGATAAACCAGTATTGGCTCTCCATATTTATAATCGTGCCCTGATTGAATGTGGTGATGTTGATGGAGTAGTGCTTGGCTCTTGGGTGAATATTGATGAATATTCTGATTTTAAGGAGTTCTCTGGGAGCAACATTTCTGATGGCTATTGGGCCTGTGCCGCTGTATGGTCAGATGCTTGGGATCAGAGAACTGTGGACCGTGTGAGTCATGACTTGTCCTGTAACTTGTTGCTTGGGTGATTGCACTTTGTTTCTGATAAGAACAATGTGTTATAGCTCATGTCAGAAAGTGCTTAGATTTTCTAGTTGCATGTTTTGTCTCTACTGCAGACACATTTGATACTGCTAACAACTATGCATTGTTAAAGTACCAAATGTTTTATTCTTTAATTTCCCTCACTCTTATTCTTAGAACTGTGTCTGGTGTATTATAGTGCAAAATCCTGAATCACTGCCTGCATTACCTTTATTCTTAGTTACATATATATGATTCTTATTGTATGCTCTGTAGATATTACTGGACCAACCTTATCATATTCATGTTCATGCCCCGTGGGAATCTCAGTTCGAATATTTTATTGCTCATAATGATGTGGAAGAAGTAAGCAAACTTCTGGACGTGGTTCCTGACAGTGTACTTCTTGAAGGGGTTCTTAGAGTGAATGTGGCCAGTTCACAAGTTGCTGATAGCACTGTCACTGATGTAATAGTCCCTGATTACAATATGTACATATATGACTCAGAAGAGCTGGAACCTGTTTGTTTGGAGATACCACATGTCAAAATGTTAAGATCCTCGTCTAATCGTGAGTCAACATCATATATTGGAATGCTTGTACAGCAGAAATTGGCAGAGAAACACATCTTTTTGAAAGAGTACTGGCAAAGTATTACTGAAATTATACATGTTCTTGCTTGTTCTGGCACGCTTATAAAGGTTGGTCCGAAGAAAAATTGTCATATGACTTGCTCTCCTTCAAAGATGCCAGATGATGCTCGTCATGTGACTTGTGAAGGAGCATTGCATAAATTATTCATACGTTTCTGTGTGCAATATAACTTGCCGTACCTACTGGACCTTTATCTGGACAATTGTAATTTGGCTCCTGAAAAGGATTGTATTCTCTTGTTCAGAGCTGCTGCAGTAAGTTCTGGTGCAACTCTAGTCTGTATTACTTTGTATTGAGCATTGCTATTTGTATCCATTCTTGCCACCTGTAACACTGTAGGGCTGTGGTAACTTGCTGAATGGTATCAAAATGTTTTTTTTAGGATATGTACTTTGTGAATTTTCTATTATATTTTTAGGAGTTATGTGCACTGGATCCAGTTACCATCATAACATTACCAACCATTGGATGGTAACAGCATATATTATTTACAACTGCAGAATACCATGTCTTAGCACTTGCAACCGAAAATTTTATCTACCAGCAACTAGAGTAGCATATGAACTATTGTTGGGCTAGAGAGTCGTCTTGTGTTTTGATAGTAGGATCTACAAGAAATGATGCTGTCGTCTATTGTAGCATTATAGATTAAGTTGCTTAAGATATAGCATCAATGCACCATAGAACATAGATTAATATGTTTATTACTTCCCCAGTATAAGATCTATAGATGTGTCTGACTTGGTTGTTACGTTGGGGAAATTTCAGGGTGATTGCAAGTGGGCACAATGGTTACTCTTCTCTATGGTCAAAGGCTGTGAGTATGAGTCATCATTCTCTAATGCCCGTTGGAATTTGTCACAGAAACTGGTCAATAGTAGTAATCTTACTGCTGTTGAAATAGATGAAATGATATTTACAGTTGATGATATGGCTGAACGAATTGGTGAAATGTCTGCTCTGGCTACCTTAATGTATGCTTCAGCACCGATGCAGAAATCCATATGTACTGGAAGTGTGAACAGAAATTGTGGTTTATCGTCTCAGTGCACATTGGAAAACCTGGGTCCCTGTCTCCAACAGTTCCCAACGCTATGGAAGACTCTTGTTTCTGCTTGTTTTGGTCAGGATGGATATGGCTGTTTAAACTATTCTCCAGCTAATGGTAATCAACAAAGAATTTCACTGCCACTTCCATAGATTTTGTGAGCTCTACTGATATGCTATTAAAAAACTAAGGAAAAGTGTGACTTTTTGTTTCAGTGTTTGGAAAATCACCAATTTCAGAGTACCTGCGCTGGCGCTATGGTACTTTCTCCTCTGCTGGAGGTGATACTTCATTGTTGCAGATGCTTCCACGTTGGTTCCCAAAGTCTATTAGAAGATTAGTTCAACTATTTGAACAGGTTTGTCTTTTTTTTTTTTGGAAATAACACTCTAGTAATGAAATTTTATTTATATTGTTCTATATGACTCAGTCTGAGTTTTATTCAATAACAATTGTCGGTAAATGGAAAAGAACTAGACTAATAAAAAGCTTTATTGAATATTATAAAAGTGAACTATCACAGACCGTTCATGTTTTCAATGCGCACAACCACACTACCACAGACCTGCAGTTTTTTCTAGTTTAGAAAACTATCATCCTTTTTTTTTTTCTCAAACGCGCAGGAGAACTGTGTGTCATTTTATTAAGAGAAGAGTTTAATACAAAGGAAGGGGGAAGCCCCCTATCCAAAAGAACACAAGCGTGAGCGCACAACCATATATACATGCTGCTGCACCACCCTGAACAAACTGAGAGGCTACATATCTAAAGGTTAGCAGATAGCAACCGTACTATTATCCTTTTATGACCAACATTTAGTAGCACCCCCAAGGTCCTGGGTTCGACTCCCAGTGGGAGCGAATTTACGGGTTGGGGTAAAAAAATCTATGAAACACGGATACTTCAAGGTGCAGAGTATCGGATACTTGGATACGTATCCGATACGGATACGCGTTGGATACGTCTTGGATACATATCAACCAAGTATCCGAATAAAAACAAATAGCAGAAAATCGGATACTTCAACCGATACGTATTGGGCCAGTTTGGCCTGCTAGGGGATACGTTTAGGCCCAGTATGGGACGATTCCCAGCCCACCAGATGGCTGTGTACTGGCTTTCCTGCCAGCCTACATGATTTGTAGCATTTGTGCATTGTTTTGTCATGTTAATTTGGGTTGTCTTATGAACTCTTAACTCCTGCTAGGCTTGTAAGCCCATATTATAGCTCAAATTATTGTTTTATTTTCATTTTAAAAAAATTAAAACGTATCCACGTATCGGGTTTTCTAGAAAAATGACGTATCAACGTATCCGTATCTGCCGGATACCGATACACGTATCCGTATCCGTGCAGTGTAGAAAAAAATCCCCTCGCTTGTCACCATGCCAAAGCACGGGTCTAAGGCTCGGCCCAGGTCGTGGTCGTCTCACACGGGCCAGGATGCCGCTGTGTAAGGGTGGGGCAGGGGTTTGGGGGTTTTCTCGACCTACGTGAGAAGGTCTTCTTAACAAAATGCCCGGGGGCTGTCTTACCCCCCGCAGGTCGAGTTTTTTATGACCAACATCCACAAAATCACACCTTTGTTAGGTTGAAAAGCCCTACTGTTTCAGTGCAAAAAAAAAAAAAGGTCAGACCCATTTGGCATACTCATAAAATGTATGAAATATGATTATGTCATGTGGCCCAGGTTCTTCAAAGTGTAGTTTTTGGAAATTTGTCGTAAAGAAAATGCAATTCCGTGAAATTGGAACAGAAAAGGTGTAGTGCTTTGATAGATAAGCCAAAAGGAGTACGGTGTTGTGAGGTTTCTTAGGTTATGATGGATGCGATGATCCAGCACAATCCCACTCCCTAAACCAAACACGTTCAAAATTGTCTCTTTTATCTAACACTCCAGCTAATGTTTATGTTAAGTTTGAGTTGAGGGTGCTAATGAATAAATAGCTGAGCTAGTTAGCTACAACTTTTGGTCAACTCAGGTTCTTGTCACTTTAGTAGTTTTGAGTGCTTAAAGGAATACAGCTACAGCCCTGACTGGATCCTGTAAAATATTCCTTTTCTATTATTGAAGGTACCTGGATCTTTTATTGTGGAGTTTGCTTAAGCACAATGAGGCTCAGCTTACAGTTTTACTTCTTGTCAAACTTCGTAGCAGATTTGACATGTGGCACATGATTAAATGATTTGGTTAGTAAGGTACATGATTTTATAAAATCATCATCATTTTCATGATTTGCCTTCTTTCTTGTGTTTGTTTGTTTTGCTCTTGTGCTTGGGTCCTTCGGGGTTTCATCTCTAGCCTACCCCAACTTGTTTGGGATTAAAGGCTTAGTTGTTGTTGTTGTTGCATAATTCCCGAGTTCCCTGAATCTCTTAATTGTCTGATTCAAGTGATGAAGTGCTAACCTTGAAGAAAATCATAGAAGCATCCAAGTCACTAAGTTAACTTACTTTGCCTATGTTTTTAGTATCTACACATCTGATTCGTTGCATTCACAGCATTGATATTCTTTGCCTTTTTGTTCTCCACAATCTATTATCAGGGCCCTTTCGGAATGCAGCTGCTATCTGAGGAGTCATTTACTCACAATGTCACTGATTATATATACAATTCCACTGGATATAGTGAACCCAATGTACTGTCGTTAGAAGCATCCATACAAAAAAGCGTTGAGGAAGAACTATACTCTTCCCTTGAGGTACATTCACCTTGTGCATTCTTGAAACCATTTTCCTTTGTGTAAAGATCTTGCATCACCTTTGTTACCATGCTGTTATTTCTTTGTTAAAAGTTAAATACTTAGGGCCTATTTGGGTGTTGTAGTTTTTTAAAACCAAGGTATCAAGAAACCATAGTTTTAGAAGCCAGTGTCAAGCAAAACCATGGCTTTAAAAAGAGGTCAGGAGTATAGTTTTTAGAACTCCAAAATGGTTGCACTTTTAGCAATACGATGGTTTTTAATACTGCAAGACTTGTTACATCCAAATACCTCCTTTCCAAAACCAAAGTATTTTGCTAAACCGTAATATTCTTCCAAAGCTCCAAAAATACTTTGTATCCAAGTAGGACCCTTTTTTTAAATCTTGGACCTATGCTGTGCGTAGTGTGTTGGGACCCATGCTGTGTGTTGGGGTGGGGGACACCTCTAATAAGTTCGGCTTGGCGTCTCTGTTTCTTAGCCATATAGCTCAACCCTGCCTACAGTGGATAAACATTTAGATCAAACTCCTCTTCTCTGACCTTATTATGCACCTGATGCATCTCATGAAGTTTTGGTTCTTCAATTCCATTGTTTCTACCCTGAGACCATTCCTTCTTCCAGGAGAAAGATATGAGGGTGGAACATCATCTGCACCGTGGTCGAGCGCTAGCTGCTTTCAAGCATCTCCTTGTTAAAAGAGCTTTGCAGTTAAAATCAGCCAATGCCCGTCAAGTGATCTCTGCGCAGTCCAATGTTCAAGCAGATGTACAACTGATACTCGCACCTTTAAGTCAAGCTGAACGATCAGTTCTTCTATCGGTAAGTTCATGTTTCTTATTTGATCTATTCTAGCAACTACTTGTGCGGGTTAGCTCTCCTGCATGTTCAAGGAAAAAAGGTTTCTTTATTTTGTCCATTAATTTCTAATTAAATGAGCCATAATCATAATAAGGATATTCACTGAGTCACCCTTTTATTTTCTCGAAAAGGCAGGAGAGCTGCCTACCCTTATATTTAAGAGAGATGAAAGGGTCCCCATACAACAAATTCCACCTTTGAGTCACCCTTTGCATGAGCCATAATCAAAAATAATGATATCCCCTTATGATGTGGCAATATCCGAGCTCTATTCTTGGACATGGTGTGCCAACATTTTAGTATGCGCAATATAGAACATATAGTCATCACATGACCTGGAATCATTTTATTTTTTACTTAGAAGTAAGTTCTTTCATTTATTTGTTCCTTGTACATGTAGATGTTTGGACTTTGGAGCAGTGACAATAATTAGTGAAATATTTTTAACTTACGAGAATTCATCTAGAATGACAAAGTGAAACTTATGTTTTTCTGCTATCGGTTTCTTAATATCTCGTATAAAAAAATACTTCCATTATATTACACATAGATCCATGTAATATATTGTGATTAGAATTTAGTGCATCAAGTCGCTGTGTCCAAATCATCACGAATTTATATAGAGGGACTAAGTACTAAATCTTATGCTTTTTGTTTGTTGGATGTGCTTCAGTTCCTTATCACCTCCCCATGCTCTCTGAATACCAGGTGGCTCCACTAGCTATTACAAACTTTGAGGATTCAACTCTAGTTGCTTCCTGCATGTTTCTATTGGAACTCTGTGGTCTGTGTGCCAACATGCTTCGTTTAGATATTGCTGCATTACGACGTATCTCGTCCTACTACAAATCAGTTCAGCAGAATAAACAGAGCGAGCTATCCTCACCAAGGAGTCCAGAGCTCCATGTGCACTCTCATGGAGCTGACATTGCTCCTGCTCTTGCTCGAGCATTAGCCGAAGATTATATCCAGTCTGATCATCTGCATGTTTTGGATCAAACCTCTAGGGTTCCAAAGAAGGAACAATTGTCACAGCCTCTAATTGCGATTCTTCAGCATCTGGAAAAAGCAAGTTTGCCATCATTAGATGAAGGTAAAACCTGTGGATTTTGGCTTTTGACTGGAGTTGGTGATGCATCTCTCTACCGGACACAGCAGAGTGAAGCCAGTCAACATTGGAATTTGGTTACAAAATTCTGTCAGGCACACCATCTCCTATTAAGTACAAGATATCTTGCTTTATTGGCGAATGACAATGACTGGGTATTAAGACAAATAACTTATTCTTTATTGCTGTATTATTTAGTTAAGCACTCACATTGATTGTATCTATTCTTTTGCCAGGTTGGTTTTCTAACCGAAGCTCAGACGGCTGGATTTTCAATTGAAGTTGTGATTGAAGTGGTAACCGTTTTCAGAAGAAAAAACTAGGTTTTCTAATAGTAACTTTTATTGTCATTCTTTCTCACTTGTTTTATGTTCACTTTTAGGCAGCCAAAGAGATAAAGGATCCAAGATTGAAGACTCACATACTCACAGTTCTGAGAAATATGACGTCATTCAGAAGGAAATCATTTGGTAATATGCCTTCAGGAAGTAGTGATTCGTCTTTTGTGACTGTTGATGGAAATAATCCTATGGAACTTTTCTGCATTCTTGGAGTCTGCGAAAAGCAAAACAACCCTGGGGAGGCACTCCTGAATATAGCAAGACAAATGCAGTGGTCTTTGTTAGCCGTCATTGCTTCATGCTTTGCGGATGTGACTCCTCTCTCATGCTTAAGTGTATGGCTCGAGATTACAGCTGCAAGGTAACAACTTGGGATCTGTAGGAATTTCTGGTTCCTGCAACGCTTTCAAAAGTTTTGTTACTATAATTTTTTTTTGTTTTTTTTTGTAATTTGGTTGCTTTGGCATGATTGATGCTCTTAAGGGAGATGTCCTCAATCAAGGTGGATGACATTTCCACCAAAATAGCAAAGAATGTTGAATCTGCTGTTGAAGCCACAAATAAATTGGCATCCACGACTAGGAATGTTGAATTTCATTACAATAGGAAGAATCCAAAGCGGCGACGGTTCCTAGAAGCAACATCTGATATATTTACATTAGGTTCCTCACAAGACCTCTTGGGCAGACCAAATTCTGAGGCACCTTCAAATCTAGCAGATATTAATGCCAGTCAGGGAAGAAGAAAGTCTATCTCTGAAGAACTCCCAATTCCAGTAGATATTGATGAAAGACTTGCATCCTTATCAAGCATGGTCGCGGTGCTTTGTGAACAGCAGCTGTTTCTTCCACTGCTTAGAGCTTTTGAAATGTTTCTCCCTTCATGCTCGCTTCTCTCCTTCATTCGTTCTCTCCAGGTTAGTAAAGGCAGTTCATTTATTCAGTCAATGATATATTTTAGCTAATTTGAGTATGTTTATGCCATCTTTGAAAGGCATTTTCTCAAATGCGTATTTCTGAGGCTTCTGCGCATTTGGCATCATTTACCGTGAGAATAAAAGACGAAGCCTCTCAACTAAATTCTACCAAGGAAGCAGCAGTTGTATCAGGATGGGTGGTTGTTACAGCTGTAAAGGCTGCAGATGCTGTGCTCTCAACCTGTCCATCAATTTATGAGAAGAGGTGTTTGCTGCAGCTTCTTGCAGAAGTTGACTTTGCTGATGGTGGCAATTCATCGTCTTACTTTCGGCGAAGATATTGGAAGATTAATCTGTGTGAACCTTCCTTATTCAAAGAAGGTGATATCTACAAATGGGATGATTCGATGGATGATGCTTCTCTTTTAACAGCATTAGAAAAAGATGGTCTATGGGAGCAAGCTCGCACTTGGGCAAGACAACTGGAGTCCAGTGACACAGCTTGGGAGTCTACTCTTGATCATGTCACAGAATCACAGGTATTTGGCTTTTGCAATCTGTATTCTGTATAGCTCATCTCTGTATATATAGCTCATCTTGATCTTGGATTTTCTTCACAGCCTTATGAAATTTTGTTCATCTTACCTATCCGTTAGTCTGACAAGACGGCATTTATAGGTTTACACAATCATCATCATAATACAATCTCCAGACTATGAGTTGACTGACATGAAGTAACACAAATACTATTTTTTTGTGCTGCAAAATAGTTCAATATTTAAGTCTGTACATTTTTGGTTATCATAGGACCATTCCTGGAAGAACTTGAACACCTATTATGACGACAACCATGTCGCCGCTCCCCTGTTGTGTGTGTTGCCTACCATTCTCATGATCTTGTCACACATGTTATTCTGCTTCCTCAATGTGACAAATCCAGCTGCAGTGCTTGCTGTCTCACTCTAAGTGCGGCCTCCCATTGTAGTGGGTTGTGTAAAAAAAAATTCTTATTAGATCGTATACTTGAGTTGGATGACTCATTTGATGATAACAACAGACGCTTTGTGAGGAGAATTCAGGAGGCAGAGATAGAGGAAGCTTTGAAGAGGATGAAGAGTGGTAAAGCGATGGGTCCTGATGGTATCCCCATCGAAGTGTGGAGATGCTTGGGTGCCAGAGCCATAGTATGGTTAACTAAGCTTTTTAACCTTATTTTTCGATCAAACAAGATGCTGGAAGAATGGAGGAGTATAGTAGTACCGATCTTCAAGAACAAGGGAGATGTTCAAAGTTGTACTAACTATCGTGGGATTAAGTTGATGAGCCATACGATGAAGCTTTGGGAGAGAGTTATCGAGCATCGCCTAAGAAGAGTGACAAGTGTGACGCAAAACCAGTTTGGGTTCATGCCTGGAAGATCGACCATGGAGGCGATATTCTTAATGCGACAATTGATGGAGAGATATCGGGAGGAAAAGAAGAACTTACACATGGTCTTTATTGACCTCGAGAAGGCGTATGACAAAGTGCCAAGAAATGTCATGTGGTGGGCCTTGGAGAAGCACAAAGTCCCAACTAAGTATATTACCCTCATCAAGGATATGTACAGGTACGCGAGGACGTGTGTTCGGACATGTGATGGCAACACCAATGACTTTCCGATTAAAATAGGACTACACCAAGGATCAGCATTAAGCCCTTATTTATTTGCTCTGGTGATGGACGAGGTCACACGAGAAATACAGAGTGATGTCCCTTAGTGTATGCTCTTTGCTGATGATGTGGTGTTAGTTGACGAGAGTAGGGCTGGGGTTAATAGGAAGTTAGAGCTGTGGAGGCACACATTAGAGTGCAAGGGATTTAGACTTAGTAGGGCCAAGACCGAGTATATGATGTGCGAGTTTAGCGCGACTAGACATAAGGATGGAGACGTTAGCCTTGATGGACAATTGGTGGCCAAGAAGGATACGTTTAATTGATGTTACAAAAGGACGGTGACATCGATGAAGATGTTAGGCATAGAATTTCAGCCGGCTGGTTGAAATGGCGTCAAGCTTCCGACGTCTTATGCGACAAGAGGGTGCCACAAAAGCTAAAAGGTAAATTATATAGGACGACAATTCGTTCGGCGATGTTATATGGTGCTGAGTGCTGGCCTACGAAAAGACGACATGTTCAATAATTGAGTGTAGCAGAGATGCGTATGTTGCGTTGGTTTTGCGGGCATACAAGAAGAGACCGAATACTGAATGAAGATATCCAGGACAGGATAGGAGTGACACCTATCGAGGAGAAATTGGTTCAACATCGGTTGAGATGGTTCGGACATGTTCAATGGAGGCCTCCGGAGGCGCCGGTGCGTAGTGGGGTTCTAAAGAGAGATGCTAATGTTAAGAGAGGTAGAGGCCGACCTAACTTGACTTGGGATGAGTCAGTTAAGAGAGACCGGAAGGCGTGGGATATCCCTAAGGAGCTAGCTATGGATAGGAGCGCTTGGAGACTAGCAATAGACGTGCCGGAACCATGATCGTTTTTTTGTCTCTCTTTTCTTTTTTTTCCCTTTTTCTTCTCTTTCTTTTGGCTTTTGTTCCTTTGTCTCTTCTTTTTTGGGTTCCCATGGGTTTCATCTCTAGCCTACCCCAACTTGCTTGGGATAAAAAGGCTTTGTTGTTGTTGTTGTTGTTGTTGTATTAGATCGTATACCCATAAGTAGCGATGACTTTTTTTATTTGATAAACAAATACTATTTATATCTGCCTTGACATTAGTGTAGTTCATGGTAACTAGCTATGCGAAAAGATAGAAAATTAATGGAGGATATCAAAGAACAAGAGACTAAGGGCATGTTTGTTTGAGCTCCGGCTGTGCCGGCTTCGGCTGTGGCTGTGGCTTCTCTGTAAAACAGCTGTGTCAGCTGTGGCTGTGGCTGTGTCTGAAAACGTTTGGTAAAACAGCTTCTCTTGCAGCTTCTTCTGTAGCTTCACATGCAACTTCATGGATGAAAGAGGGAATTGTCTAAAGTGCCCTTAGACATATGGCCCCATAATACACATGCATTTATTGTATTATATTTATCTTTATGTGAGTAAACATGAGAATAAAAATAAATAAATAAATAAATAGAGCTTAACTCCATAATTAGTAGCATGTAAAATAATAAAGTATTGGTTACAAAAGGTTTTTCAATTATTTGACACCATTAACCATAAAGTTTGAGTTACACAAAAGTAGTTCCGATCATTTGACACCATTTATCCATAAAATTTGGGTTATACAAAAGTAGTTCCGAGAGAGGCAGAGTCGAGGGAGAGAGACGAGCGGAAGCGTTTTTTTTGGTACCCCTGTGACGTGGTGTTGTGGGGACGGCAGAAGGAGCGCGTGAAGTCACCCGCGAGCTGCTCCCGGCTTCACCCGATTTCTGGCTGCAGCTCCGTCCGTATTTCGTGCTGGAGCGATCGAGGGAGCTGTCCGTTTGTTTCTCTTTGGCCTGGAGCCGCTCCTGGAGCCCCTGAGGGAGCCGTAACAAACAGCCCCTAACTTTATATTTGTCTGAACGTCAAGAAAATAAAACCGGAGGGAGTAGTATATACTAGGGAATGTTGCTACAGGCAGAGGTAAGGTTTGCAGGATGAGTAATAAGCTGGATCCTATGGGGCAACAGCTTATATATATACAGGGATATAAAATGAGTTTATAAGTTGTAGGAACAAACATAATCCAGTAAGATGCCCTGATGTATGCTGCTTGTGCAAATGTGGATATTCTCAAGTATGGCTTGCATGTTATGCTAACTGCCTTCTGTCCAATATGTGTAGGCAGAAGCAATGGTTGCTGAGTGGAAGGAGTTCCTATGGGATATCCCACAAGAACGTGCAGCCTTGTGGGGTCATTGTCAGTCTCTTTTCATAAAATATTCTTTCCCTCCTTTACAGGTATGGAGCATTATATTCTGAAGTAAAAGGCATGTATATTGTAAATGTGGTACTTGTTTCCCTTAACCTTGTAAGTTGCTATTATTTATATGATAATCATCATATAAAATATGTGTAGGCTGGATTATTTTTCCTTAAGCATGCTGAAGAAGTTGGAAAGGAGATACCAGCACGAGAGCTTCATGAAATACTGCTGTTATCTTTACAATGGCTAAGTGGAACCATGACTAAATCCTCTCCGTACGTTCCTTTTTTTTTTTTAACAAAAGCATGGTCGCGTTGTTTCTCAGTCTTATCATCTCCTTACAGATTAGTACCTCATTGCAGGGTCTATCCTATTCATCTGCTGCGGGAAATTGAGACTAGGGTTTGGCTCCTGGCTGTTGAGTCAGAGAGCCAGTCATCTGATAGTGGATTTGCAGCTTCAGCTATTGCTCAAAACACAGCTGTTGGGAACACTACCAGTATCATAGAACAGACTGCTGATGTCATAACAAAAATAGACAACAATATGAGTTCACCGCGCATGAAAGCTACCGATAGGAATGGTATAAGGGACAGTTCAATGTATCAGCAGCATATGCACCTCTTTGAGTCTAACAGTGAAGCATGTGCGACAGTGACAAATAACACGAGAACAAAGCGAAGGGTGAAAACAAATAACCCACTTAGACGTGGTGTCAATGACAATGTTGAAAGTAGAACAATTAATCTAGATAACAGTTCTAACATTTTTCATAGTTCAAAGATCGATGAACAAGCAAGAAATTTACTCGCCGAAGAGGACTTTGCAAAGATGGAAGCATCTTTATCTGGTTGGGAGCAAAATGTTAGGCCTGCAGATATGGAGAAGGCTGTTCTCTCTTTATTGGAATTTGGGCAGATAGCTGCTGCCAAGCAGCTCCAACAGAAGCTGTCTCCATCATATGTTCCTGAAGAACTTGTCCTTGTTGATATTGCTTTAAGAGTTGCCAATAATACCAGTAATGGAGAGATCAGCTTGTCGTGCTTTGACACGGAAGCTCTTTCAGTACTTCAATCACTCGGAGTAACTAGTAGAAACAATATATTTGATCAATCTCAGGTCTGTTTTTTTTCCCATAAGTTGAGAATTGAGATATAAGACCATAGCTGTCACGTGCACTAGATCTAATGGAAACTCTTTTAGAAATGACCACACATACTCATATATATATGCTGCAATTACTACACTTCTGGCATGTAACTAAAGTAGGAGTAGATGAAATGTAGAAATAAATACACTTGTTTTTTTTTTCTCATCAGACTATATTTTGAAATGGCAATGCCCAAATGGTATTTACTTGTATTGTTAAATGGAGGGAGTACTAGAAATAGTGAAACCTAAGTGGCAAAATATCTATTTCTATACAAGTGATTAACAATGGAAATAGTCTAAAAATATACATGTTTACATTTTTTTTAGCAATGTTTACATTTTTCTTCATTTTTCAATAAAGCACAACCCAATTTTCTCCAGTTCAAAGTTTTCTAAGGTGGTGCTAAAATGTTGCATGTCAATTATCTGGACAGAACCAGCACCATATAACATTGCATATGGCATTCACATTCTGGGGATTCTGACTAAATGATTTGATTGAACTGACTAAATAATTGATACATGTCTAAATAGATCATTTTTCTAGTCTGTGGTATAAAATGTTTGTTATTGTAGAAAATAGGTAAAATGAAAAGGTTAACTGTAACCAACTCTGGTATTGTTCCTAAAAAATGATGGGTATGGTTATATTACTGTCCATATATATTGTGTGATCCAGAAATCAGAATGTTACTTTTATTCCAGGTTATGGAGAAACTAACTACGAAATGTGGTGAGGGCCGTGGGCGAGCACTAATTAGGAGAATAATAGCAGTTATTCAAACTGCAAAAGTACTGGGACTCCCATTTTCCCAAGCATTTGAGAAGCAACCAATTGAGCTTCTACAGTTGCTTTCCCTGAAAGCTCAGGATTCTTTCGATGAAGCTAAATTTCTGGTGGAGACGCACATCATGCCTGCATCTAGCATAGCAAGAATTCTAGCTGATTCCTTTCTAAAGGTCTTCTCATTGCTCAGACTTTCTACTAGTGCACCTTTTGTAGGAAGGGATAGTGCAGTGTTTATGTTACATGTCTTGGCTGATATGCTTTCAATACTTTATAGGGGCTTTTAGCCGCACACCGTGGAGGTTATCTGGATACCCAAAAGGAAGAAGGTCCTGCACCTCTACTGTGGAGATCAAGTGACTTCTTAAAGTGGGCAAAATTATGCCCATCGGAATCTGAAATCGGCCATGCTTTGATGCGCTTGGTAATGACCGGGCATGAAGTACCACATGCTTGTGAGGTTGTACTAAGGCACCTTGGTTTTGGACTTTTTACTCTTTGCATGTATCCACATTTCCTTCATTGCATGAGATTCATATGGTTCAAACTGGCCAAAAGGCATCAATTATTATAAATTTGTTGGTTCATTTGATTTTATCATGTATCTGCACAAATGAAGGTCCCTATCAATTTACAATCTTAAATATTCATAACTTCCACTTTTTGACTGAAAGGCTCTAATATTGCTAAGGAATCTTGGTCCACAATTAGAAAAGTTCTAGGAACATTTTCCTGCACCTTAATTGCGGTTGTGTAAAAGGTGTTTCATTGGTACCAGTTTTTGGGTGTCCAAAGCACGTGAATGGTGTACTTTCTCATGAATACATTTAGTCTAAGATACACAAAGGAATGAACCTGAATATGATTACCTACCAATTTTGGGTGGTTCTGGGTGATAGTTTAAGGGTGCGTTTGGCACAGCTTATGCAAGTGCTTATTGGAAGTGCTTATGCTCAATAAGCAGTTTGGATAGCCAAACAACAAAATAGCAAAAGTGCTTATGGGATATAAGCACCTATAAGCACTTTGCTATTTTGTACTACCATAAGCACTTTGGGCAAAGCAGCAAAATGTAGCTTTTTGTGCTTATGGTGGTCCTCTCTCTTAGCATAAGCAGTTTGGCCAAATAAGCATAAGCAGTTTTGCCAAACGGGTTGACTGCTTATGCTATAATAAGCACTATACTCCTCCGTTTTTTATTTGTTGTCGTCGGCCAGTTCAAAAATGAACTGACTGACGACAACATTTCGAGAACAGACGAGTAAGCAGTTTTGACACAATAAGCACTTTGTGTATAAGCCATGCCAAACGCACCCTAAGTCTTTGTGATCATGGTGCACTTGTTTAGCACCCTATCTATGTCTAGCATCTACTTAGGCCAACACCGGGCAGTTGTTGTTTTTGTGCAAAAAGATATTTTCGGTTATGTGACTTGTTCCATTAGTTAGATAATCTACGCAAGCTATGCCTGGATGAATGGAGGTCAATTAGGGCTAATGAACCTCTAAATTGTTCATATTTTCATTTTCCACATGAATTATTTTTTCATTTATTTAACACAGGCTGCAACCAGCTGGTCTTCTGCTCTTTGAGGATTCCAATCTTTCCTCAGAGCTATTGCTTGCTATAGTTGCTGTACACCAAAAGCTGGTTTGGTATTCTTTGGTCTTGCATCTGAGCATATATATTTGACTATATTTTGGGAATAACCATTGTGGAAATGTTAGATCGTGCTTTTACAGATGGATCTAGCACTAAGGGCCTATGTTGGGTAGTTATTGGCTAGTGTTGTGCTGGTTATGATTATGAATCTGATTGCCAGTAATAAGACACATGGCAGCTTATTATTGCCATCCATGTCCTATCTTTGGCTGAGCTAAGCATAGTATTTTCGGTTTCAACAGAATTTCCCCCTCTCGTGAACCAGTTAATATCTCTAATCAATGTTGTCAGTGTTTGTTGTGGATTTCTGAAAGATACTGTTTCGTGGAGCAGTGATTTGTATTATATTCATTCTTTGAACCTGCAGCATACTATTCTTATAAGCAGAGTATCAAACTTAATCAAGTTTATTTGTTTTGGGGGTTTATTTTTTTTTCTTGCCACCTCTAAATTGTTTATCTTGAATGTCATTGCAGGTTGAACTCCTAATACTGTCATACCACTTTTACATGTCTTCTTCTTGTCTTGATGGAGTGGATGTTCTCGTCACTTTTGCTGCTAATAGAGTGGACTCATATGTTTCGGAGGGAGATTTTTCTTGTTTAGCTCGATTGATTACTGGAGTCAGCAATTTCCATTCATTGAGCTTCATTCTTTCCATCCTTGTGGAAAATGGCCAGTTGGAATTGCTACTTAACAAGTATTCTGCTACTGACTCAGCCACAGGGACACCTGCTTCAGTTCGAGGATTTAGGATGGCTGTTATTTCATCACTGAAACAGTTGAACCCAGATGATGACAATGCTCTATCCATGGTCTCTCCCTCCCTCCTGTTTTTTACCCCTACTGCACAACACATAGACATCTCCATTTACATTAAAAATGTTTAGCACATAGGGAAACAGACGTAAAAAAAAGTACTCAAAGAGGAGTCGAGAGAAATATTTTAGTACCAGGCACATAGGGAAATGTTTAGCACATCCGATGCCTGAAAATGTACCGAGTTGTTTGTTTTGGTCCTAAAAGCATATAGTAATTCAGTTATCAACTTATCATTATGAGAGATGTCTTTCTTCTATTTCCTTACACACCTCTACCATTTGTGTCTGGTACAGGTATACAGGCATTTTGACATGAAACATGAGGCTGCTTCCCTCCTTGAGTTGCGTGCAGAGCAATGCATGAACAGTTGGTTATCTCGATATGACAAGGAACGGCGAAATGACGAACTCCTTGAGGCTATGCATCACCTTGTAGAGACAGCTGAAGTACTTTCAACAATTGATGCTGGCCAGAGAACACATCGTGCTTGTTCCCGTGCCGCTCTACTCTCTCTTCAGATTCGAATACCTGATCTTCTTTGGATTGGTCTTTCAGAAACCAAGGCCCGACGGATGTTTGTGGAACAATCTAGGTTCCAGGAGGCCCTAATTGTTGCCGAAGCATACAACATAAATCAACCTATGGAATGGGCTCCAGTCTTTTGGAACCAGATGCTGAAACCAGATCTAATTGAGCAATTTGTGGTCGAATTTGTGTCAGTTCTGCCCCTGCAACCACCGATGCTCCTGGAACTTGCAAGATTTTACAGGGCAGAAGTTGCAGCCAGGGGGGAGCAGTCCCACTTCTCTGTATGGCTTTCACCCGGAGGGTTGCCTGCAGAATGGGTGAAGCATCTCGGTAGATCATTCAGGAGCCTTCTGCGCAGAACAAGAGACATGAGGCTGAGGCTGCAGTTGGCAAATCTTGCGACTGGATTTGGTGACGTCCTTGACATATGCAATAGAGTTTTGGACAAGGTCCCAGAGAATGCCGGTCCGCTGATCTTAAGGAAAGGCCATGGGGGTGCATACCTTCCTCTCATGTAAATCATTTTACCTTAGATACATATCATTCAAATTTTTACTGTTATGCTTACGGGTGGCCTCGAGGGGGGATCTTGTAGGAGGATATACATAGGGTGGGAATGGGTGAGCTTTCTATGGTGCATCGTTGGGCTATCGGGTTTTCCTGTTCTAAATGGATATACATTGACGATGCCATGGAAGCTGTTTTGGTTTGTATATACAACATTTGAGTGTAAATGTGGACACAGCTGACAGAAGTGGTTTTTGCAGCTTCGTGCGGCGGGACTTTTCCCATGGATGGTTGTATTTTTTTTTTATTGGGGTATATTTAATACTCTGATTCAAGCATCTCGCTCTCTCATTATGCTTTTACTTCGATGGTACGCCGTTTGCTTCCCCATCAGGCTTAGAGCAAGTATAGTAATGTGCAGTCAGCTGGCTAAATAAGTCGCCACGTCATATAAATCTAGGTGGAAGAAAGAGAAGAGAGGAGAGAGAATGAAGCGAGTGTTTAGCGAGTCGCTAGCGTACATCAGCAGAACCGAGACTCAACGCCTGCTTACAGCTCGCTGCCGGCAAATGAACTAGTGCATTCGCCCTGCCCCAAGGAAAAAAGAGAAGAATCATCCATTCCCTGCATGCAAGCATTTAATATCTGCTATTTATTACCATTACTATTAGCCAACCTCTCAGGTAGCACTATTATATCAAATAACTTTGTTAAAGGCTCGAAGTGACGTGGCCATGCAACCGGCTGCTGGCTAAATCATTAGCCATGCTCTTATAGGATCCAGTGTCCGGTCAAGCGGAACAATAGTAAATATACATAATTAGCAAAGTGCCTATGTATTAAGATAGGTTTAAGAAAAATAAAATATTCTATATGGTTTAAATAAAAATTATTTACATAATATATTTGTTAAATATATATAGTATTATTAAAAATTTTATAAGTTACTGTTGATACTTTTTAGTGTACCATTTTATATATAGAAGCAATTATTTTCTTATCATTTTTACCATATTTTTATTATAAATATGTTTTTTATCTCTAATATTGATAATTTCGATATGTAGTGTTGTTTGAGATGTTGCAGAATTAGGTAAAATAACACTAGAAAGGTTCAAGATGAGAAGTAGTGATATGAAGTCCGACTTTGGATTTCCCATAAATTCATGACACCTACAAGATACATTTGTACGTACACAAAACACAATATGGAAGCCTAAGGTCGTGAATCAATGAAAAAGGATTTCTAGAAGATTTATTCGAAAAAATAATAATTTACATAATTCAAACACAACATTGTATTACGTTGTGGTTTTGGACTTCAAGACTTGCTCTACGAAAGTTATAGATCTCGTCGAGAGCTTTCCGGAACATATATGCATAATATTATTTTTGAATTCCGAAGCTATGAGATATAGATCCCGTAAGGAGGCGTGCATAGAGGAGTCTAAATCGGAACAACATCGTATATTTGAATACAAAAACTTCCCAATCTGTGAATTCGTTGAATACCAATATTGTAGAATTTTTTGAGTGCTACAAGACATAGTCCGAATTTATTTTATTTGGACTCCGAACACAGGAGTTATGATTTTTAAAAGTCGATGCTTAATATAGAAGATATAAAATTATTTGGATTCAATCTCTAATTTTGTGAATATAAAGTGAATGACCGCACCTCAGTTAATAACTTATAGAGATTTCTTGTATAAGAGGAGGGGGTGGGGCAGCAGCGTAGCGTAGGTACATCCATCCTAATAAAGACTCCATATGAACCTTTGGGTCTCCTCAATGGTTCGTCCGAGACAGGTAGCGTTAACACGAGTTTGATTAGACATGGAGTGAATATTAGGGATGATAATTTTACCTATGGGTATAGGGTCTGATGGGTTCTGCACCTGACAAGTGCGGGAGTGGGTCTAGTTATTCACCATGAGTGTCACCCACACACGACCCGACAAACATGGGCATGGGTGTGGATTTTATTTTCCACCCGCGCATAACCTGTTGGACCCCAAAACATAATCACATAAAAGATTTAACCTCATCTCATAATAAGTTAATTCTAAATAAATATCCATATGGTGAGAGCTATGACTATGTTATTAAAATTTATGTAAAATTATCTAAATACATATACATTACTCATTTTTATTGATTGTCGTAGCATATATAGATAGCATGTAATTATGTTGATCTCGTTAAAATATTTATTTTGAGATATTTTTTATATGACATATAAAATCCGATGGACACCTGACACCCATCCGAAACCTGGTGGGTGCGAGCGTGAGTTTTAATTCCTACCCATGGGTATGAGTGTAGGTGTCAACTACTCAAAATCTTTTTTGTGATCGGTGGGTTTTTACTCCACTCGACCTCAACCTGACCCACTGTCATCTCTAGCGAATATGAAGGAGAAAGGAAAGAGTTAACTACATATGTGTGTGTGTATATATATATATATATATATATATATATGATATATATATATATATATATATATATATATATATATATATATATATATGGGTACCAAATAGCTTATTCAGTACCCAGCCCACACTACCGCACCAGGCAAGCCAGGTTCCTACCACCGCACATGCATGCAACCAAATCAATAGAAATCTCATTTATCGGTGCATTAAAATTCCAGTTAGTGCATGCCTGCATGCAAAGGGCACATGACATCCCTTCCATGTATTATTAGTATTCCTTTTTTATTTGCTCCTACCATCAATATTCAATGGAAGGTTTCATTGTTGTTTGCCATGCAGGCATACAGCCGGTTAGCATGGTAGGAGTATAAATCTAAAATTGTTAAATCATAAATATAATGATGTGTAGTTAATTAATACAATTTTTTTGTACAAAAGCTAGTGATTTGAGATAAAGTTCTCATATGTCAATTATAGAAACATCCTTGACCAAATTTCTTAACATATGTGTGACTCAGAAATACTAGTATGGTCGGATCATAAAAACTAGTGATATGAAATCATAATGTACCAGCACATTTGATTATTCCTGTGCAAACTATAAATCATTAAAATTTGTTGGTTTCTACATAAAAACTAATAATGTTAAATTATAAACAAATCATTTAGATGTATTATTGTTTTGGCTGAAGGATTAGTGGCATGGGATCATAAAGTTAGTATATAGTAACTGGTAAAAAATATTAGTTGAGCATAAATATTAACATAGATAGGTGAGACAGCTTAGTTGGCTCAAAACATAAAAACTAGTAACTCAGGATTGTAAACTCTAGGAGCAGTAAACTTGAAGATAAATATTGTTCAGGCATCAATACTAGTAATTCAAGATCATAATTTTAAATGTTAAGCCATAAAGAATAGTTTGAGATGACCATCGGACTGTCCTCTTAGGTTCAAAAATATAGAACGCATAAAGATAGAAACAACCTAGGATGGCGATAGAGCAGAATCCCTATCTTTGCTTGCAACCATAGAGATGTTATCAAAATGTTACGTAATAAAAATTAGCAAGGTGGAGCTAGAAAAATAATTATGTATTAGGTCAAATATCTAAAGCATGTGAAATTATAAATTTTAATGATGATAATAAGTCATAAAAATATCCATTGAAAATATGAGCTTTTGAGAATGTATAAATCATAAAAAATTTGTGTTAAGCATATAAACTTAGCAAAGCCAAAGCATAAAATCCATTGAATATATTATTGCAAAGTCATAAAAACATCCGTTGAAAATATGAGCTTTTTAGAATGTATAAATCATAAAAAATCTGTGTTCAGAATACAAACTTAGCAAAGCCAAAGCATAAAATCCATTGAATGTATTAGTGCACCTCCAGTAAATAAGTAAAATATCATTGAGCCCACGGGGCCACAAAGAAACTCATCAGACAAGGAACCGCTACAGTGTAACATATAGTGAACTCATAAGGAAATGTGAACTTTTACCAAATTACATGAGATTCTTGTCAAGAACTCATAAAATTTTCAAAGAAAAATAATGAACATCCCACATAAAGCGGTAGCAGTGATAAATAATATACGAAAAACATAAATACTAGCATGTGTAATGACAAATAGTTACAATGATGAGACCAAGCCTGCGCACCAGCCAACCAGGCTGAGGCACCCACCCACGAACGAGAATACATGCAACCGCTGTGCATACAGTCAAATCTCACGCCTCTCTCTCCTCCCGTAATTATTGCATGCATGCAATTGACTATTCTTTCCTAACTTTATGACTCAAGATATGATTGGTTAGCAGATTTCAGAAATACAGTTGTATGATTTTTTCTTGCAAAACAAGATCAATGTGGGATATTTTATTGAAGACATAGCATTTATACTATTAAAAACTAAGATGAGAATTTTATAGTTACAAGATAAGAATTTTATAATTTCTGATGCACTAGCAAATTACCTCTACAACCATAAAGGCATTAACCGCCAATCATATGTCTAATTACCCATCGGCAAGAGCAATGAATGTTAATAATCCCTCTAGATGAACCCATAACTTTTTATGTAACTATAAAGTACTGTTTATAGTGATGCCGTTGTTGCAATGCTTAATAGTAAAAATGATGAGAGTCAAATTGAAAAGACATAATGCTAGACAATACAATGTTGAGTAATATTACAATCTTGAGTCAAATTGAAAAGACATGATGAGAGTATAAAACTCAACATGCTAGGTTGTAGATGTTAACAAGGTTGAGGCATAAAAACTAGTAGTGATTTGAATCACATATATGAGGGCACAAAAAGTTGAAAACTATTAATTAAAAATAATAATCATAAAACAACATGGATTTTAGAGTGTCTAAATAGTAAAAAGTATGACCTTGTTTAAATTTAAAACTAGTTATGCAAAGTAATGAAATTCATTGTCCATTTAATATTGCTCCTACCATGCTCCATTATCGCCATAGAACTCAAACTCTATTGATTAGCCTGCTATGTAAATATATTACACTGTAATCGTAAAACTTTTATTGGACATGTCATTAAATGAAAAAATTGATTCACTTGAATCATACAATCTACTGATAGGTATAATGTTTTTACAATTAGAAAATATTTTGGGGTATTTCTTTTTCCCTTTAAGTATGATAATTCTTATGACTATAAAATATGTTTAACTATGTTAAGGTTGTAAATATTGCAGGTCATAATCATAAACACCCACGACAAATGAAACTCCATGGATTACCAACATGTAATATTACCCACTGTAATCATATAATCTTGATTTCATATGTCAAGTTGTATAATTTGATAGAAAGATCGATTCACATGATGCGTACAATCTGTTGTCATGTACAACTTTTTACAATATCAAGTCATATTTTTGAACAGTGGGGTTTTCTCTTTAGGCTGATAGTTTTTATAACTGCATAGTATGTCTAATTAAGTATATGTTATAAATATTATAGTTCATAATCATAAAGATATATCACATAAGTTTTCTAAATCAATTCATCCCGTAATAATCATTTGACATCCTAAGAATGACTATAAAAACCAAAGTATCTCTTAAGGTACGCCTCCTATGCCTGCGTTCTACAAAGGTTTTACATGGCCACAGGTAGTATTTGGTTTATGCCCATGATTTGCATGCTAGCTGAGGCGAATATGGACTCCATCTGCACCAATGAGACCAAGGACGTGATCTATGCGTCATCTTGTCGCGCAGGTTAGCTCATGAATGAAATCACGAGTTGAAGAACAGATAAACAAGGGGATTAGAGGAAGAGCATTTAGGGAGCAGTAAGCATGAAGATTACCGTTGTTGAGGCATAAATTCTAGCATGACATGATCATAAATTTTAAATATTAAGCCATAAAGAATAGTTTGAGAGTGTAAATCCAACGTGTAATCTTAAAGAGAGTATAAAGACTATTGACATAATGTTAGAATCTCCATAACATTTTGCCTTCAGACACAATCTTTACACTCTCAAATAAAAATTACGATATGCGCTAAGTGATATCCCGATCACACAAACTGTCAGTTGTCCCAGCTTGCCACCCTGAGCTCCTCCTGTGCATCTTCGGGTCGCCACCATAGCAGAATGATGACCCTCGAACAAACAAACGTAGAGAGTGCAAAAAGATAGAAACAAGGTAGGATGCACGCCGAAGAATGAGGTTGAATAAATAGAATGATGTACACGGCATTATAAATGGAGAAAAGGTAACAGGGTGTGCATCAAACTTAACCATAATTACACCCATAATTACACCAAAAATTAAGGAGAGCATTAATTGAAAATATTAACACATGCATGCGTGCTTCCTTTTGGCTGGTTGATTCCACTGGGCCTGACTAGATTGTGGGCGGGGTACTGAATATATATATATATATATATATATATATATATATATATATATATATATATATATATATATATATATACCCTGAGTACTGAATAGCTTATTCAACACCCAGGCCAGCCAACCGAGCCACACACGCACCACCCAACCAGGTTGCACGATCTGATAGCCAATTAAGGCATGTGTTAATTTTCTATTTAATATTCCTTGATTATAGGGTTAATTATGGTGAAAAATCTACTCACTTTATTGCCGTATTACACAATTCCTTCCATCCTCTCACATTTTCTCTCTCGAATTGGCTGTTCTATTCTCTCGCATACCTCTCTTTCCTCTCCATGCGCAATTCACAACTAACAAATCTACGGTGACCAGCGGGTGAGGAGCAAGATCATGAGCAATTGGCGATGGAGTAGTACGTCGGCTGCTCCTGCTCAGAGCGTAAAGATTTTATGTTCTAAAGCAATTTGCAATTGCAACCAAGATAGCATTTTCAGAGTGTAAATTTTTATGGTCACGAGTTAGTTGTCACATAAAAAGGTTTTTTGTTAACCATAAATGATTATTAGTTTCAACTATAAAATGCTATCTTCGTTGACTAAAGTATTGACTATTGCATGATCATTTTTAACCGTAAAAATCTATTTGAGCAACTATGAATATTATAGTCTTTTATATGTCCACGCACCACCCTATTAAGTCATGACCATAAAACCTTTATGGTTATACGATAATATTTTTACTACCAAAGGTTCTGGCTGTATAAACTAATACTATTCTATGGTTTTGTCTCGTGAAGCCAAATGTTGGTGTGCGCATATTAAGGTGTAAAAATGATATTTCATGATTTAAATGATAGAAATTTGGTTTAGTAGCACTTGTATTTTTCCCTCAATAACTGGCATCTTGATGCTTATTGATCTTATGCATTATGTATATTGGCATTTTGAACTTGGACATATGCCTTAACACAATGAATGGGAGCTTATGACAATAATAGCTAAAGAGTAGCTTTACACAAGAGGAGCTTTGTAACTAGATGAACACACACACATCCCGACATCCAACCTTATAGGACTATGTATGATAGAATTGGTTAGTCAATCTCTAGAGATCACATAGACATCAAAACCCCACAACTCTTTATGATGTGGAAACTAATTTTTATTCTCCCACAAAATAATTCTTTATGATTCAGAAATATCGTAAAGGAGTTAGTTGTTCTTACTATTCATCATATGGACTAGAAAAGGCATTATCCTTTATGAATCCTTAATCATAAAAACTTATAAACTTGAGTGGACAAAGATTATTTCCGTGAGACATATCTAGTAGTAAATACTTGAATGATTTTATTATTCTAGTGAATTAGTATTGAAAATAAGTGTTTACGACTATGACCATTATGAAGCTATAATTGTAAAAATCAACACGGTGCCTACAAATCCTAGAATTTATGATTTTGAAGCAATTCCTTCTATTCCTTGACCTTATTTGTAGCTTAGATATGCTCCCATGATTATGTTACCATTCCTCATCTTTTTAGAAATCATCACTGATAAGAATTTTAGATACAAAATTGATTTTATGAAAACAGATGTTTTTATGATCGTAGAGGCCTAGCTGTACAATACTCTACAAATATAAATTGCATAAATGAATTGTAAGTTGTGCCTCTACAAATGTAAAATGCATACATTTTTAACTATAAAACTCTTATGGTAGTCGGTAGTTGAAACATAATATTCACCATAGATATTTCCCTGTGCAAAAAACAATAGACTTCTTCTGCTAAATGATTTACTAATGGTAGTTGAAACATAATATTCACCATAGATATTTCCCTGTGCAAAAAACAATAGACTTCTTCTGCTAAATGATTTACTAATAGGAGCTTCCGTTGAATAAAAATTGTCAAAGAATAACCGGAAACAATGTAACGCATGGCCAGCTGAGTTTAATGATTCTTTAAAGGAGAATTGATATGCATGTATGCGGCGGTAGTTAATTTGCATGCATGCACGTGACTTGCTGGTGCGGACGGCCTATTGCGCGCTGGTGTTGGTTCAGTGCGATTTGGACCAGGGTACAGAATAACTATTTAGTACCCTGAGTACCAAATAGTGCTGGCCTATATATATATATATATATATATATATATATATATATATATATATATATATATTTGTTAGGGGATCACCTCGTGGGCCACCCTTCGAGGACTACAAACAGAAATTTGAGGCTAACCATCATTATCTTCACTATTAACCATAATTTCTGAAGATAGGTACCCTCCGAAGGCTCCGAAAAAATTAGAACCCCTCCGAAAGGGATGCACCCTTCGAAGGGTTTCAAAAGGATCAGAGCCCCAGACCTTCGAGAGACAGTGAGCCGGAGCGCTCAGCGAACCATGAACCCCCTCGAAGGGGTCCACGGTACCTTCGAAGACCAAAGGGTGCGCCCAAAGTCGAAGGCGAGCGAGGTGTGCTGCAGAGACACGTGGCGCCAGCGCACTCGGTGGCGTGCGGACCAAGGAAGGGCATCGGAAAAGCTTGAAAGACCAGTTTACCCTTTATGACTATTTTGTACTGAATATTCAGGGAATATAGTAGGTAATCAGGGGCAAAATGGTCATCTGCATACGATCTAGGTACGGGCCTATAAATATAGAACCCCTACCTACTTGTAATGGGATGAATCTTTTTTGGGATACGTGAAGAACACTTGTTACATCACCCAAAATCCCTCGAGCGTTCAATCTCTTTTCCCTTCTTTTCTGTTCGGTGTCTCGAGGCCCACGATTCATGACACCAACAGTGGCGCCTACCGTGTTGTGAGCCCGTATACCAGCTCACAATGACTCAACTCCCCGGATCGTTACCTTCGAGCGGAGTTACACCCGCCCGAGGTAACATACCAGGAGACCCACAACTAACTGACGACCAATCCACTTCGCAAGTAACAAAAGAGAACACCCCCGAGGCGCAACCATCACAACCAGATGCACCTGCCGACCCAAAGGACCCAGCACAATGCCTCGAATAGCCTTCGAGCTCAAACCCCCCCGGAAGCTGCACCCCAACCTCAATGACAGTATTGCAAGAGATGGAATTGCTAGCCCAAAGAGTTGAGCACCTCGAGCAGCTCAAGCAGCAATTGCTGCAAGAGCAGGAGTTAAGAAACGAAGCACTAGCGGAAAGAGAAAAAGCCATACAAGAAAAGGAGTACATAGCCCTACTCAGACTAAAAAATCTTCAACTCGCCAAAGAGGTCGAAGAACTCCAAAAAACCATCGACAGAACAAGCCGTCAAGAACCAAGCCCAACACCCGAAGCTCAGCCACACGTCGAGCAAAGAGAGCCATCATCAACCACAGATGTGCTACCAATACGGAGGGCAGCCATAATCGAGAAAGACTCACCCCTCTCCGAAGGATTGCAGAGGGCGCCCTACCCCTCGCACTTCAGAATGTTACCATTAGCCAAGTTCAAAGGAAGTTCCGACCCAAGGCAATTCCTCATGAGTTACGAGGTGGCAATTGTATCAGCAGGGGGAGACGAAGCAACTCTGGCGAAGGCCTTCGTGTGTGCCCTCGAAGAGTCCACACTAAACTGGTATTTCAACCTGCCTCCGGGATCACTATACAGCTGGGAAAATATCAGGGACAAGGTCATCACAAATTTTCGAGGGTTCCGCACCATCATGGAACCATCGTACGAGCTTCTGAACATCGCCTAGAAGAGAATGAGCGGTTGCACGACTACTACAAAAGATTCCTCACGCTTCGAGCCCAAGCGCCAAGTGTAACGGACGAAGCTGCAATAAGCTCAGTACTTCGAGGCATGCGAGCATTTCAAATGTCATCCTACTGTGCGCGAATACCCCCGCGCACGATGCAAACATTATGCACAAAGTTCGAAGAGTATAGCAGATCAGACGTGGATTAGAAAAGGCGCAAGCAAAGCCAGAGCAAAAATTGCAACCAGGTACACACCAAGGGCACTTATCAAGAAAGGCAGCACAGAAAGTCAAAGTCGCCCACCGAAAAAGCACCATCGTTCGTAGAGCACATCGAAGAGGAAAACAAGATCATAGCATCAAGGACAACCGCAGCAATGATTACAGAGAAAGCAACTATCGAGGCCGCGGCAGGGGCCGAAGCTCACCAAGCCAAAACTGCCAAGCTAGAAAACCATACTGGCTCTACTGTGGAGAGGACAAGGGGCACAAAACTTCCACTTGCCTCAAAGCAAAAGAGATACAAGAAAGAATGGAAGCAGAGAAGAAAATACCAGCACAAACAAAAGCCATCAACTACACGTCACCCAACCCATGGCCCCAGCAACCATACCCACAACCAGCACAAATCAATTATCATTACCCAAACACTCACCATCAGCCATACACACCATCCCCATACTTCAACATGACCCATCCAATGCAACCTCCAAACCATTATATACAACCAAGACAATCAACCCAGCAAACACTGGTAAACCAAGAGCAGCAGAGGCAAAAACAAGAGCCACCACAGCTATCACAGCCTAAGCCGAAGCCTAACCCAAACCAAGCCACAACATTTTCGGTACAGGGATTCATCGAAATGATATACGGGGGGTCATCCTCAGACTTCGAAAACAAGAGAAGAAGAAGGGACCATTCTAGAATGGTCAACAGTGTCTTCACCGAGGGACCAATTATCAAGTCAAAATGGTCCCACGTCCCTATCACATTCACCGAAGCTGACCTTAACCTCAAAGCTTACCCGCATGTCGACGCGTTCGTAATCGAAGCTCACATCCATAGCTGGATGGTCAGCAAAGTCCTCATGGACAATGGCAGTCAGGTAGACATATTATTCATAAATGCCTTCGAGCAAATGGGACTCAGCAAAAGTTCCCTGCAACCATCAAATGTGCCACTCATAGGCTTCGGAGAAAAAAGAATCACTCCCATGGGTACAGTTTCCCTCTCAGTATCATTCGGCAATACTCGGAACCCTCAAACAGAGTACATAACATTCGATGTCGTATACCTTTGCCACCCATTCAATGTCATATTCGACCGAGGCACAATCAACACATTCGAGGCAGTCATTCATAGCGCCTACTTATGGATGAAGATTCCAGCCGCTAGAGGAGTCATCACAGTCAAAGGAAATCAGCAAATGGCAAGAGACATAGAAAAAGGCTACGCACCAGGAGAAAGAAATTGCAATAACATACAAGTTTTCAGCCAAGAACAGTTGGAAGAAGAGGAAAGAGCCAAAAAGGCCCAGGAGCAACACAAGATCAACGCAAGGGAAGAGGCACACAACCTCGACAAGGAAAGAATCACAGTCCAGCCAGACGAAGAAACCAAAAAAGTACTCCTTGATGAACAAGTCCTGGGGCAATTCATCACAATGGGTTCGGGGCTAAGCCTTGAAGAAGAAAAAGAGCTACTAACATTCCTCGATAGAAATAAAGATGTATTCACTTGGTCCTCTACAGACCTCAAGGGAGTGGATAGAAGCATAATAGAGCACAAGTTAGAGATTGATGCAACCGCCAAACCAAAGAAACAGAGGCTCCAAAAAATGTCCGATGAGAACACCGAAGCCATCAAAGCAGAAGTGCAACGACTCCTTGACACCTTTGTCATTCGCGAAGTCAAGTATCCATGTTGGTTCGCAAATTGTGTAATGGTAAGGAAAAAGAATGGGAAGTGGAGAATGTGCATAGACTTCACAGATCTCAACAAGGCTTGCCCCAAGGACGATTTCCCGTTACCCCGGATCGATAAGATCATAGACGCAGTAGCCGGAAGCGAGCTGCTAACGCTGCTGGACTATTTCTCAGGTTACCACCAAATTTGGCTCACGAAGGAGGATGAGGAAAAAAACAAGTTTTATCACACCCTTCGGCACTTACTGTTTCATAAGGATACCTGAAGGGTTGAAGAACGTCGGACCTACATTCTGCCGTATGACTCAAAAGGCCTTCGAGCCGTAATTCGGTAAAAGTTTGCATGCTTATGTGGATGACATCATAGTAGCAAGTAAGAAAAAGGATAACCACATCTCAGACTTGGCTGAAACATTCGCAAACCTTCGAGCAGCAAGGCTAAAGCTAAACCCAGAAAAATGCGTGTTCGGAATCCAAAAAGGAAAAGTACTCGACTGCCTCGTATCAGCCAAAGGTATAGAGGCCAACCCCGACAAAATCAAAGCAATCACCCAAATGCAAGAGCCCAAGAGCAGAAAAGATGTGTAGAAACTCACAGGCAGAATGGCAGCTCTGAACTGATTCATATCCAGATCAGCTGAGCGAAGCTTGCCGTTCTTCCAAGCACTTCGAGGGGCTCAACCCTTCGAGTGAGGCTCAGAGCAGCAAAAAGCCTTCGCAGATCTACAAAATTACCTTCAAAGACAATTGAAGCTAACTAACCCAGAGCCAGGGGTTGTGCTACTGTTATACGTCGCCCCGTCTCATTCAGCAGTCAGTGTAGTCCTCATGCAAGAGAAAAAAAATCATCAAAATAGTCAAGGGAGAACCCAAAGAGCTCCTAGTACAACTCCCAGTATACTACGTCAGTGAAGCACTGTCTGGCTCCAAAATGCTCTACTCCGAGATGGAGAAAATTGCATATGCAGTAGTAATGGCTTCTAGAAAGTTGAGGCATTACTTCAAAGCTCACCACATCAAAGTGCTCACTAACCAACCACTCAATGAGATATTTGGCAATCGCGAAGCCTCGGGAACCATCGGTAAATGGGCCATGGAGCTTTCGGAGCATATAGTCGATTTTGAGGAACGAAGTGCAATCAAATCTCAGGTACTCGCCGACTTCATAGTAGATTGGACAGCCACACAACACGCTAGAAGTCAAACATTCTTGAAGCCAGTATGGACAGCTCATTGCGACGGAGCCTAGGGACTAGCAGGGGCAGGCATAGCGGCAATAATCACTTCACCCGAAGGTGTGAAAATGAGATATGTCGCAAGGCTCGAGTTCAGTAACAAAACAGACAAATGCACTAACAATATAGCCGAATATGAGGCAGTGTTGCTAGCACTCAAGAAACTCAGAGCACTCAGAATCCAGAGGTGCAGAGTCAAAACTGATTCCAAAATTGTCGTGAGCCAGCAGGATAAGGAGTTCCCAATCAGGGATTCTCAGCACGAGAAGTATCACAGCATTGTCCGGGGCATGGAAAAATACTTCAAGGGTTTTGACATACAGTACATCGAAAGAAAATTCAACACAGAAGCATATGAGCTCGCAAAAATAGCTGCAAGGCAAGATCCAATGCCTCAAGATGTATTTTTTCAAACAATCACCGAACCTTCGATCAAATCGGCCCTCCAAGATCCCAAACAAATTCATACAGTGATTGGTGAAGATTGGAGGTCTCAAATCATAGCATACCTTCAAGGGTTTTACGAGCCAGGCACCGAATCAGAAGCAGAAAGAATACAGCAGAGAGCTAGGAACTACAAATCATCAAGGGAACACTCTACAAATCCAGAGTGTGAACGCCATTGCTTAAATGTATTAGCCAAGCGGAAGGTGCAGAATTGCTCAGTGAGATACACGAGGGTGTATGCGGAGCACACATCGGGTCTCGGTCCTTAGCCACAAAAGCAGTAAGGCAAGGTTTCTATTGGCCATCAATGATCAAAGACGCTGCAGAAGTGGTAACCAGATGCAGAGCCTGCCAAATGATATCAAACAAACAATCAGCACTTTTGTAGCCGACACAACTCATAGCACCATCATGGCCTCTTCAGCGTTGGGGGATAGATATCATTGGACCCCTACCCACAGCACCCAGGAATTACAGATGGGCAGTCGTAGCCCTCGAATTCTTTACCAAATGGATCGAAGCAAAACCAATCACAAACATATCAGCCACAATAATCAAGAAATTCTTTTGGCAAAACATAATCTGATGCTTCAAAGTCCCAAGAGACATAACCGTGGACAATCGAAAACAGTTTGAAAATGATATGTTCAAAGAGTTCTGTCACGCCATCGGAACAAAGGTTGATTTCGCATCAGTATATCACCCCCAATCAAATGGGGCGGTAGAGAGAGCAAACAGTCTCATATTCAAAGCAATCAAAAAGATACTCCTCGACGACAAGAAAGGAAAGTGGGCAGAAGAGTTGCCTAGGGTTATATGGTCACACAACACAACCAAAACCAGAGCAACCAGCTATTCACCGTTCAGGCTACTCTATAGGGAGGAAGCAGTAACCCCCGAAGAAATTTCTCATCAAAGCCCAAGAACAACAAGCACGCAGCCACCACAGCCCTCAGAGGCAGAGTGAAAGGACCTCATGGAGGTCGACAGACTGGAGGTAGCTATTAACCTCGACAAGTATCAAATGGAAACACGCAAATAGAGAGACAAGAAGATTTTTCCCCGAGCATATGCAGCAGGAGATCTAGTCCTACTCCAAAGCCCAAAAACAGAAAGCAAAGGTAAACTAGAACCCAAATGGGAAGGCTCATACATCGTAGCGAGGTCAAGCAGACCCGGAGCATACAGACTCAAAAACTCACAAGGAGAAGAGTTGTCGCACTCCTGGAACGCAGACAACCTTTGAAAGTTCTACACCTAGGCAAGCAACACCCAACACTATTGTAAACAGCCAAGCATAGCACAAAACTATAAGTGCTACCTTGAGCTTAGTTGTTAGCTTTACTTTCGAAGTCTTTTCTTCCTCAAATTGTAAAAAGGACCGTACTCTTTTCCTCACAAGGGGAACCCTTCGCAGGGGTGAGGTTTTTAACGAGGCGGATCCTATGTAAAACCCCAGCTGAATCTATAAAGTTGCCTTCCCCAAAGCGGAAAGCCTCGCTTAGCAGAGCGTGTCGAAACAACTCCCCATTGCGGAGATTGTGATATTCGACAAAGAGCAAAAGCTCTAAAAACATAGCTACTGCACAGATTAAGCCCAAAGAGCTAAAAACCGCACAATCAGCTAACTTAGTGAAAAACGCTAAGGGGCTCGTTGCAGCCTAGACCCATTGAAGGGTTCATACTCAAGCCTCGCCCCTAGCACTTCGAGGGGGAGGGTGGTGTTTTTTAAAAAACTTAGCGCAAAAATGCTAAGGGACTCGTTGCAGCTCAGACCCATCAAAGGGTTCGCACTCAAGCCTCGCCCCTAGCACTTCGAGGGGGAGGGTGGCGTTTATCAAAAAAACTTAGCGCAAAAATGCTAAGGGGCTTGTTGCAGCCCAGACCCATCGAAGGGTTCGCACTCAAGCCTCGCCTCTAGCACTTCGAGAGGGAGGGTGGTATTTTTCAAAAATACTTAGTGCAAAAATGCTAAGGGGCTCGTTGCAGCCCAGACCCATCGAAGACTTCGCATTCAAGCCTCTGCCCTAGCACTTCGAGGGGGAGGGTGGCATTTTTCAAAAAAAACTTAGCGCAAAAATGCTAAGGGACTCGTTGTAGCCCAGACCTATCGACGGGTTCGCACTCAAGCCTCGCCCCTAGCACTTCGAGGGGGAGGGTGGCGTTTTTCAAAAAACTTAGCGTAAAAATGCTAAGGGGCCCGTTACAGCCCAGACCCATCGAAGGGTTCGCACTCCTAGCACTTCGAGGGGGAGGGTGCCATTTTTTAAAAAACTTAGCGTAAAAATGCTGAGGGGCTCGTTGTAGCTCGGACCCATCAAAAGGTTCATATGAAAGCATCACCCTTAACACTTTAAGGGGAAGAGGCTCACAAAAGTCAACAACAGAAAAATTCACAAGTCCCTCAAGGAGCTCATTAACAGATCCATATATCCACATGTTGAAAATTCATAATCCACAGGTTCTTTCATTACAACAACCCCAGATGCTAAAAGCTGGGCAAACAAAATGGACCATTCATCTACTCTATAACCAGGCGGAGGAGGACCCAAGTCACCCCCCGGTCTATTAGTTCCAGCAACACTAGAACCTTCCGTTGCCTTGCACCGGGTTTTCGATAGAGCTTCGCCCCCCCCCCCCCCCCCCCCCCCGCCGAGCGTTCAGCACAGCACTAATAGACTGTTTAGCTACGCCACGTCGAGGCCACCGAACCCGAGTCACAGGAGCGTCAGGAACAGGCTCAGCCCGAGGTACAGCTTGTGGTACAGCAGAATCTTCGGGGCTTAGCTCGCGAGGGCTAGGCAAGCGACTTCCCCCAAGGGAGCCGTGCGCTGCACTCAAACCAGTACCCCAAGGAACACGCTGGCTATTCGAGCAAGAATCAGTACAATGGCGCCCTCCAACATAACCTGAAGATCGGGATCGATGCCCGAACAAATGAGAATAATCTCCTACACATACCACTCCAGCATCTAGCGCAACGATGCCCCCCCCCCCCCTCTTGAGCGCCGGATCGGTCCCGACTTTGCACTTCTTCAGTCGCTTCGGCTATGTCCATCGCTTTGAAGCCACTCAAACTGACTTCAGAGCTCATAACAGTAATAATCGCATCACAATCAGCTATATTCGAAGGCAAATGACCGTCCAAACAACCAAGAATACGCATTGCTGAGCATTCACTGGAAGAAGTATCTTCAACACCCTGCGCAGGCGACTCAGCAGGCACCTACGCGGGTCCAAAAGTAAGCATTAATACCCTTTTGTACAGAAACTGCCTATTACAAAAATCAGCCACCCCACTCTCACCTCAGAGATGTGGCCCAAAAAACAAAGTGTAAGCCGATGCCAAGCTCTAAACCTCATGCAAAGAGTGTGCACTGCTATTTAAGGTCCTCTCCTGAGTCAAAGGTTCATCGTGGGTTGGAGCAGACGCAGCAACTCGAGTAGCCTTGCGAGCCTAGACACATCAATAAGTGAAAAATCACCATCGTAGCCCCTCAATCAAACGAAAGAAACTAACAAAAAACAAAGCGCATACCTAAGCAAGCCTCTCAATCACGACCAACCACGCAGCCTCGAGTCCATGATCGCGCCAGAACTTGATAGCAAGACGTTTAGCAGCGGCAGAGGCATCGTTAGACAAATTATCTCGAGCATCGGCACCAATCAGGAAATCCCGCTTGCCAGCTCCCTAAAATGATCGCACCCCGTGCGTTCAAGGAGTCCGAACACAGCCTCCGCAGTATGGAGCGAGCCGAAATTACTACGCTTATCCATGACCCCGGGGAGAGCAGTGATCTCAGCATCCAACCATTTAAAAAAAGATTCTTCGGTAACCTCCGAACCATCAGTCAATGACATGGGCTCCGCCAACATAACCTAGCGCCTCGCGATACCTATGATGACTAGCCATCGCCCGAGCCATGAAGCCATAGTTGCGAGTAGAGGCGGCATGGACCAAAGCTTTATTCTTCTCTGTGAGAGATGCCACCTTAGACTTGGCAGCTTCGAAGCGACTCGCACTCTCCCTCAATTTAGCTACCTCAACTCGCAAAGTTCCAATCTCGCTCTTAGCTTGCGTTGCGGCAAGGGTAGCCTGATCTCGCGCTTCCTTCAGAGAAATAACATCCTCTTTTAGTGCGGCATTTTCTGCAGCATAGGAGTTCTTCACATCCTCAAGAGACGTGAACTCCCGTTCAGATAGCTCGGCAGCAACACACACAAACGTATAAGCCTGGGGCACAAAAAGAAGGAAAAATTAGAAAGAAAAGTCATCGCAAACGTAGCCAAAAAAAGCCAAAGCATTGCCTTACATGTCTCAAGATATGGGCAAGGTTAACTCGCAAATCCTGGATCTCGAATTCCTCTGCCCCGGAGGCGATTAAATCATCCGGAGTAGAGCACAGCCCAGCCCACGTAGCAAGGTTGGTGAAATTTCTGACCGTCGACGAATGCAACGACCCTACCCCATCCAGTCCTTGGCCAGTACCACCCGGAGTTAAGCGGCTCGAAGAAGCCCCCACTTCAGTACGAGTAGCAACACGCTCCTTCAACCCAACTAGAGCATTAGCAACTTCCGCATCTGTGTAGTGATCTTTCAAAACCACAAGCGAAGGACTCGAAGGGGAGAGCTCAGCATCGGCACCCTTCGTAGGGGGAGAAGACACCATGACGGCATCAGCAACCTTTTCTGCATCATCATCACTGCCGAAGGCATCCACCATGGCCCCAGCCGTCACCAGGGTCCCCATGGCCTGAAACCCAGGCGCCGAGGATCCCGAAGAATCACAACAAGGCGTAGTGATGGCAGCACGCTTTGAGGCCCCGATTGCAACGGCTTCCTCCCGTTTCCTTTTGGGGGCCTTACTCTTGGCTTGAACAGGGACCGGAGCGGGTGCCTTCCCTTTCCCTTTCTGGCTCTTCCTTGTCCCAACGGCTTCAGAACCAGTGTTGCCAGGAGCCTGGTTTCGCTTGGCACGAGGGCCAGGCGCCACCCGACCGGGGTAAGCAATACCAGCCAAGCTAAGCACACGGTTGAGTCGCCCGCTGTGTGAAGTCCTCTCACGAGTATGTTTGTCCTCCCCACGAGTGTACGGCCCGACCACCAATTCACTAGTAGCAGTCAAAAAGTCCAGGAACGCATCATCATCAAAGCCTCGATTGTCCACAGGGACTTCGGGAAAAGGGATCTTAATTTCGGGCCTTGAAGGAATCCACTTCTCAATGAAATCCGGTATCTTGCATTTCTTGCTCAAAGTCCACATATTGGCAGCAATAAACTCCTCGAGAAGGTCGTGGCCACTGGAGTTGTAAGTGGCAACGCGAAAGATAAAGTCATTTTTGCACCCTTTAGGCACTCACCCATCCATGGATCGGGGGTGGCACGACGCAAGTAGAGAAGCCAAGGGAAAGATCTCAGCTTCTTTCTCATCCGCAGTCACGGTCTCCGAAGGAAACTTAACATACAGCCAGCCCTCATGCCACTTGTCGCCCCAGCGGTTTCGGCTGCACTTAACAAACTGGTCGGTACCCCGAAAGCGAGGCATGAAGGTAACACAACCGAATTCTGCTTCATGCGTCACGCCATCAATTTTAATGAGCTTCGGCTGGTAGTAGGCACAATAGTATTTGCAAAACACCTCGATATCAGGCTTCCCTTTATAGCTCAGCATCCCCCAAGCAAACTTACTAAGCATTGCTATACCGCTCAGGCTCACATGATGCAGCTGCACATCAAATCGGTCCAGCACTTCCCCTAAAAAAGAAGAACAAGGAAAGCGCAGGCCGACCATAAAATGCTCTTCGAAAACCATAGCTTCGTCTTGCTGAGGGCTGGGAGTCTCCTCTTGGTCGGGCAGCCGGGCATCAGTAGCAGCGAAGCATCCTAGGCCAACAAGACAAGTAATGGTGGCGCGTTTCACACAAGAACAACCAAATACAAAAGTCCGAGGCCTCTCACCATCACCCTCCTTGTTTTTTCCTTTCTGACCCCTACGCTGATCGAAGTTGTCAATAGGAAGCAATTCACTGATCTCAACTTCAACGTCCTCCAAGTCCTCCTCGAGGGGATTGGAGCCTCGAACGCGGCGGCTCGAGCCTTGGGCCTGAGCGTCAGCAGCAAGCTTGCTCTCATCACGAGGGTGGAACTCCTCATCCTCGTCTTCCTCTTCATCCTCACCTTCCTCGTCGGCTCCTTCATCATCGTCCTCCTCCTCTTCCTTGTCAGCACCCTCGATCAAGTCTCGAGGAGGAGCCTGATCCTCACCACCTTGGCCAGCAAACAAGGCCCCTTCCAAGCTTTCAGCAAAGGCGCGGTTCGCCTCAATATCCGCAGCAGCCCCTTTGGGGCTCAAAGGGCGCTCCTCTTTAGAAGAAAGCTCATCAGGGCGAGCGGTCTACGTGACTCGAGCCATGTCTTCAGATCCTACAACAAGAACATCGAGTAAGAACAAACGAACGCACAAACAAGTCCAAAAGAGCGAGCAACCTTGCCCTCACAAAACACACCTTACGTCACACTTCGAGGAGGGCGTGATTCTATCTGGAGCAAATGCAAAACCCGAAGCCCAGAAAACAAAGGCAAGAGAGAACAAGCAAAGCCAATAGCAAAGAAAGAAAGCTTCGAACGCCTTGTTTCACCACCCCCCACCCACCCTCGCTTATATAATCGGGTAAAAACCAACCAACATTTACTGCGGAGGCTCGAGAACCAAGAATGCGGTAATTCAATTAAACAAATAGAATACAGGCAGCTACGGCACCTTTGAGCCAGGTCAAGTATTACCTTCGAAGGAGCCGGGCGAGCTTCCAGAGGAGGACCCGCTTGCGGACACGGTCACCCTTCGGGTCCGAATCATGATGGAGGGCACCTCTGCAGGACCCAAGCATACGATGAGCAGTAAAATAATTTTTTACCGTGGTGACCCTCTCTTTTTATAGGCAGCAGCTCCGAAAAATCTTTTTGAAACCCTAATCCAGACGCTCAACTTTGATGCCCGAAGGGTGGCGTTTTGGCAGAAGATCCCATTAAAGCGAGGGTTTCGGCCCATCAAAGTTGAACCCACCCCTTGAGGGGCTACTGTTAGGGGATCACCTCGTGGGCCACCTTTCGAGGACAGTAATCGTTAGCCATCATTATCTTCACTATTAACCATAATTTCTGAAAACAATTACCCTCCGAAGGCTTCGAAAAAATCAGAACCCCTCCGAAAGGGATGCACCCTTCGAAGGGTTCTGAAAGGATCAGAGCCCCAGACCTTCGGGAGACAGTGAGCCGGAGCGCTCGGCGAAGCATGAACCCCCTCGAAGGGGTCCATGAAGCCGAGGGCGAGCGAGGCGTGCTGCAGAGACACGTGGCGCCAGCGCACTCGGTGGCGTGTGGACCAAGAAAGAGCATCGGAAAAGCTTGAAAGACCAGTTTATCCTTTATGACCATTTTGTACCAAATATTCAGGGAATATAGTAGGTAATGAGGGGTTAAATGGTCATCTGCGTATGACCTAGGTACGGGCCTATAAATAGAGCACCCCTACCTACTTATAACGGGACGAATCTTTTTTGAGATACGTGAAGAACACCTGTTACGTCACCCAAAATCCCTCGAGCGTTCAATCTCTTTTCCCTTCTTTTCTGTTCGGTGTCTCGAGACCCAAGCTTCATGACACCAATAATATTGTCCTTTTAATCAGAGGAGGGTCCATATATACTTGTTTCTTTCTCTCATGTCTTTCTCTCTTCTAACATTTTCTTACTATCAAATATAAATTATTGTTTTTAGACACCATGCAACAGTAAAAACAATAAGCTGTCAAATACTCATCTTTAGCTTCTTGTCTATATCTAATCATTGTTGTGGACATTTGTCTATATCTAATCATTGTTGTGGACATTTTTACTGTCAAAAATGGTTCTTTTGTGTGTGAAGGGAGAATTTTATACAAGATCATGGGTGCAAGACTGCCTTATCGGCACCTGTACAGAGAGACTCGTAGGATTGAGCACGTGAGAGTACTGAGTAGCTTGGTTTAATTATCCAGCGAATCATGGTTATGGGCACCAGAGGCCGGTTTAGGCCTTGTTTATATGTCTCCTAAATTTAAGTTGTCTAAATTTTACTTATTTTTATTTTAATAATGATATCTTAAAATCTTCTAAACTTTAATTAGCTCACCTCTTAAATTTTAGATCTCTAGTCACTCCAACTTTTCTAAAAGCTCATAAACTTGGGAAGAGGTAACTAAAGTCAAAAGTACCCCTCATCACTTGTGATATTTTCCTTTAACTTACACATATATATCTATTTTTTAGTTATTAGTTAATAAAGAACAAATATATCTATTTTTTTTAGTCAAAGACTTTAGTCATTGATTCATACATACACTTCCTCAATTTTAGCTGGCTAAATATTAATTGGCTAAATTTAGTTAACTAAACTTTAACCAACTAGAGGAATCAGGTTGATTCTCAAAATAAAATTTAGTACTCTGATAATTTATGTTTAACAGGGCAATAACGCTGACTGAATCATTTAAGCCTTGTCACACCGTTCACGTGCTGCGAACAGTCATTTATGCCAAATCATTTAAGACTGAATCATTTAAGCCTTGCCAAGGCCTCGAGACAAAGCATCCTAGTGCACTCAGCGAAGCTTCGGCGCTGCTCACGCTTCGTCTGCGGCATCTGACTGATCCTCTCTCTCCTTCAGTTAATCAGCTGATAGTTCGAAGCACTGCTGCACCGGCGAACAAGAGTTAGCAGCGGCTGCGGCAATGGCCCACATAACCGAGGCACACTGGTCAACGCTTTCTCTTCGCCTCCGGTCACGGCCATCGCCGCCGGCCGGAGCAGGCGGCGCCGTCTCCTTCAGCTACTACCAAAGTAACGTTGACTGAGCTCCCTTTATTTCTCTGCTCCTCTAAGTGTTTTTTTTTTATTTGGTCTCTGCCTAGGGGTTGTTATTCGGGTAAAATCCTAAGCCGGTAAGGGAAGGAGCAATCCTGGGATGGTTGTGGTCCTGTGGATAAGATGATACGATTGCTCCTTTCTGTATTTTCTAAGTTTTTCGGAAATGAGCATTTGATTTTTTTTATTACATCTGCATCTGCATCTGTATTTTCTAAGTTTTTCGGAAATCCTTTCTGTATTTGATTGCTACTTTCAAGTAGACCGCACTGCATCTGCATCTGCACTGTTAATTATTACTCCCTCTGTTCAAGAATATAAACATTTCTAAGATCTCAATACAAAATAAAGAGATAATAAAAGACTATCATACTTTTATTTTTATTACATAAAATTTTTTTTCTCTCATCTAATCACATCTTATTTATTATATTTACATATTTTATTTATTACGTTCATACTTTATAAATATTTATATTGTTGAATAGAATTAAATATTTATAAATGCTTATATTGTTAGGTAGAGGGAGTAGCAACAAGGCTCTCTTTAGTTGAATATCTGCTATAATGCAGTCTGATCTAGGCAACCCTACTCTACGCGTTCGCGCTCAGATTTTCTAAAGAAATATTTTTTAAAAAATTTAATATTTTAATAATAAATTACATCATTCTATATTTTTAGAATCTAGATCATTTGATCACCTTACAAATCATAAATTAGTCATGATAAATAGAATTGTGCGACTGATATCACGTGGATTAAAATTTCTATATAGGATAGATGGCAAAGCTCGAGTGATAAAAAAGTTGCGCCAAAACGAACGAACAACGTGATCGAAACATGAGACGCGCCAAGTCGTTTGGTGTGACTAATATTTGGTGAAAGTCAAACACCCTGTCTCCATGTTCCTAATCATATATTTTTAAAAAAATTATACAGATCGAATTAGAACTTGACCATACAACAAAAAAGTATTCTAGCTAATATGCTTTCCAAGAATAAAAAATTTCAAATAATATTAAGCTATATAAGTAATTTAATTTTTGTCTTAAACAGAGCTACTCGTTAACAATATCTGAAATTTAAACATATTGTCTTCATGTTCAATTAATTTCGGTCGTCTATTTTAGGAATTTATACAAAGGAAATTAGAACTTGAACACAAAGCAAAAAATATTCTATATAACATGCTCTCTAAGCAAAAATAATTTTAAAAAAATATTAAGCTATATAAGTAATTTAATATTTATCTTAAACAGAGATAATCATTAATAATATCAGACTGGTTCAAACATCCTATCATTATGTTTAACTAGTCTCAGTCGTTTATTTTTAGAAATTTATAGAGACAAAATTAGAACTCAATCACAAAACAAAAAGTGTTCTGCATAACATAATCGCCAAGTACAAAAGGTTTCAAAAGATATTAAACTATTGTTAACAATTAGCTCTGTTTAAGACATAAATAAAAATAATTATGCAACTTAGTATTTTTTGAGACTTTTTTGCTTGTAGAGCATGTTATGTAAAACAATTTTTTGTTTTATGATCGAATTTTAATTTGGTCTGTATAAATTATTAAAAATAGAGATTGAGTCTAATTAAACATAAAGGCAGGATGTTTGAATTTCACCAAGTGTTAGTCAAGTCAAACAACTTGACGCGACTCATATTTCAGTCACATCATTCGTTTTGGCGCGACTCTCTTACCACCCGAGTTGTCGTCTATCCGACGAGGATATTTTGGTCCACGTGGCATTAGTCGCGCCATTCTATTTGACATGACTGATTTACGAGTCGCGTCGGAAGTTTGGCACGGTTAAATAGTCTAGATTCTGAAAATATGGATTGCTATGATTTATTATTAAAATATTTTTTTAAAAGTGTTTATTATTTTTAAAAAAATTCTAAAGCTCAAGGCTATCTGCTGTAGTGCTGCCTGCGCCAGTGCGCCATGCCACATCTAAACAAGCCATATGATCGCGATCATTCTTAACAATTGGAACCTTCTATTTTTAGAGTTTCGCTTGGTCAACGACCTCAAAAAATTGCCTGACCCAGACGGCTGTGGCTTCCCTGTGCCTACGTTGTGTGCCGATCCATGTGCCCTCCTATGTGGAGGCCATCCAGTCCGTCCCTTCTCTTAGAGCTAGGCCCACTGTTTCTTTCCATCATCGCCTAAAACCAGATGAAACGGTGCCGTCAAAAGCAGCTCTCTCTCCGCAGACGACACCGCTCGGCAGCTTCTTGCCTCCCTGCAGAAGTTAGTTTGGGTGGCAACAAGGTCGAGTTCATCCTCCGAGATTGATTCCGTTGCTGAGGATCTCAATTTGTGTTGCTAGGAACTCAAATCGGGTGGGAAGAAGTTAGTTTTGAATCACCATGGTTCTGATTCTGACATTTCTATGTCGAATTCGATGTGAAACACTAGAATTGCTATGACAAGATCTAGTGTCAAGTCCAGTCCAAGCCAACAAACCTGAACTTGCCTAATCGGCACCGCTAAACTTGAGGAACTATCATAATTACCTCCGATTTGACAAGGAAATACTGGAATAAAAATCTTGCCGACCCAGGATGAACTCAGTGGCACCGGAATCGAGGTCCTAACCATCTGAATCGAGACCTTGGCACCGGAATGCGGAATCCATACCCCTGCTGCCGAGCTCGACCTTTCTGCTGCCCAAATCACAGTTCTTGTTCTAGCTGTCGAACATGGCCGTCCATGAACCCGAATAGAGTCTTGCACTGTAAAGCAGGCCTCCATGTCTCCAAATCGATTCCAATGGCAAAGCTGCAGGTACAGGGAATCGAGTCGAGGAGAGAGGCAAGCTGAGAAAACGTGGGAAAAGATCTACTCGGTGCCGGCACCGTTTGGTTTAGTGACGGAAGGAAGTAGTGGACCCGGCTCCTGACGTAGGGGTGCTCTAGATGGATGACACGTACACGGGCACACTGATGGGCATACAATACAACAACCGGCACAGAGAAGCCGCAGCCGACCCAGACAGCATCCCCAGACCGTGCTTGTGGCTTTGATGAGTTGACTAGGTCAGGCATGGTCGGCTGGGTTATAATTAATGTCTTGTTTGGATTCACCTTCTAAATTTTAGTTGGTTAAATTTTAATTATTTTTATTTTAAATATAATTTTTTAAAATATACTAAACTTTAGTCAGCCCATTTACTAAACTTTAGTTTTCTAGTCACTCCAACCCTTCTAAAATCTGCTAAACTTAAGAAAAGGTCACTAAAATCAAAACTACCTCTCCTCATATGTTATATTTTCTTTCAACCCACACATATTTCTACTTTTTGATTAGTTAATAAAGGGTAGACATGTCTATTTTTATTTAGTCAAATATTTTAAAGTTTAGTAGGTCAAGTATTTTAGCTATGGATCCAGACATGTACCTTCTAAAGTTTAGTTGGCTAAACTTTAGTTGACTAAACTTTAGAAGGCTAAAGTTTAACCAACTAGAGGATTCAAACAGGGCCTAAAACATATCATAGTTACTCGAGTGTATATCAAATTGGAAGTCATGTTTCCCTTTCTTAACAATTTTTAGTCATATTTTTGCTCTTTAATTCTAAAACCAGGTATTTCAACTCTTTCTCTCAACTTTTGAAATTGTTTATTTTCTCTTTGCAGTTTCATGTCAAGTACTCCTTCTGTCTTAAAATAATTAACGTTCTAGGTTTGGGCACAAAATTTAAGAAGTGAAAAGGATAGGTACGCACAAAATGAAGAGGAGAGAGATAGAGATAGGGATGTATTTAGAAATGGCAATTCGGGGCCGGGTACCCGAAACCCGACGGGTACCCAACTCGATGGATCCGAGTATGGTTCGTAATTTTTACCCATGGGTCTCACCCGCATCGGACCTGAAACGAGTCAGATTCGGGGTAGGTCTAACATAGTGCTAGATTCGGCCCAACCCAAAGAGGCCAACGCCCAGCTACTGTGAACCCTAACCCCATCCCACCCAGTTGGACACTGACAGCCCCCACCCTGCCTGACACACCCGACCGTCGCCGCCCCTGCACCTCGCCCCGCGCGCCGATAGCCCAGCACCCTGCGTCCCCGCCTCGTGCCCGACCGCTACCGCCCCCTGCACCCCGCCCCGCGCGGCGGCAGCCCAACACCCCGCGTCTCCGCCTCACGCCCGACCACCGCCGCCCCCTGCACCCCCGCATCGCGCGCCAGCAGCCCAACACCCCGCGTCTCCCCACCCCGCGCCCGCCCGCAGCCCCGAGCACCCCGCCTTGTGCGCTGCTGTGCCGCCACCTCATCCAGATCCAGGAGTACGAACACGGGCGCCCAGGAGCACGAGCACCAAGCACATCGCCGTCGCGTACCCGCTCCCGTCGCAGCTGCTCGCCGCGCGTCGACGCATGTTCTGCTACAGCAGTAGCGACTCACCGGCACCGGCCACTGGTCCTCCAACCATCGCGCAAGTTTGTTAAATTTTGGTTCGCTGATATGTTTTTTAACTGGGATATAGATTGGACCCAACGGGTACCCAAAACCCGCCCGAAACCCGATGGGTCCGGGTCCGGGTCTGAAATTCTAGCTGCGAGCTCTAGTCTGTCAGGTGGGTTTTTCTTTTACCGATCCCAAACCCGACCCGTTGCCATCCCTACATATATTGGAAAGAGAAAAAGTTTCATCGGGAGTAGTACAATAGAACTCACCTGACATATGACACGCAAATAGCAGGACTCGAATTGCTTTGATTGCCAAATATAACAACAAGACTTACTAATAATAAAAGAAACAATTGCATGAGAGGAACTCTTTTTATTTTAATATTAATTTTTTTTTAAAAAAAACTTTGCAAGATTGGACCTTTCTTTTTAGATTGAACAAGCCGTTAGCCCCTGTTTTGGTTTTCGTTAGGTTAGAAATTGTATTTGAATTAAAAAATTTAAAAAGGAAAAGAAAAAAGACCTGAATACCCCCGCTCTCTCCTGCTCTACGGAGCAGCAGCCCATCCTGATTAAAGATGGCAACGAATTTGATTTTGGGCTCGCGTCCGTGGGTAAAAACCCATTGGGGACGTCAGTTTGTGCCTGTGGACACGGGCACGAGCAACACTTGAAACCCACAGGCAAAATTTTAGACTCCCATTACAGTGGATTATACTACTTTAAAGCTCAAAGTAGTATAAGTATAATTTCACTATTGATTTAAAAGGTTAAAATTATAATTAACTAGCTAATTCAAAAAAATAATACTCTTGCCACCGAAGGGTAGCACCGTCTTTACTTCATCAAATCGATATGTCTCAGGAAAAACAAACCATACGGCATCGCCGCCGCCGTAGCACGCACAACAGCCATCATGCCCTTCGTCGCTGCTCGCAGAATGCCACCAATTGTCAAAACCATCACAGCACTGAGAACCGCCGGAAAATGAAGTTGCACATTGCCTGGCCGCCAGCGTCGCGTCTACTCCTGCGAGCAAGTCGCAATCACCGCGCCGTCAATCAAGAGGCTTTGCACGAGCTGACGGACATTTCCTGTGAGACCCCAATCGAACTGCACCTCGTCACGATCGAACTAGCTAATCCAATAATCTGCTGAAGCTAAGCTGCATCCTCGGGTGACCACCACTCGCTAATCTGCGCCAACCTACAGCCACTGAACCCACTGCCGCCTTCGCCAGACCACGAACTCATCGCTCCGCCGAGCCATCGGCCCCAATGCAACAACGATACCTCTTGTCAAAACTCAAATCAGCAACACGTGGATCAACGTATGCATATTGCCGGAGATTCATCCATGATTCATTGAATTTTCTCTATTGATTCATTAATTTTTCTTTCGTCTGATCCGTTCATGGAACTACTAATAAGCGGATTCATTGACTTGAAAGATTCATTAATATTTTCCCCCTCCCAAAATGATTCCTTAATATTTCTTCATTCATTCTCAATTCTCATAGACGGATCTCCGTCATGTATTGGTTGTTGCCAAGATGCGGGCTCACGCTTCATCACGAGAGGGCACCACCACCATGCCGCCCGATCGTTCTGACCACCGCCGTCATATCTATCTCGCTAATCCCATGCCGCTGCCGCCTCTCACTCCCACCACGCGTCCCTGCCGTCTCTCGCCCCCACCATGCGCCGCCGCCGCCCAATCGTTGACCCAGCCAAACTGAAGAACATGGGAAGAACAAGAAAAAATGAAGTGAAGAAGCAACGTTTCAGAAATATTATTTCTAAATTTGTTGGCAAAGAATGACGGTTTAAATTCATCCAAAAAATTTAATAAAATTACAGGTTGCCATTATTATTTTTTCTAATAATATCTATACTACCTCATACTACTTTAATATACTACTTCATACTATTTAAAAGATCAATATAGTATAAATGCATCTAAATCGTTAGATAAAGAGAAATGAACGACTCATATTGATTGTACCCCATTGTAAAGGTGCTCAAATTTTAACGGCATGGAAAAGTCTTGCTTGTTACCCAATTGTCCATTTGTCCGAAATACTATAACTATATATTCTCAGATTAGGGTTTCTCTCATCTCACCCTCTCTTCTGTTCTCCACCGCCACCTTCTCTTCCCTCTTCTCTCTTCTCTTGTTCTGCGCCTGCCCATCCACATGGGAGCCGCGCTGCCGCACCTCTAGATCTGGGAACAAAAGCCGTTACCGCCCCTCCCCTCGCCCCGTGCTTCGTCGCCAGCCTCCTTCGTCATCCTCTTCCATGTTGGACGTCGCCTTCCTCCTCCGGTTCGAGATGCAGCAGCCACCATCACCTTCTCTTCTCTCATCTCCTCTTTTCTGTCTGCCCCATCCATACGGGAGTCGTGCCGCCACTCCACTAGATCTAAGCGCCATGGCCATCGCCGCCCTCCCCTGCCTGAGGAACCGCCAGCCTCCTCCTCCGTGCTGGCCGCCGCCGCCACCAAGTTCCTCCTCCCACGCCAATAGTGGACAAACGGGCATGCCCGCGGGCAACGGGCATGGGCGAGGTTTCGTGCCCGAAGCTAATATCGGGCGCTGGTGCAGGCATGACATTTAGCTTGCGGGCACGGGCATATGGAGCTGGTATCTGCGGGCGTCTTGCCCGTTGCCATCTTTAATCCTGTAACACCCACGACACCTAACCCTAGGCGGCAGCGGACGGTGAGGCCTGAGGGGCGAGTAGCGGGTCGGCGCACGAAGACGAGTAGTGGGCAGGGTTCGAATAATTGTTGGCAACCGGCCGGTTAACCGAATTAACCGGAATATCGGTCCCGGCCGGTCGCGTTAACCGACCGGTTAACTCCAGAAAACCGGACTTAATACTGTAACTATTCGATTAACCGGTTAGTTACTTGGTTAATCGATCAGTTTTTCATCAAACCGAACCGTCCAGTTAATCCGGTTATTTGAACGCTGTTAGTGGGCCAGCACGCGAAGGCGAGTAGCGGCCCCTGGCGACTAGCGGGTCAGCGCGCGGGCGACAACTCCAACGAGGGAAGGGCATGTCTCAATGTCTGCGGGAGATCGGTGGAGCGTGTTTGTGGCGCTAGGGGAGCAGTGCGGGCCAGGGCGAGGCAGGCATGCGGCGTGGGCTGGGCCGTGACAGGCTGCTGGCGGGCACACTGGCTTCGTAGATCTGACCGTGGAGGTTTGTCGAAGTGGCTCCCCGTCAAGATGCCGTCACAGTCGCGAAGGGAGAAACAGAGCAAGAGGCCACCTGCGTCAGGAAGGAAGGAGCTGTTGCTCGAGCAGTGTGACTCGGCGGCGAAGTTACTGTGCTCGCCTGGTTGGTTTTGATGCCGGACGTAGGGACAGACGAGCAGTGTCGCCATGGCCAAGACGGCGGTGCGACCAGGACCTCGTTTGTGTGTCTAGCCAGGTCCCTCGTCTCGTGTTCCCCATCGCGTGAAGAGATAAGGTTGGGAAAGCACGGGGCTGAATAAGTAAATAGAAGTGGGGTCCCATCTCCGTAATGTTTTTTTTTTCTCTCAAAAACACTTAATTAAGATTTGTGGGAGGAACAAAAACAACTTTGGCCATTTCGTAAAAACAATGTATAGTTTATTCTTGTAAGGGTATATATGTCTTTTTATGTAAGATTTAACACCGTTAAGTCCTTCCAACAGAAGGGCCGCTAGCTAGTTCAGATTTAAAAAACATGCCTATTTTTTGTAAAGTTTGAAAATGAGGTTTTTTTTATATTGGAGTCAAAAAGAGGCCCTCTCATATAATTGTCCCATAATAAAATTACACAATTAGTATTTATTATGTAAATAAATTTTGTCACATGGGCTTGAATTTGTGAAAAGGTCTATATGGAATTTTTTTTCTATATTCATAATCATTTAAATTTTGCTGCAAATCCATTTACAAAACTTAAAATTTTGGAGTCATATACACTTGCTACTCAAAATAGTGGTAAACTTGCAAGGGTATTACTATCTTTTCATGCAAGATTTAACACCGTTAAGATTACCAAACGGAAGAGGAGCTGCTGATTACTTTAATTTCAGAAAAGAGAGTTAATCTTGCAAAGTCTAAAAAAGAGACTTTTATATTGAAATAGTAAACAAGTCCTCTAATGTAATTGCTCAAAAATACTGTTTTACTAATTCTTTAAAAAAAGTACACCCTCTGTTTCAAAATTGTTGTCGTCATTAACTTTTTTTTGTTACCTTTAACCATTTATTTTATTTAAAATATTTATTTAAATATAAAAAGTTCTAAATTATATTAAATTTATCTAATAATAAAATAAATCATGAGAAAATATATAATATTTCTTAATTTTTTAAATAAGATAAATAGTCTAATGTAACAAAAAAAATCAATAATAATATCAATTTTGAAACTGAGGGAGTACTGTTTTGCAAATGAAGTGATGCGATCACGTGTGAAAGCCACAACACATCTCAATTCCCACTCTGCGCCCACGTATCCACTTTGCTGTCACAGCTGGCACATGACGTGGCAGCTGTAGCGTAGAATTTGCCCTGGGAAACTTCTTGCCTGCCTCCGCTTTTGCCAGCATCCCGATTTGGATCCGATTTCTCGGCCCAAATCGCATTTCTCTTCCCTCCTCATCAAACTCAAGCAAACGGCACGGCTCTCCTCTCTCTGACAACCCGACCTCCGCAGATCGCCGCCGCCTCTTGCTCCTCCGCGCGCCGCCGCCGATGGTTGCCGTCGACCCGCCACCGCGGGAGGAGGCCGTGGCGCCCGCACTGAAGCGGAGCAGCAGCATCGAGCGCATCCCGGAGGACGCGCGCCGCATCTTGCACCGCCTCGCCGGCGAGCTCTGGGGCGGCGACGTGGACCCGAGCGCCCTCACCGTGTCGCAGCTCAAGGGCGCCATGACCAACGAGGTGTTCCGGATCACTTGGCCTGGCGGCGAGGGCGACCCACGCAAGGTGCTCGTGCGCATCTACGGCCAGGGCGTCGATGTCTTCTTCGACCGCGCCGACGAGGTCCGTACCTTCGAGTGCATGTCCCGACACGGCCAGGGGCCCCGCCTCCTTGGCCGCTTCGCCAACGGCCGCGTCGAGGAGTTCATCAACGCTAGGGTACGCGCGTAATTTCCCATCACGATCACGCAGGCTGCTCGAACGGTAAATTGACGTTTGTAACAACCCCCATTCTCGTGTTGCTCGCGCTCTTGCAGACGCTCTCGGCGGCGGATCTGCGTGACCTGGAGATATCCGCCCTGATTGCCAAGAAGCTGCGGGAGTTTCACGATCTCGACATGCCTGGACCCAAGAACGTGTCATTGTGGCAAAGGCTCAGGTAAGCCTTTTCTTTTCTATTCCTTTTCCCTCATTAATTACGGCGAAAAATTTGTGTGGCTATTTATCAGAAATTAACTGCGTCGTGTTGTATGAATCAGGCGGTGGCTTGAAGAGGCTCGTGGCAGGTGTTCTGAGGAAGAGTGTAAAGAATTGCAGCTAGATAAGCTAGTCGATGAGATTGCCATGCTGGAGAGTGCGTTGTCAGTGATCGATCAGACAGTAGGATTTTGCCATAATGATCTGCAGTATGGAAATATTATGATACATGAAGAGACCAGACAAGTAACTTTAATTGTAAGTTTTTTTTTCTGATGAAAAGATATATAGCTCTCATTCATGACTAATCATGAGATATGGTGTATAGTAATTTAGTACTACAGTACTTCCAAACTAAATTGTTGTCGGGGAAGGTGAGGAATTATGATGGGATAAGGTGAAGAATTATGATTTTTTACAGTATCTAAAAACAAATTGATATATGGGAAAGAGATTTTTTTTTAGTCAGTAATGCTGGGACGGGGACAATTTGGTAAGCCATGTTTTCCTTTAGCTGACTGCTAAATTGTTAACCTCTTTTTCCTTGCAGGACTATGAATACGGGAGCTTTAACCCTATAGCATTTGACATTGCTAACCACTTCTGTGAAATGGCTGCTGATTATCATACAGCAACACCACATGTGTTGGACTTCACGAAATATCCTGGTGAGTTTCATTACAAAATGTGCTCATTTATCCAGGTCCATGTCTCCTTTCCCTTGAAATTAGTTATTTTTTTTTCTGCTTGTTTGATTCCTCTGCTCAAATTCAGGCATTGACGAACAGCGCAAATTTGTTCAGAACTACCTTAGTTATTCAGGTAATTGCAGTCATTTTTTGACTTGGCACTCATGTGCCACTAGCAAACATGTATTTTCATTATGGAACAAATCCTGTTTTAATTTGTTGGTGCTGGTTTGTTTACTTTTGGACTAACCAATGTAAAAAAAAATACGATAGGAGGGAGTACACTATTTGGATAGTTTGTAAAGAATTCTCCATTCTTAATAATTTTGCATGCTCGCCTCTAGGTGAAAAACCATCTGATGCGGAAGTTGAAAGACTACTCGACTTGATTTCAAAGTATACTCTTGCAAGCCATCTCTTCTGGGGCCTTTGGGGAATAATCTCTGTGAGTGAACTTTCTAATACTACAATCCTTTTATGCATTTGGTAATCCATCTTAGCTGCTGGTTTTTATTTCTCCCCTGTCACCAGGCGCACGTGAACAAAAACATCGATTTCGAGTACAAGGAGTATGCGAGGCAACGTTTTGATCAGTACTGGCAGACAAAGCCAACAATACTGGGACCCAACTGATTAATCATGCGCTTACTGTGATCTCCTGGCTTAGCTGTGCTTAGTCGTGGATTTTATTTGTTTATAGCGATAAGTGGGGTGCAAAATTTGACTGCAAATCTTCCAGCTCTTTGTGAGCATATATATGTTGTGTAATTATGTGTACCCAAGTCTCTTTACGTAGCCTTATCACTTCGTATACCCTGACGCATGTCCTTTGAGTATTAGTATTAGAGATTTAGAGCACATGATGTTGCACATAAGGTGCTGAATTAAATTTTGGCTGAAGGTCACTGGTTGGCCCAGCTCGTATCAGCATCAGCTGCCACCGGACGAGGCCGCCTCGGAAGTATATCGTTTCGGCAGATCGTTAGAGATACTAAAAAACTTGTGCCGCTATTGGATGTGTTCTTCGGTGTTCTTCGGCTCTAGAGAGAAAGTAGCGTCAGTGAAGGTAAATTACTGTCACTGGTTTTAGAGTTGCTGGGATTCTCACTTCTCAGACGGGAGGCATTTGGGTGAGACGATTGACCGGCGATGATGCGGCGTCGGTCTCACCTCGACGATTGCTCCGATCACAGGAGGCTTGCATTTCGTTTTCTCTTTTTTACAACGAGACGCCCAAAGGGCCTTATGTCTGATGTATATTGAAAAAGCATCCAATAAAAGATAAAAAAAAAAATACTATCAAACTTGGTAAGAATATCAAGGTATACCTGAGCCTTCATTCTAGAGGCATATGATCTACAGAACTCGTATCAACTGATGAGCGAAATTTCAAGCCTGCAACTTTTTCATATTTTTAGATCTGCTGCAGTAGCTATTTATTTGACGATAAGGAGGATGTAATAGCTATTCAGATCTGCTGCTATTGCTCTGGTGCTGTCGTGCAAGAAAAAAAAAGAAATATTTTAGAAAACAGAAGAGGGAGGAGGAGAAAATCTGAGATTTTCATAGATTCTGTTGAATTAACCTTTGTTTTTGAAGGGAACTACGGGGAAACGTTTATTGTGGTGACTTATTGAAACGCTTTCATTGTTAGACCTCGATGATTGATCGGACGCCCAGAACCGGCGTTATCTTGTAGTACTAGTCACTGAATCCTGCTTCAAGGAAAATTTTCTTCCACTCTTACTTATTTCGCTTTTTGCCATTGAGAAACATCATATATCTCTCTGTGCTTCACGTCTGATGGTCCTGCTCCAACCACCATATCTACGATTATCACCTTCCCTCCTGCATGCATCTCTCGGAGGAATGGCTAGCTTGAAATTCTTCAATATCTTCCAACTTGGTCAGTAACAATAAATGGGCCAGGCGCGACCGGCCTATCAAGTTGCCGGCACGTGCACGGCCCAGTGCAAGACGAGCGGATGAGAGCAGAGTCGCAATCGCAATGTAGCAGAAAACGTGTGTCGTTCACCTTCACCAGTTCTTCGGTGGTCTAGTATTCTGAAAAATTAGCAAATCAGAAGAAGACGTGATTTACATTATTCGATAACAAACGACAATCACGACAATTTTTTTCACATAGCACCAGTGGTCTAGTGGTAGAATAGTACCCTGCCACGGTACAGACCCGGGTTCGATTCCCCGCTGGTGCATACAATTTTTTTTTTTTTTGGAAAAAACGTCGTTCTTCGCCGCACTCGATTTTTCATTTTGAAATCACCCATGAAAGATGCTCGTGTATCAGAGACACAGCATATCCGTGAACGCAATCACCCCCAAACACGGGCACTGTGAGAGACGGACGGGCTCGTGCACGCACGAGCACCCCCAAAGGAGACCATGAGTAGAACAAGTAACACACTTCCATATTTACACGAAGCAATTTCACGGAAGAAGCAAGAATCAGGTGAACTCGATGGATGCTCTACTGGTTACCCTGCACGAAGACTTAACGATGATGCAACACCACTTCCGTCAAAAATCGAGGTCCGGCACGACCTGGCCGCCCTCCACCTCGGCGTCCGTGAGCGTGAGCGCCCGCTGCAGCTTCCGGCTGCTGAACACCTCCACCTCCGCCGCGTAGGTGGCCGTCACGGGGCGGTGGTCCGACAGCCTCAGGTCCGACCTCCGGTAGCTCAGCAGCCGCAGGCCCTTCCCGAACGACAGGATCCGGTCGCACCACGCCGGAGTTCGCCGGCCACCCTTCTGGTCGTCGCCGATGTACTTGTCCGAGTTGAGCTCGTACTTGTAGGTCGGCGCGAACTCGAGGATGCCTTCCGTCCACCCGTCGAACGCCCGGCCCTTCTTCAGCTCGCGCTTCAGCTGATCCATTTCGGCTAACTGAGACCAATCCTTGGTTGAGATCAGCTGATGCGCTTTTTGGTACGACACGTCGAGGCGGTAGTTCAGGTCACCCAGCCAGAAAATCCTCCTTGAAGAACAAATCAATCAATCACAAGGAAGCAGAAGAATGTCAGTTGTCTGAATTCTGATAAGCCGGGTTTGATTTGATGAAATGCAGAGCAGTTTGAGGCGCACTCACTCATGGTCGTAGATGTCCTTTGGCAGCTGCAAGTCCCCCGGCGTAAAGAAGCGCGTCCGCCGGTGGATCTCCTGCACGTCGGCGTTCCGCTTGTGCACGTCGCCGGGCTTCTCCCCGGATGCGAGGTGGGCGCACACGAAGCAGAACATGGTCTGGTATACCGACATGCTCACCGACACGGCTCCCTTGTTGCCGATGTATCCCATGGCGCCCACCCCGACGGTGGAGACCTTGAGGTTCTGCACGCACTTTCGGATCCCCCTCCGCACCCACACCGTCAGGAACACCCCCACCATCTGCTTGCTCACGATCCGCACGAACGGGGACCGGCTCTTCTTCCTCCGCAGCTCCAGCTCCAGGTCCAGGTCGGGGGGGATCATGGCCAGCTGGTGGTGGTCCTCGTCGTCCACGTCGGCCACCCGGGACGTGCCACGGAACGACCGGTACGCCCTGAACGATTTCGACGCCTTGAACGACGGCGCGGCGGCCAGGGTGCTGCTGCTGCTGCGCGATGGCAGCAGGTCCAGCGGCTGCTCCGGCCACACCAGGCCCACCCTGTCAGCCCGGCTCAGCGACCGCAGGAGCGCCCGCTGCTGAACGGGGACGCCCGGCTCGTCCGGCTCGTCGTCGTGGCTCGGGCTCGAGTCGTCGTCCGTGAAGCTGAAGTGGTTGAGCCGGCTAAGCTTCCGCGGCGTGGCGCCGACGACGAACGGCTCAGGGAGGCTGGACGGCGCGTCGTCGTCGGTCTCGGTCTCGGTGTCCGTGCCGCCGGGGAGGAGCTCGTCGACGGCGGCGGCGGCGGCGTTGCTCGACGGGTCGAAGCGCGAGGGCGAGGGCGGGTGGCTGTAGCACCGGTACTTGGGCTTCGTCGACGGCTGGGCTCGCCGGAGCGCGCCGCGGATCAGGGACTCCCACGCCAGCGCCGGCCGCACGTCCTCCGCGCCGAACACGTTGCCGGCGTTCAGGGGCACCACCTCCTGGAACCCGAGCACGTATATGTGGGCGGGCTCGCCATGGCCGACGCCGAGCCAGTCGGCGATGTCGAGGTCGGTCGGCGGGGACTTGCCGCCGGCGTTCCAGGTGTCCACGCACACCCTGCAATTAAATGAAACCCGGAGATGTCAGTCAGTGCGTGGCATTGCTGATGCTGAACTTGCTTCGACGAATGAACACAACGGATACGCACCTCAGTTCCTTGGTGTTGATGTACTGCGCGCGCAGCGTCTCCGAGTTCCGCCGCCGCAGCTTGTACGGCGCGCTCTCCAGGTTATCATCTGATTCATCGGTTCAAGCACATGTTAGCACAAATTTGATTTCCACCGAAAGAAGAATCATATTTCTCTACGCCTACGGTGATGAATCTGTTTTTTATCTATTGAACTAAGGAATTAAGAAGAAAAATGGATGAATCTTTTTAGTGTAGCTAGTAAAACTGTAAATATAATCAAGGCCGCCATGCCGTAAGTGGCAAATCGCTGGCACTCCATTTCCGTGATTCGCGACAAGATTCAAGGTTGGCCGATACAGCCATGATGCGACGCACCAAACGCACTAACGGCAAAATCAGGACCAGTTCATCCGTTCTTCCCCAAAAGGGACCGAACAGTCCAACGCCGCACTTTTCTCATCCCTGAATGCTACGACCACTGGATAAGACCACCACATGGACCTAAATCTCTCGGAACGCGCATTCACGACATAGGACTATTAAACGGGGACTAGCCGCAATTCAAATCCAACACGTGGGACGACGGATAAAAATCCTCACCGTTGACATCGCCGCCCGGCCGCCGCAGCGCTTCGCCGGCGTCGCCGCAGTCGCAGTTGTCTGAGAAAACCGAAACAACAAAAGTCAGAACTATTTTGAATTAAAGATGCCATGATTGAGCACCGGAACGCGCTTTCGGTTGTACTGTAAAGAGAGGATTCACCTTCGTCTTCAATGTCGCTGCCGTCGTCGTCCTCGACCTCGTCGGCGGCGAATTCCAGGTCCTTGCTCCGGAGGTTGAGCCACTTCTTCAGCACAATCTTGGGCCAGAACAGCTGCGTCAAACACATCAAATTAGCCTTATCAGTATCATCCCTTAAAAGCTCACAGTTGCAGTTTTCGACGCCAAAAAACTTGGTGAAATTGGACTATTGGAGAGCTGAGGCGGCCTGAATTCACAATTCAGGAACCAAGAAAGCGGCTCCTACCTCTCCGGGCCTCCTCTGCTTCTGCACCACCATCTCTGCTCTCTCGCCTCCTCCTTGCCTTCTGTGCTGCTATAGATTTCTCAATAATCTCTTCAACCTCTCCTGCGCTTTCCAATGGGGGGGGGGGGGGGGGGGGGGATCGACCCGGCTGCGAGCGAGAGTAAACCCAACGAGCCCTTGCGCTCGTACGGGCACCCGTGAGTTGTGACTTGTGAGTCTGTTAGAATTTGGACAGGACAAGAACTTAGCACATGGTGTCGCCAAGGACGGGAGCTATATACCAGACGGGAAATGTTGGGAGGGGAAGAGGAAGACAAAGTCCTTCCCGGGAAGCTTCTGGGGCCACGCGTGTGCCGTGGTCGTCATCTGGGAACAAGAACGGCAATTGCGTTTTACCGCGACGGTGACGTCTTCGATGAAGACTGCTGTTGCCTATTGGTGTCTTCCCGGGGAGGAAATTGCAGGAGCTTTTCACGTGCTCGTTGCTGCAGCTATGAGTCTGACCGTGCCGTCCGACGCAAGGATTACTCAACCCAATTCAGCCATTTGTGGACTGCTAGATGCGAAATGATAGCTCGACTGGCACATTGTTAAAGTCAAATCGATTGGTACACTTATGCCCATGTGTTTTACTAGCGGCAGTGATAAATCCTGAACTTTAGGGAAGTGGCTCGCGCACTCGGAATCCAATCTTTTTACGCATCGCAATCGCAATCGTACGTAATGTTCCCTAAAAAAAATTCGGTTAATCGTCCACTGTAACACGTTGGTTATTCTGTTCGATCCTCGTGTTATGGGCAGTTCGCCGTATTATGTGCAGGGTGAACTGTAAACGGCCCAACAAACTGATTAGCCCGGATTTAACAATGATGATGTGATCTAAGGGCGTATTTTTTATACGGTACAGGTTGACACCTGGAGCCCTCATGATTTTGTTCGTATTTTTCATTTGCCCTACGTGTTTGACTTGCTCAACAAACGGAACTTGGACGTAGTACTGTACAGTTGCGAACGACCTCAATCTATGACTCATGATGGGACGGAGAGAATCAAGCTAGTATAGGGTGGGCCACTCATGTGTTGGTTTTGTGCTAAGGTTCGTTCATGAATCATGATATGTTTGTTGCACTTGTCGCCAAAATTGTCACTCTACCTGACAGCACTCCATGTTCATGCATGGAGCCACCGTTCGGCTGCCACCCAATTTGATTATCTTCTTTTCTCCTTGAGCCAAACAGCGCCTACCTTGCGGCTTCTTCAGTATTGAACCCGTTTTAAAGCATGATTTCTAATATTCTTTTTTTTTTCAATAAGTAAATGGTTCCAGTAAAATCCTCAAGCATAGCACTCTGTTGCTAAAGTATGGGAAGATTACTTACGAACTCTAACATCCTTTTTTCAATAAGTGAATGGTTCCAGTAAAATCCTCAAGCATAGCACTCTGTTGCTAAAGTATAGGATGATTACTTACGAGCCATTACAATATTTCAACATTCTCGAATCTATCATCACAAAATCATTTATCATGTATATGTCATTGAGTTGTCAAATCAACTTCATTTGAGCAGCATCATATTTTTTCCCCAAAAAATATCCACAATGCCCTTTTCTTTCAACCTTGAGTGGTAACGTCAACAAGTCGGTGAGAGCATCTCCAGCAGGCCTCTCAAAGAAGGCTCCTACTATATTTTTGAGAGGTTGGGTTAAAAAATCGAACTCTAGCAGGAATACTATTTGGGTTCTCATTTTACTAGCCTTCTCAAATTCCCCCACCAACCTCTCAGCTTTTGGAGGCCTCTCAAATAGTGGGACCCACCATTTTCTTTTCTTTTCTCTCTTTTTTCTCATTTTCTTCCTCTCTTCCGAACGAGTGAACATGACTGCGCCACCGCGCCTCTCCCCACCTACGCCGCCGCTCCACCTACCATGGCCGGATCTAGGCCAGAGGAGGAGCCGCGGCTGTTCTTGGCACCGCGTGGCGGCGGGGCGTCGTCTTCAATCTCCGCGCCGCCACGAGCCATCATCGGCAGCGTGCGGCCTCCCCTGCCGCCAGCGCCCTTTCCCACCCCCTCATCGGTCCGACGCCGGCCGTTCAAGGCCCCGCCTCCCGCTCCTATAACCGTCGGGCCCAGCCCCATCGAGAAAGCTTCGGTGGATCTTGGTCTTGGGCCCAATGCCGCCTGTGGTCATCGGCACCCCCACAACGCTGCTGGTCTCCTACACCCGAGCTGGAGGAAATGGTCGCCGCTGAACAGAGAAGGCCTTCTTCTTCCAAGAATCAGCGCAGCAGGGTGGCGACCGACGGAGGGCAGCGATGGGGGCCTCCAATCGGGCCTGCGGGGCGACGAGGGGCGGGGGACAGCGACCGATGGGTGGAAGTGATGGGGCAGGGAGAGGGGCGGCCTTCAATCTTCGACGGTGGCCTCCAATCACCGGTGAGCACACGGGCGGCGGCGAGCGACGGACGACCGGCGAGCGCGAGTGCGGGCGGCGAGCGGCGGACGACGGCAAGCGCACGGGCGGCGGCGGATGAATCACCGGTGGCAGGCAGCCCGCACAGCAGAGCTCCAATCTGATTCTCGATTAGTGATTGACAGGTGGGTCCCACGGATCAGAAGGAAATGAGAGCTCTAAAATGAGCAGTACTACTGGAGTTGAAAACTAATTTTGAGCTCTCAGAAGTGGGTCCCGGCTCTCAAATGATGAAGTAGGAGCCTTGGTTTGAGATCTCCCACTGGAGATGCTCTAAGGCAGCACTAGGAAAAAGGTGAGTGCAGTGAGGAGGAGGCAGTGGTGAGGAATCAACACGACAGAGCGATAGCGAGCTCGCAGGTCAGGGTGGAGCTCGCACGCATGCGCCAGATCAAGCTTGCCCTTGCGTAGTTACTGCAGAGGAGGCAGCGGCGGTGATCCACGTGTCATGCTATGACCACCGGCGCGGAGCTCGCTCTTACGTGCGCTATGTTGTGGCAATGAAACCCGAGCTCGCTCGTGCCACGGTGGCCGAGGCGAAGCTCGCCCATGAGCACTGTGTCCTGGCCATGGCGGGGTTGAACTTGCCCGCATGTCATGTCATGGCTGCCGGGAGGGAGAGGGGGCGATGATGGTGAGCTCGCATAGGGCACAAATAGCAACGATGATGAGCTTTCGTTACAGCTGTAGCAGAGCACCATCTCGAACTCATTGGTGACAGCCAGAGGCATTAGGAGGAAGAAGTATAGGGAAATTCCTGTCTTTCATATGATTGACTTTTTATAACAATGGAATATGTTAGATAAATTTTACAATCCAATAACTCTTACATGATAAATTGTTTTGTGTTGACAACTTTGAGACTTGGTGAAATTTATAATAGCTTGCGTGAAATTATCCCATGAAGTATGGGTGCCGGGCGTGCTGCAACACCCTCTTTATCCATCAAAATTTTGCATAGGAAACTAAAAATATGAAGAGAAAAATGTTTAAAATCACGGAAAAAAACTTGTTTTATGTGTCCACAACTGCCTCGCAACTCAGTCCTGGCTCCGCCCCTGGTATCATTCGGTTCTTTTCTATAAATACACATAACACTGCACACAGGGGCGGAGCCACAGGGGGTGCTGTTCGTGCTGTAGCACTCCCTTTGTCCATTAAATCCTTGCTTAATCAGCCAAAGGACAGAGAAAAAATTCTAAAGATAATCAGTAACAATTATCATCTAGTTAGTCATCTAAGCCCCAGCACCCCCTGCAGCATGGTTCTGGCTCCGCCCCTGACTGCACATGCTGAAACGTGTGCCTGCTGGTATATAACAGGGCTGTTCAAACGCAAAACGATCAAACCGGCTAAGAAACCGATAGTATATTTTCATACACATTACTGTTTATTTGACTTAATTACTGTTCGTGCGCAAGTCTATGGGAGTGACGGCGGTTTGTTGCCGGTTTAACCAGACCGCCGGTGAGCAGCCCTAGTATATAGTGATAATGAGCAGTTGATAGGGATTAGTAGTAGCAGTATCTCTCTTAGTGCCACCTGGCGCTTTGTTAGTCACGGACAGCCGGACAACTCCCAATAGACTGGTCGTATTTGTTGTACTTTAAATTCATCATCGAAAAAGAATATTCCATCCTGATCAGTAAGATTTTCTTCTCTATATTCAGTTTTTCTACACCCATTCATACTCTATATCCATCCTCTATCCTAACTATCACATATTATATAATAAATTTTTTCCTATACTAACTTTCCTCTATTTTTTCTTCTATAATTTCTATTATTCTTTTCTTCATTCTCTGGACCCCACCCCTTATCGTTCATCCGTTATTCCTTCTCTATCCACGCTAGATTTAGAGTAAACGGAAAGCACGTCTCAATGTAGCGTAGCATTTAGAGTATGGCGGTGCAACGTGTTTTCCTGTAAAACGGTACTGCAGGAGCCTTTGGCGGGTTGCAGTGCGGACAACCTAAACAAAAAATGCGCCAGCGTCTCACTGTTCATTCACCAAGCAGGCTCACTCGCACGTTTCTTCCGGAGGCATCAAGAAGAACATATATAGCACGAGGCAAAATTAACAACACACGTTGCTTTTTTTTTTCCTACGCTGTAGTATTGAACTATTGATTCGTATATGTGCACATTCCCTCGCACCCAGTATTAAAGACCACATTCACTCACAACTCACAGCACCTATAGACCTTAATGACGCACAATATTATTGAAGACCACGTCCTTACAAAGATTAATGAAATGAAACCGGTGCATGACGGAAACATCACCCTGTGGTTCGATACGTGACAGGAGGCACCTATTGTGAATCATTCTACAACCATTATGCTCCGGTGAGACACGTCGTCGATCCTAAGGCTCGAACGGCGCGTGGGTTGAAAGCGAATCATGTGCTCCAATCAACAGGCTATCCGCTTCTCACCCTGCATACTTTCGGATGTGTACACAGAGAAAAAAGGTATACAAAAATATATTGGTATATTAAAAATAAGAAAAGTAGCATGGATGGTATGTTGAATAAATTAGTATTTTTAGTTTTATATTAATCTAAAAATAAATCATAAGTATGATTAATAGATTACATGATGAACTAAACAAGTCTACGTAAGATCTAGACAGGTTTATAAGTACAGACAAAAATATAGCATCCGTCATACTAGCAACATACATCATAGATAAATAAACCATAAAAGTTAGTATGAAAGATATGTTTTAAGATGAGAGTATATACGTTTCCTTTTGGACTGGGTAGAGGAGGTGGCGACGATGTGTAGCACCGTCACGTTGTTGGCGATAATGGGTGAGACCGACTCGACGATAGGAAAGACGAGCCGTGACGACGAATTTGACAAAAACGAAAAAGGGATTCAGCAGTCATACAAAGCACTTCCTAAAAACCTTAATCGCTCTCTCCCAATGCAGGATCGCAGAGAACAACAGTTTTGGAGACCTGCTCTCCCGTTCGCCGGTGCACGCCGATAATTGAGATAGAGAAGTCTTGGAGGCGATACAGTAGCGAGAGCCAAAACCCTAGCCGATTGAGTGATATGATTTGCGGCGGTATCCGTAAATATTTATAGGGAGGAACCGCTAGGGTTGGGCGTCCCGCAACCGAGTCGGTTTCCATATTGATACGTCGGTTTCCATAATCAAATATATAGAAAACACAGCAAAGAAAAGTGCAAAAGAAAACCGCACCCCCGTAAGGCAAGGGACCGAATTTTGGTGGACCATTCACGTAGGTGACCACGCCCACGCCTGGCTCGGCCCGACAAGGCGAGGCGAGCAAGTGCGCGTGTGTGTTCTTCCTTTCTCCCATCTACATATTTGTAATAGATGTTAGAGAAACCAATCTTATAAGTTAGACTTCCTCCATATCTACTAGCAATGTAGGACTAAATATTTGCACTTTCATCACTCATAAATGAGCTTTTGAGATTTTTCAGAAATTATTATAAATAGTAATGACCCAAGCCCATATAATTCCAGCAATCCCTCACCAGATCTCAAAGTCACAGCTAGACTATACCTCACCTCACTATTGTTTAATATACCAGTGTTTTCAGTGAAGACTGTTAAGTTAAACTTCCACCTAAAACAATAAGCTACACTCACTCATAACTTGAATGATGGACTACGTCTTAAATTGCAAGTTTTATGCAAATAAGTTTCACTTACTGTTATAACTGATACTAGACCTCCAGTAGGCTTCTTCGCGGGTGGAGCATATAGGTCATACTCTCTTGGTCTTTCATGAGTTTAATAGAGATCATCCAAATCTCACAGATTGCAACCTTACAACAATTGGACTCATATAGGTGTATTTATTCAAAGAATGTTCTATAGGACAACATCTTCACTATTTAAAGCCAATTAAATATATTAAGACAATAACTAATCTATCATACAGATATCGAGAGTAATGCATCGCTTCTTGAGTAGGTTATAAAAAAGTTACTCTCATACTAACTAATAGCTTGTTCTTCTCAGATCCTACTTCACGGGATCTCCGATCACATAGGTTGGGTTACCACTATGGAATAGCACATATGGGTCTCATACCCATCTCCTTCGATGCATTGTCTATCATATTACATGACAGCCTCTTGGTGAATTGATCTGCCAGGTTTTCACCAGTTGAAATATATTATAGTGATATGACTCCGGAATTTCTTATTTTTCTGACAGATTTCAAACGTCTCTTAATATGTCTTGAGGACTTCATATTGTCCTTAGAATTGTTTACTTTAACTATCACTGTTTGATTGTTATAATTTATGAGGATTGCTGGCATAGATTTCTCGACAATAGGCAAGTCCATCAAGAGCTCATATAGCCAATCGATCTCAACTCTAGTTGTATCTAGTACGGTAAACTCTGCTTTCATAGTAAGCCTCGTCAAGATGGTCTATTTGTATTATCTCCATGAAACAACAGCACCACCAAGAGTAAATGCATATCCACTCATGGCATACAGCTCATCAGCATCAGATATCCTATTGGAATCACTATAGCCCTCTAGTACTATTGGATATCTAGAATAATTAATTACATAATCCATAGTACCAACTAAGTAGTGCATTACCAGCTCAAGCACACGCCAATGATCATCTCCTGGACAAGAAGTAAACCGGCTCAGTTTGCTCACAGCAAACGAGATGTCAGGCCTAGTAGCACTAGCTAAATACATAAGTGATCCAATAATTTGAAAATATATTAATTGGTCTCTACCAATTCTCTTATTCTTCCAAAGAATCAAGCTGGGATCATAAGGTGTTGGAGAAGACTTGCTATCCTTGTAACCAAAATGGTTCAAGAGCTTCCCAACATAATGAGATTGCATAAGAGTAATTCTATTCTCTCTTTTGATTAACTTGATGTTAAAGATAACATCAGACTCACCCAGATCCTTTATATCAAAACTTTAGCACAGAAAAGTCTTGACCTCATTGATCACGTCAAGATTTATTTCAAAGATGAGTATGTCATCAACATACAAAAAGGGTATAACTCCCTGACCCCCACCATGGCGGTAGTACACATATTTATCAGCCTCATTGACTGAAAAGCCTGCTGCTAGAAGTGTTGAATCAAATTTCTCATGCCACTGCTTAGGAGCTTGTTTCAGACTATACAAAGACTTCAACGACTTACACACCTTGTCTTCTTGATCCTTTATTACAAATCCATCTGGCTGATCCATATAGATTTGCTCATCCAACTCTCCATTAAGGAAAGCTATCTTAACGTCCATGTGATAAACGATAAGATCATATGAGGCAGCCAAAGCAAGTAATATATGAATAGTGGTCAATCTAGCAACAGGTGAATAAGTGTCAAAGAAGTCTTCACCTTCTTTATGAGTATAATCCTTAGCCACAAGCCGAGCCTTATACTTGTCGATAGTATCATCAGACTTAAGATTTTTCTTAAACACCCATTTACAACCCACAGGTTTGTAACCATATGGTCTGTTGATAACTTCCCAAGTTCTATTAGAAAGAATAGAGTCCATCTTACCATGGACAGCTTCTTTCCAGTCATCTGCATCAGGAGATGCAGATGCCTCTGAAATAGTTCTAGGAGTGTCATCCACAAGATAAACAGTAAAATCGTCACCAAAAGACTTTGTAGTCCTTTGTCTCTTGCTCTTCCTAGGAGCTTCACTATCAATTTCCTCATGGATTGGTTCAAGTGTTTGTTCATCATGATTAGAAAATACACTAGGTTTAGGAGTTGTTTTAGCAATCACATCGGAAGATAATCTAGATATGCTATGTAAATCTTTTATAGGAAATATGTTCTCAAAGAAAGTAACATCACGAGACTCCATCAACGAATTAATATAAACATCAGACACCTTTGATTTAATCACTAAAAATCTATAGGCAATGCAATGATGAACATATCCAAGAAAAATATAATCCACAGTTTTAGCTCCTAAATTACGCTTCTCGTTGATCGGTATGTTAACTTTGGCCAAACAACCCCATGTGCGTAAGTAAGAGCGCGATGACTTTCTACCAATCCATTCCTCATATGGAGTCTTCTCCTTATTCTTCATAGAAACTCTATTTAGGACATGACATGATGTTAATAAAGCATTTCTCCACCATACTTTAGATAATCCAACCATGTCTAACATGAAATTAACCAAGTCAGTCAAGGTGCGGTTCTTTCTTTCGGCAAACCCGTTTGATTAGGACGGATAGGGAGGCGTCCTCTCATGTATCATACTATGTTCCACACAGAATAAGTCAAACTTATTTGAGAAATACTCGTCACCATGATCAGACCTAATCATTTTGATCTTTTTTTCTAGTTGAGTTTCAACTTTAGCCTTATAAATTTTAAAATAGTTTATAGCCTCATCTTTCCTTTTTAACAAATAAACATAGCAATATCTAGTCGTATCATCAATCAAAATCATAAAATATCTTTTTCCACTCTCAGTCAATATACCATTTATTTCACAAAGATTTGAATGTATAAGTTCTAACGGTGTCAAAAATCTATCCTCTGCAGCCTTGTGAGACTTTCGAGATTGCTTCGATTGTACACAACTTGAGCACTTAGAACCTTTGACAATGGAAAATTTGAAATTAAATTCAAACTAGAAAGTCGAGACATAGAATCAAAATTTAGATGACATAAACGTGAATTCAAATACTAGCATCACTATCATTAACACCATCACAAATATAGTCCACAGACTTATTGTAATAATCTGAAAGAGAAAGCGGAACAAACCTCCACACTCATAGTGTTTGCCAATAAATTGTCCATCCTTTGACACGACAACTTTATTCGACTCAAACACTACCTTAAAACCATCCCTACACAAAAGGGAGTCACTAACGAGATCCTTCTTTATAGAAGGGACATGATGTACGTTCTTCAATTGAACTATTTTCCCTGAAGTGAACTTCAGCTCGATCGTGTCAACACCATGAACAAAAGCATGTGACCCATTCCCTATTAGGACGGAGTAATCCCGCACGACCTGGTGAAAAAGTAAACAGAGAAGCATTAGCACACATATGAACATTAGCACCACTATCAAGCCATCAACTAGTAGATTGAAATATAGAAAATATATATGGTAAATTACCATACCCACTATTTTCTCCAGCATTGATCACCATGTTCACAGATTTCTACTGTGGAGGCTTACTTCCTTTGCGTTATGGATACTTCTTTACCCAATACTCATTAGAATCACAAACAAAGCATGCTCCCTTCTCCTTGTTCTTCTTCTTGAAGGTAGTGGTCTGCTTAGGTTTATTGTTCTTGCCCTTGCCTTTACGGTTGATGCACCATATTGGCAATAATGTTTTCCTAGTTAACTTTAGAACGTCTATCCTTCTCACGAGCTTTCTCCTCAACATCAAGAGACACGATCAAATCTGAGATAGATATGTTCGTCCTCTTATGTTTAACAGTAGTGGCGAAATCCCTTCAAGTTAGAGGTAATTTGGCAATAATACCCCCAGCCACAAGCTTCTCAGGTATGATGATCTTAAACAATTCAAGTTCCTTCACTATGCATTGTATCTCATGAGCCTGCGCGACAACAGATTTGCCATCTACTATCTTAAAATTATGGTACTGCTCAATAACATACAGTTCAGTGCCAACATCTGAACCACCATAGTCAGTGATCAGAGCATCCCATATATCCTTTGTGATAGTATGATGGATGTAGACGTACTGAAGATGATCTACCAAAACTTCAATAACATCGCCCAAGAATATTGTGTTGGCTTTACTGTAGGCCTTTTTCTGATCTGTAGTGAGATCGCCTTCAGGTTTATCTGTGAACACCTAGAGCACATTCATGCCAGTAAGCCACAGAGTGACTTTCACTTGCCACCTTTTGAAGTGCACGTCAGTGAATTTCTCAGGTCTCAGTGCATCGACAAATCCAACCATAAAACTAAAGTGTGTACAATAAGGTTTTTGGATTGTTGGATAAATTAGCACTTTTAGCTTTATATTAATCCAAAAATAAATCATAAGAATGATTAACAGACTGCATGATGAACTAAACAAGTCTACGTAAGATCTAGACAGGTATATAAATCTAGATAAAAGTATAGCATCTACCATATTAGTAACATCCATCATAAATAAATAGATCACAAAAGCTAGTATGAAAGACATGGTTTGAGATGATAGTACGTACGTTTCCTTCTAGACTGGGTAGAGGAGGTGGCGACGACGTGCAACACCGTCATGTTGTTGGCGACAATGGGTGAGACCGGCTCGACAACGAGGAAGGCAAACCATAGTGACGAGGTTAACGAAGACGAGGAAGCGATCGAGCAGTCGCGCAGAGTGCTTCCCAAAAACCTTATTCGCCCTCTCCCGGTGCAGGATCGCAGAGGATGACGGTTCCGGAGACCTGCTCTCCCGTTCGACAATGCATGTTGATGATCAGGATGGAGAAGTCTTGGCGGCGCAACAGTAGCGAGAGGCAAAATCCTAGCCGATGGAGTGATATGATTTGCGACGGTACCCATACATATTTATAAGGAGGAACCGCTAGGGTTGGACGTCCCACAATCGAGTCGGTTTTTATATTGATACATCGGTTTCCATAATCAAATATATGAAAAACACAACAAAAAAAGTGCAAAAGGAAGCCACGTCCAGCCCAGCTCGGCGAGACGAGCGAGCGCGCGTGTGTGTTCTTACTTTCTCCCATCCACACACTTACAAGAGATGCTAGAGCAATCAACCTTATAAGTTGGTCTCCCTCCACCTCTACTAGCAATATGGGACTAAATATTTACACTCTCACCACTTATAAATGGGCCTTTAAGATTTTATAGAAATTATTATGAATATTAATGGATCAAGCCCATATAATTCCAGCATGGTATACAAGGCTATAATAAATTATAACATGACTAGGTAGGAACTGCGCCTGTTTTTATTCTCATATGTTTTTTTTTTGTCATGAAAGGACTAAAACAGATTGATAAAATTCTAATACTTCGATATCGCTATTGAATGTGACATTTGAGATACTTCAATTGAAAGTGGTAGACTAAAAAGATGCTTTATTATCCATAATACGGTGGATCTGATATGAAGTCCATAATTGAAACTTTAAACACATATTAAAATAACAATTTATTTATTTTTAATGTTATATTTTTAAGTCATCTTATCTGAGCAAGAATCCATGAAAAATAAATATGAAGGTATCACCTTATCTAAAACAATATTTCTCTACATTTATATGTAGTTTTTCGGTTTTTTTTTTCAGTGTTTGGAATACATGAAAAGTGACATTGGGTAACAATATTGAATGAAAATAACTTTTTTAATCATGAAAATCAACTTCTTTTATGTTATTAGGTAGGAGTATTTTCATGTATGTCTGCTACTGTGCGTCCATCAGATTGATTTGCACTTGAGCAGTATTGGGTGCAGCTAGCAAATTTCACTCACGTGTGTAATTACTGGGTGCATCTAGCTGAATTTCGACTGCACCAGCTGCTCGGTGCCTCGGTCTCATTCCTCGTTATCTCTGTTGCTCCCCGTTCCTATCCCCACAATCCTCTCTTTCTCAAAAGGGAAATCTGTGATTTATCGGATGTGTTCGTTTCCATTCCTTTAATTTTTAGACCTGTTATATCAAATATTATGATATTAATTAAAAGTATAAAATATAGATTATTGATAAAAATCAGTTCATAACCCTCCCTCTGAATGACGAGATAAATCTATTAAAACTAATTAGGTCATAATTAAATAATGTGACAGTAAATATCTCTTAATGATGATTTAATTAAGCTTAATAAATTTGTCACGCTGATGCACATTCAACTATATAATTAGTTTTATATTTAATATATATTTAATAATCATATATAGCATTTTCATAATTAATGTGACCTCACTAAAATTTAGAAAAAAAAACGAACACACCCATCGTCTTCTTCCTCAATCCTCAAACCAGTTCTCTTCAATCTTCTTCCTCGTTAGCATGCTCTGACACTATTCTTTCCTCTCCTCAAGCACAAGCACAAGCTACGGCACCATTGGTGTTGAGAAATAGGTAAACAAATGCAAGGCCGTAGCTACTTGCAGTCCAGGCTCAACCATTGTCGCTCTGCTGTTCATTTTCTCATCTCTGTAAATCCACACGGCTGGTGCGGGGAGCCTTTCTTTCTGCTAGCATTCTTTAATCCCATTCGATGACATCTTTTCTCTGCCAGAGATGGATCTGAGCCTTCAAAGTTGGGCGGACGACCTACTGATGTCTGAGCGGCGACATGGGCCCGGACATCGAGAAGAGACGGTCCTCCGGCCAGCCGCCTCCATCCACTTCCTCTCTAATCTGCTCCAGCATGTCCATTCTCAGCTCACTGAACCTACGACCCACGATCAAACAGCCTATCACCAGTGCTCCACTGTACACTCGTCCTATTTACTTCCTTTGAAATTGACTCCGATGCTCCAAGTTGTTGCCTATCCAATCGATGAAACAATCTTTCTCCTCGATGTCCGGAGACCATTTTGACAAGATGTCGACCTGTGATTGATATAGATATTTTGTTGAGGCCCGGACCCTCCATCGTGCGTGGGAGGGTACAGCAGGCGGAGGTTTTGGACAGCAGCGACGCCGAGGGAGGAGGCAGCGAGGAAATGAGGTGAGCTATGGAAAGGATCCGCGTTCCGCTGCTCGTGGTCATAGAGCGCGATCCAGCAGCAACCGGCCGTCGGATGGAGATCCATCGGCTGCGCGATGTCCGAAGGTGAGGTGGCAGTATGAGATTGGACAATAAGGCGTTGGGAAGCTGCTGGGTGGCGAAGGTCATGCCCTTTAATGATATAGATATATATGATAGTATATATGAATAAAGACTTAGTTTTTGTGATGACAAATAAGAGACTGAACAAATTTTAATAGCTCTGAGGAAATCTCTTTTATATTTTTTTATGGCATGTTTGGAAGAAGGAATAGAAGAACATTCAGGGATAAGGAGTGTTCATTTTTAGAAAAAAAAACAATTTGGTGCGGCCGGGTCGCAAACCTGAGCTGGTGCAGCCCTGCCTGGATTGCGGCCACGTGTCTTGCACAAGAAATCTCAAAGCAGTACCGCAGCTTAACTGTCGACAAGCAATCCACCGCAGCTTAACTCAACCAATCTCTAATGCTCCGAGCCATCCAACAAATGAATGCGGGAGTACGACGAAGGATTTGAGGTCGACTGTCGACAAGCACCACCGCAGCTTAACTGATGGACGAGGATGTTTGCGTACTCGGCAAGGCTTTTGCTGTCGTTAGGTCATGCTGCATCTGTTCTTGCCATCCGACCTCACTATTGTTAGGATGCGACCGCTAGTTGAGATGGTGAGATTGTCTATCGGCCACTAGGCCTTTGGCTTCAAGACGGCACCCGGGCAGGAGGAAGAAGTAGTCGCCAGGCATAAGGAGGATGAGGTCTGTGTAATCGTCAACGTCAGGCATGCGGAGGAGCGCTTCGACTCGTTCTTGTTTTAGTTTTTGGCTCGTGTTGATTCACGGAATCACAGCTCGAAGGCCGAGTCGCGCTTCAATGATGTGTTTGATCACCAGATGGCGGTTCCGTCGGATTCCCAATGGTGTCTATGCATTGGCAATCCAGGCCGGGTCGCCGGGTCGCACTAGCTCAGGTTTACGATCCAGCCGCACCAAAACTTTTTTTTTTCATTAGCAAAATATCCGTGCGTTGTCACGGATCTTTGCTTTATTTTTATTTTATTTTATTTTATCTTTTTAGTTTTAAAAAATATATTTATTATAATAATTTTGGAGTGAGTTATTACTGGAATTCTTATTATTAGTTTCTATCAAAAATATGATGTTAAAGTAATAAATGATTGATTGTTGTTAGTATGAAATATCGAATTAAAATTAGAGTCCAATTCAACAAAGAATTAGAAAATGATTCAAAAACGATTCAAACTGATTGGTAAATTATTGTAGGATACAAACTGAATACGACAATATTATAGATACATTTGAACACGAAAAAAGTGGTCTAGATAATCTCAACTCAATTAATAAGTTGTAGAGATTTTTACAGGTGGCTTTCATGGCGATGCGCCTGTGATGAATAGTATTATGGTGTGTTTTTTTTTTGACTTTGTTGCTTTTGGTTTTACTCTTGGTTATGACCGAGCCGTGGTCCTGGCAAAGTTAATTCTTGTGAAGTTAGTATGTAAATATTTTGTCCTCTTTTTTAACGAATGGTAAAGCTCATATATATGTCTCTTTTAAAAGAAAAATGTTGCTATGCTACTAGTTTGGTACAGTAATTTCTTGGCACCAATTCCTGGTGCGTGTGGTTACTTCCGTCGTTCAAGAATTTTCTCAGCTTTTCGAACGAGTAAGCAAAAGGATTTGTGAATTTGCATGTTTTCCTCACGGTTGCAATATTGGATGCGGTCGCTCCTGTGGCTGCACACAACGGAGCACGTGCAATGCAACAAGATATGGCTCGGTGATGTTGTCCCTTTCTGTTTTGGTTATGACTTTTGCTTGTTCCTTCCTCAAAAAGCACACCGTGCATGCTGCGAGGGTATATACCTATATGTCATAGAAATCGGACAGTCACCCGCCATTGATCTCTTGGTTCGAGTCATTTTTCCAGCTTGGGCCTTTCTTGTAAAAAAGAAATTTTAGAGATAAAGAAATGAAACAATTGAGTTCAAAGGGAAAACAAATCCTATGTGTGCTCTTTTAGATTGTAGGATCACTCCATGTCTCCTTAGAAAATTTGAAGGATAGGAAAGGTTTTTTCATATTTTGGAGGAATTCTAATTTAAGTTCTAACGTAAAAAATTTTCTTTAGAAGTTTCAAGGCATAGTCTTTCTTTCTCTCCAGCTGTTTCTTTTGTCAATGAACATATAACCATAATATATTCCCCTTTTTCTTTCATGAACGTATCCAAACATCCGATGAAAAGAACTTGTGTTTTTCTTTTTATTTTATAGGATTCGAGAAGATGTATAGTTTTGAAGGACCGAGAAGGCGACCAGAGGGGGGGAGGGTGAATGGGAGCTAATTAAAATTCTTCTCAAGAACTTGACCTATATCCCAATAAAAACTCAAACCAAGCTCCAAACAAATCACCAAGATAACACACGCCAACTTGTTATGTATTAACCCTAGAAGTGATTCAAAACAACTGAGCACATAGCATAAGCTTAAAAAGATCGATAAGAAAAACAAGAGAGATCCAAAAAATTACAATTCTGGACCTTGACGGAAGTTCCTTCATTCACGAAAGTTCCTTTAGTGTCATAACGAAAGTTTCTTCATCGACGGAAGTTCCTTCAGGGTCACGACGGAACTTCCTTCATCGATAAAAGTTCCTTCAAGGTCAAATCAGAGGCAATGTTCCAAAGAGAAAAATCTTAAATCCCTATCAAATGAACTTCAAAAATCATGAAATTTGGACCAGATCATCCTCAATACATTACGACTCTCCTCTATAGAGATCCACTCAAAAAGAACAAGGAATCATCATGAATTTCAGATCTTATACCAATAACACCAAAAAAGAGAAGCTTGAGAAATCTTCCAAATCAAATGTACTAGAGCTCTTGATTCGGTCAAGGACCCATAGAGGAGAGGATTGTTCTAGCTCATCGTAGCACGAAGATCCCCAAGAAATCCACCCCAAAAACTTATCCAAAAACAAGATCAAAAATTCTTACAAAAATAGCTCCAAAAATAGAGAAAAAGAGAAATTCGGAATTTAGGAACAGAGAAAGAACTTGATCATGAATTTGAATCTCATATCATTGATTTATCAAGTCAAGATACATGAATACATGACTAGTAAGACACCCTCTTTCTCCCACTATTTAGAAGAGTAAGAGATGTCTCTCACACACCCACTACTCTCCTCTAATATCTGAAGATCGCTCCTAGCACTTTGAATGAAGACCTAAGGCAAGGCTAAGTGAAAAAGAGGCACCTCTTTCACCAGCCCTACCTCTCCTTATATAGGCCTAGGGATTGTCCTAAAGACCATCCTACCCCTCACCTACAATACACTGCTACATACCACCAGAGGCATAACCATCCATATATTTTTTTTATCGTCCGAACGCCATCGAGCCCTTCACGACTTTGTTTCGTCTCAACGCAAACTCCGCGATGGTGCCACGTGCACCTCCAATCGTCGGCATCATTTTTGAGACCCAAACCGGGGAACCGCCTTGCACGTTTCTTAAAGTGCGACTTCTTGATCTTGACATATGTCACCTCGTCCCGGTGATCCTCCTCCTCGGTAAGTCTCTCCCGCCTCCGGTCCATTAGAAGTCTCCACTTGCACCGACGCCCGATCACCTTTGACTCGATCAACCCCGTCGTCTTGATCACCACCCATGGTTTTGAGGCTCAACCGTGAAACCGTCCGTGCTTCTTGCCTCTTCACGTGTACGGTACGAATCACCCTTGACTTTATCTGGCCTCCCGATCGTCCGGCCCCAAGTCTCCTACTTGTGTCTGATCCTCTTGCCGTTGACCATCAAGTTAACTCCAGTAACCTACACATCATGATACAAGCAAACATATTTTCCATCTTCTGCAACTTCACTAATATCTTCACCAACTCTGGTTACCATGACATATACAAACTCATGCAATACACAAATTCATGCATTTCAACTCAAACACTGAACTCAAACAATGTCAATTACTCATCACATATTACAAACTATAACACATATCCACATAGTTTCTTAAGCTTCAATTCTATAATTTTTCTTATTACTATGTTTTAAATCTTGCATTCCAAAGATATTAAAGTCTTAACCTTGATGGTCAAGGGTTAGCTCGCGTCAAATAGAAGACCATACCATGCTCGTCCATCCCAAAGATTCCTGGGGTACACATCGATCCACATACGCCAAATGAGACATGTATCTACGTTTGTTTTGTCCTGAAACGAAAATCAATTTTTATATAGGTGCGATCAAGATTGAAAATAAAACTTTACTATAGAAAGAATGAAAACCAACATGTTGTACGACCAGACGAGTATGATTTGTGCTACATCGAACTGCCGCATCAGAGGCTAGGTAGCCACCGCAGCTGATGGAAAACACAGACCCCACTGAAAAATGACTATCAGTAACAGGTTATATATATGGAGCATTTATGGTGAACAAAGAGTTCACCACAATAATTATTACTAATTAATTGTCAAATTAGTGACGGGTTGAATACCAGTCACTGAGTACTTTAATAATTTTTTTTAAAAAAATATCAATGGACAGATTTCTGCTACTAAAAATCATTTGACCTGCTACTAAAAATCATTCTGAACAAATACTAAAAAAGAAAAAAAAGAGGAGGATGCCACCATCGAATAGGGTGGAGAGGAGGCCGCCGCCAGATAGGGTGGGGAGGAGGCCATCGCTGAAGGGGGACTGGTGGAGCCCGTCTGAGGAGGAGGGGAAGAGGTGGAGGACACCGTTGTCACCGGATCCAACGAGGAGGAGGAGGGAGACTGTGGTGTAGGGAGGAGCCTCAAGGTCCATCGAGGAGGGAAGGGGGGGGGGGGGGGGGAGAGGGAGCGAGGAGAGGGAGGGAAGCCAACAGGGAGCAAAGGGCGCTAAGGAAGCAGGGCCGCCAGAGAGAAACACACACACACACACACAGAGAGAGAGAGAGAGAGAGAGAGAGAGAGAGAGAGAGAGTTGTGTGGGTGGATGAGGGTGTTAGGGTTGAGAAAGTGATATTTCACATGATTATTTCATCTGAACCATGTAATGTAGATCATATGGTTACGATCAAGTCATTTATGGCGATGTACACGCTGACATCATCATGTCCACCATTGATGCCATGAACTGTGTTGTCCGTCAAGAAAAATAGTAATGGATTTTACTGTGACCAGTTTAGTAATGGATTTTAAAATGTCCGCCACTAATGATTACAGGTCTTCTATTGCTGAAAATTGTTTTTTTAGTAGTGGGAGCTCCTGGATTTTAGCGTTGATTTGTGCTATAGAGATTATAACTTTTTTGTGTGTCCCATCTATTCGTTTCTTGTGTGTACACGTTTTTTTACCTCTCTTTAGTCTCTGTGTGTATAGCTAAAACATTAATTATTTTAAAATGAATAGAGTAGCTGACAACATGAATTGACTGTTTCTTAGCCACAACTACTGTTTCTCACTCGATCACCGGCCATATATTTGATAATGATTATAGCTCAATAGACCATAAGGACTTGTTTTTTCGCTAAGGTGACTGGACACGTACTTCATTAAGAGGGAGAAAAGGAGAAAAATACAAAAGTTGGTACATGGCTAAGCAATAGCAATATTTTTTTACTAAGAAATTCGGTCTCTGGGTTTTTGTTTTATTTCTTCTTTCATTTTTTAAACTCCGACTTCCCACACTAGTCCACTCTAAACACCATAAGTAAATTGGGACGATGGGGGTAACTAGGCTACACTTCTCTAAGGTCATTCTCAGTGTATGATTTAATTTTATGAATTATAAAAATGCTATGTCATCTCATAATTTTTTATTTGATAAATGAAACTAAGCCTCTCAATATAAAGTTTTATTTCACTATTTTACTATATGTTAGTGTATCATTTAAATGCTCTATCTAAATGACCAATGAGATTTGATAAATGTGTAGAGAGGAAACTCAAATACTATTAATAGAGTTTTATTTTAGTTTTAAAGTTTTTGGTAACCGTGTACATGTAATTTTATTCTCATGAAATAGAACTCTCATCTCTCCATATAAATTTATGTCACATCATCAGTTTTATCTATATGACATGTCATTTATTAAGAATAAAACTCATATTATTGAACTATCACTGAGATTGGTCTAATGTATCAGTTATTATAAATAGGAAATTGATTGCTATATTAAGCAGTAACCGTGTAGCCTTCGGCGAGACACGAATATGAAAACTTTGACACTGTCCGGAATGAACTGCTCCACAAAAGGCCGGCCAGCAGCTGACGCCATGCAACTGCCAGTAAGCTGCTTCATTTAGTGTTTGATTTGCGGTACTACATGTAGGAGTACTACAGATATATATAGGTTATGCAGATTTGGCCAAATAAATCTAAAATTTATTAATACGATGGTGCTACGATGGTGCTTAGCTACATCATTGCACATTCGCACCGTCCAAGCATTGTTAGCTCGAAGTCAGTAAATTAACGCTTTCTTCGTCAAAATCGTTCCACGCGGCCACCGATCTTATTAAAGGGTATATAAGTATACATTAGTACTATAATCACCGTCCATTACATGGCATTCAGAACCCGTGCAACATTTGAAAATAAGAAAAACAGAAGATTGGAAGAATAACAAAAATTTGTTGAATAGCAATATAGTTAATATAGTGGACGGTAAACTAATCCCCTGTTACAATCGACAGTTATATTACCTTTATTTCATCGGCGTTGCTTTACCAAAGGAACGATGGAATTAATTCCATGATTTTTTAATCATTTAGGATCGACCCAAATTTGTACCAAGCATAATCCAGTTCACTTGTTCATCAGGTAGACACGGCTACACGAGAAGGGAATTATTTGTGCCATGACAAAAAAAAAATATTTAAGTTTTGTGTTATTGTATATTTGTATTACAACATATCACCATCCCAATTAACCATACGTGTGGAAGGTTGTATTCACGGAAAAGCTCAATGTTCAATGACTTCAATCCCAACTTGTAACACAGGAAATTTCACATGCGTATAATGTGCTTAGTTCCTTACCTAACCAGGGATAATAGAAAATGCTAAGAAGTAAAAGACCCCCAAATTTTCTTGCTAGGTTGCTTGTATGTTGCACAACCAACAAGCAAAAGTACACTTGTAAAAAAAACATGTAAAAGTACAGATAACTTTTACGTCGAATCTGATCTGATGTCTATGTCAAATCACAACCAGAGGATATATTAGTTTAAACCGATGAATTTATGGCGTGCTAGAAAAACATCTATCAACCTTACACACGTATGGCCAACCATTCGCCAAAATCGTTATCGAGACAGCGACGCAAAATAGTTTTAACCACGAGTTAGAAATGCAACGCCGTGCTTCCGATTTCCGCGTTCATCGGTAAACCCGCCAAACTAAATTCTAGAACTAGAACGTACTCCGAACCGGTCCACGAGTTAATGTGACCACTGAAATAATGGTAAGATTGTCACTCCGAACGTACTCCGAGCATGATAGTAGCAGACTAGCACACTGACCGAACCGGTCCACGATGCCCGTGCAAGTACAATACCAGCTTCACACTCGCCGCAAAATGAGTTGACTGGAAGTCACAAAGTCCAGTCACTGGACTAATACAGATTTCGCATGCATATATGCATTATGAACAAGCAGATAGTGTACAAACCTGTCGTTCTGACGGCACTTCCCGGAAATTACATGTGTATATGTATTGTAGAAAAATCAAAATTGATAATATTCACTGTTCATTTGCTAGTGGTCTCTTTTATTCTTTATGTAGGTATATGACGGTGTATCTGATTAGTTCTTGTGAGTTCTAATTTAATCTGAGATGCAACTTAATCTAACTTAGGTATAGCAGATTAACAGACTCTTACCAGGATCACTAGTCTAGTAAAGATCACACCTAGAAAACTTAAACTGTTGCTTAATTGACTTACCAGTCATGATGAAGCTCCTCCTAAAGCCTGCTATAATATAGATGAAACAGACTCTTTGCCACCATAGATGAAGTAGATGAAGTAGGGGATGAAGAATTCCTGGATGTCGATGTAGAGAGGGACACCGAGCTTTTACGTCTTCCAGCACCTTAGTGATCGGTTAGGTCAAGGTAGAAAGACTCATAACGACTGAACTCGTGATTAACTCACAATTAGGAAAACCTAGGGTCTCCCTTTAGTTATATAGTACTGTAGACGTGGGGCCGGACCCTTAAGTGAGCTGAGTTTGCCTCCTAATCAAAGGCAGATTATAGGGATTAGTGTCGAATTAGGATTGGGCCTGCTGGCCCAATTAGACCTGACCGAGGTCAATTCCAACAGTTCTGACATCTGATCGACTTCTCTGACGTCTCAAGACGAATATAGCATTGTCAATATTGAAAGAAAATCTATATATAGATTTTCTTTTGTTTGGTTTAGTCTTTTTTATGCGACATGCAGGCGGAAGAGCTACATGATCGGTGTAATAAGGCGGCCATAACCTCGAAAGAGGTAAAGGCTGAGATTATGTTTCTTTCGTATAATCTAAAAAATACTCCTATATACGGATTTTCTTTTTTAACCTATATAAGCAAACTTATGGCTTTGTGTTTCGTGTTATTTGGTAAAAAAAATCAAGAACACATTTAACACATGGATATGAAACAGCATAGCGCCTTGAACGAAAAGGTGCCGGACAGCAGCGCTGACACGGCAAGATACACATCGACCCCACGTTCACACCGTCTAAGCACTATTAGCTCATAACTACATTCTCCGAATATTTTTTGTTAACATTGGTTAGTGCAAATTATTTATAAGTTGACCTTACAGAGAACACTTTTTAGGATGTATTTAGTTTTGTTTTTTAGGTGCTTTTGCTTTTAAGAAACTCAGAAGTCAAGCTGAAGGGGTAGTTTATTTCTCCCCTATGCTATGAGAAAAAAACAGCTTTTCTCTAATTCATTTCTAGCATCATCTTTTTCATTGCTTTCTCTAGCCGCGACTTTTAACTTTTGATGAAAATTATCCACTATCATCTAAAAGAAAATTATCCACTTGTCATTAGTTATGAACTTACCGGTTTGATCCTTCTTCTTTTTCCCTGCCCGTTGTGTGAATAGAGACCGAGTGGTGATGGCTATCCTCCTCTCCAAAGCTCTCGCCTCTCTTCTCGTCGGTTGCTAGGTGCCCCTCCGCGCCTTGCTGGCAGCCCGACGCCCCTCCTCATCAATTGTGCTCCTTTCCTCGCCCCTCTCCCTCTCCATTGGATCTGACCAAGACAAGCATTGTAGCTGCTGATGAACTCGAGCACGGAGGGAGAAGGAGGTGGCCATGTCGGGCTCACGTGGGGAAGGCGGAGGGCCACGAGGAGGTGGCAGCGCCGGACTCACAGGGGGACTTAATTTTAGGAGCAATCTCTTAAACTTAGAATTTTGGCAAAAAACACTTAATGACTAAATTAATCTTAAACTTATTTCTTAAATTATCATGCTCATTATAATCCAAAAGCCTCTAATTAAAATCTTAATATATAACTCAATATATTGGATAAATATAAATTCTCAAAATGACAGCGGAAGCTTAAAATATATATAGCAAAATAATTGCTATAAAATTATTCTGAGAATTTATCTTAAAATAATTTTTCAATCAATAATTAGAAAATTATGCCAAAATAAACTTAGAGAATTAAGAGAAAATTTACTGCAACATAAAACTTAAAATGCTACTTATGAAATTTGTAGCTAAACTTATCACATAAAATTATTCTTAACTTATTTTCTTAATTATCTAATATTAAATTAGAAAAGAAATGTTGTGCAAATGGCAAATTTGCGCGTGGCCCAGCGCGGCCCAGCCCAGCATGGTGGCCCAGCGCGTGACTAGCTGGCGTGGCCCAGCAGCGACGCGGCCTAGGTAGCGCTAATGCGCGCGTCTCGGCTCAACGCGGCTCAAGCTCGGTTGGGTGTGGCAGCGGCTCGACGCGAACGACGGCTCTGGCTCGCGGTCGACTCAGCACAATGGGCTGAGTCAACCGACCGGCAGGCCGTCAATTCGGCCCAGGCGTGCGCACTGCCCCCTTCCCCTGGTTTGATCTGAGCCGTTTGAGCGAGGGCGAGAGGATCGGACGGCTAGGATCGGCGGGGTTCGGTATAAAAGGCCGGCCGAAACCCTAATCCCCTCATTCCTCACTTTCTCTCGCCACAGCTCACTCTCTCTTCTCTCTCTCGTCTCCACTCGCTCCTGCACGCAGGCGAAACGGCCGGCCGGCCACTGTGGCACCATGGGGAGTTGCTCGCCGGTGCGCGCGTGCGAGAGATCGCGCGCGGCTCCGTCGAGCTCCTCCGCTGTCCTAAAGGCGAGGCCCTTCGTCGCTTTGATCTAAGGCAACGACGACTGAGAGGCAGCACAACAACGGTGACACCGGTGCGAGGCCGGCGACGGCGATGCCACCGAGACGCCAGGCGTGCCGGCATGCGCGCGGGCAGGTCTGATGCCGCGCGGGTTGCGCACAGGGCAAGGTCTGATGTTGTGCAGGCCTCGTCGGCGTCTGGGGAAGAGTGGCGCCGCCGTTCGTCGTGCGGGATCTGACTGCACGGCGAGGAGTCGGCGACACGAGTGAGTCCTCTGAACTTAGGATTAGGGTTAGGGTTCTTAGATCTAGGGTTAGGGTTAGGGATATGCGTGTGTTATCTGATTCGGTGTTTTCGCAAATCACTTACCCTTTTCTGATCTAATCGTGACATGACCGGAACCCCAGCTTATGCAACTTAAATTGAAACCCAGTCATGATTATCGGAAAAATAAGATACTTAGGCTTTAAACCATGATGTGAATCGTATAAAAACTTACTGATCTACTGCATCTAGACATGAATCCAAAACTGATCTAATAAAACACTACTTAATCATGACTAGAGCAACGTTAATTACCTCTGTTAGGACTAGGTCAACTTAATTAACTTAAAACATGATTAGATCTAGTATAATCACGAACTGCTAATTCTTAATCTCAATACTAGGAGATCTAATTGACTAGTTTATGGCTCTGATACCAAATGTGAGTTCTAATTTAATCAGAGATGCAACTTAATCTAACTTAGACATAGCAGATTAACAGACTCTTACCAGGATCACTAGTCTAGTAAAGATCACACCTAGAAAACTTAAACTGTTGCTTAATTGACTTACCAGTCATGATGAAGCTCCTCCTAAAGCCTGTTGTAGTGTAGATGAAACAGACTCTTTGCCACCGTAGAGGAAGTAGATGAAGTAGGGGATGAAGAACTCCTGGATGTCGATGTAGAGAGGGACACCGAGCTTCCATGTCTTCCGGCACCTTAGTGATCGGTTAGGTCAAGGTAGAAACACTTATGATGGCTGAACTCGTGATTAACTCATAATTAGGGAAACCTAGGGTCTCCCTTTAGTTATATAGTACTGTAGACGTGGGGCCGAGTCCTTAAGTGGCCTGAGTTTGCCTTCTAATCAAAGGCAGATTATAGGGATTAGTGTCGAATTAGGATTGAGCCTGTTGGCCCAATTAGACCTGACCGAGGTCAATTCTAACAGTTCTGACATCTGATCGACTTCTCCGACGTCTCAAGACGAATATAGCATCGTCAATATTGAAAGAAAATCTATATATGGATTTTCTTTTGTTTGGTTTAGTCTTTTTTTTGCGACATGCAGACGGAAGAGCTGCATGATCGGTGTAATAAGGCGGCCATTACCTCGAAAGAGGTAAAGGCTGAGATTATGTTTCTTTCATATAATCTAAAAAATACTCCTATATACGGATTTTCTTTTTTAACCTATATAAGCAAACTTATGGCTTTGTGTTTCGTGTTATTTGGTAAAGAAAATCAAGAACACATTTACACGTGGATATGAAACAGCATAGCGCCTTGAACGAAAAGGTGCCGGACAGTAGCGCTGACACGGCAAGATACACATCGGCCCCACGTTCACACCGTTTAAGTATTATTAGCTCATAACTACATTCTCCGAATATTTTTTATTAACGTTGGTTAGTGCAAATTATTTTATCCATACTGATAAGTTGACCTTACAGAGAACACTTCTTAGGGTGTATTTAGTTTTGTCTTTTAGGTGCTGTTGCTTTTAACAAACTCAGAAGTCAAACTGAAGGGGTAGTTTATTTCTCCTCTATGCTATGAGAAAAAAACAGCTTTTCTCTAATTCATTTCTCGCAGCATCTTTTTCATTGCTTTCTCTAGCCGCAATTTTTAACTTTTGATGAAAATTATCCACTATCATCTAAAAGAAAACTATCCACTTGTCATTAGTTATGAACTTACCGGTTTGATCCTTCTGCTTTTTCCCTACCCGTTGTGTGAATAGAGGCCGTGTGGTGATGGCTATCCTCCTCTCCAAAGGCCTCGACTCTCTTCTCGCCGGTTGCAAGGTGCCCCTCCGCGCCTTGCTGGCAGCCTGACACCCCTCCTCATCAATTGTGCTCCTTTCCTCGCCCCTCTCCCTCTCCATTGGATCTGACCAAGACAAGCATTGTAGCTGCTGATGAACTCGAACACGGAGGGAGAAGGAGGTGGCCATGTCGGGCTCACGTGGGGAAGGCGGAGGGCTACGAGGAGGTGGCAGCGCCGGACTCACGTGGGGACTTAATTTTGGGAGCAATCTCTTAAACTTAAAATTTTGGCAAAAAACACTTAATGATAAATTAATCTTAAACTTATTTCTTAAATTATCATACTCATTATAATCCAAAAGCCACTAATTAAAATATTAATATATAACTCAATATATTGGATAAATATAAATTCTCAAAATGATAGCGGAAGCTTAAAATATATATAGCAAAATAATTGCTATGAAATTATTCTGAGAATTTATCTTAAAATAATTTTCCAATCAATAATTAGAAAATTATGCCAAAATAAACTTAGAGAATTAAGAGAAAATTTACTGCAACATAAAACTTAAAATGCTACTTATGAAATTTGTAGCTAAACTTATCACATAAAATTATTCTTAACTTTTTTTCTTAATTATCTAATCTTAAATTAGAAAAGAAATGTTGTGCAAATGGCAAATTTGCACGTGGCCCAGCGCGGCCCAGCCCAGTGCGCGACTAGCTGGCGTGGCCCAGCAGCGACGCGGCCTAGGTAGCGCTAATGCGCGCGGCTCGGCTCAGCGCGGCTCAGGCTCGGTTGGGTGTGGCAGCGGCTCGACGTGAACGACAGCTCCGGCTCGCGGTCGGCTCAGTACAATGGGCTGAGTCAACTGACTGGCAGGCCGTCAATTCGGCCCAGGCGCGCGCACTGCCCCCTTCCCCTGGTTCGATCTGAGCCGTTTGAGCGAGGGCGAGAGGATCGGACGGCTAGGATCGACGGGGTTTGGTATAAAAGGCCGGCCGAAACCCTAATCACCTCATTCCTCACTTTCTCTCGCCGCAGCTCACTCTCTCTTCTCTCTCTTGTCTCCACTCGCTCCCGCACACAGGCGAAACGGCCGACCGGCCGCCGTGGCACCATGGGGAGTTGCTCGCCGGTGCGCGCGTGCGAGAGATCGCGTGCGGCTCCGTCGAGCTCCTCCGCCGTGGTGTCCTAAAGGCGAGGCTCTTTGTCGCTTTGATCTAAGGCGACGGCGACCGAGAGGCGGCGCGGCAACGGCGACACCGGCGCGAGGCCGGCGATGGCGATGCCACCAAGAGGCCAGGCGTGTTGGCATGCGCGCGGGATCAGGTCTGATGCCACGCGGGTTGCGCGCAGGGCAAGGTCTGATGTCGTGCGGGCCTCGTCGGCGGCTGGGGAAGAGTGGCGCCGCCGTTCACCGTGCGGGATCTGACTACACGGTGCGGAGTCAGCGACACGAGTGAGTCCTCTGAACTTAGGATTAGGGTTAGGGTTCTTAGATCTAGGGTTAGGGTTAGGGATGTGCGTGTGTTATCTGATTCGGTGTTTTCGCAAATCACTTACCCTTTTCTAATCTAATCGTGACATGACCGAAACCCCAGCTTATGCAACTTAAATTGAAACCCAATCATGATTATTGGAAAAACAAGATACTTAGGCTTTAAACCATGATGTGAATCGTATAAAAACTTACTGATCTACTGCATCTAGACATGAATCCAAAACTGTTCTAATAAAACACTACTTAATCATGACTAGAGCAACGTTAATTACCTCTGTTAGGACTAGGTCAACTTAATTAACTTAAAACATGATTAGATCTAGTATAATCATAAACTGCTAATTCTTAATCTCAATACTAGGAGGTCTAATTGACTAGTTTATGGCTCTGATACCAAATGTGAGTTCTAATTTAATCTGTGATGCAACTTAATCTAACTTAGGCATAGCAGATTAACAGACTCTTACCAGGATCACTAGTCTAGTAAAGATCACACCTAGAAAACTTAAACTGTTACCTAATTGACTTACCAGTCATGATGAAGCTCCTCCTAAAGCCTGTTGTAGTGTAGATGAAACAGACTCTTTGCCACCGTAGAGGAAGTGGATAAAGTAGGGGATGAAGAACTCCTGGATGTCGATGTAGAGAGGGACACCGAGCTTCCACGTCTTCCAGCACCTTAGTGATCGGTTAGGTCAAGGTAGAAACACCCATGATGGCTGAACTCGTGATTAACTCACGATTAGGAAAACCTAGGGTCTCCCTTTAGTTATATAGTACTGTAGACGTGGGGCCAGGCCCTTAAGTGGGCTGAGTTTGCCTCCCAATCAAAGACAGATTATAGGGATTAGTTTCGAATTAGGATTGGGCCTGCTGGCCCAATTAGACCTGATCGAGGTCAATTCCAACAGTTCTGACATCTGATCGACTTCTCCGACGTCTCAAGACAAATATAGCATTGTCAATATTGAAAGAAAATCTATATATGGATTTTCTTTTGTTTAGTTTAGTCTTTTTTGTGCGACATGCAGACGGAAGAGCTGCATGATCGGTGTAATAAGGCGGCCATAACCTCGAAAGAGGTAAAGGCTGAGATTATGTTTCTTTCTTATAATCTAAAAAATACTCCTATATCTTTTTAACCTATATAAGCAAACTTATGACTTTGTGTTTCGTGTTATTTGGTAAAGAAAATCAAGAACACATTTAACACGTGGATATGAAACAGCATAGCGCCTTGAATGAAAAGGTGCCGGACAGCAGCGCTGACACGACAAGATACACATTGACCCCACGTTCACACCGTCTAACCACTATTAGCTCATAACTACATTCTCCGAATATTTTTTGTTAACTTAACCTTACAGAGAACACTGTTTAGAGTGTATTTAGTTTTATTTTTTAGGTGCTTTTGCTTTTAAGAAACTCAGAAGTCAAACTGAAGGGGTAGTTTATTTCTCCCCTATGCTATGAGAAAAAAACAGCTTTTCTCTAATTCATTTCTCGCATCATCTTTTTCATTGCTTTCTCTAGCCGTGACTTTTAACTTTTGACGAAAATTATCCACTATCATCTAAAAGAAAATTATCCACTTGTCATTAGTTATGAACTTACCGGTTTGATCCTTCTTCTTTTTCCCTGCCCGTTGTATGAATAGAGACCGAGTGGTGATGGCTATCCTCCTCTCCAAAGGCCTCGCCTCTCTTCTCGCCGGTTGCTAGGTGCCCCTCCGCGCCTTGCTGGCAGCCCGACGCCCCTCCTCATCAATTGTGCTCCTTTCCTCGCCCCTCTCCCTCTCCATTGGATCTGACCAAGACAAGCATTGTAGCTGCTGATGAACTCAAGCACGGAGGGAGAAGGAGGTGGCCATGTCGGGCTCACGTGGGGAAGGCGGAGGGCCACGAGGAGGTGGCAGCGTCGGACTCACGTGGGGGGGGGGAGGAGGGTGGTGGGGAGGCGGCGACGCTAAGCTCACACGGGGGAGAAGGAGGACGGCACTGGACTTGTGTAGGGGAGGAGGAGAGCGACGGGGAGGTGGCAACATCGAGCTTGCGTGGGGGAGGAGGAGGGCGCCGAACTCATGTGATAGAGGATGCGGCGGTGCCAAACTCGCGTCGGGGCGAGAGAGAGAGAGAGAGAGAGAGAGAGAGAGAGAGAGATCCATGCGAGGAAGAAGAAGAGCTGACGAGGAGGGTCCACTCATTAAAGATAGGTGAGTGGTGAGTAATATGGATGATATGTGGGATCTACTCGATAGCTCTTACAAAAGCCATAACTAGTCAATAAAATGACTTTCAGTTTTTTTAGAGTTGATAGTTCATAATAATTTTTTTTCACATCCATAACCCATAATAGCCTTTTCTCACAATTACAGTTCAATCAAACACATCCTTAGTACTGCTTACCATTATGAGTATTTAAAACAGTTAACTTTCTTTTTTTCTTAAGAAAAGGAATGAAGCGAACACGATGTAACCATCAAACACGTCATTTGCAGAAACAAAGTTAAATCTCTTGAATCGGATGACTATTTCATCAACAATTATATATTATGTTGGCTCCTAATCAGCATGAGCTTTATGAAGACCCATGGCAGTACTACTGCTCCAAGATCGACCCACATTTCTACAAATATATTGTAGTTCAATTCTACTTTAACGTTGCATTTAAAACACATTAATTTCACATCTACATTTCACATTTATAAGTAATGAGAGTCACAGGGGACAAATGAAAAAAAAACACATGATACAAAAGTCTGAAACTATTTTCATTATCCCAAAAATAGATTAAAGTGGGGTCCCATAGTTTTCCACTACACTAGGTTGCACTTGTGTTGCACAGCCAGCCAAACATATATAAGAAAAATAGCGGTTTAATTCAAGTCTGGATATATATATGTCCATTTCAAGCCACGACCTGAGGATATGCTAGTTAAACTGAAGTCTAAGGTGAGCGATAAAAATGTCAACTAGATTGCTAATCATTCGACAGCGAACAACGAATAGTTTAACCACGAGGAGAAAACACTCTTCGCTATTTTATTCATCAATTTACCAAAGGACAAAGGTCCTACCGGGTGTTGCCCGTGGGGCGACGTCTGACGTTCGTCGTACATCAGCATCCCGTCATCGCTTAACCCACGAGTCCGTGGGCGTCGCTGAGTAGAATTTTTTATTATAATAATTATATTTTTTGAGCTTATATAATAATTATATTATAATAAAAAAAATCTCGCAGAGGAAGCATAATGGGCTTACGTAACATATGTACTATTGGCTTATACATGGTAACCACGTCTTACAGAGACAATACCGGCCCACTAAGCCCGTGCTGTCCAGTTTGCCTTGGTGGGAAGAAAAAACATTTGGTACGAGACGGCTTCTCCTGCATCGATCGGAAGCGGAATCGCGCGGGAAAAATCCCCAGATTTCCCGCCATTTCGTCGTACCAAACTACCAATCCATCAGAAGGGCGAATCCGGCGGCGGAACCGCACAACCTCAAAACATCCAAATCCGAACCCTAGCCATGGCTACCGCCGGCGAGCCCACCGAGGCAGAGGAGCAGGTCGGAGAGGAGACCGCCGAGGGCATGGAGCAGATCGGAGAGGAGACCGCCGAGGGCATGGAGCAGATCGGAGAGGGGACCGCCGATGCAATTGAGCAGGACGAAGGAGAGTCCAGTGATCCAATGGAAGTTGTCAGAGACAAGCCCACTGAGGTAGTAGGGCAGGATGGAGAGGAGCCGGAGGAGGCCGGGGTGGAGGAGGAGGCCGCAGGGGAGTCGTTGCCGCCGGCGCTGCCGTTGGGGAGGGTGAAGCGGATCATCCGTGTGGACCGGGACATCAAGAAGGTGACGGGCGAGGCGACGATGCTGATCACCGCCGCCACCGAGCTCTTCCTCGGCAACCTCGTTGCCGGCGCCCACTCGGCCGCGGCGCAGCGTGGCCGGCGCGCGGTGCGCGCCGCTCATGTCCGGGCTGCCGCCCGCGCTCACCGGCCCACGGCAGATTTCCTCCTCGACTGCTTGCCCGCCGATGAGGAGGTTCCCCGCGTCCGCACGACTTCTGGTTCCGGATCTGGCGGCGGCGGCCGCGGCCGTGGGAGCGGAGAAGCAAAGCCGCTACCACGTGGGACGCGTCGCATCGACGCCTTCTTCCAGAAGGTTACCTAGTTGTGTCTCTCATTGTATGTTTATTACTTCAGAACGCGATATGCGTTGTGACAAGCTATGAAAACTTTCGCAGTTAAAGCAGAAATGTTTCTTTATCTGTCTCTTTGCTCATTTGTTACTGGGATATGATGTGTGTGATTACATATCTTAATTTATCACTGCTGTGATGCAAATTTGATGGGAATTTTGGATTCTTTATACCCCTGTTAGATGTGCATATATGGACTTTTGGGGACTGTTTGAAACACATTACTTTTTCAGAAATTAGGAAGGTTAGGTTGGGGCAACTAGCAATGTCTCATCGTGGAAAATCTGTGACATTTTTATACAGCATAGATCTTTGTTGTTTCACTAGATGCTGCCTCGTGTTACTGACTACTTACTATTCTGCTAAGTGCTAACCAGAGGGGTGGTGCAGGGAACAATGGCTTATTGGTTGCGCCCATTCCTTTTTTACGAAAGAAAATAGCAACATAAGCCTTAGTTAGCAACACAACAATGGCGCAAGTGACACAATAATGTCTTGTCGATGTACGCCATTATATCATGCACTCCAACAGTATTTCCTTAGCTAATGTGTCTCTGGTTAGGAAACTGAGCCGTGTTGGTGTCATTCAAACTGGCACATTGCATCCCCTCATATGGATGGACGTACTAGCATCACAAACTCTGCATGAGGAATTCTGCATCTCCATCCTGGAATCCCACACCTTTTGGGTGTTTGCACGGGAATTCAATAAGTAGAGATAGTGTTATTAGTCTTGCCAATATGTTATACTACAAATCTGAGTAAATAGCAGTGTAAATAAGATTAGGCTCAGGCACAGGAGATTTAATTGGTTGATTACTAGTATAAGCAAATGTTCCAAATACTCTTTCCTAGATGCATATATTCATTATGCTGATAAATGCATATTGTAATATATGCAATGAAGTATAATATATCAGAAATAAAATATCCAACAAATATACTTGTGGTAAAAGATCAATAAAGTAATAATTTCCTGACTTGAGCGATCGTGTTATGACATATGAATGATATGAGTCCGGAACTTAAGGAGGCTAACGCTACAAGAAAACTCACATGGGCCGTTTCTTATATTAGTACACAGAACCATAGTATGAAATTTGCAAGCCAAAGAGTGAAGCCGAGGCTTGTTGCTGCCAACACTTCTTCCCTCTGCAACTCAGCCTTGCTGCCTTGCACAGCCATGGGCACCTTCTGGAGCTTCATTCAATCCTATCCTGAAGTCTTTTTAGCCACCATCTGCTTCTTCTGGATCTCCATTTTCCGCTTCACCCGGCGATGCCAGAAGAGTGCGCTCCCGGTGAACTGGCCTGTTGTTGGGATGCTTCCCTTCCTCGTGGGCAGTTTGCACTACATTCATGACAGGGTTGTGGATCTGCTCCGTGAGGCTGGGTGCACGTTCATGGTCTTTGGACCATGGTTCCTCAACATGAACTTCTTGGTCACTTGTGACCCTGCCACTGTCAACCATTGCTTCAACGTCCACTTCAACAAGTACCCAAAGGGCAGTGAGTTTGCTGAGATGTTTGATGTTTTAGGTGATGGGCTCCTTGTGGCAGACTCTGAATCCTGGGAATACCAGCGTCGCGTAGCAATGGCCATCTTTGCTGCCCGTACCTTCCGGTCTTATACATTGTCCACCATTGCAAGGAAGGCCGGGAATGTCTTGCTACCCTACCTTGACTACATGGTCAAACATGGCTTGGAAGTCGAGTTGGAGGATGTCTTCATGAGGTTCTCACTCGATATCTCATACTCTACAGTGTTTGCGGCTGACTTAGGCTGCCTATCAGTATCTTCTCCGATGCCTTTGTTTGGACGCGCCACAAAGGAAGTAGAGGAAGCGGTGTTGTTTAGACACATCGTGCCATCAAGCCTGTGGAAGCTCTTGAGGTGGCTTAATGTTGGGAGTGAGAAGAAGCTTGCCAATGCTAAGGTGGTGATTGACCAGTTCATCTACCAGGAGATTGCCAAAAGAAAGGCGCAAGAAAGCAAACAAAACCAGGGAGATGTGCTGTCAATGTACACGAAATTGCCCATGAATCCTAGCATGAGCGAGCAGCAGAAGGCCCAGTTCCTGCGTGACACGGCAGTTGGGTTCATTTTCGCTGGGAAGGACCTCATAGCTGTCACGCTCACATGGTTCTTCTACATGATGTGCAAACACCCAAATGTCGAGGCAAGGATTGTCGAGGAGCTCACAAGCCTGCAGAGCAGCACGTGGTGTGGAGACCTCTCTGTCTTCGAGTGTGACACACTCCGATCTGCCACTTACCTCCAAGCTGCACTCCTTGAGACACTAAGGTCTGTCATCTTTAACCTTCTCCACTTGTCTCCTGGTTATGTCACTAACAATTCAGTCTTGTCTCAACCATCTCACTAAATGAGTCTTTATCTATTGGAGTTTCAGGCTTTTCCCAGCGACGCCATTTGAGGAGAAAGAAGCCCTCGTCGATGACATCCTACCAAATGGCACCAAGGTAACTAAGGGAACAAGGATCATCTTCTCACTCTACGCCATGGCTAGGATAGAAGGGATATGGGGCAAGGACTGCATGGAGTTCAGACCGGAGCGTTGGGTGTCCAAGAGTGGCCGCCTCCGGCATGAGCCGAGCTACAAGTTCCTGTCCTTCAACTCCGGGCCCAGAAGCTGCATCGGCAAGGACCTCGGTCTCAGCAACATGAAAATCACGGCTGCTTCTGTCATATACAACTTCAAGGTCGAGCTGGTCCAAGGACAAGACGTGATGCCACAGAGTTCTGTCATCCTCCACACGCAGAGCGGAATGATGGTTAGACTCAAGCGAAGGGTGACAGCTTGATGTTTTCTTACAATCTCTTTACTTGCTTTATTTATGTGAGGCTATACCTGTTCGTGTAGACTGCAAAAAGATGCATGGGACATCATAGTTAATTTCGATTCTAAACTACCTTAGAGTATTTTTTAAAACTTTGAGTAGTTTGTGTTATGGTGATCGGTAGGAACAATATATTATGGTGACCGGTGTCAGTGTCATGTCTAATCGTGTTGTAAATAGAAGCAATCAGCAATGTGTCTTGTTTTCTCAGATTACTTTGTGTATGGACCTGACCTGTCTATGTGGCTACTAGCTAGACATACAGCACACGGGAATTTGCTTGGCGATGAGCTAACTGAATCGGTTGGAATCGTATCAGCCTACGACAGACGATCCCATCTCTTGTTACTGGAGGATACACACGGCATACACATGACAAACGTGGCCCTCCATATTTATCCAAATTCTGACTGCAATTCACTTGATTTTGAGCTAACTATTGTATAGTCAGTCCCAATATTTAGTTGGACATTTTCTTTTCAATACCTTGTTTCGAGCGTCAGATCCTAGGGCTACCCACGGAATCAAAAGGTTTCTTAACTTTAAAAGAAAAACATTGCTTTGCCCCACTCATTCAGACCTGATAAGTCCTCATATTTGCGTGTGGAAGCCAAATTAACTGGAGCAGCACAATCCAAAGTTGCCAACCTTCTTGTCTGTAACACGGATTGATAGGTGATTGAAGTAAATCTTTGGGGGCAATTGCATAACAATCATCGTTTCATACTCTAATTGCATTTTTACCATCATTTTCAAACTTTGTGATTTTACCATCAATTTTTGAATCTGAACAAAACTTATGCCACAAATCTGTTAGGGGGCTCTAACGGTGTTAACTTACTTGAACAAAGACAAAATTACCCCTATGCAATTTTGATCCACATGCTTCAGATTTCACAATAGTGCTAGAAATGAAGAATATTACAGCAACTTGTTTGAGATAAGAAAAGGAATTACGTCACCAAGTTACCACTCGTTTAAAAGGTACTAAATTGCAAGAACTCCACCAAAAATTACAAGAACTTTGCCACCAGTTCGCTCTGCGCGCGTGCCATCCGTATTGCCCATGCGAGCTCTAGCCGAGAGGACCGCCGCGCCCAGGCGAGCTCAGCCTGGCGCACTACCTGCCTGCCGGCCGCCGCCGCTGCAGCTGCACTTGAGCCGCTCGCGCCAACCGTGATGTCACACAAGCTTCAGCTACGAGGACCACGTGCCCTGCCTGCCGTCGCCACAGCCCTTGGCCTACGCACCTTGCCTGCCACCGCCGCAGCCCTTGGCCCGCACGCCCTGCCTGCTGCTGCCGCAGCCCTCGACCCGTGCGTATGGTCTGCATGCTTGCCGCCGCCTCTGAGCCAGCGGTCGCACCCGCCCGCCACACGCCTACGCCGTGCGCCTCCGCCCGCGCTTTCCTCCGCCTCCGCCTCTGCCCGCGCCCGCCGTCACAGCCGCCGCCGTGAATCGCCTTAGGGTTAGGTCGGGCTGCGCCTTCTTTCGAGAGAGAACGGGCAACAGAGAAAGAAACATAGAGAAGACTGGAAGGGAGGGGCAATTTGGTCACTTCCTTTTCCATATCATTTTGTTTCATTTTTTTCAAGCGTTTAATCCACTCAAAATAGACAACGGTAAAAGTTATGGCTAACGGGAAGGTTCAGGTGTAAAAAGTTATGGTAAAAATGCAAAGTTTGAAAATCTAGGGCTATATCACCATTAGCCTTCAGAATTGTGGCTGAAACACAATTGTCCCTTATCTTTAACTTACCCGATGAAAAGATCCTTCCGGCTAAGATGTTATTTTCTCGAAGTTCACCTGCATTATTGTGTTTGTTTCGTGCACACTAAATTTTAGTTATGTCCTATTAGATATTGTGATACTAATTAGATATAATAAATATAGATTAATAACAAAATCTATTTCATAACCCCTATGTTAAATGACGAGATAAATCTATTAAATCTAATAATATCGTAATTAGACAATGTGATGCTATAACAAATATCTCGTAATGATGTCTTAATTAAGCTTAATAGAATCATCTCACAAATTAGTCTCTAACTGTGTAATGCTCTTAGTTTTATATTTACTCATCCTATTTAACAATCGAATAATTGATGTGACAGCTTAAAATTTAGACCTAGAAAATGAACAATCCAAGTCCGAAAAAAGTATTCAGGATTAATGCACGATCAAGGTGTTTCTGTATATATTCACTAGCATTATGCTTCTGGCTGTGTGGCGTACGCAGGTTCCTACTGCATCCAGCAAGTGGTTGCCCGAGAATGTAATCACCTAATTGAGTAATAATAAAGTTCTCTTTTGATCACAAAAAAAGTCAACCAAAAAATCCAGAGTAGTGCATCACTGAATTACAAAGTTTGTAAAAGCACCCTATCTCTGCTTGGGTAGACCTAGGTGATATATGCTGCTGAAGTAATAAACATATTTTTGGGGCGGTTAGGCAGCCTCTCTTCCTCACAAGAATCTAATTCATTTGGGTACACCAACAAGGTCTATTCTAGTTTCTTATATGTACTTGGGCACTTTTAACTTCTTTCACCTGAAGGAACAAGTGGATTGGAAGGAGAGTAGTAAACATAAACAGCAGTTTCTGGCGCCTGTAACAGAGTATTGTTTAAATAAGCTGACTCTGATTTTGCTGTGCATAATTTGCATCATTCAAAACACAAGCAGCACAAGTAAAACGAATGACAGTACCTACGTGTACATCTGTGGCGGCAACAACCCAGATATCCTCCAGATCCATATGCTGACGCTGGATTCAGTATGGTGTTTGGGTTAGAAGAAAAGATGCATTGCCAACATTGGCCAAGAGGACTGGACGTAGCTCTGGTTTTTTTTTCTTTTCTTCTTTTTCCTCCCTTTTTTCCATGTCTCTTGTACAACTTATAATGTATAAAATAATATACTCTATCTGGGGCCTTGCCCCTCCAGTTTTCTCAAAAAAGAAAAAAAAAAGATGCCTTAGCGTGCACAAAAAGCCTAATTGTCTTTTACTCCGGCCCTCGCACACTTGACACCTAAACCCAAGCCTCTCACAAGATAGCTATATATACACCACACAAGCATCTACCCATCTTGCAACTACATTATCTGCAAGACGATTAGGCCCCTCAAAGTCATCAGCACACGATCAAGACACTTGAGCAAAAAGAAGGCAACAAAGAAGAGAAATGGAGGTGGTATCATGGCTTGGGCGCTTGCTGGGTAAGTACCCGGAGGTCATGGTGTCCCTGGCCTGCTTCCTCCTGATATTGCACCACCTGAAGAAGCGGCGTGACGGGCTACCAACGAACTGGCCGGTGATCGGCGCGCTCCCCGCGATCAGCAAGAACGCCGGGCGCATCCACGAGTGGCTGACGGAGTTCCTCGGCGCGGCGGGGCTGTCCTACGTCATCAAGGGCCCCTGGGGCTCTCCCGTGGACGTGCTGGTCACGGCGGACCCGGGCAACGTGGCGCACGTGTTCACCTCCAACTTCGGCAACTACCCCAAGGGCGCCGAGTTCGCGGCGCTCTTCGACGTGCTGGGCGCCGGCATCTTCAACGCCGACGGCGAGTCGTGGGCGTTCCAGCGGCGGAAGGCGCACGCGCTGCTCTCCGACCCGCTGTTCCGCGCCGCCGTGGCCGCCGGCGCCGCCCGCAAGCTCAGCGGCGGCCTCGTGCCGCTGCTCGACGGCGTCGCCGCGTCGCGCGAGGCGGTGGACCTGCAGGATGTGTTCGTGCGCCTCACGTTCGACCTCACGGCCATGTTCGTGTTCGGCGTCGACCCGGGGTGCGTCGCGCCGGACCTCCCGCACGTGCCGTTCGCCGCCGCCATGGACGCCGTCGAGGAGGTGCTGTTCTACCGCCACGTGGCGCCCGTGCCGTGGCTCAGGCTGCAGACGTGGCGCCCGTGCCGCGGTTCAGGGTGGAGCTGGACGCCGGCGCCGTCGTGCGCCCCAAGCTGTCCATCATACTCCACATGAAGGACGGACTCAAGGTCAGGGTGCATAGGAGAGAAGAAGACAAGGCTTTGGTGTAGTGTACATTCATATATGTTACCATCACTGATGATCAGATTGTTGCTTAATGCTTTGCGCCACATTTAGTTTGTTGATGTCGCCATGTCAATCGCCAAATATGTGTAGGAGTGAGTGTGTATGCACATTTATGTTGCGGTGCAGCTGTGTTGCAATACATGTGCTTCTAAGATGTCCTTTGCATGTTACACGCATGCCCGTCCGATGTGGTGTACGACCTGTGGGATCCTGCTGTAAGATTAGGGCATCTGTATTTGTATCACACATGCACTTAAATATAGCTTGAAAATGCTAAGATTAATTAATTGCAATGTATATTCTCTTTTCTTACAAAATAGAGGCTGCCCACAAAAGATTATATATGTATATTACGGGTTATTTTCCTCAGCACCACTAGTAAAGGACGCCTTCTTCATTACAAAATAAAACTTCTCCATAATATCATCCACTAGTTACTCCCACTCTCCATAATACCAAAAAGTTTCTTTAGGTGCAATTTTCTTTATCGTTTTACCCCTCCCACTCTCCAACTCCAACCGATCGGTCGGATCTCGCGCACGGGCAACTGGCGGCTAGCAGCGGGCAGCGGGCGGATCTCGCGCGCGGGTCAACGTCCATGGGCAGCAGGAGGCGGGCATGGGGCCAGGGCAGCGCATCGCGACCATGCGGCAGGCATCGTGGGTGCATCGTCGGTAGGCAACACGGGCATAGAGCCAGGGGCGGCGTGGGCGCGAGCGTATCGCCACAGGCGGCATCGACGCCGACGTGTTATTTCTCAATTTTTGTGGATTTTTTCTCTATGTTTTTTCATTTTTAGATTTTCCTCTCTTGATTTTTGCGTTCTCTTAATCTCTAGAATTTTTTTCTATTTTTTATGAATTTTTTGCTACTCTGATGGGTCAAACCATGAGAAGGGATAAAACTGACAGTAAAATAGAGCTGAAGCTCAGATTGATATGTGGGAGAGTGGGCTTCATTCAAGATTGTATCGAGGAGAAGGTCTGTTTTGTAATGGTATTGAGGAGAAGGGTCCTTTAATGATAGAATAGCCTCTGGAGCAATACTCATATCAATAATAGTAATAAAGATCTAGCTAGGTGAGTTTTCATTAAAGAGGACGAAATGACCAAAAAATATGTACCTAAATTGAGAGTTTTCATTAAAGAGGACGAAATGACCAAAAAATATGTACCTAAATTGAAGGGTACGGGGACACAAAATCTAGAGGTGGAAAGTTATTCTTACACCTCCACCATCCATCTAACCAACTAAGATGAGCTCACTTTCTCAAGACTCATACCGATGCTTGCTGGCTTGTGACCTACCTTGTTACATCATCACGGGGGTTGTTACTGTTCGACTGGCCGGACAAAGTCGATGCCCTAGCCAACACCCACCTCCACCACCAGTGGTGCCACGCCATCCACACCCGCACATGTCATCATCATGCTAACCTTTTGGGTCAGGACGCCCTTGCCGTCGACGGCGCCCATCATCCTCCTACCACATGCAGCCATGACTGTGCCATCGCCCATCGTTAGGTCATGGTGCCCTCTCCCCCTCCCCCCGGAACTCCTCCTCTGTGGCCAGGGAGCACAAAGTCCCCCCCCCCCCACCCCCCTTCGGCAACCCAAACCCCCTAAGAGATTCTACGGGTCGCTGGCGAGGAGGAAGAGGGGAGGGGGGGGGGGGGCAGAGGGTGGCTTCCATCCGACTAGGTGGAAGGAAAGATTTTTGCATGACCGCGACTTAGGGCCTGTTTGATAGAGATTCTAAAACAGTTTCTTGACCAGATTCTACTCCTATTAAAAAACTAGCCAAAAGGTTTCAAAAAAATAGATTTTTCTCCTCTTTGCTAGAAGCACTTCTCAAATTTACACTAGAATCTAAAAGCACAAAAAACATAGCTTCTCATGACTTCTCTACTCATCTGTTTTGTCAAATGATTTTTTTCTAAAAAAATTATTTCTATAAAGAATCTATTTTGTGAAGAATCCGTTTTGTAAAAAATCCATTTTATGAAGAATCCCTGCCAAAGGGACCATTAGATTACACTGATGCAAGTAAATTAATCCCTCTGAAAAGGACACCAATAGCTACCAAATCCAATTGACTGGAAATAGTATTCTAGTATGGTGAAGAAGCTTGAAATTAATGTTAGCAGTGTCGAATCTGTTGTGTTATCTTCTCCCTCCTCTTCTCTTGTCTATCCAAATTCCTGGACTTGGGAAGGTACTTCATTGACTCTGCTTCTCTCCAACTGTAGCAGTACATATATTTTGTACGAGAGAGAGTGCTTAGTGTTTCATTGAATAGATAGATTACTATAAATATACTCTCGTCGCTTTCACGCGGATGTTTACATTCGTCTGCAGTAAAACTTCAAAAAACTTTTTAAACTCCAAATTTAGAATTGCAGCGTTTTAATTCAAGTAATGAAAATAGCTTAGAGTTTATTTGCTCTGATTTAGAGTGTTCAGATAATGAGAAAGATAAGGAGTATGATTTTGATAATCTCACTCTTGGTCACTTATATGATGACATAACTGAGGAGATTATGGATGAAGATGAGGACAGTGATCACCTAAGTTGTGATTTTCAACCTGTCTTCAAAAAGAATAAAACCAAGAAATAATCAAAAAAGAATAATAATGCTAAGATCAGGTTCATTTAAAAAAATAGAAATGATTATAAATAAAAGGGATTTTTTTGAATAGCAGAGGTCTTAGTGACTTGGCTAAATTTAAATTCATATATACTTGTAGAGAAGAGAAGCTAAACTTCATCGCTATACTGGAAACGGAAAAAAAGGATTTCTCGCAAACTACTTTGAAAAATATTTATGTTGGCCAAGACTTTATATGGCACTGGTCTGAACCTCATGGTAGATCCGGCGGTATCCTATTGGGTATCAATTTGGAAGTCTTTGATATCGGTAGCATTGATGAAGGGGATTTCTATGTGAAGTTCCACCTTCGCAATAAAACTGATGGTTTCCGATGGGTTCTAATTGCAGTGTACGGGGCTCACAGGATGAATTCAAGGAGGCATTTTTATCGGAGCTAGTACAAACTTGTAGCAAGGAGGAATTGCCTTTGCTTGTGGGCGGTGATTTTAACATCATTAGAAACCCACAAGAATGCTTGTGGGCGGTGATTTTAACATCATTAGAAACCCACAAGAAAAGAAAAATGACAACTATAATGATCGATGTTTATTCCTCTTTAACGCTATCATAGATAGCTTGGACTTCAGGGAATTACAACTATCTAATTATAAGTTCACATGGGCAAACTCTAGGGCGGTGCCAATATATGAAACTCTTGATCGAATTCTCGTAAGTACCGATTGGGAAACTAAGTTTCCTTTATCGATGGTACAAGCGTTGAATAGGGATATCTCCGATCACACCCCATTGCTCCTAAATTCTAGGACTGGTGCCCACTCCAATAAGTAACAATTATTTAAATTCAAACTTGGGTGGCTTCTGAGAGATGGTTTCATAGAATTAGTAACCCAAGTTTGGAATAATGAGAAAAGGGGTAAGACACCGCTACAAAGATGGCAATTTAAAATTCAAAGGCTCAGACAATTCCTAAGGGGTTAGGCTAAGAATACTAGCGGAGCATATAAGAAGGAAAAGAAAGACATTATAAAAAAATCAGATGAGCTAGACAAAAAAAAGCTGAAACCCAACCTCTTATTGCACAAGAGATTGATATCAAATAATGCCTCAAACAACGCCTTGTGCAATTATTGAGAGAGGAAGAAATCAAATGGTATCAAAGAGCCAAGACAACTAAGTTGTTAAAAGGCGATTGTAATACCAAATACTTCCAGCTAGTCGCCAATGAAAAGCATAGAAAAATGTGTATTTTTCAACTGGAGCAAGAAGAGGGCGTAATAGAAGGTGATGAAAATTTAAAGAAATACATCACTAACTATTATAAGGGACTCTTTGGCACTCCTAAAAAAAATGGTTTCACTATGCTAGAGTTGATGCAAGATGATATCCCACAAGTAACGGGGGTGGAAAATGAAATTCTTACTTCACACTTTACAGAAGAAGAAGTCAAAAGGCTATTTTCCAGATGGAACATAAGAAGACGCCAAGGCCCGATGGCTTCCCCACCGAGTTCTATCAATCGTTCTAGGATGTAATCAAGAAAGATCTAATGCCTCTTTTCGAAGAGTTCTATAAACGTCACCTTCCGATTTTTAGTCTTAATTTTGGTATAATTACACTACTTCCCAAGCAAAAAGAAACAACAAATCCAGCAATTTAGGCCCATTTGCTTACTAAATATGAGCTTCAAAATTTTGACAAAGGTGATGACAAATCGGATGGCTCTAGTAGCTCAAAAACTCATCAGACTGTCACAAACAACCTTTATGTCTGGATGTAACATCATGGAGGGATAAATTGGATGGCTCTATTAGCTCAAAAAGTCATCAGACTGTTACAAACAGTCTTTATGTCTGGATGTAACATCATGGAGGGTGTAGTGATCTTGTATGAAACTATCCATGAGATGCATAAGAAAAAATTAGATGGGGTAATCTTAAAGCTAGACTTTGAGAAAGCCTATAATAAAGTAAATTGGTCTTTCCTCCAACAAACTTTACGGATGAAAGGATTTGCTCCAATATGGTGCAAATGGATTGATCAAATGGTTAAAGGGGGCAGCATCAAAATTAAAGTAAATGATGATATTGGTAACTATTTTTCAGACCAAGAAAGGACTTAAACAAGGAGATCCTCTGCCTCCGCTTCTTTATAACTTGGTAGCTGATATATTGGCTATTATCATTGAGCGTGTAAAAAATAATGGAGACTGTAAGGGGGTCGTTCCACACCTAGTGGATAGTGGTCTCTCAATTCTCTAATATGCCGATGACACGATACTTTTCATGGAACATGATTTATTCCATGCCAAGAACCTTAAACTAGTGTTAAGTACATTTGAGCAATTATCGGGGCTAAAAATCAACTTCCATAAAAGTGAGTTATATTGCTACGGACAAGCGAAAGAGTTTGAATTTGAATATGCACGTCTTTTTGGTTGCAACACAGGAGCCACCCCATTCAAATATCTCGGTATTCCTATGCATCATAGAAAACTTTCCAATGGTGATTGGATCATAATTGAGGAAAAATTTTAGAAAAAGCTTAGTAGTTGGAAAGAAAAGTTAACTTTTCAATGGTGATTAACTTAGTACTCACGAGTCTTACAATGTATATGTTATGTTTTTTTGAGGTTCCCAAAGGGATACTTAAGAAATTAGATTATTATTGTTGAAGGTTCTATTGGCAGTGTGACGAACATAAGAAGAAATATTGACTCTCTAAGTGGAGTATCTTGTGTTGTCCTAAAGATTGTGGGGGTTTGGGAATACTGAAATACATACCTTTCGGGCAAATACTGGAAATACTGAAATACAAAATACAAAACCTAGAAATACAAAATACATACCTTTTGAGCAAATGGCTCTTTAAACTGATCAACGAGGAGGGTGTTTGGAAAAATCTCCTAAGGAGAAAATACTTGTCAAATAAAACACTAACCCAAGCAACAAAACAATTGGAGACTCACATTTTTTGTCAGGTCTAATAAAAGTTAAACACAAATTTCTAAATTTTGGACATTTTCGGATTCAAAGTGGCACCGAAATTAGATTTTGGGAAGACACTTGGATAGGGGACCGACCTTTCAAATTACAGTATCCCGGTCTCTATCATATAGTGAGAAAACGATCTGCGACGGTGACTGAAGTACTAAGTACTACCCCAATGAACGTTTCTTTCCGTAGGGCGTTAGTAGAGGACAACCTTAGAGCTTGGTATGAATTGATAGCAAAAGTTTTAACAACTAATCTTACTACCAACAGAGATGTGTTCATATGGAACTTGCATAAGAGTGGGGTTTTCTCCACATGTTCTATGTATATGTCCATAATTAAGGAAGGGATTGTCCCACGCACTTGTCCTATTTGGAAATTGAAGATACCACTGAAAATTAAAATTTTCATATGGTATCTAAAAAATGGAGTAATTCTCACTAAGGATAATCTTGCAAAATGCAAGTGGAAAGGAAATTTAAGTTGTTATTCATGTAACTCTTTGGAGACTATACAACACCTTTTTATTGACTGCCACTTCGCTCATTTTATTTGGAATACCGTATATATTACCTTTAGAATTCAACCTCCGTCTAGCATTTCACATATGTTCGGTACTTGGCTCAACAATATCCAACCCGAACTTAAGAGTCAAATTTGTGTTGGTTTGACGGCTGCTTGTTGGGCATTATGATTGAATAGAAAGATATGGTTTTTAATCGAGGTAAAACTAACACTTTCATGCAGGTAATCTTCACGGCGACATATTGGACACGTACATGGTCCCTTACTACATAAAGACAAGGATGCAAGAACAAATTGAAGAATGCATGCCGCCTTTTGGAATCAGTTGTTATAGAGGAGTTTACGAAGTCTGAACGGAAGTTCTCAAATAGGATTACGGCTTAGTTGTTTTTCCTTTTGATGAGTCTTCCTATGTATCTCTAGCTGAAATTGTTTAGCTTGTTATTTGTGAGCCTAAGTGCTCCCCATGTATCAGACCGTTGCGTACACTATTCTGAAAAGTGTAGAGGCCGGGACTCTTGTTCCATTATCTAAAAAAATAAAAATGTGATGTACTTTGAATGATCCTGATCTTCACTAGGCAATCAAGCTCTCAGAGCACAACAAGTAACATGTTGCTATTTATGAGGAGTATCATGTTGCTATTTATGGGGAGTAACATGTTTCGATTAGCACAAAGAAGGCAATAAAAGCAAGGTACAAACACAGTCACTTGGATAAGTTCTTTGGATTATGGGGATTGATGGGGACGGCGGCCATGGAATTGACGTGTTAGGGGCCTGACTTTAAGAAACGGAGATGCATTAGGAGGATCACAAGACAAAGTGACAAAAAAATTTAACGTGCACATACTGTGGCGGAGCTGGGACTGAGCTTGATGACAAATAAAACAAGCTTTTTCTAGTGATTTTAATATTTTTTCTTGTCATATTTCAGTTTCCCAAGCAAAGTTTTGATGGATAAAGGGGGTGCTTACAGCACGGGCAGCACTGCATGTGGCTCTGCCACTGTGCACATAGACATTTTCATTCTCGAAAAGGAGACAATGCAAGAGCAACTTACACATGAAGAAAATTAGTTAGGATCAGAAAAATTATTCTCTGTGAACACATGTTGTTACTTTTTTGTCAGAATTTTTTTCCCATTAAACCATATTTGATGCAAGATCGCTAGAAACCATATACCTTGAATACAAACCGGTAGACTTTCCAAGATCGGATCAGTCTCAGACACAAAGGCTACGTATAACTGAGCTAAAGCATGTGCCACATTATTACACTCATGATAAATATGGTTGACCTCCCAACTCAGAAAGTTTTCTCTTAAGAAATCTCTTTCACCTCCAAGATGATAGGAGCGACATCACGTGATCATAGATTGTAGAGATTTCATAGCCTGTTGTACCATCATGGCATCCGTTTCGAGCAGCTGCTTTCAACCCTGCAAGAGTGCAAGACACGCCATCAGCTCCGCCTGGAAAGAATGTGACCCATGCATCATCCTGCCACGACTAACATACACCACATCTGATATCTCCATGACTCCATCACTATCACGAATGACAAAACCCCATCCCCCAAAGCCTGACTCGGCAAGGAATGAGCCATATAGGATGACCTTTTTTTGTAGTAGTGATACTGTTCAGTTTGAATTTTCCCAGAGGTGGCTTACTCCACTTCATCTTCATTGGCGCCTGTGTTTCAATCTGCCGTACTGGTGTTTAAAGAATTTCTCCAGCAAAGAGCTGTGAAGCAACCACGAGCTGTTCAGCACACCTTGCTCGTTCACCTTCCCTCACTTTGTTTCTGTCATCCCACCACATCCAAAGAAGAGTGATTTTCTTTGCCTGCAAGGTTGCCTCGTCTTAACTCAAGATAGCTTTCACAACGTCTTTTGCTCTAGGCAACTCCAGAAGTTTAAGGATGTGTTTGGTTGAGTTTTTCTGGCTTTGGTTTTTTAAAAAAAGCCAAAAGCCCAATCAAAGGGGTTGTCTTCCAGAAAAGTCATAGACAAAAGTAGCTTTTAGCTAGTTCATTTATGAAAACAGGTAGAGAGGTGTCTTTTTGGGCTTTGGCTTTTAGAAGTTTGGATTTTTTTTATATCAAAAACTTTTTAATTATTTAAAAACATTTTTAATTAGAAATGTTTTAAATAAAAATATTTAGAATTTAAAAAACTTTTTAAATTATTAAAAAAGTTTAAATTAAAAAACTATTTGAATTTTTAAAAAACTTTTAAATTATTAAATAAGTTTTCAATATTTTAAAAACTAAATTTTTAAGAACTTTTTAAAAATTTATAAACTATTTGAAAATATTTATATTTTTTTAGAAATTTTTTTTAAATAATATTTTTAGATTGCATGTTAATTTAAGAAAATTTTAGATTCAAATTACATGTACATTTAAATGAATAATATATTTTTTTTACAGTTATCAGCTCACAGTCAGTTTTTCACAGTTGCTTTCGCCACACGGCTTTCAGCTTTTTCATAACTCATATCTTGCAGCAGCTCTTTTCACAACCCATAGTTCACAACAGTTTTTTTTACAACCACAGCCGAACCAAACACACCTTAAGTCGCAACATTCATCCGTAGCCATGCTTCTCTGATCAATTTATTTATTTCTTTTAAAAAGGATAAGCCCCATCCACAGATTTCCCTTCAACGCAATTATGTTATGGGCCAGTCTCTACATAAAGTGTTTGATCCTATTTGGAATGGAGAGCTTCCAAATTCGACGACACATTACTGCATCTTCTTCCCCACCATCAGCTTGAGACTGCACCTTTCAAAGCTCTCTCCTTGCTTGGACTTTTTCCCCACGTACCAGTGATAGGATTGATAAGTTCACTTAGTACCTAGTATTTTTTTTTTTATCATTTGGTGTGAAAGCTTTCACACCGAGAACTCCGTGACCCGTGGTCCCTTGACTATTTTTTCTCGGAAGAAATTCTTTTAGCCTCTTCAACTATTGCCGAAATTTGATTTTTCTCCGTCAATTACAAAACCAGGTATTTGTGTTCCTTGAACTATTAAAAATGTTTGTTTTTTCTCTCATGACTATTTTAGTCGGTGATATTGTCTACGTGGTGCATATGTGGCATAGAGAAACACATATTTGATGCCATGTCATCCTTTTTATAATAAAAAATAAAAAAATTTGGAGATCTAAAAATTATGAGATGTATTATATTTCAAGCTCAGTCTATGGATAAAAACTTTTTCAGATTTGTCAAAAAATGTACATTTTTAGAGATTTTAAAATTTTCTCTATTAATTTTAGTTCATTCAAATTCAAATGCAATATTGTTCATGATTCAGACATCATTTCCTTGGTTTATATAAAATACTTAGTGTACAGTGTAAATTTTAAATGTGTGATAGTGAGGTGTAATAATCCATAATTATTATTTAAATTAAGATGAGAAACATATTTATATATGTATATAAAATAAAAATATTTAACACATTAGTATTCAACTACAAAAAATATTATAATTTATAAAATCTTCAATAGTATGTTTTTGAATTTTTAGTTGTAAAAGGATGATGTGACATTAAATATGTGTTTCTCTATACCAAATGTGTGTCATGTGGACAACCATCGATCAAAACAGCCGTGGGAGAGAAAACCAAACGGTTTTAATAGTTAAAGGAGCACAAATACCTAGTTTTGTAATTGAGAGAGGAAAATCGAACTTCGGTTGAAGTAGGTTAAAAGTACTTCTTCCTTTTTTTTTCTCTCTCTCTGCAACCTCATCCCTTCTAGTGCCTCCACACGGATGGAGACACGAAGGAGTCTACATCACAGGCGGTGCTCCAGCCAGCGAGCTTGCTTGGGCAGGGGGAAGAGGAATTTCTCGGAATTAACCTAGCCGATGGATAGTGCTCTCCCCATTTTAGTTTCGATTCCAATCACGCGTATCCGATACCGCCTTGAATCCGATGATTTCCGGTGACGCGTTCCTGATTTTGAGCCGAAAGTGTTCGGTCGGCCGACATTTAGCCAAACCGCTTTCACGCCTCAGTCTTAATGTAGTGTTTCATAAACATTAAATATTATATCATATGCTTCATATTAACAATTCAATTCATTTTGATTAGTTAGCCATTGTTAACAAAGAATTTTTTTTTATAATTTTAACTCACATTTGGACGTTTCTACCCCTGCCAGCCATAACTCTCGTAAGTAATCGAGGCGACAGCTCGCTACTTACCGATGCCCATGCATGCCGTCGAAGCCCATCGACTAGCTGTTGGGAGTAAGCGTCGCACGCGCAAAAAAAAATGAGGCTACTAGGAGTTGAGTAAGCAACCAATAGAACCGAAAGAGAATAGTGAATGAAATAGACTCGATACACTATTTAATAGGGGCAAAGAAAAAAATTATCACCTAATTACTCTCTCTTTGGTATTCTAAATCCTATCCTAAACAAAGTATTTTTCTAATATGGAGAGAGTATGCATTTTTTTTTTGCTGATATGAAGAAAGAAGGGAGAATTTTATCTGAGAGACTTTTCATCAAGATGAAAGTATACTGACTTATTTACCTACTTCCTCTATTCTAAAATAATTGGCATTCTAGCCCTCTTTAGTTTTCTCAAAATAATTGGCATTCTCACTTTTCGATACACCTTTCTCTCTTTCCAATACACCTCTATCCCTATCTCTTTCCTCCTCGTTTTCTGTGTAGCTACCTTTTACACTTCTCCTTAATTCTCGTGCTGGATTTCAAAGTGACAATTAAATTAGGACAGAGGGAGTAGAATTCTATTCCCTCCGTTCATATTTATATGTCATTCTAAGGTTTTGAACTTTTCTACAATTACATGTCATTCTCGCTTCCCAATGCACCTTTCTCTTTTTCCAATACAATATTCTCTTTTTCCACTATATCTCTATCTCTATCTCTCTTCTTATTATTCTCAGTGCACCCATCTTTTTACTTCTACTTATTTCCTATGTCCAACTCTAAAACGACTGTGAACGGAGGGAGTATTTTGAAAAGAGTACAATCAAAAGATGCATTAAGAATTGCCTAACTGCACAGCCATCCTCAATAAATGATCTCTTTGTCAGCATCAATTATGGCCTAAATGCTTAGTCATAGCTATTTTGAATTAGTGATGTTGGTGATTTGAAATAGCCCTGCATACATCGCAACAGCATCCTTAAACATCAACCAGTCTTTGACAGACAGTGTTTGATAGGTCATTTACGTGAGGAAACGTGGAAATCAAAAGGTTTGGATGCTTGATTGTTCAAGTCAACGCCACCAGAACACTCTCCGAGCTAGTTCGCAATAAACGAGCTGGTAAGCTCATCGTAGCTTCTTCGTGCTAGATGATCAAAGGAGCAAGGGCCGCAAACTTTGCAGCTGGCGAAGACGAACAATGACTCGCGCAATGTGTCACTTTTGCGTATAATGGAGCATACGGAGTAGATAGAGACAAAGCACTGAAAACCAATTGTTTGTCATCGCCGGAATGTGCATCATAAATGGGATCCACCACTGGAAGGATGAATTATGCTTAATATGGATGCAGCTGTGTTCAACAATGCTAATCAAATGGATGTTGGAATTGTAGCCAGAAATCACAGGGGTGAATTTGTGGCAGCGTGTAACCAAAGAATAAATAAAGTTGCTGATGTGAGTTGGAGGAATCAATTGTTTAGGGGAGTTGTTCTATTTGCCAATGAAATCGGGGTTAGCCAGACCATTAGGCTACTCTTAATGGAGGTTTCATTTTTATTAAATAGTATGCCACATCAACAAATTGGATGACATGACAACGGAGTTATTAAGATAGAGAGGAAAGCGGTTTCATCTAGATGAAACTAGATATACACGATTTCTTAGATATAAAACACAATGAAACTAGTATTAAAGGAGAGGAATTTCATTTCATTTTATAGATAAACAATCATACAATATAGAATTACATGTAAAGAAATATCAAAATGAAACTGTGCATTGTAAAGATGATTTCATTTATGGTTTCAAAATAATTTTGGTGACATGACACTTTTGAAAACAACAAAATGAAACTCTCCATTAGGATTAGCCTTATTGCCACAGATTGCCAAAATCATATGAGTAAATTTAAGTCAGAAAGATTGGATCGCTCTCATACAGGGAGCTTAATCAGGGACATCAAGATAGAAGCTCATATAACTTTCTCCTTCATGCTGTTCCTAGAAAATGTAATGAGATAGCTGATACTCTTGCTAAAACAGCTAATTGTTTATCTGAATCGATCTGGCATATTGACCCCCAGAGTTCAACTAGACTGCACTTTGTAACGATTGTTGTTGATCTAATGAAAAGCTACCTATTACTCTAAAAAAAAATGTTTGTCATAGTTTTTCCTTCTGAAAAAAAAAGTGAACTTAACGTTACCAAAAGATCTATTGCAACTTCAAAGGATCATAGGTAGAGACTGGATAAAGTTAAAAAAATATGCCGAGCGCAGAGCTCACGATAATTGGATCAAGGTCCTCTGAGACTAGAGTCACAGCAGAGAAGCACTTTCTCTACAAAGGGCTAACAGATGCGATGACACTCTGAACATTTCATTTCCATCAGGAACTTGCTGCAGTGATACACAATCGATGGTTGAAAAGATATGCTATCACTGAATAAATTCCACTTTCACCTCATCTACCGCTCAAGGATGCTCCAACCCAGTTTTCCTTGCTCCCGATATTATTTGTATGCACCAATTATCAGCGTGACGGCGAGGGCAATGATTGCCAGAATTGTGAAGATGAGTGCCTGCACGTGACAGGCAAGCAAGAATGAGATGTTAGACATAACTGAACTGTATCAACTTTGAAAAGGCAAACTTATCCAAACAGATGTAAGGAACTGATGTGCAGAAGCAGTCGCATGCCCAACATGTAATCTTTGTAAGTTTACTTGCATCATCCACATAGTGACATGAGAATAGCCATGCAGAAGCTCACAGTTTCTAACATTTACATCCCTTTCTGATAAAATATGAGAGAAATAACACCATGAGTATGCGTTATGTACATACTTATATTCTGGGGAAAAACTGGTTAATTCCACAGGTCCAAAAGCTTTGATACAAAAGGGAAAAAACGAGAAAATAACAGTTTACTACTTAATGCATAAGTTTCATCTCTAGCCTACCCCAGCTTGCTTGGTACTAAAAAGCTTTGTTGTTATTGTTGTTGCTGTGACTGCTTAATGCATCAGAGAACCAATCAATGAACCATCACATTCAAATCAACACAAGTGAAAACACATCCGCGGATCTGCCATCAGACCCGAGATGTTTAATATGCATCAGTTATTGCATTTCCATAGAAAACACATTGAATATTTGTAAGTCATGCTGGATAAGAACATGTTCATGGTTATGAAGAAAACAGGACTAACTGCAACAGCCGAGGCAGCGAGACCAGGGCGCTCTCGAGGGTCCTTATTGTAGTACTTGCAGCAGTAAAGAATGGCTGGAAAGTACCAGATCAATGGAAACAAGAAACCTAAAAGAAAGCTGCAACAGAAGCATGTTAGATACTACCAAATGAGAATTCTGCACAACAGTTGAGTGATAGATAAAGCATACTTACGAAGACCATCCTATTCCACAACCACAGCAAGGAAGCTGTCTTTCGAAGATTGCCAGCCGTGGGTTTTCTTCATCTCTGAGTAGTGTATACTTGCCAAGACACTCCTGGCAATGGCAAAACTGATCCGAGTTTGCTGTGTGATGCAAATTAAGGACAATATAAAGTAAAATAAGCAATCTTCCAAATTTGACAAACCAAGATTATAGCACAAGTATACAAATGTCCAATCCTGAATTGTTAATGGAAAAAATATGTTCACAAGTTCAAACATAACTATGTTTTTTTAGTAAGTTGAACTCATGTAATGCTGATGTTACACATCACAAGTATACCAATGTTTAGTTCTGAATGGTAAAGGAAAACACATCTCACAGTGTATTCAAATGCTCTGTTTAAGCTAAGATGTTGTAGTTGTAAAGTTCCAATTAAGAAACCCACGGGCAAAAAAGAGTTAGCTAGAGATTAATTGACTCACAAACATAAGAAACAGTATGAAGATGAAAATATGCTTACCTTCTCCCATTTATTCTATTGTTCTATAAAGAAACTGCCAGCAACCTAACTGATCAGTAGATTCCTTCCTCCCTGTTGTGACTACTTCAACAAGTTTGAATTTGAACAAATTATCATAACAGAAAGCTGTCGGGTGCATCAAGCATGTGATTTGCCAGAATGTTCATGCTGCTGTCAAAGGAGAGCGATCCATATAATTTTTTATTCAAATACAGATAGAAGTAAAATTAATAGCGAAAAAAATGAGTGACACAAGTTCCTTTACATCAGACTATCATAGAAATCGATTCGATACCGGCAGGATTTAATCATCAAGCATCACTAGACATTAGAAACAGTACCGAATCTACAAGGCTGGCAATAGTTAGCATTGTCTCCTTTCGCTATTGTCATTGCAGCATATGAAACATCAGACTTCAACTCCTAGAAGCCTTGCTTCTCTGCCATGACAAGATTAGTGATCCAAACATGTCAAAACTGATTGTTTAATGTGTATTAGTTAGAGCTAGATCTGGTGACAAATCAGCGTCGAGTAAATCCAATTGTTCAGTTGTTCAAAAGAAAAGAACAAGTATTAAGAACAAGACAAAGAAGGATATATATCTTTCTGTGGTAGTCATGACAGTGACAATGAGTTAAATTACTTGACTTGTTTCTACCCAAATACTACACATTTTCCCTGCATGTTTTGCCGTTAGATTACAAAAACGCTATAACACTTGCTTCTGCTGTATACTTGACCAGATAACTTAGATCAGCAATTAGAACGAGCTGAATGAGCTCATCATCATATCGGCCAATCAGGATAAGAACTATGAACCGACCGTCCAACCTAACAACCAACTACCACAAAAGGGCGGCCCTCCAGACTGAATTACTCGATCAACCACGCGATAATTACCAACTTCAGACCTAGAGCTCGAATCTAATCGGGCTCCACGCTAGAAATCCTGAGCTGGAATAAACGATTCCCACGACGCCTATGAACCCTAACCAACAATCAAAATCCAAGACACGCGCCCCACACAGAGACGAAATCGAGGTAGGGGGGACACAGAATATTTACCAGGAGAGCAAGAAGACAAACAAAGCAAGCGCAGCGGCGGGTCGACGGAGGACGAGAGGGATTGGGGTTTGTGGCGGCGTTTCTTGGTGCCCCGCACCTCGCGTTAGGATTCCAGTGCAAGGAATCGGAGAAGGCGCGAGGGCTTCCTGTCCCCTTGCTTCGCTTGGAGGCGAGACCGCGAGAGAAGGGTTCAGAACATGGAAGACTCCGAAAGGCAAAGCTGGGCGGCGTCGATGGGAGCTGCTCGCTCGCCTTCTCTCCGCCGCAATTTTTTACAGAAGCTTTTGCGGTGCTGTTAGCTGAGCCTGAACTCGACCGAGCCTGCAATTTCCACCGAGCCCGGGCCCGGCTCAGTAAAAGCTCGAGCTCGGCTTGGTTAGGCTCGTCACAGCGAAATTTGGATATCCCTCCGGCAGTCCGGCTCCGGTGATAAATTTTTTTTGAGGAAACTCCGGTGATAAAATCACAAAGTAAAAGGTACTAGCAACAAAACAAAACTGAATTTCTTAGCTAAAAACAAAGTCTTCGCTTGGAGTTGTAGGTGTACGTGAACAAACGGAGAAGGAAAGAAGCGAGCGGCGGTACTGACATACTTCAACCTCCACCTAGGACAAGATGCTCTGATACGGACACCCCATGGCATTAAGGTACTATTTGTTTTGTTTGGATTGAAGTTTTAAAGTTTTTTTTTAGAAAAGCTGACTACCAGTTGAAAATTTGGTACTTATAATTTTGGTTTTTTGTTTTTAATATATTTTTAGTTTCTAAATATCAAAAACCATAAAATGGCTCTATGTCATTTTACAATTCATTTTTTCAAAAGCTGGGTTTTCAATATTTCACAAGCAAGAACACCATTTGTTTCAGCTGAAAAGACATTAAAAGCTTAAAAATTGAAATAGACAGGACCTAACCTAATGAGGTGAACACACGAGTGATCAAATAGATATAGATCAAAACGTAGTGTACCTTCTTGTTCTTGTTTAAAGACAATCCTCGATTCATGCTTGATTTCGGCTTGTATTCAGCTCGAGCTGTTCTTAAGACAAATTCATATCATAAGCCTCAAACTTTATTAACAACATAAAAATAGGGCATAAAATCTGATCTGCAATACTTTTCTTTCCTAATATAGATATTATAAAACAAAGTAAATTTACATTATGTATGAGTAAAACAACACAATCCTTAATCTCTATCTCTACAATCTATTAATTTAGTTATGATCGTCTATTTTATGTCCACAAAGTTAGAGATTGAATACAAGTCGATTTAGTATCGAGTTCTAAAACTTATAACTACCATGTTCGGAGTTCAAATGAGCCAAACTCAGACTCTATCACGTAGCTCTTGAAAAGTTCTACAATTTTAATATTCAATAAATCTACAGATTTGATAGTATTTATGTTCAAATATACGATATAAAAATATCTGTTCTGATTTGAATTTCTATATGCAGGTCTCCTTGCGGGATCCATGTCATAGTTTCAGAATCCAAATAATACAATCCATATATGATTCGGAAATCCTTCGACGAGATCTACAACTTTTGTATTTTAGCTTTACCCACTAGAACATGTATTGAACTCCGAAACTGCATTGTTTTATGACTATATGAATTGAACTTTTCTTCAAGATGTTGCATTGGGACACGATCTTAGGCTTTCGTGTTGGGCTTTATGGATGTTCAAAAATATGTTGTATTTTTGCATGGCGAGTCGGACTTTATATCGGTACTTCTTATATTTGAGTTTTTTTAATATCTTTTCACTTAATTCTGTAACATAACACTCAAACGACACTACATATAAAAATCGTCAACATAAGAGTTAATAATACATGATTTTTTTTATGAGAATATGGTGGAAAAATAGTTACTTTTGACATATAAAATGGTACACTAAGAACACCAACACCAACAGTAATATAAATATGATATTTCATTTAAAAAATATCAATAATACTATATATGTTTAATAATTATATTATATAAATGATGTTTTATTTAAATCATAGAGAGTGTTTCATTTTTTTAACCCGTAGCAATGCAAGGGAAAAAAACCCCATAACAATGTACGAACACATGGCTAGTAAGTGTTTATAAATAAATTAAGTGCATACGTTAGATTTAGTGGTATATGGAGTTATGGACGAAAATGAACGTATTGCTTCAGAAATAGGACAAGATTTGTCACTATTATACTATTATTAGTGTGTCCATATCTTACATGACGCAATGTACCTTTGCTGATAAAGTTTAGTGTAGTTCTATATTCTCCGAGCACTTCTTTTTTGTTCTGCTAATGATATTCTCGGAGCACATGGAGGACAAGATAACAGACAACGGGGGCGTGTTGCTCGGTTGGCCGAGTTGCCCACTGGCATGGACAAGGATCCGGCTATTAAATTGTGAAAAAAGAAAAAGGATTCGGCTATTATAATAACAACAGCGGAGTAGAAAACAAAACAGGCTCATGCTTGACGACAGTACTTCACATGGATGTATATGTCGTTTCACACTTGTTCAGATGATCATATATCCTACTCCCTCCGTTCCAAAATTGTTATCGTCGTTGACTTTTTTTACTATTTTTGATCATTTATCTTATTTAAAAAATTTCAAAAAATATCATATATTTTCTCATGATTTAATTTATTATTAGATAAAATTTGAATATAACTTATAATATTTTATATTTGAATAAATATTTTAAATAAGACGAATGGTTAAAGATAACAAAAAAATAAATGATGACAACAATTTTAGAACGGAGGGAGTATATTTTACTAGGCATGATTTGCTCAAAAACAATTTGTAATCCTACAGAACTGAATGAAGGGCTTCGTCCGTGCAATTCACTGATGGGCCATTACCTGTCCATCACAGCCCATGCTCCATACATCCTTTAGCAAAAGGGTATGACTACTGTAGACTTGTGAGCCAATCAAGCCAGCAAGCAAAATGGTTAGTACATAACGGTGCGTTGCTCGGAACTTTCCCGTGGTGACCCAACGAACTCTCCCATGGTGCTACAGTTGAGAGGGGCCAAAAAAGGCAGCGCGGTCCCAGCCGGCGGTGGCGGCGGCCTCCCTCGTCTCCGATGGCCTTCGGGTCCTCGCGAGATGCTCGAGGCCGTTGGCAACCGGCCGGCGGGGGGAGTAGCTCTAGGTCCTAGGTTGTCTAGGGTTAGGTTTTCGGTCGTCGTCGGTGAGGCGGTGGTGTCGGCGGTGGAGTGGAATAAGTCCTCCCTGGTTCTTCCTCGCCTCGCCGGCATTTTTCTCCGGCGCCGACGACGGGCCTGTGGAGGAGGAGCTCTGACGGAGTCCCTGTACAGGAGTCAAGAGCTGATGACGGGTCATCTTGTTGAGGTGGCTCTGCTGCCGGTGTTGTGTTCTAGAGGTGCAGAGGAAGCTGCTGGTTTGGCGGAAGGTGAAAGGACGGATCGAGCTCAGGCATCCCTCGGCGACGGTCGTTGTTGACGGCGAGCAGAGATCCGTGGTTTGGACAGTTCGGGGCGCGGCCCCGACCGATGGGCGACCGGCAATGGCCTCATCCCGTCCGTAGGGACGAGTGTCTGTTTCGGTTCTCTTCAAAGCCTTTGTGCGATGGAGCTGCTCCAGATCTGGGTGACGGCGGGCGACCTCGTCAACGGTAGGGTCCAGCGGTGGAGGTCTCCGGCGTGTTCTTGGGCAAGCATAGGATCTGAGGGGGTGTCCATGTTTTCTTCTTTCTTCAAGGGTCTCAGTGTAATTTGGGCGAGGCAACTGCCTTTGTATCCTCTTCGGACGTACCTGTTCGTGTATGCCTATATGTATGGTTTCCTTATCTAGGAATACAGATACATATTATCAAAAAAAAAAATGGTTAGTACATCAGAACAATGCTACAGTCCATTGTACAAGTGAGTGAATGAATCAGGGTTCAAATAACCGGATTGACCAACTGGTCAATTTAGTGAAAACCAACCAGTTAACCAAGATAACAGGTCGGTTAACTGAATAGTTACAGTAATAAGTTCGGTTTTCTAGGGCTAACCGGCCAGTTAACGTAACCGACCGGGACCATTTTTTCGGTTAACCTGGTTAACTGGCCGGTTGCCACCGATTATTCGAACCCTAGAATAAAGTCAGCAAGCTAAACTTGAAACCACAATTAACTTGTTGAATTAATTTACACGGCTCTTAAGGTACAAAATATCATCTAAATACAAGATCCCTGAGATCCAGTTCTTCATTGACCTGACAGTAGCACTCTTCCTGACCTTGATCTAGATCGTAACACAAGAGTTAAAATGGGTAAAAAAAATCCACACAGCAAATCCCGAAACTATCAAATTGTAAAACAGCTTATTCAACTCTCAGATTAAGAGACTCTGTTGATTAGAAAAATATTATTTCGTAGCAGATGTTAAATCATGACAAGTACAAGTATAGTAACAGCAAGCAGCTCTTCACCACTAGGAGGTGCTTCGTTATCCTCTTGCGTATCATTCCTGCCCTCTCGCCACAATCTTGTACTTGCCCGTCAGTTGTTGCTGCAATAACAAAGACAAAAACCCAGAAAGAAAATTTTGCATTACATTGCTGAACTTATACTACAAACTAGTAATTAGTAGTATTTACAATTAGTGATGGTCACGCAAAATTTACCTTCTCCCATAGCTCGGTGTGCTCCCTGCAGAAGCCGGCGACGATGGCGCCTCCCTTCTCCTCCCGGTACTCGATGCAGAGGCCGCCATCGAGGCCACAAGAGACGTGAAATCCGCGGCTGCACTTGGGCTGGGAGCACTCGAGCGCGCACCCGTTGCTGCTCTCGCAGATGTAGCACTCCTTGTTGAACCGGTGGGCGGGCACGCGGGAGCAGTCGACGCCGTCGCGGCCGTCGGGGTCCCGGAAGAACACCTCCGGCACGAGCAGCGAACACGCGATGTGCGCCCACCGGCCCTGCTCCGTCGTGCGCTTCATCGCGCCGCCCTTCGCCGGGCAGAGGCAGCAGCTCGCCGCCGCCGGCTTGCCCTTCCTTGCGGCGCAGAGCGAGCAGAACCAGTCGCCGTCGGGGATGGCCTGTGCGAGCGGGTTGCCGTAGCAGGAGGCGTGCACCATGAGGTCGCACCCGTCGCAGAACACGATGGGGTCCGACGGGTCGCCGTCGGTGCTCCCGCACACGGCGCAGAGCACGCCGTCGTCGCCCTCCTCCTCGGTTTCTTGCTCCCGCTCTTCTTCGCGTGAGGCCTGCTTAGCTTCGACGGCTTTCTTGCACAGTTCAAGTTTGCACTGCTCTCGCTCTCGCGCCACTTCATCAGCTCCATTCCGAGACTCTTCTTTGGGTGCCACCTGCTTAGGATTGGTGGCTTGAAGACCTTTCTTGTTCACATCAATTTCAGCTTTGGATTGCCTGGCATCAACCACTTTGCAGGGTTTCTTCTCTAGAACTTCAGCTTTATTTGGAGATCTTGGCTTGCTAGTCTTCACGGGCGCCAACTCCTTGATTTCCTTACGATTGATGCGCTTCTCGGATTTATTGACCTCTTTGCTTCTCGCGCCGCCTTCATCACCATTTGCCAATCTCGGATTGACGTCCGCGGCGCCATGTTTATTGGATCCTTGAGCTTGAGGCTTCAGATCTTTGATGGCGCCGAGGCGAGCACCATCTGATTTCACCGATGGGGGCGGCAGCGGCGGCATCACGCGCTTGTTGGTCGGTAGGCTCACCGGGACCGAACCAAAAGCGTCGCCCCGGGGCGGCGGCGCGTTGACGCGCTTCTTCGTCGGCAGGCACACCGGGACCGGACCAGCGGCGTCCTTCCGGGCCGACGGCTCGTGGACGCGGTTCATGGCCACCGGGGCCGGACCAGCCGCGTCCTTCCGGGGCGGCGGCCCGTGGACCCGGTTCTTGAACGGTAGGCTCACCGGAACTGAACCGGCGGCAGCCTCCCGTGGCGGCGGCGCGTGGACGCGCTTCTTGGCCGGGACGCAGGACCAAGCGACCGAATCCGGCGGCGCATAGGGGCGCTTCTTGGCCGGAAGGCATGCTGGCGTGACAGCGTCCGGAGCCAGTGGCTCGTAGGTGCGCTTCTTGGCGGGGAGGCACGCCGGGACGGCGTCCTCCGGCGGCGGCGCCACAATGGCCCTCTTCTTCGCCGGGAGGCAAAGAGGGACCGCCGCCGCCGGCGCCGCCTCCCGAGGCGGCGGAAACACGCGCTTCTTGGCCGGAGGCAGGCACGGGGTCGAACCGGGATCGGTGCTGACGAACTTGAATCGCTTCGAAGGCGGCAGATCACGGATGCTGCCGCTCGCGATGCCAGACTTGGCGACCTCCATCGGCGGCTGACGGCGCGGAGGATACACTCAAGATTGGAGATTTGGCAAGAGCAGGAGGAGACCTTTGGGGGTGGGAAATTGAGTGGAGGGGCCGACGGGTTTAAAGATCTCGCGGCGACGAAAATTTTCGGGATTGGAGGAAGAGCGCGGAGGAAGAAATTGGAGGAAGAGCGCGGAGGAAGGAATTGGACGAAGATTTTGGATTCGGTTTGGGAGCTGGGTGGGAACGAGAAGGGGCGCCCACGCGCGCGGGGCGATTTTATTTTGGGTTTGAAATTTCGAATCGACGGAGTATCTCCACCGCGACCGCGACGCGAATGCGGGAAATCTTCCAGTTTTCAGTGGCGGCGTGGCGCCAACCCGCGCGTGGCCGCGCGCGTGTCAGCACGATGTTGGTCTGCCTCGTTTGGGCCACACTTTGCAACAGCGGGCAGCCCACCGAAGAAATTATTTCCCATCAAGAATGCACCGGTTGGTCAATCTATAACTTATTATTTATGGTACAGTCGTCTATGATCATGAAATTTAGTGTCCACCCGTATATGAATCTTAAACGTATTTTGTCACCATAGGTAACCCGATTATTGTTCTGTTGATCAGATTCAGATTTTAGTTCTGTTGTACTACTCTTTTACCAATCTCCCGAACCCAAAAATTCCATACTGATCTGGTGGACCTTGTCTGTGGTCGTTTCATAGAGTCCATAGCCCAATCGACGAGATCCTCGTGACGTTCCCATAGGGAGAAACAAAAGGCACTTCATTATTACTACCGCGTAGGGAGAGAAAAGAAAGGAGGCAGTGGTATCCGAGAGCGACGACGATCGTGTCATGGTCATCGGGGCAGCAGTATCCGCCGGCGCGCGGTGAGGCTTCCTCCTTCTCCAACTCTCCCGCCTTGGCTTCTTTCAATTTACATCTTTTTTATATATGTAGATCTGGAACTCGTTGTTTTATGGTTTGTCATACCGTGAGTACGCCCCCCTTCCCTCTATGACCACATAAACTTATCAGATTACCGTGACTGCCATATTGTTAGAGCATTAATTGCTTATCAGTGAACAAGGGCTATGAGCCTAGCTAGCATCAGTACATTATTTGCTCCAAAGATGTGATCCATTTTGATTTATCTCCAATCTAGATATAGACACCACACTTATTAAGCGTTGTCTTCTCCACAATGTCTTACAGATCCGACCCATCCATGATCGATCAAAATCATCGTTGCTTCGATGCCTCGCTCTAGCTCACTAGATCCCTTGTTTCAGCTTGCCATGGAATTTGTATAATGCAAATGATAATGGTGATGTTATAGGGTAAAGTATTTCCTTCTTTTTAATGTGAACGTCAGCATTCAGCAACAGCTATATTGTCCTACTAGACTGAAGAGTGTGTCTTTTTAAAATATATACTATTACAGACATGTATTGATCATAAAATGACTTCGATATAGGCTATATAAATACACGTATCGAGAATGACCATGCGATACAAGAAAGAGTGTATGTTAAATGAATGTTCACGGGTTTAATTCTGGCTAGCTCTCTTGGTTGGTTTTTGCTTCCTCAATATACTATGTCTAAAGTTTGTGATATTTCTTTTAAAAACAATTAGTATTTTAATAATTCTAGCATATTTGCATGTCTTTTTGTTGAAAATAAAGGTTAGTGTGTAATTCATCACCTTCTTGTGGTTAAGAACAACCTTGTTTACGATTTGTTGTTATTTTATAGAAGTCTGTAGTAATGTATGGGCTTTTTGCTAGTTTAATTATTTATTTTTATTGATTTATCTATTATCTTACTATCAATTTCTCAAACAAAAATTAAAGTACATGAAAAGATTTAGATATTCTTCACAACTATTTTATAATCCCTTTTAGTCTAATATTTTAATAATAATCTAACTCAACTTTTATTTTCAAGTTGTGACTCTTTCGTCACGCTAGAAAGCTTGTCACGCCCTTGCAAAAAAAAAAAAGCTTGTCACGATTAGACAATTGTAGTCATTATACAAGGAGAAGTGTGTTATGATCCTATCTAAGGCACTGTTTAGATTTATCTTTTAAATTTTAGTTGGCTAAATTTTAATTACTTTTACTTTAAAGATGATCTCTTAAAATCTTCTAAACTTTAACCAACTCACTTCCTAAATTTTAGATCTCTAGTCACTTTAATCCTCCTAAAATCTTCTAAACTTGGGAAAAGGTAACTAAAGTCAATATTTTCCTTCAACCCATATATATATCTACTTTTTGGTTAGTTAATAAATGGTAGATATGTCTAATGTTTTATTTAGCCAAAGATTTTAACTATGGATCCAAACATGTACCTTCTAAATTGACTAAATTTTAGTTGACTAAATTTTAAAAAACTAAAATTTAATCAACTAGAGGATCCAAAACAAAACCTAATTCATGAACCGTCCTAACCAAAAATACATCATTTCTGCCAAGCACACGGATCTACTCGTGGTCAAGGTTTTAAAACTGATCAAACCAGTGTTTTAGCCAAAACCCGGAAAAATGGGCTAGCTAACTGTTTAAAATTTAAAAATATAAAATTTAAATTTAAGAGTGATAAACCAAACGGTTTTACCAATAAATTGGTCGATTTGTTGATTTATCGGTTCAGGTGTTGGCACCTACGTTAGTCGGCATGAGAGTTTTGGTTCCGAATTATATCCTTTCTGAATCATCTGGATGAAGAGTGCCTAGATGTCATGAGTTTTCATTCACTGACTAGCAGAGTAAAGCCATCAGAAAGTTGCGAAAAAAAGCCAAAAAAAAGAGGGTGAACTCGGTTATCATTTTTAGTGTATGGACGTTGTGGAAGCATCGTAAGGTTATCTCCAACGATGGTGGAGACCCAAAACTTAAATTGGGTGTCAAATAGTGCTAAAGCAGCAGAGAGGAAGAAACCAAAAAATGCCGATCTCCAACGGAACCCCAAAAATGGATCTAGCGAAGCTCGGGCAAAACCCGCCACCTACAACACGGACACACGCTCGGGGGGAGCTGGGCCAGGGAGCTGCGCGGCGAGGAATGCGTTGGTAGCGAGAGCGCACAACAAGCGATGCGCCAGTGGTGGGAGCTCGCACAGGCCAGCGGATGAGGAGAAGCTCGCACATACCGACAGACGAGGAGGAGCTTGCGCATGCCGAGTGGAGGAGGACTGAGAACCAAGGAGACCCACCAGATTGAGTCTCACCGGACGAGTCAATGGACGAGTGTGATGAGTCACCGGATGAGTCACCCACCTCAGCGGCACATACCTTCGGTTCTCCCGTCGCCGTCGCTTGCCGTTGTCGCCGCCGACACCCGCCGTTGTCGCGGCCTCCTCCTGCCCCGGCCGCCTCCTCCGTCGTCGCTGCAGCCTGCTCCTGCCCCGGCTACCTCCTCCATCGCCGCCGCGGCCTTCTCCTGTCCTGGCCGCCTCCCCTGCTGCCTCCTGCCGCCCCATACACTTCCCTCGCCGCTGCCCCCGTCTCTTTGCCGCTTCGCGCGCCTCGCGAACTTCCGCCCTCCTGCGCGTCCGTCAATCGTTTGGGTCACGAGCGAGCTGCTCCATTTTTACGTCGTGAGTGAGGTGCTTCCTAAATTTGGTCTTTCGAATGGGTCTCCCGTTAAAGACCTAATTTGGTCATTTTAAACCAATTTTTGTTTTTGGATCACCGGATGGGTCTTTCGTTGGAGATAGACTAAGTGCATCTTTGAGGGTGCTCAACCGGAGATAGATGAACTCATTTGCACCTTTAAAGAAGTGCATGAATTATGATGTATGGCAGGTGCATACGAACTCCTCATGACTTGGCCTGGATTTTTGTTATGTCTCTTTATTTAGTTAATTTTTTTTTGTATCACTCAACTCCTCATGACTTGGCCTAGAATAAAATGGTAGCGTTCTTATAAGAGGCTGAACTACTTCTCTCTATAATATAATACAAAGATACATATATCTCTTACTTATTTAAGAAAAAACTATGTTAAAAACTACTTCTTTTGTTTTATTTTGTTGACGTTGGCTACTTCAACAAATAAAATTGGATGTAGTAAAATTAACTGTAAAAAACAGCAATGGGGATGCTATCCCCCCTCCCGAATTACTCAAAAATATATAACTCATACACTAACACTCAAATCCAGTTACCGTATATAATAAATAATACTAAAATATATCTATTTACATAGTTATACATTGATATTAGATTAACTCCAACATAAACAATACAAAGTCAAAAATAGAACACAGAATCTACTGTGCCTGTCCTCGGCATCCTCCAACAAGGTGAGACAACATCTGAAGCATTTTGCATCGAAGGAGAGAGAAGCTCTATTTCCTCCGAGACATTCGCTCAGCGCGGAAAGCAGCAAGTAGGTGCCGGGCTCCTCCCCCTTCCCTGCCATCGCGCCGACATCCTCCTTCTCTAGAGCGGTCGCGCCGGCCTCCACTTCTTCCCTGCCACCGCACCGACCTCCTCCTCCTTCCCCGTCACCGCGCCGGCATCCTCCTCCTCCAAACGACCGCGCCGGCCTCCTCCTCCTCCAGAGTGGCCGCGCCAGCCTCCTCCTCCTTCCTCGCCACCATGCCGGCCTCCTCCTCCTCCAGAGCTCGGTGGGTCAGATCTAGCGCCGCGGTACAAGGATGATGAGCTAGAGCTTGGGCGGAGCGGCTCAGCGCCCGACGGTGCCTCCCCCACCTACAGACCGAGCGAGGCGGAGCGGCTCAGGCCGAGGTGAAGGCAATGGCAACGCGATTCAGGCTGAGGCAAATCGACTTGGGTGCGGTGCGGGGCAAGGCACATTGAGGCTCCAGCGCTGAGCTCGCGTCGGACCATAGGACGAGCAGATGCGGGACGGCCAGCGGCGCGTTGGGCAAGCGCCGGCAGATGGCGACGCGAGGGGGGAGCAATCGCTGCTTTGGAGCGGCGGGGCGATTTGCAATCAATGAATAGCTATTGTTGTTGGAGATGATAGAAAATAAAAACTACTATAAACGTGAGGTAAAGGGTGTGATTGATTTGGGTACCAGCGGAGACTGGTTCGTACCTGGGAGCCTGGCCCTCGCCAACCAGGTTTTCGACATGTAAAGTCATTATGATTGGTTTTTTGCATGCTGTAGCCAGGTCCATGAAGAAACGGCGATTGATTATTTACATCTATATTTTTCGTTCTTACAGAAACTCGCCCGGACGCTTTTATCTTACATGCGCGGAGCCAGGCTCCCGAGAAATGGTCGCGCGCTGCGTTTCCGTGGAGCCAGGCCCGACGGGCGCTCTGCATGCACGAAGCCAGGCGCGGGCGTGCAACTAGGCAACCAATCCTAACGCTCCTGCACGCAGAGAGTCTGGATGGGAGTGATGTACCTAACCAATCACACTCAAAGAGATTTTTGCATCTCTAAAATAGAATACATTGTTGGAGTCGGTATTACGGTTTGCTTACTCGTGCTGTCAGTCTGTCGCGCACTCGTTTGGGCTCATGGGCCCTGTGCACTGGGATGCGAAATAAGAGCCCACATTGTTGGAAGGTAATTACCCGCAATTGCCATCCCTCCACTTGGCCCCTCCCGGAGTCCCGACGACTCCTTCCACGGTCCAGTCAATCGTTCGCAAAGTCGGGCGTAACGCAACCGCCCAACAGAGCACGATCTCTGAGCTCGTGCTCCCCCCGGAAACCTCCACCTCTTCGTCGCCTCCGTCCGCAACGCCTCAATCCACGGCGGAGAGCAGGACAGGTGAGATCGGGTACCCCCTCTCCTGATTTGTTCCATACATGTTGTGCGCTCACGGTTTGATCCGTCGATTCCGGGCTTTGTTTTACGGAGTTCTGAGTTCGGTTTGAGGATTAGGTTTCTTGATGATTAGTGTATCGATCCGGGCCTAATGGACACCGATCGGCGTTTTGGGAAGCACGGGCGGTGCGTTGAGGTGTTCGATTGTGGCTTGTGGGTTTTGGTAGGGTTTGGGTAAGGGAAGTTTGCTGTTCATCATTTAGTGGTGGACTGGTGGTGTGCTTCTACAACAGTTCCAGAGGATGCATGACTTTGCGATTACTATGATGTGTCGCACTCTTAACCATTCAATACATTATTAGGTGTAGAAGGGGAAAGGGGACCTAGAGAAGAACAGAATGTTTGTGAAAGTTCGTTTTTTGCTCAGTTCTATAAATATCTTAGATAAACTGCAGTCTCAACTCTTAATTTTAAAGCATCAGGTTAATTGCGGTCTTCCAAAGTAGCAGACTAACCCGTGTAGTGCCTAATCCATTGTCACATTGACAGGCTGCCTAGGTTGTGGAATTGGGGTTAGGCACGACCTATCTAGTTCTTTAGAACAATATTTACAACGATTATTGTTGTCACCAACCTTTTTTCTATCCTATGAGCAACTGACGTGGTACTTATCAGCAGTAAATATTTGTTATTGAGTTTATGTATGTGCCATTACTTTGATCTTCTATTGTTTATAATGTAAAATAAAAATGACTTTGGTGATTTCTCTACTATTCTAAAATTTTGAGTCAGTTGCTTGTGATGGCTGCCATCATTTCACTACCCCACCTCACAAGACAACTGATACCGACATCTGGTCCCATAGCACATTCTTTCCTCCAGCCTCTGCTTTCCACTCATCCCATTCTTTATGAACTCAAATCGAGAACTGTAAATGACACCAAAACAACATACCAGTTCTCTCAATCTCTACCATAGAATCCACCCCCTTCATTTTTATACAAAAATAGAGCATGAAATTGAAAGGAAAAGACCACAAAAGTACATGGAGAAAAACATTCCTATTGAAAAAGATGGATGCTGCTGGTCACTCTGCTCCCGCAATCCAGCTGCTTGTTCAACAATCACGATTCACGACTCAATCTGAGTGAGAGGAGAAAGGACGGGGAAGGCAGTACTCCATGCGGGGCAGCGGCAGCAATGCTTCTGCAATCTCCTGATCTGGATTTAGAGAGGGATGGAGGCTTCACGTCTCTCAAGCTTGCAACTTGCACAAATCTTGTTTTGCAGAGTAACAGCATTGAGATCAATAGAGAGAGGAAGAGAGTTTGGTGTGAGCGTTTTTTTTTTCTTTCCCTATTGAGGGACTTGGGGTCAGGGGACAAGAAAATAATGCTCTTTCCTGTGCTCATGGCAGGAGATGAGGCCATCAAATGACCAATTTTCTTATCACTTATCACTAATTAGAAATGAAGGGATTTTGAGGTGTTTTTTTTCAAAATAAACCCTTACTAATTACTCAATTTATCAATACCGGTATTTTTTTTTACTTATCCAAATATCTTTTCTTATAAAACTCGGTGTGTTTGTCAATCTATTTGGTTCACACCTTCATTATAAACATATTCATATGTTTTTTTTTGCAATCTTGCACTCTAAAGCGATTCTTAGGTGCAAATGCAATGGTAACTTTCAAAGGGAAGCACAGATGGTTAAAAAGAGCTAGCCAATGCCATGATCTGATGAAGTGATGATACAAATATTTATAGTTGTTCTGTATTAATCTCGCTTAAAAAAATTTACCCATGTGATGTGTGTATCCATTCAAGTTGGATTAGTCTCTGGAGCTGGAGAAACGTTGCAAAGCAGTATAACGAATTCTTGTGATGTTATGATGATTCAGTTACATTTTTTAGAACATATAAAATCACCATCTTAAAAATGTGTAGTAAAGAATGGAGAATGACCTAGTAGGCTATTGAATTAATAAGGTGGTATTTTGATACAACATATGCACTCATTGTTATTTAAGTTGCGGAAAGTTAACTGGGCATGTATTTGTAGACCTGTGTCTGTGTGAGCTGTGAAAAAATAAACATATCGCCTACCATCCCAGTGTTAGTTAAGCTGGTAGTACTTAGACTGAATATTTTCCTACTTTGGGAATCTGGTGTTATCACTTTATGCTGAAAAATGACATATGCTCTTTCCTCTTCAGTTTGCTGAAGGTTTGCTCCTCTAGTAAAGTTTGGACTTCATCATCAGGTAGCTTGTTCAAAGTGACATGTCTGAAAAGATGCCAAGGTAATCTTATCACTTAATTAAATTATGCTAAGTTTTCTTTCATCCAATATGGTTATCTGTTACTCATGTATTGTTCAGTCTCTAACTCAGTGTTGCTTAGTCTGTCAGGTTAGAACAATGATCGTTAACACATACTTCTTCTTCTACTCCTTTTCAGTAAAAAGAGCAGTCTAGCTAGTTTGATCAATCTGATTTTAATATTTAACGAGAATTAAAAGAGACCGACATTCATTTTCCAGGACATATATTTTATGTTTCTCTTTTGTTGATTGACATAAACATGTTATGTAGGTTTGACTATGAGTGTATTGAATAGTTAATAATGGGAAATTCAGAATCTCATAGTATTTGAGGGTGTCTTTATATTTCTTCAATCATAATTAGATTTAAATAAGTAGTATGTTATTCAGTTTCCAGAAGATAACTTTTATACTGTGTAAAATCGACCTGGTTTAAGTGCATTGCATAAACAATAGTGACAGACTTCCTGCTACAAGTTGGCGTCTTATATCGTGTTGAAGTGTGATTGATGCATGATGGTTACTTTTTTTCAGGCTTATAAAAGCTGATTCCAGCAGCATGGCAGATTGGGCTGCTCTTCAGAATGATGTTATTGGTATAATAATAAAGAAACTAGCCATTCCTGACTATCTCAGATTTCGTGCTGTATGCACCTCGTGGAATCATGCCTGCAGGGATATGTCATACCGTCCGAGGGTGGACCCATGGCTTATGTTCCGCCCAAATTCGGAGGATGGTGCTAAATTTTTTTGTGTTCCTGAAAGAAAGAATCAGATTATCCGTCTCCCTACCACTGTCTCATTATTTGGATCTGTCTGGGCTCCAGTCGGTTCTTCTTATGGTTGGGTTATCTACTTCAGTCAAACTTATGGAACCATGCAGCTGGTTAATCCCATCAGTGGCGAACAGATCCAACTCCCCACAATAGGACGCAAGGTCGTCTCTAAGGCTTTGCTGCTTGAGATGAATGAGAGGAATTTCACTGTTGTTGTCCTCTATGGTGACCAAAAAGGTTATAAAGTAACTCGAAAAGGATATACTAACTGGTCGTCGGTCGAATCTAAAGACATTTTGGTTGATATCATCAAGCATAGAGGTCATCTGTACACCTGCGATGTGAACGGTACTGTTGAGGTGTGGGCAGAGCCGCCTCGTGCCTGGCCAAGTGAAGAAGCCATGCTGATGCCTCAGTGGAGGTTTTGCTGTCTGGTGGAGATCCCAGCTGGTGATCTGATTAGGGTTCAGCGCCAAGGTGCGAACAAGTTCTCTGTCTGGATCTTGGACAAAGGGACCTCCTCCTGGGTGGAAATCGACAATATTGGGGATGTTGCACTGTTTGTCGGCCACTACAGCTCTGTCTGTTTCCCGGCCAAGGATCACCCCAACCTGAAAGCAAATTGCATCTACTTCATCGACAACCACAACAACCTCTGCGCATTCAACCTTGAGAATGGGACCAAGGAGCTTGTAGAAACCCTTGCCATTGGCCCTGTCCGCAACGAGTACCACCGTCGACCTCAGCGTGAACAGGTCATCTGGTTCATCCCTTCACTGAAGTAATAAACTAGTAATGAGTTAAAGTATTTTAGCGTGCACCTCAAGATGGAGGTCCCATGCTTGTTAGGCTTCCCTGGCACTGAATGAATCCTCTAAATTAACTATGTTATGTGAACGTAATTGTGTATGGACTTTTTTGTATTTTATGGTGGAGTCAACTGTTTGAACTTTGATTGTATATATAAACTGGATTTGGTTTGTAAGTCTATTCTGAGATGTAAATAATCACTGGGTCAAAAGTATAACCGTGGATATGTACGGCACGCGCTTGAGCGCCATGCTGTTTCTCTGCGCTTTCCGAGAAACTCCTTCCCGGTTGTTGCTCCCATAAAGCACATGACGGTGGTCGAATGGAGTTATCCATGCAACAACGAAACAGCTGCGAGTACAGAACTCCGTCCGTCTTTAGATCGCCCGTAGCAGCAGCTCGTGCTCCTGACATCTCGGGCCACTGCCGTTGCGCGTTCCACCGCAGTTGAACATCATGCAGCCTGCAGTGAACTCCGCCGCCGTGCAGCCTCCACCAGTGCTTGGCCAGACGACGCAAACGCAGTGCCGGGGCGGCTGGTGCGTCTGGGCATGCATCACGCTCGTCCTGGTCCTCTTCCTGGGTTTCACCGGCTGCTTCGCGGCGGCGGCCTACCGCGCGCGCCACCACCGTCGCCACCTCGCGTTCGCGCTCACCATCTACTTCCTCCTGGTCCTGCTCGTGTGCTTCCTCGTGCAGCTCGAGCAGCTGCGGCGCGACCCGGCGCGGCGGGGGGTCCGGGTCGCCCACGCCGTGTGGCCGGTGTGGGTCACCTCGGTGACGCTAGCCACCACGTTCGCGTCGCGCGTGGCCGAGCTGATGCCGGTGCTGGCGCTGAAGATGGTCGTGTGGGCGGTCGCCACCGTGGTCACTGGGATCGCCTACTACTACCTGTTCTGCGGCACAGACGCCGGGTGCTGCGACGTGGAGCACGCCCGTCGGCCGGAGACGGCCGTGCACGAGCTGTCCCAAGAAGAGAAGGTCTGATTCTGATGGCGTGCATGAGCCAGCAGTAATTTCAGTTGTGTCCGTGCCGCGTGCATTCGGTGAAGGAAAAAAAAAGTGTCCGTTTCATGTTTTAAATAACCACGGTTAACCGGCCAGTTTTTCCGGTTAACCGCATAACCAGTCCAGTCCGGTACCTCAGCCGGCCGGTTAGCCGTTAATAACTGACCTAATTACTGTAGCAAATCAGTTAATCGGCCGGTTTTTTATCGAACCAAGCCAGTCGGTTATCGTTATTTGCAAAAAAAAAGAAGGTACATACAGTGTTCTGTGTGTAATTCAGATTGTGTATACTATAGTCCAATTCGATTGATTGATTATACTGTGTTATTGTATATGATTTGAAACGGGTGATGTATTTTATCTGATCTCCGTATCGTGGATGCTAAATTGCTAAGATTAGCCAATTAATCAAGATCTCAGGTGAACTGGTTATCTCTACTATAAAAGGCTATAAACATCCCTAGGGATGAAAGCGGATTGGATTGGATCGGATAATACCCTCTCCACATCCTACTCCATATTTTTTTGTCGGATTCGGAGCGGAGCGAATAATACGTGGATGCGGTTGCGAATAGGGATATTTTCGGATGTCTGAGATGGTACGGATTCGGACCGGAGGCGGATCGAAAGTGGATTTTAAATTATCGGATGATACCTTTTCACGTAGAGAAATATATGTTGATTAAGAATCTGCAAACTATATGTATGATCGCAGCAACCACCAAGAAGCATAACCAAAATACACAACCCGATCTTTTAAGTGATTACTCATAACAAATAAAAATATATGTGTTAAATATTTAAAAAATCACGCAAGTATGATAAATAAAATAAAATGTTCGAAGCAAACATTAAATATATCCTTATTTTTCTTTGTTGTATATCCGCTTCAGTACACAATAGGATATTAAGTGACATGGTCAGCTTCATCGACACTATCACTAGACATTATATATTTTAGACTAATAAAACTATCGGATAATCCTATTATGAGTTTTGGATAATCCACTTTAAATTATCGGATTATTCGTATCCATCGGATTTTGTCAATACCATAACCTATCCTACATCCTCATGTCATCGGATTTGGATTATCCATATCCACAAAAAAACCTCAAATGCTCCCCCATATCCTCAAAAATCGGATTCGAATCGGATTGGTTTTGAAAATTATCCACACCGCTTTCACCCCTAAACATCCCTAGGAAAACCATATACCCTGAGTCAATATACCCCCTCTAATCTCACCCTTAGATCTTAAATGCATTTTTAATCTTAGCCATCTGATTATAGCCTACTTAAACAAGCTTGTGGGCCACCGCGACGATGTGTTTACAGTTCTAGTTTGTATCCTCCTGTTTTTGCTGATTTTTTTCACCGACGAAGGTGCGTACCCGCCCGCCAGGCCGCCACACCAGCCCGTGATTTGTGCACCTCCTTCCTTCTCTTCTCCTATGGATCGCGCCGCCACCTCCTCTCTTCCTCATTCCTTTCCACCCGCAAATCATGCACGTGCAAGTCAGCCCTAGAGATGAGTGGCGAGTGACAAGTGGCTCCTCTACATCGATGATGGTGGCCGCGTGTGAGAGATTCGGTGACGGCAGCCACAAGCGACGAGCATAGATGGCGGGAGCGGCCTCATATCTTCCTTCGATCCACGCCTCTGATTCTGACGCGCCTTCTTTGCTCCCTATGAGCTAGTGGACGACGACAACGTGGATCCATTGAAGCCCCCTTCCCTCCGCACCGAGCTCACCCGTGAGCTTTCCTCAGCCCCCTCCTCTTCTCCTCCTCCCTTCCATGCCCAAGTAACATGATGCTTCCTCCATTGGCTCGGTGACCCCGAACCCGAATCCGTGATCCCACACCATGCTCACACCTTTCTCCTTCCTCGCAAATGGGAAGAAAGGAAGGCTGCTGAACGAGTGTCCCGTCAATTCCTTGAAAAAAAAAGGTGTTGCCTAGGCGTCGCCTAGGCGCGATTAAGCGCTAGGCAACAACCTTCCGCCTCGCCTAGGGGGGTATGCGCTTCCTAGGTGGTCAGCAGCGCCTAGGCGGTATGCGGCGAGGTGCGAGAGAGGAGGAAGAGGACGACGGATCAAGAAAGGAGGAAAATGGAAGCACAGACGATCGGAAGAGCAATAAAATGGATTTGGGAGAGAAATATCGAACCGGAGGCTGCCGCCCCTTTGCCATCGCAGCTGCCGCTATCGCCGTCGCTGCCCATGAATTTTCGTCGCCACTGTGGTCGAGAAGATTAGGTTGGGAGCCGGGAGTTGCTAGGTTTTAGAACAGATGGTGGGATAGAGATGGCCAAATGGGCCATTACATGGCAGCCAATCTCATGATTCATTTTTTTTCTTTTTCTTTATCATTTTCAGCCTAACATGTATATTTATTTATTTTTTAAAAAAGTAATGCCTAGAAAAATGCTTAGGCGCGCTTAGGCACTAGGCGGAGGGAGGAGGGTCACCACCCGTCTAGCGCCTAGCGCCTTATTTTTGTTGTATTGTGGCATTTTGTTGTTGCATTATTAACCTGATAATGATAAAAAAAACTGGGTGTCACTCTCATTTTGTTTTGAGGGTTTATACAGATGTTCTATGTTTACTATCTCTAACAAGGTTTGTTACCTTAAATTACTCTTTTCATTATTTTGTTTATGTGCACCTAAAGTAGCATGAGTTTTCCGTCATGGTTACCAGTATGATGTTTTTACAGTTGTTTATACAGTGAGCTCTATTATTATATCATGTTGTACACTAATATGTGATGTGAATTACTTATTCAAAAATCAGTATTTTGGACATTATTTCAGTTGATTCTTGTGGTCTATAAGAAGAGGAAACTAGAATGTTTTTTTTTCAATTTGCTTTATTATATTATCTTTAAATAAGAAGCATGTCATTCCTTCCAATTATGGGGAGGAGGACTTATTTGGTGAAACAAGCTCTGAAACAATGTCGATCTATAGAGTTAGATTCTTTATCAACCTTGTTTTCTACCTTTGTTTTTTTTAATTTATTATGAGATGTCTTTTTTTACACATTGAGTTAGTTATTGCATGGCAGATTTTTCTTTTTGGTGCATTAAGGAGATTCTGATTGTCCTTGATCTCAAGCTGTAAATTTTTTTTTGAGTTCTATAACTTTTTAAAACAGAAAGCTCTGTTTTTCTAGAAAAAGTTAGCATAAACAGACCTTTCTAAGAAGGCCTTTATAAGGAGAGTAGACTCCGTTTGTGGCAAGCACAAAGCCACTGGCCATGTTTTTTTTTTGTGTAAACTAGCTAAACCTTTTGGGGTTGTTTCAAAGAAACTCTTGGCTGGGATAGTTGCTTCAATGGAGAATTTTCGTGTTGATTCTGGCTAGCTTGAACTAGGGGGTGAGAACTATGATTTCAAATTATTTTATTTTGCTGTGTGTTCTTGGCAGATATGGAAAGCCAGACACAATGGCATTTGAGAAAAAGTTCTTGAAATGTGCTGACAATCTTCTATACAAACTTTTCCAGCTGATGTAAAAATGGAGTGTATGGCTGAGGGGGCAAGAAAAAAAGAAGCTGGAGGTGACGACATCAAGGCTACAAGACTGGTCCAACAACTTTCTGCAAGCAAGCAAAAAAAAAAAAAAACAAGAAGCTCCTTTCATGTAGCTCTAGATGTTGTAGTATGTTCTTTTGCTTTTGCTGTATCTGGTAACAGACCATAACCTCTCTAAAAAAAGCTGGTATACTATCTTTTTAAAAAATAGTTGATACCAGTAATGTCGAGTAAAAATGTTATTCCACTATTGTAGAGATTTGCTGAAGGGAGAGAGAAGATTTTTGTCCAGAATCATGGCCCATGGCTTGCCGCCTTATTGGAAGGTAAGATCTTTGTGTAGGCAACATATTGTTAAATTTCAATAAGTTAGTAGAAGTAATCTATGAAGAACTCAGGTACAAGAATTATACCTTCATATTATTCAGACCCAATGGAGTACTCTACTTCAAGTCTACCTCTGCTGCATTCCTAGTGCTTTGGAGTCATGATATTTTGAATCCCACAAGGCCACAAACATTTGGCACATCACATACAAGCTGAATATTATGCTTAATAATTATGATCATGTTATTAGATGGTAAATTTTTTATGGGCCTTTATGCAGGATCACCTGTATAATATCTGGATCATTTAGTTGGATCTTCAGTCTAAACCTAGAACCCCCGTTACTTCTTTATTCCTTGACACTGCAAAATTCATATTTTCATGGTTCTTCTTTCTTATGAAGGTGACATGCTTATTGTGACAGCCGAAATATTCATATAGACAAAAACACAAGGTAAGCTTATTTTCTCGTCTCATAACTATGTGCACATTCATTTACTTGTTATATGTGTTCGAAGTACCAGGTTCTAGAATTCTTCTCACGATAATCATCAGGTTTTAACCGAAATCGATCTACTCCCATTACGCTACTTTTATCTTCCCACCAAGCTGCCCCCACCTTGCATACACATAGGCATTTTGTGGGCCACAATGCTGCTAAATGGAAAGATGATATGTGTAAATTAGTATAAAATCAGTTTGTACTTCATAATGGGTTTATGCCATCCTCCAAACTGATTCAAGATAGCAAAACCACATCAAGGTTCTCAAATCTCAAGATGAAGTTGCTTCTTGGATGTCCAAAGTGGTCTGTATGTCTCATATTTCTGCGACTCTTGTTAATTAACATAGCTGCACTATGCATAACTATCAAGACTAATGACATCATTGAAAGTGCATCTAGTCCCTTAGTGGGTTTCGGTGTATTGAATAACAACATGATTAAAGGTCTAATGATTCTTTCTAAGTGTATGAGCAGGGATTGAAATCTTGGATGTACACTCTATAGCTGAAATGAATATGATTGAGATTGTACATTGATTCTAGTTATGAGACATGAAAGTTCATGAGTTGATTTGATCTCATAAGACAAGCCTTGTACACAATCAAAGTATGATGAAGGACAAAATGATGACATGATGAAGGGACACTCATAAGCAGCTTGATCATCAATACAATAAGGTTTCATAAACAATCAGGTCTATGCATGAACAAGACTTAGAGGAATCAAGTGCAAAGTTGACAAGATGAATGAATAACTACAAGCAACTTGATCAGTAATATAAAGAAGATCTTTTAAACAAAGGCTTAATGACAATACAAGTGGTATGTGAGTTGAGTTAGCTTAGTGGTGAAGAATTGTGCATGACCGGGTCACAATGAACCATGCAAAGGAGAAGGGCAAGCAAGGCTTAGCCCAAGGGACTGGAGCAGTGGTGAAGGGCAGGTGAAGCTCAATCTCGATGTACCAAGCAACAAGAGTCACATACTTCGGAGTATCAATATGTTGAAGGTCTTAAGTGACTTGTGAGTACAAATGAAAGTTGATCATAAGGATTCAAATACTCCAAGTCACAAGCTCTAGGTGATGGCGCTTAGAAGAAGAATACATGTGACAACTCCTTATGAAGCTAAGTGATAAGAATCGCAATTATGCAAGCTCAAGTTGTTAAAAGGTTCTTTTATATTTGATCTTGAGTTTAGGCATGCCACTCTATCAAGAGGGATGTTATATAGGTGGTTGCAAAGTCTCAATGCTCAACAAAATCCCAAGTGAGATGAGAGAAACAAAATAGCCACAAAATAACCCAAAAACAGCCAATCCAGGAACGAAGGAAGTTCCGTCGGAAGTTCCATCGCTAGACATTCCAGTAACTCTTCCAACCCGAGAGCGACGGAAGTTCCGTCAGAAGTTCCGTTGGAAGTTCCGTCGGTTGAAACTTCAGTAACCTTCCATCCCGAGAGTCATGGAAGTTCCGTCATGTCCTGTCTCAGTAGAATCCTAGCCCGTGCAACGGGTCTTTTTGAAATGACGAAAGTTTTGTGGGTTTTCACGAAAGTTCCATCAGTCACTGAAACGCACTCCAACGGCTAGTTTTTGAGACTCCTCTATAAATAGCTCATCTCTCCCCTCCTTCAAGGGCTGCTGACTTCCCCCACGAAAATATCATTCTCAAAGCCCTCTAGCACTCTCCCCAACTCCTCTTTGTGAGGATTGATCTCTTTGTGAGAGTTGGGTTGAGAGAGAGTCTATTTGTAAGAGAAATTGAGCACTTGAGTATTGTTTTAAAGCAAGCATCCGTGAGTCATTTGTTACTCTTGGAATTGAAGATTCCTAGACGGCTAGGTGTCGCCCTAGAGCTCCCAAACTTGTGGTGAGTCTTGGGAAAGTTTGTAAAGTTTAGCTTCACCTCCGCAAGGGAAGAAGCAAGCTTAGTGGAGAACCGGGCTGGATCTTGGTGATTGCTTGGTCATCCAAGCTTGATCTTGGTGATTGCTTGGAGATGTACAAAGGTTGAAATAGACCTGGTCCTTAGTGGATCCCTCAACGGAGAGGTAGACAACTTGGTTGCAAGTTGGTTGAACTCCGGTAAATCAATCTCCGTGTGCTCCCTTGTTCTTGTTGTTGATCAAGTTCTAGTTTGCTTTAACTTCCAATATGTTGCATGAGTAGTAGTTCTTGTGTTTTCTAAGTGGATGAACCTGCTCTTACTTGTGTGTAACCTTTGGTAGCATTTCCTTGAGCTAGAACTTTTTTTGGGAGCTTTTTATTTCTTCTCTACATATTCTGCTCGATCTACTTGTGTGTTGTGTTGCTTGCTAACTCCTGCAGGAACTGAGCTCTCCACTGCAACAACAACCCTTCTATTCAAGTAGATTCTTTATACCTCTTACTAGAAAAGTGTCCGTGCGTTGCTACGGACTTAAAAAACAAAACACTCTTCATAATTTAAATATAAATTATTTACACAATATAATTATTACACATATATAATATTATTGACATTTTTTACATGAAAGATTATGTTTGTATTACCATTGGTGCTTCTTATTATACCATTTTATATGTTAAAAATAATAATTTTATTACATTTTTTACCATATTCTAGAAGCTTTATCTAAAAGAAAAAAATCAATTCACGGAGTCCAGAAATAGCACTGTATTGCAAAGCAATTTTGAAATTAAAGACTTGCTCTAATAGAAAAAGTTAAAATACAAAAGTTGTAGATCTCATCAAGGCTTTTTTATAACATATATGGATCATATTATTTGTACTACGGAGCTAGGAGATATGTGCCCCGCACAGGGACCTGTGTAGAGAAGTCTGAATCAGAACAAATATTTTTGCGTTGCATATTTGGAAACTAAAACGGCGGGATCTGAACTTATATTGAATACCAAAGTTGTAAAACTTTTTAAGGGCTACGAGATAGAGTCCAAGTTTGTCTCATGTGAGCTCCGGACGTGGGAGTTATGATATTTGAAACTCGTTACTTGATATAGAAGATATGAAATCGATTTGGATTCAATCTCTAATTTTATGGATACGAAGTGGACGACCGCACCTCAATTAATAGATTATAGAGATATTTCCTCATTTCATTGTGTTTTCACCTCCAAAACTAGGAACTTCAGTTATCTTGACAGAACTTCCGTCAGCCGTCAAAGAACGACGGAAGTTCCGTCGTTTTCTGTTTAATCCGCAATTAAGTTTGATTTTAGGTCAAATTTTTAGATTACCTATTCAACCCCTCCCCTCTCTAGGCAACTTTCAACCTTGATCTTTTCACTATTCATAACTGCAGGCATCCTAATAGCCTCATCTTTTCTTTGTGCATTTCTAACATGTTCCAAATGTTGAAATGGAAGAATTCCTTTGTGCATTAGTGTCATCAAGGTTAAACGTCGTCTTGTAGATGGGATGCTATCCTCATGCAAATATTGCGTGTGTGACAAATGCTCTAATTTTCTATTTTGAAATATGTTATATGCTATAAATGTCAATGCCATTAGGAGTTTGTTTACTCACAAAAAGATTGTGTTACCTTTGTATGCTAAACAATTTTACCCAGATTTAATCAAATTTATTTATGTGAACATATTTACACACACAATTCGGAAGGCACATACCCTTTCTATTTTCCTTTTCAAATTTCACATGACGTGAGAATGATGATAATATTCAAATAGAGTTTTAACTATATTGTATTGTCATTGTTATTTATGATTTTCTATTTTCATAATAGAATCATTACACATGTAGGAGTCTTGCCATAGAAAAACATTTAAGATTGAGAGCATGGATGATCTTTATATTAATCAGCGTACCTTATATTTGGTCAGCTATTAGAATGTGTCATTTTTTTATCAAATATATTATTTTGTGCGAGAATAGCACATACATACACGTGCAAACTACTAGTATGACTAAAAAGCCTACCGGCAATGCTACAGTTACAAAAATGTCTTATGAAAACTCTATGTGATTGCTGAGGTGGATGGGCCAACATGCTGACTAGGAACCAGCCTAGTCACACCTCCGACGTGGTCTGGACGCATTGCTTTTCCATTTAAATGTGATTAACAGGCCATGCGAGATTGACGTCCAGCCTCGACGCAACCGTTCGAAGAAGACCTAACGTAGTGCCGCCACGGGAGACAAGCTCCGGCTACTTGGAGTTCTTAAACGCCGCTATCTCAACTGCGGTCGCATGGAAGCCTGAAAGTGCCTATAGGGGGGGGGGGGGGTAGGCAAAGATCCCTGAAAATGACTTAATAATAAAAGTTAAATACGTAGTGTCGAACTTGTCCGATGATTATGAGTAAAGTCTAATGACTTGTCCAATGGCATAATGATAGAAAAGTAGATCGGCCGATTAAAACTTTAAACTAGTGTAAGACAAACTAGGAACAAGTAATAACAAGCTAGAGGAAGCTGAAGAAATGAGGAGAAGAGCTAGCATACAATCTACACAAGTCAATTTGAGAAATCCGAAGCAAACTCTAACTAGCAAGATTAAGATCAACAACTAGAAAATGAAGAACAAGTAATTAAGCACACAAGAGACACAAGATTTTTCACCGAAGTTTATCTCCTCAAAGAAGCCTACGTTTTCGTTGAGGGATCCACAAAGAACCGGGTCTCTTTCAACCCTAAACCTCTCCAAGTGATCACAAATGTCAAACTTGGTGTTCCACTAGCAACTCCACAAAGGAGAGGTCAATACAAACTTTCCGAGGCATCACCACATAAGTTGAGAGCTCAACGGGCACCTCTAACCCTCTAGGGGATGAATCCCCTAGAGTAACAAACACAAGAGTTGTCGATAGTGAGGATGAACCAAGTGCTCAAGAGGATGGAAGCTTGGAGGCGATGGATCTCTTCAATCTTCTCTCAATCCCTTCACAAATCAAGAGTGGAAGCAAGTGAGGAAAGTTGGGGAGAGCAAGGTGAGCTTGAGAGTGTTTTTAAGCGGAATGAGTGACCAACCGGTCATGGGGCGAGATGAGGATCTATTTATAGCCCAAAGGGGAAAAGAGTCGTTTGAAGAGGTATTTCTTAGATCTGCATCGGACAAGTCTGATGGTGATGAGGACATCACCGTGCTGGATACGCACACATCATGGTCTTCCCCAAGTTACAAGTCGTCACCAACTCGGTCGTCGCGTTCGTATCGGATTCAACCGACATACTTGCACGATTTTGATGATATCTCCCATATCCGACGTCTAGACGAGGTGTTCTTTGATGCGTTGGAAAGGAGACGACGACGTCGTCGTTTTGTTTCTGGTCCTAGCTCCAGAAGAATCATGAGTCATGTTGTGTGGCCATGTCAAGGTATTGTGCCACCTATTTTAGGTCAACTTAGCCTTGTATCGTGTTGGACCTTAAGCCCATGTTGTGAGCGTCCCCCTGGTCACCCCCAACCCTAGGACGCCCCTAGCTCCCTCATAAACTCAGTAACCGCCATTATTTAGGCTCGAGTTTTGTTTAGTTCAGTTTTCTAGAGAGAAACTTGATTGATTTATTGTAACTGTGGTGACAAGTCCTTTTACAGTAATCTAGGGCCCCTGTTTTTGTTCTACACCACTGTGGCGATTAGTCCTTTTGTGTTCAGGTGTTGAACTTTTTAATTGTGATTCGCTTCATCTATATTTGCGATTTTAAATTGCGTGTTTATCCTTTCTTGTTTGTGTTCTCGATTCGCTTGTAGGAACAATTAAGTTGTGCTTAGTGTAATGGTTGCGAGGTTAGATCGTGTCTGATTCAAATCGGCTTATCGACGTCGAGTCTCCATTGTCGAGTTTACATCCAACCTCTTGGAAGATTGTGCCTCATTGACATCAAGTGGTATCTCATTGTTATGTCCTTTTGCCTCCGTCATGTGTGCCCTTGTTAAAAAATTCAAAAAATCATGAAAAAATAGAAAAAAAATTATGAAGGTGAAAATAGCATTTTTGGTGAAACTTTGAGATTTTACCTACGCTTTGTTTTTCCTCTGTTTGAGTTGAAACATCTTTTGGTTCCTTCCTTTGTGTTCCTCTATCACAGAAAAATAGTGGAAAAATTATAAAAAAAATAAGATTTTAATTTACACCCCCTCGCCCCCACACCCTAAAAATTGTAAGTCTGTGGAAGTCTAACTGCCACTGCTTTTCTCCTTGTTGCCTTTACCATTATTCTTTGTCATTGTTTTGCTGTCACAACTGTTTTTGAACATGATTATTTTACCAGCAACTAGGACACTGCTTTGGATATTTATTCAGTGCTACTATCTGTTATTGAATTATGTTTCACTGACATACATATTAGCCTTCGAAGCTATACGTATTTGCAGCACAGGTTTCTTCCTTGTAACTGTTACACCCAAGCTCGACAACAGATTATGTCGTCCTGTTGGCTTTGGTAAGAACACTTTTAAGACTGTGATACACCGTTCCTGATATTACTTCTCACTTTCCATAACTTCTGATAGCTACTAGTTGATAGAGCTAATCCTTTTTATATAGTCTTGTCTTTTGCTTCTAGCCATGTCAGGGAAAGGGATAGCTGGAGAGTTGGAGTCCCCTACAGACTTCAATGATTGTGTGTTCAAGGCTGAGCTTATGAAGCTTCTTATGGACTAGCGTACATTCATAGAAACGAAGTTTACCGAGTTGATGGGACACATCAACACTGTTGCCAACCAAATTTAGGATGTTAAACGACGACCTCCATCTCAATGAGCTGCTGATGATGATGATTTTGACCGTGATGCAGAATATCTTTACCGTAATCGACATGATATGGGAGGCAATAATAATTGTGATAATACTGATCCTTTTGTTAAACCCAAATTTACCATGCTTCCTTTTGCTGGTAGTGCTGATCCTGAAGCATACTTAGATTGGGAACTTGCTGTTGAACAGAAATTTAATTCTCATTTAGTTCCTGCTGAGCATAGAGTTAGACTTGCTACTAGTGAGTTTATAGGTTTTGCTCTCTTTTGGTGAAATGATGTTTGCAATGCTAATACTGTTATACCTACCACTTGGGCTGTTTTGAAACAACATATGAAATCTCGTTTTGTTCTTCCTTATTACCAATGTGATTTACGTTTGAGATTACAATCTTTAATACAAGGTGATAAAACAGTAGAGAAATATTATCAAAAATTGCTTATTGGTTCAACACGTTATAATATACATGAAGATGATGATGAAACTAGTGCTAGATTCTTTGGTGGATTGAACCGTGCTATCCAGAATATTGTTGAGTATAAAGAGTAGAATAGGTTCAACCAATTGTATCATCTTGCTCTTAAGGCTGAACGAGAAGTATAAGGACGTCATCCACAACAATCTTACAAGTCCAGCACTAAGCAATCTATCCAGCTGTGTTATGGACTAGAAAACTCGAAGGGTTATGTCGCTAAGCCACCAGCAACAGCTTCTACACTTGCGCCTGTTTCTGAAGCGACCTCGTCTAGTATGTAGCCCTAATACCAGAATAACGTTGCTACTTCTGATGCTAGGAGTGGCTCCTCCACCACCATTATTTGCCATCACTGCAAGGGCATGGGACATGTCATGAAGGATTGCCCCGGTCGTCGTGCTTTCATCGCTATCGCTGATGGGTATGAAAGTTCTAGTGATGTTAAAGATGAATTTTCTTGTGTGGCTAACCTTGTTGCAGATACAGCAGAGAAGCAGGAGACTATCGTCATTAATTCCATTGCTAACACCGCGAAATTTCCTAGCCTCTTTGTACAATGTGTGTTGACCTCTCAGGTAGGACAAGAGGAAGAACAACAACGCACAATTTGTTCTACGTGTTCCTCATTATTGCGGACCGCCGTGTTCTCACCATCTTTGATACTAGGAGCTGTAACAACTTGGTGGGTTCCGATTTAGTCAGTAAGCTTGGCTTGATCACCCATGCACTACGTCAACTCTACCACATCAACTGGTTCAACAATAATGGTATAACACAGGTAACTAGATTAGCACGCATACACTTTTCAGTCGGTTTTTATCAAGACTATGCTGCTCTATTGTAACTGTGACAACAAGTCCTTTTATAGTAATTCAGGACCCCTGTTCTTGTTCTACACCACTGTGACGATTAGTCATTTTATATTTAGAGCTTGAATCTTTTCTTTGTGTTTCACTTCATCTATATTGGCAATTTTAGATTGCGTGTTTATCTTTTCTTGCTTGTGTTCTCGATTCGCTTGCAGAAACAATCATGTTATGCTTGGTGTAACGGTTGAGGGGTTGGATCATGTCTGATTTAAGCTGGCTCATCGATGCTGAGTCTCCATAATCGAGTTTATCCCCTACCTCTCAAATGATCGGGCCTCATCTACATCAGATGGTCATCGGACAAATCCGATGAAACAAGGTGGCACGGTTCCTGGAGTCCTAAGGACTTGCCCGATGCCTCGGACAAGTCAGGTTCGTCGGACAAGTCCGATGGGCATCGGATAAGTCTGACGGGACCAAAGTGGCAGAGGAACTGGACTCCGATGATCATGTCTAATGCGTCAGACTTTCCCATGTCCGTCGGACTTGAGTGGCAAAGGTCCTGGAGTTCGATGGACTTGTCCGACATGATTTTGCCCTGAAAAAGTTATTTTTGCTAGGAAATGAGATTTTTGCACTTAGTTCACTTTTGCTTCTAACTTTTATGTTCTTCTTAATAGTACGACTTTTGCTATACTTAAAAATTTAAAGAAAAACTTCATGGACTTCTTTCTTAAGCACATTTTGAATTTCATTTTTGAATCAATTTTCTTTTTTTTCTTTTCTCCTTTTTGTCTCTATGTAAATATTGGACCATAATCTACATGCATACTCATTAAAAAATTAGTTCATTCTTAATTATATTAACGTCAATCACCAAAATAAAAATAGAGACCTATATGCCACTTTCAAAGCCGGTGAGTGGAACGCGAGGTACAGCTTAATGCAGCGCCGCCTTGCAAGATAGGTTCCGGCCACTTGGAGTCCGTGAATGCTGCCATCTAAATTGCGGCGATACGGAAACCGGCGAGTTGCACGCGCAGTGCGGTGGCCATTCTTGGAGCCGGCGAGGTTACGAGGCAGTTCCAAGTCTGTTTGTGCTTGCACAACATTGAAACAGCCAAGTTGTGTTCATCAGAGCTTCGGTCATCATTGAAGAACAAGTGTGGCGGTCAGAGTTTCAGGTGTCATGGAAGTTTTGTGTTCATTCCTATCTCCAGGCATCATGGTGGCTAAAAGTTTATTCAATTACTTGGAAGTACCAGCGTTGAATCTAGAAGATAAACAAGATTGTAATGATCAATCTGTAATTGCATTTCTCTTCTGTGAAACAGTACTGATGATTTTACGAAATTTTTGTTCAGGCAGCCTGTAAAAAGCCTGTGATGGTTCCATAAAAAAAATGAAATGCTATCTAGCCCTTACAAGAATAACACATAAAAATATCTCCTTAACCATACAATTCATTACTTTAATGAATGAGAGTCAAACGGATACATTTGAATATTGTTCGCTTCACCAAACTGAAATTCTGTATATGCTGGGACAATAACTGAATTTGAACAATAACTGAATTTGATTGCTCAGCTTCGAACAATAGACTTGTAAATTATCCCTGCGTCATGTTGTCTCCGAGCAGTGGCATCGAGGGCTCGAGGCCGGACATCTCCCCTTCTCCAAGAGTAGAGTAGCCATCGCACGTGCCAGCTTCCATGCCGCTGCAGTTGGGATGACGGCGTTCATGAATTTCAAGCAGCCGGATCCTGTCTTGCGAGGCGGCGCTGCTTTAGGTCTTCTCCGAACCGTTGGGTCGAGGCCGGGCGTCAATCTCACATGGCCTGTTAATAATCACGTTTAGATGGAAAAGTAGCGGGCCCAAGCCACGTCAGAGGCGTGACTCTAGGCTGGTTCCTAGTCAGCACGTAAACATTATTACGTAGGTTCATTCGTAGCTCTAGCATTATTGTATTTCCTTATTCCGTTCAAACAGTTCTACTGCCACTAGGACCATCTTGACATACAGCCGAAGGTACGCCTAATACATACTATGTAGTTTACACCATGCGCCAAATTATTTCTCTACGTAGAGCCGATAATGAATTTTAATTTTTGTGAACGTAATCGTGTATGGACATTTTTTGTATTTTGTGGCGGAGTCAACTGTTTGAACTTTGATTGTATATATAAAACGGGATTTGGTTTGCAAGTCTATTCTGAGATGTAAATAATCACAGGGTCAAAAGTATAACCGTGGATATGTACGGCACGCGCTTGAGCGCAGCGCCATGCTGTTTCTCTGCGCTTTCTGAGAAACTCCTTTCCGGTTGCAGCTGCTGGCTGCGGCGAGTAGCTCCTATAAAGCACACGACGGTGCTGGAATGGAGTTATCAATGCAACAAGGAAACACCTGCGAGTACAGAACTCCGTCCGTCTTTACATCGCCCGTAGGTCTTTACACCTGCGAGTGCAGAAACACCTGACATATCAGGCCACCGGTGAGCGTTCCACCGCAGCTGAAAATCATGCAGCCTGCAGTGAACTCCGCCGTCGTGCAGCCTCCACCAGTGCAGCCGCAGTGCCGGGGCGGCTGGTGCGTCTGGGCACGCATCACGCTCGTCCTGGTCCTCTTCCTCGGCTTCACCGGCTGCTTCGCGGCGGCGGCCTACCGCGCGCGCCACCACCACCGCGACCTCGCGTACGCGCTCGCCATCTACTTCCTGCTGGTCCTGCTCGTGTGCTGCCTCGTGAAGCTCGAGCAGCTGCGGCGCGACCCGGCGGCGAGGCGGCGGGTCCGGGTCGCCGTGTGGGTCGTCTCGGTGACGCTGGCCAACACGTTCGCGTCGCGCGTGGCCGAGCTGATGCCGGTGCTGGCGCTGAAGATGCTCGTGTGGGCGGTCGCCACGGTGCTCACTGGGATCGCATTCTACTACCTGTTCTGCGGCACATCAGACGCCGGGTGCTGCGACGTCGGCCGTCGGCCGGAGACGGCCATGCACGAGCTGTCCCCAGAGGAGAAGGTCTGATGTCTGATGGCGTGCATGAGCAAGCAGTAATTTCAGTTGTGTCCGTATCGCGTGCATTCTGTGAAGGAAATAAAAAAAAACGGTGTCCGTGTCCCGTGCATAGCTAGGCAAGTCATTTTTATGTCGTGTACGTGCGTTTGACGCGGCAAAGTACATACAGTGTCATTCGCGCAAATAAAAAAAAAAGGGTACATACAGTGTCGTGTGTGTAATTCACATTGTGTATACTATAGTCCAATTCAATTGATTGATTATATTGTGTTATTTTGTATCTGATTTGAAACGGGTGATGTATTTTATCTGATCTCCCTATCGTGGATGCTAAGTTGCTAAGATTAGCCAATTGGTTATACGACTAGAAAGCCTACAATGTGTGATTACTCCTTCCATTCCTTTTTTTTTTCATCTGTGATATTGTTAGTTGTAAACTGAACTAACCAGCAGAGTCAAATAATCAAATACTAAAAAAAAAAAAGAACAGAGGAACAGCAGACTTGAAGCGCAGCTGGACTGAATCAGGCGTATCAAATCCGGCAAGTCTCTATATAACGAGAGAGAATGTGATACTTCCAAAATTCATCTGCCAAATTAAAGAAGGAAACGGCAGTGCGTAGTAGAGGTAGCATCACCAGCTGCGGTACCAGATGGCGTTCACCCCGAGCAGAGCAGCACTGCTCAGGCCTTGCTCGACGCCCAGGTCGAGCTCTGCCACATCACCTTCGCCTTCGTCAAGTCCATGCATGGCGCTCAAGTCCGCCATAGACCTCGGCATCGCGGACGCCATCGTCCACCACGTACGGCGGCGCCGCCACCCTCGACCAGATAGCTGCCGAGGCCAAGGTCCATCCGTCCAAGATCCCATGCCTAGGTCGCCTCATGCGCCGCGTGCTCACGGCCGCCGGCGTCGTCTTCGCCGTGAGACATCCCTATACACGCTCACGTCGACGTCCCGCCTCCTCGTCGGCTCGCAGAGCCTTGTTCCCTTCAGCTTCAATGGCATGGCGCTCATTCCGGTGTCGTCTCCTCCTTCCAGCTTGGCGGGTTGTTCCAGCGTGACCACCTGCCGGGGACCATCAGACGTGAAGCACAGAGAGACGCAGGAGATGTTTGATGTGTATATGATGTTTATCAATGGCAAAGAGCGGAGATGAGCAAGAGTGGAAGAAAATTTTCCTTGAATCAGAATTCAGCGTGACTACAAAATAACACAGGTTCTGGGCATACGATCAATGCAATCATCGAGGTCTATCCTTGAAGAAATAAGAAAGAGAACCAATTAGTGTTTTGCATGAATAAGTGTTTCTTGTTCCTCATGATGACCAATGGTGAACAAGCTAGCATTCGGATACGTGCAACTGCGTATTACCACAGGTTGATGATCATCTGTATATATACGATACGCATTTCAATTTTGTGATTATTGCGCACCATCTTTTTCTCCATGTGTACGTTTGAAAAAATAAATGAGAACCACGTGCCATTATTGCTGGAAAATGATGGCAACGTCCTTACCGTGAAATAATAGAGAAAAACTAACGGGTAGCCAACAATGTATTATCTTGTATTTCCTGTTAATTATTCTTGTATGATTATCATTATTTCTCTTCTATCACATTTACTTACATGCAAATCTCTATAACCTATTAATTGAGGTGCGGTCATCCACTTCGTGTCCACAAATTTAGAGATTGAATCTAAATCGGTTTTGTACCTTCTATATCAAGTACCGAATTTTAAAAATCATAACTCTCATGCCCAGAGCTCAAATAAGACAAAATCGGACACTATCTCATAGCTCTCAAAAAATTCTACAACTTTAGTATTCAATATAAGTTCAGATCCCGCCGTTTTGGTTTCCAAATATACGATGCAAAAATATTTGTTCTGATTCAGACTCCTCTACACAGGTCCCTATGCGGGGCACATATCTCCTAGCTCCGTAGTCCAAATAATATGATCCATATATGTTTTACAAAGGCCTCAACGAGATCTATAATTTTTGTATTTTAACTTTTCTAATTAGTGCAAGTCTTCAATTTCAAAATTACGTTATAATACAGTGCTATTTCTGGACTTCGTGAATTGATTTTTTTTTTCAGGATAAAGCTTCTAGAATATGATAAAAAAATGTGATAAAATTATTATTTTTGACATATAAAATGGTATGCTAAGAAGCATCAACGGTAATACAAATACTCCCTCCATACTTCAAAAGGATGTCGTTTAACATATGATTTAGCATACAAATGACTTATTAATTAGAAGGAATTTTTCCTCACTGTCTTTATTAAATACATCTTGGAACTAACCAAGTCAATAATATATACTCACCTAAGTGGTTGTTACTTTTGGGCAAAAGTACCCAGCCTATGAGGTTGCTGGTTCAATTCTCTATAACCATAATATTTTATCTTTTTTTAAGAAAATGACTTGCTTTTATAAAATTAACTATGGAACCAGAACGACTTGCTTTTGAAGTATGAAGGGAGTATAATATTTCATGTAAAAAATGTCAATAATATTATATATATGTAATAATTATATTATGTAAATAATTTATATTTAAATTATAAAAAATGTTTTATTTTTTTAAGTATGTAGCAACGTATGGAGACTTTGCTAGTTATTATATATATGTGTGTGTTTTGGTTTTTGTTTTTTAGTGACAATGTTGAAACTTGCTTTGATTCACATGCGTACGTGCCTCGAAAATGGGCCGATAATGAATCGCAGATAGCCCGTTTACTGGGTCCAAAGTTTTAACTGGGCTGCACACTTGAAAAGGCCTAAGAAAAAGCCCCAAGTAGCAGCTTTCTTTGTTCCGTTCGATCTTGAGTTTGACGGTCCAGATCGCGAACGGAAACACAGCAGTTCCTCTGTGTCGCGTCGCTGAACCACGGCGAAGGCATCAGACATGGCCGGAGCCCGCTCCACGCCGACGCGGACGCCGCCGTCGCCGGCTTCTCGCACTGAGCCGGTCGTCCCGTCCGACTGGGCCGCAGCCATCTCCCTCTTCTCTTCGCACTCCGCGCCCCCCGTCGTTGTCATGTGCGGGCCCAAGAACAGCGGCAAGTCCACCTTCTCCCGTCTCCTCCTCAACGAGCTGCTGCCCAGGCAAGCCCTCTCCCTCCGCTCTGACCCAAACCCTAGCTCGAATACGCCAGCTCTGCTTCTACTTCTCTAATTGGTTGCGTCGTGATGCTCTACAGGTATGGGAGGGTGGGGTATCTGGACACGGACGTGGGACAGCCGGAGTTCGCGCCGCCGGGTTGCATCTCGTTCCACGTCGTAGATGAAGCTATCCCAGGTCAGTATATGTTCATGTATGGGCGCCGTTAGAGAGTTTTCTCTTTGGTAGCTGTAAGCCTGTAAGCTGGGTTCGTAGGGGTCACCGAGACACTGACATACTGGTTGCTGGCTTTCGTGCAGATCTGCTAAACCCAACACTACGGGAAGCTGAAAGGTGCCATTTTATTGCTTTTATTTGTGATTTTGTATTATTATGCCGTGATTAGCTTGTAGAGATTCCATCCACTGGTTTTTACTGAGAATAATAGTCTACCAGTAATTGTGTCATGTTTTATATTTGTGATGCATTCGTTCCACTAGAATGCTGTTTAAATCACATTGTAGCTTTTCTCTAGATCCGACATAACAATTTAGCTTTACATATCTAGACATTGCTGTCCTTCCAGCTTCGATTTTACTAATGACGTGCATTGTTTTATTGAAAATCCATCAGGTTCTGCTTCTTTGGTGACATCTCTTCAAAAAGGGACCCTGAAGCGTATTTGAAGTGTGTGTTCCATTTGTATGACTACTTCGTTGAAAAATATCAATGTGATGTGAATGAAATGCTTCCTTTAATCATCAACACCCCTGGCTGGGTAAAAGGTACACATTGATAGTTCTGAAGTTGTTTCACTTGTGCACATGCTCCTGAGTTGTTAACTGCTCTGAAAACCTTCCTTTTTCTTTCTTTCCTTTTATTGATGTAGGTGCTGGTTTCGATATGCTCGTAGAGATGTTAAGGCATATCTGTCCCACAATTGTTGTCCAGTTACGTATCACTATGGAGAGCAAGAATCTTCCTGATGGAAATTTTTGGCAAGATGACATGCAAAGATCTGAAATGATTAATATCAATGCTCCATTTCATGATGCATCAGATAGATCGTAAGTAGACAATTCCCCCTGAATTTCGTGATGCATCAGATAAAGTTCTACTTGATGTGAAAAATGTCTTAGCATTCCAAAAACTTCCAAGTAGTTCTCTAATGCTTGAAGCAAATTCTCACACTATCTGTGAACTGGCAAGGGTGTTAATTCGTAAAGATGCGGTCAGAATGCGTGAACGCCGACTTGCGGATTACTTGAAGCAATGTTTTCCAAGACACATACCTGTGACAACAAATAAGGAGCTTGCTTATGCACTAGCATCACTTCCTCCCTATCAAGTACCGTTTTCAGATGTTAAAGTTACACATCTTCATTGTGAGGTTGGTTTTTTCCCCATCCCTGCTCTTTATGATTTTGGAAGTTCAGCAAAAATCTGAAGCTTTCCTTCTGCCTGCCTTCTCATGGTGATGTAGGCATGTGATTAGATGCCCAAGCATTACAGCACCTTAAATTTGCGCCTTTCTCAGCTGCTTATGAATTGTTTATTTCTATTTATCAAACAATCAGTAACATTTTAGGTGAATCAAGCCTAATATTAACACACTACTGTCCGACATTGATTGTAAACTAGCACGTATGCACAGAATGGTATCGATGTATCTCAAGGACAGCACTAATTTCCGTGTATAACACTTTGACCATTTTTGCTGTCTGCATTTGTTACCAGGCTGGTCACTTAACATGAACTAGACACAAGATCTTGCTATAACAAATGTTCAACAGATTCATATAATGAGAAATCTTACTAGACACAAGATCTTACTATAACAAATGATCAACAGATTCACATACTGAGGAATCTTCTTTGAGGGTCCTTGTATTATGTTAGATTAGCACTACAGTGCTTTAGCTTCGACTCCTAGGGTTAACAAAGGTCGTGGACATAAACATAAAAACTCATTTTTCAGGTACCCCCTACTGAGACATGGTATAGTCTGAATGCCACAATTGTTGGCCTGGCATCCGAAACTCCTGGATCAGTCCCTTGTTGTGTTGGCTTAGGTAATGTCCCTCTGTGCCTGCAATTCGCTCTGCTGTTTTTACCAGTACATAAGTGTTTCTTAGAGTTCAAATATTGACAAGTTGTGATTTGAGAGAACTTATCGGTAGTCAGTCTTATGCATGGGGACCGATTGGCTGGAGTCAAAAGGAATTTAGGGCAATCTTCTCAAATAACTATCTTAAGCATCTGCAGAAAAGCATGTATATATGATAACCATATACTTTGCAGGTATTGTCAGGGGCATTGATGTCCAAAAAGGCCTCTTGTATCTAATAACTCCTGTTCCTCTTCATCGTCTGCAAAGTGTAGACCTTTTGCTGCAGGGACTCATCGAAATACCTACGTCTCTTTTGCAGGTAACATCTTTTCCCCCCTTTTCAAGAAATAAGTTAGTGGTTTACATGGAAGCAAATTAGGCTTTGTAATACTCTGTAAAATTAGTGCTAAGAGATTCCCTAAAAAAATAGTCCCAGTATCAGCCAATTAAGAAAGAGAATGTGACGCCTGGATGGTATTCTTTCAGAAAAAGAAAACATCACGACATCATTCTGATAGTATGCAAACTTTGCCCCGAACTAAGTTACGTTTGTAGCAGACTTTGCCCCGAATTTTTTTTCCAGTATATACGCTCCATAATACTTGTTCGTGTACCTTCTGACAGTATGCAGCAAAGCTCCCTTGGCCTAAAGGTTTGTACAGTATTAATCATCGTCTTTGCTGGCTCAGGTCCGTGGATGCGTGTCCCCTTACATGTCGACAAATGTGCTGCACAAGCTATCAGAAAAGGACATATACGCTGAATGACGCCCGCGCGTCTTTGAAGATTGATGTTTTTTTTTTTTTTTTGTCGGTGTGGACTGAATCTTTCGTTCCTGATGCTAGATGGATGAATAGTTCTCCTAGAGAATTCAGATTTGTAACATGTACTCCTAATTCTGGAAATCACTTTAGGATTATTTTATTTGAAGTTACAGATTACGATATTTGAAATGTGATCACGACAGCTTTGATAACGAAGCAAACTCAATTTTGGTCGAAACTGAGATGTATACAGAAGAACAGAGATTTTATTCAGAAAGCAGCAACACTCTTTAGCATTAAGCAGCAACACAGGATGACTTAGAACCAAGTAGGCACACGAGATGAGTCGACATCGACACCGGGAAAGAAGGAAAACGAACACTGAAACACCACGCGTCACTACGTACTAATGAAGCACCACCACATTATTCTCGCCTTCGTCAACACTTTCAGATTGGCACTAATCTGAACTCGTCGTCCCTTCACGCAACCTTGACCTCAATGGTCTTGGGCTTCTTGGGCTCGGGCGGCGGCAGCTTCTCCACGGTGACCGTGAGCACGCCGTCGCGGCACACGGCGGCGATCTTGTCCATGTCGGCGTTCTCCGGCAGCACGAACTTGCGCATGAACTTGCCCATCCGGCGCTCCATTCGCAGGTACTTGGCGTCCTCGCGCTCCTCCCGGCGCCGCTCGCCGCTGATCACCAGCACCCGCTCGTCCTCCACCTGCACCTTGATGTCGCCCGTGCCCAGCCCGGGCATGTCCACCACGAACGTGTACGCATTGGGCAGCTCCTTCACGTCGGCCGGGGTGGCCGCCATGGCGCGCGCGTCGCGGACGTAGGTGCGCGTCGGACCGCTCGCGCCGCCCGACTTGTCGCCGCCGGCGCCGGCGTCGCCGTCAGGGACGTCGAGAAGGTGCTGCAGCGCCGCCATCAGGGGAGTCTCCAGCCCGAACATCCTCGCCTCCATCTCTCTGCTTTTTCCGGCTTGGTCTCTCTCCTCTTGATCGCTTTGGTTGGTTGGTTGCTTGATTTCTTGCTCTGTTTTGCGTTGGAGTGGTGAGGTGGAAGGGAATGGATTATATAGGTGGTGAGACACAGAGGGGATTGGAGTCTGGAACGTGATAGAAGATTCTGAAAGACCGTGGAATGTGCGCGGCGCGGCGAAGGCGTTTGGCGCGGATGTGTTAGTGTGGAAGAATCTGGAATATAATAGAGTTTCTGGCGTTTGGAACGGTCTTTCTCGGAGACAGAGGTCCTTTGTGAACCCACGTGTCATAGAGTACGAGTAGGACACGTGTTGCCTACCATTGGGGCAGATATTTACGGAAACCTCTGTTTCGCTCTCCCTCTGCACTTTCTCTAGAAAGTTCCACGCTCTTCTGAGCCTTCACTAATCACTACCAGCACTTCCTACTCTTATTTGCGTGGCGAGCGAAATTCAATGAGATCGAGATCATTGTACAGAAATTGACTTATGACCTTCAAAATTTTGCAACAAAGGGAGTCTAGTAATTGTAGTGCTTCTGATTTTAAGAAATGCCAGATGAGATCAAACAAAGGAGAGCTATTTACAGGTACTCCGTACTCCCTTAGTTTTTTTCTTTTTTGAAAAAAGGGAAATATATAAGTAATGCGCCCTTAGTTTCGTTTAGTGGTTAGTGCAAAAACAAAAAGATAGCATTCGATTTTCAGGATTTCAGAAACACCAGATGTGGTTAGTGGATATACGAGTAGTAAAAAGAATTATTACAACATTCTACATGAGAAAATGTTACATAGATGTTCTGTGGCTCTTGTAAGACTGCAAAAATTGGAAGAAATTAAACAACAGATATTTACAGGTTGCACAATTCAAAATTTCTAAGAACCTCTTCCTTTTTCAAGTAGGGGAAAATAAATCTTCAATGAAAATTCTATGAAGCCTGCGCTGATTTGCCTGAGCTGCGCCCTCTGAATCCGACCACACTGAGCTTAGTTCCTATCTTGTTCAGAGCATCCCCCTTTCGACTCACTGGTTTTGATTGGCTCTTTGAAACCTTTACGCTAGTCTTTGCAGATTTCACCAGCTTGGCTTTCCCTGCAGGTGTTGACTTGGGTGCTGATTTTGTCGACTTTGGCAGGCTCTTTGGTGGTGAGCGCCTTCGAGTAGAGGTAGTGTCCTTTGGAGTCCTGGATGATTTGCTAGATAGCACGACTCCTCTTCTACCCTTCTGATTGGTAACTTTAAGAGCACTTGAACTCTTGACCATCCTCGAAGAGTTCCTTCCTTTGGTATTTACATTCTGTGGGTTGCTAGGCCTTCTGACATTGTTAGTCGTCAGAGCTTCTAAGCTCTCATTCTTCTTGATGGCCTCTTCAATTCGTGTAGCTAAAAGCACATCTTTCTTTGCCACAAGGCTGGTAACTTTGCCTGCATTAAGTAGGTTAATAATCACATGTGAGTGGATAGAGAGGAAACATATACCTAGCTTATCGATTCATATCAACTACTCTCTTTTGTAATTATGCATAATCAAATTCTGCTAAGTGAAGAAATTACGGTAACCCTAAACTCAGTACTGGAGGGTATTTTTTGGTCTGCTTTATTACAAGAGATAAGGAGGTACAGAAGGTGACATGAGAAAAAAAATGCAAAAAGAAGCAAATAGATGTTCAGTTACAGCTAAGAAATGCTAGTACCTTTGGCTCCCATGCGTGCAGTTCGTCCAGTTCTGTGGAGATAATCAATCTGAAAACAAAAATATTCAGACCATTCATGAGACTCACCATGGTGCGTAAATATATAAACAGAGAGCACAGCACAAGACATACAGAGTTCGATGGGAAGTCAAACATGATGACATGGTCGACGTCTAAGTCCAGGCCTCTAGCTGCCAGATCAGTGCAAACCAATGTTGGGCAATCCCCTTCTTCATTCCGGAACTTGTTCAGGTTCTCAACTCTACAGTTAGTATTTGAGTCTCATAAAAGTCGATTACACAATATTAGATGACAGACATTAGAAAATACAACAACAAACCTCTCCTCAGCTGGAACCTCTCCATGATAGTTAACGGTGGATATTTGATTTTCAGTCAGAAAGTGGTCCACTGCACGACTTGAATTCAAAGTGTTACAGAATACCATAACCTTGTTTCCCTTCGCCAAGCTTGGCTCAAGAACCTGTGTAAAATAAAATCATTCAATACGTCATGAATTAGATGATTCTGAGCTTACCCTTCAGCATCCAATCATGATTGTCAGGCAAACATAAAAAGTAGACAGACTACAAATTGATTAATGCGCAGCAAGCAATGAAGGCTAGAATGGTTTGCACCCTGTCAAACCTGCCTGAACCAGGCACACAGCTCAGGCGTCTGATTTGGACGCCTGATGCTGAGATTGTTGCCTGGCCTCCAGTGCTCAGGCCAGGGCAACAACCAAACTAGCCCTGAATGCTGGACCGACTATCCTAAATTAGAGTCGGCCACTTTGTATACTGGAGTCCAAATAAAAATGTTTTTACTACTTCATTTATATTTACAATAATTGGTTTCATGATAACTGTATCAACGATTCATCCATCTACATATGTGCATAAGTGTTTGTTTTAGCAGTTCTAATTGCATGCTTGACCTTTACAATTTTATTATTAATGAGTGTGGATTATGTTTTTGGAGGCCACACCCTTATTTGACTCGGCCCCATAATGCAAAACAAAACGGCTGAGTGACTGACCCAGCCTTCAAATCAGTAATAATGCATCCCAAAGAAAGAACACTAGTTTCACTTGCATACAACCATCCAGTTTGAAGCTAGATTGCAAGGAAAGATATGCTTATGTGAGCAGGAGGTAAGGATAGATAAAAGTTTCCATAACCTGCATGAGAGCCTCGAGTTTATTTTCAGAACCAGAAAGTTTGATGAAATCATGCCGTGCTGTTGAAACTCGCTTTTGAAATGTTGATGTCCGCAAATGGACTATACCTTCAAATTCCTCATCAATCAACTTTTGTACAGCCTGCAGTAAAGGGACAGTGAAGAAAGGAGATTAGATGAATCAGAATAAACTAAGATATCCATATATAAAGCATAACAAGATATATATATATAGGGAGCATCATAATTGCAATTTGAAAGAAGGGTAAAGTTGTTCTATTTTGAAACGATAGGTCAAATAGATGTCTAGGAGGGATGATTGATGAGCATAAAACCTTTGTCATGGTAGCAGTAACTAGTACAGTTTGGAATCCTTGATCGCCAGGCTTTGCAGCACGATTTTTCAATGGAGCAAGGAATTTCCGTATGTCTGGTCCGAAGCCTTGATCAAACATTGTATCGGCCTCATCCAGAACCTGAAAATGTAGAACATCAAATTCAAATGAGAATTTAGACCATTTGGAGAAAAGGGAAATGAAAATAGCAATGCCCTTTAATGCAACTTAGGAACATACCAGATACTTAATATCACCGTAGACCATGTTACCGTCCTTTATATGGTCAAGAATCCTTCCAGGAGTACCAACCACCATATCAACAGGCATGTTCAAAGAATCTTCCTGTGGTCTTATACGGGTACCTCCGCTAACCATTGTTGACCGGAAACGCGCATGATGGCTGATGGACTTTGCAACACGATAGACCTGTAATTTGATCAAATTACATGAACCACCACTAATGACCCTGACCAAGCAGTCATCATTACAAAGCACTTGAAATCATGGCTAACCTGCTCCGTCAGCTCCCTTGTTGGGCAGAGTACTACAGCTCTTGGCCTTCTTGGCTTCATCGACATACCCAATGTTGCTTCATCACGCCGAAGTAGCTGCAGAAATCAAAGGGCTGAAATAGTTACAGGTCCTTTTGTTCAAAAGATGTATCCTGATTTACAAGTGTGATCACTCCAGGAAATTCTTGATTTCTAGTTCAGAGAAAAATTATGCTTTGATCAACTAAAAAAATCAGATTATACGTCTAACATATGGGGAGAGCCCTAGAGAGTAAGTTGCATGCCATGCATAATTGCATATGCATAAACAGTACCCGTTGGAGATGTTTTCAAAGACCAGAAAATGACCAGGGGCAGAGGCAGCGTATCTTAATAGTTATAGTGGTCAAATTAAGGTTCTAGCTATTTATTATGAAGTTTTTAAGGGCTAGTAAGAGGAATATATCAAGCATAGGACATAGCAGGTTCCATGACACCCCCTTGGCCCTTGCACCATATTGTGTGTCACTGCCACTGGGATTGAGAATAACAGACAATGCGGCTTATATAGTTTTTTTTTCCCTTATAAAGGATTATATATCCAGTAAAATCGTTGCACTCTAGCGATGTTATAGAATGAACAGTCACAAAGTTCTCCATAATAGAAAAATTAAGCCCCACTTATACATGAATAATTGAATAGCACATCGCCACTATACCAGAATCATGATCGGCAGGGCAATGGACTAAATATCTAATGTAGCATCATGAATTATTTTCTTTTCTAATGGAACAAAATTTCCTAGGATGATAATGATAATTGATGAAGTGTGATTTTTTCTATGATCCACAGATTTTTGCAATGCTATACAATGCACATAAACACCATATTAACAGAAAGGAGGTACCTGGACAAGAGGAAGCAAGTAGGCCAGCGTCTTCCCAGAGCCAGTATGCGAGCCAAGCACGACGCTGGTGCCATCCAGCACGGCAGGCACACCGACGCACTGGATCTCGGTGGGCTTCGAGATGCCCATCTCCCCAAGCGCGGCCATCACCTCCATCCCGAGGCCCAGCTCCTCGAAGCTCTCTGCGGCCTCGGCCCTCCTCCCCTGCTGCAGGTTCTGCGAGCCCCGGTCCCCACCCTTGGTCTTCTCTCGCGTCGGCTTCGGCGAGCCACCCACGGTGTCCTTGAGGTGGCGCATACGGAGGCGCTCGAGGAGGAGCTCGTGCCGCGGAGGCGGCGCGGGAGCGGACGTGGTGAGCGTGGGGGCGGCGGTGGTTAGGGCTGCGCGGAGGAGGCGTAGGCGGAGAGGGGAGGGGCGGGAGAGGAGGAGGCACCGCCCGGCGGCGGCCATGGCCATTGTGGCGACTGGTGAGGGTTTAGACGGTGGGGCTTTCGGCGGAATGGAAGGGCAGGGAGGGGAACGCGCGGATAAGAGAGGGTGCTGCCCGTGCTGGTTGCAGTTCTTCGCACATTTTTTAGTTTCTCCACTCTTTCATTACCTTCCTTTATTTATTCATCCTTCAATGGAAAACACAGAGCGAACATTTTTTTTCTCAAGAAAAATGTTAAATCTTATGTGATGTTCTCCTGACAATGTACACTAAGGACTAAACTTGCCGCTTAAAGTTTAGTCAATTAAACTTTAACCAATTAAACTTTAGAAAGTACATATTTAGATTCATAGCTAAAATCTTTGACTAAACAAAAATTAGACATGTCTATTCTCTATTAACTAACTAAAAAGTAGATATATATGTGAGTTAAGAAAAATATCACATATGAGAAGGGGTAGTTTTAACTTTAATTGCTTTTTTCTAATTTTAGGAGATTTTAGGAGGGTTGGAGTGACTAAAGAACAAAAATTTAGGAGGCTGACTAAAGTTTAGTAGATTTTAGGAGATCATGTTTAAAGCAAAAATGACTAAAATTTAGGAGGTCAATTCAAACAAAACCTAAACTAAACATGGTAATCATGTGTCAATCATAACCACTAAATTAAGTAACAGGTTATGTTAAGATGGAAAAAGCAATACATATTTGTGTCGTTACATTTCTGAAAAATGAAAGAAATGAATCTTCCCCAAATTATTGCTTGCATGATATTAAATGTGAATGAAAGAACATTGATGTCGCCTAGAGAGAGGTAAATAGGCGAAATCTGAAATTTATAAAACTTTTTCGCACAGATTAATACTAAACTGGTCTTACCGGTATGCTCTATTGATCTGATCGGTGTTCACTGACAGAAACAGATCAAACACCCCAAAATTAAATGCTAGCTCAAATAAGACTTAAAGTAGTGTTTCAGGAGATTTTGCTTAGCACATACACTCAGTACCTGTACACAAAATGGCACTACCAAGTAGATCAAAGTAGAAGCATAAATATGAACTAGAAAACAACTAAGAAGGCAAAACAAAGTGAAAACACGATGATTTGTTTACCGAAGTTCGGAACCACACCACTGTGATCTCTACGTCTCCGTTGAGAAATCTTAAGCTGCGCACAAGGTCAACTTTAAGCCAGATCTCTTTTAACCACTTTCTTCGATTCACTAGTTTGATCTTTTTCCTCGCGGAGGTAAGATCACAACTCTCACAAACTATCCCAAGGCTCACCACAAACTTGGGAGCTCTAGGGCGACGCTTCGCTGTCTAGGAGGCTTCACCTCCAAGAGTAACAAATGCTTCACGAAATGCTTGACGACAACCCAAAATATTCAAGGTTTAGGATTTGCTCACTTGTGCTCACACACTCAAATCTCTCAACCCAACTCAAAGATTTTTGCTAGAATCAATCAAATCTCATAAAGAGAGATTGGGGAGAGTTCAAATGGCCGTTGGAATACTTTTTTAGTCGAACAGGAACCAGCAGCAGTCAAAGGGAGAGAGATAAAGGGGTATCTAAACACGATTCCAAAAACTAGCCGTTGGGGCTGTCACACTCACACCGATCTGACCGGTATGATACACTGGTCTGACCGGTTGGAGACAAGCCACCCAACCATACTAGCCAAAAAGACTCCAAAAGCTACCCACTAGGCTGCTAAACAACTTAAACTAATTACCCAACTATATTTCTAGTCCAAACACTCACTAACCCAAAATTGGACCCAGAAAATCTATTCAAACCGGTCTAACCGGTTGAAGCACTGCTGCACATTCAGGGCTGGGTTTTAGGTCTCTCAAAAGGCTTCTTTCTAGGTTTTGAGCACTTTTGATATTGACATTAACACATGTTACATCCCTCTGTTTAGAACGACAACCTATACTCAAGATACAAATAAATGACACTAGAACCAATGTTTGAGCTTGAGATAATTCCATTTGCCGATATTATCCACATTTCTTTTTATAAGGGCAATCAACACTTTCAGCACTTGAGGATATCTTCCTTGAGCTGATGACTATGGAGAATTACTTCATATGGTCAAAACACCACTTTTCATCCATGTCACTTTTTCTTCTTGATTCAAAAATAATTGACACTTAGAAACATGTGAGTCTTCATCCACTTGCTCTTCTCTATCACGAAGGTTCTTCGGCGCCAAGCCTCATGCTTGCCTTTCTCCAAAGTATGGTTCTTTGCAGCAAAGTCCTTACCAAGCCTTCATCAGCTTAACATCATGATTCACACATGTTCTTGTATCATCTATGAACATACGATTGATATTTTATTTAGATGTATTTGATTTTTTTTATGTGTAGCAAACAATAAGTATAATATCAATGACCATAGTGAAAATATGCTTTACACATCAACTAGTTCCTTTTGTTTTTTGTCAAATTGCTTGATCATCAATAATTGCTTAGTCATGTATGTCACTTGATTTGTAGTAGAGAATATTGAAGATGCATCTAGGTCCCCTAGTGGGTTTTGGTGATTAATGACAAAAGATTAAAATTGTACTAACATGCTTATGAAGAAAATGTGCAGATCATCAAGAGAAAAGTTAATTATCCACTAATATGAGAAAGTCTATCCTTCAATAAAAGTGAAAAGAAAATGGCTCATGGTGGTTCAAGTTTAGCTTTTATGCTATTTATTTTGAGTCATAGGTATGCCGAACTATTAAGAGGGGTAAAACTTATCTTGCTAGTAAGGGAAACATTGTGCTCAAGCTCTAAATCAATTCGTTTGAAAACCTAGCCAACAAAGTCTAAGAATCAGCCTTTTACTTAGCACGACAGAGAGTGACGGAAGTTCCGTGAGTTCTCTCACGAAAGTTCCGTCAGTGTTGGGTCTTGCTTTGATGTTAACCCGAGGGTGATGGAAGTTCCATCACCTGGTCACGGAAGTTCTATCAGCGTCGGGTTTCTACCTTCTGCACACCCGAGAGTGACGGAAGTTCCGTCACCCCACGACGGAAGTTCCGTCACCAAGAACCTCCGTGGCTCTCACGGAAGTTCTGTGAGCCTCTTTCCTGTCGAATCGAGAGTGACGAAAATTCTGTCATCTTTCGACGGAAGTTTCGTGATCGAGAACCTCCGCAGCTCTCACGGAAGTTCTGTGAGCCTCTTTTTTCTTGTCAAACTGAGAGTGACGGAAGTTCCGTCACCTTTTGACGAAAGTTCCGTCACAACATCTTTTGCTCACTTCCAGTGCTTTATAACGGCTAAATTTGAATTGACAGAAGTTCCGTGGGTAACCACAGAAGTTCCATCAAACCCAGAAAATACTATAACGGCTAGTTTTTGAGCTCTCACTATAAATAGAGTACACCTTCCCCCGTGGGAAGGGTTAGATTCTTTGCCATTTCACTCACTCTTTAGCTAGAGCTCTCCCCTCTTACTCCTAGGCTTGTTCTTGAGATTCCAATCCAAGTGAGAGAGATCTAAACACAAAACGATTGAATCCATCCACTCAAAAGCTTGAGCACATCTTTCCCTCCCCATGAAGATTTGATTTGCTTGTTACTCTTGGAGACTTGGTCTCCTAGATGGCTAGGCGTCGCCCTTGAACGCCCAACTTTGTGTGGTGAGTCGGGGATGTTTGTGAAGGTGTGATTCGCCTCCGGAGGAAAAGAATCAAGTGGAGAAAGAAATTCAAGCACGATCTTTATGATTGCTTGATGGGGAAAAGGGTTGAGAGAGACCCAGCCACTTTGTGTGGCTCCTCAACGAGGACGTAGGAACTACTTAGTGTGGTTGCCTTCTTAGTTTATTTCTTGCTTATTTCTTATGTCTCTCTTTACTTTCCCGCTCTTATATTTGTGCTTGCTTATTTCTTTCATATTATTGTGCTTGTATCATTTGTTAATTGTATAGCTAGTCTTTATTCAAGAATTCTAGGCTTATATTATATTAGCTTCACTTCTACCAAGCTAGTGTTTCCTTCTCTTTGTTATCCGCATTGTTCATTGCTTAGAGGAAAGGTAGTGAGAAGTTTTGTCACTTGACAGAACTTCCGTGGCAACGGAAGTTCCGTCGACCCCGACGGAAGTTCCGTCACTCCTGGTTATTTGATTATCCTTTAGTACTTTTTTAGGATTATTTTTAGATTGCCTATTCACCCCTCCCCCCCCTCTAGGCAACTTTCAATTGGTATCAGAGCCTGAATCTTCTACAAGGCTTGAAAGCTTGAAGATTAAGAGATGTCAAAATCGGGAGAAGATGACAAGCCTCAAGATCTTACTTCAACAAGTAAGGGAAATGAGTTGCATGCATTCATCCCTTTCAACTATACTGATGTGGCAAATATCCATGGAAGTGAAAGTGGAAGATTGCCTTACTTTGAAGGCAAAGATTTCAGTTGGTACAAACATCGCATGAAGATGTACCTCATGTCAATTGGTCCACCAATTTGGGAAATTGTGGAGAAAGGATACATCTTGGAAGACAAGGACAATCCTACAACTATGGACCAACTCAATATACATCGTAATGCTCAAGCGGTTTCGGTCATTCTCTCTTCCTTGAATCCTAAGGAATATTCAAGAGTTGTCGGAATTGAGAATGTCCGGAAAATGTGGAAGAAGCTTATATGTGCCCATGAGGGAGTGAATGTTGTTAAGAAGTCAAGACTTCAAGTTCTCAAGAATCAATTCAACTTCTTCGTGATGAATAAGGAGGAAGAGCCTCAACAAACTCATGATAGGCTTATGGACATTGTATATGAGAGAAGATCTTATGGTGATAACATCAAAGATGAGGAAGTCAACTATAAGCTCCTCATGGCTCTTAGGATGTGGAACTCCACACCTTGCACCATCATTGAGGAGAAGGATGGTTTCAAGAGCTTCACAACAGATGAAGTCATTGGAAGAATAAATGCCCACAAGATTCGTGATAACGAGGGCAAAAGAGTGAATGTGCTCATAGGAGAAGAGAGCACAAGCAAGAAGGACTTGGCGCTCAAAGCCAAGAAGACTCATGACAATGATGATGAAGATGAAGAGAATGATGATGAAGAAGAAGATGATGGAGAATTTGCCTTATTTGTCAAGAAATTTGGCAAATACATAATCAAGAATGGTTTTACCAAAAGAAGCTTTGACAAGGCAAAAGCTAGAAGAACAAATAGAAGATGCTATGAGTGTCATAAACAAGGACATATGATTGTCGATTGTCCAAAATTGAATGGCAATGGCAAGAAAAATGAAAAGTACAACAACAAGACAAAGCCCTACAAGAAACCATACAACAAGGAACATGCTCACATTGGCCAAGAGTACATCTCTGATGATGATGATGAACATGATGAAGGTGGTATTGCTAATATCGCCATTGGCCTGCCCCCAGTCAAAAAGTCACTATTCAACAACCTCACCAATGATGAAGATGATGCCCCTCGTTGCTTCATGGCCAAGGAAAGCAAGATAGCTCCTCACACCGATTTCAATCCTTCTTATTGTAGCGATGAAGAGGAGGATTTGGTCCCCTCTATGCATAAAATGGTAAAAATGCTAGATAAGCTACAAAGGGAGTTGGACAATCAAGAAAGGATCGTTGATAGGTAAGAAGAGTTGCTTAATGAAGAGAAAAGCAAGAATCTATAGCTCACCAAGCAACTAGAGTAAGAAAAGGAGAAGAACAAGACCTTGATCAAAGAACTTGCAAAAGTCAATGAGTCAAGTGAATCAAGCACCTCAACCTTCAAGAAATATCAAGAGAGGTGCAATGTCTTGCAAGAGGAGAACAAGGCTTTAGCTAAGACCATTGAAGATCTCAAAACAAAATCACAATCATTGTTGAAGAAGCTTGAATCTTCACAAGCATCAACAAGCAAGGGTTATAAAAGGTGCCACAACATTGATGTTGATATGATTGCCAAGCAAGATGCAATCATTGAGAAGCTAACCAACCAAGTCAATAAGCTCAAGAAGAAAGCTCAAGTGGAGACTACAACAAGAATAGTTGGTGAGCCAAGAGCCTCTCATGACAAGAGAGGATTAGGGTACAACAAGGATGCACCCAAAAGAAGACACGACTAGAGAATCAACTTTGTGCATGAGAGAATCAACAAGGAAGGGAAAGAAAGTGGCACAAGAAAGCATCATCAAGCCCAAGAATGCTTCCCAAGTCAATAAGAACATGGAGACCCCTACCATATCCTTTAATGATTTTGATGCCTCTTATGTGCTAACCCGTAATGCTTATGGTAGAGTGATTGCTAAGTTTGTTAGGCCATATGATGCAAGGTGGAAGCCTGTGTCTGGGTGCCCAAGGTTCTTGTGTCTAGTGTTAAGGGACCCAAACCAACTTGGGTGCCTAAAACACGTGCTTGATTTCCTTTGTAGGAATACTCCTCCGGTGGGGCAATATGGGTGCTTGATAGTGGATACTCAAATCATATGACCGAAGAGAGATCAATGTTCTCCACACTTGATCATGACAATCTACCAAGTGGAGGCATATCATTTGGAAATGACAACAAAGGAAAGGTAATTGATCGTGGACGGATTGACGTCACCAATGACCTTTCATTTAGTAATGCTTATCTTGTGAATGGTCTAGGATACAACTTGATATCCGTTTCACAACTTTGTGAGATGGGCCTTAGTTGTCTCTTTGACGATGATGGCGTGACCGTGTTTAGGAAGAAAGATTCCTCAACAGCTTTCAAAGGGTATTTAGAGGACAAGATCTATCTTGTTGATTTTACCAACAAAGAGGGATCTAACCTAAATACTTGTTTAGTTGCTAAAACCACCTTGGGTTGGCTATGGCATCGCCGGCTAGCTCATGTTGGGATGAGAAATCTTTCCAAACTCCTAAAAGGCGGGCACGTTATTAGACTAAAGGATGTTGCTTTTAAAAAGGACAAAATATATAGCGCTTGTCAAGCCGGAAAGCAAGTTGGAGCGGCACATCCCTCAAAAACAATGATGACAATGACAAGACCGTTGGAAATGCTTCACATGGATCTGTTTGGACCGGTCACCTACATAAGTATTGGCGATAACAAATATGGTCTTGTAATTGTTGACGATTATTCTCGTTTCACTTGGGTATTCTTTTTGAAGGACAAAAGTGAAACACAAGGTATCCTAAAGAGGTTCTTGAGGAGATCCCAAAATGAGTATGAAGTGAAGATCAAGAAAATAAGAAGTGACAATGGAACCGAGTTCAAGAATACACAAGTTGAAGAATACCTTGATGAAGAAGGCATCAAGCATGAATTCTCCGCACCATACACTCCACAACAAAATGGGATAGCCGAAAGGAAGAACTGCACACTCATAGAGATGGTAAGAACAATGCTTGATGAGTACAAGACACCGGACACTTTTTGGGCCGAAGCCATCAACACCGCATGCCATGCAACAAATAGATTATATCTTCACAAGATCTTGAAGAAAACACCATATGAGCTTCTCACCGGTAACCTTCCAAATGTTTCATACTTTCGTGTCTTTGGGAGCAAATGCTTTATTCTTAACAAGAAACCCAAATCCTCTAAGTTTGCCCCTAAGACACATGAAGGTTTTCTCCTTGGATATGGAACTAATGTCTATGCATATCGAGTCTTTAATAAAGGCACCGGTGTTGTTGAAATCATCCGGGATGTGCAATTTGATGAATCTAATGGCTCTCAAGTAGAGCAAGTAAATCCAAGTGATGTAGGTAATGAAGCTCCTTGTGATGCAATAAGGAACATGGCAATAGGAGAGATAAGACCACAAGACCCAAACTCAAGGCAAGATGAACCATGGTGAACAAGATCAAGGGAGAGACCAAGATCATGATGACGATCATGGTCAAGGTAACAACCAAGATCAAGCTCAAGATGATGGGGATAGAGACACTCAAGATGATATCAATCAAGAAGAAGAAGATGCATCTAGGCCAATTCATCCACGAGTACGATAAAACATTCAAAAGGATCACCCCGTAGACAACATTCTTGGAGATATGCAAAAGGGGGTAACTACTAGATCTTGAATGGCCACCTTTTGTCATCATTACTCGTTTGTTTCCTCTTTGGAACCTCTTAAGATGGAACAAGCCCTTCAAGACTCGAATTGGGTGATGGACATGCAAGAAGAGTTAAACAACTTTGAAAGAAACAAGGTGTGGTCATTAGTGGAGAGACCCAAGCAAAATGTTGTAGGTACAAAATGGGTTTTCCGCAATAAGCAAGATGAGCACGGTGTAGTGGTGAGAAACAAGGCAAGGCTCGTCACAAAAGGCTACTCACAAGTAGAAGGTTTGGACTTTAGTGAAACTTATGCACCCATAGCTAGGCTTGAGTCAATTCGTATTTTACTTACCTATGCTACTCACCATGGCTTTAAGCTTTTTCAAATGGATGTGAAAAGTGCATTTCTTAATGGCCCTATTCAAGAAGAGGTGTATGTACAACAACCTCTGGGGTTTGAAGACCCAAAGAAACCAAACCATGTGTACAAACTTCACAAAGCTCTCTACGGCCTTAAGCAAGCTCCTCGAGCTTGGTATGAACACCTCAAGGGATACTTGATCAATAAGGGCTTCACAATTGGTAAGGTTGACCCTACTCTCTTTATAAGAAAAGTTGACAATGATTTATTTGTTTGCCAAATATATGTCGATGACATCGTATTTGGTTCTACTAATCAATCTTTTTGTGATGAGTTTGCCAAGATTATGACTAGGAAATTTGAGATGTCCATGATGGGGGAGTTGAAGTTCTTTCTAGGCTTTCAAGTTAAGCAACTTGAAGAGGGGACGTTCATAAGTCAAACCAAGTAGACACAAGACATACTCAAGAAGTTTGACATGGAGAATGCTAAACCTAACAAGACTCCCATAAAGACAAACGGACACCTTGGGCTAGATGTAAACGGTAAACCCATGGATCAAAAGGTATACCGCTCCATGATTGGCTCCTTGCTTTATCTTTGTGCATCTAGGCCCGATATCATGCTTAGTGTGTGCATGTGTGCAAGATTCCAAAGTGCTCCAAAGGAAAGCTACCTCGTGGCGGTGAAAAGAATCCTAAGATATTTAGTTCACACCCCAAACTTAGGATTGTGGTATCCCAAGGGCTCCAAGTTTAAGCTAGTCGGGTATTCCAATGCCGACTACGCCGGATGTAAAGTAGATAGGAAAAATACCTCCAGGACATGCCAATTCTTGGGTAGGTCCCTTGTGCCATGGTCATCCAAGAAACAAAATTCCGTTGCCTTATCCACGGCCAAAGTGGAGTACGTGGCAGCCGGAAGTTGTTGTGCCCAACTACTTTGGATGCGACAAACTCTAAAGGACTTTGGATACACTATGACCAAAGTTCCACTCCTATGTGACAATGAGAGTGCTATCATGATTGCATATAACCCCATTGATCACAATTGAACCAAGCATATAGATATCCGGCACCACTTCTTGAGAGATCATTCTATAAAAGGGGACATCGATATTAGCTATGTTAGAACCGACAAACAACTAGCCGATATTTTTACCAAACCCCTAAATGAGAAGCGGTTTTGCGAACTTAGGAGTGAACTAAGTATTCTTGACTCATCCAACTTGGAGTAGAATCTTGTGCTTTGATTGGTGTATTGATCATGCAAAATATCTTGAAAGTAAAATCTTTTCAAAAAAATTCATATTGTCTTTGTTTTCAAACAAAATTCTTTGATCGCTAGATCATATTGTCGATGCTTGTGAATATAGTTTTGGCTGTTGATTTGTTACTATTCACAAGTTGAGACAAGCTTTATATTCCATATGTAACTTGTCCAAAAGTTCTGTTTAGAGAGGGAGGTTTCTGTTGCAAACAGAGGCTGACGGAACTTCCGTGACCTATTCACGGAACTTCTGTCATATCAGTTTTGGGTACTTGTCTCAGACCCGAGAGCAACAGAACTTCCGTCACCCGATGACGGAACTTCCATCACCACGGAAGTTCTGTCAGAACTTATGCGTACTCAAAATTCTTGTTTGCCTCAACCCGAGACTGACGGAACTTCCGTCGCCCAACGACGGAACTTCCGTCAGTCCTTGGTTAAGTGGCCCGACCCTCTTCTTTCATTCTTCTATTCTCTCTCTCTCTCTCTCTCTCTCTCTCTCTCTCTCTCTCTCTCTCTCTCTCTTCTCCCCAAACCCTAAGTGGCGATTTGTGGCGATTTGGAGATTCAACCGGCGTTTCCCTTGGATTTGGTGGAGATTCAACACCTTCCCCATGGAAGTTTTGCGATCTCCATCAACTTTCTCATCTCTATTGCACTAGGTATGAAATTTCACCCCTAGATCTTGGTCCTTAGGTCAAATGTTCAAATGTTCCCTAGTGTCCCTTTGGCTTAGGTAGAATAGTTCCTTTGTGGTTGTTCTACCTTCTCTATGCAGCATTTGAACTCTTTCCGTAGGATTTGGGAATTTTGGGGCAAGTTCATGGGCAAACTGCAAAATGACGGAAGTTCCGTGGTAACTTCCGTCATGACGGAACTTTCGTGACCCTCACGGAACTTCCGTCCCCTGTAGTTCAGTGCCCTGAATCTGTCTCCCTTCTCACTCCTACTTGTGACTCATTCCTAACTAGTCTCTTATTTCTTGCCTCTTAGGTGTGTGAACATGGTCCGCACCAAGGTTGCCTCTAATGATCCAACCGTTCGTGAGGAATCAAGTGAAGAGGAACATCAAGCCTCTCCCGACACATCCTCCTCCTCCCACGACGATCTTGTACCCCTTGCCAAGAGAAGAAAAGTCGTGATCAAGAGAAGGATAGTACAGGGAAGCAGTTCCGGGGCTCAAACAGTTTCGGTTGGTCAAGGAGGCGCTCTTCCTCCTAGAAGGGCACTTGATAAAGGGAAGAAGCCAGTCAAGGAAACCCACCCCAAACCCCGCCCCAAACCATGCAAGAGCAAGTCAACGAGCAATGAGCCCTTGAACATCGTGAGGGATCTTCGAGTCCATGCTCCCGTCTACCCCCCTCATCATGATTTCAAGGACTACAAGAAGGATGCCGAGGCACTGCATACAGTAAGAAGGCAAAATCAATATCTCGTGACTGATAAAGAAGCCAGTGACCCCCGGTTCCTCACTTGGTTTCACCAAGACTACTACATGTCTATGATCATTGACACGAACCAGAAGAACCGGTTGGCCACTCATTAGTGGATTGACTGGAAATACATAGAGGACAAGAATGAGTCAACCTTCAATGAGATAGTGGGAGATTGCAAGGCATAGCATGTGTATGACCTCATGGGATTCAACTATGATTGGAATAAGGAGGTCATCTGCCAGTTCTACTCCACCTTGTACATTGATGGACGAGGCTATGTTCATTGGATGACACAAGGTGTGCAGTATGTGGTATCCCCCTCTCGGTTCGCTACTTTTTTCCTTTCAAGATGTTGAGGCAGATGGTGCAAGGGACAGGCTCTCCTGTGAGCCTGTGTTGAAGGACTCTGAGCTGAGATTCATGTATGAGGACCTTCGACCCAAATATCTGGGAACCACTCATGGAATGCACAACTTCTACTTCACACTCAACAGAATGCTCCGGGTGACTATTGCTCCTAAGGCTGGGTATGCCACTTCCCTTGTTGAGCACTCCAGAAATGTTCTTGCTAGGTTCAGAGATGGAGCTGCAGCCTTCAGTGTGATGGACCTCATTACTCAGGAAATCTACTCGGCCTCTTTGGACACTCGGAAGGTGCTACCCTTTGCTCCCTATCTTATGAAGATGATTGAGGCTGAGACTGGATTGATTTTTGAGAAGGAGTGCAAGCATCAGCCATTGAGACCTCGTGTGCCTAAGCTCACTCGCCCTCATCATGAGACTATCCGGAGGGAATTAGCAGATGAATGGGTAGCTAGGGCGGCAACAGCCGCCCCTCGTGCTTCAGCCTCCACTCCTCCACCTGAAGCATCTCGCCACCGTCCATCATCACCCATTGCCGCTATGCTCAAGAGCATCTTGAATGCTTGTTGCTTCAATACTAAGGAAAATTGGGAGAACAAGAATCGCATTAAGAAGAAAGTGCGGCGCTACAAGAAAGACCAAAGAGCTCATGGCCATGAGGTGTCTTCGGATGGCTCCGAGTGTGAGCCCGATGGTGAGCCACCGGTCTTTGAGGATCCCCTTGCCGACTATGATTGGGATGATCTTGCTCCTCCACCCGCTCCCGCTCACGAAGAACAAACTGCACAAGATGAACAAGAAGGCGCAGAAGACGAGGATGAAGGCCACGAAGAAGAGGGTGATGAAGAGGACGACAAGGACAATGATGAAAGCACCGATGATGATGAGTAATACCTTTCTCTTATCTCCTCCTCCTCTCATTCTTTTTTGGTGCCTTGATGCCAACGGGGAAGAGATGAGTGAAAAGGATTTTTGTTTCAGAGGCTTTGTAATAGTATAGTGATGAACCTATGGACTAGTTCCCATCTCTATTTGCTTTGTGTCCGAAACATATTTGTGAACCTTTTGTAATAACTCTATTGTTCTTATGTCATGTGTGGTGTCTGTTTCTTCTAGTTTATAGTTTGGTTGTGATGCTTGTTTATTGCTTTATCACTTTGCTTCACACTTGTACATCTTTTAGGCACCCCACTTTTTTATAAAATATAGGGGGAGCTCCATCACATGTCTTTGTGTCTCATGTATATCTTTAAGGGGAGGCTCACTATATTTTGTTGTTCTCTCTCTTGATTATATTTCTATATCCTTTTAATCTATTGTCATCAATAACCAAAAAGGGGGAGATTGAAGATGCATCTAGGTCCCCTAGTGGGTTTTAGTGATTAATGACAAAAGATTAAAATTGTACTAACATGCTTATGAAGAAAATATGCAGATCATCAAGAGAAAAGTTAGTCACCCACTAATGTGAGAAAGTCTATCCCGTAATAGAAGTGAAAAGAAAATGGCTCATGGTGGTTCAAGTTTAGCTTTTATGCTATTTGTTTTGAGTCATAGGTATGCTGAACTATTAAGAGGGGTAAAACTTATCTTGCTAGTAAGGGAAATATTATGCTCAAGCTCTAAATCAATTCGTTTGAAAACCTAGCCAACAAAGCCTAAGAATCAGCCTTTTACTTAGCACGACAGAGAGTGACGGAAGTTCCGTGAGTTGTCTCACGGAAGTTCCGTCAGCGTCGGGTCTGGCTTTGATGTTAACCCGAGGGTGACGGAAGTTCCGTCACCTAGTCACGGAAGTTCTGTTAGCGATGGGTTTCTACCTTCTGCACACCCGAGAGTGACGGAAGTTCCGTCACCAAGAACCTCCGTGGCTCTCACGGAAGTTCTGTGAGCCTCTTTCCTGTCGAATCGAGAGTGACGAAAGTTCTATCACTTTTCAACGGAAGTTCCGTGATCGAGAACCTCCGTAGCTCTCACGGAAGTTCTGTGAGCCTCTTTTTTCTTGTTAAACCGAGAGTGACGGAAGTTCTGTCACCTTTTGACGGAAGTTCCATCACAGCATCTTTTGCTCACTTCTAGTGCTTTACAACGGCTAAATTTGAATTGACGGAAGTTCCGTGGGTAACCACGGAAGTTCCGTCAGACCCAGAAAATACTATAACGGCTAGTTTTTGAGCTCTCACTATAAATAGAGTACCCCTTCCCCCGTGGGAAGGGTTGGATTCCTTACCATTTCACTCACTCTTCAGCTAGAGCTCTCCCCTCTTACTCCTAGGCTTGTTCTTGAGATTCCAATCCAAGTGAGAGAGATCTAAACATAAAACGATTGAATCCATCCACTCAAAAGCTTGAGCACATCTTTCCCTCCCTATAAAGATTTGATTTGCTTGTTACTCTTGGAGACATGGTCTCCTAGACGGCTAGGCGTCGCCCTTGAACTCCCAACTTTGTGTGGTGAGTCGGGGACGTTTGTGAAGGTGTGATTCACCTCCGGAGGAAAAGAATCAAGTGAAGAAAGAAATCCAAGCACGATCTTTGTGATTGCTTGGTGGGAAAAAGGGTTGAGAGAGACCCAGCCACTTTGTGTGGCTCCTCAACGAGGACGTAGGAACTACTTAGTGTGGTTATCGAACCTCGGGTTAATTCTTATGTCTCTCTTTACTTTCTCACTCTTATATTTGTGCTTGCTTATTTCTTTCATATTATTGTGCTTGTATCATTTGTTAATTGTGTAGCTAGTCTTTATTCAAGAATTCTGGGCTTATATTATATTAGCTTCACTTCTATCAAGCTAGTGTTTCCTTCTCTTTTTTATCCGCATTGTTCATTGCTTAGAGGAAAGGTAGTGAGAAGTTTTGTCACTTGACAGAACTTCCGTGACGACGGAAGTTCCGTCACTCCTGGTTATTTGATTATCCTTTAGTACTTTTTCAGAATTATTTTTAGATTGCACCAAAAGAATAATTTCACCAAAAGAAGCTTTGACAAGGCAAAAGCTAGAAGAACAAATAGAAGATGCTATGAGTGTCATGAACAAGGACATATGATTGCCGATTGTCCAAAATTAAATGGTAATGGCAAGAAAAATGAAAAGTACAACAACAAGACAAAGCCCTACAAGAAACCATACAACAAAATTGAATCACAATCATTATTGAAAAAGCTTGAATCACGATCAAGTAAGACATTGCACCTCAACTTTCAAGAAATATCAAGAGAGGTGCAATGTCTTGCAAGAGGAGAACAAGGCTTTAGCTAAGACCATTGAAGATCTTAAAACAAAATCACAATCATTATTGAAGAAGTTTGAATCTTCACCAGACCGGTCATGGGCAGGACGACGACATCAGAGGAAGTCGCGGACGCGAGGCGGAACAGGGCCGCGACGTCGGCTCGGGCACAAGACCGGCTCAGACACATGCGAGCGCGAGAGCAGAGGATGACGACTCAAGAGAAGGGCGATGACACGAGAGTAGATGGTGGCGGCGCGGGCGGAGGTAGCGGCGCGAGAGCAGAGACGCAGTATGGGCGGCGCGCGCGCCGGAGCAGGACGAGCAGAGAGGAGGCAACAACAAATGAAGAAGATGAAAATTGTGATATTTTTTTCCTCACTGACAGGTATGTCCTATAAAAAATTGGAGCTTTGGATGCATGTATCACTAGAATTGGATTTGATTTTGTGTCTTTAAATTCTAGAAGCGAGATTACATAATTAAATTTAGAAGCTCATATTTACATTTTTTTTTAAATCAGAAGCTCATATTTACATGTTCCATTAGAGATGCTTTTGGAAAAAAGATACTTCATGTTAAGGCCCTTTCGTAAATCAATTTTGTAGAAAGACTCATTACGAATAGTTGACGCATGACGCGTGTCACTCGCTTTCTACCCAACGGATCGATTCTCTTCGTGCCCAGCCGCGTTCAATCGGATGCTCCGCACCTCCAAGCCTCCAACTATCCAAGCGGAGCTGCGGAGATCTCCATCCACAGCGTAGAAATTCTTCTCTCTTACGTCGTTTTGGTAGCCCTTATGCTGGGCATCTGGGCTGGCGTGGACTGATCCATCCATCTGGGAGAGTTCTTTAGTATGCTGTAAGTTTCGCTCTGCAAGATCTAACTTTATTAGAACGATCAAATCTAAGTCGTTCTTGCTGGAAGCATAATCCGATCTATCCCGTTTCGTTGCGGATATGTTTTTGTGGGGTGGGGGTTGCTTAAATCAGTTAGTTTTCCCCAGTATGTTCGTGGATTGCTAATTATACCCCTGGTGGCCGATCGGAATCTTCGGATGGTAGATTTATGTCCTTCTGAGTCACTTAGGAGTATGTGTTGTGCAGAGAACTTTGAGGATGTCGACTCCTGCGAGGAAGCGGCTGATGAGAGATTTCAAGCGGTTGATGCAGGACCCTCCTGCTGGTATAAGTGGCGCACCGCAGGATAACAACATATTGCTGTGGAGCGCTGTGATCTTTGGGTATGATGCAGAACCCTCTTTTTTTTCTTCTTCTTTGTGTTGCTCACAATTTGACGACGTCTTGTATATGTCTATTTTATTAACAGCCCTGACGACACTCCGTGGGATGGAGGTTAGTTGATCAATGGTGCATTTGCTACCTGCAATTTATTTTCCATCGTAGGATCGAGAGTATTTACGTTTCCTCTCTTTTAAGTTGGCTGTTTTCACAGATATAGATAGACAATTAAGTGCATATGCATCCAACTTACTAATGTGTAGCAGGAAGAGAGAGTATTCCACATGTCCATGGCTAGCAGAACAATAGTTCCCACTGTTGAAATTTATTGACCTCACTACCAAATGTATTGATGCTCCAGAATTACATTCTACGTTACTCCCTCCATCCCTTAATCTCCCTTGTCCATGCTTTGTGCGCGGTGACCAAGGACAAAGCTATCTGCTACTGCTCTGCTTGATTACACTTCCATGGCATGCAAATCGCTGCGCTGTGCGCCAATCCCTGCAGCATGCATGACCAGGCATGCAAGGAGAGGAAACGACATGTATGGAAATACATTTATTAGCCTGATAAAGTGAACGGTTCACACATGCAAAGCGGCAACACATTGGAGATTATGGGATTTTTTTATTTTTTTGCTTAGATGAGGGGAAGATTAAGGGATGGAGGGAGTAGGATAGACATGGGAAATCACTCTGGTTCAATGGAACTTTGCTATGCAATAGCTGATACTAGTGCTGCATAGTTTGGATACGTCTAAAACAGCATCAAATGAACCTACAAATCAAATTTCAATGGTAGCCAAGAAAGCTACTGGTTAAAAAGTTGTTAGCTAAACTTACATATTTTCTTTTTTGCATTGGAACAATACGAAAAGGACATGCAAGACCAAAGTATGCCGTTGATCGATGATGAGATCAACCAATGCTTCAATATGCATATGTTGTAGGATGATTGATTTAGATGCTTTACAATATAAGAATTAGCTAGGTGAACCACATATTTGGGGAATTAACTCCATTATAATATCGAAATTGCAGTATCTAATATTGATCCTATCTTATTGGAGAGAGTCAATAGCCACCAACTAGTTTCCTCGTCGTCATTTTTATAATTTTGTGCTATTTGTTTATTTCAGTGTTAGAATATAGACATACTGCATCCAAATATTATACCATTTGTACTTAATGCATACTCGATTGGAAGATAATATGCCAATGTCACGGCTGTGTGCGCACAGCTTGTCACCATCTTTTGGTTACTATCTTACGGTCAATGGCGGAGGAGCATGGTGGCTAGCTATGACGCTGGCCATACCTTGATTTGGCTTGTTTGCTGTTGATGGCGAAGCTTATGAGACACTGAGAGAGTTGGCCCAGCTGCTTTGTTAGTGGGTTTTTAGCTATGCGCTATAATGTCCTAACTTTTCCACACCTTAAAATTTCTCCGTCCTCTTACAGTGACAGTTCCGTTGTAGTTTTTGTAGTATCTTGTATCATAGCAGAATTACGCAAAATTCCTTATTATAAAAAAGATACCCTTTTCTAGTTAAGTGACCACATATTGTTGGTATTTAGGTCGGGAAAGTATTAAATTTGAAAAGTAGTTTAAATCTCCAATACAGCGATTCACACAATAGCTCTCATATTGTGGCATTGTGCATGGCTGGTTTGTCTTTTAGGGCAAGCCATATAATGTTGATTTCTGTCTTTTCAAAAATATGTGGGCTCATGTTTTATTTTCAGGTACGTTCAAGCTGACTCTCCAGTTTACTGAAGAATATCCGAACAAGCCACCAACTGTGCGATTTGTTTCTCGGATGTTTCACCCTAACAGTAAGTTGTTTTCTCATATATAATCACATAAAGTACAGGAAAGGACTAGATTTAATTTCTTTGTCTGTATGTTGTCCCTTTCCCAATTTTGAACCAGGGTTCTCCTTTTCATAGTCTTTGACATTAGGGGCTTGAATATATGAGCATTTTTCTGTGTTTTCTGTTATCTGCTTAATAGTTATACTTGTATGATGTAAATTCCTATGTTTATGCAACAATCTAGCTCCAATTAAGATATGTTGAGCATGTACAACGTGATTGATTTTGACCATCGTTTCTCCTCTGATATCTGCTGATATACCTATTCTTAACTTTAGGGTAGTAACATAATGTCTACTCAGATGTCATCCTGATATATTTTTGTTGTGGTTGCAGTTTATGCTGATGGAAGCATATGCTTAGATATCCTGCAGAATCAGTGGAGTCCAATTTATGATGTAGCTGCTATACTTACATCTATTCAGGTACAACCATACACGAAATCCTTTATTTCCTCACAGCTAAGATTTTCGGTCAACAATAACATGTAAAATCTGCATGTTACAACATGTAACATTGAAAAGCATAATGTGCTAGTACTATATTTTTGTTTGGAACATATTTGGTAGCTAGTCAATGGTATGTGGATTTTCATTCTCTTACCGAACACATCTTTCTGTTGATTGTAAACTTTGATTCAATGTCAACTCCTAAGCAATCTTGTTGTTTCTGAGCAAGAGTTGTAGGCTACCCATAACCAATTGATTAAACACTCAATAGGGTCAAACATGACTAATACCAGAGGAACAGTTCCTACTTCGTGCTGTTTCTCACTAAATTATGGCTTCACTAGTTTGAAATTAATCCGTCCTTTTTCAGAGTTTATTTTCTTGTCGACAACAGATTTTGTGTCCAGTGGTTCCTGTGTCCCCATTAGCGAATTTCACATGTTGCAATTGTTGAAAACGTTATTAAAAAAAATCTTATGTAGGTCCACATAATTTCAGCACTGAATTCATCCTAGATGTCAAGAAATAAAAATGGAAAAGAATCAATCTGACACTGTTTATCATGTGCAAATAGTGCCACTTTTGATTTTTAAATCTTGATATCAAAGATGATTTTGAAATGGTCTTTGACAGGTTCATGTAACTCTGTGTGCATACACTACCTTTTTTTTTAAAAAAAAAGAAAAATCTGGAACATGACAAGCTATCTCATATTAATAATCGGGGCGCAGGAACCCTTGGCTGCAATGAATTTCTGATGTCCAAATATGAGCTTTACATTGTCGTGTGGTCTATTGCTTCTGTTCATGTTTTTCATTGCTTTATTTTAACATTTCTTTGCTAGTTTCCGTGTTACATCTCTAGCCTATATATATTAACTTGCTTGGGACTAAAAGGCTTTGTTGTTGTTGTTGTTGTTGTTGTTTTTTGAGGTTTTGTTGTTGTTGTTATAAGTTTAATATTATCCACCATATCACAATTTCAGCTTCGCTAAACTATGGTAATTCTGTACCTAACTTGCTCATGTTAATAAAGCTTTCGAAGCATATATAATTTCCTTTTACGTTAAGAACATGTGATTGCTTTTGTTCAGTTGACTTTTCGTGCTGTATTCAAATGGACTGGCCTGATGGGTATGTGTGACCAACCTGGTTTATGTGATGTTTGCAGTCGTTGCTGTGTGACCCCAACCCGAACTCGCCTGCAAACTCGGAAGCTGCACGCCTATTCAGTGAGAACAAGCGAGAGTACAACCGTAAAGTGCGGGAGGTTGTGGAGGTGAGCTGGACGGTGGACTGATGCATCGCAGAAACCGTGCACACTATGGTGCTTCCTTTCTATAACAAAAAGAAAAAGTTGTAACGTTGCACACTATGGTGCCTTCATTCTTAAACAAAAAAAGTTGTAACTAAATAGCCGATTCAGCTGTTACCGTTGCCCTTCCGTGTTAGCGGGTATGCTTCTGTATCATACATAAACACAAAATGTGTTGACATTGTTGTATTTTATTGCGCTTGTTGTCTGCACCAGTGTCGTCTCGTTCAGTCCAGCCATATGCTGGATCTGGGATATAATCGATTTGTTGAGCTATTGCGTCACTATTTCATTGGCACTTTTATCTTTCGCACGAATGGAGGGTCTGACAAGTGATATTGCTCTAAAAAAAAGTAATTCTAGGACTGGTTAGTTTTGAATTATATCCCAAGATTTTAAATTGTAATCCTCATCCGATTTGAGGTTTGCACTTGATTAGACGGTTAGTATGTCAGTATGTGGCGGGAGCGATGCGACGCATCAATTCTGAGCTAGCTCTCATCAGATCTCAGCTCGGGTGCATGAGCTGCTCACTCAGTGTGGCCATTCGGTCAGTCTTTAGGTTGTCTCCAATGGGAGATGCATCCGGTGATCTAAAATCAAAAATGGGTCTAAAACGATGAAATTTACTCTTTAAGGCTGTTTTCAATGGGTCACTCATATGGTGACTCAAATCCAAAATAGGTCATAAAAGCTCTAAAAACCTTCTCTAACGAAGTACCCAACCGGGTGATGCATTTTGGGGTGCGCCCGCTCCGCGACCCAGAAATAGGGCACGCGACCGCGCGACCCATCAAATCCTCGTCTCTAGAGCCCCTCCCCCCCCCCCCCCGCGGCCCCACGCCGCCCTGCCCTCGCCGCCCTCCGATCTACGCATTCGCCACTCCACTCTGCGCCGAGATCCTCCTCCGCTGCCCGTGTTCTCCCCGCGACCCTTCGCTCGAGCAGGCGAGCGGTCCTGCCGCCACATCCCCCGCCGCCCGCGAGCACCCCTACCGTCGGGCGTGCTCCACCTTCGCTCGAGCCGCGTGTTCCGCCTCCGCATCTGCCACCGCGCGAGCTCGAGGTGGCGGCAAAGCGAGCGTGGAGGAGCAGCGGCGGCTGGGCGAGCTCGAGGCAGCAGAGAGCGGCGGTGTCTGGGCGAGCTCGAGGCGGCAGAGAGCGGTGGAGTCTGGGCGAGCTCGAGGCAGCGGCCGAGCGAGCGTGGAGGAGTGGCGGCGGCTGGGCGAGCTCGAGGCGGTGGCCGGGCAAGCGTGGAGGAGCGGCGGCGACTGGGTGAGCTCGAGGCGATGGCCGAGCGAGCATGGAGGAGCGGCGGCGGCTGAGGGAGCTCGAGCCGGTGGATTTGGGTTTCCGATTTTGAGCCTTCTGTTGGAGATCGATATTTTTGTATCATCCCCTTTAGATACTGTAGAGACCCATTGAGCTATTTAGAGCAACTCCAACCTTTCCCCTATAATCCTATCACCTAAAAGAGGTTAAAGGGATCCCTCCAACTTATTTTTTGAATTATAGGTGATGGTATTATAGCAGTTCACCTATTCCATCACCTAAAATGGTATGTTTCACTATTTAGGTAAGGGAAGGTGATCCCCTCTATAAAGGGAATGGTGGAATAGATTTAAGTGATCACCTAATTAAGGGGATAGGAAAGAAAAACTAATAAAAAAGTTTTTTTTATCCTTATTCTCTATATGATAGATTTTTATATTTAGATGATAGAAAAGGAAAAGAATTGAAGTTGCTCTTAGGTACCCAATTTGGATCTCTATCGTTGGAGATAAACTAATAGAAGACTCATTCACAAGACCTATTCTACGTTGCACGCTGCTCGTGACCCACGTTTGTAGCACCTCCCCCCGCGACCCAAACGTCTCCGCCGATCTCCTTCGCTCCCAGCTCCTCTCCGTGAGCTCCTCCACGCGCAGCTCCTCCCCGACGAGCTCCTTCACGCCCAGCTCCTCCCCGGCGAGCTCCTTCACGCCCAGCTCCTCCCCGGTGAGCGCCCAGCTCCTCCCCGGCGAGCTCCTCTACGCAGGAGGCGGGAGGAGGAGGCATCGGGAGGAGGGAGGAGGCGGCCGCTACGGGAGGTGGGAGGAGGCTGCCGCTACGGGAGGTGGGAGGAGGCGGCCGTGGCGGGAGGTGGGAGGAGGAGGCGGCCGTGGCGGGAGGCGGCGGCGATGGGAGGAGGAAGGAGGAAGGACGTGGCGGGAGAAGGAAGGAGACGCAGTTTAGTTCTTCATTGAAGACTGATGTTCTTGAGTGCCGTTGTTTCAATTCTGTAGCACCCCAATTTAGTTTTTAGATCTCCACCACCGCTGGAGAGAGCCTCACCGCTGCATCAGAAGACAGAAGCGACCGGGAGAAGGAAGCAAAGGTGGGGGCGATGTCAATGGCCGACGACGAAGGGGTGATCGCGACCGCGGAAGATTCGCTGGCCACGCCGCTGCTCCGGCCGACCGCGGTCGCGCGCGACCCGTTCGTGGAGGTGCGGCTGTACCGGCAGGGCGCCGGCCCGGTGGCGCTCTTCCGGTCTTGCCTGGCGGGCCCCCGCCGCGACCGCCTCGACGTGCGCCGCATCCAGGCCGAACACGGCCTCCGGGCGCTCTTCGCCTTCAAGCCCGGGGACTCCCGGCGCGGCCTCCGGATCCGCGCCGACCCGGCCGCCGGTTACTCCGCGCTGCCCTTCCGTGACGGCGCCGTCATCGTCCTCGACGGCGAGCCCAAGGTCAGTGTCGGCATTCCTGTTTTTTGCGGTTTACCCCTTGAGGTTCGTGGATATTGCAGGATGGTTAGTTTTGATTGTCCATTTGTGTAGGAGTCCTGGACGAAGCCGGTGTCCGTGATCGTCGCCGGCGTGCTGGTGCCGGCGGTGATGGCGATGGTTGCCGTGAATGGGGTGCCGGAACAGCTGCGGTCGTCGAAGGTGGTCAACGGGCTCTTCCCACCGTGGATCCTCATCACCGCCGTCATCATCTTCGCTCGAGTTAGGACGCGGCCCAGGGCTCAATGAGCAGAGGTTGCCGAGCTACGGCTGTTACTAGACTACTGTCAACGTGTCAATTCCCCTCCTGTATATGTAGGGATGCAAGTTTTGCATTTTGTAGATTAGTGGATCGGTCTAAAACTTTCTAAAATGAACTAAAATTTCCCCCCTCCTCATCATCAAGGTAGTACAATAAATGAATTGGAGGCTTGACCCATAACTACTTATTGAGGACCGACTTGCATCCCTATTATATCTTTGCCCAAGTTGCATCCCTATTATATCTTTGCCCAAGTTCACTCAGTGGCTTCTGAGCTTCTGATTGTGGATTGTTGTCAGCAAAGTGGGCTATCGTTTAGTTTTGAAGACGTTTTCAATATCCATGTACCCAATCAAGAACAGGCTTTTCTAGTTTCTGATGAATTTTTTTGACATAAGTCTTTTTTTTTTTTTTTTTGAAACTTGACATAAGTCTTTGAATGGACCCGTTTTCATGCAAGCACGGAATCACCTGTCAATCGATATTCAATAGTGCTAATGTATCCACAGGTTACTACAAGGTTGTTTCCGTCTCATAAAATAAACTCTCACATATTCATCAACACATCGAAAGCTCGGTAAATTGTGACATACTTCACTGACACACTAAATAAAATCAGTGAACTCTGAAAAGCCCATAAACAACGATATATAATGTTAGTAAACACTGATGGAGTTCATCCATCCAACCAAATACATTAAGCCAACTAAAGTAAACAATTTAGCGTCTGTATGTTTAGTCACTGTCGTATTCTTCTCTTGCTTCATGCTGGGAAACAACTTTCTCTATGAACTTCTTGCGAACACCTTCCATGACATTGTTCCGGGATGAATCGCTACCACCATGGCCATCATTCAGTACTGGGTCTGAGTGGCAAAGGGCTAATGCAACAGCTGAAACAAAAAAGATATCAATTTAGAATGCATAGCTAGAAGGCAGTGCATAGCAATATAGCATTAAACAATTTTGGCACCAAAGCTTCAATAAATTAAATCTCATAAAATGAGCAAAGATACTCATTTCTGGGGGAGAAAAGATTAATTATATGGTAAGAATGACACACAAGCCGCTATTTTTCTTGTTCTTTTCTTTTGAAACACCATCTAAACATTTGACAGAAGTCAAGCACAAATCAGAGTGGTAAGTGTATCAAATATGGCCATTAGGTATAATGAATGTGCTTATTTTTAATTTAAAATGTCATCAGAATGTCAAACCATTTCATTACGTCAAGGCAGTTTATAGATTGGAAAGAAAAAAAATATAAAGCGCAAACAATATCCTATGATTGCTGCAAAGCTAAACAGGCATATGACACTTGAGAAAACCAGCCTTTTCAACAAAAATATTGAACTGGAGAGCAACTTGAACCTCAACAACAACTAAGCCTTTAATCCCAAGCAACTTGGACCTCTTCTTGAAAATTAATATGCTAGAGAGTAGAGACTATTGTGGTATTAGCTTACATTCAGGTGTCAATTTTCTGCCACCAAACTTCTGCAGGCCAACATAAGTCCCTTTGACGGCACTGTTGTTATACACCAGTACTGTAGGAACATTTCGGTCCGGGTAGTTGGGAATACAGTCTGTGGAGATAATCTTAACAAACTTCGTTGCTGGGTATCTTGTAGCCAGTTCCTCCAGACAAGTCTGAAGCAGCCCACATTCTGGTATTCTGCAAGAAGATATTATTGAAATCTTAAGCAATGAACACCTCATGTTACAGAAAGAACAAGGCATCAATGCATTTATTTCTAAGCAATTTTTGGAAAATTCAAAGAGCATACAAAATAGATGCATATCTTTGGAAAATTAAAAACAGCATACAAAATTGAAGCACTGCAACTTAAAGTAAACCAACCATGAAAACATCAATTGATAACATATTGTTAATTAGCTACAACCCCACATCTTCCAGTCCAAATTCTTGGGAGTGCGCAGAGAATTCATATTTACTAAATAGATCACAACTCAATATCGACAACATCAATATGTGTGTCCGGTAATCCAACTTAAAAAGAAAAAGTATTACTCTGCAGAACAGTTTGCTGGGCTATCCGTGCTTATAAGGTTCTCAATGGCATGCTCAAAAGCACATGCAGTGAAGGTTGGAACCTATACTACCACAACAAAATCTCTTCTTACAACACACGATCCAAGAACATCAAAGGTATACCCTCTGACTACATCCAACCATTCATATTTGAAGTTGCTGTTATTTCTCAACCCAAGTTTCGATCAACACAGCCATATACAGTGCAGGTAGCATCTAAGTTCAGTTATATCTGCTCAAAGTAAGATTGGTTGAATCATACAAAATAAATGATAGGAAGATGTTTCCTTTTTTTCAATAACCATCATGACAGAAGTCATACACTATGGGAGATATGCCGCATTACCCATCCTTGTAGAGGAAGACCACAACCCAGACATCTGATGGCGCTTGCGAAACCTCGCGTACAAAGTCAGAACCAGTGATGGGCTGGATACTGCCAAATCTAGCAGCTTTTGCGGCGTCCCTTAGTTCTGCAAGCCTCATCTTCCTGCAGGCAAATAAATCACAATGATAAGTTCCACTTCTATCGGCACAATCACAAAAAATTGATTGAATTGACCAACTGATTTTACCAAACGAATCACAAAATCCATGGAACTCTTACTATTATAGCTGTTCCAAATTCAGATCAAATCACACCGAAAAGAAAGACCCGTGAGACAAATTATCTCATCTGACCAAGCGAGTCAGATCGAACCAAACGTTACGAGCACTAGAGCGTCCCAAGATGCAGTCTAGGACTAACACAAAAAAGGAGGGCGTGACGGATCAGCTAGCAGGCCGGATACCGGATCGAGTTCGAGAGAGAGTTACCTGTACTGCTCGAGGAAGCGGTCGTCGTCCAGGTCATCCTCAAGCTCCTCGAGCTCTTCTGGCTCGCGCTCGTCGAGCCATTCTTTTGACTTGGGCTGCTCGCCGGCGTCGACCTTGGGGACGAAGGCCGGCGGCTTGAAGGGCTCCGGCTTCGGGGGCAGGTTCCCGAGGCGGCGTTGGATGTCGTCCCACTGCGTGGTCGCCCCCTCCACATCCTTGTACACGAAGTGGTAGTCCGCCATGGCCGCTCACCACGCGCAGAGAGACAGAGATGGGCAAATCATGGGGGCAACGGGGGCGGAGAAGTGGCGAAGTGAAGGGACGAGAAGGAGAGAGAAAAGAGCACATCTTGACAAGTGGGTCCCTGTAACAGTATGGGGGGGGGGGGGGGCAACATTGGAATTTGGAAGAGAGCCGGGTTCTGTTCACTGGGACCGACATGTCGGTCAGAGGCTCATATAAGAAACAGAGCCCCGTTGCTGCGCCGCGCGGTAGCAAAGCAAACCCCCCGACTTGGACAGACTCGCCGGGAAGAAGCGGCGCTTGAGAGGCGTCGGCGGCGGTGCGTGAGATAGCAAGAGGCAGCCGCAGGCGCGGCGACGTCGGAGATGACGGACGGCCACCACTTCAACAACATCCTCCTTGGCGGCCGCGGCGGCACGGTAAGCTCCTCCTCCGCCGCCGCTGACGCTTTCCCTATTTCTAGGGTTCGGTCGAGGACCACTGCGAGGTGTCGTCACTGCTTGCGACGTTCCGGTTGGCTGTCGATTTGAGTTTGTTCGCTTAATTATTTCGACGATTGACTGCGAATGGTTGGGTTTTAGGGTTAGCACTGCGCCTTAGGCCTAATTTCCGTACGACCTTTTGTTGCCGCTCCATTGGGATGAATCGGGTGCTTCGTCGGAGATGATTTCTCCTCTTGTTTGTTCGGATTCTTGGGCATAGCCAAAAAATTTCAGATATTTTTGGTGAAATGTTCGATTATTGTGAGGATTTGGTCTTTTGGAGGTTATAATCTCTTTTTGGATGGGTAGTTGTAGAAAACAAGGACTTCTATAGCTACTAGTAGAATTTAATTACAAACTACTGCATTTTTGAAACGTATAGTACAATACAAAAAATTGTGAACAAAAAAAGAGGTAAGCTACACTCACCAGATCTAAACTGTTATTAACGTGTATAGAAGTTGTGAAATCCAACCATAAATCCATGGAATGAAAGCATATACTTTACCACTGTGCTCACACTTGCGTGTGTTTGTGCTATACAGAACTTAAGATTAGCCTCATGAAGTCTATTTCCTTGGAAAAGTGAGTCTTAGAAGATGCATACCTTGATAAGCACATAAACAGGGAGAATTAAGTAGTCCCTCCAGTAAACAAGGGTTTTCTGCCCTACTTCTCGAATTCTTTAGCATTACCTATTATGATGTTAGATTATGTGGTCCCCGACTTATTTGTTTCCCTTGAGGCACAATCGAAATTTATGATGTCAAAAATATTATTATTTTTGTATACTTCAAAACTTATCTGAATGTATATGCTGATGCTTGCCCTAACTCACAGTGCTTGCTATGTCACTCACGCATGGTCTTGTAATCATCGATGACTCGATGTACCTGATTACTTTTGCTATGCTTCCCTTCCCACAATGATTTATGGTCTCATGCACCTTTGTGTGTTCCTGAATGCTACATGACATATTAATGTTTGGGAATGCTAAGACTAAGAGTATAACGATACTTCATGACTCTTGCTTCTATGCAGAACCCTGGTCAGTTTAAAGTGCATTCCGGAGGACTTGCATGGAAGAGGCAAGGTGGAGGAAAGACCATTGAGATTGATAAAGCTGATGTAACTTCAGTTGCATGGATGAAAGTACCCAGGGCATATCAGCTTGGAGTTAGGATTAAAGATGGCTTGTTCTACAGGTTTATAGGCTTCCGCGAACAGGTATCCTCTCTCTCTCTCTCTCTTTGTCTCTCCTATTATATATGTAAGTTGTTTATGGTTCTCTATATTAGTGTTTTCCTGAACGAGATTAAACAGACGGTAAATGTGACCTCGCCATGCAGTTTAGGCCCTAATCGCTATTCTAGATAGTTGACCCGGCTAGTCAGTCAAAATCGCTCCAAAACGGGCAGGACGTGTCAAAAGGAGATGCTTGTTTGACGGTTTTGGGCGTCGTGCCGTCGTTCAGCCTGGAGCAAGGCCAATCCAGCATCTCGCAAGCTGTCGAGCCACGCCATCTCCATCCCAGTGTTGCACCGGCCGTTGAGCAGAGTTGCACTGCCGCCATCTGCGCCGCGGTGATGGTCGTTGAGCATCTCCACTAGGCCCTCCATCCGCATTGGAGCCTATCTCTGCCTGATCCAATGCCCTGCTCTGCCACTACCACCAGCCAAGCATTGTTCCGACACCGGCAGTGCACACATGGAAGGAAAGATAGGAAGGATCCGTGGACAGGGTTACAGGGAGTAGTCAAGGGGTAGGGGATGTAGGCTTGCTGATGGGCTGGGCCAGCCCATTACCTCCGCCTTCCTTTTCTCTCCTATCTCCTTTTTCTTTCCCTTTTAAGGTGCTACAGTACAAATGTTTAATCCGTTTATTCAGTGTTTAAATGCCTATACACGGATTAAACGCTGAAACGCAGCCTCATCACCCATTGTAACCATTTAGGAAAACATTGATCTATATTAATATAAAGAAACTGATGCTATCAGGAGAATCATGCATTTAGAATTACAAGTTTGGGAAGATTAGAATATAACCATTTTGACATGAAAACCTACAAAACTAGATCTAGGCAGTTAGCACCAGCATTTTCAAATATTTCCAGGTTAGTTATGAATCCCTGGTATGACCACGTTTCCCTTAACAGGTTTATAACTATTCTGTGGGTGGGTGTGTTGTGTGTATGTGGGGGGGGGGGGGGGGGGGGGGGCTTTACATCGTTGGCAAGGATCACTTGATTTTCCTAAGGTTATTTTGGTATATATGTGAAACCAGTTATGCATCTATCAGGAATTTCGGTTTTGGTTTATTTTCATTATGTATCCGAAGGCAATTGTCTTTATCCTCTTAACTAAATTGTACTTGTTCCAATCAACAGAAATGAGTAAATCAATAACTTTGGTTTGGCTATCTTGAGCAAGTCTTGGTTAAATTTTTGTCCTTTGTTCATATAATGTCCAATATTTCTAACCCTTTTATATTGCACATCATTGTGCATGTTCAATCTAATACGATGGACTATCCTTTATTAGTTATATTGTCATATCGCATTGGTCATTGATTACTACATGTGAATGAGATTATTGTTGTTTATGCACAGATGAAACATTCAAAATTAATATTTAGTTATCATATTTTTGTACAAAGTAGACAATGGTGAAATATTGTTAATCGCCGTTTTACTTGCCAGTAAAGATGATCTGTGAGGTTAATATATTTGTTCCTTATTTAGTTATTTAAATTTCATTCGATCTTGGACTTTCTTGTATTTGTGTAGGATGTAAGCAACTTGACCAGTTTTATACAAAAGAATATGGGCATCTCACCAGATGAAAAGCAGCTTTCTGTTAGCGGCCACAATTGGGGAGAAATTGATATCGACGGTAACCTGAGTGAACTTTAATTTTTGTTAACATGTTAAATCTGATTTTAATGGTTCACACCTTCCGTTGTAGGAAGCATGCTTTCCTTTATGGTTGGTTCAAAGCAAGCATTTGAGGTGTCTCTAGCAGATGTTGCACAAACCCAGATGCAAGGGAAAACAGATGTTCTCTTAGAGTTTCATGTTGATGATACTACTGGGGCTAACGAGGTCTGTAGTAGATTTACTCATGCTTCAACATTATCGTTCAATTATATTTAGCTTGTGGTATTAATGCTTCATTTCATGATTAGTTGATGGGACAATTGCGTTTCAGCCACAATTCCGAAGGCTAATGGTGATATAGCCCCAGATTTTCGAACTTTGCATTTTTACCATAACTTTTTACACCCGAACCTCCCGTTAGCCATAACTTTCACCGCCGTCTATTTTGAGTGGATTAAACGTTTGAAAAAAAATGAAACAAAATGATCTGAAAAAGAAAGTGACCAAATTGCCCCTCCCTCCCAGTCTTCTATATGTTTCTTTCTCTGTCGCCCGTTCTCTCCCGAAAGAAGGCGCAGCCTGACCTAACCCTAAGGCGATTCGCTGCGGCGGCTATGACGGAGAGCGCGGGCGGAGGCGCATGACGCAGGCGTGCGGCGGGCGGGCGCGACCACTGGCTCAGAGGCGGTGGCGCCAGGCATGCAGGCAATGCGCGCGGGTCGAGGGCTGCGGTGGCAGCAGGCAGGGCGCGTGGGCCAAGGGCTGCAGCGACGGCAGGCACGGCGCGCGGTCCTCGCAGCTGGAGCTTGCGTGGGCATCATGGTTGGCGCGAGCGGCCCAAGTGCGGCTGCAGCGGCGGCGGCAGGCAGCGCGCCGGCGCGGCGGTCCTCCCGACTGGAGCTCGCGTGGGCAATAAGGATGGCGCGCGCACAGAGCAAACTGTTGGCTAAGTTCTTGTAATTTTTGGCAGAGTTCTTGCAATTTGGTACCCTTTTGAACGAGTGGTAACTTGGTGATGTAATTCCTTTTCTTATCTCAAACAAGTTGCTGCAATATTCTTCATTTCTAGCACTGTTGTGAAATCTGAAGCATGTGGATCAAAATTGCATAGGGGCAATTTCGTCTTTGTTCAAGCAAGTTAACATCGTTAGAGCCCCCAACAGATTTGTGGCATAAGTTTTGTTTAGATTCAAAAACTGATGGTAAAATCACAAAGTTTGAAAAACGATGGTGAAAATGCAATTGGAGTATGAAACGATGGTTGTTATGCATTTGCCCCGTTGTTGATTACATCTTCAAGTCATGTGCTCAAATTGTAACCTTTTGTGATTGCAGAAAGATTCGCTCATGGATATGAGTTTTCATGTGCCTACTGCAAATACTCAGTTTGTTGGGGATGAGAATCGCCCTCCGGCCCATGTAAGTTCTTGTATCTGCACTGTGTAATTTCAAGCAAATCTATGTTGTAAATTCTAATACTGCAATCTTATTCTATTTTTTGAAGATTCTATGGGAGACTATATTGAAATTTGCTGATGTTGGTTCTTCTGAAGAACCTGTTGTCACCTTTGAAGGAATTGCAATTCTTACTCCAAGGTAGAAAACAACTATTTATCTTATGAGAAACACAAGTCGACTCTCCAGCATCATACGAAAAGCTAATGAATCTTTGTCAATGCAGAGGACGATATAATGTTGAACTTCACCAGTCATTTCTACGACTGCAAGGACAAGCTAATGACTTTAAAATCCAATACAGTAGCATTGTTCGCCTCTTTCTTTTGCCAAAGGTACTGTTTGTTCTGTATCCTGTGTCATGTTGTGCTTCATGTTGTGCATAATGTTATTCTTGGACCTGTAACTAACATATTGCATGGATGAGCTTTGCAGTCAAACAATCCCCATACAATTGTTGTTATCACTCTTGATCCACCAATCCGTAAAGGGCAGACATTGTATCCTCACATTGTTATTCAGGTATTGTATGCAAAAGATATTTATATGGTTCTAGTCTTTTCGCCGCTTGGTTTCGGGATTGTTTTGCAAAGAGTAATTTGTTGCCTTATCTTTAAACAGTTTGAGACAGAGTTAGTTGTTGAAAGAGATTTGGCATTGACTAAAGAGCTTCTGGCTGAAAAATACAAAGATAGGTTGGAGGAGACTTACAAGGTGAAATATCTGTTACTTTGAGACAGTATATTTACTTGTTGATTTGACTGGTTGTCATTTATAATGCGAAATAAAAATTGCACTTGTGTTAACTGCCCTAGGAGTAACTGGGGCTTGTGGTTTCAAAACAGCATCTATTGAAGGACTCAACAGTTAAAGTTGCTTTGATTGCTCTTTCCCCTTCACTTATAATTTATGTATTGAAGGATATAAAGATGTTAAAAGATGTCATTTAGTTGAAACTCCATTAGCTATTAGTGTGTTACTTTGATTTTGTGCCTTTCTGATATTAAAACAATCAATAGTTGGGCAACTATTTTGAAATGGAGTCATGAGGGGCAATTGGACATTCTTAGATACAGAACTGATGGCCTAATAGGGATAGATGGACGTATGTGATTATCATGTCATTGCGTCTCAATTAAGGCCTGATTGTCCATTGTATATATATTACAAATTCAGTTATAGTGGGTTTTCATTCTTCTACAGTAAAATGCAATTAGCTATTTTCTTGTTCCTCCTTTCATTCAACTCAAATGAACTTGAGTGTTGAATACTCCTTTGCTTACATTCGGGTTTCAATTAATTCCATAGGGTCTGATACATGAGGTATTTACCAAAGTCCTTCGTGGTTTATCTGGTGCCAAAGTCACAAGACCGGGTACCTTCAGAAGTTGCCAAGATGGATATGCAGTTAAATCTTCACTCAAAGCTGAAGATGGACTGTTGTACCCTCTTGAAAAGGGTTTCTTCTTTCTGCCAAAGCCACCTACACTCATTCTCCATGAGGAGGTAAGTATTATAATTATTATAGAAACTAATTATCATGCTTTCATGCATTGCTGAGATAGATTATTGTTGTTCAATCAGTAATTGTCATTCATACCTGTTGCTGCATAATCAATGCAGATTGAGTTTGTTGAATTTGAACGTCATGGTGCTGGGGGTGCCAATATGTCGTCTCACTATTTTGACCTCCTTGTCAAATTGAAAAGTGACCAAGAACATCTATTCAGAAATATTCAAAGGAGTGAATACCACAACCTCTTCAACTTCATTAAGTATGTCCCTTTTTATATATGTAGACCATCTTTCTTGTTTAATAAAAAAACTTATGCATGCCTTTTATTGTTTCTGGCAATCTCTAAGTGGAAAGCACTTGAAAATTATGAACCTCGGAGATGGTCAAGATACAACTGGTGGAGTTGCAGATGTTTTCCGAGACACTGATGATGATGCTGTTGACCCACATCTGGAGCGTATAAAGAACCAGGCTGGGGATGAGGAAAGTGATGAAGAGGTATGGTGTCCTGTTGCTATGTTGCTTGTTGCTGTCTTTTAAATCTTGTTACTGAGCCTCCACATGTTTTTGTTTCTTTTTCTCCATGTTAGGATGAAGATTTTGTTGCTGATAAGGATGACAGTGGGTCTCCTACGGATGACTCTGGTGACGAGGAATCAGATGCTAGTGACAGTGGTGGCGAGAAAGAGGTAGTTAATTTTCTTATGTGTCCTAGCAAGCCTAAAGTATAAAGCGACTATTGTAATGCTCAATTGCTTTTCTGCCCAGAAATCATCCAAAAAGGAAGCAAGCAGTTCAAAGCCACCTCAGAAAAGGAAGCCTAAGGGCAGGGATGAGGAAGGTTCAGAGAAGAAGAAGACAAGAAAGAAAAAGGATCCTAATGCTCCCAAAAGAGCAATGACACCCTTTATGTATTTCTCAATGGATCAGCGAGCAGTAAGTTCATTTGACCCGCAGTCCTCCGCTCATGCACAGGTTTAAGCGATAATTATTTATGGTGAATAAAGCAAGAACTGTATGAAAATGGTAGGTTATTTAGTATGGAACAGACTTAACAAAATATGGTGTTTAAACTTCTAGAAATAATTTCCTTAGTTAGGAATCATGAATACCTTAGTTAAAAGAAATTTACAATACGAACAATGGAGCAGATGCCTTCCAAGACTTACTGTGCATAGATGTTTAGATATGTGATCATGAACAGAGTTTAACTGCACTTTCCATGATGCAGAACATGAAAAACAGCAATCCAGATTTGGCTACAACCGAGATTGCCAAGAAGCTTGGGGAGATGTGGCAAAAGATGTCATGTAATATTCCAGAGCATTCTTAATTATACTAGAATACTAGAGCTATGCTTGGCATATTCTGCGATATCTCTGCTCTGTTTACTACTTACAACAAGTACTTACGGTTTTCTGTTTCTTTTACATGAGCAGCTGAAGAAAAACAGCCATACGTACAGCAGTCTCAAGTTGACAAGAAACGCTATGAAAAGGAAACTGCTGTGTATCGCGGTGCAGCCCCGGTTGATGTGGATTCAGGCAACGAGTCTGACTAGAGTCAAGCTCCTGCGCCTGGCACACCGGAGGCAATTGCTAACTCTGGGCGCACAGAATGAAGTCTGAACATCGGCTGTTGTTACAATCAGGTGGAACTATATACAACCAAAAGTTGCTACCATGACGTATACTTCAGGGCCGATATTTGACAGGAGCATTAAGAGACGTTTGCTGTAATGTAACTCTTCAATGTGCAATGCAAATATTGTACGAGTGTAGTCTAGCGAGCTCTTTGTACCAACAGACGTAGTCTATGATGAGATCAGATGATTTTGGTTTGTAGATTCTATAACGTGAGATCTTAAACGAAACTTTGGCCGTTCATGTTTGTTATCTCATATGGATTAGATGGATAACAATCATCACCAAGAAACATGAACAGTGGAGCTGGGGACATTCGTGTTGGAAGTTGGGGACACGTAGAATTGGTATAGAGTGACAATCTGGGCTGTTGGCTGACTGATCCCGTTCCTACCCAGCGGGCCGCACCCGTGAATGGGCTGTTTCCTCGGTGCCCGCTGGATTACCATTATTTCACTGGGTCGATCTATAGAAATCGGGAACCGACACGATCGATGGGCAGCTCCCCCTGCGGATCGTGAATTCGTGATCAATCACCCCGATATACACGGGCGGCGCGTCAACCTCGACCCCTTCCTCACGAAAACTGCTGCTCCCATCGTCTGTCTCGACCGTCGTCGCGCGTGAGCACAATGGCGATGGTTCAGGCCGGCATGGGCCTCGGCCGCGTCGTCCTCCTTATCGGCGCCGGTGAGTACCTTCATTCATCATCACACGCAATGCACTCTCGATCCGAATCCGATGACGCGCTAATTTCTTCCTTGCCATCGTGCAGGGCTGGCGGCCCCCACCGTGCTCAAAAGCAGCAAGTTCTCCGACGTGCTCGGCGAGCTTCAGGTGCGTACGCGTGCTCACTCATCATCTCATCGCTCCCGGCAGCGGGACTCCGATCAATCGAAAGCACGCAATGCGGCTTATCCATGTATAGTATATTTTTGCGCTCCCAACGCTGATCCTTGTTTGGTGGCTGTTGCCCGACCTCTCACAGGAGATTCTGCGCGAGAAAGGCTCGGACGGAGCAAGCAATGCCACCGACCTCATCGCCAAGGATGTACGTCGCAAGAGCATTATTATGAATCCATTGAAGCTGCTATTCATTATGATTATATGGAAACGATCTAACCATATGGACTGTGCTTTGGCCCGTCCTTGATTTATTTATTTCTTATAGGTGGCACAAATGACTGGGCTGATTCGGCAGTTGTCGTCGAGTAATGCAGTGGCTGTTCTTCAGGTGGATCCCAGCAACGGAGGTCTGTCGTTTTGCTTGGAGCTATATACACCTTTTGCTCTGTCTAACGGATCATCTATTTATATAACTATATAAATCCGCTGCTCTGCCCGTATGGCTACAAACCCTCCTCAATGTTACTATCTCCTTGCAGCTGTCTCAGCTTTGGTAGCCCCTGCTGCGGCTGTTGGTGCAGTCAGCTACTGTTACTTGTGGTGGAAAGTACGTCTTTCTAAAACCAATAACACTCCCTTCTCCGTTCTCAAATTGTTATTCTTAGGACTACAAGTCTAGTTCATTTTTAAACTATAATTCTTATCCTAACAATATCAATTTAAGAATGAAGGGGTATGCCTTAAACTGTTCACTGCCGTGATCTTCTTCTTTTTTTTTTTGTCATGAAAAAAAATATGTTACCCCCTCTTCCCAAGTGGAAATTATGTGTTACATGGTACACACGCTTCCTTTGATGTCGCCCGGCCATGGCGATCTCTGATTCTAGAGAGCTGCGTACTTTAAAATTAAATGCAAAGTGGCATTGAATTGAGACCTTACCTATCTAGGAGGTCATTTTCATGTATACGCATGGCATACACATTAAGCAACATCATAATTTTTTTTCTTTAGACCATTATTGGTTATTTACTTGAAAACTTATTCTGTCCTATATGTGGATTCAGTAGCTCTTGGTTGATTAATTGTAATTTCACCGTGCGTGTATATGTTCAGGGTATCTCCTTGTCCAGCCTCATGTATGTCACCAAGCGCAATATGGCTAATGCTGTTGCAAGCATGACTAAGCATCTGGAACATGTGCAGAGCTCTCTTGCTGTAAGTATTGTAACAACATTCATCTCCTGGTGATGTTTGTTACCATTTCACTTTATAAGAACAAATATTCGTATAACATGCTCCGCTTAATATACAGAATGGAAATAACATAATATTATTTGTATATAAGCTTTCTAGATAGTGGTGCCACGCCTTATTGTAAAAAAATTTGAGGATATGTTTCTTTAAGCACCTAGTGGGAAGTGGGAACTCAAATTTTCTAAAGGTATTATTGCCACCTTGTACAGGCTGCCAAAAGGCACTTAGCACAGCGCATTCAGCATGTCGATGATAAATTGGATCAGCAAAAGCAGATTTCGGGACAAATAAAAGATGAGGTACTTCTTGAACTTTCGTGCCTTTGCAAAATGGCACCTGCAAATATTATAGCTTGGTACTGGTAGTGGTTGATACTGCAAAAGTCGATTTTCTCATAATTTACTTATAGTGAATTAAAACTTAGAGGCACTCATTGTTTCGTGATTGATTTATGAACTCACTTGCCAATATGATTGACCTTAAAGATATGCATATCCTCAAATTTTTTATTATGACCTCAGGTTACTGATGCAAGATTAAAACTCAAAAGCATTGGATCAGATATGCATAATTTAAAAGATATTGTTATCGGTCTGGTAAGCTATTTGGCCTATACTTGTTTCGCCCTTCATGATGATCATATTTTCAGTTGTCATAGTATAACTCCCTATATTGATTATGCAGGATGAAAAGATGGATTCAATTGAAGCCAAACAGGTAGGCTCTCCAACAAGATTTTTTTTGTTTTTCACTGACTAGGTATTTACCTTGTTTTGTTTTACTCCCTGAAAGTGTATTGTTTTTCTTGTGCCCTTGTCACCATAAGAGAAGCATAGCATTATATATATGTTATTTCTTCATTCGAACATTAGCAAATTCAATAATTGAGATAGATCTAGAAGTTGTTGTGTTAATAAAAAAGGACTGTGCTTTTATTTATCAATAAATTGTATTCAGATTCAGTTAGAATAGGCAACCATCCTTGCAGGTTTAAGTGCATGCTACATAGGTCTGAAAAAAAAAAACTCGTGTGCCCAATGTCATACTTGATTTGATATATTAATAAAATCTTCTATTGTCCTATTTATTGTTACTCTATTTTAAGATTTGTCGTATCTCCTAATGAAATGTGGTAGACTATTGTTTTCCTTTTATCACTAACTAATGATACAATATCAACAGAATTATCAATGTGCTGCTGTGTTACATCTTTGCAAATTTGTAGAAGGCCAAGGGCAGCTACCGGAAAGACTGGTAGGTGGCTTAACATAAACAAAATTTGATGTCTTCATCTTGGAGTTTTTTGTAGCTAGTAGTATTAAAATCATACGATATGATTCATAGGAACTTTGTTTTCACTCTTTCCCTTAGCTACAAAAATTTCGTACCTATGAGTAAAATTAAATCATTTCTCATTAATTGATCCATAATCCGTTCAAATGTTTTTGTTGCATGAGAATCCCAAACTGCACATAACCCTGGCAATAAATAATAGAACCTTGTGATATTTCCACTTCTTCTTTATACATATTCAATAGATGTTTGCTTCTTTTTTCTCTGTATGAGTACTAATGAAAACTAATGTCACTGCAAATGCCAAACCAACATAAACGTTGTTAATGATGCCATTACTCTAAGATGTTGGTAAAATAAAGCAAGGAGAGGGAATTCTGGTAGATGTTTAGTAATAGAAATTGGTAGCATCCCTAGAGCATTACTATAAACTGCTGTTGCTTCGAGAAGAACGTGTTATATGGAATTGGTTATTCAGTCGCCTAATGCCTTCTCCCAATTGTTGCAGGAAGGATTGCAGCAAACAGTTAAGCGTTTAGGGCATAACAACAATTATTTGCCGGTTAGTTTTTCCCTCAATTTATCTCCACAGTTTGCTTTGCAGCCTGGGTCTCAAGCGGAACCTTCTATATACCGTCAGGGTCTGGGGATTGGAGAGCTGCTGAGGATAGAATCTGCGAGACCCAGCGGAGGAAGAACGCTTCCGTCAACTATATTCAACTCGGCACGTTTGATGTTGCCTTGATTCGGACCAGCGGACTTGATGCGTTTGCCAAAATATCATAATGGAAGAGCAAACATGTAGAAAGTTTGCTGAAATAATCGGTCCCTACGTAGATTCAGAAATAGATTTCTCTCAAGTGTAGCACACTACCAGCTGAAAAAAATAATTTCTTTTCCTGCTTTCGGTTCATTTGTTTGTCTATTCTGTCTGATTTGATGAGTGTCCTACTACATACTTTACGTAACGCGATTGCTATTTGTGAGAATATCCGTTCTTCAATTATTGTCATCTGACTTTCTTAAGTTACATTTGATTCTTCATCTTATTAAAAAAATGCCATATTCTGTTATGATATAATTTATTACTTAAAAAATAAAACATAACTTATAATATTACATATTTAAACTGATAGTTTAACAAACTTTGCTGTGGTTGCACGATGATAGCTTGAATGCATTACTTTTAAACCAAGTCTTGACACAATTTAATTTGGTGAACCACATGCAATCAGTATTACAAACATTGTACAGAGTGAAGTTCCTTTTAATTGCTAAAATGATATTACAGAGTAAAAGGCTCTTTCGAGAGGTCAAAATCTAAGCTTCGAACCCTCTAAATTAGTGTCATTTGGGTCCAGCTTTCCCGTAGGAATCACGCAGCGTAACAGTTCTGTTGAACACAAGCTTCTCAGGCGTTGAGTCGGTGTCCACAGCAAAGTAACCTGGAATCACATAGGTGCAGAACAGTTAGTTGGATCAGTACAAGGAAAAGTCATATATGACTGAAACAATCGAATGTTAAGGCTACGAGGGATTACCAAGCCGCTCAAACTGAAACTTGCCACCCAGGACAGCAGTGGCAAGCGATGGCACAGCATAAGCATCCTTTATCACCTCCTTCGAGTGCGGGTTAAGATCACCCAGCCAATCGTCCAATTCCGCAGGATTCTAAATGGAGAACAAAGAAAGGAAAAAGGTTGGTCAGGTAGCTTCACAATGCAACAGGCACTTGCAATGGTAGCATGAACAGTAAAATGTACACTACCTCAGACATGAATAATTTTTCAAATAATCGTACTTCCAGCTTCAATGGCTCAACACCAGGTGCTGGCTCTGCGACCCAGTGCAGAACACCCTATACAAATTGCAAGAAGAGTCAGTCATCTTGATTTACCTTTTTCACTGTGTGACAACTAGATTTGCCTTGTTTGCAAAAATGCCTAGATAGCAGAACATAGTCTTCCTGGATTCAAAGAGAAACTATTGAACTGTACCTTTGGTTTGGATGTCTTAGAAGGATCATATTCAGCTCGAATTTCAACAATGTCATCTGGATTATCACCATAAATAACATCTGTGCATTTTATTGGGAATGCATACCTAGTAATCATATGGACAAGGTAAATATGATGTAGGTGAACTAAGATATACAAGTGAAACCAAATTAGTTGCCTTGATGAAAAATGGTACCTTAGCAAAGCAGATTTACCAGGAGCTAGCCCATAGTAATCTTTCGAGTCCTTTAGGCGAAAATCAGTTTTCTCAATGTAGACAGTTCTTGAGAAAGGAACCTGTAGAATGAGCACATTCAAATGGAAACAAGTGCATAGCTAATCAGAAAAACAGTTACATTCCTAGTTGAAAATTCAAAAGTTCAGAAATGAGGGGTACCTTGTAGTAGGAGGATGCGTCCTCTGCAGGAGCATCAGGCCACATTTTCCCGTCAAGGTCTAAAACCTTTCCTTCTTCCATGTTAGTAATTACAACCTACAGTAGTTAGCAAAGGGAAGCACGGTAACTGGTAATGAACCATATGGAAGATAAAACATTTTAAAGCAGAAGAAATTCAGCATCTAACCTTTAGAGGACGCAAAACAACCATGGTCCGAGGAGCTGTTTTGTTAAGCTCTTCTCTTATGTGATATTCTAGACGGTCAACACGAATTAAGCTATTGTCACTGCAAAGAAAGAAATACTAACAGGCACACTCAGCAGCAGAATGGAAGATAATGAGAATCATGTATTCTGGATAGACTTTGTTGCTTCAGGCAAATGTCATTTAATAGAGATTTGTATGTTTCTACCTTCTGGTTATCCCAATTCCACGGATGAAGGAATTAATCGCAGTTGATGATACTCCTCGTCGCCGAAGTCCTGCCAATGTCAACAAACGAGGATCATCCCACCCATCTACCCACTTCTCTGTCACAAGTCGATTCAACTGCAGAGGAACAAGGACAATTTGATACTGTTAGTTATGCATCACACATCAGAGCATAGATAGAGAGATATTTTCAATTAGGTTCAGTAGCATACCTTTCTTTTAGACATCACAGTATTAGATATGTTCAGCCTTGAATATTCCCAGACATATGGCTGGTAGAGACCCAAGGCAACAAGTACCCAGTAGTATGAAGGGCGACGTATGTCAAACTCAAGTGTGCACAACTGTACAAATAAGATATTACCATGTTTAGTCCCTTCCGTGATACGACTAACCAAAGTCATAGATTTTGGCGGGAAAAAGAAAAATTACCGAGTGTGTGATGTTTTCGAGAGAATCCACCATGCAATGAGCATAGTCGTAGCTCGGATAAATACACCACTTGTCCCCAGCATGTGGATGAGGAGTAAACTGATGGGAATAAACAATGAGTTCCAATGTCCCATTAAAATGGACTATCAGTTGGGTCGTGTCACTTACTTTTATTCTATATGCTATCAAGTCAGACATGTTTTTGTTGTCGTTCTGCATGTCCTGCTTCATTCGGAGAGTTGCTGCGCCCTCTGCGATCATCCCACGCCGCATGTCGTCGAACAATTTCAGTGACTCCTCAACTGGTCTATCCCTCCATGGACTATTCATCTTCTTCTCCCTGTACTCCTTGATTTCTTCAGCAGTCTGGTAAACATATATCAATCAGCACATGCATACCTAAGATTCAACATTTTCCCCCATGATGGCAGTCTGCAAAATTTCATCCAGTACTGACTGAAATAAAGAACAGGACAGGGTCCAAAATACCTGGTGATCCACATAGGCAAGTCCCTTCCGTATTAACTCAACAGCATGATCATACAAAGCTTGAAAATAGTCACTCGTGTATGTTACTTTGTAAGGTTCCCATCCCATCCAGCGGACAATTTCCTGAATATGGTCTATGTATTCTTTCTTTTCAGCTTCTGGATTTGTGTCATCAAACCTGTTCAAATTAAGTCAGAAAATGTTTAAACAGAAAGAATTGAAGTGAGCAAATTCTTAGAATCCAATATCCACAGCACATAACTACAAAGAAAATTAGCAGAGAAACTAAGAGGAAGGTAATGCGCAGAATATTTTACCCTAAAGAATCATAAACAAAGCAGGAGCGGTTGTAAAAAATGGTAAGGTAGGAAACAATCCCAAGGGGAATCTTATTATTACCTGAGGTAGCAATGACCATTTCGCTCTTTAGCCAGTCCAAAATCAATAAACATAGCCTGTACAATGAAGCATGTTATGTAAGCATCATGGATAGTTTTGCTGTAATCTACTGTTTTAGACTTTACTGTATTTGTTGTTTCAGAGGTTAGCAGCCTTGGGTGCTGTGCGACACCTTTCACTAGTAAATGCAGTAAGTTGCATAGGAATGTTAGTAGCTTAGAACTATTTTCAGTCTTAGTTTAATTCTCTGAATACTCAGTAATGGAATTCCAGGGGAAACCCTGTTTGGGAAAAAGAAAAGTGACCCAGGTAGGTATATATGTGAGGATTGTGTGGCACACTGTAGTTGGAGGAGCTTATAGGACGTGGCTGTCATCATTGACTCAGTGATGCTGCGGTTGGGGCCGCCCCAACAAGACAGCAATAAGGAAGGAGACTGAGAAGCTGGAAATCAATAGATTGACTGCTTCAATTGTGCCTATACTTATATGAAGTAGACAGCCGGCCCTAATACAGACTCTAAACTGACTCTGACAGTTAAACTAATCATCAAGGCAAATCCCTGTTTAATCCATACAAAATTTTAACTCACAACAATGAAAACAAACAAAAGAAGGAAATCATATTTCTAAGCCGAAACCAAACCACCTCAATCCTTCTATTCTTCTTTAGTGGAGACCTCACATTATAATAAGGAAACACATTTTATGATGGAGATTATCAAACCTTGGCATGACCGATATGGAGGTAACCATTAGGCTCTGGAGGGAAGCGGGTCATCACTTTTCCTCCAGTAGCCTTAAGATGTTTCTCCAAAATTTCCTTTGTGTTATGCGCTCTCCATATGTCCCCATTGCTAAAAAATATTTCTGTATGAACCTGGATTATAAGAAGAAATCCAAACAATTTAACTTCTTATGATGAAAAACAAACACATGAGCAAACTGATAGAAGTGTCAACGATCATGAATCATAATCCAAAATTTGTTGAAGTGAGCAATAGATATGGAACATAGCATTCAAATGACTTGACCAATTTCAGGCATGTACCTTGAAGTTTTCCTCTGGCTGAGGAAATATTGTGTATGGGTTTAGTTCCTCCTCAGATGGTGGGGCAGAAGCTGCTACTGCAACTTTTTTCTCCTGCATTTTACCAGAAACGATAGTCAAGAGGAGAAACATATAAATCCTGTTTTAAACTTAAATAGCTCATCAACCTCAGCTTTTGCTGGTTTTTCCTTCTTCTTTTTCACGGGTTTTATATTGTCAGCTTCTGTCTTTGGGCCTAGTATCTCTGCAAGCCTCCTATCAATTTCCTCCTGTATGAAAAGAGCATGAAATTACCTCAAACATATGGAAGACAACCCAATTGAATCAAGTGTTTCATACAAATAATGTTGCACCTTTGTTGCCTTAGCATCACCCCATGGGTGCTTCTTCCTAACCTGTCCGCATAGGCTACCAACTGAGAGAAAAAAAAGGGTGGGAGTAAGGATTAGCTCCCTGAGTGATCAGATAATAAAACACCACATAACAAACTAATTGCATAAACAATTTATCAGGAGAAAGATGCACAAGGACAAACCATTTATGCGATACCGCTGCTCCATTATCGCTTCCATATTTTCCTTTAGAACCTCAGCAACTGTTGATTTAATCTCCTCAATAGAAACAACGACACCTGTAGGTACAATAATGGCCTATTTATAAGAGAGATGCCTTCCAAGAGTGGCCAACCGATATGGACTAAAAATAAACTATTTGCCCACAAAAAGTCCCTTTATCCATTCGCCGTACATTATGAAGTAGTATCGAGTGCAACTGAAATTAATCTGAGGCACATACTTCTAAACAAACTAATCTTTTATCTTAGTACCAGAAGCACAGTAGCCTAGCCTCACAAGACAAACTTTTCAAGGCACTTAAAATAACTAGTAATTGTAAGGTTTATAACTTATAAAAGCATATATAGCAATTTGATTCCTCTCAAGGAAACATACCTACACCGCAGGCTTCTTCAAACTTCTCCACATCTAGAGAATCAGGGCCGATATTAGTAAGAAATGATAGAGCAGCATCCAGCTGTGCAGGGTTCTTTATCTGAAAAGTGGGGGGAAATGTGTTCCCATTGTGAGTACAATGATTAGTTAAAAAAACTCAAAAAGGGCACCCTTCAATGATACTTTGAAGAAGAAGACTGCAAAATGACCCACTCATGGTAACGGGCATACCTTCGTCGACACAATATAGCTAATAAGGACTGGACGGTGGACGAGTGCGTTGTTTGGGTATTTTGTAGCAACCTGTTTCGGCCAAGTAAGACAAGAACTTAAGAATACAAGTTACACATGAAAAACACAATAATTACAGATTACTCAAGAGTCAAGACTCATAAGTACAGGTTCTTACTGCGTAGAGAAGATTGCCAACTGACTTGTCACATCCACTTATCCCAGCCTGTTTACAGGCAATACAAGTTAGTTAAAGGGGGGGGAGGGGTTAAAGGCAGCATGCTTTCAGAGATAAATGATACTGACTCAGACACCACAATACAATGCAAAATCAGATCCCACAATGATAACAAAATAGGACGACATAAGAATAAGATAACAACATCTGAGCTTGGATAAAATGGTAAATAAAATCAATACTACTAGATTGACATGAGCTATGGTACTGTGAAATCCCGCCATGTCCCACTAAATTAAATTAGGCACACTCTATAAATGACTAATTCCGCTAGACATGTCACGAAAGATTGCAAATCATCTAAACAGGTTCAGAGATGGAGAAACGAACAGTTAGTCAGTATAGCAGCATGGGGAAAGCCTTAACAAATTTATGACCAAGAGTCAGGAAGATCATAGAAATAGAACTGATAAAACTAAGAAACTGATTTGGACAACAACAGACCAAAATTACTCGTTTCTAGTAATCAGGTTCGACTCTGCAACCATGATTCGTACAAATCATGCACTATGAACCTACGCCAAATCAGCGCCTGCTGAAATTTAACCATCGAGCGGAGTAGCGGACAGTGAGCCTCACCTCAGCTATGACGGCAGTGAGGTTGGCGGTGACCTTGTTGTTGACGAGCGCGTTCTCCGCCGTGCGCTGGTCGAGCCCGAGCGCCAGCAGCGTCTCCAGTGGCAGCGCTGGCGCCTTGTCAGCGTCTCCCCCGGTTCCCATCTCCGAGGCCTCCGCTCCGCTCCCGCGCCGGCGACGCGCGCGCTAGGGCGCTGGGTCGAGGCGGGTCCAGGCGTAGCAGGGGCGGCGTGGGTGACAGAAGAGGCGGCGGAATCCTCGCGACGGCGGATTGGGACTGAGGAGACGGGCGAGAGCCTAGGCTAGGGTTGGATGACGCGCGTAACAGAAAAGAAGGTGAAGTGGGTTCTCTTCGGACTAAACCACGCTTAAAACTTGTGCAGGGCGCTTCACCGCGCAACACCGGGGGCGCGTCACGGATTCCCGGTGCGCGCCGGATTTGTTCGTCAACTTTCGGTTATGCTGCGTGGCATGGATTATCCATTTGCATTGCAATCGGTGTGATCTCAGCCGTAGGGATATTTAGAGTGGAGTGAGTAATATACTGTTTTCTAGCCTTGATTTCCAAGGTAACGAGAATGACTGGCCTGAGTGACGGAGTGACAACGAAACGGGGGGCGGAGACTTGGCTGCCACGGAATCCATGGAATCTAGAATCCACGTAGAAGAATCCCTGACTCGAAAATGCTGAAAGCGATGATGGATGGAGTATTGTGATAAATTTGACTTTGGTGCTTAGAAATATACTTATGTTATGCGACAGCCGACATCTCGGCATTTGCGTTTAGATTCATACTGTAAAAACGCACTGCATTTCGATGCATAGAGAATCAGAAAACACGTTAAGATTCAGCAAAATAGTTCATTCGAAAGAAGATTCAGCGAAATAGCTTTGGCATGCTTGTGTTCAGAAAATCAGAAACCACTAGACGTTCTATTATCCCTCTTGTATATCAAAATATTTTTTTTCATTATATGATTTACAAACAAAAGTATCTATACAACTTATTAATTGAGGTGAGCTCGTCTAGACCACTTTTTTTATATCCAGATGTGTCCATAACATTATCGTATTCAATTTATATCTTACAATGATTCACTAATCAGTTTGAGTCATTGTTGGATTGGACTACAATTTCAATTTGATATTTCATACTAACAATAATTAATCATCTATTGTTTTAACTTTATATTTTAGATGAAAATTAATAACAAAAATTCTGATAATAACTTACTCCAAAATTATTATAATAAATATCATCATAAAATTTTTTAACAAAAACCCGTGGCAACGCACGGGTATTTTACTAGTAAATATAAAAAGGTCCATGTTGCATATAAAGAATCAGTTTGAGATGTATAACGGCACAGATAAATATACATGATAATATATACTTGTACATATTCAGCACTACATTTGTGTGAAGAATTCTAAGGTAATTACGACCATTAAAACTGTCAGCAACAATATTGGATGGGCTGGGCATGTCAACACATATTTAGGTTGCCTCTGCAGTATCTTCCTGCTACACGCCCTTCTCTCAGTTGGGAAGAGCAGCTATAGCCTCCGGTTACCCAGTGGCATATATCCACCAACCTGACTTTTTGGACACAGCAGAAGTAACCAAGAAACTAAAACTATCAGCAACAATATTGGATGGGCTTAGGCATGTCAACACATGCAGAGGCAGCATCTTCCTGCTATATGTCCTTCTCTCAGTTGGGAAGAGCAGCTATAGCCTCCAGTACCCATCAAGCAACCAGAGAAAATTGCATACTATCCTCCATAAACTTGCATGAATGCTGTTTTAATTAAAACTTGTATCTACCTTCATTTTAAAATGTAAAAAACTTTGCATTATTCACTAATAAGATGCTGAAAATCATTGGATGGCTATATATGCAATTGAGAGAACAAAAGCATGCAATATTATGACTCTTAGTGTCTCATTTTAAATTGATAAAAGGATTTAATCTATACCCTCTGTATTTTGTTTTCTATTCATATAATATCGTATCATGACAGTAGTAGCTATTAACTAATAAGTAATAACATGTAGTCTTCAAATGTGTATTTCCCACCACAGTTCTCTTAACATATTGACAAGGCAGCATTTGCTTAAAGTTCTTAGTCTCACATGTAGCCTTTATCATGTATGAGCAATTTATTTGGTCTTTGAAAGTTGGTTCAACCGTTCAATACAGCTAAGTTGATCATAGTATTGTATCGTAAATTCAAATCATACGGAATAAAACAGTTCTGATTTCAGGTATACTCTAGATATAAGTGATCATATTGAGTTAGCAAACCATAAAAATCATTGGTCGGGTCTGAATTTCATAAGCCAAACAAAGCTGAGTCTTTGTTTTTCCTTTTGTACTAATTATTTTGTGTAAGGTTGTCAATCGAGTACAGATTTGTTTATACCGTGTTCTTTGATTACTCGACTACACTAATGCACCATGTCCATTAATTACTCGAATAAGCCAATGTTGGGAAAACTTTATTTAACATATGACAAACTTGATATTTTGTTAACTGTAGCATATAAACCCCCTCAAAACTTATTATAATTTCAAGAGGTGATCTCTTGGATGATGAGCTTTTAGAAGTTAATATTGATAAAAACGTACATGTAAACTACAATGTCCATAATTATTTTCAGAAGAGATGCTAATTCAAAACAGAGTGAACCCGAGATAACATAACACAAAATGTTGAAAGTTTTTATTTGAGGCTTAAGTATAAATCCTATGATTTCACATTGTCTGTTGCATAACAATTTGTAACATTCACTTTGGCATTCCAGCATACACCTTAAGTGCACCAGAGTAACTCAGATATTAATCTCGGCAGTATTTATTCTGTTGCAACATGAGGGATGGAGGAGGATTACTCGAACCATGATGTTGGCAGCAGCAATGCAGCATGCCCCAACGTCTTGGAGCTAACGGATTGAATGCCAAGCCTGTTGAATGCAGACGCTGCTCGCTTCTGAGTTCTGACCGCGGGTTTCACCTTCATCCACGAACATGTCCGCGGCCCGCGGTCTGATTCCTGAGCTTTACCTTCACTAAACACAGCAGCACGCGTCGTAATCGCAGATCGAATTGACGGGCATTTACCAGCACTCATCGAGCTCAGCGTGGAGCACGCGAGATGGTCCCTCCACCCATCCACCCCAGGCGACGGCTACACGCACGATGCCCACGCGCCAGGTTCCTCTCTCCAAGGGATAGTCCGGTTGAAGGGATATAGGCAATGAGAAGGTGGCTGGCCGTCGGCGATGGCCGATGGGGGCGACATTACCAACTGAACGGAATCTGAGAGGCGGCGCTAGACATACTGCGACTGCGCGAGAAGCATTGGACGGCGCCGGAAGGAGGTTGGATGTGTCGGGGAGTGGTAGATGGCTGGCGGCCGGCGATGAGGGAGATGAGGGAGAGAAGTGTCAGTGAGAGAATTTTTTTTTTACGGACATCAACACCTTACTTGATCGATTCAGAGGTGGGAGGATCGTGTTGTAAGAATTATAATTCGATATTTCTAGAGGTATCTAGATGCGAAGTACGTGAAGAGCGACTGTGGGTGAGGTTTTCTCGGCGGGAGGATTGGTTTGCATATTATGATTCAATATTTCTTGAGGGATGTGGACACAAAGTTTGTGAGACGTGATCTGACGGCAAAGATTCATCAAAAGGAAGATCCGACGGTTTGTGATTTCTGAATGACATGTCCTGGCTTATTTGCAGAAAAACGCACACATTTTCAATATATATATACTAGAAAATCAGCGCACCGTTGGCACGCCCCTACTGCCTTCCCATATTAGCCCTCTTTCTTATCAATGGTCTCTATGTTTAAGCCTTCTACCAATGGTAATAATTAAGACTGGTACAAATTAATTTCGAATTTAGAATTCAGAGTTAGTAATTAGACATAATATTATTTTTTATTCATAAAATGTTCAAAATCATTAAATGAAGCACTATTGCATTGCATTACATATACGACAATGGACTGAACTAAAACATTGAGGTTAAAAGTGATTAATCAATCATGATTGTATTTGTAGACACCAAATTCCAATTGAAAATCTTTAGCAGCAATAATTTAAAATTATGTATACAATCAACTACTCACTCCTTTCCAAATTATATGACATTTAGCATTCTTGTGTTCTGAACTAAAACGTCATATAATTTGAAATAGAGGGAGTATGTAAAAATAGTTTTGACGAACTGTACAATGATAATATCTTGTACTTTGAGAAATTTAAAAGAAATCTCTAATGTAAGACATACATTTAATTTGCCTGAAATTTTATGTGGACTACTCACGATTATATGATAATGGTATTTGAAGATTATAGTGGTTGGATAGCAATAAAATACAAAATAAGGGGTTATTTCAGAATGGTATGATGCACAATAAATTCCACATACAGATATAATGCAACCAAGCTTTATATATCATAATGCAGATTATATCGGACAGATTGGGTAAAATAACCTTTGATGTATAGTTTGATTTCCTGTGTTCCATTGTTTACTCATTCCTCAGCGAACTACATCGAGCTCAGCGAGGAAACATCACGGACAGGAGGATAGAGGAGGCAAAAAAAGATGAAAGGAGGAGGAAAGGAGGATTTAGTAGAGAGGAAAAAGAACAGAGAGATGAAAGCGTGAGGTGGGTTTAGGCACCCTCGACATTTCTTTCATCTGGATTGGGGGAGTTTCTCACTGTGGCTACCAATTGGCTTCTAGGGGACGAGTGCTCACAATGGAATGCTATTTGTAAGTTGCGGAATGCAAAGTCAATCAGCTTTGACTGTCCCACCTTCGATTCACATGTCATTAACGCTAATTTGTTATCCTTACTATGTTGCTCACGATGGCTGTTCACGGTGGAATAGAGCCACGACACGGGAAGTAGAACAGCGGCGGTCTCCATGCGCCCGTCGGTCCGTGTCGCATGGGCTCCGCATGCTGGACTCCTCAACTCCATGTCATCGTGTGCGCGTGCCGGGGCGACGAGGCGGGAAGCATGGCCGTCTGACGGTCGCTGGGACCCATGACAGGACGACCGGGCATGCTCAACAGGGCGGCAAACCTGAGGAAGGGCATGGCGGCATGCTCGACACTCGAGAAGGCAGGACAAGAAGAGTTCCAGGGTGAAGGGTGAAGCGCGACAAGGCGGAGAAATGGTGCTAGGTCTCGATATGGTTCTGGCCTCATCGGGACTGACCATGCCAAGCCGGGGAGCGGAGAAGACAGTGGTCGGATGACGGTGTGACAAGACGACTGAAAATGGAGAAGATAGATGGGATAAGGCAGGCGGTTCTGGAAGCTTCTCATCAAGCCATGCCAGGCCCGTAAAGAATCAATGGTGAGGAGCAGCCACGGGTAAATCAACGGTAGTGATGGTTAAACAGTAACCCAACCAATCAGAATGCAGAGAACCGTATGATATATAGACTAAATGCAAAGTACGTGAAGAGCGACTGTGGGTGAGTTTTTCTCGGCGGGAGGATTGGATTATATATTATGATTCGATATTTCTTGAGGGATCTGGACACAAAGTTTGTGAGACGTGATCTGACGGCAAAGATTCGTCAAGAGGAAGATCCGACGGTTTGTGATCTCTGAATGACGTGTCCTGGCTTATTTACAGGAAACGCACGCGTTTTTTATATATAATATATAGATTTGGTCGAGCTAAAAACGACGGGCAGGCCGGTATCACTGATTTGTGCACATAGGCTGGACAACAGTTAGTTGCATCTAGGCCTGTTTTATCTGGGCCGGACTACAACTACGACATTTTACTTTTTTTTTTGAGCATAACGACATTTTACCGCTTATGGATTAATTTTGGGCCGCATCAAAGTATTACTCACTCCGTTCTAAAATTATTATCATTATTTACTTTTTTCGTTACCTTTGACCATTCGTCTTATTTAAAATATTTTGAAAATTATCATATATTTTTTATGATTAGATTTATTACTAAATAAACTTAAAATACAATCAATAATTTTATGTATTTGAGATAATTTTTTAAATAAGGCGAATAGCCAAAGTTCATGAAAAAGGTCAATGACGACAATAATTTTAGAATGGAGGGAGTATCCACTAGTGTCGGGTAGATAAGCACGTGTCACATTTTGAGTAGTATGGGTGAGAAATAAATTGATTTGCAAATTTCAATTGTATTTTTCTCCTCAATCGTACCTCCGTTTTTTATTTGTTTTGAACCAGTGTGTTGTTTAAATTAATTCTATAAAACCCTATCAAATATTTTTGTTTTTTTTAATTCAATTTTTGTCAATATTTTGAATGCACCATGTCAACATTTTTTTGTACTATGTCAATATTCCACACGTTCTTTGTCAATTTTTCAAAATGGGAAATTTTGTAATTGGGCACTATTTAGTTCTGAAATTTGCTGTTGGACACTAAGATAAGTTTTATTTGCTGTTGGACACTAAGATAGGTTTTATTTGCTGTTGGACACCAAGAGACAACTACACATAGTGTCCAACAACAAATGGAATATATTTTAGTGTCCAGTAGCAAATATCACGTTTATACGGTGTCCATCAACAAATTTTGCCTTTTTGAAAATGCTATTTTTTTTAAAAAAAATCTTGACATGGATTTTATGAAAATATTGATGATGTTGAAATATATTTTCTTTAAAAAAGTATTTGACTAGGTGCTTCAAAATATGAAATTAATTCAGTTTTTTCAAATTCAAAAAAAAATACTCATTTTAGGCTGCAATGGCTGTTGGAAACACATTTTCGCGCTTGGATGGTGTTGCCATGTTAGTGGGCTGCAATAATGTGCATATATGTAGGTCCAATGCATTGATCTAACTAACGCTCCATATCGGCCGATCTGTATATAGGAGCTCCCGGCCTAGAATTTTAAACTAGCAAAGTTATGGACCGGATCAGAAAAAAGATCTGACCAAAAATAAACTATTTTTTTACTTAAATTAGAAAATGGCCAAAAAAAAGCTCTTTTAGGACCCGTGGGTCGCGGCCCATTACCACCCCTAGCTCCCCTAGGTTCGAGCTTACGATACGTCAAAAGAATTCTTTCTCATGCTCTTAAAGGCTACAGCTCTAACCTTTTATGTAAATAAAAATTTCAGCTCTCATGGGCAAATCTTGTTGCTTGCTTATGTGATTCCTTTTGGTTCACAGCGCCCAAATGTACTCTTACCGTGTGTTTGGTTACGGGATCAAAAGTGCTTTCAACTCGGATGATATTGTTGGATTTGCCGTGAGGTTCACGTGGAATGAGAATATGTTTGAGAATCTTTGCCCTATCTTGCTTAGCATGAATATCATGGCAAAACCCAGAATATAGAGATTAGGTGGAAGGGAATTGCTTTGCATTTCAGCTTCTGAACACAGGAGTTCAAGATCAACTAAACTGATCTTAACCACTTATCCGGCTTTAATGAAACTGATATTTAGACGCTACAAAGACATTCAGGACACAGATCACGACGGATTGTGGGCTCTACATGATTCAGCTTTCCACTAAGTCGTTACGCAAATGAACTGAAGTAGTAGCTTCCAGTCCCAGGTGCTTAGAGTAATCCTTGTTTAGTAATTATAAAATTTCAGTCACCCACCACTAACAGGAACATGGGCGCGATTGTTTTTTCCAATAGCAGCCAGTGAATGTCAAAAAAGTCATCAGGCCAGAAATCCACCAATTATAGGCGTGTAAAGCTTGTCATAAAAAAAAACAGCAACCACGTCTGTAGTGTAATGAGTAGGCCGTTGCTACTACCACGTCTGTCGGCTGGAAAAGATGATAGGGAAACAGCAACCAGAGGCGGGCACTTGCAAGCAGTGCCGAGCAGACATGTCTTTCTGTTGATCCGTGTATAACCTCATCCATCTGCGTCGATGTCTTCGATCCCTTGCAACGTACGTACGTCTGGTACTAGCGTGCCCTGCATGGACCGCGCGCATGCATCACACCGCCCTCTTCCGTTCGCATCTTCGTGCGTGCCCAATGCTGCCACCACGTGCTCCATGACTTGATTTAGGTAGTTGGATTAGGACTTAGCAACAACAGCTGCAGGTTACTAATCCAGGCAGTCAACACGCAACGTACCTGTGGCTGTGTTGTGTGCGCGCGCGCATCCATGGTGGGCGCCTCTGTTTCTCATGGAGCCCTGCGATTTTGCCGTGTTGAAATCAGGGGGGGGGGGGGGGGGGGGAGCATGGGAATTCATGCGCAGAAGTCAAGGATGCAGCCGCGCCCACACACATCGATGCAGAGCAGTCTGCGTGCGTAGCAGCCGTGATGGTGTACACGACATGGACGCGGGAAAAAGAATCTGCCGCCGTGACGGTGGTTGAGGTGGAGTGGTTGCGTTCTACCGAACCTCGCTGATTAGTGGCTAAACGTGCGATGCCCAGATGCAACCACTCGTGCATGTTGTAAAGCTGCATCGCTAACCGTTTGTAAATTTGCAATTCATCCCTTACTTCCAGCAGTATGTCAGAGAGCGAACCATGTGAGAAAATGATTTATATATAGCTTAAGGTTTTCATTGGAATGTAGGATAGGAAAAATATAGGAATAAAAAAAAGCATAGGAATTGAGATTGCATGATTCTCCAATCCTATAGAAATTGAAAACATAGAAAAGAAAATAGGAAGCCCTTTGATAACTTCACAGGAAAGCAAAGGATTCTAAATTTTTGATACTCCATTAGAACTGGCTGATCTCTCCAACTCATACAAGCAAGTTCTATGCCTCATACACCAAACATGGAAACAGAGACGAGGCACCACTTTATTTGGTGATGCAATTGCCTCCTGCTTGGAGCCTTCACATGGTCAAAGATGGGGTCAGAGGCCTTAGCTGCGTTAGTTTTGGCTGGTGGTGGTGGTGTCACTATTTTACGGGACGAATGAACACGAAGACGGCAACAAGTGCTTTGCCTCTTGCTTGGAGCACTCACAAGCGCGCACAAACACGGACGCAGCAACGAGCGCTTCGTGCTAGGAAAGTTTCCAAGATGTCAGACCTCTTGTTTCTTTTCTTGTGAAATCAAGCTAAGGAATGCAATTTTATAGAATTTTTCCTTTCTCTTTCCTTTGAACCAAAGAGTATGTAGGAAAAAATTCATAGAAAATAAATCCTACAAAAATCCTACTATGTTTTTCGTGAGCCTAAATAGTGAACCTGAACAAGCCTGAACCTAGATTAGATACGACGTGATGTGATGTCGTTTATGTTACAGACAGAGCATTCACGTTCCTTCTTGTGGCAGCAGAGTAGTATTAACAAAAAACGTACCGACTCCACATGCTGAATTGAACAGCAGCGGCATGGATACCAAACCGTCAGATGATCAGAGGCGGCGACCGCTCATCATAGTAGTTCGTACTCTGCTATGATGACCATGACACTGACTGGTTTCATGAGGATTACCGTGCTGTGCCCGGGCAATTCGTGTTTTTTTCTAAGCAAACTGGAGGAGCCTAGGCTCCTACAGGACTTTATTAAAAAGGGTTAAACTGTACAACAAAGTAAAGAACAAAAAACAGAAAAGAAAGAGAAAAATTACAACGGGCAATTCGTGTTGTCGGTCGGACTCGAGATGTGAAACGTGGAATCGTAAGCTTTTTTCCCCCTGTCAATAATCGCGTGCCGCGCGGGCCATTTCTAGGCTGACAGTAACAAGCCAGGGGAACGGAAACACGATTCGTTCGCGCATCATCAAATGACCGGTCGGCGGCGGCTCAGTCACAGTAAAACGATCACGAGTCGAGATAAGCTCCAAGATCAGACCGAACTCGGAGACGAATTGAGTAAATTTTCTAAAACTATATGTTTTATTACAAAATTATCACAAAACTACAGGTTTAAAAAGATGTATCTGTTGACATGAAAATTATGATGCGTGATCTCGAAGATCTGCTTAACTCCAGTGCCGGCTCAATAAAAGAAATCGGGATGTGCGAGTTAATTTTCTCTGCAAATCAATAAAGAGACGAACGGTTAGAAGTCACGGATCACTCGTCCAGGACAGACCGATGAAAAAAGTCGATAGTCACTATACCTGAGATTAGCCGATGTTGTTATGTGAATAAAACTAATCGGCTGATTATATCGGCTTATCAATAAAATTTAATTTAATAAATAATTTAAAATTATAGATGCCGATAACAAATCGAGTCGACAGGCCTGAGTCGATAAGCATACAATATTTATAAAACAACCGGCCAAGTCGATGTAAGTTGTCAAAATCGATAGAGCTAGGTCGATGGTTCTATAGTAATACGTATAAACTCATTATATCGATGACGTCTAAGTTGATAGATCTGATTAGCTAGTATTACAAATATGCCTTAAAATTATAGATCTTTTTTATTATAACATGAGAGTAAATGACTATCAAAATGAATGATATAACTAGTCTAAACTCTAGAAGGTCGATTGAACCGTGATAACTTATCGGTTAAACGTCTCGATAGAACTCTATCGACTCTACCTATAAACGGATTGGATCTAACTCATCTATCCAGTAAGAGATCGAAATCAATGCAACTTTACTGATTCGAACAGATCGAACTTAATCAAGACAATATTCACACACGGTAGATAGAGCTAGATTTAACCTATTTATAGATAAAATCGATAAAGTGACTCCAATAATAGATCTAAATTATACCTATTAAATATACTAAAATCACAACATATCAGTTTCAACCAAGATAGTATTACAAATAGAGTCGATAAAACAAGTACAAAGAAAACATAATTATCGGATAACTAGCAATTCTAATAATGACAACTAGAATATTAAATCAATGAGAAAGTACTAGTTGAGATTGATAAAATTACTGAGATTAACTAATCCAAGTCTCTCGCCGAGATCGGAGCCGATGCAGTCCACACGAGACGAGAATTTCGTCGAGTAGAAAAGGTTGATGATGCGTCAAATTGCATTAAACAAAAGTATTATTTTTTTTCTCGTATATACCTTATTACATATTTATAACCCTATGCAAAGGGCTCTGACCCGACTCGGTCAGGATTCTCAAACAAACCGACTAAGCTTATTTTTAAAACAAAATTTAAACTAAAATACAGAAAAGGATAAAATAATCTCATAGGGGTCCACTTTCTTCTCTTTTGGCCGTTGGACTCGTCAATCTTGGTCGATTTTAACTCCACGCGGCTGATCACTTGACCTGATTAAATTCTGGTGCGCCAGATTTATTTTCTTGCTTTCCTCGTACCTTTATTCATACCCGCAGTTACTTGTGAACCACCCACTATACCTGACCAATGGGTCGTGTCGGGCCGGCACGGCCCTTCTAATTATCGAGTCGTGCCGTGCCGGTCCGACAGGCCTGTACCAAAGCCCAAGCACGGCACGGCTCGTCTTATACGGCCATACCGGCCCGGTGGCCTGGTGGGCTATTTGGACCGTACCGGCCCGGAGCTCACTTAAATTTTAAATATTTAATTTTTCTCTAAAAATTGATATTTTTATAGATGAAATATCCTTTATCAATAAATTTGAACTAAAAATATATGATTTTTAGTATAAATATTGAAATATTAATCATTTTATTTGACGGGTCGTGTCGTGCCGGGCCATGCTTCACAGGCTAAGCGGGCCATATTAAATGGGTCGTGCTCGGGCCGACATGGTGGGCCTGCAGCTGGGTCCAGGCACGGCCCGTGACGGGCCACGGGCCGACACGACCCGTCTAGCTTCGGCCCGTGTTGTGCTCGGACCGGGCCAAAATAGGCGGGCCTCATGCTGGCCCATTTAGCCTGGTCCACTTGGCCAGGTATACCACCCACTGTTAAATTTCGTCTTTTTCCAATCATTCACGTCCTTTTTAGTTGCAGCTTACTGTCTTTCTGTGCCGCCTCGACTGCTGGGTTTTCACCTTTAACCATCTTCGTTCTTATCCTCTTCCCCAAACTTCATCGCTTTATATTCTCCCAAATTAATGCAGAGCGTCGTTTGGATTCTTCAAAGATCAAGTCAAAATCCTATAAATAGTCCCTTTTGACCAGTCACTTCTTCTCATCTTAGCTCCTTCGATCATGGTCTTCTACTGAGAGTCTTGATGGAAAAAATATTACTTATCTCCAAATCTGCTAAGTTTACTATGGCGAATACTTTTCGCCTCTTCTGCCCCCAGAGCGATCATTTGAATCCAAAGTTTGTAGCTGCCCCTGTTCAGAAATTAACTCACTAGTTGCCTTTAGATGGAGGCACATGTGTCAAGGATGGCATCGACGAGGTGACACTCTCTTCCTCTTGTCCGACGGGTGATGTCTGATGACGACGACACTCTTCCAGGAAAGTAGAGGAAGCTGCTAATGTATTTTTCTCCCTCTATGTATCTCCTTTTTTGTATTTGGGAAAATAATAATTACATCTTCATCCCCTAGTTGTAATAGGAGAATAGGTTTATTCAGAAACTGATTATCTGCGAGTAATCCGTTCATCTTTATCATGTAACAATGGCTATTTGTAACTTTATCTATAAGCGATGTTTTTAATATCGTTACTGGACGAATATTTAATAATATCATATTTGTGATGTTAATATTTTCTGCTAGGGTGATATTCTCAATATCGGCCATCTCAAGTCGATGAAAATCCATCGACTGTCCATACAGATGAAATTTCCCACATCAGCCATGATCCAGTAGTCGATGATATTTCTTCAAGTATTTATAATTAATTGCTCTTCCGAACTCTTCTCCATCTAATCTCTGTAGAAAATATGCATTACCTGATGCACATTGATTCACTTTTGAATGGACCCTCCCTGGTGCACATATGAGTATCAGTTAATTGTAGGCTGAAACATTTACTCCACACATCTCTGAATCTCTACACATAATCATGTACAGATTCCCCAACCTTCTGCCTCACAGCAATCAAGTTGGATAACCTCATCTCTCTAGTTTTAATGAATAAGTATTTATGGAATTTCTATTCGAGATCGGTCCAAGTAATAATCGAATTTGGGAGCAATGATGCGAAACAAGAACACGTTAATCCAAACAAGAAAAATGGAAACAACCTGATTTTCAATACCTCGGTATTACCAGCTTCTCCATATTGCACAATAAATCGGCTGATATGCTTAACTGTAATAGTATTATTTTGTCCAATAAATTTAGTGAACTCTGGTGACCTGTATCGACTCGGTATAGAGATCAAATCATAACTTAGAGGATATAGAGATCAATACATATATGTTTGTTGCTTTGGCTTCAGTCCAGACTATTACTTCATTACTTCAGCAATCTTTGAAGGCTAATCATCAATCGACACATTGATATTTGGGATAGTCAATGTGGGATCAGATGCTGGTATCTGTGAGCCGAAATTAACAATTGTATGATGACCCCCTAATTCTCCTAATAGTATAGATAACGATGACATTTTAAACATACTCGGCTCAGCATTAGGTGTAGTGCTATACGTCATATTCGGCTCCGTAGCATCTTGTCTATAGTGTTACGGCTGCGTCTGTGGAATAGTCTTTCATAATATTATCCTGCGAAGTGTCTTTTCTATTGTACCAGCATCAGCATCCTTAGAAGTTGAAGTACTCTCTAAGGATGTTTGACTTGAACTTACAACAGAAACTATAGGCCGAGGAACATTCTCGGACATACGAAAATACACCGACCCACGAACTGGGTCATTAAATATGCAACCCTCCACAGCTTGAATAATCAAGGTTCTCAATGTATTAACGAATACAAGTGATTGGTTAATTAATGCATGATGTACGGCAGTATTAATCATATTGTTCAAAGTTGCCTCATCGGTAATTTTCATTGGCTTGTTGGTAAGTAATTCTTCTGTTCCATCTTCTATCAAGGCAACAATTGATAATTTTCCTTTCTGAATGATCTTACCATGCCTTGTCTTGCTAAAAGTTCTCAATAGAAGACTCTCATACTCAGCCATCCTCTGGCTGATCTCTGGCTTTGCTTCATCATCCAACTCTTGTTTGTTGACAGGTAGCATGTTTTCTTCTTTAAATCAGCACTAATATCATTCTTAGGAGGAGTACCGTCCTTCGGTATTCCAAGTTCAAGCATGATGTAAAGTTTAAAGTTTTTGATCCCACCGAGCATGACAAAAAGCGTGTTGATATGAAAATCATCACACGTGATCTGGAAGATCTACTTAACTCCAGTGCAAGCTCAATACAAGAAACCGGAGCGTGCCAATTGATTTTCTCTATAAATCAACAAAGAGACGAACGGTCAGAAGTTGCGGGTCACCGGCCTAGGACAAGGTGATGAAGAAAGCCGATAGTCCCTATACGTGAGATCAGTTGATGCTGTTATGTGAATAAATAGGATAAAAGAAATTAAACTAATCAGCTAATTATATTGGTTTATTGGCAGAATTTAATTCAATAAATAATTTAAAATCATAGACGTCAATAAAGAATCCAGTTGATAGGCCAGAGTCGATAAGCATACAATATTCATAAAACAACCAGCCAAGTCGATGTAAGGTGCTAAAATTGATAGAGTTGAGTCGATAGTTCTACAGTAAATATACATAGACTCGCTATGTCACTGACGTCAAATCGATAGATCTGATTGGCTAGTATTATAAATATGTCTTAAAATCATAGATCTATCTTATTATAATATGGGGGCAAACAACTGTCAAAGTGAATGATATAACCAGTCTGAGCACCAGAAAGTCGATTGAACCATGATAACCTATCGGCTAAACATTCCGATAGAACTCTATCGACTTTACCTATAAATGAATCGGATCTAACCCTATCTACCTAATAAAAGATCAAAATTGATACAACTTTACTGATTCGAACAAATCAAACTTAATCGAAACAATATTCAAACATGGTAGTAGTGCTATATTTAACCTATTTATAGATAAAATCGTTAAAGTGACTCTAATAATAGATCTAAATTATACCTGTTAAATCTACTAAAGTCGTAACAGACCAGTTTCAACCAAGGCAGTATTATAATTAGAGTCGATAGAGCAAGTATAAAGAAAACCTAATTACCGAATAACAAGCAATTCTAATAATAAAAACTAGAATATCAAATCAATGAGAAAGTACTAGTTGAGATTGATAGAATTACCGAGGTTGACTAATCCAAGTCTCTCGCCGAGATCGGAGCCGATGCAACCCACGTAAGACGAGGATTTCGTCGAGTAGGAAAGGTTGACAATGCACCAAATTGTATTAAATAAAAGTGTTATTTTTTCTCGTACATACCTTATTACATATTTATAACCCATATAAAGGGCTCTGACCCGACTCAGTCAGGACTCTTAAACAAACCGACTAAGCTTATACCTAAACAAAATTTAAATTAAAATATAGAAAATGATAAAATAATCTCACAGAGGTCCACTTTCTTCTCTTTTGACCGTTGGACTCGTCAATCTTGGTTGATATCGACTCCACGCGGTTGATGACTGGACCTGATTAAATTCTGATATCAACAATATCATAAAAGTATAGATTTAGTGCACCTTTACATCACAAAACTATAGATTTAATAATATGTATCATAAAACTATAGATTTAAGGAGTCAATTTATCATAAAACTACATGTTTTAACTTTGTAAAATGTGTAGTTTTACGATTCACATGTACACTAAATATATAGTCTTACGATAATACTTGTTCGATTTATAGTTTTATGATAAAGGGTATACTAAATCTATACTTTTACAATACAACTCTTTAAATCTGTAGTTTTATAATAGTTTTAACATAAAATCTATAATTTTGTGAAATTTACTTAGACGAATTCGTCCTTTCAATCTTCGTTCTGCTGCATGCGGCCCACTTCCCCGGAACCATGCTAGTCTTCTTTGTTTTCTCTGTTAATATACGGAGAGAAATACAAGTTGCAGTTTTGTTAAGTAAAAATCATGTTGATCGTGTCTCTGACTGGAACAGCACCTACGTGAGGACGTGATGCTGCACTCTTCAGTGGCTGTGCAACTGTGGTGTTAAGTATGCGCGTCCGGACCTAGTCGTGGATAGATATTGGTTCTAAAACAACGGTATTAGTATATAATAGCCTGCATTGGAAGATTTCTACATGATGAAACTGCTAGGGGAGTTTCCGACGCCGCCTGAACAGCTAAGAGACACTGTCGGTGCAAAAGCACCGGCAAGTGGAGGTCTGTTAGTAAGTGGATTTTGCTAACAAGTTGAGCTTGGATTTTCAGCATTTGAAGAGGCCTATCTAAATTTTGACGGCCCTGATTAAATATTCGCTTGGCTACTGGCTACTGCATTATCACATGAGATTCATGTGCTTTTACATTCCTTTCCAAAAAAGCGAGGCGTGGCTGAATATCTTAGCTAGTAGCCATCTGACTTGATCAACGTTAGGTGCTCGTATTTGTTCTTTTGAAAAGGAAAAATGCTACACGTCTGATTTATTACAACCAGATGTGTAATAGCTTAAAAATAAGTAAACCATCATCATCTAAATGATTCCAACCATTTGATCGTTGTTGCATAACAAAAGATCGTAGTACGATATATCTCCCAGCTTTTTAGTTAGGACGTTCCATAATGACGTAGTACGCGCCAGCCTGAACGGCAAAGCGGCAACTGTACGTTAAAGAACATCCATATGCCGATCTCAGCCGTCGCGGCCACCGAACTCGCACCACAAGTTCAACGCGGCCCACGTGGGTCCCACGCGCCAGCGAAACACCCACCTGCCCAAAGCTTTTCCATTTAACAGCAGCAGCTCAAGCTCAGCAACGCCTCCCAACTCCGAAACATAATCACGCATAATAAGCAGAGAGAAGGAAGCGGAGAGAGTCAGCATGGGGAGCTTCAAGGTGACCCGGATCTCCGAGGGCCCGGTGAAGCCTGCGTCGGCGACGCCCGACGAGACGCTGCCGCTGGCGTGGGTGGACCGGTACCCGACCCACCGCGGCCTGGTGGAGTCGATGCACATCTTCCGCTCCGGCGCCGACGCGGCCCCCGCCGTGATCCGCGACGCGCTGACCAAGGCGCTGGTCTACTTCTACCCGCTGGCGGGCCGCATCGCGGAGGGCGAGCAGCCCGGCGCTCCGGCCATCCGCTGCACCGCCGACGGGGTCTACTTCGCCGAGGCCGCCGCCGACTGCAGCCTCGAGGACGTGCGGTACCTGGAGCGCCCGCTGATGCTGCCCAAGGAGGACCTCGTCCCCTACCCCGGCGAAGACCGGTGGGGCGTCGAGCCGCACAACACCATCATGATGATGCAGGTAAAACCATTGGGCCCGCCCCTCGCGCTCTCGCTTCGATTCCAATTTTGACAGACAGGACGCCATGTGTGTTGCGCGCGCGCGAGTGTTCGTTGGTGGTGGCCTCGACGGATTGATTGCGTTGCGTGCGAATGGGGTTAGTTAGATCCGGGCGTGCTTGCGCGGTAGATCTGGGGCGGTGAGGCGAGCATCGCTGCCGAGGTGACAAGTCCAAAGCAGAGTAGTGGCGTCCGAGTAGGAAGCTTCTCTCGCTTTTTTCTTTGTTTGTTCTTGTATTCTAATTTGCCGCGTCAGCGAAGGTAAATTAGCCAGGTCAATCCGCCCGGGAGGTTGACCGTGTCGGTTAAAGAGGCTGCCATGCGGGCCCCATGGCATGCCACTGATTTTCCCCCCTGATAAAAGTAGAATTAATATATGGGCTTAAGCTTAATGCACGGAGCAATTAACGGAATGCTGGACACAGAGGGCTGGATGTTTCCCGCGTTACAAACGGTTAGGAAGCCCTCTAGTTTTGCGGACGTTTCACGTTTTGAAGCCTCGATCCTGCGGCGCACCACTGCAGGCCGGCGCCAAGCTCAGTCATGGGCTCGGCGGCGGCGGGGGGCGGCTCGCGCCGTTGGACGGAGCGGACGAGTTCGTATGGAATGAATGCGCGGCCGGTGATGTTCATCGGGCCGCGCAGATCTGGACATGTCGCGTGCCGGCGTGCGGGTTTCAGGCGACAAAGTCAGGTCAGGTGGGCAAACACGTCGGAACAGCGGCACTGAAATCTCTCGCGTCCTCACCGCGTCATCACAGGAACCAGGCAGGCTGCCAGCACTAGAATACAAATGGTTAGGCACGCAGTCGCCGAACAAAGACGATTCGCAAGCGCTTTGTCGCCGACAGACAAGAGTCGTTGCATCACTCTCCGCTGGCCTTTCCGCGCCGCTTGCTCTCAAGTAGCGTGACTTTTCTTGCTTTGCTTCGGCTTCAGGCTTGCTGTGCGGTGTGCCGTTATCCTATCATGTCGTGGACCGGTTAGGTAGGCATGCACTGCATTGGCGTGGACGTGCCGCATGACTGAAAGTGATATCATTATCATGAAACGAGACCGGGAGCTTCCGGGCTGGTCACACACACTCAGCACTTTGGGGGAGGAGGCGTACTGAATCGGTTATGCTCTGATCGTGATGCCCCCAATTACCCCAGTAATGGTCATCTTGCCAGTTGGATTGCATTACACGATGTCGACTTTGGTCTAGTGATTGATTTAATGACAATTGTTAGTTCTGGAAACCAACCATGATGCCATGATCGGGCAGCGTTGGGAGCCAAAACAAATTATATTAGCCAAAAACGTAGTTGTTGTCCATGCCACTTTGCCAGACATATACTATAGTAAGTAGTATAGTTGGTCGTGTAGAAGTACGTGAATGTATTGCTTTTAAGCTACGGCTTTTGCCTTTTTCTTCTGTTTTTAGCTACTTTCGTCCACCGACAGGTAGCTGTGATAGTTGGTTGGAGGGGACTGGGAAGGTATGTGGACCGTTCATAAAGATCTTTCTCAAGTACTCCAGTGTTTAGGATGTGATTGATACTGCATGATGAATTGATGACCAAATTGCATTTTTTCTGCAGTCTTCTGAAAATTGAAAGTTCATAATTGATAGTATTTGAGAAGCCATCTTTTCCAGGAAACATAGCTTCTAGGAATTATGGACGCATTTTAAAATGTAGGCTACATGTTAGAAAATGTGTATATCACTAAGTCGAATTCACAAATTACAACAGATGGGGTCCTTATCATTTTGCTGAAGTTCTAAGTAGAATTTCCCAGAAACTGACCTGAGGTTGCCTGGTGCAAAATTCAGTGCTGAATGACTATCTTCCATCGTTTTTTTTAGAGAGTTTTAGGAACCCCAAAACAGGGGGACTCCAGCCTGATTGCATTGCAACGGCAAGAGTTTCAGATAGCAAAGTATACTTGCTACTGCATGTTGATTTGCACATTCCTTCTCGCCATTTCCCATGCTCCATGCTGCATCCTCATCAGGCCATCACCCATGCGTGACTAATATATATAGAAATTGGAAGTTCATGATTGAAATTTGAGCACTACTACCGAAGGCTGTAAAAGTTAAAGGTCAACCAGCATTTGAATCTGCGCTTTACAATAAACGTGACGTCACATCCATTTTTCTGTGGAAATTAAAATGTCATTGCTTGACTCTGAATTTGGTGCTGAATGGCAAACTTCCTTGATTGCAGATCACAAAGTTCACCTGTGGCGGGTTCGTGATGGGCCTTCGGTTCAACCATGCTTCAGCTGATGGTATGGGCGCTGCACAGTTCATCAACGCCGTCGGTGACATGGCACAGGGCCTACCAGAGCCGAAGGTGAAGCCCGTCTGGGACCGGGAAAAGTTTCCTAACCCGAAGATCAAGCCGGGCCCTCTCCCCGAGCTTCCAGTCTTGGCGCTGGACTACATCGTCCTTGACTTCCCGACAAGCTACATTGACGACCTTAAGAAGCAGTACAAGGCTCACAGTGGCAAGTTCTGCTCCGGCTTTGACGTGCTGACGGCCAAACTCTGGCAGTGCCGCACGAGGGCGCTAAACCTGGAGCCCGAGGCCGAGGTTAAGCTCTGCTTCTTCGCCAGCGTGCGGCACCTGCTCAAGCTGGACAGGGGCTACTACGGCAACTCCATCTTCCCGGTGAAGATGTCGGCACCGAGCGCAAAGGTTCTGGGCTCATCGATCATGGAGGTCGTCGACATGATCCGGCAGGCCAAGGATAGGATGGCCGTGGAGTTCTTCCAGTTTGCCAAGGAGGAGACGGACAAGGACCCGTTTCAAATGACCTTCAACTACGAATCCATCTACGTCTCGGACTGGAGCAAGCTCGGGTTCTCAGAGGTGGACTATGGCTTTGGTCCGCCCGTGTTTGCCGGCCCACTGGTGAACAACGACTTTATCGCCTCCGTCGTCATCCTCAAGGCTCCGTTGCCGCTTGACGGCACGCGGATGCTTGCCAGCTGCGTTACCAAGGAACACTCAGAGGGGTTCGTCCGTGGCATGAAGGAAGACCTGCCTTGAATTCTTTTTGTAGCTGATGAAACTGGAAAATTTGACTGCTTGGAGATGAATGAGGAGAAAAACTACTGTTTGGTCAATGCTCTTTGTGATGTACGTTTGATTATATTTATTCGTCACTTTATCTTGGTTAATATTACCTTAGAAAGTACATTTGATATTGTGTATCATTTCATATGGGACAATAAAGAAGATTATACTGTCCATTTGATTTTCCTATGGCCTTTATATTAACCTATGCCCTCTGGTCGTATGTGTTATTGATCATCAATTCTTCTTAGAATGCAATGCACCATGAGTCTATAAATGACATGGTGCAGAAACGCTTTGTATCTGTTATTGATCATCAATTCTTCTTAGAAAGCAATGCACCATGGGTCTACTCAACTCTACATTTCCATATTTGGATTCATGATCTTTCTAAATACATTACCTCTACTCCATACCAGTTTTGTTTTAAGTGTTTTGATCCGCCGTGGCTACCCAACGTGAAAAGAAGTCCATAACAAAATTCTTGACAATATATTCTTTCCATATTGGTCATGTCATTTGTCATGTTACATCAGAATCTAGACCAAAGGTGACTCATTTAAATGGATGAGTACACTAGAAAAGTTTAAGAATCCACGGTGCTTTTCCATCTAAAAAAAGAACTTTTCAAAGTTTTTATCACTCAATGACATACAATATTAAACTACCGACGTCAGTGATTAAAATTCGGAGGTATAGTATTTTAGCTTAAAATTGCAGCATCTAGTTGAGTTATTAGGTAATACTATGATGATTAATGAATAATATAAAAAATCAAAAGGATATTCAAGTTTTATTAAAAAATAAGGGACTTGCTAATTTTCAGTTAACTGAAAATTTGGGTAACTTTCAGTCACCTTCTTGAACCATTAAATCTAGATCTTGGTTTATAATTATTATATAGATAATCCTATAAAAAAAAAAATTAAGCAAAGTAGCAAATTATTGACTGAATGCGTTCAACTGATTGGAAGCTAGAAGTATAAAAAAATAATGTGTTCAAACAAATTACCATGAAGAGTTTTACAAGTGAAATAGACTGGAGGAATATATTTTTGAAAGGAAAAAAATATTCAAACAGTGCTGCTCAAGGTTCACAAAAACTGGTAACTGGTCTCCAGTTTCGAACCGATGAAAAACCAACTGGTTACAAAAAAACAACCCAGAGGTTAACCGTATGTAGCTTTGGGTTTCACCAAAAATAGGTCAATTGGTAAAACCGATCCAAACCGATTTGTTAACTGGCCGGTTTTTACCTGTTTTGTAACCGTGGTGTTGCTATACTTACGGCTGTGTTGAGTTGTCTTACTAAGCAAGTAGTTCAAGCCTGCAAGCTGCATGGCCATTAAAGAGTAGTCTGATCTTTGAGTTTTATTTAGAACTCGTCTCGTATTAGCTGAGAAAAGGAAACGGAGCATGTTTAGAAAAAGGTTAATTGATTTTATTATATATTAAATAGGAATATTTCTTTTCAATCGATTAAAAAGATAGCACCCTTTTAATCAACAACATTTTAAAGAGAGGGAAATATTGCTTTATTTATTATTTATATATAGACTATAGAAAAGTTTTGTTTTTTTAGAAAGAAGCATATTCGTAATCTCGCTTGTTTACCTGAGGCGACAGGAAAACAAATTAGTGAACTCTACCGCGGAGGCGCGGAGCGCCCGCCGCCCCCCTCATCGCCGCCCCGCCCCCCTCATCGCCGCCCCGCCTGACACGGTGACCATCGCTGTACAGTACGGCTCCCACCCGGGGTTCTTCACGCCGGTGATGTCGGCGCCGCCGGCGCGGACGCTCGTTGACCTCGATGGCGACGTGCTCGCCCACTGTGCTGGCTACCTCGGCGCCCGGGACGTCGCCAGCCTAGCCATGGCCTGCCGGCCCCTGCGCGCCGCCGCTTACAGCGATGCCGTATGGTACCGCCTTTTTAGGTCGTAATCCTGCCTCTGAGTCTCTTGTACGATAGGTTCTTAGGATTTATGATGCGTCTTCCTCCGCCTAGGGCAAATTTGGGGATCCTATCGGTTTAATGTCTTGATTTGTTGATGGTTCGGATTTAGGAATGGTGAGAGGTGGAATCTTAGTCAAGAGCTTTGTGAGTTTAGAGGAACTAGATGTAGTGTTATGATTTTGAATTTTTTATAGGAAATAAAATTTGGGGAAAATTGTTCTTGCAGCGACATTGTGTATGTTTTGTGATAGGATAATTATAAACTTATTATGCTTTAATTTGCCAATTGTGTTGATAAAAGGCTATGACATGTAGAGTTGTTCTGATGGCAGCTAGGCTAAGGAAGCTGCAAACACCTGGAATAGGTACCTTGATTTTAGGTTGATAGTCTAATATTGTTTCGATTAGCTGGTATTCTAAAGCTTCCTACAGATGAGTTGATCGGTGCTCATAATTGGATCAGGGCAAACAATGCAATTGCACTTATTGTATCAATTACTTGGATTAGGGATCCTCATTTTTGTCAGGTTATTACTTATTATTTGCACACCTTCATTTCCCCCCAAATTAGCAATAATCATTTGCGGATAATTGTGAGTTTCGTTTCTCAACCTTTTTGTGACAAGAACAGGGAACGTGGCAGCATTGCTATCTGTCATTTTTCCAAATCCAAGCTAGAATGGTTAAGCTTGAAACAATTGCGGTCAAGCACCTTCAATCGGATTAAGTAATTTTTTCAGGAAGTAGATGAGTTATTTTCCCTGTCTATACCATATGGATTTTTTTTCGCACTATGATAGATGAAATTTGATAGTGGCAAACATTCATGAATGCTGCTGAATGGTCCTTATTTCTCTTTGCTGATGTTAATGAATTTCACAGTTATCTAGTACTTTGTTGAAGGCAAATTTCTTTTGAGAAAGTCATAAAATGTTATTTAAATATCCGGTCTTGGACCATAGAATGTTTTCTAGTCTTTAGAAATTGACACCTTCATTTTATTGCATATTAATTTTTCTTTTGGATAATTATTTAAACATTCAGGGATCAATGGCCATATCAGCAAGTACCTCATGGAACTTTGGGGCTTAGAAACCACTACATTCATAGGCACACTGAAGTACATCGAATGAAATTTGATGATCCTACATCAGCTATTTATTACTTTGATCCTGGGGAAGCAACGGCTAGCCATCTAATGCTCGATCGTGATTGCATCTGGTTCTGTCAGGCAAGTAGAAAAGATCTAATTTTTCTTTCATTAAACCACTCTTCTCTTTTTTGCTCAAGCACTAATGGAGGTGGCTGATTGGCATAGCATCAATTTCTATTAATTGACTTCTAAGTTCTGTTCAGGGTCCACTAGCCAGAAAACTGAGTGTTGGTTGGCCAGGACCTGAAGTGGTGGAGACTCACAGGTCTCATGGTGCAAGGATTACCTGTATGAGGTAACTCTGAAGGAAAAGAACCTATCGTTCTAGTCAGCCATATGCAGAAAATTCTGATTATCTTAAATTACGCTCAAAATTCTTTCCTCATTTTTGTGCAATCGAAGTTGTTCTTAACCTCTTAGGCCCCAGGAGAATCAAGGGTAGATAATCAATGCTTCAATTTTATTCTACACTTCAGTTTTACCAGTGTAACCTGAAAGCAGATCAATGTTCAGTTGTATTGATTGCAAAAGCTTTTTGAATCATCTGAGTCAACTGAGTTTTAACTTGCACCATTATAACTTCTGTATCAGTAAACATGTAACATGTATTCTTGCATATATTTGAAATGCTATGTGTCACTTTTACTAGTTTAGCCACTGGGATTTGAGATCATGCAGAGCTATTATTTCAAAATATGTGCCTAGTCGCCATGCCAAATCTTTTGCGGAATGGTGGCGCAAGATCATCAAATGTGTGCCCAAAGCTGCGCGGAAAGGAGTTAACAGCTTGATTATCTTGACTTCCTGGATGCTTTGGGGGCATAGAAACTCCTGTGTGTTCGAGGGATCTAGCCCGAGCCTGTCTGTTCTACTCCGGCTTCTTGCTGACGAACACCATCTCTGGTGCCTCGCAGGAGCAAAGGGCCTGCGTGCCCTGGATGTCGCCCAAATCGTGAGGGCAGGATAGGTCTAGGAGTTGCGTGGTCAGGTCTCACCTTCTAGTTTCTTTCTTATTGGTTTACAATTGACGTAACTGACAACCCCTCATGGCCGGCTCGGAGTGAGGTGGTGGTGATGTAACGGGGCTGTCTTTTTCCTCTCTTAATACAAAGATACGCAGCTCTCCTGCGTATTCGAGAAAAAAATTATTTCAAAATACCTGACTTAAATAAATACTGATAAATGTGAATCTAGAAAAGCTTCATGTTCCAAAACGTTGCAGTGAGTTATCCCATGGCTTTCCCATGTTCATGGTCAATGTAAATCAACTCAAGTACATATGTGTCTCATTCAGTTATTGTGTGTGGTGTGGCATAGTTCAATGTGGTGTGTGTCATCTGGAACAGGAGGACCTTAATTTGAAATTTGATAGACCTTTTTTATTATCGAATTCATATGATGGCAAACAGTTATTGTGTCTAGTGTTTTTTTTTTTTTGAGAGAGAAGAAATACAGTAGGGGAAGCCCCTACTATTGCTCAATTTTCGTTAAATAAAGGAAAGGGAAAACTGTACAGCATAACTGGCTAGAAGAAAAGAAAGACATCAGGTCACCACGGCTCCCTGAGCGGGAGCCTGGACCAAAGAATCCACTAAGGCTAGACAAAACTGTATATCCTGCTCCTTGTTTATTCTATGTGACTGGAGCAGGGCTTAATTATGTAAATGGAATTTCCAGGATTGGAGGGAGGGGCTGGCTGGATTGAATATCTTGCTGTGTCTACCAGTTTTATTGCCTGGTGTTTCTGCCTTTTGCAGTGCTAATGCCCTTTCCCCTTATTGTTTTTATAGCTGAGAGGAACCTGCATCATTTGCATAGTTGATTACTCACTAATTAGTCTAACTAGCACGTGTTCCTTGTTTGTGATTTGTCCTTATCCTGCATGATCTAATGCCACTTATATCGAACCCTTTTAATTTCTAATAGTTGCAGAACTGGAAGCGCCTAAACTTTTCTTTTGTTAATTGTGCAGATTTGTTCCAGTAATCGACACTCCATTGATTCGAAATGATACACAAACATGTGAAAAAGCATTAATCACTTCAAGCACAGATAGAACAATCCGGCTTTGTTGGAAGGTACCTCATTGGACATTACTGTATGATGTTGTCCTTGCTTATAGCATGGACACACTGAATGATAATTACCAGCAGCTAGTTTTATTCATGCTTCAAGGTGATGCCCCAAAGATGACCAGATAATAAGTAGGCCTTGGTTCTTGATTAGAAAAGGAACTTAAACGAGCACCTACACCGACTTCCCTGTTGTCCCTAGTATGTGGTGTCTGCAGATACCATAAACTTGTTACATGTGCCTACGGCATTTTGAGACACCCCAATGCAAATGCTGGTCTTACTTTTCACTGCACACCAGCATCAGTAAGTACCACTCAAAGTGACTCATTTGATGCCCCTCAATATACCCTGTCAAGCTCGTGTGTGCTTCCAATTTCACACTAGGCTATAACATGATACTCTTACTGTGATGTGAACATATACCTCCTCTTTTGTCACGTCTTTCCAACATCCTCTTTCTCGTCTCAATAGCTCCCCGCAGGTCAAGTTTTTTTTTTCTTTGGTCTCAATAGCTGCTTTTAGTCCCAACATGTTCTTGTCGTGTCACTATGGGGAAGTGTCAACTATCATGAAATTTGAGTAATATATGGTATTTAAGTACATCTGCAATCCATGTGGGTTTGATAGGGTGTAAAGTACGTTCTATCGAGATACAGCTGTAATGTTCAAATTTCACTGAAAAAATGAATGTGATGACTGCTTCCCAACCTTTTGCTTCTTTTCCAAGTCTCAATCTAGCCTTATTTGTGATTAGCTTTCTAACTTGCATCTGATATGAGTTTTCACATTGTGTTATACTCCCTCTTTCCAAATTACTTGTCATTCTGGCTTTTCACTAGATTCATTGAACATTCTTTGAACCTGGACAAACTATATGTCCAGATTCACTGAATATTCCATGAACCTAGACACCTCAGAAGCCTCCTAGGATGACAAATAAACTGGGATGGAGAGAGTAACATAGAAATGCTGACATTGGATGATTGGCTGATTACAAGTTTTTGTATTTGATCAGTTACAACCTTGTTCAAGCATATAATATAATCTGAATACATTGTTACATGCCTTTTTTTTTGTCAGCTTTTGGCACAGAAACTGAAGCTAGATTAACATTGTTTTTTGTGCCTAGGGTAATTCACGATGTTACAAGGGCCATTCAGGACCTGTCACGGCTCTAGCTGATAGATTGCTCGTGGATGGTGAATTTAAAGTACTTGCAAGTGGAGGGGAAGACTGCACCATTCGCCTATGGTCTATGAGTACAAGGGCAAAAAATCGCCCTCTGATGGCAACATTTCATGGGCATGAAAAAAGTTTATCGTTTTTATCTGTTGCTTGGTATGTACTGTTAAATTATGCTTCTGTCTACATTTCCATGTTCAGTGACAATTTTTTTCTTCGCAAACACACATGAGAGTTGCGTGTTATTATATTAAGAAGAAAAAGTGTAGGAAACCCTTAAGAGTACACTCCCATACACACAATGTTCAATCCAGCTTTGTTGTGTAGACTTAGGAAGTTTGTATCAAATCTTAGTATATATTTTGCGAACGCTCCCTTAGCCTAGCGGTTAAGGTGGCCTAGTACCACCCCAAGGTCTCGAGTTCAACTCCCAGTAGGAGCGAATTTTTGGGCTGGGGTAAAAAAAATCTCCTCGCCTCTCCCCGCACCAAAGCATGTGGTCAAGGCCGTGCCTAGGCACCTGGAAGCTACAGTAACCCATGGTTGTCCCGGCCCAGGTTCTCATAAGGTTGCATGCCCCAATGTAAGTGGGGGGAGGGGGGGGGGGTTGGGGGTTTTCTCGACCTGCGTGAGAAGGTCTTCTTCTTAGCAGAATGCTCCGGGGGTTGTCTTACCCCCCGTGGGTTGAGTTTTTTCTTATTACATTCATGGAAAAAAATATTTGTTTATGAGGTTACTTGATATCAGTTGATTCTAATATGCCAATTAATGATTTTTATTTTCATATAATTTGGTTCTCACAGTACTTTTTTAAACATATATCTCTCACTTTGCGCATCTTGACATACCTGTGCTATTTAGTTGAAGGAAAAAATGTTACTCAACATGCTATGACATCTTAAGATCATTGATCCTTCAGAACAGTTATTCAGTCTTACACCTTTTTTCCTCTCATTGCTCTTCAGGCATAAATCGTCCCTGCTAGTGAGCAGTTCCAAAGATTCAAAGGTAATGGGGGCATCCAACTAAATAGATTGTCTTATGAACTACAATAACAAAAACAATTATTTAACCTGAATCTATAAGTGACCATTTCTGTTGCTTTGTCAACCTTTATTTTACCTTGGTAGCTTATTTATTGTTCCAGAGAGTGTTTTGGTTGTGATGCTGAAGTCCATTTCTCAAGGAACCATGCTATATACTTTTATATGTTCTTGTGTTGCATCAGGTTAGAGTATGGGACACAATGGCCCCTTCAAGTGGTTCATCATCATGTGTTGGTAGTACACACCTTGGCTCAACTGGTCTACCAGTTGCCATGAAATGCCATCAATCCCTTTGCTACATCGCTGCTGGATCTGAAGTGATAGCGATTGACTTGAGGACAATGAAAAAGGCTTCTGTTCTTGCACTCCACAACCATAGAATACTTTCTTGTGAGATGCTGCCTTCTGAATGGTTAATATGTACTGGCACAAAAGACAAGTAAGCTACGCAATCGGCATGATCAATGGTTTTCTATGTGCTTCTTGCTTATGTTGAAATTTAAACAACTACTCATCACTATGTTGAGCAGGGCTCTTCTGTGGGACATCCGCAAGTCTCATGAACTCTCAAACACAGTTGCAGAATTGCATTCAGATGGCCCTGTGAAGTTTCTTCACTTGGATCCGTACAAAGTTGTGACTGGGGTGCCATCTGATGACCAGGTCCATGTCTGGGAAACTCGAACAGGCGACCTGTTGAACACATTGAGCTGTGGCGAGCCCCCAAAATCTGTTGGGAGAAGCAGTGTGTCTGCCATGGCTGTCGATGGTTGTAGGATCGCCATAGCTGGCACCTCTGCAGAAGGTAGCTTCGTGCACTACCGGGACTTTCTGAAGTCTTCGGTTCCGGCATCTTTGCCTGGCAAGGAGGTATCTAAGTTTTGGAGACCTCAACGATCTGACAACGCGGATGACACTAGCGATGATGAAGATTATTAGTGCTAGCTGTTAATGTATCTAGCGTGAGTTATCCGGGTTGGATATCCGTACAGTGCACGCGAGAGATGCTTGTAAATGATCTATGTTTGAATCTATATATTCTTTATTGTAAGATCAATAAGTATGAGTATCCCTCTCCCAAAAGATAAGTGATATCTCAATCAACTGGAACTTGTGTAGTTCCCGGTCTGCGCCGTGTGTCGTTTTCCTTTCTTGCTGCTCTGTGCGCCAGTGTGTAGTTCCCGGAACTTGTAAGCGTCCACAGGTCCTGTGGCTTTCGAAAAAAAAAAGATATCTTAATCAACTGGATTTCTTGACCTGCTCGCATCACGAGTGAACATGGCTTTAAATAGTCAGCTATTGCTGTTAGACCTCCAAACGTTATTATATATATATATATATATATATATATATATATATATATATATATATATATGTGCCATGACGTTCCATACCACGGGTGCCGCTGTTGTTGTTATGAATAAATAACGCTGTGTTTGTGGTGTTCTTTCTTGACTAAAAGAGGATAATGGTAGATTGATAGTAGTACAACCGTAGAGTTGGTGGTGCTTATGTAAACAACTTGCTCATTGTTTTTTTTTGAGGGGAATGCCTGCTCTTTATTCATAGTTGTAAGCATTACAAACGCCCAGAGGTGGCGACAGAAGCCAGACATGTCTGCCTGCTTCCGAGTTTACATTACTTCTAGCAAGATTGTGAGCATCTACATTTGATCTTCTACTTTCATGAACAAAATCAATGTTGTCAAACTTGTAGCCCGCTTGTCAGTGAAACAAGAAGATGAAGAGCCTGAAGAGGTACACTTAAGTGCCATCCCCTGCATCACAACCACGCCACCTCTGATCGGCTCACTCTTCCCCGACTCTCCAGTTTCATCAGAGCAGCCATGCCTCTCTAGCTCAACCTTCACCACCTCAACCATCATCTAAGATTTCCTTATGGCGAACTTCGCCATGGATCCTGCTCGATTCATCCTGGAAGGGATGCAACTAGAGGATGGTGGCCAGCACCGTCTAGCAAGGCGCACGGTTTTTCTGTCAAGGGATGTCCAGAAGTATCATGAGAGCTACGCGATTGCCGTCACAGATGAGGTAGACCTAACTCCTGCCCAGATCACTCACATCATGCATATGATTAGGCACTACATTGAAGTCCAGCATAGGAAGCATGTAGAGTCCTTTCAGAGGCACCCACATGGTATTGGTATCTTCCGTCTATGTGATGCCTGTGAGCGTGATACTTTGGTGGTCACAAGCCCCCACAGAATGGGTAACTTTGAGTTCAGGTTCGTCAAGCATGATGAGGCAACAATGAATCTTCACAGATCCCCCTTCACTAGGACTTGCTGGGTGATGCTCTTGGGGTTTCCGCTAGATTTAAGGTTGGTTCACTTTGTGGACCAAGTGTGCAGCTGTTTTGGGCAGATGTTGCAGTGGAACCCAGATGATCCCAATCTGGCAAGGATCCTGGTCTATGTCCTAGTTGATAACGCACTTGATATCCCGAGAAGCATTGCTATCAAGCACGGAAGAGAGGCAGATGGAGAGGGCAGATCCTGGACTGTCCCTGTGTACATCTGCAACTCCCAGCTTCTTGCTCAACCAGGGGATGAAGAAGACCCACCAGCTAACAATGGAAATCCTCATCCGTTCCATGGTCCCATTGTTCTAGATGAAGCGGAATTTGTGGCTGATCTTGCAGACCAGTTCATTGACCAGCATGGACATGGGCAAATGCAACAACCAGAGCAACAGCAGAACCAAGATCAGGAAGAACTATCAAATGCAAGTGACAGCTCAGTGGTGCAGCCTAGCTTTACAGGCAGCAATGCTAGCTTTGCACCCGGCAATAGTGAGGAAGTTCTGGCTTTACTCAATAACGAGCCTGAGGTACTTCCTGAGCTTCAAGCTGATCAAGTAGAGGACCCCCTAGTGATGAATGAACCAATGGGAAACAATGTGATGCCTCCCCAACAAAATGTGGTGCCTGATGTCCCACCTGGCAACAATATTATGGTAGCTCCTCTAGCTGCTCCATTGGTTTAGGGTGTGCAACACAATGAGCCGGACAGGGCCGCAATCACCAACTTTATTGCTCAAGGCATCGCAAACCTGATGAGGCAGAGTCCTGAACAAGGTTCTAGTATGGTTGGAAGCTTCACCATCCCAGAATCCATATCGTGTATCAACCTTAGTGCCCTGGGCTTAAGCTCTCTCAATTTCTCTCTGACGGTCAATGGGCCCCAAGTCAACTTTGGAGTAAGGATGGATAGGCCTGCACAAACTCAGAAAGCAAGGCTTCAGATTGAGGAGATAGTTCCTGAAACCATAGCATAGAATATGGGCTCTCAGCTGATTGTTGGATAGATACTTGAGGCACCTGCTGCACCTGATGGACGCCTGGTCCATCAGGCCTATCTAAAGAAGCCAATCAGACACACCTACGCTAAGAGAGCTCGTTAGCAGTCAACTAGCAATGAGAACATGGCAGAAGAGGTCAGGGTCCAAACCCAAGAAGCTCATCAGCTGAGAACCAGACTTCAGACAAAGAAGAGAACTGCTGAAGTAACTGAAGCCAGCAAGACCCCAGTGAGGTGTTCTAGTGCCAGACTGAACAACAAGAACAAGGGATGCAAGGACAGAACGGTCCTCAATCTCCCAGTCAGTAGTAACACCAGAGGAGCCATGAAAAGAAAGGTAGCAAGCCAGGAAGAACTAGCGAGTAATCTCCTTATACCCTCCACCAACTCTTCTATTGAATTCCCTGGCTTGACTGACCTGGAGAATACTGATTGCTTCCCTGAAATTCCTATCGAGCAGCTTCAGGCGGTAGCAGTGGATAGATGCGGGATCTCGCCTTCGACAGTCATCACGGAGCTTCTCATGGCGGCATCAGTCCCTGGGAGCTCCAATCTGGAAATTACTGAAGTGATCGATGGATTTTAGTCCTACTAGCAAAGTTTCTGACAAGGAATGCCCTGGTCTTTTGATGTATCTATGGAATATGGAACATATGGTTGATGTCAGCCGTATGGCTAGTCTAGTATCTGATGAAACTCTTACTATCTTTGATAAGAGACGTAATGCTGGTTTACATTTCTAGATGTTTCTCTGGTTGTCTGTTATGCGCATGTGTGACTTGTGTCCTAGATGGCTTTGTTGTTCTGATGCGATTAAGGCCCTGTTGTTGGATTTTATTCAGTCCAACCTGAATCTAAGGATATGTACCGCTTACCTCTGCAAGCCTTTGGCGGCAGAGCGACTGTCTTGCACCAATCAGTTTGTTGATGGATAATCACGCACAGAATAAAAGAAGCTGGAATGTTTTAAATTGGAATATTAGAGGAATTAATGAGGAAGCTAAGTGTGATGCAGTCAGACAAAAGATAGAAGAAAGTGCATGTGCCATTTATTGTATTCAGGAAACTAAAAGAGAACGTTTTGACCACTCTTTCATAAGGAAATTTGCTCCCAAGAGATTCGATAAATTTGCACACTCTCCTTCCAGAGGAGCTTTAGGGGGCATAATCATGGGATAGAATAGTGCAATATTCACAGGTGAAGTTTTGGAAACACAACGTTTTGCACTGACAGTCAAATTTACTTCAGTCCATAATTCTAAAAACTGGAAACTCACCACAGTCTATGGTCCCTGCCAAGGTGAAGAAAGAGATGACTTTGTCAACTAGCTAAATGCTCTACACATACAGGATACATAAAACTGGATGATTATTAGAGATTTCAACTTCAACAGATCCCTCACAAACAGGAACAGGGAAGGAGGGAATATGCAGGACATTTTCACCTTCAATGAAATCATAAGTAATCTAGGCTGCAGGAAATACCATTGAAGGGCAATAAATTCACCTGGAGCAATATGCAAGAGGAACCTTTATTGGAGCAACTGGATTGGTGCTTTACCTCCACCAATTGGATCTCTGACTACCCCAACACTCTGCTCCTGCCATTGTCTCAACCTACTTCTGATCACATACCTTGTATAGCACAAATTGACACAAGAATACCCAAATCCAATGTTTTCAGGTTTGAAAACTTTTGGATAGAACAACCAGGCTTTGTGGAACTAGTGGAACAAACATGGAATGCTGAAGTAAAAGCAACCAACAGTGCAACCAGGGTAGCTGCAAAGTTCAAGGTGCTAAGGAGAGTGCTCAAAAAATAGGGAAAAAGCATCTCAGAGATCAACAACTTAATCAAGCAATACAATGAAGTCCTCCTAGTCTTGGGCAAACTAGAAGAACAAAGAACCCTGTTCCGACAAGAAAGAAACTTCAGAGATATTCTGAGGAAACACATACTGCACCTCCTGAAATGTACAAGAGAATATTGGAAAAAGAGATACACAGTTAGGTGGACTAAATTCGGGGATGAGAGCACAAAATTCTTTCATGCAGCTATCACTGAGAGATACAGGCAGAACACTATTACCAGTTTGGAATCACCAGATGGAAGGTCATGTACTGAACACTTAGAGAAAGCTGCCCTGTTATGGGACACCTACAAGAACAGAATGGGAAAAAGTGAAACAACAGAGATGGTTTTCAACTTGGAGGAATTAGTCAACCACAGTGATGATCTTGATCACCTATCTCATCCATTCTCCAAAGAAGAAATTGATAATGCAGTAAAGAGAATGCCAACTGACAAAGCCCCTGGACCAGATGGTTTCAATGGACTATTTTTCAAGAAGTGTTGGCACATCATCAAAGAGGACATTTACCAACTCTGTGAGGATTTCTTTGAGGGAAGAATAAGTTTGTAGGCAATTAACAGTTCCTTTATAACACTGGTGCCAAAGACAAATAGACCAACAACACCAAACGACTTCAGGCCAATTTCATTGCTCAACCCAGTCCTTAAATTGATCACAAAACTAATGGCAGACAGATTGCAAGCACACATCATCCCCATCATCCACTAGAACCAATACGGTTTTATCAAGACAAGAACAATACAAGATTGCCTAGCATGCACTTTTGAATATATTCATCAATGCCTACAATCAAAAAGGAAACTAGTTGTACTAAAATTGGATTTTGAGAAAGCCTTTGACACAATTGAACATAGCACAATCTTACATATGCTTAACAACCTAGGCTTCACAAGCCAATGGGTTACTTGGGTTGAAAAAATTCTAGCAACAGGGACTTCATCAGTGTTGCTCAACGGTGTACCAGGCAAATTCTTTGAGTGCAAAAGGGGTGTAAGACAGGGTGATCCCTCTCACCCTTACTCTTTGTCTTGGCGGCAGAATTGCTGCAATATATCATAAATTCAGCGCATAACCGAGGACTAATTTCAATGCCAATTGAAGCTGACCCAAGTGGACAATTCCCAATCATTCAGTATGCTGACGACACCATTCTAGTCATGAAGGCCTCCCAAAGGGAACTCTTCTGCCTCAAAGGTTTATTGCAGTCCTTTGCAGATTCTACTGGTCTTAAGGTCAATTACAGCAAGTCAAGTATGATCCCTCTAAACTTGACTGAAGAAGAAGCACAAATCATGGCCGGAACTTTTGGCTGTCAACTAGCATCCTTCCCCTTCACTTATTTGGGAATACCAATGGGAACAACCAAGCCAAAGATTGAAGACTTCATGCCACTCATGGACAGATCAGAGAGAAGACTCACATCTACAACGACCCTATTATCACAAGCTACCAAACTACAACTAGTAAACTCTATCATAACATCAGTAGCTACATATACAATGTGTAGCATCAAGGTGCCATATGGAGTGCTTGATTTCTTGGATAGGGGCAGGCAACATATTATGTGGAGGATTTCTGATTGCAATGCAAAATCCAAGCCACTAATTGCCTGGACAAAAGTGATAAGGCCAAAAGACAAAGGGGGATTAGGAGTCCTAGAACTGAGGTCTCAAAATGAGGCTCTGCTGCTAAAACACCTAGATAAATTCTACAACAAGAAGGATGTCCCCTGGGTGCAAATGATATGGCACACACATTACTCACAGGGGCAAATCCCTCATGCATCATCTGCTAGGGGTTCTTTCTGGTGGAAAGACTTGTTGAACCTTTGTGACAAATATAGAGGAATAGCCACTTAGAACCCCTTTCTTGGATTGGGCTGTCTCCCTCACCTAGCTTGAGCTTGAGCCTCGGCTCAACCTTTATAGATAGTCAGATAGTTTGTTTTGGCTTTATATAGTGTTCCTTTTCTTTAGGTAAGTGTTTGTATAGGTAAGACTTTTCTTTGTACAGGCTGTTACTTGGTTTTAATATATTGCATAGCGGGGGCCTCCCTCACTGTTTTCCTGTAAAAAAAAACTGGTCCACCAGTTGCCATGAAATGCCATCAATCCCTTTGCTACATCGCTGCTGGATCTGAAGTGATAGCGATTGACTTGAGGACAATGAAAAAGGCTTCTGTTCTTGCACTCCACAACCATAGAATACTTTCTTGTGAGATGCTGCCTTCTGAATAGTTAATATGTACTGGCACAAAAGACAAGTAAGCTACGCAATCGGCATGATCAATGGTTTTCTATGTGCTTCTTGCTTATGTTGAAATTTAAACAACTACTCATCACTATGTTGAGCAGGGCTCTTCTGTGGGACATCCGCAAGTCTCATGAACTCTTAAACACAGTTGCAGAATTGCATTCAGATGGCCCTGTGAAGTTTCTTCACTTGGATCCATACAAAGTGGTGACTGGGGTGCCATCTGATGACCAGGTCCATGTCTGGGAAACTCGAACAGGCGACCTATTGAACACATTGAGCTGTGGCGAGCCCCCAAAATCTGTTGGGAGAAGCAGTGTGTCTGCCATGGCTGTCGATGGTTGTAGGATCGCCATAGCTGGCACCTCTGCAGAAGGTAGCTTCGTGCACTACCGGGACTTTCTGAAGTCTTCGGTTCCGGCATCTTTGCCTGGCAAGGAGGTATCTAAGTTTTGGAGACCTCAACGATCTGACAACGCGGATGACACTAGCGATGATTGAAGATTATTAGTGCTAGCTGTTAATGTATCTAGCGTGAGTTATCCGGGTTGGATATCCGTACAGTGCACGCGAGAGATGCTTGTAAATGATCTATGTTTGAATCTATATATTCTTTATTGTAAGATCAATAAGTATGAGTATCCCTCTCCTAAAAGATAAGTGATATCTCAATCAACTGGAACTTGTGTAGTTCCCGGTCTGTGTGCCGTGTGTCGTTTTCCTTTCTTGCTGCTCTGTGCGCCAGTGTGTAGTTCCCGGAACTTGTAAGCGTCGACAGGTCCTGTGGCTTTCGAAAAAAAAGATATCTTAATCAACTGGATTTCTCGACCTGCTCGCATCACGAGTGAACATGGCTTTAAATAGTCAGCTATTGCTGTTAGACCTCCAAACGTTATTATATATATATAGCGTGCCGGTCATTTGACCACCAGACGGGATATGGTCTATTGCATGTATACTGTTGAAGCGGTAGAGCAAACGGTGGCATCCAAGCCATGTCCTTGGTCCCCTACTTTTGTGTCAGGAACTGTATGTATGGAATCTTTTGTGTCCCCTACTTTTTATGTCAGCAGCTGCATGGGTCCTTTGTCCCCACCAACTGATCAAACCAACCTCCGCAATCGTATATATACTAGTCTCTACGATGGTATAACGTTATAGTATATGTATAATAGTGGTCATATATTTTCAGGTCACTAGTCGTATATTTTCTACCGAGGTTGTATATTTTCAGGTCGATATTTTTTTGATTACCAGGTGATCAAACCAACATTTGCGATCATATATCGCGGTAGTATATGTACAATCATGCTAGTATATATTTTTAGATCCATAGTCGTATATTTTTTGATCATCAGCTAGTCAAACCAACCTCCATAATAGTATATCATCGTAGTATATTTTCAACCGTGGTCGTATATTTTCAAGTAAATAATGATATATTTTCTATCATGATCGTATATTTTTAGGTCCACATTATTTTGATTACCAATTAATCAAATCAACCTTTGCGATTTTATACTGTGGTAGTATATTTTGAGATATACTATCAGCCTGACGAGATATACTATCACAGAAGTAGAGATATTCTATCACGATGTCCATAACACCATTAATAGAGATATACTATCACCAAAACAAGATATACTCATAAAATGTTATCGTATACACTTCAAAAAATATAGTCATGAGTATATAAATACATATACATACTCATAAGTACATAGATTTATACTCATAGAGATATACATTTATGATTATATACTATCCTAAAATCTCATGGAGTATATATACTACCTTACAATATACACTGTAGTATGAATTCAGAGAGAACAAAAGTTAAAATACAACTCTAAAATACTATGAGAGCTTCAACTGAACATTAGTGAGCTACACACAGACAAAAAGGTATCATACTTGGGTATCAAAATCTGGTAGAAAAGAGAAAGAAAATTAATTAGTATATATACTCCTCTATTCCGCATATTGTTAGTCTTAAAATAGATTACAAGAGATAATATATATACTACATCATGAGGTAAGTATATATACTACTTGAGATTACAAGAAAATAGATTCTTTATAAAATATATCAACATCAATAGAATTCATATACTATCATGGATATACTATAACATTGAAAACAACATTATTCTATAACAGGTGTAATAGGATATATACACTTACCTGATTTATTTATAGGAGCTATAAAATACCGATCTCAAACAATAGTATACTGATTCAGTAATATATGATATAAATCTGAAAACAAAATTAAAATAAATCCATAACAAAACAAATAAAAATCAAATGATTGTTAGAGGTAATATCCAACATCTGAATATACACAGGCGAAGCAAACAATCAAGAAAAATATACGACTCTCCATATCAATGTCTAGCAAATACAATCAAAAGTGATTATTTGTGTATTGTAGGATAGTATATATACAATATGAGATTGCAGAACAACTAGAAAGAAGTAGTATATAATCATAGACGTACTATCATAAAATATAAAAAAATGGATTACAAGAAGTAGTATATATACTATTTGAGGTTACTATAAAATAAAATATTTATAAAATACAACAACATCAGCAGAGATGTACTATTGCATTGAAAAAAATATTATTCTACTATAAGTTCAATAGTATATATATACTACAGAAAGTATATATACTTTGTGCTTGCTTCCTTCCTTGTTCACGCATCTGGAAATTGTATATGTACTAGAAAATAGTATATATACTATAGAAAATAATATACTATTAATAATTATATACTATCATCAAAGTAATATACTATCAAGGCTGCTTGCTCTATCAAGAACATAGAGCACGATACGCTAGTTCCTCCTTCACTGAAAAATCATAAGACCCATACAGCTCTAAAAATCACACAATTTTAACAGCATGCTCACTCCATCATAAAGAATCCATTCCAATAAAAAGCCCCAAGAAAGATTGAGCATTTAACACCAATTTCAGAATAATCGCATAACTCTAAAGAATGAGGAAAAGATAAGAAACCTGAAGTTAAACTGTGCTATTGAGAAAACTGATTCATTTCATAACACACAAATGTTCTCACATGTCCTAGCACCTGAATTCCCAAGAAAATTTGAGCCCAAACGCTGCCAAAATAGAGATTAAAAATTCACCCAAAAATAACTGCAAAAATAGGATAAATAAGAAATTCGTGATAGAGCTTGTGCACACAGATCTGGACCTTCTACAGGTGGATGGAGCGTGTGTAAGGTGTTGTGAACGGCCAGCTAGAGGAAAAGATGAGAACCGTCACCTGTGTAAGGTGATGTGGACAGAGTTCATCGGGAACACAACAATGGCCTTCAAGTAGTGACGCACATTAGTCTGTGTCTGACCGGCCATCATGAATGTACCGACTTCATCTGCATGTAGCAGTGCCTCCAACATGACGGCACCATCATCCCCATCAAGAAACAGTGCCAAGGATGAGTGCCCCCAAGCTTCCCTGATGTGCTCCTCTGCTCAGATCTGCTACTGCCTGTGGAGATCCTGGAGCTCGAGCGGATGACACGGATTAGAGCTCAAGCAGACGAGAGGAGAGGAGAGGAGAGGAGGAAGAGGAGAGAGAAGATGAGATTCAAAATGAGGATGGAGAGAGAGAAAGACACAGAATTACTCGAATATATATTGTGTTGATATACTACTTCAGAGCGAGATATACTACCGCGGAATAAAATATACGATCGTGGGCTGAGTTGGTTGGACTGCACCAACCGACCAGCGCGCTGCGCTTCATATAGAGTATATATATATATATATATATATATGTGCCATGACGTTCCATACCACGGGCGCCGCTGTTGTTGTTATGAATAAACAACGCTGTGTTTGTGGTGTTCTTTCTTGACTAAAAGAGGATAATGGTAGATTGATAGTAGTACAACCGTAGAGTTGGTGGTGCTTATGTAAACAACTTGCTCATTGCTTTTTTTGAGGGGAATGCCTGCTCTTTATTCATAGTTGTAAGCATTACAAATGCCCAGAGGCCGCGACAGAAGCTAGACATGCCTGCCTGCTTTCGAGTTTACATTACTTCTAGCAAGATTGTGAGCATCTACATTTGATCTTCTACTCTCATGAACAAAATCAATGTTGTCAAACTCCCTTGCACGGAAACTTATCTCTTCTGTGATATGTCCATAGGCCCCGCGATTTCTTCCCATCAAGCTTCTGATCACGCTGACATTGTCGGAGGCTAGACGGAATCTCTACAAAGCCAGATCGCTTGCAAGGGCCATTCCTTCCCTGCAGGCAAGAGCTTCCATGACCTCTGGGTCGGCAATACCTGATAAGATCACCACCGATGCTCCCAGAAAGTTTCCTTCGTTGTCTCTAGCAACAGCTGCTACGGATCCCTTGACCTCGTTCTTCGACAGCGCAACATCGACATTGATCTTCATTAGCCCCGCTGGTGGCGGTAGCCAGCGTGGTACTTGATTGGGGCCCACAATTCTAAGCTCCGGCACCGTAGGCTTAGGTTGTAGGTCTGAGATAAACTGCTGGACAAAGCTATGCATCGATAGAGGGCTATGGAAAATGTGCTCATGTATAGCCTTCCTCCTCACGTACCAGATTGCTCATAGCGCTACGACAACCTTTGTCAAGCTATCTTGGTCCAGGGACTGCACGAGGGCCAACACCCACTCCTCGGCGTTGGTTGCTTGTAGTGTGACCATGTGTTCCACGATTTCCTCCTCCCGTAGAGCCCACACACATCTCGCCATATTGCATTCAACCAAAGAATGTCTCCACGAGTCTGGAGCCCTGCATAGAGTACATACACTTTGGTCCGCCATATTTCTATGATGAAGCACATCCCTCATTGACAACGAGTGGTTAACCAGTCTCCAAAGAAATACTCTTATTTTTGATGAAACCATCACTTGCCAAAGCGATGACCATTCCTTCTCTTCCGCTCTCCTGTCCGATCGGCCCCCTGTGCTTGCCAGCGCTTTCCTGGAGATTAACCTTTTGTAGGTCGAATGAACAGTAAACATACCCTTCTTCTCATAGTGCCATGCCCAAAAATCCTCCTGCTATCGTGTGCAAAGCGGGATGCTCAGAATTGCCTCTCTATCGGCTAGAGTGAAGAAACGCTCTAGCTTTTCCTGATCCCACGAGGCAGCAATATGGTTAATTAGTTCACTAACCCACTCGGGTTTATCTAGCAATGCACTCGGCACCGGTTTCCTCATACTATCAGTTGGTAGCCAATCCATCCCCCAAATGCGAGTGGACACACCATTACCAATCCGCTGAATTAATCCATGTCCCAGGGCCTCCCGCCCGTCCATGATTGCGCGCCATATCCGTGACGGCGAGGGCCCCAAAACCGCATCCATGAAGCTGACTTCTGGAAAGTAGACGGATTTCAGGATCCTTGCACTTAACATGTTCGGATCAGTAAGCACCCTCCAAGCCTGTTTAGCTAGCAGTGCCAAAATGAAAGTTTCGATATCTCGGAAGCCCATGCCCCCCAGGTATTTCGGCATGACCATATCATCCCATGCAACCCATGCCGTCTTCCTCTGACCCTCCTTGCTTCCCCACCAAAATTTCTGAATTAGGCTTGTGATATGCTTACATAACCCCTTGGGGAGAGTGAAGCACGCCATTGAATAGGTGGGTATCGCTTGAGCCACTGATTTGATTAACACTTCTTTTCCCCCAAATGAGAGACACTGCTCTATCCACCCTTGGATCTTACTCCAGATGCGGTCTTTCAAGTACTTGAATGCACCATTTATGCCTACACCAACATCTGAAGGCATACCGAGATACTTTTCACTAAGGGCTTCATTGTGCACGTCCAAAATACTCTTTATTTCCTCCCTCAGTGTCTGCCGACACCCTTTAGCAAAATGGATAGAGGACTTGTCAGTGTTGATTTGTTGACCCGATGCTTGGCAGTAGCTGCAAGATTTCCTTCACCACTCCCGCATTCTCCCTGTTTGCTCGAAAGAACAGCAGACTATCATCCGCAAAGAGAAGGTGACTGATCGTCGGAGCCGATGCCGCCACCTTAATTCCATTGAGCGCTGATAATCCAATTCTTGAGTTTAAAAGGCACGAGAGGCCCTTTGCTACTATTAGAAACAAATAGGGAGAAATGGGGTCGCCCTGGCGAATTCCTCTTGAGGGCTGAAAATTTTCCAAGCATCCTCCATTAAATAACACCGAGAAAGGTACTGAGGTAACTAACCTCATCACCGAATTCACCCACAACTGATGAAAACCGAGGCGTAGCATAATTGCTTGCAAATATGACCACTCAACTCGGTCATAAGCTTTCTTCATATCTAACTTTAGAGCACAATATTGAAGGTCGCGCGGTTTCTTCTTCTTCATGAAATGAAGGCACTCATACACAGTGATTATATTATCTGTGATTAGCCTTCCTGGAACAAAGGCCGACTGCTCCTCTGAAATGATATCTGGTAAGCAGACCTTCAATCTATTCGCCAGAACCTTTGAGGCAATTTTATAGATCACATTGCATAGACTTATTGGCCTGAACTGCCCAAGCTCCTCTGGGCTTGCCACCTTAGGGATCAGCACGATGAACGTGTTATTGATGGCTGCCGGGTCATCTTCCCCCCTCAGAACACGCAGGACAACGGACGTTACCTCACTTCCACATAGCTCCCAATTACACTGGAAAAAATGGGCTGGGTAGCCATCCGGTCCTAGGGCTTTGGTAGGACACATCTGAAAGAGGGCCGTCTTAACCTCCTCTTCTGAGTATGGTGCCAACAGAAGGCCGTTCATCTCCGTCGTTACCTTGCTTAGCACCGTGTCTAGCACTGGTCCCCTTCCGATTGTCCCTTCTGACCTGTACAGGTCCTGATAGAATGTCGAAGTCAGCCTCCCCATTTCTTCTTCCTCCGTCATGAATTGACCATTCAATTTCCTGAGATGGGTAATTTGGTTTCTCCTTCTCCTCCAGCTCGCACGGATGTGAAAATACCGTGTGTTCTTATCCCCCGCTGCAAGCCATTGAAGTCTGGATCGCTGGCGCCACATGATCTCCTCCCTATGGTGTAACTCCTTGATGTGCTTCACCAGTTTTAACTCGGCATGCGAAGGGCCGACTCGCAGCGGGTCCGCCTGAAGCTGCTCGAGCCCTGCCTTGAGTCTCCTCAGCTCATTACACACATTCCCAAAAGTATGTCTATCCTAAATGCCCAACACGACTGCTACATCCTTGAGCTTACCTTGGAGCTCCGTGAGGGTTGTTTCTTCTCTTTCATTCTTCCACGAACCAACCAAGGTCTCATTAAAGTTCTCATGTGTCTCCCACATGACTTCATATTTCAAACGTCTCTTCTTGCATTGGGTGGGCTGTCCTCACGCCACTTCAGCATGATGGGGCCGTGATCTGATTCAACAGCCGCAAGATGTCTGACACACGCCGAAGGGAAACAGGCACACTAGTCTGCTGTCGTGAGAGCCCGGTCCAGCCGTACCCTGCAATATGTTCCCCCTGCCACTTTTTTCTCATAGGTCCATGCGCGTCCTTCAAAACCAAGGTCCATTAGGCCGTATATGTCCACCATATCCCGGAACCCCGCCATCTGCGCGTGACTCCGTTCATTGACTCTATCATGTTCTGATCTGAGTAACACTTCATTAAAATCACCCATGCAAACCCATGGAAGCGAAGACGATGATTTAATCAACTTTAGCACATCCCACGTCTTATGACGCTCATTGGCCTGTGCCTCCCCGTACACACAAGTAAGCCTCCAAGGGTCCTTATCACCCTCTGTGATAATTGCATCTATGTGATACTGTGAATATGGTAAAATCCTCACACTGGTGTTTTTATTCCAATAAATCCCCAGGCCGCCACTACGGCCCAGACTGCTTACAACAAAAGCACAATCGAAACCCAACGTACTCTTCAAACCTTCCACCCGTGACTTGTGAACCAGTGTTTCAAGGACACAAAGTACGGTTGGGGCAACTTTCTTCCCCAGCTCACGAAGCTCCTTAATTTTCATGGCGTTGCCTAGACCGCGACAATTCCAACTTAAGCAACTCATTGGGAGTGGCAGTGCTCCTCAAGGGAGCCCACCCTATTCTTCTCCGGTGTCTTCTCCTTATTTGCCTTTGCCATCTCCCGCTTATGTTTCTTCTACTCCTGGGGTGACACGTATTGCGGGGGAGGTGGTGGTGTCACCCCAAAGGAAGATGGAACCTCGGCAAGATCCAGCTTCTTCATAGACCTGGGCTTCTCTAGGAGCTTTGGCGTCTCCTCCGTGATAGGCTTGAGCGGACTTTGAGCTGTATCCTTTGTTTCCTCCTCATCAGCCTCCCCCATACCTGCCTCCTGCGAGTTACGTTTGCCCAAGGTAGATATTCCCATGCTCCCGCCTCCCTTCTATCTCCACACCGGTGCACGACCACCACGCCCGCTGGGGGTACGACCACCTCGTGTCGAACGCGCTGCAGTGCACCCTCCTCTGTCTCCTTCTCTGTTGCCTCGCGACACCGCTGATTCAGATGGTGGGGAAGGCCGAACACAAGGTGTCCCCGGCCTCCAAGTAACCGTGCTTGCCAACATCCAATCACCATAGTGTAGTTCCTCCTCCTTGTGTTCACCCGTGCCACTCCAAATAAGAGTGGCCCATGAGACCGCAATGGGCGTAGAAACGGGGGAGTTTCTCATACTTCACTTGAAGAATTATACTCTCACTGCCCTCCGGAGCTAGAGTCACAAAGCGTGCAAGTGGGTTAGCCGCCGCGAGAAACACCCTTGCTCTATGAAAATCACCGCTTCCTGAAGGTATGGCTCTCATCTCCACCGCGATGACCTCTCCCACCTTCTTCGCCAATAGCTTCAGAATCTCCTCCGTGCGATAGAGATGTGGGATCTTGTGAATCTGTGTCCACGCCAGAACTTTATCTGGCATGGTCGTGGGGTTTGTTGTTGAGCCATCAAAGGCTTCCAGCATCAACACACATCCCATGAAAATCCATGGACCTTCCTCCATTATCTTTTTCCAATCTCCCAAGCACCACGCCTGAATTGTGAACAGGTTCTTGCCAATTGGGTGGAAAGTGATCTCTCGTGTCGGGTTCCAAGCAGAACGCATGGTCGAGAAGAGCGCCGTTGCGCTAAAATATTTTTCTATGAGAAGTTTAGCGACTGCCATCCACTTCACCTCCGACAGCTTGTCTTTGTCCTCCTTCGCCAGGAAGACTCCTTCTTTCTCCGCCTCACTGAGGTTGAGGCGTTGGAGCAGTTCATCGACCTCCACCTCCTTCCTCTTCTCTGCAGCCCTAGATGATTCCGCCGCCATCTTTAGAAACCTAACCCCACCGTCACACCATGAATTCCTAACTTCAAGGACACAACCAAGGCCAGGAAGCTAAGCCAGTTAGCCCCTTAATCAGCCAGAGTCAGCTCTTGAGTAGGAAACCCCGCTGTGTTGTCAGAGTTGGTCAAGATCCTTCACCGGTGATTACCGCCGCCGAAGTCGCCTAACCTAGGAAAACCCTAGTCGTTGAGGAGAGACTGCTCATTGTTTTATGTGTAAGAGACGGTAAAGCTACCTTGTTTGTGGAAGTCTACACTAATGGGCCAAAAACCCATAGTCTGTGGGCCTACGGCCTAAATACATCTTTGTAGGTCCGTTGGGCTAAATGCTGAAGCCTAGCAGTGCGTCGTCGCCTCACCAGCCGCTGCGGCGCACCATCCCGGCGCCGCTACCGCCACCGCCACCGCCTGCCCTCGGTCCTCCACCTCAAGCACGCATACAGAGATTGATTTCTGTGTTCGCGCTGACCTGGATTGATCCCGGTAGAGACAACAAGATGGCGCTGAGGGGGGTCTGGCAGCTGCAGAAACTCATGGTGAACTACTGCGATTGGGGCGGGAGCAGCAGGGGGATCAGGTATGTTGTCGGTCGTTCCTCACTTTGATAGTAATGCGGTGAGCAATTGGCGTTTCGGTTTAGTTTGGTGCGATGACTTGCCTGGATCCGCACGCGGTGTTTGACGCGGGAATTGGTAAGATGTGGTTCAATCGTTGGTTTGAGCGGGTCCAGAGACCCTGTCGCTTGTGTGCAGCGAGAAAAGCTCAACGGAAGGGAATACTGAGGACTTAGTAATCCAAATGAAGAGTGATCCGTACACTACAAATGGATTTCTGTAGAGAACTCTGTTGCAGATTTCTTTAATATATAGAAAGGAAATGGCTTAAGTTTTCCCGTCAAGTAGTTCTGTCCCCATTTGTGCCAATTTATAAGTTCTTGTAACTACATGATGATTTTGTGCTCAATATGACCCGAATTTTGCTTGTTGCTTCTCATTTGATCATGTAGCAATATGCTATATATAGAGATAAATGTCATTAGATTGCATGAATGCTGCACCTTAGACATGGTGCTGAGTCTCGCGCCATTGGAGTTCAGTGTCTGAATATGCTCCATGCTAATTCAATGATTTTGCTTATGGAATCACAGGGCCTTCGTGGAAACATGCCTTCCAGCCTTCAAGGAAAAGAATCCACAGTTGGAGGTAGTGACAGAGCTTGTTCGTGGTCAGCATCCAAATTTGAAGGGCATTTACAGTAAGATGGTCTTGACTTTTCACATAACTATTGCTATATAATCACTATCCTCTGCAAAAATGCTTAGTTTCACTTGCTGGCTTGGGGAATTAGGCCATTGAGTTGATAGTGGATGCCTTGTGCATAATCCTTTTCGTGAGTCTGTTTGAAGAAGCTTTCGGGAGTCTAGACTCTAGAGGACTGTACCTTTTCGTGAGTCTGCTTATATATGTCATATTCAGTGAAAAGTGCAGTACTATGGTCATGTAATTCTGCATCCGTTCTCCCAGCTTGAAGGGAGCTTGTGATGGATTGTGACATTCCTCAAGGTGGACTAACATTGTTTAAAAATAACAGGTTAAGGTAAAGCTTCCTTAGTGCACTGTTGGCCTTTTTTTAAAAAAAAATTAAGTACTGTTGGCCTGTTTGGTTTGATGACAAGGATCGAAGGACGAGTGTATCCACCTTGGATTTTAGGGCATAAGATAATTGAGTAAATCTGTGAGATAGTAAAGGGTCATCCTACAAATTCTGTGGATTGACAACATCATTTTTAGTATTTTTGTCCACCTGGTATGGCTTGGTCTTGTAGTGGGGCTATTCTATTGCACTAAGCAAACACGATAATTTAGGGTTAGATAGTTCCTGTCCACTGTGAAATGTAATCGTGGTACAAGGATTTAGGGTATTGACCATTTACTGTCAGATTCTCTTTTCTTGTTGCATTATCCTTTTTCATTCCGTGGGTGCACTTATTTTGCTTCTTTTTTTTTAAAAAAAGGTTTTCTCATCACTTTTTAACCACACTCGTGCAGAAAATCACAACGAACGAGTGGTCTGTGTTAGGAATTTATCCCCTGAGGACATACTATTGCAAGCTACTAGGCTAAAGAATTCTCTGGGCAGGAAGGTGGTGAAGCTGAGAACAAGGCATGTAACAAAACGGCCCAGTGTTCAGGGAACATGGACCACGGAAATGAAGATGTGAGACAAGCCGTTCTAGCGTTGGCAATGATTTGATCGAGCGCTGATGCTGAGCTTACCATGCTACCTCAATAGCTTAATCCATGTTCCTTTTTTAATTGTAGCTTAATAATAGCATTCACAATATTTCTGATGCTTGTCAATGGGTATCATACGGGTGCTTTGCTTAAGTTGTGTAATTGGTTGGAGGAAGCACTGTCAGCCATGGCTCGTGGCTGGTGGCTGCCGGCGTTCGTAAGATTGCCATGACGCTATGGCAGGCAGCTTCCTGCTCTACGGGGACTTTCTGAAGTATTCACTCATCAGCAAGACTGCAAGAGGGTTCGAGGTTTTGAATTACCTCTGATTCGACGATGACGACCTGGAGAATGCTAGCGAGGACGAAAAGTTATTAGTAGCTGATGATTATTAATGCATTTGGTCTCTGAGAATCTCCAGTTTGTCTACCTACCAGCAGTGCTACAGAGTAATGTTTGTAAACGTGAGAATTTTTAATCCACGTACCTTCTTTCCTCTGAGGCAAGTGAGCGTCCCTGTCAATGCAACTGTGGGTATTCCGTCCCGCTTGCATCATCCATGAAAAGGCTATAAGATACTGCAAAGATGCAAGAGAGCTTATACTATACCAGAGGTTACATTACCATGGGCGCCGCTGGTGTCCATATCCATACCGCTGTGCGCATGCGTCGCTTTGGACTATATTAAGCATATAGCGTGCTTGTGTTTTACCTTTGCACCTTTGTTTATGTCTGCAACTCCAAAGCTTCATCACGTACGGCATGGAGAATAAGGCATAGAAAATTTGGCAGACACGAGTAGTTTCAAATGTTCGTTCAAGAAAAAAAAGGTAGTCTCAGATATCTTGAGCATTAAATATATTTTAAAGTCTATCCAAAAAGAATTTTCTACAAGACAACAAAAGGCTATGGCATGTTTCTGGAGCAGAGGATCTAATAAACAAAATTTTGATGTGTGCAGTCTATAGTACATGACAAATTAGGCATGCAACAAGAAGCAGGGAAGAGGGGCCTTACAAGTTTTCCAGGGCTGTTTGTCATAGCCCACGGGAATGTCTGATTCTGATGATGATTCCTGGTTTGGTTGCTCTCTGGCACTAAAAGATTATAGCTATTCTTAAAAAAAAAAATATTATTGCTAGTACGATGTAGAATTCTCGTGCCAGTAGCATCCGATTCTTCTGGTACACACATATATATCAGGTAGACAACGCGTTAGAAATGACGAAGCAATAATTGACAATATTTTTGTTCAATGCAAGTGCGACAGCTAAATTTACTTTGCAAAAATAAAATTACAGCTAAATATATTTTGCTTATAAAATACACATCTCTTCTCGAGTATAAAAATCGTATACTCCTAAACTTTCCTGGCTCCATTCAAGAACACCAACACTTGGTGGCCGTTGTCCAAAACCCTTGGGGCCCTTCAATCCATAGCTCCAACACAAGGGGACTACTCTAGCTAGATCGAAGCCCTTTTCGTTCGCGTTCTCGTTAGTTGTCCCCTCGCCGCCGTTGATGCGGGCGGAGACCGGCGGCGGCCTCCGGGGGCTGGGCGACAGCGCGCTCCTTCAGATGCAAAAAAGACGGCGACGGACGCGGCGCGGGGCTGGATCATCGACCCCGGCAAGGTCCGGGCCCGCCGCCGTTCAGCGCCTCTTCGAGGCGTGCCGCGAGGTCTTCTCCGTCCCTGGCACGGTGCCGCCGCCGGCCGGCGTCGAGAGAATCAAGTCTGTTCTTGGTAATTCTAGCCGTTTTTTTTTTTTGTTCTTTTGCGCTCTGGGATTCGCCGGCCTTGATAGCAGCTTTGCACGCGCGCGTCGCGCTGCCGTTGCACGTGAAGTATGCACGCCCTTATGCTCGATCTTCGATGGTATAGCTCTGCTGCTACTTCTCGCACACTCGTAGTAGTCCATTTCTGTGTGAAAACATTAGCAACACGTGTTGATCTTGCAGTCTATGAAATTTTTAAATAGATCATGCATTGCGGTTCCAAGTTCAGTCCTTACAGTTTCTTTTGAGAAGTAAGGATCAGGATTGTTTGGACTGTATCTGTTTCTCAAAACAGAAGAGAGAGAGAGAGAGAGAGAGAGAGGTCTTCAATTTTTCCCGAAATGCTAGTTCATGCGCAATTTGTTGAGGTGCATCAGCTAACTTATTAAGACTCATCACTCTTCTCAAAGGGAAAGATTTTTGCAAGCTATCATCTAATCAGAGTAAGCACATTGACATGTGTGTTAGGAATTAGGATTGTAGTAACATGATGGCTGTTTTCTTTGTTAGTATCATGCTGTACGACGCATATATGCAGCAGCACTATATGCGAGTTGCATCGTTGCTTAATTTTGTTGCAAGTAGCACGCTGTTGTTCGCAGGTGAGATGCACAATGCATAACTTGTGCTAGTTATCCCTGATAGAAATAAATAAAAAAAAACTTGATCTGCGGGGGTATAACAGCCCCGGGCATTGTATTTAAGGAGAAGATCCTCTCACGCAGATTAAAAAAACCCCCGAACCTCCCTCCCCCCTTTCTATTGGGGCCACCAGCCTTGTGAGAACCTGGGCCGGAGCCACCATGGGCACCGTTGCTTCCAGAGGTGAGGTCTTAACTAAATGCTTTGATGCGGAAAAAGGTGAGGGGATTTTTTTTAACATAGATCGTAAATTCGCTCCCACTGGGAGTCAAACCTGGGACCTGGGAGGTGTTACTCAAGCACCTTACTAGTAAGGTAAAGGCCCTTTCACTCCCTGATGGAAATAAGGGACTTGCTAATTTTTAGTTGACTGAAAATATGGACAACTTTCAATCATTGTTTTGAGCCATTAGATCTAGATCCAACGGTTTATAATTATTATACATATAATCCTATAAAAGAAAAATAAAAAAACAAAGTAATAAACTATTGATTAAAAGTTTTTAGTTGATTGAAGGATAGGAAACATGTGAAAATAAAGTATATATTGAGCAAAAGATAGCAGAAATGAATATGCTGCCACGGTGCATGTGTATATATGCGTGACGTGGTTCCTGGCATTATATTGTAGTTTGGGGGAAGGTTGCCGCCATGATTACGTTGATTTTGAAGCACAATAAGGTTTTCTCTTCATTTTTGGTTGTCAAATGCTTGCTTTGATAGTACGATTACCTTATGCCAAAAGTTGCCCCAAGGTAAAACATTTTCTCGAAAAATAGCTTCGAGACCACGGGCATGCAAAATTTTACCAACAACGGATGAAAATTTATCAATAGAATTTGCTTTTAATTAGTCTTTCTATCCAAACTACTTGGTGTTTTATTGTCATTGTTTTGATCCGTCATATATGATGTTGGATGTATAGCTTTAGTGTTGAGAGTTGTAATAATGAAGGCTATGTATATCTTGTTTTACCCATGGGATTTTCTTTTCCTTTCTGCCAGATGCACCTGACTACTATAGTTATATATGAGAGATCACGAGTTTTGTTTACGTCTATATGCATGAAAATTGGACTGTCTAGTTCTTTTTGGTGTTCACAACACTGCATTCAAGCTGATTTGCTGATTAGTTATCTTTGAGCATTTGGGCTACGATATATATATATATATATATCAGTATTGTCTCTGCACTTAGATCATGATATCCTTAGTTTGGTTATGTTAAACAGCCTGCATGTCGGACTATCTTTACACATCGACTTTAGGACGGCTAATGCAGCTAATAATATACATGAATTTTTAAATGATCTTGCTTTTGTAAAGTCTGCTATATACACAGCGTGTATAATTCTGATGTCAACTATCTTCTCATAATGATGTATTCTTTTCCACCTAAATTGCTGCAAATACACTTCTATTTCACTGACATCTGTTTCATCTTTTATGTCCTATGTAGATAGTATTACAGCAGCAGATGTCAATTTAACGCCCAACATGTCATATTTCCAACGTATTGACCCCAATGGCACCCCTAAAATCACTTACTTGCACCTCTACAAGTGCGAGGCTTTCTCCGTACAAATTCTTTACAAACTTGTTACTAGCAGATGCCAAAGCTACTTGCTGGTGTGCGTCACATAAATCCTACCTATTCTTTCAGATTGGCATCTTCTGTCTACCTTCAAGGGGTGTCATCCCTCTCCATAATCACCCTGGCATGACTGTGTTCAGCAAGCTTCTGTTTGGTGCCATGCATGTGAAGTCTTACGACTGGGCAGCGACCCCACACGGTACACTGGTGTTAAACTGTTAATAGTTTGTTTTTCATAACCATAACATTCTTGCACGATATCTAATAAACTGTTTTTTCTTTTCTGCCTCCTTCGAGCTAGATGATGTTCAATTACAAGGATCACGACTGGCAAAGGTCAAGGCTGACGCCATCTTGACTACACCTTGTGAAGCATCAGTCCTGTACCCTGAAGACGGTGGTAACATGCACAGATTTACTGCACAAAATGCTTGTGCAGTTCTTGATGTCCTTGGTCCACCATATGACGATGGCAGCGGGAGGCACTGCCAGTACTACAATGCCTCTTCATATTCAGTTGGTAATATGTTTCCTACTTGACTTATAATAGCCGATCCAATCAGGTGCTACAATCTTAATAATTAGACAATTTTGTTTCTGAAACCTATTATCTGCCTAATGCATTGATATGTCTTTTTCCTGTTTGAATTGACATTGATGTTTATTTCTTGATTCAACATATAAGTAGAAATAGTCTCCTCATTCCAAAATACACGGAGATAGAAAGTTAACTGTGGCTCTTCGGTAAATAAGCAGGGCCGGATATTGTTATGTATATACATATATATAGGAGTTTTACAGAACATATCAGCATCAGTAAACTATTGGTGGCAATTGGCAAGGTATTTTATTAAATTTGTACTAGTATCTAATTACCACCAGTAAACTGGTTGTACCGTCAGTATTTACTGGTTCACAACCAGTAATTATTTTTTTTTTGAAAAAATAATGCACCGTAAAGGTCCTCATATGCACATTGATATGTATATCCATAATCTTACATCTTGATCCAATAAATGCGGGCATGCCCATCGGTTGCAACTATATGATGCTAGTCTCATAAATTATTCTGTTTTATAATCAAGTGTCATTTCTAGGTCACCAAGCTCTATATTCCTACTTATTGAAATGCAAAATTGTACTCTAAAATTTGGTCCTTATCACTGTAAATTCAGTATCTTGTCCCCTGGACATACCATACATCATAAGCATTCATCCTGGCAGAAAGCTTAATCGTTGGTTGGTAACTAGAAAATTTGTTTCTAACAGGAGATTCAATGTCGATTCCTGGAGGCGACAGATATGATTTTCTGGAGGAGCGTGAACCACCACAAGATTTTTATCTTGTCGGGTCAACATACATGGGTCCAAGGATTTTAGACCATTGAACTCCTATATCGGTGACGATGCCTTATTTGCTGGTCTGAAATCATCACCAGAAACAATACAAAAAGAAAACTTAATGTACATAGCTGTGCCGCAAGGCTTTCATCGATGATAACTAGACCACACCTCATCTTTATTTTGACTGGAAGAGAGCCTAGAGAGGGAAGGCCTAGTTATATGCACCAAGAACAAAGAAAATGCTCCGTAAGACGATAACTCGGAGGTTATATAGTCTAGATATTGCTGTACATTTTCTCTTCTTTATCTTAGTTTTCTGAATCTGTAGTTTGCACGAATTAGCATGAGAGATAGGGAGTCCTACCCATTCTTGGGTTCCCCAAATGTTTGTAATTGAGTGGCACTTCTGCAACGTTTTCGATTCAATGCTCAGCTGCAGTTATTTTTCCTTTGATGAACTTTTACCTTTCACTTTTCTTTTGCAAAGACTTTAAACTTTCATTTGTACTGCAGAACCATGCATTAACCCTAGGAATAATTCCTTTAGAGCATCTCTAAAATCTCCTAAAAAAATTGATTTCAAAAGAGTGTTTTTAGTAGCAGCCTAAAAAATATTAGGGAGAAGTTTTGTTGTCTTCTCCAATAGGTCTTCCTAAAAATAGATCATAAAAACTTTTGATTGAGTCACATCATCATCTGGGATCACAACAACATTAATTCTCTTATAAATACAAGGATTGGAGCCCTAATTTTTCCTCGTTACTAGCTACAAATGAGAATTTAGGAAAAAAATAAATCTGTGAGTTATTTTGGAGAGTTGTTGGAGATGGTTTTTTAAATTAAATCCCATTAATTTGATTTAGGAAGTGTTTATGGGGCTCTCTTGGAGATGCTCTCCATTGCAAAAGTGTTTCCCACTTATATATCCATCATCATGCATTGTTGACCAGTCAAAAAAAAAAAACTTGACCGGGTATTGCATTTTAAGGAGAAGATCCTCTCACGCAGATCAAGAAAACCTCCAAACCCCCTTCTCCTTTACATTGGGACCACCATCCTTGTGAGAACCTGGGCTGGGGCCACCATGGACGCCGTTGCTTCCAGAGGCGAGGCCTTAACCAAATGTTTTGGTGCGGGAAGAGGCGAGGGGATTTTTTTAACCCAAATCACAAATTTGCTGCCACTAGTAGCCAAACCTGGGACCTGGAAGGTGCTACTCAGGCACCTTACCAGTGAGGTAAAGACCCTTTCACGTTGACCAGTCAAACATATGAAAAATACTAAAATGCATGTGCTCTCTTCTTCTTTCTTCTTTCTATTCTCTGGAAGGACAGTGGGTTTGTTGCGGTGGCACAGATCGCTGAGCACCACGACAAAGATTTTCAATAATAAGAAGACATAAGGCGCCATCGAGAGATTGAAAACCAAGACATTTTGGTTATTTAAAAAATATTAGCTTAGAAACTAACATTGATGGCATATATGGGGTTAGAATTTGCATCTGGATGGCATACATGGGATGACTATAGAAAGAAAAGGGAATTGTTAATTATTTACTATGGCTAAAATCATTGCACATATTGTTCTCTTATATATATAATAGCTACAACTGCTTATAAAAGATATAGGACACTATTACTATTTGGCTGTGTTCACAATACAAACATGTTTTGCGAACAAAAGCAATTGCTCAAGGGATTCACACTCTAGGTGAATACCATTATCATTTCGTTTCAGTTTTTCTTTTTGTCGTGTGTAGATATGCTGCGGCATTTTACCAATTTATAGTCTATAGCACATGGAGAGGGCAAATTGTCCCTTTAGTGTCAGCCTAATAATTAAAAAAAAAATCAGAGAAGTGTTTGCACAGAGGCTGGACATAGACCTAAAGCGGAAGAGATGTACTGATGTCTCGTTACAAATTGATCACATGCATGAAAACAACAGGCTGGACATGAAGAGATGTACTGATGTCTCGTTATATATTATCAAAACTCATCAAACATAGTACAGGTTTTGGACTGAATTGTTTGTTCTTCTCCACAAGGAAGAAGTCCCTGTTGCCAGTTTTGCTTCAGTATGAATGCGACCTATAGATCAATCACAATTTCAGCATATTCTATTTGGTTACAATGTCAAACATACAATGTCACCAGAGGCATATAAGAAAAGTCTCCTGATTTGCGGCGGTAAATTATTGTCACAGCTCAAGCTGCCAATGCAAGGGTTCACACACTACAAACTCAGTGTTGACATGTTAACTGTTTGATTTCTAAAGGCATAGGTGAGTGTCTTTTACGATCACATCCTCATTCTAGGAAAAAAGTATTAATTTGTAGGCGTGACCGAATCATCTTTTGAGTTTCTTACACCTACTGTAAGTAGTTGACATTTGAATCAGTCATGCTCGTTTTATTCTTCTGTAATATATATCTCTGATAAAGTCTTTATGGTTTACTTTCTGAGAGTTGCTTAAGCAGTACCACCACCATAGATGCTGTCAAACTGTCATTTTCCCTTGCTTTCCAAGTAGACTTTTTGTAAGAACTTTTTCCTCTTTCTGCAATGAAATAGCCGAAGTCCTCAAAGTACTTATTCATAGTGTGAAGTTGTTTTCGGTTGAATAGTCTAATTCTTTTATTAGAGTACATATAGATTATTAGAAAACTGGAAATGAAGCTCAACCTGGTGCCCCCAAAGACTTATTATTAGAGGAGTTTTTACTGTCCAAAATACTGGCCAGTAGTATTGCCAAAAAGCCGAAAGGTGCCCTTTATTTCTGACAATCTTTCATGGAATCATTGTTAAGAAAGAGCAATAGGACCGCTTGCGTCAATCTGTGCACGCCGAGACAAGTTTAGCTGGGCTATTTCCTCGAAGCTGAGTAATGCAGCCTTATCTTTTAGCTTATTCACGCTGCTATCGCCTATGATGATTAAGTGCACAATATACTGGCTACAAAAAAAAATTAAGTGACGAGTCATGGAATTAAGAGTAAACTAACGGGCGTGATGTCTATGCCAAAAGAGAATAGTCTATGGCTCTATGCTAAGCACATAGAGTAAACACGCAACTTGGATAAAATCTAGTACACATTGAAAACCAATGTTTCAAAGTCAGCATTATGACGTTACATAGTTCCACATCCGTCTCTGCTATCCTTGATTCCTAGTATTGTTTTTACCTATCCTATATTACAAGTTATATTCATTTGTACCTTGAACTAATAATACACCTGCTGAATTATTCCTCCACGCCATTTTTCTCAGGCACTAATACACAAACGTCATTAGAGGTTAACTTCGTTAATGGTTCAGTAAATGCTAGTATCTCGTTTGCACCTTGAACTACTAGTACTAATTAATGTTCTAGCTAGGACGATTGTTGTTTCCGTTCAAGGAAGAATAGAGACAATCACCTGCCAGTAGACCGTTGTTTATGTTTACTACAAACTGATAGATCAACAACTAGGACAAACAGTTGTCAGTATTCATGTAGAGTTGCTGTTATAATAAGGTAGCAAGTTAGCTACTGTCAGTATCATCTCTCCTGATTAATTTGCTAACGAATCAGTAACTTACATGCATTCCACAATATGATATAAGCGTAAGCCACGACATACCCGCAGAGTCCAGTTTAACTTAGACTTAGCAGGTCATCTTGCCTGATTATTGCGCAACCACAGATTTGTCCCGATCATGTCAGCACGTCACCCACTTGGTCTAGAACGGATTGCGAAGTTTATGTCGTTACTCATCAAGTAAATTAAACAATAAAACTCATCTTAGCTTGACCCATGCTTGTTCCTGCTGTTTTCTGAATGACGATCACAACGTGTTGTCATTACCATCCAGAAATATTATTTCCGATCTGATCTTCAATGTTAAAGAGAAGGTTTGTTTTGAGGAAGCAGAGGGAGGCTGCTCAACTGCTGTATTCACATCTCTTCAGATTTTGAGTCTGACATCTGCATCACATCTCTTCTACTGCATTACATTCTTATTTTTTTTTTCTTTTAGCAATGCAAATTTAGATAAATTAAGAAATTTTATACTGACAGCAACCGAAAACTATCTGGCATATGCCTCAAGAGACTTTACTACCGGAAACCTAGCATTTGCCAAGTGCCCATGATTTTACTGAGTGCTTTTCATTAGGAACCCGGCAAACAACAGCTTTGGCAAGTGTCTAAATCGAGACACTCGGCAAAGCATGAGTGCCACATGTAAAACACTCGGCAAAAGATCACAGGACGCTCGGTAAACAATAAACACTCGTCAAATATATCACATGATCACCACACGCGATGACCGTTGTTCTTTACCGTCAGCCGTTAGATATTTGTCGAGTGTCTGTGTCGATTGTTTTTTCACGACACTTGACAAACAGTTTTTTTTTCCTCTCTTGCCCTCCTAACTTTTTTCTCCTCTCCGTGTACACTATGTGGTACTCCATGTTCAAATGTGGTATTCTTGATATGTTTGCTATTTTTAATTAGTTTATTTTATTAAAGATATTTTCTCATATAAGTCAAATTTAAATTGTAAGTGAGTCAAATAATGTTATAAAATGAGTTCAAAAATGATATTCATGATATTGAGTTCATTGTGAAGCCTTATCCACAAAATGAAAAAAACATTTGAACATTTTATTCCTGATATATGACCAAGAACGTATGACTGAATTGTTTTAAGATTCTATAAAATACAAATAAAGTCAGAAAATCATGAGATTTGTCAACATGTGATGACCATACATGAAGCCTGTGGTAAATAGTTGACAAGGTTTCACATAGTATTTCACGTACGACCCTTACAACCAGAACATCTCCAAAGAAGATTTATAGAGTTAAGAAAGAAATAGCTACATTTCGACTGAAAGTAAACATTGAATTGGGATTTGACTTCATGATTTTTTCTATAGGTAATAGACAATAAAGATTCACTACGGGAAACAACGGATTTGTCGTGTACCCCAGGCACACGGCAAAGATTGAAATACCCACGGCAAAGTTATTGTCATGGATAACACACGGCAAAGGCCGCACAACAAAATCTCTGTCGGCAAAAGCATCTTTGCCGTGTGCTTTATGTCGGGCACACGGCAAAGTCTTTACGGTGTGCCCAGGGTAGCCGACGGCAAAAATAAGGTGTCGTTACCTTCCCGTGGTAACGACGTCGTTTGCTGTGTGCCCGATGGGTGGCACACGGCAAAGCGTGTCATTTTTGCCGTGTGCCATGACAGGGCACACGACAAAGGCTCAATCTTTATCGTGTGCCTTGGTCATGGCACACGGCAAAGCCACAACAATCAATCATAAAACATTCAAATTGGTTGTCCCCGGACCAGAAAAATATCTAATATTCAACATATATGATCACATGCATTCAAATATCATCACAATCATTCAAATATCATCACAGACACACAAATATCATCACAGGCATCCAAATATTATCCCGAAGTTTCTCAACATAAATGTTTCATAATAACCATCATACAGGTGCTTCATAAACATAACAATCATTCACATAACATTCTAGACGGTTCACAAACTTAAACAAGATAAATATTAAGATAGAAAGTTCACTGACAATAAGAGCCTTACCCACCAGGTGGCGTCAAGTCCTGATCTTGATTGCCCTCATCCCATTGACTCCATGGACATGATCCCGACAATTGATTCTGCACAAATAAGAGATGTTGATTACTGATTAGTCTTTCAATACGTGAATGCTCTAATATCCTAAGTAAGTCTCTAGTATTGAGTTTGTTTATTGTAATAAATGCTCTACTATAGACAAAACAGAAACTAAAACGTTCATACTCACAGGAGTACTAGCCGGAGTAGGTGGCCGAGGAGGTAGAGAAAACAACGGCATCGATGGTAGGGCTATACCTAAACTCTGGCCAAGTGATGCCATCCACTGAGTCAATTGCTGTTGCTGGTGCTCGAGCCTCCTCCCGAACTCCAAATCTATGTCCTCCCTTACCTTCCTCTCTGCAGCGAACTGGGCCTATAATATTTGATCTCATTATTGCAATGCAAAAAAGTCATGTGCAAAACTAGTAAATCAACAATGAATATAACTAAAATTATCTGAAGTGCCTCCACTTGAGACTGTGTAGTGTTCGGTCGAGGGTGTATAGCCGGGCTTGAGCTCGTGCTCCTCCCTGGGTACTTCATCCCCGTGTGCTTAATGATAGTCATTTAACATGTCTCCTACACTGGCATCGGCATCATAAATCCTCCATGTGTTGTCTCACTACCTCGTGCCTTTGGACGCTCGCCTTCACCATAAAGGATCCACCGGGTATAGTCTGGCATAAATTCATTCTTACAAAGTGCTTGCCTATGACCTCTTTATTGTGTCGACGCGTGCTTCTACAATTGTCGCAGGAACACCAAGTGACACTTGTTCCTTTCACCTTGGCAAATAATCGCTCCAAGAACTTGTTCGTCTTCCGAATCCATTCACTGGTATACTTTCCGTTCTTTGCCCAACCCGTATACATCCACTCACGGTTCAACATCCTCTAACATATCAGCGGGTAAAATTAAAAATATTTTCATCTACATGATTCTTAGAAAGTCTAATAGGTAAAGATAGGTCCTAATCCCACCCGAAGATCCATAGTTGAGGCTCGTTTCCACGGTCTACTCCTCTTCGAGACAGAATTTTGGCAGCACCTCCCTGTTGTTCTCCAAATACACGTCCTGCAAAGGAGATTGTATATCCGGAGAACAACGGGAAAGTAGTGCCGAAACTCTATCTCAGATCAGAGTAGACCTTGAAAACTAACCCCAACTACGCATCCTCGAGCTGTTCAAATAACGTGGACAATTTGAAACAAATACAGTCAAAGATATGCAACTGTAGCTGCATATCTCCAACTGTATTTCTTTCAAACGGGAGACGCCTAACTAGGTTAGTGACCTACAAACATAAACGAAAAAGAGGGGGTCGTTGATGCCTCACCTTGATGAAACCCGCAAAGTGATGAGTAGAGGACGATTCAATAGGCGCCTCTCTCCCTGTAACAAATAAAAGGCACAATAGTATCATTTTTAAGCAGGATTGTTCTTTGTTGCAAATTATTTTAAGCAATAAGGGAAAAGTGTTGATAAGTTAATTAACTCAGCTAAAGAGTCGACAAGAATTATATCATTCAACTAGACTTATAACCTAAAGAGTAAAAACTTTACAAAATGCAAAGTAAATTGGAATCTTTGATAGATCATTCATTTGAACAAGCAAGATACACTGATGTCGATAGTGTTCCTGGAGAAGCCTTTTGAAATGCCACAACATCAGCTTAGCTACATTTGGTTATTATCTACTATAAACTTTATCCAACCACCTTGTTTCTTTAAAGCAAAACGTTGAGGATGACATCAGTGCAAACTAAATGAACAAGAAGGATGGCAAGAGCTATTTCTGAACCCAGCTATAAGATTCAAATAAAATGGCATCGGTGGATGCTTAACCTGCCTGATTTGATTCCCTGGTCATTCTGTGTTTGGCACATCTGAAAATGCTATAACACTTGTGTCTTTGATGGTTATAGCATCCTAGTGGTGGTCCATGAGAAAAAAGAAAATTAAACAAACATTGATGGTCCAAACATACCAGGACCTTGGAAAGTGTTTGCTAAGGACCTGATATGCTCGTTGGAAGGTAGGAACTCATAGGAAAGATCTCATACGAGGGGTCCAACATAGAAATTAGCAAGTGCATACAAGAGTTCATAAATGCTCTTTCACCACTCAAATATTGTGTGTAATGAACTATTCAAGATCAAGAATGATCAGGCTTACCAAATGGCGGAGCCACAGCCGAAGGTCTTGCCGGAGGCGGGGGCACGGACTCCTCGGAGGCGCCGGAGGCCGCGGGGTTGTAGGCCGTGGCAGCAGCCCTCTCCGGGGGCCGGGGGCGAGGCGGTGGGGGGCCTGGGGCTAGGGGCGATGACCGTGGCAGCAGCTCTCTCCGGGGGCGACGAGGCGGTGGGCGGCCTCGGGCCAGGGACGATGGCCGTGGCAGCAGCTCTCTCCGGGGGCCGGAGCCGGGGGCGATGGTGGCAAGAGTAGGCAGAGGGGGAGGGGGAGGGAGGAGCTCGCGAGGGGGGGGGGGGGGGGGGGGGAGGGAGAGAGGACCAGAGGAGCTTGCGGGCTCGCTGAGGCGGAGGGAGAGGGGGGAGAAGCTCCTGGAGGTGGAGGAGGGGGGGGGGGGGGGGGGGGAGCTCACAGAGGCGGAGAGGGGGGAGGAGCTGGCGGCGGCGGTGGCAGGAGGCCTCGACGGTGACGGAAGGCGTTGGCGTTGGCGGCGGGATGCATCGGCGATGGCGGATGCAGCGGCGGCGGCGACGTGCGCGACCGGAGGCGGTGGGATGCAAGAGGCACGCGGTCGTCCGAAATCTTTGTCGTGTGCCCCCGATGTAGTCCCACGTTAAAGAGGTGGCACACGACAAAACCGATGGGTCGAAATCTTTGTGGTGTGCCTTCACATAAGGCACACAGTAAAAAAGTAACCCTAGCTCTTTGTCGTGTGTCTTTACATCGGATACACGGCAACATTTTAGATATATTTTTTTAAAAAAATGCTTAGGCATATTACAAGTTAACGAAATTTAAACATGACATAATTCATATCATATATTGCCCATAAAAAATTGATTGAAGTCAAAATTTATATCAAACATCATTTTGATTCAATATCCATTAGATCTCACTTCAACACATTAATTGTTTCACTCAGATTCTATGATTTGTGAGCAACATTCATGAGAATTTGCGCAAAATATTTTCTCTACTTTTCATGAAAGCATCTACATATGATTCAACACTAGGACAATTCTCATATTTTTAAAACTATATAGGTGTTTTAAAAATATATAATTTATATTATACCACATGGTATTCATTATATTTCACGTACAATATAAATGACTTTTTTTTATTATTTTATAGATATAGAGTCAAATGGGAATCATTAGCATGTAATATCAAATTAGAATCTATTGTATTGCATTATTCAAACCACTTACAGTTCAAATTTGATTTTTCATAAAATAATTGAATTAAAGAAATAAATTAATTAATAATTAAAAATACAGTTGAAAATTTTGTCAAACAAAATTTTACAAGTACTATACAATGATATAAACCACAAAAAAGAATTAAAGCGAAAATGTGAAAGAAAAAAAAAGATTTGTCGTGTGTCTGGCTAAACACACGGCAAAGAGCAGCACTTGGCATCTTTGTCGTGTGCCTAACTCACCGACACACGGCAAAGGACTAACGGGCCATGAACCCCGTCGTTCTGTTGCCAGGGCTAACAGCAGACGGCTGGCAAAGATGGGTTTTGCCGTGTACTTGGCATCTGACACACGGAAAACGCTGGTGTTGCTGTGTGCCGAGACTTTGTCGTGTGTTGTTTCCTAGGCACACGGCATAAATTGTTTTTACCGTGTGCCTGACAAAAGGCTCACGATAAAAACTTGGGCACATGGCAAACGTTGAGTTTCCCGTGACGATTGTGTCATCTAAAATGTTAATAATTTTTGGGATTTGCCGAACGTTTTCTGAGTGCTCGTGGCACTCGGAAAATGACCAATTTCCCTTAGTGCTTACTTGTGGTGTGATATTCCATAAACATATGTTTCTACTAAAACATTACAAATTGATTGGCCATGGTAATCAGAAAATCGGAAGTGTCCGACTTTTACACAGAAAGTGAATTTGGCATAAAAAATATCATAGTAAAGTTAGTAACATATACAAGATTGTGTGTAATTTACAATTATTGGTAAGAAATATTCCTATCAGAATACTAAAGTTCATGCACTTTACCACCGTAGTGGTACAATATATTACAGATTTTGTAAATGTTTTCAATAAATGTCAAGATTTGTTTGTACTCTATGTAAATTTACCCAGTGACAAAGAGTTTTCTTCTATAAATTGGATATTTTTCAAGGGTGAAAACAAAGCACCAACAAAAATTCACCCACCAAGAATTCTTGACAAAAATAACACAGTTGATCATTTATCTTCTATAAATTGGATACTTTTCAAGGGTGAAAACAAAGCACCGACAAAAATTCACCCACCAAGAATTCTTGACAAAAATAATAATAAGCAAAAGTTGGAGAATGTTGAACTAGGCAACACCCTTGGCCATTTGAGAATATTTGTATACGTGGATAATATCCGTTTTGGCCATTCGTCAAATGACACTATATAGAACTGAGAGATTATGTAGTGTTTTTTTGTTCTTTTGATGCTTTCCACAGGCATTAAAAAAATATGGCATTCAAATCTTGATCTTGGTCAAGCAACTGCAAAGTCTACTGTTTCAAATGTGAGAAGCAAGTCTTATTTGGGGTGTATGAGCTGTGGCAACAGTGGTTAGTTTACATGTATCCATCATTAGTCTTTAGTTCATTGCTTATGTGGTAGATCCATGATCTGATGCTTCAATAATTTCTGACAAACTGTTGACCTCAACTATTAGAAATTTAGAATGCACAGGTTGCAAGAACTTCCTAATATATCCTATTCCTTTTGTGGCTAAGTTACATCACAATTGTTCCCATAGGGCAACTCCTTGATCTGATCCATGTGCAAGACGACTTCCGAAAATGATCTTCCTTCTGACTCTTTATTTCAAGACCCAGTAATCCAGAAATTACGCCTACTGCCAGAGGTATATATTGGACAGCTGGAAAACTCGGAGACAACTGTCGGTATGGTAAGTTTGAATTGGCAGTAGTGGTTTTTGAAATTGCAGAATGATGATGTAGCCGTGGCTTCCAGGCATAAAACACCTACAGAAAACAGGAAGCAAAAATATTTGTTTTGTCTTAATTTCTTCCGATCAAGTAGCGTGAGTGGTCTTTCCTTAAGAAAATTTTGATTAAATCCTCATCGTGATCCCACTTGAGGTCCAAAGTTTGACGAAATCGTTGAAAAGCTTGGCCTCACATGATGCATCGACAAACAAGGTCTCCTCTCTCATCAGCCGACCCTTCTCAATATTTTTTTTTCCCGTGGCTCTGAGCTGTATTCGTTTGAGAAACGGTTAACCTATATGTTTAGGAATTAGGTGGGAAAGACGCTTCCTGGATGCATCCGTTGACTAAACCTGCAGTTTACTTGAACTCAGTCCATCATCCATCCAACTGCATGTGCAATGTGCTGTTTTATATTTGTGTACGATATGTGCCGTTTTCCCATCTCTTGTTTGGATCGACCTTCACAATTCCAGTGTGTATGCGCGCGCGCCTGTGTGGGTGTTGCTTGTTAGAAAATGGCGCTATATATTGCATGAAACTCTCTGTATGCCGCTGATGTGTGTGTGTTGCTTGTTAGAAAATGGGGCAAGTATATATTGCATGATACTCTCTATATATTGTTGATATACGTGACTTGCAAATTTTTCATATATACATACTTAATTTATAAATCTCAAATATGAAGAGATACTCTCTAGATTATGAGATACATATGTGAGAGTAGTTACTATTGAGAGAGAGAGAGAGAGTAAAGATACATGTGGGTCATATATGATGCCACATGAAATAAAATCGTCTTAAAAACTAGTCGATGAGGAAAAACAAATGATTTTAAAAGTTAAGAGAGTTCAGGGGTTACAATTAAGGGACTTTTAATTACCATGATAGTTGAGAGAAGCAAATAGAATTTGTTTCAATCAAATTCATAGCATCTTAACTTGGATCGTACTAAGGGAATATCATTTATGTAACATATGTTATTTTTGTTTTTTTGCATATAGTTTTTAAGATGAAATTTTGTATGCATCTATAATATTTGTGCAACTATAGATGGTAATGTCTTTTTTTGAAAAAAGTTCATCTTTAAGTACTTTCTCCGTCCCAAAATATAATTGACATTGTAGCTTTATACCAGATTTGATGCTATGAACATGCCATGAATCTAGATACTAAAAAACAGAGTCAGAATGCCTAATAAATTGGAACAGTGGCAGTATGAGTTTTGGTAAAAATTCTAAATTTGAATTTTTCTTACCATTTTTCACCTAACATACACTAAAAATGTTAATTTTAGACCGAAGGAATGACGACCTAAAAAAATTATGTTTCCTTTTCTAAACATTCATATTTAAAATAAGAAGTATAACTTTAAATTCAAACATTACTAGATCCATATATGTAGCAGAGAACTACACCTAATAGCAAGCTAATGTCTCACAAACATTTTACTGAACGCATTATGAGCATAAATCATAATAGTCTCTTAACATTAATATTTTCTAATAAATTATTGTCTAAACTTCATGACCAACAATATATTTCCTCCATTTCTAAATATAAGTATTTGTTGACTTTCTAAGATAACATTTGATCATTTATCTTTTTCAAATATTTTTTAAAATTATAAAAACAAATAAGTCATATTTAAAGTATATTTAATAATAATATAATTTATAATAAAATAAATAATATTCTCACAAATGTTTTGAATAAAATGAATGATCAAACATAGTATCTGAAAGTCAACAAATACTTATATTTTGAATCCAAAGAAGCACTTGCAAGAGTAAACTCACTAACACAACACCCAATAAATCATCATCAACATACCAAATAACAAATAAATGTCTTATGTGCCAACATATTCATACACCATGTAACTTGAGTAAATGACACCAATAACAAGCAAGATAGTAAACAATCAACACATATGATAAGAATAATACCGAATCAAGAGTAGACATCAAGATTTACATGGAAAACTCTTCCGGAAAAAAACTACAGGTGACGACGAGCAAACAATCTACTATGACGATAAAAAATACAAGAGTTGGAAGCCAACAAAGTTGGAGAGGCTTGAAATCAGCACTAATTTCACTCTTTTGTTGATGATTTGGCAGATCAAAGCCTCATCCACATCTCCTCCCAAACTCTAGCTCTCTCTTCTCCTCAAAAAAGAAGAACAAGCCACACCAAACACAGGAGATGTGGTAGCCCTTACGGGCGGATTTGAACACTTTTTAGAATGCCCCCTCAAGTTACACAATATCACAAAGAAGCTCCTATTTTGTCTACAATATGCATAAGCAATGTTTTACACAATAAATGAGCTACATTAGCTCTCAAATGGTGAAATTGAAGCTGCAACATCATACACACACATATACACACAGAGAGAGAGAGAGAAGAAGAAGAAGAAGAAGAAGAAGAAGAAGAAGAGGAGGAGGAGGAGGAGGATGAGGAAGATGACTATGCAATAGAATCATTTGTCATCATGTGACACCCATTCATCTTGATGAATTTTACAGCGCACAATAACATGAGTATAATACTGATGTTATTGAGAGCTATCGTACGTGATGTATACTTTTAGACGTAGCGCAGTCTCTACCTTTTCTCTTCAACCTGGTGAGCCCCAACCGTGTAGGAGCCATGGGAACACGCTGAGTGCCCATGTCGTCCCTCGGTGAATCGTCGTCGCCCGGCTGGAGATAGAGTGGAAACGGATCATCATCACGCTATTCTCATAAATATTCAATGGGCGGTGTGGTGAGGTCACGCCCTCCATGATGCTGATTAAAAACAGTCGCCGATCCGCGGTACGGTGCAACAGTTTCAACGGGGCTTCGCTGGAATCTCAACAAGTAGGCCAACCGAAACACACCTTTCTCTTTCTGAATCAAAAATGCCTTTGAATCTTGACGCTTACTTAAAGATGATTGGATGGAAACACCGATCTAAACTGTCGTAGTCGTCGCGGCCCCAGCCGCTCTACCTTTCAATCCGATCGATCCGTCGTATCATCTGGTAATTAATGCGGACTCGTGCTAGTAGCTACAGCTAGGTACTTAGCACCTTCTCCGTCACATCGCATCATCACATGCTGCGTTTATTTATTCCTAGTCTTCCAACTTCCTCTAATTTCGGCACATGGTGATACGTACGCGCAGGGTTGACGGCGCCCACTGTGGACGCACGTACACGCACTTCAGTTACACTGTTCAGATACACCGCTGCTAACAAAGAATGAAGAGACTTGCTAATTTTTGACTGACTGAAATTTTGAATAACTTTTAATTATTTTTTAAGTCATCAAATCTAGATCCAACGATTTTAATTATTATATAGATAATCTCTACAATATATTAATTGAGGTACGGTTATCCACTTCGTGTCAACAAAGTTAGAGATTGAATCCAAATCGATTTCGTACCTTCTATATTAAGTACCGAATTTAAAAAATCATAACTCCCACATCCGGAGCTCAAATGAGGCAAACTTGGACTCCATCTTATAGCTCTCAAAAAGTTCTACAACTTTAGTATTCAATAGAAGTCCATATTCCGTAGTTTTTATTTCCAAATATGCGATGTAAAAATATTTGTTCTGATTCAGACTCCTCTGCGTAGGTCTCTATGTGAGGCCCATATCTTCCAGCCCCATAGTCTAAATAATATAATCCATATATGTTTCGGAAAAGTCTCAACGAGATCTACAACTTTCATGTTTTAACTTTTTCCATTAGAGCAAGTATTCAATTTTAAAATCGTGTTGCAATACAGTGTTATTTGTGGATTTCGTGAATTAATTTTTTCTTCCGGATAAAGCTTCTAGAATATGATAAAAAATAGTGATAAAATTGTTACTTTTGATATATAAAATCATATATTAAGAAGCACCAACGGTAATATAAATATAATCTTTCATGTAAAAAATATTAATTATATTGTATATATCTAATAATTATATTGTGTAAATAATTTATATTTAAATTATAAAGAGTATTTCATTTTCTAAAGTCCGTAGCAACACACGGACACTTTGCTAGTTTTATAAAAAAATCAAAATATAAAATAATAAATCATCATTTGAAAGCTTTTAGTTGATTGAAGACTAAAAAATATGAAGAATGAATGTAGCACTCCACATCAACGGATTCAAACACCCTACAAATTAATCGAACAGGTCAAGGATCGACTATGTCACAAACGTTTATTTTTTTTCAAGAAACGGTAGTGACTTCTTGTAAGAAAATGGTAAACATCGTGACTTCTTGGTAGGAACGGTAGGTGACTTCTTGTGTCAGAACCGTAAAAATCCGTAATGACGTGGGGAGATGGAACCGATTCTTCTCCAAGCCCTCTTTCTACTGCCGGTAGTAGTAACGTACTTTTCACGACGAAAATTTTCGGTGTCTGACCCGTTAAATTCTGAAGAGAAGAACGTCGTCATTGGAGGAGGTGGAATGACCGTTCTGTTTGTTTGTACAGATCCATGCATATATCATCATCCATGATGTCCGAAGAATATTTCCGGGGGCATGTTAGTAGTTGCTTCTTCAACCCGGCAGCAGGCAGCACCGGCCGTCAAGTACAAAGTCAACGAGGCTTACTGCGTCCTCATTTGTGAAATAAAACAGACTAAAACGCCCGTACACGTCTCGTGTAGACGCGAGGCGAGAAAGTAAGCTGTTAGAAACACGGGTGGCGTCAGATGGGACAAGTCAGCGCGCGCGGCAGGCATGTCTTGCATCTGCAATGGCGGCTGCGTGCCTGCCTTTTCCTGGCTGCTGACCGGCGGCGCTGGTCTTCACCGGAGAAGCTGTAGTTAGCTAGTACTAATAATAACCGGCCAGGCGCGTGGACCAGACACGGAGTAGACGACGCGGCGGCAGCGACATGCCGGACACGTTGTTAGGGGACGGAACGGAAGAGAAGATGAAGGGAAGGACGACGAGGAGCAGCACTATTCTATTGCGCTTGCTTATCTCACTTGCCCGCTATCCGTTCATATGAGGTGGCTGGCTCATCAGCCGGGTTGACATTTTCGATGCGCCCAGCCGTATCTACGACCAAACCCGTACTACCGTGACAGGGGAAGCCAGCCACTGGGATCCGGTGCCGCATGCAAACAAAAAACGAGGAGTGGTAGTAATCCGTGTAAACGGATGGATTAAATTAATCTCGCGCGAGTCAGAAACTGCAGGCTTGAGCTTGGGTCGTCGCGTCTTTAAAAGGAGCTAGGGCGAGGCACTAGTTGTACGACGAGGTACTGCTTGCCGAAAGCTATTATTGCACGAAAAAGGGCAAGGCCGGCCGGCAGCTGCTGCTATAGTTCTATTCTTGTAGTGCTAGTAGTAGCCTGTGCTACGGTCTAGTAGATATGGAGGTCGCCATCGAAAGGCCGCCGGTGAAGGAGGAGAAGATGATGATCCACGAGAAGCCGGAGGAGATCACAGCGGTACGAAGCCGTTCATCTTGCTCCCTCAAAAAAAAAAAAAAAGCCGTTCATCTTGCTTAATTTCGTTGCTCTCTTTTGTTATATTATTATTGTTTCTGCAAAAAAGTTCATTCAACGCACGAAATTAACCAGAAAGTTGTTGATTGCTTGGTGCAGATAGGAAGCGCTCTTCCGATCGTGTTCGAAAGCTTTCAATCGGTAGAAAGGACGACTGGGAGCAGTAAGCAGGATGAGAGCAGCCTTGAGGCGGCGAAGGCGGAGATAGGCATGGTGCGGCAGGAGAACGAGCGGCTCAAGTCGATGCTGTCCCGTGTGGTGAGCGAGTACCAGTCCCTGCAGACGCACTTCCTCGACGTGGTCAAGCAGGGCCGCGAGCAACAAGCCAAGCCTTTTCCTCCCGAGGAAGCATCCGCGGTAGCACTGGCGCCCGTTGCCGACGACGCCGACGACCTCGTGTCCCTGAGCCTGGGCACGACAAGGACCAACAACGGCGGCGGTGGCCGTAAGAAGGGCGGCCACGAGCGGTCGTCGTCGTCGTCCGGCACCGCCGGCGACGACAGCCAGCTCTCCCTCGGGCTCGGGTTCAGCCGCCCGTCCACGACGACGGACGACGAGAAGGCGGGGCCCGTGCTGAACCTGAGCTCCGACAGCAGCGGCAGCGCCGACGACACGGCCAACAAGCACGCCGGCGAGTCGCGCAAGAGCCCAAGCGGCGGCGGCGGGGATAACGACGAGGTGCAGCAGCAGGCCAAAAAGACTAGGGTTTCTGTCCGTGTCAAATGCGACACACCCACGGTACGTGTCAATAATTGCTTTCGTTCTGATGTGATCTCTGATAAGCACGACGTACAACAATTATCCCTCAATTGAGGAGGGCTTATTAGTGAGTAATAACGGTGTTGCCAACAATGATACAGATGAACGACGGTTGCCAGTGGCGCAAGTACGGACAGAAGATCTCCAAGGGCAACCCGTGCCCACGCGCCTACTACCGGTGCACGGTGGCCCCCAACTGCCCCGTGCGGAAACAGGTGCAGCGCTGCGCGGAGGACCGCTCCATCCTCATCACCACCTACGAGGGCGCGCACAGCCACCCGCTCCCGCCCGCCGCCACCGCCATGGCCTCCACCACCTCCGCCGCGGCCGCCATGCTCACCACCGGCTCAACCACCTCCTCCTCATCGGCCTCGCTCCTCGCTCGCCACCACATCCCCGGGCTGCTCGGGCCCACCGCCATGGTCTCCACCGCCGCGTCCTGCCCCACCATCACGCTCGACCTCACATCCCCAGCTGCAGGGGCGGCGGGCATCATGCACCACGCCTCATCGCCATACGCGTCGTACGAGGCCACCAAGGCGCTCCCGGCAGCGTGGACCAGCGGATACCCGGCGTTGTACGGGGCCGGCGGCCATCTGCAGTCGTCGTCGTACTTCGCCGCCAAGACCAACACGCCGGCGATGATGGGGCACCTGTTCGCCGGCCTGCAGCGGCCGGACCAGATGTACGGCGGCGGCCAGCCGTCGTCGTCGTTCCTGCAGAGGACGACCAGCCTCGCCGGGCAAGGCGCCCCCGTGGTGACGGACACGCTGGCGAAGGCGATCACGTCGGACCCGGGATTCCAGTCCGTGCTCGCCGCGGTGATCACGTCGTACATGGGGCGCGGCGGCGGCGGCGAGCCTGCCCAGAACCACAAGTGATCAAACCATTCTTCCATTCCACCATCGTGTGCGCGACAAGAACGGCGGATCGAGTGCACGCTTGGGTTTAGATTTTGCGTAGGGCAGTGGTTCATGTGTAATTAATAAGTGCATCCAGGTTAATTGTTGTTACTACGTTCTTGATTATAGTTAGAGGATTAGTTTTGGTGTGTTTCATAAATTGGCTGGGGAAATAGTGTAACGGGCTGGGGATGATGGATTATTTGGTCAATGTACATAGCACACGGAGTCAAGTCAACTGTATGTACTATGGGCGTAATCATCAAAGAACACAGTTTTGATCTTCCCGCAAATTTTTTTTTTTGGGTCAGGTTATTGTTCCAGCTAAATCTAACGGCCGGGTTCTGACTTTTCAACTCAACTCCCAAGTGCAAACCACGAGCTAGGTTAGCAAGCGTCAGAGACCCTTCATAATTGATCCAGAGCAACTTGTTTTGTTCAGTAACCGATTAATTAGATGAAGGATAGGAGAGAGCTCTCGATCTTCTACACGAATCATCGGGCGCATTATTGACGCCAGGCAAAGGAACAGCACATGCCACGCTGAAATTTTAATCGGAAGTGGTTAACAAGTCTTTGGATGACTACGACTCTGATCTGAAGTTCTGAACCAAGTCAACCAACCACCGTAGTTGCGGACTAGACAGCCAGAATATGCTTGCTTAGTTGCTTGGGGGGCATCAGAGGAGACAGTGACAGGCGAACCAATCATAGTTGATTAAACAGAATAACCTTAACAGTTGCACAAGAAAATAACGATACTCGCTATCTTGACTGACTCTGGCGCTTGCATGCTGTCCATTTCGCTTCAGCTCCGGAAATATGGGTTTCGCGATAGTCCTCTCTCTGTTTTTAAATTATTTACACTTGTCCTATCATCATATTCTCTCTATTTGGGTAAAGCATGATAATACGAGTGTATGATGCGTCCTTGCACGGTTCTCCCAAGATAATAGGACAACCTTTCACTTTCAGCACTCTAATTTTTCTCTTCCTATTTCTTCACCTTCTCTATCAAATCTGGCGAGATCGAGCCTTGTTCCTGACTCTAATGGGCTTTAGGGTTTGGGCCGATGACATTGGATAGAGGTTTGAAGGAGGAAGGCTGGCCCGACAATTGGTGGACGAGGTTGCGGATAGGCGATGTGGATGCTGGCAGCTAGGGTGGTGGGGGACAGAGGTTGAGCAAGGTAGTCTAGGTCGTATTAGGGGACGAAGTAGGATGGCAGCAATCAGGAAAGCTTAGGGTCTCACCATGCCAAGGCAACGGCTGGGATGAGACGAGAAAAAAAGGGGCACATGGTCATCCGGAGGTTGAAGAAATGATATGGCCATCGATAGGTGGTCATACGGTGGGAAAAATCGAAAGGTGGAATGAAAAAAAAATGTTCGAGTGATGTATAGAAAGGCCCATATAATAACCAAGAAAAGAACACTTGAGCAAATTAGATTAGCAAGCTCAACGCCTTGATATGTGTATGTACTGTATAATGATAACGGTACAACATACTCCCTCCCCTCCGTTCATTTATATATATGACGTTTTAGCATTTCACACAGCAACCAAGGATACAAATTTGGACCCTGCTACCCCTCATAAATAGATACCACTATTGTTTTTACAGTGACCAACCAGTGTCATAAATGAACATCCCATTACCTCAATTTGCTCCAGCACCAAAGTTTTTCACACTTGGCGCCATTTTTATAGAAGGAGCCAAAAGCCACACACATAATGAGTCAAAAGCCACACACTTTACAGGTTCCTAAAATCCAAAAGCATTGGAGCCAAAAACAACACATTACTCATGGCTATCTATAAATAGGATCAGTTTGTTGTGAAGCCCTTCTCTCCAGTTCTCCTCATTTCTTTTCTTAATCCTTCACTCTCCTACTTCCATCCATGAGATTTGACCTCAATAATCCTCCAGATTTTGAAGATGGAGACATACCAACTGAAGCAGCAGGAGCCATGGCAGTGCAAGGTGATGTTGGCCATCTTGATCTCAACGTTCCAGCAGCGGGAGAAGGTGGTCCATACGAAGATATCCCAACAACTGCTCTAGGAGGAGATGGTGGTCCATATGAAGACATCCCACCAGCTGCTGTAGGAGGAGATGGTGGTCCATATGAAGATATCCCAGCAGCTGCTGTAGGAGGAGATGGTGGTCCATATGAAGACATCCCAACAGCTGATGTGGGAGGAGAAGGTGGTCCATATGGTGTCTTGGACTTGAACATGGAGCCTGACCTGGATGATGAAGCAAATATGTCAGGTAGCCATGTAACATGCTCTTAATTACTCTTACTAGTAAAATGAATACAACAATGAAAAGTAAAAGTATGACATGCTCTATTGTTTTGATAGTATAAGTTGATTGCTTTCTGAATATACTCATACAGTTAATGTCCATGCTTTGTTATACATAAGTTACTGTATTTGAGAATATAGTTGAAGTTTATACTATGTTAACATGTGTTACTTATGGGCAATATAAAGTAACTTGTTATACAGAAAAATTATGATATAGCAAGCCATAAATAAAACATGCTTTGTGAACAATATAATGGCTACTGTGTTGTGATGTGTAGGTGATGAAGACCTTGTACAACCTACTCAAACTGGAAGAAGGAAGTTCACAAACAATCAGAAAAGAAATGCAATAGTCAAGGCATTACAAGTAATTGCAGCTAGCAACAATGGCAAACTCAAAAAGAACAGCACACAACTGGTTGCCATAACTATTGGTGTGCGTTTGCGCACAGTTCAACGCATTTGGAATGATACGAAACAGCTGATTGCAGAGGGAAGGGAAGAAGTAGATGTTTCTCACAAAAAAACCAATCGTGTTGGTCGCAAATAACTTGAAATAGACTATTCACAAATATCTTCCATTCCTTTGCGTAAGAGAACTACTATTAGGTCACTAGCAAGTTGTCTTCATGTTAGCATTGGCACCTTGCACCGGAGGTTCAAGATGGGTATGCTAAGGTGTCATTCTAGCACATTGAAACCCCTTCTAAAGGATGAGAATAAAAAAGCCCGGCTACGTTTCTGTTTGTCCTTGCTAGAGCCAAGTACAATGAACACAAATCCTAAATTCATAGATATGCGAAATATAGTGCATATTGATGAAAAATGGTTTTACATGACCAAGAAACGTAGCAAATATTACTTGCTTCCAGAAGAAGAAGATCCATATCGAACAACTCAAAACAAAAACTGCATAAGCAAGGTGATGTTCTTAGTGGTCCTGGGCAAGCCCATGTCTGATGAGCTAGGAAATGAAATATTTTTAGGCAAACTTGGCATTTTCCCATTTGTTAAAGAGGTATAAATGAGTAGTCATTTTTTATGTCAGTTTGATTTATAGTAATGTTCCATGCCACTGAACTTGTTCTCACAACAGGAGGCAGCTGCAAGGGCAAGGAAAAATAGGCCAAAAGGGACCATGATTAAGAAGTCAGTGATTATGAACAGAGAAGTGATGAAAGACTACCTAATTAATAAGGTATTGCCTGCAATCACACAGCAATGGCCAGAAAATCATGTAGGGGAGACTATATTTATCCAACAGGACAATGCGAAGACTCATGTGCCTCCTACAGATCCTAACTTTCTTGCAGCTGTGGAAGAAAGTGGGCTTGACATTCGTTTGATGCAGCAGCCAGCCAATTCCCCCGACATGAATATATTAGATTTAGGCTTCTTCAGCTCCATTCAATCTTTGACTGACAAATATAGTCCAAGAACCTTACAAGAGCTGATTAACGATGTAGAGAAGGAGTACAATGACTATGATATGTCTAAGCTGACTCGAGTGTACCTATCTTTGCAAGCTAGCATGATTGAGACCCTCAAGCATGATGGTGGAAATGGATATAGGCAAACTCACATGAACAAGGATAGACTTGAAAGACAAGGTGTGCTACCTTCAAGTCTGTCATGTGATCTGACCTTGGTTCAACGGGCAAGGGAGGTTCTAGGTGATCAGGGTTGAGCTGTCATGTGAGAAGGTTTAGCTTTTGGAGTATAGTAGAACATGTCCTGGTTTAGCTTTTGGAAAGGGAACAATAGTATGATCTAGATTTTGTAAAGGGAACTGCTATGTACATTACCAAGTGCTTGAAGATGTCAACATCGTTGGTTGTGATTCTTCATGAATCACCACCTCTTCATCATCTTGCCTGTCCTCGAAGTTAGGAGGGGGATGTGTCAAAGGCTGCAATGCAGATCAATGGAAGTATTACCACTTGAGACAGAATTATATGAAGTCTATTTGTATTATTCATCTTACTTTAATGCCACAATGTAGGAGTAGCTTGTCATCCTTGCGACCAGTAGATGCAAACCAGTTTCTGCCATTTGTGATCAAGGAACCAAATCAAACTAATGTACACGCACTTAAGCAAGAACGACTATACTGACAAATGATGCACGCATATTTTGTGTCAATGACGGTATAGGAGGGAAAAGACGACGTAGTCGTTGCACTTCCTCCTGTCCTCTGCTGAGAGCTCGGCCAGTATCCCCAACATCACCGCCACAAACAGCAGTAGCATCATCATCAAAGGAGTTACCTTCGTCACTCGAGTCAGGGAAGAAGATGAACTCGTCGTCATCCTCAAGCTGAGAGTCTGGAATGAAATCGTTGCTGATTTCTACTCGCACACCCAACTCCTTGCTCTCACCACTCACCACTCAACTGTTGTGGACCGAGCCCGATTGAGAGCCAGAGCAGGAACGCCGCTGCTGCCCCGCGCTGTGCTCTGGACAATCCCCCATAAAGCTCGATGGTGGAGGCGCACAGATCTAGCACTCACCGTCTTCCTTCAGGCTCGATTGAAGTGGGGTGCAACAGCGTTGAAGGCAGAGTACCTCCTCCCCTAGCACGCTGTCCTCCCTAGCCGCTGCCGTCCTCCTCCGCCTCGGAGAAGAGGACCCAGGGGATGGAGCCTCCGCCTGCTCCACAAAAGGGAGGGGGGTGAGGGGGCGGGGTGACGCCCCTAATCCTGGGAATCGGCGACGGGAGCCGCGCCCTCAACCAGCGCCGGCCATCAAGGAGGTTGAACGACGAGAACTCAGATTGGGGTGCGCCATGGAAGAAGAGAGAGAGAGAGATAGAGAGAGAGAGAGAGAGAGAGAGAGAGAGATTGGCGTTCGTCAGTGGAGAACGGGTGGGGAACCGGGGAAGCACGAGACCGATGGGACTTGAGGGACAATGCGCAATTACTAGGGGCAAAATTGTAACTTTGACTTTTCTGCTGCATGGAAACCCGAGAATGTTCTATAATTTGAGATTTTTTCATAGAGCCAGAATATCATATATTCTGTAAGAGAGGGAGTATGTAACAGCCAACCTACAAAGACACACACAAACACGCAAGAAAGAAAAAAGGGGAAACGTACGTGTTGAAAACATATTTTACATAGCGACGCATCATGTGCAATAACTAAACTCTCATCAGTAAGACGACTCCGAGGAGTGGGCCGTCGTGGGCTGCATCTGCATCCCCCACAAGTCAGGACAAGGCGCGGCCGCAGACGTCATCGCGGCGGTGTACGGCGCCGCCGCCTGCTGCTGCGGGGCGCCGTGGTGATGACCTGGCGCGGCGTGGTTGTGGACGCCGTCGTAGGTGGTGACGACGTAGCGCGGGTCGGCGCTGTCCCTCTCCACGCGCTTCTTCACCCCGCACCCTTCCACCGAGCACCGGTAGTAGTTCCTCGGGTTCGGGCTGCTCTTCACCGCCTTCTTGCCGTACTTGCGCCACTTGAACCCGTCGTCCAACACGTCCACCTCTGACCGGGTCCGGAACCCGATTCTAGAGGACGGCGGCGCGCGGTGTCCGGTCCCCGCCGCTCTGCTCATCGTCATCCTCCCGTCGTCCACAAAGCCCCTGCTTTTGATCGATCACACCACACTGATCAACATGCATGGTCGTCGTCGTTCACATTGCAAACAAGATATATATGTGCATAAGTTAGGTAACTTACATGTTCATCTCATTCTCGGCGAACACCGCCTGCGTCGTCGGCGAGTAGTAGTCGGTAGGGTGCACGCTGAGCTCCGGGAAGCAATCGCCAGCCATGGCCGCCGGCGGCATGAAGTTCATCGTCGCTGCACAGTTGTTCGCCACCAGGAGGTCAGGAGGGTAGGTGTACGCTTCATGGCCGAGTCCTAGCGAAGCCGCCGCCATGGATGCACACTGACGACTCTATCTTGCTAGTAGCTTTTGTGTGGCTGTGTTATTGGTTTGACGGAATTTCCCGTGTCAAGCTCGGCAATTTATACACGACCCCGGTACTGATCTGGACGTCTTGGTGAGTGGAGGACTGGACTTTGAGCTGACAGCTGAAATAGGCAAGCAGCAACAAGCTTCGCTGATCCGAAGGTTCTCCGATGCGTCGTCACGTGTCGATTCTTACCGCCACGATGCCGACCCCTGCCATGCCCCGCGATTTTGGGATTTACGACCGGAACAAGCGCCGGTCAAGAAAGAGTCGAGAGAGACCGGTAGTTACGGGTGACTACGGATGATGATGATTGAGAGTCGTAAAACGTACAGTATGTGTATGTGTGTGGGCTTTCTTGACCGTTTGATATGCTGTTTTTACATGTGGACGGTTCCTGGACGGTCACCCGATCCAAATAAAAGTGCCGTGTGCCGATTGACTCTAAACGATTTCTCAGGTCCAAAATAACGTCTGATCACTCACTCCCGGTCCTGATCGATCGCTCGATCGCACTATGAGCACCTTGTGTACGGTACGGTGCACCTGACCAGCAGTATAGGTAAAGAGACACCTCATCTACTTTAATTTACCTTGCTCCTCCATTCCACTACCAACAAGTTCTCTGTCTCAGAGACCAGCATGCATGCACGCCATCATCGGCGGTCCGTTTCATGGCGGTGAAAAAGCAGAGGCAGCAGGTAGCGATTGACGCCCTCGTGGCACGGTAATTTGTTCAGTGAGATCAGTACTCCAGCGCGCGCGTGAGGACGTGAGGTAGGCCATGGCTGAGGGCGACGTGCCACGCATACGTAAGAATCAACTGAACCTTCTCGGAATACGTAACTATCGGCGGTCTACGTGTACGATGCATGGCCGCCGACCCTGATCAAGTACGTTTTTATTAGCAGCATGTGCTGAATTAACCCGGAAATTACTTGGGCCCATCGTGGTTAATTAATTGCTTCCCATGACAGGAAGGCGGCCGAAGGAACGATTTGTATATACTAGTAACAAACACCTGCTAATTTCGATCGCAGGAGCAGGAAGGCGTCTGCATTCGTCGTTGTTGACACCTTATCCTGGAGACACCGACCCGAGTTCAGCAGGTGCAATGTCTCGACGACGTTTTGGTACCATCCGAGGAGCGAAAGTGGGCGTTCAATATTATGGTGTGGAAGTGCCGTAGCCACCTTTCCTTGCAAAGAAAACGTGCGTTGCATGAGGCAGGCGTCGCGATCGGCCTACGACGACAGGTACTGTACTGTGCATTAACGCATGGCGCCCGTGGTTAGCTCATCGCATCTCTGCGCTGGCATGTCGTCACAGACGGACAGAGTCCAGAGCAGGCACTTGGCAGCTTACTTCATCGATAGGATATGCCACAACACAATAAAACAAAAGGGATCGGATCCATCAGCCGCCCAGGTGCTCGTTCCCTCCATCGATCGGCAGAATATATGGATCGCACGCACACTGCTGCCCAACCTAACCAGTAACCACTTGGCAGAAGTGGCCGATCGAGCCGAGCTCTGCACCTGGCCCGGCTAGCTACTCTGTCCCTGTCGCCGCGTGCACGACAAAGGCGGCCGGCGAGACCGAGACCGACACATAACGTCGCCTTAACCCGATCACAACCAGCTGATTGATGAGGCAACAACGAACCCGGGTTGCATGCGCCGCCACAACCCGCAAATCACGCCGCCATCGTGTATTCGTGTTCGCGGCAGCTTCTTCATTTCTTCCCGTCGGACTCAGGCAGACGAGCGGGGTTGGCCGGCACGGCGGCACCATCCAGGATGGATCCATTCCAACTGCAGCACGTCTCAGTGCGTGCTGATCCACGGGCGTCACGGTCAGATTGCGTGTTATGCCGTAGCTTCTCCGGCAGAGGTTGCACGGGCAGGACAAGGGCGCGACTGTTAACTCGCTTGGTCTCATCGGGTGCGGATGTGACGATGAGATTCGCGGCCTAGGTACAGGTTTACAGCTCAACGGTCAAGGAGATTCTAGGTTGGCTGGTCTTGGTCTCACTCAAGTTGTCCGGTTCACACATCAGGATGGCGAGCGCGATCGACAAGCAGGAAGGCTGCTAATAACAGCAGAAAACCGAGATCGGCATCATCGGCCATGACGGCCCCGGACGACGTGACAATCGGTTGGTGGTGCGGGCCGCGGCGGTTCGGCCGGTGAGGAAGTTGTCGCACCCACGGCTTTCCCGGCCCACAGACGCGACTGCAAGTGACACAATGGTGTTGGTGGCGTCTGTCGTGGCTGTTGTTTGTACGCATGTGTAAATCCACTAGGCCGCGGAACTTACAATGATGCAGACTGAGTACCTTATCACGTGTCAGTCTTCATAAAGACCAATGATGCACTCAAACCATATTAAAAAAAAGCACAAGACTGTAGATGAGTATGAGAGGGATTTTAGCAACATTGTTTACTTTGTGTCTAGTATGCCAAATAATAAGTGTCAGAAGGCTAGAAAGTTCTTCACAGGACTTACAACTCGCTATAGAGAAGTGATGGGAAAGAATCCACCTATCACTTACATTGTTGCAGTGGAGAAGACTAGAGGAATGAAGATTTAGTTTCAATTTGTAGCTCTAGAGACATACTGGTAATGTAAACAATACAGGTGATAATCACAAGAGAGTTCACCAGGATGGAGGAGAGCCCTCTCAACAACCCCTTTTTAAAAGGAGTATGGCAAACCAAACCTCTCACCAGCTTTTGAAATCTAAGCAATCAGGGCCTCAGTCTTCTTCGAGGCAGCCTAGTGAGAATTTCTCATTTATACGTCCTGTTCTAGTACAAGGTTTAATTTGCTTCAAGTTTAAGAAGTCATACCGAGGCTTAAAGTATGGCTTTTCTAGGACATGTCGCATTTGTGAGAGAGATGAACATATGGGCGTGGTTTGTAAGAGAAATCCTGATTTTATCATCAAGTGGAAGAGGCCCAATTCTTCAGCAGAATCCACCTCAGATGCTAGTTCTAAGGGTTCTGCTCGATCCTACAATTGGTGCTCCTTGTGGCACAGTTCAGATGATGGCTGGTTCTTTAGCTCCGTATCCTCAGTTCCCACAGCAGTACTTCCCTCCGCTAGAATATTATTGGCTCCTGTCTCAGCTTCCTGCACCATGTGTTCCACCACCGTTACCTGCTCCTTCTGCTTCTCTAGTTCAACCCTCTCAGCACTTTGCAGCAGGACTTTCTTGTACCCTAACTGGAGTCTACACTATGCCTACGACCTGTTCTCTCGATTGCCCAGATGTGCTATCAGGTACTCTTCCTGTCGAGTCACATGATGCTCATGTCTTATTTGATTCGATCACTACCTTATCGTTTATTTCACTTGATTTTGCAAGAATGGCCAATATTTCTAGTCAACAGATTTCTGAGTTAGTTCATGTTAATTCTCTTGGGACTTGATTTCTAGTTAAATGGTGTGTCCAGGTTGCATTGTTTCTATAGATGGTGATGATTTTATAGCTAATCTAATGGTGATTACCTTACTGGTTTTTTAAGTTATTCTTGGCATGGATGGCTACATTGTTACCGAGCAATTATTTCTTGTTTTTGGAAGACTGTTACACTTGAGGCTCCGTTAGGACAAACCGTAGTCTTTCAAGCTAATGCACCTCTATATTTTTTAATCGTAATAGAAAGTCTATTCCCTGGTCGTCATCCTTTGAGAACATGATTTCTTTAGAGCCTTGTTGAGAAGTAGACTAAGTCAGTGATTATTGAGGAGATTCCAATAATGCGGGACTATCCTAATGTTTTCTCTGATGAGTTACCAGGAATGCCACCTAAGTGTGAAGTAGAATTTCATATTGATCTTCTACCTGACACTCGTCATGTATCTATTGCCTCATATTATTTGTCTCGACCTTTCCAAGAGGAGTTGAAGAAGTAGTTGGATGATTTGTTGTCAAAGAAGTTGATTCGGCGTAGCATGTCGCCATGGTGTGCTCCTGTGCTATTTACTAAGAAGAAGGATGGTAGTTGGCGTATGTATATCGACTACCATGACTTGAATGCTATGACAATCAAGAACAAGTATCCGCTGCCCCACATTTAGTTATTGTTTGAGCGTATTAAAGGGGCTAGGTTTTTTTTCCAAGATTGATTTTTAGTCTAGGTATAATCAAATTCCTGTTTGAGAGGAGGATATTGAGAAGACAACCTTTTCCACCATGTTTGGCCACTATGAGTTCAGAGTTATGTCTTTTGGGCTCACTAATGCACATTCATACTTTATGGAGACTATGAACAATATGCTTTAGGGATTCGAGGAGTTTGTTCTTGTTTTTATTGATGATATACTCATCTTCTCAAAGACTAAAGTAGAACACCAGGATCATTTGAGGAGAGTTCTTGAGACTCTATTGAGTCATAAGTTCTATGCTAAATTAAAGATGTGTGAGTTCTGGCTTCTAGAAGTTGGATTTTTGGGTCATGTTATCAAACAACATGACATTTCTATTGATCCGAGTAAAGTTTCCATAGTAGTGGAATGTAAAAGGCCAACCAATGTCAAGGAGATCGGAAGTTTCTTGGGTATGGCGAGTTATTACCGATGTTTTATCAAGGATTTTTCCGTCATTGCCAAGCCTATGACAAAGTTTACCCAAAAGAATGTCAAGTTTGTGTGGATGCATGAGTGCGAGCATTGCTTTCAAATGTTGAAGAACAAGTTGGTGGCTGCTCCTATTCTTACTCTTCCTGGTCCTGGTAGGCGTTTTAATGTCTATTCGGATGCTTCTCGTGTTGGACTCGGTTGCGTCCTGATGTAGGATGGAAAAGTGATAGCCTATGCTTCGATACAATTGAAGAAACATGAGGAGAATTGTCCTACACACGACCTAGAGCTTGTCGCCATTGTCTTTGCATTGAAGGTTTGGAGGCATTATTTCTGTGGGTGATATGTATTTTCACTGATCATAAGAGTTTGAAGAATATTTTTACTCAGAAGGATTTAAACATAAGGCAAAGGAGATGACTGGAGTTAATTAAGGATTATGATCTGAATATCCAATACACCCAAGGTAATGCAAGTGTGGTTGCTGATGCATTGAGGTGTAAAGATCCTCTCCATCAAGGTACTCATGGCATTTCACCGAGTCCACATTGATCGCCGAGGTGGCCAATCACCATGTTCATAGTTTGAGTTAATAGGTTGTTTCTACATCCACAACACTAGACGTAGTCATTAGTATGCATTTTGTGTTGGTACTCAATCACCAAAACATTTATACCTTTTGGGATTGCACACTCCAATGGCCATGAAGCTTAGAAATGTGACCCAAACTTTCTTGCTGGGGTCACCAGAGCTCATTTTATAATCTAAGAATATTTTTGCTTCTCTGGTATTGATGGACATAAGATGTAGTGTTCCTCATGATGACCCTTTGGCCCAAAAATGTTACCACCCTTCCTTTTCAATCTGGGGCTCAGCTTCACTTTTTCCCACCCTAACATCGGCTTCATATTGATTGGGTAAATTCTATTCCCATAACGCCACCATTGACCACTCAAAGGAGCTCCCCCATTATCATCATCTGTTGTCACATCCACACGAATCCGCCCAGAGGACCATCGTGTCGCCCATACTCAAGGCAGGTGAGGCAAAGGGAGGTGATCGCAGCTCAAAGAGTCATGGCCTTCGAGGGCAACCTCTTGTGCGAGCCATCGGTGTTGGAAAAACTCCAAAAGATTTTGTAGTTAATTTTGTTTTGAGATGGAACAATTTTTTATATTCAAAACTTTTATTATCTAATTAGAAAAATTTTATAATGGCATCATCACAATTCTTGCTGCAAAAAACAATCCAGAGAACAAGGCATATGGCTCTGGGTACCATGATATGGCTATGAATTAGGAGGTAGGCATGCAGAAAGAGAAATGAGAAAGGAAGTGGACAAGCGAAAAAATGAAAGAAGAGTGGAGGATGCTTGGTGGAGTCCACGCTAACCAACTCACTGCTATTTCTCCTACTGGTATTTACTCCCAGGTGATCAGATTCATGGCAATTGATAGAGACACATGGAGCATCATCACAACTTCTCATTTTGATGGTGCATCGTTGCCGCCACTCCGCCTTAAAAACATAGATGCTTGGTAATACATAAGAGAATAAGTATTAGATTACTGTGTATGAACATCTACAAGTCGATAAATTTAGACCTAGAACTCAATGAGAACCAAACTGTAAGGAGAGAGTGGACGAGAAGGGGAGTGAGGAGTGATGCATGCATGGTGTGAGTATCCCTCTAAAGATGGTAATAATATGTGTGAATTGTGAGGGTCCCGTTGGCCAAGAAACTTGATCCAAATTTCATTTTCACAGGGGCCCATATGGGCTTGTTTTATAATGTGAGCATATTTTTTTCCTTCTCTAGTGTTTTATAACCTGCATGTAATATTGGGATGAATGTTTTGAACATTAACATTATTTTCTTGTATGAATGTAATTTTCATGTGTATATTATATCAAAATAAAATGTGTATTGTGTGAAAGACACATGCATCATCTTTTTACCTGCACCGAAATCATTGGTTTGTCCCCGCACGCTCTTACCTAGCACCCCCTTTCCTTTTTTTCTCCACGACTAGCAGTTCCTTTCCTTTTTCTCCCATCCCATGGCACACCTTTCCTTTTTTCCTCCCTAACTCCAACTTCATCTGGATCAGATAAATTTTGTTCCCATAGCGCCAATGCCGATCCTTCAATGGAGCTCCCCCGCTGTTGTTGTCTGTGGTCCTGTCCATGCGAGTCCACCGAGAGGAGCATCATGTCACCCTTGCTCGAGCCGTATAAGGCAAGGGGGGGGGGGGGGGGGGGTTGAGAAACCACCCGAAGAGTCATTGCCTTTGAGGGCTGCCTCTTGTGCGTGTTGTCGGTGTTGGGGAAGAATTCTAAATTTTTTTATAGTTAATTTTGTTTCGAGTACAAACTTTTTTATGTTTGAAATATTTTATTATCTAATTTGAAATGTTATTTAATTGACTTTAAACATCCAAATAATGACTTAGAACTTTCTAATATTTATTTGGGCAAATTTTGAATTGACTTGGAACTTTTTGAAATTAGTATCACAACTTATTCTCATGTTTGATTTTACTTGTGTTGAGATTGGAAAAGTATTTTTTTATTTCAATGGGGAATCACTCTGGGTGCTTAGAAAAACCACAATGATTAGCTTCTCGTTTGGTTCCAACATTGCCGATACAACAAGAGATGGCGATGAATTTGGACAGGGAAAGGGTGGGATTCGATTGAGTTGGTGATGTGGGGTTGGAGTGGTCTTGCAATGACAACTAACAAAGACAAAAAACTCATAACTACAGGTTGCAACATGATTTGATTTTGTGACAATCTTATGTCTAGCACACAACAACAAAAGAGGCAATCACATCGCAAATCTTGTGGCAAAAAAAAAAACAATCTAGTGAACCAAGCATATGGCTATGGATACCATGATATGTCTATGAATTAGGAGATAGGCATGTGAAAAGAGAAAAGAGAATGGAAGTGGACAAGGGGAAAATGGAAAGAAGAGTGGAGCGCGCTTGGTCGAGTCCACGCTAACCGGCCCACTACTATTTCTCCCACTTGTATTTACTCCCAAGTGATCAGATTCATGGTAATTGATACAGACACATGGAGCATTGTCATGGCTTCTCATTTTCATGGTGTATCGTTGTCGTCACTCCGCCTAAAAACATGAATAGATTACCATGTATGAACATCTACAAGTCGAAAAATTTAGATCTAGAACTCAATGAGAACCAAACTGTATGGAGAAAGTGGACGAGAAGAGGAGTGAAGAGTGATGCATGCATTGGTGTGAGTATCCCTCTAAAGATGGTAATAATATGTGCAAATTGTGAGGGTCCCATTGGCCAAGAAACATGATCCAAACTTCTTTTTCACAGGGGCCCATATAGACTTGTTTTATAATGTAAGCATATTTTTTTCCTTCTCTAGTAAAGAGATAGAAGACATAGTGTCTCTCACACATAACATGACTCACATGAACTGTTGTTATAGGGAAGATGTCACTAATACTCTACGGAATTGTAGGTGACAAACCATAACCAATAACAAAGCAAACATGCATAACGGATAGTGCGTATCTGCATGTAATATTAGGATGAATGTTTTGAACATCAATATTATTTTCTTGTATGAATATAATTTCCATGTGTATATTATATCAAAATAAAATATGTATTATGTGAAAAATACATGCTTCCTCTTTTTACCTGCACCTAAATTATTAGTTTGTTGTCGCACGCTCTTACTTGGCACTCCCTTATCTTTTTTTTCTCCTTGACTAGCAGTTCCTTTCCCTTTTCTCCCATCCCATGTGGGGCACACCTTTACTTTTTCCCTTCCTAACTCTGGCTTCATCTAGATCAGGAAAATTCTATTCCCATAGCGCCAACACCAATCCTTCAAAGGAGCTCCCTCACTGATGTTGTTTGTGGTCCCATCCATGTGAGTCCACCGAGAGGAACATCACATCACCCTTGCTTGAGGCGTATAAGGCAAATGGAGGTGAGAGACCACCCAAAGAGTCATTGCCATTGAGGGTTGCATCTTGTGCGCGGCGTCGGTGTTGGGGAAGAATTCAAAAACAATTTATAGTTAATTTTGTTTTGAGTACAAACTTTTTTATATTTGAAACTTTTTATTATCTAATTTGAAACCTTTTTTAATTGATTTTACACATCCAAATAATGACTTAGAACTTTCGAATATTTATTTGGACTAATTTTGAATTGACTTGGAAGTTTTTGAAATTAGTATGACAACTTATTCTCCTGTTTGATTTTACTTGTGTCAAAATTGGAAAAGTATTTTTTTTATTTCGGTGGGGAATCACTCCGGGTGATGAAAACCACATCGGTCGGCTTCTCGTTGGATTCCAACATTGCCAATACAGCAAGAGACTGCCGATACAGTAAGAGACGGCCATGAATTTGGGCAGGGAAAGGGTTCGATTGAGTTGGTGATGTGGGGTTGACCTGGTCTTACAATGACAACGAACGAAGATAAAAAAAAACAATAACTATAGGTAGCAACATGATTTGATTTTGTAGAAGTCTTGTGTCTAGCACACGACCACAAAAATGGCAATCACAACAATTCTCGCTGCAGAAAAAACAATCCAGAGAATCGAGGATATGGCTCTTAGTACCATGATATGGCTACGAATTAGGAGGTAGGCATGTGAAAAGAGAAAGGAAGTGGGCAAGGGGGAAATGGAAAGAAGAGTGGAGGGCGCTTGGTCAAGTTCATGCTAACCAACCCACAACTCTCTGACTCGCATTACTTCCAGATGATCAGATTCATGGCAATTACTGGAGGCACTTGGAGCGTTGTTACAGCTCCAGATTTGATGGGGCATCATTGCCGCCACTCCGCCTTAAAAAACATAAATGCTTGATAATACATATGGAGAATAAGTATTAGATTACTGTACATGAACATCTATAAGTCCAAGAATTTAGACTTGGAACTCAAATCAGAACCAAACTGCATGGAGAGAGTGAATGAGAAGGGGTGTGAGGAGTGATGCACGCAAGTTGTGAATATCCCTCTAAAGATGGTATTGATGTGTGCAAATTGTGGGGGTCCCATTGGCCAAGAAACATGATCCAAACTTCTATTTCAGAGGGGCCCATAAGAGCTCGTTTTATAACGTTAGCATATTTTCTTCTTTCTCTAGTAAAGAGACAGAAGACATAGTATCTTTCACGTATAACATGAGGGTCCATGACCTAAAAGCATTACCACACTTCCTTTCCAATGTGGCCTATACGGGCCTATTGCTACAGCTCTGCAAATGAGGCATAGTTAGCAAGCTGATGGCTAATGGAAGGGGAATATACATTAACCAAAATAGCCCCTTAAGATTGCAAAGTGATTTGTATGTTATATTCATCAAATAAAGATTGTTCTAGCATAGTTCTCAATAAAACATTTCATTAGATGGGTTTATAGAGTGGTGGGTAACCTTGATTCACGGAATAAATAAAATTCATAAAATTTTATAATATTTACCCAAACAAATACTCTAATTTGTTTCATATAATTTTTGCAACAGGTTTTAGGATGTTTTATATATATATATATATATATATATATATATATATATATATATATATATATATATATATATATATATATATATATATAAATTGAACCCGGTACATACGCAAATATTCACGGTTTTGGAACTGTTATTATCTGAAAGATGTCACCATAACTATGTGGAATTGTAGCTGGCAAATCCTAAAAATAAACAAAGCAAACATCTATAACAAATAGGGTGGTCCTGCATGTAATATTAGGATGAGTGTTTGAACATCAATATTATGTTATTATGAATTTAATTTTCATGTTCATATTATATTAAAATAAAATATGTGTTGTGTGAAAGACACACACATCATCTTTTTACATGCACCAAAATCATTTGTTTGCCCTGCACTCTCTTACTTGGCACCCCTTTCATTTTTTTTTCTCCATGACTAGCAGCTGCTTTCCCTTTTCTCCCATCCCATATGGGGCACACTTTCACTTTTTCTCTCCATACCTCTGGTTTCATCTGGATCAGGAAAATGCTATTACCATAGCGCCAACGTTGTCCCTTCAAAGGAGCTCCCCTGATGTTGTTGCTCGTGGTCCCATCCATACGAATCCGCCCGGAGGAGCATCACGTTGCCCTTGCTTAAGGTGTATGAGGCACAGGGAGGTGACAACCGCTCAAAGAATTGCTACCTTCGAGGGCTGCCTCTCATGCATGCCATCAGCATAACTCCGGAAGTTTTTATAGTTAATTTTGTTTTGAGTTCAAACAGCTTTATATGTTTGAAACCTTTTATTATCTAATTTGAAACACTTTTTGAATTTACTTTAAACATCCAAACAATGACTTAGAACTTTCTAAAAGTTATTTGGACCTTTTTTGAGTTGACTTGGAACTTTCCAAAATTTCTTTCAAAACTGATTCTTCTGTTTGATTTTATTTGTTTTGAAATTGGAAAAGTATTTTTTTTATTTTAAAGGGGAATCACTCTAGATGCTTGGGAAAAACCACATCGGTCAGATTCTCATTGGATTCCAACATTCCTGATACAACAACAGATGATGATGAATTTGAGCAGGGGAAGGGTATGATTGGATTGAGTTGGTGACGTGGAGTTGGCCCGGTCTTGCAATAACAACGAAAGAAGACAAAAAACCAATAACTATATGTAGCAACATGATTTGATTTTGTGGCAGTCTTGTATCTAGCACATGATCATAAAAGTGGCAATCGCATCACAATTCTCATTAAAAAAAATATAGAGAACCCAGCATAAGGCTTGGGTACCACGATATGCCAACAAATTAGGAGGCAGGCATATGTAAACCGAAAAGAGAATGAAAATGGAGGAGAAGAAAAAAGGAAACTAGAGTGGAGAGCACTTGATCGTGCCCATTAATCAACCCATTACTGCTTCTTGTTTCGATGGTGCATCATTGTCGTTGCTACGCCTTAAAAACATGGATGCTTGGTAATAGATACATAGAATAAGTGTTAGATTACTATGTATGAAGATCTACAAGTCAATAAATCCGGACCTAGGACGCTAAAGATAACCAAGCTGCAAGGAGAGAGTGGACGGGAAGGGGAGTGAGGAGTGATGCACGCAAATGTGTGTATCCCTCTAAAGATGATAATGATTTGTGTCAGTCGTGACGATCCTGTTGGCCAAGAAATGTGACCCAAATTTAAACTTCTTTTTCAGTAGAGCTCATTTTATAACCTAAGCATATTTTTTCCTTCTCGGATAATGATGGACTACATAGGGCGTAGTGTCCCTCACTCATACGTGAGGGCCCTTTGGCCTAAAAACGTTTCCACACATCCTTTTCAATGTGACATAGTTATTAAGACGATGGTTAATAGAGGGGAAATATAGATTAACTAAAATGGCCCGTTGAGATTGGAAAGTGATTTGTATGATATATTAATTGAATAATGATTGTTCTGGCATCTTAATCAAATCAGTTCATATGATGGATGTATAGAGTGGTGGGTAACCTTCATGCAAGGAACAAATACAATGCATAAAATTTTCTAATGTTTACCCAAACATTTTTTTCTTGTTTGTTTCATATAATTTTTGCAGCAGATTGAAGACTTTTTTTGACAAATTCAATGACACTCACAGTTAGAGGACTGTTATTATGTGGAAGATGTCACTATACCAAATTGCTGCCTTTAAGATTTAGTTTTGTGTGGGGGAAAATATACACTTCAGCTTATTTGTTTCGCGACACAAAACTAAATCGAAAATAAATTGAAGTGTACATCTGCCGGTTTGTCTGTCTCGGTCGCGGCGTGCCAAAGGAGGCCAGCTAGCAATCCGGCAACCGCGCCGCCGGAACCGGAAGTCGTCGGGTCCGGACTTAGGCTGCCGAGGTTGGCGAGCACCGAACTATAGTCTATACGTCAGTATGTGCGTGTGCTGATCCGTTTGCACGGGCAAAAGGCAACGCGGATGACTGCTAACTCTCGCTCGGCATCGGGCGCGGATGGGAGGCTTCCAGCTCGCCAGAAAAGGAATTTATTTGACAAGAGAAATGAACTACACATCCTTATATTTTAAGTAGAAAAGATTGGTTATGATTCTAAAATTTATTTACTCTATGACTATATATTATTATGTTGTATTGTTTTTTATATTTATACAAGTCTTAACAGCTAGTTAGGTTTAACTACAGTTATTTTTCTAAAACAAGCAATTAAAAATCTTGATTAAAGAATAAAAATTACAACATAGAACTAATAGGTGCTTTTTATGTAAATATCAATTAAACCCGGTCGGTCCCCTGCATATTAGGAGTTGGTTTTAGTAAACCTTTTGACGGGTAAGTCTTGCAGAGTATGTTAGACATTCAGGCTTTGTGATTATGTTGTTTTAGGTTTTTCTCAAGCAACCTATTATGATTGTTGTAATAAAGTTGTGTGGGAGGGTGAGGAGCCCTAGAATTGGACCATTGAATGGGTCCCCAGCTCTTCTAACCAAGAGGAGTGAGCCATTATCATAGGACCAGCATGGTTTACTTAGGTTATCGACGTTGTGTTTTATCGTATTTCCGCTTTCGTATATTTATGTAATCTAAACCAAGAACATATGTATTATAATATAACTAAATTTACTTTCGCTATGACTCTTGAACTTGTAATATTATGCATTTAATGGTATATCCTTGTAAATGGTGAATGTTCATATATGAATGCTATGTATGGTTACTTTGTTAATCATCTTCCGATACGATCCTGTATAGCACACTCTATATTTTGGTATAGGGTTGTCATAATGAATTTGGGTAGGGAAAGGATGGGATTCGATGGAGTTGGTAATGTGAGGTTGGAGCGGTCTTGCAATGACAACGAACGAAGACGAAAAACTTATAACTACAGGTAGCAACATGATTTGATTTTGTGACAATCTTGTGTCTAGCACACAACCATAAAAGTGGCAATCACATCACAATTCTCGCTGCAAAAAAAAAAAAAACAATCCAGAGAACTAAGCATATTGCTATGGGTACCATGATATGGCTATGAATTAGGAGGTTGGCATGTGAAAAGAGAAAATAGAAAGAAAGTGGACAAGGGAAAAAATGGAAAGAAGAGTACAGGGCGCTTGGTCGAGTCCACGCTAACCAACCCACTACTATTTTTTCAACTCATATTTACTCCCAGGTGATCAGATTCATGGTAATTGAAGGAGACATATGGAGCGTTGCACAACTTCTTATTTCGATGGTGCGCCCTTGCCATCACTTCGTCTAAAAACATGGATGCTAGGTAATATATATAGAGAATAAGTACTAGATTATTGTATATGAACATCAAGTCAAAAAAATTAGACCTAGAACTCAATGAGAACCAAACTGTAAGGATAGAGTGGGCGAGAAGGAGAGTGAGGAGTGATACACGCAAGGTGTGAGTATCCCTCTAAGAATGGTAATAATGTGTGCAAATCGTGAGGGTCCCGTTGGCCAAGAAACGTGATCCAAACTTTTATTCACAGGGTCTATATAGGCTTATTTTATAACATAAACATATTTTTTCCTTCTCTAGTAAAGAGACAAAAGACAATGTCTCTCACGCATAGTATGACTCACGTTTTTAGAACTATTATTATACGGAAGATGTCACTAAAACTCTACGAAATTGTAGGTGATAAACCATAACCAATAACAAAGTAAACATGTTTAACGGATAGTGCATACCTACATGTAATATTAGGACGGATGTTTTGAACATCAACAATATTTTTTTGTATGAATGTATTTTTATATGTATATTATATCAAAATAAAATGTGTATTATGTGAAAGACACACTCATCCTTTTTTTACCTGCACCGAAATCATTGGTTTGTTGCCACACGCTCTTACTTGGTACCCCCTTACCTTTTTTTTCTCCATGACTAGCAGTTCCTTTCCTTTTTCTCCCATCTCATGTGGGGCACATCTTTGCTTTTTCCCTCCCTAACTCTGGCTTCATCTGGATCATGAAAATTCTATTCCCATAGCGCCAATGCCAATCCTTCGAAGGAGTTCCCCCGTTGTTGTCGTCTGTTGTCCTGTCCATGCGACTCTATGAGAGGAGCATGATGTCACCCTTGCTTAAGGCGTATAAGAAAAAGGAGGTGAGAAACCACCCAAAGAGTGGTTGCCTTTGAGGGTTGCCTCTTGTGCTTGTCTTCGACATTGGGAAAAATTCCAAAATTTTTTATAGTTAATTTTGTTTCGAATACAAACTTTTTGATGTTTGAAACTTTTTATTATCTAATTTGAATTCTTTTTTAGTTGACTTCATACATCCAAATAATGACTTAAAAATTTCGGATATTTATTTGGATTAATTTTGTATTGACTTGGAACTTTTTGAAATTAGTATCACAACTTATTCTCCTGTTTTATTTTACTTGTGTCGAAATTGGAAAAGTATTTTTATTATTATTATTTCAGTGAGGAATCACTCCGGGTGAGAAAAACCACATCGGTCGGCTTCTCGTTGGATTCCAACATTGTCGATACAGCAAGAGACGACCATGAATTTGGATAGAGAAAGGATGGGATTCGGTTGAGTTCATGATGTGGGGTTGGAACGGTCTTGCAATGACGACGAACGAAGAGGTAGCAATATGATTTGATTTTGTGGTAATCTTATGTCTAGCACACAACCACGAAAGTGAAAATCGTATCACAATTCTCGCTGCAAAAAAAAAACAATCCAGAGAACCAAGCATATGACTATGGGTACTATGATATGGCCATGAATTAGGAGGTTGACATGTGGAAATAGAAAATAGAAAGGAAGTGGACAAAGGAAAAATAGAAAGAAGAGGAGTAAATCCCTTCTACATCATCAAAACTTATACCAATCCCTTATGAACCATCCAAAATTATAGCTTTCCTTACATGCCATTATTTTGAATTTCCAATCCTCTATGTGCCACTTTTGCTATTTTATCTATTAGATGGTTGTTAAATTATGATACAAAAAAACAATTTGCCCTCAAGACAAAATCTAGAAAAATTCAGAAATACCATTTATAAAATTATGGATGAATTCTCACATGAATATAATAATTTTTTGATTTTTATTATACTGCTACTATTAAAAATATACCAAAAATCAAAATAGCCATATATTTTTTTATTACTATACAACCAACAAAAATTTCAGATAATTTGCTAGATTTCATCTTAAGGGTATACTGGTCTTTTCTATCATTATTTAATAATAATCTAATAGATAAATAATAAAAGTGGCACATAGGGAATATAAAATTGAAAATGATGGCATAGAAGGGAAGTTATAATTTTGGATGGTTAATAAGGAAATAATATAATTTTTAATGGCGTATAAGGAATTTGCTCAAAGAAGAGTGGAGAGCGCCTGGTCGAGTCCATGCTAACCAACCCACTACTATTTCTCCCACTCATATTTACTCCCAGGTGACCAGATTCATGGTAACTGAAGGAGACACATGGAGCGTTGCACAACTTCTCATTTTGATGGTGCGTCCTTGCCGTCACTCCACCTAAAAACATGGATACTTGGTAATACATATAGAGAATAAGTATTAGATTACCGTGTATAAATATCTACAAGTCGATAATTTTAGACCTAGAACTCAATGAGAACCAAACTACAAGGAGAGAGTGAACGAGAAGGGGAGTGAGGAGTGATACATGCAAGGTGTGAGTATCCCTCTAAAGATAGTAATAAGGTGTGCAAATCGTCAGAGTCCCATTGGCCAAAAAACATGATCCAAACTTTTTTTTTTCTTACTTCTCGCTTTTCAATTATCGTAGTATAAAATTGTAAAGCGGCGGTCAGCAGAAGCAAGAATAAATAGGACGTTCAATGGGGTTATCGTTTATTCTCACCAATAAATCGCTTATAAGCGGGAACAAACAGGCCTTATCGACCTGAAGTAATCGGTGGATTGACGTCGAAACGCTTGATTTGGTTTTAGCCTTCGAGGAGCCTTGCCCTCCACAAAAGCTAAACGTTCGCATCAGGATAGCGATCAGTGGAACAGACACTAGGGACCGGTGAATGAACTCGGAAGCTGGAGCTAAGAATTGATGGCTGCTAGCGTTAGATCACTACACTAGCGATCGGCATCATCGGCCACGAGTAGTCAACGACCCAGGACATTACCTCCGGTTCGTGGTGCAGAATTGAGCGCGGCGGCGTCGTGCGCCCGTTTCGATGGCGAGAGAGTTCTCGCGCCTCGCCGTCCAGAGAGACGCGACAGGACACAAGACAATGTTCGAAACGCGGTGGCGCCCGTCGTGATGCCTTGGCTGGTTGTTCGCAATGTTCAAATCCACTTGGTTGGAGAGCGACAGCGCTCTCCATCTGCGAGGACGTCATGCTCAAGCGGACTGGATATCGCATTGTCGCCACCAAAATATCTCCACATCTTCAAACGTTTGAATCTGACGCGAATTTTACAAGAGATGGCAAGAGCCCCAGCATGCCTAAATGCCAAGTATTACGTGACAGTTTCTTGACTTGTGATGTAAGCTAAAAGATGGCAAAGCAGTTGAGGTATGAACAAGGTTGCTGACGCTGCGGAGAGCTGGCGGCTTGTGCCAGTGTATCTCACATAATAGTTTAGAGATAAGATTGTGCCAGTGTAAGGATGGTTGGGTAATGCACCAAAGGAGGGACAAAATATCAACTCTGCAGACTTTTGAGTGCCACGTTAGAACAGATGACAGCCAATTCAAGAGTGACCATTGCTATATCAAATTTGCAATTCAACAGAGCAATACTAATGCAGTTATATAAACATAAACAATTGGAGTTGTTCATATGGAACTAAACTTGAAACCAAGAAAATTGTGGAACTACTTTTTTTCTTCTTTGCTTCACCTTGCATGATTACATAATCACAACCATATCACATATTTACCTAGAATATTCCTTTTAAATGAACTGATGTTTTTTTGGGCGTGCTTAAGAGTTACTTTACATACAATTGGCAAGGTGCTCGTAATATTATCGGGAAGGTCTCAACAGGCTACCTGACGCCGACAACCCTCTGACTGCAACTCTAACTGCACCAACAGCACCAAGCTGCCATACCTCAGGTGTTAACCCATTAAAATCATGTTTTGTGCCCACATCAAGGTGAACCCAGATATGAAAGGCGACCTGCATAGATAAGAAGCTGTTAGGCTTTCATACCACAAAAGCAGAACATTGGACAGATGCTGCAAGTCCTTTCTACTTTATAGCTCCGTGCAACATAAATAAAAGAATACATTTTTTTCTCTCTCGAATACACAGGAGAGTTGTATATCATTTTATTAATAGAAGAGAATATAGTACAACACACACCACCCCTAGAAACATGTTTTGTCATCAGTGAATTGTTTGAACTCATTGTTGGTCATATGCAAAACAGATGATTTTGAAGTACAGCTTCTTTCAAGAAAGACCTGGGAATAATGTAAACAAACCTTGCCCGATGCATCTCGGATAGGAGATACATGTAGAAGATCACGAAATGAACTTCCATCTTTCCTGAAAAAAATTGTAGGCAATAAAACTTCTATTCATTCTCTACAAAAGCTGCCAGTATCAGCTACCAGAAAAATAACACATAAATATGCACCTGTAATTTAGTAGATCCACTGTGCATGCCTTCTCAGAACACACATGACGGTTTATCTGTACACCCGATTGAAGTCAAGTTTGAAAGAGGTGAGCAATATGATAAGCCTACAGTCACACAATTAAAAGCTACTACAGTACTAGAGCTCACCTCCTCTAAAACCTCCATGCTAGTACCTGGACCATTCAAAAATCTGCAGTTACTGCCCAATATTTCTTCTCTTGAGTAACCTGAATTAATTTCTAAGAGCAATGTAAGCTTGCTGCAAACGTAGTAGCCTAAAAGCAATACAAGCCAAACTGCCAAAGAGCTCCAAGTAATTTCAATTTTCCCCTGGTGCTACATATTAGAGTATTTCTTCCACTCTTTCATTTTCTTTCTACTAATTAATATCCAATAACTAGTCACCATAAAGCAATGGGCTGATGTTATAGTTGCCAACAAATGCAGATATTAAAAAGATATCTACAACCCAAAAGAAATCAGATAAAGGGGCCAGCAGAGATATATCCAAAAGGGAAATATTACTGACATCGACAAAGCAAGGATAGACTAATGCATATTACTTATCAGAGAAAGAAGTGAGTGGTCTCTACACAACTTATTTTAGGATTATGTTCAATCATACATGAAAAGTACATAGCTTAGTTTGTCACCATAAGGCAGAAGTAATAACTAGCATTTCTAACATAGAATTATGAAGGTTAGATCCAAAGCAGCCTATATTCTATCTCAAGACCATGCTAGATTCAATCTGTTCTGTAAGGGTAAAACACGCTCTTTTTCACATGTGGGCATCCAAAAAAGGCAAGAGTATGGTCTATGCAAATATACCAGTGATATATCAGAAGTTGCACATTACATAATTAATAATAATGATGTTGTGTGTCTCTTCTGTTCTCTAAGTGCTTAGCTCAATTTTCTGATTCTTTGGCTACCCCCTTTTGGATAGACATGGTTTTGGTATTTGACATTGTACATAACCTTTCTACTTTGGTTTTATAAAAAAGCATGTGGGGATCTTCCCTACTGTATCCCATTAAAAATGATAATTGTTGGCATCACATAAACACATTACTTCAAAAGGTTGATAAAAAAAAGTAAAAGAACAAGTACCTGTTAGTGATAGGAAAGCATCACTAACGTAGATTATCGGGTTGTCAGGCAAATTGGGGTCAGTCCTGTGATAATTTCAAAACAATCAGTTCATGAAGCAGGCATGAGTGATAATACAATTTTCGAACCAACAGAAATAGGACAATACAACTAAATAATGGACAGGATTATGCAAATAACTCACAATACAAAACTCTGTTTGATTCTACCGAGAGAGAGGTTCAAGGAAGAACTGAGTGCTGGGATGCCAAATGAGTCGCATCGCTTCCCGCAGACTACTAGGCCAGTTAGTTTGCTGTAACGGTTGAGCGTGGAGAAGATGCTGTTAGCCGTATTCATTGCCTTCTCTTTGTCACTGTCACTGGCCACACGTGGTTCCTCAGCCTCCAGCCCTGCAACAGCAAGCTAACAACAACACATTCACAAATTGATCCATTTATTGCGTTCTTCTTTGGTCATATATTATAGATACATAAAAGTGCTAGGTTAAAGTATATAGGCAGTTGACATTATCAAATGAGACAATATTCTGCAATAAAATCACCTAATGTGACAGGACAAATAATTAAGGCAAAACAAGCTACAAAATCTATGAATCTGCATTCAGGTAATTACAGGATGTGATGAGACCTGATTCCTCAAATGACGTAGTTCTTTTCTATTATTTTCTTTAAGGGGGCTAATAATCCTGTACAAGTATGCACGAGAAACATCCATTCGGAGGAAGAACAATCACTACTATTTTTCTGTGTGTGTGTGGGGGGGCACAGTTGATAGTATTTGAAAAGGTGGGCACAGTTGATAGCAGAGTGGCCACGATTACCAAAATTGGGACAAATAGCAACTCAAACAAGGGCAAGTTCTGAGTAACCTGACACTAGCACCTACTGACTTCCAGTGACATGTCCGTCAATACTCACGAATGAGGTAGTTTCGTGGCACAAATGAAGAACAAATCAAGCAATGTCTGGTTTGCAGCACACATTTCAAGGGACAGAAGCACTCATGATAGCAGAGTGGCCAATTAATGAACTCATTTTGCAATAGTTATTGGTCAGTTGTTCACTTGTCATCATTTAATTAACCACTACAGTACTACTAGGAAGAGCGTCTTAAATAATTGCGGTAAAATTGGCACAGGCGGTCAGACTAACCTCTCTTATCCATATCCACGAACACCTTCGAGTTGACGCTCGCGCAGGGGAAATCCTCCTCCACCCTGCCGGCCTCCTCGCGGCAGGCGGCCGGCACGGCGCATCGTGGCGCCCCGCGGCGCGCGGCGGCGATGGGCACCTGCACGGCGAGGAAGTGGAGCAGGCTCCCGTCGTGGGCGTGGAAGACGGGGGCGAGGTGGAGCAGCACCCAGTGCGGGGACCCGTCGCGGCGGTAGTTGAGGATGGCGACCTGGTGCGCGCGCTGGGTACGCACGGCCTCGCGCACCCCGGCCACGGCGGCGCGGTCGGTGGCGGCGCCCTGGAAGACGCGCGCGTTGCGGCCGAGCACCTCGCGGCGCGCGTACCCCGTGAGCGCGGCGAGACCGCGGGAGGCGTAGACGATGGGGTGGCCCGCGAGCGCCGGGTCCGTGAGCAGGAAGCTACCCGGGAGCTCGTCCAGCGCCTCCAGCACCCAGTCCGAGTACCGCGCTGTCAGCGACGACGCCAGCCGCCGGTCGTGGTCCTGGTGGTCCCCTGGGCCCGCCGCCTCGCCGGAGCTGACCGTCGCCATCGCCGCAGCGAGTGATTGGTTGCGCGTCGTCTGTTTGGCACAAGTACTCAACAGTACATTTTATCTTTCAATCTATGGGCGTGGCGATTCGTCCGCGCCACTGGTTCGCCTCTCTCTCTCTCTCTCTCCGGCTGGACCACGCACGCAGTCTCGAGATACTACTAGTATGGGGTCACAAGGGCAGAGTGCTCGTGCCTGCGATTGTTGCCATGATTGTATTCTCTCATCGAGATGAGGGCCATGATTGTACTCTCTCATCGACATGAACACGGACTCATCCGTGCATTTTTTTAGATCGGCAAAATTTGTTTTCATTTTGGATCGACAAATGCCACAGTTAATATACAATTATCGCAGTGCTGAAATAGGGGGATCTGGGTTACGGGCCCGCCCGGGATCGTGCGCTTCGCGGCAGAGCGCCTGGCTTGGACGTGCGCTGATGTCGCTGTCGCGTGTACGGGACACCGGAAGAGGAGGGCGCGGACGTGGCAGATAGGAGCAACACGTCCTCAGTCCTCACTCACATGCTGCTGCACGTGAACGAATGAACGATCCTCGTCTCCTCTGTCCGCGCGCGACAAAGGCCGCTAGCGTTCGGCCCGGTCTCTGCTCTGGGCTGCCGATACTTCGCCATTTTGTTTCAAGCCGAAATCAAGCTACTCGATCAATGGGCCAAAATCCACTGGTCCGGTTTATGGCAACCGTGGGTCGGGCCGAATGTCAACCACACGACCCGACACCTGAGTATGCTTTTTGTCCTTCCTCCTCCGTTTCTTTCCCCGGAAAGTCTATCGAGCGACCGGTCGCGCGAGAGCGCGAGCGCGCGACCCCGTGGCCCGCGGCCTGGCCTGGCCTGTTTACCAACGGATATCCTTTGTCAACCCGCGTACCTCCCCTTCTCCTCCGTGCGCCTCGGCGGAGGCCCTCCTCCCCTGCGTCCCCGGGGCACCTCCTCCTCGCTGCGACCTCGGCGCACCTCGGTGGAGCCCCCTCCTCTCCCCGTGTCCCCGCGCCTCGACGGAGGGCGGAGATCCCTCCCCTCCGCATCCCTGGAGCAGCTCGACAGCGCCTCCTTCACCCAGCGCACCTCGGCGGAGCTCCCTCTTCGCGACCCGGCGCGGCTCGCGGTGGAGGGTGGCTGGCCGCTGCCGTCGTCGCGTAGCTGGCCGCATCGGGTCGCCTCCTCGCCATCGACACCTCCTGAGACCTTGCCTTCGCCCTAGTCGCCGTCGCCGGCGCACACCCCTCGACGAGCTCGTGGCCTCACACGAATTGGGAGAGAGAGGACGACGACGGCCTGGACCGTGCGGAATTCTTGGTAGCCGCTTCCTCCCGCTCACCTCGTGCGCCGTTGACCATGGTCAGCGCCAAGCTCGCTGACATCTCCCATGTCGCGGAAGCTTTTGCACCTCCTCAGCACGCTGGCCTCTTCACTGGGCAGGGAGCAGCGTTGCCTGCCGGCCTCCGCGTTTGCCCTCGCTGTCGTGGCCTTGTCCTCTACTCCCCTCTCTAGCTCGCCATGGCACACATGAAGGAGAATGGAGATAAGGTTTGATAGATTTTTATTGTTTTTAGGGTAAGTAGGAAATGGTGCGGCGTTGGTGGGGAGCAGAGCAAGAAGGATAGACTTTCGTGGATGATGGGCACCGCGTCGGGTGCACGTGTCACAGGAAATTGAACGCACCATATTGTTTTTTGCTTTTTCTTTTGTGTTTTTTCTTTTTATGAGTCAAAGAGACAAAAAAAAAGAGAAAAATGAAGGAAAGATTTGACAAAAAAACGCTGACCATTATAATGGCCGATTTAGTTTCTGATATGATAGCAAATCCTAGAGTAACTGTGTAGCAATTTTTCTTCAACTCTCCGTAGCAAATTCTGATAAACTCCCAGTGGCAAATTCTGTTCCACCCCCTAGTAGAATATTCTATTATTTCTCTAGTAGCAAATTATGTTTGAAGAATAGCAGTGATAAACTTTATTAAATTATTAGCAATAACTTATATATTTTTAAAAGTGTAAGGTTCCTCATGATTTTTTTTCCATGAAAACAACAATAAACTTGCTTGTATGCTTTAACTATATTTTCTTTCTTCCAAGCAAATAGCAAAGTTTGTTTAACTCTGAGTAGCAAATTCTTTTAAACTCTCAGTAGCAAATTATATTCCAACACCCAATGTAAAATTTGATTGTTCTCCTAGTAGCAAATTCTGTTTTAATACCAGTGCCAAAACTATAATAAATTATCAGCACACCAACTTTAGAAGTACAAGGTTCCTCATGATTCTTCTTTTTCTATGAAAATAACATGTAAACAATACTAAACTTTGTGTTTATGTTTGCAAATAGTAAATTTTGTTGAACTCTCAGTAGCAAATTATGTTAAACTCTCACTAGTAAATTCTATCGCACCTCCTAGTAGAATATTCTATTGTTTTTCAAGTAGCAAATTTTGTTCCAAACTCTAGTAAATTATTAGGAGCAACATATATCTTTTTAAAAGTTCAAGGTTTCTCATGATTCTTTTTTTTATGAAAGTAACATGTAAACTCTAGTAAATTTTGTTGATCTCTCAATAGCAAATTCTACTGCACCCACTAGTAGATCCCAATAAAATATTGTTTTCCTAGTAGCAAATTCTTCTTTCTTCTAATCAATATTCTAAGTTCCAACAATTTTCTTTCTTCTTACCAAATAGCAAATTTGTTTAACTATGGGTAGCAAATTCTGTTAAACCTTTGGTAGCAATTTCAATTGCAACACCTAGTACACAATCTATTGTTCCCTAGCCAATTTCTATTTGAATAGCAGTATGAAACTCTAGTAAATTATTGTCAACAACTTATATTTTTCTAAAAGTGTTCTCATGATTCTTTTTTTTTCATAAAAACAATACTAAAACTTTGCTAGTAGCAAATTCTGTTGACTGCCAATAGCAAATGGGAGGGCGCATCATTGAGCCATGTTGGGGTCGTGGAGGGGAGGGTGCTCGCCGAGCCATGTTGGGTTCTATTTTGTTTGAAAAATGCTTCAAAGTAGACCTATTTGTTAGACTTTTGTCCGATCAAGTATTTTAAACCCTTTGATTGATAGATGAACCAACGCCCAATTGATTTGAACCATTAGATTTCCTGGTCGTACAAAAGTCTAACAAAATGGGTCTACTCTATAGCCGTGCTCATTTTGTTTCATGATCATATGGTATGATTCTCATTTTTTTAATGAAAATGACACGTATGCCGTGGCGGTGAGCCGCACCCGGGTGCGCATAGGGAGGAAGACAGGTGCGACGACGAGCGGCTCGTGGGCGTGCGGGGGGGGGGGGGGGGGGGGGGGGGGGAGGGGCAGGCTGCATTCTGCTCGTCGCCAGGGCGCGCACGAGGGAGGAAGACGGCCTCAGCGGGCTCACCGCTAGGCCGCGGGCGGCGGGGCGGGGGAGGAAGATGACCGTGGTGGGCTTGCCGCCTGGGTGCGCGTAAGGGACGAAGACGGCCACCGCAGACTTGCCGATAGGGTGCGCGCATGGGAGGAAAACCACCGCAACAGCATGCGGCTCCTGCGTGCGCCAAGTGGAGGAGGACCAAGGCGATGCTCGGACATTAGAATCACGACACGACAGAAATTTCTACTGTTGTTAATAGATTTGCTATCTAGTTCATAAAACACAAAGTGCTCTTACAAACATTTTGAGATATAAAGAATGTGAACAGAATAATATTGCAAAAAGCTATAAATAGCTATGATAAATTTGTTACCTAGTTTGCTACTCTCTGTGTCCTAAAATTACTATTGTTATATGCATAGATTTTGCTATTGCTACAAAGGGCTACAGTAATTAATGTAGTTTCAACAAGAGTTGCTATCATATCATGACCTAAAATTACTAATATTTTTTTTGTTTTAATGAATAAAGACAGTATCACATAATATGAACAGAAATTACTATAACAATTAAAGATGGGAGTTGCTATCATGGTACGAACTAAATTTGCTATTATACATGAACTAAAATTGTTACTATACTATTCATTTTTTGGTTTAATCAATAAACACTACAACATATACAATTTGCTACTATAGTTTCGATACTAATTGTTATCATATCATACAAAGTGCTATTATATTATTTATTTTGTATTAAATGGATCAACATGTTAGCATATAACAGTGACAAAAGTTGCTATTATAGGTTCCAAAAAGTTGTCATCGAATTAAAATTGCCATGGTTTGATTTTTTTTTATATATAGTCATCATACTATTCCCCATTTGATGCAATGAGAAACAAGAACAACAAATGTCTTGCGGTGTGTCATCGTGATATAGGATCATTGTTGGAATACTTGTCTTATTCATTGTAGATCATTGTGATAACTTCTTTATTATGTTATGTGATAAATTTTACTATATTATTCTTTTATTGAAATAATTATTGTTATACATTGTTGTAACTAATGTCTTTTATCATTGTGACAATTCATGGATTATGGTGAGTGACAAACTTTACTGTCTTATCCTCTTTATGAAATATTTGTCTTATGTATTGTAACAACTCATGTGTTTATTATTGTAGCAAATCTTTTATTATACTAAATGGCAAACCTTAATGCCTTATACTTTTGTCGTAATACTTGATTTATTTATTATAACAAATTATTATTTATCATTATAAGAAATCTTGTATTATATTATATAATAATTTTTACTGTTTTATCCTCTCATCAACAAAAGTTTCTACTATACATTTCTAATATAAGTTGCTACTATATCATTAACAAAATTTGCTATAACATCATTATTTTTTAGTTGACATACTATAACATAGTCCCTATGTGCCGTATATATAAGGATTCCAGACATTGCGATATTTTGCCAAAATGTAAGCACCTGTAAGTGGGACTCACCGTCTTCATCTCTCTGTTTCTCCCTTCCCCACAGCATTCGTGTTTTTTTCCCTAACACGTCTTCGTCTCTACGAATTCTCCCAAATGCAGAGCTCCCACTCCAAATCTCAGACGCCAGTATGCCATCCCCTCCAAGTCTGGCAAAAGGATGTTGTTTGGCAGCTATCTCTTCAATTTCTCATCCCTCTCAGCGTTTCCTTCTCCGCAGAGCTCGATCCCTACCCGTTCATGGCAATCTCAAACTTGACGCCCTCGGTCGTGGGTGAGGCGAGGCCGGGCCGCGAGGGGCGCCACATTCGCGAGGGAGGACGACGGCGCTCGCGAGGCGCTACAAGTCCGCGAGGGAAGAGGCTGGCACTGGCGAGCTGCTCCTCGGTCGCGGGAGAGGCAGGGCGGCAGCGTCCGGTGCGTGCTGCTCCAAGGTCGCGAGGGAGGACTGCGGCGGGTCGAAGCGCTCCTTTATTGCGGCGGACGGGGTGGCGCCTGCGTGCGGCTCCCGGCGCGCCGTGGGAGGCCGCGGCGCCGGCATGCGGAGGAGGAAGGTGGCGAGGTGCCAGACGTGCGCGCTCAGACTTTTTTTTTTGATAGAGCGCGCTCGGACTTGTGAAGACGAGAAAAGAAATCGAACCGCAACGGAAAAGGAAAGGAGGGGGTCGCGCGCTCTGCTATTGCGCGATGCATCGCGCGTTAACCGCGCCCTTCTTTCCCGCCCGTCCGGCTCAATAAGAGTATCTCCAGAGCATACAAAACAGGATACTATTTTTCTATTTAGGAGTCGACTTGTAAATTTCGGTATGCAAATTTTGCAAGCAACTCCAACAGTACTGTCAAAAACAGGTCACTATTTTTCAATCTGATGACATGGACCCACGTGTCAATGAAATGAATATTGTTGACCCAAGCATGGTGGCGCGCGGAGGGCCTGGAGCGGCGGCGAGCTAAATTGGCGTCACGGCAGTGGGTGCGAAGGTCGACGACGACGAGCTCGACATCGTCTAGGCGCGGCGGCGCTCCTCTACACCGCATCAAGAGGGCCATATTAGGAGGCGGAGGAGCTCGGGGCGGCCCTAGTGGTCGGCCCTCTGCCATGGACGGTACACAAGCGTGTTCGGCTTCATCGCCTGGGCTCCAGATGGCAAGATTTGTTGCCCTCCGACCTTGACGGGTGCGGATCCGGCTGGAGCGGACAGCGAGGGGAGGGAGGGCCATGGCCTGACGTCGATGCGGCCAGTCAGGAGGGAATTGGTGGTAGTGCAGCCAGCTAGGAGGGAGGACGCATGGACGAAGGGAGTCAGGCGGCGACGCGAACAAATGACCGATGGCTAGGCGGTGCGGCACGGCGTGAAGGAGGAGGCGGAGCGGTGGCTAGGACAACAACGAGGGAAGTAGCAAAGCGCGGGGCCGGCGGCAAGGGGAGGGAGGGTCGCGTCCGGCCGATGGCAAGGAAGGGAGGCAGTGGCGGCCTCGAGTGCCTAGGAGATGGAGAGAAGAGAGAGAAAGGAAGGAGAAGAGAGAAAAGGAGAGAAAAAGATAGGACAAAAAACAACTAGGACCCATATTTTAGAGAGAGGATGAGACTCCAATGGGGCTAGGAGGGGAGAATTTAGAAGCTCATGTAAAATACATTTCTAATTAAGAGCCTTGCTCGAGCTTTTTTTTTTTTGCTTACCATATAAATTTTAAAATAACGGGTTAGATGCATGTCTTCACTGGAGATGCTCTTATGCCAGTGTGCCCGTCCATCGTGTTCTCTGCCCAAATCCTATCCGTTTCCCTCCATTTTTCACTGATCGGTCTATATATACTCAGTCGGTTAGATCACACTGACCAGTGTGTGTGTGTGTATACACGTTAGATCACACTGGCAGTGTCGTAGTCAATCGCTGATTTAACTTGATCGACTTGAGGAGAGACTACAGTTCAATTATCTACACAAACAGTTCTGCTCGCCTAGATAAGTTGTTGCCATGCGTAACTTCAGATATAAAACTGGAGACGACGTCGTGTGAACTGACGACGACGTGGCCGGACAGCTTCGTCAACATTGAACTGACGAGATTGTTAGAGATATGATTGTGTCCCTCTCAGTGATTGACACAAATGTCAGTATCTCACTGCTGGTAAACCAGTAAGGCTCGCGTGCAGTCCTCACTGTCTCTAGAAGTTAAGCAAAGGCAAAGATGGGTGCAACTAGATATGTGTACTCAGCCCGTCAGCCGGCCCTGCCGGCCGGCGGCAACAGGTTTGAAGAGTCGCAACCAATGCCGTTGCAATTCCTGGTCCAGAAACGAAGATAAGCTTATGTTACTTTCGACGATTTTCTTAGTATACATTGTATACGTATGTTCTGCTTGGACTAATAGCACATCTATTGATCAATGCATGCTTGGCGCCGAAGCTTTGCCCGACGAAGACTGATATAGTGATATGACACCGTCTCGTATGACGTTCATTTTGCGGATTTCAATGGACCGAGTTTTTCACGTTGTCGTTGCTGGTGTCGTTATGGTTTATCGGATATACACTACTGAAGAGATTCACCACTGTTTTGTTCTTTTACCTTATATAATAACAAACAAGCACGTGTATCAATAGATACATAAGCTGAAATATTAATATATATTCTCTTTTGTAAAAAAAAAATACTACGGATGATATGCCTAGCTCAATAAACAGTCCACGATTATCTTAATTCTGCAGAAAAAAGACAATTGCGATGTCTGATAGACAGAGTTGTATTGTTGACAGCGGATGAAGATGCAGTTATTTTGTTGACGCCGTGATTTCACCCAGTCATTCCCCATCGCGCATGAACGTAGTTGCCAAATGTGTCAGCTGATATATAGAGAGCCAACTTAAACTACGCCCTCTATTTTTAAATTATTATCGTTATTGACTTTTTTAGTTTACTTTAATTATTCATCTTATTCAAAAAATTTAAGTAATATTATATATGTTAGGGACTTGCTAATTTTCAGTTGACTGAAAGTTTAGACAACTTTCAATCATCGCTTTGAGACATCGAATCTAGATCTAATTATTTATAATTATTATACATAAAAGAAAAATTAAAACTTAAAGTAACAGACCATTGATTGAAAGTTTTCAATCAACTGAAAACTAGAAAACATGTACATGTTATCATAGTTTGTTTTATTATCAAATAAAATTAAAATATATTTTTAAATTTTACATATTTAAGATAAATAGTCAAAATTAATAAAAAAATCAATGGTGATAACAATTTGAGAATGGAGGGAGTATTGGCCACCACCAGAGATTTGTAGGTGACGTCTGCAGCACGGTCTGCAGTGATGTCAGCACGGACCGTCAGCAGGCACGCAGACGTGACAACTAGATCGCCAAACAAGTCTTCCCGCAATGATCCGAAAAGTCTGTCCTTTAGACCCTTTTTTCGTTTCTTCCGATGGAGTTCCATTTCCATATCTCTGGCGAGGCACAACTTGCAATAAAACCGAACCATCCATAGTTAACCGGACCGAGCTCAGTTGCTCGGGCGTTGTGTGAGCTATATATGCTACTGGCAGTGGCAGTGAAAGTGAACTGATCCATAGATATCTAAAACCGAGATGGCCATCTCCAACATGATCCGGCATGCTCTCGGCATCATCCCCTCCGTTGCTTCCACCGCTAAGAACGGCTTCGACCGCGTCGTCAGCCTCACCGGCTCCTTCAACGACCGGACCAGCCTTCTGCTCGCCGCCGCTTCCGAGCCCGTGCCGGAGCAGGAACAGGAACAGGAGCCCATCTCTCCTCCTCTGTCTCATCAACCGCAGCAGGAGCCTGCACCGGTCACCATCGGTGTCGCGTTCGACATCGAGGCGGCGGCGCCGCCGGAGACAGTCGCCGGCGGCGACGAGCAGGGCCAAGAAACGACTTCCGGGGAGGACGTGGACGTGGAGGCGAAGCGCGTGGCGAAGAGCGTGCACACCGTCTGCCTCTTCGCGGCGTCGGCGTCGATCGTGCTGTTCGTGAACCTGCCCACCACCAGCAAGCCCGCCGGCGCCGGAGTTTCCGTGCTGTACAGCGTGGACATGGCCTTCATCTGCCTCGGCCTCTTCACCAGCCTCGGCCTGTCCATGTTCTCCATAGTCGCCAAGTCCGGCACCAACCCTGCGGCCGTGGCCAGGGTGCAGAAGCAGGCCATGGTCATGGCCGTGGCCTTCGTGCTCGTGTCGTTCACGCTGCGCGTCGGCATGATGCTCCCCCCGAGGTCGTTCGAACCGGCGTGGCTCGTCTTCGTCCTCCTCGCCGGCGCCGGCGCGGTCTACCTGGCGCTGGCGTGGAAGCTCGGCGGTGGTCCACGGGGCGCCGACGCAGCAAGCGGTCCAGCCGTCGCCGGTACGGCCGACGACCGAGTCTAGCACTACTCTCTAGTTCAAGGGTGGACCTGTTACACGGACCCGTCACTGTAGTATTTTTTTTTTCATTCATGATATGTGTATATGCAGTGCCACATAATTATTCAAGCCACGGGCTACTCATCAAGGGCGTATTGAACAGTAGTGAATACTGATCTTCCAGACGCTATATATCACCGTACCCTATACCAAAACGGAACGCGCGCGCTAACAGTTTGATCTCCCAGACCGGCCGGCTCCAACTCCAAATTAAACTTCTCTTGCAGCCTTGGGCTCTTCCGCGTGCTCTCTTCACGTCATTTTCCCCGTGCGCATCCTCCGTTCGGCATGAGGCTCCTTGTCGACAGCATGCATACCAGTCACGCTCGGGCACGTCCAAATCTTCGCGGCAGACTTGGAACTTGGACCGCGGGATGCAAAAATCCAAAAATATTTCGCTTCTACGATAGTACACTGCATCCCAACGGTAGAATGAACTGCTATATACTCCCTAGTTTTAAAATTATTGTTATTATTGACTTTTTTATTATTTTTAATCATTCATTTTATTCAAAATATTTGTTTAAATATAAAAAATATTAGCTATATTTAAATTTTATTTAGTAATAAAATAAATTATAAAAAAATATATAATATTTTTTGAATAAAATGAATAGTTAAAGATAGTGAAAAAAGACAATAATGATAATAATTTTGAAACGGAGGAAGTATGCTTCTTTACATGATGATGATGACCAATGTGTCTAGAACATTTGGACCGCTCGAAACACACATATCGCGGTCTGCTACATGCCGGGTTGTTCAACAATTCCTCAGTGTGCTCTCTGCAATGCAGAGACCGCCTCCTGCCCCCACGACAGTCTGGGAGAGACCAGAAATTGGGTGATGCAAGTTTCACATGCTTGGGTGACCACGCCAGGACAAAATGAGTGGCAGTTAGGTTACAAATGAATTTTTGGTTAAAAGGAGTTATTGAATTCTGATCGACCCAAAAAGTTGAGACTTACCTGCACGCCTGCGGAGGTTGTTCTCGCTCGCGAGCGGCGAGGCGGGGCTGGTGGTGCTTCCACGACCAGTTACCGGCTGACAGACTGCTATTCTAGCTTGCTGGTGTCAATGGGCCACGTTTGAGTCTCCAACTAGTATTACACTGTTCGTGGACTACATTTGGCTGACTGCTGACTAGTCAAGTAAATTAGTGATAGAATCTGCCCCCGTATTGCTCGCTTGCGGTGAAGATGCTTGCTCAATCCGTGGCTCTTTCGCGCCGCAGACTGCGAATTCAAATCGAACTTTCTAGCCAGTGACTGAACCTCGCTGTTATTCTATGTTTCAATCCTTGACTCATGGAACCGTACCATTTGCCAGGTAAAAAGGACGTGCCGTCACTAAACTTTGAGTTTGCTTCTAATTGACTAGGATTGCGTGAGAGACTGCTGGATCGACCGAATGTGACTCATTAAGAACTCGAGCTCGCCGGCCGGTACCTTTCCGGACAGTATACCAGAGATAGCTGCGTATCTTTGAAGCTTGAATTGTGTTTTGTCTGTGAGCAAACCATGCACGTGTGCCACAAGCCCGCAATCAACTTGGACGCCTAAACAGATGGGGAATCTTTATGCGGTCATTATTAGTACAATACATTTTCTCTGCAACCCCGCTTCTAGTAGATCCATCATCTACTTGGTCGCGTCGACGTGCATCGAGACTTGACTTGGGAGTTGAGAGAAATGCTGCCCACGTGCGTTAGTCCAGCCGTGGAAGTGGTAGGCTAGAACATTCATTTTCGGAAATGCTGATCTGAATATCTGGTTGGTTGGTTTTGGGTCTGAGTTGTCGGAGATGCTGCGCGGTGAATCTCTTTCGGTTCAGGATACTGGACTGATCAAAGTCGCGATCCGGTTATACTAGTAGTAGTTATTACTAGGCATGCCTTATTACTAATGCTTGTTTCGAAGCTTCAACAAAGGTCACGTTCTTTAGACATGGATAGCAGCAGAACGAGTTGGGTGCATGCTGTTAGTATTTGTATCAGGATCTTCTAGCTTCAATTTTGAATCACTTCATCATCATTAGTTTAGGGATCCATCAAAACACTTGATGGTGATGATCTGGTTCTTCCCTCTATTGAGAATAGGCATTTTGATTAGATTTTTGGGAGACTTTCTTATTTTTCTTCTTATTTCTTAGGTACTGGTCATCTCCTTTTATGGCCTTATCTCACAGAAGGGGAACCGATACCATGCAAATTGGTTATGTCCACTGATCACAGGCACACACCGTTTCAGCCTAATTGTTTCTTACTTTTGTCAAAAACCAGAGAAAAGGATGTTCATAGTTTTGAATTTGTTTCAAAATCATATTTATCTCATTTCAAATATGTGGATTTCTTTTTCTAGTTTCTTTTCTTGTTTTTACCACAGATCATTTTCAACATTCTCCCCTTTGATCGTAAGGTCAAAACATTAAAAGCTCATTTGTCAATAAAATGGCATGCAAAGGCAATAGATTCATAACGGTCATTTAATATACCGACGGAACACAGTTACTATTGTATACCACCTCATATCAAAACAAACTTTTTTAACATTTGGAGCTCCATAACTTTAGACTTTGGGCAGAAGCATAATAGTTTGCTTTTCGATGAACAATACACCGAATCAATAAATTACAATAGTCAATTAAGTTCTATTGAATTAATTAACCACGGTTCCCATTGCATCTAAAGACAAACTGTCTTAGTCATTATGGGGAGACGGTGTCATAGTAGTTCCTTTTTATCCAAGATCAAAGGCTTTTCTACAGTACCCATGCTAGCAACATAATTGGGTGGTAGGCTTTAGGGAATTCCCATCAACTTTATTAAACTTAATGTTTGATCTTGGAATATATCTTTCACAACTTGGTACAGAGTGTCAAAGTGTTTGACAGAACCACTTAACTTATTGTTACTTGATAAAAATATTGTGATATGATTATCACAATATAAGATGAATAATATTTATCCTTCCTTTATTCTGGGATAGAATTCATTTACCATATTGCTTGTCCGATGGTCCAATATCATGCTATACATACCTTTTTGAGCTAACAAGGACTGCTCCTTATGTGAGTGCGTTACTTTATTTTGACAATAGTGCAACTCACAATAATATCTGAATATCCCTAAAACATCAAGAATACCATAACTTTTTACATGTAAGTATGAAATCATAATTGGCCTTTTAATAAATCCAAAATTAGATCATTATCTGTCAATATCCTAGTCATGACATTTAGTCAAGGCAATTGCACACTTGTGCATACATCATATTTCCGAATGCTAATGCAAATGGAATATTTTGCGCAATTTTTTATTAATACTTTAGACATTGACATGTCCTAACTTTATTGCCCTTGACTTATTTCAACAGGCAAGGCCATAAACATTATTCATATTGTACTTTCACCAATATCCTTTAATATGCAATTTCATATAACCCTATATTTTATTTGATACATCTTGGTGCATAAGAAAATCTAAAACATTTATTTTTCACCAAGATTATCTTTATCGAAACTTTTGAGGAGAATCAACATTAGTGTAAATTAACTCCCCTTTAACATAACATTTATTTGTCCAACATATTCTTTTATGATATCACAATATTGATGCTTGTCATTAGATATAATCAAATATTATAATTTCTTAATAAGCATCATCATTATTCTTTTGAATGAGTCGCTTTTGAGAAATTAGACAAATAAAAAAGTCATTCCTCTATGTGAAGCCTTATACTATGAGTTTAACTTTAAACATTTAATATTAACTATGGAGTCACTTACACCTTGCAGACCCTTTGGCAGTCTCTGTATTAGCTCCTTTGGTAATTTCTTAATACTCATAGCTACCATTTCTTCTTTTATGATATAAGTCTTAAGAAGTATATCCATTTTTATGACTTCCATAATATTGGATTAACATCCAAAATCAACTCATTCATAAGTGACATAGTCACTTGAGATAATAGATTATTATAATTTATTTGTAATTTTTCACAAAATTTTTGCATCAATAACATGCATTTGAAAATAATTCTTGAATATTAATCATTATGTTGGAACACAGTTCCACTTTATTCAAGATTTATTTTCCTTGATATAAAATCTGCTTTCATGATTTCAACTTCCAAGATTATAATATGTCTTGTATTCATGAGCATAATATATTATTCTGGACAACATATTAGTTCATTAGAATAGCCAAATTGGCTAACTAACATTCTTGGAGTGAAGGTTGTTCATATTTGGATTGAAAACTTCAACTTAAATAATACATCCCATAATAATATAGGATATACTTTCTCCCAATTCTCAATTCACAAAAATCAATTTATTTGGGAGCTTTATATGACAAGGTTGTCATAAAAATTTTAATCCATGAATACATTATGAGAAGAGTCAAATCTTTTGTACCAAAATATAAAAGTTGCAAAACTTGCCATTGAGTCTCTCAACTTTATTGGTGTGGAGTCTTAAATAATTATACCATTTTTCTGTAAAACTTTAGTACAAACATTCAGGAATATGGCCATAAGAAACTTTACATTATCATAAAATTTTTCTTATCATTATTCTCAGTACAAATTTATACAATAAATGGGGCAAAAGTAAGTGAGCATCATAATGTAAAAATATTCTTTTATTACCACTTTGTATTTCTTGGAATGGTGATGAGACTCTTATCTCTCCCTCTTGAAATATGGCTTAATTGGTCATAATTTTGAATTAGTCTTATCAAAACTTTTGATATATTGATGACAAATTCTTAAGAAAATAAGATAGTATGTGTCTTGTAATAAAACAAGAGTAACGTTATTGATATTGCACATAATCATTCTTCGCTTATTCCCAAAATTACATTAAAGCCATCATAATTCATTCATGAAATGAAAACAAAGTTCATTTTCATGAATAATATATATCATTAAGTTGAGCTTATAAACATTATGAAGTGCTAGTATAAAAACACTAACTCATTATCTTCAACTTAACTTTATTAATAATTTTCATTAAACTTTTGCCCTTATTAGAGTGTCCTCTTGGAGTAATAACATTATAACTCTCGTAAATACGGAATCTTACAGGGTTAAAATAGGACAAACTGAAGTGCCACAAGAAAATTCTTTGATATTTAAATTTCCAAAGACTTTAGTTTTGCAACTATATTGCACTTCTATATGCTCTTTTAATTGTGCCTCTTAGATTTTTCAATAATCACACTTTATGATCATGAGACACACATAACTTAATTGCTCTCCCTCATTTGTTCATATTTCTAATGAAATATATCTTAATTGTAGGAGCCCTTTTAGTTCCTAAGAACCATCATTAAGAGCATAATCATAATTAATTAGAGCAAAAATTATCATTATTTCTTATTCCAAGAAATATAATTGCTTCCATTAATAATTTGCTCAATGTCAAATTCTAATTTTGACAATAATGAGCAAGATGTGTTGCATTTATTAAGAAATAGGCATTATTAATAAGCAACACCAAAAACTTCTTTTATTGATCAAACCCAAATCAGATTTGGCCAGAATTGAATAGGATCAATAAAATTCTATGAAAAATATCCTCTCATCAGCTTTGGCTAGAAGAGTGAATAAAATTCACACATTAAAATATGGCTCCAAAATCTTTCTTTTATTTATCCAATCCACATCAGCTTTGGCCAGAAATGGATCAGAAAAATAAAAGTTGTAAAAATTATCCATTAATCAGCTTTGACTAGAATAATGGATAAGTTTTACACTTTTAATATATATGCTTCAAAAACTTCTTTCGTTAATCTCGTTCACATCAGCTTTGATCAAAAATGAACGAGAAAAATAAAATTTTGTAACAGTTATCCATTTATCAGCTTTGGCTAGAAAAATGAATAAATTTTACACTTAAAAAATGAGGCATAAAAATATTCACAACAATATCATTAAATACAACAGAAACATTAAATATTAGTGGAAGAACCAAATAATAATAATAATAGCCCAACTATTTTGCCCAATATTCATTAAAACATTATTATTTAAAAGTTTGATTCAAAATCAAATTTAAATGCTAAAAATTTTCAGCCTTAAGAAACTCATAAGCATAATTGTTCATATGGGCCAGCATGGAATAAAAGTTGGTCTAAAAACATTTATGTTCCATTAAAATTTTGGCCCATTCATAACTAGATTAAAAGAAAAGATTACTATTTGAAATGGGTCGTAGCCAACCAAAGTCGGCCCCTTATACTTTTGGCCCAATTGGACCACCTTGCCACCCCACCTGGGCTACCAGCCTTGCACCCCTCGTCCGGTGCCCTTTTCTGCCGGGTTCTCGAACTCGCGACTGTCGTGGATTTGGACCTAGCCAGCGGCCGACGAGGTGGCGGCGACAGTTTTGCCCGGTGCTGGACAACGACAACATCGGTCATGGGGTGGAAACCGTCCTGGACCGCGAGCCGAAGGCCACGCGTACGGGCCGACTGGCGGGCAGAGGCAAGAACAGGCGCGCCTACCGTCGGTGAGCACGTCGGTGGCTACAGCGGCCTCGATCTCCGTAAGTTGAGCCCACCACTTAAATTTAGAATGGTTAGGGTTTGTTGATTTTGGGGATTTTGTGGGGATTCCATTAGCTGCTAGGGTTAGGGTTCTTTAATTTTGGGGAATTTCTTTAGAGTTTCACCGAAAGTTGCAACCCCCCTTCTTCTTTCAACACTGTAGGCATAAATCCGAAACCCTAGCTCATATGCATGATCAGTTTCATATTAACAGTAGAACATGAAACACAAATTTGATAAACAAGGCTCAAATTTGGTGTTGTTTTACACTAAAAACATTAGCATGTGTTCATCAAATTTCATGAAAAATAACATGCTAGCATCAAACATGATCAACAGTAGATGATAAAACATGAGCACGATGGCTAAGTTGATGAATTGTACTATCTATCAACAAAGAAAGAAGCATGCTAGCATAGAACATCATAATTGGGCAATAAACATTATAGTTGGACATAAATTAGGATTCAAAAGAAAACTAAAAGGCTCTAGTACCACTGTTAGTATTTGCATCAGGATCTTCTAGATTTAATTTTGAATCACTTCATCATCATTAGTTTAGGGATCCATCAAAACATTTGATGGTGATGATCTGGTTCTTCCCTCTATTGAGAATAGGCATTTTGATCAGATTTTTGGGAGACTTCCTTGTTTTTCTTCTTAGTTTCTTAGGTACTGGTCATCTCCTTTTATGACCTTATCTCACAGAAGGGGAACCGACACCATGCAAATTGGTTATGCCCATTGATCACAGGCACACACTGTTTCAGCCTAATTGTTTTTTACTTTTGTCAAAAACCAGAGAAAAGGATGCCCATAGTTTTGAATTTGTTTCAAAATCATATTTATCTCATTTCAAATTTGTGGATTTCTTTTTTCTAACTTCTTTTCTTGTTTTTACCACAGATCATTTCCAACACATGCACGCTGCTAAAATGATACGTACTTGCTAAATGGATACGTGCTTGCTGACGCTGACTAGTCAAGTAAAATTAATGATTGAACCCTTGTTGTTCGTTTGCAATGAAGCTCTGCTTGCTCAATCCGTGGCCCTCTCTCTCAGAAGACTGGGACTTCGAATCGAACCTTCTATGGTTCAATCCTTGACTCATGGAAACGTAGTGTGTGTGACTGAACCAGTGAACCGTACCATTTGCCAGTTAAAAGTGATCTTTTACGGTGTTGTGAGATACTTTGAGGTATAAAAAGTATTGCGATCTAGACTGTTAATTAAGAGAGAAACAGGATATGAAATAAAAATTATCACAACAATGACAAGTGAGTAAATTATGGTGAGATGTTCCACTCGTCCTCTCAAAATAGGTCTGTTGGAGAAGTGGGTACCTCATTATTTACTCGGTTTACTAATCAGCTACATAATTTGTATTTTTTTTTGATCAAGCTACATAATTTGTATTGATTAATGTAGTCTAGAATTTAAAGAGCCGGAATTATTATAAGCCTTAGATCAGATGAAACAAATGCCCGAGAAGGATATGCAAGTCATTGTTGACATGATCCAAATTGTATGTTTGTATACATGATAAAATAATCTAATTATTTTATGTGGTCTAATTAATTATTAATTGATATATTGATCACTGAGAATGTGAATTAGAATCTAGAGGCGTGGAAGCAGAGACAAGATCCTTTGTAGCTATTAGTAATAGGGAAACGATCGTTCTATTTAGTTACCATTTCATTCATCATTCGTTTGCAATTTATATGGCTTGTTACAGATTAACAATAGTTGTAAAACACGAGATGCAAAATTGAAATAAAAATAGGAATCAATGGTTTTTAGATACTTTCCTAATCCTTCCAGAATAATCATATCAAAATTGTATTGCCTCGGCAAATTGTCATAACTTCAATCGTACGTGAATGATAATCAAGTAAATTTTGGTAAACAATGCAAGCAAAAAAGCATATCACGTACAAATCTGTTTTCTATTAAATTTACACCCTTCCAATTTGGAACAGATGAAAGTACATTCTTACCCTCAATATTTAAATATCTTTATCAATATTTTAATATCTTTTAGTTGGTATCTTTAATTTGAAAACATTAGATTTGAGTCAATAGATGGTCCATATTATTTACAAGCATCATAAAAGATCTTGAGTTAAAAAGGACGTGTTGTCTCTAAAAGGTTGCGTGAGATACTGCTGGATTGACCGAATGTGACGTACTCATCGAGAGCTCGAGCTCGCCGGCCGGTACCTCTCCGGACGGACAGTGTCAGAGATAACTGCATATCTTTGAAGCTTGAATTGTGTTTTGTCTGTGAGCAAACCATGTAACAGATCAGGAATCTTTATGTGGTTGCGGTCACATTAGTACATTACTCTGCTTCTAGTAGATCTATCGACTTGCTCGTCACGTCGACGTGCGTTGTGACTTGAGACTTGAGATGACATGCTGCCAACGTGCGTTAATCTAGCCGTGGAAGGCTAGGACATGTAGTTTTCTTCTCTGCTGATCTAAATATCTGGTTGATTGGTTTTGGGTCTAGGCTGTCGGAGATGCTGCGCGATGAACCCCTTCCGGGTCAGGAGACTGGACCGAATCAAAGTCAGGATCCGATTATACTAGCATAGCTGTTCCTAATGTTTGTTGCGAAGCTTTAACAAAGGTCACGTTCTTTAGACATGGGTAGCAGCAGAACGAGTTGGGTGCATGCATACGTACCTTCTAAAATGATACGTCCTTGGTGATGCCTTACAGCCTGACTTTGTCATCTCTTTGTAGTACAAAGAGGGATTTAGGTGACTGATGCACCTGAACCTGAAGAAATCGAGAAGCCAAGACTGCAGCATAAATGCAACCATTTTAACTTCATTGGGCCAAAAAGATAAAAAGAAATTCCACTGAAATATAGGTCATGATTCACCGAAGGCATTCTCTGAAACGTCTGATCAAGAGCACAGCCTCAAAACAAAATTTCTGGTAGAAAGCTACAACCACCCTGGCCCTGCTACGAGAATAGTTCCTGATACTTAACAAACACCAAAACCAACAATAGCTAGCAATGAGAGTTCCTGCCGCAAGAACATCTTATTTTCTTTCCATGATCAAATGTTAGCGGACCGGGAACTGCCACAAGAGAAGGCCGCAATTTGCTCTGCCAACCTGGGCAGCCAGCCGCAAGGTGCAATTTCTCCAAAACCTGCCCCATGTCTGATAAGCCCTCAGTACATGATGGGCTTTCTGTTAAAGTCCCTATCATGCTAATTTACAACCAGAGCTTTGTTGGATTTCTACAATAGGTTTGCAGATAAGTAACAGACGGGAAACCTGGCTAAAAATGAGCAGGTTGTCTAGATGAAGTCAAATCATTCAGGTGTCCGCATGCTGGTTTTGTTCGAAAATTTTCAGAGAATAAGCAGCACCGAAGGTCAGGGAACCATTGGGTCACCAGAGGAAACTGTGTGCATGTGTGTGTCCCTTCCGTTTGGTTCTACAGGCGAATCCATGCCTGGTGGGCCTGAGATTTCAAATATCCAAGTAAGATATGGAGGCAGTGGTGGCAACAAACGTCACATGCATGAAAATAAAAACGTCACATGAAAAAGGGCAAAATGTATATTACCGAATATGGACCCAATGGAACGTCTTGGTAGAGATGAATTCCTTTGCAAATCTGCATACAGTTTAAATTTCAGGAGTAATAATTGTACATAATGTCCTCTACATTTCATATACACATCCAGCATATACTGACATACTGTGGATTATGAAAATTCCATGGACAGATTATTAAGCTTCTTTAAAAAAATGACTATGCTTAGAGAATTCAACAAAGGTCCAATATATTAATGGAGTAAAAATGTCACGATAAAAGACAAACCTGAACGTTTTATTCCTTTCACCGCGTCAAAGTTTTTGTATGTATAGCCCACAAAGCTGAGATCTTTGGAATTTAGCATCGTCTGTAAATTTTGCCAAAAATTACTCAAGAACTTCAAGAATGCAAAGGCAAAAATAATGTCCATTGGTGAGACGAACATAAATGGACTAATCTGAGCAGATAGTTCGAGCTTTTCAGCTACAATAAGATAGGTAGCATACTAGCGGAGTCTACAGTAACACATTGGCAGGTGCTCTATTGCTCTGTACTACTAAGTAATGATAACTTCTTCTTACGACAGCTTATACCAACATAAAATAGTAGGCATGAGATACCAATAGCCCTTGGAAAACAACTCGTGAATCATGATATAATTCAGCAATATATGTAGCTTGTTAGAGTTCAAAAAACAATTTAAATACTACCACCAGTTTCCTTTAGGTGTTGTTTTAGAAACTTTGTTGTGTTCTCAACACTAGTAGGTGTTTTAGGTTCTCCAGGTAGCGTTCCATGAAAAGCTATGTTAAATGCTATTGAAAAGTGGAATGAGTTAAACTTGTGTAGTGCTTGGTTGGGTTATATACCAATAGTAAGTGAATATGGGAGCAATTACGACGGAAACGTAACTGCTACCCTGTTCTATGTGCCCATTGCTAAAATGACATATAAAAGAGAATGGGGAGAGTAATAAAAGCAGTCCTCTAACATTAATTTGTTAACTGAATGTAAATGCATACCTTTCTAGAGGGTCCTGAACCTGTTCTGGTAGGAGGATTTTCCAACTGCAACAGAGAATCAAGAAGTTAGTTGGAGAAATGCAATTCCTATTCCAAAATAGAACATATGAGCAAATTCATAATAGTGAAAATCTGAAAGGAAGAAAATCAGTCATTACAAATTTATTCTGAATAAGAATATATTGATGTATGTGAAGAAGTATCAAAACTCCTTGAGTTGGAAGGAACAGAAAGAAAAGAAAATCATTATATCAGTGTACTCAGTCAATGAAATACCTTCCTATCCTAGAATTCTAAAGGCAATGTTCAAATGCTGCCAATAGATTAGAAGGTATACAATTTGACAAATTGCACACCAGGAAATAACCAAGTTTAAAATGATTATCTGACATGTTGGCTGGAGATAAATAATTGCAGCACAGTAATTAACCGAATGCAGAGGCCATTTACCTCCTCAAACTTCATGAAATTTTGTGTATCCAGTTCATCATTGACTTGAGGCTTAAATGCTGCTTCCATCTCATAAAGTTTATCCCATGCAACTCCTCGGAACCAAGGATGTGCCTAATGGTAAAAGAGATCAGCTAGTAACCATAACAGAAAAAAGAATAAAGGACCAAACAAGAGCTAATTCCTTCCATGCTAAGGGTCTACCTTTATTTGATCAGCTCCTGCACTGCCAATCCTGTGGTCAACATCACATAGTAATCGGCAAATCAGATCCCTTGCTTCATTAGACAACCTTGCATCCTCAGGAAATTTCAAATGGTTCTTCCAGTGCACAATCTATAATGATGGGAAAACAGATGTCAGCACATCCATTAAAAAAGAAAAAAGAAGAGAGGCAAGCAAGCATAAGCATTTAATGGTTCATATGTGCATGATTGTTCAACATGTTATGTCACTACATATCCTTAAAATTGTTGGTAGCAAACCTACTCATCACATAACAGTTCACAAGGTTAGATCCAAGCAAGTCATTTTCTTTCACAAACTCAGGGCAACAAACATGATATACAGTCTACATAAACTGTTGGGTAGACAAAGCCTATTTATTAGATGCGGCCTGCTGTCATTTAGTTCTCAGCTTGCAGCTCAAAAATTAAGCTTAAAAATAAGAAAGTTTTAAGAGCTACCATAGCCTTATCTTTATGATAGGATAGGAATAAGTCTTATGCTAAGCCAAACAAACGCTCACTGAATGACTGATACATTAAAACGGTTACCAGACAACAGAATTCCAAAGCAATACCAGTAGTCTTTATTGGCCAATTTTAGCAAAATCAAAAATGAACTGAGCAAAGACAAACCTTTCGGCAAGTAGTTATTGGATCATCAGCATAAAATGGTGGATATCCAACAAGCATTTCATACATGATTGCACCCAGGGACCACCTATGGCAGAAAATTTTGAGTAGAATAAATTAATTATTATTAGATTCAGACCAAAAAAGTGTCTTAAGATCAGGTCTCATCACAAAATTATTATTCAGTTATATCATACCAATCACATTCCATTCCATATCCCTTCTTTAGCAGAACCTCTGGAGCAATATAGTCTGGCGTCCCAACAGTTGAGAATGCCTGAGTGTAAAACATTTAAGTAAGATAAGACATGAAACAAAGATTGTACAGAGAATGCCAGGATTTATATGCACCGCAATATGTAAAAAATTGTAAAGCAGGCATACCAATTTTCTCCTGTTCATCTGCCAGTGCTGAAGCTGTTCGTGTTGACTTCTCCATGTTCTACCATTTGCAGTATCAGACAAAGAACTATCAACATCCATTGATTCTGTCATGTTGTCTTCACCCATAGGTTCCTCCTCATTCAAGGTTGAGAGCTTTGAACAATCGATTGGCTTGCACAGACCAAAATCTGATAGCTTCATGTGACCATTCTTGTCTAGAAGCAGGTTATCAGGCTTAATATCTCTGCAAATGATAACAAGCCAAGTACACAGATCAGCAAAACAGAGAACCGTTATCTATTAGATACTTGTAAAAAAAGATTGTAACCTGTGGATGTAATTGTGTTTATGAATGGATTCAATAGCAAGGATTGTCTCAGCAATGTAGAATCTAGCCACATGTTCAGTTAAGGTATCCTCTCTCATGAGAAGGGTCATGATATCACCGCCCGGGAGGTACTCCATAATAAGGTAAAGGTATTCTGAGTCTTGAAAAGAATAATAAAGCTTCACAATGCAGTGACTAGCAACTTCAGCCAGCAAGTTTCTTTCGGCTCTAACATGCTCTACCTAAACAGAGAGATTAATGAAACTCAATTAATAACAAAGACTAGTCAAGACTCAGAGAACTAAAGTAATTAAATTATCTCTTTAAAAACACCATAGTAATTCAACAAAAGTAAACTTCAACTTTAACAGTAAACAGTGTTTCCAAAAAATGACCATCCTTATCTCGAGAAAAAAGTGACCGGAAGTCCAGAAGACTGAAGCTTTATTAGACTAGTCTACTAGGAAGAGATATTTTACAACCATGACAAGCATTTACACTATGATGGTATTAATTAATAAAATAATGTGTGAATGCATCCAAGATATTATCAAATACCAAATCATGAAAAGTTAATGAGGCATCAGTAAAAAGCATCTGGTGAACCTTTTGTGATCAAGTGTGACTGGTACCAAACAAAGTTCCAACCCATTAAATTAATATACTGAAAAATTGTGTCAACTGTGATAATTCTGGACAACAATCACTTAGCTAAGATCTTGAAACACAAGTGCTTTTGATTTCTAAGATCCTCTTACAATTTTATGAGAAACTGCAATACAATTTTATGAGAAACTGCAGGAGCAAATGGATGTCTTAGATGACTAACCTAAAGTGACACATTTATTTCATTATTCATCGTATCGATATCTGATTATTTTCTTAGATAGAAAAAGTATTGCTGAATAGAAAAACTGAACCAATGCCTCATAAGAAACCTTCAGCCTTAATTAATGTTTAAAATCTGCTAAGAAAATGAAATATAAGCTGTTAACGCAGTTACTATAGCAAGGAATGTGGTAACTTACTTGGCCCCTGACAACCATATCAGATTTCTTGAGTTTTTTCATTGCATAGATGTTGCCGGACGTCTTCTCTCGACATAGTCGAACCTATCACATAGATCATAAATAGATAGCATACAGACTCAGTACAAACGAGGTTAACAGATTAAAGGCAGCAAAAACCAGATGGAATACAATAAATGTTTGAATTCTCATAGAAGTGAAACAGTTCCCACTTTCCCTAGAGTTTAAGTATCTATAACATGAAATAGAAGCAAGTACATGAACCATCAACACCTATTATAGGTCTATAAATCATGAAAAACCGCATGTCCTTAGCCAAATATAAATGCTTATTTTCTAAAACGACTGCACAACAATGTCAAAATTCAATCCGCGTACCTCTCCAAAAGCACCCCTCCCAATGATTGTGAGCAGCTCAAAGTCATCGACGCATATTTTGTGCCTTTTAAGTCGAATGTACTCAGTTTCCTTCCGCTCCAGGTCTTTTATTAAATTGATTTGCTGCTCCTTGGGAACTTGAGAAGAAGCTAGCTGTCTCTCCAGTTTAAAGCGTCTGCAATGAATTGGATTTTGTTAAGTGATGATATGGGAATGAAAGAAACATCAAGGTCATGATCTCTAAGGTAACCAAAAGGAGTGAGCCAAAGCTGGAAATGATATGATGAACACTGATGGATCCCCAATAAGGAATTTACAAGCATGATTTATAAAAAGTGCATCCATTTAAATGTACATGAGCATCTACCATTCTATTAACGGTTTAAAACTGCCATATAATGTCATCATTACGCAAAATGATTTGTCTGAATGTGATGTGAAACAAACAGAATAACTGTGATTGCACACAATCGCACCGCAAAAGGGGAAAAAAATGGATCATAAGCGACAAACTTCTGTGCCACTTTACCACCTCTAGGAAGATGCCATTGCTGACTCTGAATGTCGTGTTTAGCGCATTTTCTCCTTTAACAAGCTTCTCGACAACAACAGTTAAAATGTCGTTACCCAGTTTGTCAAACAGTTGCGTATCGCTACAAGCTTAGTACAACGGCTTCTCGCGCCAAAAGCATACTCCATATTAGCAATTTGAACTGCTTTTGCCTGATGCGTTGAGCAGACATTTAGCATTCAAAAAAGGAACCTAGCAGTAGCAGAACCAGCTCCTACCAATCCCTGAATTATATGTCACAGCTAAATCATGCCCCCACAGACATAGAATTGCAAACCGAAGTGAAACGTCCGAGAGCCTATTGCGTATTTGCAGTGTACTTTTGTGATACTATTACAGAACATCCTACATCATACTATACGCTATAAATTCTTAAGAAATGATCAGCAAGCTACTTATAGCAACCAGTACACACGTCCCACTACCAGCATTCCACAATCACCAACAGAAACGTAAAATCGGCACCCATATCTAGCAGCTGCAAGAGCAAAGCACCTGCGGCACGAGCTCGAACCACACCCAACCCAGCTGCCAGCTGGAACCGCTCGATCGAGCAGGCAGCGCGCGAGATCTAAGCCCAACCGCGCGCAAACAGAATCAGCAGCTAGAATTGGAGCCGAGGAGTGTCGGATCGGTACCTCTCCTTTCGCTCCTGGAGGGTCTTCATCTGCGAGCGGTAGTGGTTCTCGATGAACTTCTTCGCGGCGGCGACGCGCTCCATGGTGAGGGTGGACCCCACCGTCTCGTTCCCCTCCGCGCCGTCCCCTTCCTCCGCCACCGCCGCAAGCGGCTCCGCGGTGACGCCCGTCGCCGCCTGCTGCTGCGGCGCGTCCGCCATCTCGCTCTCCATCCCCTGCTGCAACTCCTCCCTGGCAAGTCTCTCTCCCTCGTCGCTCTTTTATTATTTTTTTCTCCTTTTTGCCCTCGGTTTCTGGTGCGCGGGGTGCTCTGCAATGCCGATGCGGGCGCTGCTTGTCGCTGTGCGCGCGAGGGGGGGGGGGGGGGGGCGTGTGTTATATATACACGGGCCACTTCAAGCTAACTAATCGGGTTGTTGGTGGAGGGAGATTAAGCGCGCCGGGTCAGACTAATGGCGGTCCACGAGGCTGGACTGGAGACAGGCGCGCAGGGATGACGATGATCCATCCAGCCCCCGGCGGTTCTTTTTTGTTCTGTGTTTTGTCTTTGCTTGCACTGAGCAGTCCCCCCTGTCATGTCTCCCTGGTGCATAGCTGTACGCACGTATAGGGGCTCAGGGCGTGCGCATGCGCGCGGCTTTGGAGGTTTTCCAACACCGATCTGTTTTACTCTACCTTTTCTGCAGGTGGATCGATGACGTGCACTCGAAATTCATCGAAAAGGATATGACTCGTCACTGCGTGAGTAAAGAGATATTGACACCGATCCATTGGTTTCTTATGTTGATCGGCTGATCGGGCACGTCCCACGTGGCCGTTCGCTTTGGCATTAGTCATGTGCCCAACACCCGCACATGCGAGCCCATCGCCCAGTAAATAATTGTGGCGTGATTCGTTTTTCTTTTTATTTTCGATCGAACTCATCATCATAGCGACCTTCTAGGCCGTGGTTGTTGCTATGATTATCGCATGATACGGAAAGGAGGAGAAAGCTTGACCAGTGAGCAAATAATAATGCTTGCATTGCTATTACCAGGAAGGTAATGTATAATTACACAAGCACGCTTAAGTAATTATTATTATGCATGCTCTCTTGACCTTATTATTGCTAAATCTGAACATAAGTAATCTTCGTTATTGCTAAATCAGACACCGGGGCGTGCGTGATCGTCCTTCCGTATCGGGCCCAACGACGACTTGGCTGGTCGGACCGAGAACTGGCCGACGAGACGGCACGTACGGGTCGGGGTACGGCGTGAGAGGTCGCTTTGGTCGATGGCGAGAGGTGTCGTGTGTTGGTCGGGGTCGTTGTGTTGAACGTGGCACTCCCTTTATTTGGTCCCTCCTCAGTTATACTATACAACCTTGACGCGTCGGTTGAATTGACCCCGAGCGTGTTGGTACCATCGATCGAGGTCGGACCAGTCTTACCGGTAGGGCCGGTCGAGCTCTCTGAAGTGTGCGTGTCACGCCGAGGATCTGGGAAGAAATTTCCTGCCGCTTTCGTGGCGTTATGAGCCATGCTCTACTAGACAGGGGAGCGACAAGGAAAACGATTAATCATATCGGGTTCTTTTTTTTTTTTTTTTTGAAACAAATCATATCGGTTTCGACGTAGCATCAGGTAGCAAAAGTGCAGATCCTCCCTGCGGCGGCAGGGTGTTCTGGTTTACTCCGTATGACGCTGACACTTTGCTCCATATAAGTGAAACACTTGTTTGCTGGAGTACACTATGATAGTATTACTGTCCAGCATATCGACTGCCTCGCATCCTCGTATTGTTACAGTATATTTATTTTTTGACAATGTATTGTTACAATACGTTGGACGACGCCGACCCCCCCGCACGGCTTGCTTTGGTCGTACGCGAATCCAATGCCGATGTCGCCGCGCGCGCATCCTTGTCAGTGCAACGCGTGCACACTGGAGAGTGGAGGAGCGAGAGCTTTATTTGCTTGATCTGGTTCAGCGACGGAGGAGGAGAATATAATCTCGTGGCGCGGCGCCGAGATCTGCAGCGGCGGCATGCCATGTTGGGCAGCGGCGGAGCAGAGCAGAACAGGGGGCTCGGAGAAAAATAATGCGGGGCCCCGGCCGGCGGCCAGGCTGGTGTGCGAGCGACAGCGCGAGGGCGGATCCTGCCTTCCATCCGCTCTGCAAGCTGCTGCTGCAGGTCAGAACAGATCGATGCGCGCGCGCGTGCCCAGCTCATATGCCAGGCTATGGGCACGAGGAGGCGCGAGTTTTCTATGTCCCCCAGCTTCGGTTCTGCCATGCCAAATTGCCAAGCCAGATCTTGGAACCAGTCTCTCTCTCTCTCTCTTGGATTCCGATCGACCCATCATCCAACGTGTTAAACTAGGCCGCCAGCTGGTTTTTTTTTTCCGTTCTTTCTCTGAATCTCTCTGGCACCGTCAGGCGTGATGTGGGCGTTGTGGCGACCGGATCGACCGACGTGCTGGGCGGGGGATGGACGGTCCAGATCGGGCTCGTGAACGCGACGTGTCAGCTCGTTCACGTCTGCGGTGCGGCGCAGGTGATCCAGTTGGAAATTGGAAATTGGAAATGGGTGCGGCGTCGGGACTCCCGGGGAGAGGCTGTGAGATCACGGTCAGATGCAGATGGTTTTGTGGCGTGACTTGCTGTTCAACCGAGACGGTGGTGTGGGCATCAGCTGTTGGCCAGTGCCGGTGTGGTGCGCGCCACCGACACGTACGGGAAAGGGAGGTGGCGATGATGAGCGATGGCCGACACGGGTGAGGGAACAGGTGAAGCCGGACGAAATGCTGAGGCGTATAGTACTTGTCTCCAAAGATCTGTAGGTAAGTTTCATCAGAAAAGAAAAAGCTCTGTGGGTAGAATTAGAAAGGGTGGACCTGTCGCGAAGCAGCCCAATACTATGGTTTGCCGGGCATTGCGGTGGCCAAACAGTAGAGCCCAGTCCATCGCCTACGCACCATATTTAGCCCACGGTAAAAAAATCCTAGGACCGGAAACAATCTACTAGAGCCTGACCCCTCAAACACTAGGGCCCAAAGTCCCAAACCAAACCATGAAGAACCTTACTAAGAGCCCGGTCCACTAAAAAGATAAAACATCTACTAGAGCCTGACCCCTCAAACACTAGGGCTCAAACCATGAACCATCATACTAGAAGCCCAGAGCATTAAATAAGATAGGTGAGCCCAATGAGAAATTATAAGTACAGCTCAAGGAAGCCCAACCCGCAAGCCGCTCTCATCCATGGACCAAGAGTCCATGGCAGCACCGAAATTGAGATACTCACATGGATGTACAGCAATTTCCAGCCATCCAATATTTCAACAAGACAAGAAAAGCGACGGTTCAAAAAACAAAAGATGTTATCTGATTTATTTTGATTGTTGATGTATCTTTTTTGTTTTCTGCTTTTCAGTCGACAATGCCATACGTAACAATCTTTATTTCATTTAATTAAAATGCCCACGCGACTGCGACCCGGGCCGGTCAAAACTTGGCGGGTGGCGTGCCGCGCTTTGCACCCCGTGCTAAGCTAGCTACGGACTGCTACTGGCATCGGCCACGGCTCGCTCCCACGTCGCCGACACACCAGCGGAAAAGCGCATGGAAAAAAAGAAACCAAGCGGAAATGACGAGAAAAACAGCGGGCGCCGGCCAAAGTACCTGCTGCGCGCGCAGCTCGCGTCGCCGTCACTTTTCTCTGTCCCGCCACGAGGCACGACCCGACTCTTTGCCCGAGTCGTCCGAAGAGTCGCGGCGCTGCGTTCTTACGAGACGTGAGTTACCGCTTACCAGTACGAGCAATCGGGGGACTGGCGACGCGCGAGCGATGCTGCCGGCCAGCCAGCCGCACATGTGAACGGTTCGCGGCGGGTTCAGACGTGACACGACACAGGACCGAGCTTACACGCGTTCCACCACCAGTCTTCACCTCGCCGCGCGCACGCATGTTTGGTTACACGTGCTGTCTCCAGCGTCACCGTGACGAATTGCTTGCTTCCACGTACGTTTGTCCGAGCTCGAGCGCACGGCTTCCGGCAGCACGGAAACACTGGTGGACCAGCAGAGCACGGAGGTTGCATTGCATGGGCGGCCCGATCCCCGCCCTGTCCATCGGACCTGCAGAGAGCTGCCGCCCAGCATTGGGACCGCATGGGAATGCACTGATTGATCGGTTCGGTGGCGACGTGATGGATTGGCCCCGCCCGGGCGCCCGGCCCTATCTGTTCGCAAAACTCGGCGCTCCATAATAGTCCATGCGCGAGGACATGGCGGTCAGGCGTATAGTAACCGATTACCGAACCATCATCATGGCATTTTGCATTTCCCCCTCGTGTGGTTTTACGGTTTGAGTCTCGTTTGACCCACGTTCGAGGAAATTATCTGTGACCATCCGTGGTCGGTCTGCTCAAGAAACAGAGTCGAGCCTACGAGAGAGACTGGGGTTTTTGCCGTATTGCCACCAGGGTTTAAATAACCGCGGTTAACCGGTCGGTTTTCCATTAACCGTATAACCGGTCTGGTCCGGTTACCTCGGCCGGTCGGTTAACCGCCAATAACCGACCCTATTACTGTAGCGAATCGGTTAACCGATCAATTATCCCGGTTAACCGGTCGTTTTTCCTCCGAATCGAGCAAGCCGGTTAACTCGGTTATTTGAACCCTGATTGCCACATAGGACAGGGTCCACGTGTCAGTGACCTCAAGGCACCGGGCAATATGGCAATGGATCCGGTTCCAAGAGATTGTTATTCCACTCGGATCACTCACTTAGCTAAAGATATTACCTCCTCCGAATTTTAATTATTCACACAGTTGACTTTTTAATTTTGATCATTTGTTTTTTTTAAATATTTATTCAAATATCAAAAGTTATAAAGTAGGTAAAACACTTTCTTTAATGATAAAACAAATCATAATAATATATTTGATATTTTTTTAATAAGATAAATGATCAAATATAATTAAAATAAATTAATTATGTTAATAATTTAAATTCGAAAGAAGTAACTCGCAAAGATAGAAAAAATAACAAGGTCGAACATCGAGAAAATTATGGTTGTTTGTGTGTATCTGCCCACATAACTTTCTCAGAGCCTACGATATATGGTGGTTATATAGTGATTATTCTGCAATGGCTCATGATTGGGTTTGATGTCACGGGATTCAGTACTCACAAACATAATCCTACTCCTACAGTCGTCGGGACAAATCACAAATGGTCAGTCACTGACTTTTGCAGATAGAAATTAAAAAAAACACCATGTGTTCGACCTGCGACGTGACTATGCGCGGATAGCGACGCGTGGGACGCGCGAACCGTGACGGGCCACTGGAGGAGTAGGGACAGCCGCGTGCGCTTCTGGAAAGCGTGTGCAAAGAAACGCATCAACCTCACCGCGTCACGCCAAGCGTCACGCATCCGGGGTCCCGGCCCCACCACGGTCCCCAGCGTCGCGTGGCTGCCCGGGCGGGCTCATCCGTCACCAAACGTGATATTCGCGCTGACACGGTGGCCGGCATGTTCCGCCCCGTCGTTAAGCACGGGTCAAATTAAAGCTAACAGCCACGCTTTGTTTAATTCCCAGGTCCGTATCTACTCATTTGTTGGCTGGCCACTGCTAATGACCTCGCGTATAATAACTGTGTTGCCGCGGCTTGCCATTCCGGGAGGTGGAAGATATGCTTCCCAACGGGATTTCCCCCCCTCCCCCCACACGGCAAGGCATCAATTCTTTGGAAAACCGTTTGCTGTACGTTCGCTGGGTGTGGGACATATACTACTCTGAAATTCGAAATTTGAAGGTGTCAGGCATTAATGTAGCGGCAATGGAATTGCCCATCTATGTGCTGGTTTGCTTTGAAAAACTACGTTCAATTGGCATCAAATAAATGGTGATGACTTGTAATTCAAACAAATATGCGTCTTAATACAAGTCTCATTATTTTGGAAGCTGGTTATGACATTTTCACTATACAACTAATACAAGTCTCGATACATTGTATGCGTCTTAATGTATATTTAGTAAGGTTCAACTAATCAACGCTGTATCCACATCGATATTTGGCAGTTTGGCTTGCGTCTCTTTTTCTTTAGCTCAGCACCAGATGGAACAACGTAGAGTACACTGTATATTTGGATGGTTTTCCGAACAGTCCTGTCATGAATGACACCCAATATCTGAAGTATCTTTTGATCGAGATTCTTCTAAGACTTTTTTTTTCCTTTTTAGTCTGGGTAAATGTTGGAAACTCAGATGTTGTACACAATTGTTTGATTAAAATGGGCGTAGCGATCGATATTTGATCCACATGTTATATTTTGCAACATTTGTTTTTTATACTTTTATAAAATACAAACTTATTATACAACTCGAGATATTAATACAAAGATCATATACATAACAAATTTTTTCTCCGACTAAAATAAACTTGTTATACTATATCACAATAAATCTTTGTTGTTCTTTCTGTTTTCAAAACTTAGACAACAAACTAAGTTTAAACCACACGTGCAATAACGCTCCAACAGAGCAACTAGTTCCTGCAATTACAATTGATACTAATTTTCATAGAACACGTGCGATTTTATTTACTTAGTCCAGCTGCAAAACAATTAAATGTACAAAGTCATAACGCGTAGTTACGTCTAAAGTCTTTACGTTACTGCTTGACATTTCAATAGTGCAATTACATGTACGATACGGTCTCGTACGGATCATAGATTTTATAGTGCAATTACGCGCGAAAACGTCTCGACGGACTACTCCACGCGCCATGCAAACTCGTTGCGCCTTTATTGCGCCATGCACAGAGTGATATCTACGTAAGCAGTAAGCTCGTATATCGTACGGAATTTTCATATGTACTTAGTAAGTGCAACTTTTATAAATTTTCTTTATTATTTGTAGTATACAATATTTTTGAACATACCATGGTCAAACTCGTATTGTACACATGGCTATTGTATTAAGAAAAAACCAGTAGTATCGGTCAATACATTGAGTTTTTATTTCACAGAAAACACAGGTCAAAACAACCGCCTACTGGTAGAAACTCACAACATTTGAATAATAAGCATGAATAGCCCAGTCTACCCTGACCCGTACGGAACCGCCGGAAAGCAGAGTATACTAGTACTCCTGGAACAGAGCACGGCGCTCGTGTGTACATCGTCGGGTGACCCAAAGCGACGGCGTCTCGGCAGATAGATACCCTCGGCACGCCACGGCAGCCTCCAAAACCGAGTTGAGAGTGGGCCCGCCGTCAGATGGCGCCGTTTGCCGCTGGCCACGAAACCGACCAATCGATATCGATCGAGGAGGCGTCACTTGCCAGTAGTGGTCTAGAAGTCTCTCTCTCTCCCTGTCTAGGACACACGGACACGCAGGCACCCGTTACTCGCTTTCTTCATTCTCCATAGCCGCGTAGGCCGCGGTTGCGCATGTCGTCTGCCTGCGGTCAGCCACCTTCCCCTCCACCTTCCTTCCTCCCTCCAGACACCGCGTTGTCTTCCCCGGTACCTATATATACCGCCCCCCTCCAAACCTTGACTCCCCAATTCCTCATCGACTCAACCATCACAGCATCGAGCTCTCCCTTCTCCCTCCTCTCACCCCCCGCCGCCGCCGCAATCTCGAAAACTTGCAATAGTAGTAGTGATTGACCCCAAGCCTCCTCCACTGATCGATTGATCCCCCTTTCCCCCGTCACCGCCTAGATGAGCACCTCGTACTCCGAGGCGGCGTTCGGACCCTTCTTCGACTTCCCGCTCGGCGAGGACCTCACGTACCTCTTCACCAACATCCACGAGGCGGAGCCGGAGCCGGAGCCGGAGCAGGAGCCGTCCCCGCCGGCGGCTGTCCAGACGCTGCCGATGGCGGCGGACAAGGGGAAGCGTCCGGCGGAGTACCCGCAGGGTGAGCCGTCGTCCAAGCGTCTCGTGGTCGTCCGGTCCCCCACGGCGAGCTCCAACAGCGGCGGGAGCAATAATGACGGCGAGCACGAGGCCGCCCTCGCCGAGGTGACCACCGCCGCGGCCTTGGTGGGCCGCGCCGGCGGGCGTCGGCTGTGGGTGAAGGCGCGCGACCGCAAGTGGTGGGACCACATCAGCAGCCCGGCGTGCTCGGAGCTGGAGTTCCGGCGCGCGTTCCGCATGTCGCGGTCCACCTTCGAGGCCATCTGCGACGCGCTGGGGTCCGCCGTGGCCAAGGAGGACACCATGCTCCGCGCCGCCATCCCCGTCCGCCAGCGCGTGGCCGTCTGCATCTGGCGCCTCGCCACGGGCGAGCCGCTCCGCCTCGTCTCCAAGCGCTTCGGCCTCGGCATCTCCACCTGCCACAAGCTCGTCCTCGAGGGCTGCGCCGCCATCAAGGCCGTCCTCATGCCCACGACCGTCATATGGCCGGAATCCATCGACACCGTCGCCTCCGGGTTCAAGTTGAAATCGGCAGGGATCTCCAACGTGGTGGGCGCCATGTACACCACCCACATCCCCATCATCGCGCCCAAGTCCAACGTCGCCGCATACTACAACCGCCGCCACACGGACCGCAACCAGAAGACGTCCTACTCCATCACCGTGCAAGGCGTGGTGGACCCTACCGGCGCGTTCACCGACGTCTGCATCGGGTGGCCCGGCTCCATGTCTGACGCCGATGTGCTGGAGCGGTCGGCGCTGTACGCGCAGCGCGGGGCGGCGGGGCTGCTCCGTGGGCAGTGGCTGGTGGGCGGCGCAGAGTACCCGCTCATGGACTGGCTGCTCACGCCGTACACGCACCAGAACATGACGTGGGCGCAGCACGTGTTCAACGAGCGCCTCGACGGCGTGCGCGCCGTGGCCAAGGGCGCGTTCCAGAGGCTCAAGGCGAGGTGGGGATGCCTCCAGCGCCGCACCGAGGTGAAGCTGCAGGACCTCCCCGTCGTGCTCGGCGCCTGCTGCGTGCTCCACAACATCTGCGAGCGCGCGGGGGACGTCCTCGACCCGGAGGCCGCCTCCTACCAGCTCTTCGACGACGAGATGGTCGCCGACAACCCCGTGCGATCCAAGGCGGCGGCCCACGCGCGCGACAACATTGCGCACAACCTCCTCCACAAGACCGACGAAGGAGGCGCCTCTTTCCCCTCTTCATGAAAACCAGAGCTTCCTCTCTTCACCATCATCATCATCATCGGATCAGCAAGCACAAGGAGAGAGGTCATAAGTCCAAGGAGCCAGCAATTTCGGCTCTGGCTATTTTGTCGGATGGAACAGGGGGCAGGCAATTCATTCTTTCGTTTGTCATAAGGGTGGGAACCAGAGACGCAAGGAGAGGTCATAGGTTCAAGGAAACAGATACAGTAGGTGATCCGTAGGATTTGCAATCGATTTTGTTTCATCATTATCTCTGTCTTTCTCATATGTTTGGTGAGACTAGCCTGAATGATCAATCTTGTACAAGACTATTTCTTCACCAAAACATCATCGATTAGTTCGTGGAATCTGATTCTCTCTTAATCTCCATGTGTGCCCACATATTTGGTCTGATTGTGATTTGCGCCCCGTCCATCGGCATAAACAGATCTTTATCTGTTAATAAAATATATGCGAAAACAAAAGAAGCACGCACAAGGAGATCTTTGAATTGACCAGAGTCATAGTCAGACAGGGCAGCAGCCATGGCGTTCTTTGTTTATTAACACTATAAGAGAAAACCTGACAAAGGAGCATAAAAGAAACATGTTCTTTTTTTCCATAAGAATAAACCTGATGCCCCAGCAGGTGGCAAATGATCCGTGATCAGTGAAGTAATAAAGGGAGGAAAGTTGGATGTATCCTGTTCATTTGACCTATACAAACATGGCTGGACCTTGGTTTATGTGGTCAGTATGTTTACAGGTTTACTGCCAAAAATGCTTATTTACACAATTACTGCATTAAACAGGATACACTAAAATGGTATCATGTTCATTGCTGCCAACCTCACAGTTTCCTCATATCCCCTGTTTGAAAGGCAAGACAAATTTGGATTACACGCAGAGCTTACCACCTACCTTGTATTGAAAGGAAAGATACATTTTCTTTTTACCTCTCTTATTTCAAAGGAAAGGCAGTTTAGGGTTAGTTATTGTCTCCAGGAAGAGTACGGTCAGCAAAATGGTCCCGGTCATCTGGTTCCAGTGCCGTAACAACTGTTACAACTCACTACTAATTCCAGTTGACATGGTAAATTGGTAATCCTGCTACCGGGATCGTGTGAACCTGAACTTTTACAGCTGACGACTCGATGTGGCGAGTGCAAGCCATAACATTTGTTTTCAGTGAGCAAGCTAATGCGACGTTGTAAAAGTTCTCGGCCAAGCAGGCATGTTAATGATAAGGGTTTGAACTACCGTGCCGACATGTAACTCAAAAGCAATCTTTACACCATGGCAGGGACAAAAGCTCTAGTTGATTAGCATAGATAATCGAAAAGTAACACTCTTCAAAGCATGGGTCTGCTGGGATTAGATTGATCATTGACTACATGGGAACACAAGAAGCACTAGGAGCCGTATGTGGATGCAACAAACCAAGATCTTGGAAATCTATTGACCAGATTCTTATTACTTGACCTTCCTTCTAAATATCCCCATCAACAGTGATAGTGAGGCAATCCAGAGCTTCTGAAAAGCTAGTCGATGTCAGTGCAGAATGGTTAGGTACGGACGTGCAGAAAAAAAAAGAGCAACGGGGAAATCAGAATGTCCAACTCTACACGAGCATGTCACCGCTAAGGAAACCGTATCGACACTTGAAAAATGACTACTTTGATCAATGTTCAACGAAACACAGTTCGATATGAATCCCATTTTAGAAACAGAAAAAACGGGACTGCGCAGACTGATAGGAAAACGGAAGCATGGCCTTGGATCTGTCTCTTCTATCAACCTTCCAGGATTAAAAAAAAATACGAGAGAGACAAGTCCAACATCACGCCGCCATGGCTGGAATTATGCGGAAATTGAAGCTTACACGTTCTGATGTGTGAATATATTTCAGATTAGCCACGGCGTGCGCGCGATGATGTAGTGCAGGCCGCCCGAATGGCGACTTGGTGTATCAGGTCTCAGTTTTAGTTTCGGAAGCAGCATCAAATGGAGGTGGACCATATCGAAACTGACCGGACGACTGCAACTTATGGGATCCTGTTACCTTCCACCCCGTGTCAATGCGGGGATGGCCTCCGCCCCTTCCCCCCTACCCTCTTTTTTCCTTCTCGAGCCGGCTTCCTCTCTTTTTCGCCGATGACGGCCATCACTCCCGCTCTAACAGCCCACCGCCCCACACGGCTCCGATATCATCCTAGACGTGGTCGCCGTCCAACCCCGACCACTGCCCACCGCCACCACCGGCGCCAGCACCCGCCGCCGCCACCGCCTGTCATGTCACTGCCATCGTCGCGCCGCCACCAACTAACTTGCTTACGATATGACGCCCCCGTCGCCGACCTCGGCCCACTGTCCTCCTGCCACCCGCGGCTTCGACACCGCCATCGCTGCCTCATCGCACCACCGGGCCGCGGTTCACCGCTGGGTCGCGACTGCTATCCCCAACCGGCCGGCCCTCCTTCATGTCCGGGGAGCACAGAGGGCTCCTTGCAACCCGGACCCCTAAGAGATCCTCCCGGCCACTGGGGAGGAGAAAGAGGGAGGGAGAGGGGAGGCGTAAAATGCCGCAACTTATGAAGCACACCGTGCAGTACCAAGTGATAGACTAATAGACAGACTTTCTTCTCGCCCCCTCGTTGCTACGGCCCATGTTTAGCCATGGGCCTAGCTAAGGTCATGTTTTTAATTCAGGATTTGTCTCTGGACCAATCTGATCCCACTTTGTTGTTCCGGTCTCGTGGGCTTACGTTTTGCAAGTCTCGTTGGACCCAAATCATCTAACAGGGATCGTCGGTAGACCGCGTATGGGCTTCACGCCGATTCGATCTGGAAGCCACGCACAACCGGCGACGAGCCGACGACGCAGGACTCGGCCATTCGTCCTTCCTTTGGTGGGCTGGTTCCTGGTGGTCCGTCAGGTTACCCCCGTCCGTTAAAGACGAGTGTTCCCGATGCAGTCCAATTCATGCCTTTGCGGCGCCAGTTGCGATTGCGACGCTTAATTATTGTGCGCTCCAGATCAACGAATTGACTGCACGAATGGACGCACCACACTGTTGGAATGAATATTTGTTCGGCTCAGCGGTGATGCCATGCTGCGCGCATCATCAGTTAGGCGTAGATGCACTGCACCACGCACCAACCCGTGGGAGGTAGTTACAAAACTGATGCTGAAAACATTTGAAGGTTTGGATCCCTTGAACACAACTCTCGCTTTAGCTAAACGCCCTAAAAGGCCTCTTTAGCTAAAGCAACAGTGCTAGGTTTAAAATGGTAGAATTCCGTTATTTTTTTTTAAATAGCATTACATTAGTATGGTTTGTTAGAGTAAAAGAGGGTTGGATGGAAACTATCCTTGTACTGAAAATTTGGACCCCTTGAACACATTCTAAAGCACACATGTCAACGAATTTCTCTAACTATACTCGTTCCTGGACAGAAGACATGGCACCGCGTTTGGACATTGCTTACCCACCACACCTTCTTAATTTGCTTCCTACTCTGTCATTGCGAGAAACATGGTCTGTGCGATACTATCTCACAGGCGGTGTTCCACTTAGTTTTACCATAATACACTAGATAAGTGGTGGATCTGATTCATGTGCAGAAATCACCAAACGCTAATTAATTGTTGCAAGCCAAGTGGTTTGTGTACTCTGTTTACACACTATTCACTCTAGTAGTTTGGTTGAGACACTGAGGACCCGTTTGGTAGGGCTCCGGCTGTGTCTGTGACTTCTTTGAAAACCCAACTATGTTGGTTAGGGCTGTGTCTAAAATTGTTTGGCAAAATAGTTTCTTCTGTAACTTCTCAAATAGTTTCGTCTGCAGCTTCTTTGGCAGCTTCATCATGAAAGAAAAAGATAAATGTCCATATTGCCTATAGATATATGGATGCACTGTATATAATTAATGCTTGCACCGGTCTACTTGTTCATTCAAATAGCATACCAATTAGTCAACTTTGAGAAATTTTATTTAAATCTCTAAAATATATCTTTGAGTGTTTATAATCAAAATGGATGCATTGATATCTCGTATTTAACCTCTCAAATATTCATAAATATTTGAGATTCCTAATGTCATCTTCTGAATTTTTTAAAAAGAGAAAAATGAATGATTTTTTAAAGAAGGAGCTCCATGCATGCTCTTCTCTCGTTGTGCAGAAGTTGCCGTGGTGGAGAGATGCACGTTGGTTAGGGGAGAGAAGAATGGGCAGGGGCAGGCTGCATCATTTTTGCACAACGAGAGAAGAGCAAGCATGGAGCTACGGTTTGGTGGCTTCGGCTTCGCTGCGTTTTTGCCCACTGCTTCGTCCGGGATTTACAGACAGCCAGTTGAAGAAGCACCAAGTTTGACGAATTTTTTGCTGAAGCTGCATGCGAAGCCGGAGCTGAAGAGGGCGGCCAAACAGGCCCCGAAGGGGAAACCAAATGGCCTTGTGTTCAATCGATGCATGCATGATGAACGTTCAAAAGCTATATACCTCATGAGATCAGGTTTGTGCGAGTTCATTTGAGAAGAAAGCTAACTACAGGTTAGAAGCTAAGTGTTTTGATGCTCAAGATCGAGAGTGTGTCCATCTTGCTACAGGTCTCTAATAAGCCTCGAAAATGACTTTGATAATCGAATCCATACTCTGAAAACTAAGCTAATTTGTGTCACACTTTTGACTTGCATAATCAAGTTACTGAACATGCATGTCTTTCATAGCCAAATAAAAGCCACCGTTGGTTGACGAACAGGACGTCCGCCGTCCATCCCTCTTTGGTTCGATATCCATCCCCTCATGGGCTCATGGCACGTTGGCATGTGCTCCACCACTCTATCGGCAGTAGCTGCTATGACAAGATGAGTCGGCGGAAAAGGAAATTCGATGTCTTGTAGCCACCTCCACATTTGGACATGCATGCTTTGACCACTGCAGCTTCATCCTTCATCAACTGCAATAGTTTAATCACCGGCCTACCGGACGAAGGAATCATATCGCGAGGAACAGATGCAGGCGTGCTGCCGGCGGTCTATTAGCTCAGCGCATCTGCATGAATGCAATGCAACTCATTCACGGCCGGTGCACGTTCTAGAGAGACGTCGATCGCTCGAGGGTGCCAAGATTCCAATAATTCTTGCAACTTTGGCAAAAGCAGGGCATCGAGGTGGCTAGAGGATAGCATTTCCGTCATAAACAATGGCAAAGATATGGGAAAGGCTTCCTCACCCTATGGCAAGGCGACACCGGTGTGGACCATTGCCTTTGTCTTCAACTAGAATGGTATATATGTGGGTCTTGTTCGCTATAACAGTATGCTTGCTTTGTATGCCTAGTGTATCTGAATTATATATATTGTCCCTGTTTCAGTTAAGAGACGACATACAACTGAGCTAGCTAGCATGGGTTGCTGTTAGCAGCTTGAAGAAAAGATGTGGTTTGCTAATGTTGACAGAGAAAAGGTGCACATGAAGTGACACCACTAAACAAGAGGAAAGACCAGTAGGATGATCTCGTATCCTTTTGTCCATTTCCAAGTAGAAAACCAGGCACAAGGAACTAGTTTGCCTTTTCAGGAAAAGAGAGGCCCTATATGCTTCTCCGAATTGGCATTTCAAATCGAACGGCATGATGTATTTATTATTTAAAAGCAATGTCCATGGATCCAGTTCCTGATTCTTTATTTTATTTATCACTTTTGTTTGTTCTTACTATATTACAGGGAAACTGGCACTGTTATTTGAATTCAGCATATATATAACACACAGACAAAATCAATACTAAGGGATTTGTACGGACTGTTTATTAGTAACAGAGTATACGATGCTTTTAAAGGGTTAGGTCCTCCAATTCTCCAAACGCATAGACGCAAAATAACAATCGTTGTATGACACGTTTGGCCATAAATATTTAGACTATAAGAGATATGTTATGTTAAAAATCGACATTCACACTACAAAAAGGAAAAAAAAAACAGCCTCTGGATAGTAGTTGGTAATTTATAGTTCATGTGCCATCACAACTAGCTGCTCGTTGCCATTCGCTATTTTTCACTATATGTTATGCAAGTTGAGTTTTGACATGAAATATACTACATAGATTGCGAAATGTTGCCATGCCATGAACATTTTTGTGAGATTTTATTCACCTTTTAAGTGCAGCGCAACCGTACCAGTGCCACAAGCATATGGGTTGTTCAACTTCCGGTCTTGAATTGCCTAAAAGTCACCTTAGCTTGATTTTGATGGTTTAATGAAAAAATAATAAATATACTTAAAGAAAAACTTAGAGTGTTATATATGGAATAATAATATGAACAGACCTTTGAGTTTTTGGCTTCAGCCCCTCCCCTCCCTTACTTAATAGCGCTGTAGTATGTATTAGCGCAACCATTGTTCCCCCAGTCACACCTATGAATATTTCGCTATCTATGAATATTGAAGCCAAATAAGTGAGCAAAAGTTAAAGCAACATTAGGGGTAGTATGCTTATTATCCATTAAGCCTTATTACTAAATTCAATAATAAACCAAACTCTAAGGCCTCCTTTGGATGGACTACAGGAATGTTTTTTTCTATGAAATTCCCGCACACTCTGTAGGGAGGCCTAAACCCTAACTCAGACGTCATTAAAGCTGACCTGCTAGCAATGGGTGGTGGTCAGAGGGTGACTAGTGGCCGGCAATGGGTTGGCACGACAAAGCAAATGGCACTGTTGGCAGCCGCCAATGAAAGAGGAGGGGGTAGGCTAGAGGAGGTTCAAGACTACTAAGAGCGTCTTAGAATTGTTTATTGGAAAAAAAGATAAAAGGGAGCTAGCTTTTCATGAAGAGTAAGTCTCTAAGAAAAATGAGAGACTTAAACGTAAACCCCACTCTTCATCAATCTTTTATAAGAGCTTGCTGCTAGCTCTTAGTTAGCTCCACATTTGGGTACGCTCTAATTCCAGTCTCAATGCATCTTTTTATTGCACTCTTTCCAAAATAGTTTTTTAGATAAGTAAGCCAACATTTTTTTATTATAATAAAAGACCTCTCACATGAGATGAAAGAAAATTTTATCCCTCTTCATAACTATCTTACCATGTTAACAAAAATTACATGTGACATAACATTTAATACTTTTGAAATACTCTACTGCAAACGAGGATGATGGCCCCGGCCGGTTTGATGATCTTATCTTGTATAAAGGGGATAGAGGTAGCACAAAGTTACTTAAACAGAATGTTGACAGACAAATTGATGATGCGATATTAACTTGTGATCATAAAGTGCCAGTATCTCCCGATCGAAGTGCCCAACAACGATGTACTTCTTTCAGTGTTTTGGCATTTGACGTCAATTCTTTTGTTCAAGGACCACTTTCTCCATATACTATATGTGTCGAATCAGAACCCAAAAAAGAGAGTGCAGGGAGAGCCGTATGGAAAGCATGCACTGGTTGCAACGTTACGTTTCTCTCTTCTCGTTTGAGGATACTTGAATTCGGTTGGACATTGCCCCTCCCCTTGTGGCTCAAATGCTCCGATCTTCCCGTCGTCCCATCTCAAATTCTCACGAGAGAGCAATACTCATGGGAGAGGTCAATGCATGCAGAATGGCATGACCGTACGCGTGATTGGTTAGAAGTGGCGGTGTACAGCAGGCACATGTGGGTTAATTTGGTTTAGAATTACAAGGCGCATTGGGAGAAGTACTGCTTGCAGGGTTGTTGCTTTGTTTTTGTCAGACAGAGACGTGCATGCACTGCATAGATGCACATGCAATCAAAATCTCTTGGTCTCGTCCCGTGTAAGATTCTTCTAGCACAAAGCATATAGAATCACAAATCTGTGTGTGTTGTATGTTTAATTATTTTAAAGCATTTCTTCCTCATGAAATCACATGTTTCTATCGATCAGCAGGTCGAGAAGATAATGTGAAAAAATCAGTAAAGCTGTTGGTCGGATGGTCCATGGCAAAGCTTATCTGGTTCATGGCACCGTTTGTCCCACACAGGAAGGGATCAAGATGGACAGAAGATAGCTATAGGTGTCTATACCCCTAGGTGGTACCAAGAAAATATAAAACTCTCATCTATATACTGTTACATCAATCGGCCAATTGAGGCATCTTCCCTTTTATTCCACTCAAATGGGAACGGTGGCTCAAGTACCACCCTTTCCTCTCCTATAAATACTGTACCCTCCCCTTCGCCACTCACCATCCAAATAAACAGTACTACTACTAGTAGTGAAGTCCTAGATATAGATCTACATCAGGCAATCTCTAAAATGTTTAGTTCCACATAGACACAAAATGGATCGAAGAAAGAGGGGCAGTGATTGATGACCAAGCCTCTATGATATTATCTTCTTCCTTTTATTGATGTTCTACCTATGATGCTCGATTTGTCGGGAGGAAGAGAGGAGGTGGAGGCTGACAGAAGAGAGTGAGCACACATGGTGCTTTTCTTGCATGCTGAATGAGAGAGTTCATGCTTGAAGCTATGTGTGCTCACTTCTCTCTCTGTCAGCCGCTAGATCTCTCTCTCTCTCTCTCTCTCTCTCTTCTTTCTTGATCAACGCCCCATGATGTTTTCTTCTGGTATTTTTATTTCTTGAGGCCTGTGTGCACATCAGTTTCCTATATTTGTTTCTAACAAACTTAATTAGTAGGATATTTCATGTTAGCAAACATTCGTTCGTATTTGAAATATTCCCCATGATAAGCTGTTCATGTGTACTTGGGGGCGCCTTTTCAGTATGCCTGAAGCAAGACGACGGGTAGAGCTGGCTCTTGAAGGTTTGACAGAAGAGAGTGAGCACATGCGGTGGTTTCTTAGCATGAACGCCATGCTAGGAGCTGTGCGTGCTCACTCTCTATCTGTCAGTCACTCATGAGGCCCTCGTCTCTTCTTTCTGCTAATCGATAGATATTAGTTTTCTTTTGTTTTCGATCGATCTCCTGCTTTGGTTTACATATTTACACATTTACTTGTATTTCAGTATTTTAAAAGTTTATTTCTTCCGAAACGGCGTTCTGATTCAGCTTCTTTTCATATTTATTTTGCAGCGCAACAACTACTTCTAATAGGCAAAGCAAGGCTGTTCACCAGTCACCACACTCTGATATCTAGGGCCTTGTTGTTAGTTATTATTGGTTATCTCTAAAAAAAATACTTAACCAGTGTAAATTCCTAATCGTCGTATTAGTGTTGATGTACTATAGTCTCACGCTCTCGACGAGCTGAGTAATCCTATTTTGCGAATCTGTCTGCGCCGTAGCTTTTATTGAATCAGCTGGTGCTCATGTACAGATCGATGCATATGTACTTGCCTGTTATTTCATGTCTCAATTATGATGAAAGGCCCACATATACATGCAATCATTTTCACCTGCCCCAACTTTTGTGGCTGTGATATCCAGGTTTTTCTTGTAACTAATCCGAGTCTTTCAAGAAAAAAAAAGTTTCTTGTAACTAATAAAAAGTTTACCCAAGATTGATCAGTACTCAATATGTTTTTGTATCACCTAGCTAAGATATGCTCAAAATTATATCTACCTGTTGCTAGAACATGAATAAAGTCATTTTCCCACAAGGAATAAAAACAGATGATGTTGAATAAAGTTACTAGTAAGTGTGGAAATATTATTGCTACACTTTCCAAGTAGCATTGTAGTAACTTCCTTCGATTTGTTAATGATATTTGCATCATTGGTTTAAGTTAAAAATATACTTCTTGTGGTGTCATCAATTCATGAATAACTCTCATTGGAATATGAATATGCTCTTGTGAAAATCGCCTCGTGGCAACCACTAAAAGGGAAAACCACCAACAATATATATGTGGACAACAGCTACAAGTTCATAACCACATGCGAATGAAGGGGACACTAGGTCTCTTGTCAAAACTTTGTCTTCCTCACGTCACTATATGCTTGTTTTTGCTCAATTTCATGGTGACCAACCACTTTTCTCATTAATTTATTAATTAATAATAAATTTTATATGACTATTATAATGATGCGTGTCATAGAACTACGGCTTTGATGAAAAAGCTACACCGATGTTGACGTTGAGGTACCCTTAGCTTGAACTGAAATTTTCAATCGCTAACTAGCCCTGGTTCAAATATGTAGTTCCATGGTGCTGTGATATCAACTACTCCCTTCAGTTTCATTTTCTTGAACTTCCTTGTTCCTTCCTTATCCTAACGATAAAAAAGTAGCCATGGCAGTACTAATAAATAGTATAGTTTGTGTTACACGTCAAAAGAGTTATAGTTTTTTATTGGTATATATTCAAATAGTAGCTGCGGTTATTCAAATAGTATAGTTTTTTATTGGTATATATTCAAATAGTTTTTTATTGGTATATATTCAGCTTTTGACCTCAAAAAGAGGCTACAACCATTATTACATACTAGCTGAATTCCCCGCGCATTGCTGCGGAAAATTGTGAGATAAATATAGATGGACATTAGGTAAATAGTAGATAATTTAAGCAAGTAAGTGATGGGAAAATAATTTGGAGTGGAAAGTTATAAGTAACAACATGGTTAGAAATAAGTTAAAAAAACATCATGATTAGAAATAATACAGACGGGAGTATAATCATAATATTTATACATATAATTGGGCTCTAGCAAGAAAACATTTCCACTCAACCGCTGACTCCATGGGAAAGGGATCTTTGCTTAGAAAGGAATCGTTTCCCTCAACCACGGCCTCCATTGGTAAAGGATTTTTATTTGAACAGATCGAGCATCCTCCTCCCTTTTTCATCAAAATGAACTCGAGAAACATTTGATGCATTAAACTTGAATAACTAAGTACCATGAATACAAAACTGTTTTTCTGACAGTAGTACAAACCGTTGTTAACCTTTATGGATACGATGCATAATACATAATATAATGGAAGAGTTGCATAAATCATATTGAGTCAGACAACATCATGCTAGAAGAAGTTTTACCTCAATCGATCAGCAGTGGCGGAGCTAGGATTCAAAGTCAGGGTGGGCCGACTAAAATTTTTTTCCCAGCATAATACACTGAAGTACCAACTTACAATAAAAATTCAATAGCTCAATAAAATATCTTTAAAATATATTAAAAATTGATAATAATGATTCAATACAAGGCTACATAATAATAAAAAGAGATAAAAAACTACTTCTTCTTATTTTTATCGGGCTTACGCCTTCTAATAGCCATAAAAGAATCCACAATATCATCTTCCTTCATATTTAAGAAAACATCTCGCTCGATAAAAGTGACCAAATGATCATCCAAAAGATCATCACTCATCCTATTCCTCAACTTATTCTTGACAAAATTCACCACTGAAAATGCTCTTTCAACACTTGTTGTCACCACAGGTAGAATCAATACCAATTTGAGAAGTAAGTATACCAAATCATAAATATTATGTCTATTTGTTTCAACAAGCTTAACTGAGAGGTCAATAAGATTTGATATGTCTTTGAAACTATCATCTCTTCTCATGTCATCAATATAGTTATCAAGTTGCATTTCAATTCTCAACAATTCCAAACTTGAAAAATCATTAGAGTAAAATTCAGCAAGCCTATACACCTTGTGTGCATCAAATGAAGCAAATGAATTTGAAGGATTCAAGGCTGCCATACAACAAAACAACTCCATATTAACCTCATCAAACCGTGTATCAAGCTCTTGAATAATTCGATCAATGATACCAATATATACTTCTCTTCTAAAGTGATCATCATTTGTTTGGACTGGAACAAACCAAGCTGATCTTCCAAAGGGCACATATCGATCATTCATTGGAGGAACTTGGATGCCATATTTGTTGCAAAATAAAGTGACATTTTGAAGGAATACATCCCACCCATCAGATCTCAGTTCTTGCATTCTTTTCTTGGCCACATTAACAAGAGATATTGCATTAAGAATATCTTGCTCTCTTCTTTGTAAGCATAATGATAAATCATTTGTGTATCCAAGAATAATAACCATCAAGTGTGCACTGAAAACAAAGTCAAATGATTCAAATAGCAAAACGATAGCTCATACTCTAGGCCAGTCACTCTTTTGTGCCATGTCTTCTCCAAGACTTATGAGTACATCACAGATGGCTGGATACATACTAATAATATTGACAACAGTTTTGTAATGAGAGCCCCATCGAGTCTCACCAGACCTAGCTAATCCTATCTCTTGAGTTAATCCCTTTCCAGTGTGTATATCACCATATTCAATTGCTTTTAAGATATTCTGAAGATTAACATTCCGAAGCATATCATGACGCTTACAAGAAATCCCAATAATATTAAGCAAGGTAGACACATGATCAAAGAACCAAACACACTCATCATTTCCCTTAGCGACACCAACAAGAACTAGTTGTAGTTGATGTGCAAAACAATGAATATAATAAGCAGAAGGTGACTCTTTCAAGAACAATATTTTCAGCCCTTTAATTTCTCCTCTCATATTGCTAGCTCCATCATAACCTTGTCCACGGATCTGAGTTAAAGTCAAATGATGACCAACAAGTAAAGATTGAATTGCTTCCTTAAGTAACAAAGAAGTAGTATCTTGGACATGCACAACTCCAAGAAAGTGTTCACATGGCCTTCCCTTTTTATCAACGTAACGCAAATAAACAACTAGTTGTTGTCTATGTGACACATCACTTGCCTCATCAGCTAAAATTGCATAGTGGTCATCTCCAAGCTCCTCAATAATTTTACTTCTTGTTTCCATGGCACAAGATTGAATAATTTCCCTTTGTATATCATGGCAAGTCAAGGTACAATTAGCTGAAGCATTCTTCAAAACAACCTTATCCACCTCTTGATTATTAGATGCAAGCCATTTTAAAAGCTCTAGAAAATTCCCTCTATTCCTAGACTCTTCACTTTCATCATGCCCACGAAATGCCAATCCTTGTTTCAAAAGAAACATCAAACATCTGAGTGAATAAGTTAGTCTTATCTTGTAAAGCCGCATCTGTTCACTGTCAATCTCCACTATTTTATTATCAATTTTTGCACTAGGAGTCAAATAAGCAGTGTACCTCTCCTGGGCTGCATTATGTACACTACCAACTTCTCCCACATGCTTATCTAGTGCATCTTCTCTATTCCAATTTCTCCATCCACCAACAGTAAATGGATTATTCTTCCCCCCTTTTTTGAACAAGAAGCATACAAAGCTGCAGCATCATTCTTAACACTATATTTTAGCCAATGATATTTATGAAACCATATAGCATTGAACCATCGATCTCTAGTGCTAATTTTCCTTTTCTTAAATTCTTGTGCATAAGGTTGAAATGGACCTTTCAATATATATGCTCTTCTAACTGCATCTTGATCATTGATAGGATAACTTACAATGGGCAATCTTTTAGCGGGATCTTGTGGAAGATGGTCCGGATCATAAACCGGTGTGGGCGACTTTGGTGGAGCTGAAGATGAAGGTGTGTTGCCATTGTCCTCATGTTCTCGAGCTTCCTCTTCCCGTGAAATCACATTGTCTTCACCACTTCTTGGGACATCAGCTGAGGGGGTCAATGGTTCAGTTTCTCCAATTGAACCATGAGTTGCTGCATCGGTCGACTGAAGTGAAGGTGAAGATGATGAATTTTTCTTTGCTTCGTATTTTTTAAAAAGAGATGCAATATTTCCATTTCTCCTCATCTTTCACTAATCTGCAATACAAAAATCCAATTATATAGAAAAGATTATTAATTTGATTTTATTAAATCATTTACTTAAGGCACCTTGCATGCAATTGATAAACTGGTGTGAAACCGATTGTTCATTAAGGAAGCAATTTAATTAGACATTAGATAGACTTCCAAGCACACTAAGGATTGAATAATGGAGTTGTACATCTAACTGATTTCTTTGATTAAGATGATAGACTAATTTAATTACAAGGCACTCTAATTGCATAGCAGATGGCAATTCAATATTGCACAGGAATTGTCAATTTGATTTATTATATGCAATGCCCCCATGTGAATGCTGTGTTCATTTTTTAATCAGAAATCAAGTAGTTGCAGTGGACGACTGCAATATCTAGTGTTTAATTAACCAGCTAGATTAAATAATTAAATTGCTTACCTAGGATCACCGGATAGTGAGTAGTGGAGCACGCAACAGCCGCGAGCATCAACCAGGCAGCATGCAGCAGCCGGCACAACTGCTGCACGCGCGACGCGATCATGTAGATCTCTCCTCCAATTGCCGCCGATCACGCCAGACTTGGAACCCTAGACAACCGCTTGGCTCCTCTCGTAATCTTGCCTCGGTCTCACCCTGACGGCTGATTGCCTAATTAGTTGTTGCTTTGCTTCGATGATAGCTGGCCTTGTCAGTCGTCACAACTCAGACGTCACAACTCAGATGGCCAAGGCCTGGTTTCTCTGCGCCACCAGCTTTCCTTTCTACGGGCCTGTTGGGCATCAGGGTGTGGTGGGGTGGGTCGTTGGCCCAAATCTCAGGCCCACCCTGTCCACCCTGTAGCTCCGCCAATGTCGATCAGATAGATGTATAGAATCTGCATGCGGATGATATTGGTACGTAGCAAAATAAGCTCAAATAAAAAATTAGATGAGACAATATGCAAGTAACAGTTTAATCATATGCCAATTAAACTATAAAGTTCGTGAAAATGGGAAGCTTTGTGCTTTGTCTATTTGCAATGGTTTATACCATCTTAAAAAGGAGTAAAAAGAAAGATAAGGTAAAAATTAAGTAGGAATAACTTTATTAATGAGCTGATGTGCAACACCACTTGAGTAAAATACAGAAAAGAGAGAATGGTTAAATAGAAAAAGGGATTTGGTATGTGGGTCACCGTGAACAGAAAAATGAGAAAACTGTTGAGAGAGAGAGAGAGAGGGAGAGAGAATGAGAGAGAGAGAGAGAGAGAATTACCATGAATATTTGTTTCTCATGGATAGAAAAGTATAGTGCCAACAACAACAATTGCATGCATCAGGAGTGAGGGAATGAGACTGTCTCCAACGGTGGAGACCAATTTCGAAGACCCAAACAAGCGAATGGGTCCACCTGTGGTTGAAGAGTCACCACCCAAAGGTGGATGTCTCCAACGGACGCCGAGATCGACAGGGAGCTCGAGTGGGGGCCTTGCCAGCGGTGGCACTAAGTGCCACAACGCCAGTTGATGTGGCGGCACCGTGCGCAGATGTGGACTGCGGCCGAGGTGCCCGCGGGTGCGCCGGCCAATGCTGTGACACCGAGCGCCGAGGGTTTCTACGGGTGAGCCGGCGGATGCGGAGGCCCACATGGGGCGGATAGGCACGCGCGGGGGCACGGCCGGCAGCGGTGGGGAGGGGGGGGGGGGGCGGCCGACGGCCTCGCACGCGGGTAATGGTGGCGGCCGAGGTGCTGTGCACACGCGGGGCTGCTAGAGGAAGGTGATGCGGCGGCCGAGATGCGAGGCAGAAGGACTGGGTCGCGGAGCAGGGTGCTTCAATTGTAGGTCACGGAAGAGATGGTCCTCAAAATAGGTCTCGCCTTTGGTTCGTCTGTTGGAGGTCGATTTTGACTATTCGTAACCTAGTTTGGGTATAGGTCACTGAATGGGGAGTGCGTTGGAGATAGCCTGAAAAGAACAAACACAGTACACCACCGTCCATGGGAAGACATATCGAGAGTTGAAAAAAAGCAAAGCCCGTCACTACAATCTGCAGGAGTCGATTGAGAGGTTAAATAGGACCGAGACGTGGTACAAAATTAAATATAACCTTTGATGGTGCAGTAAATTAGTGGAAATTATGAGCACTTGCAGACGTAGAAGGAGGTTTGTTGGAATTAGAGGTAATATTCTACTATATTTAATCTAGAAAATAACGGCATAGAGCATGAGCATGACTAGTGGTATGTATTGATCAAAAGAAACTTGCAAAGACATCATCATGTCAAGTTTATTATTTGAGAACAAAATTAACAAGAAAACATACTGAGTTGGAGCGACCAGAGGAATCGCGTTGAGCACGCCTTCACCACTCGGGGAAGCCATTGAGTTGTAGTCGAAGTAGTCGATCACTCGATGAAGTTGATGTAGATGAACACGAATAACAACGAGCAGTCGTGACGAGAACTCCCCAAAAACCTTATCGACCTCCTATTCCGGTGCAGAATCTCGTCAAGGAAGAAGGTCTCAGAGGCTTGCTCTTTCGCCGTATGTGCATGCACACGTCGGGACGAGGATGCAAACAATTGTAGCTATTGCTTGGAAAATTATAACATCCCAGAATACACAAACACCCCAGAATGTCACTAAAATCATACAACTAAACACCCGGACAAATAAATAGTAAATTCGACCGCATCTACTTTGTATTCATAAGCAATACGGAAGCAAGAATACATAGATAATAAAAGAATTAACACATTACACTAGCATTAATAAAACATCATAATAAAAGATAAAGATAACTCTAAAATAAATAAGTTTAACATTCACACTCCTTTAAGTATCAAGCACAAATCTCTATTGAACAAACTTCATTTATTAAAATTAAGTGAAGTGTAAGACGTGCAGCTAATCCCTCTTCCCCTCCTAGCAATCATCAAGCACTTGGAGAGAGTAGAACAAGGGGGTGAGATAAAAATCTCAGCAAGCAAATTTGTTTTGACAAGCTATTTAAATCATAAGTTGGGATTAAGCAATGATTTAGCATTAAATTTCACTTATAGGATAGATATGACATTGATATAAAGTAAGTAACTTCCGATTGAATATAATCAGATAAAGGAGCTTCAACAATAATAATACATCACTTTAAAATACTCCATATGAATGCATATGAATGCAAATGTATATGTCTTCTGCCTGCATACCCAACAAGGTATGGAGCTGTATCCCATAATGTTGTACCGGTACGGTCGTGACCATCGGTCAATCGGTCGTGACCATCGGTCAATGACATAACTTCCAATGGACATAAATAATGCAATGCATATGACATGCTGCAATAATGATAATATAAACTTACAAACAATATGCATAGCGCCCCTACGCCCAAACCCACCATCATCAAAATCAATGAATTGATCACTAGCAGCAGTGTTACTTGTCTTTTTTATAGCATTAAAACTATAACAGTAAAGATAGCAAATAAATATATATTCAGAAACTAGAGAATAAGGACTACAACTCTGTTATTCATTTCAAAATTTAATTTCAATATTTACTAATTATAATGGTCTCTACAAACTAACTGACAAAATCGGTCGAACAGCAGCAAAAGCTGACTTTGGAGACACATAACTCCAAGATCACTAAGCCAAATCAAGCAAGTAAGCACTCTATAGAAAGAGGGTACATACGACTACAAAACCCTTCATACAATCCTGGCCCAATTCGGCCTCTAAAGTATTTTACATCGCCACTTAATATTGATAGATTTAACTGAAATTTGAAACTTTGACAAAACTGACGGAAAACAATACTAACTTTAGATCGCGATAACTCTGAGTTCTACTCAATGAAAAAATGTGTATGAGTACTCTTGGAAAGGTCTTCCAATCCTCTACAATTTGCATGTTGAAGTCCTACTCAAATTCGGAACCTAAAATCCAGAAATCAGCCTTGAACAGTTACTGCACTGACCAAAACTGTAGTGTCACAATTAACTAACAAAAATAACATGCAGATTTAGACTAGCATAACTCCCATTTTGCTCAACGAAAAATGCATATAAATATGCATTGGAAAGGTTGTACAATCCTCTACAACTTTCATTACTACCAAAGCATCTAATTCGGTAGCTAGAATTGCGAAAAACAGGTTCAATCTGCTACTATGCAGATTGAAATAGCACAACAGTAGAGGGCTTCGTGAACTTCAGTTAAACGAGATCAACATATCAAAACAAACGAGAATCAGCATGAGGAAAACAGGGGAGAACAGCACAGGCCGATACCTCACCCAATCCACGTGGCCCCTGGTCAATTGGGTTCCCCAGTCCCCTCTTCGTCTCCCTCTACTAGGAGCTTTAAAACAGTAGCCAACCTGGACAAGTAGAGTCTTCAGCAGCAGAGCATGTCGCCATTTGAAGCAAAAGCGAAGAATATACACAGGAGGAAGACCAAGTTCTAGCAACAAGGTCGAATGGCACCTACGCCGCCTTCGTTTATTTCTTCGATGATAACAGAAACAGTGGGAGATGCTAGGTGCTATAGCAACGTGGGAGAGAAAACCTAAGGGTTTGGGTTGGGCTTTAGTTTCACCATAAAGGCCAATTAGACAAATTTGTTTTTTTGTGTATTTTTTTCTAGGCGTTACATTCTACCCCTTTAAAAAGAATTCGTCCTCGAATTCTACCACTTCTATAACAACTATCAAACAAGAAAGAGAGATGAGTACCGCATAAAACTCACCAGTCTCAAAAAGATATGGATACTTCTTGCGCATCTGCTCCTCAAGCTCCCTTGTAGTCTCATGCTCTGACTGATTAGTCCATAGAACCCTCACATATTTGATAGTTCTTCTCCTCATGACACGCTCTGATGATTCTAGGATACGCATAGGGTGACACTCTAGAGTCATGTCCTGCTGCACCATGATCGGCTCTAACTCGACCTTCTGCTCTGGATCCCGAATATACTTTCTCTATGTAGCACCATGATCGGCTCTAACTCGACCTTCTGCTCTGGATCCCGAATATACTTTCTCAACATAGAGACATGGAAGACATTGTGAACTCCTTTCATAGACTCAGGCAACTGTAAACGATAAGCTAAACTACCAACTCGGGCTATGATATCGAAAGGTCCAACATACCGTGGACTAAGCTTTCCCACAACACCAAAACGCACAACACCTTTAGTAGGTGATACTTTGAGAAGAACTTGACCACTCACTGCAAACTCGAGGTCTCGCCTCCTCTTATCAGCATAACTCTTTTGGCGGCTCTGAGCGGTCAACATATTCTGCCGTATCTCCTCTACCTTCCCAGCTGTCTCCTGAATCCAATCTGGGCCAACCAATGATCTCTCTGAAGATTCCCAACACAACGGAGACACACACCGTCTACCATACAAAGCCTCATATGGTGCCATCTTTATACTGGCATGGTAGCTGTTATTATAAGCAAACTCAACCAATGGTAAATGATCCTCCCAACTGTCCTTCCAAGAAAGGACACAAGCTCGAAGCATGTCCTTCAAAGTTTGAATGGTACGCTCTGACTGACCATCCGTCTGTGGGTGAAAAGCAACACTAAGAAAAAGCTTTGTTCCCAAAGCATTGTGAAGACTCTCCCAAAATTTGGAAACAAACTTGGAGTCCCTATCTGAAACAATAGACTTAGGCACACCATAAAGTCTTATCACCTCCTTCATATATAAAGGAACCAATTCATGGGCTGATTTAGTTGTCTTCATTGGAATAAAGTGCACTGACTTAGTGAGTTGATCAACCACAACCCATATAGCATCTCTACCTCAAGGTGAACGAGGTAGACCAATCATAAAATCCATAGTGATATGCTCCCACTTCCATTTTGGAATCGCCAAAGGCTTCAATAAACCTACAGGCCTCTTGTGCTCAGCCTTCACACGCTGGCACACATCACAAGCTGCAACATACTTAGCAACATCAATCTTCATCCTCTTCCACCAGAAGTTTTGCTTCAGATCTTTGTACATCTTGGTCTCACTAGGATGAATGGTGTAAGAAGTTTTATGAGCCTCTCTCAAAATATCCATCTTCACTTCTGATTTTTGGGGCACACAGAGGCGCCCCCTAAAACAGACCATATCATTCTCATCAATACTGAATTCCCAAGGTTTGCCATCGCCTATCCTCTTACGAGCCTCCTGAATCAAGCGATCATGTTGTTGTACCTCACGCACCTTCTCAACAATTTGTGATTGAATGAGCATCCGAGTCTCTTCTCTAGCTGCTCCTACATAGCATAGAGCGACCCCCATATGGTCCAAATCTGCAATCAAGGGCAGTGCCACCTTGGGAACACCAGTCCTACTAAGAGCATCTGTCACCACATTTGCCTTTCCTGGGTGATACTGAATTGTAAGATCATAATCACTAATCAACTCAAGCCATCTTCGCTGCCTGAAGTTTAACTCCTTCTGAGTAAAAATATATTTGAGACTCTTGTGATCAGTAAAAATATCACAAGACTCACCATAAAGATAATGCCTCTAAGACTTCAAGGCAAACACCACCGTTGCTAACTTTAGATCATGAGTAGGATAAAGCCTCTCATGCTTCTTCACCTGCCTAGAGCCATAAGCAATGACTTTACCATCCTGCATCAATACACAACCAAGGCCAATACGAGAAGCATCCGTATACACCGTGTAGCGCTTCTCACTTTCAGGCAAGGTCAAAATAGGGGCATTCACCAACTTATCCTTCAACATCTGAAAACTGAGCTCACAGTCATTGGTCCATTTAAAGGTAACACCTTTCTCTGTCAATTTAGTCAACGGCTTTGCAATGCTAGAGAAATTCTACACAAAACACCGGTAATAACCAGCAAGACCCAAGAAACTCCGAATCTCTGTCACACTAGTAGGTCTTTCCCACTCAACAACTGAAGCCACATTCTTGGGATCAACAGAAATACCATACTCATTAATAACATGACGAAGAAAAGCCACTTCGGAAAGCCAGAAGGCACACTTCTTCAATTTACCAAAGAACTGATTTTTCCTCAAAGCATCTAGCACAAGAGCAAGATGTCTCTCATGCTCCTCCTCGATCTTGGAATAGATCAAGATATCATCAAGGAAAACAACCATAAAGTCATCCAAGTACTCGTTCAACATCCTATTCATTGCTTCCATAAAAGTAGCAGGGGCATTTGTTAGTCCAAAAGACATAACAATATATTCATAATGCCCATACCTTGTACTAAAGGTTGTCTTCTCAATATCCTCTTCTCGTATCCTCAATTGATGATAGCCAGAGTTCAAATCAATCTTTGAGAATACCTTAGCACCCTTCAATTGCTCAAAGAGTACATCAATGCGAGGCAAGGATACTTATTCTTGATAGTAACCTGATTAAGGGCACGATAGTCCACACATAGCCTCTTACTCTTATCCTTCTTCTCCACAAATAACACCGGAAAAGTCCAAGGTGACTTGCTAGGTCTAATGAAGCCCTTAGCAAGAAGATCATCTAACTGTCGCTTCAACTCCACCTGCTCCTTGATAGCCATCCGATACGGAGCCTTATGGATAGGCTGAGTACCAGGAATCAACTTTATCTCAAAAACTGCATCACGCTCAGGAGGAATACCTGGAAGCTCAACAGGGAACACATCTAGATAATTGCACACCACCCGAACGTCCTCCACACGTAAGATAGTGTCACTACCATCCATCATAACAAAAAGAATTCTAGATTTCCTTGTCCAGCGATCAGGGAACAACTGATACAACAAGGCAATAGAGTACTTCATAGCACTACCAATAAAGATCACCTCTCTCTTAGACGGTGCTTGCAAAGACACTGTCTTCCAGAAACAAGATATAACAGCTCGATACTGAGAAAGCCAATCCATACCCAAAATGACATCAAAAGACTCAAGAGGAATTACCACCAGATTAGCAACAAAGGTCTCATTAGCAAGAAAAATAGAACAACCTGGGCAAACAAAACAACTAGATATAGGACCTTTAGCAGAACTGACCACAATGGATTGTCTAATCCTCTGCATATAAAGTCTAGCACGAGCCACAAAACCCTCCGGCATAAACGAGAAACTAGCACCGGAGTCAAAAAGAGCATATGCATCAAATGAATCAACTAAGATAGTACATGTCACCACATCTCCACGATCCCTGCCATCAGTACAGGGCAAAGAGTAAGCTTCAGGAACACCAGTAGAAGAAGAAGCACCATGTGTAAACCCACTAGAAGTCCAAGGAAGTGAAGGCGCTGTAGGCACAGTAGCTTGGGGCAGTTGAAGAGCCCCAAACTACGGTGCTGAAGGAACGACCTGTGTAGAAGGCGTCATCAGATACTGAGGGTCAACAGTGTAAACAAGAACTGCTGAGAAGGTGGCACTAGAAACTGCTGCTGTGTAGAGGCCAACACATTAGCTGTGCCACTAGGAATTGAAGAAGACAATAGCTCCCAACGAAGCTTCGCATTCGAATTCTTCCTACACATCACATCCTTCTGGTCTTGGCTGCAAATAGAACACCTCCCACTCCACTGGCAATCAGCATGACAATGTGCGTCACCACAACGAAAACAAACCAGCCCCATGCCAGGCTTAGGGACAACCCGGTACTGTGGAGCACCTCCTCCTAAGCTAATAGACTGAGTAGACTTGCCATGATATGGGTGATGATGCTGAAAATTTCCCTTCTTAGGAACAGGACCACCAGACTGGCCCTTCTTGTCATCCTGATTGCGAGACTGATTTGCACCTGAAGGCTTCATCTCATTAGTGTACTGATATTGCATCTCCACACCTAAATCTTGTTCCACAGTAGTGCGAAAATCTACCAATGGAAGAGCTCCCAAAATGTGCCTGATAGAAGACTTCAGACCCTGATGAAACTTACTTGCTTTGTCCAACTCATTATAAGCCACATGTGGAACAAAGTGCACAATCTTGTTCCCACCTCATACTCAGCCACTGTCTTCTTATCCTGCTTATACCTTTGTAGATCTATCTTCATCTTCTCAAGAAAAGTGGTTGGGTAGAACCTCCTCTCAAACTGCCTAACAAAGACATGCCAAGTCAAAGAACCAGGTGCAGCATGAGCATTAGCACTCTGCACACCTCTCCACCAAATCTGAGCCTCTCCCTTTAGCAATTGTGTTCTATAGCGAACACGATCCCCATAGACCATCTCAAAGACCTCTATCTTATCCTCCACATAATTGAGCAAATTCGCTGCATCAACTGGAGAGCCACTACCATCGAAGTGATCCAACTTCATGCCAATCCACTACATCAAAGAGATTCCACTAACTGGGAGTGGCTCCTGACGAGCATCTGTAGCAGGAATATTACGTGTAGCAGGAGCACCTCTAGTAGCAGCAGTAGCACCAGCAGTAGGGGCATTAGGGATAGCCTGCCTCAAGGTTCCAACTCCTGCTGTATTGCCTGCATTGTAGCGCACATCTCCTCTGGACTATCAAGATCCGGAGCTTGATTATCAGCCATTTCATTATCATCCGTATTATTATTATGAACCGGTCGGCCACGTCTCCCTCTCTTAGGTGGCATAACTGCAACCACCATGACAAGCAAACAAAACCCTCATTAACTTCAAATAAAACAATAAACAACTTCAACAAATATGTTAAACAACATGAAGTAAATAAATAAACAATTACCCTATCTTACAAGTGCAAGTATGCCAATTAAATTTCTTTATAACTAGAATCTATAACCTAGACTCTGATTACCAACTGTAACACCCCGGAATCCACAAACACCCCAGGATGTCACTAAAACCACACAACCAAACAGCCGAACAAATAAATAGTAAATTCGGCAGCATCTCCTTTGTATTTATAAGCAACGCGAAAGCAAGAATACATAGATAATAAAAGAATTAATACATCACACTAGCATTAATAGAACATCATAATGAAAGGTAAATATAACTCCAAAATGAATAAGTTTAACATTCACACTCCTTTAAGTATCAAGCACAAATCTCTAATGAACAAACTTTGTTTATTAAAATTAAGTAAAGTGCAAGACGTGCGACTAATCCCTCTTCCCCTCCTAGCAATCATCAAGCACCTGGAGAGAGTAGAACAAGGGTGAGATAAAAATCTCAGCAAGCAAATTTGTTTTGACAAGCTATTTAAATTACAAGTTGGGATTAAGCAATGATTTAGCATTAACTTTCACTTATAGGATAGATATGACGTTGATATAAAGTAAATAACTTTCAATAGAATATAATCAGATAAAAGAGCTTCAACAATAACAACACATCACTTCAAAATACTCCATATGAATGCAAATGCATATGTCTCCTGCCTGCATACCCAACAAGGTACGGAGCTACATCCCATGATGTTATACCGGTACGGTCATGACCATCGATCAATGACATAACTTCCAATGCACATGAATGATGCAATACATCTGACATGCTGCAATAATGATAATATGAACTTTAACATACTCCAAGAATGTGGATTAACCACATAAATCATGCTCCACCGATAAAAGGTTATATAAAGACAATTAAGCATCAATTAATTATAATTGAGTGAATAAAAAAGGCAAGAGTTAATTCTTAGTGGTAAGACATGGTTTTGAACATTATAGTGTAGGTGATAAAAATAACAAGTCAAAATGGTAGCACAACCACCGCTACATTCACTTGCCTCAACCGATAAAGATCAAAGTACTACGGATGACTTGGAGCACTATCACCTGTTTTGGAACAAATAGTTTAGTACAAACACTCCATAAAACATTTACAAACAATATACATAGCGTCCCTACGCCCAACCCCACCATCATCAAAATCAACGAATTGATCACTAGTAGTAGTGCTGCTTGTCGTTTTTGTAGAATTAAAACTATAACAGCAAAGATAGCAAATAAATACATATTTGGAAACTAGAGAATAAGGACTATAACTTTGGTATTCATTTCCAAATTTAATTTCGACGTTTACTAGTTATAATGGTCTCTACAAACTAACTGATAGAATCAGTCGAACAGCAGCAAAAGCTGACTTTGGAGACACATAACTCCAAGATCAATAAGCCAAATCAAGCAAGTAAGCACTCTATAGAAAGCAGGCACATAGGACTACAAAACCCTCCATGCAATCTTGGACCAATTCGGCCTCTAATGTATATTAAATCGCCACTTAATATTGATAGATTTAACTGAAATCTGAAACTCTAACAAAACTGACGGAAAATGATACTAACTTCAGATCGCGATAGCTCGAGTTCTACTCAATGAAAAAATGTGTATGAGTACTCGTTGGAAAGGTCTTCCAATCCTCTACAATTTGCGTGTTGAAGTCCTACTCAAATTAGGAACCTAAAATCCAGAAATCAGCCTCGAACAGTTACTGCACTGACCAAAACTGTAGTATCACAGTTAACTGACGAAAATAACAGGCAGATTAGACTAGCATAACTCCCATTTTACTCAAAGAAAAAATATATATAAATATGCATTGGAAAGGTTGTACAATCCTCTACAACTTTTGTTACTACCAAAGCATCCAATTCAGTAGCTAAAATTGCGAAAAACAGGTTCAATCTGCTACTGTGCAGATTGAAATAACATAGCAATAGAGGGCTTCATGAACTTCAGTTAAACGAGATCAACATATTGAAAAAAATGAGAATTAGCATGAGGAAAATAGGGGAGAACAGCACAGACCGATACCTCACCCAATCCACGCGGCCCCTGGTCAATTCGGTTCCTCACTCCCCCCTTCATCTCCCTCTACTAGGAGCTTTAAAACAGTAGCCAACCAGGACAAGTAGAGTCTTCAGCAGCCGAGCATGTCGCCATTTGAAGCAAAAGCAAAGATTATACACAGGAGGAAGACCAAGTTCTAGCAACAAGGTCGAAGGGCACCTGTGCCGCCTTCGTTTATTTCTTCGATGATAGCAGAAACAATGGGAGAGATGCTAGGTGCTATAGCAACGTGGGAAAGAAAACCTAAAGGTTTGGGTTGGGCTTTAGGGTGTATTTGGCAGGGCTTATGCTCAAAGTGCTTATAGTGGTAAAAGTGCTTATTGTATCAAAATTACTTATAGTGCTTATAACGCTTATTGTAACATAAGCAGTCAACCTGTTTGGTAAAACTGTTTATGCTTATTTGTCCAAACTGCTTATGCTGAGAGAGAGGATCACCATAAGCACTAAAAGCTATGTTTTGCTGCTTTGCCTAAACTATTTATGGTAGTACAAAATAGCAAAGTGCTTATACCCCATAAGCACTTATGCTATTTTGCTGTTTGGCACTCTAAACTGCTTATAGAGCATAAGCACTTCCAATAAGCAACAACATAAGCCCTGCCAAACGCATCCTTAGTTTCAGCATAAAGCCCAATTAGACAAATTTGTTTTTTTTGTGTATTTTTTCTAGGCGTTACAAATATTTTAAGCTTTTGTTGTGTGTTTGATACTCCCATAGCCCATGTATTTACAGGCTTGGGAGAGTGCACTGCACGAGAGAAGGAAAAGCCAAAGGTTTGTAACTGAAGCAATTAACCATTTAATTGTTTGACGATTGGCGTATGGGAGATGAAAGACCAGAAGATAAACAACGGCAGCAACGAGCAATTGAGTGTGTTAACTTTTGCATGTCTTCTCATGCTAAAATGGTCAGCTTTAATGCATGCATGCTATTACACGTAGGCCCCTCATGCTTATGCTTATTTCTATCATTATTTCATACCAAATTGCAAGCCTTCACGCTGCTTAATATTTTATACAATGGCTCTTCATTTTACACATAACTCAAGCATCAAAATATGCATTGGGATTTGTTGATTAAATTTAAAAGTTAAAACTAGTTAAATCCAACAATCCCCACCAAATTCCAAGGCACATGAAGACATTCCCAAATTCATGTAGTTTTAATATACCAGTGGTGGAGACCTGTTAAAGTTGAACATCCACCTATAGTAAAAGCTACACTTGATCACAACTGAACAATGGACTATGTCTTGAATTGACAGTTTTGTGTGAATAAGTTTCACTAATACACTTGATTGGTACTAGGCTACCGTAAGCATCCTCTCGGTTTGGAGCATATAAGTCAAACTCTAGGCCTATTCATGAGTGTATTAGAGATTACCCATATCTCACAGACTGTGACTAGTAGTCGGACTCATATAGGCGTGTTTCTTTAAGATGCTCTATAGGACAACATCTGTGCTCACCAAGCCACTCAAAACACATTAAGGTAAAATCAACCTGCCATACAGATTAGGAGAGTATGGCATCTTGATAAAGTGGGTTTGTAATTAATATACTCTCCTCTTAGTTGACCACCAGCTTGTTTCACCAAACCTAATCCAGGGGATCGCCGATCACATAGGATGGGTTACCACAATGGTGTAACTCTTATGTGGGTCTCATATCCATCTCCCTCGATGCGACATCTATCACATTTCGTGAAAGACCCTTTGTAAAGGGATCTGCCAGATTTTTAACTATTTGGATGTAATCCAAAGCTATCACTCTAGAGTTTCTCATTTTCTTGACAGATTTCAATCTCCTCTTCACATGTCTTAATGACTTCATGTTATCTTTAGAACTGTTCACTTTAGTTATCACCGTTTGGTTATCACAGTTCATAAGAATAGCTAGTACTAGTTTTTCAACCAACGACAAGTCCACGAAGAATTCACGAAGCCAATCAGCTTCTACAGTTGCTGTGTCCAATGCTATGAGTTTTGCTTCCATTATTGACCTCATTAAGATGGTCTGCTTGCAAGACTTCCATGAGACAATGCCACCTCCAAGAGTGAATATATATCCACTTGTGGCTTTAATCTCATTAGCATCAAATATCCAATTGGAATCACTATATCCTTCCAGTACCCCTGGGTACCTAGTATAGTGGATTCCATAAGTCGCAGTACCTTTCAAATAGCGCAACACTCTCTCTAAAGCATGCCAATGATCATCTCCTGGATTTGACACAAATCAGCTAAGTTTGCTCATAGCAAAAGAGATGTCAAGCCGGGTAGCGCTAGCAAGATACATGAGCGAACCAATGATCTGAGAGTATCTCAATTGATCTTTTGCTATTCTTTGATTCTTTCGTAGCAACACACTAGGATCATAAGGAGTTGGAGCATGCTTGCAAGCCAAAGCGACTCAAAACCTTTTCCATGTAGTGGGATTGAACCAATGTCACCCCACCATTATCATCCTTTAGTAACTATATATTTAAAATCACATCAGCTATTCCCAGATCTTTCATCTCAAAAGTTTAGGACAAGAACTCCTTAACCTTGTTAATCACATTGAGATTTATCCTAAAGATTAGTATGTCATCAACATACAAGCACAAAATAACTCCCTCACCCCCACCATAGCGATAGTATACGCATTTATCTGCTTCATTCACAATAAAGCCAGCTGAGGTTAAGGTTCGATCGAACTTCTCATGTCATTGCTTAGGTGCTTGTTTGAGGCCATATAAGGATTTTAACAATTTACAGGCTTTCCCTTCTTGACCTTTCACTACAAATCCATCTGGTTGTTCCATGTAAATTTCCTCATCCAACTCTCCATCAAGAAAATCCGTCTTAACGTCCATCTGATGAACAAGAAGACCTTTTGAGGCAGCCAATGATAGTAGTATTCGAATCGTGGTCAATTGGGAAACTGGTGAGTAAGTGTCAAAGAAATCTTCTCCTTCTTTCTGGATGTAACCCTTGGCCACAAGCCTTGCCTTATACTTTTCAATTGTACCATCAGGCCTCAGTTTTATTTTGAACACCCACTTGCATCCTACAGGTTTGCACCTAAACGGACGATCAACAACTTCCCAAGTTCCATTAGACATTATTGAATCCATCTCATTTTCCACCGCCTCCTTCCAATAGTCAGCGTCATGAGATGCATAAGCCTCTTCAATGGATTTGGGAGTATCATCTATGAGGTACACAATAAAATCATCACCAAAGGATTTAGGAATCCTTCGTCTCTTGCTCTTTCGAGATATATCATTATGTTCCTCATGATGTTCCTCAAGTGATTGTCCAACATGTTCCATCAGAATGGAAGGTTTTGGAGTTTGGAATGATTCAGAACTCAACATTTCACGTGTTTCCTTCATTGGAAAAATATCCTCAAATAAAGTGACATCTCTGGATTCCATGATTGTATCAACATACATATCTGGTACCTTAGATTTCACTATCAAGAATCTATAACCAACACTATGGAATGCGTACCCAAGAAGCACACAATCCATTGTTTTAGGTCCAAGTTTGCGCTTTTTGGCAATAGGTACATTTACCTTTGCTAGGCAGCCCTAAGTGCGCAAGTAAGAGAGTGTGAGTCTTTTATTCTCCCATTCCTCGAATAGAATCTTTTCTTTGTTCTTTACAGGAACTCGATTTAGAACATGACAGTCAATTAATATAGCCTCACTCCACCATTCCTAGGCAAGACCCGAAGTCCCAAACATGGTGTTAACCATCTCAGTTAGGGTACGGTTCTTCCTTTCAGCAACACCATTTGACTCGGGAGAGTAGGGAGGCGTTCTCTCATGAATGATGCCATGCTCTTCACAAAATGATTTGAACTCATTTGAAAAATACTCACTGCCATGATCAGAGCTAACTCGTTTGATCTTTCTTTCAAGTTGGTTTTCAACCTCAGCTTTATAGATTTTAAAATAGTGCAATGCTTCATCTTTGGTTTTGAGGAGGTACACATAGCAATAGCGAGTAGAATCATCGATCAATGTCATAAAGTATTTCTTTCCTCCTCTAGTCAATATGCCATTCATCTCGCTCAAATCTATGTGAACAAGTTCCAACGGTGCCAAGTGCCTTGCCTCAGTAGCCTTGTGAGGTTTGCAAGGTTGCTTCGATTGCACACACACTTGACATTTTGAGCCTTTGACAATTGGAAATTTTGGGATTAAATTGAAATTTGCTAGCCGCGTCATGCAACCAAGATTAACATGATAAAGACGTGAATGCCAAAAATTAGAATTATCATCATTGCAAACATGATTGATCATATTATTACTTGTATTAGACAAAGATAGGCGGAACAAGCCTCCGCACTCATAGCCTTTACCAATAAAAGTTCCATATTTTGACAATATAACTTTATTGGACCCGAATACCAACTTATAACCATCTCTACATAATAGAGAACTGCTCACAAGGTTTTTATTTATTGAGGGAACATGTTGCACGTTCTTCAGCTACATGGTCTTTCCCGAAGTGAGCTTCAGATTGACCGTACCAACACCATGAACAGAAGCATTCAAGCCATTTCCCAACACGGAGGAAGTCCTTATGACCTGGTACGAAGAAAATAAAGAAGCATCAGCACACACATGTATATTGGCTCCAGTATCAATCCACCAATCTGGTAAATGACAAACTGAAAGAACAGTTGGATTACCATATCCGGTTGTTCCCATCTCAGTGTCACCAATAACCAAATTTGCGTACTTATTCTTCTGCTTGTGTTGTTGCATGTCTTTGCAATCCTTGCAGTCACGAGCCCAATGTTCCATACCTCCGCAGACATAGCAGTTTCCTTTTTCCTTCTTCTTCTTGAAGTTGGTTGTTTGGGCAGCCTTGTTCTTGCCATCAATTTTGCCCTTTTGAAAATTCCTTTTCTTGTGGAATTGGAAGTTCTTCTTTTGCACCACATTTGCATTAGAAGTCTCTGCTTCATGGCCTTTTGCTCGTTTATCTTTAGCTCTTGCCTTCTCCTCCACATCAGGAGTTCTAATCAAATCCACCATTGTAAATTCTTGTTTCTTGTGTTTGAGGATCGTTGGAAAATTCCTCCACGATGGAGGGAGCTTAGCAATGATACCGCCGACCACGAACTTGTCCAGTAGTGCACACGTGAAATTCTCGAGCTTTTTGCGAGAGATAGCACTTCATGAGCTTGCTCCACCATTGAGCGATCATCTACCATCTTGTAGTCATGATATATCTCCATGATATACAACTCACTTCCCGCATCTGAGACTCCATACTTGGCCTCAAGTGCTTCCCACAATTCCTTGGCAGTGAAGTAATGCATGTATACATCTACAAGATTCTTGCCAATCACACTTATCACGGCACCTCGGAAGAGATTATCGGCAGCCTTGAATGCTTTGTCCTCCTGAGGACTAAGTGTTCCTTCAGGCTTCCCTTGTGCCACATGGATCACGTTCATGGCAGTGAGCCAAAGTATCATCTTTGCTATGCAACATTTATAATTCGCACCATCGAACACGTTGGGTTTTAATGCGGCAGCAAAACCACTAGTAGAAAATTGCCTATACAAGTAAGTTTTTGGATTGTTGGAATTAGAGGTAATATTGTACTATATTTAATCCAGAAAATAATGACATACAGCATGAGCATGACTAGAGGTATGTATTGATCAAAAGAAACTTGCAAAGACATCATCATGTCAAGTTTATTATTTGAGAACAAAATTAACAAGAAAACATACTGAGTTGGAGCAATGAGAGGAATCGCGTTGAGCACGCCTTCACCACTCGGAGAAGCCATTGAGTTGTAGTCGAAGTAGTCGATCACTCGATGAAGTTGATGTACATGAACACGAATAAGAGCGAGCAGTCATGACGAGCGCTCCCCAAAAACCTTATCGACCTCCTATCCCGGTGCAGAATCTCATCGAGGAAGAAGGTCTCGAAGGCCTGCTCTCCTGCCGTATGTCCACACACATGTCGGGATGAGGATGCAAACAATTGCAGCTACTGCTAGGAAAATTTTAAGCTTTTGTTGTGTGTTTGATACTCCCGTAGCCCATGTATTTATAGGCTTGAGAGAGTGCACTGGAAGGGAGAAGGAAAAGTCAAAGGTTTGTAACTGAAGCAATTAACCATTTAATTACTTGACGTTTGGTGTATGTGAGATGAAAGACCAGAAGATAAACAACGGCAGCAGCGAGCAATTGAGTGTGTTAACTTTTGCATGCGTTCTCATGCTGAAATGGTCAGCTTTAATGCATGCATGTTACCACACGTAGGCCCCTCATGGTTATGCTTATTTCTGTCATTATTTCATACCAAATTGCAAGCCTTCACGCTGCTTAATATTTTATACAATGGCTCTTCATTTTACACATAACTCAAGCATCAAAATATGCCTTGGGATTTGTTGATTTAATTTAAAGGTTAAAACCAGTTAAATCCAACAAGGTTCTACATCATGTACTGCAGCAGAAACGGAAGCACAGTACAACATGTGTGGAAACAATTAAAGAGGAAATTGAATGGACAATTAAAGGGGAAATAATTCAATGAGTTGGGCACACAACAGTTGCAAAAGATGGAACTAAGGAGGCGTGCATGCAATGAAGTGCTCATTCAGCAGTTCATCTCAGGTGGCAGGGTGCTTGGAGTACAGATTAAATGAGAAGGGACGAGAATGCATGTGCATTCAATGGCTGAAAACATACAAAATGTTGAATCGGATAGCTGAAACAATTGAGCTGATGTGGCTATATGAGAGTTGAGAGAAATAGAAGTTAATGACCTTTTGTGGACTGCATCTTCTAAAGATATGTCGATAGCAGCACATCCGTCTGCCCATGACACTAACAAATAAACCATCTCAAAACCATAATACCACCACCAAAGTTTGGATGATATGACACTATTAAGAACCAATCCTATTATCAAATATCATGGATGCAAACACCTGCATGGCCAACACTTCCAAACATCGGCATGCATCTACCATCATCTCCTTGTTTTCGTCATTCTTCTATATAAAGTTACGCCCAAAAACATAGCCAGTGTGTTCATTATGGGTGATTCTAGACATAATCAATTATGGTTTTAGGTTTTTCTGGTACATATTAGATTATATCATAATCAGTTGTAATCAAAAGTAAAATAACAATCTTTGCCAAAAAGGTACTTATTAGTTTTTTTTGGAGAAACTGGAGGAGTAGGCTAGTGCCACCTCCTACAGGTATTTTATTCATTAATATAAAAATAGATTACAAGCGTGAAAGGAAACAAAAGAAGAGAGAACAAGTTCTATACATGTAGCTGAATCCATAGTTCCAACTGTTGAGCAAGGACATACTTAGCTCTATGCATTACAAAGCTAAGCTCTCTAAAGAAATATTCTCTGCAGTTCGCCATTGTTGGATCTTCTTCTTGGAATAACCATTTATTCCTTTCTTTTCAAATACTCCAACACATTATGATTGTAATGTCCATGTGGAATGGGACATTAAGTTTTCTTTTGAGTTAACAAGTGGTATTGGTTGCAGGTGTCTGGGTATATTAATTCCAATGGACCTCCAGCATGCCTAAGCAAAGTTACACCTCATGAATAAATGTATTAGGGTTTCCTCCCTCTGTAGAATGCACAACTCATAGTCATATGATTCCAAGAACATATTTCTCCTTTTTAACATTCCTCTTGTGTTCAATCTATCCTTTATCAGAAGCCAAAAGAAAACTTGATGTTTCAGCTGGCATGAGGATCTCCAAAGCCACTTGTATGTTATGTCAACTTGCACATGACCTTTTATGATCTTATATGCTTTTGATGATGAGAATAGACCATTACCCCAGGTGTAGGTCCATATATCCTTCCTTTCAGTGAGGTCTAATTGCTGAATCAGTGGTGCCAGCTGTTGTAGCTGATTGTGTGCATGTTCTGTTAGTGGCATATGGAAAAGATTCAGGATGTTATCTTCCTCCCAAGCTTCTTTTAAGGACAAGTTAGGTCTCTTCATAAATGAGTAGAGCTCTGGGAAGACTCTCATAGGTATAATCCCATTCCATTTGTCTTGCATAAAACAAACTGTGGAGCCATTACCTGGCTTGACTTCTGCCATTTTCTTATATTGGTCATTGAGTTTCAAGATGTCTCGCCACCAGAAAGAGCCTTTCTTCTTCTATCCTGGCATTACTCCATTATTGTAGTAGTTGGCCCATATTAGTTTTACCCAAGGTAGATCTTCTTTGTTGTAAAACTTGTGCAAGAATTTCATTAGCATAACATCATTTTGTGTGCTTAATTGCAGGATTCCCAACCCTCCATCCTGCTTGGGCTTACAAACCATATCCCAGGTAGCTAGTGGTGGCTTTCTATTATTGATATTAGATCCTCTTCATAGTAGGTGCTTTATATATTTATCTGACTCCTCTAACACCCTCACATGCATTTTAATGATGCTCAGAGTGTACATAGGCAGAGAGGTAAGTACTGAGTTTACCATATCTAGTTTTCCAGCCTGTGTTAGGAATTGTGCACAACATGTTAATCTCCTTTCAATTCTATGTACCATTGGTAGAAAGTCTTGAACTGAAGGCTTGGTATATCCCAGTGGAAGACCTAAATATGTGAATGGCATAGCACCCTTTTGACAACCAAAATTTTGTGTTAGGATATCCATCTTATTGTCTGCAGTGTTGATTGGTACCATCATTGACTTATTATAATTTACTCTAAGGCCTGTAGATTCAGCAAATGAGTTAAGCAATGCCTTAAGTACAACTAGTTGTCTTGGACATGCCTCCATCACCAAAAGTGTGTCATCTGCATATTGAACAACAGGGAGGTCTGTTCCTGCCCCTATTGGTAAAGCTAAGTTGAGAATACCTATTTCTTTGACCTTGTTCAATATAGATTGTATCAAATCTACAGCCAAGACAAATAATAGCGGGGGGGGGGGGGGGGGGGGGGGGGGGGGGGGGGATAGTGGATCCCATTGTCTTACTCCCCTGCGGCAGTGAAAGGTTTTCCCAGGAGATCCATTAAGCAGAATTGCTGATGTACCGGAGTTCAAGATGAGAGACATCCATTTAAGCCATCTAGGACCTAATCCTTTGTGTCTCAAAATATCTAGGATGACTTGATGTTCTATCTTATCAAAATCCTTCTCAAAGTCTAATTTTAGTATGATGAGATCCTTTTTGGATTTATGGCAGAGGTGAAGGTACTTAAATGACCATGCTAGACAATCCTGAATTGTTCTTGTCTTGATGAATCCATGTTGGTTTTTTTGCACTAGCTTCAGAATAACAACTTGTAACCTATTGGCCAGGAGCTTTGTGATGAGCTTGATGGAGGAATTTAGCAAGGAAGTTGGCCTGAAGTCACCTACCAAAGAAGGTGCATCTTTTTTTGGCACTAGGGTGACGAGGGATCCATTTATACTCTGTAAACATGATTCTCCCTCATAAAAGGCATCACATAGGGGACATAAATCCTTTGCTATAATTGGCCAACACTTCTTGATAAAGTCACCATTAAACCCATCCGGGCAAGGAGACTTGTTGTTTGGTAGCTGTGAGACTACCTTGTCTATTTCATCTTTTGTGAAGGGTTCTTAAAACCAGCTTAAGTTATCCTCAATGTGAAGCAAGGAAGATAGATCAAAATGCATAGTAGTGTGGTCAGAAGTGCCCGGCCTCTCTTTGTATGCTTCCCATAAAAGTGATGCTTTCTTTTCATGATCAAAGTGTTGTTGGCCATCTCCATCAGTCAAGGACATAATGGACTTGACTTTAAGATTAATTATTGCTCTTGCATGGAAGAACTCCATTGTGGTATTTCCAAAGTTTATCCATTTAACTGTGCTTCTCTGCTACCAATATATTTTGTCTATGGAGGAGAGACTCTAAGTGACCCTGCAGTATTACTCTGAAATTCCACTCTTCAAGTGATAAATCTCTAAATTCCTCCATTATGTCTAGAAAAGAAATCAAGAGTTTAGCATTGCCAATTGATTGTGAAAGGTTGGAGATCTGAGCTTGCCATGCTTTCACTTCTCAAATTCTTAAATTTAGCCATCAGCCTTTTTGTTGCATCTTGTTGTGGTACTGCAGTTTCCCAAGCTTGCTTCACTACTTGTAAAAAAGTCTTCATGTTCCACCCAAAAATTCTCGAATCTGAATTTTTTTTCTTTTGGGATAGTAGTTTCTATTGATATGACACAAGGCGTGTAATCTGAAGTGTCTCTAGAGAGAGTATATGCTTTTGTTGCAGGGTAGGACGATAGCCAGCTAGTGGTTGTGAAGGACCAATCAAGTCTTTGAAGAAGTGGGCTTTCTTTCTTATTTGTCTAGGTATACTTGCATCCTTATAGTGGTATTTCTATAATTCCCATACTACTAATTGCTTCATTGAATCCTAGCATTTTACCAGCATTTCCTCCAGGTTTATTTCTATTAGCTGGACTTCTGATCAGATTAAAATCTCCCACCAGAAACCAGTCCATGTCACAATCCATCTTAATGTTCTTGAGCCAATCTAGAAAGTCAGGTTTTCTATCATGTTCACAAGGACCATAAATATTGGAAAGTATCCATTTAGCTCTAGAATGTACTGAAGTGAATTCCATTGACATGCCATAATCATTCATAAATGAAACTTCTCCTAAGAACCTAGAGCCTTTCCATAAGGTGATACATCCCCCTGATGCTCCTACTGAAGGTAGGAATTCAAAATGATCAAAGCTAGGTGGGCAGATCTTCCTAATGAAGTCAACATCAAAATCCTCCTTCTTAGTTTCTTGAAAACATATAATGTCACATTTAGATTTTATGACCTTGCTCCGGATGGTGTCCCATTTTATATCAGAGTTAAGCCCCCTCACATTCCAACACAGAACCTTCCAGTCTCTATATATTGTGATATGGTTCTATTATCCATTTAACAGGGTTGGGGAGAAGGTAGCATGTATATGCACAATACATGCAATAGAGTACCTGAAGAGCCAGCTGAAGATTATAATATGGTAATTAGCTAATCTTAAGGGCCAACTCAAAACTAGATGATAGCTAGTATCAAACATCCATTTGGACCAGTGTGTCACTGGAGAATATAACACCATGGACCAGTAAGATACTAGAGAGTACCATTCATGACCAATGCAGGACTAGAGAGTGACAGTATCTAGTATAATATAATAAACAAGCACCATTCCTGGATAAAGCAACCCCAAGTTCAACATACTAAAATAACACAGCTTGAGTCCCATGAGACCTAAATTATAATAAACAAAATAAACACTAGAACATGCATATGTCCTAGTTTCTAGATTTCTTTGGTGGCTTCCTTGCATTGGTAGACTTGGTTGATTCTTCTTTCTCTTCTGTCTGCTACTTTGCTGGTTTCTTGATTGAGGTATTCTTGGTCTTCTTCTTTTGCAAGGCAGATGTGGACAAGGCCTCAAGCTTCATACCACAGAATGTTGCTCCCATATTTTTTATCACTGATTCATTCAAGGTTGGTGGGGCTCCAGAACAAGCAATACAATCCTTGTGTGAACAAGCACTGCGTTTATGACCTCTATTTAGTCCTTTTATCCTGTCACTACGTCTAACTTCTGTTTCCACAACTGGTACTTGTCTGCCTTTTCCTATTACAGTGTAAAGCTGAGGTAGTGACACTCTTGTTCATGGGTGGAATAACACTATTGGAAGGGGTTTGTGCCATTGGTTCATTTTCAGCTGGACGTGTTAGTCTTGTATGAGTCTGAACATTGTCCTGGTCCATTTTTTTCTTCAAAAACTTCTTCAATGAATGGGCATGGTGGGCTCTCTTTTACTGGGCAGACATCTGTCAGGTTAAAAGTGAGGCCAGATTGTATTGGTTGCGCACTAAGAAGATCCAATGCTTTGGAGGTAAGGAAGTGCTTGGCCCAGGTGTAATGTGTTGGAGAAAGTAGGATTTTGGAGAAGAACCAGGACCAAACCGGTAGGATAGTGACATGTGTACCGTTGGATCCACCTAGATAGAAATACTTACTCCATGACTGGGGACATGCAACATTGTTGTTGTTCCATGGCATCTAGGATGCATAGATTGTTCCAAACACTGGATCAACCAGTGGTTCCTGTTCAAGTTGTACAAACCAATGTGTAGGTTTTGGTACACCACTTCTTGTTGCAGCTCTTCTCCAATAATGTCTTCCAAGTTCATTTCTGGCATCATTGAGGCAATGGCATCCTGATGATTAGCAGGCTGCACCAAAACTCCATGTTCTAAATTTAGGTCTGGCAGTTATGGTTCCTGATGCACTATCTGAGCTTGTGGAATGGGCAGATTCCCAATAACTTGTTCATTTAGATTAGGCAGATCTTCAATCTCAAGCCCCCTTGACCCTGCACTTCATTAAGGTCCAGTAAGATTGGTGCTTGTGCTGGCAAGGCAAGGACTATGTTCAAATCAATATCCATTGCATTGTCATTATTTACACTTGCTTTAGAGAGTTGTACTTGTGAGCTACTGTTGGGTGCCTCTAGCATTATGCCAAAGTTGATCTGTTGATGCACTTCATGCTGCTGCTCGGGGATTTCAAGTTCAGACACAGGGATTTCAGGTTCAGGCATCGAATTATCAACTACCATATGCTGTGTAGGTTCAATGACTTCCTCCATTGGATCATTGTTGAGGTCAAGAGGTGAAATTGCATTTTGTCCATTTGGGTCTTCAGCTGGCCAAATCCCCAAATTGGCCTGCTTTGGCCCATCACCTATATTAGGGGTTTGCTCTGGCACTGGCATGCCAAACACCATCACAGGTTCCATCTGTCCAAAACCGAAAAAAATCATATTCTAGCAGATCAACAATGTCCTCAATGGCTAGAGCTGGGTCTTCATCCTGTGGTTCTTGGCCCAACATGGTTCTTTGGATGATCTCACATTGAACAGTCCAAGTTTCACTAGCAAACCCATCACCTTGAGAAATAACTATCCATTTAGGCACAGAGGATAGGTCAATAACTCTAGCTTTGATCATGACTCTAGAAAGATGATCTAGGTCCTCTTCCCAGACTTGTAGTCTACCGAACGAGCCAATCGCATTTCGATGTGCTGGCAGGACCAGTAGACTAGTGGAAACCCTAGCAAAGGTAACCAACATTCATGATTAAAATGCACTGCTCTATGATTAGGGCTTTGATCATGCTTAGCCAGATACACATGAACATCATGGAAAGGAATCAGACTAGCATCAACCAATCTATCTCTATCACTAATGCGATCAAAGCACACATAAGCTTGCCCAAAGGGGCACGGTTGAATACTAAGAACTCTAACATTTAGGTGATCGTGGAAGAACTCACCCAGCACTGCTCTGATGTTGTTGAATTGTACGGCATAAAGAGGCATTGGATCAATAGCTACAATAGCCACATCTTCATTACGCCTGGGAGGCTTCGATCCCACAACTTGTACCATTGGGAGATGATCAGGCACAACCACACGCTCAAAACCATTTGGTATGAAAGGTGCCGGGTCGATGTGATTGTACGCCACGACGACTGAACAACTAGCTTTAGGATTGTCGGGATGCATTGGCGGCGGCTTGTGAGGGAGATGCGATTTCCTCGGAAGGAAAGGCAGGGTTTACGGTATTCACCTCAAGGTCAAGACAAATATTTGGAAGTGGAGCGTCGCAGGTTGGAGAAATCTGTATTTGAGAGGTTGACACATCGGGCCTAGTTGTCAGCTATGTTTTCCTTCGGTAGACTTGGATTTGATGAGGTTGACCTGGAAAGGATACCTATTTGCAGCAGATATTGAGTCCTTTCTACAGTAACGGGCAACATGTCCCCATTCATTGCAACTGAAGCAGCAAATGCGACTGTGGCAGTTGAGCCTTGTGTGATTGTTGTGCAAACATCTTTTGTAGAAGACATATTTATTTGTTGGGCTGGGGAGTTGTGGACCATGAATATTTAAACTTTGAATCTTGGATCCCGCTTTTCCGCCCATATCAGCGGATTCCTTGTTATGTCTCAATTGATCCGTGTTCTTCGCCTTCTCTTGCTCAGGAAATTGGACCCTATTGAAAACCGATGGCTTGGGGAATTGAATCCTGTTAAAGACTGATGCACCTTGTCGAATGTGGAAGGCCGATTTGACTCGTTGAAAGATTTGCTTGACTGAAATGGAGTTGGCCCCTGTGAGCTTGCTTTTGTCTCATACTACCTCGCATAAGATTTACCCACTGCCTATTTATTTTTCTTCTTATTGGCATAAGGTACTTATTAGTTATGACTCAAATAAAACTATGATCATGCCATCCATGCAATTTCATCATAAATAGTTGAACTTATTGTTAGCCTGTCATTATATTTGTACTATATTCCTAAAAATTGATACAATTAATTTCTATGGAGACTTGACAAGGGTCAAGGGTGAAGAAGTTAATTATATTACATGAAAAACTGTGAATTTGATGACACCGGCAAGTCAAGCAAAAATGGTCGTCCAAAATGTTTATCCTCGCCGTCGGTCGCCCGTGGTCACCACCCTATTGCATCCCCATCATCAGCACTAGATCTACAGTAGGGCTGTCATATCCCGGGCTGGATTTTGTCTAGATCTCCCCAACCCGCTCCGCTGGAGCACCCGCCCTGCCGCCCCGCTCTGCTGGCCACTACCCCGCCCCTCTAGAGCACCCGAATCAGTGGAGATGGAGAGCTTCGCGGGGGTGCAACCCGACCTCCCCGACCCGGTCCACCACGTTGTCTGCACCCTGTCACCCTACCAGCGAGCCCGCTCCTCCGCACTCGCAGCGTGGCCCTCGGATTTGGACCTTTCTTCCTAAATGCCAACCTCTACTTTTCCTCTGATTCACGCTGCCACGGTGAGCTCCCATCTAATTCCCCTCGTTGGAGACCTCCCCTCCCTCATACGCTTTGTATTGACCCTCTTCAGCTCTAGCTCTGGCCACCATTTGACCGGAGCACGACCCTTCGCCATCGCTTGCCGCCTCGATCCGTCGCCATAGTCTTTTTCGAGTTGTGTTGCGCGTCTGGTCACCTTCCCCGTTCTCATCCACGCGCCACCATGGCTCGACGGGTGGAGAAGGCCGTGGCGGCGCTGGTGTGGGCCACCTTGGTGGCGGCGAGGAAGGTTTGGTAGCCGGGCACGACGACGATTGCTACACACGGGCACAAGCGAGGGTGCACAAGGGAGGAAGAAGACTGGGGGGCACTGATGTCATTTAAAATTTTTTCTCTCCCCTCTCACACCTAAAAATGAAATTCTAATGGAGACAGTATATGGTAGCTAAATTTCACGTTTTTACAGTGTGCCTGAGCTAAATACGATTTTTATAGTGTGCTATGTCCGAATCCACGTCTTTCTAGTGTTCCACAGACAATATTCCCAATAAAATAAAATCTTTATCCTCGATCTGAGTGCACCGGTGCACTATCCGAGGCATGTTTTGATGCAAAATATTCTTAGAGTTGTATAAGAATATTATAGTTTAGTAAAATACTTAGTTTAAGAAAATAGGAGGTGTTCTTCCCCCTCAAAAAAGAAAAAAAGAAAATAAGAGGTGCTTGGTTGTAGCAAAAATCTTATAGTTTTAAGAATCCTAGTATTGCTAAAAATGCAGCCATTTCAGAAGTTTTAGAAACTTCATGTTTGGTCTCTTTTCTCTAAATCATGGTATTTGCGTATTTGCATGTAGTTTTTTGAAACGGTAGTTTTTGAAAAACTTGACATCCAAACGTGCTCCTTATCCGCATTATTATTCTTTGTCAGTTTTATCGGTATCAGTTGCGTGTAGTGTAGGCAATACTGACTCTAGCGAAGCTGAATAAAACCTAGTTCATAGCCCTCTTTCTGAATGACGAGACAAATCTATTAAAACTAATTAGGTCATGATTAGTTAATGTGATATTATAGTAAATATCTCTTAATGATGACTTAATTAAGCTTAATAATTTGTCACGCTGATACGTATTCAACTCTGTAATTAATTTTATATTTAATAATCATGTATAGTATTTTAATAATTAATGTGATCCCACTAAAATTTAGACAAAAAACAAACACATCCAAAGTCTTCTTTCATTTGACAAAAAAGATGACAGGTCCTTCTCCCCACTCTGGGAAAAAGGTAGGGAGAGAGAGACGCACGCACCGACAGAGAGGGAGAGGTGCAAGCTCAGCTGTACGTATGCCAGTTCTGAAATTCGTCTTCAGTAACTTTGTTTGCTCATCCTTGTTCACCTTCATCACCTGACGAGCTTCCTCCTGTCCAGCGATCGAAACAAACGAAGGGATAATGACAGAACGGTCCAAGGAAATTCCATCATCCATGTCAACGTTATCTGAATTCTGAACTCTCATTCGCTGCCATCCTCCGACTCCGACGCCGTAGAATCTTAACCACCAACATATCACCAAATCTTCCTCCGAAGAAGACTTGATGTAGCATGAATTCTAGGGCAGGGAACTGCCCATGTCTAAATGCCCTGCACTCGCGTTATCCTCGCACTGTTCTTTTCGACGCTTATTCGCCGCCGCCTCCAACGACATATCGGCGTCAAATCTGCCATCAGCCTCCATTCTCCCCCCCCCCCCCCCCCCCGGCGCCGTCCCTTTCGCAAACCATCCTCCCTTAATAAATTGTCGTCCTGGCCAAAAGGGTGCGCGACCGACCACAACCCGCCGCCGAGAAAACAACCGGTGATGAAAAGGGGAAGACGGAATTGACCTACTGAAAACGAGACCGTCAGGACATCCACTGGTCGGTCGATTGCTTATTTGCTTGCCAGTTTGATCGCCTGTATTTCCCACTTTCCTGCTTCCAGGTTGAGGGAAAAAAAAAAAGCGCCTTTTTTTGTGTGTGGGCGGTTCTGTTTAGTGCGTTTCAGATCGCACATAGTGGTCGTAGGGTCACCCGGCATCTGCTCTAGTACACACGTGTTGGCTTAATGGAAGGATTAGGTGGTGCTCACAGCTCACTGATTTCAAACCTTAAACAGATCAAGCCAACAGTTCCTGCAGAGACTACTTTACTCGATGCATCACCAACTTGCGCATTCGACTAGCCGAGGATTGATTACCAAATTAATTGTCCTTGTTTGCTAATCCTGCTTAAACTAAGCCGACCTAAACTGCTGCTTATGAATGCCAATTAAATAAAGTTGGATGGAGATCGGTGACGTCACCGAGCGTCCTCAGTCCTCCCAGGCTCCGATCCAAGACAAGCAGAACAAGACGCAGAAGCTCCAGTGCAAACGACAAACGAGCCTAGTTCTCTGCTACGCCAATTGAGCTTGTTTGCCTCGCCTTGGTTTCCCACAGTTGAGCTATTCGGCCCACATATAGAAATATAGACTAAATTAGGGAAAAAGGTAATGAAGCAAGTTCAGTGTAAATTCCCCTATCCAAGGCTTATTTTTGATTGGTCGCTACAGGGAGCAAGGACTCCTCGCTCTAGCAGTAGTTCTAGTAGATCGAGTTTAGGTCTATCCAACGTGGAGTTCTTAGTGGAGAAACCCTTATTAGTAGGAGCTTCTGCAGTAGTTCTAGTAGATCGAGTCTATCCACGTTGAGCTACCGCTAGAGGTCGGGTTTTTTTTTTTTTTTTTACTTTCCTTATCTCGTCAATGGAGTATATGACACTCTTAATGAAGGGCATTGTCAACAAAGCAATTGTGTGCCTGTTCAATGACAAAATCCAAAGGAAAGCAGGGCTTCCATCTTGTTTTGCATAGCTGCTACACATAGGAAGTCCATTTTCTTACATCACCGACAAGGAAAGGAAGGGAGAAAGCACCGTTTACTTCTTTTATATCTAACATGCTTTCCCACTATGCATAGTTCCTTCCGCATGAAGGTCCACTGTTTTCGAGATATTCTCACAGGTGTGCACTCACCACCTCGCTCCGGTGGTGGTCTTCACCTTTTGCAACTGGTTTCCTGTAAACTTTTTATTCGAGTTACTTGACGACTATGCAAGAAAGATACTTCCTCTCACTGATTGATATTACCTTGTGAACTCGGTGAATGCTTAATTCCATCACAATATAGTACATATGACGTCATAAAGGGTGCCAATCCTCGTGCAGCGGAACTGATGTTCACCACTATTTTTTTTCTACACTGGTCTGCCCAAGAAGAATCTTTCATGTTAAAAAACAAATCTTTCATGTGTAACGACCAGATCGTTGCTTATTAGTAGTATCTTAAGCAAACCACTGTAGACATAACTTTTGTTTATGCCTTATCTCGAGGTAATCCTTCTCATTAGAGCTTTTTTAAAAACCGATCTGATGCCTCTAATCTCAGTGTGTTTCAATATTCCTTTACTGAAAGCAAACATTCACCATAATGTTGAGAAGTTTTCACGCTGCTTACAAGAAAGGCAAGCTTATTTCTACTCACTGCAGAATAGGGAAAGATAAACAAAAGAGATCAAATTCCCACCTTTCACACGACAATTAAAAAAGCAGGAAAGAGAAAAACAAATATACAATGTGAAGAAAGAAATGGATAAGCCTGTGACTTCACTACAGAATAGGGGACCTTTTACAAAATCTAGCGACCTTTTTGGATGACTTCCTCGATAAGGTTCCTGATAAATCCAAAACTTCCATCCAATTCTTTCTTTTCCTTTCCAAAAGCACACCGCTATACACTTTCATCAAGCAAATTAGCACCAACTTGTTATGCAAAACCAATTCCATAAATTGTACTAAGCTGTCCGTCTAGATCTCATATAAAGCTGTTCCGCATTTTATTTTCTCGCTCTTTTTAATCAAGCACTAGTGGCAAATCAATTTTCAAATCAAAGAACGGTTGAAAATCATTCTACCTGTCTAGTTTTAACTTATTAGTGGTTAAACTTTTATGAGAATTTATAGTTTGGAAGATCGACTTAATGTGCATTTACTTGAAAGGGACAAAATATAAGATACGGAAAAATCTATCATTCCTCATAACGATAAACCAGCGTCTGAAAGAACTAAAGAAAGCAAATAAAGCCAAGTGAAAAAAAAACGGCGTGCGTCTTCTCCTCCACTTGTCTTTACCGCCGTACCTACTCTCACGTATCTCGAAGCACATCTAACGCTGCGCAGCCATCTCCTTCCGCCGGCTTCCTCTCGCATCCATTAAGCTGAAAGAGGAAATCCGAGAAAATGGAAAGGGGAAAAAAGGACTAAACCCAAATCGACGCACCAAACCCAACCCGGGACAACCGCCGCCGCCATCGCCGGCGACCACCGCCGTCGCGGTGTCTGGGACCTAATACTGGTACTGCCAATTCCCGAGCGCCTTGGCTCCTGATGCGTCCCAGCCCATGGCTTCCCACCCTCGCCTCCTTCTCCATCTGCGCCTCTTTTTGCTACTCGGCGCCGTCCTCGGGAACGCCGGCCCCGGCGGGGGCGGCGGGGTGGAGGCATCAGATCGGGCGGAGCCGGACCCGTACTCGATCCTGACATGGCACGACTACTCGCCGCCGTCGCCCCCACCCCCGCCACCGCCCCCAGTGGCACCGGCGGCGACCTGTGCGGAGGACCTTCATGGGAAGGGGGACTTTCTCACGCGATGCGAGGTTTCTGAGGAGGTCGAGCTGGACGACGACGTCTACATCACGGGGAACGGCAGCCTCGTCCTCCTCGCCGGCGCCTCCCTGACCTGCGAGAAGGCTGGTTGCGTCATATCAGCCAATCTATCCGGTGAGGTGCGCCTGGACCGTGGCGTGCGGATCATAGCCGGGCGGGTTTCCTTGGTCGCCACCAACATCACGCTGGCCGATACGGTCGTTGTAAACACCACCGCGCTTGCTGGCGATCCGCCTGACCGTACCAGCGGCGTCCCCACTGGGACGCACGGTGACGGTGGTGGGCACGGCGGTCGTGGCGCCAGTTGCTACGTCAAGGATGGGCAGACGCAAGAGGACTCGTGGGGCGGTGATGCTTATGCATGGTCGGACCTTGAACACCCATTAAGCTATGGGAGCAAAGGGGGGTCGACCAGTGTCGAGAAGGACTATGGTGGTGCCGGTGGTGGCATCGTGTGGCTCTTTGCAAAGGACCTGCTCATGAATGGCACAGTGCTTGCCGATGGCGGTGCTAGCAGTGAGAAGGGTGGAGGTGGCTCTGGGGGCAGCATCTATATAAAGGCTGCAACTATGTAAGTGTTTTTGGAATGATTTAATTTCTGTTCTTCTTTCTATATATTGAGAGGATATGAACATCTGGCCTAGTTAATTAAGTTGAAGTTTAGAAGATAGTACCCTTTTGAATACTACCCTTTATATTGCTATATAGGCCTGCAGTTTGGGAACTAGTCAAATAAGGATTTACAATGTTTTATGTGTTTTGATGATAGTGGATTAAGAGGTAAGAATGTGGTTCTCTGATACTAGCTGTCATGGACAGGTAGAAGTAGACTGGGTTGTGGGTTCATAGAAGCAGGGGACTGGAATTAGAGAATATATAGGCTGGGATACTAGATGGGTCTCATCTTGCTTGATTCTCAACTTTTGCTGTGGCCTCCATTATATAGGAGCCAGCCAATACAAACTTGAGAGACTAGGACTCTGAATCTGACTTGGAGAACAACCCAACTAACAAACTAGGACTCTAATTAAACGACCATGGCAGTCCACCTATAGACTGCATTTGGATTGAGATGACACCCAGATTTTTGTTCATGGTAACTTGGGGAAGCCATGAGTTAATTTTATTAGTTGGTTTCAATTTGATTGCATGTCTCACTGAAATGTAAATTAAATAAAATTTAATCTGATTGAATCATCTACATGACCACAGCGCATTTAGGATTTTCTTTCTTATGGAAAGTTCAGGTAGAAAACAGGCTATAAGGACTCTCTAAGTGTAAAAAAAAAGATCAGAGTCACGTCTTGTTTCTTTAGATAGATTTATGATTTTAGATCTGCTTAATATGTTTTCGAGAATACTCAAAGGTCAAGGTCTTAAAGTTTTCCATCTTCTGATCATCTGTTGGCAACAGGCATGGTGGTGGCAAGATCAGTGCTTCTGGAGGTGATGGTTTGGCTGGTGGTGGTGGTGGCCGTGTTTCAATTAATGTTTTTAGTAGACATGATGACACCCAGATTTTTGTTCATGGTAACTTGCTTTATCTTCTATTGCTTTTGCTACTTGTGGTGCTGATTATGATCTCTTTTTCGGATACTTGCAATTTCAAAGGTGCACTTTACTAATTCATCTGACATGTAGAGCTTTTAAAATTAGCTTTGTTTCTTGGTTGCCAATCTATTATTTTTGTATTTTTGCTTGGTGAAATTGCCTCTAGGTCTTTATAGAATCTTCTTTGTATTATTGGTGGATTTCATTTAAATCAAGGTTCACTCTGAATTAATTTTTACTTTCCTTCTTTCTTTTATTCCTAGAAGTTTAGGTTAGGAGCTATATTTTTGTGTGGTAACTGCATTAACTGTGCTTGCTGTATACAACAACAACATCAACAGAGCCTTTCAGTTCCAAGCAAGTTGGGTAGGGTAGAGATGAAAACCAAATGATGTCTATAACCTATGCATGGTTCTGGCACTTGGATAGAACTTCTTTGGCGATATCCCATTCTTTCAAGTCCACGTTTTCCTATTGGTGGCTAGTTCTTTGGTGGTATCCCACTTTTTCAAGTCTTTTTGCACAACCGTAGATCAGCAGTGTACATATCCATTGATCAGAACAACAACAAACTTGTGCTCTTTGTATCAGAATACTATTATTGCCTACGTAACTGTGAAAGCATAATGCTTGTAGTTTAACACTCTTAGAACTTTGTAATCTGTATGTTGTGAGTCTTCTTTTTGTTGTACAAGACTTATAGTCTTAATAACTTTCTAGTGATTTATGCTTGAAGGTAATGAGTAGAAAATTATAATCGAGTTACTGTCTTAGAAATTAAGGTGCATCATTTTTTTTTTTTTTGCAGGGGGAAGGAGTTCGGGCTGTCCGGATAATGCAGGAGCTGCCGGAACTCTCTATGAAGCAGTACCAAAGAGTCTTGTTGTTAGCAACAACAATTTGAGTACACAGACTGACACTCTTCTCTTAGAATTTCCGAATCAGCCACTATGGACAAATGTTTTTGTCAGAAATCATGCCAAAGTTGCAGTTCCCTTGCTATGGAGTCGTGTTCAGGTATGAGGCACTGTAATGCTGTCGTGATTATTTCTTTATTGATGTTGGTATCTTTTGTTCGATGTTGGCCTAGTTATGCACTGACATTGACACATTGGGTCTTATAATCTTTCATTTTTCATGTGCTTCAATTTGTTTTAAATTGCATCTTTTGAAGACTATATCCACATTTGAAGGACAGGATGCATATCCACATTTGAATGTATCTAAGTCGATATCTCAACGGTATACCACAGGGAACAATATGTCCATCCTACTTTACAGTCTAAAGTACATAAAGTTAAATGTGTTTTAGTCCCCTTAGTGCATACCAATTACCAAGCTAAACCTCCAAGATTTCAGTAGTACTGGGATATATCTGATGACCAGCCTTGATGTCCACTGGAAAATTTTTGTATGCTTTTGCAATTGAAGGCTTGAAGCTCTTTACATCTCCTTAACTAAACGTGACCTGTCTTTTGCATTGCCATGAAGCTGTATTTGTTCTCATAGTGAGACACACCTATAGTGGGTTTGCTTCTTTTGTTTCTGTTGACAATGCATTTATATTTATAAAGATTGATGTATGCAGCATATATTTATTATTTCAGGTCCAAGGTCAACTTAGCCTTCTCACTGGTGCTGTTCTAACTTTTGGTCTGACCCGTTATCCATACTCTGAATTTGAACTGATGGCTGAGGAGCTTCTTATGAGTGATTCAACAATCAAGGTCATACTCATTTATTCATTTTGAGCTTGTTGTATCTGCTAGATGTATGATCCTGTGTCTAAGTTGGAATTTTTTCCAGGTGTTCGGTGCTTTGAGAATGTCTGTAAAGATGCTTCTTATGTGGAACTCCAGAATGTTAATTGATGGTGGTAGAGAATCATTAGTTGCAACTTCTTTGCTGGATGCTAGCAATTTGATAGTTCTGAAGGTGCATTATTGATCCAACGTTAATAAATGGTTTTTATATTGCTGCTTTTACCTAATGCCCATAATTGTTTGCTTATATATTTGGTAGGAATCATCTGTGATACATTCTAACGCTAATCTTGGAGTTCGTGGTCAAGGCCTGTTGAATTTGTCAGGAGATGGAGACACAATTGAGGCACAGCGTCTTATTTTATCATTGTTCTACAGCATACAAGTATTCCACCCCCCCCCCCCCCCCCCCCCCCCCCCCCCCCCCCGCGCCGGCCCAATTCTTGTTTTTTCATGATGTATTTGTTACTTCCTGCAGTTTCCAACTTTATTTGTTAGAGCAACATTGTTTTTCCTACTATTCCTTTTTTTTTTTTTGGTTTGACATTCCTGCATGTGGAAATTCTTCTGCAATGTGATTTCCAGTCTGTGAAGTGCACATATGTACAAGAAGTTATTTATCTATTTACTAGTAACCCAAGATGCAATATATACATTTGTTCACCTATCCCATGTTGTCATGTTTAACTTATTCAACCTGCGACTGGTCCACTGGGGAATAATTTCTATTTCTGGATATGCGGCATACTGTTCTTGCTTCTCTTTCATGTCTTATAATCTATTGATTGAAAGAAAGAATCATGACATGCCTATTTGTAGGTTGGACCTGGTTCCATTTTGCGGGGCCCACTTGTAAATCGAAGTAGCGACGATGTGTAAATACTTTCACCTTCAGCTACCAAATTAAGATGTTCTCCTGTCATATTTTTTGTTGTTGGGAAGTTGTTTGCTCATTAATGAGATCTTGTTCATCTTTTAGGGCCCCAAAGCTGAATTGTGAAGATGATAGCTGTCCTGTGGAAATAATACATCCACCTGAAGATTGCAATCTAAATTCTTCATTGTCGTTTACCCTTCAGGTACATTGAATTTTAAACGATCCAACAGAGTGTTTCACAGGTTGCCTTTCTCTTGCAGTATAACCTAATGACCACTACTCCTTTAGGTATGCCGTGTTGAAGATATTGACGTTCGGGGTCTTGTACAAGGAACCGTAATTCATTTCAATAGAGCGAGAAGTGTCATTGTACACACATCTGGGATAATCAGCGCATCAGGCTTGGGTAATTTGTCTTCTTTCTGTTATCTATCAGATTTTGTTTGGGGGTCTTGTTGCCTTTGGCCTTGTAGTTTAAATTGCCAAGGACAGCTTGTATCCCCTGTGGATGAGCAAATCATAATCATTAGTTAAGTTATACAGTTGAAAACTGTTTTGGAGACTTGCAAGGTTGTTTAGTTGCTTAGTATAAGATAGTGGCATATCTTGCACAACAACAACCAAGCCTTTCTCAAGCAATTTGAGGTAGGCTAGAGATGAAACGAACAAGAACTGACACAGGGAAGCAAAGTAGAGCAAGATAAGCTGAAAGGTGAGATGCAACATAAAATAGTAAAAGACAAGATAATTATGGGGATGAAACATATGTTGTGCATATTTCAGAAATCTTGTTTGATGTAGCCTTTTGAGGGACAATATTTCTTTGCCGAAACAAATGTTAAATCTTGTGTCCAACCAAATGACTGAAGGTTCTTGAACTCTATAATGTTGATTTCTTTTGTCCTGTGCATTCCATATCTTATCCTCGCTATGTCTTCCGTGTTTAACGCATATGGAATGAATTTAGTGGCATGCTGTCTCATAACTATTCCAGAACTTAAAATTTGTTTTTTATTTTCGTATTTCAGGCTGCCGAACTGGAGTAGGACAAGGAAAAATTTTAAGCAGCGGTGTTAGTGGTGGTGGTGGACATGGTGGTAAAGGGGGGGATGGTGTACTGAATGGAAGCCTTGCTGAGGGTGGACCAACCTATGGTGATGCTGATCTACCTTGTGAACTCGGCAGTGGCAGTGGGAATGACACTACAGGATTATCCACAGCTGGTGGTGGTATAATAGGTACCATCTACGCTTTTGTTGATCTTGGTTTTGTTCATAATATCTGTTTAAGGACCTTTCTCTTAAGCCTTGCTGTAACTGCTCTCCAGTGATGGGTTCATGGGAGTATTCTCTGCCAAGTCTCGCCCTCTATGGTTCAGTAGAATCAAATGGTGGTAGCTATGCTGATATGACAACTAATGGTTCCATTGGAGGACCTGGTGGTGGCTCTGGGGGCACCATTCTTCTATTTGTGCACACTTTATCTCTAGCGGAAAGCTCTCTTCTTTCAAGTGTTGGTGGCCTTGGCAGTTCTGGCAGTGGTGGGGGTGGAGGAGGAAGGATTCACTTCCATTGGTCTAACATTCCAACTGGAGACGAGTATGTTCCTGTTGCAGCTGTCAAAGGATTGATACTTACAAGGTCTGATCTTTTCCTTTCTCTAGTATTTATTTTATTACCATTTTTTCTGGATGCATTCACAGAAGGTAATAGTAGTATCTATGAAATAAATACTGGATGAAATTAACATCAAGTGAATAAATCATACATTTTAGAGTTTATAACAAACTTGTACTATCATACAATCTAGAACTTATTACAACCCTGTAAGGAGTATCTTACAGTCTAGAACTTTATTAAACTAATCAGCATCTCACACAGTGCATGCACGCACACACTATATAGTTGCACAATCATTTTATTGGACCCTTATAAGGATTAAGGAGCTCGAATTTTCCATGCACATGCTTGCTTGCTAGTTTTCAGGACATCTGAACTTTGGAGCACCTTCAGATTAAATCTGAGCTTCATATGTGTTTCTTGTATATAGTTCTGCTTTGGATGATTGTACGGTACTTAAACATCAGTTATGTCTTTGTAATAATTACGTACACTTGCTCAGTATATAGAAGTTCTTTGTGAAATTCTCATATTCCACCAGAAAAGACATCTAAAAAAAGCATGCCACTGGGTTTGAAATTCGAACGCAACATATTATATGAAAGAGTATGTGTTTTAAAGTTGGGACTTGACTTCATCAGCTTTGGCAAATACCTGTTTTGATAAACTTGAACATGTTGTGGAATATATATGTGTTAATTTACTCTGACTTTATTACTGAAATAATATGTTGAGACTTTATGGGATATGATATCAAAATTAGCTGTGGCATTTTTGGTGCAATCTGAACTCAATGGTTGAGTTCGGTGGGGATGATATTGTTTATAAATTGTACTTCATAGCCTGTGGTGGTTGTGCTGTTTGACATGACTGTAATGTTTTGAAATATGTATGTGTACTGTTAGTATGCTAATTGTGTATTCTTCTACAGTGGAGGAGTCAGTAACGGTCAGGGGTTTTCTGGTGGGAACGGAACAATTACAGGAAAAGCTTGCCCAAAGGGTCTTTATGGTACATTTTGCAAGGTAGCTTGCTTATATGTTAAAAATGCGGTCTGCCTTTTTTTTAGGAATGTACAGTAGGGAAAACCCTACTGTGTAGCCTTTATATTAAAGAAAAAGAACAGAAACTGTACAAGGTAGCCAATCGGCTACCCAAAGGAAAACCAAGCTGAAACTGTACACAAAACTAAGCTAGCCTTTATAGTTTATATTAAAGAAAAAAAGAACAGAAACTGTACAAGGTAGCCAATCGGCTACCCAAAGGAAAACCAAGCTGAAACTGTACACAAAACTAAGTTAGAGAATCAAGCCAGTAAAGGATGGTGAGCCTTCCTTTTTCTGCGGTTCTGAAGGCTCTGGAGTAGAGCTTCATTTTTGAACTGCCGGAGGGTGGGAGATATTCTGTTGATAATCTTGTTATTTCCTTCTTTCCGAATTTGCATAGCAGCAATAATAAAAGTTTCCATGAAGAACTTGTTGTGATAAGAGTGTTGAGTCTGTTACATCATGTCAAAGAAATTGGCTGCATAGTTCCATGCAATCCCTATTATTTTTGCAAGGTAGTTTGCTCATATTGAGTATTAAGGTTGGCCATGTTAAGTTGCTAACAAAAACGGTCTACTCCAGCGTTCTGCATAGTAATAATGCTTACTATGCTGGCCATCTTGTGACAAAATGAAATATTTATATTTACATATTTAATAAAATATTGCCATAGTTCTAGTGTCTCTGTCTGCTGTAACTCCAGTCTTACTTTTATGCTGTGTTAACTGTTTTGACATAGGAATGCCCATTGGGAACATACAAGAATGTGACTGGGTCTTCTAAGTCTCTTTGCTTCCCATGCCCTCCGGAAGAACTCCCTCACCGTGCTATATACATTAGTGTCCGAGGTAATTCTCTCTCTATACACTTTTGTTGTGATATTAGCGAATATGCAACCCAACAACTTTGAACTTTCTAATTTCCCCAGCCACCTGGCACTAGACTCATATAATCTTTTTTTCCTTCCGGTCATGCGTGATTTCTCAGGTTTTATTTCTGTTTTAGCATAGAACCTTTCGCTTTCTTTTTGAGTTATAGATATGTGCTAGCTAGGTATCCAGACATTCTGTTATTTTATTTGGATGTCACAAGCCTTGCTTTTTGTTTTGAAGGTGGTGCTGCTGAAACTCCATGCCCATATAAATGTGTTTCGGACAGATATCACATGCCTCACTGTTATACTGCTCTGGAAGAGTTAATATACACTTTCGGGGGGCCTTGGTTATTTGGTCTACTTCTTTCAGGCCTTCTCATCCTGTTAGCTCTTGTTTTAAGTGTTGCTCGTATGAAATTCGTTGGTACTGATGAGCTACCTGGGCCAGCACCAACTCAACAAGGATCCCAAATTGATCATTCATTTCCTTTCCTTGAGTCACTAAATGAGGTACTTCATATCTTTATGACTTTATCTGTTCTTACTTCATAGCTTAAACACTATGTTCCCATCCAGAATTCTCATAGAAATCTTGCTATTGCTACAGGTCCTGGAAACTAATAGGGCTGAAGAATCACATGGTCATGTACACAGGATGTACTTCATGGGACCCAACACCTTTAGTGAACCTTGGCATCTCCCGCACACCCCACCAGAAGAGATCACGGAGATTGTGTATGTATACTTGGTCAAAGTGCACCTTAATGTTCATTATTAGATTAATCCTTTCTGGTCCTTTTTGGTTCCCCCCACTGACCTTTGTTGATTTGACTTTTCAATTCAAATACACTTCTTAATGTTCCTGTTGAGAGTCCTGTCAAAATTATTAGATTTATGTTCTAGTTGTGCTTTTTCTTCATTGTCAGGTATGAAGACGCATTTAACCGATTTGTCGATGAGATAAACACCCTTGCAGCTTATCAGTGGTGGGAAGGATCAATTTACAGTATCCTTTGTATACTTGCATACCCCCTGGCTTGGTCATGGCAGCAGTGGAGAAGGAGAAAGAAATTACAGAGACTTCGTGAATTTGTTCGATCTGAGTATGATCATTCATGCTTACGATCTTGCCGTTCCCGTGCGCTATATGAAGGGCTCAAGGTCTGACTTTGTTTTTTTTCTTTGCTTCAGAATATTCACTGTATTTCTCAGAAATCAGAATACTTCTAGGTTCTTAAAGCTGGACCCTTAAACCCATGGTTCTTTTTGAGTTGTGTGGTGGGGTGAGGGATCATTCCTGTTTGAAAACCTCTCCTAACAATCTCGTAACAACAAGTCTTGGGCTAACAAACAGATTACGAGAAAGCCAATACAAATCCTAATTGAATTCCAACGTAAGCAACTGGCACGTAACTGACGCAAGGTAGTGCTTATTCTGCCAACCTGTTATGTTGTTCTTTTGGTGGTGCTTGCGACCACATAACTTGTTGCATAATCAGTACCACTGTTGTAACTAATCAAATACTAGCTGAACCCTTTAATCTACGGTTCCACTTACATAGTGAGTGTCCACTATTGTCACAACAACAACTAAGCCTTTAATCCCAAGCAAGTTGGGGTAGGCTGAGTGTCCACTATTGTAATTGTAATTATTACAAGTGTAAAACCCGTGTGCTGCTATGATTTTAATGTAAATCATATAGATTATTAATTATTCAAAGTAGATTTTGAACAATCATGCAATTTCTCCGCGACAATTTATTGGCACATCTATCTAATTTATGGGCAAAAAAGATGTGCCAGAGTTAAAACATTAGCTAGTACTCCCTCCATATTTTTATTGATGTTGTCCGGCAGTGCAAATTTGAACTGGCCGACGACATCAGTTAAAATACGGAGGGAGTAGTACTTTACAAAACAGGTCATTCATCAAACAAAATCAGAAGCTAGTAGTACTTTTAAGTGAAAACATGAAAGCTTGTTCGTTGTTGCAGTCACTGCAATAATAATTACCATAACAAACAGCGCCCATTGAACAAATGAGTCCCAGTCCAAGCCATCCCCATCCAGCCTCTCTCTCTCTCTCTCTCTCTCTCTCTCTCTCTCTCTCTCTCTCTCTCTCTCTCACTCTGTGTGTGTGTGTGTGTGGCGCGTGCGTGTGTATGTGTGCGTGCATGCGTGTGTGGATGTGTGGGCATGTGTGCGTGTACCATAATAAACAACGCCCATTGAACAAATGAGTCCCAGTCCAAGCCATCCCCATCCAGTCTGCGTGTGTACGCGCGCGTGCCTGTGCGTGTGCATGTGTGCGTGCGCGCGTGCCTGTGCGTGTGCATGTGTGTGTCCGTGGATTAGAAGGCAACACGAACTAGGTCGTGGAGCGCACATTGCGATCAACTGTGGAAGATGCCCCTTGGATTCGAATGGTTATCTGCTCAAATCAACCTTGATTGGGTGGGCAGGAGTTTGGCTTCAGAAATACGAAGCTCGATAGGCTGGGGCGGGATTCACACAAGATTTGCCATCCCGGAGGTCGATCTGAGTTTGATTTGTGAAGGACTTGATTGGGGTTCAGTTTGACAGCGATGGATGTCAGTCTGAGCTCGAAGGATCGATCCCTAACGCCAATGAGCTCACTCAGGCCTCGCTGGGCGGATCTGGTGTAGGGTGAGCAAACCACCAGTCAAACGGATACCGGAGGTTTAGAGTGGGGATGCTGACGAAATGGTCCCACATGTCAGCATTGCTGGAAGTGGACAGTGGGGAGATGGACCACCGCCACCACCATTCACTACCAACTGGCTTTTTTAGAGATAGTATATATAGAAATATTAGCTGGAGCTGTGAACTTACATTTCAGGTGGCATAGTGAGAGTACCTGCTATTTTATTTATCTAATAATATATTAACCAAGGGGAGCTGTCCAGTACTACCAGATTAGATGTGGATAGCAGGAGTTTTTTTGTGGTGATGCTAATATTTCAACAAATAAAAAAAAGAACTTATTAAGGTCCACATGAATTATATTCTGTTATAGTCACTTGTAAATAATCCTGTTATATCAAGTTCCCTTACTTTGTTCAGTTATGTAGTTATATTGTCGTTCCTAAAACTGAATTCATATCTTTAAGCTGGTCAGTTTATGGAATTGAAGAGTTTCTTTTTTCCAATCCATAGGTGACCGCGACTCCAGATCTAATGCTAGGGTATTTGGATTTCTTTCTTGGGGGAGATGAGAAAAGGCCTGATCTTCCACCTCGCCTTCGTCAAAGGTTTCCAATGTCCTTGATCTTTGGCGGCGACGGAAGTTACATGGCTCCATTTTCACTTCATAGTGACAGTGTGCTCACTAGTCTAATGAGCCAGGTATGATTTGAATCCTTCAAACTGTACCATTCATGTGCTTACGCTTTCTCTGAACCGTGTCATATCCATCACAGGCTGTTCCCTCATGGATATGGCACCGTCTTGTAGCTGGATTGAATGCCCAGCTGCGTTTGGTTCGCCGTGGGAATCTGAAAGTAACATTCCTTCCTGTACTCGACTGGCTTGAAACTCATGCAAATCCCTCTCTAGCGGTGAATGGCATCCGTGTTGATCTTGCCTGGTTCCAAGCCACGGCATTAGGCTATTGTCAACTTGGTCTTGTCGTTTATGCTCTTGAAGGAGAACCAGTGGGTGCTGAACCTGATGGTAGTCCTAGAGTTAAAATGGAGCCACGCCCACTGTAAGTTATTACTCATGAGAATTCATCTTTTTGCTTCTTAATCATCATGTACCAATAATGCAGATGGCTTATTACATCATGCAGAACACAAGACATGCTTACTGACACTCTACTAGGCCAGTCAAGAATTAAGGATGCTCTCATGCGCAAAAGGATTACTGGTGGAGTTCTGGACAGCAATAGCTTAAGGACGCTCAAAGATAGGAGAGATTTGTTTTACCCATTTTCTCTTATCTTGCACAATACTAAACCAGTTGGGCATCAGGTTATTATTCTGAGATTGTTTCAGATCACACTTTGCAGAACAATGATGTGCTAATTTTCATTTTATGCTAATTATATTTTGGTTGTTCTTTACTTGCAGGATCTTGTTGGTTTAGTAATCTCAATATTGCTTCTTGCGGATTTCAGCTTAGTTTTGCTAACTTTTCTCCAGCTATATTCATACTCTATGGTTGATCTTCTCTTGGTTTTGTTTATTCTTCCTCTTGGGATTTTGTCACCTTTCCCGGCTGGTATAAACGCTCTGTTTAGTCACGGACCAAGACGATCAGCAGGCCTTGCTCGTGTATATGCATTGTGGAACATATCTTCACTGGTCAATGTTGTAAGTACTCTTAGCTACAGGAATCTACTATGTATTCCAGATCCCTGATACCTCTGCTGTTGGTATTGACCTCTATTATGCATAACAATAGAAATTGTAGCTTGTCTTTTCAATTTCTAATTCTGTAATCTTTTGATGCTTGTTAACCTCTAGGTTGTGGCTTTCATATGTGGTTTTGTGCACTATAAGTCATCAACCAAAAGACACCCGAGTGTGCAGCCATGGAACCTGGGAACGTAAGCATAATTTTCCTGCTTGTCCACTGGCATCTTTTTAGACACATCATTTTTCCCACCTTGCCATCTTGTTTTTTACATGCCCTAATTTTTTCTTCTAGGGATGAAAGTGGTTGGTGGCTCTTTCCGACAGGACTCATGTTGTTGAAATGTATCCAAGCAAGGCTTGTTGATTGGCATGTCGCTAATTTAGAGATTCAAGACCGTGCAGTATATAGCAATGACCCGAATATATTTTGGCAGTCATGACACTTGGTGTAACTGAAGTCCTTTTGGAAAGCTTTTACAACTCGATTTTTTGGGAGTTGATAAAAGGACGAGTTCAGGCAGCAAGGCCTTTCTTTATTGACCAGGCCCATGAAGCAACTACAGGATTTATAGATGGCATACTTCCACGCCCTTCGTTGATCATGTGCAGTCGCAACGAGTGTTTTGTTGTATGTATATAAAGGTGTACTTGATCCATTCTTTGTAGGATTTAGACACCATAGAGTTATAAGCAGTGCCAAAGCTAACCTCAATGACACATTGAGGGGACGTGGTTTGTTGTTGCTGTTCTCTTGTTGTCTCCTGTCCTTGTCCCTGATGTTATTGAGCTGGGCAGAGGCAGGGCATCAAGATGTTAAAACCCTTTTGTTGTATCTGAGATTCTGATGGGATGGCACAAGCCCTGTGGGTTTCACTAACACATAACAAGACCAATACATATCTTGAAAAAATGGTATGGCGCGCTTGCCCTTCTTATTGACATCTTTTCTTTGAAAAGTTTCCTTTTGACCTATTTCTTCTGTACTGCCCGTGTTTAATCCATGTTTCTCTACAATCTATTAATTGAGATGCGATCGTTCACTTCGTGTCCATAAAGTTAGAGATTGAATCCAAATCGGTTTTATACCTTTTATATCAAGTACCGAATTTTAAAAATCATAACTCCCTCGTTCGGAGCTCAAATTAAGCAAACTCAGATTCTATATCATAGCTCTCGAAAAGTTCTACAACTTTAGTATTCAATGGAAGTATAGATTTCGTCGTTTTGATTTCAAAATATGTAATACAAAAATATTTATTCTGATTTGGACTTCTCTGTGCAAGTCTCTGTATGGGACCCATATCTTCTAGCTCCGAAGTCCAAATAATATGATCCACATATGTTTTGAAAAGGACTCGATAAGATCTACAACTTTCGTGTTTTAACTTTTTCCATTGGAGCAAGTTTTCAAGTTCAAAATCGCGTTGTAATACAGTGTTATTTTATAGACTGCGTAAATTGATTTTTCCTTTCGAATAAAACTTCTAGAATATGGTGAAAAAATTGTTACATTTGACATATAAAATAGGATACTAAGAAGCGCCAACGATAATACAAATATGATCTTTCATGTAAAAAACGTTAATAATATTGTATATATCTAATAATTATATTGTGTAAATAATTTATGAAGTCATAAAAAGTGTTTTGTTTTTTAAGTCCGTAGTAACGCACGGACACTTTGCTAGTTAATTATTAATTGAGGTGAGTTCATCTCGATTACTTTTTTCGTGTTCAGATATGTTTGTAATATTGTTGTATTTAGTTTATATCCTATAATGATTCACTAATCAGTTTGAGTTATTTTTGAATTATTTTTTAATCCTTTGTTGAATTGAACTCTGATTTCAATTCGATATTTCATACTAACAACAATTAATCATATATTGCTTTAACATCATATTTTGAATGGAAAGTAATAACACGAAATCCAATAATAACTTACTCTAAAATTATTATAATAAATATTTTTTAAACTAAAAAAGGTAAAACAAAATAAAAATAGAGCAAATACTCAAACAAAAAAAAATGATTAATTAAAAATCTTTTATAGTTATAAAAATCATTTTAATTATAAATTTTTTTAACAAAGACCTGTGACAATCGACAGGTATTTTGCTAGTCCATGTTTTAAAGGGCGGACGTATTTTGCTAGTCCATGTTTTAAAGGGCGGACGGTCGGCCCTATTCTCCCATTTCGTCCATCGTGGACTGCACAGCTTACCTATTCCCAATCTTGGCTGTAGCCTGTGGCCGTCTCCTGAAATTGCTAGCTCCGTGGCCAAATATTATCTGAGCTAGCCCTTGATAGATCTATGTTGTCCATTTTGTGAATTTACGGACAACGAAATGATATGAGTAACATATAAAACATTTAATGGCAGACTTTATTTCAATAAATGATAGGAAATTCGGCTTGGAAAGGACTAAGCATCTTCAACAGTCTTTGTATTCAATTTTAAAAAGGTCTTTGTATTTTATTTTAAAAAATTAGAGCTTTTTTTACCTTTTGTAAAAATAGAAAACCTCTAAAAATAATAATAGGATAACCAACCGTCTCTTCAAATACGGACTCTCTATTTTTAAATCTCCTCCACGTTGACTGAATTGGTTAGATTTTCACTTTTTCCCCCTATATATTCACCGATCTCTGCTTTGGCACCCGCCGCCACCAGCTCCTGATCGTCACGATGGAGGATGGACTAGCTGCCGTACTTGCTTGGTGCTGCATGCTGCGATTAGTTCTACACGGCTGGAGGCCTGCTGCGGTTAAGGTGGTGCGATCAGCTGCTATACGCCTTGCCGGCGAGAGCTTTCCACGAGCGCGCGAGTCAGAGAAGGGCGAGGCGCGCAGATGGCGAGCCGCTAGGGAGAGGTTGGGAATATTGAGCCTGTATTCTTACCGATTAACTCCCTCTCTAGGGTCAAAAAAGAAGTCGTTTTAGCATGTTGTTGAAGAGTTACTAAGAGCATTTCCAACAGCTCCTAATATTTTCACTCTCAATAAACTTGATTTAGGAACTTGCTAAAAAAATTTAGACACGAAAAATATCTCTTTCTTCAAGAGTTCCCTATTTTTGGTTGTCAAAAACTTTAAAATATACCACGTCATAATCCGTTGGAATAATGTTGGACCTTTTCTCCCCCTTCTACCGTTTGACTTTCCTGTGGTAATGAGCTTTCGGCCACAAACAATAATAAATAATCTGCAGATTTTAGTGCCAATCATATAAAATTATATCATCTTTTATTGGCTTTCGTGAGCAGAACTTCGGAAGGAACCGAGCAGGCGGTCTAATTTGTGACGGTTAGGCTAGAGGTAACAATTCACTATCAGTGTAATCAGTAGTATTGGTGTTGTATTTTGCCTCATCATGGATGACGAGCTGCGTGCTCCCTGCATAATACACGCTCCCGAGCACGATCTCGGGTCTCAGCGGCCGCTGTTGCGTGTGGTACACGTACACACCTTTTGTACGGCAAGCCGCGATTGTGCAGGAAATATGGTGCAGGCATTTGGTTGTTGTACGTGGGATATCCGGAAGTTGGGATTGAGAGTGCCTATCAACTGTGTATATCTAGCAACCAAAACTGTTGATATTGGGAGTTCCGAAATTTAGAGAAGGCATTTAGGTAACTGTTGGAGAACTATATTTAGGCTTGGTTCCTAAATATTTGATTTTAGGAACTAATTTAGGGAATTATTAGAGATGCTCTAAAGCATGTGGTTTTACAATTTTCTGGTGTTGTTTGGACTCCCTTGCCCCTCATTAATATACATGCAACATGCATTCCGAAACATAGAGTAAATGATGGTTGCCTCTCACCAATCTCGTTGCTCGTTTGGCCTTCCATCCAACAAAAAATAGACGAATGCAAAAAAAACATCGACTAAATTGGCGAGGGAGAGGTTGGGAATATTGAGCCTCTATTCTTACCAATACATAAGTAGCATGTTAGATCACGATTTATACGCTACCTCTTCATATTTACTATTCACTCGTTTTACTGATACTATTGAAGTTGACCTAGTGCGTGTTTGACTGGGCTGTAGCTATGAAAAAAAAACTTTTATAGATTATATTTATTAAAAAGTAGCTATAAGCTATTAGATGTGAGAAAAGTTGAAAATCGTTTGTTTAAAATGATTGTTAGCTATGAGTTTAGTTAAAAATATTTATAATACATCTAACGATAATTTTATATGCAAATTGATTGGTAAATTATGTTGTGTACATATGCATATATAAATAATTATTTTGTCTGGCTTAGTTTTTATACCATTTAAAAGTCATTGATTTTCTGAAAGTAGGCTGAGATGAGAAGGCGTTTGCTTAGCTTTTTATATTTTTAGAAGTAAAAATAGGTGTCTAAATTGTGATGTCTTTTTAAAGTCTTACAGTATATAGTTTTAAATGATTCTTTCTAAAAGAAGACTAAGATAATCTCTACAATCTATTAATTAAGATATGGTCATCCACTTTATGTCCACAAAGTTAGAGATTGAATCCAAATTAATTTCGTACCTTCTATATCAAGTACCAAATTTCAAAAATCATAACTCCCACATACCGAGCTCAAATGAGGCAAACTCGGACTCTATTACGTAGCTCTCGAAAAGTTCCACAACTTTTGTATTCAATAGAAGTCTAGATCCCGCAGTTTTAATTTCCAAATATGCGATATAAAAATATTTATTCTGATTCGGACTCCCCTGCGTAGGTCTCTGTGCAGGGCCCATATCTCATAGCTCCATAGTCTAAATAATATGATACATATATATTTCGGAAAGGCCTCAACGAGATCTACAACTTTTGTGTTTTAATTTTTTTTATTAGAGCAAATATTCAATTTCAAAATTACGTTGTAATAAAGTGTTATTTCTGTACTCCGTGAATTAATTTTTCTTTCCGGATAAAGCTTCTAGAATATGGTATAAAATAGTGATAAAATTATTATTTTTGACATATAAAATAATATACTAAGAAACACCAACGATAATACAAATATAATATTTCATGTAAAAATGTTAATAATATTGTATATATCTAATAATTATATTGTGTAAATAATTTATATTTAAATTATAAAGAGTGTTTTGTTTTTTAAAGTCCGTAGCAATGCACGGACATTTTACTAGTAAACTAATATATTTATACAATAGTTCTAGAAATACAAATAAATAAATTTTCTTGTTAGATTATTATAGAGAAACAAGCAATATTATTTGAGTAGCACATACTTAGAACTCGTGATAAGTGCGACTCAAATTATTAGAGCGTCTCCAGTGAAAATCCGCATCTAAGCCCCTATCTCAAATTTTACATATTAAGTAAAAAAAACCTTTTCAAATAGGGTCTTTATCTCAACATGTATTTTATATGGGTTCCCAACTTTCCCCTCCCATCTCTAAGTTTTGGAGCTTACTATTCCTCCTTCAAATATGTACCCTACTTATTTTTTCTCTTTTTTTCTTTTTCTCTTTTCCCTTTCTCTTCTGCCTCTCTTGCGCCCGACACCGAAGCCGCCGACCGTGTCCTGCCTCCCTCCCCTCCACTGCCTCCCTCCCCCAACCCTCATGCGCGCGCGTCGCCTCCCTCCCTATCGCCATCCCGCGTGTGAGGTCAACCACAAGCATCGCGCGGACACAGTCTAACTCTAGGTGACACACCACCGTGAAGAGCATCAGTACCCGCTTGAGCTCGCTCTCCTCCCTTGTCAACCTGTGCTCTAGCGGCATGTAGTCACTGACTGCGAGCGGGGCGGAAGGCGTGACACCCTACGGCGAGCAGGATGGCGGGCTCGGCCGCAGGCAAGATCTGAGGGTACGGATGCGAGAAGGGTGTGACACTGCGAAAGGGGCGCGGTCGAGCAAGCGCGGTTAGCAGCGGTCGTCGCAGGCGGTGCCTTCTTTGCTATCGGCGGCAAGGCAGCCGCTCTTGTGGGAGCTATGCATTGTTGTTTTATATGGAAGAAGAGGCGGTCACTTGTAGATAGGTCCCATTCGATGGAATGTTCTGAGTCACTGGCACATGGATCCAACATGTGAGTGGAAAAATAGGGGCCTTGATATTGGTTCGACTGCTGGAGCTGAAAACAATTTTTACATGCTTAATTATTCATGCTAGCTCCTAAATAGAAATTGGGGGTCTTGATTTATACATGCCCTACGAGATGCTTACTCGACTGCACTTCAGTTCCACCCAGGGTTTAAAAAACCGTTTGAACCGAGGAAATCGGATCATATCGGTTTTATGGTTTTTACGAAAACTAGAAAAACCATTCGAAAAATCGCTCAAACATCAAAACCTAAATTTGGACGAAATTTTAGAGCTAACCGGTCGGTTTCTCCGGTTTACCGACCGGTTTATCACTCGGTTTTCTCTGATTTATTGCTCGATTTATTGAGAAAATTTCTTCTTTTAAAAAGCTTCTCGGTTTTTATGGTTTATCGATCGGTTTCTTCAGTTTATCGCTCGGTTTTACTGGTTTTCTAAATTACAAATTTTTTTAAATTTTAAAAATAATTCAACCAAAAATCAGTCATCTACTGAAACTGGACCGGACCAATTACTGGCGTGACGATATAACCGCGTACGAACAATCGCGTCCGCTTCTTCCCACAACCGCGATTACCGCCGCCTTTCCGAGACCAATTTCCGGCGGAACCCTAGCGCGGCTCGCTGCTTCGCCGCCGCTTCACGAGGCCATCTCCAGCCACCGCCACCATGCCGATCTCCTCCACCCTTGCCGCGCGCCTCAGCTCCGTCCCCGCGCCCGCGCCCGCGCCCGCGCGGCGGTGGAGCCCTTACACCCGACCCTCTGTGGATGAAGCCCGCGGCGGCGCTACCGACGCCACCCGACCTCCTCTCCGACTCAACCCCGCGACGACGAGGCTCCTCGGCCCCGCGCAGAAGGCTACGCTGTCCGGATCGGATCGCCGATCGGAGGTTGCCGCGTCCGTTCCTGCTGCTGCTGCCCCCGCACGACGACGCGCTGGATGCGAGACGACAAATCAGGAGCCAAAGCTGAAGCCGGATAGTGCCGAGGTTGACGAGGCGCCGTCCTCTGAGGAGAAGCGCGACGGCGGCGGCGGCTTTGTCTTCCACCGCGCCCTCGCAGGACACACGGAGGTGCGTGCTGCCCTGCCTCAGCAAATTCGCGCTATTCCGGCGTGATCGGGGATCGATTTGGACATCGTTTTGTGGAAATTCTTCACATGTTAGTGCTGGTCCATGGGTCATCGTCCCGTTGTATGTGATGGGCTCCTACGGTGATAACTGAAATTCCGCAGGCTGTCAGCGGGATCTCTCTGCCGCTGGGTTCCGACAAGCTTTACTCCGGCAGTGCCGACGGATCTGTTCGCGTCTGGGACTGCAATTCGGGCAAGGTAGCTGGGCTCTCGGCTCTTGGGAATCTCCTCTGAATTGTTATGCACGGTTCAACCTGGAGTTGCATCAGTCTCGATTCATCCGACGTTTAGAATGGTTATATGTGGTGCCTATATTACCAATTTGCAATCCGGGGATTGGTGGTCACTATGCTGCCTGTGTCACCAATTGGCAATCCGAGATTGGGTGGTTATATTATGTGGCACCTGTGTCGTCCAATTTGGCAATCCGGGATTTCTTCTGATTGCTTAATGGTGGTTGATTTGCTGCTTGTGTCACAAACTGGCAAACCAGGATTTCTTTGCTTAGTGGTAGTTGATTTGAAGTCTACTTACAGTTTTGGACATGTTTGCTGGGCTGATTGTTCTTGGAGGATCTTCACGAGCTTCACTGATCAGTGTGCCTAGGATCAGTCATGTTGTCTACCTGTCTGGTTGTCTGAAAATCATGGAGCTTCCTGAGGCTACAATTGTCATACTTGGCAGATGTTCTTGCAAGAAAAAATATTAGTGCAAGAAAAAATATTAGTGCAAAAAAAAAACCCATAAAAGCATGCGAGAGAGAAAAAAACATTGTGGGATGATCATTTTTTGTAGATTGAAAAGAGGAGGGCAGGAGTGAAGACAAAAAAATCTAATCTGTTATGACTTTGTATTTTCTTATTGTTTCTGCAATAGTGTGTTGATGTCATCAAGATGGGAGGCAAGATAGGCTGCATGATTACCCATGGCCCTTGGGTATTTATCGGAATTCCAAAGTCCGTGGAGGTAATGCTCCTGTTCCATGGTTTCAGTGGATCCATATGGTGCTGTTATGTTGAATGCTGAGCTGTTGTTGTACTGTACAAGGCATGGAATGCACAGACTGGGACGAAACTAAGTCTTCAGGGACCTTCTGGTTTGGTTTGTTCCATGACCATCATGAATCAGATGCTGTTTGCCGGTACCGGGGACGGTCGCATTTTGGCTTGGAATTTTCCTTCTAAGGATAACAGTGTTGAACCGGTGGCAATCCTCAGTGGACATGAACGCCCTGTGATTTCACTCTCTATCTCGGCAACAAGCCTTTTCTCTGGCTCACTTGACAAGACCATCAAAGTACGGATTTTTAGAAAGTTGCGCTCATAATTTCCACCGATTTTTATATTGGTACTGATTTCTATCAGGTATGGGACCTTGCAACTTTGCAATGCATCCAGACACTTTCTGAGCAGAAAGCTGCTGTAACATCTGTGCTTTGTTGGGATCAAAAGTTACTATCTTGTTCCCTGGACAAGACTGTTAAGGTTTGGACTCTTTCAAAGTCTGGAACCCTTCAAGTGCAACATACTCATGATGAGGAGCATGTAAGTCTTTCTATCCGATCAAATTCTTGATACTATTTTTGAGTAAGTTGTAGTGTGGTTAACTTGGTTCTACTAAACTTCTGATTTGTGCTACTGCATTGATCATCTTCTGTCTGTTCTCCAGTGACAGGCGATGCTTTGATACTAGCAGTTACATTTAGAATTAAGCATGTCTTCTAATCGTAGTTGTTTTTGTTGCCGCATTTGATTTCTGCTATTGTTGCCATTATTTTATGAAGGACTCCATATGCTTTCAGTCAAGAAATATACATTCATGGGTATATGTGATCTGTGAAGCATATATGGGTGATTGCCTGGCTGGTCTTTTCTTGATTTACTGGGAGCTCTTTTTATCTAGTGAAATGAGACTTTGGTTATAGAAGCTTCTTTGACAGAAGCACATCTTGCTCAGCCTGCATATTTGTTCTCGTATTCATCACCTCAGAATCAAGAACACAAATGTTTGAAATTCTCGTCAAAGTGATCAAAACCATCTGTCATAAATGAATGCCGTATGTTGTGAGAGCAAACACAAAATGCCAATGTAGTCAATTTTCTAATCTAATCCCTATAATGTATGTTCAAAGTGTTCCGCTAATTGATGATCATCTAGTTACTACTCTAGCAGGACAACTTCCAACGATTGATATTAAAGTTTTTGTTGAGCTCTTGTCAAATACTCGCACTTTGAACCTATTGTTCTGTTATGGTGCTTGATCAATGAAATCATGCAAAGTGCAATTAGAGTCCTAATTTTCTGAACCTACTGTTCTGTTTGGGACGCTTCATGTGAGAAAAATTGTTTTTCAACTTTAAACAGCCTTTCTCCTTTTTCACTAACCATTTCACTTCTGTTGCAGGGTTTGCGTACGCTATTTGGCATGCACCGTGTGGGGAAGACACCAGTTCTGTTGTGCGCCCTCCGTAACAGCAACTGTATCCGCCTGTTAAACCTGCCATCGTAAGTGCATCGATTATTCATTTTCACACGAACAGCCTGTTCATGCGTTGTTGCTGAAAGAAGCTCTGTTTTGCTTTGTGTCATCTTACAGGTTCAACCAGATGGGTACTCTATTTTGCAAGAAAGAAGTGAGGACCATCGAGCTCGCTGACGTGGGGCTGCTGTTCACCGGAGACTGTGCCGGCGAGCTGAAGGTATGGAGGTGGGCGCCCCAGGAGCAGGAGACAGCGTCAGCGGCTTAGTCAGCAATTCAGCGTCATTGAAGAACCGCTGTTCGTGCTATGATCTCAATCATAACCATGTAAATTATGGAAGCGCTGAATCGTAAGCGCTGATGTAATGCAGGCGGCCGGCTTTTTAGGCCTGACTGATAAGTGATGGGCGATGCTAGAACTTGGGATGTGTGGCATAACATCTAGGATCGTCATGCGGATGCACAGTTTCCGCACGCGCGGCGGATAGCCAAGCGTGTAGGTTTGTAAGAACTCAAACCATGCCGTGTGCCTAAGCTGATAACTTCCGTTGACGCCGGCAATGTCAAATTGACTAAAGAAACCAAACACGTCCATTGATTTGGCTTCCGCCCAAGGGTTTAGCTCATAATCGTAATGGAGCCAATAATTGATGAGCGTTGGTGTTTGGTAAGAATGCTATTTTAACAAATGCAATCTAGTGATAGGCTGGGCTTGCGTACGTGTGATGGTAACTAATAATCTACGACCACCTTTATGCAGGTCAATAGTGTTGCTTAGCTTTTGTTGAGTGAACTTCTTTGAACCTGCACGAGAAGTATGCAAGCGGCGGTCAACGGGTTAGTGCATGCATTTGGTGAACGCTGAGAAAATAAGTAAGGAAAATTGCTTTTTGTGAACGTGTGTATTCCACTCACCAGCCGACATGGTTACAAATGACGCTTTACCTGATCTTCTTGTTGTCAAATGCTAATTAATTGATCACGCAACGCCAGTGTGCTTCACCAAAACGTCGGTGCCGGCATAGGAAAACGTGCAAACTGAATGGACAGCAGTTTTCCACAACTAGCAAGTGACAACATATACTCATTTTTTACCTATATATGACAGTTACAGTTTACACGGGCCGAACTAACGAGTTTGGACATGATCGCGCACACATGATTTTTGTTTTTTTTTCCTTATTACTATTCACATCGTCACGTCAATGACGTACGACCTCGCGATCAATCTTCTGTGGTAGATAGAGATGCTGGTGTAGTTAGCGGTGATGGATGATCAGTTGAAGATTTCTTGGCCGGGGGAGAGCAGCCGCTTGGGGTCGTACTTGTTCTTCATCTCCACGATCCGGCTCCACTTGGCGCCGAAGTGTCGGACCCAGTCCCCGCGGACCGTGTAGTGCGGCAAGTACTCCTTGTACCCGATCCCGGCGTGATCCATAAACCTTAGGATCCTCCGGTTCTGCGCCTCCAGCCTGGCCACGTCGGCCGGCGTTACCGCCGTGAACAGCAGCGCCACCGCGTAGAACACGTCGTCCTCCTCCCCGTCGTCGTCGGGCGTCATCGCCGTCATGGCGTCGTCGAACATGTCCCTGTTCACGGGGTACATGATGAGCGGGCCCACGACGTCAGTGCCCTGGAGGATCCCCCTGAACACGCCGGCGTCGAAGTCGGCGATGCGCGAGCGCTGCACGAACAGGTCCAGCCACGGGTGCGGGAGCCGCCACAGGCCCAGCTTCTCCAGCGCCACCTCCTCCACGTGCACCCGGTCCAGGAACTCCGCGTACGCCACGTCACGCACGAACGCGAACCCGGGCTCGAAGCGCAGCCCGTCCAGCACGGACTTGAGCACCGAGGCTACTACCGTGCCGTTATTGTCGTCGCCCATGTAGTTGTAGTTGAGCGTGGCCTCGATGCTGTACACGACGGTGACGTTCCGCTCCGCCGCGAGCGCGACGATCCGGGCCACGTCGGCGTCGGAGAAGAAGGCCGTGCCGGTGAGCCCGCTCGCGAGGCTGCTGTTCACGAACACCGAGCCCTCGAGGTAGTTCACGGGGCCGAAGGACCCGTCGGGTTTCGGCGCGACGAGCCGCTCCTGGTCGGCGGTGAAGGTGGCGAAGTCGGTGTAGATGAGCCGGACCCACCGCGTCCGAGCCGGGGCGGGCTCCAGCGCGATCCGGGCCCGCGTGATCACGCCGAACTGGCCCAGCCCGCCCAGCACGGCGTCGAAGAGGTCGGCGTTGCGGTCCTTGGAGCACGTCACCATTTCGCCCAGGCCTGCACGTCATCATATGTGGCAAAAAGTCAGCGCCAACAATCAAGGATCAAAACAATAGAAGTGAAATTACAGAAAAAAGGGGAAAATGTATATATGTAAAATAGCGGGAAAAGGTCAAGGTCAACGCGCTAGTGCGAACCAGCGTTGTATCTTAGTAGTATATAGTTAGTTAGAGACGTCGTTGCCGCCCTGGCCGGCAGGCCGGTGCAGCGCTGGCCATGAACCAGCATGCACTATAACCATATACGAGGAGTTAACGAATTGGTCAGCTTTAGTTGCTGGCATATGGTGATCCAAGAGAAATTCACCGGGACAAGCAAATTAAAGGCAACGCGACACGTAATTAGGACGTAGCTAGCTAGGTAGCGAAAAAGTTTAGCTTCTTGTGTGTTGGTACTGTACGTTACGTTGTGTGGGTATACTATTGCGTGAATATGTACGTACCGGTGATCACGTCGAGCTCAAGGACGTTGGATATCTGCGGGCCGTGGCGGAACGCCTGGCCGCTCATCCCGGCGTTGGACAGCGTGCCGCCCACGGTGAGGTGGAGGTAGTCCGTCCACGACCGCGGCGCCACTCCCCGGGCCGCCGTCGCTTTCAGCACCTCGGCCCACGTCTGCTCGCCGCCGGCGTCCACGTGGCGCCCGTCCTCGGACACGTTGATCCGCGGGCCGCCTGATGATTCCCCGAGGGACGCCATGTTGACGACCACGCCGCCGGGGGCCAGGGCCTGGCCCATGGTGGAGTGGCCGCGGCCGCGGAACGAGACGGTGTAGGGCCAGCCCGGGGTGCCGTGCGCCGCGGACAGGAGCGCGGCGATGTCGGCGCCGGAGGACGGGAACAGCACGGCGGCGGGGAGCGCCGACGTCATGTTGCCGAAGTCCATGGACGCCGGCACGGTGGCGTTCGCGTCGGTGCGGAGCTTCCCGTCGGCCGCCAGCGCCGCGAGGGAGGCCGGCCAGGGGCGGTCGCCCAACGTGGATTGTGCAACGGAGCAGGCGATTAGAGCGGCGAACACAAGGTAATAAACCACCGCCATTAGGAACGTTTGTCTGTGGAGCGACCTCTTTAATTAAGCTGCTGTAGGAGCGATGTAATAATCGATTTGTGCTGGTGATTAGAGTGCGGTGGTTGCACCCGTGTATTTATAGAACCTACATACATGGTGCAACACACACATACGTGCGACATGCGTCTTTCTCAATAAAACTTCTTCTCAACACACAGTACTTGTAAATAAAGCTATACTTTATTACTCAGATTTGCTATATTTCACTTATTACTAACATAATAACTTGAAGTCGCGCGTAGCCAGTTGCCATCTTAGGCGTTTTAATCTTTTTTCTATGGTTTGACCAAAGGAATCATATGTATTTGTATATATGTGTCTCTAGGTGTAATATATATGATGCGTAATATACTGATCACAGTGCGTCAACACTAGCCCTTTTCATCGGAGCTGCGGCCTTTTGTGTTAAAGCATCATGTAGGTTGTCTGAACATCGGCAGACCGGAGGCAGGAAAAGGTCTTTGCAACCCAGCAGAAATGCATGATAAACTAACTTATGTTGAATATTTAGCTTTCATAATGTCACTTGGTCACATCTTAAACCATGGAACACGATTGGAGAAAATGACATGAAGGAATGCAAATTGTTTGCCTCAAAATATAATAAGGCAAACATACAAATGTGTCCCATGTCAATATTTTCTCTTTCAGCTGCTAAAGTGCATGATGGAAGCTAAATGTGACCTCTTTTGCATTCTAGTAAATATTAATAAAATAATATCATATCCTCGATGAGCTAGGTGTAGAACTAATAATGTCCAGTTCGACGCTTATTTTGTTTTCTGCTAGAGACTTGACCTTCTTGACTATTTCACATCGCAAGAAATATATTAAACACCGTCCTAGTAAGACAAAGAACTGTCTCCCTGGTCTCCCAGTGACCACGGTTGAAATTATGACTGCAGATAGTAAAAAAGAAGGTGTATTTTTATGGGTTAAGTATACAGAAGATTATAGACCGTACTTATTACTACATCTTTTTTTTTTTTGCGATGAACTTATTACTACATCTAAATCACGTTTTTTTTTTTACTTCCTGCTGCTATTCATGAGGTTTGACTTTCGGATCTTTCGTTATCAATATGTCTGAAAGTATTGATTGCAAACATAGAAAATATATATCATATGCTTAGACTTATCACAACATAAACTTTTGTTTTGCAATCATATCTCAACACATACTTCTGTTGTAGTTTTAAATTAGGTATGTACCATAAATAATGTGTTATAGAAAAAATGTTAACAATATAATCACACCTGCACTTTGGAGCCTTGGTGTGTCCAAAACTGAATATTTGCGATTGTAGGAAGTAACAACTAGACATATATTTCGAATTTGCACACGGTTATATGTCGTGAGTAAAGCGCAAAGATATATATCATTGTTTATAGAAGTAGCAATCTAACTTCCCTAACTTGGACGAATAGTCGTGGCCAGCCACTGGTCCATGTACGATCGTCTGTGGTACAAGAATTCGGTTCCATTAACGAATACGCGACGACACACATGCATACCATATTCGAGATACCAAGGACGACAAGAGGTCATATACTCACACAACCTTGCCAAACAAGCTCGTTCGGCAGGCCACCATCAGGAGCTAGCATGAGTTGTTTGCACATTATATATGGCACTAGAACATCGTGTTCAACACTCCCAGTGCACTGAACGTTAAATGGAATACACGTTTATATATCTTGGCTACTATGATATAATATCAATTTTAAAGATCTAATTAACAATATAATTATTTTGACAAGCGCTATACAAAAACTAAAATTTTCCGTGACAGGAGCCACAAGATTGATGAAGGTATTTGCAAGCAACTGTCAAATCATGTAGCTTTCTACACTGAAAGTCTTAATGTTTCGTAACACATGTCAAAATAATTAGATATTTTTAAAAAAAATGTACACTCTAGAATACATCCTTATTACTCGTTAAACAAGAACTTGGCCGAATGCAGCTACCATAGTAGTAATTTTGTAGGCACACGTGCTGCGACTACGTGTATACAGAGACAACTCCCTCGATCGACCGTTGAATAAATCAGAACGCGCTTTTTGTACTGTCTGATGGAGCATACATACGACGATCGACGACGCATTCACAGACAGCACGCTATATGATCGATACATTTTAAAATGGACATAGCAGTCCGATGGATCTTATCGTTGACGTTCTAAAAGCTAACCCTAACAAACGTATACGTATCGCAGCATTGGAATTTGGAAACTTACCTCACAGACGCACCCCAAGGCATGGCAGACAGGCAGGCCGGCAGCCGTTGCGTGTGAGGTTCCTCCCGAGTCCTTAATGCTCCATGATATTTGACATGTACATGAGTATCTGCCACACGTTTATCAGTTTATGCATATGAATGTATCAGGCACAAATACGCAGGGGATGGACGGAAGTTGGTAGATTCTACCTAACATACGTACCCTGCTGGTCCAACTCCATTTACTAACAGAGAATAAACAGAACAAGCTATGACTTGCACAGATGACTCTAATGTTTTGTTGAATCCCAGCAAACGAAGACACATGCCGAAGACTCGGACTGAATGGGTACGATGATCATAGATTCGAGGCATGCTCTCGGGAGAAAGTTGGTTACTTCGTCCAGCAAGCACGGCACACTGGTTCAGATAGATGATGACCCCCGAGAGATCTTGCTCCGATCTTCACAGGATATTCCAGGATGTGAACCGAAGACCGAACAAACCGAGCCTAATGTTGCCTATGGACCAAATATGTACGTACCTTGTTGACTAGAAAGACTCAAATGTCTGTTTCTCTTTGGCCTCTTGTTATGCAAGATTCTTTAACGTGTGAGTGTACGTAAATACGACTTACGCCTAATTGTGTTGTTTTTTTCAAGAAAAAACGCCGTTATTGCACATCACTGACATGTGGAACCGGCATAAAAATTTATAGCTGAATCAGGACCTTTTAGATGCTGCGTATCGTATACGAGAATTTCTCTTGGACGCGCGACTTGACGGCAATTTAGTGATTATTAGTCATCAGTGTCGTCATTTGTAAGATTCGCTGACACGAATGATCTGCCTGGATTTGCATCCCATGATGACTATGACATGGATTTTTTTTTTCTCAAACACTTTTAATATTGGCTGCCCAAGCTATGACCAATCGCGGTTGAGTCGGAATGTTGATTTTTTTTTTTTTTTTTGCAGTGCCGCCTACAGTTTAGTCCAAATAATGGAGAGACGAATGTACATATGTACTAGTATTACCTCAAAGAAGCAAACTGAACTCAGGTGGTTAGTTTCATTATGGTGAAATCAACCCATTCATATTCAAATCCCTGATTTGACATGATGGCGTATTTATGACTAATTATTTTTTTAGTAATATATGACATTGATGTCTATAATGACTTTATATATCTCAAGATCAAACCGCTTTGTTGACTTAGTTTTTCTTCAGTTTCACTATATGAGAAAAGAGAATCAAAATACTACCTTGGCTGATGAAAGATCATTTTTTAATGGGGCAATTGAGTTGTACTACCCTACTCTCAAATTTCAGTTGTGATTTTGGCATTTTGCTCACATAATTTTAAACTGGAGATAAGTTTACCACTACTAATTCTGTTAAGGACTACTACTTCGCTCCAAAATTGTTGTCGTCGTTCAGTTTTCTAGTTATATTTTGATCATTTGTCTTATTCAAAATATTTGTTCAAATATAAAATATTATAAATTATATTTAAATTTTCTCTAGCAATAAAACAAATCATGAAAATATATTATATTTATATTTTTTTAATAAAATGAATTATCAAATATAATGAGAAAAGTCAATAACAATGTCAAATGATTATAAGGCAATACTTGATAGAACTTTTGTATATTACAAATCTAGCTGAACTGGACAAATTTGATAACAGTTTTACTTTTACATAATAAGTCAGGTTGATCGTCGCCACCATCATGCTTAGGGTTAGGGTGGGTGGTGATGGAGTCAGGTAAGAGATCAAAGGTATGTTCATTTGGATGATGCTTAGGTCACAAGGTGGTGGCACGGAAAGGAGAGAAATATTGATCATTTTTTAACTCATTTAACTTGGTTGTACATAATGGAAACCCAAACTAGGGGTAAACGATAGATTAATAAAAAATGAAGCGTCAATCATAAAGTTGAAAAGGTATCTAGGGTCCCTCAATAAAAAGTTGAAAGTATAGCACATATCACTTATAGCGGCGGTTGAAAAATCACAGTAGCAGCGGGTATGGTCACCCATCGCTATACAACTATAACTAAAAATAAATTAAAAAAGCGTTATGTGACGGCGGGTACAGATCACCCTCTGCAAGAAAAAAAATACAATAACAACGAGCGATGATATCGCCAGCCACACCAAAATCCAGGTAAAATAAAAAGAATATCAGGAAGGCGGCTAGATCCATCATGTTGCTCGTCACTGCAAGGCAGGCCGCCACCACCTGACTCCGACGCCGCCAATGAAGCGGCTGCATCTGCCATCTTTTGACGTGATGCAACTGGCCACCATGCTAGATCCATTGTCATCGTGTTCGTCGGTTACGCCAAATCCGTGGAGGAGAGGGGGTGGTGTGGAGGGGGGGGGGGGGGAGGGGGGGGGGGGGGGAGGGAGTAGGTGGTGACTCAAGTTAGGGTTTCTTTGTTTTTTATAGTTACTGATGACTTAGTGGACTGCTATGAGATAATGGATCATATATAGTGACGGAAAGAAACATGGATTGCGTTACAAATTATAATTTCTTTATAGCGGTGGCCTATAAGATGATTCACCGCTACTAATGTATATTTAACAGTGGTGTGCCTCCAAATAGTGTTTTCAAGCACTGTAACGGTGTAGGAAAGTTGGTCCATCGCTATGTCAATTTTTCTTTCATCGTAGGTCATTTTTTGTGGTAGTGTGTGGAAAGTACAAGAAATCGCTATTGTCGTTGAAAGTAGAGTAGGACTGACCCCTTATTTAGTGTGCGTTTGACACTGCTTATTGAACTGCTTATTAAAAGTGTTTATGCTTAATAAGTAGTTTGAACTGCCAAACAGTAAAATACCAAAGTGCTTATGAGTTATAAGCACCTATAAGCACTTTATCATTTTATACTAGCTATAAGCACTTTGGATAAAGCAGCAAAACGTAGCTTATAGTGTTTATGGGTCAGTATAAGCAGTTTTGATAAATAAGCATAAACAGTTTTGCCAAATGGATTAACTGCTTATGTTATAATAAGCACTATAAGCAGTTTTTAAAAAATAAGCATTAAAAGCACTATAAGCATTTTGAGTATAAGCAGTGCCAAATGCACCTTTAATCTTTTGTTTTTTTTTCAATAAGACCCCCTGTTTATGATAACCTTTGTGTTGAATTTGCATATTGGTCCCCCTCTTCATATTAGAAGACACTGTAACACTGACACATACGCATTGGATTATTCCGAAGAGGGAATTTTTTTACATTATCTAAAAATATGTCATAGATTGACTAAGGAATTTGAGGTGGCTTTTCATATATGCTTCTTCATTTCTATATTTTTTTGGGTGTAACAAAATCACATGAGAGATAACAAATATTTCTATAGTTAGATTATACAGCGCACACAGTAGCTACAAGCAAACACTTGGAAACAAATGCACCTCCCACCGGAATCTTATTGGCTGACTTTTAGATAGGCAGTAGTATAGTGCCTAAGGGGGCAAGAGATTCATAAAGATGCTGTGCAATTTGTTTAGAGACGACTATCATGAAACTCAATGCGAAAAATGGTCGAGATCGATGATATGGTTATGAGATCGATCAAATTGAGGATTGAAAATACCGTTCTAGATCTCATTAGATGTCGAAGAGATCGTGCATGACGCCCATCGACACACCATTACAAACTTGAGATGTCGAAGAGATCGTGCATGACGCCCATCGACACACCATTACAAACTTTCTTGTTTGACACGGCCTTGCTTAGCTCGCACTAATCTACGACAATGTAATCCTGCTGCGATCGTGCTTTGACGGACTCAATTCAGTGGTCATATTCTGAGATGATTCGGGAGAATTGCATTCTCGTCACACTATCAATTCCATGAGATTTCGCATCAGATCAAATCGTGATCTTGCTGTTGTCGAGAAGTATTTTGGTGCGGCGATCCCAGCGTCAGTTAGTTTCTCTGAATTTGTGGCTTCATGTTGAAAACATTGACTCTGCATTGGTACACGTTTCTAGATCCGGTTGGCAGCAATTGTATTGCAACATTGGTGCTGAATTCAGTTCCAACAACTAAAGAAAGAAGGCGTCCCTCTCGTTACAATCAAACAAAGAAGATTGTTTGCAAGAGAGTATCCTGAATTGTCATGGAGTTGACATTTGTTACCTTGCTAATAATATCCTTGAATGAGCTGGTTCGTTCATCTCATATATGCCATTCTTTCGCGGGTCATTGCTTGCACGTGAAGTAGAAAGATGTATAATGTCTTTACTTGCTCCTAGTTGGAGACTGGCTGAAGGAATAAAGAATACAAAATAATGTAGGAAGAGCACTGTAGAAGGTATGTTTCATGAGCACCTTTACAATGGGCTAGGATTAATATGGACTCTTCATTTCTATTGATCTGACGGTTTAGATTAAATTATACTACATTAAATCTTTAAATAGTATGAAGTAGTATATCAATGTGGTATGGAGTAGTATAGATATTATTAGAAAAAAAGTAATGGCAGATCGTAATTATTTTGATCTTTTAGGGTGATTTGAAATAGTAATTGTTAAAATAAGATTTAAAAAATTATCATTTTTTCAAACGACGAGGCATTTCTTTCTCTTCTATCGTGTTCTTCCTTCTCCTCTTGTTCTTCCTCTTCTTCCAATCGAACTTCCAGCAGCTACACCAGATGCGACGATCGCGGTGGCGGTGGCGTGTGGCGGGCATGAGTGTGGCCGGCGGTGGTGCGTGGCAGGCATGAGCGCGGTGGTGGCGCTGGTGCTGCGAGGATCTGGCTGTGTCGGCGGTGCCGGTGCTGCGAGGATCTGGCGGCAGCGGAAGGCCTTCTCACGCATTCCTCCGTGGCGTGCGTCGTTTTGTTCGGCGCTGTGACGATCCGGCTCCGGCAGCTGTGACGTCTTTGCAAGGAACCAGCGGCAGCGGCTGCCTTGCGAGGAACCTGGCGGCGGCAGCGATGGGCGATGGCCCTACGAGGAACCCGGCTGCATCGGCAGCGGCAGCTCTGCGAGGATTCGGCAGCGCTAAAACCCCTTCTCACGCATGCCTCCACGGCAGCTCTGCGAGGAATCAGCGCCAGCGGCGGCCGAGGTACTCATACCTGGTTTTCTTGGTTTGGTCAATCGATAACGTTTCGATGACTAACTCAAATGATGTTACTGTCCTGCGGTGGCAACTGCTGTAAATAATTAGTTAATTAAGTCAATTATAATTATACTTTCTAAATGGTCGGTTGGATTAGGATTATACTACTTAGAACTTTAATGTAGTATAGCCCACCGTAATAGGTGTCATGTTTCATACCTCCATCAAATCAGCCGATTCAGAATATCGAAAAAAAAAAGTATCAGCCGATTCATTCCATCCGTTCCATTGATGTCGTTCTCTGTGCATAAATAATAGTTTGAAACAAATTCTACACATGTCAGTTTCAGATCTTCAGTTTATGCACTGTCAAGTCAACTCATCATTCACCTAAATAAAAAAGGTCAACTCTTCATCAGACATATTTATATAGATAATTTATTCTACAATAAACTATATGACGTGTTTGTTTGACGAAACTGATATGTCAACAGCGGCAGCAAACGCAATATAACGATAATAAAGTCAACAACTTAGTGTTAGCAGCGTAACTGGCTGAACAGATATTTTTCAAACTACAAAATAGTGTAGGGCATGGAAGAAGAATCGAACATAACCGTAAAAGCAGAGTTCTTGTTAAGCACAAGACATTGATATTCTCATATCAATCACTATAATCCTGGAGAGATGCACTGCGCATCCGCAAGTTATTTGGACCACGGACATTTATTAATTTATCCTACAAAATTCCAGTGTTCACATGATAATATTGGTAACATGTTCATTTATTTTTTATTACTGCACCATAGTTTTTTTTATGTGATTCACATAATACAGAAAAGAGGTTCATCATTTTAATGTTCTATCAGATTAGAGTCAGCTATAGCAGAAAATGTGACAGCTAAAATATTGCAAAGAACCAAAAAGGGCTATGATAAATATTGCTTGGACATTTTAAGGTTCATCATTTTTTTCAATAAATATTTTTCTAGATGGACGAAAATAGATATCAGACGATCAAGCAGTTTCCCAGAGAACCTTTTTGCGCTGTCAGACTTAATTGAAGATATTAGTAAGATACTGTCGCGGTGGTTACAGGGTCGTTTTTGGACACCAGATCTATTGCTTTATCTTCCTTGAATTCACCAAATAAACGAAGCGTTCTACTTGACAGACCATCCATCTCAACAAATTTGTAGCATAAAAATTACTTGGAAATAAGCCTTCTTTCTTTCTGAGAACGCTTTGCGAGCATATTTAATGAATAACTTTGATGAAACTGATAATGTTACCTGGAATTGATTAAGGTTCAGCTCTGTTTCCGGTGGGGCAGGTCCTTTGTTTATATACTGATGAAGTGAATGGAATTATGGAATGATTTTTTTACATCTGTAAAACACTGTAAATTGTAGTCCCTAAGAAACCGATGCAGAGAAAAAATGCAGTAGTTAACACCGTTTCTTTCACTAAGCAAACATGAAAGGGCACACAAGTGGTTGAAGATTTACTGCAAGGTTAAGATGATCATGCCAACTCAAAACTCAGACCGTCGTCCAAGCATCAACTATGATAGGAAAGTTTTGCAAGATTATAGACAATGTGCAAGTATTGACTGACAAAGAAACATTTTCTCTACCTCAGATGCCCTAGCGTTCATGAAGAAAATATTTATTGAAAAAAAACTATCAGATAATTAAACCAGGAACAAACTGAAAAGGAAAACCCAAAAGGCAAAAACAACATGATTGAGCACAGTGAAAAGGTGATCACTTGGTTGGATTTCTTACATAGAAAAAGATGGGAGACACATCTATAGGAGCGCTTAAGTAGGAAAAACATACTTCAAAGGATGATAAAGTTTCTAGTTTATGCACCTAAGTATAAATTGCATCAATGCGAAGAGTCAGTAGACGCTCTTTCCTGTCGTCTGCAAACTACCCAGAATAAAATCAGCATCCTTTCACCCACAAAAGCTAAGTGAAAAAAAAAACATTCCATCCAAGTCATTCTAACAGCATTTAGGGCTCATGAAGATTTGAAAAAACTTCAATACAACATAAACATGCACACTTGTTTTAAATATGCAGTCAAAAATTCAAATCTAGCACTTATGTAGTTATGTGTCAAATGTACAGCCAATTGGCCAATGCATCTTTCATGGAACATGCATGTAGAATCCCATAACACAATAATGTAGTCTGACATTAACTATAATATGCTATTTCATTGACATATATATCCCTACTTATATTAATAACAAGGAACATAAACTGGAAACAGAAAAACTAAGTTGTTACATGCTCAGATTCTGAGATATCGCCACATTGGGACCATAAATACTATCTGCAGAACTTGATCCGATGGGCCTAATTCATGCTTCATCAAACTGCATGAATTGGACTGTTGTTTCTCTTGCTTAGATCAGGTCGAGTCCTTGGTGGACTCGCATGAAATGCTGATGGCCTTGTATCTGTTGACCCAGTAAGCTGAAGGGAAAGAGCAGTAGGTTCCATGGAGCCAGAGCTGGACTCACCAATGCTGAGCTTAGACATACCAGCAACATTATCTGCCTTAACCACCTCCTTACCTTTCAAGGGAGTGGGACGTACAATTTCATGGGTTGTGCCTACATCCTCCACGTTAGGAATGTTTGGAGGCCAAAGAGTCAGTGGAACAGGGACTAATGCTGGATAGAATGCTGGCACACTAGAAGCATTTATGGTCTTGAAGTGACTGGGATTCATTTCCAAATTGGCTAGGGGCAATGAAGGCTCTGAGAATTCAGATTCCTCATACTGCCTAGACTGCAAAGTTGGCAGCTGTTTAGCAAACTCGGCTTCCTTCTGTAGCCCCACATGTAAGGATGGCAAATGATTTGAACTAGCAGCCTCATCTCGATTATTTTGAAGAGGAACTTGTTCCGCGGCAGTAGGGGACTCATCCATTGGCTGCAGATGAAGAGGAAGCCACAGAGATTAGGACAAAAACATACCATTAAGATAGGCCATCCATAACTTTACTTTTTTTTTGAGATGAAGAATTATGTAAGGTATTACATGGAAAAAAGAAGTTATGTTGTTGTTGTATTACTGAAAAAAAAAACAGCATACCATTTCAGGGACCATGTCAAACAAGCTTGATCGCCTCTTCCTTCTTGATGAATTTGTCTGTCTAATAAAGTACTTTTGAGCATGGCTGGCCACCTGAGTTGGAGTTCTAGAAACAACAAAGTTGCGAGATATCCCGCGCCAGTCTCCCTTTCCAAGCTTCTGCAGACCCATCAGAAACATTCTGTGTTCTTCTTCAGTCCAAGGTGTACCTGAAGCATAGTAGTAATCCTTAGAAAGGTTTCTTCAAAAAACCAGAGCACACAGCATGACTACAGAAAACCACACTTATTAGAAACTTATCCATCATAATATTATTATCATATATTCTATGAACTATCAAACCATACTCGGATGATTCAGTTGAGATCAAGAAGATAGTTCCATCAAAAGAACAGCAAATAAACTTTCCCAACCTCTGCAATTATCAAATCGAAATCTGGAGGGTTTTTTTCGCGTCCAAAAAAAAATCTGGAGGGTTTCAATGCCATTATTAAAGTTTTGCAAAACCACCCCCTCATAGTGAGTTTCAAAATAGGAAAGGTAAGAAAACTGGCATGTACATGGTCGAAATTTGAATAATTGTATGCTGAATACGCATGAAATGCAAAATTGTCAAGGAAAAAGTCTATATGAGCAGACTTTGAACATCTGAACCCTGGTACTCCATTGATTTCACATGAGTGTAGTTGTATTCTGGTCATGTTAAGCATGATAAGAAGAAATAGATGCTGAGAATCCTCATGCAACATTGTTTCCACTTTTCAGATATTTCTGTAGGAAGCTCAAGTTTGTATATGTATTATTCCTTAAAATGCATATTGTTTAAAAGGTCTTCGAATAGAGAAAGTGGTTCTGGAGAAAGATGCTTCATTTGTTACTATGAGATGAGCAAGAACACGAGATGCAAAAGAACAAGTTAGATAGTCTACATGCATGGACACTAAACAAGATGTTGAGCAGCATCCCAGTCAATAAATTTTATTTCTGTATAAAATAAATGAGTTTCGTTAGTATATGTCTTCCCCTATTCAATCTTTTCTACCTACACAAATACCCCATAGCTGCAACTTAAAAGTAGTATGTAGCCCAGAGTTGCTCCATCAAATAATGTCTTAAAAGTATTGCACCAAAGGTACCTCCATTACAACTTTGCATGCACCTGTATAGTTATACATTATATAAGTGACCTCTTGTATTGGACATTGTGGTTAAATGTCATCCAATTCATAGCTGAGGAAGGAGGATGGCCGGTAAGCATGATAAAAGGAATGGATTGGCCAAAGTCACAAACTATAAAGCTATACAACAGAAGCATGATGTTGCCTCTCCCCCTGTCCCAAAATAATTGCATTTCTAGAATTGGTGGAAGTCAAACTAACTTTACGTTTGATCAATGGAACTCTATTCCAAGGTTTTCCTAACAAAACTGGAAGCAAGATAATTTGCATAACCATAAGCACAGCTGATGGAACACCAAACACATGGAAGCAAGATAATTTGCATCATCCCATAACCATTAGCACAGCTGATTCAACACCAAACACAATAAAAAGCAAGCAATCCTACATACTGTAACTTAACGTCTTAACCTATAAGCAAACTGTAAAGGTGCTTGGTCACTATATAGTATCTTTAAGCCAAGTGCCAATAATGTACTGACTTGCAAGATACTACTAGATAAAATAGCATATCTAGATACATTAGAAAAACATAGGGTGCATGCTTAGGACTGGTCAAAGTAACTGGAAATTGATATAGCTAGATTCTTTTAGGATCAGATGATTAAAATAAAGGTGAAAGAGACATGCAGGAGGCACTTATGGGGCTCTGTAGTCATGGTCAGCCACTGACTCTCGTGGTATGTGATCAATCCAGGTATTGTGATGCACATGTCCACGTAGCTTAACCAGGTGGAAAAAGATATTTTGCTGAGTTGATTTGTGTCGGCCATTCTGGACGGTTCCTAAGAACTCCATCCTCAACATTAATAGCGCCAAAACCTTGAGTCAAGCATAAAGATAGTAAAAAGGAGCACGATTCCTATAGCAGGTTGTCGAAAATATTTTCTATCAGGGCAAGATTGATTGTTTTTCTTTATAATTCCCTGTCGAAAGCTTGATTGCATCTCAAGTGGAACAGGGTCCTACAACTTGAACTCAAAAGACACTGTAGTTATGTGGTTTTGACATTATATTCAGTGCTGCCATTTGGTTGCATATGAATCTACTAAACTTTGGAGTTTGGAAAGAAATACTGAAACAAAAAGAGAAAGATGGACGACATATCAGAGTGTCGTGTACTATGCAAATAATAGTTCATATTTAACGCGATACTTGAAGAGAACGGTAGAGGATTCGAAGCAATCGGGATTTGGGATCATCCTTCTCTTTACTAAGGTCAAAATGTAGCACTTCCAAACAATAATTCCTACCGCTCTGCAGCGCTCCGTGTAGCTCCATGGAACGGCAAGAGTGCGAAAGAAGCAAACAAACACGAGCTCATTCATGGAGGCAATTCACCAACTATAACGCAGAGCGGAAAATCTCTACCGAACAACATAAGCAGAGAAACGGAATCGAGACACGATGAAAAATCTCACCTTTCTTGCGCTCGGCGCGGCCATTCGCCGAGCAGGACGCGTGCGCGGGGTCATCGGACACGTACCCCTCTCCCCCTCCCCTGGCCCCGCCTTCTCCTCCCACCGGCGGCGACGAGCCACCGGACCCGCCCCCGAGCGACGACGCGATGCAGCTCATGCTGGCGCTCTTCTTCATCGCCGCCGGCGCTGGCGCTGACGTGAGGCGCACGCCGAACAGCCTCACCCCGCCGCCGCCGCCGGAGCGAGTGGGGCAGGTGCGCGCGTTGTGGCCGTTGTTGCTGCAGTGCGAGCATCGCCGCGTCATCCCCGCCGGCGCGGGGAGCTCTCGCACGTGCCTCGGGGCTTGGTACGCGTGGGCTTTGTACGTGCGTACCAAAATGCGATGCCGAGTGCTCTGGCTTTTGCTCTCCTCTGTCTACTTTGTCCAAAGAAGTGATATTTTGGAAGTATTTAAAAGGACAGGATGAGACGAAATGACAATAACGACCAGCACCTACCTTCCCTCGGGCCGGTAATGGATGGCGGTAAACTCAGAACGCAGGCAAACCGCTGGACCAGTTCTTGTTTGTTGGATTATAAGTTTTTTTTTAGGGAACATCAGAACGAATGTGTTCAATCTAACGTCAGTTTTAATAAGTCAAATTCAATATATTTTTTCTTTCTCTCCACTATTTCTCTTCCTCAATATTTACATTATGAGCCATTTAAGTATTATAAAAGTTCGGTCTCTGTTTGTTGGATTATAAGTTTTTTTTGTTTCAAAACATAAGGTTGTGTTTAATCCAACATCATTTTTACGAGTCAAATTCAATCTAATTTTTCTTTCTTTTCATTATTTTTCTTCCTCTATATTCATGTATTTGCATTTAAGTGTTTTGAAACTTGTAACAAGTAGTATATGCGTACACTAGCAAAGTCAGCTTCAACCAAGCAGTCGTGTTATTGGTGTGTACAGAGTCAAACGTTAGGGGAAAATTAGCACAAACAAGAGAGGACGGAGCCCATGTTGACTTGTACCTAGTTTCCTCCATGAATGTATGGTGCCCTATAATTTTTTTTCGGTAGTTGCAAAAGTAACTCCTATTGGTGAGTTTAGCACGAGATGGATGAATTGGCCCTATTAATCTAATCAAGGTTGAAGCTACCAAGTCAATGAACTAATTAAAAGATAATCCATTTGCGTTTAGTTAAGACATCTTTCCCGTCACTTTCGATTTTCTTAGGAGAAAAAAACCGACCAAGTCCATGAACTGAAACAAAATCTATTTATCTTTAGTTAAGGCATCTTTCCACCAGTTTCTATTTTCTTAGGAGAAAACACACATTCCAACATGTATATATGACAACTGGTCCTTGCAGTTCTTAATTCTCTATTACTAACCAGGCAATGGAGTCAAATATACTGATCAATCAGCTCGATCAACAAACTTTAACCAATGATGGTGCAATGCAATTGACAAAGCTATAAAAAGATGGGGTCGGAGTGGCGGCGGCTAGGCGACTAGGGTTTCTTCGTGACTTTTGAGTAAATCTTCCGGTACTTCAAGGATCAGGACTGTTCTCCAATCAAGATTGCGTCGTCAAGGAGTCGTTTCCGCGTCGGACGCCATCTTTAGCCGTCTTTTGTCCGTTTTGCCGTGGTTTTACAAGGGTCTCTGTGACTCGCAGCCGAGGTACTAGGGTTAGTTCGTCTATGGCTGATCGAAGGAGACTTGATCCTCGTGTCTTGCATCTATGCAGTTCGTGGTGAGGGTGATTCAGAGGAGTCCGGTGAGGTCTCTGCCCACCCGAAGCCACAAACTACAGGTGTGGATCTTGGCTTTAGTGTTTCTTCTGATCATGGTGATGGCGTCCACTAACTCAGATCGTGGTCAGGCTCCAGGAGACTATCAGGTGGAGTTACGAGATGGATTAGTGAAGGATGGAGATGTGCGGGAATCAGGTAAACCTTGCCCAGTCAGAAACCCTAGGGCGGAGGCTGGTGTCAATAATCAGGAAATTATTCTGTACACTGGGGAAAGTAAGGACCAGGTGGATGAGGATGACGATGATATCATCGATGCAGACTATGAGGATTTTGGCAGTGATTTCACGAAAAAGTGGCTAGCAGTAGCATGGTTTTATTCAGATCAGTCTTTTTCGGTGAAGCAACTATTTGTGGAGATGAGTAAGGCGTGGGGGGGGGGGGGGGTGAAGGATGCATTTACAGCACGTGATTTGGGAGAGAATAGATTTTTAATGGAGTTTCCGTCCAAGCAGACATATGAGTATGTTGCTAATGGTGAGCCATGGCGCTACAACGGCGATGTTGTCATCGTGGTTCCATGTGATGGGTTAACAAGGCCCTCTGAAATTGTCATTGACTCGATCAAACTATGGTTCAGAATTTATGACCTTCCAGATTACATGATGACCACAGGTTTCGCTCGATTCCTGGGTGAGAAGTTGGGTAGTGATGTGGAGGTGGGAGGTGCTGTTAGAGATTTTCTTCGAGTTCGAGTTAGCTACAAGCTTGAGAAGCCCCTGAAAGATAAGTTGAAGGTTCGTTTTCAAGGGAAAATCTACGGACCTTTCACGGTGAAGTATGAGAATGTACCCTTCTTCTGCTTTCGCTGTGGCATCATGGGGCACTCAGACCGTAGTTGCCCTGAAATTGACACGGGTATGCGATTCAGGACTGGAATATGAGCCTCTCCTCTGAAAAGGAATAGGAGCCGGGAGATTCGAGTACCTGCAGCAGTACCGCAGATGGTGTGGGCTATCAATTTTAGTGGTGCATAGAAGGCCAAGGTGCTCGCTGTTTCAAGCTCTTCCAAACAGCATACGCAAGAGCACAGTCCAGCTAAGCGCGGCAGGGAGGGGACCGGCGATGCATAGCAGGAGGAGGTAGTTGGGAGCGAGGCTGTCGCCGTGCCGAGGGAGACAAGTGAAGCATTGGAAGATGGACTACAGCATATGCACGTTGATCAACGAGGGGCTGTTGGGGGCTCCAAGGAACGAGTTTCCTTCAGTGGAGATTACAACTTGAGTGACGACTCATTTCATGATCAGGAGGTGGATTCATCCAATATGTTGCATCGATTCCACCCTAGTAGGATGGCCCAGCGGGAAGGCAAGCTACTGCTTAGTGCACCAAAGCAAGTTAAGAAAGGCATTGCCATACGTATTAACAAACTGAAAGGAACTGCTATGGAAGTGGACACGGTGGATGGTGAGATCAAGAAGGAAGAACTGTCGGAACTGGATGAGAGATCGGCAGCAAAATGCAGCAAGGTCGATCCTTCTCTATCCCCCGGTACGTCAAACCTGATGGGAGCTCGTGTCGAGCCCTGTCACGAGCAATAAATATCATGAGCTAGAACTGCCGAGGGTTGGGGCTCCCTCGGACAGTTCAGGAGCTGATCACTCTCACGAGAGCAAAAAGCCCAAGTATGATGTTCCTAGCCGAAACACCGAAGATCAGGAAACGCGCTGAAAAGCTTAGGTGGAGGTTGGGCCTTAAACATTGTACTTCAGTGGATAGTATCAGACAAGGTGGAGGATTGGTGCTGTTTTGAAAGGAAACTCTAGAGGTGTGGGTCTTAGGGAAGGATCATCGATATATTGATGTAACGGTACGGGAAACTCAGGGTAGCCCACTCACGCGCATCACATTTGTATATGGTGAGCCAAGAACGGAGGATTGCCTATGCATGTGGGAACATCTACGATGACTAAGAGGGGAGGCTGACTTACCATGGCTGGTTATGAGAGATTTTAACGAAGTTATGTGGGGTTTTGAGCACTTCTTGGCTTGTCCAAGGTTAGAGAGGCAAATGGAAATCTTCAGAGACGCCTTGTTTGAGTGTGACCTCACTGATATTGGTTTTGTCGATTTGCCTTACACCTATGATAATGGCCGGAGTGGGGCTGCAAACGTCAAGGTTCGCCTAGATAGAGCAGTGGGCAATACGGAATGGAGGGACCTGTTTGGCGAGGCAAGGCTTCACCATCTGATCTCCTCTCGCAGTGATCATTGTCCCTTATTGCTGGAAGTGCACAAGGAAAATTGGGAGAGGCACAAGACACGTATCTTTCAATATGAAATCATGTGGGAATGACTTGAGTCGCTCGCAGAGGAAGTTAAGGAGGCCTGGTGCTCGGCCCTGGCCCGCGAGTGTCTAGGTGGTGTTATGGCCGCACTCCAACACGTCCAACACGTGCTACGAGCATGGAGTAAAGAATAGTTTGGTTCGGTGTCGTCTGAGTTGGAAAGGATACGGGCGCAACTAGAGGAGGTGCGGATGGACCCTGGTCACTCGAGGGAAGAGGCGCGGGGGATCACAAACCGGATGGATGAGCTACTCTATAGAGAAGAAATGATGTGGCTCGAATGTAGCAGGATTGTATGGCTGAAAGAAGGAGACCGCAATACAAACTACTTCCATCGCTAAGCTGTTTGGCGAGCCAGGAAGAATAAGATCAAATGTCTAAAGAGGGCTGATTGGACACGGTGCGAATGGGTGGAAGAAATGGAAAATATGGCGACCGGGTTTTTTGTAGAGCTCTACAAAGCAGACCCGGATGTTGATGGGACTCAACTGCTATAGCTGGTGGAAGAGAGGATATCGCAGGAGATGAACCAGGACCTGTGCCGGCCATTTACAGAGCAGGAGATATCAGATGCCCTTTTCCAAATGGGGCCACTAAAGGCGCCGGGGCCGGATGGGTTCCCGGCAAGATTCTTCCAGCGGCATTGGACAATTGTCAAAGCTGATGTGGTGGCTATTGTGCAACGGTTCTTTGCGGACGGGTGCTTGCCCGAAGGTACGAACGACACGGCAATTGTCTTAATTCCAAAGTGTCCTAACCCTGAAGATTTGAAAGATTATAGACCCATTAGTCTCTGCAATGTAATATACAAGATTATTTTGAAGTGTCTAGTTAACCGGCTGAGACCTTTTTTGGATTCCTTGATCTCACCAGAACAAAGTGCATTTATTCCATGAAGATGAATCACTGATAACGCTCTTATTGCCTTTGAGTGTATCCATGCCATTCAACAGGGAACTGGTGATCGGCAGGGATTTGGGGCGTACAAGCTGGACCTATCTAAGGCATATGATCGAGTCGATTGGGGGTTTCTTAAATGTTTGATGCAGAAGCTGGGCTTTCATCCTCAGTGGGTGCAGTGGGTTATGTCTTGCATGACCACTGTACGCTACACAGTTCGCTTCAATGGGATACCCTTGTGTCCCTTTACTCCCTCTCAAGGTCTTCATCAAGGTGATCCACTATCGCCTTATTTATTTCTGTTGGTTGCTGATTGCTTATCAGTGTTGATCAAGCGACAGGAGACGATGGGTCACCTGCATGGCCTCAGGATCTGCCGAAGGGCGCCGATTGTGTCACACCTTCTGTTTGCCGATGACAGCCTCTTATTCTTTCGGGCGATAGTGGAACAGGCAGTGGTTGTGAAGGGTGTGTTGGCCGACTTTGAGAGGGGCACTGGACAACTACTCAGTCCGGTGAAGTGCTCCCTCCTAGCATCAAGGAGTTGAGTCAGAGTTGTGTTTCTTTCAGTCGAGTCCCGGACTGCATCAAGGACTTGGTCCTGTCCGAACGGAGTGAGAGTCATAATTGTAATGGTGAACCCTGTGTTTAAATAAAGCTCCCTTTTCCCCTCAAAAAAAAAATGATGGTGCAATGCATTTTGCAATTTAGCTGCTAGCTTTAGCACCTCACTTTCGTTGCCATCATAAACAAGTGAGACGACCAGGCTCACACATTCGCGAGTGTGCTCCTCGTGTCACGTATGCGAATATGCCATAGACTTGTCCATGTTTGGATCTTCAAGTTGGCTAAATTAGTTAAAGTTTATTCAATTAATTTTAGAATATACATGTTTGAATTAATGACTAAAGTTTTTACCTAAATAAAAAATAGACATGTTTACTGTATATTAACTAATCAAAAGTGAACTTATGTATGGATTGAAAAAAAAATCACATATGTAAAGGATATTTTCAATTTTAGTTGTTTTTTTCTTAAATTTAAAAGATTTTAAAAGGATTGAAATGACTAGAGATCTAAAATTTAGTAGATAAACTAACTAAAATTTAAAAGATCGTCCCACCCTGCCAGAACAGAAGTGAGAAGACAGAAGCGGGACCAACCTCAAAAAAAAAAAAAAAAAGACAAGCGGGACCCGGGAGGGGGGCATTTCGGGGCAGTCGCCCGCTCGATGTGGCGCGAAATCACGAGGACGGCACCGCCGCACCACGTGAGCGGAGCGGACGGTGCTGGGGAGTTTTCGCGCTTCCGAGGCGATAAGGGTCACCCGGCCGGCACAACCCAACACGCACGTCTCTCGCCATCGAGTTGACCTGGACGCGGCATAATTTCCCTCGCCGTTTTCGTGCGTGCCGCCTGGCAAACTGTCTTTCTATGGACGACGGGCCTGCGCTTCACCCTGGCCTGATTACGTACGTGCTCACGACTGCTTGCACGATGGATCGTCGTGCTCTGGCCGACAAGAACTAAATAGGGTCATCCACAACAAATCTCGAAACCCACCATGCATGTCGGTGGCGGGGTGCTACGTCTACGTGGGACGTAACGAATCCAGAGACACTGGGGGTTGTGTTCACGCGCGGTTTTCGCCGAAGCCTCGGCATCCAGCTCCGGCACCAGCGGAGCTCCAGCTCTCCTGCGATCCTGTAGGAGCCACATGGATCCAGTATAGGACAAGAGGGAAATTAAAGATATATAAAGATAAAAAAGGAGAAATGTGCACGCGCGATGGATCCCCTTGTTATGTTCACACCGCGTGCAAGTGCAATCCATCCATGCACTTTTTACTTGCGTGTCGTGCGCGGATCAAAAAGTTGTCCATCTTACTTCGCCTTTGGGGTTGGGGATGTCTCGTCTCAGCTCCGTCTTACCATCCATCCGGGTAACTTTCCTCTCAGTTTCGTACAAGACGCGTTGCTACAGACAGACAGTACACATTGACATTGTGGGTCGTCGTCGTCGCAGCGCACATTCTTCTCTCAGTACACACTCCACAGAGCACTACTAGTGCATCATCATATCAGTTGGACTCAATGTTCAATACACCTATATATCGGTTAGGTTAAGATCAGTTCATTTCTGGAGAAAAAGCTGTGTACCCGGTCCAAGAAAGTCCAAATTGTATAGTTTTTTTTTTTTGGTCCACTAGCTATCCTCATATATATAGATCCAATTCAGGTCATGTTCGAACCCAAAATGACCATGACATGCCTATCACCCGAGCGAAATGGAGACTCCACTCCATGTGTCTCCCTCCTCCTGTATCATGTTCAACGTCAAATCATCGCCCAGGTATCCACATACTGTATAAAGTTTATTTATGAGAAGAGGTTACTTCCAAACGAAGGAGTCATGAGCCTCGGCGTCTTTCTGCTTTATTTCTGGCACCATATAGATATAGGAAGAAAGCAACGCGCTCCTCCACTCCCGACGTCCACGTCGCTTTCGCAATCTTGTCCCTCTACCTCTCTCGGTCTCCTTCTCCTCGGATCAGATGCAGAGGATCGGGTCGTGCTTCCTCGCTAATCATGTGATGGTTGTTTATCTTATCTCGTAACTAAATCCGGCACAGGTGTCCGGTCCAAGCAGCGTGCATCTGGGCCATAAAAAGGGCAGCTGTGTGGAGCATATGCGAAAGGGATTGGTCGAGATGCAGCACCAACGTCCAAACAGTGTCCGCGGTGGCGGGTTGATTGGACGTCAAATCATGTGGAGCAGTAACATTATTTGTGCCCAACGTTTTCAACGTTTCACGCACGACAGGCGTTCCTTGTAGGGCGCGTCCATTTCTAATCGTGTCAAAAAGATCTAAGCGGATCGTCCTTTATGTATCCATTTTGACTGGTGGTGATTATCGTTGAGTAAATTAAAGCATGGGTCAGCTAAACTATGCTACTTTTATGTACAGGATGAAATTGAAATTGAGGTGGGGCGTTCCCCTATCGTAGGTTCTAAAAAAAACATGTGAAGAAACTAGATCATGTGATGTAAGCTCCTTGTAGAAAATTTTACAGAAACTGGGGGCAGCAGAGAACGTGATCGTTCAGTTTTTGTAATCCTTGTTCTTAATCAAGCCGAAGACAGAAGCCAGTTCTGAAGTTTTCTCACGGAACAAACTGAGTGATGGACGTTGCTTTCTGGTAATCCGGCCCATGAAGAAAAAAAAAGGCAGCCCATCATGAGCCTAAAAAAAAGGGAGCTACATCCAGAACGCGGTGGGCTTCCCCGCCTGAAAACTGGCCGCGTCGCCGACCACCGCGTAGGCTCGACGCTGGCGTCGCCTCGCCGTGGTGAGCTCGCCCTGCTTGCCGTACTTGAGCCCAAAGGCCGTCACGTGGAGCAGCCTGGGCGGCGGCCCAAGAAGTCGTTGCTGCTGCTGCTTGGTGGTGGTGGGCTCCTCCACGCACTCGAGCAGGCAGAACCTGCTGCTGTCCCCCATGTACACGAGCTCCGCGCCGACGCGGCGCCTCCTGTCCTCGCACGCCACCCCCACTGGCGCCGCGCATGCCTTCCACGCCGGCGCCTGGGCCCTCCTCCTCTCCGGCGGCACCACGTCACACGAGCACACGCCGCCGCTGCCATTGTCGCCGCCGTGGTGGCGGCCGCGGAGCCCGACCCACGCGTCGAGCTCGGGGTCGTAGTGGGCCTGGCCCGCGAACGGCAGCAGCCATGCGCCGTGGCAGGTCCACTCGAGCCGCTTCGTGTCGAACGAGAAGGTCCCGCTGCTGTCCTTCCTGCTCCCCGACCACTCCGCCGAGAAGAAGACGGCGCGGCCGTCGGGGTGCGCCGCGTGGCAGGTGACGAACGACGGGTTGAACGGCGGCGGCGCCGGCACGGGGCCCCACTGCCACCGCATCCGCCGCGGCGGCGCCGGCGCGTGCATCGCCTCCAGCTGCCGCGCGTCAACAACGCCGCAGCCCAGGGCGTAGACGCGGTCAGCGCCGGCGGGCACGAGGACGGGCCGGTGGTGGTGGTGGTCTCCCAGCTGCGGCGGCGGCGGGGCCACCACGAGGCCCAGCGTGGCGGTGTCGAAGCCCGGGACGACGGCGGCGCGCTGCGGCATGGCCAGGATCCGGTGGCCCAGGGCCGTGAAGAGGGTCTGTTGTTGTTGCCCGTGCTCGTCGTCGCCGACCTCCACGTGGAACGCCGGCGGCTCGGGCACGGGTTCCGGGTCCGATTGATGGTCGTCGGCGGAGTCGAAGCTGTCGACGTCGATCTTGCGCACGGTATACCCGGTCTCGCAGTCCTTGAGCACCAGGTACAGGTGCCTCTTGCCTTGCGACATGGCGGCGATGATCACTAGTTGATCACGAATTCACGACAACGTGACGGCGTCGGCGGCGTTGTTCTGCTGTGTCCGACGATCTCTGTGTATGTCCCTTCCGCGCACTGTGTCGACCAATATAGACGTGGGCCGAAAGTCGCCTCCGTGTACGAGTCGAGTGTGTGTCCGATCTGAACGCTGCTTACAGCTGGGCTGGGCCGTCCGCGGGCAACGATGCTAGGTCGAGTACTGATGTATCATCATATTTTCTATTTTCACAAATAAGGAAAAATAAAGTCCATGTACTTTTTTGTATATATAAAGTGCATGACTATTTAACAATTTCGTATATATAAAACTCGAACTCTTGCAAACAGAGAGACTAAGGCACTGTTTGAATCCTCTAGTTAGCTAAATTTTAGCCTCCTAAAGTTTAGTCAACTAAAATTTAGCCAACTAAATTTTATAAGGTACATGTTTAGATTCATAGTTAAAATCCTTGACTAAACAAAAAATAGACATGTCTACTCTTTATTAACTAACTAAAAAGTAGAAATATGTGTGGATTGAAGAAAAATATTATATGTTAGAAGGGGTAGTTTTGACTTTAGTGATATTTTTTCAAGTTTAGAAGATTTTAGGAGGGTTAAAATGACTAGAGAACTAAAGTTTAAGAGGTAGACTGATGGTGTGTTCGTTTCTTGGGTTCTAAATTTTAGTGGGGTTACATCAATCATTAAAATGTTATATATGATTATTAAATATATATTAAATATAAAATTAATTACAGAGTTGAATGCGCATCAATATGACAAATTTATTAAACTTAATTAAGTTATCATTAAGAGATGTTTACTGTAGCATCACATTATCTAATCATGACCTAATTAGTTTTAAAAAATTTGTCTTATCACTCAGAGGGAGGGTTATGGACTGGATTTTGTCAGTAATCTATATTTAATACTCCTAATTAGTATCATAATATTCGATGGGACAGGTCTAAAAATCAGAGGGGTGGAAACGAACACACCCTGAGTAAATTTTAGAAGATTTTAGAAGATCATATTTAGAGTAAAAGTAACTAAAGTTTAGCCAACTAAAATTTAGGAGATGGACCTAACTCGCGGCTGCAAGTAAAAAAGAGGACAACGTTGCTGACGTATTTCCCAATTGAACAATCATCAAACTCACATCAATCTGCATCCTGTTTCAATAGCGGGACACAATAATAACACACACAATTTCGAGAGTTATGAATTCGTACCACCAATTGGCTAGAAAGAAGCATTCGTCGGACTATATTGATTAACAAAGGTAAAGCAGTTCAGATCCACACTAGTGTCCGATCCAACTGCATTGTTAATCATCATGACTTGTGGGACTGTTTTACCGTGCCTTCCTTATTAGAGTTGAACGACTTTGGTCATACTATAATAACGCTCATTAAATAAACTCCTATCACTATAACAAGAGTGAGAAATTACTGGAAAGAGGTCCAACAATAAAAACTACTCATTGCCATGGTCGCCATAAAACATTATTACTGACGCTACCATCTCATCTTCTCCCCTAGCCAGTCGTTTCCAGTGGGGAACAAAAGAACAAACTTTGTTGACTTCTCACCCATAGTTGATTGGATTGGGTTCTCATGCCACAGAAAAGCACATTTTAAATGCTAAAAGTAAGACCAATAATTATAGACAAATAAAAGTAAATTCTTTTTTCTTGGTCCAAAGAGGCTCTCGGCACTCCCTAACCACCAGAAGATCCTATTGCCCGCACTTTTGGTACTGGCCTTCGCTTTTGCAACCTTTTCCACCAACCTCTTCCCCCTCTAGACTCTCCACGTATAAATCCTCCATCCCACTCTAATCCGCCAACTTCAACTCTCTGCCAGCGCGCATCCGCTCCAATCGAGGCGGCTACAAAAAAAAAAAAAAATAGGAGAGGAGGAAGGGCGGCGGCAACGGCCAGGGAGCGGCAGGAGAGCAAATCGAAGGCACAAGTCAGGGAGAAGGAAGCATGGAGAGCTCGATTTCGAGGACGAGTCTGAATTGCATCAGCCTGGCGGACCCGGACATCCAGAAATCGGTCTCGCTCCTCAAGCAGGTCCGCGGTTCTTTCCTTGATTCACAGTTTCAATGTACATGTTTCTGAATTGCAGAAAGATTATGACATTCTTTCTAGAGAATAGCGATCGCGGTTAAATATTTTGTCTTTTGGTTATTTATATTCACATAGAAAGCCAGAACAAGACTTGCACCTGGGCCTGCTGGTAGAATTCTGTTTCTTGATTTTGTCAAAAAGCTATGAATCTCCTAATCTGTTTGTTACAAGGGAGGGTTCTTTAACTGTGCGTAAGGGAGATTAAACTAGATTGCAGTTAGTGGCTTAGTGCACAAGTTCCACATGGACTTTGCCTTGTTCAAAATGTTATACTAGTAATGTGTAATTTAAATGGTGTTGGTCAGCTGCTTCTTTCACCTTGTGCATTATCTAGCTGTGCCTTGAAAGTTCCCGTATTGGGAAACCAAGACTTTGTTCATGGGCAGAGCTACATTATAGGTGCCGGGTGCGGTCACAATCAGCTGAATGAAAATTTAAGCTTATGAATGAAATCAACATTTCACCATATAATTAGCTATGAACTTTAATTTCTTCAAAGAGTCTCACCCTCCAACATTTTCTCCTAACTCCGCCTCTGACTTTGTTACAAGATTCTGCTGATCAGTGACCTGAAATGATGCAGTTAAAAAAGAAAAACAGTGAAGGCAGAATATTTGCCCTCAAAGACTTGCGTATACTTGGTTTTCTTTATTTTGTGAATTTTCCATGAGGATATGATGCTTTTATTATGCCATGAGGAGCTGACCTGTGACCTCTCCATTATGCAAATTCTGTTTAAAATACATGTTAGCCATGCGTGCTATTTTGGAACTATTGAAGAGTAAGATAGGGATCTATGACATTCATCAACTTGTAACATGATGTTCCCATATAGAACTAGAAAGGCTAAGATTTTCATTAAATTATTTGTTAATACTGTTAGTTCATTTGTGCCATACTAGTTTGCTGCTTGACACTCTGTCTACTGAAATCCAGTATGCATGATGTAAGATAACCTATGTGTGAAGAACCTTTTTCTTTTTTGGCTTGTAAAATTACAGTTTGCAGCGTTAAATATCTCTGCTGGTTCTGATTCTTCTCTTAGTTCTACAGCATATATTTTCCTAACAGAAGTTTTGGTTTGGTAGGCATGCCTGGATTCAGGCTTCTTCTATGTTGTGGATCATGGGATAAGCCAAGAGTTCATGGAAGAAGTTTTTTCCCAGAGCAAGAAGTTCTTTGACCTTCCACAGAGTGAGAAAATGAAGCTTCTCCGAGATGAGAAGAATCGGGGTTATACGCCCATGCTAGATGAGATTCTTGATCCAGAAAATCAAGTGAATGGTAATCTATTTAAAAATCATATTTGTTGCGGCACTTAATTAAATTTTCATGGGCCACCGACATGGTTTGGAATAGCCGCACATCAATGTTGAGTAGCTCTGAAGTTTTGTCGTGATCCTCTTGTTACAAAAATCTTGAAAGACTATCAAGTCATCAGTCATAGTAATTTCCATTTCAAGGGATTAAGTTAAATAAAAAATAGTTCTGCATTTCATGGGCCAACTTAATCCCGTGAAAATGGAAATTTCATTTTAAGTGAATTCATACCTGTTTGCATATATTGCTTTTGGTGCTCACTTTATTGGATCATCAGCAAAACCAGCTGATGATCTAATAAGGTAAGCACTTAAGGCAATATATGCAATATGAATTTTCAAGGGATTAAGTTAAATCAATATAGAGTAGCTGAATGTCTTTTGCATATGTACAGTAACATTTTCAGTTTCATATTTTGCGCATTTTCAGGTGACTACAAGGAAGGATATTATATAGGGGTCGAAGTACCTGCAGATAGCCCAGAAGCAAATAGACCATTTTATGGTCCAAACCAGTGGCCCACTGAAGGTATTTTTCCCTTTTAAAGACAACATGTATCAAATTACCGTTCTAAAACTGGTTGTATTAATGAATGGCAAGATCTAATGTTTATTTAATGTGCCTATGCTTGAAACTTCGTGATAGAGTAAAGAACCATATGTCCTTTAGTTCATCTCTTTTATGTTGAGTGTTTCACCTTGAGGGTATATTTTTTTTTGCTTATATAATCTGTAATGGTGTCATTAGTTTATCCTATGTATTCTTAAGTGCTAATTTTTATAATAGTCATGACTTATGAATTTCCTATCATTCATTCAGAACTGTTGCCCAAATGGAGAAAGGTGATGGAGCAGTACCACAGGGAGGCATTGTGAGTTTATTTTTCCTTGAATTCATATATGGCACTTTGTTCGTATGAAAATTTGAATTAAGGATTCCAAACAGAGAACGATGATTCATGGAGTTAAAAACTAGAACTCTTCCCACTATTTGTGAAGATTGATGATCATACCTCATACCTGAGTGCAGTGAATTCATACCTGTTTGCATATATTGCTTTCGGTGCTCACTATATTGGATCATCAGCTAATACAACTCTGACTTTATCCTCATTTTCTGAATTTCAGGAGAGTAGCAAAATCGGTTGCAAGGATCATTGCTCTTGCTCTGGACCTAGATGTGGACTTCTTTGATAGACCCGAAATGCTTGGCAAGCCTATAGCCACATTAAGGCTCCTGCACTACGAAGGTGGACAGAAAACAGGTCATGCCTTTGAGTCAAGTGGGGTATTTCTCAAAAAGGAATGTAACAAATTCTGTTGTTTTAATGTTCCTTTTATTATCAGGTAAAGTGTCGAACCCTGCAAGAGGTGTCTTTGGAGCAGGTGCCCACTCGGACTATGGTCTAATAACTCTCCTGGCAACTGATGATGTAGTCGGACTCCAAGTAATACATTTAAAAGTGATACCTGTTCTTATGCTTCTTTGACTTTGTTCTAACTTGGTTTTGCCTCTGTTTTGCAGATATGTAAGGACAGAAATGCTCAGCCTCAAGTATGGGAATATGTAGCTCCTGTGAAAGGGTAAGAGTATCTCGATCTGGGCTGTATATCTGGATTCTGGAATATAAATACACGAAATTCGTCATGTTTATCATAACTTATAGGGTGTTCTAAACTGAATCTGGTTAAGATACTCACATTTTTTACCTGAATTTTCGACCTTGATTTCTCAGAGGATTTATCGTCAATCTTGGTGATATGCTTGAAAGGTGGAGCAACAGCATTTTCAGGTTGGCCAACTCATCTCCAGTCGTTCTTACTACAGACATCTGGATAAGCTATCATTTTTGTTTTATAATCAGGATAACTAAATAGTGTTTCCTCCATACCAATCTGTCAGTTTGAGAGAAGAAATTAGCTGCTGATGATAGTACTTATAATTATGCTTCTCTTTGTGCTTTATTCTTATGATACGTTGTGGGTGTCTCCACATTTGCAGGTCAACCTTACATCGAGTGGTTTTAGATGGATGGGAACGCTACTCGGTAAGCTACTTGTGCTACATATAAATCTAAGCAATCTATTTTTTTGTTCTTTTTTAGTCGTCCACAATGCAAACTGATCTGGTATTGTGCCCTAATCCCCTAAATGCTGTAACTGTAACTTTCATTTCCTTACTTGGAGCAGATAGCCTACTTTGTGGAGCCAAGCCATGACTGCGTAGTCGAGTGCCTACCAACCTGCAAATCTGAATCAAACCCTCCAAAGTAAGCTCCAGTTCTTTCACATGGTCATAACTGACTCTGACTTATGTAATATCAACCTAGTACATTAAGTTCCAAGACGTTTAAAACTTTGTCATTTCGTTATCTGTTCAGGTTCCCCCCAATCACTTGCTCTGCATACCTATCCCAGCGCTACAAGGACACCCACGCAGATCTGAGCTCTTACAGCTACAACAAGGCCTGAAGACGCTCTACCTTTTTTGTGTCATCTCCTGTTCTGTACTTTCAGCCATGTAGCATTACGTGTATCGTGTAGCCTGCGATAATACAATAGAGGATGATGGCAGTTTGTACTTGTATCAGTGTATCAGTATATGAGCATAGCAGTGCTATAGCTGTCGATCTTCATGAATCATGAAGAGAAGAAATCAAGGCTGTCCATTTTTGTGAGTGTGTTGATAAGTTTTGGAGCCTATATCCTTGTCGCTGCTGAGGTCCCTCGATTCCTTTTTTGCCGTATAGAAATAGATTCCGAAGTGGTGAGATCAACTACAGCAACACAATACCTCTGTTGTTCGGTTTTGCAACACCGATGCCATTTTGAAGAGCAACTAAAGCAGCTTTCCTTTCTATCTCGTATAGTAAAAATTCTAGCTCGTATAGCAAAAAATTCTACAATTTAGAGGATGAAAAAGAGAAAATGTTGCTTCTGCAGCTTCCTTAAATCTTTCTCTCTTTTACTTGATGCATCAAAAACTACCTTTCATGTGGTAGAATAGGATTATAGGGAAACTGCTCGAGTAATTTCCTCCTAAGGCCTTGTTTGGGTACACTTAATCCATATGGATTAGAGTGGATTGAGGTAGAAAATGAACTAATTTCCCCTTCAATCCCTCTTAATTCATATGGATTGGAGTGTATTCTCTAGTATCCAAACAAGCGCTAAAGGGATGGGATCATAGGGAAACTGCTGGAGTAACTTTTTTCTAATATTCTAAAAAAAATTTGTAGCGGAATCCCTGAAGCTGAATTTGACGCATGAGTTAGAAAAACTGCTGGGGTTGCTCTTATGGAGGGAACTTGTCCCGCACACGTGGTGCCGCACTACGCCAGGACTTTGCCAGGTTTGTGATGCAATGTTGCTGTCGGTGTCACACTTCATCCAACAATTTCAATGTCGTTTTATGGCTGCAAGCAAGCAGCTGGTTTCGGTCTATCGGACATGTTTGGTAGTGCTCCGACTTGTTCTAAAACAGCATTAGCTTTGACTATTCCAGTGAAGCAGCTTTTCTGGCCAAGTCAAAGCACCTAAAGAAAAATATGTTTGATAGATTGGTTCTGCCAAGTCAAAGCACTTCAAAAAAGTTTCTGAGGAAGGAAAGGGGAAAGCCATGGAAAACTTTTTTTTTTCTGTTCTTTTTTTATTATTATTTTTGCTTATGGCTTTTAGCTTCTTCACTATATATAAGCCGTTTTGTGTTTCAGCGATTTAATAGAACTTCATCAGAGCCGAAGCCGTTCGTGAAGCCCTACCAAGGGAATCCATGGTGTCAAACTCCATCAGACCATTACTTTAGAGTACCGCTGGCAGAACACTTGCTGCATTTGCTTCAGCCAACTTGCAGCTTTCTGTTTTGCACAGCGCATAGTTTGGACTTTTTCAGTTGTCACATCTGCCATTCATTCACTGTGAGAACTAAAAACTGCCAGCATATTGAGTCATATTATGCTCGTCATATTTCAGCGAAAGAACAACATTGGTACACGACACTAGATGTTTGCTTCCATAACGTTATACAAGATATCACATGTATATACGGATACAGCGTCTACAAGCAGCACCAAACAAGGCGACGGCAAACAAACAACACCAACATCGCCGCAAAACTGATTGAGCGGGCTACCGGTAGTTGCGGTAGATGGGGGTGTACATGCAACTCTCTGCATATTTCACCAGGTCTTTTGGGGGAGGTAGACGGGTAGCCAAACCTGGCAGAGCAAAGTAGCAGCGTCAAGGCGCAAAGGCATGAATAAAAGCACAAGGATTAACGAGACAACAAGACAGTAGGAATATACCGAGTTCATAGGCCTTTTCAGCCACAGCAGCAGCAATGTGCGCCGAGATCTTTCGGATGTTGGTGAAGGGCGGGAAGATCGATCCCTTGTCGAAGTTCTCCTGGGTGGCCTGTGCAGCTAGTGCTTCCGCTGTTTCAAGGGAGTGAACATAAGTTTAGCTACCACAGAAGTTCATTCTTAATTTCTTAATACCCCCCCCCCCCCCCCCCCCCAACGTCCCAATATAAATCAGAACATTTGATTTGTTATAAATTAGTTCCTATGAGACGGCACTTACAGGCAGCAAGAAGCATATCTTCATGGACACGGATGGCTCCAGAGATAACAACACCCAGGCCAAATCCAGGGAAAATGTAAGCATTGTTTGCCTGTAGATAGGCACAACATACTTAAGAACTTTTTTTAATGGAAGACGTTAAGATCAGCACAACGTTGCATTGCCTTATCCAGAAGACTTTTAAAAACAAAGGGTAATACCTGGCCAGGCACATGAAGTTTTCCGTTGTACTCCACAGGAGCAAATGGACTGCCGCTGGCAAATACTGCACGACCCTGCAAATAAAGAGATATAAGTATCGAAGACTACAGAATTATACAACATTTACAATAACTGAATGAAATTCATTTTTTCACTAATCACTGGTGATGGCTGCAGTTTATATAAGCTATATAGACAACAAGTGTTGACTTCTGAGAAATTTGCAGATTGGTCCATGTCAGCTTGTGCTGAGAAGCTCACCTGGGTCCAATTGTATGCTTCTTCAGCAGTACATTCAGAATGCGATGTCGGATTTGATAGAGAAAAGATGATGGGCCTCTGTAATTGTAATATGCCATGTCATCAGTTAGCTCAAAATCCTTCTGATGCCACAAAAGTTACAGCTAAGGGAGCAAGTTGCCAAACATACCTCATTGAAAGAAGCCATGGCCTCGACAACTTCTTTTGTAAAAGTCTTGCCGGCTCCAGAAGTCCCAATCAGAACTGTAGGTTTGATAGACTGGAGAATAAATGAAAATGATTAGTAAGATATGATGAAATATAGCACTAACATTACAGTTTTCAGTTAATGAATCTAAGTTTTGAATACTGTCTTAAATGTGTTTGAACAATCAATACCTGGACAGCATCTAACAAGGTAGTCAAAGGCTCATGGTCATGTGCCCAAGGTTTTTTGAATGACTGAAGGGAGTCTCTTCGGGAGTCAACAATCAGACCCTGAATATATTATATTGTATTAGGCTCACTGCTAAAATAAGTGAGCAAAAACTGTGGTAGAAACAATGAATGAGGTGATTACAAACCTTTGAATCCACCAGCCATACCCTCTTGCGACACTCTTCTATCGGAGCTTTTGTCTACATATCGATTACACCAGCAAATACTAGCAGTAAGCACCAGTACTATTGAAACCATTCTATCCCACACAGGGGTCTGAAATGAAGTAGTAAGTTACCTGTCTTGAAATCTCAAGAGCAATGAGTTCTGCGATGCCAGTTCCAGCCTGCAGTCAAAAACATGAGAGAATTCTGTTTTTGAGTCCAATTTCCATCAGAAAATAAATATTATGTTCCAACTGTTGGGCAGCAAAGGAACACAAGTGCACCAAAAAATTGACTAACCTCCCCAGCACCAAGGAACAAGTAAGTGTGCTCTGCTAGGGTTCCACCAACAACCTTCAGTGCTGCTAACAAACCTGCAAGGACCACTGAAGCTGTGCCCTGCAATCATCCATTTTGGTACAGTTACAGAGGCAAATAAACTGAAGGATGGCAACAAGAATTTCTCCTGATTAAATGGAAGTATCATGGGTTGTTTCCTTACCTGGATATCATCATTGAAAACAAGATGGCTCTTGCTATATTTTGCAAGCAAATCAAAAGCATTATGATTGGCGAAGTCCTCAAACTGTAAAACAAATTCCATATTTTAATGTTTATAATCAAAAGCAGTCAATCTAATAAATAAATATAGATAGTACAGTTGACCGACCTGGATGAGGACCTTTTCACCATAGATTTGCTTCACAGCACTCATGAACTCTTCAATGAGCTCATGGTATTCCTGCCATTAACGATAATACATGTCAGATCTCATCTGAGTTATTTTGCGACTCCTTATTCTCTGCACCTTCATCTCAAGTAACATACCTGGCCCCTTGCACGTCTTTGCCGGATTCCGATGTAGAACTCATCATTAAGCAACTTCTCATTGTTTGTACCAACATCAATTGTAATTGGTAAGCACTGCAAAGTAGTATCAAATTTGCAAATTGAGATATAGTTTTTTTCTTCTAACAAGCAAATTGTGACGTAGTTGTTTGTAGGTGCCAAACATATTGGGGCCAACACAACAGAGGGCGGAAAAAAACAGATTATGATAGAAATGCTTACAGCTGATGGACGAACTCCTCCAAGGGCAGTGTAGAGAGCAAGTTTACCCACAGGAATTCCCATTCCCTGTAGAAGGCCATTCAACCAAATAAGCAAAAGCTCTGAAGTAAGCAACTAATCTGACAATCATACCTGACAACCCAAATCTCCAAGTCCCAAGATTCGCTCACCATCAGTAACAACAATAACTTGAATGTTTCTCTGAGGCCAGTTCCTTAGAACCTCTAAAACCCTCCCCCTGGAATGCACGTCCAATTCATTCAAATCATATAGGCAGACAGAAGATATGGGCATAATCTTAGTAAACTATAAAGCAATATGGGTACACTTACTTATCCTTCAGGCTGATATACAGGCCCTGTGGCTGTCTAAAGATGGACCCATATTTCTGGCAGGCCTCACCTACAGTGGGTGTGTAGACCACAGGGAGCAGCTCCTCCACATTATCAATTAAAAGCTTGTAGAAAAGCCTCTCGTTTCTCTCCTGGAAAGAGCAAGGCGTCATGCATTGTATTGAAACCAACCAGTTATTATGGAATATTAGTCAGGATGGATTTTAGAGAAACAAGGCTTCTCAAGTTTTCATGATATAACAACAAAAATGTGGAACTACCTGAAGGTCCATCATGGCCATATAGCGCTGCAACGGGAGCTGGTACTGGCGCAGGTTGTGCATGAACTTCTTTATCTACATACATACCCATAAAGACAGTCATCAGTTAAAGGGTCAGCACAGTGGAGGTTATCACGGCTAGAGAATATTGGCGCATACTTGGGTCTCTTGAGACACCACTCCTGGAGGAAGCAAGCCACGCAAGTAGTGTGCATCCCTCTCCTTCTCAGTGAAGGCAAGACCCTTGTTGTGATGCGGGTCCCTTAACAGAGTGTAACCACTGTTGCAAACAGAATATTATATCAGCATGTTTCGTTATGGCATGCAGTATCTTGTCTGATTCTGGCATCAATTAAACCTTGAAACTAAATATTGAGCTTTCTACTGCACAAAGTTTTTCTTTTCATTCTTTGGTGGCACGGTCAAATTGGTCCATTGACAACTAGTAGTAATGGGCTTAAAAATAGTAATTATCATTAATTAGTAAATAAGGTTTATCATCTATATAGTCAGTTGCGTAACAACCTGATGTGCTTTAAGAATTAAGTTTACCTTACAGTAAATAAAGTTTTACTATCAAGAGTAGTGGAGAAAACAAGACAAAGAAGTATTTGCGGTGGGCCAGACTATAATATACTGCAGACTTCACAGGAGTGCAAGAAACAGGAAACACCAAAGCAAAGCGAACTTGGGTTCATCGGTGACCCGGACCTGACCTCACAATCTGACACCACTAAAAATATCCTGTGGGTAGAGAAATGCTAGAAATCCACATGTGACCACCTCGATAATACCAAGAAAATACTGGAAACTCATAACCTATTGCCGATAACATTACAGAATCCAGCTGACCAGATCATAATACAGTTCAGTTAAAGAATGGTAATTATTAAAAAAAAACGAAAAGGGGCACGTTTCCTCTTTGGTGAAAGCCGCACGACACAGGAATCTAACAAGACAAACCCACAAGCAGCATTAAGTAATTCGATATTCTTTTTCCCTGTGATGAATTTTAAGCAATTCGATCTGGTGCGACTCGTCACTACTACACGAGCAGCACGGCGAAACTAGACAGCGAGAGCCGCACGCATCCACGCTTTCACACACGTCAGCATCACGCGGACGAGGCCGAGTACCTAACCCGGATCACCGCTGCAACTCCCGAACCGAATCATCAGAAAATTAAAAACCGAAAGAAAAAAAAAACCAGATCGGCGCATCGAGACGTCCGCCCACCCAGATCCCGTCCCCCAATTCCATCCCCACCGATCCGAGCCGGCCCCGCTCACCTCGCGACGGAGAACGCCCAGGGTGTGACTGGCAGGTCCTCCGTGGCCCTGTCCTCGCCGTAGGGATCCTTGACACCGCCGCCGGCCGCCGCCAACTCCTCCTTCTCGGTGGCGACCACCTCCACTTCCACCTCCTCCTTCTCCGTCTCCGCGGCGGAGCCCATGGCGACCGCCTCGACGCGCCTCGGCGCCGTCGCACGCACCCTCACCGCCGCGGCCCTCTTCCGCACGACATCCCTGCAGCTCCTGCAGCCGTCGCAGCTCCCGCCCTCGCTTCCTCCCCGCTTCCACTGCAATGACAAACAGGCACAAACAAGGCCACATCGTTAGCAGGCTTTCCCAAAGGTTGTAGCAACTCAGCTGGAACGGGATTACGGGAACCAAGCCGCAATTGCGAAGTTCGAAAGATCAAGCACGCGTACCAGGGAGACGGGGGACGCGGAGGCGGTGGCGGCGTGGGCGGAGAGCATGGTGGCGGCGAGGTCCGCGGTGGTGGAAGCGGGTGTCGCGTGTCAGCTGTAAGTCCTCCCTCTTCGAGCCGAGCTGCGTGGAGAAGAGAACGGAGGTGGCAGCAAGGAAGGAGGCGGGTATAAAAAGGGAACGGGGTTCGGCGGTACGCGTTGTTTTTTCTTTTTCTTTTTTTTTTTCACCCTGCGTGTGCGGTGCACGTGGACAGGGCCCGGTCGCGGGAGTATTTTTAACCGGCAGGGCCGAGCTGTTTCACACGCCGTTTCGGTTCACCGGTGATGTAGGGTGCACTGAACCTTACGTAGCGCCGCCGCTAGTAAAATTAACCATGATTAGGAGTCCTAAATCTTTTTTAAGTCGGCTGTTGACTGTTGAGGGGTAACCTAACTTGGACTATGATTCTGCTTTTGATAAGGCATTTTTCTCTATTCGCCCGGAAGACAAACAAAAACCACTTGTCGATGTCAGTTAAAGCCCCGGTGAAAAGTAATGGACGAAACAATGAGGCGATGTAGTAGCCACTGAAATATATATTTATTTAGTAATTTTTGTAAAAAACATACAAATTGTCTTTTGGCCTTCAACCTTCCTGTGTTGTGTTACAAACTAAGGAGATCACGACAAATTGAATAGATTAATTCCTGGTAGTAGGAACCTTGGCTATTCGTCAAGCTACATAGTTAAGTGAAAATGATGCGATTTCTCAGATGAATCTTCCCTAGTAGTGTTATATTCATCTTCCATTGATTCTGTGTGATACGTCATCTTGTACGAATCTTACAAGTTTTGTTGCTATAACCGAAGAAAATATCATGTCAGAAACAAGCAGCGCGACGCTATAGTATATTAGTATTTTGATAGGAAAAGGTTGATGATGAGGGACTTGTTTCAGAAGCAAGAGAAAACCCGTCCTCGATCTGTACACGGGCAAGAAAAGAGAGAAACCCCGTCCTTGATCTGTACGTCGCCAACGTATTGCGACTTGGTGGAATACGTTGCGGTTTTCCTTTGCCCGTTGCTTTGTTCAAGGTCAAAAAATGGCTACTACTCTCTCGTAGGTAGAAACAGTCATTAGCAAATGAATGATCAGGTTCGTGGTCGCTAGCAAGGGCACGTCGGCGTCACATCATCCGATCTCTTAACTTTGCTGACGAGCTTCCCAAATCGCGCGTTTCCGTGGACCGGCGCAGCACGCCGGCGCCCATCGTCGACGAATCCTTTTTTTTTTTTTTTTTTTTGCTTGTCAGGCCGCTCGATTCCGTGGTCCTTTCCACTAATCGGTGCTTACAAAGACGAGCAATCACTAGTGAACGGATCTCTTCCACAGATTAAATGGGGCCGCGCCCCCGATTTGCATTCCTGACTAAGAAAGACAGAGACGTTCATCTACCGGAAGGAATTGGTGGCGCAGATGCTTGGGGGGAAACAGGAGGAGGATTCTGGTAATATGCTCGGTCCGCACGGGACGATCGGCCAAGTTGGAGCAGGAATATACAGGTTGCCTGCCCTTTTTTTTTTTTTTTTGACTCCTTCGATGCCAAATACAAACAGCAAAGGGCGAATCCACGGATGTGGCGATGGAAACGAGCGAATCCGATGGCTACCACGAGTTTGCAAGCAGCCAAGCAGTAAAGCCCGAGCCGTCGGATTCCGTCCGACGTGGCCACCGTTTGTGCCGTCGCACCGCCAATTAGACGAGAGAGCACAGCGGGGGGGTTAAGCAAGCAAAGTGGTGGAGCAGGAATTTTTCGTTCGACAAGGGGGGGGTCTCATCAGACGTTTTACTACAATTTTCTAGGAGCCTCGTGGTCCTCGCGGCGAAATGGTTTGCTTCGGAAGCAGGAGTTCTCCCGTCGTATTACGGGGCCTGGTCCTGGCACGTGAGATTGGATGGGACGGACGAACCCGCGGTTTCACCGAACAAATAAATGCAGCAGGACGAGGCAGCAGGAGGACCAACCTGCACTGCAGCAACGATCATCAAGGAAAGGAAGAAGGAGACACGGCCGCCGCGGCGAGTAGACACCTCCACCCCACCAGCGCGCACGGCTCTCGAGTCGAGCACCTGACGCTGGCTCCGTCCGTGTCATGGCTCCCGGGCTCCACACGTCTTGCGGGCCCCGCATGTCAGCTACTCCAGGTATGATTCACTTCTGTTGTTCGGAAATGCAGGAGTAGGCGCCTTCCCTTGGTGCACCGGCGACGCTGGGCCCGCTCACGTGACCATGCCCAGGAAACTGGGACCCGGCTGTCAGCTGACACCGACCTGGCGTTGGTTCCGTGCGGTTCTTGGCCCCTGCTTCGTGCATCAAGGCGGTTATCATGGCTCAATACCGGTGGGCGTAATTACATGGGCTTATGGCACGCAAGTCCACATGATCATGGTTTGTAGCATAATTCTTGTGTACTGTAACCCAGCAACATATACATCTGTTGTAATGTACGGGTTTCGTGAAACACCTCACTCTAAAAGATTAGCCACCGTATTATAAAAAACCAATGTTCAAATAGGAGAAAGAGAAGGTTGAGACATTGATGCATGCCACAACAGAAAGCAGTGCTAAAATGAAAGTTGCGACTTTTCAGATTATACTCATGTTGGGATATTAAGGAACAATCATAGACAGTAAGTAGAGCAAAAATATATTTCCAAAAGGATATGATAGAAGTGGTCATTTATCACAAGCAATGCAACACCAAAGAATATTAGGATATCAAAATAATGTTAGCTGAGGCTAATTAGAAATGGAATATAAATGCACTTCTTTTGATATTTCTAGCCTATAAGAACGTCCGTTTGGGATTTTCAAGGCCGTATCTATTGATTCATGATGGTGCCATTTGTAACATAATAGATGGACACTTTGATTATCGCATGTTTGTAGTAAAGAAAACCAACTATAGTAATTTAGGGGAGGGCATGACAACTTATCAAAACTATTAGAACTCTCAGATATAGGGGATGTTCATTTCCTTTAGAGCTACAGTTTAGCTCCTAAAATTTGAGCTAAACTTTAGCCCCTTTTGGAGAGCTCAAGTTTAACTCTACTTTTAGTCTCTTTTTATCTCTAGAACTAAAGTTTAGCTTTAGTTTTAGCCCATCCGTTTGATTCCCTAGAACTAAAATTTGAACTAAAATTTAGTTTTAGTCCTTTAGCCCTTGAAAACGAATAGCTCCATAGATAAATAGTAGTGATCTCTCTCTCTCTCTGCCTCTAGCCATATATATAGTTCTTGTTTGCAACTCTTATATCAAGAATATGTACCTTTTCTTTTTTCTGTTTGTTGCACCTCTAGTCCTAGAACAAATATTAACAATGATTATGAAAAACATATTATATGAATATGAGAGTTTCAAATTCGAAGCAAACACGAAGACACTTAGCTCCCCAATCTCGATCATAACCATTTGTTTTCAAATTGTTGTTGAAAATCATATGATTGAATGAAGTAGGCTCCATATTAATAATCAAAATAATTAATTGAGTTCATAGTAAAGAATAGATATATTGACCCAATGACAAATTGGAATAAGTAAGAGTACATATTAAAAGAAATATATCTTGAAATAATTGATCATAGATAAGAATAAAGATCCTAAATCTTCTCATGTATCATAATGTAAGGCAAATACATATCTGGATTACTTTGTTTTATATATCTATATGAAAAAATACATGAAAAAATAAAAATAAGGTCAGGAGAGCTAAATTTGAAGGCGATAAAGTATTATGATGTATAAATTCTCCTTAGTTTTATGTACATGTAATGTATAAATTTTAATGGCTATAAAAATACTAACTATCTTATTGGTAAACAAGATTTATAGTATTTAACATATCATTTTTTTATTACAAGCCTCACTTAATTTCATAGTTCTATACATTTTAAATGACTTTACCTGAATTGCCATGTAATTTTAACATTTGATATGCTATATATGTTTCATTTTTTAAAATTTTATATGCATGATTCTCATCGACGAATATGCACTAATCTATTGAAAATCAAGTTAAATAATTATTTAGTTGAAATCATGTGACAACGTGACAAATCTTAACAAAAAAATGTATAATTGAAAATAATAAGTATTTGATATATATTTACTTTTTTCATTAATAATTGATATTTTTCTCAAACAATGTACATCTCTAGCATCAAATTAATTTAATTTTAGATTAGGCTACTTTGCTGCAACAAATGTTGATATAAGTTACTAATTTGGTACAAGATTTTGTTCCAACTAAAATATTTTGAGTGAACTCTCTGTGTAAAGTGAGTATACTAATATTACAAGGTATGAATTATTATGATTATATATGTAACGTATCTAAACTATAGTCTTCTTATTCTTCAAAACCTTTTGTTTATCTGAACTGGTCATCTTCCTTTTTTTTCCCCTTTGCAATGGTTCCTGTTTATCGGAACTTTAAGATCCACATGAGAGCCCATATAACTGCGTGTAGCAATAACACTATTACATAATGCACCGCTCTTTCTATTTCAATGATTATCATTACGTCTATGCACCTTGACAAGCGCATAGCATGAATGTCAAAGGGGTCTTCTTGATAACAGTGTCACGCTCATCATCATTAAGGTGGTGCCGATTAGATTTCCCCATTTGCGAGCAACGGGAGCCACAGGAAATCAGCGTCCGCGTTGGCCGGTGCACCGCCGCTAGCCCGGGCCGGCGGTACCTACGCAGAGACAGGGATCTGACGTGGCTCCGTGGCCGCAATCATATGCCTCCCTCCCGATGGATCGCGACGCGCACCAGTGACCAGTCCTTGGGTGGGCGACGGGCGGCATCAAAGGCCGGTGCCCCACGACAGGAGCAAAACATTGAAACAAAAAGCAGAGGCTGCTCTGTAGCCTGTACCGCCAGCCACCGGCTCGATCGACGACCCCGTGGATGGAGTTACGTTCTGATCTTGTTTGAATTCTGCGTACGTTGCAGTTTGGATGGAGTTACGTTGGCGCAGCGTGTTTGTTTTGTTTTTGTCCCTGAGAGCTGCTAGTTATTATAGACGAGAGACTCGCATCGGCATCAGGGGCCACCCTGCTCGGAGCTCAAGTTTCTTCTCGGGAGCCTATAGCGCACGATCGAACTCGTTCCATACTGTTGGATGCTAAAGCCTGAGGCCTGAGGCCTGAGTGTGAAGTGGCCAAGTGGGGCTCTCATCTCATCCCCGTGTCGAGCCACGTTGTGGTCAGCTCCAAATTCCATCCAGCTGCGTTCGCGATGAAACACACGCATATGCATGGTGCTACTGCTTGGTGTGTGGCAACTGGCAAGGCCGGTCCCGTCGAGGCAGGGATCACTGCCACATCACGATCACATATCATAGTGCGCTCTAATTGGAGAGGCCTTTCTTGTCACGCACACGCGGACCAGCGCAGCGACCGGCGAACGAAGCGATGATGGAAGCGCGCGCGGACAAGTTGGTGAGGGTGATTTGCGGAGCAGTTTGCTGTTGGGCAGGCCGTAGGAGTGAACGAGCGAGACAAAGGGCACTCGCCGATGAATGGCACGACGGTGGATATCCTCTCCTCTCCTCCTCCTCGGCGTCCAAGCGGTGAAGCCGAAAGAAATGCTAGATTGGCTTTCGGGTTTTCTTGGACGGAATAAAATTTCTCGGAACGACCAAGGATATACTAGTGTGCGATGACGACGTACGTGCCTGAATTCCTGAAAGCCCCCAGAGGCTCGTTTGTTTTTCGTTGCCAAAGGGGAATTGATTTATTGTTTTATCAGCCATAATTCCACGCGCTGAACATATACGTCAACAACTAGTAGTAGTCACCATTGGCTCGACATTTGGGATAAAACTTTGTGTTCCACATGTCATGTTCTGGGGTGGAGGAGTTCAAGTTCTTTGTGAAAAACACGCGGGCTATACTTACTAATTTTTCGTTTTTTTCTTGATCACTAGCTCGCGGAGGGTGACACTGACACCCGCAACCGCAAGGCAGAAGTTGTCACGGGCTGCTGAGTGACTCGATCACGTTTGGGACTTCTTTCCACTGTCAGCGCCATGCATTAGACGACGAAGCGAATTGTATGCCTTACGGTTACGGAGAGACGGAGGACGACAAAAACAATCATATGGAAAAGAGAGTAACTGAAAAACAGACCTCAGCCTAGAGAACTTCTGTGCATCAGTCGAACATTATCTACTAGCTCCGAGTACTCTCTGTGTGCAAAGTAGTTCTTCTACCTGTTCGAATTCCAGTGAATCTGAATCAGTTTCGGATGAGACATGTAAACCTGGACAGGTGCTAGGCGCCACCAGGACGAACCTTCAACCTGTGACCACAAACTGTGGGTCCTTTTTTGTAATAAAAGGAAGCACGGGGGAGTTTCCCTTGGTCAAGGATGTCTTACGTACAGTACAGAGACTTGAGCAAAACCACACGCCACATTGATGGATCACGCAAACAGTAGGACAGTAGGTGGTGTAGCAGTTTATATAGTCCGAGTACTCCCTCCGTATTTTAATTTTTGACGTTCACACAAGAATTGCTAGTTCAATCTGTTGTCAACAATTAGCAGCCGGAGCTAGTAGTATTCAAAATTATCTGACGGGTTTGTGATGGATCTGGATCGTAATAAAATTTGGTGAATGCCTCAATGTCAACTGAGTTTACTTGAAAAGTCAAGTCTAAAGACGCCTTGCCTTGTGCTCCTATAATTTTCTCTATGTTTACAAGCTGCTAATACTGAGCTGGAGGAGACATCATCAGATTAAGACATCTCTGCATGTCAGTCATCAGAAACTAAGTTTTGAAGAAGTTGAGAGACCGTACTAGTGGTTGCTGGGTGGGCTGGTGAATCTTCTCAAGGCCGGCGATATAACAAATTTGGTCCAACGTTCGAGAGAGGCCTGCAGCGATTCTTATTCCGGGCTGAATCTGTATTATTCTGGACTGGGCTGTGGACGTTTTTGAAGAGATGCAGAAATGGATCAATTGCTCAGAGTCTTATGGTGTTGCAAAGCTATGCTGCCGAAATGGATTTCAGTGGCTGTTGTTACCCGAGGGCCAAGAGCCCAACGACTATTGTAATTTTTGCTCCATGCTCGTGTTTTTCTTCGAATATCTTAAAAGAGGTTTATCCATAATTCTAGGTGGTAGAAGTAGAAGAAGTGTGGAAGCGCACGTCACCATGTTTAATGTTGCTATCAAGGACAAGTGTGTGGCCACTCCACAGCAGCTCCAGATGGAAAACTCCCGCATGCCATCCCAAAACCTCCTACCCCCATCGTTCTAGAAGCCGTCCACGTTCATCCAAGGAATCATACCAAATTCCCAGGGAACCCGGACACACCGTGCAGCCTCATCATCTTCGTCGTCACTCCCAGTGGCCTCACACACACACCTGACACCACGCCATCTAAGGGAATGGCGAGTTTCTTCCAGGACGGCACCGTCCCCCAGCAACGCGTAGTGGAGGGCGTCGCCTTCCCGGCGGTGCTCGTGCCCAGCGCACCGGCGGCAGGGGACGGCGGGCTCGACGAGTTCCTGGCGGCCGTGCGGGCGGAGAGGGAGTCCCGGCTGGAGCCGCTGGTGCGGGCCGCCGGAGCGCTGCTGCTGCGCGGGTTCCCCGTGCGTACGGCGCCGGACTTCGACCGTACCGTGGACGCCTTCGGGTACGAGGAGCTGCCGTACGTCGGCGGCGCGGCGCCGCGGACCAACGTCGTGGGCCGGGTGTTCACCGCCAACGAGTCGCCGCCGGACCAGAAGATCCCCTTCCATCATGAGATGGCGCAGGTGAGCCACTCTGCTACTGAGACTGAGCCGTCAGTTTCAGTTTCATCAGTCATCCTCCTCCCGTCACGACGTGGGCTGTCGAATTCTACAGCAATTATTATTCTATTGTGCGCACCCCACAACCAGATGAGTGTAGAATAATACTGAACTCATGATGCAACACAAAATGTCCATGTACAAATCTTGGGACATTTGAACCAGCAAGCAATACAAAATGCACATGTCGATATACTGAACCTAGGACATCGGAATGTGTTTGATTTTGGGGATTTTGTCCTGCTCTTCAATCAAGAATACCTCGACTCGACATATCCAAACCAAAACACAATCTATGAATGTTGCAGAGCACTGAATATTAGGACAACCTTTTTGCCGCAGATCATATAGTTCTGATAGCTCTACTCTTCCAAGCGTCAATTATAGCCCACTCGGTCAGCAAGGAACAATCAACACATATGTATAATTTGGGTATGCTGAAGCTCTATGTTGACTCTACTAAACTGTAATGAACACTGTCTAGTATCATTAATTTTTTTGAAAGTTATAGTAGTTTACTCTTACTTCTAGTGCTTTGTTTAAGATCGAACCTTCTTAGTTCTTACCACAGATTTCATCTGAGCACACAAAACTCATTTGGAACAGAGTTTCATGATCAGAGCTTATGCTAAATAACCAATTGTTTTTAGGTTCCAACATTTCCATCAAAGCTGTTCTTTTTCTGTGAAGTTGAACCAAAGAGTGGTGGAGAAACACCAATAGTGTTGAGCCATTACGTCTACAAGAGGATGAAGGAAAAATTCCCTGAATTTGTGGAGAAATTAGAGAAGGATGGATTGATATATACAAGGTTCTTAGGAGAGGGTGACGATCCATCGTCTCCTATCGGTCGTGGATGGCAATCTACATTTCTAACTAAAGATAAAGCCATTGCTGAAGAAAGGTAATACATTGCATCATACCATAAATTTGTCATGAGTTCTGAATACATCCAGAAATCCTAACACCATCCGCTTTTTGATTTATCAAATATCAATGAAAGACCTGAAACAATTGTTTTTTGCAAATCTTAATTATAGTAAAAGTGTAGATCTAATATACTTGGTGGCGTTATCCATTTTCATTCTAGAAGCTGTTCATCACGGTATCTCATATTGAGCACAATATAAACTTCTCTGTCTCCTCATGCCACCAGTACAGCAAATTACAAAGACTAACATTCATTCAATATTTTTTTAGTTCAAGTAATGAATTCTTTGTACCGGACTTCTTTTATATTACCGCTAGAAATGGAAAATCATAGGGTATTATAGCTGCTGCACATAGTCTTAACTGTATTGGACTCATCTGTTTATCATAGGGCTTCCAAGCTTGGAATGAAGTTGGAATGGACTGAAGATGGAGTGAAAACAATAATGGGGCCGATACCGGCAGTCAAGTGGGACGAGAACCGGGGCAGGAAGATATGGTTCAACAGCATGGTTGCCGCCTACACTGGATGGAAGGACGCTCGAAACAATCCTGTCAAGGCTGTCACCTTTGGCGACGGCTCACCATTGCCGAACAATGTCATTGCCGAATGTGGGAAGATCTTGGAAGAGGAGTGTGTCGCCATTCCGTGGCATCAGGGTGACGTCCTTCTCATCGACAACTGGGCGGTCTTGCACTCTCGCCGGTCGTTCGAGCCCCCACGACACGTACTTGCTTCGCTTTGTAAATGATACTACTGTGAATGGTCATATGAACTGATGTGAATGGGCCTGTTTGGATTCCGCCCACACACCCAATTTTGAGACACCTGAGGCTGCTATTGGTGCCTGGGCAGTGACCAGTGAGCTGCCTGCCAGGGCGTCTGTCTGCAGCCTGCCTATACATGGGTTTCAGCTGTTCTAGTGTCCTTTAAACGAAAATTTCATACACCGAGTAGGAATGTAGAATCTTTCAAAATGTAATGCTAAATATCAAATATTAAGCCAATGGAAGTATTATCTACTGGATAATGTTACTTTGTAGTAGGTGGCATGCATGATTATTTTGTAATTCTCTTGCATTCTAGGATCACAACCTGTTCAAATGCACCATCGAAGTGGGCTGTGCAGTTAACATGACACGAGTCCAAATAGACATAGCCTGGGCCTATATGGATGTTTGAGCCTTTGAGCCCCATTCATCAGATGATAATGTTACCCTGCAGCAGGCTTCTGATGGACCATAGTTATCCATCCAAATACCTTTATCACCTTCTTGTACCGAGGATGAAAGTAATCAATGTTCTTTTCAGAAAACGACCATATCTACATACCTTTATTAATAACTACGGATGACTTGTGAACACACCATATCAAGCTAGTAGATAGATTCAATTCAAAAAGATTTGAGATCCACGTCAAATATCACAACATGACAAATTCAGCCTATAAGCCCAAACCCATCCGATCTAGCTTAAGGACTAGGATCACAACCTGTTCAAATGCACCATCGAAGTGGGCTGTGCAGTTAACATGACACGAGTCCAAATAGACATAGCCTGGGCCTATATGGATGTTTGAGCCTTTGAGCCCCATTCATCAGATGATAATGTTACCCTGCAGCAGGCTTCTGATGAACCATAGTTATCCATCCAAATACCTTTATCACCTTCTTGTACCGAGGATGAAAGTAATCAATGTTCTTTTCACGAAAACGACCATATCTACATACCTTTATTAATAACTACGGATGACTTGTGAACACACCATATCAAGCTAGTAGATAGATTCAATTCAAGAAGATTTGAGATCCACGTCAAATATCACAACATGACAAATTCAGCCTATAAGCCCAAACCCATCCGATCTAGCTTAAGGACATTCATACGAGAAATGACAGACATGACATATCTCCCTCACCCATGTATCCGCAAAAGTATAAACAAGAAAGCCACCTGCAGCCAAATACCCATAACAAATTAGTTTGTCATCACATATATAGTCCATTCTTTCAAGAAATCAAAAGAATACATGAAAATGTCCAAATCCACCAAACGCCACATCAGTCTCTACCTTATCAAGCCTCCAACAACATTCTGTTAAGCAAAAGTCCAAATCTTGTCTAAGGCACTACACAATTGATTATGCATATAAATAGGCATCAAACCTATGAACAATCCATCACCCCATCTCATCATCAACATCAATTTAAGAAAGTAGAACATCTGCAATCAAATCCTAGGAATAATGGCGCCATCCAAGATGTTAGCCTTCTTGGCTGTCCTCGCTCTTTCTTGGAGCGCTGCCACAGCAGTCATACTCCCAAAAGTCATTTCAACGACCCCGGCGTTCACAGCTATCAACCGCGCTTGCTCGCAGTACTGCATGCTGCAACAACCATTCACAACGGCAGTAGGGTTACCCTTCGTGTCCTTGCCGTTCATGCCACAACAACAAGTGTTCCCGATCATAGGTTCACCCTGGCAGCAACATCAACAGTGCATGTTGCACTGTGTTGCCGGAGCACAAATTGCGATGCAGGTGCCTTTGACGGCAGCCATGCAGGTGCCTTTTCTATCCAACCCACTCGCTACGACGGCCTTGCAAGTGCCTTTTCTATCCAACCCACTTGCTATGACAGCCTTGCAAGTGCCTTTTGTGTCGAACCCACTGACCACGGCGGCGATTCAATCACCTTTCCTTGTTAACCCGATGGCCGCGGCGATTCAGTCATCATACTTGTTCAACCCAATGATGCAATCACCATACCTGTTCAACCCGGTGGCTACGGCCATGGAGGTGCCATTCTTGTCCAACCCCATGGCGGCGACCATGCAACTGCCGTGCGCATTCTAAATAGTCGATGTGTTGTTGTTCTATGATAATAAGGATCACATGTCTCACATGTGACTTGCCAATATAATAAATAAATATAAGATTATCTACTTTCCGTGTCATGACAATAGATACATAGGTTTGTGAAGAGGATATGACCCACAATTCCATATATTAGGATGGGTCATATTTCGTCTTAGGCTCCATTTGCATTGTTTAAGATGTCAACGTTGTCAAGAATGTCCAAATTTATTCGATGCAACTTATGAGTTGTCTAAGTCGATCACACTCTATGATAAAAATCAACAATACATAAGTGTCTCGCCCAGATGTGATAAACTGACGTATCCATCGATTGTTGATGCAAAGATTAGCGCGTATAGGGCAGATTGCCTTGTACAGAAAATCTGCAAAATATATCTTGAGAATTGTCAGAACTTTGGCTCACTCCACCGGTGGGAGCCGTTCCTTGGTGCGTTCGCCCACATCGACACCACCATCGAGGCCGTTGACGGCGCTTCATGTGAGCTGTTCCGGCGCGAGAGGGCCCGGATTGCGGACACTCTTCGCTCTGCCGCGGATGCGGACGACGACGGCGTGGCGGAGGAGATCTCCGCGCTGCTCGACGCGGCCCTGGCCGAGTCGTTGGTCACGCACGCTACGCGACGCGGTGCCCGCGTCGACGGCGAAGAGCGTGCTGGCGTCGGGTGAGGTCGTGGCGGCGCTCGGCGCGCTGATGAGAGCCCACGACGCGTCGACGCGAGTGCGCCGGCTCGCGCGCTACGGAGGGCGTGTTGGCTTGAACTCCAGCGATGGACGCAGGGAGCTCAAGAACACTTAGACGCACGCGAACACGATGGACACAGAGACAAGCAGGTTTATTTGTGCTGCGAAGGACTAAGCAGCGATTTCGTTATATTGTACAGTATATTACTGGAATATAGCCATGACTCTGGGCGCAACGCGCAAGACTCCGACAATCCCCAAGCTCTAGCGCACACTAACTGCATGAAAAAAGCTAACTAACACGAGCACAAGTTTATTCAACAAATCACCCCCTAAATCTTATGCATCGCTACTTACGGACTTTAACAACTCCAATCAAATCTTCTCACGTAGTTCTTGGAACCTCAGACATCCGAGTGGCTTCGTCAGCATGTCCGCCAGCTGCTCTTGCGTGCCGACAAACTGAATGTCGAGTTTCTTCCCGTCCACACATTCACGAAGATAATGGAATCAAACTTTAATGTGCTTACTTCGATCGTGGTCGATGGGATTCTTAGCCAAGGATATGGCCAATTTGTTGTCCACGTTGAGCACAGGTGTGATGACTTCCGTTCCGACGATGTCTCCAAGAAGTCGCACCAGCCAGGTTGCCTGGCACGCCATCGTTGCTGTGGCGATGTACTCAACTTCACAAGATGATAGCGCCACCACCTTCTGCTTGGCAGAGTGCCAGGTGATTGCGATCGTGCCGAAGAAGAACATCACCCAAGAAGTACTCTTCCGGTCGTTGATGTGGCCAGCCATATCACTATTGCTGTAGCCGATCAGTCCTAGCTGCGCCGTGTCGCCCTTGGGGTAGTGCACGCCGTACTCCAGCGTTCCTGCTATATACCGCAGGATTCTCTTCACCGCATCGAGGTGGCCTTGGCTTGGATCTTCCATGAAGCGGCTCACGTACCCAACAGCGAACGTGATGTCCGGCCGTGTGTGTACGAGACCGTAGGGCTTCCCATCAGGCTCTATGTTGACTCTACTAAACTGTACTGAACACTGTCTAGTATCATTAATTTTTTTAAAAAAAGTTATAGTAGTTTATTCTTACTTCTAGTGCTTTGTTTAAGATCGAACCTTCTTAGTTCTTACCACATATTTCATCTGAGCACTCAAAACTCATTTGGAACAGAGTTTCATGATCATAGCTTATGCTAAATAACCAATTGTTTTTAGGTTCCAACATTTCCATCAAAGCTGTTCTTTTTCTGTGAAGTTGAACCGAAGAGTGGTGGAGAAACACCAATAGTGTTGAGCCATTACGTCTACAAGAGGATGGAGGCAAAATTCCCTGAATTTGTGGAGAAATTAGAGAAGGATGAATTGATATATACAAGGGTCTTAGAGCATCTCCAAGAGACGCTATAAAACAAAGATAATAGCTAAATTTTGGTAAAAAGAGGAGAAATTGCTTTCCAACAGACGAGGTATCTGATTGGGTAAAACTTTCGGCTCGCTATTCCTCTTTTCCCGCTAAGCTTCTTTGCCGACTCCAACATGCTCGCCATCCCCCCGCCTCTCGCGCGTGTGCTCCCTTTCTCGCTGCTGGAGTCCTGTTTCCGAAAGAAACAAGTTGCAACAAACGATCGCTGCTGGGCCAGTCAGGGGTGTATGCACGATGGGCCTTGGCAAAATAAAATGATGTGGACCCATTAAAAAAATAGAGAGTCAAGTTTACATAGCCTGTTGAGTTCCATCAATTTTTCACTAGCCTTTTCATTTTACATAATAGCTAAATAAGGATTTTAGTGACCCATTTTTCCCTAATCTCTTGAAGATGCTCTTAGGAGAGGGTGACGATCCATCATCTCCTATCGGTCGTGGATGGCAATCTACATTTCTAACTAAAGATAAAGCCATTGCGGAAGAAAGGTAAATACATTGCATCTTACCATAAATTTGTCATGAGTTCTGAATACATCCAAAAATCCTAACACAGTCTCTTTTTGATTTATCAAATATCAATGAAAGACCTGAAACATTTGATTTTGCAAATCTTAATTATAGTAAAAATGTAGATCTAATATACTTTGATGGTGTTATCCATTTTCATTCTAGAAGCTGTTCATCACGCGCACGGTATCTCATATTGAGCATAATATAAACTTCTTTGTTTCCTCGTACAACAAATTATTCATTCCATATCTTTTCAGTTCAAGTAATGAATTCTTTGTGTTGGACTTCTTTTGTATTGCCGCTAGAAACGGAAAATCATAGGATATTATAGGTGCTTTGCATAGTGTAAACTAATAAGGAATGAGTTCCTACAAAATCTTTTTTCCACCTAAAATCTAAATCTAAACTAATAAGGAATGAATTCCTACAAAATCTTTTTTCCACCTAAAATATTTAGTACCCATCAACCATGACCCTACGATGAGATATTTAATTCTCCATGCAGCCACCAGATTGCAGAGGGTCCACTGGATGAATGGATTCCTTCACCCTTCACTCACCAAAATAGTTCAAATCGCTCACTCATAGCCCACCCCGAGAAATGCCTCAAAAAAAAAAAAAAGCCCACCCCGAGAAAAACTTTTTTCACCGAGATCCTATGTTCACTCGGCGCCCACCCCCGCAGCCTTGATTCACGCAGCCCTTCCATAATACATAATTAATAACCTATGGACAGTAGGGAAGGAAGGCCCTGACCTGATCGCACCCTGTCAATGGAAGAGCCTCATGAATTTTGAATTGCCCAATTCCTCCCTCTTTGTTCTCCTTCCCCGTCCATTGCTTCCACAACCCTAGAGGCGGACACGGTGCGACGCCACCATGTCAGGTGTGGCCACGGCATCTCTACGAGTCGGTGGACTTCTTCTCACTCGTGCCGCCCGATACCTTTCTTCATGATCGACGAGGTGCGACGTCCACAGCAGTGGGCGACGGTGGAGGCAAGCGCACGACTATGATGGCGGTTAACGGCGGCTGTCAGGGCGCGAACAGGATGGTGGGCGATGGCGTATATGAGCATGTGGCCACGAACCCACGATGTAGGGCGACGGTGGCTGGAGCGCAAGGTCATGACGCTCATGATTTCTCCTTCGATGTAGCCTGCAATAAGCCAAAACAATAATGATTCTATTTCCTTTCAGAAGATTCTTGATCGGTTCTTATGTAAAAATATTTTAGCCTATTACTTTTTCTGATGTCTTTTGTGATGTAGCCAGCAAAGAAAATGTAATTTTACTCCGACCGCTTGATCTGCACCACTGCTGCGCTGCTCAATGAACCTCCGAATCTCCGATCATGACCACGAAGGACATCCAGGTGCTCTATCTTCTCTGTTCCAAATATACCTTCAGTTATGGTGTGTTTAAACTTTATTCAAAATTATTAATGCACTGAATAACTAGGGGCAATGACTAATTATTATGATTTTAGTTAAACGGTTCTGGTTAGACTAATTCATTGAGTTATACGAGGTATGCTCCGCAAGGAGTTTTGGGCACTTTGTTGCTATATATTTTTTAGTTCCCTGTTTTGATTTCTCATCTATATTGTGGTCGATTGCACAATCCATTAGTTATCTGACAAATCATTGCGTTTATGGAAATGTTTATTTATTTAAAGATAAACATGGTACTTTTGAATCGGTTATTCCTGCAACATAATTGCAATAGCTGAAAATTGATTTGTTCCTGCAATAATAGCATCAATGTAAAATTACCTTGATTGTGTTTTTACTTCCGCTTATCAACCCTTTTGTCGTTGCTGCAAATGCCATCAAAGTTGAAATGACCCTGATTTATGATGGGTGCTTCACACGCAGGCAAGAGTTTTACGAGCATTGGTTGGATTGAAGAATCGTAGTTGGTATATTCAGAATTGTCTGCTTTCATATATTTACCTGAGTTCTACATATATTATTATATATCATTCTTACCGCCATTGATTTGACTCATTCAAATCAATCAAATCTCTACAATATATTAATTGAGGTGAGGTCGTCTAGATCACTTTTTTCGTGTCCATATATGTCCGTAACATTGTCGTATTCAGTTTGTATCCTACAATGATTCATCAATTAGTTTGAGTCAGTTTTTAACTATTTTTAATCCTTTGTTGGATTGGACTCTAATTTCAATTCGATGTTTCATACTAACAATAATTAATTATCTATTGCTTTATGATTATATCGATATTTCATACTAACAACAATTAATCATCTATTGCTTTATGATTTACATCATATTTTGAATGTAAACTAATATCAAGAATTCCAATAATAATTCACCAAAATTATTATAATGAACTAGCAAAGTGTCCGTGCGTTGCTACGGACTTTAAAAAACAAAACACTCTTTATAATTTAAATATAAATTATTTATACAATATAATTATTAGATATATACAATATTATTAATATTTTTTACATGAAATATCATATTTATATTACCGTTGATGCTTCTTAGTATATTATTTTATATGTTAAAAATAACAATTTTATCACCATTATTTATCATATTCTAAAGCTTTATCTGAAAGGAAAAATTAATTCACGGAGTCCACAAATAGCACTGTATTACAACATGATTTTAAAATTGTATACTTTCTCCAATGGAAAAATTTAAAATATAAAAGTTGTAGATCTTGTTGATACCTTTTCGAAATATATATGAATCATATTATTTAGACTATAGAGGTAGGAGATATGGGCCCCGCATAGAAACCTGCGCAGAGAAGTCCGAATCAGAATAAATATTTTTGCATCGTATATTTGGAAATCAAAACTGCAGGATCTGAACTTCTATTGAATACCAAAGTTGTAGAACTTTTCGAGAGCTACAAGATAGAGTCCGAGTTTGCCTCATTTGAGCTCCGGATGTGGGAGTTATGATTTTTACAATTCGGTACTTGATATAGAAGGTACGAAACCGATTTGGATTCAATCTCTAACTTTATGGATAGGAAGTGGACGACCGTACCTCAATTAATATATTGTAGAGATATTCAAAGGTAAAACAAAATAAAAATAGAGCAAATGCTCAGGCCAAAAAAATTGATTACTTGAAAATCTTTTACAGATAACTTATACATTGTGGAAGGATTGAGTGAGACAAATGAGCAGGTTGCACAATCTTTTTTGGCTTTGGGATTTGAAGTTCCTCTGCTGCCACCATAAGAATCAGACCCTCGTCTTCATTGGGGAGGTAAGACATGAAGAACCCTCAGGTGAAAATTCTCAAATCCACTTTTTGGACTCTATTTGATTTACATATTCAGTATCATTCCTCTGAGCCCATATTTACTTATTCTTTTAACCATATATTTGTCTTTTGGAATATTGCTAGCCATATTTGAATGAATCACATTCAATTTTCATTGCAGAGGGGGAAAATGCTTTAATCCTATTTTTGTATTGTGGAGCTTCTTTTTTCCAGTGAGAAACTAAGAACACTAAGGTAAGCCATGTTCATTCTTCACTTGGTTGTTAAAGCAGAAGGTACGAAGACAGTTTGTATGAAGTTTATCCTCAGCGTTAGAATCTTTAAAATTTCTTCTCCAGAATCTTTGAAATTTCTTCTCCATTGTGGCAGGAGAGGGTGAGATAAATGAGATGGCAACTGTGTCTGCTACTACGATGATGACTACAAGTATCATTTACCGGAAAGGCGGAAAGGGAGGAGAGGTGAACGTATATAATGAGTTTGCAGAAGATTTTATTGCTCTCGATGAACGTATATAATGAAGAATCTGAATGTACACACTTCACATTTTAATGAACTAGATGAGACTACATAGAATCTTTCATGCAATTTGGACTTTAGCAGTTAGAGTCAAGGGGACTCTGCTATTTTCTCCTTCAACTATTGGACATATTCACCGTTGGAGAAAGGGAGAGGAGGTTAACTCTGATGCAATAAAGTTAGGTAGCAAGAAATCAATTAGTTCAACACAAACAAAAAACAATAAGTTATTAGAATGAACATACTGATCTCTTATAGTGACAGTGCTCCCAGGTGCATATACCTGCTTTTTTTCTACTTGAATTTTTTTTGTGTAACTATCTATTAGTTATTGCAAATTGACAGTAACCATGCTCTTGTACAGTTCAAACTGGCATTCTATGAAATCGTAGAAAAGGATAATAGGAGGTAAACTGTAATGCAAAAGCCAAATATACTTTGCGAGATCAATTTTTTCATAACATTTAAGAAGCCATGAATTGGGAACTGATAAATTGATCTTTGAATAGAATTGATGCTTGGAAGTGCATTTACGGAAAATTGGACTCTAATTGACAACTATTGTCTTTGTTTTGCAAATTGTTTGTTAGTTGCCGCAATTTAGTAGTAGCCATCCTCTTTACTGGTTGGGTCGAGTGTTGTCTGAATCTTTAGTATGCTGTTTCAATCATCCTATCCTTCTAGCGGGAAGGATACAACAATATATGTTATAACTTGATTCCTAGAAATAATTAGTAGAAACACATTCTTCCTATATTAGCCAACACTGTAGTCATCCTTCTGACATGGTTATAAAGCAAGAAAAAAATATTCTACTATAGGTTCATCTGATGCTGGAAATACAATTTTACTACTCAAGCAATGCGTTAACTGCTATTCCTATTTATGGATGCAAAGATTTCAATTGAGATGAATATTGATATTCTGTGTAGTTCAACATATGGTCTTTTGAGATTATAAATGAATCAAATACAGCTTTTTGGTTGTGGTCTTCCCATAGTGTTATGTTTCTCTATTCATTTGCATGTAACGCCTCAGTAAACCTGAAGAATTTATTTGGTAAAATGTCAGATTAGCTCATCTTAATGTGGCTTACATATGTTATAGGGAGGAACAGCAGTGGCTCGGCATGGATTAGGGAATGATATGTTTCCATTCTGGTGTCTTGGTTTGTTATAGGGAGGAACAGCAGTGGCTCAGCATGGATTATAGCGACATGTTTCCATTCTGGTGTCTTGGTTGTCTCAGGTCAGACCGTGCAATGATAACGACTATCACAGCCATTCTTTATGCTGTGCGCAGCTATATATGTATTGCAATGGTTTCTGACCTTTTAGTTTGAAAGAGAAAAAATAATGTGTCAAATAAAAGCAAGAGCTCACACCAACGAACCACAAGAGATAGCCAAGTTTGGTTTCTTATTCTTATAACTTTCAATACAAAGCAGGCAAAAACTTTTGCTAAAAAAATAGTGGCTATAGTAATATCATATTACTTTTATATTTGTTTTGTTTGCCTTTATTGCACTGTGTTACTTCTGTGCATGTAAACAATTAACTTCATTATTCCTTTTCATTTTAGAAGGTTGAGATATGTGATGCTCTCAAGTGAGCTGAAGCCGCTTCTTGTGCGCTGAGCTGGTGGGATGAACCAGTGTCCAATGAGAACTTCATTTATCTGTCGCCATCGAACATTTTTGCCATGAAGTATACTTATATGTTATTTTTGAATATTATCACCATGTTTTTAATTTGATATCTTCTCTATTATTTTATTGTAACAACATATTACATTTTAATAAGTTGGCTGAAACATTATATTAACTATTTACTTATTTAGTTAAATAATATAATATCGAGTTTAGAAATATTCACACGTGAGTGCCGCACGGGCATTGTTACTAGTCTTAACTGTATTGGACTCGTCTGTTTATCATAGGGCTTCCAAGCTCGGAATGAAATTGGAATGGACTGAAGACAGAGTGAAAACAATAATAGAGCCGATACCGGTAGTCAAGTGGGACGAGAATCGGAGGAAGATATAGTTCAACAGCATGGCTGCCGCCTACACCGGATGGAAGGACGCTCGAAATGATCGTGTCAAGGCAATCACCTTTGGCGACGACTCACCATTGCCGACTGATGTCATTGCCGAATGTGGGAAGGTCTTGGAAGAGGAGTGCGTTGCCATTCTGTGGCATCAGGGTGACGTCCTTCTCATCGAGAACTGGGCGGTCCTGCACTCTTGCCGGTTGTTCGAGCCTCCACGACGCGTACTTGCTTCTCTTTGTAAATGATACTTCTGTGAATGGTCATATGATCTGATCTGAAGGCCTATTTGGATTCCGCCCAGGCACCCGATTTCAGACACCTGAGGCTGCGATTGGTGCCTGGGCAGTGACCAGTGAGCTGCTTGCCAGGGCGTCTGACTGCAGCCTGCCTCTCCCTGCATATACATGGGTTTCAGCTGTTCCAGTGTCCTCTGAACTTGGAAAAATCTCATACATGCAGTAGGAATGCAGAATCTTTCAAAATGTAATGCTAAATGTCAAATATTTGTACTAGGTGGTATGTGTGATTATTTTGTAATTCCCTTTCATTTAGGGATCAAAACCTCTTCAAATACACCCTTGAAGTGGGCTCTGCAATTAACATGACCCCAATCCAAATAGACACAACCCCATTCAGTGGTGAAGCTTCAGCTCTAGATCAAGGGGGGCCAACCTCATTAATTTAGCAAAAATCAAAGATGAACAGTAACGAATTATTGTTTATGTAGTGCTAATTTGAGCAGGTCAGGGGGGCCATGACCCGCTTTGGCCCCCTATGAAGCTTCGCCACTGACCCCATTCATCAGATGATAATATTACCCTGCAGCAGGCTTCAGACCGACCATAGTTATCCATCCAAATACCTTTACCACCTTCTTGCACTGAGGACAAAAGTAATCATATTCATTCCACGAAAACGACCATATCTAAATACTGTTGTGTTACCTCTTAGAAGGTAACACAACAATTAAATCTCAGCCCTTCATTTTCCTTGCGTAAATTAAGTAATAATTGGAAAAGAAAATCTAACTACCCCGTATGTATCTCATTCCTTGATTAGCGTGAAAATTTTATCTAACAAACACAAAAGAAAATCTACAACTGTATAGAAAAGAAGACCATGTCACCCATCCTGATTTTTTTTTTCGACCAGCTCTGTCACATCCATTATTGACATATAAAAGAAGTACAAATTGACAAGTCTATGTCATGTTGTTTCTCACGGCTGAAACTTGTCACGCCGAACAATCATAGTAAAAAGATATTTAATAATCTGTATGTCATGGTATTTGATAATGTGCATGCTGATAAAAAATATGCATGTCACATGTTGAAAATGTGCAAGGCAAGCTGAAAATCTGGTACACATTCCCATGCAAGTTTGTTATTAGCCTCCGAAAAAAATACCACCTCCCAATTTTACATTGGTTAATTATGGAAAACAATAGATTTAATTTAATTTTAACTATTACTTCCTATGAAGTAATTGATCATTTTAATTCTCGAGATTTGCTCAAATGGATGACTCACAGTTATTTAAGACTATCTTAAAATCTGTCATCTAAATACCTTTATCAATAGCTACGGATGACTTGTGAACACATCATATCTCAGCTAGCTAGTAGATAGATTCAATTCAAGAAGGTTTGAGATCCACGTCAAATATCACAACATGACAAATTCAGTCAATAAGCGCAAACCATCCGATCCAGCTTAACGACATCATCCATATGTATAATTATAAACATGTCATATCTCTCTCATCCATGTATCCACAAAAGTACAAACAAGGAAGCCACTGCAGCCAAATACCCACAACAAATTAGTTTGTCATCACATTGTTTATTCTTCCAAGAAATCAAAAGAATACATGGAAATGTCCAAATCCACCAAACGCCACATCAGTTTCTACCTTATCAAGCCTCCAACAACATTCTGTTAAGCAAAGGTCCAAATCTAGTCTAAGACACTAACACAATCGATTATGCATATAAATAGGCCCCAAACCTATGAACAATTCATCACCCATCTCATCATCGATATCAATTTAAGAAAGTAGAACATCTGCAATCAAATCCTAGGAATGATGGCGCCATCCAAGATGTTAGCCCTCTTGGCTATCCTTGCTCTTTCTTGGAGCGCTGCCACAGCAGCCCTATTCCCACAGGTCATTCCAACGACCCCGGCATTCACAGCTATCAACCACCCTTGCACGCAGTACTGCATGCTGCAACAACCATTCACAACGGCAGTAGGGTCACCCATCCTATCCTTGCCATTCTTGCCACAACAACAAGCGTTCCCGATCATAGTCTCGCCCTGGCAGCAGCATCAGCAGTGCATGTTGCACTGTGTTGCCGGAGCACAGATTCAACAGCAGCAACAACAAATTGTGACCATTTCTAACCCGATTGCTGCAGCAGTCCAGTTCCCGTACCTGTCCAGCCCTCTGACGGCAGCCATGCAAGTGCCTTTCCTATCCAACCCACTCGTTACGACGGCCATGCAAGTGCCTTTCCTATCCAACTCACTCGCTACGACGGCCTTGCAAGTGCCTTTTCTATCCAACCCATTGACCACGGCGGCAATTCAATCACCCTACCTGTACAACCCGATGGACGTGGCGATTCAGTCGTCATACTTGTTCAATCCAGTGATGCAATCACCATACCTGCTCAACCCGGTGGCTACGCCCATGCAGGTGCCATTCATGTCCAACCCCATGGCGGCGGCCATGCAACTGCCATGTGCATTGTAAATGGTCGATGTGTTGTTGTTCTATGATAATAAGGTTCACATGTCTCACATGTGACTTACCAGTCTAATAAAAAATAATATCAGAATATCAACTTTCTGTATCATGACAAGAATCCACTTATCATACACAGGTTTGTGCCCATGATATGACCCATAATTCCATATTACCATGGGTCATATTTCTTTTAAGGCTCCATTTGCATCGCTTAAGATGTCAATGTTGTGAATAATGTCCAAATTTTATTGATGCAACTTATGAGTCTTCTAAGATGATCACATGCTATGATAAAAATCAACAATACGTAAGCATCTCGCCCAGATATGACAAACTAATGTATCCATCAATTGTTGCTGCAAGATCAGCGCGTATCCATTGTTTATACAGAAAATCTGCAAAATATGTCTTCTTGAGAATGGTCAGAACTTTGGCTCACTCCATGCATGTGCAGAATGAAAAGTGCCTTGAAGTCAAAATTCATATTTTGCAGCCTGCATATTCAGACAATCTGAGTTTCGACATATGGATGGGTGAACCAATAGCATCTACAGGCTATAGATCAGGAGCCAAAATCAACGCCCCCATCAATCGTCAACAACAACGTGATAGTGCCGGAGGGCAGAGGAATCCGATCCCGAATGCCAACTCTTGCCGGTGATGGTGGGCCCGCATCTCAAGATCGGGAGTGAGGAGCTGGCTAGGTTGCTTATGATGCAATTTTGGATTCCTGTCTCCATATATAACGCGTTGTGGCTTTTGTGCCAAATCTGCTTTGGTGTGCGTTATGACGCTCCATCATTCTGACGCGAGAGATCCCGGATCATAGGATCCCCCATCGCACTGCCTAGTTAGGATCCGCCATCGGAGAGCGAGGAGAGGGCGCCGCTGAGGAGCCTGAGGGAGAGGGGAGCCTGCCACCACCATCACGCACCCGAGGGAGAGGGGAGCCCAGATTGTTTTTTTGCAATGAGTTTGTGTGAGGTTAAATTCATTTATACATGTTTACATCGATATGGAGCTTGTTGAGTTAAAAATGAAAATTTTGGAGGTTGCGAGAAAAAAAGCTCTTGTTGATCTTGAACCTAAGTTAGAGAGAAAAAAGAAAATATTTCTTGTGCACAATTTGTAAATTTTGTGAAGATGCATTTCACTTCATCTGAATAATTATCACCACAATGTTGTGGGAAGTTATATTTGACCATATATTTTCAACTTAATTGAGCTTCTCAACACAATAACCATTTCCATATGTGAACATAGTCACTAAGAGAATTTATGTGCTCCATTTGTTTTATGTACTATGCTTACAAATTTATGAATTGTATGTGACTAATAGCTTTTCCTGTATGTGTTTTTATTTCTAAGGGAAAAAAACTTACTTCACGTCAAGCTTACCCAAATGAGACAATTGTATGTATGTCGTATTCACAAAATATGTTAGTGTTATGAGTGCAATGGCCATATTAACACGTAGGAACAAGGTCAGTGACCACAATTGTAGTTTTATGAGTATAATGGTCAAATGAAACAACTGCTCAAAGATAGTGCCATTCATGTATTTTACTCAAAGCTTTATATCTTTCCTTCACTTCAATTGACTAAAAGTTGCTAGGACTTTCAATCAAGAAAATATTTAAAGTTGTACTAGAATTTATATTAGTATTTATTTTTGTAAAATTATGTACTAATAGTGGTAGAAAAAATGTTAATATATGGTCTATAGAAAAAAGTTATTTTTTAACCGTTGAATTTGGAACTGAGAACTCATAGTAGTGATTGAAAGAATTTTTAACTTTCAGACACATGGTCATGATTTGCAGTTGTGTGAGTATAATGAAGAAATTGAAACAAACTTTCAAATAGAGTAGCCATTCATGCATCCTACTCAAGTTTTTAGCAGCTACCATATTGCGCCTTGCCTCTATCCCTTTTTCTTTTGTTGCTGTTATGCTTCTTTTGTTCAGTATGCCTACTGGTGCATCTATCTCAGGATTTTGACCTTGGTTTCTTTTCCCTTCTTTGTTCCGTTTAACTTTCGGATCAGGCAGCACAAGTTGCCAAAACCTGTTTGTGTTTAGTTTTTTTTCCTCCTATAATAGAAAGGCAGAATACCTGCCATGCTTAAAAAAGAAAAATACTAGCTACGACAGTCTAAAGATCAAAAGCAGTTAAACTTATGCATGTAGTTGTCCTCAACAGGGTATTCGAAATTGGTGAAAACCGGCCAATTAATCGGAAAGTCGGTCTAGTCTGGTTTCTCTAGATGACTGATCTTTAGCCAGTTTTTGATGAAAACTTAAGCTGTAGCAAAATGTTAAGCAACCGGTTTTCTCCGTTAACCACAGATTTTGGTTCAAAAACTGGTACTGTTCTAGTTTGTGAACCATTATCCTCGATAAGTTGACTACTTGATGAATGTTGTGGCTCTAAACCATTTTCACCCTGCTACTTTTATCTTAGTATCCCTCCGTTGCATATTATTTGTCATTTTAGCCTCCAGCATGAAAAGTAAGGAGAGGTGAAAAACATAGTTGCACAGGAAACCAGAAAGAGAGATAAAAATATATTGAAAAAAGAGAAAATTACATTGACGCAAGGATGACAAGTAAATCAGGAAAATTTTCTCCTTCAACTATTGGACATATTCACCGTTGGAGAAAGGGAGAGGAGGTTAACTCTCATGCAATAAAGTTATAGGTAGCAAGAAATCAATTAGTTCAACGCAAACAAAAAACAATAAGTTATTAGAATGAACATACTGATCTCTTATAGTGACAGTGCTTGCAGGTGTATATACCTGCTTTTTTTCTACTTGAATTTTTTTTGTGTAACTATCTATTAGTTACTGCAAATTGACAGTAACCATGCTCTTGTACAGTTCAAACTGGCATTCTATGAAATCGTAGAAAAGGATAATAGAAGATAAACTGTAATGCAAAAGCCAAATTTACTTTGTCGGATCAATTTTTTCATAACAATTAAGAAGCCATGAATTGGGAAGTGATAAATTGATCTTTGAATAGAATTGATGCTTGGAAGTGCATTTACGGAAAATTGGACTCTAATTGACAACTATTGTCTTTGTTTTGCAAATTGTTTGTTAGTTGCCGCAATTTAGTAGTAGCCATCCTCTTTACTGGTTGGATCGAGTGTTGTCTGAATCTTTAGTATGCTGTTTCAATCATCCTATCATTCTAGCGGGAAGGATACAACAATATATGTTATAACTTGATTCCTAGAAATAGTTAGTAGAAACACATTCTTCCTAGATTAGCCAACACTGTAGTCATCCTTCTGACATGGTTATGAAGCAAGAAAAAAAATATTCTACTATAGGTTCATCTGATGCTGGAAGTACAATTTTACTACTCAAGCAATGCATTAACTGCTATTCCTATTTATGGATGCAAAGATTTCAATTGAGATGAATATTGATATTCTGTGTAGATCAACATATGGTCTTTTGAGATTATAAATGAATCAAACACAGCTTTTTGGTTGTGGTCTTCCCATAGTGTTATGTTTCTCTATTCATTTGCATGTAATGCCTCAGTAAACCTGAAGAATTTATTTGGTAAAATGTCAGATTAGCTCATCTTAATGTGGCTCATATATGTTATAGGGAGGAACAGCAGTGGCTCGGCATGGATTAGGGAATGATATGTTTCCATTCTGGTGTCTTGGTTTGTTATAGGGAAGAACAGCAGTGGCTCAGCATGGATTAGGTAAGCGACATGTTTCCATTCTGGTGTCTTGGTTGTCTCAGGTCAGACCGTGCAATGACAACGACTATCACAGCCATTCTTTATGCTGTGCGCAGCTATATATGTATTGCAATGGTTTCTGACCTTTTAGTTTGAAAGAGAAAAAATAATGTGTCAAATAAAAGCAAGAGCTCACACCAACGAACCACAAGAGATAGCCAAGTTTGGTTTCTTATTCTTATAACTTTCAATACAAAGCAGGCAAAAACTTTTGCTAAAAAAATAGTGGCTATAGTAATATCATATTACTTTTATATTTATTTTGTTTGCCTTTATTGCACTGTGTTACTTCTGTGCATGTAAACAATTAACTTCATTATTCCTTTTCATTTTAGAAGGTTGAGATATGTGATGCTCTCAAGTGAGCTGAAGCCGCTTCTTGTGCGCTGAGCTGGTGGGATGAACCAGTGTCCAATGAGAACTTCATTTATCTGTCGCCATCGAACATTTTGCCATGAAGTATACTTATATGTTATTTTTGAATATTATCACCATGTTTTTAATTTGATATCTTCTCTATTATTTTATTGTAACAACATATTACATTTTAATAAGTTGGCTGAAACATTATATTAACTATTTACTTATTTAGTTAAATAATATAATATCGAGTTTAGAAATATTCACACGTGAGTGCCGCACGGGCATTGTTACTAGTCTTAACTGTATTGGACTCGTCTGTTTATCATAGGGCTTCCAAGCTCGGAATGAAATTGGAATGGACTGAAGACAGAGTGAAAACAATAATAGAGCCGATACCGGTAGTCAAGTGGGACGAGAATCGGAGGAAGATATAGTTCAACAGCATGGCTGCCGCCTACACCGGATGGAAGGACGCTCGAAATGATCGTGTCAAGGCAATCACCTTTGGCGACGACTCACCATTGCCGACTGATGTCATTGCCGAATGTGGGAAGGTCTTGGAAGAGGAGTGCGTTGCCATTCTGTGGCATCAGGGTGACGTCCTTCTCATCGAGAACTGGGCGGTCCTGCACTCTTGCCGGTTGTTCGAGCCTCCACGACGCGTACTTGCTTCTCTTTGTAAATGATACTTCTGTGAATGGTCATATGATCTGATCTGAAGGCCTATTTGGATTCCGCCCAGGCACCCGATTTCAGACACCTGAGGCTGCGATTGGTGCCTGGGCAGTGACCAGTGAGCTGCTTGCCAGGGCGTCTGACTGCAGCCTGCCTCTCCCTGCATATACATGGGTTTCAGCTGTTCCAGTGTCCTCTGAACTTGGAAAAATCTCATACATGCAGTAGGAATGCAGAATCTTTCAGAATGTAATGCTAAATGTCAAATATTTGTACTAGGTGGTATGTGTGATTATTTTGTAATTCCCTTTCATTTAGGGATCAAAACCTCTTCAAATACACCCTTGAAGTGGGCTCTGCAATTAACATGACCCCAATCCAAATAGACACAACCCCATTCAGTGGTGAAGCTTCAGCTCTAGATCAAGGGGGGCCAACCTCATTAATTTAGCAAAAATCAAAGATGAACAGTAACGAATTATTGTTTATGTAGTGCTAATTTGAGCAGGTCAGGGGGGCCATGACCCGCTTTGGCCCCCTATGAAGCTTCGCCACTGACCCCATTCATCAGATGATAATATTACCCTGCAGCAGGCTTCAGACCGACCATAGTTATCCATCCAAATACCTTTACCACCTTCTTGCACTGAGGACAAAAGTAATCATATTCATTCCACGAAAACGACCATATCTAAATACTGTTGTGTTACCTCTTAGAAGGTAACACAACAATTAAATCTCAGCCCTTCATTTTCCTTGCGTAAATTAAGTAATAATTGGAAAAGAAAATCTAACTACCCCGTATGTATCTCATTCCTTGATTAGCGTGAAAATTTTATCTAACAAACACAAAAGAAAATCTACAACTGTATAGAAAAGAAGACCATGTCACCCATCCTGATTTTTTTTTTCGACCAGCTCTGTCACATCCATTATTGACATATAAAAGAAGTACAAATTGACAAGTCTATGTCATGTTGTTTCTCACGGCTGAAACTTGTCATGCCGAACAATCATAGTAAAAAGATATTTAATAATCTGTATGTCATGGTATTTGATAATGTGCATGCTGATAAAAAATATGCATGTCACATGTTGAAAATGTGCAAGGCAAGCTGAAAATCTGGTACACATTCCCATGCAAGTTTGTTATTAGCCTCCGAAAAAAATACCACCTCCCAATTTTACATTGGTTAATTATGGAAAACAATAGATTTAATTTAATTTTAACTATTACTTCCTATGAAGTAATTGATCATTTTAATTCTCGAGATTTGCTCAAATGGATGACTCACAGTTATTTAAGACTATCTTAAAATCTGTCATCTAAATACCTTTATCAATAGCTACGGATGACTTGTGAACACATCATATCTCAGCTAGCTAGTAGATAGATTCAATTCAAGAAGGTTTGAGATCCACGTCAAATATCACAACATGACAAATTCAGTCAATAAGCGCAAACCATCCGATCCAGCTTAACGACATCATCCATATGAGAAATGATAGACATGTCATATCTCTCTCATCCATGTATCCACAAAAGTACAAACAAGGAAGCCACTGCAGCCAAATACCCACAACAAATTAGTTTGTCATCACATTGTTTATTCTTCCAAGAAATCAAAAGAATACATGGAAATGTCCAAATCCACCAAACGCCACATCAGTTTCTACCTTATCAAGCCTCCAACAACATTCTGTTAAGCAAAGGTCCAAATCTAGTCTAAGACACTAACACAATCGATTATGCATATAAATAGGCCCCAAACCTATGAACAATTCATCACCCATCTCATCATCGATATCAATTTAAGAAAGTAGAACATCTGCAATCAAATCCTAGGAATGATGGCGCCATCCAAGATGTTAGCCCTCTTGGCTATCCTTGCTCTTTCTTGGAGCGCTGCCACAGCAGCCCTATTCCCACAGGTCATTCCAATGACCCCGGCATTCACAGCTATCAACCACCCTTGCACGCAGTACTGCATGCTGCAACAACCATTCACAACGGCAGTAGGGTCACCCATCCTATCCTTGCCATTCTTGCCACAACAACAAGCGTTCCCGATCATAGTCTCGCCCTGGCAGCAGCATCAGCAGTGCATGTTGCACTGTGTTGCCGGAGCACAGATTCAACAGCAGCAACAACAAATTGTGACCATTTCTAACCCGATTGCTGCAGCAGTCCAGTTCCCGTACCTGTCCAGCCCTCTGACGGCAGCCATGCAAGTGCCTTTCCTATCCAACCCACTCGTTACGACGGCCATGCAAGTGCCTTTCCTATCCAACTCACTCGCTACGACGGCCTTGCAAGTGCCTTTTCTATCCAACCCATTGACCACGGCGGCAATTCAATCACCCTACCTGTACAACCCGATGGACGTGGCGATTCAGTCGTCATACTTGTTCAACCCAGTGATGCAATCACCATACCTGCTCAACCCGGTGGCTATGCCCAAGCAGGTGCCATTCTTGTCCAACCCCATGGCGGCGGCCGTGCAACTGCCATGTGCATTATAAATGGTTGATGTGTTGTTGTTCTATAATAATAAGGTTCACATGTCTCACATGTGACTCGCCAGTATAATAAAAAAATATCAGAATATCAACTTTCTGTATCATGACAAGAATCCACTTATCATACACAGGTTTGTGCTGATGATATGACCCACAATTCCATATTACCATGGGTCATATTTCTTTTAAGGCTCCATTTGCATTGCTTAAGATGTCAATGTTGTGAATAATGTCCAAATTTTCTCGATGCAACTTATGAGTCTTCTAAGACGATCACATGCTATGATAAAAACCAACAATACGTAAACATCTCGCCCAGATATGACAAACTAACGTATCCATCAATTGTTGCTGCAAGATCAGCGCGTATCCATCGTTTATACAAAAAATCTGCAAAATATGTCTTCTTGAGAATGGTCAGAACATTGGCTCACTCCATGCATGTGCAGAATGAAAAGTGCCTTGAAGTCAAAATTCATATTTTACAGCCTGCATATTCAGACAATCTGACTTTTGAGATATGGATGGGTGAACCAATAGCATCTATAGGCTACAGACCGGGAGCCAAAATCAACGCCCCTGTCGATCGTCAACAACAACGTGATAGCACCAGAGGGCACAGGAATCCGATCCGGAATGCCAACTCTTGCCGGTGATGGTGGGCCCACGTCTCAAGATCGGGAGTGAGGAGCTGGCTAGGTTGTTTATGATGCAATTTTGGATTGATGTCTGCATATATAACGCGTCGTGGCTTTCGCGCCAAATCCGCTTTCACGCACGTCATGACGCTCCACTATTCTGGCGCGAGAGATCCCGGATCGTGGGATCCCTCGTCGTACTGCCTAGTCAGGATCCGCCGTCGGAGAGCGAATAGAGGGCGCTGCTGAGGAGCCTGAGGAAGAGGGGAGCCCGCCACCACCATTGAGCACCCGAGGAAGAGGGAAGAGAGGGGAGCCCACCGCCACCATCGCGTCTCCGAGAGAGAGGGAAGCCCACCACCGTACTACCTATTCTGGATCCGCTGCCAAATAGCGAGAAGAGGGGAGAGGGGAGCGTATAGGTGTGGAAACTTATTCAACGTTAATACAATTTTCCATTTTCTCTAATTAAAATTTGCCTAGGATTAAATTTGCATCATGTTGTTTGCTGCATGTGTGGAAAATGAATTATTAAATACGATATAGAATCGTGTGTAGATTGGGAGAGTATGAGTTGATTTTCCCTTAATCTCTATACTGTTGTCCGACATGACGAGGTTGTTCCAAAGAAGCCAGGCACGTGCACGCAACCCAGGTCTTGCACCTAAAGAACTGCCTCCGTAGTCTCTCCCTATATAAGCCAGCGATTAACCCTAACCTGCCTATCGCCCTGCCCAGAAAATCCTCACGCCGCCGCCGCCTTGGGCAGCTGGGACCTCACGAAGGTGATCTCCATCGTTTTGCCGCCTCCGAAACCCCACCCTCGTTGACCTCTGCCTGGATGCCGAAGGACGCTGTCGACTATCGTTTACTTCACCCCTGCAAGTCAATTCCCAGCCTGATCTGCTCTGACGCGAAGCCCCTTGGTGAGAACCCAACTCCATCACAATTCGTTTGTGTTGTTTTGCGTTGAGGATTGGTATATATGGTAGTGCTGACTCTAATCGTCTCTAGAAAGCTAGAAGTTTCAGCCATGGAGATGGCCCGCCGTAGACAGTTCATCGTTAAGTGATGCTGGATGCGTGCATCGAGCTAGCTGTCTCAACCAATAGAGAGTGCTCGCGGGCGACAAGTTAGTAGCAGCTTATTACTTGGTCATAAATTTTGGTCGCACTGCATGCTGCATAGTAATGTATTGCAGATTAGTTTAAGCTACTCACGTCAACATAACATTAGCCTTATGCAAGAGTATACGGTTGCAATCAAGCTGTAGTTAGCTAATTAACTGGTTGTTCTCTTATTTACTGTATCACCATCTGGCTGTTATGTGGCGTAAGAGGGGGCTATGCGGTGGAGGGAAAATAGACTCCCCTATTTTAGCGAACCCTTAGCAGGTGTTTACAGGGTAGGGGGCGCTATTGAAAGGCTATTCAATGTGAACCTGGCTACACACCACGAAAGTATGAAGCAAAATGGAGATCATTGACTACTGTATCACCATCTGGCTGTTATGTGGCGTAAGAGGGGGCTATGCGGTGGAGGGAAAATAGACTCCCCTGTTTTAGCGAATTCTTAGCGGGTGTTTACAGGGTAGGAGGCGCTATTGAAAGGCTATTCAATGTGAACCCGGCTACACACCACGAAAGTGTAAAGCAAAATAGAGATAATTGACTCGTGGTGAATGTGTGCAAACTTTATAAGGATAAAACTATCATGACAGCCGTGCTCACGGTCAAGAGCGAGCTTGGACTTCTTCATGATTAGAGGGATGGCTGGTTGGTGGGTGGTTTTGGTAGCCAAGTGGTGAATACTTGGTGAGTCGGTAGTCGGATTTGGAAAATCTGATGAGCTTGAGTCATCCTTGTTGGTTCTATTTGGAGCTTGGAGATTACACTTAATAAACATGATAGTTTTATAAATGTATTCAACATAGTGCATTAAACATGAGTCGAGCCTTTCTTGATATTAGCCTGCATGTTATTTTATTTTCCCTACTTGCTGAGTACGACAAGTACTCACCCTTGCTATATTCTGTTGTTGTTCGATATACTCGCTGCTCAGACTTTGGAGGACAAGAGGACTTCAATGACGATGAAGATTTCGATCCGGATGCATCGTACTAGGCTTGTGTTTCGTCGGACAACTCCTGTGGCGAATGGAAGTCCCACTCCTCTAGTTAATTGTTTGCTACTGTTATGTTATTTTCTTTAGACCATTGAGTCAATATTGTAATAATATTATAACATTTACTTGGATTTTATTAATAATGATACATTATTTTGTCGCTGTATGTATGGTTTTGATCCTGGCATATATGTGGAGTGCATCTGGTTTTGCCTTAATAAAACCGGGTGTGACAGGAGAGGGAGTGGGTGTGGGACATATGTACCTGAGATACCTAACCACTCGGCTATATGGCCGAGTGGGCCGAGAGCTTGGTTATGATGTATTTGGCCCAGGAGATATATACTTAGATATTTGTTTGAGTAAGCAGTAAGTTAGGTTAGCAGATATGTTGATAGATAGAGTCTATTGTAACCGACTAAAAGATTACCATGTAAACCTCTGCCCTTCGGATATAAAAGGAGGGCAGAGGGTCATTGACAAACCAGAGACTCGTATTAGAATCCTAATTCCAGTGCGAACCCTAGCAATACAGAAACACCAAACAGAACGTAGGGTTGTTATCCTTCGGGAGGCCTGAACCTGTATAAATCCTGTGTCTTGTGTCCATTGATCTTTCATACTCATACGCATACCTAGATGTACTATCGAGAATATCTCTCGATAGTTGGCGTGTCAGGAAGGAGCAGCGTTGAGTCCTACTCCGTTGAAATCGATGGCTTTCATCGATATCAAGTTCCGCCCGGGAGAAAAGATCCGCTTTGGCACCATCAGCTTCGTGGCCGATCAAAGCGGGGACCTCGTCAAGCAAGATCAGGCGACCCTCCCGGTGGTCGTCATGCCTTTAGATCCAGGCGTCAGCAGAGCTTTGGCGGCCAATCGGACCTATTCGGCCGATCGGTTCCCACACGGCCTCAACAACGCGGCGATGACTCTCCAAAGGGAAACCCTCCCGGGCCCTTGCTCAACATTGCTCACAACAAACCGATCGGTAACCATGGCCGACTCGAACCTCACTACGGTCGATCTCCTAGCTTTTCATACGAATCAGTCAGATGAAGATTCCAATTTTTTCTATGAATCAAGATTAGTAGCAACAATCAGCCTTGAAAACGAGTCAGTTCTGGACTTGATTGAAGGGCCGAGTAATTCGGAAAGTTGCTCGTCGGATTATCACGAGGTGTTCATGGTGGCACCTGCCGCCTAAGGAGGCATTGATGGAGAAACATCGGCGGCAGCCGCCGCGCGAGCAAATGCACAGCCCCACGATGGACAGGAAATTGATCCCGAGGACGATGACCCGGACGCTGCCACTCCCCCGCTCCGACGGCCGGACGCTCGGCAGGGCTCCCGGGTTGTGTAGAATTTGGACATGGGCGACGTCACCTTAAAATTCGATGGTGAAGACGTCTTCAAAACTCCACAGCACAACATCACGGCTGTGGCGGCCCTCTTGAGCTCCATAGAGCCCTTGCTCCAAGTCACTCCAGAATTGACACCTCATGTCAACCAGTTAAAAGCGCATATTAGGGTCGTGACAGTACTAGAGATGCATGCAGCGCAATCAACAACGAGCAAGACAATATCTAGGGCTGCCAGTTCGATACCTAGCAAGGAAAGAAGGGACCGGCAGCGCACTAACCGGCAGGCAACTCGCAAAATTCATGGTCTCTCGACAGTGGGGAGGTTTGATTTATGTATAATCATCTAGCCCTCCCAAAATTCTAGCATGTGTGCATTCTGATGCACCTTTTGTTTTTTTATTCATTTTCCACCTACTCCTTTGTGGCAGTTACAAAACTTGGTTTAGAATTTGATTGCTTTTTTGCAATGAGTTTGTGTGAGGTTAAATTTCATTTATACATGTTTACATCAATATGGAGCTTGTTGAGTTAAACATTAAAATTTTGGAGGTTGCAAGAAAAAAAATCTCTTGTTGATCTTGAACCTAAGTTAGAGAGAAAAAAGAAAACATTTCTTGTGCACAATTTGTAAATTTTGTGAAGATGCATTTCACTTCATCTGCATAATTATCACCACAATGTTGTTGGTAGTTATATTTGACCGTATATTTTCAAATTAATTGAGCTTCTCAACACAATAACCATTTCCATATGTGAACATAGTCACTAAGAGAATTTATGTGCTCCATTTGTTTTATGTACTATGCTTACAAATATATGAATTGTATGTGACTATTAGCTTTTCCTGTATGTGTTTTTATTTCTAAGGGAAAAAAACTTACTTCACGTCAAGCTTACCCAAATGAGACAATTGTATGTATGTCGTGTTCACAAAATATGTTAGTGTTATGAGTGCAATGGCCATATTAACACGTAGGAACAAGGTCAGTGACCGCAATTGTAGTTTTATGAGTATGATGGTCAAATTGAAACAACCGCTCAAAGATAGTGCCATTCATGTATTTTACTCAAAACTTTATATCTTTCCTTCGCTTCAATTGACTAAAAGTTGCTAGGACTTTCAATCAAGAAATTAGAATTTATATTAGTATTTATTTTTATAAAATTATGTACTATTAGTGGTTGAAAAAATGTTAATATATGGTCTATAGAAAAAAGTTATTTTTTAACCATTGAATTTGGAACTGAGAACCCATAGTAGTGATTGAAAGAATTTTTAACTTTCAGACACATGGTCATGATTTGCAGTTGTGTGAGTATAATGAAGAAATTGAAACAACCATTCAAATAGAGTAGCCATTCATGCATTCTACTCAAGTTTTTAGCAGCTACCATATTGCGCCTCGTAGCCGTAGTGCCTCTATCCCTTTTTCTTTTGTTGCTGTTATGCTTCTTTTGTTCAGTATGCCTACTGGTGCATCTATCTCAGGATTTTGACCTTGGTTTCTTTTCCCTTCTTTGTTTCGTTTCGGATCAGGCAGCACAAGTTGCCAAAACCTGTTTGTGTTTAGTTTTTTTTCCTCCTATAATAGAAAGGCAGAATACCTGCCATGCTTAAAAAAGAAAAATACTAGCTACGACAGTCTAAAGATCAAAAGCAGTTAAACTTATGCATGTAGTTGTCCTCCACAGGGTATTCAAAATTGGTGAAAACTGGCCAATTAATCGGAAAGTCGGTCTAGTCTGGTTTCTCTAGATGACTGATCTTTAGCCAGTTTTTGATGAAAACATAAGCTGTAGCAAAATGTTAAGCAACTGGTTTTCCCAAATAACCACAGATTTTGGTTCAAAAACTGGTACTATTCTAGTTTGTGAACCATTATCCTCGATAAGTTGACTACTTGATGAATGTTGTGGCTCTAAACCATTTTCACCCTGCTACTTTTATCTTAGTATCCCTCCGTTGAATATTATTTGTCATTTTAGCCTCGAGAAGGAAAAGTAAGGAGAGGTGAAAAACATAGTTGCACAGGAAACGAGAAAGAGAGATAAAAATGTATTAGAAAAAAGAGAAAATTACATTGACGCAAGGATGACAAGTAAATCAGGAAAATTGGATGAGTGTAAGATGACAAGTAATCTGGGATTGAGAAAGTACTAGCAAAGTGCCTAGCAAAGTGCCTGTGCGCTGCTATGAACTTGAAGAAAAAAATAAACATGTTCCTATATGCAAAATTTGTGTAAACTTTTTTATTTTTGCCTCACTCTCAAAAGCTCCTTACTTTTCATTCACCTCCCTAAAATGTTTTGTTAGGAGCTCAGATCAATCCCTCTCCTTCCTCTGATGTCACTACGGTCATGACTTACAATATGTTGTCTTATTTCTTTTGTTTGAGAATAATTTAGTTTCAGACTATGATGATGTGCTCTGCTCTTGATGAGAAATTGTTCTGGCTTCTGATCCGCTTGCCTGATGTGAATATCTCTACCCAAAATGCTTGTTATGCACATTCCATCCAATCAAATGGTGGTGGCATAAGTTAGTCGATCTTGGAAACTATCTACTTGCATGATAATGACATGAGATTTATCTTATGTTGCATAATACATGTTTACTGACTTTGTCAAGTGGGGACATGGGGATACAAGAAAGTCATTGTTCTCTCTAACAGATTTGGTCACAAAACTGGCAACTAACCCTTTGCTCAATTGTCATCAGGAGTCTGGATGAGTCCTATTGTACTGTACAGGAAGAAGCTTGGTATGGACAATACAAATGGAAGATGGAGCTATCCAAATGAAGTATTTGCATCTAAAGTACCGCATCAAAGAAAGAATATTCTATGAGAATAGAGATTACAATCATCTATTCCCTCTGTCCCAAAATATAAGCATTCTAGGCTATGAGAGAGGATATCTAGATTCATAACATCTCCAATGAATACGCACGTATTGTTGTCCATATACATTGAAGATACTATGAATATGGACTGATCCTTCAAATTCTTATCTTTTGGGACGGAGGGAGTATTGTTACTTGACTTGAATGCTGGGATGACATACGTTATTGTCAGCAACTTGACCCGACATCGACATGAAACAATCATGACATCAAATCGTTAGAAGCTGAAATAATCCATGCCTTCATCTATGATGGCCTTGGCCAAACCACAGTAATTCAGTTCAAGCTGGCTTAAACAATGTCCTTCCAAGAACTAGTATGAACGAAGATTTGAAATATGTTTAAGACCAACAAATAATCCATAGGCATACAAATATGACAAGTAATAAACCTGTATTAGATATATATTTATAACAAAAACACACATTAAGGGTTAGACTGTATTAATAATCAAAAGTATGGAGAAGCTATCCTAAGAAAGTAATTGCACCACACATCAGGCGAACTTGCAACCAGACTGTTTTTCTAAATAGAAAACTACTTGCACCAAAGTATGAATCTTTTCTGAGAATAGAGATTGGAGTCATATATTGTTATAGAAGCTAGACATGCCGTGTGCAGTTGGCTCAATGCTCATTGGAACTTGAAAGTATGCAAATTTACTTTCTAAACAATTTTTGTTGAGTAGATTCTTCTCTAGTTTTATGCATTTTGCATCATTTGTTAGGAGCATGCAATGACGATCCAAGCAAAATTGATGTTTGTGAATATTGTCTTCTTACATAAGATTTTCTTTAATATTCTGTTTTCTATGTGTACTTTTGTAATCACTTATTTTTTTAACACATCATTCATTGTTTCCATTTCCTTATAATATTGTTTGAATCATACATATATTGTAACGCTTAAGCTTTTACCCCTCTAGGTTGCTCGCAATGTCTCATAGTGACCTAGCTAGATTTTTGGGTCATGCGTACTAATTAGATGAAATTTGGTAATGCTATATTTATGTATATAGATGATAGCTACACTAAGATAAAGCATCTTGGTCAATGCTGGAAGCCAAATACGAGTCATGCTAGCCGGTAAGGGGGGCAAGTTGTTGTTGTTGGAGGGGTGGGGGGGGGGGGCATGGTCGCATGTAGGTGGGCGAGCTCTGACCACCCACCGTGCCCAAGCACCAAGGCCAGGTAAAAAAGAGAAGGATTTGAAGGCGAGAAAGTTTAGTCATAAAAAATGTTTTTTTTAAATGACATGGATGTTATATATGTATGAAATTATAATCTAATGGCACATAGAGGATAAGCATTTTTGCGACCAGTTGCACATGAAATTTCTTTTCTCACAAGATCCAATTCTCTAGGCCACACTTCAGTTAAAATAAGCAATGCAGAGATTTTCTCATTTCTCTTTTGCTTCTGTTCTAGTTCAAATCTTGGAAGCAGTGACCAACAGAAGCAAGATTAAGTGGGGTGTTTGGTGGGATTATTACTTATTTTGTTAATATGCTGCTTATAAGACAAAACAAATAGTGCCATAGTCATCTCACATAACACTACAAAATCCATGCCATGCATGAGCCACTGACTAGTAATCTTTATCATATCTCAACAATTAATATTTCTTTAGCATCTATGCATTAACATTCTTGATTAAGCAGCAAGTTGTATATATAAACCCTCACTAATCATATATAACATGGATAACCTTGAGATGAAAAAGAAACTGCAGAATCAAGTGGTTGGATCACCTTGTGACATTAAGATAAATCTTGATGTGTATTATTGCACAGTGTTTGAGGTAAATTCATGTTCTAATTTCAGTATAAAAGGCCAGCAACAACTCAGTTTTCTTTACAAATGAACCTAATATAATCCTAGGGCATGAAAAAAAATCTTCTCTTACAACACATTTTATTTATTTATGGATTTTTATTTCTATTTGGAAAAATAGAATACCAGGATTTTACCTCTAAAATGACAACATGTCATATGAAAGTTATGGATATATTCAATTCAAGAACGTCACGGATCCACGTCAACATATCACAACAATGCAGATTCAGTTTTACATGATAGCTAACCAATCTGATGTGGCTAGTTTCACTCCAAATATATGTATATCTTGTCTAAATGTTGATAAAATACACTCAAGCAAAAGCATACTCTATCCTTGCAATAGATTCAAAAAATATTTTATGCTATATACTTTATTCTTCAATAAGTTAAAAGTTTCTTACAAATGTCCAAATTGACCAAACGCCATATCATAGTGTCTATCCTAACAAGCCTTCAGATAGTTTGTTAAGCAAATGCCAAAATCTGACTTCAGGCACTGCACAACCACTCGGGTGTATAAATAGACCCCACACCCATCACCAGATCCATCATCCATCTCATACAAATTCATTTGAGAAAGTCAAAGCAACAGTAAAATCTTAGGAAAAACAATGGCATCAACCAAGATGTTAGCCCTTTTGGCTCTCCTCGTCCTATGTTGGAGTGCTGCCACCGCCATGGTTTTGCCGCAAGTCATCCCAACGATTGTGGCATTTGCAGCCATCAACCACCCTTGCACACAGTACTGTATACTGCAACAACCATTTCTTGCGACAGGAGGCTCGCCATTTTTGTCCTCACCATTCCTGCTACAACAGCAGGCATTTCCGATCATAGGCTCTCCCTGGCTACAACAACACCAGTGCGCCGTGCACAGTGCTAGGCTCTCCCTGGCTACAACAACACCAGTGTGTCATGCACTATACCGTTGTGTCACAGATAATCCAGCAACAACTACAGTTGACACCCATTACTAACCCGGTGGCAGCTGCAATCCAGTTCCCATACCTCTTCAGTCCTTTGGCCGCAGCCATGCAAGTGCCGTTCCTGTCCAACCCACTAGCTGCGGCAGCGATTCAATCACCCTACGTGTTCAACCCTGTGGCAGCGGCGATTCAGTCACCATACTTTTTCAACCAGATGATACAATCGCCATACTTATTGAACCCTGTGGCTTCGGCCATGCAGACACCATTCCTGTCAAACCCTATGGTAGGAGTCATGCAACTACCCAACCTGTCTAGCCCAATAACCGCTGCCATGCAGCTGCCATATGTGTACTCCGATAATAAGGTATACATGTCTCGCCGTGACTTGCCAGAATAATGATTAAGAAGTATTGAAATTTCATTGCATATTTTATTACTTTTTACGTTATGGTAATTATGCTAACCCAGGGCGTCTCCAGGTTTTGAGGCCCCTGGACGAAACACAAAATAGGGCCTTAAGTTTGGAAAATTCACATAATCAAAATACACTTGTAATTAACTACACTACTCGCTATTTTTTCATAGCATTTAGCAATTAGAAATATATCACATATTGACAGAAGTATTTAATAAACAAATTAGCCCTATGTTCTACTAAAAAGCAATATCTTTTAGTATTTCTTGAGGTGTCTTCAATTAGATCATCATACTTAATCTGCTCCAACTAGGGGCGAAAGCGGTGTGGATAATTTCTGAAACTGATCCAATTCGAATCCGATTTTTGAGGATGTAGGGGAGCATTTGAGGTTTTTTAGCGGATATGGATAATCTGAATCCGATGACACGAGGATATAGGATAGGTTATGGTATTGACAAAATCAGATGGATACGGATAATCCGATAATTTGAAGTGGATTATCCGAAACTCATAATAGGATTATCCGATAATTTTATCGGTCCAAAATATATAATGTCTAGTGATAGTGACGATGAGGCTTGATTGTGTCGCTCAACATCCTATTGTGTATTGAACTGGTCATATGATAAAGAAAAATAAGGATATGTTTAATATTTTCTTCAGACGTTTTATTTTTTTTTTCATACTTGTGTGATTTATCAAATATAGAACATATATATTTTTTATTTGTTATGAGTAATCACTTAAAAGATTGGGTTGTATGTTTTGGTTATCCTTTTTACATGTACACTGCAAATTATTAATCAGCATATTTCTCTATGTGAAGATGTATTATCCGATAATTCAAACGCTTCCGATCCGCCTCCGGTCCGAATCCGTACCATCTCCGACATCCGAAAATATCCGTATTCGCATCCGCATCCGCATACTATCCGCTCCGCCCCGAATCCGATAAAAAATATGGAGTAGGATATGGGGAGGGTATTATCCGATCCAATCCGATCCGCTTTCATCCCTAGCTCCAACACATCACTCTCATGTGCTATTGTCGTCAATCCATTGAGTCTTTTTTGTATCATTGTAGAACGCAAATAGGATTTTACCAAATTGAGTTTAGAAAAACTCCTTTATGAAGATGCAACAGTTACATGTACCGTTAACAAAATTCGATATGCCATAACAACATTGGAAAAACATCCTAGCTTCTTCACATGCTTAAAATGTCAAAAGGGCCATAGATTCCTTAATTAAATCTCAGATGAGTCTTAGCTCAACAAACAATTCTTTTCCATCAATAGTAGAATGCCCTCAACTTTTGAGTGCAACTTCAAGATGAATAGAAGAAGACAATAAGCTCTTATCATCCAAGGAGCGCAACTTATCTGAAGTGAACAGTCAAATAATAAATCTGCGTTGAAGCTGCTGCTTTGCTGGGAATTTCTTTTTCTATTGGAATGTGCAAATTCTTTCTTTTAGCAGGCCTATATTTATATGAATTACGAACTGGGGTCCCAAAGTTTTGGGGGCCCTGGTCCGTCGTCTGCCTTGTCCCTGCTAAGGGACGGGCCTGAATAACGCTAACACATGCACAACTGGCCTTGCTAATATGCCAAAATTAGAATAGCCCATCTTTCCTTTATGACCAGTTTACTTAATTATAAGGTGTCAATATTGTGAATAATGTCAAGATTCATAGGTGCAAATGTGCAATAGACTTATTACATAGTGATGCCACCATTAGGAATATTTTCTTCCTTAGCAATCCCATCTGATGATGATTGTTTTTGTATGTGAGGTTTAACAAGTAGTGCAAGGTAACATATGACCATGAACATTTTTTTTAAAAAATGGCCATGAACAATTAGCAGCATGTGATCGACAATAATCAATAATTCAACATCATATAGAAGCATAGAACGTACATAAGCATCTCTGTCAGATGTGGTGAACTCATGCATCTGTCGATGATCATCAATAATTGATGCTCCAGGCATCTATTATGAAATTTCCTATAATGACAACATGTCATATCAAAAGTCATGGATATATTCAATTCAAATAGACCATGGATTGGTCTTTCAGAAAAGAATATCGTGGATCCATGTCAACAACCAAAAGTGATGGATATATCACTAACTCACAAACCACTATCCGTGATCCAAAATGTCTCATTCTAGCCAAAAGAATGAAAAACCAAAATGTAAGTCTTTTTACCTTGCTACCCCTCAAATATTGCTTGTCCTTCTCTATTCCACTACGTCCTCCGTCTTCTGTATGGGGTTGTTGTTGGATGCCATCAAGTATCTCCATTGTGCGTTGCAGTACTTCACTCGCCCAGCCCTGATTCATTGTCTGCCCCAGCTACAGGTTTTGGTCGGCCTGCATGCTGGGCTGCTGCTCAGGTGACTAGCAATCGAGGAGGGGAGGGGAAGGGGTGAGATCAAGATTGACTAGAGGATGACCGGAGCACCATGCGCTACCAACTCCTTGTCGCCATTGCTCAGGTGTTCTTTTCCATCTCCGTTGAGCAGCTCTTGATCTTCGCTGCCATCGCTCTGCTCCAAGGCCTGGCATTGGTCCTTCCTAGATCCGCGCTTGTGCGTGACTGCTTCTCATCAAAAGACATGACAATGGCTAGTGAGGATGGAGACAAGTTCACTATAGGGAGGGGGAAGGCATCCGCGTGTCTGAGGGAGACTAGTTTGCCGGCGCGGAGGAGCTTCATGGCCATGGAGACCAGCATGAGCTCACCAACGGAGATTGGGGAGAGAGACTATTTGGACGTCAGTGGGACCCAGACCTAAAATGATAATATTTTGGGGACAAAGTTTGAACTCCAGAACAACACATTTATATTTTGGGGGACGGAGGGAGTATAAGAAATTTGACATTCTGCGATGATTATAGAGTGGCATCTAGTTAAAATATTGCAGAGCAGTCCATTTTATGACATTTCACTTTCAAGTGTGTCGTAAAAACCATATAGAAATCGTTGTAAATTAAGCCACTGTCATATTGCGATAAATGATTGTCGCAAAAGACAAACTAGAAACGCCGCAAATTTACGATGCTATAAAATCATCGTAACTAAGAACTTTTGTCACTGAATTTTTTTTATTTATCTTTTTCATGGTTTCTATTAGACATTATGATTAGTAGAAATTGGCTATGGGACACTACAAAAAAAATGTGGATTCGGCTACAACACTGCAAAAATCCTATTTAGGTCAGGGACAATACAGCAATATTATTTTAGCTACAGCACACTGTCTCCAATAAAATATCATTTTTAGGTGTGAGAGGGGAGTGAAATGACCCTTTTACCCTTGTTCTGTTTAGAATACAACCGGTGATTGTTGGAAGGAGAGGCGATGACGACAACTATATGGGGAGGAGGGGCCACATCAATGTTGAGGGACGGGGGAGGAGGGGCCACATCGGCGCTGAGGGACAGGGGAGGAGGGGAAAGAGAGGAGATGTAAGCTTCATGACCATTGATGATTGTATCCCCAAGGTATGGATGTTTTGATGATTAATGATAACTATGTAATTGTGGGCTAATATCTACATAAGTATTGTGTATGCATGAATCATCTCTAACACTAATAAAAATCCTATTGATGATGGTTGCCTTGGCGATTGATGACAATGACCACAAGCATGGAGGCTTGATAAGCTTGATGGAGTCCAAGAGCTGATGGAGATGGAAAAAGTCTAAGGACAAGCTAGGAGCAAGTGTTTGCAACACTTGTCTAGTTGTTGGGGCTTGTGTCCATAGGAAAAACCGGACTATCAAGGGGGTCTAAGTCACACTAGTCGATGATGTGCATAGATGCTTAGTGAAATCACAAGGCACTAGGTGACAGTGGAGATACCAAGGAATCCGGCAAGTTCTTGAGGGAGGCGAGTTTGTGCCCTGGTGGCAGTGGTGACACAACTGTGTCTTCACTCTAGAAGTGATTGCGGGCTTGTGTGCGAGAATTCCACTTGGTGGCGGGAGGGACCGGTACTCCGGCGGGAGTGGTCTAATGAGGAATAAGGGAAGGCGCCATCCTTTTGATACTTCAGGAAAAAAAATCATGAACATTCCTTGACCCTCTTTTTACTATTCTACATGTATGTGCTATAGAGGATAGGTTTGACTTGAGGCTTACATAGGCTAGTGTGGCTTAGCTTCTGTATTGCTTTCATCATGAACACTAGCATGTGTAGGATCTTGGCCTCCTAGAATTATTAGGTTGCAGTGATTGCTAGTTTTGAGCGAGGAAACAAAAGTATTTGTTGATTGTGGTTAGCTTACTGATTCACACCCCCCCCCTCTTTGTATGCCTTCAGTCCTTATAGGAGATGACGACAAAAAACAGGGGAGCAAAGGTGATGGCGACAGCGGGGAGGAAGTGGCAATAGTTGTAGAGGAAAACAATAGTGATGGTTGGCCACAATGGTGACTATGGGGACTAGAGGCGATGGTTGCGAGAGAGGAGTCGGGGTGACGTGATGGCTGGAGGGGAGCACATGTGTTGGAGGCGCTGAGCAGATGTTGTGGTTGCGGGGAGCAAGAGGGGAACCAAGGATCTAGTGGGCGCATGACATTGGCTACGAGGGCTGGTGGAGGCAGCCTTACCCTTTGCACGGGCATATGTTGAGCTCAGCTTGCCATGACTGAGCGTATCGACCTCGTTCGCTAAGGATGGGAATGGGTTTTGTTACAAGTTATATGTTTCCCATCTCCAAATATCGACACAATATATACAAGCAAACGCATATTATATCCTAAAACTGACATGGTCCAGGGTGCACATGTCCGAATTGACCAAATGCCATGTCATTTTTAGTGTATCAAAAGTCTTGGTGATGTTATGGACAGAATCAGTTCAAGGTACTACACCAAGTTGATAAATGTTATAATATTACGAATCAGTTTTGCAAAAATCCAAATTAAATGTAGCTCTTCCGGTTTCACTTCTGGACAAAACTTAGTATATCTTTCATGACTATGCATCAATAAGATGCAGATATATTTCTCACTTTTATGGAGGCTTTTCCAAAAGAGGCCATCATCATAGTGGTAGGCTCGATTAGGTCATCGGGATTATTTTCTTTGTTTATTTCTTTCAGGTATGATGATCGGCTGAGATTTCATGCGATTATATGATGGTGTTTGTAAGTAGTTGCTTTCTTGAATGGCTGCTTCTTCGATTGGTGCATGTCTTTCTTTTGTGAAGCTTTGTGAAAATGACTCTAATTAGTTAACAATCATTACTCCACTACTGGTAGCAGTACAATAGCATTACCAAAAAGCAAAATGATGGATTTACAAGATGATGTGAAATAGGATAGAGATCATCGGAATGACATGCAAAAACAAAGCTGAAACGGCTTAGAACATTTTTCTTCTTGTCAATATAAACTTTTTCTTTTTAGATTTATATTTGTGTAATCGAGCAAACTGAGCTCTGGTGGTTAGGTTCATTGTTGTGGAACCAACCCACCTAGGTTCAACTCTCACGAACAAACTGAACATCATCGAACCTATGTAAGCTTCATGACCATTGGAGTATGGCAAACCCAAAAGGTATGGATGTTTTGATGATTCAGTACCAACATGAAATGTGCACTATCATCTACATCTAATGTGGTGAATGTTGAAATGAACTTATTATCTATGCACGATTTCGGAGATTGGTCGCCTTGGTGATCGATGTGTACTAGGTGGATTGCCATGAAGCTCTGGACGAGGAGTCACGGTGATGGAGATGGATTGAGACTAAGGACAACTAGGTTCAAGTGTGTTGTGATCACTTGACTAGATTGTATGCTTGAGTCAATATGATAAACTAGACTTCCAAGAGGGCACAAACCATTCTCTTAGGTCTCACTAGTTTAGAGTTGGGATGGTCAGTGGGTCTCTTGGTCACTAGAAGAGGCAATGGAGAGAAGAATTGACCAAGGTTGGGATGCTAGGAAACAAAGTCAAGAAGACAAGGGAGTTTCAGCTTCGAGGATAGATCATCGTAGGATACAACATGATCACCCTAAGGTACATTGAAGGCTGCAAGGAGTTACTTAGAGAAGGATTCAGGCAACGGAGGTCGTTGTATGGTCAAGGATAGGTCACTATAGAAGAAGATGGCATCAACGAGAGATAGACTCTTTGTAGACCACGTATGTGAGTATCACCGTAACCTACAAAGGTTAAGTTACCATATGATACGGTGAATGCCAGAGTTTTGTGCAAAGAGGCTGCAAGTCTCTGGATAGAACCATAGAGGTCATCATATGGAACAATGAGGTCGTCGTAGGCTATGATGAGCCAAAGGGAAAAGAAGACCAGTAATGGAGAATGTTTGTGTGGAAGATACAAAGGTGTCTCTGTAAGGTACAATGACCCAGAGAGGAGAAGAAGACAAAACATAGGATGTTTATGTGAAGGATACAACATAATTGGTGTAAGGTATGGTGGGTTAGAGGAAAATTATACAAAGAGGAAGTGCCTCTGTATTATGGAGGAGACAGTCACTGTAAGGTATTGTGACCTAGCCATTCAATGACAAGTGGTGAAGTTTGAATACTTTGAGGTCACCGGAAGGTATGGTAATAGGTCATCGTAAGATATGATGGAGGATTGCACAACTTGTGGAGAGCTCTCTTGGCCATTGGGATTGTTGTAGGAATCAATAGAGAACCAAGAGGAGAAGAGATGACACTTGTGCAAAGATTTGAGGGCTATCTTTGAGTGTCAAGGAGAGTAAGAAGAGCATCTCTTCATCTCTACCCTTGGGAGGTTGTAGAGAGTGTCCAATGCTATTACTCTTATTCTATGGCAGGGCTTAGATTGGTTAGGTGTCGATGATTGAGCCTATCATGACTGGTTGTAAAGGTTGTCACATGTTTGTACAAGGTTGGAATTTGTAGTTGAAAGGAGCGTCAAGAAAAGAGCACTCATGCTTGCACTAGAAGAGTGCAACAAATTCTTTAGGGAAGCAAGTTGGTGCCTTGGTAGCAGCAGTTACACGACCGTGTCTTCACTTGGTATGATGCGGGATTGTAGGCAAGGACACCACCTTTGAGTGGCAGGAGTTACCAACACTCTAGTGGGAATTGGCCCAACGAAGAGTAGGGGAAGGTGCCATCTTTCTGAGACCTTGAGCTATAAGTCCATGAACATTCTCTAGATAGTTCCTTTAATTACCATCTTTAACTCCGCAATTGTGTGTATGTAGAGATAGGAATACCATGAACTTGCATGCTTGTTGATTGGTTTGACACCATTTGCATTACATCACTACTAGTATTGTTAGGATCTTGGCTTAGCCGAATTCCATAGGACTTGTCGTTAGTAGGTGGTGATAAAACGGTTAGCAATGTTTGAGTTGACGAACCATCTCGCTCCAATTCAAGGGGCCCTAAACAAGAGTTATGACAAACTTAAGTGTGATCATGTAGAGCTTCTTGAGAAGTACAAGTGCCTTGAACTTGCTTATGATACCATCAAATTGGAGTGTAGCACCCTTGAGACTAGGGATGAAAACAGTCGGGAACGATCAGTAAAACACCTCAATCATTTTCACTTTCACATTTATTTTGTTAGACGGAAATGAAAACGGGAAAGCCGGAAATGGAAAACGATCAGGAAAATATTGGGAACACAAAACGATCGAAAGAATATCGGAAACTAGTCGATCCAAAGCCGGTAATTAAAATTGGGAATATTGACCCACATAACATGATAATAACATACAACAGATATAGATTAGCATACTCTCTTATTACCACATATAACACCACATGAATGACAAGGTTAACATAGTTGAGATAACATTCCCCACATATAACATACATCACGATGGTTCAAAGTTCGCTTGCATACACATACAACATACATCATGATAGTTCAAAGTTCGACACAAATACATACAACATAGTGACATACATCACGATAGTTCAAAGTTCGACACAAACACATACAACATACATCACGATAGTTCAATATTCAACACAAACACATATGTTCCAACTCTAGACATCACATGCCCACAACATCTTACACATCAGTACATCACAACTCCATATAGTGATTCATCACATCAGTGTCACTTGGGGTGTCATTTTCATTATTCTGACTAGTGATGTGGTAGTTCCTGCTGTAACAAGTGCACCTAGTATTTCTGAAATTCTTTCAGTTATTGCTCCTGAACATTGTACCATTTATTGTGATTTGGTCAAAGATGAATTACATGAAGGAAAAAATAATAGTAATGCAAAGAATTGTCTAAACAGCGTTATTGGCGTTGATCTGAATAAGAAAGGAGCTCATCAAATTATGTCAAAGCCGAGAACAACTTTAATTCAAGGAAGGGGGGGTGATGAGCCCATGGCTCATCGAGTCATTAAAACTACGTATTCTGAAAACAAGCATGATTTTACACATATTACAGAACATAATGTTTCAAAATACTTCAACATTCAGTCTGAATCTTTGACAAATATTATGAATGATGAAGAGCAAAGTGAGGATATGCCAGCCAGTCATTCTATGCCATGCAAGGTTTTCATTGGGGATAATATGAAAGTGGAGAAAAAGAAACATGAAATGAAGCAATATATCGTAATTAGGTCAATATTGGTAACACTTGAGGAATCTAAGGACTCCAATAATCTGGTTTATGGCTTTCTAATGGTGTGGAAGAACTTCCCTCCAGGTGTATTTTGTCCAGAAGGCAATCAAATCATGAATTAAAAACCTATGGAAGTTCCTATTCAATTCGGACTAGGTTCGGGTTTAGCTAGACAAGTGTGTAGTAAACATACCATAATTAGGCCATACGGAGTCGGATTGGGCTGAGTAAATACTTGTTGGAAAGATAATTTGATGATGTTTTCAATGGATCCATCCCTATGCTCAAATTAGTTTTGTAACGGTCGCAATAGTCAAAACAGTGTTGAGTTGTGTTGAGTCTGAGTCAGTTTTCAGTTATGTTCGAGCCGGACCGGGTTTTTGGCTGGTCTGCGTGCCATATAGCCTAGTGCCAGTGCCCCTATAAGCCAGGACATCATTGTATTGTGTTTTTGGTCGTGGTGCCTTCCAAGGAACCCTAGAGATGTTGCCCTCCTCTATCGGTTGCCGCCGCCGATCTCTACCGGTTGCTGAAGTGTGTGATCAGGTGATTCTTGCCCTGGGTGCGTGCTGGAACCTTGTGGTTTCCCTTCTCCAGAATGTGCTTGTCTAAGTTATGGGTTGGAGTCTTTTATCAACTTCTGGTTTGCATCTACATCAAGTTCCTGTAAGCCGATTAATATCTATCGTGTTCTATGTTATTACTAGTTTGTGATTGCCATTAGAGAAATAATTTGTGGTGTTTACTTAATGTGCTTGCTGGATAGTTCAGTGTGACATTGTTCTTCCATCTATTAGTTGCTGAGACACACAAGTTTCAATATCTCAATATACTTGCTGCTATATTCATTGTGCCATGAAAGATTGGGACAAAATCCGGACACCATCATTGTGTCCTTATCATTTGGTATCAGATTTGCTGGTTTGATCATGGTACTTTTGAATATTTTCTACTGATTTTATTGTGATGGATTTCTACAATTTTGATATATATGCTTAGCTTGTGCCGACGCTATATTCAACAAGTTTTCGATCTGAATATTATGAGTGGGAGGATGCTATAGAGGCTTTCTGTAGATTGGTGAATTGCCCTAACCAGTTGGTAAATTTGGCAAAGCAAACATTCTCCTTTGCTATTTTGCTATGGTGGAGGCAATTGCAACAAGATCTTAGATACCACGGTGATGACTATTGCACATTTTGGGCAGCGATGAAGTCGGAATTACGACACTGATTTGATCCCCCACTTGAGTCGAAGAAGAATATTGTCAATCATGAGTCCTTCGATGTCCCAAAGCTAGATTATGATACAATTCATCATTGTGTCAAGGAGGTTGTTAGTGCTTTTTTTTTGCAAACACAAGAAACCTGAGATGTGTTTGAATGTGCACAAATCAAAAGTAGAGCTAGAAGTTCTTGAGTCTTCTTATGTTGATCATGTTGAACCATTAATTGAAGCTATAGATGATCTTGTGGGTTTATCTTTGATGTCTCAGGAAGTAAATTCAGATGGCATCATTGCAGATATCAAGGGGCAACGCTGTAATATTTTTCATTCAGAGTGCAAGATTAAAAAGAAGGTATGCAAATTAATTATTGATGGTGTAAGTTTCAATAATGCGATTAGTTCAGATTTGGTACATGCATTATCTTTATCTACATGGAGGCTTCCTACACCTCGTTACATGTAATGGATGAATAAAAGTGGCACGCTGAATATTACCCATAGGGCGAGAGTAAAATTTTTAGTGGGAGATAATGTTGACACTAGGGATGGTGATGTGGCACCGATGAGTGCATGGCATTTGTTGTTAGGAAGACCATGGAAGTTTAATGTTGATGTAACACATGGTGGTCGTTCAAACAATTATCCTTTCGTGTATAAAGGTGTTCATCACGTTCTAAAGCCAATGAAGGAATGCAATATTAAGGCCGAGGTTTTTGTTGCTACAACAAAAAAGAAACATGGTGCAGATATTACCTGAAAGCCGAGGACGGCTTTGTTTCAAGGAGGAGAGAATGATGTTGTATTTGTAACAAGTGCACCTAGTATTTCTGAAATTCTTTCAGTTGTTGCTCCTGAACATCGTACCATTCATTATGATTTGGTCAAAGATGAATTACATGAAGGGAAAAATAATAGTGATGCAAAGAATTGTCTAAACAACGCTATTGGCATTGATCTGAATAAGAAAGGAGCTTGTCAAACTATGTCAAAGCCGAGGACAACTTTAATTCAAGGAAGGGAGGATGATGAACCCATGGCTCATCGAGCCATTAAAATGACGTATTTTGAAAACAAGCATTATTTTATACATATTGCAGAATATGATGTTTCAAAACACTTCAACATTCAATTTGGATCTTTGACAAATATTATGAATGATGAAGAGCAAAGTGAGGGTATGCCCGCCAGTCATTCTATGCCATGCAAGGTTTTCATTGGGGCTAATATGAAAGTGGAGGAAAAGAAACATGAAATGAAGCAATATATTGTGATCGGGTCAATATTGGTAACACTTGAGGAATCTAAGGACTCCCATGATCTGGTTTATGGCTTTCCAATGGTGTGGAAGAACTTCCCTCCAGGTGTATTTCGTCCATAAGGCAATCAAATCACGAATTCAAAACCTATGGAAGTTCCTATTCAATTCGAACTAGGTTTGGATTCAGCCAGACAGGTGTGTAGTAAAAATACCATAACTAGGCCATACAGATTCGAATTGGGCCGAGTAAATACTTGTTAGAAAGATAATTTGATGACCTTTCCAACGGATTCAGCCCCATGCTCAAATTAGTTTTTTAATAGTCGCAATAGTCAAAACAGTACCAAGTTGTGTTGTGTCTGAGCCAGTTTTCAGTTGTGTTCGAGTCGGACCGAGTTTTTGGCTGGCATGTGTGTCATATAGCCTAGGGCCAGCGCCCTTGTAAGACATGATGTCATTGTATTGTGTTTTTGGTCATGGTGCCCTCCAAGGAACCCTAGAGGTGTTGCCCTCCTCTATCGGTTGCTGCTGCCAATCTCTACCGGTTGCTGAAGTGCGTGATCAAGTGATTCTTCCCTTGGGTGCGTGCTGGAACCTTGTGGTTTCCCTTCTCGAGATCGTGCTTCTCTAAGTGGAACAGCTTGTGGAACCTCAAGATCAGCAATCAATGTTGGAAAATTATTTGACTCTGTAATGACAAACAAAAATATTAGTGTAAGTGATAGAAAAGGTTAAATTATATCAACTGTTGTGTTACTAGTTCCAACTCCATCACTATTTGCCTTTGAAGGTGAAGGTGTAGAACTAACATAAAACTGATAGATTTTCTTTATGACACTAAAAAACTTGTCTAGTGGAACTTGAAACAAATCACCATGGAACCTTTTCATATAGAATTCTATCAACCTTTTCTTGTATCTGGGGTCAAAGAAGCATGCTACAGCTAGAGCTATACTAGACTTGTTCCAATATTTGTCAAACTTTGCACTCATAGGGATTGCCATTTATTTAATGATACTATTGTCATGAACACACCATTTATCAAGCAATTCCTTTATCTCATAGAAACCTTTGTAAAATAAATTTGCAGTGGGGTAAGAAGTACCAAAGAAGAGATTAGTTAGATCATTAAATTTCTTCAAGGACTGAAAAAGGATCAAGGTCATGTTCCACTCTTCACCACTTGGACAGATTGTTTCATACGTACAAGAAGTGAGAAATATGTAAGAAAAAAGAATTCAAATTGGTAACCAAGAATGGTGATGGAAATAAATTGAGAATTGAAACAATGTTTGACGATCAGATGATTTAAGCCTCATAAAAGTTGGCTAGTAATACAAGGCATCTCTCAACATCAGATAATTAGAATTCCATCGAGTTGAGACATCATATGAGAGACCTTTAGTTGTATCTAACCCACATTCAGAGGCACATTTCATGAGTTCCTCCTACTACAAAGGAGAAGTTTTCACAACTAGCACTATAGCTTTGATCTTTTCTGTTGTGCGTGCAATTACAGTCAAGCCATCTCTAGCAACCAAGGTCAAAATGTGACAGGCACACCTCACATGAAAGAAAATACCATTACCAACCAAATATGCATCACTGTCCTTCAGATCTAAAAAAAATATCTTTCACTGCTACTTCATTTGAACTTGCATTATCCAAAGTCAAGGAAAATAGCTTTTTCACGATGTACCACTTAACCATAACTTCAGTGAAGGTTTGTGATAGTTTTTGTCTAGTATGACGTCCTTCTACATGGAAGAAACCGATAATTCTTTTCTGCATACGCCACTCATCATCTATCCAATGGAGGGTGACACACATATATGACTTGTTTTGACATGAAGTCCACATATCCATCGTTGCACTGAAACGGCACTTAACAGGTTTTAGATAGACATACAACTTTTCCTTTTCATTCAAATAGATGTCCATGATATCTTTTCTAGTAGTGACACGAGACTTTATTGTGAGTTGGGACGCAAAGACTTAATGAACTCAACAAAGTACTCATGCTCTACTATGTTGAAAGGGTATTCATGCATAATTATTGCCAAATACAACTTTTTTAGACTAACCTCTAGGTCATACTTGTAAGGCTGAATAACAGTTACCCCCTTTTCATGATCCTTTTCAACTATAAGACATTCCTGCCCTTTCATTATGGAATGTGTCGACCTCAGATGATTCCAAAATCCACTTGTTCCCGAATAGCTCTCTGCTCTATAACTTGCCTTGCATTTAGGGAAGTTACAATACCCCCACAACTGAGTAAATTTGTTCCCTTCAAGCTCCACAATCTTCTCTTTCTTAGTAAAGTACTGCCATACATCAGATGTGCACTTCTTTGACATCTTCTTTTCTAAAGTGCCATCATCTATAACAATGAATTCTTCATCTAGACTTGGATTTGCATGGCCATTGTCTTGTTCATATGTTTGTGTGTCACCAAATCCACTGCCATCACCACTAGAACCATTGCCATAACCACCAGAACCAATGCCATCACCACCACATCCACTACCATTAGCACTTGGATTTGTGTCTTCACTGGGAATTAAAATCTGCTTGGGTATAGGTGTTGAAGATGATCCTGATGCACCAAATGCATCAATGAACAAGAACAACCTACTCAATGACTACAAAAATAAAGAAGCTACAGCTACAACAATTATCTACTGATATTGCGAATGCTAAACTCTAAGCTAGTCCATACCTTTGGACGATGCAGAAGCTTTTGACTTCAATTTGCCAATCGAAGGTGCTTTATTGCCGAACATCAAGGGAGCCAATGACGACAGAGAGGGTTTCCCTCCGACCGGTGGCGCCGTCCTTTAGCACGACATGTTGCCCGGCGTTGGGGGCTTGGGCCTTGGGGCTGGCATCGCTCCTGGCATTGGATCTTGGAAACTTGAAGCCACCAACTCAGCAGACTTGGGGGTGATGGCTGTCCAGCAGCATGCAGGCAAGCGGTGTTGGGGGCGAAAGTGGGATAGTCATGTGGGCCAGCGGCGCACCGGCCGAACTCGAGACGACGGACTAGTGGCGTGCTGGCACGATAGGCGAGGCTACTGGCTAGGCGCCTCCATGGCTCTGCGCTTGGGACGAGTCAATGCTGTGAGTGGCGATGGCGAGTGGGTGACCAGGGGCCGGGGGGTGGGGGCGGAGCGGAGGTTCGGCCGGTTAGGGTCAGGCTCACGGCGAGTGGCGGCGTGGTCACGGCCTCACGGGGACTCCAGACTCGGGCACGGGGTCGTGGAGTGGTGCCTGGTGGCTAGTTGGGTGAGTGTAGGGTTTCACTTTGGATTGGGCTTCTTCATAGGCTACTGGCCTGTGGTCTTAGTGTTTCCCGGATAAGAAAATCCAGGAAGAAAAACGGGAAAATACCGACCCAAAATGGGATACCGCAAAAACGGTCGGAAAAATGTCTCTGTCATTTTCGATCCCGTTTTTGGATTTCATTTCCTGTTTTCATACCGTTTTCATTTTAGTCCTGAAAATCCAAAATGAATGGGAAAAAAATAGCCGAATACGGTGATACGGTTACGGCCAGAACGGGATTTTACCATCCAATTTTCATCCCTACTAGAGACTTCTAATCAAAATCTAATGCTTCTACCATCAAATTGGAGTGTTCCACCCTTGATCATCTAGTTCATCAAAATCTAAAGCTTCTACCACTCGTAATGAACTAATCCTCTCATGTGGGACCCTTGAGACTTCTATTTTGAAGGAATATCACAAGCTCAAGGAGGAAAGTAAGATGGTGTTAGATGGCTTTGACTGGCTCACAAGAGGAAGAACCATGCACAATGAGATATGACTGAGGATCCTGGTGAACAACACCTCACACCGTGGACTTGGCTCCTACCCAGCCGACATTGACACCATCGACAAGAGTGATGATATTCCATCTTGGGTCGAGCCTCTACTTGCAGATGATTACTTTTGTCACTGGTGCTATAAGGATGGTCACGCCAATAAGGATTGTTTCATTGTGAGAAATTTCAAAGATTTACCTAACCCTAACTTGTTTCATGAGAACAACCATTTCAAACTCTTTAGGAACAAGGATGGCAAGGTGATGTCAAAACCATTGGGACCTCCTGACAAGAAAAGAAATGCTAAGAAGATATAGGTGCCCAAGTGCATTGTAGAACTTGAACGGTCTTCAAAGCTCAAATCAGTCCCTAGGAAGGCGAACTAGATGGATGTTGGTGGTGGACCATGTGCCTACTTGAAGATCAAGTGAAGGACACCACAAGTATCATGGACCTCAACAACTAGATCTACTCATGAAGGAGGTACCCCTTGTACATAGTAGTGGTAGTGTGTTTTTCTTATGCTTTGCATGGTCAAGTAAGACTCCTTTGTGTACTAGTATGCTTTGCATTCATGCATATGTAAATAGCTAAAATGAAAAACACATAAAAATTAGCTAATGTCTAACCCACTCAAGATAGCAATAAGCAAGGGGGAGCCTTGAGTTGGTTGTTTGATTTTCTCAAGGAAATGGTATGGCTTATAGTGAGTAATCCTGAGAGGGGATCAAATTTGACATTGATAGGTTTCCTTTGTGTCTTGTTTAACTTTGCTTGCATCGACATGTCATGTCTAAATTCATGCATTGTACAAATTGCTTGTTGCATGCATCATATAGGTAAACACAAAGGAGGCTTGTCACTCTTGGAGAATTATGGTTGATGTGCCATTTGAGATCAAATTTCCACAAGTGTGACTAAAGGAAAAGGTTGGTGCTTCATGTCCAATGAGTCAAGTTCTATTGAGCTCCGAGTTTAAAGCTACTCGTGCGGTTCAAAGACTATGGCCCATACATACCTTGTTTGGCTCTTATTTGCTTTGGTTCTTATTCGGTTGCTTCTTCATTTGCCATTTGCAAAAACCATTAAGCCATGGGGCTAAGTATTTGGAATATGGGGGTTTGAGTGGTTTCTTCCAAGTTTAGGTTCAGTTTTTAGTTGTGTGCTTGGTGAGGCACCTCAACTTCGGAAGAACTCCTTGTGATCGGCATTATCTAGAGTCACCGTAATTTACAGTGGGTCACCATAACATCCGGTGTGTACGCATAGTTCACGTAGATTCAGACTTGCACGGGGATAATCACTGTATTATATGATGATACATATGATGATCACCGTACTATATGGTGAGTGGAGTCTAGAGCTCCCGTGAAGTTTTTGAATCACCATTTGATCTAGAGATGCCACCATATATTACAATGACTTGTTTGAAACATGATTTCCCATAATTCATTCTATGTCTTCGATATGCCTTGTGATCAATATCGGCCAACCACTCAGATTTAATTCTAAGCCCACCAAAAATTTCCCCAATCTTAGTAATTCCAAATCATCGCTGATGTTGTGTGCCTGCCCACACTTGCCCTCGTCATCAACCGCCATTGCATCCTCGACGACACCCGAGCACCACAGCTCTCGCACTCCTACACCACACCACCGTCACCACTCCTCACCCTGCCTCACGCTCTGACGCCCGTGCACCACAACAAACCAGAGCAGCTACAACCGCCGCCAACAGCGCTGTTGTCAACACCTTTGAGTTGTCGCTCTTGATTACTCTCATGCGCCTCTACAACCAGTTTCTTGTGCATGCTCACCTAGACTTTCATGCGCCAGTTTGTCCAATGCAGCAGCAATGGTGACCTAGTCATTCAACGACTAGTGTTGAAGTTTGAATACTTCGAGGTCGCCGTAAGGTAGAGGGATAGGTCGCCATAAGCTATGGTGGAGGATTCATCAGCAGTTTGCTTTTTCCCAATGGCGAGAGGTTGGAGCCTATAATAGTTGTTGTCTAACTCGTGGAGAGCTCTCTTCGCCATTGGGATTGTTGGAGGAATCAGTAGAGAAAAAAGGAGAAGAGAGGACACTTGTGCAAAGATTTGAGTGCTATCTTTTAGTATCAAGGAGAGTAACAAGAGCATCACGTCATCTCTAGGCTAGGGAGGTTGTGGAGAGTGTTTAGTGTTGTTACTCTTGGGCTATGGTGGCGCTTAGACTGGTTAGGTGTTGGTGATCGAGTCTATCTTGACTGGTTGTGAAGGTAGTCACATGTTTGTACAAGGTTGGAGCTCGCCTTCAAAAGGATAGTCAAGAAGAGAGCACATGTGCTTGCACTAGGAAACTATAACAAGTCCTTGAGGGAGGCAAGCTTGTGCCTTGGTGTTAGCGGTTACACGACCGTGTCTTCGCTTGGTGTGATGCGGGTTTGTAGGCAAGGAGTCCTCCTTTAAGTGGCGGGAGGGAGAGACACTCTGACAGGAGCTGGTCCAATAAGGAGTTGGAGAAGGCGCCATCATTCTGAGACCTCAAGCTAAAAATCCATGAGCATTCTCTAAGCTCTCTCTTTACTTATCATTTTTAATTCTGCACTTGTATGTAAGTAGAGATAGGATTGTCATGGATTTGCATGCTTGTTGATTGGCTTGGCACCGTTTACATTATATCATTCTACTATTATTGTTAGGATCTTGGCTTAGTATAATTGCATAAAACTTGTTCTTAGTAGGCGCTGCTGAAATGGTTAGCAAAGTTTGAGTTGACGACCATCTCTGCTCGATTCAACCCACCTCCCCCCTCCCCCGTCTCTTGGTACTCCTTGATCCTTACAACCTACTTGGTATTGCCTTGATCTTCTGAAAGATAGGGCTTATAAAGTGAGTGGTTTACTTCTTTTGCAAATTCCAAGTCTTTTGCTTTGGACGTATGCGTGACAGCAGGTGCTGACTTTTAGTGATTGCTCCATTGACTTTTATCAACATTGAAATTTCCAATTTTCTCACTTTGTTCATGTGCGGGAATTGCCAGAGAGTCTCTTGATGGTTCAGGTAAATGTGGTAGTAGTTCTATTTTGTGAATGCTCCTTCAGCTTAGTGGTTGTGGTGGCACAGTAGCATCCTCAAGGTCTCGGGTTGGACTCCTAGTAGGAGAAAACTTATGGGTTAGGGTAAAAAAAATCCTCTTGTTTATCACCATGCTAAAGCATAGGATTAAGGCCTGAACCAGGTCGTGGTCGTACAACGATGTCGCTATGCAAGGGTGGGGCAAGGGTTCGAAGATTTTCTCGACAAGCCTGAGAAGATCTTCTTCTTAACAAAATGCCTTGGGGCTGTCTTACCTCCTCCCCCCCCCCCCCCCCCCCCTCCCGTCGAGTTTTTTTTATTTCAATGCTTCAATTCTGGTAATAAATTTGGTAATAAGGTAAGAGATTGCCGAGCAACGGTTTTTCTTTAAGAGATAGAGAGGGGCGGGAAGGGGAAATTGGTCAAAAGACTTTTTTCAATAAGAACACCCAAAGATCCATCACAACAATAGAATAGAATACTTGTTCTTTTTTTAATAAGAATGATGAGAAAGAGTTCAAGAAGGATGGCAAGAAGAAAATTTACAAGTAAGCAACAATAATAGAAGTATCTATTTTTAATAATAAAATATTCATACTAAAGAATACTTGCAATATCTTGTACATTGATTTGTGATAAATTACGTCCAACATCACATAGTGCTGCAATACAGGTGGATGTTCAACATACATGACAATAGTGGCTATGGATGTTCAAGATGGTTTTGATCAACCATGACTAAAACCAGCACATACTTATAAAGCCGAGATACAAACCCAAAATCTTATTCGATAAGGTATAAACATGTTTAAAAAAATTTGAACACTTAACTAGAGCCAGATTTTATATGTCAAAAGACTCATTGTCATTCAAATTTTAAGAACTAGCCGCCAACCCGTGCATTTGCACGGGCTAGAACACCTGAAGATTGGATACTTGGTAATATGTAGGTTAATCTTTACTTTTTTTGAAAATCTTTCCACCCTGTCAAATCATTTTGATCTATTACAGATAATTTCATTCTACGTTTCTTTATGTGCACTTCTACATCTACCACACCTATATTTTTTTTGTTCATTAATTGCCTAGGTAATTATTTCTTTGCATTCAATTTGAACCGCTGGTAATACAATACAATAGTATTATTTTAAATTGAGCCGGAGTAATTAGTATTCTGATACACCATGGATGTTGTACTGTTACAGTGTAAATTGATACTCCTAGATAAATTCGTAGATTAAGGAGTAAAGTTGCCTGGAAGTTTAAAACTAACGTGATGCTGAGGTGTACTCATAACTTGTTTTTATAGATTGACCAAAAAGTGTTGGTTGGCCTGATAAGGACGTTTATTTGACTCCAACTAATATTGATGTATATATAAAATATTTAGTTTGGTCGATACCTGTTTATTACATAGTCCTGGTTCTAACCTCAAAAAATTAATATTGTACATCCAAGGAGTTTTTTCAGCACTCTCTTTGACTCGTGAATATAGGTCCCAAAAGCAAAATGAAGACTACACTTAAAGTTGATGTAATTAGTAAGAAAAATGATGATACTTTTATATACGTCCATTACACATGTAAGCATCAGTGTGTAGATATCGCATGTAATGACCATCACACACATATATACAGACTGACATACCTGTGTAGTTGGCCGTCTTGCCGTCCAGCACATTATTTGTTAGTTTCATTATTCTAAGTACAGCAGGTGCAAGCTAAATAATCTGACATCCCACCTGTAACCATCAATCAAGGAAAGATTGAGCAGAACAAATCCAAAAAAACGTGATTAACCACATGCATGCATAACTTTCAATATACTATTTACCCTGCATGTGTGAATCCGTGCAAATAGGAGAAAGCTATGGAAAACAGCATATACTGTTCTGCCCATTTAGGCAGCTATATTGTCAATGAAGCTGTGACGATGATGCTCATTGTTTCATCTCTGGCTAGGTACCTTGGACCTATTTAATTGTCTCGTCACAGCTCCGCCACAGCCGACAGGCAGTCTCCCAGTGTTGTACATAGTTCAACCAAGGTGGCCTCATACTATGTTTGTGCATCCCAGCGTTGAAAGCTTGCTCATCCATGCATATATACCACGTATCTAGCCTTCACATTTTTCTTTGACTCACCATGCACAAGCGTCACGTCAATTGACACAGATGCAACGATCAAAACACATTCTGATTGCTGCATATTGCCGGCTCAGCCCTACCACTCGCATTGGCTGCGACTCCAGCAGAACCAATCCTATGATCGATCGCACATGTTACCTTGCATCCGGTGGCTAGGCTGCAATACGCTGCCGTAGCAACGATGATTAGAAAATTAATTAAGGCTTTTTGGGCGCAACGAATCCTGCGATCCATGGCACCTGTTACCTTGGATCTCAAGTTTAATTGCTTTTGATCTAAGTTCCCACGGGCTCTGCTAGATAGATGTGTTTTATTCCCTCAGCGTGCTCAGATTCAGAGCATCTTCAAAAGCTCCCAAAAAAATTATCCTAAAAAGAGTGTTTTGCGAACAATCCAAAAATTATTAGGGAGAAGTTTTCTTATCTCCTCCAACAGTTCTCCCTAAAAATAGATCAGGAAACCTTTCGATTGGGTCACGTCAGCATCTGGGACTATAACAACATTAATTTCTTCTAAATATAAGTATTGGGGTCCCCAATTTTCCCCTTATTTCTAGCTACAAATAAGGAGAATTTAGGGAGAGAATAAATCTATGAGTTATTTAGGGGAACTGCTGGAGATGATTTTTTAGACTAAATCCCATAAATCTAATTTAGGAAGAGTTTTTTGGGAGTTTTTGGAGATGCTCTGATCTTGTAACCAAGATAAGCAACCTGCAAGTCCACGATGGCTTCCACATCTGTCCATGGCAATATGACGTACACGGTGGTTTGGAGACGAGTTCAATTTCAATCTTGAGATCTGTGGAGAGAGACGTGAGAGGGCAGCCATCGTTTCTTTTGCCTCGTGAGGACACGGGCTTGATTAGGTTACGAAAAGGTAGGACAATTATCTTCCGTGTATCTTAAAACTAAAGGTTAGATCTTTTGCTTTTTTTTTAGAATTTCTAGAGGTTTTTCAGTGATTAATGTGAGAGCCTCAAACAGCCTCCAATTAGTAAATATAAGATCTGATTAGTATCTAAACACCACCACCCAAATTTTATTTAGGATACAGATTCTAAAATTTTAAAATAGATCCAAACAATGCTTTAATTAATTTTAGTTGATATGCATATGGCTGTTACGTCTGTTTCTTATAGAAAGTTGTTGTGTTATGGAATACATAAAATTATTAAGTGGATAGTTTTAGTTTGAGTTAAAAGTAAAAAAAGCATAACAATTCTTCTACATGAATAAACACTAAGGTGGTTAAAACTTAGAACTAAGGCTTGTTAATGCATCCTTATTCTGAAAATAACTTTTCTGAATAAATATCTTTTTTCTAGAATCACATGCAGGAGTGTCTAGAAATTTATGGTGCTAATTGCCTACACTAAAATTGTTCAAATGCACATACAATTTGTAAAAACCCACCAGTACGTGGTTTAAAAAAAAAATACCAGTGCATGGCCGTGTCAAATAATGCACAAGTTCATCCAGTTGGGATGCGCGTGTGCCACATGTGACTCCTACTAGCACAACACTTTTGATTAGATCATGGAAGATAATTTATATCGTTCGCAGCTTAGCATAAGATCGAAGTCAATTGCGTCTTATTTGCTTCTGAGACAAAACAATCATGAAGCGATTGCCAGAGATATATATCACTTTCCTGCAGGCACCGTGCCATCTCTGCATGAAACGATCTGCCGCAACAACGGGAAACAAATCGATTCACGTGATCCATCACCAAGCACTTGGCGGAGATTATTATTGGATGACTGATTACCAGGGTCCTCCCTTGATCAAGGGAAACAAATCATGATTTGGTTGGAGTGGCAGTTGGTCACTGGTTGCAGATCAGCGTGGGCACCCTTCTATCTACGTTATATATTCCTTGTTGAAGTTCGGGGCGCGGGCGTAGCCACTGCAAAACGGAAGCTTTAGCTCTTGTTTAGATTCACTGTAGTTTCTTAAAAAGTGGTTTTATTTTTATTTTCTAGAAACTAGATTTTTTTAAAAAAAAATGATGGATATGTTTGAATCCTGATTTTTATAATCTATAAACTAGCTTTTGTACTATTAATACATCAGAATAAGAAAAAACTGGTATAAAAATAGGAGGACATGTGTTGACAACTAAAATTGACACTCTAAGAAAATCAGAGGGTCCGGTTTGTCAAACCGTAGTATCCGGTTTTGACTAACATCTTATGGCTAATTTTGTCTAAATCCAATCTAATATTAAATATGTCATATATATGGTGTTTAGACCTGTTTTACAGGTTACATATTTTATAGGTATTTTGGCCAAGAATCATCAAAGGAAAAAAATATGTGCATCAAAAGATGTGAAAGTGAAGCCAAATTGCTTATTTGATGTATCCATGATGAAGCCTTTATCGAGACGATCGAAACGGATATATGGAACACCTATTTTGGAGTCCGGACAAAGAAGTTATGGTGTTTAGAAAATGCTCAGAGGCTATAAAACCGGATGGTGCGGTTTTTAAAACCGGAGGATCCGATTTAATGAATCAGATCGAGTTAGAGTTCATATTATTTATGTAATTTATGTAAATCTTGATTTCTTGCTGGCCAAGATCTTCCACCTTTTATATACAAAGGGTCATGACCGATTGAGAGATCTAATCACGTCAAAATTAATTTACCTTTACATTTTATCTTTTTCTACCACAAATTCCATCTCAACCCTAATTTGTTGTTCTTCCTTCGCCTCGACGATGATTGAAGACATCCTAGATGGCCTGCCGACTCCAGAACAACCTAAGAGTGTGCTTGCCTTGACATGTCCCTCCCAAATGAGCGTTCGTTGGTTTTTACAACGTGCTCGTGTTTAATGATGTATTTTCATGTCAGCACATAATTACGAGTCTTTTTGCGCTAAACACTTGTGATTGTTTGGTCTAGGTAGAATGTCTCATCAAATGATTTTTCAATAAAGTGCTCGTGAAAAAGAGGATGTAAAAGCTTAAAGATCACGCACTGCAATGTGAATGTTGTGATTTCCCTGTTAGTGTCAAGGTGCTTTTTTTTAGATTGTTGTTTTACCCCTTTTATTTATTTATTTATTTATTTTTATTATTATTATTATTATTATTATTATTATTATTATTATTATTATTATTATTATTATTTTAAGACTATACAGTATAACTCAGACACTCACAATACACGCACATTTATCCCTAAGAACACACGTACGCAAATTATATCCCTATGAAAAGTCACCATTGACGTCTCGCTGTCGATGAGAGCATTGCCTACTACTGGTAACATAATATTATTAAATGTTAGTAAATTCGTTCCTATGGGGAGTCGATCTCAGAATCTGAGGTGCTATTGAGTCTTTTGTAATCACTAGGTTATAGGTCCTTTCGTATTATTTTATTATTATTATTATTATTATTATTATTATTATTATTATTATTATTATTATTATTATTATTATTATTATTATTATTATTATTATTATTATTATTATTATTATTATTGTTGTTGTTGTTGTTGTTGTTGTTGTTGTTGTTGTTGTTGTTGTTATTGTTGTTATGTTGTGAATGCTTTACCCCTCTGCTTAGTGTTGCTCTAGTAGTTGTTATAGTGACCTTCTCCAACTACTGAAAATTACAGCTCTGTGAACAAAGGGATATGATTGGGCATAACTTTTTTGTTGTGCGCGGCTCGGCATTATTAGCACCAAATCGGCATGATTGTTACACATATATATAGCGATATAAAATACTGCTTGGAATGAAAGGAGTATGGGCAATCTTTGTGATGTGTACTGAAAATATTCAGTTTCCTGATTTGGAGAGATCTGGAGTATCGATCTCCACTTTTTCCTCGAATTCATTATAAACTTGAAACGTCACACTCTGCATTTCTCACGCGTCCGCTTAATTTATGTTTGTACCCATACTTTATGTCTTTTTCCGGCCTACACCTCGATACGGAAAGCTCTACCATTGTGCTACGTGTGTCCATATACTACAGTGTCTTTAGAGCGAGAAATTAAACGAAGCAACCGATAACACAACACGCCTCCTGGCCTATATAAAGAGACCGTACAACTACTTATTTTACACTCAGTCACAGTTTCAATCAACGTAGACAAACTATTCTAGCAAAAACGTAGACTAAGTTAATAAACAGTTGCTACTACACTCTCCAATCAGCATGCACTGCGCTCGCATGATGATGCCGCCACCATCGGTCTGCCACCAATCAGCACAGGTGCATGCAACTAGGATCGCCGGCACTACTGCTACTCCCGCGACGACGAAGATGCCCTGGCTGCAGCCATTATTCCGGCAGCAAGCCTCGTGGCGACTGCTGAGCAACGCGCCGGAGACGACGGTATACGGTGGCGGTAGCGCGGCGGCGAACGGCCAGGATCAGGCGCGCCGCCGCGTGACGCTGACCACGCTCCGCGGGAAGTACCGGCGCGGGGAGCCCATGACGATGGTCACCGCGTACGACTACTCGTCGGCGGTCCACGTGGACTCCGCCGGGATGGACCTCATCCTCGTCGGCGACTCCGCGTCCATGGTCGCGCACGGCCACGACAACACCCTCCCCATCTCGCTCGACCTCATTCTCCACCACTGCCGCGCCGTCGTGCGCGGCGCGCAGCGGCCGCTCATCGTCGGCGACCTCCCGTTCGGGTCCTACGAGTCCTCGCCAGTTCAAGTAACATGATCAATGCACGCCTATTTAATTAGTCTTTTCTTATTGTTCAGGAGGAAACCAACTCCTGTGTTAGAATGTGGACCTAAACTAAACTCACATAACAACAACTATACACACATGCAAATTTAAACTTGCTAGTATCTTGGTGGCACCCTGGAAGCTAGTAAATCAACTATTAGAGCATCCATAATGCATCGGTGCTTGAAACATCAAGTCAAAGTCATGGAAGCACTGATGCCTTGTTTTTTTTTTTTACCCACAGACTTAGCACCGATGTCTCAAAAAGAGGGATACACTTAATTGCCAAGCAATGTCACACTGAGTAGAGAGACTGAGAGAGAAAGATTCCATGCACCCGGTGCTTCTACTTTTTTTTTTTTTTAGAAAGGGGGCAGGAGTACTGTCATTAAGAAGAAGAAGCAAATACATCCTAGTATTTACAGATAAGCTAACCGCCACAAACGGCCCTGAACCAAACAACATGGTGCGAGCAAGACACCTAAAAATACCGAAATCAATGATGTAGATTACAAGCTGTAGCGAAAGCCAAGATCTCAGAACGAGTAAGTTCAGCGATACGAGCCTATGAAGAAGCCTTTTGATCAAATATTCTTCTATTTCTTTCCTTCCAGATTTGCCACCAGAATTGAAAAAGCACTCCAGCTACCTTGCGTTGTTGACACCTTGGCAAGCCTGCTACTGATTGCAACCAAGCACTAGTGCTGTCGAAGTTGAATGCTGACACTTGATTGGGTAAATTAGTGTGCGTTAGTAAGCAATTCCACGCATCCTCAGTGAAGCTGCATTTAGTCAGAAGATGATCTGCCGTTTTCGGAAAGCAATGGCAAAGCGTACAGATGGGAGTGCATTGCCAATTTTTCTTTTGCAGGTTGTCTGCCGTAGGGATCTTATGCTTTAGTGCTAACCATGTGAAGAATTTACATCTTGGCTCTGTGTGTGCTTTCCACAGTAAGTTATGCTGAGTCATCAGCGTTGAACCTTGAAATTGAATCAGGTAAGCTGATTTGGCCGTGTAACGACCATCGGTCGTCCAACGCCATCGCACTGTGTCTTTCTGTTCGTTGAGCTGAATGTCAGCCAAAGCCGAGTGGAGGAGAGTAAACTCTTCAAGTAATTGTGGTGAGTCCACTGTGTCCAAGTTACGCATCCAGTTGCGATTAGTCAGTTCTTTCTTCACGGAGCGTGTTTTAAACCGTGCTTGTTGAAAGAACCGATGTCCAAGTTACGCATCCAGGTGCTTCTACTTTCACCGATGCCTATTTTTCCTCCTCAAGAACCGATGGGTGCGGTGGTTAGCATCGATCCCTGCATGAAAAAATTGGAAAAACAGGTTGAAGCATCGACCACTGTGGGTATTTAGGCTTGGGTGGCATAGGGACATGGAACCAATTTTTCTCTCTTTTGTTTATTTATAATAGGCCGTGGAATCGGCGGTAAGGATCATCAAAGAAGGCGGCGTGGACGCCGTGAAGCTGGAAGGAGGTGCGCCGTCGCGAGTAAGCGCAGCCAAGGCCATTGTGGACGCCGGAATAGCCGTGATGGGGCACGTCGGCCTCACTCCGCAGGCGATCAGCGCTCTCGGTGGCTTCCGGGCGCAAGGAAAAACCATCGACAGCGCTCTCAAGGTGCGGTGACGGCGACGCACATCATTCAAGTACATATCTGTTGATCGACTTCGATTGGTTGTTGATTGCTTCATCCATATCTGGATCCGATCCGTGCAGGTTGTCGAGGCGGCGCTAGCTCTGCAAGAAGCCGGCTGCTTTGCTGTCGTGTTGGAGTGCGTGCCCGCTCCCGTGGCGGCGGCTGCCACCGCAGCGTTGCACATTCCAACCATTGGCATTGGTGCTGGACCCCTCTGCAGTGGCCAGGTCCTCATGCGTGCTCCTTCCATTCTGTGTTTTCTTGGTGTTACAAACTTCAGGCAACCTCTGAAACTTAATCGATATGCATGCAGGTGTTAGTCTATCACGACTTGTTAGGAATGTTTCAGAGTCCGGATCACTCCAAGGTCACACCAAAGTTCTGCAAGCAGTTCGCCAACGTGGGCGCCATCATCAGCGAGGCGCTCACTGAATATAAGCACGAAGTGGAAGGCCGGGCTTTCCCAGGCCCACGCTACACGCCGTACAAGATCTCTGCCGCGGACGCTCAAGGCTTTGCGAAATTGCTACAAAACATTGGCTTGAACAGGGCCGCGGATGCTGTAGTCGCCGTCGCTGACAACGAGCGGAACATAGCCGCAGGTGGAAATAAGGAAGCTGAGATCAATGGCACCAATGGCACCTTAAGCACGCAGCTGGCCGTTTGATACAACAAGTGGTCTGCATCGGAGCGCAGCAGTCCCTGTGCAGACTTCGATCGCTCCGAAACTGAACGAGTTATTGCATGTTGAATATATACTTTATCGTGTGTTATTATATTTTCCGTTATTCAATAAATTGTCTCCATATCAGGTGATTGAATTTTTTTGCTATCTCTCAGTCACTTTTTTTAGTCATTACATATTGATCTAATCATCCAATTTTTTTGGAAAAATGTTTTGTGGAAAAAATGTTCCATCTAGAAATTAATTGTTCTAGCAGTATAATTTCATTGTTCTAGCACTACATTTTCCATGTTCCGGTAGTATATTTTCTTCGTTCCAAAAAAATATGACTGAACCATATACAAAATTTTTGTTAACTGAGAACTAGCAAATTTGTTCAATAAATTACATATTGTACCATGATCATTAGATGAAATGTTACAGAATCTCTTATTCATCCCTACACTAGTCAAGATAGCAAGATGTTTCATCAACACTTAAAATTTGAAAAAAAAATTGTTAGATTTATCAGAACCAAAAACATTTGGGTGTCAACTGTTCCAAAGTACACTTCCGATCCCTTGCTCTTGTACACAATATACCTGTATTTACCAAAGTGACAAACTTTTTTTTTTTGAAAAAAGAGAGAGTACATAACTGTTCCAAGGTCACATTCCTCGTGCTCGTGTTCGTGTGTGATCCCCGCCGTTTCTCCCAAAACCGAAATCGAATTCCCACTCCCGTCCTGATCGCTCACTCTCATTCCCACCAACCAGCCAACCAATAACTTGTGCGCGCACGAGCCGGCCCAATCGTATTCTTCTCCTTTCCTTCTTCCGAATCAATTTGATACGACGCATCGGATTGTGAGTCACTAAAGCAGCGCGATCCCGATTGCGTTTCGTCGCCATTTATGAACTTACTATCTGCTTAGAGCAGCTTGTCCTGGACTAGCCCGCAGCTGGCATCTCATTTTCGCGTCTTCGTCTTAATTAGTGGGGACTGGCCCTGGTTCATTTGATGAGTAAATAGGACATGCGCTCTTTTGTGATGTGCTACTCTGTTCACTTGATACAATCTTAGTTATCTATATATCTTTAAAAGAGGCACCCCACTATATCTCTCATTGATGGTTATTTCTCTGAAACCACGTTACGCCACATCACCTTAATAATCCAATTCGTCAAATGTTTGCTTGATCCAATCCTCACCGTTCTTTCCAGCTGAATTCTACAACGTGTTACCAGTCTCTCTCCTCTCCAACTTGCTCCACCACCATAAAATACACTAATTAACAATACATGTGATACTCTCAGAAAACCCCGGACATGTTTATCAAGCTAGATATCTCCAAGGCGTTTGATACGGTAGGATGAGCCTATCTATTAAAAATCATGACCCACCTGGGGTTAGGTCAACGTTAGAGAAATTGGATTTCGGCTTTATGGTGCACCACTTCCTCCTCCTTTCTCCTAAATGGTAAACCAGGGCAAAGAATACTTCATGCGCGAGGAGTCCGCTAAAGAGATCCACTATCCCCCATGCTCTTCTTGCTCGCCATGGAGCCACTACACCGACTTTTCCAGTACGTACACAACAAAGAGATCCTTCATCGGCTTGATCGTAGCTGCCAGAATTTCCGGATATCTTTATACGCCGACGATGCAGTGCTTTTCATTAAACCAACCAAGAGGGACCTTACGGCGGCCACCTTCATTCTCGACATCTTTGCTTCAGCTTCTGGGCTTGTGACAAACTTGGAAAAAACAGAAATGTACCTGTTACGGTGCAATGATGTAGATCTCCAACAGGTCCTAGGTCCATCTCATGAAGCCTCATCCTTTCCCTGTAAATACCTGGGTCTCCCACTTTACTATAAAAAATTGCCTAAGGCCACAATTCAACCGGTGGTGCAGAAAATTGGCAATAGATTGCCTGGATGGAAGAGGAAACTCATGTCCTACCCCGGCAGAGAGACCCTAGTAAAATCAGTCCTTTCGGCCATCCCGACATACTTCTTCACGGTGTTTAAACCTCCACGTTGGGCAATCAAACAAATGGATAGATACTGTCGCAGCTTCCTATGGAAAGGAGAGGACCCCGAACGGGTGCGCAGGGGACACTGCCTCGTCAAGTGGGCAATCTGCACGCGACCTAAGGAGCTAGGAGGCCTTGGAATCAAGGATCTTGACAAATTCAGCCGAGCACTAAGATTAAGATGGTTGTGGCATAACTGGGACTCTAGTGATAGACCATGGAAACTGCTCTACAAGCACACTGATGCCATAGACCGTGCTCTCTTCTTCTCCTCCACGGTAGTCAATGTGGGCAATGGGCAAGATACCCCCTTTTGGGAGGCTTGCTGGCTGAATGGCACATCTCCAAAACTTCTAGCGCCTTCACTATACCGGTAAGCGCGATGCAAGCAGAGATCCATAGCGAAGGAACTTAAGAATTTGAATTGGATCAGAAATATTAAATCTCTCAACTTTGAAACATTGTTGGATGAATATGTGATGCTTTTCACGGTCATTCAAAGCATATCACTAACAGAAGAAAAAGACCAGATCGTCTGGCGATGGACCAACACTAGAGAATACTCCATGACATCTGCATATCGCATCCAATTTGCAGGCTCCTTCTGCCAAATTCCAACAACCATATTGTGGCAAGCAAGAACTCAGCCAAAATGTCAGTTTTTTGCCTGGCTTGCGGCACACAATAAAGTACAGACAGCCGACAACCTTGCCAAGAAAAACTGGCCCTGCGACCCACATTGTGCATTATGCTACTGAATCGACAAAACGAATGACCACTTCTTAGCACAATGCAATTACACAGAGGCGGCATGGAACAAGGTGGCGGACCGTCTTCAACTACACGATCCAGTAAATGCCTTTCCTGGTCAATCAATCCTCTCCTGGCTCATTCAAATAAAAAAAGCAGGAACTAGAAAACAACAACAGGAGTTCGCCGGAATCTTGTTCTCTTTCTGTTGGGGTATTTGGAAAGAAAGGAATAGACATATTTTTGAAGGGCAAGAGCTTTCAGTGGCACAACTCACTGAACTCATCCTGGACGAAATCAATATGTTTCATCGTTCCATATCCTGGTCGCAAGGGACACAATTACAGCCATCTTAGTCTCCCTAACTGCTCCTCCCTTTGGTCCGTTGTTGTTGTTGTTGTCGTCCTTTTCATTCTTTTGTTGCCCAACATTTGCTTGGGTCATAGTTTCTTGTACATTTAAGGTTGTAACCCTCTCTTCTTCTTAATGAATGGCAGTGCTCCTACCTCTTTTCAAAAAAAAAATTGCCATTGCTCCATGATTGTACAAGCTTGCTGCAGAGTCAACTGGTTTGGATCACATTGACATCGAGAGAAAACTTGATGTGTATTCTTACATAGGCTTTGAGTCAAATTCATTTTCTAATTTCACTACAAAAGTAATCATAGCAACAACTCAATTATTTTCTTCATAAATGAACCTAATGTAACACGAGGTACAACACCTTTTATTTATTTTTATTTTCTATTGGATTTATTTCTATATTTAAAAATGGAATACTATGATTTTTTTCCCTAAAATGAAAACACGTCATGTGAAAGTTATGGATAGATTCAATTCAAGAAGGTCGTGGATCCACATCACCATATCACAATATTACAAATTCAGTTTTACATGATAGCAAACAAATCCAACGTGGCTTGTTACACGTCGTACATATCCATATCTTGTCTAAATGTTAACAAAATACATTCAAGCAAATGCATATCTATCCTTCAAATGAAATATGTTCAAACAAAATAATTCACAATATGTATACTTTATTCTGTAGTAAGTCAAAAGTTTCTTAGAAATGTCCAAATCGACCAAACGCCACATCATAGTGTCTAGCCTAGCAAGTCTCCAGTGGCAACTTGTTAAGCAAAGGCAAAAATCTGGCATGTGGCACTACACAACCACTCAGGTGTATAAATAGGCCTGAACCCTTCACTAGATCCATCACCCATATCATAGGCATCCATTTGAGAATTCAAACAATAGCAATAGTAAAATCTTAGGAAAAACAATGGCATCAACCAAGATGTTAGCCCTCTTAGCTCTCCTCTCCGTATGTTGGAGTGTCGCCACCGCCGTAGTTTTCCCGCAAGTCATCCCAACAACTACGACAATTGTGGCCATCAATCACCCCTGCACACAGTACTGGATGCTGCAGCAACCATTTCTCACAACAGCAGGCTCAACCTTTTGGTCCTCACGATTTCTACTGCCACGGCAGGCGTTCCCGATCATGGGCTCTCCCTGGCTACAAAAGCAGCATCAGTGCGCCGTGCATTGTGCCGTTGTGTCACAGATAATCCAGCAACAACAACAGTTGTCGTTCATTGCTAACCCACTGGCCGCCGCAATCCAATTCCCATATCTATCTAGTCTTGTGGCGGCGCCCATGCAAGTGCCATTCCTGTCCAACCCGCTTGTTGCCACGGCAATACAATCGCCCTTTTTGTTCAACCCAGTCGCCACGGCAATTCAACCATCGCACTTGTTCAACCCGATGGTGCAATCGCCATACCTATTCAACCCGGTGGCTGCGGCCATGCAGGTGCCATGCCTGTCCAACCCCATGGTAGGAGCCATGCAACTACCATATCTATCTAGCCCGATAACCGCAGCTATGCAGCTGCCATATGTGTTATAAACAGTCAATGTGTTGTACTCCAATAACAAGGTTCACATGTCTCACATGTGACTTGCCAAAATAATGAATAATAATTATTGAAATACCATTGTGCATTTTGTTACATTAACACTTGAGCATACAAACAACTAGGCCTCGCTGATATGGCCTGAGTTATGATAGCCCCTCTTTCTTTTGTGGCTCATTTACTTAAAAGATATCAATATTGTGAAGAATGTGTCGAGATTCACAGGTGTAACTTATTATGAAGTGGCACTGCGATTAGGAATATCCTCTTCCACAGCTATCCCATCTAATGATTCTTGTGTTCCATTTGTAAGGAGGAAGAAGCAGTACAAGATAACATGTGTCCATGAATGATTAGCAACATGTTAATGACATTAATCAATATCATATAGAACTAACACAACTTACTACGTAAACATCTCCATCAAATGTGGGAAACTAATGCACTCATCAGCAATCATCATTGATGCTACTAGCATCCGGATGCCTTGACGAAAAATACCACCACCACTCAGAGACATGTCATTTGGAAACATAAATTACCCTTCAAAATTAAAGTTTTTATGTGGTATATGATTAAGGGGGTAACCGTAACTAGAGATAATATAGCTAGAAGGATATGGAAAGGAGTAAAATGTTGTTTTTCGTTGAGGGTAGTTTGAGTTTCTTTCAATATACATCCACCACTAAGCATGCAACATTTGTTTCATGGGTGGTTAAGTTGGCTAGAGAAGAAATTGAACCATCAGCCTTTGCTTGGGTGATCGCATTTTGTTAGGCAATTTTGTGTTAAGTTTTAATAATGTAGTTAACAAGATACATGCTTGCGTGTGTTGGGGCTTCTCACTTATATCTAGACATTTTTAGTGGCCTTGGCATGTCAATTCATTGAGAGGCTTATCTAAACATTCGCTTAATTTACATATGTGCTTATATAGGTAAAGCTTAATCAAGGGTACGAATTATGGCTGGTCAAGACGAACCTATTATTTTGAGCGATCAGAAATTAAATCATCCATCCATCTCTAGTTTTGCTGAAAAGATTTCTCTTGTAAAAACGACAACAGATGCGGCCTCGGATTTTACTCAATTGCTTTTGCATGGTACGCGATCACATGATGCTGCTAGTAGCTAATCAAGCTTTTGGTTAGTTCTGTAATCCGAATCAACTGAGAAATTTTGTACTAGTAGTTCAGGGTGGGCATCTAGAAAAGTTGGAGACGTTATCCCGTTTCCCGACATGATATAGAAAGCAGGTAGGTGATAGTAGGTTCGAGCAATTCTGCAGTGTTCTAACAGTTCAGGCTTTGGGGGGATATATACTACAACGAATATTGGCAGAAAACGGTCTGGGCTGTAGTTTTTTTATAAGAAAAAGAAAAATATTATAGTGCCATGTATCTATCCAGGATCCCCCTTGGTTTCAGAAGGATGGAAGAAGTGAAGCTAGCTGGGTGAGCAGACTTCAAAATTTTGAAAGAGAAGGCTCAGAATTTTAGTACAGCTTTTAAGGAACTTGTCAAATATTTTTGTTTTTTTCACATTGGCTCTCAGAATTATCTAATTAACCTGAAGAACAGATAATGACGACATGGTTAGCTCAGCCGGGAATTGCAGAGGTTCCGTAGGAGCATTATTTGTCTGAGAGTAGCAGCAAAGCTGCTTTCACAGGAGAGGAGCTGAGGAGGCGAGGCTTTCTACCATCCTTTCCGTAGGCATGCAGTTGGCCCATCGTGTCATGACATTTCTTTCAGGGCGGCAAAAGAGCATCACGCGCGTGCAAACGCAACGCGGCTGCCGATCCACGAAGCTAATCAAGCAACGCATCAAACGAACAAAGCCGTGACAACGACCGCACCACGGCACGCGCTCTCGCAGCAGAGAAAGCATGCACAATTGAGGCCCATCCGGCCCCTAGCTAGATGTGTTCCAGTTCTAGCTAGCACGTACGGGTACGGCCCGCCGCGTGCCCGTATATCATGCTGCAAATCAACACATGTGAAAACGAACGAGAACGAACCTCACGGGTGAAGGAAACAGTAGCGCGCACCAGTTTCCTGTCCGATAAGATGTGGACAGGGCAGTAGCGCCACTCGCCGGCGGCTACTGTTATTCCTCGCCCATTGTGGCATGTTGTTATTCCTCGCCCGGAAAACGTGTGCCATCTTTGATCGGATAAAAACACCCGTGATTCTACAACTACAACCTCGCGATAGAGCCATCCATCGAAATGGCCAGGTCACAGGCTCGGTGCTCGGTTTGCTCACCAACCGCGCACGATCGAGCTACTGGTGGTGTGGTGGTGCCCTGGTTGGCAGCACGTCTCCGCTGATGAGAACAAAGCTCCATAGACGGGCCATCTGGTCCATATTATAGACAAGCCCGAGAAGTTTCTTCCGTTCCGTGTCTATTATGGGTATGTTCGTTTTCATAGTTTTTTTTCTTTTTTGCGAGGATGTTTTTTTCTATAGTTAAAGGACTAAAGTTAAATTTCAGTTTAAATTTTAGCTCTAAAAAAATAAATAGGAGAACTAAAAGTTAAATTAAACTTTAGCTCTAAAAAAAATAGCTTTTTATGAAAACGAACACACCCTATGTATGGAGAACGAAGAAATGAAAAGGAGGCTTATTGGAAGTGGGATCGAGCCGGCCGGTGGGCCTTTGGTGTCCACGGCACGATATGCATCACATGGCGTCACTTTCACGGAGGCTTCGCCAAAAGCTGCCTTCATCATGGTGATGGTGGCAGGCTCGATCGATCAGGAGCGTTTTCCCTTGTTTCTTTCCTTTGGCTATGATGACCGCCTGATTTCGTGCAATTATATGATGGCGTGTTTGCAAGTAGTTGCTTTCTCGACCGGCTGCTTCCTCGATTGGTGCCTGTCTTTCCACTGCAAAGCTTTATGAAAAGGACTCCAATCAGTTAACAGCCGTTACTCATGAATGAATGTACTAGTAACAGTACAATATCGTTAGGAAAAAGTGAAACAATGGATTTACTCTACTGGATGAAATGTGAAACGTGACAGAGATCGCCAGAATGGCAACAACAAAGGTTAGTACATTTTTCGTTTTTTTTTTTGTCAAATATAATCTTTCACAATGTACTACTATTTTTCTTCGGTAGTACTCCCTCCATATTTTTATTGTTGATGTTCGGTAGTTTAAATTGAACTGCCGGACATTAACAAATAAAATATAGAGGGAGTATATGACACTTCCCATTTGAAAAAAGTTTTCACTCTTTGATTTTTGTTTTTAGAAATAGTCAAAAGATCTTTGATGACGCGCCATGCGTCATACCGTATCCGACTGTAGTGTGAACGATGGCCAGAGCCGAAAGAGGGTCCAGGCCAAATAATGAGGACTGGCCCATCTACAGCCCAGGTGCACTTTGTAGGGTGCTCTGGCCTGGATGAAGCCGCACCGCCGCCACCTGCGCCAAAATATTCCACTGCTTGTCAACACAAGGAACAGGGTCCATCCATGTCGCTTCCCGCCTCCGGGTTTTTCTTCTCCGGCCGGTTCCACATAAAAATTACTACTCGTACAATCATTTTTTTTTGTTTCAATGTAAAGTCTTTTTACCTAAATATAAATTTGTTGCTAATAAATCCGTACCGTGAAGAACCAGATATGAACTCATGATTAGAAGAACATGGATCGAGGATGGTAACATCAGTAAAAAGAAATGTACGTTAAAACTAGTACACTAGACTCTTCCATGAAATTAAATGAAAACACCAATAATTGTACGAAGTCACAGTGTTGTTAGTGTTGGCTCATAAATCAAATAATCGTATACGTCATATCTCAAAAATCTTCCATCTACTCTTTACGGAAGCACTTCTATGTTGTCCAGCCCTCTTCCAGCTCCGGAGAGTGCCTTTTCTCCGCTTGCTTTCCACTTTGCATAGCTCCTTCCACGAGAACATTTCACTTTGGAACTGCGCAAAGGGTTCTAGGTGCATGAACGAAAACGACAGCCGTTTTCACCGCACCAATCATTTTTTTTTCTCACCACACCAATCATAACTGCAAAATTCATAACACGCATGGAATTTCCATGTTCCATCCCAGGTATTACCCGCACTACTAGCAGCATCCAGAAAAGCTACCAAAGTGACGTATTTCAAGCTTATCATTCTACCAAAGTACCGGTTTGGAGCACTTCAATGGATTTACCCTTAATGGAGCTTCTGACTGATGCCTTTCCTCTGCTTGGTTTCCAGTTTTGCATACTATTTTGACGAAACATTTCGTCTTGGAACCACATTCATCAAGAATTCAGGTGCCTGAACGAAAATGACAACCATCTCTCTTCTTAACACCAAGCATAATGACAACAATTTTCTTAACATCAAGCATAAGTTCATAACTGCAAAATCCATACTAACATGCATGATATTTCCATCCGAGGTATTAACCGCACTAATGTATATCATCCACAGAACCAAAGTCTTTGCTATTTTAACCGTGTGAAAGCAGCCAGACCAACCAAAATGCGCCCTTTGGAATCGGTCCTGCACGGCAGCACGAAAACGGAACGCAAAAAAAGAATCAGGCCACCTTTTCTGTTTCACCATCAGAGAGAGGAGCTATAGCCAGTAGTACTGCCTATGATGGTGCCTGAATGCTGTGTAGATGGCCTAGGGGAAATGATGGTGCTAGATTTTGGGGGTGGCCGGCCGGGGTCAAGTCGCGACGACGCAGCCGGTAGCTGTGGCTTCATCGCCAGTAACCTCCAGCCATGTGGGCCCCCACCGAAAACGACGGGAAAAGTAGCGCCACGTTTCGTCTCCTGGATGGCTCGCCGCTGCCGGGGCTGGGACCCGGCGAACGGTCGCAGAACTCAAAGCCTTCTGCCGCTGTCTCATGCAAAGCTTGCCATTGCCTAGCAGGGATTGGTGAGCCTCCCTCCCTTGGCTTGGCAGACCGATGAAGAATGCTGTGCTTACGTGTCAAAAGACAGTGAGGCATCGTTAATGAACAGTCACAATGCACCTTCGTTTCGGTGATCGACCAGAGAACTGATGACGGGCCACAACACTTTGTGCACTCCACAGTCGATGGTCAAGATATTTCTACGTCTACAGTCCAATCTTGAAAATAGTCGGGAAGTCGAAAACTTCTCAACATGTGGCTAGTTCTAGTAGGGCAAGACAATGGATGATTTTTTTTTTCAAGGCCAAATTTGTTAGGGGGGGCACTTTTTAAAATTGACATTTGCTAGAGAACTCTTTAAATGCAAATTGACCTTTTTTTCAAAGTAACATGTGTTCGCTTCTATAAATGGAACCTTTTATTTTGCCATTGTCCAACGCCTATACTAAATACATCTGGTAAATCAAGGGGGTGATTGGTTGGCTGCTTCTACCGCATCCAGGCTCATCGGATGTAACCTGCGCGTGATTGGATGGTCGTAACACGTCCGGAGCCAGGCTCCTGCGATGCAAGTAGCTGATGTGAGTCAGGCTGAGGAGATGTAGAAAAATTGGTTGCATCCCTCAAGTCTGGCTCCCGCGGTGCAGCTTGCATACGTGATGTGAGAGGGGAGGTGCATACAAGCAGCCAACCAATCAACTGATACGTCGAGTCAGGCGCTGCCGGCACGTGAACCAATCAACACCATCTCGCATCTGCTCAGCCTGCCTGATGGGAGCCTACTTCCCTCATGCGAGCCAGGCTCGGCAGAGAAGAAAACCAATCACACCCCAAACAACCAGTGGGTGCCAACTCAGAGTGGTGATAGCCAGATGCAGCTAAATTCTAGTATAGGATATGGTTATCTGATGGATTGACTTCACTACACCAAATTAATACATTTATTTTTAACATGCAAATTCTTTACGCGTCAGTTTCATAGATTGTATCCCAAATATCGAGCTCCTCTGGATTTAGTTGAGTTGAGAATATGAGTTTGCAAAGTCCTCCTAATAAAGCTCATATATGACGATGATTATCTGAACGCTATCACAGAATTTGCTGAGCTTATCTTATCCAAGGCTCCGACCTGTGTTGTTGTAGCGTAACAAGACATATCTGTGCTGGACTGATTTTTATATAAGTAGTTCAATCTTGAAAACTTCTTAACATGTACCTACTTCTACTAGGGCAATACAGCTCATCTTGGGTGGATGGTTTTTTCAAACTGACATGTGTTACTTCTATAAGTGGAACCTTCCTTTTTGCCATTTTTTTACGCTCTGCACCACATAAACTTGGTAATTCAACAACCAAAAAGAAGACCAACTATAAGTGTGGATAGCCAAAAGCATCCGACTTCTACTAACATGCTAATCTGATGGCATGACAACAACTACGCCGAACTATTATTCTATTTGAAAACTCAAATTCTTGACGCATCGGTTTCATAGATTCTATCGCAACACTGACCACTGATGATTTTGGTTGAGTTCATCAGCGACATGAATGATGAATCTGCAAAGTCCTCCCAAAGCTTACAAAGAAATATAATAAATATGATTATCTAAGGGAAAGAGCTACCACAATCACAGAATTTGCTGAGCTTATCTTATCCAAGGCTCCCACCTTTTATCCAACACGGCCGTTTTTGTCACTTTCACATAGGTGCATCACAAACCGAACGGGACCCAGAGAAGCCACTACCCCTGCATCACTAACTAGCCTCGGTGTCGTCAGATTAACCACTCGTGTTAGTTTGTGATGTTTCTCATCGTACTTAGTACAAGACAAGTCTTTTGTTACTTGTACTTAAAATCTACCAACAAGTCGACAAGGTATTAGCACAGCAATCTTAATACGAATCCAGAGTACTTTTGCACAGTAATTAAGCCATTGGATGGATATGATCATGTGAAGATCCGTTGGTACCCTACAAGGATTCATCATTATGCAAAAGATCTTGTAGAGGGACGGTGGATAAAGCACCCCCGCCGTTGAGACAGATTCGCAACTTTTCCGGCCATTTATAAAGGGCGAAGAGGAAGGGCGAAGGGGAGCACACTCATTCAGAGACAACCTTGGCTCCTGGCGCGCAGAGAAAGAAAGAAAGAAAGAGATCCTCTCATCGATCGGTGTTGTAGGCAGCCGTTGCTTGGTCGCCGTAGCTGGTGAGCTGCTTTCCTTCCCGGCGTCTGCTCGCCTCTGCTCCTACACATGGAATCTGAGCCTAGCTTAGCTTAGCTTCTAGCTATAGCTAGCCAGCCAGCAGAGAGAGAGAGAGAGAGAGGAGAGGAGGGAGCAGGTGCTGCTCTCTTTCCGTGCGACGGCAGCCTTGCTCGCTTTGAATGCCCTCTCAGGTCAGGTCAGATCTCTGAAGCCTCAAAGCTTGTTGTCCCTTGCTCGCAAAACCTTGCCGCCTTTTGGTCACACTGCTCTCTGCCTCTCGGGCACCGCGCACGAAGCACCTGCCCCTGTTCTGTCTGTTCAGTGTTCACTGCTCCCCTTCCTTCTCTCTCTTCTCAATCTCGCAGCCAGGCAAAAGGCAGCCTTCTCTCGCCGGTCGCCGTCTTCATTTATAAATCCCCTTTCCGCCTTGCTGCTCCTACAATACAACTGCTTGCTTCTCTCTTTGCATGTGCGCTCTGCTTGTGAGGCACTGAGCTTAGCTGAGAGAGAGAGAGAGAGAGAGAGAGAGAGAGACTGCGATGGCGTGGAGCGGACGGCTCGGTGCGGCGGCGGACAGCGGCCTCGAGCTCAGCCTTGGCCTCCCGGCCTACTTCTCCAACCCGTCAGGTTCGGACGCCGTCGGCGAGGAGCCGAGTGACTCTTCTGCTTTCGCTCTCCAGGCCGCCGCCGCCGCAGGAAGCGATGGCTCCAAGACAAGGTTGGTTACTGATGCACTCTGCTTCGTTTATGACAAAAAAAAAGGTCAAATTTTTACACTTGCCATCGGCGTTCAGGGCGAGGCCAGCAGCTGCTCCGGTGGTGGGGTGGCCGCCAGTGCGATCGTTCCGGCGGAACCTGGCTTCCTCGAGGCCGCCGCCGCAGTCGTCGTCGCCATCGGCTCACCAGGACAGGAAGAAGGGCGGCGGCGGCGCGTTCGTGAAGATCAATATGGACGGCGTCCCGATCGGGCGCAAGGTCGACCTCGCCGCCTACGGCGGATACGCCGAGCTCTCCGCTGCCGTCGGCAAGCTCTTCCGCGGCCTGCTCGCGGGTACGTTCATCCCTCCCCTTCGCCTTCAAGAACCGTGTCGTGGCTAGTTCCTCGTTCTCATCACGCGAATTTTTTTTTTGCAATTGTGCAGCCCAGAGGGATCCGGCCGCTGCAGACGATGACGACGAGGAGGAGCAGGCGCCAGTGATCGGCGGCGCCATGGACGGCGGCAGCGGCGAGTACACGCTGGTGTACGAGGACGAGGAGGGCGACAGGGTGCTGGTCGGCGACGTCCCGTGGGAGTAAGTCCAAACGCTCGTAAAGTACTATCAACACCTCTGTCTGCATCACCATGTCCCGTCGAATTCTCAAAATGCATTTATTTTTTTGCTGCAGGATGTTCGTGGCCACCGCCAAGAGGCTGCGCGTGCTCAAGAGCTCCGACCTGCCGGCGTCGTCGGTGAGCCCCGCGCGTGCTTTGACAGCACCAAGTGAAACTTTACCAAACTTGTTTGCTGGTGAACTAACGCGTGGCACCACCGTTCACTCTTTGCAGCTGAGAGCAGGGGGGAGGAAGAGGGCTGCAGCTGCCTGCTGAACCCTGCGTGGCTTCGCTGACAGTCGCCATCCATCGGCGTGTAAAAAACTTCGGCAACTGCGACCGCAAGGCTTCCCTTTTTTGGTGTCCATTTGTGAAGTTTTTGTACTGAAGAGAGAAGAAGAAATCATGACGGTATTAGGGAGGAGCGTCATGTAGTTTAATGTTATGTTACTGTCGCTAGTTTATCTCGTGGAGATATTATCAGTGCTAAGATGTCGTCAATCTTTTTCTTGCTATGCCTAGTATCTTGCGGCCGTGGTGTAATTTTGGATAATTACAAGGGATCTTCTTCTCTTTCTGTTTCTGTTTGATGATCATGTTCAAAATCTTCGATTTCTCACAAACACATTGAAATCCCCATAATCACACCTATAGCATTCAGAATCCTGCAAAGTACATGTTACTCGCTGGTTCACTGTGCCACCCAACTTGTTAACAACAGTCAATTTCTCCACACTCCTAAAACATTGTTTACAGGACCTGCTGCCCATCAGCTCAGCAAGATGTTTACATAGAATGAACAGACTATCCATTTGCAAATCAGATTTCATAAGACAAAATTATTTCATTAGTTATGCCACTTCCAAGAAGTCGGATTGATAGTGAGGTTTATGTGGACGAGGAAATGTTAGCATATCAGGGTGTAATCCCCGCTGCATCATCACTGTAGTTTATCTTGGTCTGAAATCAGTTGGTGGGGATTTCCAATAGCATGACTTGTATGTGATGTAATGGATTTTGCAACTACTTGTTTTGTGACTGCTCTTTCGATGGACATTATTGTAGCCACGCTCATATACACATACACTTTTGATGCACATTCTTCTAGATGGTTATACTTTAGTGTTGTTATTTATTTATTATTTGAATCAGAGGGTCATACTTGAAGTTTGCATAAAATGCCTGTTTTCCTTCTTGTAGCATTATTATCATGGTGAGACAAAAGTAATGAGGATCATGGTATGTTCTTTTCTAGGATGGTGTTGTTCTTGGGGCGGACACAAGGGCAACTGAAGGCCCTATAGTTGCTGACAAGAACTGTGAGAAAATCCATTACATGGCACCATATATCTATTGTTACGGAGCAGGGACTGCTGCTGACACTGAGGCTGTAACAGGTAGCGGATTAGTCATATAGTTTGTTTCTTTGCACTAATATATGTTCTTCTGACCAGAAGATATTGTTGTCCTTTTTCCTAGATATGGTAAGCTCCCAGTTGCAGCTTCATCGTTATGCAGCTGGCCGTGAGTCCAGAGTTGTAACAGCCCTTGCACTTCTGAAGTCGCACCTTTTTAGGTCTCATCTCATATCTCTCCTTATCTTAAAAATTGCTACCACTTAATTTTGGACCTGTCTACTCACTTGGTATATCATTGCACTGAAGGTACCAAGGACATGTTAGTGCTGCCCTTGTTCTCGGTGGAGTTGATTGTACTGGACCACATCTACACACTGTGAGTTATCTGCTTGGCCTTCCATAGAAGTAAATCCAAACTTTGTGGTATTGACTTATCTGTGCACAGGTTTATCCACATGGTTCAACAGACACACTACCATTTGCCACAATGGGTTCAGGATCCCTTGCTGCAATGTCAGTATTTGAATCAAAGTATAAAGAAGGGCTTACAGTTAGTGCCACTGCCTCCAACAGTCCCTTTTTGTTGATATTTCCTGTAGTTTTTGTTTCAGTTAAACTATCGATGCTATTGTCGGTGTTCCAAGTATTTTGTGGTACTTCTAAGTAAAGCTGACCAAATGATAGTGAACTAGTCCTATGATGTCTGTTTTCTATGAACTTCCAAAAAAAAATCCTTTAACTCCATGATGCAAATTGGTATCTGTTTGTACAGAGGGAGGAAGGAATACAACTTGTGTCAGAAGCAATTTGTGCCGGTATCTCCGATGACTTGGGTAGTGGCAGCAATGTTGATGTTTGTGTAATGACCAAGGTATGCACTTTCTGTTTCATGAGTCATGACTATATGTATCAGTAGGTATATGCAATTGTTTCAAATTGACCTGATCTGTTATCTGTAAGAAGGAAGTGGACGACCTCTTTCCTTGAAGGTTTTTATTGGAAAAGAAGTATCATAAGCCCACCATAAGCTGGGCATAAGCTGTTTAGCCAAACACTTTAAAAGAGAGCTTTAGCTCATCCAGAAAAGCTACTCAATCCAAAGCCAAAGCTAAAGCCCATTTTCCATAAGCTTGAGCTCCACCAAAGAGGCCCTTAGTAAACAGGGAAAACAAATTGCTTGTAATTGCTAAGATCATTAGCATCGCGAAAAGTATACTGATGCAGCTTGGTACTTTAGTGTAGCTATTTTTGGAAACTTTTGTACTTATGCCAACTACATGTTGCATAATCTTATGATCACACAAAGTAACTGCAACATACATAGTATTGTTCTATGCCCAACATTCTGTGCTACTACCAAAGTGTAGATAGATACTCATCCAAGGTCGTAGAACAATTGTCAGGATGGTCCTCAGAAAGGATGAAGAGCAACACAAAAAAGTTGGAATTCTTTTGAGGCTCAGCTGGATAGTATCTCCTTGAGACCCAGCATTAGTATACATTTTGCTGACTCATATCCAATTTTTACCAGGGTAAGACGGAATACCTGAGGAACCACCTACTGCCAAACCCACGAACTTACGTCAGCTCCAAGGGATATAGCTTCGTTCTGGGACAGACTGGTATGAACTTGTTTTACATTTTTGCTGATTATGTTATTTGGCAGTACACAAATAGTGCTGGGAGCAATAGGGTATATTCAGATTGTAACGTTCTTTCGTTTGCAGAAGTACTGGCTACAAAGATAACTCCACTGAAACAAGCCGAGGTCACGATTGGGGATGCGATGGAAGAGTGATGCCTGTATGGATCTAAAAACAGTGGTTCTGGGAAATTTGAGCGCAAGAGGAATCTACTCTTCTAATCTGATGTTGTATGTGCTGAATTGACTTCAAAATTTATTTTACTCATGCCTTCTAATTTGAGATATGATGCATTTACGACCACTGATTACTTTTCTTGAAACTGTGGGCTAAACCTGGGTGGGGATACTTGCTTATTACCATTCATACAGTCGGTTTGTTGAGGCGTCAGGACTAGAAATTAACCATAAAGTTTAACAAAGGTAGCTGAATATTCAAAGTTTTCAACAAGATCAGTGGTTTTTTGAGACCTCTGTAATTCCACTTTTATTGGAATTATGCAAGGTGGCCTCATTAAGCCCTGTATCGGTTACAGTTACAGAGTGCTTCCAACTCCAGCATGGTAACTGCACATGCTGGACTGCATAGATATGGGAAAGATATTCAAGCTACTTGCTAGCTAATCTTTTATACATGTATTGACAGCAAGATTCGATTAGTCAACGCTCTTGTACTGAGATTGAGAAGCTGCAATCAGGGCAGCACCTATTCCTGAGCCGTCATCTGCGTGCTTCACGGCTACTGACTTTGCCGCCTCCTCTCCTAGCAACTCATTTAGTGTGCTCTCCAAGCATTTGCGGAATTTGGTGTAGTGTTCAAACAGTCCTCCATCAATAGCGATAACTGAACGTTGCTTCTGGGCATTACAATCTCTCCCAAGCTTCTTGAGGATCCCTGCAAGTCCAGCAGCAGCAAGCCGAGCTGCCCTTTTTGCTACAATATCGCAAATTTCAACAACCAATTTTCGAGCCTCTAAGGACGTGCCAGTAATCTGCAAGTACAGATATTCACGTCACTTCACTGTCCCTAAGCCATATACTATGCGGTTACCAGACATGAATAAAGTACACATACCCCTAGGTTGTCTTTCAGCTTTTCAGCTACAATCTTCAAATCAGGTGTTTCGTCATGGTGCATTGCAGATATGTGCGGGGTCCTGTGTAACATATAAACTCATATTTTATCAGCAAGTTAGGCTACAACTGAATCTAATAGGTTCCCACTAATACAGAGTGTTAACTTCTGTATATCAGTGAAAAGGCATCTGAAACCATCTTGCTCTGCTATTCACAGCTCTATTCCTGAATCCTGATCACCTGTGTATCAACTACGAAGAAGCCAAGAAGGCAAACATACCGCAGAAGGAAATGAGTTTTGAGCTTTGTATGGTCGATATCACCAAAAATTGAAGATTGCAACGACATTTTAAGGAGCACCCTCCTAACAATTTCACCCAGATACATTCCTGAGGTTAATTTCTCATATATCTGAAACAATGTGAAAGCAGATAACCACATGAATAAGCAAGCAATATGAACTAGCTGACATTAACTTAGCATGCAAACTTGCCTGCTCTCCTGGATTTAAGCTCTCATCATCTAAATCATGATCATATTCTGTGACGGGAAGATGGGATGAATAGAAATTACCCCATTCCATGTTGATGACCTAAAGCACATGGGAGGCACCAAACAAATTATTTAGAGTTTCAACTTCTTAAAATGCAGCAAATTCAACCTGTGTGATATTTGGGACCATTAAATTTGAAGAGAAAAACAGACTCAAACCTTACCATATCACCTGACTTAGGCAACTCACCTTCCCATTTGGGAATAGAGTTTGCCTTCTCAACATATGCTGCATTTGTACCAGTTCCAAATATCACACCAGCAACAACATCATTGTCATAGTACCTTGCGCCAGCCAAAGTCCCAACAGCATCATTAATCTATATCATAAAAACAATTGTTGAAAAACACTATATTTTAATTTTACTAAAGATAATCCAATGTAAAATTTTATTTACTCTCACCAATGCAGCAACATGCATGTCCAGATCTTGTTTTTCCATAGCAGTTTGTAGTTCAGCCACCACATCTTCACCTACCTGTTTCACAGAAATGCTAATTTAAAGGCATATTCATTTACAAGCAGTTAAACTAGTTAACTTTCCCTGCATACAATTAATCTAAGAAAACATTACCATTATAGTAATATCATAATTTTAGCTGTTTACTAAAATCAGAATGAAGTGACAATGGGATCTATGAAACTGTAATTGACACCATTGAACTATGTTCTGATACTCTTGTATATTTTAATTTTCTATTTTGTCCTGCTTATTGTTACTACAGTTGAATTTTGGACGATTTAATGCCTTCAGACTTTTTTTTCATTATGATCAGAAGCGGTGATGTCAGACCACCGAGGAACCACAACTGACAGAACTTTTACATACATCAAAGGCAAGTTGGTTCTGGGTACGTCGATTACTTACAGCATCATCAATGGAAAATGCCTTTGTCCATTTGACAAGGGTACCTGACGCAACAGAACGTTGCTTCACTGGGAATGAAAATGTGAACCCTAGTTCTCTCTTCTTCCCGTTTGATAAGTTAGTACATTTCTCCTCATCCGCAACAAACTTGGCCAGTTCAGAAGCAATGAAACCAAAAAGCTCCTAAGATGTAACAAATATGGATATCGTCAAATCCAAGTCAAACATAGTAACTGAAATCTAAACATATATACTTACAGAGGAGCTCCCTAACATCAAATGTGGAGGAATAGAGACTTCTCTGGACTCGCGGTGAATGACATGCTTCTCATCCCCACCTAGTTGCACCCTCAAGACACGGAAGTTTGTCCCTCCAAGGTCCAATCCATAGAATAATCCTTCCTCTCTCCTAAATTTAGTTGTACAGAAGTAAGCAGTTGCACCGGCATGCTTAAGAACCATCAATTTGCCTCTTCAAATTTGCAGTCATCATCGAATGACCTAAGATTGCTTCGAATGACCTAAAATTTGCAGTCATCATCGAATGACCTAAAATTTGCCTCTTCAAATCATGCTTTGACACTGTTCGTCCTTATTTTATTGTGCCCATGTCAAAATTGTCAGTCTACTTCGCAGCATTAAAACCAACAAAAACAGAAAAATACTAACATTTTGCTATACTCTCATGTACAATCTGTAAGAATCACATCAGGTGGTCCTAGAAATATTCAGCGTTCTTCTTCTATTCTTATTTAACCCTCATATCAAAAAGAATCAGAGACGAAGTACGAAAGTACTAACCCTGAGGGGAGCTTATCAACGTAGGAGAGGAGCATCTTGACCTTGCTCCCACCTTCCTTCTCCAATCCGGCGCCCATCTCATGTGCCATCGCCGATGCCACATCATGCAGCAGCGAAACCGGCGTCTCACACTTGTGTCGGAGGTCGGCAACCACCTGCTCTGCCATTGCTACCGCGGCTGCCGTCATGGATGACCCCAGTTCCCAACAAGCAAATCAAAAGTCGGGAAGCCGAAACGGGAGGGGAGAGGAAAGAGAGAACTTGTAGGATCTCTCAGGCTCGGGAGCCAAAGGAAATATTACAAGAAAAGAAGGCAGGGTATTCTCTGACTTAAATAACCAAGAACAAGAGCTTCATGAAACAGGGGGGAAATGGCAGGGCATGGAGCTAGTCACAGCTCAATCAGGAACGGGAAACAAATAGTTAGAAAAGCTAGTAGAGCAGGAGCTTTGGATTTGGATCAACTCAGAACCCAAAAGATGGCGGCACGTGAAATTCCGCTGCGACTGATTGATCAAGTGGAGGAGAAAAGGCAGGAAAAGGGACGGTGGCGCCTTGTGTGTTCCTGATGCGCTCCAGTGGTCTTGTTTCGTTGCTAGCTTCTCGGGAACAGCAGAGTAATATGCGCAGGGGAGTTGATGGCTTGTACTGTCCAAGAATAGAAACAAAGAACCAGATGGTCGGGTTGAGGATTGGGCTCTTCTGGAGTAGATAAGATGGAATGGAACTTTGTGCATCAGCCTAGCATGGAGGTGAACGGAGAAGCTGGCCGGAAATGCTCGCCTGGGCTGCAAGCGTCGTAGGTGGTATGTGTCATATACGTTTCCAACTGCAACTGCCGTTTGCGTTATGCATGCGTCGATATACACACACGTGGTGACTGGTGACGACGACAAAAGTTGGAGAGAAAAAGAAAGTGAGAGCGAGATGAGATCCAACATGGAACTTGTCCACAAGAACATACTGTGTTCCTGTGAAAATAACAATATTATGGTGGCCAGATGGCTGATCCAACTATCCAAGCGATTTACGTTTTGGCATTGCCCGAAGGAGCCAAAGGCCGTATTCACTATGTTCGGGGAAGAAGACTAATTTACTCTTCTCCCTGATGAAAGCAGATGATAACGCCGAGCCCTACCTAACAAAGCAGCCAGCCAAGGATTTAAACAAAACGAGTAACTGAAGATAATGACGGCGCCTTAGCTGCTAGTGATGCTGATCTTCGTTCCAGAAAAAAAAAGTAATAGAAGTCACAGTACGACAATACTAGATCTATTATCACATTACAAAGCCATATTCCTTGATTCTAGCAGGAAATATACAATAATGCAACTCCTACCACCTTCATATAACTCCTACCCCCTTCATGCTCATCAGTTGCTTAACAGTCAGTAAAATAAGTTTTCTAAAAAAAAGTCAGTAAAATAAACATAACCACAAAAATAGTCAGGCTTCTGGATATTAGGATAAATAGGACCAGCATGCAATCAAAACAGCTTGAGGCTTCAAAACTTGATTCTGGCATTTGTACTGCCTTAATACATTGGCACGATGGTCACAGGCAGCATGTTGGAGGTCCCAAAGGAGTTTAGTTTTTAAGCATGTTGACGTCGAGTATGCAATTACATAGAGTGACTTGAACGAATCCGCTTCCTTGACATTTCTCAGTCCTTAGACCTATATAAACGGTAAAAGAAGAAAGAGACTGCATTTGTTAGGTGAATTTGAGGTAAGCATATTGTACATATACACTCACTTCCATGAATAATAGTAAATCAGGGGACTCTGGCAACAAAAGTTGATATGTATACTGTTTCTTGAGGAACTCCCATTTATGTACAAAAGTGGTGTATCACAGATGTGAGCAACATTCAATCCATCATGAACAGCTAACAAATTTGAGATAGCATACTACAGAAAACTCAAAATTGAAATCACAATTCATCAACATGACACCCAACTAACAATCTCATGCCGTATTTTTGCGCACTCACCTTTGCCATAACATATGCAGAACAAAGCTTTCCCTTTCATGAAAAGCGGGTTCCTTGGGTCTGTCCACTCCATGTCCTTGGGTGGAGAAATGCCGCCAGCTCTGCAAAATGCACTCAATTTGTATAAAATCAAGAGACATAGATGCCAGATTAAATAATAACACAACAAAACACACTCACGAATTCAGTCATCAAAGCCACAAGTACCGCACTTCAAGGAGTGCAATAAGGTCTAGTAGGTATTTAGATCTGTAGAAACAGAATACTGAGCTTAGAAGACCATCAAATTAAGGGCGATATTTTATAGTCATAAAAAATGCAGATATTAGAGCAGCTGTATCTAAGAACTATTTGATGCATTGATACACAGTGATAATCACATAACAAAACATAAAGAAATATGGTCACTAAGGTCAAACTGACACATAAGCACACAGCATGGCACATTAGGACTGCTCTTGGATGCTACTGAAAGGAAAAGGGGGTACCGGTACTATTCAACATTGTAAGGTTAAGTAGATGGAGAAATAGCCATATCAGCACGTGTTTGTGTCGTATTTATCAACTGGGGTACCGGTACACCACTTATAAATGTGACTATGCTTACCACCTAATAGTGATAAATTGGAGAAATAAAAAATAAGTAACAAATTAGGGAAGGCACAACATAGATACAACAACACATTTAGACTTATTTAACAAGCAAGCACATATAAAAAGTAGAAGTTATTTTGTATCAAGAGCTATATCAAGAGCTACAATATAAAAACATGAAGCTAGATGCAGAGTGCCAGTTTTGATGAGAAGCTAGATGCAGAGAGTCAGTTCTGATGAAAAGGGTTGGAAGAAAGGGGACAAGACATGACAGTTTTTGGAAGCAAAGGGACAATTGATCACCATGTCTTCAAAGACATTGTTCAGATGGCTTCCGGTTTCCATTGTAGACCTACTTCCATGCCATAGCCTTGTAGTGAGCGGATTAAAAGATGATAATGCTAGGGCTATCAGCTATGTTGTGACTACATGGAAAACAAGGAACGATGCCGGTTTAAGGAATAATTCTACAGCAAGATCCTGACAATGTTGTTTTCTAACCAAATCCGGCTTAAAATGCAGACAACTTTACAGAAAAAAAAAAGAAACAGAGCACAGAGAAACTGAGGCTTGCAACAAGGTCACTCGATAAGGTGATGGGTGAAGCTTTTGAAGCTAGCAAAAGCTTGGAGCCAGTGGTATAGAGAATCCAGCATTTAAAATGAAGAGAAGGCATTCAGTCCAAGCATACAAAAGTATATTTGGTGAAAACAGCAAGAACATATGTAGCAAGTTGAAAGAAATTACTCGAGGAGTTAGTGTTAAATAAGTAGACTGCCTATTGTAGTGTGCAAGAACTTGCTTGGGGAGGGTGGGAGGTAGTGTAGCGCCTAATGGTTTGTTGTCTGTGGTTTTAGGTCCTGTGGAATTAGTGGGAGGGAGGCTGCACGATGAACCTTGCTGCTTCAACACTTTTCAGGAGCTCTCCAGCACTTTGTAATCAGATTGATGATATCTAACAATAGAAAGAAATCAGAGGGGAAACCCTGGCTTCTAAAAAAGAAACATGAAGTTAAATGTCACGACAAGTGCTAATTTTCACAGTAACAACTTTGATTTCCATAGCCAGTTTTTGCGGCAATCAGTATAGAAAGAATATCCATTTTACAGAGAGAGAGAGAGCTCACAAATGTCCCAAAAAAAAACATCACATGACTCAAGTTTGTTAAATGAAACATCACAGTACTAAAGGTTGTGGAAATCGTACATGAATCAAACATTACAGATGGAACTCGTACATGAATCAAACATCACAGTACTGAAGGTTGTGGAACTCGTACATGAAGCCATACTGTGCAAGTTACTGATCACTTTACTGTTAGGTTAGATAGTATAAGGTACATGTTATCCTTACCGAATTCGCATGTGTGCAAGAAGTTACTGATCACTTTAGGGCGCCTTTACTGTTAGATAGTGTAAGCTATATCCTATCCTTGACTTGCGGAATGAACTGACATCCCCACCCATACCCACCGAATCAGAGGGAAATTATTTTTTTGACTCACACAAGCCCTATGATTTCCCATGGCTTGTGAGCCAGGATTCCCACAACACGTGCAATGATCATGATACGAAGTGTAATATTATATTCACATGGGATCTGATGTCTCCTCACCTCCTCAAGGTTACGGAAGGTCGCGGAGCAAAGAACTCGGTGAATCTCCAGGCCTGTCACGCCCATGGCCGCGCGCGGCTGGCGAAGATCCAACAGGAACCGCATCGACCTCGGAGGAGCGTCGCCGACGCCGATCGAATCGCCGCCATCACTCGGTTTCTCTCTCTCCCTGGCGAGATCTGTGACGAGGATCGAAAAAGCAAAAGATCGTCGACCGTATTCGTTACTGTTTACTCTGGGCGGGCCGGTCGAAAAGCACCACAGCCCATATGAATTCCCCGGCCCATGTACGTTGCTCAACTGAAGCCCACGATCGGTCGTCAGCACCACTCCTGGACTGGACCCATCATCTGGACTTGTGTTTGTTTGGCCCGCACAAGGGCCCTCTTTCCTTCTTTTTTTTTTTTTTTTTTTTGAGAGGGGTCCTCTTTCCTTCTGTGCCGTTAAAGCCACTCGCTAGTCGCTACCAACGCCCGGCGCTCCGGAGTTTGAACGCCGCCGGTCGCCGGACTTGGATCCGCGAGCTGGCTGCTGCTACAGTTCTCGAAGGAGTGATGTTTTCAGCATCGAAGGAGGCCCGCCCGGGTCGTGGGTTTCGGCCGCGCCGTGTCGTAGACCTTGAACGACCACTCCATTTGGCATTTCCTTTAGAGAAACAAACACCCCCGCCCCAAAAAAAGAAAAAAAAAAAAGAAGAAAACTCGGCGGCACCCTCCTTTCTCGCTTCGGCTGCGGAATGCGGATAGCTTTTGTTGATTTGATTACACCGGGGACACCCGAGGAGGCAGCTGCAGCCGCACGCACACCCACGCGCGCTCCAGGTTGACCGGTCCGGTGATTGGTCGACGTATGGCGCACGTGGCCGCGCACCGCTTTGCAACTACTGGAGGGAGGAAGGAGGAAACCCAACGCATCCGCTTTGCCACTTTGGCAGCAAGGGGCTGTGAAATTCCATGGGTTTCTCCTTGGAGGTTCAAACCCACATGATTGGCTCTCTGCCTTTTTGTTCAAAATCGCGATTCGTACCTCTGGTACGTGACAACCAAAAGAAGCCAAGACGGCGCGCAATATACTACTACTCGTGCTCCCGCTGCTCCTCGGCCGAGACTACGCCACAGGATTTTGATGATCAACGTGTACTAAGTTTGGAGATGCAGAGTACCTGCGCCACAGAAATCTGAGCCGTCATTCGCAACAACAACCAAAAAAAAAAAAAGGAGTCGTCGCGCGTATACCAAGCACCGAGCTGTCACGCACCGCACCGAGATGGCGCACCAACGTCCGCCGAGGACGAGGAGGGTTTTAGTAACATTCAACAACACGTTGGAGTGCACAACGTGTGTGTGTCACTCGCTCTATTATCAGTGTGCTAGTACTACTCTTTTTGCGAGAAGTTAATGAAAGACTCGTCCTTGGTTTCATCTACTATCTCTGTGATAAAACGAAGGAGAAGGAACCTGCGTGGGTAGTCAAAATTCGATGGCCGTGCCTTGTGGGTCTCGGAAACCCAGGCGAATTCGAACGTTCCTTCCGGCCCAGCAAATCCTCCACCACCGGCCGGACTTCGCGGCTCCCACGAAACGGAGGCACTTCTCATCATTCAGTAAAAACCTCTGTTTCACGCGTCGTCCTCAGAGTCAGTAGCTCTCTCTGACTCTCAGAGATAGTAGATGAGTTGACTTGAACCATCGCACATCGCACGTACTACTACTGTACTAGTGTACCGCGCTCTCTCTGTCTCTCTCTCTCTCGTGAAGAAAGATACTACTGTATCAGCCAAGAGTGGTACGAAACTCCTGTGCCTTTCGGAGCCAGAGCTGCGAGACGCTGCCGCAGTTTGGCTCCCTGCATGTCATGTTCAAATCAAGCCACAGCAACAGTACCTTTTCTTCGCCCACGCCACCACCTGATTCGATCCGGCCTGGCCTGCACGTGCGCCCTTCGAGTCAGTGCTTAGTGGTCGGCGGTAACGCGTCGCGCGCGCCCAACCTCGCAATCTGAATTTGAGTTCTCTGCTTGATCACATATACCCAGCCACAAGGCCACGCCGCGTTTCTCTCTGTCTGTCATGTGACTCATGTGTGCTCTGCTCGATCACAAGCTGTCCTCCTCGTACAAACCCTGTTTCATCCAAACCCTGTTTCATCGTCAATGTCAAAGGTACAGGTGCCTCACAAAGGAGCTACACACTTTACCACACAAAAATCAGAAAGGCATCACGAAGTAAGTAGCTGTTTATAGCTCATCGTTGCATGTGTTGGTGCAAACCCTGTTCAAAGTGGCCTACCGGGACCTTTCAAACGTCAAGCGAACCAATGCGATGATTCCCTCTCGAGCAGATCGAGCATGCAACAGATGCTAGTGTCTATCGTGTGATCTTATATACAGTAAGTAACGACTAGTGTTGAACACGTGCGAGGTTATGGGACATCTTATCAATCAATTATCACGTACGGCGGCTGCTTCGGAGCCTTGACCTGTTGGCTGTTGTTACCAAATGGAATCGATATTCCCTCGACCCCATGTCGTACGTTCATGTCGATCCGGCGCCTTTATCCTTGTGACGTCCGCGCAGAGATCCTTTGCGCAATCAACCGCGGGCGATAGTAGCATAATAGCTTTTCGCTTTGCTTTTGCAGGATGCCAGTGCGTGGCCACCGGACCCTCATGTCGTCGTCGTACTTGTAACACGAGCCCATGCACAAAGTCAACAGGCGTGGTGCTCACGAGAGAGGAGCCGGTGCCCATGCACATTCGAATAGTAAAAAGTTTCGAGAGTAAACTTTGTTGCGCTGCTTCTTCATCTGCTTCACTTTTACTGGGAGGGGAAGAGAGATGCTGCCTTCGTGCTCGTCACCTTTGGATTGCACGTTTCATGGATGACTACTGGATTACACGTGTATACTCCTCTTCAACTACCCGTACTAGTAGTCGTTTTGGTGTGCACGCTGTAGCTATACCTGGAGGTGCCAATGCTAATTGTTGGCGCACAGTGGGAAAGAAGAAAGCGAGAAAAAGGAACACCCCAAATAAAAAAGGGCAAATTAACTTTGTAATTTTTCAACTTTTTTTATGCTGGCTCACGAGACATGACATGCCAACACAGCTCCTTGTGTTCCCAAAACCACGTCAATCAAAGAAAGAGGGACGTGAGCTTGCCCCTCTTAAAAATGGAACTAGAATGTCAATTGTTGCGCTTTTTGTTAAACTTCCCTTGTCCCTCCTAAAAATGGAACTAGAATGTCAATTGGTACGTTTTTTGTTAAACTTCCCTTGCCCCTCTTAAAAATAGAACTAGAATGTCAATTGGTGCGCTTTTTGTTAAACTTCCCAGCTGACTAGTTCGATCACCGCCACTAGACACTCTTGCTTACTGTACTTTTTATCCCTGGTGACACTGACGTTACGAAATCGATCCACATGTACAGTGATGGTAGTGGGTGGCGCGTGGACCTTAGTATATTTGGTGCTAATGCGACGTCACTGCAGCAATAAGATACCAGTATACTAGTACTTGTACGCTCCGTCGTTTCTATCGGTTTTGAACTGATCCTGCTGCCTCATTTTGAACGCCGGGCACCAAAACCAAATCTTCGCTTGCTTCCACGACTAGTGACATAATGCTATCGTCTCTTCTTGGATGGCAATGCAACACTAGTTAAATCGCATCAAGATCGCGGCTGTGTGCTGGTAACCTTTCAAATTAATAAATAAATAATTTTTTGCAAGAGGAGAGTATTTCTCAGCATCTTTAGTTACTGCCATAATCTAAAAAAAAAAATCTTTAGTTACTGCCAGTGTGAGTGTTAGCAACAGAGGAAGGCTCCTCTGTACTGTATTTCTGCATCTTGTTTAATTGATTTTCCGGGAGGGAGATCGTGTTGTTGTCCGCTGGTGCGCCCCCTCTCGTTTCTTTTTATTCAAACACGCTCCACCCATCCATATCCAACCGTTTGCGGTTTCCCTCTCTTATTCAAACTCGTCCGCCTTCCTTTTTTAACGCCCGTCTCGACGCACTCACTCCTGCTCTGCTTGGCCGGGTGCGGCGCGGATCCCTCCCTCCCCTTCTCTCTCGCCGGCGGTAACTGACGAATTCGATGGGCAAGGCGGCGCGGTGGTTCCGCAGCCTGCTGGGCGGCGGGAAGAAGCAGCAGCAGGGGAAGGACTCCCCCCATCGGCGGGCCACGGCGCCGCCGGCGCAGGACAGGAAGCGCTGGAGCTTCGCGAGGTCGCGCGACTCCGTCGACTCCTCCGCCGGTGGTGGAGGAGCGAGCGGGGACGGGAACGCGGCGATCGCGCGGGCGGCGGAGGCGGCGTGGCTGAGGTCCGTGTACGGCGGCGAGAGCGGCCAGCGGGAGCAGAGCAAGCACGCCATCGCCGTGGCCGCGGCCACCGCGGCGGCGGCGGACGCGGCCGTGGCCGCCGCGCAGGCCGCCGTCGAGGTGGTGCGGCTCACTAGCCAGGGCCCCGGTTTCGCCCCCGGCGGCGGTGGACTCGACCCGCGCGGCCGCAACGGCGCCGCCGCGGTCAAGATCCAGACGGCGTTCCGAGGCTACCTGGTGAGCCATTACAACTTCTGGTCTCGATGTGTTGGGTGGTCACGCGAACACAGAAAAGAGAGGAGGGACCGTGCTCGTTTTCACATTACTGTTTCATACTGTTCACCAAATGATTCCATTTCGGGGTTGTTGTACCTGCTTAGTAGCTTTGAGTAAGTAAAGTTGATTGTACTAACCAATGAGGATTTGCGTGACGGTGGCAGGCGAAGAAGGCGCTGCGCGCGCTCAAGGCGCTGGTGAAGCTGCAGGCGCTGGTGCGCGGGTACCTGGTGCGGCGTCAGGCGGCGGCCACGCTGCAGAGCATGCAGGCGCTGGTGCGCGCGCAGGCCGCCGTCCGCGCCGCCCGCTCCGGCCGCGCCGTTCCCACACTCCCGCCCCTCCACCACCACCACCACCAACTTCCTCCCGTCCGACCGCGCTTCTCCCTGGTACGGCGGCCTCCATTGCTTCTGCCGGAAGCGACCGAGGTCCTCGCATGTTTGTTCTGTTCTTTTTCTTTTCTTAAGACAGACGAATCATCAATTTTGCGTTTGCTTGTGTCTGCAGCAAGAGCGGTACGCGGACGACACGCGCAGCGAGCACGGCGTGCCGTCGTACAGCCGCCGCCTCTCCGCGAGCATCGAGACGGCGTCCTACACCGGCGGGTACGACCGCAGCCCAAAGATCGTGGAGATGGACACGGGTTGCCGCCCCACGCCCAGGTCGCGCGCCTCCTCCTCCTCGCTGCGGACGACAACGACCTCCCCCGTCCCGGACGGCGACGAGTGGTGGTCGGTCTCGTCCCCGGTCCTGCTGGCCCCGCCGCCGCGCATCGCCGTGACGAGCTCGCGCGACAACGACTACTGGTGCGTGCCGGAGAAGCCGCGGCCGGCGACGGCGCAGTGCACGCCGCGGCTGCCGCTGTCGTCGTTCGCGCCGGCGACGCCGACCAAGGGCTGCGGCGCGGCGGCGGAGCACAACAAGGGGTACATGTCGAGCACGCAGTCGTCGGAGGCCAAGACGACGAACCGGTCGCAGAGCGCGCCGAGGCAGCGGCCGGACACCCCCGTCAGTGCCGCCGGTGGAGGGAGGAAGCGGGTGCCGCTGAGCGAGGTGGTCCTCATGGAGGCGCGGGCCAGCCTCAGCGGCGTCAACGTGCAGCAGCGGTCATGCAGCAACGGCCAGAACACGGCGGCGTTCGACTTCAGGAAGGCCGTCGTCAGCCGGTTCGAGCGGCCGGCGGAGGAGAGGGGACGGGACATGTTCTTGCAGACCAGGTGGTGACCCACCTACCCCACCCGTCTGCTGTGCTGTTCTTCCTCCTCCGGCTCGTCGCCTCCGCAGAGAAAGAAAGATTGATGGTTTGTCATTAGTCCAATGTAATGGTGATCATCAGTTTGTCATTAATGTCTCTTTTATTATCTCTTCGTGATCCTGCTGTACTCATGTGAGCTCTCCCTACTGTTCTTGTTTGTGAGCTGTTTGCTCACAAGCAAATCGAATTGTATCGTCGGAAGTAGGGAGATTTTCTTTCTTTCATTACTTTGGGATGTACATTCCACCCCTCCTCCTACCAAGAAATAACTCTGTTTCGTTTTCCTCATCCTGGCGCACTGCCAGCTATTCTTCAAGGAACGATAAGTGCTCGTCGTTGCAGCACGGGAAACTTCTTTATCGCGCGGCAGAAACACCTAACATTTTCAAAACGGCCATCAACCAACTTCTTCCACTTCATCAATGGAGTGCTACTACTATAATCAACCACTGTTTTGAAAATTAAAACACTGTGGTCAATTTACAGCAGCTGAAAGGACGGATCCGATCTTAAACGAGGTAACGGAAAAGTCGCAGTACCACGGGGCTTAAAAAACTCCACGGAATCTAGGACGTTTTCGAACGGAAAAGCACCACCAAGTACTCCTACAGTGGTGATAGCTGTAGCTGTTGTTACTATTAGCTTAAACAAAAACTCCAGAAACGGCAGGGGGGCAATGATCAGTAAGCCCCGTCTGATTCATGTGACTGATGTGAGATCGGAATGGTGGTTCAGGATTCGGACTGCCTGCCTGCCTCCGGTGGGGCTGCCTAGCGGAGTGGCGCGCATGTGGGCTGCCGCCGCCGGGCCGTGAAACAGGAGGAGGAGAGGAGGGGATCCGGTCTACCCCGACCGCCGCTGGCCGCCCTGCGCCGCTGCTCCCCGCCGGGCCGGGACACGGCGACGCCGACGCGCGGAAGCGTCTCCCGGCAGTACTGTGCTGTGCTGCCACCGTAAGTATCATCATACTACTCCCTCCATTCAATAATATAGGACATTTTAGACAATTTTACAGTAATTAGGATAAAAAGTTTGGATCCTACTACCCCTCTTAAATAGACCAGCACAGTACATTACACTGACCCAAGTACTATTATTAATAAGACATCTTCACTGGCTCCACTTGTTCTGGTTCGTACCCAGAGCTAAAATACATGGTCATTTTTATTTGGCGCCACGTTTACCACACAAAGAGCCAAATCCAAATTCACAGATTACAAGTTTCCAAAATTCAAAATAACTAGAGCCAAAAACGTCTGAGTTCACATAGGTATCTATAAATAGGTCATCCAGGTATGTTTTCCTCATTTCATCTCATTGTCCCACTCTTTCTTACTCTCAGCCATGACATTTGACCTCAATAATCCTCCTGATTCTGAAGATGAAGGCGTACCAACAAGAGCAGCAAGAGCCATGCCACTGCAAGGTGGTGGTGGCCTTCTTGACCTCAACATTCCTATAGTAGCAGTAGTAGGAGAAGGTGGTCCAGATGAAGGCATGCCCGCAACAGCAACAGTAGGAGGAGAAAGTGGTCCATATGAAGACATCCCAGCAACAACCGGAGGAGGAGAAGATGGTCCATATGGCATCATGGACTTGAATATGGAGCCTGACCTGGATGATGAAGCAAATATGTTAGGTACTACACCAGTTTTTAAAAATCTTTTAACTGAACTGATGCATACAAAAAGTAGTCCTGCAATATGTGTTAGTTTTGGACAATAAAAAGTGACAAGTTTTAGAAGAAAATAGAAATAGAACATGCTTGTCGTTAGTCGCTAAATTATGCTATTATGTTTTTTAGTTGTTGAAGACATTATAGAATCTGGTTAAATTGGAAGAAGAGAGTTTACAACAAATGACAAAGGGAATGCAATATTGAAGTCATTACAAGTAATTGCAGCAAGTAACAATGGCAAACTGAAAATGAACATCGCACAACTTGTGGCCACAACTGTTGGAGTGCGTTTGTGCACAGTTCAACGCATTTGGAATGATGCCAAAAAACAGGTTACAGAAGGAAGGGAGGTAATGGATGTTTCTCATAAAAAGACCCATCGTGTTAGTCACAAACAACGTGAAATTGACTTTTCACAAATACCTTCTATTCCTTTGCGTAAGAGAACTACGATAAGGTCATTAGCAAGTTGTTTGAATGTTTGCGTAGGCACGTTACATCGAAGGTTCAAGATGGGTATTCTAAGACGTTATTCCAGTACATTGAAGCCTCTTCTAAAGGATGAAAACAAAAAGCCCGGTTACGTTTCTGTTTATCCATGCTAGAGCCTAGCACAATAAACACAGATCCAAAATTCATTGATATGCAAAATATAGTGTATATTGATGAAAAATGGTTTTATATGACAAAGAAACGCAATAACTATTACTTGCTTCCAGAAGAGGAAGACCCATACCGAACAACTCAAAACAAAAACTGCATAGGCAAGGTGATGTTCTTAGGGGTCTTGGGCAAGCCTATGACTGGCTGATGGACAGGGAAATCAAATATTTTCAGGAAAACTTGGCATTTTCTCATTTGTGAAAGAGGTTTGAATATGTTGTCATATTTTTACTTGTAATTATCATTTATAATGTTGTGTCTCACTCATCTTATGCTCACAACAGGAGCCAGCTCCAAGGTCTAGCAAGAATAGGCCAAAAGGGACCATGATTAAAAAGTCAGTGATTGTGAATAGAGAAGTGATGAGGGACTACCTAATTAATAAGGTATTGCCTACAATAACACTACATTGGCCACCAGAACGGGCAGGAGAGACTATATTTATCCAGCAAGACAATGCAAGGACTCATGTGTCTCCTACAGACCCTGACTTTCTTGCAGCTGTGGAAGAGACTGGGCTTGACATTCGTTTAATGCAGCAGCCAGCTAATTCTCCCGACATGAATATATTAGATTTAGGCTTCTTTAACTCCATTCAGTCTTTGCCAGACAAATGTAGTCCAAGAATCTTAGAAGAGCTAATTAAAGATGTAGAGAAGGAATACAATGACTATGATGTGTCTAAGGTGACTAAAGTATTCCTATCTTTGCAAACTAGCATGATTGAGACCATGAAGCGTGAAGGTGAAAATGGATATAAACAACCTCATATGAACAAGGATAGACTTGAGAGACAAGGTTTGTTGCCCTCTCGTCTTTCATGTGATCTCACCTTGGTTCAACGTGCGAGAGAGATCCCAGGTGATCCCGCTTGAGAATGTGAGATTGGGTGAAGGTTCAACTTTTAGAAATTAGGTAGTGCTCTAGTATGGTCTATAGCTTTTGTAATGGGTAAGCATAGTAGTATGGTCTACAACTTTTGTAATGGACAGGCATAGTAGTATGGTCTACAGCTTTTGTAATGGACATGCATAGTAGTATGGTCTACAGCTTTTGTAATGGGTAGGCATAGTAGTATGGTCTACAGCTTTTGTAATGAGCATGCATAATAGTATGGTCTACAACTTTTATAATGGGCAGGCATAGTAGTATGGTCTGAATATAAATTGCAAACATCATGTAATATGAATGTACATTACCTAGTGTTAGAACATGGTGACATTAGTGGTTGTGATTCTTCATCGATCAATAGCTCAGCATCAACTTGGCTGTCCTTCAAGTTGGTAGAGAGATACTTGAAAGGCTACAATGCACATCAATGAAATTAATATACATCTTTATACTTGTCATAGAACAATATAAGTAAAAGCACAATTTGCATCTTACCTTTATGCCATAGCGCAAAAGTACCTTGTCATCATTTTGACCAATAGATGAGAGTCAGTTCCTGTCATTTATAATCAAAGCAACCAATCAAAGATTTAAGCAAGAACGACTAAAGCAAGAAGTACATAAATGCAATAAACCTCAGATTTTCAGTCAACGATGGTATAGGGGGAAAAAGAAGATGCATTTGTTGCACTTGCTCTAGACCTCGCCTACGAGCCTCATCATCAACAGAAGCAACTTCCCAACCAGGGGCCAATTCCTTGTTACCTTCATCCTCCGAGTCAGAGAAGAAGATGAAGTCATCTCCACCCTCTTCCTGGGTGTCCGGAACGAAATCGTTGCCAATTTCTACACGAACACCCGTCTCCTTGCTCCACCACTCCCCATGCCTGGACCTTTTTCCACTGCTGAGGTCAGAGGCGTGTTGCCTTGGGTCGGGGTCAGGAGTGGCTTCAGAGGGAGAACAGGAACATCGCCGCCCTCTCCTGCCGAGCGTCGGAGAATCTCCCATGACGGAGGCGCGCAGATCTAGCCTCCTCCTCTACCGGAGATTGAAGTGGGAGGCTGTAGAGGAGGAACGTCGTCTGCAGCTCGATGGCGTCCACGACGAGGTCCACGACGCTGTCCTTCGCACACGCCACCACGCCGTCCTCCCTTCCCGCCCACCCTGCAGGTCAACGCTCGATCCAATTGAAGAGGGCGGCCACCGTAGATGCTCTGATTGGCGGGGCACCTTCTCTTCAGAGAACGGCGAGGACGGCCGCCTCAACCTACAGCCACCACCAGCAAGCCTGACCGACGGCAGCGATTGGATTTTGGATGCACCATGAAGTTGGAGAGCGGAGAGAGAGAGCAACACAGAGAGAGTGTCGATGGAGATGGAGTTCACAGGGAGCAGCAGTCAGCGAAAGAAACGAGATCGATTGGACTGCTATAGTGGGGAAAATAACTTAGGGGCAATATAGTGATTTCAATGTCACAGATATCTGAGAATCCAAAAACGTCCTATAATTTAAGATTTTTGATGAGGCTAGAGTGTCCTATATTGTTAAACGAAGGGAGTACTCCACTACGCTGCCTGCCGTGCCGTGCGCGTGTGTCTCCTCTCGTTTTGTTTCCTGGCTCCTCGTCTCATCAGCGCGATCGACCCACCCCACATGCTCAGGTTCAGCTCATGTCCAGGCAGTGATAAATACAATTTTCAAATTAGTTACTACTTCCGGAGAGCCGGAGACGGAGGGAGGAATCTTTTTTCCGAACTTGTAATTCGGCAGGCACTAGCTTGACACCGGTACGTGGATCCGTGGTCCACCCACGCGTCGCCAGTACTAGAAGGAGACTGTGCCGCGAGCCCATCACGGAGGCAACGACGAATCCACGACGGGGTTCCACTGTTGGTAAACGGCTAAAAACCCGTCGATTTGGATCGTGATATTCCTCTGTTTTTTTCTTTTTGCCACGCACGAACACGTGGCCCCGACGACGTGCGTGTATTAATGGCTGACGCCAGTACTGTACTACTACGAGAAGAGGGGTGGCGAGCTCAGCTGACGCTGACGGAGGAGACGCACAAGGGAACAAGGAATTGATGGGGTTCTACTGTTGGTAAACGCCCAGGAACCCGTCGATTGGAGCCCGGATATTCCGATAACGGCAAAAGGAGACATCCAGAAGAACCATGCTGCGATTCAAAGTTTTGAGACAGTACTAGCACTAGTGCTGGGCTTGCACAGTGTCCCAGCTGATCTTGCACTTGCACGGGTCGGGCTGTGCCGTACATCTGCGCTTATTAAGTCTAATTTAGTAGACCCACTTGCTAATAACTGCACTGCAGTACTAGGCCCCAAGGTTTCATTAACTCGTCATTACACAAAGGAAAAGAGGTTTTAAATTGAGGCTCAGTACACAGTGCGAGTCCTTCAGGTGTCCCGGCATGTCCAAATATTTGTATACAGTAGCTGGGAGGGAGAGTCCTTCAGGAGTCCCATCAAGAGGTTTAAATTGAGGCTCAGTGCACAGCGCAGCGCTGCGGAGAGTACTCCTGCACTCTGCTACACTGTACTACTACACCGTATGTAAAGCTCAGCTAATACTAGCCTGATGCTTGTACGTACAGGTACATGTAGCCCATTTAGCCCTGTCCTAAGTACTCCTATATCAATCTGTTGTCGCCCAACAATGATCAATCAAATGGACGGGTCTACAGTACTCATCCTAGACGACATCAGTTTATCAAGTCAATCCGGTGAGGTCATGCTACGACCTGCAAACATAAAAAAGGCCACGCCAGCTCTAGTGTAGCGTGGTGACGTTGGATCCGTTCCCGGAAAACAGAGCAGCGCAATGCATGTGAACGCCGCGGCACCCGGGGCCGGGGCAGGGGGTCGCCTGTGTTCGTGTTACTGTTGACTCGGGTACCGGCAGTAGTAGGGGTCGTCGCTCGCAGCTGCGTGTGCTTCGCGACCGATGGTGGCGTCAGGGGTGATGTGAAAGCTCGTCTTTTCTTTCTTTCTTTTCAGTAATGATTAGTAGGTTTCTGATTTGATGGGAGAGGTGAGAAAGGCGCTGCAGCAGGAGTCAGGAGCGCACTCGGTCCATCGATCGCTGGGCCTGGTGGGGGTGACGCAATTTTTTCGTAGGCCACAGGTTAGCTGATGCAGCTACTCTGTCGCGTCTCAGGTACTAGTAGTAGTACTCCATCGGGCAAGTAGCGGTGTGCATGCCATTCAGCATATGCTGCAGCATTTCGATCTTTTTCTTTCCTTGTGTTGGGGCTTTTGCTGCACTCGCTTGGTCGCATCGATGCTCTCTCTTGGTTAATTTTTTGTGGCGTGCCTCGTGGTGCAGGGGATGCATTTGAGTGCGCGAAATCTGTAGTACAGTATTTTTGGTCAAGCCCTGTGATTTAATTGGTCGCACGTCTAGCTTGTGCGAGACGCAGGGGCTTCTTTGCGTCGGTTGCATGCAAGTTTGAAACGGTCCCGGCGTAGGGCTGGACTACCGATGGATAGAACCCCGGCCGGACTATATATGAAACCGAGGGAAGGACGAAAGAGGAGGCGCCGACTCGCTACTGGCCAAACAGCATCAGCACTTGAGCAGGATCAATCGATGAATTCGCAAGCAAGACGCACGGAGCAGGAGAGAGAGAGAGAGAGAGAGATGGCCGCAAACGGCTCTCAATCTCTCATGAGGCCAGAGAGACAGAGACGTGCTAGCTGGCCCATGCTCATGATGAGCAGTCATGCATATGCATCGTCGCTTATTCTGCTGCCGTCCGTCTCCGTGGGGTGGAGTGGAGTGGAGCGGGCAGGCGTCGGCGGCGTTATTCTCCGACGTTCCCGGCGGAGCATGCATGCTGCATTGCTGCGACTGTTGCAGCAGCCGGGTGACGACTGAGATGCATACTGTGGCTCACGCATGCATGCATTCCATCAGATCAGGATGCAGCGAGGCGTCGGCGAAGGCTACAAAGAGCACTTTTTCGGCTGCGGTTTCGATGGGTGCCCCTGTGACGCTTGTGACTACTCGGCCTCGGCCTGTGCTCCGAGCCGCACGCTTCTCGACGCGCGCGACACCGGCGGCCGGAGATCTTGCTCGCCGCCCCCCTCTCTCGACAGTATCCCGTGACGTAACACGGATCCATGTCCAAACGGTTCCGTAACTTCTACGTACGACCACTCTGCATACGTGCCTTCACTTTTTTTCACGCTTTTTTTTTTTTCACCTGAACAAACGACGCACAGTGAAGCCCACCCGACAGTCACACCCGGCCTTGCTACTAGTACTAGCAATGAACCAACAACAGTGTAACCTCGTCGGAACGTGGCATGCAGACACATGGACGAACACATGTGCATCACCATCGAAGAGAACGAGAGATCACGAGTGCGCCACTGTTAACACGAGGACGAACACACTGGCCCTGTGAGGTGATGGGCATATTCTATCCCATGTCCTTGTATTCTCATCGGTATCATAAAACAAGAAAAAACCTTATCTGCTGCGCTTAATTCTTGTCTCCCTCCTGCTGCGTCCTCGACACACAACTCTCTTCCAACAGGAGGCAATGCGAGCACAGTAACGGTGCCTGTGTACGTACATGTTGTAGCCTAGCGATCCAGCTGCCCCCCTTCGAATTTCAAAACGTACATAAGGCCAAAAAGAACACACTACAACAATCATTCTTTTTTCTCTAACAAGGGTTTGGGTGTGCTACTACGAACACAATACTAGTTCTTTTTAAGAAAAAAAAAAGAACGAACGAACGAACATTTTGTGGACGGCTGCTTCGTTCCTTAATTTTTAGACTTTCTCTGGTGACGACTTTGAGATGAACGCGACGACCGCCAAATGCAGCTCCTTCTATTGAACAGCTACTACCATGCAGCAGAACCTTCCGTTTTGGGGTTACAAGTTGCATTGGTTGCTCTTGAATTCGTCGATTGACACCAATAGCTGTTTTTTTTTCTCGCGGCCTTGCCAATACGATCTTTGCATGGACGCCAAATTACGCAGCTCGCGTGTATCTGACACCTACGTCAGTAACAACATGTATGCATGTCTCGATCTGTACACTGTCCGAATACTACTCCAAACTAGTACTACAGTAGCTTTTTTAGAAACGCTGCCACCAGCAAATAATTTACCATTGATTGATCAGATTTGGCAGTGTCCGTTTGTTGCTTCATTTCCTCGTATTTAGCTTTGTTTCCGTGTCCCTGCAAACATCTTTTGGCGCATGCCAAAGGGCAAATTCAATAATGCTACGTAAAACCTGACACACAGAGAGAGTGAGAGTTGAGTGTTAGTATAATTCAAGATTGTGCACTTTTTCAAACAACGAAACACGGACAAATGTTCTCAGCACCGATGTCAGTGCTTTGCTTCCGCCCCGTTCGCATGCATCGAGCCCAGCAATGCCGGCATGACGCAGTTGGGTTTCCTGTATCGGCTCAGTGCAACCATTTGGTCGTATTTGGTTGATTGGAAACCGAGTTAAGATGCCTTTTTACCACTGTACTATACTTGAATCAAACATTAACACTCCAGTGTGATTTATCCATCTCATTTTGAAGACAGTAGATGAAAAAGGTAGGGAAAAGTAAACCGCATGGAGGGCATACGTACACACTTGAGAGGGTTTTGAAACTCCTATGCATGTGCTATATACTCTCTGTCCTATCGAATCCTCCGCTAATTTACTCCATCACACTGAGCGTTTGTCATTAGCGCGCACCTTATCTGTCCCCCTAATTAAACTCCAGGGCGCTGCGCGAACTAAACAAACCCCTCCTTTTCAAAAAGTTTGAATGCTTTTGGACCAAGTGCATACCCTGCTTACTATTAGTTTACTCAGTTGCAGACAGCCTGATCTATCAACTACTGTAATTGATACCGCTAGTTTAAGCAGAAGCAGTAATATAGTATTGCACCAGGGGCTATTAGTTTTGTCTTGCTCAAGTCACATTGGCTGATTGGGAATTTTCGTCGCTGGTTGACAAAGCCACTTGTTCCAGCAGCTCTCGCCTCGGGATTCTCTCCGGCAGTATTGGTGAACCGTAGCGCGCCGGCCTACTTCTCGTTACCGTTGGGAAGATACGCTTGTGGTAGCTCAGGGCCCGGCTTGTTGACTTTGAGGGAGGATGATTCGAAAGCCTTTTGGAGTTTGGGCTTCTTGTGTACGCATAAAATGTGACAAGTGCAACCGGCAGTACTACGTATCGGCTCCCGGCTGCGATGGTGCTGCTCTTTATTGAGTCAACCAAGGACCAAAATAAGTGTTTAGGCCATTCTTAATAGGGATTTTCATTTCACTGTTACCAAGACTGTCACATCACCTTTTTAGTTTTTTACATGAGAATGGAAGTGTCTCACTCAATGGCTTCTTTCATTTCATAATTTCATATGTTTATTGAACATTACATTGTTGCATGAGGTGACATCAAATGAGTCATACAAATTATGTAATCACTTGAAGAATGAAAAAAAGAGTCCTCAATGCATCTTTCATCAGTCTTTCATTAACTTGGAAAAAGTGCAACGGACTTTCACTAGGATGAAAGTATTTTCCTCTCTTTCATATTAAATATGTTGTCATGTCACTTTTTTTTCTAGTGTGGCATCTAATTAAATATGAATGAAAGGTCATTGAGAATGGACTTACCAGCGATCAACATTAAATAAAAAAAAAAGAATCAGCGCGCTGCTGTTCGTCACACCAGGTGTCCTTTGCATCAGTGTGTTTAGTGTGTATAATACTTTCTTCATATTCCTGGTGTCACCAGTACTCACCACCACAAGTAATCTCTGGTCAGACTTTTATCATCTGGTTTCTCGAAAGAATAACCACGTACGCTTAGCTATAAATTTGCGGTTGTTTGCAGAGTCGCCCATCCATGGCATCATGGGCACAGCAGATCACAGAGCACGGCAAACAAGGCCAGAAACAAATGCCGAGAAACACCGTCTGTTCGAGGTCCATACGTGTTCATAGCTGAAAATGATTGGCGAGTAGCGTGAAAATCTCTGAAACTGCGCAGCAACCGCCGATCCGCGGCTTAGACAGGGACCAGTTTTATTATTCAGGCTCAGAGCGGCAGCTGAAAGTTTCGCGGGAATGTTTATGTTGTTCAGGCAAGAAAAGGGTTTGAATCACTCCAGCAGTTCAATGCTCGCTTCTAGTAACCGGCTTCCCATACCATGGTTCGGGATTCAGAGGCTCAAAGGATCCTTGTACACCGACCTTGAGATACTGCAGTGACCGACACGGTGAGCAATTCTTATACATCAGAGGTCAGAGCAATCGATACCATCACAAAGTAACCTACCCAAATAAGTTGCTATGCCTTATACAGAAACCTTCTACAAAAAGGCTTTTTATGCTGGTAGCTTATGAGAGAACAACATCCGAGTCACTTGCCTCCTTTCCTCTGAGTGTTTCAGAAGCTCTGTACAATTCCCACAGCTCATGCTCAGTTTCCCCATGAAAATTATTACCACGAGCAGAAATAGACAAACCGCTCATGTGTTTTTGAATGATGTTTCAGTAATGAGACATTCTAGAATTAAGTTCTGGTGGGTGCGGTTCTGAAAGTTGTAGCTGATTGTCCAGAATTCAGATATCCTTTTTTTTTTTTTTTTTGTTGCTAGAACTGCACATTTCAGAATTTAAGGCTAGACAAGCATCCTTGTCAGTACCTGAATGCTGCTCCTGTTAAGTATTCACTACCTACGGTAAGGAAAAAAAAACTCACCGATGGAGGTAAGACCCTCCCTACAGTATTTTTATGAGAAAGAAAAATACTAGTACTACAGTTTTGCAGAAAGGTGAAGGGTAAGGATTTTTTTTCCACTGTTAGAAAGAGCTTAATCCGTTGCAAGAGGTTCTAGGGCTGTCAGACTCTAGTGATTACCTCAATGCTGCCTTCCTATCCGAGTGAATTCATTCAAAGCACAAGACTGCTCTCTCAGGGGCTCAGGGCACATAATGTCACGCACTGTTTCCAATCAAAATATGCCACTGGCTCCCATGTAAAGCAATGGTCAGTGAATACTTACCGCGTTTCAGTCTTTCAGATGGTGAGGTTATTCATGTGACTACACCCAGAGAGGATGCAACTCGTTCAGATTGCTGAATTTAAGAGGAGTGGAACACTGAGGCTGTAGGAGCAACTGAAAGCAACAAAACATCACCAAACATTCTTGTCCATATCGTGATGTGAACGATAAAGATTTGATGTCTGCAGGGTTCTTCCCTGCCTGTTTCCTAGTACCTTTATGTTTTGTGCTTCTAGTGTCCATGGCAGCCTGGGGTATTATCTAGGCCTCTTAACTTTCTTTTTCTAGTTTGTATTCCTACTACTTTTCTCCTTATAATGAAAAGGCAGAGCACCTGCCATGATCCCTTACAAAAAAACCGATAAAGATTTGGTCAACGTGCAGTCCCTGAAAAGGATATGACATGTTTACAGGCACCGTATACGCCATTCCGAAGCTGACATCGGTGAGGATGGTTTTGAGAAATTTCTGCACACAGTTCCACAAAGATAACATCACCAATTTTCTGTTTTCTCTCTGTAGTGGAAAATCTGAAAATGTAGGGAAGGCACCAGTGTTTACAATGACCATCTTTAAAAATTACATACAAGACCCCTGAAATGTGGGAAGGAACTCCCGCACAATGAAGATCCAACGCGTGTCCTGTGTCGTCAGGATATATGCCAATTATTCATAAGATACATGGCATATTTCAGCAAACAAAAACGTGGAAAATTGCAGATTTTGAGTTCAGAAGCCCTGTTCAACAAGGTAATCCCCAAGCCTCTCCACAACCATGTTACACTGGCCAGGAGTCATAGGCTCGTCGTAGATTCCGATGATGATGGATAGATTGGTTTTCTTGATAGTAACCCCTCCTGGTCCCTGCAAAAAAGCAACACAGGGGCAGACCCCAAATCAAGCAGCGAATAGTTAAAACTCCTGGAAATGTTAATGTTCTAGAACAAAATCTAATCAGTCGATAGTTCCGACGTCCAATAAGAAATATGTTTCATAGATAAGATCAAATGATAAGCTAAAAGTCCTATAAACTATACAACAAAGACCTTTGAAAGGATTTTCTGACATGAAAAATGGAGCTAACATTACCTACCCCATCCATCCCAAAATAATTGACGTTTTAGCTCTAAGCACATGAATTAAGGAGGACTGAAAAAAGATGGGTGCATAGAAAGCAAGGAGGAGAGCAATAGAGATAGAAATGTATCGTGAAGTGAGAGTGACAAATTATTTTGAAAAAACTGAAGATGGCTAAATGACAACTATTTTGAGATGGAGGGAGTAAAAAATTTGAAGCTAACTGAGATCAACACACATTTACTCAATCGATGTAGTGGTTTTCATTTTGAACTGAAATGATCAGCTTTCCATTGATAAAAGGGACTTACTCATTTGTTTCATTCTCTCTCACAAAAGGATGTTAGGCTGAAAAATTCAGTTTTTGGGAGAGAAGATAGGCAATATGACTGAAAGAAATTCAGTATATTTGGTATACTGGTCAGTGCAGATACCGTAATATGTGTAAGTCCAGGTGATGGCTTAAAACTAAAGCTGAATGCAAATCCATCACATCAATCAGCATGGGTAATAGAATAACAAGCATCTCAACATCTAATCTGAAACCGTTTATAAATTCTGGTTTCCTACAATTTCCACCTAATGATTTGGAAATATAAGGTAGTGCAAGCCTATGGCCAAAAAACAATCCATCAATGACTCTTGCAGCTGTTCACCTAGCACATACTGTATAGTGTTTCCTTTTCATTTTTCTTCTTTTTCCTAGCTGCCCCTGTAATGCTGGCTAGTTGTACAGTTCCTTTTTCTTTCTATATAGTATGAGTTTCCCTGTTGTAGAAGCTCCCTTTCGATAGTTTTTCAAGAGGAATCTCTGCAAAAGCCCACGCCCAACTAATTGAAAGGGCCCCATGATTTTGGGCCGGTAAAGAAAATAGGGGGCAGGTCAAAAGGAAGGCCCAATTCTCTGTACCTCCTACCAAGGCGTCTGTAAATGGAATATTTTGTACCCCTCAGGTTCTTAATTCAAGTGCAATCCACTGAGTTGAGAAAATGAAATGCAAATTTCTAACCTGCTTCCCTCGAATGACAGATCCAGGTTCACCTTGGATAACCATGTATTTTGTACCGCCGAGGTATAGTCCAGTTGGTGCCAAAGAACCTGGTTCACTGAAGTCATTCATGATGGCGCTGATTTCTTCAGGTTTGACCTGAAAAGGGTATTAAATCAAATATGTATCAAATGGATCATCCGTTTGACAAATAAGTACATAAGCTGATGCACGTTCATATGTCTTCCAAAGTTACTAGGCAAGTTATGCAGCATAGTTCAGAATTAACATGAGACACCTTATAACTTAATATGTATCTCAAACACTCATTTCTCCGCTTCCAGAAATTTGAAGACATATGATCTGGCCCGGTATATGAAATCACAAAAGGGAATACTCCCTCTGTCTCAATATGTAACCATTTGTAGATTTGGTCAAAGTCAATTTCTCTAATCATCGACTAGCAATATCTATAAAAATAAATTACTGTAAATATTTTTTTTTGCATATTATGATAGTTGGTCCCATGATGAATCAAACAACATCATTTATACATGTTCCAACATAATGAATTATTGGTAATTGATACTCAAAGTTAGTAAAGTTTTACTTTGATCAAATCCAAAAACATTTTGAGATGGAACGAGTATTAAGCAGCAAAATGAGCAACGTCACAAAGAAGAATGTCATTGCTAAACCACTCCTCTGTCAACAAAGATGTTTTTTTTTTTTGTAAAAAGGAGGATCTGCCTTCACCGTGTGTTGAGATTACTGAATTTGCTAATTTGTGCATGCAACAAGTTCAATGCAGGCATAAGTATCAATTGACATAAGCATACTGATGCCTTGAGTTGCTCTGTTCTCTTTTTTTTATTAGCCAGTTATTACTTGCTACAGCTAGTTGATTCAACTGATCTACACATGTAAGAGAGAGCACAAACAGCTACACACTGCACTACAATTCGGTGTCGTTTGTATGAGTGTACGCTACAGTACATAGCAATGCTTAAATCAGAAGTGACAGCACAAATCTCTGTCACTGCTCATGTTAAACGATCCACCTTGTGTTTCCAACTACAGAAACATGGCGGATCTCAATTTTGCAAAGCAAAGCCAAGCATGGGGGCTGATGAGCCAGCACTAATCTGCCTAATGACATCTGCTTGCTTACACTACTGCAACCGGGAACGACAAGATGATGGAAAAGATGAAGAACCTGCGGGAAGGCGTCGGACTGCGCCCAGACGGCGCCGTCATGGCCGAGGATGGCCGCGGCGGTGAGGCGCTGGCCGTCGATGTCGCAGAGCAGGTGCTCGTCCACGTACGTCTGCCACGACATGGCCCTGCTCGTCTCTTAGCTCGCAGTCGTTGCCTTCCTGCTTCGGCTGCGCTGCGTGCTCTACTACTACTTATATGCTATGCCGAGAGGTCCCCGGCGTTACGTGGCGTCTGCTGCTTGTCGATGCTGTTTCCACACCCTTCCCTTCTCGCCGCCGCTCAATGTGGGCATCCTTCTGTGACGCATGGCGCTGGAAAAAAGCAGGCATATCTCGCCGGACGATTTGATCACCGAATTCCAAATCTCGTTTCCATGATTCGATCCTTCCTTCGACGGACTAAATTATGCGCATGTGACGTCATCTTCATGATCATGAGGTTGACGAGTTAATAACAGGTGTTTGGATGGACAGATTACAGATTGACACTGTCTCTCTGTGATGAGGTCAAATGGACAGATTACAGATTTGATCTGCTCCGCTTTGCATCGTATCAGTTGAACGGAATCTCGTTCACATTAATCACGGCTGCCCTGGTACAAGTACAACTGGGTTCAGGGATGCCTCTTGTGTGGAAGGAGCATCGGGCCACGGATGCGTTGCATTAAACGGAACCATGAAAACTGGGGCACGAACCAATCGAATCCACTCAACTCAATGGACGGATTACGCAGGCCGGGTAAAGAGAAATCGAGGCGAGAGAAAATAGCCCACAATTACGGAACTACCCTCTACAGCCCATCAGACCGTGAGAGGCCCATGTGTCCTGCGTGACTTGGAAGGTGGGACGTAGGCCTTCGAAGCCGAGGCGATGAGGCCTCGCACTGCGTTGTACAGTATTGGGCTCGGCCTTCCTGCCAGTTTTGTCTATCTTTTTTTTAAAAAAAAACAAACATTTGCGATTATTTTTTCAGAAAATAATTATATACGCAAAGTTACGTGTGTCGACATTTGTGTGATCGCTTGTACTCCTAGCTATATGATGGTAAACAAAGATATTATCCTAATAGGTTGAAATATATTCCTATTTCTAAAAAATATGAGCAACACATGTTTAGTTGCTGGTGCGACGAGCTCATAAATGCTTTTATACGATATCTGGGATTCCAATGCGTGACATTCTGGTGTTCACCAGCTTTTTTATGTTGCGCGTGGCTCTACAAACATGGGGTAGATAGGTCGAATCGAGATATCCGCATCCGCATATGCCATTCCGATCTAGCGAGCTCAAAGTGATTATTAACAATACTATTTGCCGCAATGTAAAGAGCTGTTTATGTATATGGGCTTCCATTACTGGGTTCACTTGCCTTTACCTAACAATAAAACTATAAACAAAGCAGAATATTGCATCAACGAAGCTGCAGGCATGTACTCTTTCGAGCTAAAAAATGATGAACGTCATTAGCAGAACACAATTGCACTACAAAGGAAAAGATCAGCAGCAGGCTAAAGCAAGCAGCTAGAGCTAGCTCAACAACGTGCCACTGCCCGCGAGAGAATCCAAAAAGGGACGAGAAGCCATCGGCACGCACGTTCTGTTATTCGCAATCCCACTCACGCAATTCTCCTTGCAACTTCTTTATGGGACCGAATCAACGAGCCTAACAAAGCTGGTTAAGTACTAGCCAGAATAAATAAGCATGTGCACTTTACACGATTGATTTTTTTCTGAAAATAAATAATTTCCGTGTTTATGCATGGGAGAGAGTGAGACAATCAACACACACACACACACAAAAAAAAAAAAAAAGATCCTATACATATGTTGCTGCTGATATAGTAAGGGAACAACGAACAAGACATGGCATCCTTGTCCTCCCTTTCTCCTTTCTATCTCCTGTAGAAAGCGACAGACGACGGAGATTGAATTCTATACGCCACTACTATTAGTGTTGCATTGCATATACTTGAGCTATTGGCATTTTCTGCCACGTCGTCCTTCAACAAGCCATGTTTCACACCTGACTACCTAGGCATATCACGTACTGAGGGCGCATATATATACAGCAGATACGACAAAACACTACATGACCGACTTGTTAAGCAATAACGACACTGCCACCTGATTAGCTGCACCTGTGCACATCTGCAAAGCACTACTAGTGTAGGAAACCTTAATTTGGCTTAAATTTAAAAAGACTACAATGTACAATATGCAATTTGATTCGAATGTCTTATAGTAGTACTCCGGATGTAGAAGTAACCTGAAATTAAAGAGACAGTGGAAGCAATAAGGCAGATAAAAGATCACAAATTATAGCACCACCGTGCGTGAAGAACCTTTTCTTTTACCTAACTTGGCGATGATCAAGAGTTCTGTGAGATGAGAAAGGCAAGCATATGTGCCATTAGTACAAGGATTCTCAGCTGTCCATAAAAGTGGCAATATGCCCTAGAAAAGAAGAACCCCATTAGCTCGATCGAGGCGCGCATATATGATCAGACCAAAGGGCGGAACAAGCATCCTGCCTAACCGAGCTCGAAGATGTTACACAAAGGGTTTGCATAAAAAAAAAAGGTCATATTCCACCACGTACTTAGCTACTCCTAGTTAGGTCCTGTCTTACAGTACTGCTGTCCTAGGATCGAGCTACAAGAGAAGAATCTCCGTCATCTAATATAATGATTGTTTAACGAATATCTAGGGAGATATCGAATGTTAGCTTGTCTGGTATGTTCTTACCTACAAGGGCAATGCATTAATCAGGGTTCGATGAATCTTTAGTGCTCCATGCATGCCCATTATATATTTAAATATGATATACTACCACGTACTATTATCTTAAGGATGATGTGCCGTACATATTTATCTAGAAATTCACGTGTACAAATATGTCTATTGATTCCAATTTTCCACACTAATATGTTTCATACATGCCTAATTTTTTTCTGCTTTGCAAGAACTCACAAAATCTATACTTATCTAATTTGTACATAGGATATAAAAACGGAAAAATCATAGTACATACTAGTATAAACTTCGTATAGTCCTGAGTTACATGCTGCTCCATGTGTACTTGTCGCACAGGTGGAAAGCAACAAGCCTTGAGCTCGTGGAAAACCATGCATCATGGGCCTACATCTCATCCACTTGCCTTATTGCCTCTCTCACATATACACCCACACACATGCGTGCGCGTCCATACGATGTTACTGGTTATAAAAGATTCAAACAAACTTGTATTTTCGATGAAGATTTTAAGAGATATATCTTTTGTTCTCTTTCTGTTTCAACTAATGTCAAAATAATATTGATTGAACCAACTTATTTGGCATATAAATAAATACCATAAATACATTTTCATATATGTGCATGCAAATATATGCTTTTTAATTGACACATAATACCATTTATGATAATTCATCTTAACTTATTTATTAACTTAGACATTGGTCCGAGTGTAATGTTATTAGTTCCAAAATTGCCATCATTACATCAATTGGTTGACAGAATAACCTACTATAGCTAGCCTTGGATGTGATGACAGAAGCTGTTTAATTATGTGGGACATGTGTATCCCGGATATCACATCACTCGGATATATTATCGAGTGAGTCGGGGTCTAATAATGAAGCAATGACGATAAAGCTCATGAATATTACAACTCAGATTATAGCTTAGAGTAGATGCCAAGATAATATTAGAGATATAGGTTAAAGATAGAATCTATTATAACCGACTAGGATAATTTACCGTGTAAGCCCTTCCCTTCGTATATATAAGGAGGGCAGGGGTTTTCTGAATGGATCATTAGAACTCTACCTTGGCTAACCCTAAAACAAGACGCCATTAATATAAAACACGAAATAGGACATAGGGTTGTTATCCTCACGAAAGCCCGAACCTGTATAAATCTTGTGTCCTGTGTCCATTAACTTCTAGAGCTCATACGTATACCTAGAATTACTAGAATAAATTAAGCAATTTGATTTTAAGTTAAGCCGATGCAATATATTGTTGCTTTTCTTTTGGGATGGGTAATCTAAGATCTTGTACTAATCTCTAAGTTGTTGTTTGCGCACAATGTTATGTAACAACAGAAATGAAAATTAATGAATGGGAATGACCATATTATTATATGCAAATTGAAAAAACTTGTGGTACACCAAAAAGTGAGATATTTCTGCGTGACATGTGTTATATATGAATCAGTCAAAGATACGACATTATAAAATAAATTTCATATTATTATTTTTTCCAAACTAAGTATAAAATTTAGTAGAGAGAACAAATCAATATTAATATGAATGGGAATGTCAATACTATTTGATGCAAATTGAAAAACTTGTGGTACACCGCCAGAAAGTGGCGTTCTACGTGATATGTGTTATATATATGAATCAAGGGAAGATATAGTAATGGAAATAAAGTTCTTGTTAGTTTATTTTTTCCCTCACTAAGCATACAATCTAAGTGATTGATCAAATAAAATGACTGTTGTATAGTATACACTGGTCCATTAAGTAACATGCATGTAATCTTAACAGGCTTAGACCATAATAGCATTTTCTTGTGTTAAAAAGATAAACATCCTTATGACATGTACAGTAATATGTCGATCAGCTTTGCAGCAATTCAGAACAGGTTCTGCTTATCACAAGAGAGTTAAGTAATAATAGTATGAACCTAAATAAATTAAATAATACTTGTGCTGCTAGAAATAAGAAAATAACTTACTAAGTTTATTCCTCAAATGCATTTGGAGCACAAATGAAGCAAAACTCCAAGAAATAAAGTGTGAACTTAGAAACCAAGAAAAAAGTTAATGTACATGATGCAAACAATACTACTTTTTACAATTGGAAAGATATCTAATTAATACAAACAAAAAACTATAATGAACCAGGAATCAATTATATAGATACTTCAATTAAATTGCACATATATTGTCTGCATCTAGGCGAGTTATATATGCTTCATTCTGAGTCAGCACAACAACACCTTTCCTCCCATCCATCTTTCATTTTTTTTCTTTGCTCATGTTGTCTCTTCTCTATCTTCTGGAGTTCACAGATAAGATGATTTTTTTTTTCATCCTGAGAAGATCTACATAGATCTGTTTTATCTTTTCTTCTCCCAACAGCAGTACATTCTCCAAGAAAGTGACATTGTATATTCAAACAGACAAAGATCCAGACTATCGAAAGTAGTTGTGGTTAGTTTTCTCTGTTGGTATTGGTCGCCGCTATTTACCAGCCTTGTTGCTACTACCCATGATGATCTTGGTTGTCAGGTGGCCAGTACGGGTAAGGCCATTCTGTCTCCTGGGGGTGAGGAATTGAAGCTTCCTGCAATAGAATAGGAAAAGGGGTAAAAAAGAGAGGAACAACTAATTCACTGCTTCACTGAACACCAGTTAGCAGTGAACACCAGTTGAAGATGAGTAAAAAAAGAACGAAAGATAATAGAGTTGAAATAGAGCACCACATATGACAATTGACACCAGTGAAAAGTATGTGCGTTGCAAGGATTAATTAATTGGACATTAAAGCATGAGAGATAAGAACAATAATTTCATAGATTTATGTCTGAACTGACATCTTTGGTCGTGACAAGACTATCCCCGGACTGTTTAACACGTACAAGAACATGAATAGGAAAACAATGATACCAATGACAAAGCATATGTGCATGCATGCATGGTTTTCGTGTAAATACTACCAAAAAGTGAACAAGAAATGATACTGCCTCCTTTTCCTTTGATTTTTCCCCTTAAGAGATAAAAATAAAAAAAACTATTATAGTCTGAAAAGCGAGGAGGGCTACCGACACGGAGAAAAAAGCTCTCGTTTTCACCTATATGGTCATGAAAGCGAGGAAAGTGTGGTCTTGTTTTTACGCTGGTCTTTGGGCTCTCCTTTGGTGCTCAAAAGCAAAGCAAAGGGTGGTCCTTGTTTGCACATATTCATGATGTTGCTTCTCTCTCATAAGGAGCAGTGCACTACAATCTAATACAGATCTCTCTCTCTCTCTCTCTCTCTCTCTCTCTCTCTCTCTCTCTTGTTGGCATGCATGCTGTAAAAGCACCCAAAATGACCAATATAAAATAGAGAACCGAATGGGATGAAAAAGCTGTCGTGGTGGGCTTGTTTCGGAATGCTAGAACGACAAAGAGACTAGGTGACCCTACACTGAAGTTTCCTCAGGCCCCCCTGGTGCAGTCTCTCTCTTTCTATCCTCACTTCGCTTGAATGACAACATGCAGCTTTCCATCCTATAGATACGAAATGATCTACAGAACATAAATGTGCAATACATCATTCCGAACGATATTAAGGCAACCCCAATCGTTGACACACGGTGTTTCCATACACATGCTTAATAATTTAGTTTAGACAAATCAACAAGATTGATCAACCCCAAAAAAATTCGTGTTTATCAGTGTTATAAACATGTTTATCAGTGCTGAGGCGATTAAATAGAGAATTGGAAGATACTTACGCCTTTTGTGCTTGTGGACGACGTGCAGCCCATTATCAGTTCTTCCAAGCCAGCAGACCTGCGGTCAAGCTTTTGTTGTGGCTGTTGGTGCTGTTGCTGTTGTTGCATGTTCTTAGTTATGATAATGTTGAAATGAAACAGTGTAACAAAAGTATTGTGTTTCAGTGAGAAACCAAACCAAAAAAGGTCAGAGACCAAAAATGAAAGGGAATTTCCTGTACTAAAGCTAGTAACAGCATATCATCAAATAAAACAAACATGATATTTTAGTTTCATATAGATCGACATTCATGTGTATGTCTAAGCTGAATGTTTAAAATGTTATGACAAAATGATGAAGTAATTCTTGACAAGCTATGTTTATTGTAGTTAATACAAGTTACACCTCAATTGCTTGAGAATATATAAAACATCCAAAGCTTCCAAATTCCAATATATAATGATGCAAAAATGTAGTAGGGTATTAAAGAGCATATAAAAAATTTAATATAATTAGTAAATATATTGACACTAAAATATATAGCAATTTTATATACCTTGTCCCAAGTCCTTTTTAATGCACAATCTGGGAACATTGAAACCCTATTGACTGGGTCCGAATAGTATAAGTTTCAATAAACATGCTAAGGCACGCTTCTAAAACATCGAACAACTAATTAAGATCGAAACCCTTACTTAATTAAGCATGTCAATATATATGTAAGTGGTCGTTTCAACATGCAAAAGATCCAGCAGTTTATTCTTCAGGCAAAACATGAAGAAGAAACAAACAAGCCAAAATGATTTAATTACCTGGAATTTGTCGTGGTGGTGGAGAAGGATTGCCGGCACATGGAACCGGTCATGGTCTAGAACAACAGATGCGTGCTGCATGGCAGGCGGCACTATAGTCGAGACGGGGTTCGATGGCCTACTGATCAGGAACGCTGCAGCGGGCACGGCCGTCGTCGTCGCTAGGACGGGCCGGTGGTGGGGCTGCTGCTCCGCCTGGGCGGCATGATGCTGCTGCTGATCTGATCTTCCAACAAGCTGATCAGGTGGCACCTGGTCACCACCTATACCAACCTGTTCCGTATACAAAGTCAATTCTTTTTTTATATACGATGTTAGCATTTTGTATGTAATTCAGACTCATATATAGATATGTGACGCATACTTCATTTTTTATCTCCTTTCAGCAATCCTGTTACACATTTGCGCTTTATTTTCCTTTTACCAGCCCCTTTGCTTTTTTTCCGAATGAGCGGGGGTAGGGATATTAATTAGAATAGGACACACAATTTATTCAAAACAAAATTAATTATTGTTATAGTTTTTGCTTTCACGGTGGGTGGATGGTTTCTAGCTAGGGTTGCTTGAGATTTGAGTAAAATGATGTGAGACTCGAGCTAATTAAAAGGGTCCATACTGACTGTGTGATGTGTGTACCTCATCTTTCGCTTTGCATTCACATCCTACACTCATTTGGTCAGCTACCGGAACGCCCATGCAGATATTGCGCGACAAAACGCTCATCTAACCAAACAGAAAGTACATACTATATAACTGCACCCAAAGAGGAAAGAGAGAGAGAGAAGGAAAGGCATGAGCATGCATGGGCATGGGTGCATGGGAGTAGATCGATCAAGGAGGATCTGCGTGATGTTCAACTCGACCTAACTATGCACACTGGACACTGCAAGGATGGTGTTTTGTTACCTCCTGATCAAAACTTTTCCTGAAAGGCGCGAAGCTGAAATGGTCCGATGGTTGCTTCAAATGCTGCTGCATCTCGACGGCCGTGTATCCGGCTGTGAACGAAGTAGCCGAGACCTCGTGGTCCCTCGACGAGCAGCTGCCGCTGCCACTATCCCTCCGGCGCTGTTCCTGTGCCGTCACCGCTGCGGCGGCACTCCGGTCGGAGGACCAGCTGCACTGCCTGGGCTGCGTCTGGTAGAAGATCTTGCACACCACCAGCTCCCCCTCCTTCTCCTCCTCGAGGTCGCCAAGGTGGTACTGATGCATCACCCAGTTGGTCTTCTCCGGTTTGCGGAGCTTGCCAAAGTTGGTGTACAGCACCAGAATCTTCTTGCAACCCTTCTGCCGGCCGTTCACCATCACCGGCCGTGTCTTGCCGGTCTTGTGCCATCTCGTCTCGCCCTTGTGGACGTCGCACTCCGTCTGTATCTTCCTCCTCTTCCTAGTGCCCGTCGTGTAGGCCTTGGACGGGCGGTGGAAGAAGTGCTTGCTTAGGCCATCCCTTGTCACACCTGATGATCATAGATGCAGGAAACTGATGTGTTAGAAGAACCTGTAGTTGGGTGGGCGGCCTATGTTTCTTGAAAGATGCAGCAACAAACCTCTGAAAAGGTAAGGGATGGAAAGGAAACAAACCTATTTGGAAACTTCAGAAGCATCTTACCATCATGACAAAGAGGAGAGAGGGGTAGATCAGGGTAGGCACAACTTTCCATAAACAATAATTCTCTTTGCATATACCAGAGAGCACATGTAGATAGAGAACACTAAGAATAGAGGGGAGATAGCACATCAAGAACAAGGGAATATATGCCATACCCGAAATCCGAACCACATCAGAAAATTCACGGCGAAATAACCCCAGCATACAATATATCAACCATGAAAAGCAAAGCTCAAAAGCCAGGAATATATCTGTTTAAGTATATGGTTTCGATATTTCTGCCCACATGTGTCTATCAAGTTTTAGTAGCCAGCTCTCTCACCTGGGAGTTTCTCAGGATGGGTGTAACATATGCCGTCCTCCCCGTCGATCGTCGGTATGAACTCATCGATGAGAGGGTGAGATCTCGAGCCTTCTTCCTTCACTTTGGCCTCTAGGTGCTCGATCAGCTCCTGGTCAGTTGGATCGAACTTGACGCCAGCCGGCAGCCCCACCCAATCCTTCTTGCAGTTACAGCAATTAATTTCATCAAAAGAAGTCGCGCCTTGCAAGTATCATCAAGCCTAGGCTAGAACTGCTGGGTGGTGCAACTGCTTGTGGACACAAAGGCAAAACGGAATTGGCAACTTGGTTCACATACGCGTACCGGTTTGCTGTCGATTTTGTGGTGGCAGTTGGGGCAGTGCTTCGCGGTGGAGATCTGGTGTTCCTCAAGCTTCTCGTTGATGAGCTTCGAGCTGCTGATATGCCCCCTGTTCATGCCTGCTGATTCACATGCGGCAGGAGGAGGAGGAGGCAGTACTGTTCATGCATGAGTAGGTAAGAGGTCCTTTGATCTTTTGGTCCAGCTGCAAAGAAATCAACGAAGCAGCATACATGGTCAGCAAGCACAATTCAGCAAGAACGTAACTAATAACTCGAGATCGAGAAAACAAGTGACAGAAAAGAAGGCGGTAGAGGAGGGAAGAGCAAACCGAAGGGGCAGCAGTAGACTAGGCCGGGGTGCAAAGGAGAGGGCAAGGAGTGAGGGGGAGGCGTACATATAAAAAAAAATCGAGGCAGGCAGCCTGCTGCTTTCACCGGTTTAATACAAGGGTGAGCAGAATTCGTGCCCACTTTAACTGAAGCCACACCCTCTTGAGGAAAAGTTAAAGGGCCCCTCCTCCTACTTAGCCCTTTCCCTCTCTCTCTATCGCTTAAGCATATCACACGACATGGACACCTTTCGTCTACGCTAAATGAAACTGCCTGTAAGACGATGCCGCGCCACGCACCTTTGGCGCTTATAGACATTTACTGTTTATATGGAAGTAATATATTTTTATTGGGCTTGAGACTTTCAGAGCTCAGACACCGGTTGGCTGGCAAGCTATTAGTCGAAACCAAAAGCAAAAGGCATGAATAGGAACTGCTGCCTCAGCAGACAACAGCTGTTGCTGCAGATTCTACACACTGCGCTGCACTCACTCTCACGCGGCTAGGAAGAGAAAGAAGCTAGTACTAGTACTAGATTCATCAGTCGAGGTTATATAGCAGCACTAGCATGAATACTAATCTATAGGCTGAAACAAACAAATTTGCAGCATTATTACTGTGCATGCATATATGTTAAATAAAAAATGACATATAAGAAACACTGGACCAAACCTAGTACCTTGGTCCAGGCATGACGTTTGCCAGTTCACCAAAATTATCATAGGTATAAATCAGATGGAGTACTTATTAGAGACAAGATAGAACCTAATCACATCGAACATATATAAAGCGAACATTTGGGTATCATTATTGGCCAAGCGAAAAAAATACTATTCAGTTATTGTTTTTTTCTCTAGCTAGCTAGCTTGCATCGCATGCATAGGATGATGGACAAAGGGCATTTCTTTCCGGTGCACAATAATGAACGTTTGCAAATTGCCGGAGCAAGAAACAGCAGGCAGGGGATAAGAGGTGTCACATGGGCGTATGGCGGAGGCCTCGTGCTCAAATGATGATCCTTTTGGGCATGAGAGTGCGTGATGCTGGATAGTGAGAGAGAGAGAGAGAGAGAGAGAGAGAGAGAGAGAGAGCGCGGCGGAGGTGTGAATCCCAGAGCTCGCTTCCCTCCCAAGGCAGATGGTGCAGTACAACACTTGATGGACCCCAATCCCCAACTAGTATAAGCTGGTTATAGAGAGGGCAGTAGAGCACATAAACAATATGCTCTCGTGCTGCTTCGCATGCTGCCGAGACAGGGCAGCAAAACAACCTTCTCCAGCAAGCCCGACCACCCTATTCGTGGGCATCCACAAAACAATTCTTGGACCGGTTCGGGAGAATTGCCCTCCCTCAGGTGTTTATTAACATGATCCATTGATCAAATGGAGTTATCCAGAAAACTCGTGACGAAAAGATCTCGGCCGCGTCAACTCAGCTTGAAACTCGAAGGCACTAGTAGTCGAGAGGGGCGAAAGAGTCAAGCTCGTACGATTATAACTACTCGTCCAAGCTATAAGTAGTAGCTAAACAAAGCAAAGGCGTGTGCAAATCACAACCGGTGGCTCGTCCCAACATCTGGGTCCCGCCCGGGTGCCATCTGCACGACTGCTCATCAGCACCGTTCAGTTCAGCTATCCTTTTGGGTGTGGCTCCCGTCGCTGTCAGTCACGAAGAAGAAGAAGAAGAAGAGCAGATCGTAACAGCAGCGCAGGCTCCACCCGCAGAGGCTCAGGCGGTGGGCCCAGCCGGCCTGCTCCGATCGGAGTAAGTACGTGTCTAGCTAGGTAAGCCTAGCCCGCCTCTTGTCCCCGTCCACGGTCGAGAGAAAAAAAGGCAAGCTGGTTAGGTTTGTTGAACCACGCCCGGACACACGGACACCTCTCCTCCCTTGCGCCGCACTCCATCCGTTTCCACACAAGAAGAGAAAACAGAGACCCCCAGCTGCTGCCCTGACCTGCTCCCCCAATGCAACCCTCAGAGTTCCAAGCAAGGTGATCTGATCCGTGACCACTACAGACAGGCAGACCGGTCCACCTCCCCGTGCGTTGCATTGTGGCTCTCACGGCCGGGCGGATCGATCGCGGCCGATATCATCATGACCTGATAACCCCGGCCTTCTCTCCTCCAATCCCAAGATCGACACGACACGACACGACACGACGTCGTGCCACCGAGAGCCCGGCGTTTGGCCGGGGGGAGATCGCGCGGCCTGGCTCGTCGCGACCCACGCACGCATCCTCATCATTTCGCATTATTATTTGGTGTGTTAGATTAATGTGCTCTTGCCTCATTGTCAGCACCGGTGACAAGGCCTCACTCTCGGGCTCACAAGGGTATCATCACCACAGGCTAATTAACCCAGGTCCAGGTGCTTTATTTGACTGGGCATATATACCCGGCACGAGGTCTTTGGAAGGATAGGATAGGAGCAGAGAGGTCTGTGTAGTGTACGTACCATCCACTTGGAGTCGCGGTTCTGGCCTACCGACGGACCTGTCGCGGCCATCACAATAATTGCGACCCCGTTGCTTGGCAGGCGTGCAAAGCCTCCTCTGTCCTGTCCCTGATGCCTGAGTCGCAGCGAATACGTAGGATCCTAACAGTACAGCCATTTTTAGTCTACGAAAAAGGATGCCCCCCCCCCCCCCCCCCCCCCCCCTGCTGCTCTCCAGAAAGCAACATCCAAGACTAGTGACACTACATACAATGGAGCAGTGCTGATTATTAGCGGAACATATCAAATTTTATCGTGTTTCTGAACAATCAGTATTTTAGTTATATATGAAAATGAGGCACCATCCAGTGGACTTATTAAGTATACCTGGAAGCCTCCGCCAAGAAGGCGCTCGAGGATTCACCATCAACATGCACCTCCCAGGTTGAATGAATGAACATCCACCATGGACGACTGGTGGATGCAGCTGCCACTCCCCACGTAAGACATGAACACACATCTCTCTGAAAACCGACCGTTCACCTGAACGTGATCCGGACATGTGGCGGTGTTACTCAACGGTTCATCATACTAATCTTTCTTCGCGCCCAATGCGACCTGTGCACACATAGCAAAATAAAAGTCAGGAGGTCACGTATTATCGACCTCACCACATTCCTGCTTGAAAACGGGTTGCCACCTAAAAGGTACGGAAGCAAGAGGAAAAAGACTGATACCAGCTACAGGAATAAAATGTTAGCTTCTCGCAGTTTTAACTGTCCAAGATCAAGTGCAAAACCTGCATGCCACGCGAAGGCGACAGCGGAGTGGGAAGGGGAAACGGCGCATATATGAAACCATGCTGCTCGTTTGCAACAAACTGTCGCTCATGGCACACGCAGCAGGCAGTACAACAGGAGCCTTCCCATGCGCCATGAGGGCTAGCTTTTAAACATCATCAAGCGCAAGCTTCAAGGACATGCTTCCCTTTGATGGTTATTTAAGTATATACCCTATTGGACAAAAAGAAGAGCAACAATCATTAGCTGATCACACTGCAACAGCCGCGTCTGACTTTATCGAAAGAAGCAATGTTACATGAGCAGATGCAAGACAAGGATGAGCAATTAAAAAGAAACAGAGGTAACTACCAATGCCACCCCATCTTAGTAACACCACAATGCCACAGAGCAGTACTTACCAGTTATTATGCTGTCCTGTAGAACGCAGATATGTGTGTCTCAACTTTAGAATGTTGTGTTATCTCAGGTTATTTAAGTATGTCCATGCTGAACAGTAGGAATATGAAACGTTTAAGAACCTATATTAACATCAGTCATAAACAATAGTGGAATAAAATGTTCTCTGTTTTTGTTCCATATGCTTACTAACAAGTTTCAGTTTGGTGGCATTTTTGCTACTTAGAAAGTCAGAATGTAGGTCATAAAGTTGTATTTAGATCTGAAATTTGCCAGTGGAGATTTGTAATGACAATGGGAAACAAACAAGAGTGGAATTGTCAAACATGTAAATAGGCATACAGTTGCATTAACTTTAGTAACTGCAAGTTACCAGCTTACCGCTATCAACTCTACATTTTTTTTTAACAAACTCAACTCTATATTACAATCACAAGCTATGAACTGTGAGTTCAGTGAAACAATAGTGTGCTAACCTAAAGAGTACCATGCACTTGATCCTCTATAGTTTCGTTGACTGACTTGTGCTTTCCACCTGATACGATCTTGTGTATTGACCAGAGAACTAACTTCTGATGAAAATACGATCTGCATAATAATTGACCACCTACGCCACAATGACCAAGCACCCGCAGACACCAACCCTACTCATTCTCAAGTCTAGTCCAGGGCAACCTAGCCCATATCATCGTAATGATATCCAAAATGTACAGCCCACCAAGCGACATGCATGGACCATTTGAATACCTTGTACAGGACACATCTTAAGAGAGAGAAAACAAATACAAGCAATCTGCAATGCTGCAACTAACCTTTAAGAACCGGGATCCGCATTTCATCGAACATAGGAAATCTAATCTATACGCATATGCCCAACGTGACCCCATTAACCGATTCCATTTTTCTGCAATGGAGTTGGTAGATGATAGAAAATCCTCGCCTGCGAAAGGTCGGACACAACAATTTATTTTTGTGAAAAACGCAACAAAATTAAGGAGACAACAAGCTGCATAAAGAGGAGAAACTGATGAAGGCTTCGAAATCCCTAATCGGCAATTGATCAAACAATTCACCTGCCGGGCCGTTAAGCAGCTCAAGCTATTCCCAGTGGAGACGATGCCAGCCAGAGGCCTAGCTGCGCGTACCAGGGAAATCCTCACGGCACGCTGTGCCCTCAGTCCTCCGCGTTGCCGCCGGCGCCGGCGGCGCGATCGGTTGACACGTCATGTGATGGCATGTCGGCCCAATTAAAATTATAGGAGCAAAGACCAACTTGCTCCAAGCAAGGCCAGAGAGTTTGCTTAATGGGTCCAAAAGGCCAACATATTTTCATTTCTAGGTCCAATCTAAACTGGGCTGGCCGAAGAGAGCTGCATCGATACACCAAACGCCATACACGCACATCTCGAGCACGAGCCTCGATTCGTGGGTGCATCAAACTCGGTAGATCATTTCAGAGGCCCATTAAAGCGGAGCAAATTTGACCCATTTAGGTCCCGAACTGGATGGAAGAGGCTTCAGACATGATCACGTGTCGTACTATGATTGGAGTGCGTGGACAGAGGAGAGAGAATCGAATCGGTTTGTAAATTTCAAACGTTTTCTTGCTCTTCTGCTCCGTTTGAACCAATCCTGTTATTTAGAATTAGTTCTATAAAATAATGTCTAATATAAATATTTTAAAATCTATCTAAAATTCAATTTTTATTAATATTTTAAATACTATATATATCAACATTTTGTTTGTATTGTATTAATATTTTATAAACTATATATCAATATTTTTTTAAGAAATGTTGACTCTATTTTTTAAAAATATTGATATATATTTATAAAAATGTTTATCAGTGATGAAACATATTTAAAAAAGTAAAAAGAAATATTATAAAATGTTGTGCTGTTTGAAATTCGAAACAGATTTTTCGAAATATCCACGCGGTATGTGGGCCACAAAAGTCACAAGTCTGTGAACCGCAGAATGTGCCCTCACGCTGATGGGCTGCAGAGGCGCGCATCCATGGGCCTAATGGGCCGCTTTACTAATCGACTCCTATCAATCAATCAATCAATCAATCTATAGATAGGAGGTTCCCGATTCGTCGCCTTCCCCACTTGTCTTCCGGCATCTGCAGGCTCCTCCGCCCATCTCCGCCGCCTCCGCTGCGCCGCCGGCGACGACTCCATCGAGCCTCTCCGCAGCAGGTACCGGCGACCATGTACCGCGTCTCCTCCAGCCTCGGCGCCCTCAAGGTGAGCCGCCCTCGTCTTGAACTTTAACCTTCACTTACCCCACCTCCTCCCATTTCCGCTAGATCTGAGCACTCTGCGCGACGCGATTTGCCCGATCGGAACCTCCATCTCTAGTGGTCGCGTCACGAGGCGCTGGATCATGTTGTATGAACCTGTTGTTGTGATTCGTCGTGCGAACGCGGGCGGGTTTGGTGCATGAGCGTGGGGGTTAAAGGGCGTTTCTGGCATTCCAAGTGAAGGTCGTTGTTTGAATGTTGGCCCTGTTCTTTACGTTTGTTTAAGATGTGATGGCCGTCTGTGGCCATTTGAGAAGTAATGATTTTGTTTTTCTGAAGAAAAAAATCGTTTGGTTAGAGTGGCTGATCGTTGTACCATGGTCGCAAACTTATGAACTAAGCAGCTGTAGTTATTTTTATTGTTCAGCCGTGGTGGTGTTACTTGTTTCTCTGAATCATCGTCTTCGTTTTTGAATCTGTACCAGGATGGTTCCATTGTAATATTTGCTTTCTGTTTTACACAGGTCCTCTCTTACGTCTATAAGACGCATTGTGTAAAATATCTGATTTGGATGGACCTACCTAGTATTATATCATGTGATTCATTCCTTATTCATCAATGTTTTCTTGAGCGATAGTAAAATGGAATTAGTCCTGAAACCATCAAGTTTTTACTTGGCATGCAATACTCATACTATTTTTGTTCAGTACATGGGCAGATTTTTTTGATGTTCATGGCAGCCACCGTGCACTGTCATGTTGTTCATTGTTAGAAAGATGGACCATAGTACAGGCTTTTGCTTAGGTTTTCCATTTGTAATTATAGTTATCACTGATCAGATTAATATTAGGACCACAGCCGTTGAGCTGGAATATTGATTCTTTTCCCCTTAAAATTGCAGAGGCGTGGGGCAGATGCTGATATGATCAATACTGCGATTAGGTCTGCTAGCACAAGTGTTGCACAAAGTTCATCAGGTGGCTTCTGGACCTGGTTGACCGGCGCACGCTCAAACACATTACCTCCTCCAGACTTTACTTTACCAGGAGTCACAATCCCCCCTCCCGTACCTGATAATGCTTATGCTGGCAAGACAAGAATAACAACACTTCCAAATGGTTTAAAAATAGCTTCTCGAACAACTGTGGTATGTGGCCTTTATTTTTATGCATAATTCCTTGTTTCATCCATTTTATCATTGGTAGCTGGTGATAACTACTTAGCTTTATGTTTCCTTTACAGGGACCATCTTGTTCAGTTGGAATTTATGTTGATTGTGGTTCTGTATATGAAACACCTGAAACAACAGGTGCCAGTCAGCTGCTGAAGAAAATGGCTTTTGCAACTACTACCAACAGGAGCCAGTTGCGTGTTGTACGTGAAATTGAGGCCACAGGTGGAAGTGTCAAAGCATCTGCTAGCCGTGAGATGATGAGCTACAGTTATGGAGCACTGAAGACTTACATGCCTGAAATGGTTGAAGTGCTTATTGATTGTGTACGCAACCCTGCTTTCCTTGATTGGGAGGTCAAGGAAGAGGTATTTGTCTTAACTTCACTTCATCATTGTCAGTCATATTGATGGATTATGATATTTACTGAATTATTTCCTTTGTAGATTTCGAATCTACAGGCAGAGCTCGCGAAAGCATCAAGTAACCCTGAAACTTTGCTTTTGGAGGCTCTTCATTCTACTGGCTATTCTGGTGCTTTGGCGAACCCTCTGATTGCCTCAGGATCTTCAATTGGCAGATTGAATACAGATGTCCTCGAATATTTCACAGCTGTGAGATTCATCTCCATTTCTCTTTATAAAGTCCTTTGCTGCTGGTAGTAGGTACCCTTCTTGACATATTTTCCTTACTTTTTATTGCATGTGTATTAGGAGAACTACACTGCTTCTCGGATCGTTCTAGCAGCATCAGGCGTTGATCATGATGAATTGGTATCTATTGCTGAACCGCTTTTGCAAGACATTCCAAATGTAGGTGGATCAAGGCCAAAATCTACCTATGTTGGTGGAGAGTATAGAAGAGCTGCGGATTCATCGGTAGGCTTCGCTGTTTAGTCTACCTACCAAGTCACTTATCCAACTTCAACAACCTAGATTCCGTAGTCTTACGTTGCAATTTTTCTTGAAAAACAGAGCACAAATGTTGCATTGGCATTTGAGGTTCCAGGTGGTTGGCTCAAAGAAAAAGATTATGCCACAGCATCGGTTCTTCAGGTTTGAGAGCCTATTCATTGAGTTATTCACCATTTTATTCAAACACTTAAATCGAATTTGCTATCTCGGACAGACAATTCTGGGTGGAGGTGGCACATATTCCTGGGGGAGGCAGGGAAAAGGATTGCATTCTCGTCTAAGTAAGTAGAGCATATGCTTCTTTTTTAACCTTTTAGCTTGCCCAATATCGTACACCATATTTTGAGAAACATCAGATGCATATTTAGACTTTACTATGTGAGAAAAGCAATCTTATGAAACTGAACTCATTCAGTTATCCTGTATAATAGTTTAAGTATGATCTGCTGCCAATTTGTACAAGATTGATACCAGATTTCTTTTATGAATATCTGATAGGCAAATCAACTTAAGATGTATAACATGTAGTTTCACCCCCTTTTTATTCGATATGTCGACTTCAATCTTGCAGCATTTTTGCAGATGCATTGCTATGCACCACAGTTGCTCCATCTTTATTTTCATTCAGAGATACCATGATGTTGCAATATGATATATTACTTTCACAAATGGAAGCAGCCTTTCATGTAACTTGTTGGTCATGTTAATACTGGAATTTGAGATATGGTTTCTGATTTGTGCAGATCATTTGGTCAATGAATTTGACCAAATCAAGTCAATCTCTGCTTTCAAGGATGTTCACAGTAACACTGGCATCTTTGGGATTCATACATCTACTGTAAGTGTTTACTTGTGTTGGTGTCATGCCTAATGCACCCCCCTTTATGTGGGGTAATGTATTCCTTTTCTGTGTGGGGATGAACCATGCTCTCGTCAGTCATATTGGAGTTAAATCGTTGCAGTGAAGTGTAATATTCCATTATTTACTTTTGAAATACATTTCATAATGACAATATAATGTCATAATTCAGGATGCATCATTTGCTTCTAAAGCTATTGACCTGGCAGCCAGGGAGCTCACTGCTCTTGCCACTCCTGGACAAGGTATCCTAATCCTCCTATCTTGGCCCATGTTTGTAGATTTCTTGCTTGTCTGAAACTTGTTTCCATACTACAGTGGACCAAAGCCAGCTGGATCGTGCTAAAGCCTCAGCTAAATCAGCTATTTTAGCTAACCTGGAAACAAAGGTATATGCAAGCTTTATAAATTCCAGCAATTGTGCTATTGGTTCACTCTAATAATTGGTTCTCCGCAGGCATCATCAACTGAAGACATGGGGCGCCAAGTACTGGCGTTTGGAGAAAGGTACGGTGTTTAAACTGTTATAGTGCTGTGTCAAAGCGTAAAATGTTGCCTTCTACCTATGTTTCTATTCCTTCAGATTCACAGCAGAATATTGTAATGATATAAGCTTCAGAAAAATCACATGGACCACAGGTCTGCCCCCATCATTGTAGAAATTAAATTCAAGAATGTTTAGATGTACTATACAACTCGTCTCTAGTAACTACTGGTCTAGCATTGACGGCAAAATCTGAATTAGATGCAATAAAGCTGTAAGACAATGAGACATGTCTAGAGGAAAGCAGACCTGTTGTCAGATCTTCAAGTACTAGTAGCTATATAATCTAGTGGTTGGATTGATTTTGTTTTGCAAGACCTCTGTAGTGAGTACTGTTGATGTGGCTGTTGTGAACTTGTGTTGCATTTTTGGAATATGGTAGTGTCTGTATGCACAATTAGTTAAAACTTAGGATTGTGCAGGTTCAGATGACTAGTAGTGACTACAATGAAAGCCGTGCATCTTTTGTCCACTGATCTGATATTAACGTCATAAAACTCTGCAGGAAACCTTTGGAGGATCTTCTCGATGCTATTGATGCTGTTACTTTGAAAGATGTAACATCACTTGCTGAAAAAATCATTTCATCACCATTAACAATGGCATCTCATGGAAACGGTGAGCTTGTATTTCTTAACTAGTATTCTGTACATATTGCAATATCAGTTACAGTATTTCTGATTATGTTGCCTGCAATTTGCAGTTCTGAATATGCCAACGTATGACACTGTCAGTGGCAAGTTCCGCTCAAAGTGAGTTCAACAGTTTGTACCTTTCATGCATAGGCCATTATTGGAGTTTAATACAAAAATAAGGAACTGACTACAATTTTGATCATTAAGTCTGGGATCATTTTTCATCCGCTTCCCTTTTCTCTCTTCTGTTGTGGGGCATTCATCCACTTGAGTTGGCAGTTGTTGCTGGTGACAGACCTATCATGTGCTTGTAAATTTAACAGATCCAAGGCTCCTCTTTCGGGTGACAAAGTCCCGAAGAGTGTACAAAATCTGATTCCGTTACGGTCCCTAAAACTTTTGTCCAGAATACTGAAGCACATGGATAAAGATTCTGTGAGACGATGAGATTTTGCATGATTTTTGTTCGGAAGCTGCATTCTTAGCGTAATTTTAACTGCAGCAAGTTAAATTTTCTCAGTATTCTTGTCAGTACAGAGTGCACGGTTAATATAGTGGGTTTTTTTTCTCCTTTTCTATCTTTGGATGGCATCAACAGAAGTCCAGCCTAGGACAAATCTTAGTAGAAAAGCTGCAGATGATGCTTGATAATTTTCTTCCAGACCAGTCCTTGACCTGTAAACTGCATGTATGACCAACTTACAGAGCATGCATTCGCATCTACACATAACACGTCCAATCAGCTTAGAATTCGTCCGGCCATCCAATTGTTCCTGGAGAATCCAGTAATAACCCAGATTATGCCTCGTACGCTTGCTTCTCACGGAGAAGCTTCAACTGTAGACGCCATGACATCGCCGCTGGGCTGGAGGGTAGAGCTTGGCATCGTGGCGGGCGTGTTCGAGTTGCCGAGCAGTTAGAGGCCCAACGGTCGACTCCTGCAGTCCTGCTGCGGTAGGAAGGGAACCCTTCATTCGATCGAGCTCGTTGGCCAAATGACCAGGGCGAGTGATTAGTGAGGAAGTGGGTGGCGCATGGTCCGTTTGGGGCGAGAGACGGCGGAGCTAGTGTCGCATGCCATCGCCGGTGAAATCCCAACGACTGAGGCTTTGGGAGTTGGGACAAAGAATTATGGAGTTGCATAGCAGAATAGAAACATTTCAAGTGTTTCCCTTTTAACTATTAGTACTCCAAAATAGGAAACATCAAAGGAGAAATCCGAAGCAACGGTAACATTGCCGGTTTATAGCAGGCAGCAACCCTTTCTTCTTCGACTTCTTACTTTAGGTACTGTACGTTTCTCTTCCTCACCGCCTGCTCAGTCTTTTCCCCCATCCATTTTGCTCAAAAAAAAAAAAAAGTCTTTCCCCCATCCATCGACTCCCTTTGCTCCCATAAAAATTCGATCTCCTCCGCGTGCTGGTGTGATCGCGCCACAAGGTATCGCGGCGGCGGAAGGGCACAACCTCGGCCCAACGACGCAATGTCTGAAATTCTTCCCAGAGGTACGTGATTTCGCCTGATCGAGAGCCAATGCTGCGGATTGGAGGTGAATCCTTGCATCACGTAGGCATAGTCACAGTAAATCGTCTTCCTTAAGCAAATGGGTTCAATTGTTCAGGTTTTGTTTGTTCCAAACAGGTCCGCCGAACATCAATTAGGCTCCAGAAAGTTTGTGTGTTCCTTCTTTGCCGAGCCCCAGCGGCTGCCTGTCCAGTTCGTCTGTGTCCGAAGCGGTGGTGCGGTTTGGGCGGGATGGGGGCACCTCTTGTTTCCGGGGCGGCGCTTTGTGCTCCCCGTCCTGATCGCTTGCTGTGTTATGCCCTCCCCAACCAACATGGATTCAGGCAACAATCGCTGCCCCTGTTCGCGGCTGCTTCTCGCCATCGACGCCTCTGTCATTCCTCGCCACGTTCACTGGTTTTCTCTCCAGGAGACGGTGTTCCGCGTCGCTGCCTCAAAGGTGAGTTCCATTTTTCTTTTTCGGTTTAGTTGTGACTGTCAATCTATTATCTCGGCAATGTTTCGACTTGTCCGTCAGTTTATATGTAGAGGTAGGGCTCAGGTAATCTAACAAGGAAAATCAGATGATACAGTTGACGAAAAGAAAAAAAAATCTGGATATAGTTTGGAGACAACATAAAAGCACCATTATATTGGAAGAATGTATCTAGTGCAAGCTGCTTTTTTTGATACAAGAATCAAATCTCACACTCCTTGTGACTACCGATTGTGGTAGTCAGTTTGAAAAAACACTGTTTGTGGTGGCATTCCAGATGTTGTGAGACTTGAGGGAGGTGGAGTCCAGAGTCTTCATGCTGTCAGACATAAGTTTGTAAGGTATGAGGGCTTGGTGTAAAAACTACTGATCCATGTTGATTTCAAGTTTAACTTAACCAAAGCTCCATGGCCTATTCCTAAGTTCAGAATTTGAATGATTTACTCAAACATACATGTGTGCAAGACACCCTCCATCTTTGTTTATTATATAAATGATAAATGATGTAACCCTTCTTTTACACCTCTTTTGTTTACTTTCTCCTAATGATGTGCAGCCTACAAAGCAACTGTATTGCACAACCTTCTAAATGACAAAGCCAATGAGGATGCTTTTGATTCTCAGAGATCAGAGTGTCATTTCTCCATGGCTGGATTTTTTAGCAAGATATCGTTTTGGTGGATGAATGCCTTGGTGAAGAAGGGCTATCAGAAGCCTCTTGAAGAGGAAGACATACCTCTTTTGGGTGTTGCAGACAAGGCAGGCACTCAACACTCAATGTTCATAGAGAAAATCAATGCCAGTCAATCATCTCTTTTCTGGGCGATTATTTCATGTTACAAGATCGAGATTTTAGTTTCTGGGTTTTTTGCATTGCTCAAAATACTCACTCTATCTGCTGGTCCATTGCTCTTAAGGGAATTTATCAATGTATCATCTGGAGAAGAAGCTTTCAGGCATGAAGGTGTTGTTATAGCTCTTGGACTTTTTTTGTCTAAATGTTTGGAATCATTAGCCCAGAGACAGTGGTATTTTCGCACGCGGCGAGTGGGAATCCAAGTAAGGTCACTCCTATCGGCTGCTATTTATCAAAAACAACAGAAGTTACCTTGCTTTGCTAGTATAGATCATGCTTCTGGGGAGATAATGAACTATCTCCTAGTGGATGCCTACAGGGTTGGAGAGTTTTCTTTCTGGTTCCATCGGATATGGACTACAGTTTTCCAACTTGGCATTGCCTTGACAGTATTATACAACACAGTTGGTCCTGCGACAATAGCATCTTTGCTTGTTATAGTTCTGACTGTTATACTGAATGTGCCTCTTGCTAAGCATCAGCAAAATTGTCATAATAAACTCATGAAAGCTCAAGATCTAAGGTTGAAATCTTTGTCTGAATCTCTTGTGAACATGAAAATCTTGAAGCTTTATGCATGGGAACTCTATTTCAATCGTGTTATAGAGCATCTTAGGGAGTTGGAGCTAAAATGCTTATCAGAATTCCAGCTGGGAAAAGCATATACTAGTGTTCTGTTTTGGGCGTCGCCTGCTCTTGTTTCATCAGCAACATTCATAGCATGCTACTTTCTAGGAGTTCCACTTGATCCCAGCAACGTATTTACCTTTGTAGCAGCACAGCATCTTGTTCAAGATCCTATCAATCATATTCCAAATGTTATTGGATCTGTAATTCAAGCTAGGGTTGCCTACTCACAGATAAGTGAATTTCTCGGTACATCTGAGCTTCAGAAGGAACGAACTTGGATGGATCATAGTGCACCTTGTCAGTATCCTATTATAGTCAAATCTGGGTGTTTCTCATGGGACAGCTCTAAAAATTCTAATTTAAGGAATATCAATTTGGAGTGAAAGCAGGAACAAAATTAGCAATATATGGTGAGGTTGTCTCAGGAAAATCAACTCTTTTAGCAGCTATTCTAGGGGAGGTCCCAAGGACAGAAGGAATGGTATACTTCTGTGCTCTATGTTTTAACTACTTCGCCATTTAATGTATCAATGTATCCTTCCCCCCTTCTACCATCAACTTAGTATTGCCTATTTGTTAAATTCTTGTGACATAGTAAGTTTTTTTTTATATAATTACTCTTATCATGTTGCAACTATTATTTGTAGTGAACGTGTTTTTTATTAGGAACAAAATGTGTTTCTATTATGATGCAAACATTTTTGTAGTATTGTCTGGCTGGTATTGATACATATAAAACTAGTGTTCTATCAAAATGTTCTGCAGTTCATAGCTATAATGTTCTGTGAAACATCACAATATATACAGTACAAATTTTCTTTTAGGCTTTCATCACCGCCTCTTGTTTGTCCAAATGGAAAATAGAGGTGGATAGTGGAAGTGGTGCAATTTTTTACATCACAATTCATGTTACAGCAATCCTCAGGAAAGTATTATTACATATGATGTATATCTGAAATGCAGAGTATACTTTTACAGCATAATATAAGTTGACATAATATAGTCCAAATACGGGTTCTATAAAGAAAAATCCATATTATTAATTAACCAATTTTCGCATTGACATTTTATTCTACTACTATTTTTTTAAATACTGATTTATTTTGTTATAAACATAAGTGCAGATTAATGTTTCTGGTAAAGTAGCATATGTTTCTCAGAATGCGTGGATCCAATCAGGATCTGTGCAAGACAACATACTTTTTGGATCTACCATGGACAAGCCAAGATACGAAGAGACTCTTCAACGATGCTCATTGGTGTATGACCTTGAAAACCTGCCCTTTGGTGATCTTACTCAAGTTGGGGAAAGAGGAGAAACTCTTAGTGGAGGACAGAAGCAGCGTATTCAATTAGCTCGTGCATTGTATTGTGATGCAGACATATATCTTTTGGATGACCCTTTCAGCTCTGTCGATACACATACTGCTATGTGTCTTTTTAATGTATATGGATGCTTAAGCTTCTCAGCTTAGTTGCATATCTTTTAGAGTTCTCTAAACTTAACTTTTATTGCAGGAATATGTGATGGGAGCTTTACTAGAAAAAACTGTCCTGCTAGTAACCCATCAAATAGAGCTTTTACAAGCATTCAATTCTGTTCTAGTAAGTATTAACACCAACAGGGTCTGTACAGAATCCTTAAGAATCATACTGTTGTTATCCATTTCAAAGTCTATTTATATACATATAAACACATTTCAAAGTCTATTTCTAGCTAGGTTAAAATAGGACAAGCTTGAATCTACTGAACCATCACTTCAGTTATTGCGCTGGTGTTACATAGCCCTCTCAATTATTAAGAATGCCAAATCATCTGCGTCAGTACAAAGTGCACAACTGCACATTATAAAAATGGTTTAAGTTTAAAATATGAAACTGTGAAGGGGTTTGATTATCATCTTGTCTTGAATAAAAACTTTGGACATGCTTGATTGAGACAAAATTGTCTGAATAAGTGCATTATCTTTAAGCAGCCTCTGTGACTTGAATTGATATTGTAAAAGGACTTGAGCCTAGTTCAGTTGGTTATGGGTGACTATTTTCTTTTTGACACAAAGCTACCTAGTTCCTCCTACGTTGGTCTCTCTAAATATTTTTTGAATTAATTTCATAATCTATATGTTGGCAAATAATGCTTGATTAGCCAATATGTTGACAATGAAGCATTTGAATTATCTACTCATGCTGTTTGCATGATGTATCGAGTCTTTGATACACGAAATATGTAAAGGAACTTTGGACATGCTTGACTGAGACAAAGTTGTCTGAATAAGTGCATTATCTTAAGCAGCCTCTGTGACTTGAATTGATATTGTAAAAGGACTTGAGCCTAGTTCAGTTGGTTATGGGTGACTATTTTCTTTTTGACACAAAGCTACCTAGTTCCTCCTACGTTGGTCTCTCTAAATATTTTTTGAATTAATTTCATAATCTATATGTTGGCAAATAATGCTTGATTAGCCAATATGTTGACAATGAAGCATTTGAATTATCTACTCATGCTGTTTGCATGATGTATCGAGTCTTTGATACACGAAATATGTAAAGGAACTTTGGACATGCTTGACTGAGACAAAGTTGTCTGAATAAGTGCATTATCTTAAGCAGCCTCTGTGACTTGAATTGATATTATAAAAGTACTTGAGCCTAGTTCAGTTGGTTATGGGTGACTATTTTCTTTTTAACACAAAGCTACCTAGTTCCTCCTAGGTTGGTCTCTCTAAATATTTTTTTAATTGATTTCATAATCTATATATTGGCAAATAATGCTTGATTAACCAATATGTTGACAATGAAGCATTTGAATTATCTACTCGTGCTGTTTGCATGATGTATCGAGTCTTTGATACACGAAATATGTAGCTAAGGAACTCGTGTTGTTTTCTTAATAGTCAGTAAAATTTGTTTTTGGCAGTTAATGTCCCAAGGACAGATTATGCATGCGGCTTCATACCAAGAACTGCTAGCAGCTTCCAAAGAGTTTCAGGACCTTGTGAATGCACATAAAGATACTGCTGAGTTTTCAGATGTTAACAATATAGTGTATAATGGAAGCAAGAGTAATATTATAAGGACTACTGGTGTTGCTCATGACAGGGGAAAAGATTACGTCAAGCCATCAGGGTGTGATCAGCTAATTAGGAAAGAAGAGAGAGAAATTGGTGATACTGGTTTGAAGCCTTATTTAATATATTTGAGCCAAAATAAAGGATACATTTATGCTACTCTTGTTGCTATTACTAACACTATTTTCACATCTGGGCACGTATTCCAGAACTCATGGCTTGCTGCCAATGTTCAAAATGCCCGTGTAATTACATTATGTCTGATTATGGTGTATACAGTCATCGGATCTGGTTCGATCATTTTCTTGCTCTTCAGAGCACTGTTAGTAGTTGATCTTAGTCTCCAGACATCAAAGTCTTTGTTTTCCCAACTACTTAGTGCTCTATTCCATGCGCCCATGTCTTTCTTTCAGTCCACTCCAGTTGGAAGGATACTTAGCCGTGTAAGTGCTCAAATCTTGAGTAAAATTATATGCCGCTTATTTTATGATAAATAATATAAATTATGTGCTAGTAATATACTCTTTGATGCAGGTATCTTCTGACTTGAGTATCGTTGATCTTGATCTTTCATTTACTTTCTCTTTCAGTATTTGTGCTACAATAAATGCATATATCAATCTAGGTGTTCTATGCTTCTTCACTTGGCAAGTTCTGTTTCTTGCTGCACCTGTGATCTTTATGTCTGTCAGACTGCAAGTAAGCAATCACTGTTTATATCATAGTCTTCTTTCCCAGCATTTATGAAAAAGACCTTATGTGCATGTTCATGGTTCTGCTCAAACACTGTACTGCAGAGATACTACTTGGCCTCTTCGAAGGAATTGATGAGAATCAGTGGCACCACAAAGTCTCGTGTTGCCAATCACCTTGCTGAATCAATTTCAGGAGCAGTTACAATTAGAGCCTTCAAGCAAGAAGATCGTTTTTTTGCTAAAATGTTGGAAATTCTTGACAATAATGCAAGCCCATCTTTTCATTGTTCTGCTGCAACTGAATGGTTGACTCAACGCTTGGAGATAATGAGTGCCGCCATTCTTTCATCCTCTGCTTTTGTTATTACCCTTCTTCCCCTGGGAACTTTTAGCTCTGGTGAGATACTATAAGCTATTCTAGGTAATGCTATAGGTAGTGACCTTTCTATTTCCTCCACGGTGCTAACCTAGAAACTTAACTTTTCTGAGCCCTTTTGGTTTGGCTCAACATAATACTCCCTCTGGTTTCGAAATTGAGTTCATTTAGGACATGAGTTAGCATACCATGAAGTAATTAAGTTGGGCCTATTCTTTCATGTTTGTCCTTATTAAATACTTCACGGAGCTGCTTTCCAACAACAATCTCTCTCTGCTGGACTGGCTAGAACAGCGGGTGTTGAGTCCCTCGAGGCTGAGGTCTCCTGTGTTAAGCAGCGACAAAGTCGTCTCAAACACACTATCTTTTTGAAAACGTCATGAGTTGTGAAATCTCACTCCACCTCCTAAACGACTAGAATTTCAGAACTGGAGGGTATAAATTAAAGTACACATGAGCACAAAACATACAATATAGGTCTTTTTTCTCAATGGATATGATTTTATTCGAATATCCTCTTTCCTATTGTGACTATACCCTCCAAAGATCCTCTGGAAGCAGTCTCAGGCTCTCAGCTGATCGTCTGATCGTCTGATCCCCTCTCTGTTATTACAGTATAATTAAACCAATACCGATTAGACACTCATGTACACATGTACAAGCATACAAAAGGACGGCAACGTCGATGAAGATGTTAGGCATAGAATTTCAGCTGGCTAATGGCGTCAAGCTTCCGGCGTTCTCTGCGACAAGAGGGTGCCAAAAAAGCTAAAAGGTAAATTCTATAGGATGGCAGTTCGTCCGGTTATGTTATACGGTGTTGAGTGTTGGCCTACGAAAAGGCGACATGTTCAACAATTGAGTGTAGCAGAGATGCATATGTTGTGTTGGTTTTGCGGGCACACAAGAAGAGATCGAATACGGAATGAAGATATTCGGGACATGATAGGAGTGACACCTATCGAGGAGAAATTGGTTCAACATCAGTTCAGATGGTTCGGACATGTTCAACGGAGGCCTCCGGAGGCGCCGGTGCGTAGTGGGGTTCTAAAGAGAGATGCTAATGTTAAGAGAGGTAGAGGCCAACCTAACTTGACTTGGGACGAGTCGGTTAAGAGAGACTTGAAGGAGTGGAATATCCCTAAGGAGCTAGCTATGAATAGGAGCGTTTGGAGACTAGCAATAGACGTGCCGGAACCATAATCCTTTTTTTTCTTCCTTCTTGCTTACTCGTTTTTCTTTCTTTTGGCTTTTGTTCCTTTTGTCTCTTTTTTTTTTTGGGTTCTTTTTCTTTCTTTTGGCTTTTGTTCGTTTGTCTCTCCTTTTTTGGGTTTCCTTGGGTTTCATCTCTAGCCTACCCCAACTTGTTTGGGATAAAAAGGTTTTGTTGTTGTTGTATACACATGTACAAGCACACAGTAAATTGTGTTGAGTTTGAAATAGAAGGAGCTATACCAACATAAGATCAGATTTGAAAGTTGGACTTGTACGTAAGTAGTATAAGCACTATTTTTGGGCGGGAGAGGATAGAACTTCATCTGGTACAAAGTAAGCAAGTGACTCGTAGATATACTTTTGTTATAATCAACTGCAGTGCTGGTGTTTGCAAAAAAGAGCTTCGCTGCCTGTAATGTCCCCAATGGAACTCAGAACTGTAGTGCTGGAGTTTGCAAAAGAGCTTCACTGCCTGTAATATCCCCAATGGATTACATTACAAAAAAGGAAACGGCAATGAATTGTAGAATGTTCTTTTCACTCAGTACTTCAGTCTTCACATAGAGCTAGAATTTGTGTGCTAAGTTTGGGAAAGAAATACAAATTGTATTGCAGCATAGTATGCCTGAATGATGTGTTCAAAATTACCCTTTAAATATCTTAATACTTAATATAATATTCCTAGCTTATTTATGTGGTTTGATAACACTGTCTTATCATTTTCAAGTTTAAGGCTTGCTCATATGTAATTGTATGATATTCCACTCCATTCTGTCTTTTAAATAGTTCCTGAAAAGATATAGGAACCAAATTGAGTTGTTAACGTTGGTTTATGCAATCTCACAGGTGTTATAGGAATGGTGTTGTCTTATGGCCTTTCACTTAACATGTTATTCCTTTTCGCAATACAAAGCCAGTGTTCCCTCGCAAATCAAATAATATCTGTTGAAAGGTTAAGCCAATATATGCATATTGTGAGCGAAGCACCAGACAAAATAGAAGATAATCAACTACCAGCTGATTGGCCCTCGGTCGGTAAGATAGAACTGCATGATTTGGAGGCAAGTGATGAGAAACTAATTTCTTTTGCAGTAATAGTTTTTCATGCACCTGATTTCTATTGATTTGAGCAGATTAAATATAATCAAGATGCTTCACCAGTACTGCATGGTATCACTTGCACATTTGAAGGTGGTGATAAAATTGGTATAGTTGGTCGAACAGGAAGCGGAAAAACAACTTTGGTAAATGCAATTTTCCGACTTGTTGAACCTTCTGGCGGTAATATTGTCATTGATGGTCAAGACATCACAGCAGTGGGTCTTCATGACTTGCGATTTCGAATCGGTCTTATTCCTCAAGATCCAATACTCTTTCATGGCTCCATAAGATTTAATTTGGATCCTCAAGGAGATTTCTCAGATGAACAGATAATGGAAGTACGTATCTCACATATGACTCAATGTAAAGAATAAAGGACAGGCCCCAGTGCAAGCACCTCCCACGTGATGTGGGGTCTGGGGGAGGAAAACTCCCGGGCTAGCCTTACCCCCGCACATGCGGAGAGGCTGCGCGTCGAACCCAGGTCTCCTGGCACCAGTGGAAAGGTTTTACCACTGCGCCAGGGCCTGTCCTCACTCAATGTAAAGAATAGTGATGAGAAAAGCTGTAGAATTACAGTAATTTATAGAATAATCTCACTCTCGTTAGGAGTTGATACTTTAAAATTTTGGACTGTATCCCAGAAGTAATGCATCTTGGTGGTCCTCTTGATGTTATTTTAACCATAATTAGATAATTGAAATTTTTTATAGAAAAAGTTAATGATCCCTAGGCCTCACCTTCACTGCAGAGTGTATCTTTTGCCAGCAAACAGTTCAACACGAAGGTCATGATGTTAAAGTGTTTGCTGGCAAGATAACTTTGAATATTCACCTATGAAGCCTTACCCTATCTGGAAATAATATTTTAATGTCTACTCGTCATTTGTGAAGTTCATATTTTCTGAATTAAATACTGTAAGACCAAAGAAATAGTTATGCTATTACATAATCTAAGTTCTATATAGTTTGCTTCTATAAACATTCATCCTAGAATGAAAAGCTTCTAATGAACTTCTGAACTCTTGACTTGCAAGGTTATATGCAAATGCCAACTTTCTGAAGCAGTTAAAGAGAAGCAAGGACTAGATTCACTTGGTAGACCATTACCTCATCATCCTTCTATGTAAACTTTCCGTAATTATATTGTATTCCTTTGATTTATTATATATTTGTTTTTTCCTACAGTTGTGGAAGGAGGATTAAACTGGAGCATGGGCCAAAGGCAGTTGCTTTGCTTGGGCCGTGCATTATTGAGAAGAAATCGCATCTTGATCCTTGATGAGGCAACAGCATCAATTGATAATGCAACTGATGCTATCCTTCAGAAAATCATCAGCACAGAGTTCAGAAACAGCACCATCATTACAATAGCACATAGAATTCCTACTGTTTTGAACTGCACCAGAGTACTTGTTATTAATGATGGTATGCATTCATCCAAATCTTGACCTTTTCCATTGCATGCTTGTTCCATAGGCTGTCTATCTTCTGTAGCAGATCATGTAATTGTTGCAATCCTCCCAAGACAAATAAAGATTGAGTGCAATCATTGAGTGGAAACTGGGGGTTGTGGGGTTAGAAGGGTGTATGTGGGCAGGTGTTATATGCTATATGATGCTTAAAGGCCTGTTTGCTTTGGACCCTGGGAAAACTGCCTGGGCCGGGCAGCTTTCACTAGGCATGTATATCATGAATTGTGGTAATGTTTTTTCGTTTCCTATCTTTATGTAGTCTCAAACCTATGAACGATCCTTGCATCATGGACACACCACACATTAGTTATGCACTGCATTACAACACATTATCCTTTTTTACGATTAGATTTGGCCTTTCACTGTATATATGTCGAATGGTTTTCCTTGTTCGAGAGAGTGTGGGTGGGTGGGAATGATGTTGTTGCTAATATTCTTGATGTCAAGGACACCTTGGTTTTTCAGTTTATAGATTTTTTCCATTTTATTGGGTGGTTTTTTCTCTTAGTTCCACCCCTTGACCGAAAAAAAATAAACTCGCTCTCCTAGCTTTGTCAATTTTATCGATAGGTTTAGTGGAGGAGAAACAAGGACATATTGTGGTATAAAGGAATGTTGGTAAAATAGGAGTCAACAGTTTGGTCCTCACATCAAATGTAATCAATTCTCTTTTTCACATGTCCAACCTTTTATATGCCACACATTCAGCAAAGTGGTGTGAGCCATGTTTACCCACTTGACAACATGTAAGCTATTACTGTTAAGCTACTATGCACCAACCAGTTGCACCCAAAAGCCTAAGCTGATGGGAAAGGGTGAACAATTCACTTATGGTTCAACACTCCCCCTCACAGTGCAAACGTGAAAATAGGAGTGGCACAATGAAAAATGTGGTCACCATTACTTGAACTCAAGACCTCTGGCTCTGATACCATGATAAGCTACTATGCACCAATCAGTTATACCCATAAGCCTAAGCTGATGGGAAAGAGTGGTAATTCACTTATAGTTTAACAATTACGACTAACACGAAGTTCTAAATTTCATATTAGAAGGGTCCAACATGGAAATGGAATAAATCAACATATGCCGTAGCTATGTTATTGTCCCTCCCTACTTCACTTTTCTGAAAGATTCTTGTCATAGGCAAGAAAGGGGTTAATAAAATTGTAACAACAACTTCATGTCACTTGACTTTTACATGTTATGTTCTAGTAGACACAAAATAGGTCATCCGCAAATGGCATTACAGCAATACCATTTTTAAAAGATGCAGGAATAAGGCCTTCAACTAAATCATTCTACTGAAGTAAACCATATCTTGAAATTCTATATGTCACTCAAACAAAATATTTTAGACTAACACTCTAGAGTTATTGAGTGATCAATACAATTTTTATGTTTTCCTTTAGTTGACAAAAAAATTCTCTTAATTCCTTGATAGAAGTCCATATGGTATATGTTTTAGCATTTTACTAAAGGTGTGATCTCAATTTTAATACAACTAGTTGCCTAATATTTTATATCAGTGGACTTATTAGATCTTCCATGTCATTTTTTTTATTTGCTATTGTTTAGCTGCATTCATTTGAATGTTCCATCATAATATGTTGATTTCTTATCTTTGTAGGCAATGTGGTAGAATATGATCGACCTCAGAAACTGATGCTGATGGAAGGATCTTTTTTTAACAGACTTCTCAATGAGTATTGGCTTCATGCATCAAAAGCAGCCTTGCATATTAAGAAATGTTATGACTAGTCGACGGGGTAAAATTTATAGGGTTGTTCATCAGCAAAGGTTTCAGGTAGATTGTCATCGTGTGTCAAGGGCAGTCTGAGAAGTCTCTCTGTGTAACTAGCATTTTTGTAGGCCTGTAGGGAAATAGACTTTTGAACAAGTATAGGATGCTTACTACTATATCTAGTAATAACAAATAAGTGTTGATTTGACAAAGTCAAGTCAACCTCCGCTTTAAGATCTTCAGTTGTTCACAGTACAATGGGCGTCTTTGGAACTCATACATCTATTATAAGTATTTGTTTACCTACATAAGTGTCAGGCGCAATGCATCCTTTTATCTGGGGAAATGTATCTGCAACTATAACACCCCTCTTTGATGAGGATTGTCAGGTACATTATCCTTTTCTGTGTAGCATGTTCTCACTGAACACTCATATTGGAGTTAAAAGGTTACAGAAACATATGGTATTCTATAGATTACTTTCAAAGCACAGTTCATAATGAAAATATGATATCTTATTTCAGAATGCATAATTTGTTCCTAAAGCTATTGGCTAGCAGCCGGAGAACTTACTTCACTTGCAACTCCAGGCCTCCTATATTGGCTCGTACACAATTGTTAAGTTTTTGCTAGTTTATAGTACCAGCAGTCGGTGAAAAGCTGAAAGTAAAATGAAGTCGTTGGATTCTTTTATATATCTTATTAATCTCTGTGTCATACTTTCACTGATCTACCTAATGTTATCTTCATAAAAGTTCGCAGGAAGCCTGTTGTAACCCAATCTTCGGGCTGTTAATTCTTTTTTTTTTTCCTACGACATGGGGTCATGGGCATTGCCCCTTTCCATTACCATCTCTTAGGGCTGTTGATGGTGTTACGCTGAAAGATGTAACATTGAATGCTAAAAAGATCATTTCATCAGCTATGTCCTGTGCATAGTTCGATGTCGACGGCAATATCTCAAATTCTATTATCTGTCATGTGCTGTTCTGAATATGCCAGCTTATGAGTTAGACAGTGTCTTAGTGGCAACTGGCTAGTTCTGCTCAAAATGGGTAGTATATGGGCCTTCATTTTCTAGTTATGTGCCTGTTGGACAAGTTTAACAGCCTTAGGCCATTCTTGACCGAAGTTTTAGGGCAAAAAAAAAAACATCATACAATTGATCATCCATTTTGGCCCATTCTTGGCCGAAGTGTGGGATATTTTCATTCATTTCCTTTTGTTCTAAAGCGTTGCATTCATCCACTTGGGTTGGTGGTTGTTGCTGGTGATAGACTCTCGTGATTTAACCGATTATGAGCTCCTCTTTCCGTGACGTAGGCCCAAAGAGTACACAAAACTCCCTCCGAAAAAAAAAAGAAATCTGGTGTAATTATATTTCCTTTTTGCCAAATTTGACAGAAATATCGAAGCACATGAATAAAAATTCTATGAGCGGAATTTTGAACGTTGCAATTGCAAGATAGTTACTGCTGATATTTTTGTCTGAAAAAGAGAGTTACTGCTCCGGCCTTCCATTTCTTTGATAATTTCCACGGTGGTGAGTTTTTTCTCGATTGATGTGATTCTTCTAGTAGCCATGACATTACAGATTGTTTGTTTTACGACATTTTCTGTTTTTGGATCGATTCAATAGGAATCGAGTGCACGAAAGAATCACTAGTATTCTCTCTCATAAAAAAAATAAGAATCACGAGCATGCAAGGCATATATTCACATGGACTAAACTTGTTAGCTTATCAAAAGAAAGGCTGTCGATTAAGGTTGGTGTGAAGCTGCTGCCCTTCCTGGAGTTCTCACTTCCGGAGCAGGCATGCATGACCAGCGGAACACGTGCCCATGGAATTGGAGCCTCCAGATGGCGGCACCATTGGCGTGCCTCTTGTTTTCCCGAGTCGCCGTTTTTGACTTGGACCTCCTATACCAGTCAGAAGGGGCGGTGGCTGGAAGCAACATCGGAAGAAGGAAACGACGCGGTGCCGGTCTTTCTCGGCTCCTGCCCGGGAATTGTGGGCGGCTCGCGGTTGGTTGGGTGGGCGCCTGCCTGGCCGAGAATGGCCGGCGCCGGCGTTTTTCCGCAGCGCCAAGAGCCCCCATGGTTTTCTTCAGGTCCTTTCTATTCTACTCGCTTTTCTGATGAATTCTCTCTTTCTCTCTTTGGACGCCGAAGGTCAATGCAAAAGCATCTGCTTCTGATAAGTGATAACTGCTAAAGTTTATCAATTCTGTTTTTCTGTTGGTGCATTCTTACAACCCAAGCCTTTTTTTAAAAAAAAAAATCTTAACCTAAGAAACGCATATGCCACGTGCTGATGGCTCTTCTAACAAAAGAGGGGGGGGGGGGGGGGGGGGGGGGGTGGACCGTCGATCACTAATTCACTATCTATATGCTTGTTGCAGTTGACCGGTCCCAAGTATCCGTGCTGTTTCAGATGCTGTTGATCATCCTTTTCATATATGTTGATGATCCTAGACGCCAATTGAGATTTCGATTCTTACTTTTCTATTGTGCCGGACTCCAGATAAGACAGTGACATCGTAGACAACCAAATTAGAATCCCCCAACATGTGTTATTAGAAAGAACAAGGGAAGAAAAGCCATACTCACTTTCGTGCGAACTATAATTCTGCTCTAACATAAGCAATGGCACACTTCATCTTTCTATATTTTAACACGAATCAACTCAAAACATTGTTTGAGTTTCTCTTTCTTAAGAGCACAGAAAATATATTTAACTTCACTTTCTTTTAAGACTAATATTTTTCTTTCTTCATGAAGAATAAAGAACCATTTAAAATGGACGTTGCATGGAAAAATATATTTAATTTCTTCATTTTTTTAGCACACAATAATTTTCTCATATTTGAACTACAATAATTTTTAAACATTTCTATTGTATAAATCAAGATAACCAAATGGCAGTTTCCTATTTTGTGGTTCAAGCTTAAACAAATGATAATGTATTGCAATCATAAACAATTACTTAACAAATAATCATCAAACACACCCACATCACGGTATTTAGAAAGAAAAAAGGTCCAGCTTGAAGAATTGAAAGCTAAACATTGTTTGATAAGGTACCAATGGCCGTTTTTTATATACATGCTGCATTGCTGCGCAATGCTATTTGATGACTCCAGTTATTTAAATACAGTTAATACAAGTGTTAGGGATCATGGATGTAACTTTCATGTATCTCGTCACTAGTTAACATCGCATGTAGTTTATACATTGATCAAACCTTTAGCTCTCACCAGCGTATAGAGATCAAATGAAACAGGGGAGTGGTGGATGTAGCCATCATAGTGCCATTCTTGCGTGTGCTACAACCTATCAGCTAAGCTTTTTCAAACCTAATGCAAACAACACCTTCACCAATTACAAGCTAAAAACTTGCAGTTTTTCAAGTTATTTTTTTGTTATGCTCCTTTGATTGGATAAGAGCATTTGGTCTCTACAAATATTCTTACTTTAGGTACATTATGCTAGTTAGATGTGATATTTTTACTAATTTAATTCTAAAGCCTGATGCAAACATCACCTTCACCGATCATCACTAATTAAAGCACACAACTTTTCAAGATGTTTTTTTGGCTCTTTCCATTTGATTTGGAGTACACATACTACCCGCATCCTCAAGATATCGTTTAGGGGCATGTGTAGTCAAAGTTTATAGACTCTGATTATAGATCCAAAAGAAATAAATTTTGCACATCAAAATGATATAGGTAGGTTTCAATCTTATGAAAATATACTTTTAAAATGGATGCACTTTCATAAAATTTCAACAACATATTCTTAGAAAAAATGGTCATATATTGGAGATTGACTTCATGTACCTAAACAACATTAATTGAAAATGGAGGTAATATTCATGTATATGTAATAATATGAAACAGGTCAAATCTTAGCTGAGTTTGCTGGGAATTTGCACCCAAGCAGGGGCAAAATCTCTTCCCAGATTTCCAAAGGTTCCTAAAAACCTATATCATGCAGCATGCATATAACTGTTTCCATTCTTATTGATCTGATTTTATTGCAGAATAATGGATCAAGACATGAAACTGAAATTCATCATTCGTCTGGTTGATTGAGGATGGTTTTGTTTGGCTTCTAATGGGCGCTTAATTGTGTGAATCGAGGTAAGCCAGAGAAAAGACAAGATTGACTTTGCCTCTTTGAGTTAACAAGCCTCTTTGTTTTTCGTAGGAGTGTTTGAATCCTCTTGTTAGGATTTCTGTTTTATCATATATCTTACAGAAGTGCAAAAGTCCAAGAGGAAGAAGCAGAGAACACCCAGGTTCTTGGAGGTGATACATGTAGTTAAGTCAATCTCAGAGAGGCGATATCTGTAACCACCATGCAAAGTGCAAACGATGAAAACCAAGGTGCGAGAAACATATATTGAGATGAATATGGAGAAAAAAATCAGAATATATGCTGTACGGCCCTACAGCCTCCGATTACAACAATTAGTGCGCGCCGACCAAATCCCTCATCCAATCAGCACTAGAGGGTACGCCTAAGCATCTTCCTGAGAATATTTTCTTCTCGCTTCTGCATGATGATGACACCCGAAAACAGCAAACAGAGACAGGCAGCCTATCAGGAGGTAATAAGCTTATCACACACCATGTGAGAGGCTATCAAGGGGAGGACGTGCCCCTGGTTTTGGCCACAGCCTGATCAGCATACATATAATTTTTTTGCGTTAATATTCTGCCCATGAGTGGGCTGTTAGTTCAAAGTTAAAAAAAAAGTTGTTCAAAAAAGAAAGAGAGAATCACCTTTTATTCTCTGGATGAGGAGGAAAAGAAAGCTTTGTTGAGCGGAAGCCAAGACGGATCTCACCTAGTCTCTAGAAAAATATTTCAACGCCTGTTGTTTTCATCAAGCGCATCCATTATCCACCATGTACGGTCTTATGGAGGCGGCGACCTATGAACATGCGTGGCCGGATGTGGCCTGTTCCTCTTGCGGTGATCATGTGGGCAGCAGCAGCATAGGTCCTCTCGTGTCCGTATCTGCGGCTCATGCGATCCATGATGGATAGGAACGAGTTACTTTGTGGTCGATACCTGTTAGCCGTACGTGCAGATTGGAAGAAGTTGACGAAATATGGTGGAAAATATGTCGTAATTTGATCTCACATATATGAGGAAATTATTGTGGCCATCGTTTGTCATGTTTAAAAAAGCGTGAAAGTGAAGTTATTATTAGCATTCGATTCAGTTACAGAATAGAGAAAAATTCTATTAGTGAGTTGTGATAATGCTATCTTTTGTTATAGAGTAATACTACATTGGATTAGTACTGTAGTATGTGAATTATGCCTTGGGACTCAAGGTGTCGTTGTAGACTTATTAGTTGGCACTTGGCAGCGTTCAATTAGGTTTCACAACCTGGCGTGGATTGGGGAAGGGGCAAAGCAATCAATCAAGGAACTAACTAATAACCTTCTAATAATCACGGCCAATAAAAAAAAAATAAGGCCCCCTTTGAATTGAAGAAAAAATAAAAGAAATTTGGAGGATAGGAATTGTAAAGAAATTTTTTTTATATAACCATTTGGCTCATAGGAAAAACAAAGGATATTTTTCATAGGAATGGATTCCTATGCTTGATTTTGGAGGAAACAAAGCAAGAGGTAAGACCTCTTTTTTCTTTCCTTTGTTTTCATATGGAGCAAAAGTAAGGCATAGATTCTTTGTTTTTCCTATGAAACTATCAAAGACCTTCTCATCCTAATTCCTATGTTTTCAATTCCTATAGAATTTCAAAAATATATCATCTCAATTCCTATATTTTTCTTTATTTCTATATTTTTTCTATCCTTCATTCCAAAGGGGCCTAACAGTGCCCTCCTCGCTTTCCCGGGGCAAAAGAGAGAACATACATTTCAGAGCGTATGCCATTAGTATTCAGCATTGCGGCGCGTTTGAGAAGGTTTTTGTTTCAGAGGGAAGAAAACTAGCTAATCAAAGAATTCTTCTGCTAAATTTGAAGTGACAAATTTTCCCATTTGACAGAGATTAAGCAACCAATCATTAGTTCTCTCTCCCGGCGACTTGGGACGAACCAGGATTCCAATTTTTTAGTCGTTATTTTATATCTACACAACTATATTTGTACATCAGTATTATATACTCTTCTTCATTAAAATTTAAGAAGATGTCGTCTTGGATTGTGCTTGTAGCCTTGTACTCGCGAGAGAGAAAAATAATGCATTATGAGCCAGGAAGGCCCATGACGTCCACAGCCACACGCGGCGTGCTGCACAGAGCCAAACATCCACGCGTCATGCATCTGGGAAAGTATTTGTGTTCAGAGAATGCCAGTACATATCGACCTCAAAAACATATATATGCTCAATCGATAACAGCCTCAAAAAAAAAAAAATGGTGGCCGATCTTAAGGTCGAAATCACCGAGCGGATGGGGCGGAGCTAGAGGACGAAAAGAAATGGTCCAAGTTGCATGCCCATGCCTAGGCTTTCTTTTCTTTTTTTTTTTAAAAAACATGCCTAGGTTTTCTTGCTAGCTCTACAGCCTATTACTGTACGTACTTCTTTTCGCTCTTTAATGTTTCGCTAATCTAGAAGCGTTAGTGTCTTCCATGCCCTACTGATGGTCCAGAAGAAACATTTTCTCCGTCCACTATTTTTGTGGTCGCTTGCTTTTCCTCGAGTACCTTTCTCATGAGTTGAATCCCGTGTCCTGACGTTGATGATGCCTCTGTGAGGTGTCATGGCTCATGGTCATGGCTACTGTGCCTGGGTTTGTCAAAAACTTACGGGATAAAAATGCCGTTCTGTTTTGACGGCAACAGTCCGTACTGACCGTAGTGCCCTTCTCCTTTCTAACTCGATGGTTCGGTGTGAGTCAAGAATGTTACCTGCTTTCTCAATTATGCCCCTGGTTTGCACGTGGGGAACAATGGGAACAGAAAAAAATATATGTACACAACCAGATGCATCGGGTATGCTAAAAAAATCAAAGTATTTTAATAAATTAAAGAGATTTGTTAATTTTTAACAAATTGAGCTATCAGATTTATAAATCAAATAGTTTATAATTATTATATAAAAAATTCTATAAAAAATTCTATAAAAAATTAATACACAAAGTAACAAATTATCGATTAAAAACTTTTAATCTATTAAAGGCTAGAAAATATGTAAACTAAAAGGTTCCTTAATTTTAATCTTTTTTTTATAAACCCATGATGTATGTTGCTCAAGTGTATTATCAAGTACATAATCAATCCTATAATGCGTCATATAATTCCATCTTTTATGTTATCCATAAAAAAAATCGTGATTCACCTCAACAAAAAATGTTGGGAGGAAAATTATTTACTCCCCCGGTCTTAAATTGTTGTTGTCGTTGATTTTTTTAGTCAATTTTAATAATTATTTTATTTATAATATTATTTTAAATATATAAAATTTTAAAGTATGTTTTAATTTTATTTAATAATAAAATAAATAATATATATTATTTAAAATATTTTAAATATGACAAAAAAATAAAATTAACTAAAAAATCAATAAAGATTAACAATTTAAGAACGAAGATAGTATTCTGTTACCAATATCTCGTGGAATATTCCCCTTTCCTAGACAGCGGGGCATTTCTTCCGCTCCAAACCGAGTGCCATTACGAAATGGCAGATCGGCAAATAAATGTCAACCCCAGCCCCTCTTCTGAACCCGAGAACCTTCTCAAAGTTCTCGTCTCCCCTTCGTCCTCCGCCGTCGCCATCATCGAACGCGATGTTTAACGGCGGCGAAGGCAGCTAATCCAGCCCCAGCTCGATATATAATCTCCCTTTGCTTCCGCACACGCCAATAACAGCCTCATATTAGTAGCAAAGAAATCTAGTTAGCCTCGCGATTCGATTGCACTTCTTGATCGCGGATAGGACGCGAATTTTTGCCTTGTGTCCGTCCGACGAGGGGCGCTTTTCCATGGAAGCCGTCAGCGTCGCTCCCGCACCCGTGACGGCGCCGGAGAAGAAGAAGCTCATTGACCTGAAGGACCCCCTTGCTGCTCCCGCCGCGAGGGAGTCTCCGGCGCCGGCTAGCAAGTGGGCGATGAAGAAGAAACTGGTGGGCGGCGACGGGGGGTACGTGCTAGAGGACGTGCCGCACCTGACGGACTACCTGCCCAATCTCCCGGTGCGTGCGAGAGCCTCCATGATTGTGGGTGTTTCAGTCTCACGTCGGGGCCGGTTGGTTTCCTGACGGTTAGTTCTCGGCGTGGACTGCAAAGTTGTTGGCTTCTTTTTGGTTCAGTTTCTGTGAGTTTTCCGCATAAAGATGGGATTTTTAGCCTCTTTTTGGGCTCTTTTGGGTCTATATTTTGGCTATGGAGAAGTCTATTTTTGTTTCGACTTGAATTATTGCATAATAACAACTTTATAGTAAAAAAAAGTAAAAAAAAAAGTAAAGGATGGTAAAAAATCAGTTTCTGAAGCATTATATGCAGTTGCAATTTCTATCGGTACTATTATATCTGATTACTGAACTTTGATTGCGTTGTTGATCTGCAGACATACCCAAATCCTCTCCAAGACAATCCGGCTTATTCAGTCGTCAAGTAAGGATTCCCTCCATTTCTTGCTTCCATTTAGTTCCATTCGAGTTTGATTCATGTCCATCCAGGCACGGATCTTCCAAAGCTGACCTTTCTTTCCACCACGTGTCATCTCAGGCAATATTTCGTCAACCCAGACGACACCGTCACGCAAAAGGTGTGAAATTTTTCTCCCTGGGCAAACTATAAATTGAACGCGGCACAGGGTGATTTTGCTTGGAGCTAAACATTGAAACATTGGTGTTTGCAGATTGTTGTTCATAAGACCAGTGCGAGGGGCACCCACTTCCGACGTGCAGGTCCACGGCAGAAGGTGTATTTCCAGTCCGATGAGGTGAACGCGGCCATTGTCACCTGCGGAGGGCTCTGCCCTGGGCTCAACACCGTTATCCGTGAACTTGTTTGCGGATTGTATGATATGTATGGCGTTACCAGCGTGGTTGGAATAGAGGTGAGGAATTTGAGAGTGATCTTTATAAGTGTTTCTCATTTGTTTTTGCCTGTGTTAGTCACAGTGCTTCAAATTAGTTATTTGGTGCGTCTTACTGTTTCCTATAGTGGTAAACTTGAATATCTCAATAATTTTAAGTGGATTTGGGTTGCAACTGTTGACAGTGACAACAATGATAAACATTTCCCGTGAATACCTAACCACATGATGTTGTCATATAATATACTGTGTGATAATAATTGTCAAAATATCATGACCACTCTTGTTTTTTGGGGAGCTAATTGTGACTGTGCAATGTGTAGGGTGGATACAAGGGATTTTACTCTAAAAATACTATTCCTTTGACACCAAAATCAGTGAATGATATCCATAAGAGAGGAGGGACTGTCCTTGGAACTTCTAGGGGAGGGCATAATACTGCCAAAATTGTTGACTGTCTTCAGGACCGTGGTATTGACCATGTTTATATTATTGGAGGTGATGGTACTCAAAAAGGTGCTTCTATAATTTATGAGGTAACAGAGGCATAGCGGTTGTGTCAAAATTGTTTGCAGATGCAAAATATTATCTGATACAAATTTTTGGAAATGTGATTCCAGGAAGTCCGCAGGCGGGGCCTCAAATGTTCTGTTGTTGGTATTCCAAAAACCATAGACAATGACATTGCGGTACTTTTTGTCTTGTGCCCCTGCATCTTTATACTATATCTATCAGTTCATGTTTGACTGCAACGTGATGTTGAATTTTTGGCCCAGGTGATCGACAAGTCATTTGGGTTCGACACTGCCGTTGAGGAGGCCCAGAGGGCTATCAATGCTGCTCATGTTGAGGCCGAAAGTGCAGAAAATGGCATTGGTGTTGTGAAGCTAATGGGTCGTAATAGTGGTATGCTTATCTATACGAACTTGCAGCAACATCTTGAAGTGATGGCTGTTCCTGCATATTTTGTAGCAGTATGATTTTAACTAAAGAGCTTCTAATTTCTCCTGGTGCAGGGTTTATAGCAATGTATGCTACTCTAGCCAGTCGTGATGTGGTATGCTCTTACCATTCTGTTATTAATTTATTGAATTATCAGAAGAGTAAAATGAATACTTAGATATTGAATAGATTAGCTATTTAGCTGACCTGACCGCTTCATTCAACTTGTTACCTCAGGACTGTTGCTTAATCCCAGAATCACCATTCTATCTAGAAGGAAAGGGAGGACTCCTAGAATTTATTGAGAGACGGCTCAAGGACAACGGTCATATGGTCATTGTGGTGGCTGAGGGTGCTGGACAGGATCTCATTGCAGAAAGTATGAACTTCGTGGACACTAAAGATGCTTCTGGAAATAAACTGCTTCTGGATGTTGGCCTTTGGCTATCCCAGAAGATAAAGGTCAGATTTCTGGTCCAGAGCTTTCATTTCCTTGTCAATGTGTGGACAAACAATTCTCTGTCGTGTAGCTCATTGAAAGTAGATAATGCCCCAACTGCAAATCACAATATCTTTGATCCAAACGATTTCCTTTCAGAGCAAAAAGTGTAAAACTCAGTTATCCTAGAATTAGTAGTGATCTTTAGCTGGAAGCAGGGACAATATTAACATGTCCTCATATCACTGCATTGCTGAAGTATTACCTTATGTCACGCAGGATCACTTCAAAAAGAAGCCTAACTTCCCCATTACTCTCAAGTACATCGACCCCACCTACATGATCCGTGCAGTAAAGTCAAATGCATCTGACAATGTATACTGCACCCTGCTTGCACACAGCGCCGTCCATGGCGCTATGGCAGGATACACTGGCTTCACAGTCGCTCCGGTGAATGGCAGACATGCTTACATCCCATTCTATGTAAGTCCGTCCACCAGGGTCATCTGTTATGTTACAATAACCGCCTTGCAGCTTATCTGATGGTCTGTACCGTGGACATCCTTTGCAGAGAATCACCGAGAAGCAGAACAAGGTTGTGATCACTGACCGAATGTGGGCAAGGGTGCTGTGCTCGACGAACCAGCCCTGCTTCCTCAGCCACGAGGATGTTGAGCACCTAAAGCATGACGACGATGAGCATCACCATCACAACACGCAGCTCCTGAAGGGCGAGGGATCCCCTGTGAAGGACTCGTCCCAATGCAATGGGTCGGCTTAAGCCATATGACAAGGAAAGGAATATTGCCAGGATATAGCATTAAGCATGTAACTATAAATCATTTTAACCTTTCTCTTGATTTTTTTTTTTTTTTTGCTTTTGGCTTGTGTAGAGAGACCACTACGGTAGGTACTGTAAGCATTTCGTAATAAAATGCTTCATTGTATAGTATGCGCAGTTTTGTTCGTGAAGGGGACGCATACAAATCGAAACTATGTATATCTTTATTGAACGCTCCTCAATATAAATTGTTAAATTTTGAAAGCCTGCCAACTATTTAACAACCTAATTTTGTCCGGCTATGACGGCATATACAGTTTCGACCTTGACAATATATATTTTTTGCTAGAACAAGGAAAGAAGTCAGACTCCCGAACTGTGATTTCGATCGATATCTTCCGAACTGTGATTTGGACAACAATAAGTAAACGACCACTGTTAACAGGACGTATAATGGAACAGCAATCATTCAATTCTCAAAGATATCCTCAGTCAGAATACTAAAAAGGAATCAGAGATTTATTCCAGAGTCTTGGAACTGATGTTAGACTCATAAGAAGATTGTCCGAGATTGCTACATTAATACAGGGCATTTGCCGTATAGACCACGGTTCCATGCATTATACACACATGCACAAGTACACATGATACAGCTCGAGGGTGCAGAAGTTGGGGGGAGAATTTGTCAGCGCCGACGCCATAGCCTACGTGTTGTGGAGAGCAGAATCAGACTTCGCTGAATTCTACCCTCTGTACACGCCAGAGGGGTCGGCGTTCTGAATAATCCACGGGTGCTCGAGTACCTTATACAGAGGAAGCCGGTTCGCAGAGTTTTTCACGAGCATCTGCATATCAAACATTTGTAAGATCCAGAGGCATCGGAATTCTAAATAACTATTTCTGGTTATTACCACTGGAATAAGGAAGCATTGAGCCATAAAACTCTTACCTGTGAAATTAGGTCCTTTGCGGCAGCAGAAACATACGGTTTCAACGGGAACTTCAGGTCCACATTCACTATCCTATAAAGAAACAATTCAGAATCATCTGTTTAGAAGACAATTATAAGAAACACTCACAAGTCTGAAATGACAAGGCCAAGGAATATCCTTTAGAAGATAGTGAAGAGACCATGTTTACAAGGAATATCCATGGCATGCTAAACCATGAGAATAGACAGAGAGCAGCACTCACCTCAAACATATATCTGTAATCAACTCATATATGTAGGTATGTGATGTATTTTAGCATGCACAGTTGTGGTGATCATTTTAGTGTTTCATTTTGACATAACTTCACATTTTGCTTTGGGACAAACATTTGTTATGGTAGCATAAATTTGACATCATGCAGGGTACCAAAATTCAGAAGAACTAATCTACATTGTGAGTTTACCTTCGATATGTCTCGGAATGTTCCTTCGCTTCGAAAGGTGGGGCTCCATAGAGGAACTCATAACAGAGTATTCCCAAGCTCCAGATGTCAACATGGTAATCATGCTCAGTCTTCTCAACTGGACAAAGCAGAATATGTATCAGTGCCAAATAAAGCAGCTAGGCCAGCAGAAAAATGAGGAAAATTGTGACGGTTGCAGTAAATTTTTAAAAACCATTGATCGGTTGAGAATCGAAATAATGGTTAGCAAATTACCCATTTCAGGTGGCAGGTAATCTAGTGTTCCGCACATTGTTCGTCTTCGATTGAATGTATGAACAGACCAGCCAAAGTCTGCAATTTTCAGCTCGCCCTGTTCAAATGGACAGATACAACATTGTAAGTACCTGAGCATCCATCCAGTACAAGATTCCAGAAGGAAACAATGCTGAGTTGGTTCCAATCCACAGGAGATGAAAAACACAGTGCAAGTACCTGAGCTCCAATTAGAAGATTCTCTGGTTTAATGTCTCTATGGATGACATGCTTCCCATGAAGGTAAATGAGTGCTCTTGCCAGTGATGCGATGTACTGAAATAGAGGGAAAAAATCAGTACAGATGTACTGCCGCTGCCGTTAAATTAACAATGCATAGAATATCACTTACAGTAGCTGAACGTCTCTCATTGAAATGTTTGCATCTTGTCAGCTCCTTGTACAGCTCTCCTTTGGCAGCATATTCCAGGATCAAATAAACGCGAGTCTGCACATTTCATGACAGATAAATCATCACTAAACTGGTATGTACGTACATGAATGAATGGTTATGCAGTATGAGAGCTATGTATGCTTATCTATTATGTACCTGGTCATAGAAGTAACCATACAGGCGTAGAATATTGGGGTGCCTTAGGTGACTCTGGATTTCAACTTCACGCCGAAGCTGATGCTCGACTTGAGACTGTTTCAGTTGGCTCTTGAAAAGAACTTTCAAAGCCACAATCTGATTGCTCTGTTTTCAGGAAAGAAAATATTTTTAAGCTCATCAAGATGATCAGATAAAGCATAAAACGAGCATTATATAAAAAAAATGCACTATACAGTGAATTAATCAGTGCAAAATAAACATAACAAAGCTTAGGCATCGTAGTTTACCCTTTTTTCTCTTGCCAAGTAAACATGGCCAAACTTTCCCCTGCCAAGTGGCTTTCCAACCTCAAAATCTGGCAGCACCCAACGCTTCTCCTCATTTGCATGTGATGCAGCCTGCAAAAAGCAACAAATAACACTATTATCATTCTCCATAAAAAAAAAATGCAAGAGTTCCTAACCTCACACACTATCAAATAACATTTTTCTTTTGAGAACGACTGTTTTAATAATTTGACAGGGGAATATGAAGAATTGCACCTGAATTCCACTAATAATTAATCACTCTATCAAATAACATTTTTCTTTTGAGAACGACTGTTTTAATAATTTGACAGGGGAATATGAAGAATTGCACCTGAACTCCACTAATAATTAATCACTTTGGGGGACATGAATTTCATAATGTTAGTTAATAACAGTGTAATTTTAAAAGCTGCAGTTTGAAGCTCAAGTAAACTGCCATAATGCCTCGCAAATCTCAAGTAAATAAAATCAAAAGTTCTGAGCCATCTCAACCATACACTCATACTCCGAATCAAAGCCACAAATGACAGATAACCATGGTGTTAATTCCATGTTTTTTTAAAAAAAAAGTAAACATGGGTGAGCTAACAGGCATCATTTGCAGTAGAACAGCACCTAGCGACAACCATTGGATGTGGAAGCAGAAGAAACATACAAAGACAACATTGTTTACCAGAATTCAGTGGCAACAATACGCTGCAAAAAACAAAAGGTTGTGCGTGACAGCACTAAGAAACTGACTAAGCGAGTTGAATTGAACGCTTGCACTAATAATCTATGCACTTAATTCCCATTCAGAATATAAAACACCCAATTCAGATTCCAAGTGGCACTTAGTTACTAATTTGCTACAAGTACCACGATTGCTATATGACCATAAGTATATCTTGGAAACAAAAGAGAATACACTCAATATTTCATCATTATAAACACCATTGTTACTTGCTGCCCAGTTCACTCAAATATCAAAGCAGGAATATATATCACAATCCTGCCGGTACCAAGTCAGTTAGGGTTGAGGCCAACAGGGAATTGATGTGACCCACTAAGAAACTGACGAAACGAGTTGAATTGTAACTCTAGCACTAATAATCGATGCACTTAGTTGCCATTCATAATATAAAATGTCCGATTCAGATTCCAAGTGGCACTTAGTTTATTTTCTACAAGTAGCACGATTGCTATATGACCACGAGTCCACAAGTATTTCTTGGAAACAAAAGAGAATACACTCAGTATTTTACCATCAATTAAACACCATTATTACTTGCTGCCCAGTTCACTCAAATATCCTGTGTACAAAGTCAGAGAACCCTAGGGTCGAGGCCAACAGGGGATCGATGCGACCCCTAGGGTTCAACGGGTCGCGCCCCTGCGGCAACCTCGACGCCGGATCGAGCCGAACCGAACCGAGGGGAAAAAAATCATGTGCCGTTCGGCGGGTCAGCCCGACTTGGTTTCAAGCTGAAATCAAACCCTAAACAATTATGCCACCAAATTTCGGAGAAAATAGACCGATTGTGACAATAAAGTAACCATTTCTTAACTTATGCAGGAAAATAAGCATTTGTCCTTTGACAATGTCGGAACAGAGACAAAAAAAAAATCCACCGATTTGACCACGACCACGATAATCCCCAATCACTATAGAGCTACCAACACGCTAATCGGTTCCCAAATCCCAGGAATCCACGCCAGTACAAGCACCGAAGCGCCCTCAAACCGATCTGACCTGGGAGGAGGAGAACGGGGAAAGGAGAAGTGTACCTTGTCCTCACTGCCGCCGCACGACTCAGTAGCAATCGCCATGGCTGGAGCAGCGGCGGAGAGGGAGGGGGCGGGGAAGGAGGGAGCGGAGGGGCGAGGCGAGGGAGCGGCGGAGTTTGGAAATCAAATGGGGGGGATCTGGCTGGGATCTGCGACTCGGACACGAGAGGGGCTTTATTTGGGCGGAGAATGCAACGGTCGACTGGTTTTTTTTTTTTTAAGGCAAGGTCGACTGGATGCCGCGCGCCGCTCACGTGCGGCCGTGCGGGTCCGCGCAGCGTTTTCTCTAGGCTGGATCTGCGCTTCCGTCCTGCCCGAGAAGTCCAACGGGCCAAAATGAATCAGGGGTTACAGTCTTGGTGTTAACAGCCTGTGTGGTGACTGGGCCAGGCCTTGGAAAGAGTGGGCTGTAAACTTTATCAAATTCAATATAATTTCAGGGTTAATTCCCGAAAAGCATGAAGAAGGATCTATGTTTCCCTAAAAAAAACAATGAAGGATGCAATTATAAACGAACGTATCCTTGTGGTTAAAAATTTGAGTGGTAATTGAAGCCTATAATTTAAATAGTTCAGCAGTAGAATTTAGTAACACTTAACTGAAACACTGTGACTAAGTCGGAGTGCATAGCTCGAGTAGCGCAACAATTAGCTCGGCTGCTCAAGTCATTCGGGAGAATATTATGCAGTAAGTGCAACACACGGAAAACAAGTGAACCAACTTGTATGACGATACGAGCTGCTTCAGAAAAGAACAAACCCTTTCGCACGATACATGCATCCAGCATCCCCCAGAAAACCAGTACACACACGCAGCGCTCACTCTGTCACGCCTTTACAAAAAAAAAATGCAACTTGTGTACGTCTCTAGATGCATGTATATATAATCACACAGCCTGTGTTGTGTACGTCACTAGTGCTGTACAAGCAGACAGGCCTAGCATCTTCACATATATTGTCATATTGAAGTATGTTACACGCCACAAGAAGCTACTGATCCAGCAATTATCCCGCGGATACCGACATGACACTATGGATCGCGATCCCATAAAGAAAATTCCTAGCGTCTTATCGTCTGGGAGGCCAAGTCAGACAGACAAGTTTCCGGCTGACTTTTAAATCAACTCTCCCTGATCGCAACGGGCAAACAGAGTGCCTTGGCGTTTTGAAACGTTCCGGATCATTGACTATTGATTATTAACGTCTTCTTTTCCAATACTGTTTTTAATGCGTAATTTTTTCTAGACAGCTTCTAAACAACCTTGTTAATTTAACAGAAAAAGATAGCTAACAATCCATGACTGAGGATGTCAGATTCCTTTAGACATCCCTTTTTTTCTCTCTCTGGCCGGAGTGGTGAAGGGTGATGAACCCTATTTCCTTTATTATTTGTGTAGAAAATATTTGTTAGGACAAGTCTGAAGACGGCACAATATATTACAGCCGACATCATGAGTTAACAAAAGGAAAAGAAGTGTAGGCCGCCTGAAAGTCTGCTTTTAAGCAACGGAAGTACGTTTCCAAAGATATAGTAAAAGCAATAGCTCAATCTAAATTCTCAACTAATAACGATGCAGGGGTATGACCAATGTTTTGAAATCATGTAGCTATATGGTTTAATCCGGTTATTATTATGGATTAATTAAATGATTTATGTTTAGATGAAAAAGTCCATGAACAACAACAGGTAGGGGAAACTCTCGATGATGTACCATACGGATCCTTCTTTATTCGTGTCTTGTGCTGTGTATATCACATTTTCCATTAAGCCCCTATACTAATTATAATGCCAATTCACTATCAACTACATACATAATACACCAGCACTTGTACGTGTGGTTCACTTTTTTTTTTTTTGAAGGATTGAGTCAAATGGTGAGTAAGAAAACACCATTGGTATGACGTCGGTGATCAAATGGAAGAGATTGTCAACGCAGTGGATCCAATGGTTAAAAGTTGCTCAATATGATGAACGAGGTGGTAAACGGCAAAGAACCACAATGAATCCGACGAATGATTCCAAGGTTGGTGGATCTTATAGTAAGCAGCCTGGGAGGGGGTGTGAGCAATCCAAGCATATACAAATAGTATATTATTTAAAAAAAACAAACTAGAATGCCTATATCGGTGCAAAACTCAAGCATGATCATAGACATACGACCAAGATAGAAGCAAGCGAAGACTTGATATTGTCGTAGAACTGATCGCAATAAGCTGCACAGGTTCATGAGTCATGACATGACATGCACAGTACGGTGATTCTTTGACTTAATGAAAGGTATAGTTCGAATAACTGGCAGTAATCGGCCGTTTAATTGGTTAATTGGAAAACCTGTCCCGGCCGGTCGTGTTAACTGGTCGGATAGCTCCAAAAAACTGGATTTGGTACTATAGCAATTTGGTTAACAGGTCAGTTATCTTAGTTAACTGGTCGGTTGTTTACCAAACCGAGTCGGTTGGTCAATCCTGCTATTCTAACCTTGATACGTACACGCCGATGTATAATAAGCTGAACAGAGGTTGTATTGCTACGACATTTCACTTTCTTGCGCAGGAATATTCAGAAAAACCAGCGTGGTGACAAGAGCAAAAGGGCGGTGGGACTTCGCTGTCTAACGCGAGTCCGGTCCAGTCCCCCGCGGCCTTGTTTAACCAAACACAGAGACAAATTCAATGCGAGCCGCCTCCCTGGCTTTTGCGTTTCCCATGCTTGTTAATGTGTGAGACGGAGAGCGAAAGGCGGGGAAGAAACCCTTTTGATTCATGCTCGACGTGACCTGTCTAGCGTTGTTTCGAGTGGATATTGATTAGCGGTCTTCTTGTCAGTTCTCAAAATGTACTCTATGATCATTGATGCTGTTATGTGCGTGGGCCCTGGTCAGAGCTTTGTGGGAACAAATTAAAGCCTGTGCTGTTTGGCTGCTTGAAAGGGCTCGGTGCTGCAAAATTTCATATGCCTTTGATGATAACATCTGCTTCGTGAGTAGATATCAGTACGGTTTCATGAAACCAAAATGGCTTGGTTGCATTGTTTTCATTAAAGAATGGCTTACAAAAAGTAGGTGAAAATTAATGTTTGAAGAGAAGAAAGGGTGCTACCTTGTTGTTGTTTATCTTCTTATTTATCCTCCGATTTCCCTTTTGAACTCAGGAGACAATAGAGCAAACCATAAGCAGTTTCATGTCAAAATCTGTCACAGCAACTCCTGATGTGTTTCATCCACTTCTTCTAGCACTAGCACTGAAGCCTGGTAACAATAATCAAGCTTTGTACAAACGGAGTAGTACTGTAGATGATAGCGTGAAGAAATGGAGCACCCGTGTATCGCTTGCAGAAAACAAAAAGCAGTCCTCTGCTGTGGGGTGAAGCGGAAGCCGGCAAGGACTGGTCACTGCAGCCGGCAGTGTGCAGTGGTCAGGATCTGCCCCCGCTTTTGCATGCGTTGCGCGACCGAGCTTTTCGGCTCAAAAAGCGCAACCGATTCTCTGACACGTTCCGGACGGTCGTGGCCCGGTACGCCGGCAAGCGGATGGATCAAAGTTTAACGAAGCAGTACAGTATTAGTATTACAAAATAGATTGGAGCATAATAACCACCTTCTCTAATCATTTGACTGCTGAACTGCTGCACACTACTACAATGCATCGTCATCAATGCTATCCAAGTGAACCACAGATTAGTTTTTCTCTACCTTTCAATCAAAAGTGATTAGTTTAACTCTACCTTTCAAAAAGCAGATTTGTTTTCCCTACCTTCTCAACTGGACACCTTGTGTTCTGTCAAAAAGGTGAAAGCAGGTGTTAAAGAACAACCATCTTTCTGGTCCTTCCGGTGTCGGTACTCTCGCCTCCCTTCTGCCAGCTGATCTTAAACATAATTCCCAGAGGGATCAAGCTAACAATCATAGCCCTCATTTCGTTTTTGCTTACAATCATGTACCTCATCTATTTGTTTGCGTGGGCCCCGCCCATCCATTTTTGTTCCATGACGGGACCACTTCTGTCTCTACTGATTTTCAATTTCCCTTGTTTTTAAAATTTTTCGCTAATAGAGAGAGACCTGTTGTGATCTTATCGGTAACATGGAGAGCTAGGGGACGCATCATCATCATACGGGGCCAGGCAATCGAATCTTCAGATCGATGATGGTTCATGATCTTTGGCAGAACATCCTCTCCCCACATGCAAAATTCGTGCAAGGAGTACAGTCATTCACATGGTTAAGCACCAGAGAAAACAAGCACGGGAAAAGCACAAGAGACTCGACCGAGCGTTCTGCTACACAGTTTCCTGTAGAATAGGAGCGCTCACAAGATTCCTACTGTGTACTAGTAGTTGAATTCATTGAACGAACAGCATCATCTCCAACAGAAGACATGGACAAAAATGTCTTCTAGAGCAGAAAGCACGATCTCTGTAAAACATGCGCATAGTTAAGCCCGCGAGAGCATGCTTATCCAAAAATTCTGCTAGTGCTCGCCATAGAAGAGAACGCATGGACACCGCATTTGAATCACAAACAATAATGGACGCTGATTTTTTTTCTTCACCGGCTGACGAAGTCTGTGATGAAGACGCGACGCGATTCCAAAAGTTACTAGTACCATTGTTGCTAGTAGTAAATGTTTTGCGACTGATCAATCGATGGATCGATCACAAGAACGTGCACATCCACATGGAGTGTACTGACGATCCTACTGCTACTTGTTGTGTGCCGTCCGATCCGACGACGGAAGCTAGACCAGCGACAAGCTCGGGTCGAGAGGGTAGTAGTAGCCGCCTGGTAGCTCGAGCTGGGCGGCGGCGAGGTCGGAGGTGCCCGCGCAGAAGTCGAGCAAGAACCCCTCGCCGGCGTTGTCCGTGGACCAGTTGGACGCCGACGACGCCGCGGAGGCCGGCGTGGACCCCCCGCCGCCGGAAGGCAGCGTGGTGTCCCGGAACGCGGCGGGCGCGAGGAAGAAGTCGTCGCAGGTGTAGGTCTCGGTCTTCACGGTGGGTATGGCGAGCGACGGGAACAGCGGCGTGGGCGCGTGCTGGTGTTGCGCGGCGGCGGCGAGGGGTGGCGGCGGAGACGGGGTGGAGACGGTGGCGGCGGCGAGGCGCTTCTTGAGCTTGGTGTTCCAGTAGTTCTTGATGTCGTTGTCGGTCCTGCCTTCCAGCTGCGAGGCGATCAGCGACCACCTGCGACATGGCAAGATGAGCTGACCAATTTTTTGGTTGTTGAATTTGATGATTGAGACGGAGGAGGAGGCCAGGAGGGGAGAAGGGAAAGAAGTGACTGACTTGCTTCCGAGCTGCGTGTAGAGGGAGATGATGACGGCGTCCTCCTCCTCGGTGAAGCCGCCGTGCCGGATGTCGGGGCGGAGGTAGTTGAGCCACCGCAGACGGCAGCTCTTGCCGCACCGCTTCAGACCTGCATCATCTCGTCAACAAGATCATCAACAACAATTGTCAAAAAAAAAAAAAAAAAAAAAACAAGATCATCATCAACAAGACCTGCGGGACAATACTGTAAGACATAAGACAAAGCATGTTTTTTGCTTGGTGTGCTAGTATTAGTATTACAACGGGAGGAGGATCAGGCAGGCAGCTCACCGGCTTTCTTGGGCAGTGCGATCCAGTTGCCGGCGGTGCCGTGGCGCTGGACGTAGCCGCGCAGCGCCTCGTCCTCCTCCGGCGACCACGGGCCCCGCTTCACGGCAGTCCTGTCGCAGCACGGCGTCCGTCCCATGGGGCACCCGCACTGCACACCACAATCAAGTCACCAACCCAGGTTACCCAGCCCAAACCCAACCCCGACCCGGCGGCAGGCGCGCAGGAGGAACAAGAAGAGAGAAGCAGAGGACTCGGACTGGCTGTTGTGCCGGGAGCAGGTGGTGCTGTGTAGTACTACTTGTATTGTATACCAGTCGTTCGTTCGTTGCCTCGTTGGTGATTGTCTGATTGGACCGGATCCTCTCTCTCTCTTCTTTCCTTCTCTCTCATGAGTCATGACTCATGAGCAAGGGCACTCCACAGACAGAGCCTTTAAAAATGGCGTTCTTGGGGATAAATCAAACACGGTGAAAAGAGCGTGTTGGAGGAAAGCTGCGTGGACTGACCGAGCGAGTGCCGCACCGTGGTTTCCCATTTCGATGGCGATTCTCTCCCTTTTTACAGCCACCTTTTGCAGCAGGGTTCTCGATCAGCTTTTGGCATCGTTTCAAATCAAATCATCGCAAGAACGCAAACAAAGTAGAAAGACACCCGGGCCAGTTGCGTTAATCATTTCGCTCAAAAAAAAAAGAGCTAGGTTAATCATTCACACGTTTGGTTGCGAGTTAAAATGATTTCAAGTGCTGTTCAGAAGCAGTTGATCACAAGCACAGAGAGAGAGAGAGAGAGAGAGAGAGAGAGAGAGAAGAAAGGAACGCTCAATAAGCAAAGGTGTTGCTCCTTTTGACTGTTGCCACCTCCGTTCCGTTGTTTATATAGGAAAACAGAAACGTTCTTTGCTTTGTTAGATTAATTAACGACTACAGCACCAATCGAAACAGTCAAGACAAGGAAATGTATGAGGACAGGGAATGGTTCCGATGGTTTTCAAGGTAAAACAAAAATCAATGAAACAAAATTTACATGGTGCCTGACGTGCGCTTGGGGACCGGAGCTCGGTCCAAAGTGCCTGCAGTTTCAGTTTTTGCACCTCAATTGCCAGGCAGCAGTTTCTGCAGCCCGCAAGAAGTACAGTACCTGGTACTATCTTCATTGACCGACCGGATTTGTTGGTCATTCGTATCCTTTCCTTCCTACTGCTTCATCTCATGATGACTCATCCACACCGTACGCACCAACATCTCTGGTGATGCAGATGCTGAATAATACTGGTAGATTTTCTGATCATAATTTCCACTATAAATGTGATTACCATGAAACGTTCCTGTCTAGTAACAGGATAAAGGAAAAGGAAATGGTCCATCAAAAAAAAAAGGAAAAGGAAATGGAACAAAACGATGGAAAAACATCATTAGATAACCTGAAACGGCATTGATTTGAGAAACGGAAAAAAAAGCTTCTGAAACATACTTTTAAGAACGAATAGAGGTGTAGTGACTTGCAAAGATATCACAAAAGCTTAGAGATGCATATTAACAGCCAAATAGTTCATGAGCAGCAATATGTGATCATTTACCTGTACTACCTCTCTTTCTTTTAGTTCAATTAACTTACTAATGATATGTTGGTGTCTTGGTGATTATGAGTGAATGATTCATCAAGCTTTAAGAATAAAAATACGGAAACTTGCTGTTTGCTTTGTCTGTATGACTTTTCCTTTAAAATTCCTTTGTTGCAGCCCCGTGCAGAAGAGGTCTAAAGCTACAGTCAGAGCAACTCCAGTGGACTGCTCAAAATAGAGACACTATAATGCAATTTGAGGGCCAGTTTTTCAATTTTAGAGGCCCAAATTCATTTTCCACTCCAACCCATCTGAACAAATTTGGCCCCTATACCTCTGCCAGTGGGCCCCACCGCCCCTGCCTCTCTCTCTCCTACCCGCCTCTCTCCCCGCGCCGCCTCCCTCTCTCCCCCAGCTCCGTTCGGCACGTCGTCGGCTCCCTCTCTCCCCGCCGGTGCCGCCTCGCTCTCCCCCCCCCCCCCCCCCCCCCAGCTCCGCTCGGCGCCGCCGCCGCCGCTGCTCTCTTCTGCCGCCCCCTCTTCCCCGCTGTCGGCGCCGCCGCCCTCTCTTCCCCGCTGTCGGCGCCGCCGCCCTCTCTTCCCCGCCCCCCCCCCCCTCCCTCCCCCGCCTCTCTTCCCCGCGCGCCGCCGTCTTTCCCTCGCGCCGCCGCCTCGCGCACGTGGCTCTCCTCGCCTCGCGCCTGCTGCTCCCTCCCTGCTCGAGCGCGCCGGCGGTTCTGCTCTGCTCGCGCGCGCCGCCGCGGCCCGACCGGCAGCTCGTCAACCCAAGATCCAGAAGCTTATAAGAAACTGAAATTTCTTGTCGACTTGCTTATGTGGAGGCCTGTGAGTTCTCAATCAAAGATATAATATCACGTTATCTCCTGTTCATGTGAATCCGATGGGCGATGGGTATTGAATTACTAGAGTGCTCAACTTGTATAGTTTGTATGTATGTGCCAAATTTCGAATCTGCTGTATGACTGATGTGTGATTTCGGTGTGAAGGATTCGCTAGAAATTGGTCAACTGCGTGCTTTTTTAATCCTGCACCCTCACTGTTGTTTCTCATGTGCAGTCCAACCACCTGAAGCAAATTGGTGGATGCATTTTGCATTACATCTTGAGACTCTGACCCTTTGAGTCTGAAATGGAAGTTGATTATGAATGGGTTTTCTTTCTTCTGCTTGCAGGTGGAATTCTTGAATTACATGTCATTGCATCACTTGAGGCGATAATGCGTTGGCCAAGGAGTAGTAGGCTATGGCAACTCGTGTACTATCGCGTCAAAATCTGAAAATTTTGGTTTCTTCCACTCTCCTCAAAGTATCCCAGAGGCAACTAGTTTCACCTTACCCTCTAGGTCTCAGGTAACGGAACTACTGCCCGTTCTTGTACCTTTCTGCTCAGTTGACACACAAGAAGAAATACCACATGCCTAGAATACATGCCTAATGACTTACTCCTACTATTCTGGAAGTTTACAAGCTGCAATTTATGTTTCTTCTTAGACATACAGGCAGCAACTGATTTGTGCAACAGGAAGCCACAAAACTTCAATCCAGTTGTTATTCTTTAGTACATTTACTTTTGCTTTTGACACACTCATGAGCAAGTAACCAAAATTTTCTTCTGTGTTCTTGAACATACACCGCTAGAGTTCATGTAAGAAGTGTTTTCCATTTGGTAACTTGAATTAATTTATAGAGTTTGCTGAACCAAGCTGAGATGTTAAACTGATGAAGTGTCTAGAAAAAGGCATATCATGTCTGTTTTGACTATGTCATTTCATCTATAACAATCTATTTCAGTTCCCTAATATTTTTCTTCTGGTTGTTACAGATATGCTGTTTTTACCCCAAGCAAATGCTTGAGCCCTCTTAGCATATTTGGGCATTCATGGTCTGTTAGATGGGCTAGCTATGGACAAGTGAATCTAGTTCTGTCTGATGATGGCAGACCCAAGTTTCAGATTGAGGAAGTGGAGCCCTCCACAAAGAGTAGGTATTTGACAAAAAAGCGCCTAAAGGTTCAGAGGAAGCGGGAAAAGAAGAAAAGAAAGGAGGCTAATAAAAATGATCCACGGCGTATCAGACTCAAGGGAAAGAAGATAAAACAAAAATTTCCCACAGCTGAAGCTAGGCTGAAATATAAGATTGAGAAGGTAGCCTACCTTATTCCTTTTGCTTTATCCTGCTGGATCATTTTATCATTGTTTTAACTGATCTATGTAATTGTCAACTTTCTGATATTAAGAACATGAACCTCCTAATGATTCTACAGTACCACCATTGTATTTTTTTTTTTTTGAAATAAATCACCATTGTAATTTCATTCTTCAAGTAAGTGTATGTGGAATATTGTTCGGTTGCTATTCCTGCTACTGTTTCTATGATATAATTACTTGTACGGCAGTTCTTTGTATAGTTGGTTTATCTAAAACCCACAGGGAATTCAGGTTAACCATTTAAAATTCAAAACTAGATAGTTAAATGCTTGTTTCTTCCCTTTTCTTTTGATTTTTTATAAGAGCAAATGAATTGAAATGCGTTGCTTCTGTTTCAGGCTAAATTAAAAGAAGCTATGTTAGTTCAAAAGCTAAAGAAATATGAGGTTGCCAAAGCTCAAGGCCCTACGGCTAAACCAGATGATCTTTCCGGTGAGGAAAGATTTTACTTGAAGAAGGTTTCACAGAAAAAGTCAAATTATGTCCCTGTTGGTAGACGGGGAGTTTTTGGGGGCGTAATTCTCAACATGCATTTGCACTGGAAGAAACATGAGACAGTGAAGGTCATATGTAAACCCTGTAAGCCAGGGCAAATCCAGGAATTTGCAAGTGAGATAGCCAGGCTGAGTGGCGGTGTCCCTGTTAACATCATTGGAGATAATACTATAGTCTTTTATCGAGGAAAGAACTATGTTCAACCAGATGTCATGTCACCTATCGATACATTGTCAAAGAAAAAGGTAAGTATGATAGGTTTTTTGTTGTTAATTTTGTTTCTATAGATATATGGATAGTAAAGAAACCATGAATGTTTGTTCTATAGATATATTAATATTCGTAGAGCTATATTGATTCTTCTTATGGATGTTGTTAACTGAGAACGTTCTTTGTTTCCTTTTATGTTTAAGTAACACTTTAAATAGTACATGGATATAATAATAAACCAGTGTATCCATGCCTCCAGAACAAGTTTATATCCCAATACACAGCTTATATCCTGTTCAATCTCAGGTCCTGATATCTAGCAAATCTGGTTGAATCTATAACCTTACAGCTATTGAATGTGCTTTACATCTGCCTTTTTTTTTATCATCAGGCACTTGAAAAATCAAAATATGAACAGTCACTGGAGACAGTTCGGCGTTTCATTGCTGTATCTGAAAAGGAACTTGAACTTTATTATCGACATGTTGCACTTTATGGAACTCCTCAATCACAGAATGTGGATCTGGATCGTGATGATAGAAAAGCTTCTTTTGTGAAAATTGAAGAACTGGATCAAGGGAAGGACCAAAACGATTTCTCTGATGTTGACATTGGCGATATTTCTGAATCAGATGAAGTGGAGGAAGAGGAGCTGAATCAAGGGAAGGACCAACACGATTCCTCTGATATTCATGTCAGTGGCATTTCTGAATTCGATGAAGATGATTCCAGTAGTGAATATAATGCTAATGATGATGGTACTGAAGATGGAATTAGTACTGATGAAGAAATTGTTATTTCTGATCGTGATGATCTGGTTTTACCAAATAAGGTGTAGTGTGTGATTACCTTGTCTGACATAGTACATTATTGAGTTGAAAAATAGAAATTTGTTCAGCAGCTCTGTCCCTCGATATTCATATGTCATGTATAAGGCTTTCTCGTATTATTATCTTTATTGATTATTGATACGTATCTGAAAAATAGAAATTTTCAGTATATCCGTTTCAGTTTTAAAGTTTTTTTTGAGATATTTTATCATTTCTTTTCTTGTAAATTGTAATACTAAGGGTACCTTTCTTTGCGCATGCTGTCCTCGCAGACGCAGAAAAGAAAAAGATAAAGATACGTTGGGCCTTCTTTTCTGGTTGAAATAGGCGGCATGTCCGGCCCGGTGTCAGCCCAGTGGAAGATTCCAACTCAACCCAGTGCGCACGTGTTCTTTCGTTTCTTTCGTGCCGCCCAAGAACGGACCCTAGCCTTAGCCCAGCTCAAAGTCGCACACGGCTCCAGAATCAGAAGCCGGAACCGACCACCCAAACGCACAAGGACCAGAGACACGAGACACGAGAGCCCGGAGCCGCCGCTTCTGCGACGGGAGCCACGCCGTAGTGGCCATCCTGTGTGCCCCTCCCTCCGCGCCTCGCACCGCCGCCCGCCGTGCCTCTAGCTCCTAGGATTCTGCCGCCGTCACAGGAGGAGGAGGAGGCAAACACACCGCGATGGTACGGAGATTTTCTGATTTCTTCCTCGATTCAATTTGAAGTTGCCGATGCCTGATGCTATTTATTTGAATGCCTTGACGCTATTGATTTGAGCAGGCCGGTAGGCTCCTCGCTAATCTGATTGTCATGGGCGGAACCGTGGTGGGCAGGGCAATGCTCCAGGCCTATCGACAAGCCATCGTCAGTGAGTGCCTCGCTTCCCTTCCTTTGTCGAATTAGGAACCTGTTGGCGCTATTATGATTGTGAACGGTGCGTCACAGTGTACAGTTGTGAATGGTGCAGACAGTAATTAGTAGTGTGTTGTGGTTACAAGTCCAGAACAAATAATTAATGGGCTAGCCGAGGGCTGGACTTGCCGAAGGTCTCTCGGACTAGCTAAGACAGAAAGAAACAAAGCCAAGCTACAACGCTAGTGCCGAAGGGCTCATACTGGTGCCCTTCGGCTAACGAACTCTATATTATCTGATCCGAATCGTACAGGAAGGCTCTGGTGGCAGAGGCACGTCTTGTCCCGCTCAGAGATGCAGGTGAGCATTTATAGATCTACGCTCACCTACCCTCCGGGCATGTTTACAGATTTGCTCCGGACCTTATATTACACATCCTACTACTTGACCTAAGGGTATTCTAGTACTTCAATCTTCCTCTGGTACACGCTCTTCGGCCGTACCAACCTTCGGCCGTACCGGCCTTCGGACGCCTGCTGGGCCGAAGGCCTTCTGGGCCGCCAGTCCAGTTGGACCTTGCTTATTATTGTTGGGCTGTCTTCTGGGCTTGGGGAGACTATGAGGTGGACATTCCCCCAACATAGTGTAATAATGAGAGTTATTTGCTACTCTTGCTTTAGTCAGTCGTATCTAGCTTACAATGTCCATCCTCCCAACAGGGAGTCTTTGTTTCTGAGTCCTCGCCTGTGTCCTGTGATGCCATATTAGTGCTAGCAAGAAGGTTCCAGTCGTCTTTTCATTTGGTCCAAATACTTACAGAATCATTTGAAAGTGCTCCGTTGTTAGAATGCAAATTAGGGACGCTAAAGTTTGTTGTCCTTTTAATTTCTTTTAGTTAGATTACCGTCATTTCAGATACATTACATAGCTTATGTAATGCCGATCGCAACAATGATCTTTTTAGGCCTTACCCTGGCTAGTCCGTGCTTTAATTTCACGGTTTGTCTAGTCATGAAATAAGGGTGCCGGGGTAACTACATATTGCATATTTGTGTCTCTTGGTCGTCAAATTCAAGGGGCGTCATTTTGAGTCCTCAGCAAATCCTTGATGCAAAAAATGTATTCTTCTCTTTCTAATTTTGCACCTCTGAACTAACAAACATATTCTAAGCTTCATGCTATTTCCATTTGTCAATACGATGTCTTGACTTCTCACTTGTTTTTGCAGGGTGTACTAGATACATGTGTAAAAATGTGATTGTGGTAACAATTATTTACTGAGATTAAAATCATACCATGTTCTTGGTCTACAATTGCATCCTGATCAAACATTAATAAAAAGGCTTGGGTTTGCTGCAAGCATCATAAAGTGTGTGTTTTGAGCTTTGACAATCCCTGATCTTGACTGAATTGTTACTTTCGAAGATCCATAATACATATTTCCATAACTTATTCAGACCTCGAGTGGCACACTCAGTAAGTTTAGGGACCCAGGTGACATGGTACGCAAAGCTTAAGGTCTACTGGTGTAATTTACTCTTTATAAAGAAAATGATTGTTTTATAGTGCCATGTTTTCAAAGCCACATAACCTTATACGGTTAATTGGATTCCTGCCATTGAAACTTTTTCGTTTTTGAGATGTACCATATAATTCATCTTATTGGAATTGTACCATTACAATTCTGCAATTATTTGAACCATACCATTATATACGTCTAAAAGCTCTTTAGGCCCACTTGCAAGGGTCGTATTTCTGTACATCCCCATACTACCCCTAGCCTCCATCTCCCAATCTTCCTGCTATCTCCTCCACACAGCCACCGCAGCACTCCTAGCTGTTGACCACCATAGCGTTGGCGCCTCGACGGTCATGGTAGCTGCAGCCACTGCCACCAGGACCATGATGCGAGCGTGTTTGTCGGAGGTGCAGAACCGATGGCTAGCTGCAAAGCCCAAGCCGTCGGTTCCAAACCCAAGGTGGAGGATATGGTGCTTAGAGCACGTCAAGCTCCAGTACGATGTTGGTGGTGACCTTGGCAAGGCTGATGCTGGTCTGGTCCTTGACTGTCCCAGGCTCCCAGCGCCTCTCGGATCGTGCTAGACGACATCTTTGCAGCCTTCATGTTACCAGAACCTACCAGAGCTGAAGCTATCTTGTGCTTGACTTAAATCTAAACAGAACAAACAGTCAAACACCATATGATCAGCTTATTACAAAATCTTCAACCATTTTCAGCTTTCACGGGAGCCAAAAAAAGAGGAAAGTGATCCACAAAATCTGCTGAGTTTGAGATCCACGGAGCCGAAACAGGGCTTACGTAAGATTTCATTTTCTGAACCTTTCAAATCCAATATTGGCTGCCTAATAGGTACTATAGTACTACTACTCGACGCTAATCATCATCTACTAGAGCACAGCTGGAATGATGCAAGCGTCCCTGAACTTGAGGATCAGCAGCGGCATTGACATCTTGATGTGTTTCTGACCGAGGAGAGAGAAAGGGGCTTCAATCGACCAGCGTGTTGCGGGGAAGAAGACAGGGTAAAAAGGTCCATATAAAACTACAGTACATGAAAACGATATAATAATAGTTTCAAGACGTATATAGTGGCATGGTTCAAACATATGAAGAATTGTAATGGCATGGTTCCAATAAAGTGAATTGTAATGGTAGATCTTAAAAACGGAAACGTTCCAATGGCACGAATCCAATTAACCCAACATATGTTGATCCTAAGGGATTTGTTACGGCCTTTGTCCCTGGTAGCCTGTGGTGTCACTATTGGTTGCCAAGCTAACCAAGTATTGCACGTCACAATTCGGTTGTCAGTGTTTTTTTTTTTGGTGGTGGTGGTGGGGGGGGGGGGGGGGGGGGGAGGGGGGGATTGTCATTTGGAGTTCTCTGTTGTTAGTATTTGTTCTTTTCCTAATCCTGCAACAGTGAGCTAACAAGCATGCAGTGGTTCCGTGCTATGTCCATTTTGATCGTTGGGATGTGTTGATATTCTCACTTGCTATCATGACATGTACTACTGTTGGAAATTAACTTGTTCCATGAACTACTGGTTAGTTAACATTATCTAGTAAAGTTGGGTGGGACTTTAAGTTTCTAGTTAATACTTTTTGTTATTCTAGTATGCACAATGGATGGTCGTGAAGAGATCAAAGTCAATTTGACTAGGTTATGTAGCAAAAGGATATGATTCAAAATTTATCTAGAGTTAGCTTTATGAGTTGTAGCTTAATTGTAATGGTAGAGTTGCACAAGTGAATTAGGGATCACCTGCAAGAGTTAGCTTTATGAGTTGTAGCTTAATTCTAATGGTAGAGTTACACAAGTGAATTAGGAATCACCTGCTAGCTAGTGCTGAATTAATTTTGAGCAGTACATACCCCTCCTATGTAACCATAAGAAGTTTGTAATAGATAGATATATGAGGATACAATAGTTTGAGTAGTGTTCTCATGCTTATGCAAATCAAGGAAGGGAAAGAGCAAAGAGAGGAACGGGCAAATTATTTTCCAACAGCTAGAGGGGATTGTGCGATTCAATTGTACCATAGGCTTATAGTTATACACTTATACCATGCTCTGTTTGATAAAAAAAACTTTGGTTTTGCTGGGCTCTGTTTTTAGAACATCTGATGATTCCTGGTGTTGACTAAATTGATAGTTCTGTGGGCACTTTTTTTTCTTGGATACGCAGGAGATTTGTGTATCAAAGCATTAATTAAAGAAGAAAAGAAGCAAGTATAACACAAACACCACACTCTTAGCTACAACATGCATGCCACTGAAATGTGTTTCTGAAAAGAATTTGTAAAAGTGTTCCAAATATGCATCCAGCCAAAATGCTAGTGAACAGATAGTTTTCATGTGCTATAGTATATGTTTGGCCATACCATTCTTGCGACGTATTTGTTTTTTTTTTTCAAAATGAAAGTAATGACAATCAAATGTAACTTTGTAGATGCAAACAAAACTGGAGCTGCCCAGGAAGCTATAAATGGAATTAAAAGGGCTAGCAAGGCCATGACAGAGCAAGAAGCCCGGCAGATACTAGGTATCTCTGAACGATCGACATGGGAGGAGATCGTTAAGGTCTGTGACATTTTTCTTCTTGTGCAACAACTGTCCCTATAACAGCTGTTTTCTTCTCCTTTTATATCAATGTCATGTGCCTTAAGAAAGTTAACTCATATTCTCTATTTGGGCCAAAACCTAATGTCAGTTTTCTTTCTGCTTTGCAGAAGTATGATACGATGTTTGAGAAGAATGCCAAGAATGGAAGCTTTTATCTGCAGTCAAAAGTTCATCGTGCAAAAGAATGTCTGGAAGCTACATATCAAAAGCCTGATGTAACAAATTGAGGGAAAAAAAATCAAACCACTGTAACAAATTGAGATCACCTAGATACCTAGCTCTTGAAGCATTAGGTCTAATTGATCACTTTGCCGATGTAGCTAAAGATCATCATTGTGTTTTGAGTTATATTGGGTGCATTAGGCTGGTTAGTTGTAACACGGGGCACACGGTTTCCTGGGACTCGAAATAATGTTCCACACTGATGTGGAGCTGACCGACTTTTCTCCATGGTGTCTCGTTTTGTCTGTAAATTCATATGTCGATTGGGTATCTGCTGGAGCAGCTTTGCCTATGCTGGTTCAGTTTTGTCCTGTTCTTAATTTATTATATAGCACACTAGCGTGTGGCCGTGTGCTCAGTTTTAGGTATTTTATCGACGGATTGTGCGTAGAAAGAATACTTGAGAAATGTAATGTTGATTAAATACAAGGCGCCCGTGGCCTAATGGATAAGGCGTCTGACTTCTAATCAGGCGATTGTGGGTTCGAGTCCCACCGGGCGTGTTAACACTTAACAGTTCTTTTGGCACTTTTTTTTATTTAATCCAGGAGAAGAAAAATGTCCAAAGTACCGAACAGTTTCGTATCAGCCATTTCGTTACTTTTGGTTGCGCTGCTTTAAGACTGGAGAACAGTTTAGGATGTGCAGTTGTGTTGCCCTTCTGATACTTTAGTCATCATGCAAAACCCTTAAGAAACAAACCTGACGTATGTCTTCCATAGTGACTTGTTACAGGTTCGAACTTAGAATTGTATTGTTATCAGGAGGTTAATTTGTCACATATCATTCTATAGTGACGTGTTACAGGTTTGAACTTATAATTGTATTGTTATTAGGAGGTTATAATTTGTCACATATCATTCTATAAAAAAAATGTCATATACAACCACAACATGTGGTTTCCTTTGCATCATATCATTTTGGCTCAGATATTGTGACTTCATTCTGACGGCTTGGCTCAGGGTGTTGGATTCTAATTTGCTTGTAAACTTGCAGATTTTCTTGAAAGCAACAGATTGGTGGAAGCAACCTGACAATGGTTTAGGATCATGCCGTGCCTAGTCCTCTCCTCATCGTCCTTCTCCTCAGCTTTATCAAGCGAGCCTTTCTTCAGTCCTCCACCGCTACCGCCTCCGGAGAGGTACCAAATTCATCCGGCCGTTCGTATATGCAAGGGTAGAATTGACTTTAATTTCGATTGCATGTTCCGCTGAAAACGATACCCAGAAAAAAAGAAGTCTTCTCTTTCCCGAACGCCGCCAGGACCTCGAGGGTCCTCGTCGCCGCCGCCATCCCCATCGCCATCCGCAGTTCGCTGTCGTCATTGCCGCCCGCAGCCTGCCGTCCTTGTCGGCTCCGGTCATCCCCGTCACCGCTCACAGGCTGCCCTCCCCTTCGCTCCGCATCCTTCGCTGCGCGTGCAATAGGTCGGTGTCACCAGCCGCTGCAGCCATCTATGCATGCGACAGTTGCTGTCGCCAACGCACTCTGCAGCCTTCTGTGCTTCTCTCCGCTAGCTGCTATTCTCTCACTCGTCTGCCCATCGCCGCCGGCAGCACGTGGCCCGATTGAGGATCGAGATCCACAACCTCATAGAAAACAATCCTGCCGGATTTGATTGCGAATTTGGTTGAGGAGGTGAGAAGATTGCGGTCGAGTAATGTGCATGCCCTCTGCCTGCTCCCATGAACATTCAGCACACCTAGATGCTTCAGGGATCGAACAATTTGCGTCGAGCTCGCCGGACGATGAACTTGGGCGCGACCTCCGCTCGACACCCCGTAGACCAGCAAAGGACAGGGACGTGTCGCCGGCGAGGCCGCATCTAAGGCTGGTCGCCGCGCCTCAGGCAAACACCCCTGCTCCCTTTGGCCCGTCGGCCGTTGATCTCTTGCACAACCAGTCTGTGCCACCCAGGAGACTCGCGGCTGCTCTGGTGCCCTCTGAAGCTGAGGAGGAGGAAGTCGCCAAGGAGAGATGAATAGAACCTAGGGTTCGGGTTTGGGTAGAGAGAAGAAGAAAAAAGGGAATGTTTTGGGATGCGTGGTACGAAAGGAAAAAAGTCGAATCGATGTGGCGGGGTGACGATTTCGTGGAGGTGGGCGGGCGCTGTGGAAAATTTTCGCGATGTAAAATTACTAAGAGGCCCTTCTATCACGGGAGTTCTCAAACAATACCGGACTGGACCGACGTTTTCTGACCGTTAGATCATGTTAGATTGGACGGTTTAAAGCACAGTACCTCTGGTATCTTGGTACCTCTTGAAGGACTGTAAAAAATCTCTTATCAAGCCTATTAACGCGGTCGTAGGCAGTGGAGGCTCTCTACTGGAACCACATCTTGTGCTTAAAAGAAAAAGTTTTAGTCTCTGAACGTGTGTCATCATTTTTTTTTTACTTCTGCCACTATACAAGCTTGGAGAAATGGTTTGTTGCTCTCAGCACTTGAGACTTTGGGGACCGTCTCGATAGCAACAATGATTTGAGATGATAAATATGGGTGACATCGGCTATAGCTTTCTCCCCAGACTGAAGATATGAATATCTACTAGTTCTTTTTTAAAAAAAAAAGTTTATAATTAATCTCTTATAGTTCTACCAAAGCATGCCATGAATCGGCGGCATTTGATTCCGCTATTGAAAGGCAGCTTCGAATTCCCGATCAACTTACTTCATAATGTAATTTTTAGTTATAGAGTGTTAAATTACTATGCACAAACCACTTACACTTAAAAAGATGGACAATTCACTTATAATTTAACACGGAGCAATGCCATCTAATTATATTTGCTCGATATCAGTGAAAAAAATATCTATTTACCCTAGTCTCTGGTAATACGAACTTGCTAATACATATCATATCACTTTTTTTTTACACACGAGCTACGATAAAGTGTCATTAATATTAAGTATAGAAAATTGTATCAAATTTGAGGAAGATGAAAACTAGTTTTGTCAGGTAAAACAATGTTTATACACTTGAAAGTTTAAACCAATAAGGAAGATGGACAATTCACTTATAATTTAACACAAAGCAATATCATCTAATTATATTTGCTCGATATCAGTGAAAAAAATCTCTATTTAACCTGGTCTCTGGTAATACGAACTCGCTAATACATATCATGTCACTTTTCTTACACACGAGCTACGATAAAGTGTCTTTTTTAATATTAAGTATAGAAAATTGTGTCAAATTCGAGGAAGATGAAAACTAGTTTTGTCAGGTATAACAATGTTAGAATGCAACCGCAATCCGTGATAAACAAACGGTAAGAAGAAGTTTTCTTAAGGTTTGATGGAGAATCGCAATCCATGAATTATAAGGACATGTACAATGGACTAATATCAGCTGTCTGGGAGAGATGTCAGATTGGATTTTATCTAACTGGAAGTGAGAGAAGTAGGAAAGAGAATGAAGCCGTGGAGCATGCAGTGGATCAGTGGACGATCTATTTGAGTGAACCAGCCCTCTTACGGATTACTCTCTGCCCGTTGTACGACTGTCGTCTGTAAGGTCACGCGTTTTTTCCACGATGGTGATCCGCTGCGTCAAACCGTTCTCCTTCTGCGTGATTTCTTCATCTGAGTACCCTGCGAGTTCTCCGTGATGCCTCACGCTATCTTTTTCCCTGCACTCGGTTTTTTTTTCTCTTGCGCTTGAGAAGAGAAGGCGATTGATGCTATGCTCACAATCCATTCGTTTCAATTTTCCAAACATCCGTACTGTTTCCCCTTCTAAATAGTTGTCGCTTAGACGGTTCTACATCCAAGAGAAACATATATACGGTTCGACATCGACCGAAAGAGAAAGTAAAATATAATCGCTGTGTACGTCCCAGAACCGAACAAGCCTATCACACGGCCAACAATGAATACACCGTCATCTTGAAGGAACAAAAAAGAGTAAAATGTATGATCGATTTTAAACTTATTCAGCTATGTTATTTAGGTCTCTGTACTATTAAATTATAGTTTTGACTCTCTAAACTTAAGCTGGGTGTCATCTAGATTCTTGTACTATCAAAATGCAAATATAAGATCTTAGAGATAATTGCATGAACACCTCATAAGTCAGTTAGAGCTTGATATTCCCATCCATTAGACTTTTTGTTGCAAATCTACATATACATCCAATGTGTTTTGTTGTAAAAATAATCCCACTTGACACGTGTTTATTTGATTTCATGTGTTTTCATCAATATAAGTTTAAAAAAACTAAGTTAAATAAGTTTTATATTATTAAAGATTTTTAGTGTGTTTCCTCTTATTTTCAGAAAAAATGTATCCAAATCTCAAAGTTTATGGAACACTGTTCAAAGTTTAATTGATATTTTTTGCTACATAATCCCTATAAAAAATATAAAAATTATACTTTCAAAATTTTGTATATTTGATAAGAACACCATTGGATACTCCAATAAACAAAAACATGTTGAATAATTTTAAACATATGCAAATTGGGATAGTTTTTGCAACAAAACACAATGGGTAGGTGGGGATTTACAAAAGAATGATTTATGGGTGGGAATCTCAAACTCCAACTAAATTATGGGATAATTTTTACACTTAACCCAAATTTTTTAAACTTGGCTTCGGGTCTCACCTAGGTCCCATATTCTTGAAGCACAATATTTTTTTCTAATTAATTTAATTAAGAACATTTTTTTTATAGATATAGCTTAGTTATAGTTATAAACATGAACTTTAGTTCAAATGTATGTATAGAATATTGATAAAGATGACAGTGGCGCTAGGCGTGGTATAACTAAGTGCTAAATGATGTCACCATCAATTAGGCTACACACTATGATACTAAATTATAAAATTAGTTTGTTTTGTTCGTTAACTAGATATTGTTAGATAATTTTTAATGTTTCTATTGTATTTTTTATAATGATATCTTTATTGATGAATGATAGCATGTTTTATGGTGGTCAGATTTGCATTCACTCTTCCAATCTAATTAATTCAAATAAGATAATATTGTATGAAAAATATGTTTATTGAGAATCAAGGATAGGTTACAAATAATACTATAAAAATACTAAAAATAATCCGAAAACGTGATTGTTTGTTTTTCATAACTTATGTGTGGCGCTCTGTATACACGTCAATAGCGGTGAAACTTGCTTGTGGTAATGGGGCCATGGCCCCCCTAGTCATCACAAAACAACATGTAATAAACAAAAAAATGCTACTATTCATTAAGGATTTATTATGCTGAATTACTGAGACATTTCACTAGATTAAAAAGATACGAAAAAGGTGGAGATGCCAGGGATTCAATCCCGTGTTCATTTAAAATCACTTCAAAAACAGATTACCAATAATATCAAAAATACAAAAAATGATCTGAAAACTAGACTGTTTGATGTTGTAACTTATTAATGTAGCCTTGTACACGTCTAGTGGTCAAACTTTTTTTTTCTTTTACAAAGGAGTGGTGAAACTTCCTTGTGGCAATGAGGCTATGACCCCCCCCCCCCCCTAGCCATCACAAAACTTTATTGAATAAACAATAAAAATTGCTACTATACTCATTAAGGATTTATTATGCTGAATTAGTGAGCCGCTTCACTCGATTAAAAAAAAATCCAAACAAGTTAATGATACGGGGGATGGAATCTCGTGTTCAGTTAGAATCACTTCAAGAACAATTTACAAATAATATAAAAAAAATACAAAAAGATGATATGAAAACACTCCCGTTTGTTTTCGTATGCATGTAGCCTTGTACTCGTCTAATCTAATGGCGAAAGCCCTCCTAGCCATCACAAAACTATATTAAATAAACAGTAAAAATTGCTACTATATTCATTAAAGGAATTACTATGCTGAATTAATAAGGTAATTCAGTACATAAAAAAAACAAACAGTTCGATGGAGATGCGGGGGATCGAACCCCGTGCCTCTCGCATGCAAAGCGAGCGCTCTACCATTTGAGCTACATCTCCAATGTTGATATTAACTTCTCTAAGATCTTAATTAAATTAATAATACTTCTAGGCAATACAGCCGTCACCTTTTTTATTTTCTGGGCAAGGGAGACATTGCACAAAATTGACATGTTCGCCGCCAACGTCCAGCACGGCAAGGCCGTCTAGATACCCCACGCCCGCGCAGCATTAGCGATCAGAGCTTTTTGATGTTGCAAATGTTCTTTTGTGACGTTGCAGACGTTAGTTGCTGATGTTGCAGCAGTGCGTTCGATATCGGAGTTTCCCGTCAAACGCCAAAGAGCATGCACTAGCGATCTGGTGTACCATATTGTCAGTTCATTTCAAACGCTTTAGCGTTGGGGGTTGGGCGACCCATGGATAGTCAGAAAGCGGCAAGGTGAGGAAAGATCAAGGATACACAAAAACGGGGCGGGATATTCAACAGTACTCTAATACACACAGAAATCCTCCACCGGAGAAGATTGCATTCACAAAAGGTTTCATTTCCAGGCTTACATATAAGTCGTCAGACAAAGCCACGGTACATGCCAAAGTCCGACAACAATGGGTTACATCGTATAAAAAAGATCATGACGACACGGGATGCCTTTGTCAGGGCGTTACCCCCATTTCAGAAGTCAAATCCGTCCGGTCTACGAACGTTAACGACAGTTTTATAACTATATACAACTCAAAAAACTCTTGCATCGGGTATTACTTCGCCTTCCTTCTGTATTGTTGCCTGAGTGTCCTAACATCTTTCAAAAATCTTGTAAAGTTTCTCCAGCGAAGCAACCTGCACGTCAAGTTGACAAATAAATAAAAGCAAAAGATTAGCAGGATAGCAGCCACTGACAAAGGGTGCATCATACAATTTCACTGGTAACACTTAAAATTCATTTGAAAGCTTTTTAGGAGATGATCTGAAGCTGATTTGAAAGATAATCAACAGAGACTAAGATAATTGACTCAAAACAATGCCACTCGTAGGTGGCAATATGGTTGAGAAGTTATGAAACTTTGATTTGAAGCAAAGCACTGTGTTATTGGAAAATTTAAGAAATGCAAGACCACATATACATGTACTATCTTAATGTCCAAAATGCCAAAAGATTTATACCAGTGATTAGAAGATGGGGTGACGGTTTAGATTTTGGTAGTATGGATCAATCTGGATGTACATTTGAGTTTTGACTGGGAACTATATGTGCATGCAGTTATAAATGGCAAAACCATATTGGCGATTTGTTAATTGATTCCATGCCAAGCTGGTGAGAAATATAAAAAGAGAACTTGTAATAAAGCATGCCAATGAATTAGGTGCAGCAATTGTACCTTCCATAGACAAAAATGCACCATCAGGGGTTAGGCTAGATTGAATGGTCATTCTAGACTCTCACACGTATAAACATATCTGAAAGCTTTGAAACACAAAATGACTGTCGGATGGGGCACAAACCTGAACAAACGTTCCATCTGTTGCCATTGACTTTGGAGGCTTGAGAAAGAGTCGCATTGATGGAAACAAGACATGTTGAATGGTCCACTCACGTTGAGACCATGCTGTTTCTGCTTCCACAACTAGTTCATGATCAATGTCATCTTCTGCGGTGCAGTTTACATTTTAGATCCAATGATCCATAGAATTAATAGTGATGAAAAGACATGCATTTAGGATGCCATAATTGAGCCTACAAAAGATCTAGGCCTAGCATCATATATCAATGGAATTTTTTTTCCACGTCCTTGAATTTCCATCTCATGTTATCTCACAGTTGTCAACAGGGACAAACTCCAGATTCATCAGTAATACTCAAATGGCTAAACCATGTCAACTCTTAATAATGTTGTGGCACCAATCCCACTTCAATATGTACTTGTCAACAAATACAGATAAAAATTCACCTGTGTCATCAACATGCTCACCACTCGGCATGCCATCATTATTTTTCCTGTATAACTGAATGCTACTCCCAGATGGATTTGGAAGGATGGGAGGATGAAGTGCGTAGAAGTTCCCAATAGCAGCTGCTGTTGTTCTGAAGCACTCTTTCTCATCATCCCAGATAACCTGTTGTGAGATTGGAACTGCTAAAAGTCAGGGTAGCTCAGAGCAAGGATGGCGGCAAAAATCTCAAACAAAATAAGGCATGAAAAATTCTTTAAAAAAACATACGCCACAAAATTTTCTTCAAAATAAACACCCAAAAAGGTTTAATATAATAAATTTGAATAAGAAATTATCAAAAACTAAGGCATGAAAAAACTCTACATGCAAATAAAAATTGAATTTGAAACATTGACTCAGCTTGCAAAATTTATTTTTTCCATATATACATAAACTTGACAACTTGATAAGAGAAAACTTACATCATTTCCCAAAGACAATACAAATTCTGGGAGACAGTCCATATCGGGGGTGTATTGATCAAGTACAACTGGAAGCCTGATCAGATTCCCATCCTCATCAATGTGAATGGAGAAGTACTCGTTAATCATCTCAGCGTTTTCTTTGAGTATCTCAGAGTTAACCTGCAAAAAGATAGATTGTGTTTGTTAAAGGAGTGATGACGCTACAGGAGTCAGGTGACTCAACTGTAATAAATGATTCTGAAATGTAAAGCATTAACGAAGGAATGAGCATTCAGAAAACAACTTACTTCAGCAATCTCCAGTTTCTCAGCGTCATTTTCCTCGACCATTTCATCATCTTTCAGTGCCATCAAGAGCAACTCCCGAAGAGGAGCTGGTTCGCTAAGTTGTATAGCATTGAAGTTTCCGAAACGACACAGAACTTGCTGGTACATCAGTTCTTTACTGCATCAGAAATGAATCATGAACATACAACTTGTATCATAAACATAAAACTTAAAGTAATACTAAATGGCCCCCAAAATAAACAATTAACGATGAAATATTTTGAAGAGGTGGCATCAAATGCAAGCTTACAGATATGTAGGGATAGCAATTTAATGATGGTGTAGCATGACTGCATGTGCCCTAAACAACTTTATGTAGGAATGCATGCATTTGTGTATGTTATCTGTTTATGGGTAGAATGGAATTCGGATACCTGGGACCTTTCGTGAATCATATCAGAATATGAGCTATTTACTTCAGACAAGACATGAGAGATAAATTAAAGCAATTTACCTAACATTTACCACATTTACAAGATATAAGCGGGTACTGTGTTGTACCAACGCAAAAACTTCATCAGCCATCCCAACATATGAACAATTCTTCACAACTTCTAAAAGACCTGCGGAAATACACAAAAATTAACTAAAAGAATAGAGGCACTCCTTTCAGCATAACTGAGTAAGCTCACCAGGATGGCAGTGAGATTCTATTTCCACAAGAAGCTCATGACGGCTGGATAAATCACCCGCGTCTTTTGGATTTCTCCTTGATCTTACAACATTTCTTGAAGAACCATGTATACCCATTAGATAAGAAAATGAGTTGTCCCGAATATCAAAGACTTAAAAACAACTTGCTGCATGTAAGGGGAAAGTATCGACAAACACAAAGATCGAATGAAGTAACAAAAGTACACTGAATGGTTGTCAACTTAGTAGTTAAGAGCATACCTTACAGAAACAAGGTCAGATTTCTTTTCAAGATTTGAAGATTGCCCGTGCCAGTAAGTGTGCAACCTCCCAGATGGATTGCGTGGATCAGTTCTGACCATTTGGCTTACAGGAATCTTTTGAGATTTTATTCCTAAATGACATGATAGTTACGGTGAGATGACTCGCTGGGTGAGACGGTGGATGTTTCATACACTACTAACAAGGTATCAAGCACTAAACTCATGGTAGCACAGGGCATTACAGGGATGCAAGTTTGTAGTTTTATGGGTCGGTGGGACGGCCCAAAACTCCCTCAAATGAACTATAATTCACCCACATCCTATCAATCTAGCAGAGCAAATGAACTCGAGGCTTGACCCACTACTACCCATTGGGTAGCCCACCTGCAACTAGCATTACTGAAGCACATTGTAGCATAAAGAGCTATGATCAAAATTTCCAATGTAAGTGTTGAATAGCATTCTACATACCAGAGGCCATTTTGACCTCAGCCTTTTCCTTCTGCGTGTTAGCTTGGGTAAGTGCTGAGTTTACTGCCTGCACATACATAAAATGGCATCATTAATTGGCAAAGTACAAATTTAGATGTACATACAGCATAGAACATTTCAAGTAGAAAAGCCTGTAATAGTCTATTATGAACTGCATATGACAACACTGACCACCACAACTGCAATACAGAGGGAAGCTTAACTTGAGCTTATTGGCAAGATCCCCAAGTGACAAATCATATTTCTAAGAAGTTTCAAAATAAAACAATACAGCATATGAAGTACAACATAATTTTCTGCATTTTTTGCATGTGTTTGTGAACAAAATGCACGAAGTCATACAAAGTAGCTGCTTTTACAGATTGATACAACATCTCTGAAGATACTGACCAAGTATGCAAGCAAAAGTCATCAAAATTATATTGTAATCATACAGAGCTGGAGACCACATACTATACATTTTAGCAGTACAAAGGTAAGTATCTCAGAATTATTGAGGCATAAATAATGACATACATGATTATTAATCATAACAGATATAGAGTGCTAAATAACTAGTTAACAACCTGAGTTTGGAATATTCTTGTCGTATTAGAACTCCTCAGCTTTTCCTCAATAATGTTTTTAATTATTTCAATAATACGCTCTTGGTTCAAGAGGCTGACCTGCAAGCCAGAAGATTAAAAAAAAAAACCTTTCATTTGCATGCCTATTAGTTTGGGAGGAAAATTTCTTGAACGTCAAAATAAGAATGTTCCACAACATGACAACATACCTCTTTTTTAGTTGGATGTATATTGACATCAACATGTTCTGATGGAAGATCAATGGACATGTATATGAAGGGTTTGGATGCTTGAGGCAGCGTTGCAGAGTACACAAATTCAATAGCTCTTTTCAGTGTAGTGCAGTCTACAAGCCTATCTGAGAGTAAATATGAAGACACATAAATGATAAAACAAAAAAGAAAAAAGAGCTGTAGCCGACTAGTTTACCATGGGTTCATGTTAAAATATGACAGATTAATAGTTGAGTATCATACAGTTGAGTGCATAATTAGACAACTTCTAGACCTTAAAAAGGGGGGAACCCGGTTGAATTCTTCTGTTGGTAAATCCACAGAAGACATTCAAATCTTCCAAAAATACTTTGGAGACTATTGGTCCAAACACGACTGCATGGCATTTGGCATTCTAGACTCTCTTTCAAATAAGCACATGTAGCATATAGTTTTTCAATACACGGATTGTTTGGCAAAGAATGTTGCATGCAAAACTGAGCCTTAATCTGATTACATGCATCTTCAAGGCAGAAATAGAATTTCAGTTTAAATGAATATAACGCATATCATTTGAGAAATTTTGACCACAAGTATGGCACATTGATTATCTATATTCATAGCACATAAATGTTTGCAAGACCAAATAAAATCGTTTTTATGGAAGAAATTTGTCTCAAAAAAATATCATTGGTGCTCTGCAAAGTATACCATTTATGAAAAGGATCATTGTAATCTTCTTTGCCACATAATTTGCGTTTGAGATATAACCATTCATTTTGAATACTGCATCTGCACCATCCTCATCTGAAACCTCAATTTCCATAAGATCACGAACAACGGAAGCTCCATAGACATTCCTTATAGCATCCAGCCTAGAAGTTGTACTCGCACTATGAACATCTGCTCTATTGGCTCCATGCTGTGAAATAAGAATAAAATAACACTCTATTCAATTTAATGACTTATGAGATTAAGAAAAAAAGAACACAATCGGTACTTACCTTCCTGCAAGAGAAGTTCACATTGATATGATGGACTGCAAACCGACTAATGAAGTCTACAATTTTGGGGTAGTCATCATTGGAGTTTTGCAATGTTTTTCTACGAGCTACCATATTGTAAAATAGGTTCTCAACCTGCAAAGATTTTTTTTTAATCAAAACCACAAAACATGTGTACCCCAACTTGCTTGGTCTAAAAGGCTTTGAAACTACAAAGCATGTACAACAAATAAAGCAGTAGCACACTATGCAAACTAACCATGATTTGAGTTCCTTTAACCGCAGCACAAGGTTTTGGCTCATTCTCCATTACACCATCTTTATAAGAAGCACTGACAAGTGCAAGAGAATAGGATTAAACTTATCAACAACTGTTACAGAATGCAAAAGAAGCATCAATTTTTTTATTAAAAAAAATTAATGAACTAACCGGTAGCCGTGAAGTTGGCCCTCTGTTATTGTTGTCACAGTAACATGGCCAACATAAGTCATACTGGCCAAGGCCTCCCCTCTGAAACCCATAGATTTTATGGTCTGTAAATCCTCATATGCAGATAACTTTGAGGTAGTATGCCTTTCACACAATATTGGCAAATCCTCAAACTGTGAAAGGAAAATAATTTTAGCCCGCAACAGGTGAGGATCAATGATATGTAAGTGAATACTCCTCCAATTTGTAGCATAATGGACGAACCGTTCCTATTGTGCACATTGCATCGTAAACAACTACAGAACTAAAATTAGCACTTTCGATCCTGCATTTCTAGTTTGGATAATGATGCCATCGCGTTTTATTTTCATGACATTGTTCGCAGTTTAGCAAAAACTTAAAAACATTTTCCAATTTATCAAGCAATTTTTTTCGTCGAACACACAGGAGAGCTCTGCATTTTTATATATTAATAAGAAGGAAAGAGAAGATCCAAAATAAACCATTACATGCCGCCATATGGCTGCTCAACATGCCGCCATATGGCTGCTCATCAAGCACTGAACCGAGATTTCCCTAGATCTTACTTGTTCACATGGTTGGCATATCAACAAAATTCCACTAAATGGTCCTACAAGGGCTCACACCTTACAGGCGCGATTATGCAGCAAGCGCAATCAATCAACAAGTCCAATGGCCGGGCCTCCGACTATTTGACACTAGAAGGCGACAAAATTCCCAACAGTACTTCAGGGGATTAAGGGAGTTTGTTTTAGGGGTTTAGCTGTTTAGGGTTTAGCGAGCCTGCGAGCGTACCCGGATGCCGTGGCCGTCGTCGGAGACCTGAATGAGCTTGAGCCCGCCGTCCTTGACTGTGACGGAGACAGTAGAGGCGCCGGCGTCGAGGCTGTTCTCGATGAGCTCCTTCACCGCCGACGACGGTCGCTGGATAACCTCGCCCGCCGCGATGCGGTTCACCACCGACTCCTCCAGCCGCCGGATGCGGGGCGGCTCCGCGGCGCCTCCGACGAGGCGTAGCGATGGGTCCTCGATGTCCATGCCCGCACTGGCCAAGGGCAAAGGAGATGCGGGGAATTTTCGGGTTTATGGAGTTCGCGCGCGCTGTACCGCAATCACTGGTTTAGCTCTTTTTCACCGAGACGTGATGATTTACCTCTCTTTTTAATTTTGCCATGTCCAAATGTCAATTTCTTCTTTATTTTAATGATACGAGTACGTAGTAATAAAGAGTGAAAAAAAACAAACGCATCTAAATAAAACTAAGTAGTATACGCTATTTTCAAAGGTACGAACATTATTTTTAGAAAATGGATAGAAAATCGGGCCTCTACAAACATACACAGCCTTCAACTGAAATTGCTGAACAAATGAGGAGGAAAAACAAAGGAAAAAACATCTAAGTCAATCTATTATTGTATTTCCATTTATGATTGACTACTTTCAAGACGATGACTTTTAAAAATAAGCTTGTCTTCCTGAACATTTTCTTTGCTTTATCATTATGCTACAGTTAGGACCAAAATCGCAATCAATATATACTCTGAAAAGAGCCTACATAAATAATGGATATTTAGTTTTATTAAAATAATATTATTTCGATATCGTCGAATAATCCAACATAACGCAATTATCCCCACCAAAATAAAAGGGCTGATTTTATTATATATGTTAGATAACCAATTCCCTAACACATAGGAAACAGAAATAGGTGGGATGAGACCTGTAACAAAATAAACAAGCCTCCATAGCTCTTTAGCATGATAGCCAAATAAACAAACTTCTATAGCTCTTTAGCATGGTGACAATCAAAGCTACGAACATGTCTGTCAACATCGGCATAATCCACACTTCTAGGCTTGTAGCTAAATTATGAACATCACCATTTGGATGTTATCTTCTCGTGAACATGGCGGCGAGCGTATGGTACACTTGTGCTAGGACATCCAGACCACATATGATTCCGGACATTTGGGCGGTGGCTGGTGGGCTTCAACTTGAGAGTGTACACAAGAACAGAAGCAATGTGAAATCGGCCTGTTGGAGAACGAAAAATGACCGAGAAGCATCATTCAGCCCATTACTGCTGCAGTCTGCAGAAGATGAGAGGAACAAACTCCGTGAGAGTGAGAGTGTGACCAACTACTTTTCGCCCCGCGTGAGCGTGATTGCTAGTTCGCCTAAGTATTTTTAGTTGATTAGTGTAGGATTCATGAATCACAAAGAAAACATGTTTTCTACCTTTCAACTGATTAAAAGCGTTCAATTAATGGTTTGTTCCTTTGAATTTTGGTTTTTCTTTTATAGGATTATTTATATAATAACTATAAACCATTAGATCTATAAAGAGGTGGCTAAAATTTACTTTAAACTTTCAGTTAACTAAAAATTGGCAAGTCTCAAAAGAAAAAGATTAAAAGGCCGTCCACGATAGTACTTAGTTTAATCAGTCCGGAAGGATACTTAGTTTAATCAGTCCGGAAGGAGAAATCAAAGGAAACACGAACTATTGTTTCGGTACGCCTTTTGATGGTCGGGAAATCGATGCAAGTGCCCTTGCCTCGTCGTCGCATCCTGACGCAAAAGCAAGTTGACACGCCGACGCTGCCGGGTGGTCTGGTTCTGGTCGGTACAGCACACGGCGCACTTCCATGGCCACCAACACACATTCATGAGCCCGACACGAAACTACATTCATGCCGATACGTATCTTTCATTCACCGGCAGCAAGTGCTCTGCTGATAGCAGCAAGTTGCGTGTAGTTGCTCTTGCTCACGTATCGGCGTTGTGTTACTTGGATCGGTACTCTGATGTCTGAAACTCTGAACTTGCATTGAGGCATCGCAAGGCAGCGGTTGAAACTTTGAGGCTACTTTCTGAGTATCCTGATCACAGAACCCTGCGAGTCCAAGCCATGATCAAGAAACAGCCCCAGGCAGGCAGGCAGAGTACAGGACGGTGCACTCGTCATCTGATACAGTAGACAACTGTTTGCTTCCGCAGTTGTACTAGTAGTAGTAGCTGCCGCTACGAGTAGTAACACGAAGATGACCACTTTCGGCTCCAGAAGGGTTGGTCCGAGAGGCAGTTGGATTTGATGGATGAGGTCGATGGGGAAAGGGACCCGAGCACGGAGCTCACGCGTGCATCTTGACAGGTTTGGGTGGATTGATGTGGCAGGGCGTAGAGTTGCACAGCACAAGTTCTCAGAATAATTTGCTGTATCAGCAGTGTCCCCCTCTCATCATTGACGGAGTACATAGGACAGGGCGTGCCAACCGCTGCCACGTTGCTCTGCTTATCGAAACCGCATTTGTTGCTTGACGACGCTCTTGGACAGTCACCGCCTGCCTCTGCGTACTCGGGCCTGCCGCTGCACGCCAAGCACCATCCTGTGCCGCCGTACGTGCCCGCATAACGTGAGTTGATTGATTTATGCACGGGTGGGGGTGGTAATACAGCCGCGCAGCGAAGAACAAAACACACACGCGGCCCCCATGCATGCCGTGGCGTTGAGCGACGACCTTATCCGCGGGAAGAGGAAAGGAGTATCCTTACCTGCACCTCACGCGTCCCGTGCGGCGGGCTATAGGGTGAAGGTGCATGCACGTTCGCTACCCAACAAATCGCTGTTGCTCTATCGTTAGCTGCTGGTCCGGGTGGTGGTACCGGCCGGCCCCATCGCTGAGGTGGTGCATCGACCCAGAGATATTTGCGCTTTGGCTTGTCGTTAATTACCCGGATCTGGGCACGTAGAGGTAGACAAAAAGCTCGAAGGTTCGATCGTAATAAGTTTAGCTCGGCTCGACTCAACTTATTTCATTAACAAGTTAAGCTCCAAGGTCATAACTCAACTTGATCATAATAAGTTTGGCTACCCTTAACTCAACTTATTTTATCAACGAGGTAAGTCAAGTTTACAATCTAGCTCGTTAAATTTATGAGTCAAGTTAAATGACTTGTGAGCTCAACAAGCTCTAATATGGACTTAAAAAAATTAAGACTATTAATAATAAAATATAAAATATTATACTAATATTCAATTATTTTAGTATCTAAAGTTATATTTATAAGTTATTTTTATTAACTATAGACTTTATTTTTCATAATCTGAATAAATTCTATTTTAATTTAAATTATAATATATATCTAACTCACAAGTATAACAAGACAGCTCGAGTTAACTATCAAATTAACATAATAAAGTTTTGAGCTTAATTATCTAACGAGCTGAGACAAGCTAAGTCAATTTTCTAACAAGCTAAAATAGAAGTTGAGTCGAGCTAGCTCGACATCCACCCTTAATTGTACGAGTTGCGTTCTCTAAGTCTAGCAGCCGTTGTGTGCTTCAGAAGCTACTAGCACATTCTCTAGTCTATCAGCGGTTGTTTGCTGCTTTAAGCTTATCCACTTCGATCGATTGCTGGCCTTGTTGCTTGCTTCTCCAACCAACCATCCGTCGCCGTCGAGTTGTTCATTCGTCATTCAAAATAACCAAAAAAGGAAACAAGGCACCATGTAGGCTTGTTTGCATTTGCGGTTCCACGTACGGAGCTGGGTTGGACGCGAGATTTCCTCACGTGACGCCGATGTGCCTCGTTCGGCAAAGGGGTGGACGATAATATGTGTGGATAACATCCATGACTCGACTCATCGGCTCCCTGGTCCCAGTGCCACGGACTGCCCAGCCTACAACTAGTAGTAGCAGGATAGTTTTGTCGGATATCCAGCGGCACGCCGTGAGTAGACCTCGACAACTCCTCGCAACACCGATCGTTTCTACTCGTTCTCGTCGGGGTTTGCCCCTCCCTCCCTCCCTCCCTCCTCTCCTCTGCATCCATCTGATTGCTAGGAGTAGCAAGGATTAAAGAATCAGTATAGTAACAATTTTTGTCTCGCTAAAAATTGGCTTGATAAACTGAAAAAAACAATCAAAAATCATTTTGCTATAATACACAGGGTCAGTTTTTTCGATAAATCGGACGTCCAGTAAAATCGGACCAGAGTGATTTTGTCAAAAATCATAAAAACCGATCGATTTTCAATAATTTAATCCCAAAGTAGTACGAAACATGAAGGAGCGTTAACCACGCCACACGAGACCGCTCTGTTTAATTCCTTTCTTTCACGTTCACGACAGCAAAATCATGCGGCTGTAGTCTTGAACAGCGAGCGGCAGTCATTGACTACTAGTCCTGGGACTTGGGCCGGGCCAAATTCGAGCGGCCCATGGCACAGACATTTGGCACGGTCCAAGACCCGGCACGCCATGAGGAAGTTTCGGCCCGTGCCGTGCCGGGATTTTGGCTCAATGGCCCGGTACGGCACGACAAGGATTCTGGGCCGTGCTTGGGCCGGCACAGCATGAATGCAGTCTGATAGCACGAATTCAGCCTGATAGCCTGAAATATTTCTATTTTTTTTTATTTTGATTCTTGTTTGAAATTTCAAACTTGTATAGATTTCGTGTTTTTAATCTAAATCCAATGATTTTTTTCTATAATCTCACAAAAATGTACCCTGTCACTAGGAAGCTTTTTCATCTTATTGGTTTAGTTCAGTTTTTTAATGGTCCATCAACTCATTAATAGAACCTATTTACTGTTCTCTTCATTTTTCTGTAAATCCTCAAAGAAATTGAAATTTCAAATGAAACTTTATGTATATGTCATCTTATTAGTTTAGTTCAATTTTTCAATGGTCCATCAACTCATTAATAGACACTATTCACTGTTCTATTCATTTTTCTGTAAATCCTCAAAGAAATTAAAATTTCAAATGAAACTTTATGTATATGTACAACTTCTATATATCCCCTTATAGAATTTTTGAATAAGTTTTTTTCAAAACACCTAAACTTGTTTAAGTTCAAATTGCTTTTCATTTATCTCAAAACTTTGTACCTTCTATATTGTTTAGTATAATTTGAATACACTTTAAAGTAAAATAATTCGGAAAAAATCCCCATAAATTATGGAAATTGGTGTTGCCTAGGAACAACCCCACACCAAAATTGAGTTCAAATTTCAATATATTATTAAAGATACAAAAATGTAAAAAATTATTTTCCATTTGTTTTTTTATTGCACTTAAATTATGATGATTTTGGAATTTAAATTTTTTGGTCAAATGTAACATGGCCTTAAAAAACTGATATAATTTTACTGGAATTTTATAAATATTTTGATCTATGTAACACTATAAAAACAATGAATTTAAATATTACAATTGCGTCTTGTTTATGCTGAAAACGTATTCTGGAGAGACGTCTTCACTGAAATTGGGCCGTGTCTGGGCTTGGCACAGCCCGATAACAACCCGCCATGCCTCGGGCCATGCCCGGACCGTATTTTTTGCTTGATCAGCCCGACGACACGGTCCGATATGGTCCGACGTGCCATTGAGGTACGACACGAGGCGGCCCGAAGTACGATGGATCCATGACGTGCCAGCCCCGCACGGCCCGAGTCTCAGGACTAAATGACGACACGTTCTGAACAGTGTCCAGCTGACGCAATTGATTGCGGAAGAAAATTCTCTGCAGCAGTGCTGCAAACAAATTATTTACGGCACCACTGGGAAGGATTACAGCACGCATGCGCCCCGGCCGCTCTGGTGTTTGCGACGTGAACCGGAAGGCTCCAAAAGAACCGCAGCGCTGGAGAAGGACCCCAGTTTTCTGTCGCGTGCTGTGCGACAGCTCTAGCTGGCAAGACTACAGCCACCTGCGCTCCGCTCCGCTGCAGCCGAGGCAAGGCAAATAAAGCAGCAAAGAGAACCAGCCAATGACGGAGTGGAGAAAATGATCGCTCGTGACATGTACTTATCTGCAGGTCTACAGCGGCAGGCCTAGCCGCACCCACACTGCCTCCGCTAAAGAGTGATCGCGACGGAGCAATCGAGCGCCGTGGTGCCGCGTGGCAGAGAAAGAGGACTGACGAAGAGACGTCGGTGCTTGGAGCTGGGGAGTCCTGCTCCTGCCGGCAGCTTTACTCCCTCCCATCATTGTTGTCCACTTCCACCTCCCGAGTTCGTTGTATCTGTGTGATCAGCAATGTTAATCGATCTTAGCTACGCTACGCAATGTTGCCCTCCGAGTTACCTTGTTGAGATGTTTAGTTTTATTCTGTTAATCGGTAGCTAAAAAAGGACTATATTTATTAGACGTAATATGATTATTTGTCTCCTTATTTATAATTCATTTGGGATGTTAGGAATGCCTATATATATATATATATATATATAATGAAACCAAGCGAGCAATTTTTAACCCGTCATTAGGCTGCTCCTCCCATCCCAGTAGTGGCCTGATCGCTCCTCTGCGCTGTGCGCGGACGCCATGCATGACGTCCTGTTGCGGTTGCGGGTGCCGCCGTACGTGTCCAGGCCTTGACCTGATCTGATCACAATTCTGATGCATGGGTCGCAGCAGAGCGGCGCGCACGCGGGCCGCAACCTTATCCACACAGCGCAGCAGGATTGGGGTGTGTGGAACAAAAAGCGGTGCGTCCGTACGGCAGATAGTGTACATGCACGTTGGGTACCACCTATGCCGCCGCGTGGAGCAAAGATATTTTCGTGCGATTGGGTGAGGCGAGGCGTAGTACCACCATACCCTACCAGGGGCATCTCTTGCTTTTTCGGCAAACTTGTGTGTGGTTTGTCGTTAACCGGGTAGAGAGAGATGTGCCCGTTAAGGAAGTTACCAGTACTCTGTGTTTTCTTCAGCTCCAGCAGCTGCTGCTGCTCGTGGACCTCGCTGGCTCTTTCTGCTTGCATTGCTTCTCACCAAACCACTCGACGTTGGATTCTGCGCGTAGCAAGACCCAGACATGGCAACAAGCAGCGGCGGTGGAACCACGGGAAGCAGGGTGCGCCGTTGGTCAACTGGGCTGTTTGCCCGACAAGGAAAGCAAAGGACCAAGGCACGAACGGGGCGGATCGGATTTCCTCACGTGACGGCGACGTGCCTGCCTCCATCAAGTGGACGGAAATATCTACGGGTGTGGATAACCACCGTGACTCGGCTAATAAAGTTACTTATTGGATTAGAGGATGATGCTCTGCTTACTCAAAGCTGATGTGGCTGTGAACTGCCACGCCACCACAATCCTTCACAGCTGATGTGGCTATGATCTTGGCACGTTCGGCATCGGCAGCTCTGCGCAAAAGGTTTTTGATGGCGCCGTATCTTGCACACCACGCATTGCGTCGCTGCTAGAGCTGTCACACTTTCTGAACCAAACTCTTCAGTGGTGCCAACAGTCCAGTTGACAAACGAGCGATCGTACGCACAAGTACTCGCATGTACGCCTACCATCTTGAGAAGAGACGCGACATACACATACTCCCTCCCTCTGTTCATAAATATTACTAGTATTTGTTGACTTTCGAATATCACGTTTGACTAATCATTTTATTCAAATTCTTTTTTTAAAAAATATTAATTTTATTATAATATCCTTTATTATTAGATATATTTCAACTCTATCTTTTTTATTTTTATATTCTTACAATTTTTTTGAATAAGACAAATATTTAAAAATAATATCTGAAAATTAATAAATACTAACATTTGTTGATGATCGCTCGTTTGTCAACTAGAGTACTACTAGTAGGCGTCCTCCTTGGCTCCTTTTGCTTCAGCTTGTGCTGACTGCCTGCCTCGACACATCACACATGCAAGGAGTACTCTGTTTCGATTTCTCGTGCATATGCCTCTGGTCACAGTTACGCATACTGTAAACATAGACTGAAACCGATCTGGAACGGTTTTATCAAACAATTGGGTTTATCACAAAAAATCAAACCTGGATACTGGCTTACTGTAACATAAACTATTTTCAATCGGTTTTTCTAATTTATTGATTGGTTTTTAACAATAACAAAAATTAATACTGTGGCTATTTTTGACCCTTGACTATAAATAGAGATGAAATTTTGTCTACTTTGGTTTCGATCTCAAGGAAGTAATCCCTATCATGCCGACATTGAACTCAAGAAAAAAAAAACAAAGCCGAGAGTGATGCACATATGCAAGACATAACCCATCTTTGCAAGACAAACATAGAGCACAAGTTCTCTAGGCTACGTCTCTCTTAACTCGAATAAATTTCTTTAATGCTTTCCAGTCGATAACATGGGTCAACTATGAATGAATCAGTTTGTTCTAGCAATCATACACCATGAAAAAGATCCAACATTCATCATTGCATTCCATAGACGGATAAAGATCTCCTCGACAATTCATCATTTCGAGTACGAACCCAAAACACGGACACCGCCACGACACTACCACACATGCTCTACGAGATTGTAGAGACACTGTTAATACAGGATTGCTCGGTATCACTTCATCGAGACAGATCAATTGTGTTTAGTTCTCATATTCAATAACCTACTCAAATTAATCTTTTCTTATCTTGGCTCATAGAGTCACCGCCATTGTATCATTCCCCACCACCTCAGCCCTGCCCAATCACCTTCCTCCACCATCCCGACCAGGGGCGTCCTCACGGCTAGTGCTGTCCAAATGGGTCGTATCAAGCGAGTCGGCCCGAAGCACGAAAATTTTGACCTGACCCAAGAATGATACGGTCCATTTAATTTCGTGACGGGCTGGCCTAGTCTAACATTCCGTGCCGTGCTTGGGCCGAGGTGGCAGCCCGACGGGCGGCACGGGCACGACCCATTTAATGCTTGACACGAAAAAGCCCACTAAAATATGGTCTATTAACAGTCCAACACACTGCTCAACACTCTGCCCTAGCTCTAATCCCCCGATCCCTTCTCAATCCTCCTCCCCCACGCCGCCGCCGCTGCCGCTCCTCCCTCGCGATGCCGCCGACGCTGCTCCTTCTCCGCTCGGGATGCCGCCGCCGCCGCTCCTCCTCCGCTCAGGACGCCGCCTCTGCCGCCGCTCCTCTCCCGCTCGGGAGGCCGCCTTCGTTGTTGCTCCTCTCCCGTTCGGGATGCGCCTCCGCCACCGCTCCTCCCCCGCTCAGGATGCCGCCGTCGCTAATCCTCCCCCGTGGCACCGCCACCGCTCCTCCCTCGCGTGCTTTTCGGGCTGTCGTGCTTTTGACCGGCCCGGCATGACTACCTTTTTTCGTGCCGTGCCGTGGGCCGACGCCCAGACACGTGGGCGAGCACGGCACAACCCGAAATTAATCGTGCCGGGCCATTTCGTGCTTGGGCCGGGTCGTGCCGAGCGGCCCGTTTAGCCAGCACTACTCACGGCCTTCCCATGAAGCGCCAATATCGTTGAGATGGTGCGTTGTCCGTTCTTTTTGAGTCTCTAAAGTTTAAACCTTAACCCTCTAATCGGTCATGGGCCTTGCTCGTCGGAATCAGGGAAGAAGCTACCGTGAGCAACGATCATTGTGAGAACTTTTTGACTGCTAATCTCTCTTGAAACACTCTTTCATTGTTAATCCATACTTAGAGATGCTGATAGTAAATCTTTCGTCAAAGGAGGGGATGGAAAATCAGACATCCATGACGTACGCACGAAGGCTGAAAAAGAGCAGCTCTTATCCGATGGTACAGAACGAGAGAAAGAAAAAGATCAAGGCCGCTGTGGAGTGGAAAGAGAAAGGCGCTGTAATCCGCAAAAGGAGGCCATCCTGTCGCACAGAACGAGACAGGTCTCTGGGTTCGCACCGCCACGGCTGAGCCAGGCAGGGGCCAACCAAAGCGAAGTTGCGTGCAGGAGGTCTACAGCTACACTGCTCTGCTCGGGTAAGGATGACCAGTTGACCACACAGCGGAGAGCAGCAACTGTGGCGCCGCGTGCCGCAGCAGCCGCGATCGGAGCTGGGGACATCGCGCTTCGCCCCCTCCGGTCTCGCCACCTGCTGCCTTGTTAATTACTGCCGACGGTACGTCCCCGGTCTCCGTCTCCGTCGGCGTCGCCGGCCCTACCCCAGTCGCCGACGCCGACGAAACCATTCCCCTTGGCCGCACCTCATGCTTGCAGACTGCAGCTCCAATCGCTGTTAACATCAGTCACAACAGTCGCGCACACTGTAATAAGGTTCACGTATGCTAATCTCTGGCACCGAGCAGTCATGACCTGTGGACGCCTCGCCATTTCATTTTCTTGACATTTTCATCAAGGAAAAGGAAAATCGCGACGTAGTCCTGCAGCGCAGCTTCAATTGTCAACCAAGCACCCAAAAAAATCCGGTGCAGTACTGGGGCGCGGCGTTCCTGGGACTGCTCAACGGGAGTGGAGTGGGAGACCACCTGTGTGGCGGAGGACGCGCAGCAGCAGCAGCGTCGCATGTGCAGCGGCGACAAGGACGGCGGGTGGCCGTGCAAGTCGTCGTCCTCCACCCAAGGAGGAAAACGACCCGCCGGCGACCCCAGCGCCGTCGCAATCGAGAAGTTTCCACGGCCAATCGCCGACACCGCGCCCCGCAACCCAACCATCACACATGACACAGCACTCTCCAGTCATCTCAGCGCAAGGCTCCAAGAAGCAGAGCAAGATGCAACTCAACAAGGCGCACAAAAGATGGAACTATCAAGAGAAGAGCTGATGATAAAAAGCATTGATCATTTACTTTGAACAACTGGAGATTACATGGGGGAAATTTCACCAATGGTGGGTGAATACTACTAGTAATAGTAAGGTACTAGGGGTACAAAATATGCTGTGCGGGATGCTGATCTTAACAAAAATTACATCAACAAAATGGGTAGGAAGTAATCAACAAGCGGCTTGAAATCTAAGTCGTCGAACCTAAAAGCAAAGCTTGGGAATCACAGAAATCAAGCGGCGCCGGCGACCCACCGCTGCAAATCCGGCCACCGTCCCGTCTTCTTCATCGTCGCCATCAGCCGCAGCTGCCATGCTTCGGCTCCACACCCCTTCTCCATCCATCCCCTATGCACAGGCCAGAGAGGACACAAACCACCACCTACTACTACTACTAACATTTCTATTCACTAGTATTTTTTTTTTTGTGGGATATTTTTCAGCAGCGAACCTCAAGAACCCCAAAACAAATCCACCCCTCCTTCCACCGGATCCTGCTGCCTGCCTCCGTTCTACTCTACCAACCAAGAATATTCACATGGCGATAGATATGTACAGAGGAATTAGCGGAAACTGGAAGCAACGAAAGGAAACTATTGAAGCAGAATAGCAGATGCCTTCCTTGTCTGACGGTCTTGCCAAACTCTTACCACCGGAACCTTCTGACACTCCTCCAGGCGAAGAAGAGCTTCTTAGTTGATGAGATCGGAGACCCAGCCGACGTCCGGGCCTCCGAACCCAGCAGGAGCAGAGGCATCACCGCCGGCGGAGACGGTGCCTTCCTTGCTGAGACGCTCGAACACTTTGGCGCGCAGGGCACGCCCGGACTCCACCCTCTGCACGGGCTCCTCGTCGACGCGGAAGCCGACGTCCAGCGGCTCCAGGTTGGGCATGAACCCGGTGGAGGTCACCATGGTCGGAGCAGACCTCGGAGTGGACGGCACGCTGTACAGCCCACCGAGACTGGCGTTGGTGGGCGAGCCATAGGCGGAGGGGTAGCCGGTGGCCCACCCGCCGGCCGGGGACGAGTTGGCCTTGCTGAGGCGCAGGTGGCGCAGCGAGGCCAGGACGTCGTTGACCGGGGACCCCACCCCGGCCCAGGAGGACCGGCGGTACCCGTCCGGCGACAATGGCGGGGAGTCCGATGGCGGCGACTTGGGCGGGGAGACGAGCGTGCTGGTGGGCGACGACGACATCATGATGCTCTTGGTGAGGTAGCTCTCGAACGCCTGGCGCCGCAGCGGGGACCCGTCGTACGACTCCGCCACCGGCGACGCCGCAGCCGCGCCCCTCGGGCTAGACTGCTGCTGGGGCGGGAGGACACGGAGCTGGTCGGGGGTGTGGGCGAAGAAGCAGACGCGGCGGCGGCACGCCGTCCCGTCCTTGCACGGCTGGGTGCGGTAGCGCGCCGGGTGGAGCCAGCACTCGAAGACGCCGTGCGCGTACTCGCAGGCGTCGCCGCGGCGGCACCCGCCCTTGCGGAAGTCCGGGCACGCGGTGCCGGAGTAGTGGTGCTTGCGCGGGTCGCGGCGGCGGGCCTTCTCCCCCGGGTGCGCGAAGGGGCACTCGGTCCAGTCGTGGCTGCGTGCGCGCGTGCACCGGCGCACCTTGAACTCGTACATGCGGAACTCGTCGGAGGCGTACGCGTCCACGGCGGCGGCCATCGCCGCGGCGTCGTCCTCGTCGTCGGCGGCGGCGTAGTCGTTGGAGGGGAGGTACTGCTGCAGCGCGGCGAGGAGGTACGGGGTCATCTCGTCGTCGGAGGCGGAGACGTCCACGCCGCTCACGGGGAGGTGGCGCTGCGACCACGGAGGGACGCTCATGCCTTCGCCCATCATCATCATCTTCTTCTTCCTCTGTCTAGTGTGGTGTGGTGGTGTACCGGGGGGAGATCTCGTGGACTCGGCTTACGGGGAGGAGTGAGTTGTGGTTGTGGATGGATGGGGATGAGAAATGCGACGCGGTGCGCGTCGTTTATATGCTGCTCTGCTAACCACGGTTGTCCTTGATGGGGAAGCGATCTGACCGCGGTTAGCTAACCACGGTGACGATGACGGCGGAGTCTCCATAGCACCAGCGGATAACAACTGACCGAAAGACGTAGTATCTCCCTGACGTCTGGTCCCACGGTAACGCGGAGCCCACGTGTAGTGATACAGAGCAAAAGTGAACGAAAAAAAAAGGGAATGCCCTTCCGGTTCGGACGCGTGGTGGGCGGGGAGGGGAGGTGTCAGTCATGGGGGCACGTATGGAGGTGGCCTGGCGTGTAGGGAGGGCCGGGCCGTGGTTTGGGTCCGTCGTCTCGCTGTTTCCTACTACTTACGCCTAAAGATAGAGATACGATTCGTGTAGGTTCTAGAAACCTTGGGTAGGGACTGGCGCCCCTGTTTTGGACACATGTGGAACTGTCTGTGAGTTGGGCTTGGCTTCCCTATTCCCTAAACAACGCGCAGGCGTGTCCTGCGTTTCTCCGCTTTTTTGTTTGGCTGTATACTCATTTTGGTACATGCGGTAATATCCACTCCCCCCCCCCCCCCTTTTTTTTTATGGGGGAAAAAGCGCTGAGGCGGTATGTTTCTGGATGTGGATAATGTCGATTTCTTTGACCTGTTCGTGGTTGGACTGGACTACACACAGTCTTGGTTGTTACGGACTCAATCGGTTCGATGTCTGTGTTCAGTTCGGAGAAGTGCATATACCAAATCTGGAATGTAACATACGGAGACAGCTGAGGTGAGACGGAATGAGTAGACTTGTGGCATCTGGAAAATTGTTTACGGCGTCTTCTTGTTAAAACAAAGAATGACGCGAGGAGAAAGGGGGGGGACAAAAAAAAGAGAAGCAAACGGCCCCGCGCAATCTAACGGCCGATGATGCGGACACCGGCCGCAAGGTCCAATACAATGCATCCAATCCAACGGCCGGGGTCCCCCCTCGCCTCCTTCCGTGCCACGCAGGCGGCTTTGCCCATACCGCAGGCGCGTGACCCGCCACGCCTGCTGCGACGTGGGGGCCCGGGCCACCTACTCGCCATTCCTTTTCTTCCCGTGCTGGGAGGGGAGAAGTCGATGTTGTTGTTGTTGTTGTTCTGGGGATAAGACCAACCAAGGGCTGCAGTGCTTTTCGGGCCCACCGGTTATGGGTGTCGCAGCGGGAAACGGGAGCAAGTCCGTCCGTCGTCTTCCGTCACCCGATTGGTGTGTGTGTGCCGCGTCGTTTTTCTTTTTTTGGGTTTTGTTTTGTACGCGCGGGAATTTAGTACAGAAAAATCAGGCAAGTTGGGAGTTTAAAACGAGATGATTTTTCTCTCATTTACAGAAGCACTGGACTCTACTCCTCTACTGTTTTGTCCGAGTCTACTAAGGTTGGAAACATGGTGTGGTGCAAACGCGGCGACGGGTCAGTGGCCGAACCGGACAGGGACAAACAAGCGAGTCGTGCAAATGATATGTTAAGCGTCGTGTGCCACGCGTAGCGTCCGGAACGGCGGGCACAAAGCGCCGAGACTGCTGACGACGCCGCAGTAGCTGGTCCATCGGCCGGGGATCCGGTGGCTGCGAACGCATGCACGATACTCCAGCCGGCGCTTATATATATTCTCTTTCCTGTGCTTAACAGCAAAGTGACCGGCGGTTATGATCACCATTACTGATGCAGACGATAAAGCGGCCGGGTTGATGTTGATCGTATCTATCCTATCCCAACGGCGAGAAAAAGCAGGAGAGAAAAGGGAGGTGGTCGATGTGGGGGAAGGTGGTGTACGGTGTGACGCGCGCGTACGTACGGCCGTGTACTGCCAACGGCGCTGTGAAGCACCGCGGAAACCGTTCCCCTCGAACCCGACACGACTCCTCGGCTGGCCGCACTTCATTCATCTAACTAGAGCGTTCCATCTGTTTTTGGCATATTAACCTCCCCGCTTTTCCTTTTTTTTGTGTGCGTGTAGAGTTATCTTTAACCCCATGGCCCATGCATCATGCATGTGGTGTCTCCGATCCTGCTTAGCGAAGCCTTTGAACGACCTCACTTGTCACTTTGCCTAATTTCACAGCATCCAACAGTACCAAGGGTCGCAGGACTACACGACAAGAAACGAGCTCCATCCATCCATCCATCCATCCATCCATCCATCGTTTAGGTGACATGTTAACAATTTTTTTTTTTTTGAAAAGGACATACACACACAAATAAAGATAAAGACGTGACTAACAATGCTCCTAGTGTTGTAGCCCAGTGGTCGTAAATGCAGGCAAGCAGTACGTACTTTCACAAGGAGTAATATATAGGAGCAGTACTGTTGTGTTGTGTGTGGTTGAATAATCCGTATGCTTTGAATAGGAAGGTCGTGCTGGCGTAAACCGGACCGTTCAAAGATAAATGCGGATTAGTACTACTCCTACCGGCGGGGAGCAGTAGCACGCACGTTAAGATGCCCCTCCCATGCGCTGCGGGGGAAGAGCAGTAGGAGTAGCATAGGGCGATGATGACGACGCCGCCAACTTTGGCGTGGCATCAAATAAACTCACCGCGTCGTGTCACGTGGATCCCGCGCGCCCGGCTGCCAAGGCTGACTGCTTCACGCTCCTCCCATGCCTGCCGCGCGGAGCTGGGACATGATTTTCTTGTTTTGGACGGACAGGATCGGCATGATTTTCTGCTCGGATATTTCTCTCTGTATTTTACTTAAAGAAAAGAAGAGCGTTGATTGAGGTGGTTACATTACATACGTGGCGGTACACCTGTCTGCGCCTTCACCTCCACGTACGGTGTTGAACGTGCGTTTGCTTGCTTGCAGGCTGGGACACCGGCCGCCGGTAATTAACCTACTACGGAGTAGAGTTTTACCCCTAGCTAATCATCATCCAAGGCGTGAGCCCCCGCGATGCGTCCAGAATGCCCTGGCTGGACCCTACTGCTGCCCTCGCGTCTCAGGGCGCAGGCGGGGCATGGACCCAGTAGCCAGAGAGAGGATTAGAAGATGGCTTTGAGTGACCTGCTGTGTCACGTCGGTCAAGCAAGCAAGGCACCTTTGCTTGTTCCCCTCCTACTCAGGTTGTTTGTTCCCTCGTGCCCTAGCTATAGACGGCCTCGCTAAGGCAACAACAGCACAGTAGTGAAACTGGAACCACTCGTAATTATTCCGACGGACCCTGGGCTAGGCAATGATCGGTCGAGTGCTCTCTTTGTTGCTTTGCATCAATCCCTTGATTGTCCCTACACTTGTACTACTACAGCCTTTAGCTGCTTTAACTCCTTCTGTGCCAGCAGCACGCGGCATCGTGCTGGCTGCTGCCTGAGCCGAGACTGGTGACGGACATGCCCCCGTAGCCACGGACCGGCTGCGCTGGGATCTGCATTCTCAAACACGGTTCCATAATCAGGCATTTCCACTGGACCCCGCCGTGCCTCAGCCGTGATCCCTGGACCCTGGTCCAGGCCAGCAGCTGGGGTGGTTGCTTTGCTTTGCTTGCTCTGAAGTCCGAGCTGAGCTGAGCTTCGCGAACGATCTGGGGGCACGGCCATTTCCAGAGAACTCCAGCCAGTGTCTTAACCCCTGCTTCCATTCCTCCCGCGCGCCTTCTTGGAACCTTCCTTGCTTCGAACAGACGACTCGACCGGTACACTTTCGGTTTTTCAACAAATGCGCAGTTTCGACCTGCATCATCATGCACGGGTAGCCGATCGAGTACGCACGTCACGGTCGACGGATCCGCTCCTCGTTCTGTTGTGGATAAGCAAGCAAGCTCGAGTGTCACAGTACGTGCTAGCCTGGAAGGGAGCAACGCGTTGGCGTAATGGCGTCGTGGGTGGTGGCCTGGTGGGATGGAATGGAACGGAAGGATTGGGGCGTGGACCATCAATCTCATCGATTAGCCGATGCATCCGGTCCCCCGATCCACTCCCAAACTCCTCCCAAGTGCAGTGTCCCTGGCTCGTCCGCTGCACCGCACTGCTTGCTTTTTATTCATGACGATATTGAGCAAATCCATCGTACGCCTTCATCCATCCCCCGTGTCCGCGCTGCGGGAAAAGCTTGCCCGCATTAATTGGTTCCTGGACATCGTCCCCCTCCCCTGTGATACACGACGCAGACAAAGAATACTACTCCAGTAGTATGGACGTACGTAGAGACGAGATCAATCAATATGTATGCGCATCCAAAGACACCTTTTACGTATGTATATACTGGCTAAAATACAGTATGTATACTGTCATCGTACGTGCGCATGTTTGCACTTTCCAGGCATTGCTTTCGTTTCTTCTCTTCTTTTCTACAGAAAACTCCAAGCGCTTCCGTACTCCAGTAGTATGGATCTTTGATTTACTGCTACTTGCGCTCGCAAAATGAACGTACTGTAGTTATTGTACGTAAATGCTCGTGGTTATAAAAGAAATATCCGCAATCCGTTAATGGGAAATGGATCGACGACACCGTGCGCCGCTTGGCCTCATCCGACGACAGCGACCGAACAGAGCAAGTGTGCAACAGTCTCGCACGTACGGGCGTTTAAAGCCCATCCATGTTCTGCAAGTCCGGTTCGACCAGCTCAGCCGCGAACCACGTGCCCATGGATAAAAAAACAAGAAAAGAAATTGCAGTGGTTTACAATCTTTTGGTATACTAACCGCTTAGCCTGCCAGCCCCTACGACCTAACTCTATCCCTAGCATCCCTAAACAATGTAAAGAGTGTGGTAACGAAGAATCCTGTTACAGGACCGGCAAAGTCCAAAGTGCTTAGACCACAAGGTTTGACCGGTTCATTCCCACGGCAACTCTATCCGCTTTGGTCTCTGGGTTCCATGTTCCCCGTCACATGCATGCCACTACATCGCTCTGATACAAAGCAAGCAGCCATCCATTCCTTGTTTAGTACTGCTAGCTTAACACTAAACATAAGGCTACTAATGCAGTTTATTGTAGGTCCAGGTCGCAAAGGCAACCACTTGTGGTTTGCTTAACTGCTCCCCCGCTTTGAGATTCCGAGGCTGCACGTGTGCGCGTCCCATGTGGAGTTTGGATAGATTACAGCCCCCAGGTGTGCGAGAGGTAGAACGCAGATTCTGCCTTATCTTGCTGTGTTATCTGCTTGTTCAGCATCTACCATTTCTACCAATAAGCTTACGTGCCATGCAAGCTCTTTCAAAAGAATATATAATATTTGCCTCCCGATTCTTAGAGGATACGGTTGCTTACTGGAAAGCAACCATCTCGTTGCTATCCTCTTCTCTCAACGAACTAAAGCCGCATTGTCTCTGTTGAAAGCGGCCTTGAACTTGCACACTGAACCAATCGTAGCTCTTTCTTTTGTTTACGCTTGCGCCCTTGCAACTTGCACATACTACTACAATGTTTTCCTGATGTAGTGAGGAAAAGTTAACGTCGCCCAAGCAAGCAAGTTGTTGTCTGCTGCCAGGCATAATGCGTCAAAGTTCTGTATAGTTAATCAGTCAGACTGTCGATTTGGCGCACCAAACCCAATAGTCCAGGCTCCCGGATTTCGCCCAATGGCCGCATCCGTTTGTGGGCGCAATTATATGCAGCCTCTGTCTATCTGTGGGGGGAGTCTTCACTTTTCAGTGGCACGGCGAGATCGCAGCTCACTAGTGGAGTAACTGTAAATAGATTATGGAGCAAGTAACAGAGACACGCTGACGTCGACGCGATTAAAAATGCAGTAACCGGTGGTGGTAACTAGCTAGCTAATGGAACAAGAGACCCACAGACCAATGCAAAGACATCTGTATGCAGCTACTTTGGTTGCTACTATGTGTGTGAGAAGCAGACAGACAGACAGAACGTCAACTATGTTATTAGTAATACCTATACTAGCTCTGCAAAAGCCTAATCTGAAAAATTAAACTACTTCAAAGCCAAGATATGTTGTACTACTAGTACCCCGTTATCGATGCTCATGCCCTGCAAGTCAGCATGCAGTTACTGTTAAGCAGGTTAAGAGGTCAATCAACAGGACACAATAATTGGTCTCGCAGCGTACATCTGAAGCTCCTGTGGAAATGGACGTTGTGCTGTCTATCTACGGCAGTGCATGAGCACCGAAAAAAAATCCGAGTTTTGTCGCCACTAGGGTTCGTCGTCTCTATCCAGAGCAATTACTGTAAGCAACTTTGGTCTCCTACCATCCACTGCGATAAACTTAGCCCAAGAAACGAGACAAGAAAAACTTGAACTCTGAACATACGCTGTGATCGAGTACTGTCACAGTGTCACTGCATACTCGTCCTATGAAGCAGGATCTGGGAAGTCGTTTGCTAAAATGGCCTGTCGGGTCCCCATGAATACCCACATGTGAAACGATCGGTCGACCAGACACGGCCATCCCAACAAACAGAACAAGCTACTTCTATCGATTTTATTCGGTCAGAGGAATGTGAGCATTGGACGTGATCCTCGTGAGCGGCCCCTCTTATCCAGTTATTCTTATCCCATAAAGATCTTTGTGTATGAGCCCTTGATGGTGGCCTGGACCAGTCAGTCAATCCCTTCATGTCTCTGACACTCTGACGGCTAAAAAGCCCAGTGTCAACTAACTAAATCGAGGAGGAGGCGACGAGTAAGCACATCCATACCGACGTGGCACGGCATATTTGTGTCTCTCTCTGGCCATGTTCTGAACCAACCCGATACGACTCTAGTGAACGCGAGGAAACGTCATTATGGATTGTAATCCAAGCAAGGCAGTATCGGGATAGAACGGTTAGGAACCCGGCCGGCGCGCAGCCACGAGCCCACGAGGACGACATGACCATCAAATCAAACAAGTCATGGTGGCGGTACTGAAATAATCCTGGTCCATCCACGTCCCTCATCAGCAGGCATAAACTATCGAAACTGGCAGTGATCGTGGCTGCTGGTTGATGCCCTAACTGTTGCGGGGGTCCAAGATTCGAGGAAAGGGGTGGGTGGTTAAGCATTAGCAAATCACGCAAAGGTTACGCGGCGAGCTGAGCATCAGCAAGGTGGTGGATGGATCGGCGCGGAGAAAGAATTAGGCAACAAGCCGTACGTACGTGGTGGTGCTGGATCCGGGGTCACATGCGACGGGCGATCTTCCCATGTGCGAGCGCGGCGAGGGGGAACACGGGGTCTTCTTTCTCCTTGTTCTGGAAGGCGCGCGGGGGAGGGGCCGTGGGGACGTGCGCGCGCGGGTCGCGGTCGCGGCGGCACGCGAGGGGGGCATGGAGGACGTGGAGACGAGAGGAGCAAAAGCTATGGGGGAGCAGCCGTGGCACGTGACCCGCCCGGACACGTCGTCTCCGACGGTTAATTGCTGAGCGGCGCAGCGCGCCATGAATTGGTTCAGTTTTGGGTGATGATTGCTTCTAGTTCTAGTTCTAGTTCTAGCCGCCTATACGGCGCGGGGTCCTGTGCGTTGCTACAGTAGTAGCGGGGTGGCGACCGATGCCTCCCGGCCGGCGACACGGAGACCGGCCGGCCGGCGCGGATCGGACGTGATAGCAGACAGATCAAGTGGGCGGTACTGCTCATCGCCGCTTGCAATTAAACTTGCATTCACGCCGTGCCGTGGCAGAGAAGCAGAGATACTCCTCCCGATCCTCTGCACCTATGGCGCTCCATCATTCTCATCTAGAAATTCATTTTTAGCCCTACTACCTACGTGGGCTCACAAGTCCACGTTCTCATCTAGACACAAAAAGTTTACATATTTTTATAGCTGTTCATGCCCTAATTTTTAATTTATTGGCATGGACTGACTATTGTATACTACTTTTTACAACTTGTTAACATTACTAAGGTGAGGGAAGGAGAGCAAACAGGGAGCTCAAGCCCCCCCTACTTTGTACTCACCTCAACAAAGGTATAGACAGGTCCAAATCACTTCTTTAAACAAGTAGGCTCCTAAGTTCCCATTTGGGACAACTGCTAGGACAGGCGATTTTGTGGAAATCGCGATCCGTGGAAGCCGATTTTAATAAGATTGCGTAAAGTAGGAGCTGGTCGTTTGGTGGTTTCCACATAATCGCTTCTCATGATAGCACTTCATCTCACCTCCTCTACTATCTTCTCTCCAAGCGAGGTCGAGGAGTGTAGCGGAGCTCGGTCGGGATGGGTTGCTGGCAGAGCTCGACCGAGGGTAGGGCCATGACAGAGCTTGATCTGGGGTAGGGGCGGGGCCGCGGCAGAGCTCGGCCAGGATAGGCCGGTAGGTAGGGTTTGGGCGCGAGGGCAGTGCCGCGGTGGAGCTCGATCGAGAGGGTGGGACCGTGACGTAGCTCGACTGGGAGGGACCGACATCGAAGCTCGGTCCGGAGGGGCTGGTGGGCTCGACAAGAGTGGAAAGGGGTATGGTGCAGGACGCCTCCAGGCTTGATGGGAGGAGAGGACAAGAATCGAGCCTGTGTTTTGTAGAAGTTGCTCAACTGACGCTTTCGTGTTGTAGTGTTATTGTCGCGCTAGAAAAAAAAATCACCTTTGGGAGAAGCTGCGGGAGAAGTGGGCCGTTTGGCGACCTAAGCAGCTTAAATTCAATGGAAGTGGCCCATAATCCATCCCAAACAGGGTCTAAATCTCCTTAGCCACGGCCACATGAGTGGTTCGAATGTCTTAATCTTTGAAAAGCAGCTCCATTCCGTGCATACTATAATGTATCAGCCTCCCCTTCACCATCCTCTAGAGTTGATGTGATGTGTTGTGAATTTGAATTGTAGGATAGAGCCTCTACGGATGCAAGTAGGTGTTAAAATCACCACGAATATATGAAGAAGTAGGCGAAGATTAGTTCGTGTGGTTCTTTAGTTTTCGTCCTAATTGTTAAGCTTCAACCTCTTATCTATGTGAGAATCTTCGATTATCCTTTCGTTTTGTGGTGTCATCACTCATATTATAATCGTATATAAAGTAGTAGCGCTGCCACGCATATAAATTCCCTGTTGATCCGGTCCAGTATTTAGACGCAAGTAACACATGTTTCTCCGAGCAATGGAGCCACGGATGATTGTTAAACACCAAAACGTCGTAGTCTTCGCCTTGTGGTACCCTCGTTCATCACGCCACATGATTGTTCACTTTCACACACACACACACACACACACACATACACACAAAAAAAAAACCTATTAGGTATCTGATGAGTGATGACCACATCTCCGGGAACAAACAAAGCCTGTTTTCCAGCAGTTCATCTCATCTCATCTCATCGGATTGAGAACACAACAGGCAGTACATGTACATCGGATTGAGAAGAAGACTTTGAAATCTGCGTGTTGCGTGCTCACGAAAACAGGATTCGTACTACGGTACAAGACGCCTTCTTTTGCCGGATTGGTCTTTCTTGTCACGTTTCGCAAGATTGGTCTCCATCGTGTTCGTAACATTTGCGCCAGTACGAGGGGACCAAACAAATGGCCAATCAGTTCGGAACAGGACCATCGTTTTTGGGCTCCTCCTCCATTATTCTTTGCCGTGATTTGACGCCCGCTCGCGACGTGTTTGGCCAGGCTCTGCGGCACGAGTCGCCGTCCCTACCGTCCATGGCTTTGGCTTTGGGGTGCTCGTGACAGATGGCCACCACCACCACACAGGAGATGAAATAGCTGCAGCTATATATGGAGTACAATTCATTTTACGTAGGTTCCGGAAACGTAGGAGGAATTTAACGGATTTTATTCTATTTCTTTTGTAAGTCTATTTTTTGCATAACTTTGTCGAGTGGCGGATGCCGGATTGTGCATAGAGCACCGACCGGGTTCGAAAAGAACAGTGCGGCTACCTAATCCGTTCTAGGTACATGTTGGAGTTTAAAAACTCTGAAACTCTAATGTCAGAAAAAAGACATGAAAAGGGCTTCTTATCCTACCATATCCACCGCGGATCAAATGATCAAAGATAAGATTTTGCAGCACACCAACTTTGCCCGCTTGGATTTTTCTTGTCCCATCGTCGTCCCTCCTCTCTTTTATCTTCCAAGTTCCAAACCCGTTTCTCACGTTAATCGATCTACATCGCCTTTTTCGCACCATGTGTCGCCGGGGCCTACGTGCTGCGTCCCCGATCTGCAGCTCGCATCTTAGCCGTGGCCTTTACTCGACAATAATCCACGCACCGTGTCCTAATCCTCCCACTGATGGCATGGCACATTTGTTTAGTCTCAAATTGGCAAGCAGATGTGTGATTTGTTAGGTAAATGGTTTGATCATTATCAGAAAGCAATTACTTACCCGAGAGGAGAACAGAATTGTTCGGGGGGTGAAAGCGACGCGAGCTGCAACCACCGTTGCTAATGCTTTCTCACGTGAGACTTCCTGTCGCTCGCGACCAACGTGCGGGCGCCGCGCGTCCGGCGAGCTAGTTTGGGCGAGGGATCATTACATTACACGAGATATTTGTTCAGAGATCATGTGGTTCCTGCTTGGTTTGGTCTTGCTTGACACAGCAGACCTGGCTCACCGGTAACTTGTGTTCATGGATTGGACCACGGTTAAATAGGGGTTGATACGTGGATGGATGTATTGATATACGGTCAAAATAATTGTGATATGTGGTTACAGATTTGATGTAACTTGAATTTCTGACCTCTTCTTTAAATGGCTAGATGTTAACCTCTGCTGACCTCCCTTAATCTCTGTTGTTAGGTGTTAGTTTGTGTAGTACCATACTTCGTTGCAATGGCAACATCAGTAGGACTAAGAACACCTTGACATGATGCGGCCCATACCGAACCAAATTAAAACAAAGAGTGGAAATGAAATGGAAAGATTTTCGCACCAGCTAGTGACCGCAAGTCAGTATCCACTGCAATAATCCAAACTGAACAGGTGAGTGAGCTCATCTTTCACCATCTCCATCCCATAAAAACAAAAGAAAACAATCCCACTCTGAGCCTGAGCTGCCTTTGTGTCAACATAAAGGAGACGCCAAGTGATGAAAGAAGGGAGGGGATCGGCAGCCGTTCTTTATTTGCACAGCTAAATTATATTAGGCCAGTAAAGTCTCATATTCAGATGATACGTACATGATTGACGGCATCGTTTTGCCAAGAACACGACACATAAAACACCACTAGCAAAAGCCCTTCCTTTTTCTTTTTTCTTTCAGAGAGGAGCGAAAGGTCTTCTAGATACAATTCTTCCAGTCATTTCCTTGATGATGGTCATTCGATTACGTGACCCTGATGGTCCCGAAAAAGGGAGTCCTCTGAGACGGACGTGCCTGGTCGGTCTGCCTGGCGGTCGATATCTTCAGCTCCAGGTCCGGCGCCTGGTTGCTCACCGGAGGCGGCTTTGACATCACAAAGGACGGGTATCTTGGTGCAAGGTTCGGCGACGTGATGCTGCTGCTCATTGCAGCAGGGCATCGAGGCGTCAGGGTCAGGCTTGGAGCATGTTCAGGCTTTGGCCTGTTGCTGATGCCGAGAGACAGAGCAGAAAATTCTGTTTCAGACATGGAGGTCGTCTCGTCTCTCAGCTTCAAGCGTCCGTTCACGCTCGTCGCCTTTTCACTGTTTTCAACCTGAAAAAGGAAAGTTGAAAACATGGTTTTACTACTAGAAACGTGATGGTCGTGAAGAGATTTTTTTTTCTCGGTTGAGAGGTGATGCATGGCATGAACATGAACGTACCACGTCGAAGAGGCTGGACCTTCTCTTCTTCTGCGTGAGGCTGCTCTGCCTCAGGAAGTACTTCTGGGCGTGGCTGGCGACCTGCGTCGGCGTTCGTGTCGTGACGAAGTGCCGGGAGATGCCTCGCCAGTCGCCTCTCCCAAGCTTCTCCAGGCCTGCTAGGAACCTCCGGTGTTCGTCCTCGGTCCATGGAACCCCTGATGGTAAATAAACAGAGATTTTTTAGGACTAAATAATTCGAGCGAGATGCAAATTATGATACTCTGGCTGCGAGATCTTATTGAGGCTCTGAAAGTAAACGATTGGGACAGGAGGCATCTAGTCTAGGAAGATACAAACTCTGAGACAACAACCTTAATTAACCTTAAAAATATTCAGTCAGGCATGCAAGAGTTTGGGAAAGCAAAACAGAACTGCTTGCGAATTAATCATGACAAAGATTGTTATTATTCATATGAAACCAGAGAAGAAGTTGCCAATTCTGAACTCACCCTTCTTCCTTTCTTGAGCCCTGCCCATGAGACCATCCGAGAGGTACCCGTTGGTCATCTTCTCGGCGGCCTCATCCACCGAAACAAGCGAAGACGACGAAGACGCTGACGGCGAGGAGCTGGAGGCACCAGCAAAAGCAGCCGCGTAGTAGGCCGGTGCCGAAGACGACAAACACTCCATGCTGAAGCACTTCTTCATGGGAGTTGGAAGAGAAGAGCCTACGTGCAGCTGCACGCCGAACAGTCTCACGCCGCCGCTGCCGTTGTTCTCCATGCTCCGGTGCCCGCTGTTGCAAGTTCTCGAGTTGTGGCCATTGTTCCCACAGCTAGAGCACTTCCTAGCCATGGCTGCGCTGCGCACAGGGAGAGCAGGAAAGTGGGGGGCACAAGAAACAAAGAATAATTCTGTGGAGTTGAGATAAGATGTTGTGAGGATGTTGCATCTGGGAGACACTTAATATGAGAGAAAGATGTGGCAGGGGACTACTGAATTGCTAGGGTGTGCACACCTGTACCATTTGAAGGGGACGCATTGGCATCATCCCCTTTTATGGTATTGACAATTCGATCCAGATGGTCGGGCATGCTGGCCTATTTAACTGCACTTAGAATCCGCAGGAATCTGCAAAGTCCTGGGCGCCTCTCCAATAATATTGCTGTCACTGTCACGCTGTACATAGGTTATTGTGTGGCTCATATCAGGAATCTCATGCAATCTTCTGCATTATTTGCCACAGATTTTTATTCCGACAGGGTCAACTATTTGGAAAAAAGGGCTGTGTTTCCTGATTACCAATTATGACATAGGATTCATTTGCCAGAGTTGTGGACGTGTACGCCACACATACTAATAGACAATCAATTTTTCACGTTTCAGCTCCAGATTTTCTTTATATTATCAACATTTATTGAGACTGGATCTCATTTTCTGGATTTTGTGATTCCCCAAGTTTAGATAACGTACTTGAAAGTGTATCTTATGATGGTATTCTGCTTTAAGGTAGGTAGATTATAGACAGTGTCTCTGGGCTACTGCTTATATTAAGAAAGGAAATCAGGAGGGAAGGGGCACCACCGTAGTCTAGGTCCTGCTATTTCTGGTGCAACCACTCTCTACCTTGATTCTTCTTTTGTTTCCTCCCTAGAAGCTAAGTACAAGTTGGTTCCTCCAATATGAAATGCCACAAAATCTGCAAATAATAAGTAGGATTCAGAAGGTAAGACAATTTGGTAAGCCAACTAAACAAAATCAATAAATAATTGTTCCTTTGAACAGCTAAACTAATAATAATAAACAAATCACTCATTGTCTACCAATACCTCCCATCCTAACCTGTAGTAGAAAAAAAAATCACCAATTGAGTACCATATACATCTCAACCTAACCTATAATAAAACAAGATCCATTTCTAACACATGACAAACGAGAAAGATCCAACTAGTCGTTCGCTCAATTTTGACTAAAATATTTGAGTTCAACTGTAAGAAAATTGCTGAGGAGTTCAACTGTGATAGGATGTGAGATAAAAAATAAAAGAATGCATAGCAGTTGATGTTGGTGAAGATATGATATATATTTCTTTGGCTTCTGTTATACCAAGGGCCAATAACATTGGCCAAATAAGAAGCCTTTACTGTGGAAGCAAGCATACTTATCAATGTTAGGTGCCAAGGTACAAGATTTAGAAAAGGTCATAACCATAACAACCACAAAAGGGATATATGAAGTACTTTGTACCTTCTAGACTTATCATAACTACTATACTTACCATGTAATACTTTTATTTGATTGATGACTTCAAGAAATAAATATTTTTGTCTTCTCTTACATCGCCTATGTATTATATCTCAAGAATCTAGATGACTTATAATATAGTGTTGTCTGTGCACTGACTTTTAACTATTAGTAGTGGTAGTATCCTGATTCTTACGGACTCCATCTTACTTTCGACATATTTTATTCAGTAGACCCAAATAACAGGTCTCTCTTTAATGTTTGATTGACTGCAAGTGGAGTAGAGTTTCTTTTAGTTCACACCAATCCAAAGTAGACTAAACAAAGTAGCAAAAGAAGGTTGTCTCATTACCTTAGCAGAGTCGCATCTAAAAAGTGAGGCCTTGCTTGGTGGGTCAAGCACATTGTCTTTACTAACCATAACCACAGCACTTGTTTAACATCCTTTGAGCTGAGATTATCACCACTTGCATGTCTTGTTCATCTCTTAGTCTCTCATGGCGTCATACATATGCTACACTACCCTATGAAACTGAAAGTGAGGCCTCCCAATGATTTGAAGTAGCACAAGCAGCACTACTCAAATTAACTTGGCTTGTTAGGTGTTAGGCAGTCGACCTTACTGAAAAGAACACTCTGGTACGTATGAGACAAAACTTGTCCACCAATAAAACCAGATGAGATGCTATGTGGATTCTATTGGTGCACCGGGGTACTATTTGATACAGAGTGTAGGTGTAGCTTTTGCAGAGAGCGATTCATGCCCTCTGGAATGCAAAAATGCGCAAGTCGAGATGAAAATCACCAGTAAAACTCATTGTCGGAAGGAGCAGAACATCATCATTCTAAGTAAACCATCCACTAGCACTAGGGAATATCGCTTTACCACCAACCTTCCAAAGTTTCAGAGACACAACACACTCTGCTTCATTCAGTGATCCCTCGTGTTGCAAGTGACCACAAATGAAACTGGATGGGTAAGGTAGGAGGGGCATCTAAATCCAAATTGGATGGTCCGTGGGAGATGTTATTCTTGGTGGATTGATTGCGAAGGAACCAAAGGAGTACGGTTCAGATAGACATCCAGCAACAGAACACTGCTGCATCTTTTGTTTCCCCTGCTCCGGGTACTTGCAGTTCTGAGAAGAATAAACCTTTTGCTCCCGTCCTATCCTTTATTTTTGGGAAAGAATCCAATCGATCCGACTTTCAGTAGTTGGAACATAATAAGTATGGATTGAAAGCACACGTCCCATATCGATTTCTACTGCCCCTTTAGGCCCTTTTTGTTCCCTTTGTGCCTTCCTACTTTGGCAGGATTCAGATGCCAAAACATGAGTTTGTTTGTTTTATGGTCATCAAGTGTACCAGCAGCGAGGGTTGAGAAATCCCTCCGTTTTTCGTCGAATTCAAGGTTCACGTCCCCAATAATGAACCTAAAAAACTCTGTATCCTGACATAGAATGCGACGTTTGCGCAGCCACGGACAGTTTAGGTCACTGCATACGAATCTGCCGCCATGGAAAGATTGCTCGCCCTAGCCAATGCCAGTCGCATGCATCCGATTCAAGGAACGCGCCAGGTCACGATCCCGTCGAAGATCGAAAATTTCGCGGGTCGAGTCGTCGGAGTCGCGTGGTTGCTTGAAAAGAGAGGCAGCAGAGGACAGGCGCGACAACATCAAACTGCTCGTCATCTGTGACATATACATATTTGTGGCCGCGTTTTTTTTTTGTGGTTTATACGGCCCGTGGAAACGATGGAGCAGGCACAGGGCACTGCACGCAGGAAATGGTCACGTACACCTTGTAGACATGAATTCAACCAAGATAACGACGGAGGCTGGACAGTGGACGGCTGATATGGCCTTATGTGCACAGCAGCACGTACACATGTAAGGCGTGCGACGAAGCGGCGATGGTGAAGTCTACGGACACCGAACCACACCCCATGTAACGGGCACGGCATAGAAAGGTAGAACTCCTTTATCCGTTGAAGTTTCAACCTGGGATGCTGTCAACAGACTGAATCTCTTTAGACTCTGTGTGTGCAGTGTGCTCCCTGATACCGAACCTGACAGGAAACGGAGTTGAGGAAACCGTCTGAGCCTGACGGACCGGCCTAACATTTCACAAGCGTTCAAAGATTGGATCAACCGTGGACCCGGCCGGGTTGGGAATCTGAAAGAGGCAGGTCTGAACAGTGAACAACCGTGCACTCGTAAAATTCAGCAATCGGCATAGTAGAGGCACATGGAAACCATGGTCACGTCATGAAGTACTGGACCCCGGGTGGACGTCGAAGCAAAAGTCTGAGACGGAAGCAGCACTGCTCGCAGATGGCTCACGGCAGAAGGACCACCGGACGGCGGCCGGCACATGAAACTCATGCTGTTCGCTGCTGCTTCGCCGGAATAACATGGCAATAGGCCTCAAGATTGATGGGATTCTTCATTCTTGCGAGGTGGATTGGGTACCCGGTTGATCTTTGTTGTCAGCAGTGCGCTCGCGGGTGACGCACAAACCAACAAGAAACACACCGTGTTCCCTGATCATGGGCCGGAAACCCATATGGGCCATTGCCGGCATGGTAGGCCCGCATAAGACTTACGCGGGCCATAGATTGTGAGCGAGCATGGCCCTAGTACAGACTCCAACGCACGCTCGACTCTCTCGGCCCGGCCAGATAGATAATGGAGGCCCATAAATCAATTCCCTTTCTCTATATGAAGCACCGGTGCCTTGGTCTTCTCCCCCGCGTTCGCCCTCGCGCCGCCGCTAACCCTAGCGCCGCCTCGTCGGCCCCCCAACCAAAATCCATGGCACACGAGGCGGCTCTAGTTACCACTGACATGGTTTGCCTTGTTCGATTCGAGTGCTTCTCTGATTTTCGTTTCGATTTCACTCAATTTTTGCGTCTTGTTTGTTTTCATCTGCTTTGCGTGTCTGGTCAATGTATTGTTTCATTCATTCATTCATGGGGTTCGTCGCCGTTGAGAGATCCGGATGGCTTCTCGTCCGTGCCATCTCGGTTCCGTTGCAGGCGTAGAACGATGCGTTGCGCGTCTAGATCCTCTCTGTTTGCCCCATCCTTACATTTCTTAAGATGGCAGACGGGATTTTGAACAGTGCTTAGTCCTTCGGCGTCTCATCTCTTGTTCGTCTGATACACACGAGGCCTAGAGCTTCGCCGGAGCCCGCCGTTGAGCGCTCTCCGCATAGTGTTGTTTGGTTGTCCGCTGGTACATCTGTTGTTATGTTTTACCAAGTGTGCGACTCCATGGCCTTCATAATCCCGGATTAACTCGCTTAGCTGTTCTTCTGATTCATGGGAGGCCAAGATTGATGTTCTTGGGAGTTTCGCTGATAGCGCCTTCTTGCCCGTGGAGGTGCTTCATTAGTAACTCGCCACACAAAACACATTGTCAACATTTTCTTTATCTCCCCCTTCATTTCTTTTTTCTGGATTTTGAATGTCTTCTTAGGTAAGACCTCGATTGTGTTTTCAATTAAGCAGCAAGGAATGACGGTATCGTGAAACACACATCAAACGGACTTCAGTAACACCTGAAACAGAAGGACGCAGGTGACGTTTAATCTGTATTAACGTAAACAGATAAGCTAGCGCAAATATAACGAGAATCATCCATACTTCACTGTAAAGTTTTGTAGAACACAACACAAAAGTTTGCACGCAAATGCCCTTAATTTTGATTCGTCAATAAACAATTGTCCGTAATTTTGACTGTAGCAATTTTAATATTCCTCCTTCGAAACGACGACGATAGAGGGCCGCTAAATGCCTAAGATCTTTGGCCCACTCAGCTGTAGCCTGCAGAGGATGTGCATTCGTCGTCATCGACTTCCTCGTCCTCGTCCGGGTTGCAGATGCCCTCGCCCAACAGCCCAATAATAACGCTGTAGTAGCCCAGCTATCGGGCATGAGAACGAGCGATCAAAGCTTCTGGCTTCTATGGCATATTGTCATCTGAACTTCATATGGTGTGAGTTCGTATATCCTGGATTCTGCAACATCATATTTTGAATGAAATCACGGGTTCAGTTACTGCCTCTCTGTTAACAACCCACTAGTACTTGATCACAAATAGATACAGGGTACTGGATTACAACTAGAAATAGCAGGGGATGTGAATTGGAGAAGACAACAGGGGTTCAGAATTGGGGAAGAATCCTAGACTAGAGGAAGGAGAAGAACAGTAGAAGGGATAAGCATAAGCCCAGTGACAATTGTGTTGAATAATTCTTCGATGTCCTTCGGTTAGCTGTTGCCTCCTTTTTTGTATTGCCCTCGTAAGCTTGTTTCGGCCGTGGTGTTGGGCATGGCAGCGCTTAGTTCCGGTCCAGTAGCAGCGGATATACCTGACAGTCTCCGTGGATCGCTACAGAGCTGGAACGACCGAAGATCCATGGTTCAGCTGGAGCGGCATGTCTTAACTTCAGTTCGGCTCTCCTCTTGTTCTGTCAACAGACACGAGGCAGATACGAATTACATCCTCTGCATCGCCCAACACCAAACGAACAACCATCAAACTCGTGACGCTGACGCATAGAACGATACTTGCTTCTCGAAACTTTGTAGAATACGTGTCATTGACAACTGAACCAGCAGAGAGCAGAGCTAAACTAACAGACCTTACAAGCAGTGCGCAGTGCATCGTTAGCCTATCAAATATTTAGTTTACTGTAAGAAATATCTGTGAATGTTCATAAGAGAATTCTGAATTACAGTTTTTTTTTTGTTATGATGAAACGATGACATGTTAAGATTTGAGTACAAACAAAATCGTGTGTAAATGTTCATCGAAGCTCCTGATACATCCATATGCACAAAGAGACCAACACAGTCACAGCAGCGGAACAAGAATGAGACTTCGTGGCACGATTGATTCTGCTTTACTATTTTCTTTTCTATATGGAACGATGTTGTATTGAGATATACACGTGTAGTGACTACAGACATATGAACAAACGGCCAACCCTCCTTCCTACAACCTCCACCCAACAACTCTCTCTTGCCTACACCAGTGACTAGATTAATCCACAACAAAAACTGCCTTCAGCTTGTAGTCTTTGCATTCCAGGAGCCAAAAGGCATCAAAACTGACTTGTGTGGTTGCAATTTAGCCCAAGCAGTCTTCACTTTCATGAGCTGTATTGTCAGGCCATCCAAGTTCTGCCCATGCTAAGCGTTAAGGGAGATCCGAGTCTTGATGGGCTTCAGCTTCACTCCCATGCTCTCAGGAGATAGAAGTTCAGGCGATATGCAAAACGGGCTCAGTGTACTCCGGGGGCTACTTTCATGCTGGGAAGGTCTGTAAAGCCCATATCCCATAAGGAAGTATTCCATTGGAATCAGCATTGCATGTGGTTGCTCTTCAGTAACAAGTGAACCACAGGCCTGGACCTGCAATTCATCCACAGAAGATTAATTAAAACTTGTGCATTACACCATGTAAGAATCACCTTCTGATGTTGAATACTGAAATATATGCTTACCTCGACAAGGGCACAATATCTTTGGTCCAATTTTGTGGTCATGTGGACTGCGTCGACATGGAATTGTGAGTACTCTCCAACAAAAATCAGTGTACGGCACTGAAGCTTCTTCAGGGCATCTGTTAGGTCATGTCGCCTGATGGAACCATAGTTGAATTAGGTCCATCAGACCTCTCATTTCTTTGTATACTCAGGTTACTTGTAGCAAAGATAAAACTTACTTGTTTATCGCTTGAAGGAACCGCCATACATTGGCTCCTTGTCTCTCATGGAGTAACTGCACAAAAAGAAAGATGAGTTGCTAATGTCTGAACAGTAGATGTAGCGATCATATCAAGCACTAGGAAATAAGAGCTGTAATACTAACACTTCTACAGGCTTGCACAATCTCTGATTCAGGATCTTGTCCATTTCCACGAACTTCCTGCACACAGCATCAGAAGGAACTTTGAATGAAAAATGTATACCTATAAGGATGCAACAAAATAAAATACTGTTACATCAAAAAGAAAAAAATACTGAAGGAGAAGCCAAAAATACCGTGCTGAAATATCGTTGCAGCAAGCTTTCCTTGACTAACCCACGTGTTCCATAATAATAAAGCAAGTTTAATAATACCTGTCATATGAGTTTTTTTATATTAATACAAATATACATGAATAAAAAACTGAAGAAAAGGCGTACAAAAATAACTGAAAAAGGATGTAGGCTATAACCTTATTATACAACCATTCACTCCACGAAGGGGCTTTACATAGAGGTGAAACCAACATTAGTCCAAGAACCCTCTCCCGATATTTTGTCTGTGACAGTGAATACAAATTCCCTTAGCAAGTGGTCAAAGTTCAAACAGAGGAGAATCTATTTATGGTAATACTCACTGCAAAGTGGGTGAGAATATAGGCACCAGCGGTGACACCCAAGCACATTACGGAACCCAAACTGCAAGGACAAAACCAGAAGGGCAACATTGAGAGGCCTCCTACACGCACTAAAAATAGTTGGCAGAATTCAGTAACTTTCCAGTTTCCAGATACAATACCTGAAGAAATCAAGGACATCAGCAACTTGATCAGCGAGGTCATCAACAGATGGTACTGGCACATCAGACGGAATTGGAGCCGCTCCTAACTGTAGTACTTAACATATACATGAAAAATAACCATGTAAGAACCAGAGCTAACACGAGGAAAATGGTTGGTAACATAATCAATTCAAGAAAGAGCCATCATAACTGACCTCATGTCCTTGAGGAGTGATGTGGTAGACACAGAAATTGTGAAGCAATAGCGACGCCGCCTCTGGGCAGAAGAACAATCCTTGAAAGCAAGACATGTCTACCCAACAGAAATTTGTCAGTGTAAGTCCCTTTTCTATGGCAAAACGTGCTATCCTTTACCTAAAAGCTTAAGGCAACGGAGACACTCACAATTTAAAGCTACATCAGGGTAGGTTATGAGCGCTGGCTTGTCTTCATCTCCGTATACAGAAACTGATAGAATGCCACATCTAGTTTGCACTCGATGCTCCTGAGGCATCACAAGTCAACAGGAACGGATTAGAAGTTTTGTCAGATATTATAGCACAAACGAATGCAATTGAAATTTTGAATTACAACATAACATTTCATCCCAAACTGACCAAAACATAGTCCCCCTCCCCCTTGCTGTCGCATACCATCACACAGGAGCATAGCTAAGATAATCAAATGAGTTTGTGCTACCTTTATTATTGTTATTGTTGCTGAGCAACATTACAACCATAACCAGGTGGGGGATCCTCCCTCTCCCAAATTACAACCATGGCATAACTACGAATTGCTAGCAAAAGCATACAAATATCACAGAACAGCTAGTATTCCCCATTCGTGATTGGTAATTGAAACTAATATCATAGCATCCCCAATTTACAAGCATTGCTGCTAATTAAGGCCAAGAAAGTATAGAAAAGAATAAGAATCAGAAATATCAAGAACCAACATGTACCCAAGCACAAGCAAGAACTACAGGAGCATACAAGAACCCCGGCCACGAATTCAAACCACCTCCCCCATATGAACGCACCCAAACCCAAATGTGGAAGCAAATCAAGAAGCGGGAGCCCGAGCACGGACCTTGCCGCCGAAGAAGAGGCGCTCCACGTCAATGGAAACCGACCCGCTCGAGTCCCCCATGGCGTGACGCCTGCCGGAACCTTCTACAAAGATTCTCCTCCGGCCTCCTCCGTCACCACCAACCTCCGGCTAGCTTTCTCCTCCTCGCTACCTTTTTTTTCCCCTCTTTCCCTGCTGGCTTCCCTCGGAATTCTTGGCGTATACTGCGCGTGCATATATACGCGGAGGCCGCAGCCCGGAATAAGCTCCCCACCGACGGCGGTCAGCTCACCGAGGGCGGTGACCCAGCGGCGCCGCGAGACTAAAATAACGGGATGGGATTTGGGATCCACTCGTTATTTCCTTCCTCGTTTTTGGTGGTCCCACATGTCATCGCCCGTCGCTCGCTGCGCGGTTTGACTAGCCGGTGGCCCTGGCGTTTTTCTTTTGCTCGGCGCGTGACAGCTCGGATGGAGGAGGGTCGCTTGCTAGGGGCACGCCGCGTCGCCCTCGTGAAAAGCATTACTCCCGCGACGGTTTTTTTTTAAGAGAAAAAATGGTTATGTCAAAGTTATATCCAGCACATGGAAAACTTCTAAACTGAAAGTGCCCTAAAAAAGGATAAACCACCATTTTTAGGTTCCCATATCATTACATGCTAATCTACTTCATCAATAATAGGAAACCGCAAAAATAGGTTCCTCACGAGGAAAAGGTGTAATGCAATGTTACAATTTTGTGCTATCCGTATTCCTAAAAAAAGTTTTACGAAAGATTGTACTACTATTTTCTCTATCTAACCAAAACAAGGAAAATATGGTTGAAATATCTAGAAATGAAAAAGAAATATAAATGGATGCATCATATGAAGCTACAATATCTACATGTTAGGCAAGCGCTAGTAAGTATTCTCTTTTATTTATTTTAGAATATGACAATTCTGAGCACTAGTCACCATATTTCTTGAGAAAGAATAAATGGCTATATGTAATCCGTGAGGAGAGTTATGTACAGGGAAATCTATAAAGGGTTTGTATTGGTGCTAGGAGAAAACGACAAAATAGGTTTTGCTCTAATTTTGAGAACCTTGTCATTTTGAAAAAAACATGTCAAAATCTACTGGACCCAATCGGTTACTAGCAAAATGAAAATAAATGTAGAATATAACAAAGCTTAAACCTACTCCACTTAACATCTAGAGTATGCAAGAAACTGACGCTACGTATATTCACAAAAACAATACTACTTTGCTTGTGTTTGTAAATATGAAATTACGAGCAGTAGTTAGCAAATCAGATATCATGCCACGTCGATGCACCAAAGCGAGTGGTCCACGTAACATACAGTCAATCAAAAGAAACGCAGAGTTCGGCCAGTTGAATTCTTTTGCTCAATTAGCAAAAGTAGAAAAAAGGAATTTTTTGACTCGAGGTTTGATCTAATAAAAATAATGCTAGCTCAAGGTTTAGTCTAAAAAGAAAAATGCTTGCTCAAGGTTTCTGGGAGCCAACTCAAACTGATGCCATACTGGCATCAATGTCGCTTTTTACGCTGAGCTGGATGAGGTCCACGTTTCAGTCTGAGAAAGCACAGTCCACCCGCAGGCCCCGGACGCGTCATGTGCTTCTCCTGATTGGCCGCGCTGCTGGGACCCGGACGTCAGTCCGGAGTAATGACAGCCCATGCTTAGCCTCGTGAGTTGCGACGGAATGAATACGGAGTCTCCAAAATTATTTCAGGGTCCAAAGTCTGGATCTAGAAAATGCTTGCTCAAGATCTAATTATTTTCTTTCAGATGCTGGTGTATATTTTCTTCTCAGACATTTCTTGGCCGATTTTTTTTCTTGCAGATGGTTGATCTTTAAAAAATTAGATTTTGTTATTGATGGTACAATGATATATACGCTATTATTTTACAGACGCATCCAGCTTTAGGTTGAACCGGACGGATCATTAGGGGAACGAACAATTGTTGAACTCTTTCCTAAGCTACCTTTAGCGCCCTGGTCGGTCCCGTTGACTTGCTGCCAACTAAAAACAACGTCTCTCCTAACTCTTTGTTTGCTGTTGTTGTCTGATCATGCTTTCAGACGCGGCGCAAAAGCAACGCTAGATTCTTCGCTTCTCTTGCATTGCATGGCTTTCCCGACCTTCTTGAAGCTAGTAAATCATTCATTCATGGCTGCTCCTGTGTTCAAGGAGAATCGTTTTATTTTAGCGTGACTTTTGATAGTCTATACAACAAGAACACAAGATCGCAAAGAACTGCCAGGACTGCATGTGGAAAAAGATCTCACCTGGAATACTTTGCAAGGCAAACACCACCACTAATACGACATGAATGCGATCCACGTGAACCAAGCTCTGCTCGGCTCGTGGATCTCGACCACCACATGCTCTATCACCATCGTCAAACTCTGGGCTCCATCTCGATCGATTACGCAAATCTTGTGTCGGTGCAAAGATGTGGCCAACAGGCAGCAACAGTGTGCGTATAACGAATCCTGAAGAAGCTTCTGTGTATGATGAAATATGCTCCCTGAATCTTCGGCAAATCAGCGTTCCATCGAGTTAGCAAGTAATGCTTGGCAGAAAACGCAAAGGCAAGCGATCGAAGGATAATGTGTAGGAGGAAGTGTGCGAAGCCATGGACACCTAACCCTGCTTAGACGTACTGTACCATAGAAGCAAGGCTGTTCATTGGAGCACACGCGACAGTGCAATTAAAGGTTCCCAGGTCTCCATCCAGGTTCGTCGGCAGGTCCCTAATTGTGCAATTGACCACCACTCCTAATTTAATCCGCTGCTCGGCAGTCGCAATACAGTATTCTACACTCACCAGACGCGTACAAGTACTCACACGTGCGACGCGAAATAAAGCGTCGCAGCTGCACGAACTGAACTGAGAAGCTCTAGTTGACCTGCAATTTTCGATGCGCGGCCAGCTTGGCGTCATGAATATATGCATGCGCAGTTGAGTTCGTCATCAAGGGTTGTCAAACAGATTGTGTTCATGAGAGGCTGTTAAAGGGTTTTAAGAAAAACAGATTTTGCTCCTCTTTTTTATAAGTACTTCTCAAACTTATACTAGAATCTAAAAGCACCTAAAATATAGTTTCTCATAGCTCCATTTTATATGAAATATACATAAGAGAATCGATTTTGCTAAACAATTTTTTCTTAAAAATCTGTTTTTTTGAAAAATCTATTTTATGGAGAATCTGTTTTTTTAAAGAATCCGTTTTGTGAAGAAGCCTTACCAAGGGACCTTTATTAGTTACGTATCCAGCGTTAGAAACATCATAGTTTGACCCGTTTGATATGACTTTTAAAATAGCTTATGATCTATCAAGTGGTTTGGTAAGAAGCGTTTTTGATGTCCTGTATGTGAGAAACGATTCTCCTGAAACATCTAGAAGCAGAAAGCGACAAAATATTTTTTTTTAACTTTTCTCCCACCTCTCCACCTCAAGAATAAGTAGAAGTTGTTTTAGTCAACATCTCAAAAAGCTGTTTTATTGGTAGAGAATCTATTTTTTCATAAAAACTGTTTAAAAAAACAGAAGTAAAAGCATAATCTATTTTCAAAAAATCTATACCAAGCCAAAAACAGGCGGCTTGCTTCTTGTAAGCACGACGACGCGTCTCGTGCGCGGCTCGTGTGGTTATACACCACCGGAGATGCATGTGCAGAGGCAGCAGTTAGCCTGCTACTATGTGCTGTGTTTTGTCAGCAACCATAAGCATGAAGGAAGAATCAGCGTGGCGTGTTCAGACGTGTAATGCACGAGTACGTGGTATTACATCCCTTGAGCCATGTAAGCTATCGATCATTTTTTCTTATTTAAATATTAAAATGAGGATTTACCTTTGCTCTCAAGATCATAAACTTATCATATTAATCAAAGAAGAAAAAATTGTTGAATTTATAAAATTTTAACATCCTAGATTGGATGCATGAAAGAATCCAAATCAAATACAACTCATAAATTCAAAACAAAAGGTGACGAAAATTTTGAAGCTTGATCAACTCTTACAAATTCATAGTCTATATCTAACACAATTCTAATTCTATATGTTTGCATATAATACAACATCAAAAAGGATAGGAGTAGTGGCGGAGCTAAAGGGTGAATAGGGTGGGCCCTGGCCCACCCTAAAATTTGGATAAGCTGCAAGTTTGATCCATGGAAGAGAAGCAGAGGCATGCGAAATAGACACTATAGTTGTCGAGAAGTGCACAGCATGAACATAAACCCATTAGATAAGCTGCAAGTTTGATCCATGGGAGAGAACACAAGTAGTAATTATTTTCGTATTTGAAGGTTAAGAAAGGCATCCACCTTCACTATCATGACCATAAAATTATCATTTTAATTAAAAAATAAAAACACATAAACCATTAGATTTTATAAACTTTAAACAACTTATATTGGATGGACAAAAGAATCCAAATAAATCCAACTCATAAATTTGGAAAAAAAAACTAAAGAAATTTGGAAGCTTTGATCACCCTCTTATAAGTTTAATTAGGACTTAGGAGGAAGTCGTCTTAGTAAACGGTCCATATCCAACACAATTATAATCCTATACCTATAGATGCCCCAAGGTTATCCCCGGAGCAAAGCATAGGCTTTCTTCTACGTAAAAAAAAAATGATCTGCCGGGGAAAGAAGTCCATCGATGACATTTTGTTAAGAAGAAGAACCCCTCACACAGATCGAAAAACTCCCAAACCCTCTCCCCAACCATACATAAACTCAATTGGTTGTGTAAGCTATGACGTGAGTCTTTACTTAATGTTTTAATAGGGGAAAGTAAGAGGATTTTTTTCTAGGGACAAGCGGGATTTTCTAGGGACAAGCCCCCACGCCACGCACCGAGTCAATTCCAGGAATCAAACTCGGGCGAGCGAGCTGCCATCCCGGCGCTCAACCACCGAGCCTTCGCTCCTTCTATGTAAAAGATGTATACAATTAGAATTGTGTTGAATATAGAATCTTTACTATAAATTGCTTCCGTCTCAATTTGTAAGAGGATCGAACTTCAAAACTTTTACCACTTTTTTGTTTTAAAATGTATATGTTGTATTTGATTTATTAACTCAAATATATTTGATTTGAATTCTTTCATCCACATATTTGAATTTTCATCACTTCACAATACAAAAGCAAGCTTCATGCCTTTTTATATTTTTTGTTTTTTTTCTTCTAATTAACGTGATAACTTTTAGGTCTTACGAACTGAGCCAACGTGCTACTCTTTTTATAACCTTTAAATAAGAAGATATGATCGATAGGGATCTTGTTTCAAACAAATCATAATAAGCGGTCTCAGTACTGGATTTACATCGTCAAATTAATCTGTCGAAAGCTTGCATGCAGCTAGCGTAAATCGATCGTGGTCGTGGTCATGGTCAGGACGAGAACGATGGATCAATCTGTGGAGCACTTGTCGCCTTGATTGGCTCATGTGCTGATGTGAATGTATATGGACAGACAACTGGAGCTACTGTCTCGTGTGGAGACAAGAGCTGCGCTTGCTCGCTCTCGCTCCCGTCGTACGAGTAAAAAAGATTACGAAACCGTGAAAGCTACCTGTGTACTCCGAATTTTGCGATCGATGAATACGTGCTCTACAAATGCGACGACGTGTCAACGGCAGTAAGAGGGCGATATATAGAAAAGCCAAATACTCTGTCCTGTTTCGTTGGACGCGTTTGGTCAGCTGCTTGTTCCAGTTCCAATGCTAATTACTCTGAGCAATTGACTAGAGGGAGTATCAATCTGCGATTGGATTCGTGACAGTGCTAGTAATAAATCATAGGCGAGCCAGAGCTTAAGGTCATTTTTTTAAGACTGAAAGTTTAGACAAGTTTCAGTAACCTCCTAAAGTTATTAGATCTAGATTTAATATTTTATAATTATTATATAAATAATCCTATAAAAGAAAAATCAAAACATAAAATAATAAACTATTAACTGAAAGATTTCAGCTGATTGAAAGCTAGAAAACATGTTTTTTTAAACACCCACGGTAAGTGACAGTCCTAGTCCCACTTTCTTTTTCTTCAGTCTGCTACTAGTAAACTGCAAGTGTCTGAACTCTGAAGCAGACTCCTTGTGTGCCTCGTGGTGGAGAAAGAACGAACGAACGCGCAAAGCAGCGATTCCGCCGGCACGGGAGCTGTGTTTTGTCGGCAACGCTCAGCATTGGCCATTCATCACATTCACATCGCTGCTTGGCCCACTTGCTCTCGCATGCTAGAATGCAAGAGTACACGTCACTTGACCTGTACATGTCTGACTCTAACATTTGTGCACTCTGCCTCATACTACGAGTACTGTAGCAGTATACCATATGATAGTAAGTTCCTGCACGCAATGTAGAGCGTACGTACTGATCTCCATGGTGTGCTTTACATGCCTTTACCGACTTACCGTTGTCACGATGAAATGATCGGTCAATGGTGAAGTTTACAGCACATCCGGCTAGCTTCATATTCTTCACTCTCGTCCCAGAAACCAAACAGGTTCTGAGACGCTCGAAAGCGACCTACTACACTCTTTCGCCTGCCTGCCTGTCCACACTCTCAAAAGGCAGTCAAGAGACAAACAAGCAGGCAGGAGTCCCCTGAAGAACAATGAAAAGCTGAAGCCATCAACCAAGCACTAAATTAAACATAACAAGCTTGATATAGCGCACCTTTTATATATAGTTCCTTGTTTGAATCGGGCTGGCTGTTATTCTCAGGGGTTCAATAATTCAAGCAACTAACGTAGTAATTCATAATTTTGTGGCCGTCTGTAGCTAGGTGCCAGATTCCTATCCTGCTTCGGCTCATTGTTAGTTTGATCCATCAGCCAGTTGTCCGTTTTAAAAAGAAGTTTGATCAGGCCAGCCGGCTGATTGTTGACCGAATGAAAATCAATAATCACATTTTCTAAAGGCAAGTCAAGGGTGAAGGGAAGATCACCATCTATCACTTTATACTTTGAAAAGAAAAGTTCTTTGTATTTCCTTTTCATCAGAACAAAATGCCACCTACCTACCTACCTGCTAAAATATCAGCGTCCAAGCTACGCATAATACTGCACGTGTCGTCACAACTTAGCAGTTTAAACCCTGGCCCTATTAGCTTAAAACTGTCGGTGGCTGCAACGTTTAACTTAATGCGATTAACGCCTGCCACTGATGGGTTTTAATCCCCACCACGCACGCACGCGTCCATGCAATGGTCCAGACGCAGGGTGGTTGGAACGAAGCAGGGAAAGTACGTGTCGGTTGTGGCTTAATCAAGCAGCAGCGCCATGGATGGCCCCTCGAGTTGAATGTGCAATGTCTGCATGCATGGATCATCAATCAATCCGCTGTAGTTGTACCCGCAGGAAAATGCCCGGCCGTGTCAGCAGATTGCCTGTCCCGTTCTTCACCATTAGTTAATGGCACTCTTCACACACACACACACCCAACACACAAAACACCAGTAATGGCTAACAGAATCGCCGTACGTGCCGGCATTATGATGACTCGCACGAACTGGGGCAAAGGGCGCAGCCACCTACCCCGGCGTCCTCGCTCGCAGGCCACGTACGTCCATCGAGAGGAGCCGGCATTGATGCAGTTTCATGTTCAGCCACAGATGCTGTTGTCTTAATTTATGGACAAAGATTTACTGACCAGATTCTGTGCTTACATTAGGAACAAAAAAAAAACAGGTTACGAGCCACATAATGGTACCAACAGAATCTCAACCACCACCCACGTACGATTAAACTGGACGCGGAATCAACATCGTCCTGGATCCCCTCAAGATCACTGCCTCCGGCAAGTTTATTCCACGGATCGTGCATGTAGCTGCGGCGCGGTATATGTACCAGTAGAAAAGATGAGATGGCAGTATGGTTGGGAGGACATATATAAACATCCAATTTTTAGCATGTTGTATATACCTGGCGAACGAAGCAGACACGCATGTATACTCGGTTCAAACTGCCGGGCGTTGCAACACCCAACTCAAGCGGGTAGCTATAGTTATTATTAGCCATATAATGATTGCTGGCACATGCATGGAAAGACGATTTAACACTTGATAACTAATAATCTGCGTGTTCCGAGCACCGGATCGCCTGACACGTATACGATCACCACCGAGATATGACACTCCTAGATGAAACGTGCAGGCAAGCACGTCGTCGTTTAGCTTTAGCCAGCTTCCCTGGAATAAAGCGGCCGGCCGGCTGGGCCTCGATCGGTCTACGGTCTCTCGTGGCATTTTCAGACAGCAGCAGCTTCCGATCGTCCCGGCGGTCAGAATCGAACAGGCCGCTAACTCAAAAGCCGTACCGTGTTCGATGGGTCGCGCATCAAGGTCACTTCGTACGTCATCGAAAAAGTTGGTACTCGTTCGTGTCATTTTCGTGTGACGACGCACCACGCATATGGTGTTTGGCGACATGTAGGTTTGTTTAGATGTCTGTGCAGAGCGTGTAGTACGACTGTGTGTGTGTACTGATCGATCGTGGTCCGATTATTGTTCCCTTCCTGTCCGAGATCGATCCACCGACAGCTTATTACGAGATGGTTCCATTGTAGTATATGAGGAGGTCGTGCGTTGCGTGCTGCGTGCTCTGATATATATGTATCGCGCCGCTAGTTATTGACTAATCGAACCCCATGCTGCCTGTCACCATGCATGCATGAGCACTTGGTACTGTAGCACTCATGGTCCGAGATTCCGACCACAGTCGGACTCCATGTCCTGATCGCAGGCGCTGGTCCATGATGAATCGGAGCTTCTTCTTCTTCTTCTTCGACGATGCATGCCGATCGAGCACAGTAGCAGGGAGTGAGTAGCTGTGAGGGCAGGAATAATAATGGAGCTTGGAATGGACAGGGACGTGGCACCAAACTAATTAACGCACGTTCGTACCAACGTTTGGCCGATTGAGCGCGAGCGTTTCGCTTGTCGCCTCTCGTCTCGTCGGGTCACGATTATGGATTCCGTGCATATTCCCATCTCGGTACGCGTCGCGTACTTTTTGTTTTGACAAATGGGTTTAGTCCTTTTTCTTTTTTTGAGGACGACAAATGGGTTCAGTATAAGTGCACTGTATGCTATCTTTAGATTTTGTTACAGTTAAAAGGTCATGGCAACAAGCCAGCAGCACCCTTTGGGCTTCTTCTGCTCTAATGATTAACAAAGCCTAGCAAAAGGTATCCTGTGGGCCGTACCTATTAGGAGAAAGGGCCCATGGTCTTACTCAAATCGGGCTTCCCACAAAGTACCCTGTGGGCTGTACTTATTAGAAGCAAAGGCCAGCCCATAGGTTTCATTCCCAGACTCCACAGAAGGCACTTTCTGCTGGCTTGATGCAGTGACGGATCCAGACAAATATGTATGGGGCCCACTCAAACAAAAAAAGACAAATATGTATGGGGGCTCAGGTATATACTATGGAAAAAAAAATACACCAACGGCAATGGTTTTAAAAAATGTTTATATCATTTTTAGTAGAAAAAGTATATTTATCTATTTTTTAGGAAAACATATTTATATCAAATGAGAAGGTCAATACTAGGGTATTATTTGTGTTATTGTTTCAGGCAAATTTGTTTTTGTAATATTGCTTGAATGAACTAAAAAAAGGCAGAATGTAAGTAATGTTCTTTGGATTCAAATGGATTGTGCTGTCTGTGATAAAAAAATACACTAATGATAGGTTGATATATTACTAGCTAGGTGCTTCGGTTGTTCATTGTTGGGCCTTATAGGGTTTAGAGCTTTTTTTTTATTTTACTATTAGCATCTTTGGGCTGAGGTAGTAGGGAAGAAGAGCGGTCTAACTAATGAATTTTTGGTCTAGTTCTTGTAGAACAATCGTCTTCCACCTTCAGCTCCTCCGCGATCTCTCTTCCATGGCCATAAAATTAGAGGAGGTGGGGGGGGGGGGGGGCTTGAGACCCCTTGTTGTCCTGTTAGATGTGTCATTGGCTTGATGTAATCAAACAATAATAAGTTGAGGGCAACATTAGGTACTACAACATGTATTCCACATATGATGAGGATGCAAAGTATTTACCAAAGTATTTTGCTGCATTGACGCAATTGCATAATGCAACAGGAGCATTATATTGCATGACTCTAATATACCCCGTGATCTAACAGAATTGAGACAAATCAAACATAATTCCGCCTGAAAGCATATGTAAGTAATATGACCAGCTCCGTGAATAAAGAGGTGGTATCCCCCCCCCCCCCCCCCCCCCCAAAAAAAACATAACTTCAAGAAACTCGTTAAATACAACCATACTTGATTTCTCATTGTTTCTACTTGCAGTTTGCTCCGTAACTCCTCCTTCTCGTGTGAGCGAGCTAAATATAGAGGAGAGTGTCTGTGAAGAGACCGCTAGGCATATAATCATTTATTTTAAATTTCTATTAGGAATTTACTTGTGTACACTACTTAATAAATATGGGGGTAGTATGAAAATCACATTATATGGAATATATGATCCTAGTGCATAATTCATTCCTCTATACGTTAAACATATATGTAACCATAGTTTCTATTTGCTCATTACTAAGAGATGATTGCTAGTAGTACGAAAAGCCCACTATGGAATATCAAAACCTGACAATGTAATTCATTTTATTGATTTATATATTAAACATATAATAATTTGACTATTTTTTTTGTCAAAATATACTAAGTTAGTTTGAATTTTTGGACCACGGATGTGCAACAATAAAAAGTAGTAGTAAACAATGAGGCGTGAGCACACAAGGAGATGATAATTTTATATTGGATGATCATATAAGCACAACCTAACCTCCACACTAAATCAGGAGTCCATCACATACGTATGGCCTGCGAGAATAATAATAATTGCGGACAAATTTTTTCGTTGACGTCTTGAAACCGTCCATGATGACTTCCTCGATCGAGTAGGCAAGAGGTCGCTCTCTCATCTCATCCGGTCCAAACCCAATTATAAATTCTATTCATGTTAAGTTTATGCAGAAAGTTTGACTTCCATGAGGAGTCGTCGCCGACTTTTGTCATCACAGGCGGGAGGCGTACCAAAACTGGAGGAGAAACGGGAGGTACAGCCCACAGATTACTGGAGCTGATGATGAAGTCATCACAAGCAGGTTTCCGCTGCTGGGCTGGCTCTTCATCTCATCACAGATCGATGTGACCTAGTAGATGAAAAAAAAAATACTAGTATTATTTACTTCTGGAGTCAGCAACGCCAAATGTCAACCCCCTTAAACTCCATCCGGTGCAGAACGCTAACCTTTTTAGATAACGGAAAAGATTGTCAACCGGAGGTGAAACCGACGTCTCAGTATATCTGATGGTTGACTTGCAAATATGGGTTCAGTGTGTGCTGAATTTATAAATGGTTTCCGCGGCGTCCTCTATACCGAATAATTTGAGGAACTTCATTTTTGTAGGCGTCGACGCGCATGCGTGCATTGCAGGGGAATTTTAGTAGATCCGTTTGGGAGATACTGTGGTTGTACTATTTGTTAATCAAGCGAAAACCCGGTCTATTTTGACTAGTTCCACTGCGTCCTATGTGGCACCATTAGCAAGGAGATGGGCAGTTAAGAAATGGGCAATAGGACGTTAATTTTGTATGTACCGTGTGCTTAGCGTGAGAAGGAAGAAGGTTTCCGACCCCGTCCCGAACTTTTAGGGCCGGTGATGTACTCATTGCACGCGCATCATGAATTCATCATCTTGTTTGATCTTTTCAGCCGTGGCACGCGCCAGCCCAAAGGTTTCGGACTGTGACGCGAGTCGATAACAACAGATTATGAACAGGTGCGCAGTATGTCCGCGCATTTTGTAGTGTTCACCAGTTCTCTGCTGCCAACTTGTCACAGATGTATGTTTACTCAAGTCGTGGAATTGAACTGGCCGTGTGTTGCTTTCAATTCCCCAGTTTTCTGGTGGCAAGTTGCTTCAGATGAGTCGTCTGTTGTTCGCTCGCCGCGCATTCCTATCTGCCAATAATGATCTCGAGCCGCAGCAGAATACTACGAGCAACTTGCTGCAATCCAATCACAGGAGATCATCCTCGTAAAAACAACCAGCGCCCACTTGTACAAAACATATCAATGATCGAGCAACTTGTTGCCGCGCGCCAGATGTGCGGAAACAATGCAACGCACTTTACCATCGCGCGAACACATGCATGGTACGTACGCGGACGTACGGCCAGGTTCCGTGCATCGGAGACCGTGCGAGTGCGAAATCTTTCTCGGCCGCCGGCAGTTGCAAATTGCAAATTACTTGGAAGTCCAAGCATGCAAAAAAAGATTGTCCAAGCATGCAAAAAAAGATTGTACTTTTTTCACTCGTACGAGGATGCATCTGAACAGAGCAGAAGTGTCTTGATTATTCCCTGGGGGGATGGATGAGACGATAACGCACATTCCATGTTCCATATGCTTCTATGATTGGGTCACAAACGTACAGCCTGCTGCTCCGGAACGGCCAAGTGTTCGTCTCCACGCCCTGCTCTGTTCATACACTCTTTTGGCCATTGCCAGCCGTGCAGATCGCCCTCACCTTACTAAACCGTGTCGTTGTTGGACGCCAAGCAAAGCCAAACCATGATCAGCAGAGGGTCCACGTGCTCATCAACCAGGCATAGCACAGGTTACGTCTAAACAAACACGGCAGATGATGATGAGCAGAATCTCCGAATCATATGGTGCGCGGCACTCACTCAAGCAGGCTTATCGCCAACGAACAATGTGTGTGCCTACGCGACGCGGTGGCGGTGCAGTGCAGTAGTTGTTGGGAACTTTGGGATGGAGATGGAGGAAGGAACGGACACGGGAAACAGCAGGGCAGAGAGGAAGACGACGACGACGGTTCTCCTCGGGTCCGGCCAGCCTGGACGAGAACACGATTCCATATATGCTGCCCAATCGGCATCGAGATTTCTCCCTCCGGTCGAGTCGAGGCGGACGGAGGAGCTTATTTGAGGCGGCCGGGAATATCTTGGTGTCGACCTGCGCACTGGACCAGGGGATCTCTCGGTCCCCCGGCCCTAGCGTAGTGCTGGAAAGGGAAGCCCTTGTCCGGCGTCGTGTGGGGCCGTTTTCGCACTTTGAAGAATTTTCCATGTCGAACTATCTTGCGCTACGAGACAAACGTTTTGTTGTTTCTTCTGCTCACAGGCCAGGGTGGCCGATACGCGCGCCAAAGTAGTGCGAGCTCGTTACAGGCACGGAACATTCACGATCATGCACGGCACACTAAACACAAGCTCCCTATAACAGTATACTAAAGACGTACTATGTCTATTCCAAAATTATTGTCACTAATGTTTTTCTAGTTATCTTAATCATTCATAATTATATATTTTTAAAATAATTTTTCATTATAGGAAATTTAAACATAATTTGTAATTTTACATATTTGAAACATATTTCTAATGAAATGAATAATTAAATCTAAGAAAAAAAAATCAATAATGACAATAATTTTACAATGAAGGTACGTGTTATTTCTAAAGTTTGTCTTGTGTTGATTTCATCAGCCGAGTACTATACTACAAATCTTTGTATAGAATATGAATGATTTACTAGCATTTCTGTTTTCTACCTTGTAACGACTATTCCATTTTAACTCAAAATTATCTGGATTAAAAAAGCACAAGAATCGAAGAATGAATAGAATACTCTTGAGAAATATACTTTTATTTTACCCCTTTTTTCATTTCAATAAGTTAATTATAACAACAAACTATGAGCGTGCTTTATATGAAATGTTCTGCAATGGGATGGATCTCTCCTCCATCTAGGCAAAATGTTAATACTTGTAGCACATCACCACCTTTTGCTCTCGATATATGTTGCAAACAGTAACCATGCATGTAGATAACAACATCATCACTGCCAGGTGTTCTTTGGAGGCAGACAAAAATAATATGAGTTGTGCATCTCCAAAAGTTACATCAAAGTGCTGAACTCATCGACCAAATAAAATTTGTTATCCCTAGATGAGTGTCCCTGGTTCATCGCTTTTATATGTGATACACAGTACAAATGCACAGTAAAAGAATAGTTTGCCCTAAATATCACACACACATACTATATAATTAATCGATCGAAGACTTGAGCCTGGGCGTTCTTGTATTAGTAGGTTGTTGACAAACCCTATCGACTTAAGCACGGGGTTGACCTTTGGAAATTGATTGAATTTATCATGGTGTTGGTTAGTCAGGACTTGGAATAGCAATAATTTTTGTTTAATTTTTTTGTTGTGGTACATCTCAACGGCTCAAGAATATGGTTTATTTATTACACATACAGGGAGTCAAGCGCTAAGCTTTCACATCGGGGAACTAATAATTCTTTTCCATGAAAAGAAGCAATGATAGAAAATGAACGATGACCATGGAACTTTCAGATTCCGCGGAAAAGCAAATGGGATTTTTATTTTCGCAAAAGATGAAGATTAATACTTCATGGCAGTCGAAGAAACCAGACACACGCAGGACGTATGGAGGAACAAACAAGAAGTTTTTATGAGCTATACAAATGACAGTTCTTATATATCTATATATAGATCCCTCAATTTGAGAGAGAATTATTTTTTACAAAATTGATGTTACCATCAACAGTGCGATGAAAAAAAAAAGAATCCCCTTGATTAATTAGCCTGAATAAATTAATGTATTTATTTACCACCGGGAAAAAAAAGTTGTCTAATGCAGCTGTTGTTATTCACAATAACGCTGCAGCCTCCTTGTTCCACGTGTCCATGAACCGGGTGATCCTGGCGAGTGCAAGATCCAGCGTGTCCAAGCTCATGTTTGCGAAGCAGACCCTGAACCACCCCGGCTCGGAGCAATGGCACGACGACCCGGGCGAGATGTTGAGCCTCACCTCCCTTAGCAACCTGTCCCACAGGTTCAACTCTCCAGCTACGGTTTGCTCGGCGAGCAGCCCGCGCATGTCCATCCACACGAAGAGCCCGGCGTTGCTGCGCAGGCACGGCACCCCGGCCCTGGCCAGCCCGGCCACGATATGGTCGTGCCGCGCCCGGAGCCGCTCCCGGTTGGTGCGGATGTACGATTCCGCGAACTCTTCGTCGGCGAGCATGGCCGCCAGCGTCTTCTGCGTCTGCGACGACACGAGCGTGAAGCTGGACATGCGGCGCGCCGTGGTGACCACTTCGTCGTTGTACGAGTAGACGACCCCCACGCGGAACCCGGGGAGGCCCAGGTCCTTGGACAGGCTGTACACGATGTGCACGCGGCTGGCGAGGCTCTCGTCGACGAGCTCCGCGACGCTGACGAGGTCCGGCGCCGAGAAGACGGAGCCCGAGTAGATCTCGTCGGAGATGAGGTGGATGTTCTTCCGCGCCACGAAGCCCAGCACGTCCTCCAGCGCCGCCCGCGTCACCGTGGTGCCCAGCGGGTTGGACGGGTTCGTGAGCAGCACGCCGGCGACGCGCGTCCCGGAGGAGACGGCCGCCGCGTACGCCGCCTCCAGCGCCGGTACCGTCACCTGGAACCCGTTGGCGCTGTCGCAGTGCAAGGGCACGATGTTCACGCCCGTCCTCCACCTCAGGTCACGATCGAACCCAGGGTAGTAAGGAGTCGGGATGAGCAGCGCGTCGCCCGGGTTGGCCAGGACGAACGTGAGCAGCTCGTTGGCGGCGGTGGCGCCGGCGGTGAGCACGATGCGGTCGGGGTCGAACCGGGCCTTGCCGCCCCTCACCTTCTCCATGAACCCGGCCATGGCCCGCCGGAACGCCTTCAGCCCGTGGTAGTCCTGGAAAAGGGCGTTGTCACGGAAGCTGGCCACGCCGGAGCCCGGCGCGGCGCCGCCCCAGCCCGCCGCCTCCGGGTGGGCCTTGAGGTAACCCTCAAGCAGGTCGAAGGAGACCTGGTTCTCGGCTAGGCCCATCTGGATCACGCCGCCCGGGTTCGACGCCGCGTCGTACGGGTTCTCGTCGTAGGCCTTCCACCCGGCGAAGTAGGGCGAGTCCTCGCCGTGCAAGGCCGAGGTGGCCACGCGCGACAGGGGAGCCTCCTCGGACACCACCAGCTTCTTGCCAACCATGGCTTCTTCGCGCAAAGGAATGCTCCTGTTGAAGCACGCAAAGCCTAAGTTGCAGTGCAATGGGCGGCGTTCGAGTGTTCAGGAAAAATGATGAACACTCTAAGGCGCGCAGAGCAGAGCAGAGCAAGGTAGTAGGCAGGGTGTGATGGATGGATGATCCTAGCTACCAGGTGTGCGGGGGGTATATATAGGCGGCGCGACTATATATACTCGTATGAAACCACTAATAAAATGTCAGAGCAAAGCAGAGGCGACCCCGACTCTGAGCTCTCAAATCAAATGATACAATAATCAAGGAGCTGCTCCGCCCAACCGAGCTTACTTTTGTGTCAATCATTGAGAGCCGTGTCCCTCCGATCTTTATTCCAGTCCGATCCTCCAGTGTCAGCTCGACCCCGGAGGCCGCGGAGGTACGCACTGAATAGTACTGATGATGAGGAGTGTGTACAGCTGTTCCCCGCCTTAATCCTGCTTGCAAAGGTAGCTGCTTCAGCTGTCGCCTTCCGCGGGCTGACGACGGAAGAGGCAGAGGGCGAGCTCCGTCGTGCGTACAGATCGATGTGCGCGTTATCTCCCAAGTAACCCGTTTTCTTTAATCCCGCGACGCGATCGCAACCTCATGGTCATGGACCTGCGCGCACGCCGGCGTTGGCGTTGCTGGTGGTTCCGCGCCCGCGAAATCGCCAGGGGAATATTTGCCGGGTTCCGATCCGGAAGCATGTCAGCCGAGGAGGAGGGAGGAGATGCACAGCACAGCTCGACATGTTCGGGACTTTTCTCGCAAGATCTTCATTTTTTTACGGCATCCGATACGGCTTTTGTCTCTGTTACCCATGTCGTTAACTCTTTTCAAACTCGTGTTGAACCTAAACCTTGAAATTAAGCCGGGCTTGTCTATGGGGACGTCGACAACGCCCCCGCGACCTGGTGACAGCGTATCATGCTTCGACTGGCTGCATCTGATTAGAGAATTAAGCGCATCTCAACTAGCCGTGTTTGACCTCCAAAAGCCACCCGATTAAACAAAGGGTGATGACCCTCTAATAAGCAGGGACGACTTGTCCAGCTCGAGCTGTCCCCGCGCGCCGGCCGGAGTGCGAAGGTTGCCCCCCAAATCTGAACGCCGATAAACAAATGCCGCTTCCTTTTTGAGATGCCAGCCATCTCGAAATTAAGAAATGCCCCCCCCCCCCCCCCCCATGAATCATCCCAGCTAGCTAGATCATCCGTCACTGGGCTGGCCATTTCTCCCATCGTCGACCAAAAAGACTTTGATACCTGGGTCGTCGTCGAATAATCATCGGAAGCTGCAGCGTAATTCTGTACTTGCCTGGTTCATCAATTCAGTGTGCCGTTTAGGACGTACAAGTTATTGCCTAATCTGGAATTAGCAGTACAGATACTAGTACGGCTCTGAAGGTCTGCCAAACTGTGTGTATGCTTCATTGGAATGTTTTTTTTCCTGTGTGCTATCCTTGTTTGGATGTTCGTTCTCTATGTGCTCGTCGTATTATACTGTAATTTTTTTTGCCGTTTCTGGAGAATTTGAGAGTGTGTTCTCATTTTGTAGGAGCTTAAATTATTAGCTCAACGTCTTTTCCAGGAGTCAGTACAAATCAGATGACAACTTAAGCCTTGCTTCTATTGAAATTACTTTTTTTTTTTATCGTGTCACTTAACACGCTGCGTAAGCACCACAGAGGTGCATATGCAGCAAACCAGCGCCGCTGGAATTGACACTGCAGTGGAGAAACCCTGGCTGTGGTTTTGCCAAATCAGCTTTTGCGGAAAGGAATGGAAAACCACGGAACCTGTTCAACGGTTTTCGGCAAGCGCGCATTTTAAAATTTCGCGTTGCTTGCTTGAAAAGCATTTTCGCAGCGAATGATAAGGCTTTCGCGCCAGCAACGTCAACATCACGGCTACGGCAGCACCAAAAGAGCAATTTTGACCAAGTCATTTGTGCTGGAAATGGTTACAAATCACAAGGAGCGTCTACGCCGACGCCAAAAAGTAAACCAGCATATTCCGAACTGGTTGGACTATCTACCAACAGTAAGCTGCCTTTATGTTCAGGTTGTCTACATTGCATTCGTCTTTCATTAAACAAAACTGAAAAAAAAAGTTATACATTCATCTGTAACTGGCTAGATAATTATATTAGCCTCTTTTATCAAGAGCGATTAAATCTCCTTATGGATGTATAATCTGAAACGTGGTTTAATTTTGCAGATATATATATATATATATATATATATATATATATATATATATATATTTGTTTTTGGCAGATCTTTTGCGCTCTTAAACCGCGAGACGTGGATTTGCTCAGGATCAGACATCAATTTTTGAGTTAGTCCTACAGGACCATCTCCGGTCCACCTCAGAAGAGGAATAAATCAAGCATGACATCTATTAGGTATGGATCCATCATCCATCCAACTGTACACATGTTCAGCATCGATGAAATCCTGATCAAGTGTTTTACGGTCTTTTGAAACCTCAACAGCTTCATATTTTACAAGATACGAGAGATCGGTTAGGTGCTCTGTAAGGTTGCTGATAAAATTTAATCTAAGAAGTGATAACAGCGTCGTCACACTCCTATGTCATGAACACCAAGAGATCGGCGGAACGGGCGAAATCTGCTGCACCAACTAACCAAAAGTAGAACAAGTTACAACTTGTAAATATAAAATACGTGTCTATAGCTAGGGGCAGTTCATGGCAAAGCCAGTTGCAACCAGAAAATGGAACTTTGAAGAAAGAAAAGAGGATCCCAGTTTTTTTTTTCGAATAAAAGAGAGCCAAGATCTGACAAAGTGCGACTGTCCATTATTTTGGAGGGTTGACAAGCATGCAAAAAAGTAAACCTAAGTCATTGCCCTTTACTTTTGTCTGTGGCGTCTCAACAAGTTCCAGTTAGACTATAGTAGTAGTAGTATTTTTGTTCTTTAGAGAAACGTTGTGCGTAATCAGCCATAGCAAGTCCTCTCCGACGCTAATCTTTCATATTTTTTTTCTTCAGTAGGTAATTGAAGAAAGGTCAAATTTGCTAGAGAACACTCTTTAAAGTTGACATTCGTTAGTGCACACTACTCAATATTGTATTTGCTAAGACACTACTAAACTATGTGAACTGGTTAATGGACATTCTAGTCATTAGACTATAATTTTTCTTACATAGAGGAAAGACAATGTTTTACAAATGACCAAAATACACTTGCAACAATTTTAACACATCTTATCACATAATCATATTTTTACTAATTATATATATCATAAGCATTATCAAATATTTTACAAAAAGTATTAATATTTTTCATAAAATCCATTAATCAGATATGTTAAAATCTGACCATCTGTAGTGGTTCACAAAATTTATTAAGCATTATTTTAAAATATCCATATTTTTCATAAAAATCTATTAAGAATTATTAAACATTTCAAAATATGATTTATAGAATTTTGTAAATAATATCAATACCCTTTGAATAAGATTTAATAAATATATAATTAATAAAAAATATTGATTATATGACAAGATATGTTAAAAGTACATAAGGATACTTTGGTCATTTGTAAAGTATTATATATCCTCTATACAAGAAAAATCATAGTTTGATGATTAGAGTATTTATTAGCGAATTGTCATAGTTTAGTAGTGACCCCTAACATGTCAACTTTAAAAAGTGTCGTAGAGCAAAATTGGCCTTGAAGGAACGAAGAGGACTAGGGGCGCGATTGGATGTCTTCCCAACTGAGCCTGGCTCGGTACTTGCTGGCAGCCTGGCCGCTCAACCAGGCTCGAGAAAACAAGATTCAATCTTGTTTCCTACAAGTTAGGCTAAGCGCGGTGTGAGAGACATTAACAGGTGCTAGGAGTGTTAGGGACTAGCAGGTGTTGGGAGTGTTAGGGACAGGCAACCAAAATTAATGGATGATGCATATGTGGAGTTTGATCAAGAGTTCTGCATGTAACCAAACAGAACAATGTTGCATCCGGACAGCCTGATTGGATCATATCCAGCCAACCAATCAGGTCCTAGACTACCACTTCGCCTCGTAACCGATTTAGTGTTTGTCTTTGTGTTCCTCAACACGCGAATCAAAGATAGCCCATCATGCCGATAAGAAATCGACCACTACCACACCATTGAGGCCTTGTTCGTTTTCACCAGACCAGGCAGATTGATTCAGGCTCGTTTTTATTTTGATGCATTAAAAATAATTGTTTGTTTAAAGTTCAGCAAAGAATAAAATATAGTCTATGATTCGAATTTAATCTTTGTCTCTTGAGATTTCAGAATAAAGACAACTGGATCACTGAATTTCGGTTCAGAATAATTTTTAGACCTATTTTAATCCTACAAAACCGAACTAAGGGTTGAATATTTCCTCGTACACTTTGCTCTCGGTATGTGTGCGGGCTGGTTGCATGCGCGGACGAGACAAAGATTGATTTTCCGCAAGCGCATCAGCGTCCCTGCCTAACCGCCGAGTGAATGTTAGGCTGCTGCAAGCTCACGGCAGTTGGTGGTCAGTAGAAGAGGAAGCTCGCGGCAGAGGCCAATGGAGCGCGTGTTTGTTCCTTCCGTTATGAGATGGAGATCCCTGTGACATGATACTTTTCCGGCCGGTCACCATCCCCGACAGTGAACGAACACACAGTAGTGTCTTGCAGATGCATGGAACGGTGATGGCTGAAACTTCTTCGCCCATCAGGATCCTTATCTTGAGTATATAACTCATGATTATATGGGAGCCAGGAGATTTTTCCTTTAAGACGGGCAGAAGGCAAAGAGGACCAACCGCCTACCCCTGTTAATTTACGTTTCCAATAATATTGGACAATTCTGTGGAATTAGTTATCTTATCTGTCTATATAAAACATAGATATAAAAAAAATGTAAATCCAAATAGCGCAGTTTCCAAGGATGCGAAATGGGCAGTTCATATGCATGACGATTGACGAATGCCGGTAGAGCATGATCTTGGACTGGACTACTGGAGTAGGTCGACGCCTCAGTCCAAGCTAAGTTTCGACCCAAACGTTTTTTTTTAAAAAAAAAGTGTCTCGGCCCAAACAATCGCTTATAAAAAAAAATAAAATTTTTGGCCCAACCGTAGGCCATGAGAGGTTACTTTACTGATTTTTTATTGATAACATAATTTTTATTTAATTAATAAAAATAATAGACAAGTTTTTTTTTTAGCAAAACTAACACACCTGTTATCCAACCATGGGGCGAGAAGGGCGTTGTTGCCTATTGAACGGGCGACATGGATAAATCGGCCCGGGCAACATTACTGTGGCACTTTTTCTTTTTTTGGAATTTTACATCTTAACACTTATAACCGTAACTCTCAATTAAAATACTTTTAAAAATCTTTTAAAGCTCTATATTTGGATTTGTATGAAAATTCAAGTTTGAATTGAATTGAAACATCTAAAAAAATTTGACTAGCACACAACCTTAACAAAAATTTGAGTTGATAGTTCTTAGTATGAAATAAATTTATGTTTTTTAGAACTTTTAGAGAAGATATGACGTCTTGGAAATTCAATTATTGCTTAACAGTTACTCTAATATTTGGATTTGGATTTTTAAATTACTAAAATGGTGTAATTGAGGTTAAAATTGGTGTTATAATGTTTATTCTTAAAAACTCTAAAAAATTTAAAGGTTTGGTGTAATTGTTAAGGTGTAGAAATTCAGAAAAAAGAAAAAGTGCCACAATTACTTATCGCCCACCCACGGGCCATTTATCCCTGTCACTCGTTCAGTGAGTGACAAGGCCCACCATGGCCTACGTGGCACCCTTATCGCCCTGTGGTTGGGCGACGGGTGTGTTATTTTTGTTATTTTTTTGTTTTCGCATGTTATTCTTATTAATTAAATAAAAAATTACGTTATTAATAAAAGAAATTATTACTGCAGTTATTACTATAATAAGATGTACTATGGGTAAGTGTAACTTGGACACGCAGAAGAAAGAGGATCGAAAAAAAAAAATCTCGAAACAGAAGAAGATTATTCCAACAAAAAATGGGCACATCTGAAATTAAAGAACACACAAAATGGGCCACATGTCAGCCCATCCACCAGACCGGTAGCTTTGAAGGCCCAACTGAGCATCAGACAACAGCGTGTGAGAGAGCGAGAGTGCACCAGCATGGGCGTTCTCTAGTAGTACTCCGTAGTAGTGGCGAGGCCCGCCCGGGCATCGACGAGCGAGGTTGTTTTGTTCATCTTGACCGATCAACTGCTGGTGATGGAGATTCCAAAGCTAATGACAGCTGCTGGGACACTACTCTTGTCTGTCTGCTTGGCCTCCTCTGCCGCTGGTACAGGAGCCGTACGTGGTCCGTGCAGCGCAAGCCGACAAATATCAAACCAGTGCCTGCCGCGCGTTACCGTTGTTGCCCAGTCCGAACACCGAACCCTCCTGCATGCATGCCTGTGGCCGTTCTGACAGTGAAAGGTAGCCCGCGCCGCTGTAGGACGCCTCTTGTCTCTTGCTTTCTTCTGCATGGCGTGCGTGCCACCGCCCGCTAGTTCTATTGGCTACTAGCTAGGGTCGTTGTGGCTCCATTGTAGTTTCGCAGCCCGAGAACACAACATCCTCGCACTAGTCCCCACCCACCCGTATGCACAATCAGGCTGCAGAGTGGTGCGGCTTTATTTAGCCAACGAAATCGCAGCAGCAGCTGCCCCGGACCACTACGTACGCCGTGTGATTACGTGGGCGTGTGCGTCACACAGCTCACAAGTTGGCACGACGACCAGCTGTGCTACTGTACTATGCGCGCGTTGCAAGGAACGGACTGGAAACTTTGCAAAGTATGAAACGGAACTATATATATATATATATATATATATATATATATATATATATATATTTCACGCTGGTATGTGTGGTGGTTAATTTGAGTACGTAGTAGATCCTGATTACTGACCGACGACGACGGGTCAAGTAAGCCTTGTTCAATTCGTTCTTTCTACCTACTACTAGCCTCTAGTAAGTACGTAACATATGCATGGTCGTCCAACAAACACACGATAAGACCATGATAGGACGAGTCGATGCGGACCGGGCGCCCCTCCTTCCCCTACCGGCCCCTGAAGTGATCGGGCATCCACTCGTGACCAACTGCGGAATAATGACAAGTGATGACATGATGCGGAGCGAACCAAGGAGCATTACTACACGTTAATTACTTACTACTCCTAGCTACTAGGCTAACGTCGTATAGCCTCTCCTAGCGTAGTTGACGATTGCAGCACCTGTGTCTGTGTGTTGTGCCTGGACTGGGCAACGCCACGATGCAGCGTATCGGAACTCGCACAGAACCACGAGTCCAGTGCCTGTGCCGCCGCCCGGCTGCCTAGCTAGTACCCAGTAGCTTAGCCGTCTACAGTAGTACAGCGACCATGCCTCCATGCTTGCACTTGCAGGGTAAGTTCACACGGACCGAGACCCAACAACGACGGTGCAGCGCAGTTTTTCCATCAGAGAAAAGGCCGCGACAGAACCCTAATAAACTTTGTCCTTTATGCGTGAGCCTTGCTGCCGGCGTCCGAGAGGCCAAAAGCAGGGAGAGGGAATCAAACAGCAGCGGTGGTGGTACATGTACGATCTGAACAGTGTGGTCAGGATTACAAGAGCAGCCCAGCACAACCGAATCCCTGCCACAGTGTCACCCTCTCTCTTTGACTGGAGACGATGAGGTTTGATTGAGGCCAAACGGCTAATGCCGCTTGCCACTGTACTGATGAATACTCTACTGTACTGATCCAACGGAGGTGGTGGTGGTGGCCACCGGCAGGATGATGAGGATGAGGGCGGCCACCCGTCCGGAGACCAACAAAGATGCGGGCTTCGCCGCCGCCGCTTTGTCCGTTTCCCAGAATAGAAGGCTGGTCTCCAGCTCAAACCGGGACCCTATTCAAACTTGTGTGTGGCCTACTACCCTCTGCGAGGGCAGAGATGCTTCTTGTACATTTTGTTTTGTCCTACTACACGACGACACCCCCCAAGGCCTCCTCCTTCTCCTCCTTAATCCTTCCTTGTCTTGTCGTGTTCCTGCCCTCTAACAACATCCTCTTCCTCCGTCCGCCCGCGCGCTACAAATTGGTGCCCCCCTTGGCCCAGGGCCTTGTTGCTTGTCGCGAACCAGGAGTTCTTGCACTTGCGCACCACACACACAGAGTGACAAAGCCATGCAGGTCCGTCGTGCTGCTGCTGCTGCTGCCATGGAGGCTGCTGCCCAACAGCAGGTGGGTGAGGAGGGGAACGCGCTGGCTCTGGTGGCCGTGGCCGCCGCGGGGTCTGGGCCAGGGCCGAAGGAGCCGGCGGGTCTGGCGTGCCCGCGGTGCGAGTCGCGGGACACCAAGTTCTGCTACTACAACAACTACAACCTGGGCCAGCCGCGCCACTTCTGCAAGGGCTGCCGACGCTACTGGACCCGCGGCGGCGCGCTCCGCAACGTCCCCGTCGGCGGCGGCTCCCGCAAGCCCACCTCCCCCGCCGCCGCCGCCGCGCGACGCAAGCAGAACCGCGCCAACGCCTCCTCCTCCTCCTCGGTCTCCACCGCGTCCCCGACGACCACGACCACGACCACCTCTCCCGCGGCGGCGGCGCTCATGACGATGATGGCGGCCTCGCCGGCGCCGCTCTCCGTCTCGGCGCCGCCGGCCTACGCGCGGGCGTACGACCAGCTGCCACTCCCGCCCTTCATGCTGCCGTCTTCGTCGCCACCGCCGATGGGGGACCACCACCACCACGACCGCGGCAGCAGGATGATGATGCTGGCCCACCACCACGACCGCCGCATCCTGTTCGACCCCGACCGCCGGGTGCTGCTCGACCCCGACCGCCGCCTGCTGGTTGACCCCGACCGCCGCCTGCTGGAGCTTGGAGGCAGCTTCACGTCGCTGCTCGCGCCCCCCGCGCAGCCGGACGCCCACTTCTCCGCCGCCGCCGGCTTCCTCGCGGCCAGGCTCCAGCCGCCACCTTCTCCCGCCTCGCCTTCTCCTGCTCTCCTCCCGCCGCCGCAGCAGCAGCCGCCGGTGGTGTCCCACGTGTCGCCGACGGAGGCAATGATCTGGGGAGGCATGGGCATGGGCATGGGCACGGGCTGGCCGGACCTCTCCATCTAGGAGGACCTCCTCCATCTCTCTCTCTCTCTCCGGTCTGCTTCAACTTCAAGCGCGCAGGGTGCAACGTCGATGCATCAATGACTGCTCCGTCGCCTCTAATTTAACACCTTTCCCTTTCCTTTTTAGCTGTTTCATCCATTCTTAGCACTAGTAGTACAAGTAGATTGCTTCCTAGCTAGCTAGCGTTGCATGATCCATCGACTTTTTTGGTTGTCTTTTTTGGGAGCCAAGCAGTGGTTCGGGAATCTGTTCATCTTGTGGCTCAGTAGGAGAGATTGTCAGAGTCAATTTCAGGAGGATGTAATTCTGCCTGCATGTCTTGTTTTTTTGGGGATCCAATGATATATGAACTCCAACTGATTGTCGCGTTACTACTTTTCTAAAGTCTTCCTTTGTCTTGATGAGAATCGCGTTCGTCTTTGTTGTTCTTTACATTTCTCGGGATGAAATGGTTGCTACTGTGGCTCAAAATTTAATTTCCAGCTTATGCTGGATTCATGTTCTTTATTACCTAGTTAACAATTATATATGTGGACTTGCTAATTTTCAGCTGACTGAAAATTTAAAGTAACTTTCAATCACCTCTTTAAATCATTAGATCTAGATCTAATAGTTTATAATTATTATACAAATAATCCTATAAAAAAAAATTAAAACTCAAAGAAACAAACCATTGATTGAAAACTTTCAATCAGCTGAAAGTTAGGAAACATGAATCATTTTGTTCTCTCTGCCTACTTCAAAACAGAGCAAATCTTTTTTGTGAAAAAAAAATGAGCCTGTTCAAGTATACTGGAAGAGATTGTGAGAGTGATTTCAGATGTCAATTTGTCGGCATGCATGTCTCTGTTTGCACGAGGAGCTGAGGACCTTCAAAGCATGACCATCATTAGGAGCAAGTTTGTCGTTGCATGTTTGTTTTTTATCTGAATGATAAGCTGATTGTTGCAGGAGTACTTCTCTAAAGTTTTCCTTTGTCCTAGTAATGAATTGCTGCCTTCTTTGTCACTGTTTTCATTTCTCATAAATGGTTGGCCATGTGGCTCATATGGGAGTGGAGTAAATTTCATAAAACTTCAGGTTTTATGATAAAACTATCACAAAACTACAGATTTAAAGAGGTGTATCACAAAATTATATTTAGTGTACCTTTGTATCATAAAACTACATATTTAACAAATTGTATCATAATACTACAGATTTAGTGTCCATATGTATCGTAAAACTACAGATTTTATAAAGGCTAAACATGTAATTTTGTGATGAATTGACACCTTAAATCTGTAATTTTGTGATATAATTTATTAAATCTGTAGTTTTGTGATACAAATGTGCATTAAATATGTAGTTTTATGATATATTTTCTTAAATCTATAGTTTTGTAATAGGTTTACTATAAAACCTATAGTTTTGTGAAATTTACTCTATGGGAGTGTTTGGCTCCTCGCCACAATCCGTGTGCCTGTTCGTTATACCTAGCTACTAGTTGAATCTGAACACGGAAAGGCAACCCTACCTCAGAGAGCAATCGTTTTCTTCTCTCCGTTCACAAGAGAACAAATCTTTGTGAACAAAAACTGTGCCAGTTCAAGCATATTGCCATTGGAGACTCTTGGAGTTCAGGTATCACAAGATTCTTACAGCTGACCTACACTTGTGCACTCATTTTTTTTTCTGAGAATCGACGTATTATTTGGTTGAGTTATGGGCTTCATAAAAGGAGTTATGGGCTTCGGTAGTGCTAATAACAAATCTGAGCCTTGTGTAAACTTGTCAAAGAGATTTACCCTTCCCTCTTGATCTTGGTTGATGTGCGGTGCCGTCATATAATGGTAATTTCCATTTCTCTGGAATCCATAGAGAGAAGATCCTCCAGCAGCAGGTGCAAGATTGTTACCACCTGTTGGCGATGTAATTTGGTTGAGCAACACCACCCATGAGCGGCGGCGGCAGCACAAGCAGTGGAAATCACCGCTCAAATTAGAGATAAAACTTTATATTATACTAGTGGTTGTGGACGCATGTATTGCTACAATAAAAAAGTTCTCAAGAAATTATGTGAAGAACTATATGCAAAGGTCTATTATGATGCAAACATATAACCTTTAGAGGGGATATGGTAACGGGTTGATCATAAATATCCATTGTGCAATAGTTACTTTCTGGTATGTGAAAGGGGCATAGTTAATGAGACACTTACGTTGTCACAAAACAAACAAAGGACCTACACTAAACACATTCAAACCATGATCAACATACTGATTAAAAAAGGTAACAAATACAAAGAAGAGTTCAGTCTAACAGAAGAAGAAGAAAAAATAACCATGGTGATTGTTGCAACTGTGGTTGTTGTGCAGTTTTCACCTTATGGATAACCATGGTGATCTCTGTTTTGAAGTGCTCCTTGCAGTTTTGTGTTGATGGGTCTTTTCCATTGAAAAGCCAGTCATTTTTTTTGCATTCATATGCACCATGTCATTAGGATTACTATCTCCATGAAGAAGGGTACTTTGAGCTTCTGCTTTGATCCTCTTGATAAATTGTAGAGGTTGAAGGTGTGAGGGAAATGTTATGCCTATCGACTGCCAGCGCCGTTTAGCAAAGTCACAATTCATGAAGAGATGCCTCAACGTTCCCTCCCTTTGCATAATACACAACTCACAATCATACGAGTCTAGTTCCATGTTTTTCCTCCTCAGTAATCCTCTCGTGTTTTATTTGTTGTGCAATACAATCCATCCAAAAACTTTAAGAAGATCAAGCTTTAGCAGACACAAATATTGCAGCATGCAAGCTCCCAATTTTTATTGTTTTGGACAAGCATCAAGCTAGTTATGTTACATGCTACATAATAATAAGAATGCAATCCAGTATATAAAAGAAATAAATGCTTACATAATAATAAGAATGCTTCACATTGCACTTTTGGCATCCATTTTTAAGAAACTACAGTGGATCCAAACAGGAAATTACCTCCATGAATACTTCCATGTCAATAGAAGTAGCATGGCAGAAATACTATTGGGAAGTATGCAGTGCTCCCAGTAGTAGGACGCTTCTTCTCCTGTGTCATTGGTGGCACGTGTTTTGTGCCTGCACCCGCAACATCAACCCAGCATTGTTGGGTCTTGTTTGAGCATGATGAGAAGTGGAGGACAAGGAACCTTGAAGTGCCAACCAAGAGTTATAAGAAATCACATAATTCTTGCTCTCCGATTGGTGTTGAGAATGTGGATGTGAGCTCCGATGAAGAGGATCCGAATGGAAAGGCAAGCCTCACTCCAAACTTGGTGCCGAAGAAGAGGCCTGCCGGTAGGAAACAAGAGAAGGAGAAGTTGAGGAAAGGAGGAGAAAGTACATACAAAGAGTCATTGGACAATTTGATGGCAACAAGGAAGTAACAAGCTCCTGAGATGAAGGAATTCAGGACTACAAAGTGGATACAAGCAAAAGATATAGAGGAGAGGGGGACAATGGCTGAGGAGAGGAGGGCGGCGGCTGAGGAGAGGAGAGAAATAGTGGAGGAGAGGAGGGCAGCAAATGAAGTGATGGTCGGGAAGTTAGAACAAGAGCAAAGGATCATGTTCATGGATCCATCTTTGCTTGATGAAAAGGGAAGAGCCTACTATGAACTTTTGTATGATCATATCTTTGCATCAAGAACTATAGGAGGCTCACATATGAACTTGGTGGCAGTAGTGGTTTCGGTGGTAATGGAAGCTCTAGTGGTCATAGTGCTTATTGTAGTGATAACTGAATCATGATATGTGGCATGATAACTTGCTATTTTGCATGGTCTGAATGAACTATGGTTGGTCATTTCAATTTGAACTTCAACACTATGTAATTTGAACTTCAACACTATCTATTTTAAAGTGCAAATGAAGGAGAGAAATCAGCAAAGAGAGTTTTAGGTTTTCAGTTTTAGGTCATCTGCTGGAGGGGAGCACAATGTTGTTACCTAAATCTTCTCTTTCCTATACCCAAAATAGAATTTAGGTTTTCAGTTTTAGCCTATCTATTGGAGATGCTCTTACAGCACTATGTGGCATCGTAAAGATACTTCCCAAGTCAACTGATGGAGAGGCCCTTCAATGTACTATCAGTGTCAAGTGCAATTGCAGTTCAGCTGAACGCAGAAGCAATTTCCATTTTATTCTGCAGCATGCAGCATATACACATACGAGAGCTAATTCCATGTCAATAGCAGTAGCATGGCAGAAATACTACTGAACTGGGAAGACTGCTATCAGCTCCAGGTATGCAGTCTTCCCAGTAGTAGGACGCTTCTTCTCCTGTGTCATCGGTGGCATGTGTTTTGTGCCTGCACCCGCAACATCAACTCAGTCTTGTAATAAGGTCCACGAGTCGGTCAGTGTGATTTCGAGCAGAAACAGCCCTGCAAAATATGCGTGGTCTTGCCTGGATTTGGTTGTGGAATGTGTGGTTACCCCGGCGTCGTAGCGCGTAATGATTTGCAGCGACACCGAGTGAACCAAAAATAGCCCGGGCCTCGCGTTGGCACGCGCGTACCGGCAAAATGGCGGTGCCGTCCTTAGCTGCGCGGCGGGCTCCGGTCCTCCTCTTCCCTCTCGTCGCAGCCCCGTCCCCGTCCAGTTGGGGCTCCTCCTGTTCTCCAGGTGACACACCGGCGTTTTCGATCGTTAGAATTGATGTCTTGTTGCGTTGTGGAGGTACTAGCTAGCTGTTAATTATATATTGTGGTGTTGTGATGGGTGCAGGGCGTGGTGATGGAGCCCCAGCCCGGGTCGCCGTCGTCGTCCTCAGGCGCCATCAGTGCCATTACTGTAGAGACGCCGCTGCCGGACGAGCCAATGGAGCAGGACAGGCACTCGACGTCGTCGTCCTCCTCGTCATCGGCTGGGAGCGCGTTACAGCTCGACGCGGCCGACCTCGGCGATGCGACGGTTCCCATTATTGTTGAGACGCCGCCGCTGCACGAGGCAATACAGGACGAGGCGAAGGAGGAGGCTCTAGCCGTCGAGCAAGACAGGCAGTCGGCGTCATCGTCGTCGTCATCGGCCGGGAGCTCGTTACACCTCGACGTGGCTGACGTAAGCACCACGTTGGCGCCGCCGCTGCAGCCGCCGGAGGACCAACACGAACAAGCCGCCGCCCCACCGGTACAAAGCGCGCCACCGGTGAAGCCGGACGAGTGGGTGACCTGGTCGGAAGAAACGCCTCGGGCCGCTGACTCCTCCTCCTCGTCGGCGGACAGCGCGGCGGTCCCGTTGCCGGCACCGGCGGAGGTCCAGATGAATCCGCCGGAGCTGAACTGCGCCGCGACGGGCGGAGGCGGGTTCGACCCAGAACGGATCCCGGCGTCGGTGTTCCAGCCGCGGACGTCGTCGGTGTCGCAGGCGGAGTGGAGCGTGGCGTCCAACGAGTCGCTCTTCAGCATCCAGGGCGCCGGCGCCACCAGCAGGTCCCACTTTGACTACTTCTACGACGAGGCCATGGCGGCGGAGCAGCAGCAGGACGCAGGGAAGCTGCCGCCCGTCGCGGAGGGGACGGAGCTCGCCGTGCCGAGCAGCGCGGGCTCGGAGGCCAGCCATGGGAGCGCCGGGGCCAACAAGCCCGCCGCTGCCGTGTTCCGGCGGCACGAGAGCGGGTCCGGCGGCAGCTCCAGCAACTTCTCCTTCGCCTTCCCCATGTACGCGTGTCTCCTCCTCTTAATTACGCCCTCTTCGTTCTCTTTATCTTTGTCCTTACTATTACTGACAAAAGCGATCCGCAGACTGGCGGAGACGTCGCCCAAGAAGAAGGACTGCGTCATCGCGGCGCTGTACCAGCCGCCGCCCAAGGAGTACGAGCCGCCGGTGCCGCAGCCGCCGCTCGCGGCGCCGGCCGCGTCGTCATCGTCGTCGGCGGCGTTCGTGGAGATGACGACGGAGGAGGAGCGGAGGCGGAGCGACGGCTGGTGCTGCTGCGGCTGCTGCTGGTTCGACTGCTCCGCCTGGTCCTCCTGCTGCTGCTGGTGCTGCCGCCGGCAGTGGTGCCAATGCGGCGGATGCTCCTGCCCCAGCTTCTGCCGCTGCAACTGGTGCCTCTGCTTCTGACTTCTGACTTCTGAGAGAGAGAGAGAGAGAGAATTGGCGGGAAATGTAATCTTTCAACTGGTTAGCCCGATCTCTTGGCGACTGTCAGGTTCGCGCAAGATCCCTCGGATGATCTCATCCCGCGCCTTTCCTTTCTGCTTGTGTTTTCGGAGGAATTCTTTAGCAGAGGGTTAGGATGCACTGCGCCCAAGGAGCGACAGCGGATACACAGTAGTACAGTATACAGTGTAAAATGTTGACAAAGAACGAAATTAAGCTTGCGTGATTTTGATATGTGACAAGTTCCCTGCTTGGTACTGAATGAGAACGATCCGTGGATCATTTCTGTCTGTTTTATGACAGAGCAACACCCAGCAAATTACGATGATGTGACTTTCAAAGAAAAAGGGAAATGGAGAAACAGGAACGGTAGACTTAACAACATATAAAAGTCACTACACTTAGATACTTGCCTTCTAGCGTTTCTGAACAAGCCCATGTGAAGCAAGAGCTTGTATTCACCCGTCTCACCACAGCAATACTACACCATAAGCAAAATAAAGCAGCCCATAGCTAATGTACAAGACGCTGCTAAGTTAACAAAAGTACTCAGGGTTACTTCCAATTACACCGCTGCTAAGTTCACAGTTAGTGTTCTTCTGTGAATCTGGGTCACTGTCAAGTAACTGACTCCCTTTCAGGATTAATCCCAGGTACCCCACTGCCATCTGATCTCTGGAAATTTTGTTTTCCAAGCAGACATTGCAACTTCATGGATACCATCAGTTGAATCAGTATGAAAAAGGACAGTCACCTCGCACGAAGGTGTACAGATTTTAAACAAGGGTAAGAGTTCACAAGCACTGACTAATGGTGGCATATGAATTAGAAGTTTCTTCAGGCAGCTTTGAAACTGAGTATCCCTGCATAGGGCAAGACATCTTATCAGTTCACATGAAAATCTTGGGGTCAACTTGACTTCACTGATGCCAGCAAGCATTCTCAGAAGATAATCTGGGTGGTTAACTTCTTCAATGAGAACATACTGTTTTGCAGAGTGAGGTAGCTCAAGCTCCAAAGTTTTGATAGCTTGATTCTCTATAAATATGGGTAAGAGAGAATTCAGATCCAGTGACTCTATGCTCAGATTTCGCAAACTCACGAGACCATCAACACCGACAGCTGCACCTAGTTTCTCAATTGTAAGCTTCAAAGTAGACAAGGATGGAGCATCCAAAATGAGCATTCCTGGCCGAACACATTTCAAGTCCAGAAAAACCATGTTTGGTGCATGGATGGCCAAAGACTGCGGGACATTTGATACTTCCCAGCGACAAGTCTTTAGCTGAGGAAGGTGAATCTTGGGCCCTCCAACTCCTATAAGATTGAGTGTATGAAGGCAAGGGAAGCATTCATTCAATCTGTCAAGGTTCTCATCATCCAGTCTGATGAACTCAAGCGTCAGATGAGTCAGATTTAGCATTTCCTTGAGCCCATCAACAGAAAGCCATGCATTTCTCAGGCCCAGTCTCACAAGATTGAGACCTGCGTAGAAACAGATCACCAACAGCAGGTTATCCAGCCAATCATCTACAGCTCAATCAAGTGTGAAGGATAGCATCTTCACCACACGTGACAAATATCTGAGGCAAGTTACTCACATATGCTGAAAAAAGCTTATTCGCTTTATCTAATATCCACTAAACTTCCTCATACACACCTGATATCTAATCCAATATTGCTACAAATCTAGCACGCTATACTAATCATTCAGTACTCATGAAATTTATTCAATCATTAGCATGGTGGGGAGAAGATAAGCTACTCCTAGCAGCAGGAAACCTTTTTTTGTGGAAACATATGATCTGCAACTACATCATTAGTCAACTCAAGATTGCCGTTCATTACCTAACTATATCATGTGGCCCCTGGACCATCAAGTCAGTGAGGGATTGAGAGGCGAACCAGAATAGTGCGCAGAATGCACAGTTCAACTAGTTAGTGAAACAGATAGAATTTACCAATAATCAGCAGACAAACTATATCTGACCATGTGATACAAATTTTAAATGATTTAACCTGCCTGAAGAGACAAATATACTACAGTTTGCAAGATAAGCCCCGATTAGGTCATTTTCCCCTAAATTATGTAGCATTTGCCAACTATCACATAAGAGCTAGATTGCAGGCAACAATTCAGTTCCTTCAAACAGGAAACTATAAGCCCTTCTCATTCCTATATAGTGACCAAATAACTTAAGCAAAAAAAAAAAAAAAACCGTGTCATTATGTCATGAATGATGCAATGATCCACAGAAACATGAGTACTACAAATACTTGGCATTTGTTTCTTGTCCTGTGTTGTAGGCTAGTCAGTTACAGTGAGCCGAGTTGCATCTATCTCTACCACAAACAGGGATTATACAACAGCCGAAACATAAATATTGAATAATCAAATCGCAGTAAGAAGTGAGCTCACAGAAATGAGAGATAAGAGGGAGCGCCTCCGCCTTTCGCCAGCACGCCTGCGGCCAGTAATCAGCAATCTCCACCTCCCGAAGGACGGGTCCGGCGTCGGTGCCCGCCCACGCCGTAACAGCTTCCCTGCTGGTGAGGTGCAGGTCGTCGGCCTCGTCGAACTCCCCTTCCTCCACCCACATCGCGTCGTCAGGGGAACCCTGCCCGTCAGCCGCGTCGAGCTCCAGGGAGCGCAGGCGCGACCCGAGGAGCGTCGCCACGTTCCCGGAGCTCGTGCGGAACGGGAGGGTCCCGCCCCCGCCCTCGCGGCGGCGGCGCGCGCGGTCGGCGGCGCAGATGCGGACGCGAGGGCATAGGTAGGACGCGGACAGGAGCGCGCGCGAGGCGAGGCGGGACGCCGCGATGTCACCGGAGTCCGCGACGCGGCCCAAGATGTCGGCGAGGACCGCCGCCGGGAGCGCGTCAAGGGGGTCGCCGGCGGCTGACATTCCGAGCTAGAGCCAGTGGCAATTTGCTGGCTTGGCCCTTTGGGTCTTGCTAAATTCTGCGCACCTGAGATGGCCCACAATCGCAAAGCCTCGTCCAAAATGAACGTATTTGTTGGGTTTTCACGCGATTGGGAGTTCCATGCAATCGGATTTTTTTAGTCTCTCGTACTGTCTGTTTACGGACGCACGCACACCAGCATAACACACACCTACACATATCTGAGTACACCAGCAACCCTACATCTGAGTACACCAGCAACACTTCAAGAAATCATCAAAGATCATAGAACTATGTGTGATGGGATCAGGATCATCGACAGTCGACCTCTCGGTTCGATCTGACAGAGTCGTATCCAATGTCTTGCATCATTTTCAGTTTGATGAAATTCCAAACTCCACCCCACCGACCATAGGCTGCATCTGTTTGCGTCATGGGCGACCAAGCCGCCTTGCCAACCTGATTACTAGAAGTCCAGTCCGATTTGTTTCTTAGTCGCCCTGAAGTTCTCTATTTTTGAAAGCTGGTAGATTTGGTTTTAATCAAGAGCACTTTTACAATGGACTACAATTAATATGAACCGTCCATTTTTCTTGATCTGATGGTTTAAATTCAGTTATACTATATTAATTCTTTAAGTAGTATGAAGTAGTATTTTAAACTAGTATGGAGTAGTATAGGTATTATAGGAATAAAAAATAAATGGCAGACTGTAATTTCTTTGATCTTTTAGGTTGAATTGAAACACTTTGTTTAAAAATTAAAAATAATTTATTTTCTCCGACGCCGTTCTTCTTCTGATCTTCTCTATTCCAGCATTCTTCGGCGGCTCTGACTCTGAGTGCCACAGTTCAGCGATTGGATGACAAAGACGAATGGTGAACACCCGCTACGATCCGTGTGTGCGCAGAGATATGAGGATGTCGTCCTCGATAAAACCCTAGGAAAGCCCCAATCGTCGCCATCAATTTTTGACGATGGATTCTGGCATGGAGTCAATGTGGGTGGAGCGGCAGTTCGTGCATACGAGGGCGTTCGGATACTTGTCCACCGCGTGATGCCGAATGTTGAACCTTTGCCCACCGCGTGATGCCAAATGTTGCCGGTGCTGATGCGATGAGTCTCTCACCGCAGCATAAACAACCTCGATCGAAACAATGACTAGATTGCCACCCTACGGTGGCACATTATGTAATTCTTTTACTAGCGAAGTCAATTACAAAGCTACCCTCAGCAATCGACCATCCCATTTTGTTTATACTACTATCCTCTCGTGCATGGTAATGGGGATCTTAATCAATTGATTCCTGCTCAATTTCATTTTGTCTCCTCTCAATGCTTAGTCACAAAATCACAAAATTTACGAAATTATTTATGATACAGAACAAAATTGATTATATATTTATATTTGATATCTTCCAACGCATCCATTTTGATGATTACCATTAACGATCCAGTCGGAACATATTGGTGGCTGTTCGTGAAGAAGAAAAGAACGAAGACGATTGAGTCGAGCTATTCTTTGTGGGACGTCGAATGCTATCGGTTCAGATCGGATGGCGGACTAGCCGACTGCTCGGAGCAGTCGACTGCCGACGATCCTGATCCCAAAGCATCGGTAAGATCCCGAGTTCGACTCCAGGAATCAAACCCAGATGACCACGCTCATAACCCGAGCCGTTGGCTAATTGAGTGAGAGCTCGTCCTCCATGTAATCGGAGTTGGTGGTGCTCGGTCACCGTAGCTGCGTCTCCTCCGACGGATCCTCACTTGGTGTGTCTATGAGTAGAAGCGGAGGAGCGTTGGACATCCACCAAGTTTTCACCTACACGTAACCTTGAGATGAGAGTCGACATCACGTTACCACCTGAGGCCTTAGTTTGTTTAACGTTCGGTTTGGTCTAGCATGACATAAAATCTAATTTATTTTGTCTTTTTTCATGTCTTTAACATATGAAACAAAACTCAGTTTTTCGAGTCCAAAAATGCATTCATGACATTGTTTTATTCTTTCACATACATTGAGTGACATGTGATTTCGCTCAATTCATGTCTTAAAACTAATATATTATGGATTTCATTCCAACAATCGAACAAGACCTGAGATGATTTATTGATTTTTATGGAATAAAGCTCCGATTTTATATTATATTTTATATAATATTAGGTTATGACATATTTAAATTCGATTTTAACTCTAACGCACTATGAAATTGTGCATAGTCATTACTGGATGCTAATGTCCTAGAAGTATCTTGAATTTTCTCAAGAATTTACTCTTGAAAGAGTCCAAAGTCTAAGTCCAAATAGCGCCTAAAGTTTTCTAAAGAAAAACTCAACAATCTTGTATTAGGGCCGTCGCAAAAACTAAGACAATGAAAAATCCCTTCGTCTAACAGCACGAAAAAATAATCTTAATATATATGAATTTTGCGACATTACGAAAAGACTTCCTTCACGTTCATATGCCTCTTTGATTTTTCCTTAAACCGGTGATAAGATGTTCAAAGAAGTCCTTGTTCATATGGCTCCTTCTGGGCTGTTGTTTTGATCATCTGCCATTGATGGTATTTGTGCATATAGCATTTACTTAATCATTGCAAAATACATTGGCGCACATAACTTGTGAAAACTTTTTTTAGTTAGAAGAGAACAGTGCGTAAAACTTGGTATGTACACTTCATATTAAGTTATTTACTCTGACAAGAATTTTAACAGCCGTTGAAATGGTTTTGAAATGGTACCGAAGGGGCATTTGGGTAGAATTATTGAAGGAACGAGCTGCAACTGCTTATATTGGCTTCTCAGCTCTTCTGTGCAGGCAGACATGCATGGACATCTTGCTTACAGTGGATCTTTCATGTCGAACCCCACTGGCCATTGCGATGTGTGCACCACATCAACAAAACCAGCCTACTGACCGTGGTAAAATAAATGATTTAGATAGTTAAGGGAAGAACAAATATCTGATTTTTCAGATGGAAGGAAATAGAATAATGACGAAAGTAACTTCGACTAACTTCCAAAAAAAAAAAAAAGAAAGTACTCCCTCCGTCCCAAAATATAGCTAGTTCTCAGTTTGTTTTAAGTCAAACTTTTTTAACTTTGATCAATCATAACAAAAAATTTATAATGATTAACAATACAAAAATACTAATATTAGATTGGTGATAAATCAAACTATCATAATATATAACTATTATATAGTCAATATTAATACATGTTTTACTATGGATGATCAAAATTATACAAATTTGACTTAGAACAAACCCAAAACTAGCTATATTCTGAGACAGAGGGAGTAACTTCTACTCGATTCTAACAAAGGCGCAGCCTCCATCGAGCCAGCGCAACTGCCTTGTTTCTCTAATTTCTAATTGAACAAAGGCCACCTTAAGCATGAGCCACCAGGACCGATTTTCTGTAACCAATTTTACCGAGTCTGGACGAGCATGTAGATGAATCCATTTACACAATATCGATGACATCATGCATATATTTTTGCAAAAGTTAGACTGTGCCGTCTGGATATATTCATTCATCACAAAAGGAGTACAATCTAATTTTGGACGGATAAGGCATCTCTCTAGTCATTAATGACCGCCCCACAAAGGGTGAATGATGCGCATGGGATCTTGGCTCACCGTTCGGCTTGTTTTCTCTAAGGAAACTAACTTGTGCCTCCCGTCGAGTTCATTCAGCAAAAAAAAAAAAACCCCGACATGTTCATCAATATTGCCTTCAGCCCTTCAAACAAAATCCAAGGTGGCGTGTGAATCATCCAAATACATCCACTTTTGAAATGTCATATCAAATAGCCTAACGCAATGCATGCTCTGGACAGCAAATGACTTCCCCCAGTCAAAACGTATGGACACTCTGCAACACGACACAAATAGAAACAGTGAATGTAAGTGGTATACAAAATAAGGTAAAAAATTTCAGGAAATACTAGAATAAAAAGTTCAAAGAAACCTTTCCATGGACTCAGCTGGCTAAAACAGGAAACTAGCGCAGCTCCAATAAGCAGACACACTCAATATGAGGAGTGTGGGGAAACATATCTACAGGTATTACACTCTTCAGCTCATAGTACCCTTGCAAACCTTTCTCCTCCTGAAGACAAATTTATTGAAGCAGTATTTAAGTATTGGAATAAAGCTAAAATACAGCAATGTATTTAGTCGTTGCTAAAAGTAGGCCAATACATACCACACCGTGGCATAGGTAGTCCAAATCCCGTGCACAAGTTGCAGGATTACATGAGACATAGACAATTCGAGGAGCTTTAACTTCTAACAGCCACTTGATTAACTTCATGTGCATCCCTGGCCGGTTAGGATCTGAACAAATTATGGTTGTCAGTTCGGTTTTAACATAAGAAACAAAAAAAAAATTATTCATCAAGCATTGTTGTTTTAATTTTTTAGGCTCAAAATAATGTTTATTGCATTAGTTATTAAGTGTGATAAGATAAAAGCTTCATTGTATCAGTCATTGGTGTAACAACAAAAAAAAAAAGCTTCAAGCTTGTGGTGCTGTTGCCTACCCAACTTGCTTGGGACTAAAAGGCTTTCTTGTTATTGCCTATGGGTGCTGTTATATGCAGCTAGCAAAAAGACTTTTAGATCTACAAAAAATTCAAAAGCATGTGAACCAAGATAAACCTGAGATAATTATGTCAGGCTTTGGAAATTCCTTCCCAAAAGTTTCACCAATTTTATTCAAATCTCCCTGAACAAACGTAGCATTACTGATACCATTAAACTTAGCATTCTTTCGAGCGTCTGAAATGGCTTCAGGAACAACTTCATATCCATATACATGCTTTGCCCTGGACATAATAGAAGAGCATTTAGTAACTATGGTTGTTGCCAAAAGGGATAACATATTAGTGAAACAGTTTCCTACTTTGTGTGAAACAACAGAATTTAGTAACTATGGTTGTTGCAAAAAGGGATAACATAATAGTGGAAGGGTTTCGTAGTTTTGTGTAAAACAAAAGAAGCAATTAGACTCGCTAGTAATAGATACACCCACAATAAAGACTACCTTCTGGCAAGTGTCAAACCAATAGTTCCAGTTCCACAAAACAAGTCAAGAACAATCTCAGAGCCATCTCCTTTAAGACCAGCAGAATCTTCTATAAGCTTGTAAAGAACATCAGCCTGCAGGCAAACATGCGTTCTTTTATGGTTAATATGTGGTTCTTATTTAGCTTATGCCTTTGCTCTCTTTATGCATCAACTGAAACCTCAACCAAAACATAAATATGGGACAATAAGAGAAACATCACACAGTAGAATGGCGGCAACTGACAGGAAAATATGTTACAATAATCCATTACTGAACAAAAACAAACCTGCTTCGTATTAGTTTGAAAGAAGGAATTAGCAGATATCTGGAATGTAAGTCCTCTCAAAACCTCTGTAATAAATGACTTCCCGTACAAGGTATATTCTTGTTCACCCAAAGAGGTGTTGCCGACAGATGTGTTTACATTATTTATGACACTAACCTACAATGATAGAACATGAATGAATTTCAATATTAGAGGTCAAACTTCATACCCAAATATTCAATAGCACAAAAACCAACAGTTCATGCACAATTCTAAATAGATTTATAAGACCACAAAAATCAATACAAGCTCTACTCACATACCACTTCAGGTATTTTTGTGATACGATTAACAAGAGGCATCAACAAGTCTGGTTCATAACATGATGTCACAAAATTGACCATCACTTCCGGAGTTCCAGTGGTGACATTTCTGGAAATAGAAACATAATGGAATGTCTGAAGGTGCTCCAAGGGTAACAAAAGTCAAATGGTGATATTAAGAATAAAAGTGTGATAAATTATTTTTATTTTTTTTGCAAAACAAAAAAGAGAGAGGAAAGGTTCTGCCCATGTAAAGGAAGGCATACAGAATCACTAGTAGAACATGTCAATAACATACGATGGATCACCATACCTTCCTGTTCTAATCATAAGGTGCTTGAGAAACCCGACGTGCTTGTGGACATCATAAGGTGTGAGGCCAAGAGCAGGATCCATCCAGGATTCTTGAACAACTGCAAGAACCTATGGAATTAGCAACTAATCAATTCAACATTCCATTAGATGTTAATCGAATGTTAAGAGGCAATGAGCTATTTGACCACCAACTGTAGTGAAGTAGCATCGTCAAAATATTTTAAGTAGAATGTAGAATACGGTGTAATCTTCATCATCCAAACATGCTCCCAGGATGATCACATAAATCTATCAACCTCAAGAATTGTACGCTGACAGAGCGATAACAACGCGATAATCTATAGCTTTCACAGAATCTCCAAACTACATGGTTCAAGATAAACAACGAAAAACAATACATTTCCCAATACATGGAAAATCACCATGACAGACTATCAAATACAAATGCGAGTGGATATTTCTACGATGTAGTGTTCAACACCAACAAGCAACATCATCAACTAGTGGCAACAGTCATTACACAATGGCCTATGAAACTACTACCCATCAATCACTTCCAACCAAGAAAGTACCAATAAATATGATTTGAATGTGTGTTACTGAAGCATATATAAAACTGCACTTTATAGAAGTTTTATTCAGTTCATAAAAGGAATCCTAAGTTTAAGCTTAGTATCACAATGGATCCAGAGCATCATCAATTTTGTAAATTGAAGCAGACTCAACCAATTCATCACCTTATCTGCTGGCTCACTCTGCAGAAAGCATTTCTGCACATGAAGCACCTTGTCAAAGAACCCTGGTGCATGCAATCCAAGTGCATAGCCATCACGCTCATCTGTTTCCAGCTTCATCCCCTCCTCTTCGTCCTCCTTCTCCTTCATCAACTCTTTTGCCACCCATCTCTTCGTCCCAAATGAGAACTCCATCTGTGGAAACGAAAATAAATTAAGGACTAATGTTTAGCACCCAAAACCCATCTTAAACCCTCCATCCAAACCTCACCTTGTTCCTGTACCGAAATATCTCATCGCACGGCACGATGGGCTTAAGGATGGCATCAGGCTCCGCGCTGTCCAGGTGATTGGGATCGAACCTGCCGAAGTTTACCAGCAAGTCGCGGACCTGCTGGTGCTTATGGCCGATCTGCGCGGCGTAGGCGAGGGACTGGCTCTTGCAGCCGCCACAGTCGGCGGCGAGGGGGCAGGGAGCCTCGACAGCGTCGTGGTGGGGCTCGAGTGTCTTGAGCTTGGCGGCCTCGCCGAAGGCGCCGCGGCGGAGGCGGCGGACGCGAGCGAGGAGGCGCTCTCCGGGGAGCGCGCCGTCGCAGAGCAGGACGAAGGTGGAGCCCGCGACCTTGCAGACGCCCTTTCCCTTGAAGGCGAGCGCCTCGCATGTGAGCTCGATGGTCTCGCCGCGCTTCGGAAAGTAGCCCTTACGGAGCGAAGCCGGCGATGGCGGCGGTTGGGATAGGGCTGGAGTAGGTGCTGGCACTTCTGACGCGGTGGCGGCTACGGCCAGGAGGCGACGGCGGTGATGAAGCGGGACGCCCCGGCGGAGGAGGCCGCCGGTGAGGGGCGAGACGGCGTGGGCGGCCATGCGGGGGCGGGTATGGTGTGGATGGGCAGTGGACGGCGGAGATGACGCGGGAGAGAAGACGATGACGTAGATGAGGCCATGAGGGTTGGGCAAATTGGACCTGGGCTGATTTCATTTTCATGCTCGATCTGTCTGGCCCAATAGTAAATTTAAGCCACCATCATCTCGGGCCGTGAGGAAATAGCACCAAAATTTCAACCCTTGAGACGCAAGCATCCACATATATACAACTGTTTGTGTCGTCTACAAGAATTGCAATCGTTTAGGATTAATAAGATATTTAATTAGTGACTGTATTTGAATTTCTGGGATATGATACTTGTTCCGGACTTTGTAAATTCCCTTGTAGCTGGTGACTTGACACCAGTTTCAGTTTAATGGAAAACTGTTTCCTGTTTTCAATAATAATAAAAAACGAGTCAGTGATTTTGGTTTTTCTTTTTTGGAGAAGAGAAACCCTCCGGAAGCCCAAGCAAGGCCCACCAAAAGCCCAAGGCCTACTAAGTGCAGCGTCCCAGGCTCTCCGTCCCCGACCCTAATTTTTCAAACGCGCGAACTTGTGCGTGGCCCACCTGTAAGCCCCCACCCACCTCGCAAATCCGCTCACACCCGTCTCCTCTTCTTCTCTTCCCCTTCGACTTGTATCCTGCGCCCGCCAAGCCGCGGCCGCAGCGCAGCACAAACGCAAACCGGGGAACCGGCCACCACCCCCCAACTCGCCGCCTCATCTGCTCTCCCCTACCTGATCCAGCCCCGCTGCTGAAGTCCTGAAGCCCTAGCTCCCAGGCGGCCCCACCTTCCCAGTCGAAGCCTTCGTCGGCCCGCCGTGCAACGGTGGCGGCTTCTGGAGTCCCACCCGGCCGTGGAACGGCGCCGGCGCGCGATTCCGCCCAGATCCGACGCAGGTGAGATGTTTTGGGGAAATTTGTGTTGGAATTCCGCGGGTGGGTGATTTCCGGCGTGGTGATTCGAGTGGCGCCGTGATGTCGATTTCTGCCCGTGGGTTTTTTCTGCGCTGCCTTTATGGTGGGGAATTCGCGGGTTTTGCGTTGTTTCCGAGGCGCGGCGGGGGTCCTCTGCACCGCGGGCTGGATTGGTTGAGGGAATCGCGGGGACTGGCCGAAGAACGCCTATTCCCTGCACGCGAGGCATCACTGCGCCTGGATCGCGTCCGTTTGCGGAGGCGCTGCCCCGCAGTCCGGATTGGCCACGCGCTGCTGTCCTCAGTTCGGCCTCCTCCTCCCTGTCCAAACTGCGCTGCCGCCATCTTATGCACTGGCACTGCAGCGCCCATCTCTCCCCCGTCTGCCTTACTACCGCTCTTCACGCTCCCTGGCATATAAGGGTACCACGGTAACTGTAATCCGTCGCTGTCAAGCTGGGTAAAATTAGAAGAGGGCTTTTCTTTAGGGTTACTATTTTGGCAGCTAACAACCTTGATTCCTTTCAATTTTAATGCAAATGGAGTTTCCTCGCCTTTGGGACATAAAATCTTTTGGCAACTGCTTTGCAAGTACGGTTTTTTTCTAATTAATCTTCTTTTGATGATTAAATGATCTGTGATGGGTTGTTTCGGATAGTTTTATATGTTTTCTGATATTGATAGCTTGCCAAGTCTAATGGATCGTGTTACGAATTTTTGTTTTAGAATTCAATCCTTTTTACTGCATTTTAGTTTAAACCAAAATAAGTATATGAAACCTTTGAAGGTTGCAGGAAATTCCGTAAAATATGAATATCATTCTTTGCTTTCTGGTTGCCAAAACATCAGTTAATATGGGCTGTATGTTTCTGCTGACTTCTGTCTTAACGATATTCCATTTGTTGCTTACAGCAAGATATTCATCGAGTCTGAAGTCAAGGGTCTTTTTGATGGGTCCAGCAAAAGGTACTCGGGTAGTTAACAAGGCTGTAATAAAAGGGTATGTGGATCGACAGCAGCCTGAGGATCCACATAATTCAAGCAAATCTAAACAAAAAGTAAGCATACTTATCTGGATGTTTTATGGAGATTGATGATTCAGTAGATAATTACAAGCAGATGTAGACACATCTATCATTCCACTTTCGGTAATGCACTATTCAATTGTTTTGTCATTCATTGAATTTTTAATTTTGCAGAAGAGGAAAATTGCTGACTTGGATCCCAAATGGAGCAAAGATGAACTTACACACTTCTACGAAGCCTACCGCCAACATGGAAAAGACTGGAAAAAGGTACCTTTTACATTTCACTTACCTCAATGGCTACTTACCTTTTTGTCGGGCCATTGAGGATTTGAGGTATAACGACAGTTCATTGCTGGCCATGAATGCTGATCGGTGGATATGCATACACAGATCAGCTTAGCGGTGGGTAGTAAATCATCAGACATGGTGCAATCACTATACAGTGTACATCGGGTGAGTCTATACTCTGTAGTCTATTATTAGTATATTCTTGATTGTTGCAAAGTGCATCATTCCTGCACCTTCTACCATTTACTGCACTTGTCAAACTAAGATGATACTTGGCTGCTCGTAGGACAGCAAATTTTGTTGCAGTACTTATTTGGACATTCATGTCTTAATGCATAGTTTTATCGGATAATTGTATCCAATCGAAATTTCAGCTTGAAGTTACGTTTCATTCTGTGATCTCTGCAGACTTACATTGTTTTATTGTGGTAGACATTCTTATCTCTTCCGGAACGTCAAGCCACTGCCACAGGGTTTATTGCATTGGTGACTGGCTATCGCAATGTTTCGGTAAGCTCATGTTGGATGTAATGTGTTATTTGTTTGAAATCCAACTACTATATAATTCTGAACATGTCATGGGCAGCAATTTCTTTCTTTTGTTATTTCATCAAGCGAATATTCGTACCATTGGAAGTGGCGATGAAAATAGTGACAATGTAGACATGCCTGATCATTCTGGTTCTTTTGTGTTCAGTTACAATGTTCCCATATGGCAATTTTATTAAACATCAGAATAGCAACATACTCCCTCTATTTTTAATATTGCATGCTACTGTTATTACATCATATAGTTTTACTATACTATTAACAAAAGACCATGACCATAGAAAAATTCTTTGAAATATGAAAGCAATGGTGCCATTTTGTATCACAAAATATACACGGTGTTAGATTATTTGTCAGTCAAAATTTACGAGATATATTAATCTTAAAATATGTTCTTGCTTTGTAAAAGATAGGGAATGGTTCGTAGTGATGACGGTCTTTTAACGTTAAATGGCATTCTACTAGGATAAATTAGACTATTTTTCTATAGTTTTTTTGAGGAATATATTTTTCTATAGTTGGTACTTGGGCTGGCTCTTCAGTGCAGTTCATGAGAAATGGGTGAGTGTCCATGAAGTATGAGGTTGGAAAAGGAAACACAATGTGGCATATACTTGTAGAAACAAGTGAGAACTAAAAGTGTTGTCCTAATGACAGCAACTAAAAACCCGAGAGAGCAATTAGCTGTTGGTTCGTGCTGGCCTATAAATAACATAGCATGCAGTTTGGCAGCATGAAACTGATACCTGTATGGATTGTATATAATGTAATGTAATCCTGTAATGTCATAATATTTGCTACAATATTGATGGCCCATGTTAAATCATGGAGCTTCAGCGTAAAATTACTCCCTCTGGATGTTTATTCTTGACATTAGGACAGTATTGCTAGTTCAATTTTGAACTAATTACCTTGTCTTAACATCAATGAAAAATAGTTGGAGGGATATTTATAAAATTGAGAGTTGATTACCTTTTATTTTAGGAAATATACAGTAGGGGGAACTCCTACTGCAGTAGATATATAAATATATTAGAAAACAAAGGAACAAACGCCAGAAAAGGTCAAGTACAACAAAAGAACCAAAATGTGGCTCGATATGCACCTAAAACTGGCTCACTTTGTATATATATTATGAACTTCTTTGGCAGTTCTAGCTTAGCACTGGATTATGTTTACTGTTTTTCTTTTGGATTATCTATTTGACATAAAGATTTGTTGTGTGATTTGTGATGCTTAAAATGATAGGATGAATCCACAAGTCATAGAGGAGTTGATCAAACAGTTAGAGCATCTGGCAAAGCACGGAAACGTGGACACACTACAGAACAAAAAGCAAATGAATGGGCTGACCAACACCACTCCTTTCATGACAGGACAATTTCTGGATTTTCGTCTTCTTTCAAGAAAAGATACTATGGAGGTAAGTACTGTATGGGCAACGTGTTTGCCTCCTTTTCCCCTTAATAGTATTTCAGACTCATAAAGTTGTCGTGTAAGATGGATGAAATACTTCTGGTGTTTTAATTTACTTTGGTGCTTTTCTCAGAACTGATGAGGAAAAACCAGATTCATACTGTTGGCAGGCGTACTCCTCGTACACCGGTTACAGTTCCTGCACAAAGGAATGCTACTGATGATGACAAGCCAAAATTTGAAAACGTCAACAATTCTACCAAGAATACTGCTGAAGAAACCAATAATGTTTGTACTACCTTTCCCATGGGCGAGTTCTCTCCTACCGGAAGTTCTGGAATCACAGAAGCAAATAAGGCTGATCAAGGCCAGGCTTTTTTGGATTCCAAAGGCGCTGAAGATGCTGACATATATCACTCTCAGCATTTGAAGAAAAGAAAATTTCAGCAAACTGTGGACGAGAAAGTTCAAACCGGTAAAGTTGAGCATGAAACCATGATGGCAGCGAAAGAAGGAATTAGGCTTGCTGCTGGTTCACTCGACCAACAACAAACACTTAGCGACTTTATTTCTGAAGGTATTTCTCTTAAAATACTTGTTCCTTCCATTGCCATTGGCTTTTGTCCCTAAAGTTTTACTTTTTGTCACAATGCTTTTCTAGGTATATAATTTATACATCCATTGTAGTTAGCCAGATTCTGAAGATCAGGTTTCCATATCAGATTTATAAAACCTTGGCCTGCACACACCCCGCCAGACCTTTAACTGCGGTCTGGCGATTTAGCAAAAGGCTTTTATAGCTGCTTATGGTTTGAAAAAATTGAAAAAAAAACACAACCATTGTAAGCTAGTGATGGCACTTTGCTATTTTTTCGGTACAAGAGTTCTCTTAATATCGTCAATTTTCTTTCCATTTACTTATTGTAGAACCTTTATCTTATGAAAATAAGTGTGAAGTTTCCTAGGCTCATAATAGAGTGCAAGAGTACTCTTAATATCTTTGATTTTTTTTTCTGTGGAGAACCTTTAGTCCTTTACTGCAAATTTAGAATACTGTATTAAGTTACGGTTTAAGTATTTACTAATATAAATGATAACTTTTATGAAACGATGGCATGCAATCAGTTTTTTTTTTCTTTTTGTAAGATATATATTGCAGATTTTTTACTTTAAACCCATTTAATTTTAGAATTCTAAAAGATATCTTGCCTAAATAAAATGAACTGGAACCATGGCATTTCCGGGCAATTGTAACCTGAGTGAAAACACATCCAAAGGCAACATGATTGCTGCCTGGTATATTCATTTTTGGGCAACATGATTGCTGTCTAGTATGTTGTCCTCTCCGTAGGATTTCATCTATATGTTAAAGTTTTCTATTAGTTATTACCCTCTCAGTCCTCGTTATAATATTTGGTATTGCTAATAAAACAAGCAGTGCAATTACTTGACTACTGCTATTGTATCATGTTTGCAGATGATATGCTGGTCTTGGATGTATTGCAGAGTCTGGTGAATGCTCCATCTAAGACGTCAAAGCTCAAGATTAACTTGCCTTCAGGTCAGCTTTTACTGCAGCGCCTAGCTCATCTTGTTTTTTGCATTATATGTTATCTCATCCATGTTACTCATTGTTGCTTCTGTTTCTCTGATGTAATGATCTACTAGGTTCACTTGGGAAAACTTACTCCGCATTATCTCACAGACTAGAGGAAGATCATTCTCCTATTGATCTACCTAAACAAGCAAAGCCAGTTGGCAATTGCAGTGCTCCCAAGACTAGGCAAAAAAGGGATAGGAAAATATTAGATGCAGAGGTAAGATATCTTGAATATTAAACTTTGTTCTATTTACCACTATTATCAAAATTTATGCGATCCCTTTCTGGATTTTTTGGGACATTATTTCATTTAGTTATCTTTTGATGAGCTTCTTTCTTTGTCAGTCTAATAAGTCAGTAGTTTATTTATTTACTTTTGAGCGGATAGGATGTGACTAATGAACTCTAGCAACAGTATTAAATCCAGATATACTGTTGTTCTTGGATTTTGTGTTTTGAGATTTAATACATCATTCACATCCCATTGACTTTATAGAGTCACATGTGCTAGCTGTTCATTGTTTAGATATATTTATTGTTGAAAGTCATCCTAAATGTGACTCAACCATTAATGCTTGTCCTGTCTGACAGGTGCCTGGTAAAGACCAAAATATTTCTGTTGTTAGTTTGGTCCAACCAGACGCACATATGGTTGGTATCACTGAGGTTTCCTCTTGTTCTGACTCCAAAGGGGTGATGCCGGAAACATCTGTAAACACTTCTGCTGAAGTGGCCTCCAGTGCTCCATCAGAAACCAAGCCAGAAATTAGAATGTCAAGGAGGACCAAAAGAAAGTTGGAAATGCATTGCAAAATAAAGTATGTGCCATGCAAAATCACTGAAGGTTCAGAGAACTTGCAGGTAGTCTATACCTTCGCTTATCTGTATTGTAAATTGCAATATTGCTCTATGCTTAGACTTCTCTCCTAACTCTTGATTATGGTTCAGGCAAGGAAATTGCAGCACTGTTTGTCATCGGAATCGCTTCGTCGATGGTGTACATATGAGTGGTTCCATAGTGCTGTTGACTATCCATGGTTTTCAAATAATGAGTTTGTGAGCTACTTGAATCATGCAAATCTGTGTCATATTCCAAGGTTGACCAGATTTGAGTGGAGCACAGTACGAAGGTATTAGCTAGCAGAGCTTAGAAGCTGACTACATTTATCTTTTTAGCTTCTTTGTTTATTTGTGTGCTATACACTGAAAAACAAATTAATAATTAATGCAGTTCTCTTGGCAAACCCAGACGTTTTTCTGATCAGCTGCTAGCTATGGAAAAAGAAAAGCTTGAGGATTATCGGAAGAGTGTTCGTAAAATTTATGCTGAACTGAGTGATGGCTCAAGGGATTCTCTTCCAGCAGACCTAGCTAGGCCATTTTCAATTGGCCAGCAAGTCATCGTTCGTCATCCAAGTTCTCGAGAACTTTGTGATGGCAAAGTGGTGATGATGGGGCGGGATTTTTACAAGGTCGATTTTAGTAACCCTGACCTTGGTGTCAATATAGTGAAGGTATGCAGTCAGCGTTTTAGTTGCTTTCAGTGCTTTTCAGATTGCACAGGCAATTGTGTCAATTTTCATATTAATTATTTATTTTTTTATAAGTTTTTCTCGGAGCAGAAGAATCGCATTTCTGACTTAAACATCACTATACTTTTTACTCACCATTCCCAAATAGAGATGTGGTGTCCAGCATTTTTACCATGTTCATATGATGATTAATAGCATTTTTACTTTAACAAAAATCTGTTTGAACGTGTGTTATCAACCTTTGTAGTCCTTTGATATGGTAGCAATGATCAATCACTAAATACCAATTTGTCATCATCCATGCACTTTTGCTCTATATTGTGCTGTTTGTTATTTTTATCCATATTAGTATTCACAATCTTTTGCATTCATTTGGTTTAAAGAATCTCAACCTGATTGTGGGGTATACCTTTCTATATCAAGAGACATAATTAATTTTATCTGTCTTCAGGATACTGATTGTATGCCTGTTAATTGGTCTGATAATCGTCCTGACAACATGAGAAGAAGTTATCTTTCAAATAATGCGCAGCACGTACTGGAAATGGAGCACATTCCTAACCTTGTACCAAGTGAGAACTTTTATCATACCACAAATGGAGTTTCTGTAACTGAGCGGCCCAGATGTCTGCATTTAAAACCAGATGAACAACTTAAGGTTCTATTCTATCTAAATTCTTCTTATGATTCATCTATACTATAGTAAGGTTCAAAACACATATGCAGCCTATAGAAGCTACGTATTTTCATAATGCCACTCAGTGTTGACTGTTCCATAAAATTCAATTTCTTGTCCTAGAATCTTTGGGCTGATTTCTGTTGATCTATTGTTTGCAGTTTACTGTAAATAGTGAAAGGCCACCAAACAGGCACACATATGATGATGCTGTGTTACACAGAGGTTGCCCAGACAATAAATTTGATCAGAATAATGAGCTAGAATCATATGTTACTTCATTTATTCAATTATCATTATCACAAGCCAGGCAGATTGTTGACAAAGCCATGCAGGTAGGTTACATCCTAACTAGCAACTACCCAATTCTGTGCAAAAAGTTTTTTCATTCAGTCAATGTTTTGTTGATGTGTTCTATAGGCAAACTCTAATGATGAAGTGGTAGGCACATCAAATCAAACAACAGATTTTGTAGGCCAGGAATCTGAAGCTGCTATTCCTGATGCCCGACTTCCATCCAACTTGATATCTAACTGCATAGCAACAGTTATTTCAATCAAGGTAAAGACTAACATATATTGTCAACTAGACTAAGATATCGTTACTATTGTTTCAATATCCCTTCAAGTTCCTTGTCCAATTTGTTGCAGCGCCTTAGTGACTCGCGGCACCCACCTGCTAGTATAGCAGGTGTTCTGGAGCGTGCTTCCTTGATGCTGCGCCCAAGCTGTCCAGAGAACCTTGCAATCTATAAAGATATTGAAAGTTATCTCTCTATCATAGCGAACCAGATACTTGCACTTGTGCCAACAACATTGGGCAGTGATCCTGCCTTGTCGCCCATGTAATGAGCCCTGGGCTGGTTAGATTTTTCAGTGACTTCTTCCAGGCCCAGCAGTCGAACATGCTACTTCCTGTGTAGTGCTATCATTTCAAAACACACGGGCTCAGGTTGTCTGTCTGCCACTTTATAATGTTACAAAGAGGTCCTGTTCGAGGGCAGCTCATCAGAGCATGTGGAGGAAAGATAGAACATTGATGTGATTGAGCTTGGAGCTTTGGATCGTGCGGCTAGGATCACTGGCTGTCTTGCTCCCTTGTAACCAGTGTATATACTTGCATCAGTAGGTTATAGTTTCAGATATAGATAGATTAAATATACCTGTCATCTGACATTGTAGCAAAAGGCTAGTGAGTAGTATCAGAATATAATGTATACATTTCATAATTTCTGAAATGGTCAGCCATTTCTGTATTGCACTATGTATTGTTCATACTGTTCTTTCTTTCCTTCCTTTTTTGAATCGTTGTTCGTACTGTTTGTAGAGCTCTCAGTAGCTCACTGATTTCAGTATTTTTTTTTTATTCAATGATGATGCAAATGAAAAGATCACAACAAGGCGATCACTTGAATGCAGAAGCAGAACGTGGACAAACAAACAAATTCACCAGTGGCATTCTTTAGTGCAGTGCATCTAGAAAAATTATTTAGACATGCTTATTTACTGCTCAAACTCTCGCCTAAGGCTCATATATTTCGAATCTGTAGCAAAATAGCTTTGTACTTTACACTCCATCATATCAGGTTTATGTCGTACAGACATGGATATATTGGAGCAGCTCTAATTCGCTGTGATGCTAGTTATCGAAAGAAGAAAAAACATACCAGGATGTGCGGATACACATAAGGTCGTCTCAAATAGGAAAAGAACTGAGCCGTTCAACAGAGCTAAAAATAAATCACGAACGACATCCCTCAAAATTTTCATTCCAGGTAACACATTAATTGGATTAATGAGATCATAAGAAGGTAAATAGATTAACAATACACAAAAGTTTCACCACAGACAAGCACCAAACAAATCCATGGGTCTGACCATAAGCATTGTACCATACGGCATTTCAAGAAAAAAAAACATTGTACCATACGGGCCCCCACTCATGAAGGCATAAATGACTGGTAACTCCGTATGTTTGCTAGTTATTACCTAAACAAACACCACTCCACACGACCACATATATTAGAGAGCAACCAGGCAACCACACGATAGGTTACATGATCAGGCCCGGCCATTTTATAATCTACTAGTCTTCATCTGATGCGGCGGGAATCCTTCATTGACTTCACTTCACCATATAGCACATGGCCCGGGACAAGGTTGAGCCAGGCTGCCACCTACCTACCAAACCAAACAGAGAGCAGGGCAAAGGAGAGTCCGAGAGTGAGGGGCCCCGAGAGAAGCGATGGCGGCGGAAGCGGCTAGCGGCGGAGGCGTGGTGAAGCACATCCTGCTGGCCAAGTTCAAGGACGAGGTGACGCCGGAGCGGCTGGACCAGCTCATCCGCGGCTACGCCGCCCTCGTCAACGTCGTCCCCTCCATGAAGGTCTTCCACTGGTACACCCACACCCGCATGCCCAGAGCTAGTCCTTACTGGCTTACTGCTACGATTGCTTTACCATCGTTGTCCATGCTCCTTTGTACGGTACTCTGCCGGTGCCGCGGCGTCTCCGTGAGACCGTGACGCACGCAAGGTGCTCGAGGAATCGGCTCCCTGGTCAACTGGTGATTTTGTCTATGGCTTTCTTGGATCCAAAGCGATTGCTGTTTTCATGCTAGTATAAATAGAGTCAAACTGACATGTTTCAGGTAGTAACTTAGTGATCACTGGTTTTGTTTTTTCAGTAGACAATTTTGAGGATTATTAATTAAGCAAATAATAACGTAATGAAAAAAATACAGATCAGGAACAGAAATTGGGTCACTTGTTAGTTTTAGGTTCTGCTTTGTTTTTCTGTAATCTTTTTAGGTTACATTCATTTATGCTCTCTTTCTTTTAAAAGCTTACCTGAGAATACCGTTCCAGATATCTCGTTCCGGTGACCTGAATGTAGAAATAGTTGACTGCATCCGTTAACAAACTCACCTAGACTATAGGCCTCAACGTGCACTGCGCATGCACTCCGGCATTGTAGCATCGGTGGTTATCCACCACCTCCCTGTACTTGTATAAATTCTCACGAGATCAATGAATACAGCCGCGATTGATTCTCTATATGGTATCAGCCTCCTCTCGATCCTTTTCTTCCGCTGCCATGGCAACGAGTCCCTCCGCCTCTTCTACGGCGAGCTCCAATGCCACAAACCCCTTTGCTGATCCAAACCCCAATCCAGTCGCCGTCTCCTCCATCCAACATGTCAACATCCGTTCTCATGTTCCCCTCGTCCTCGACTATGACGACCCCAATTTCAAGATCTGGACGACGTTCTTTGAGGCCACCTTTCGCAAGTTTGGCATCGTCTCCCACATCGACGGCACTATCGACGCGCAGGCCATGTGGCACGACGCCGACTGGCTGCAAATCGATCAGTGCGTGGTCTCCTGCCTCTACAACTCCATCACGCCGGCGGTGATGAAGCTGATCGTCCTCGAGCGCTCGACTGCGTACCTCCTCTGGACTGCGATCCGTGGTCTCTTCCTCGACAACGTGGATCAACGTGCCGTCTACGCCCTCCAGGAGTTCCACAGCCTCTACCAAGGTGATCTCTCCGTCACCGCCTACTTCGGCCGCCTCAAGGAGCTTTCTGATCTCCTCCGCGACGTCGGCCACGCCGTCCCGGAGCCATCACTGGTGATCAACGCCCTACGTGGCTTCAGCTCCAAATTCAGCCATGCTATTCCCCACATCACCTCCTTCCGCCCTCTCCCCACCTACCAGTATGTCCGTGACTACCTTCTCCAGGATGAGGCACGACAGGCCCACACTGCCAAGATGGAGGCAGCCAGTGCCTTGATGGCCACCGCGGCTGCTGGATCTGCACCTCCTGCTCCGCCTCCACCACGGCCTCCGGCCCCTCTGGCTTCGGCCCCTCCATCCTACTCCCCCGCCAAAAGCGGGGGTGGCCGCCCCAAGAAGCGCAAGCAATCTGACGGCAAGAAAATTGCAAGTGCTCCCGGCGGTGGCTCCCAGACCGCTAACGGTGGCGGTCTTCCTTAGGCTCCATGGGCCCCTGCTGCCGAGACCTGGACCGACGTCGTCCAGGCCTGGCCAGTCTTGATCTGGCGCCCTCTCACCTCCGGTCTTCTCGGACCACGACCCGGGAACGCACAACAGCAGGCCCTGACGGCGTCCACGTTCCTTGGGTATGGCTACCCTGCGCCCCCGCCTCAGGCACCACCCGGCCTGGTTCATGCCCTTCACGGCATGCCATCCCCGGGACAATACCAAGGCGGTGGTGACTGGATCTTCGACACCGGCGCCGGCTCTCACATGGCCAACGACCCTTGTATTCTTCACTCTTCCAAACCTTGTCCTTCATCTTCTTCTATAATTGTTGGCAATGGTGCTCATTTACCTGTTCATCATGTTGGCTCTGTCTCCATTCCCACTGCTCAATCGCCTTTACAATTAAACAATGTTCTTATTTCTCCTCACCTTGTTAAGAACTTGATCTCCGTTCGTGCTCTGACCAAAGATAATTTTGTCTCTGTCACGTTTGATCCGTTTGGATTTTCAATCAAGGACTTCCACACGGGGATGGTTCTTCTCCGTTGTGACTCATCGGGGATCTTTATCCACTTCGGCCGTCCACTGCTCATCGCCCCATCGCAAGAAGCCTCCTCGCCACGCTCGACTCCGCGCTCTGGCATGCTCGCCTAGGGCACCCAGGCCATGGACAACTTCAGCATATTCTCAACTCTTTTGATTTTCACTGTAGCAAATCTGACAATCATACATGTGACGCCTGTCACCGGGGGAAACATGTAAGATTGCCGTTTTCTGCTTCCAACAGCATTGCCATGTTTCCCTTTCAACTTTTACACTGTGATGTGTGGACGTCGCCGATAATAAGCAACTCTGGTTTCAAGTTTTATCTTGTTATCTTGGATGATTTTTCCCATTATGCGTGGTCTTTTCCCTTGCAAAATAAATCTGATGTCTTGCCCACACTGATTTCCTTCCATGCATTTGTTCTTACTCAATTCCGTTGTCCAATTGTAAGTCTGCAAACAGACAATGGGAAAGAATTTGATAACCACGCCGCAAGATCCTTCTTTGCCACTCATGGCATTGTGCTTCGTCTCACTTGCCCATACACCTCTGAGCAAAACGGTCGCGCTGAACGTGTGCTTTGCACTTTGAATGACAACATGCGCACTATGCTTCTTCACGCCGCAGCACCACTCACCTTCTGGCCTGATGCGCTCGCCACGGCAACATACCTTCTGAACTGCCGCCCCTGCCGCACGCGTCGCAACACCACGCCACATGCCCTGCTGCTTGGACGCACGCCAGAATATGACCACCTTCGCATCTTTGGATGCCTCTGCTATCCTAACACCACCAGCACCTCTCCACACAAACTCGCACCACGCTCCTCGCCCTGCATCTTCATTGGGTACCCTGCCGACACCAAACGCTACCGCTGCTACAACCCCGAAACCAAACGCGTACTAACATCTCGCCATGTCTCTTTTGACGAAGGCGTGTTTCCTTTCAGGGACCTCAACAACTCAATGGCGTCTGCGGGGCCTGTCCCAACCACACCGTGCTGCGACTCGATCGTCGTCCATCCACAGCAACCTCGACAGGCACGAGCTGCTCGGCGTTCGCCACAGCGTGTGCACCATGATGCACCTGCTACCCCTGCTCAACCGGTTGACACACCTGAGCTCCACGCCACCAACAACTCGGGTGTGCCTCCTTCACCTCGCCGCCACTCCGCCGAACCTGCTACGAATGCGCCCAACGGCGCAGAATCGCCCCACGATGTTGTGCCCACGACGTCCAGCGGCGCGGGTCCCTCACCAGCAGCACCACAGCAGCAGCATCCCATGATGACACGGCTTCGCGCAGGCATTCGACAGCCAAATCCCAAGTATGCTCATGCTACCACTACAGGAATCCAGCCAGCACCGACTTCCGTTCGTGCTGCTCTACGTGATCCTGCTTGGCAGTGTGCGATGCAAGATGAATTCGACGCTCTCCAGCAGAACCGGACCTAGCAGCTCGTTCCGCAACCTCCGGGAGTCAATGTAATCACAGGCAAGTGGATTTTTAAAAACAAGCTCAACTCTGATGGTTCTCTGGAGAGACACAAAGCGAGATGGGTCATTCGTGGCTTTGGTCAGCATGCAGGCATCGACTTTGATCAGACATTCTCGCCGGTGGTGAAACCAGGGACAATTTGCACAGTGCTCCATCTTGCTGCCTGTCGACAGTGGCCTGTCCACCAGCTCGATGTCAAAAATGCGTTCCTTCACGGCGAGCTGCAAGAAAGAGTTTACTGCAGGCAACCAGCAGGATTTGTTGACAAGGAACATCCAAACCATGTCTGTTTACTCACCAAGTCGCTGTATGGTTTGAAACAGGCGCCTTGGGCCTGGTACCAACGCTTCGCGGGTGAGCTTGGAAAATTTGGTTTCAGGTCAACTTCCTCTGATTCCTCTCTCTTCGTGCTCCGACAAGGTATTGATCTCGCATATCTTCTTCTGTATGTCGATGACATTGTCCTTATGGCCAACAGCACTGGACTTCTGAACCAGATAGTACAGCATCTGGCATCTGCATTTGCACTGAAAGATCTTGGACCCCTAAGCTACTTCCTTGGAATTCAAGTGACCCGATCCTCATCAGGTTTCTTCCTCAGCCAGTCAAAGTATGCAGAAGAGGTTCTAGATAGAGCAGGGATGCTCAATTGCAAACCCGTGTCCACTCCGATCGACACACAGCCAAAGGTGTCCAGCTCTGATGGAAATCTGGCAACAGACGCTTCCTTCTACCGCAGCATCACAGGAGCTCTCCAGTACCTAACGCTGACGCGTCCAGATCTTGCCTATGCGGTCAATCAGGTGTGTCTACATATGCATGCTCCTCGAGACAGCCATTGGGCACTGGTAAAACGAATTCTTTGTTACATCAGCGGCACCATTCGCTATGGCCTCCAGATCTCTGCTTCATCATCGACAGACCTCATCGCCTATTCAGACGCCGACTGGGCTGGGTGCCCTGATACACGACGATCCACTTCTGGCTACTGTGTTTTTCTTGGGGATTCTTTAATCTCATAGTCGTCCAAGAGGCAAACAACAGTATCAAGATCTAGCGTTGAAGCAGAATACAGGGCAGTAGCTAATGCCACTGCCGAGTTAACATGGATTCGGAATCTCCTTCAGGAACTGCATGTCGACATCCCAAAAACTTCTGTGGTGTATTGCGACAATGTCTCGGCTGTCTACCTAACTCAGAATCCAGTTCATCATCGACGAATGAAACATGTTGAGTTGGACATCCACTTCGTTCGGGAACGCGTCGCGCTGGGACAACTTCGAGTTCTACATGTACCAACGAAGCTTCAGTTTGCAGACATCATGACTAAGGGTCTACTGACCAGACTCTTTGAGGATTTCAGGACCAGTTTGTGCATCCCCAACGACGCACGAACTGAGGGGGGATGTAGAAATAGTTGATTGCATCCGTTAACAAACTCACCTAGACTATAGGCCTCAATGTGCACTGCGCATGCACTCCGGCATTGTAGCATCGGTGGTTATCCACCACCTCCCTGTACTTGTATAAATTCTCACGAGATCAATGAATACAGCCGTGATTGTTTCTCTATACTGAACGTGCCATTAGCAGCACCATCCCATACCGGGCAACTTACCGGCCAATACCGGCCGTTTCGGCCTGTTCCGGCCAATCCCAATCGTTCCGGCTGTTCCACTGTCTTGGGTACCGGGTATATTCCTTGGGATAATCTGCATCAAATTCCAATCAGCCTCAGCCAACATGATGCATGCATGCGTGCGTAACTATGGCCGCAGCTTGCTTTGCTCGTCCTCGTGCTTGTTCAAGAATAAAACAGTTTGCTTACACTGCTAAGAGAATTAGAAACTGTAATCTTACTCTGTTAATGTTATTTTAGTCTTAACTTTTTAGTAAAATTTATATTTATCTATAAGTAATTGGCAACGTACTTTAAAAATCCGGAATGGTACCCCGGTATCGTCAGGTACCGGAATGTTCCATTCCAACAGCCAAACCGGAACGGTGACTGGAACGGAATTTCTAGGTAAGTTTAAAAGTCTTTTCTTTTCTTTTCTATCGATGAGTACTGGAATAAGCATAACACATGGATTTTCCAGTTCTTTACACTACGTTTTGTACTTGTCATGTCTTCTGTTTGCAATATAATGCCTACACGATTATCATCAATGACTTATATATACACTAGTACCACTCTATATTTTTGTTGTCGCCAGCTAGTTCAGTTTTGAGCTAACCAAAGACAACAACATTAGAATGGAATATTCTGCAACAAGAGTAGTAATGAAGAAAAGGTTCTGAATCTTCCTGTTGTCATTTTACGAAAAAAAAATCATGTCTGCCTGTTCAAAATTTTCTTTCACAAATTATATGTTCTTGCTGGTCAAATCCTGGCAACCTTGAGCTTCCGTTTGGCCTATAGCCATTTGAGTGCATCCGTCATATCATGTGGGTTAGCACTTAGCAAAAGGTTGTTTGGTATCTCTCTGATTTCTTTATGACGTAATAAGTTCCTACTGTTGTTTCCATCTACCAGTTTCCATATTTGCTCTATGATTTGCAGGGGAACTGATGTGAGCATAGAAAACATGCATCAAGGTTTCACTCATGTCTTTGAAACCACATTTGAAAGCACAGAAGGAATCAAAGAGTACATCGAACACCCAGAACATGTTAAATTTGCAAATGAGTTCTTGCCTGCACTGGAGAAAACCCTCATAATCGACTACAAACCAACTGCTGTAAACTAAGGTTTAATCAAGAAGAACCTGGGAGACCATTTTGCAGTTCTCACGTATGAATGTCATTTGCATTGTACAATTTACACTTTATAATGAACAGAATTTTGCTTGGTTCTTCTGTTGAGAATAAAGTTTTGTAACTGCTGTTGTAATAACTTTGCTCATTTTCTGACCGTGCCAGAACTATTCTAAAAGAAATGCTTTTGTCTTTGACAATCATGATTATGCAATGCTATTGTAATATTTTCTAACTGTGCCAGAACTATTATATAAGAAATATCTTTGTCATTCACAATCATGATTATGGCAATTCACAATAGCGGTGATTGAAATGTTCTAGAATGAAACATAAATCTTTTTGTATCTCTTCTTCATCTGCATGATTTGGTTTTGCACTGTTTTGATACCTCGATTTATCACCAACTTGCAAGCTGCCCAATGAGGATCGGCATGTTCTCAAAGCTGAAAATACAAACTCAATGCCCCCTCCCTGCCTTCATGCTTGCTCAATAGTTTAATCGCCGGACCAGATTGTGATTCAACCACCCTACAAGTTCAAAATTTTAACAGGGTGTTGAACTCCTAAGAATCAAACTTCCGCAAACTGGATCAATGTTTTCATGTCACACATGAACATTTGAAAATTGATGATAGACAAGGCACTGAATTGACCCCTAGGAATAAACTATTGCACATGGATCTTACAGGTCTGGAAATGCAAACAGCGGGCCCTTGGTACTATTACAAACACACTTGCACATAATAAGTTAATGCCATTACCATGGTTACAATAAGAATTTGTCACCGAAATACTAAATCAGTCATCTGAATCAGTACGGCAGCCATTCACTATCAAATGGACTGCTGTAAAGTAATCATGGATCAAATTTCACTTTCACCACATCGATGTCATGACAAACCAGTTATTTTTTAAATTTTGAACTTACTTGCTTAGAGGATGTGTAGCTAAAAGGAATGAATACTCAACAGTGTTATACTCTACCTTGAGAATCAAATCTGTGATCCTAAGTCTTTTATACTATAAAGGCTAAACATCCTTAAAAAACCCACAACCTAAGTTTATACCCAGTTCCTATCTAACAGTCTTTCATTAGGTCTGATTAGTGGATCCGTTTCTTAATTTAATCTGTACCAAAGATGTACAACGTTGTATGATCCGTGGGCCCCATAGCATATTGAGCGTATCATCTTATGCAAATAGAATGGCGTGTCGTCCTCCTATCAATGACTTTTTTCACCACCAAGTCTTTTACCCGCCTCACAATCCCGCCCGCGATTCACGTTTCCTTCCTCTCAAGTTCCGTGGATCCTGCCGCGGCATCCTCTCTTTCCCTGTCATCCAAGGCAGGTTGGGTGGATGCAGCGGCTGGCGACCCAGGCGACGGCGAGCTGACGAGGACGTAGCGGGCGGCAACGGAGCCAAGCCCAGGGCGCGGTTGCGCGAAGAAGGCGAGGCGGACGGGGCGTGGGAGATCGACAGCAGTGGCATGCGGATGCGGATGCGGCAGCCAGATCCCCTCCTAGCTAGGGTTCCTCCCCGACCTCCATCGGGAACTGCCTCGCGCTACAGCAGTTCGACGCCGGTGACCACTCCTCCCTCAGAAATCAAGCCCGTGACCACGCCTCCCTCTCCATGCCGTCTTTTGGCGGCAGCCGCACAGCGCCGCCACCTCCATCCGTGTCCCGGCACAGCCGTCCCCTTCTCCCAACCGAACAGCTCACGATTGCCGGTGTTCGTCGAGATCTTCATGTGTCTTGGCACCCCAATCAGATCTGCAAAGAGAAAAGATTGAGCATGGTGCCAGCCGTACAAAGATCGCTTCGCGCAAAGAGAGGCACGCGTGGAGTCCAGATCCAAACGTGATCTCTTCACGCGAGCTTCGTTTGCCGCTGATATCGGCTACACCAGGCTGCTCGAGCGTGCCTGCTGTTGGTGGGAGGCGGCTGTCCAGCGTCATGCGATGCGACACTGGCGTGGAGGCCGAGGCAATCGCAAATTCTTGTTTGACGTGAATTCGGCTTGTTGGTTCTTGTCTGACATGTGCTCGTGATCGTTGCAGATGGCGGTGCGGCTGCTGACAAAGAAGATTGTGAAGAAGCGGATCAAGCAGTTCAACAGACCTCACTACGACCGATACATATGCCTCATGGTAAACAACAACCTGCCAATTTCTTCCTGGGCGCTGGTGCCCTTGTTTTGCGAGCTCACCAAGCAATTGGCATCACTCTTCCATGACCCATTGGCAGAAAGAAAATTAGGTTGCGTTAGGTTAGTTGATTGAGCACTGGGTGAATGCAAAAGGTCACAATGATTATGATATTTTCATGATTTTCTACTTGTAACATAGTTCAATGTTAGCCTGGTAGTTAATTTATATGCTCACACTAAATATATTTAAGTTCACAATGATTACGCACCTATATAAAATTGCCAGATAGTAGAGATGAGTGTAATTATCTTTTTGATAAGTTTCAGGCACACGATCAATATTTTTGACAAGTTCTCATTTCTTCTAACCTGATGCCCATCTCATTGAGCATTGCAGTGGGAATGCTTATGATGACACACTACTGGCTATAAATTTGAAAGTATCTACATAGATTCTGGAGACCACAACTCTACAATGGTTGTGTTTATGCTTCTGTTTAATAACTTCTGCTGTCGTTGCTGCTGCTTGTAGATTGTTTTCAACGTTGAGCAAGGTATGGCTCGCTTGAGGCAAGATTATGAAATTGGTCCTGCTTGGCTTCTTAGGTTCGTTTAGATAAATTCTTGTATTGATCTTGTAGCAAAATAAATACAATGAACTGAATTCCTAACACGTGAACTTGCACCCATAGTTCTTTTCAGCTCTGTTATTTTCTATATGATATTTAAGATTTATGTAGTGCTTCTGAACGTCCTATGGAGGGAAAATTTTCACCTCATGAAGCATTTATGATTGTTGGAACGAATAGTGTAAGAGGATACAAGGAGGCACTACGGGAAATCCATGGTTTGCCATGTGCCAAATGCACATGGCAAAGCCCGAAAAACCCACGGCAAAATCTTTGCCGTGGGTGACACACGGTAAAGCGCGCATGGCAAAATATCTGTCGGCAAAGTCGACTTTGCCGTGTACCTTTTATCGGACATACGGCAAAGGCTTTGCCATGTGTCAAAATACACTCGGCAAAAAGAGGGCAAGTCGCGGCATTTTTTCGTGCGCTACGCGCAAAGTGCGCCCGCCAAGATTCGAACTCGCAACCTCACCTTCGCGCGTAACCTCCCCTACCACTGCACCACACACTCAGTTGTGACTATACTCCGTGTTCACTCTTTTTATATTTAACCTCTTTGCCGTGTGCTTTATATCGGGCACACGGCAAAGACGGTCTTTGTTGTGTGCTTTATATCGGGCACACGGCAATCTTTGCTGTCTTATATATGGCACACGGCAAAGACCTATTTATATATTTTCTAACTTGTTTTTTGTTGACTAAATTATTTCAAATGAAAAAGTGTTAAACTACAAAGTTGTATAACTTATTAAGATCTACAACTTTTGTTTTGGTCATTTGTTCATTTAACAAAGTGGTAGTAACATTGTTTTTGAATCTTATATGTCTCATTGAATATTTCATAGAACTATATGATACTATTAGATTTTATGAACAATGTTTTTGATTAAATTGAGTAATGAATAAATGGTCAAAATAAAAGTTGTAAGTTTTCAAAAATTATACAACTTTGTAGTTTAAATTTTTTTAATTTGAATTAATTTATGGTTTTAAATTTAATTTGAATTTATATTTTGCCATGTGTCAAATAAAACACACGGCAAACATCATCTTTGCCGTGTGTCAATCCTTTTTTACACACGACAAAGATTTTGCCGTGTGTTTTTATTTAGCACACGATAAACACCATCTTTACCGTGTGTCCGAAATAAAACACACGGCAAAGATAGGGACATACGGCAAAGATTGATTTTCCCGTAGTGAGGGGCTGTTTGGGTCTGAACGCTCTTATGCTGTAGGTAGTGGAAAAGTGTCATGCCGCATGTTAAACTTCTTGTTTCTCTCCTAGAACCCTGTGTTTTGAGATTGCTGACTGATAGTTGTAACTAATATGAAATAGTTTATTAATACATATGATCAGATCAGTTTTATAGATCATTCATTGTACTAATATTCAATCCTAATATAATCTACCCTATTTGCTCAGTTTGGTCTATCTTACAAATAATTGGTATGATTAATACCACAAATGAGAGCAGCTGTAAGAGGAAAATTCTTCAATGCAGCTATACAAGTGAACTGGTCATATAGATAACAAATATTTGTGCAGTGCAAAACCAATGTTAAGTAGCTGATGACATTGTAAGTGCCATTTGATTTCAGGAAGGAAATCGCATACTAAGTGTTTTATTGATACTTCAATTTCTTCGATGATGATATCTATGTTAATTGGTTACCACTTCCTTATCTTTGTGCTGTGGATGCATTGTTCTGTGTTAGAGTGAACTAATCATCAATTTTTAAGTTAGTTAGACATCATTTTTTTAACCTCACATTGCACTGGTATTTTGTTGTTTCTTATTAGGATTCTAATTCTTTAGGTAGTCCTAACAGAAAATATTCACTCATGAAATGTTCAAAAATAATGTCTTTCTATCGGTGCTGGTATAGTTCATTCCTCAAGGCTTCAAGCTTTAGCAGTCAGAGTATGAGAATGACCCAAAACAAAATGCAAGTATGGATGAGGTCACTATGAGCTGATCAATTAGGTACCAACACCATCTGAGTCACAAAACTTCTTTTCTAAAATATATTAGTACTTTGACAAACCTGCAAGTGTTTTTCATCATTTTGGACTTTTGGAAATATTGGGATTTGTAGGTTAGCATATACTACCTTAAATATTTGATACCATTTTTTTCTCAAGCTGGTTTGCTGATTCAGCACATAGAGTTGTTGCTTAGTGGAGGAGGATAGAGAGGGATTCAACTGGTATTTGCAAATTTAGTTATATGCTGGGTAGTTAAGTTCAGCATCAGACACTTGAGATCTTAGGTGCTTGGATCCTTTGGAAACACCATAATTCTTGTCTTTTTGATGGCACAAGCCCGAGCACGAGTACCATCATGCGAGAGTTTGAGAATGAGAAACATTTGTGGAGTCTGGACGGAGCTCGCTCCATGCGAGCCTTGTCTGACAATACAAACTTGGTCTAGGAGTGTGTGGTTGTTCTTGGTCAGACCTCGCCTATTTGTGTTTTATTAGTTTACAACCTATCATGTAACTCAACCCCTTACAGCTCGGTTCGGAGTGAGGGGTGCAGTTTTGTAAGGGACCACTCTTTCTTCTCCTTAAATACGATGATACACAGCTCTCTTGCGTATTCGAGAAAAAAAAAGAGGAATGAGAAAACAAAATAATGAGTTTTGATTTATTTTTCCTGGATGGTTTTCTTTTTCTGTGCCCTCATTTCCTTTTCCATCATAATTCTTCAATTTGTTTGCCTCTTTGTTATCCCTCTTTTTCGACACCCTAGCACTGCTCTTTTACCGATCTCACTAGACTGGTTCGTTCTTTGGTAGTTGCTCTTTTACCAATTCTTCAATGAGTTCTGAACCTTACTGACATGAGAGTATACCGAAATTTATTTTTCTCCACGTCAACATCATATATACTTTGATAGTGCTCCTGGTTTGATTCTTTCAGACAAACCAATATGCAGTAACATTTGAGTTGCTTGCCCTTTCCTTTTACAGTTCTAATTGCTAACTATCATGTGTTAGCTTGTCCTTGACAACTCGAACTGTTAGATTTCTTTTAGTGTTGTATGTGTTCCATGTGTACAATTTGCTGGCAGAGTTGAGAGACCTTTAAAAGTCTAATTTTCTGTCCTTCTTCGCAGTCTTATATGAAAACATGATTTATTAGTTACCATCAAGGAAAATCATGGCGCGTAAAAGGTATGTTCCTCATTCTTGCTATATTTCACGATAGTTAGTGTGCTTAAGATGTTAGAAGTTATGGGTTTTGGCCCAAATTAATAATTTCAATAAATCCTAAAGGCCCATGTGCACATGCATGACATGGTGGGGGATTTTAGTTCCATATTGCTAGTCTAGGGAGGAGAAGAACAACTTATATACTTGAGTTGTTTCCACCTAGTTGAGCTAGTAGGAGAGAAGAGGAAGAACACACGTGCTCGCTCGCTCGCTGGGTGGGGCGAAGGGCGCGGGCGCACGACATGCGCCTGAATGGTCCGGTAAAATTCGAGCCTTGCGTGTGCGGGGTCGCAATTTCCTTTTGCTACTCAGATTTTTTGTTACGCAAGAGATAATTGCGCTGACCAAATATGGTAAGCAATTAATCTCTCTTAATGGTGATTAATGCACCTACTTAATTGCTGATTAATTATTATAAGTATGCTATCGCTGTGTGTATATATATGGCGAGACGTCGCCTCTCCCTACACATGAATTTTTGCCTCTTGTCATTCTCTACTGTGTTGCCGTATAGTCTTCCCCATCCCGCTGTCGATGTGCCATCGGTGTTGGGAGAGCAGATTTCCGAAGCCTATGTCTTCTCGTGTCCTTGCACGAGATAGGGACGTATCAGGTTTTTAGGAAGCGCCGTCGCGATTGCTCGCTGATGATCTAATCCGCACCCTCTTCATCGACCGATCGTCTACACCTGCATCGTCTTCTTCATTGACGGATCAGACTTTACTACAACCATCGTTGGAGCGCTTCCCTGTAAGACATCTTCTTACCTCTCTTGATGATTAGATCGAGTGATTTAGGCTCTGTTCCTAGGTGGTTGCTACTCACAATGATTAGCTCATGTTCTTTGTTTATGTCTCATGATTTAATAGTACACGTAATTGTGATAGGGGCTTACTTGTTGATTTTCATGCCTAAATTACTTGTAGTATATCTAGTATTTATATCTACTGGAATTAGATATATTATCACTAAACTGCTGTTATTTCTAACATAAGAACTGGTTGTGTGCTTTAGAGCTTCATCCTAGATTGTCATTAAATTTATAGTTAGTGTCTTATACCTTTGTGCTTCATTATTGTAGTTTTTGGATGTGTTTCAGTTAAGGTTAAACTGAGCTAAATGATCTGCGAGATGAAGGCAAGGCCAACGATGACGTTGTTCTTTGTGGAGACGGCGGTGAGCTCGAGCGTACATGATGTGGTGTCCGGCGAAGTCTTGTGTGATGGCGCAGGCTGCTGAAGTGCTGCTTGTCCTCTGTGACTGTCGATCCAATAAGCCTGGCTAGACTACTATCAATATTAAGGTGGATGAAGCCCGCTCTGACATGCCTGACCTATACAACAACAAAAACATAGCCTTTTATCCCAAGAGATGAAACTCATAGGAACTTGAGAAAAGAGCGACAAAAAGGAACACAAGTCAAAAGGAAGAAAAGGACAAGCAAGAAAGAAGAAAAGATGTCAGAAGAAAAGGAACACATGCCTGACCTATACCTTCTTTAAATTGCATCATTCTTTCCATCGCTTCCATCGCGGCGTATACAGGCATTGCACAATTCTTCCTTGATCCAAGTTTGAATCCTCAATTGTCCTATATGTTAGTAGATCTCCACGTTGGGCCCAACGGTCCAACTCCCAGATCACGCCCTGATCGGGGGAGCCCCAACCTTTCTCTGGTTGGTGGGCCCCTGTTGCACTGTACCAAATAAAAGTAGGGAGGACGTCGGGGCACAGACACCAAAGTTGACCGGTGCCACCACTTCTCCCTACAGAAACCCTAATCCGATCCCAAGGAGACGGGCGCAACCAGCAACGGGAAGCCGTCGTGATGTCACCGCCTCTGCACCGACACCAACCTCGACGTTGTCATGACGGGAACCGACGCCGCCGCAAGCTCTGCCCCGACTCTGGCTCTTCCCGCGATGGCTCCCGCTCCGTATCCACACAACCGAGGTACTCCTTACCTCTCTCTCTCTTCTCCCTCTAGATCCCACATACAGAGCCCCTATTTTCATGTTTAGATCTCGTCTAGAATGATCCCTAGAAGATAAGAATCTAACAATGGTACCAGAGCCAGGTTAGGCGATTGACTAGATGTAGATCGAGAAAAGGAGTCGAATTTTGATCGGCAAAGAAAAGAAACCCGAACCTCAAACCCTAACCCTAGGATTAGGGTTTCAGACCCAAAGAAAACAGAGGCGCGCTGAGGTTGTTTGGGGCCTACTTGGACCTCCTCGCTGCCAATCCACCGCCGTCGGCTCGCCGAAGGTGGGGAAGACCTTCGGGCGCTGTTGTCACTGGGACGCCGGTTTTTATGCGCGGGCTCCGGGGGACGCCGTCGCGAGGCTGCTCGACGGTGGCGCGCCCATCGACGGGTGGACGCGCGCGTCGGCGAAGAGCCCAGCGGCGGCACCGTCGCTATCTCCGTCTCTCTCTGGCCATGGGCCTTCGCTTGTTTGCTGCGAGTATAGAGGAGAAAGGAGAGGAGGCGGAGGAGAAAGAACCGAATGAGGGCTAGGGTTTTCGTGGAGGCTGCGCCGGCGGGTTTTGTTCCGCCAAGGGTCGAGGCGGGGGTGAAGGCGGCTCAGCTGGGCTGGGCCGCCACTTTCATGCACCCAAGTACGACCGAATGGGCCTAGGCCGAAAGTGCACGCGCGTGGAAGAGGTTTTGGGCCAAAATTACAAAGAATGTACAATAGCTTTTTCTATTAGTTTTTTGACTGTTTTTCATTGAATTTTGAATAGAATTTGATGGAAATTGATGAATTTTACCTCTGCTAAAATATGAACCAACGAGATTATTTTTCCAGAGAGTAAATTAAGATTATTATGCTACTATTTATGCATTTTTTATGCCATATTTCCGCTGCAAGTTTATAGAATTTATGATTATTGTTAAAATTGATGCTATCTAAAATTAAATTTTGAACCAACGAGAGAATTTAATTTTAGGAGCATTGATTTTTAGAATATATATCATTATAATTTTCTGACCAATGTTGTTAATTGCAATGCTATATAGGTTTAATGCATACATGGTAGAATTTCATATATTATTTTTGTTCTCACTTTTCATGGTTAATTTCAGGAGTAACCATGATGGCCTTCATGCCCCAGATCCCAATCCTAAAAGGGGACAACTACGGGGAATAGAGGAGAAATGTTGATCTTATTTTTGTCATGGGCGAGATGGACTGGGTAGTGACTACCCCGTGTCCAACAGAGTCCCCTGGCCTCGTCAGGGGCGAAGAAGAAACGGATACTGCTTGGCACCAAAGGCAGTTGAATAATGCTGACAATGTAGCTCATTTTCAACGCGAGCATAGACAATGGATTCTTGACAACAAGAAGTGCTTGGCATTTGTCAAGAACACGATTGAGCCCGCTATCATGGGCTCAATCTAGAATGAAGAGACAGTAACGGGTTTTCTACATAGGGTACAGAACCAGTTTAATAGGTCTTCAAAGACTTATGTCACCTAGATGATAAGATAATTGGTGACTGAAAAGTACTCTGGTGGTGGCATAAGAGCTCATATTCTGAAGATAAACAACTTGGCTGAAAAGCTAAAGACTGTGAATCTAAAGATAGATGAAGACCTCCTGGTTTATTTTGTATTGCTGTCTCTACCAGATGAGTGTGAGAACTTTGTCTCAAACTACAACATGAACCCAGATAAATGGACCTTTGAGTAGCTTATTGCCAACAGTGTTCAAGAGGAGGACAGGTTCAAGGCTAAACATGTTGGTTTTGTCCACTATGTAAAAGATAACAAGAACAAGGGCAAGCAGCAGAAGCAACAAAAGAAGCCAATCTTTTACTTTAAGTCTATGGGCAAGTAGCAGCAGCCTCAGGAGGGACAGACTGTAGTAGATAAGGACACATGCATGCACTATGGCAAGAAAGGACACTACAAGAAGAATTGTCCTGACTGGCTGAAGCTGTTCATGAAGAGACATGGTGAGAACATGATTACTTTTGTAAATGAATTCTTGTATATTAATTATTCTAGATCCACATGGTGGATTGATTCAGGAGCGACTATTCATGTTTCAAATTGTTTACAGGGGTTCAGTACGACGAGGACTACGGAAAGAGGAGAAGATTCGATAAGAGTGGCTAATGGAGTTGAAGCCAAAGTTGAAGCTGTAGGGGATCTCCACCTAGAGCTTAGAGATGGCTTTGTTCTTAGTCTTCATGATGTTTTTTATGTACCTTCATTACAAAGAAACTTAATAAGTGTATCGCGTCTTGATTTTGATGGTTATGATTGTCATTTTGGTAATGGCAAATGTGAACTATTGTTCAATAATAAATGCATTGGTTTTGCGTCTTTACAAGATAAGCTTTATTTGTTGTCACTTGATGATAATGTGAATGTGATACATGATGTGAATGATGATAATATGCATGACATGAATATTCCTACGTCCTCGTCGACTAAAGTTAACAAGAAAAGAAAAAGAACTCCAAGCGTCTCATCGAAATTATGGCACTGTCGTTTAGACCATATTTCGAGGGGAAGAATTGAGAGACTTGTAAAGAATGACATTCTTCCTCCATTGGAGTTCACAGACTTAGAACAATGCATTGATTGCATTAAAGGAAAATATGTTAAAAAGATTAAGAAAGACGCAAAAAGAAGCACAGGAATATTAGAGATCATCCATACGAATATTTGTGGTCCTTTTTCTGTCAAGAGTGTGGATGGTTATGACTCGTTTATAACATTCACAGACGATCACTCCCAATATGGTTATATTTATTCAATCAAAGAAAGATCAGAAGCATTAGATAAATTCAAGATATTTAAAGCAGAAGTAGAAAATCAACATGATTTAAACATTAAAGTCGTAAGATCCGACCGGGGGGGGGGGGGGGGGGGAGTACTACAGGCGGCATATGTCTTATGGACAAGTCCCAGGACCTTTTGCTAGGTTCCTACAAGAAAATGGTATAGTCGCCCAGTATTCTTCGCCGGGCGAACCATAGCAGAATGGAGTAGCAGAAAGGCGTAACCGTACCTTGATGGATATGGTGCGCAGCATGATAAGCTACTCCACACTGCCAGTAAGTTTATGGATAGAGGCTTTAAAAACCGCTATTCATATTCTTAACAGAGTTCCAAGTAAATCGGTGCCCAAAACACCGTATGAATTATGGACTGGACGAGTGCCTTCGCTAGCACACCTCCGTGTGTGGGGGAGCTCTGCAGAGGCTAAGATATTTAATCCAAGCCTTGAGAAATTGGATCCCAAGACAGTGAGTTGCCATTTTATTGGCTACCCAGAAAAGTCCAAAGGTTATTGTTTCTACTGCTCAGATAGATATATGAAGTTTGTAGAAACAAGACATGTCGTCTTGTTGGAAGACGAAATGATAAGGAGGAACATGGTGGTTCAAGAGATTAATCTTGAGGAGAAGCGGGTACATGTACCTGATTTTATGAGTCAAGAACCTTTCTTCTCACTACCTATTGATGTTGCGCCTGTGATGCCTGGCGTTGCAGTGCCAACACTTGTTATTACACCATATATGATACAAGAGGAACCTGCTTGTTAGGATCCGACAGATAATGATGCCACAGATATAGGGGAGCAGCCTCAAACAGATAATGTGCCAGAAGAGCAGGCTTCACAAGAGCCTCAACCAGATATTGTGCCAAATGAAGAGGCCCTTAGAAGGTCTCAAAGAGCTAGAAGGTCAGCAATACCAGCTGACTATGAACTGTATAACACAGAAGAGTATCATATGGAGGATGACCCCACCTCATATGAAGAAGCCATGAGTAGTGCCCACTCATCTAAGTGGTTGGAGGTCATGAAAGATGAAATGAATTCAATGAGTCTCAATGAAGTTTGGGACTTAGAAGAAATTTCTAAAGGAGCCAAACCAGTAGGCTGCAAATGGGTCTACAAGATTAAATATGACTGTAGAGGGAATATAGAAAAGTTTAAGGCACGACTTGTGGCAAAAGGCTTTACGCAAAGAGAAGGAATTGATTACAATGAGACATTTTCTCCAGTCTCTTGTAAAGATTCTTTCAAACTTATAATGGCACTTGTGGCGCATTATGATTTAGAATTACATCAGATGGATGTAAAAACGACATTTCTAAACGGGGATTTAGAATTACATGGCACAACCGAAAGGTTTTGTCGTGGAAGGAAAAGAAAAAATGGGATGTCGTTTAAGGCGATCCATTTATGGATTAAAGCAAGCTTCAAAACAGTGGTACTTGAAGTTTGATGGGATAATAAAGAAATATGGATTTGAAGCAAATGTTGAGGACAATTGCATTTATGCAAAGTTTAAGAATGGAAAATTTATTTTCCTAGTTTTATATGTGGATGATATTTTACTAGCCAGTAGTGATATCAGCCTACTACAAGAAACAAAGAAATTCTTGTCCTCAAACTTTGACATCAAAGATCTTGGTGAAGCATCAGATGTTTTGGGCATTGAGATTCACCGAGATAGAAAAAAGTATGCATTGGGACTGTCTCAAAAGACGTATATTGAGAAGGTGTTGAAGAAATTCAACATGCACAAGTATAGTGCTACACCTGCTCCTATAGTCAAGGACGAAAGATTTGGGGATTGGCAAAAACCCAAAAATAAGTTCGAGCTCGATGATATGAAAACGAAACCATATGCTTCGGCTGTGGGAAGCTTGCAATATGCGCAAGTATGTACACGCCCTGACTTAGTATTTGTCACCGGGTTACTTGGTAGATTTCAGAGTAATCCAAGCCCTAAGTACTGGAAATTGATAAAGAAAGTCTTGCGATATTTGCAAGGAACAAAAGGCCTCATGTTGGTATACAGAAGATCAGATTCACTTCAAGTGGTGGGGTATTCTGATTCAGACTTTGTAACAGACAACACGAAATCCACATCAGGGTATGTATTTACATTGGCAGGAGGAGCCATTTCATAGAAAAGCTCCAAACAGACTATCACGGCAGGGTCTACCATGTATGCCGAGTTCATAGCATGTTATGAGGCCACGGGGCAGGTCAACTGGCTAAAGAAATTTATACCCGGATTAAGGGTGGTTGACAGCATTGAGAAACCACTAAAGTTATACTGCGATAATGAACCAGCAGTAATGTATGCTCATAACAATCAGTCTAGTGATGCTGCCAAGCACATTAATATAAAGCATTATGTTGTGAAAGATAAAGTCCAGGATCACACTATAAGTCTCGAGCATATCAGGTCTGAAAGAATGCTTGCGGATCCGCTCACAAAAGGCCTACCGCCCAGCGTGTTCAAGGAACACGTAGCCGGCATGGGGTTAAGGGAAGCCTTATGATTCTGGACTTAGGGCCTAAAGAAGTGTATCTGTTTCTGAACAGGGATGTGTATAGTAGCTGTTGAATCTATCAGCGCTAAGTTGTGACAATGAAATATGCTCTATGTGTAAATCCGTGATGAAATGAAAAATGTATGATGATGAATGAGATCTAGGGGGAGAATGTTAGTAGATCTCCACGTTGGGCCCAACGGCCCAACTCTCAGATCGCGCCCTGATCGGGGGCGCCCCAACGCTTCTCTGGTTGGTGAGCCCCCGTCACACTGCGCCAAATAAAAGCAGGGAGGACGCCGGGGCACGGACACCAAAGTTGACCGCTGCCACCACTTCTCCCTACAGAAACCCTAATCCGATCCCAAGGAGATGGGCGCAGCCAGCGACGGGAAACCGCCGCCACGTCACCGCCTCTGCACCGACACCAACCTTGACGTCGTCATGACAGGAACCGACACTGTCGCAAGCTCTGCCCCGACTCCGACTCTTCTCGCGACGGCTCCCGCTCCGTATCCACACAACCCATGTACTCCTTACCTCTCTCTCTCTCTTCTCCCTCTAGATTCCGCATACTGAGCCCCTATTTTCATGTTTAGATCTCGTCTAGAATGATCCCTAAAAGATAAGAATCTAACACTATCTTGAAATATTTCTTCTTCTATGTTGATTTCTTGGGCGGATTATTGAAGATGTTTCTTATAATTTTTGTTCCACTTTATGTTTTTTACTTTGGACGGTGGAGTAGAGTGGGGATATTTTCATTAAACAATGTGTCTGTAGCCATTAGATTTGTACTCTATGAAAAAAATATGCTGCTACAGCCAATTAACTATAGTTTATGGAACTAATGCACGTTTCGTTTAGGGGCTATGAATTCACTCTGGCCAGTCAAGATGATCGAGCATATCTTGTCTTTTGGTCCTCATGCCCTTTTTAGTTTTCTACAACATTCTGATTCATGATGAAGTGGGCTTGCCTTTTGTTCACTGCTTTTTCCCTTTTTCACCACATCGTGAATGTATATTGAACTACCAATTCAGGTTTTTTTTTTCTGATCAACATGGCCTGTTACAGAGAAGTGCCTATGACTAATGCTTGAATGATGCTATTATATTTTATTTATAATTAGATATAACAACAAAAACAACAAAGTCTTTAATCCCAATGAAATCTAGGTAGGATACAATTAAGTATAGCCTTAGGTTGTTGATCTTCTTAACATGAAAATTAGATATATCTAATATTACTAATATAAATCACATTGGTTTTTTTTTGTTAGTATTATTAGCAAACGTTGTAGTATTAATTAAAATGGCCTTTTGCTTAAATAATTTTTTTACTGCATGTTTAAATATTTGATCTTTATATTAATAATTCTAACTTATAAATAGCTCTATCTTATGTTGCATCAATTATTATGACACATGTCTTTTAATTAAATATATATTTTTTATAAGAATAGCATGTGCGTGTCGCATGTGCAAAGTACTAGTTTCGGCTAAGGAGTTGATCTATACATTAACGATATCAGCATCATAAGTTTCTGGTATCTTCTTGACTTAGGGCACTTGAACACTGTTGAGTATTTTTGTCCATAAAATGATCGACAAGCTGAATTTCATGATCTTAAAAATAAGAATTTTCATTTAGCGTCTCTGACCTTTTGTACCATTGGCCAAACCAAAAACTCTATTTTAAGCTAACAATCAACAGCGATGACTCAGGAAGAAAATTAACCGAGCTATCTTTTAACAGAAACAGAGTCATGCACTGCTTTTTTTTTCTCGAATACGCAGGAGAGCGGCGTATCATTGCAGTAATAGAAGAAGTCATGCACTGCTACATTCATCTTTCTAGACCAACCCTATTATCAACATAGAATGCCTATCTATTATCGAGTATAGACTTATCAACTATGCTTTACCACCAAATAGCAAGGATCATGCCAAAACAGAAACATTAATTCAGAAAAACGCTAATGGATACACAAATTTCTACAGGCAAATGGAACATTATACTTTATTGAAAGGTCATTTTACCATATTTTGTTGTGATCAGGTTAACTCAAATCAGATGGGCAGAAGAACCTGATGAAAAGAGGCAAATGCCATGTACAAAGGTTTGAAGTTGATCTTTCACTCCGCAATATTTTCAGAGGACAAAGTGGTTTATTACAGGTATGGGTAAGGAGGATCAAGATCTTTTCTCAATATTGGCAAGAGAAAAAAAACACATTAATAGAAGTAATAGACAAGAGAAAGCTACCTGGAGGCACCATTCTCAATAATCATTTTAGGCCCTGATCATTTATCACATCATGAAAGATAGTAGATCTTCAGCTTCCACCTCAAGAACAAGATGTGATTCTGTGTGCCTCAAATGACTAGAGAGAAATGTAAGGAAGATCTCTAGTGTTCATGTTGGGTAGGGTGCATCAATCAGGATACAGATGTGACGAATTATATCAGCTGAAGAATTTGGTCAGGATGCAGTTATTGCCTTCTGAGACATGTTCTGCCATCAATTTCTCGTCACCTACAAAACAAAATGGATGTTAAGTATAAATTTGACGGAAGAAATAAGACAACACCTAGGAAAGAATATCTTTAAATGAAAAAAGACATGAGATTCCATATACTTAAAAACTCACGGCTATTATCCACTGATACTTGGACCCTTATAGAATTATTAGATAAAATTTTCATGACCCAATCATTGCATTCAATATAAGTTTAAACTATTATATAATCATTTATTTTGTCACATTCAACTGTCTTTCATCTGTATGGTTAATACTACTACGGCCTGTTTGGTAGAGCTTCTATGCACATCCCTGACCCCAAGAGAATCACTGTGACTGCAAGGCGCATCTTTTTCTTCTCTAACTCGTTTGCATTTCTGAAACGGTGTCTAGACCTATCAAATGAGGTAGAAAAAAAAGGTTGCAGATTTTGACTTTTGAGGCAAACGAAGATTTATTAGACACGCCAACAATGGCAATTAAGTCATGAATAATTATATCAACCATTCCTATCATCGAAACCTGAATTTTCTCTTTAAATAATGAATAATTTCAACAAAGATTATAACTTGATACCGTGCTGATTCGAGGGAAGGGAAGCAGATTGTGCCCTGCCGTTCGCTCGTCGCCGCATTGGCCGTCAGTGTACGGCCCGAGCGGTACCTGGTCGGATCAATGCCCCCACCCACAAGGTGTATACGCCCTTATCCCCCCTCCCCCCTTCCTCTCTCTCTCTCTCTCTCTCTCTCTCTTTCTTCTCGGGCAAGGCCGCCATTGGAGCCGAGAGCTCAAGCTCGCGCATCTGCCGCTCCACTATCTCCCACCGTCAACCGACCGCTCCTATAGCTCCGCCTAGCCCTTCTCTCCCGATCTGTAAGAGCAACTCCAGCCCACCCACTAAATTGGAGTCTCTATTTCTCTATTTGAGAGCCTCATTTTAAATTTTAGAGGGTTAAATAATTTTTTCACTCCAACCCAACTTACTAAAACTGGGCCTCTATCTATCTGACTATGGGCCCCATATACCTTTCTTCCTCCCCTGTCCAGCCTCCCTCTTTCCCGTCGCCGCCGATTGCTTCGCCGCCCTCCGCTTGCGCCCGCCTCCCGCTCTCCTGCACTGTGCGCGACGCCACCTGTACCTCTGCTCCAGGGCGCACCGCCGCATCGAACCCCCCCCCCCCCCCCCCCCCCCCGCGCGTCGCCGCCTCGCACCACCGCCCCTTCTCTGTCTTCCCGAGCTCGCACCGCCGCCTCCTCCAAAGCACGCATGCGACCGCTGTCCTCCTCCGCTGCCTTCTCCCCAGCTCACGTGCGCGGCCGCCTCTCCTCCCCCGCCGCGTGCCGCCGCTGCCACCCCATCTCGCGTGCGCGGCCGCCATCGTCTTCCCAGCTCGCGCGCGCGGCCGCCTTTCCTCCCCCGCCGCGCGCCGCCGCCTCCTCCCCAGCTCGTCGCTGCAGCCCTGCTCGCTCCGCCGTGGCCCTGCCGCCTGCCGACGTCGAGAGGCCGGAGCAAAGGAAGACGACGACACCCTACTCTTCACCGCCTCTTTCTTGCTCCTGCTCGCGCGACATCTCCCATCGTCGCTCTCACCATCGCCGAGTCCTGTCGTTGCATCCGTTGCGTCGCTCCGCCGCTCGCACCACCGTCGCCGCTTCTCCCTCTCCTACTCCCGCCGCCTCTCCCTCACCTCGCCTGGTCGTCCGGCGGCCCTTCCTCCAGCGGGCCAGGTCTCCGGTGGCAGGAGGAGCTCCGGCGTCGGCGGGTGGCGGGAGCAGCTCCGGCGGCCACGACATAGGGAAGAATCGATGATGAGAGAGAAAAAAAATGAGTGGGACCCACATTTAAAGAAGGAGATAGTGGGTGAACAAATCTGAGTAGTTTGGACTAAAATTTAGTGCCCTATTAAAAATAGAGGCCCATATAGCCATGAATTGGAGATGTGTTTTTTAATTTGGGTGACTAAAACATCATATAGCGGCCTATATAATCACTCGGGTGGAGATGCTCTAAGGCCTCAGCCCCTCTCACGCCCGGAGCTCGGCGAATCGCGCCGTGTCACCCCGGCCTACGATGATCGCCATTCGTCTTCGTGCCTCCTCTTTGGTGAGCGTTTCTTCGATTCCTTCCTCCCAGGCCTTTCTCTCTACCGTGCGCTCTATCTCAACCTCCGTCGGCTCCGGTTTTTGTAGAAGAGTCGCCGGAACGCCCGCGACATCGCTGCTAGACACCCCGGTCCGCCGTCGTCCGCCTCCGACCCTCGCGCAGTCGCTCTGGTGAGCCCTCCAGCCATGCTCAGTGCGCCGCGCTCCGGCCCCACACCCCGTCCGCCACCGGCTGCCGCAAGCCCCGGCTAGCCGCCATTACAGTGCAGCCACCGCGCCGCTGCCGCGCGTGCGAGTGCCTCCGCGTCGGTTCGGTTGCCCGCCAACAGCCGAGCAGGATCTGGCCCAGGAAAAGCCTCCCTTCACCCGTGCAACTAGGTCACGGTGGGAAAAAACGGCCCAACGTCCAAATAATCTCCTTTTAATTTCACATTTGTAGCTTTACAAATCCGCACAAAAATATCTACTGTGAATACAAATACACAAAAAATACTTTTTGGTCTCTCCTAAAAATCTAGTGTTTTAACAAATTAGTAGATCACCATGTATTCAGAGATCTATTTAATGGTCAAAAATCAAAATAAAATCATACTTAATTTTCAGTACGTGATTTAATTATCATATTTTACATGCATGTCCATTTCATCATTTTCAATCATCTCACCAAGTGGCATATTTAAATTCGTAATATTTTATCTATAATGCTTATGTTAGTGTTTTCACCATTTTAATTAATAGGAAATATTGGTGCATGATCTTGCTATGATATTTGACACAAAAATATTGAATAATGTCCCCTGTAACATAAATTTTTTTTCCTGGTATGTATGTTCAAGAACCATGCTTAATAATAAAATCTTTTTTTTTAACTCTAGTAATGACATAAATGTGAATATAACTATCTAGCATATGGATGTTTAGGTTGCAAATCATAAAACATTTTTTCTTCCATTATTTAGGTTTATTTTGCATTGCATTACCTATGATCACAATGTTATGCTCATCTAGTTGGTAAGCATTGATCCCTTTTGCAAGCATCATCGCTAAAACACCGTTCGTATGTCATGATACTAAAAGAAAGAAAAATAAGAAATCAGCCATGTCCTTCTCTAATGCACCCCTGTATTTTATACATGCATCATGTCAATGCATGTATTTGTTGATGAAGTGCCATGAATCCTCTCTATCCTTACTTGCATTGCATTTTATCCAATAGGACTCAACGACGGAAACGTGGAGGTGGAAGATAGTTCCGGAGGATCCAGGAGCTGAAACTAATCTTTCGGAGAGTGCTAACTGTGATCTGAACCAAAGCAAGCCCCGGTGCACACATATGTTATTCAAGTTTTTATTTTGTATCACCTGTATGCGCGTCATGTATTGTGGATTACGTGTAGGAATTGATTGAAGCCTAGTTGCATGTAGGCCAAATAAAATCCTATAGGTATGAGTTCAGTTTGTACAAGCCTCGTTAGAAATGCTAAGCTTAATTGTGAGTCTCGATAGCAAACATTGAGTAGTCTGGGGATTACTCGGTATATGCTAGTTGATCATTATTACCCTCTTAAGCTTGAGAAAGGAATTAAATTAAGATTGAACGAGGAAGTGTATGTGTAAGTTGAGGTGACAAGGTTGGCCCTTGTTTGCCATAACCCCGTTTATGTCGGTTGGGAACTGCTTTGAGTGTGGCCCCGTTGAGCAAGTTTGAACAGTACCAAGTGCATGTTAGTGATATTGGCACTAGTAAACCGACATAGCTTGATTATCGTAGTGGTTGGATGATACCCTACTCTTCTTTTGGTGATGAAGTGGGTATGGTGGAATGTGGGTATGTGTTGGAAGGGAGAGTGCATGGGCTACCCATGGATGGCTTCGATAAAAGAATCGCATGGGATGGCGTGTACTTGGGAAAAGTGGGACCTGAACCGACCCTGTTATATCTCGTGAAAAGTTGTCATACGTCACTCCTCGGAGTGTTCGTGCGCCGTGTATTTGGGTTTCTCTTACAGGATGTATATCGATTCGAGTCGCTGTCCCTCGCGGTTATTGAGTACCACTTGTGATCACTGTCACATCATAGTCGTCACATCGAAGTAAAAGGTGAAATGATGATGGTGATTATACTTATTGTATTTCTATTAAATATATTGCAACTATGATTGGTGTAGTATAACTGCACAACATTTACTTTATGCAAGAACCCTGTTAATTTGGCTAAAATATAAAAATAAGGATCAATTATTAGTGCTATTTTTGCAACTATTCCAGCAACCTTTGCTCAGCACCTGCATGCTAGGTATCGGCCTTAGCGTGTCATTTTGACGGGTAAATCTTGCTGAGTATTAGATGCTCAGGGCTTTGCTCTATGTGGTTTTATGTAGGTGTTCTTCTTGATAATGAGACATGTCTACGGGCTTGATCTGCTTCATGATAGGTTTTAAACGTGAAATATATCGCTTCCGCTATTTATGTAATCGAATTTCAAACTTGTTTACTATTAATAATTAAACTGTAACATTTCACACTGTTCTATTATGTTCATATGTATATACTTTTGGATTCTTACTTCGTCAAGATGTCATCCAATGTTAGATCCTTCGAATACCCTCTCATTCGTGGAGCAAGGATGTCACAAGAATGATGTGCACACGCGCGTGAGGAGAATGGCGAGCGACCACGCCTCGGCAAATTTGCTAAGCGGAGGAGTCTGATGGCGAACGGAGTTTTTTTACCGAGCAGTCTGTTGGAACATGATTTTTTTTTCCTTTTTCTCTATTTATAAATACAAATCCATATACAAGAGCTCTTGGAGATACTTAATTACACAGAATTTCAAAAAAGAAAATAAAATTCTTCATCACCTTTCACAAAAAGAGATATACTGTGCAAAAAGTTTTTTCATTCATATGTGCTCCACAGGCAAACTCTGATGATGAATCAAGCGAGAGATTTTATACGCCAGGATTCTGAAGCTGTTATTCATGATGCCCGATTTCCATCCAACTTGATATCTAACTGCATAGTAACAGTCATTTCAATAAAGATAAAAGACTAACATCTATTGCCAACTGGACTAAAATATCGTTACTATTAGTGTTTCAATATCTCTTCACGTTCCGTGTCCAATTTCTTCCAGCGCCTTAGTGACTCGCGGCATCCACGCCTGCTAATATAGCTGGCGTCCTGGAGCGTGCTTCCTCAATGCTGCGCCCAAGCTGTCCAGAGAACCTCACAGTCTACAAAGACATCAAGATCAGTTATCTCTCTATCATAGGGAACCAGATACTTGCGCTTGTGCCAACAACATTGGGCAGTGATGATCCTGCTTTATCGCCCATGTAAAAGCCCTAGCAGCCCCTAGGAGGTATAGATTTTCCACTGCTTTCTTCCAGGCCCGACAGTGGAACACGGATTCTGCCGTCGTCCGACTGCCACTTAATTACGAAGAGTTCAAGGGCAGCCCGGCAGAGCACATGTGGAGGAAGGTAAACTTTGATGTGAATTAGTTTGGACATGCGGCCGGGATCATTGGCTGCTTATTAGCTCCCATGTGTATACAGTACTTGCATCAGTACGTTATAGTTTTATTTCCTCATATTTATCAGATATAGATAGATCAAATATAGCCGTCATGTGACATTGTAGCCACTATATAAGAAAGGCACAAAAATAACACTATAATTAGTAACGCTTCTGAAGAGAAACGTCACTAATCTCATAATAGTGACGCGTGAAATCTGGACACGTCACTAAATTAAGTTTCTCCTCAAAACACGTCACTAATAATATCATAATAGTGAGGATTCTACTCTGGACACGTCACTGATAATGAGAACCGTAATTAGTGACACTTTTTCTTTTGATGCGTCACTATATATCATGACCCCGACCCAAAATTTTTATTAACTCCGGTTCGGAGCCTCGGGCTTGCGTTCGATCCCACGCACGCCGCTCCCACACCGACCCCTACCTCGCCCTCTTCTCTCTTCCCCTCCCCTCCCCTCTCCTCCCCCCTCAACGGCGACCTCTCCTCTTCCTCTCAACGACAACCTCCCATCCCCGCAGCGGATCCGCCGGTGCCGCCTCTCCCACAACAGCCTCGCGGCGGATCCGCCAGCATCACGTCTCCTGCTACGGACCCACGGTGGATCCACTGGCGCCGCCTCTCCCGCGACAGCCCGCAGCAGATCCGTCGGTCATCCCATCACCATGCAGCCCTCCCTCAGAGTGAAGAAGCTGCAGGCGGTCACCAGCCTTGCGTAGGAGCAGATCTCTGCGTCGCACACGCGTCCCAGGTGCCGGTGCCTCGTGCCCCTCGATGACGCCACCGACCTCGCCACGCGCAAGGGCTCCGGATGCTACGTCCAGGCCTCCCTCCGTCAGGGCGTCCGCTCCTACTGCGACCAGAAACAGGGCCCTGTGGCGCCCAAGTCACTGTAGATCCGTCGTCACCGACCTGCTCCTCAGCATCTTCATGGACTCGTTGTCCTCCCTCGTCTCCTATGAGATTCACGTAGGCTACTCCTCTCCCGCGCGCCCACCTTTGCCCGCCAAAGTAGCCGCTCGATGCCACCAATTTCAGAGTGTGTTGTAATAGAGTAGTTATATTTGTCAAACAGGTCTTAAGCATTCTTTAGATAAATGAACATGACTGTTATATGCATGTGTTGACGTGAAAACACGCCGTTAAACATGAGCACGCAAATGTGCACTAACGCGCAGGTGAGTCTGCCAAAACCGGTCCCACCGGTTCTGGAAACCGGAGCCACCGATTTGCACGGGTTTGATAGAAAAGAGGGTAACTATCACCATTACGTGGTGAAGGATGACTAGATTTACGAGCAAACCAGCAAAGAGGTAAACAATGCCTTACGTGATGAAGAACGACTACTTTACGAGCAAACTAGCAAAGACCGTCGATCATCTCGTTCGGGAGAGACCCCGTTAGGACGTGAGAGTCGCCGGTGTGCCCTAGGTCGACCAGCGAGCCTTAGGACGCCATCTATGGTCATGGAGATTAGTAGATGAACAACAAGGAGAGGTTGGAAAAGTAGGGTAAAAGGAGAGACATGTAAGTAAATTGATAGATTCAATTGGATGTTGTCTCAATCGATCATGGCCCTTTGTATATAAAGGGTGGGGAAGTCTACCCCCGTGGGAGGTGTAATCCACAAGGAAAACCTCAAAGAAACCAACCTAAAACGGATCTAGAACTCTGGTCTTGGACAGTCAAAACCGGTCTCACCGGGTTCCCAAATTGGAACCTCCGGTTTTACTAGCAAAACTGTCAAAATCGGTCCCTCCGGTTTACAAAACCGGTATGTCCGGTTTTACAGCCTGGTAGTACTTTTCAAAAGTCATAACTTGTTCATTCAGAGTCCAAATTAAGCGTTCCATATATCCATTTTGATCGTCTCGACGAGGGCTTCATCATGAAAACATCAAATATGCATTTGGCTTTATCATATTGACTTTTTAAACACTTCTTTACTTCTTGGATGAAAATTAGCCAAAATGTCAACACAATACTCCCATAGCCTGCAAAACATGTCTAAACACCAAATTTGTGAAATAATCAATGTCAGACTCAATTTAGACAATTTTGACCATAGTCAGCCTATCAAAATCGGTCCCTACGGTTTGGTAAACCGGTCCCACCGTTTTTTCCAGAATATCAATTTTGGTTGTCAACAGCATGTATTAATAACTATACATTTATATAAATGTTTTGTGAGCTTTGTTGGCACTCAAACAGTATATCTAGTAGAAACTTATTTGAAATGCTATGTTCTATTTGAAAGGCTGAGATGTATAAAATAGATAAAACATGTGTATTGGTGATGCATATGAGATATATTCATATCCTCTTTCTTCTTTTTTTTTAATCTTGTCATTAGTGACGTGTTTTAGTGATCCTCACGTTGGTGACGCGTCTTGAGCAATACGCGTCACTAATCATTCCCATATTAGTGATGCGTCTGACGTGACATTAGTTACACATTAAAAACATGTCACTAACGACTCTTATAAAGTGTCACTAAAAACCTGTTTTTACATTGTGAGCGAGGGACTAGTGAATATAATGTTTGCATTCACCATTCCTGAAATGGTTAGATGCGTCGTTGTATTGCTCGCTGTTCAGACAGTATATAGAGCTCAGTACGTAGCTCACTGATTTTAGCACCTGTATTTTGGATTCAAAGATGATTCAAATGAAACAGATCACAGGAGGGCGATCACTGGAATGCAGAATATAATAAAGATGTTATCTTTGAAATGATTTGACTCACATATGCGCATAACGTGTGTGGACACTACAATAATTCAGTGTAAAAAGTAAAATCAAATTCACCTGTGGTCTTTAGTGCTCAAATTCTCACTTAAGGCTTACGTATTTTCAAGTACTTGCCGATTGTATCAAAGTTGACATATTTGAGCAGCTCTATAACTTGTTTTCACGTACGCTAAAGCATAAAAAAGACGCTAAGCTAGGTCCTCTCAGAAGGGAAAAGGCATATCATTCAACAAAGCTAAAAAACAATGGCAAATATCCTCGAAACGCTCATTTCAGATAATAAAAAAACTTGACCTGCGGGGATATGACGGCCCCCGGTCATTGCATTTCAGGAGAAGATCCTCTCACGCAGATCAATAAAACCCCCGAACCTCCCTCCCCTCTTATATTGGGGCCACCAGTCTTGTGAGAACCTGGACCGGGGTCACTATGGACACCGTTGCTTCCAGAGGCGAGGCCTTAACCAAATGCTTTGGTACGGGGAGATGCGAGAGGATTTTTTTTTAACCCAGATCACAAATTCGCTCCCACTAGAAGTCGAACCTGGGACCTGGGAGGTGCTACTCAGGCACCTTACCAGTGAGGTAAAGGCCCTTCAGATAATAACACATTATTTATAAAAAAGATAATTCCTTACAATGCAAAGTGTCACCACAGAGAAGCACCAAACAAATTCATGGGTCTGCTAATGCCTTAGTTACCTAAACAAACCATAAACATTGTATAACATACAGCCCCGCTCAGCAAGGCAGAAATACAAGACTCAGGTAACTCCATATGCTTGCTAGTTACCTAACAAACACAACTCCATACAGATTTAGGATACAACAATCAGGCAACCACAAGATCCATCCTAAATAGCGCCAAGAAAGAAACCACAATGCACCGGCGATCCCCAGCCACTTTATAATCACTCTTCATATGATGCGGCGGACGTCCCTTGCTGACAACTTTACCACATAGCATATTGCCGACACCAAGAGAACCACCGAGTATGCAATACTCATCTTTTCCTTCTCTAACTCGCTTGCATTTCTCAAACAGTCTATAGACCTATCAAATGAGGCAGATAAAAAAGGTTGCATTTGTGAGTTTACCGAATTTTGTGGCAAATAAAGATTTATATAAGCACCTTAAAAAGGTAAAATAACACAATAAATTATGATTAATTAAGCACAAAAACATAATAATAACTCACGAATAATTTCACAGATAATATTTCAAAGAGCAATTGACCTGATTTTATCTTTAAATGATGATTAATTTAATTATACCAAAGTTTACAAGTTGATTCCATTCTGGTTTCGAGGGCACTAGGTGATGACATTGCCCATAATGTGTTTACAACTTGGTCAAAGTAATCAGTATTTGAAGAGATATCGAACCAGCGAACCAGGTTTGCATTTTGAACGCGTTTGGTTGCATATACACTACACGTTTACAGATGAGCTTGTACCCTTTTATGAAATAGCTTGACCAGAAAATATGGATTTCTTTAAAAGAACAGATTTGATGATTTAGACAGGGAAAAACTCAAAACCACAGTTATACAAGAAGAAATACAGCCAGCAATTTCATCGTGTTCTTGTGCACTTACCGTTGCCACCACACACGAAGAAAGCTCCCAGTTTTCTGTGGCTCCCCACCCTCAGTTGAGAAACGTCGCCAGCCCTACAACATGCACTCTGATTAATTCAAGTTTAAAAGAAATTATACAATCAGCGGACTGACTAGAGAATTTGCATATGTTCCTCAAGTTTTACTCAGCATCAGAACCCGTAATTTGAGGACTAGCATGCATGATGCCCGTGGTGCTCCACCACAGATTAAACTTACAAGTTTGATTAAAATTGCATTGAAGAAAAGGTTAAAAGTGTAGCACCAAATCATATGTCATGTGTCAAACAAAAATAAGTTGTCAAATCTGTTCTATATGATGTCTATAATAGAGCAGTGTGGTTATCTGTTCCATTACCGCCAGACACCACCAACTGCAATGTTTATAAGTAGTAAAGAAATATAGGGTTTATTCAACATAGTAGTGCATGTCAAAGATGTTTATATCCATACAGTCAAATCATATCATGGTACAGCCTATATGATTGTTGAGTTAAGCTTTATAAGAATAAAAGACAAGCCATCAAGGTAAAATGAGAAAAGGATGGGATGTTCCTCAGTTAAAGGGGATTGTAAACCATGCATGAATAAAAAAGGAACATGTGAAACCATAATATTTATGCGATGATAGAATCGAGTGTCAAAAGTTTCAATATTAGATGAATGCAAAATGGGCCATAATAATAAAGATGCAAGTTAAGAGCTGCAGAACAGCAGTTTGCAACTAGATGAAACCTGAGAGCCGCAGGACAGCAGGAAGAAAATGCAATAGATAGGTTGAAGCCACATTTATCAAACTGAAGAACAGCAAAGTTGGATCAATGTTAAGCCGTGAACTTTTTTAAAATCGGTGGCCATAATTACAATATGCGGTAAAAGAATTTTGTCCTGAACAAGCATCCATGTGTCAGAGCAATTGTAAAACGTTGACAACGATGCATTGGATACACAACTACAAACTATCATCACAAAGGACAAGCGAAGATATACACTGCATAAGACATACATAAAACATATATAAGCACACATGACTTCTCGTAAGGCCAGACTCAACGCATGGTTTCATTTCACTATTCTCAAGAGTATCACATCAGATTTAGACTTTTAATTTGATAGATAAAACTATCTCTCTCAATGCATAATTTCATCTCACGATTTCATAGAGAAGTCATATCATTAAATTATTGTATTATGATAGGTCCTAATAAGTTTGGATGAAACTTTTTGCTCTCAATGAAAGTTTCAATAGAGTTTTATGCATATGAAACTATGTCAAATGAGTTTCATCCTAATGAAACCTATTTTATCTCTTTCATCTTAAATACTTTGCCATATCATCATTTTAGCTGATGTGGCGACTTATTTAATGCTTATGAAACTCCCATTAAAACTGGCATAAATGTTAAAGGTGCATAAAGAGGCCATTCATCGAGTCATTTATTCTCATCATGTGTCTAAAAATGGACTGTGCAGGGATCTGGGCCAGCTGTATGCTTGTATCCAAGTACCATAACATGTGCTCAGTATGTAAGAACACTGATACAACAGTTTCAACCAAAGTAACAGAGTGAATAATCCGATGCCACTATAAACTGCGCTAAAAACAAATATGACTGGACCAATTTTTTTAATCTTCTGTTAGATTCCTTTGGGAAATTTTCAGCCTGACCACCGGTACTTGATAAACTATCGAAGTGGTTAGATGCAAATTACATGCACTACGGAAAATCAATGGTTTGCTTGAAAAATCCACGATAAAATCTTTGCCATGGGTGATACACGGCAAAGCGCGCACGGTAAAATATCTGTCGGCAAAGTCAAAGCCGACTTTACCATGTGCCTTCTATCGGACACACGACAAAGGTTTGCCGTGTGTCAAAATACGCTCGGTAAAAAGAGGACACTCGGCAAAATATAATTTTAGAAAAAAACCTTAAAAAACAGCAAAAAAATATTTTTTGGGCGCCCAAGAACCCCATCCACCCGTCCCCGTCACAAGTCGCGGTATTTTTTCACGCACTACGCGCAAAGTGCGCCCGCCAAGATTCAAACTCGTAACCTCACCTTCGCGCGTAGCCTCTCCGACCACTGCACCACACACTCAGTTATGACTACAACCCGTGTTCACTCTTTTTATATTTAACCTCTTTGACGTATGCTTTATATCGGGCAGTGTGCTTTATATCGTACACACGGCAAAGACCATCTTTGCAGTGTGCCTTATATATGGCACACGGTAAAGACCTATTTATATATTTTCTAACATGTTTTTTATTGACTAAATTATGTCAAATGAAAAAGTGTTGAACTACAAAGTTGTATAACTTATTAAGATCTACAACTTTTTTTTATCATTTATTCATTTAACAAAGTGATAGTGACATTATTTTTGAATCTTATATGTCTCATTGAATATTTCATAGAACTATATGAGATTATTAGATTTTATGAACAATATTTTTAATTAAATTGAGTAATAGATAAATAGTCAAAATAAAAGTTGTAAGTTTTCAAAAATTATACAACTTTGTAGTTCAAATTTTTTTAATTTGAATTAATTTATGGTTTTAAATTTAATTTGAATTTATATTTTGCCGTGTGTCAAATAAAATATACGGCAAACATCATCTTTACCGTGTGTCAATCCTTTTTACACGGTAAAAATTTTGTCGTGTGTTTATATTTAGCACACGGCAAACACCATCTTTGTCGTGTGCCCGAAATAAAACACACGGTAAAAATAGGGACACACGACAACGATTGATTTTCCCGTAGTAATATAGTACATCTGCCTTTTTAAATATAAAGGACCTACTTCAAATGAATAGGTATTGGTACGAGTTATTAAAAAAATAGAGGTTGAAATTCAAATGGTGGAGGAGCTGAAAATACAGGGTAGAGATGATGGTCATACTTATACACACTTTGAACGAAATTTCGTACAACCCAAAATACGAACTTGATTACTAACAAATACAAGGAACCAAAGTATAGTGAAATGCTTGAAAGGGTACAGCAATATATACTAAACCCTAAATGAACCGATGTAATAAACAAAGTAAAAAATACTCGGATTGGGAGGGATACGAGTGTAATCACGTCCACAAATCTAATCAGTCGCAAAATTCAGAAATTCTGTGGTGTAACCGAGGAGGGAGGAGCCTACACAACAACAAATAGGCACTGTAGTGGTGGTTGAAAAAGGGCTATAGCGGCGGGCAGGCCACCCCGCTGCTACAAATATGCGTTTGTAGCGGCGGGTGGTCTGTCGCCCATACAAACCGCCGCTACAGACATATTAGTAGCGGTGGTTAAAGATGTCAACCGCGCTATTGTTAGCCATCAGTAGCGGCAGTTGACACCTTCAACCGCCGCTAATAGAGGATATTAGTAGCGGCGGTTCATAACATCAACCGCCGCTACTTGTTATTTTCCAAAAATAAAATTTAGCAAATATACAGAAATCACATATTCTGCATACACAAAAATTTACAAATTTTATCACAGATATTACAACATCTCATCACATATATTTACAATCTCATCACAGATATTTACATCTCATCATAGAATATATACAACATTGTCATCATAATATTTAATTGAGCTTACAATATATTTTATATGAACCCTAATGCATAGTCATTATCTATTTTTGATACATTAGGCTCATATGGTGCTCTTGAACCAGCTCATTCACAAAGGGACCAATGTTTTGTTGCTAGTTCACTATTTGAGTCAAAGCACTTTCCTTCTGGACTAATCACCTCTCTCAATATAAAACGACAAAGAGAAGCTACAACTAACTACATGTCATTTGTACTCAAGTGAACGCGTGATTGAGGAATCATACCCTTTCTGATCTCGGCATTCCTCTTCATCTTTGCAGTCCATTGTGCCTTTTCCCTTATGGCCCTCTGTGTCACATGAGTAGAGAATGTTAATATGAGATCTCAAAACTTCACTATTCGAGTAAAGTAAAATAAACATAAACAAAATCAACTTATCTCTTTATTAGACTCCTTAACGATATGATCTAGGTAAGATGAAGAGCTAGATGCAAACACACACGTGTAGTAGCCGCAATGCACACTACCCTTTTGTTGCTTAAAGCACTATGTAGTAGAGAATACAAGTTAGTTACACTTTATATGATGGATACTGTGATAAAGACATGTATGTGATGTATATAAATCTTACCCAAAACTTATGACGAAAGTACATCTTCTTTTTCCGTCTTGGATGGCATTTCCCTCCCGCTAGACATATTTCTCGTAAGCACTAAACGATCGACAAAAGCATTATTAGATGATATTAACATTATCAATTCATATACACATAGAGTAATTTATTACCTATCAATGATTTCCACCATGTCGTTGTATAATTTCTTGTCATAGTCGAGACTGTCTAGCACGAGAAGGTACCCATTTTTGGGAATTATCATAAAATAGATCCAATGATCACTACAAGAATGTTGACAACAAGTTACTTACGATTGGATTAAACTTTATTATATGATAGATGACGAAGGCAGGAAGTGTTCCAACTTACTTGAAGTTGTAGGGGGCTAAGATGCATTGTTTATCTTGCCATTTCAAGAAGCACTCGCATAAATAATTTATAACCTAAGTCCTTGCTTCATTTCTCATGACCGCCTTCATTTCACCTATCTCTGTCGGTGTCTTATCCGGATAGTGATCCGGATTTACCATTGGGTTTATACTGCTTTGGTTGATGCGGTTCGGGTTGACATAGGCCACCTTCCAATCTTTTCTATCAACCCTCTTTCTTTGATAAAAAGAGTTCATGCTACAAAAAAGATATAAGGTAATATATTGAATTGTGCTTGAAATTCGAAATAGATCGAACGTGAAACTTACATGCACCACAAGGTGATGAAGGTGATGTCCATCCTGCCTAGGCGAAACATTAAGTGGACATCCTCCCAAAATAGGCCTAAGGTTTGTTCATCGTCCTCTTCATTGAACACCTCAGTTGGAATCCTACGAGTGATTGCGGTGACCTCTTCCTTTGACGCCATCATGTACCAGTCATGCAACTTTCGCATCTCCCACGGCAGGTTCTTGTACATGTTGTTTGATATAAGGGGCTTACCCAATTTAAATGTCGGGTAGTCCACATCGTCCATAGGATTGTCCAAAATGTGATCATCGTACGACACTTTATCCCGAGGATCTTGTTCTTCGATGATGAGCTTACCGGTGCTTGCTAGACGTTTTTTCAATCCAGTCAAGTACTTATCAACATCATTTCTTACTTTTGGGTCCTTTGGCTCTTTGTCAAAACCGGTAATCGTCTTTGGGATTACCGGAGCCTGAACTTGAACCGCCATAGCAGCTATTGATGGAGGCTCGACTTGGATTGTTTCCCGGGGCTGAACAATCTCCGGAAGAGGCTCGTTGTCACTATAGATTATAGGACTGTGAGTCGAGTCGACTTCCGCAACTGGAGATTAAGGCTTGTTTCCCGAGGCTGCCACAGACATAGGAGACGGTTGTCCACCTGTATTGGCTGGCTGGCTCGCATGAAAGGACCCGTGCCCAGACAACGGGGTGGAGAAACTTGTGGTGAGAGGACAACTTCACGATGTTTTCAAATAATGAAAGAGCCGAGGGCATCTTGGAGAGTTTCTATACCCGCCTCAGGTATCGGGCATTCGATCTCGTTGTCCTCATAGCCAAGTACTATTTCTGACACGGTGACGCACATGTAACCTGGGGGGATATCCCTGTTATGGAACGTCTCTCCTAGAAATGTCGTGCCCAATGCAACCTTCATCGTCTTGCCCTTGTAACCAAATGGCACATGCAACTCGCATGGAGTATCCTCAGTGATGTCATCCATTTTTGAGTACATGGAGACTGATGGTTGACCGGAGCATGATGGTTGCGTGGAGACGGATGGCTGCGTGGATGTGGACGAACCACGTATGAAGGCATCCACGGCAGCTTGTAGGTTGGGGTCCAAACGACCGCTTTCTTTGTCGATAGCAAACATAAGAAGTTGTCGCCTTCAATCCTCCTTGGCTTTATCTTCTTGCTCTTTCTTATGCAATGTATGCTTCCTGTAGAGGTGTGAGGATGTTTCAGAGAAACCTTCTTTCCATGTTGCCGATGATGACACTCCTTGTACCCGACCACCATGTTCTTTGGTCCCAATAGCCTTCGCTAGCTCATCCTTGTGATACTCCGGTGTAAACAGACCAGCCTCCATCTGCGCCGTGATGGGGCCTTTCAAGGCTTGCACGACTTCACTTGTCGCGTGATCCTTCACAATGATCTCTCCTTCTTCAGTTAACTCAGAGTGACCATACACCTAGTTCCTGGTACGCTCATTGGTATTTGGCAATGGATCAGGTTTTCCTTCCGCGCGGAGCTTGGCTTCCTGCTCTCTCCAAATTGGAATCTTCTTTTTATATCTGCCCGGACCTAACCGTGCCTTGAACTTGTTTCGCTTGTTTAGCTCAACCATCTTTTCACTGAGCTCCTTTGAAGCACTGCTCATCTTCTGCTCAACAAATTCATCCCATTCCTGCTGACTAATATTTCCATGCTTGTCGAATGGGGTTCGATTTTTCTTGACGTATTGGCAGTTGACGTTGGACTTGTAATCTCGAAAGATGTGATTGAGAGTGGACATTGTGGCCTTCTTGGCTCTCTCAAGATCTGCTAGCTGGAACCGGATGGTTGCCGTGACGTCAGCCCACATATCATCTTTTCTGCCATCCGGGACTTGGCGCCAATCATGCCAAGTGATTTTGCAATGGTCCCTCATGACTTTGCCGCAACGGTTCCACCATTTGGCATTGACACCAGCGGGTTCAATTGGTTCTCCATCTTTTGGGTCTACTGCAGTAACCTCGTAGATGCCCTCTACCTTGTTCACGGAGCGCTGATCGCGCTTGCGTTTCTGTGTGGCAACTTGGGCAGGCACCTCTTCCACTTGCTGCTCGAGGGCCTCGTCTATCACAGCCTCAGCTGCAAATAGCCGACGGGCACTTCGTCGGGGGGGCGGGGGCCCTAGGATATAAGTAGTAGATTTTAGTTTACAAATTAGTTGAACAAATGAGAGAATTATCTTTGACAAGATACCTCACCTTGAGGCACGAAATCAGGATCCGGGCTCCCCAATCGACGTTCCTTTGGTAATGGAGGATGCGGATCTTCTGGTTCTTCCCAATGTCCACTTGATCCTTCATCGTCTAAAGACGACCTCGCTTGTGAGTGCGCCTTGAGGGCGTCTTCCTCTTGAGAGGGCATATTGTCCATCATGATGAGAAGACTTTGACAACTAATGTTAGATATGACGACTAAGTTAGAAAACAAGGAGTATGCACATTTCATCATTGAGCATAGAGACAAAGAAAATAAAAAAAATAATAGAAAAATCAAAATTTGCTCGAGCATGGGTCGAGTGCCTACGTAGAATAGATAAGTAGTACAGAGAGACAAGGAGAAGAATAGAAAAATCAAAATTTACTCTCAGTGCGGGTTGCCGAATCAACGGTCTTCCAACGCTCTAAGATCCTTGACCTGTACAGCAGCAGTATCCAATATCCTAGGATATGGTCCATGTCGCCACACTAGCCTTACTTAGCCCGCTTTCATCATTGAGCATTGATCGCCTACGTAAAAGCCGATAGGGTAGAGAGACTATAGGAAAGTAAGTAATATGGCATATATATGGCCACAAGTAAATAATAAGTACAGAGAGACTATGGCACCCAGTACACACAAACATTCTCTCCAGACTTTTTATATGTAATTTACTGAATAAAAAGCCTAGAGAGAATGCTTGTGTGCACCATCTACACTTCCCTTGTTAGAATAAAGTGAATAGAAAATTGATATTCATGTTAATGAGTCGAGTGCCTATGTAGAATAGATAAGTAGTACAGAGAGACAAGGAGAAGAATAGAAAAATCAAAATTTACTCTCAGTGCGGATTGCTGAATCAACGGCCCTTCAACGCTCTAAGATCCTTGACCTGTACAACAGCATGTATCCAATATCCTAGGATATGGTCCATGTCGCCACACTAGCCTCAGTTAGCCCGCTTTCATCATTGAGCATTGATCGCCTACGTAGAATAGATAAGTAGTACAGAGAGACTAGGAGAAGAATAGAAGTAAATAATAAGTACAGAGAGACTATAGGGCAGTAAGTAATATGGCATATATATGGCCATAAGTAAATAATAAGTACAGATAGACTATGGCACCCAGTACACACAAGCATTCTCTCCAGACTTTTTATATGTAATTTACTGAATAAAAAGCCTAGAGAGAATGTTTGTGCGCACCAGGTGCACACAAACTTTCTATCTACACTTATATATAGCAGAAAACAAGTATATGGCATATATAGCAGCAAAATATGGCATATATATCACTAGCAGATATCAACAACAACAACAAGCTAAAGATTGACAACAAGTATATGGCATATATATCATAACAACAGCAACATTGCACATATATATAGCAGAAAAATAAACAACAACATTTGACAATGATAAAACAATAGTTGATGGCATATATCAGAAAAATGAACAACAGCATTTGACAAGTATATGGCATATATATCATAACAACAGCAATAGAAGTATGTTTTGGAACCCTACTGGAGTAAGTTTTATTGACTTGGCTCCTAAATTTTAGAGTTAGGGCTGGATGAAACGTGCACCGGTGCTAAAAGCTTATGATCTGTAAAGGCACATATCTTGTCTTTTCTGGGAAATGTGAGATTATGTTTGGTTGATTTTGTTGTGTTTGTTAGCTCTTCATTTACTTGTCCAGTCATCCAATCAAAATGTTGATGGAGCCTGGCTAGGTTGTGAAATCAACCAAACACTCTACTGCTAGTTCGAACTACATGAGTGGAGCCTGGCTTTCCACAGTCTGGCTCAATCAACCAACCAGGCCAGGAGACCAACATATCCAACCAATAATCAAATTACTGTCGGCCAAAAAGAGGAGTTGCACGAATTACTACACCCAGATATTAGAAAGAGAGATACAGTAAGGACTGAATTGTGCCATCATTAAGTGAATGTTGATCCGGACATTAATCAGTTACTATACTTTAATAATCTTGGTCTCAGCCTCTCAGGGGCATATAGTGTGTGTATCACACGATCACAGTCTTATAACTCTGTTGCTGATGAAACCAAAACCAGATGGAGCAGCAGACGTAACCTCTTGAACAAACAGAGAATTACCAACAAAAAAAAACTCGACGGGATCAAGTTGTCGGGTAGCTCCAGCTGTTCGCGTAGAAGGCGGCACAACAAAAGCAATGGAGCTCACCGCCAAGACAGGAGGGGAGAGGGGAGGAAGAAGAGGGTGCGGCACTTACCTGAGAGAAGGCGGAGGAGGGGGAGACCCTCGCGGTGATGGTCGGCGAGTTCGAGGACGAGGAGGCGGCCCACGGGCCATGGCGGTAGTGCTCGGGAAAGGTCGAGGGGGCCTGCACGGCGACCGTCAAGGTGGGGCTCGGGGACGAGGTGGAGGGCCGACGGCGGCGATGCTCGGGGACGACAAGGGCCGACGGTGGCGGTGCTCGGGGACGAGATGGGGGGCCGATGCGGCGGTGCTCGGGGATGACGAGGGCCGACAGCGGCAGTGCTCGTGGACACGGTGGGGGGCCGATGTGGCGGTGCTCGGGGATGATGAGGGCCGACGACGGTGGTGCTCGAGGACGAGGTGGGGGCCGCGGCAGTGGTGCTCGGAGAAGGACGAGGAGGAGGTGATGCGGTCGGGAGAGGAGGCGGCGGTGCTTGGGCAGCCTGATGGCGTCTTCTTCTCCACCGCGGCTAGGGTTTGGGTCCCGCCACGCCTGTGCTTATATAAAGGCGGTGCTCTTTAGCGGCGGCTCAAGAACTCAACCGCCGCTAAAGAGCATTAGCGGCGGTTGGTGTTGTGAACCGCCGCTAAAGAGCCCCTGGTATATTTTTTAAAAGAAACCTTGATTTCATTATTAGTTATATTTTAGCCTCTGGTATATTTTTTAAAAGAAACCCTGAGTTCATTATTAGTTATATTTTAGTCCCTGGTATATTTTTTAAAAGAAACCCTGGGTTCATTATTAGTTATATTTTAGTCCCTAGTATATTTTTTAAAAGAAACCTTGATTTCATTATTAGTTATATTTTAGCCTCTTGTATATTTTTTAAAAGAAACCCTGAGTTCATTATTAGTTATATTTTAGTCCCTGGTATATTTTTTAAAAGAAACCCTGGGTTCATTATTAGTTATATTTTAGTCCCTGGTATATTTTTTAAAAGAAACCTTGATTTCATTATTAGTTATATTTTAGCCTCTGGTATATTTTTTAAAAGAAACCCTGAGTTCATTATTAGTTATATTTTAGTCCCTAGTATATTTTTTAAAAGAAACCCTGGGTTCATTATTAGTTATATTTTAGTCCCTGGTATATTTTTTAAAAGAAACCCTGGGTTCATTATTAGTTATATTTTAGCCTCTAGTATATTACTGTAAAAGAAACCCTGAGTTCATTATTACTTATAGTATAAATTACATAGAACATAATACAAGGTTCGAATAATAAAAGGTACTTAACAAAATAAAATTACATGATGCTTGAGTTAGCCTTGAACGACTTTTCCTTGGCAGTGATCGGTGCGCATGTAGGGCATTCCGCCGGCAAATGAGAGTCTTGATTCTAAGACTTTAAAATTTTTTGGATCTATGAAACATGGCACCTCGTCATAGTGATTGTAGTCATCTCGATCTTCCACATTCTTCACTCCAACGATTCTTTGTTTACCTGGAACAACAATGTATTTATTTTCGTCCTTTGAATCAAGTACATAAAACACATGTTCCACGGTCTTGGCAAGTATCCAAGGGTCATCTTTGTGACCAACATTGTTAAGATCAACAATTGTGAAACCATTTGCATTTAAATATGGGAACCTGTAAACTTGCACCGTAGTCTAGTTCTCATATTTCCTCAATGTACCCATAATACGAGGTCGCCTGGTCCTGTTCGTCAATGGCTTCTACTCGTACACCATTGTTTTGACACTTGCTCTTCTTATCCTTCTGTTGGGTGTAGAAGGTAAAACTATTGATGTCGTATGCCTGAAAGGTAACCACGGTTCTTCTTGGGCGGTTAGCTAACTTTCTCAAGATTTTCTCTTTCACAGACTCGCCACTTGGAAGGTTTAGGGACCTAAACCATAATGTGAACGAGCGCTTGTGCTCGTCTATAATCCATTTATCCGTCACATCCTTGTTGTTCTGACGGAGCTCTAACAGATGTTTCTCAAAGTACGGTCCCACAATCTATGTCTGTTGCAATACGCTAAAATGTGCTTGGTCCACTTGTTTGAAGTCACAGTCAATGAACGATCTACGTCCTTTTGTACCTTTTCCAGATAATCTACCCACATGACGAGACACAGGGAGTCCAATTGATCTGCTACCATCATTAATGTAATTTGAGCAATATTCGATGATGTTTTCAGTTGTGTAGCCCTCGATCATAGAACCCTCTGGATGTGAACGAGTATGTATATAGCATTTCAATACATACATGAACCTCTCAAATGGAAATATCTGATATAGGTAGACGGGGCCCAATGCAGAGATCTGGTCAATAATATGAATCATGAAGTGTTCCATCGTATCAAAAAAGGATGGAGGGAAGACCATCTCAAGTATGCACATTGTTTCTTTCATGTGGGTCCGTAGGTCATTTAACTCATCTTCAGTTATCACCTTCTTCGATACCGCGTTAAAGAAGTAGCAAAGGCGAGTTATAGCCAACTTCAGCCATGGTGATTTAATAGCTCTGATAGCAATAGGGAGAAACACTGAAAGCATTATATGGCAATCGTGAGTGTTGTACCCACTTATCTTTAACTCTTCCATGTTTACAAGATTCTTGATATTCGATGAGAAACCCGTCGGTACTTTAATCCCACTAAGGCACTTGCAGAATGCTTTTTTCTCCTCATTCGTAAGTGTGTAGGCTGTCGGGGGGAGAAAGTACTTTCCATTTGCTCTTTCTTGCGGATGGAGCTCTGGTCTTATTCCCATCACTACAAGATCTCTACATGCACTGAGTCCATCCTTTGTCTTACCGGGTTGGTCGAGTATAAGTCCGCTACTACTGTCAAATACACCCTTGCCAATATGCATCCAGTCGAATGCATGATTCACTTCCAAATCTTTCCAATAATTGAAATATTCATAGAAAATGGATTTCTTATTAAATGGCATGAGACCTTTTGCCTTTTTGACTCCCTTCACCGGCTTCCCAAAAACAACACTGATGTTTTTAACAAGGTCAAACATGACCCTGCCTGTACAATGGCGAGGTTCTATGTCGTTCTCAACTTTGCTATCAAAGTGTCTAGCCATCGCGTGATACCTGTGTTTTGCTGGTAAGAATCGGCGGCTTCGCATATACACTAGCTTCTAGGATGCTGGAAGGTACACATGGGATGTATCATCAACGCATACGAAACATGTCGCCTTTCCTTTGACCTGTCCCAATAACGCCCTTAGTGCCGGGGAATCACTTACCGTGCAAAAAAATATTGCTCTGAGCATGAAATACTCTCTTAGATACTCATCACATATATGGACCCCCTCCAACCATAGTTTCTGCAGGTCTTCGATCAATGGTACTAAGAACACGTCTATGTCGTTACCAGGTTCTTTGGGCCCAGATATAAGAGTGGTCAGTAGTAGGTACTTACGCTTATGGCATAACCATGGTGGAATGTTTATATTGCTAGTAACACTGGCCAAGTGCTATGCGGATTCCTCATTTGACTGAATGGGTTCATCCCGTCTGTACTCAATGCAAATCGTAGGTTCCTTTTCTCATTAGAGAAGTCTCGATGATCCTCATCGAAATTTTCCACTGTGTTCCAACTACGGGATGCCTGAGCTTACCGTCTCCCTCGCGTGCATGCCATGTCATCATTGCCGCATCCCTAGAGTTAGCAAACAAGCGTCTGATGCGATCGACCACGGGTAAGTGCCACATGACTAAGGCAGGAACCTTACTGTCATTACTGTCATCGATGATAGAACTCCTTTTGTTCTTTCTCCCCTTAGTTGTATTCTTCAATCCTCCATTGGTGTCACAATCGTTGTTCCTCTTGTAACGACTGCGTTTGCACCTTGGGCATCTCACAGCATCCTGATGCTCCTTTCGATACAATATGCAATGATTTGGACACTCGTGAATTTTTTGAACGCCCAACAAAAGTGGGAAAATCAGCTTCTTAGCAAGGTATGTTGTCCTTGGCAACAAGTTGGGCTTCGACAGCGCATCAGAAATAAGTTCCAGCAAATCCGTGAAACTAGCGTCCGACCAGCCATGCATGACCTTCAGCTTCATCAGCTCAAGTACAGTACGTAACACGGTGAACTCTTTACCACATCCCTTAGATTCATCATATAATAGATCTTTTAATGCCTTCTCTATTCTATGAAAATTATCAAGCCCTGCGGCTCAATGTGACACAACAACTCCTCAACATCAAAATCAGCTTCACCAAGCGAATCCATCACATCTGCACGAGGCGAATTGACAGCCTCGACTTCAACTTCAATACGCTCATCAAATTCCATATCGACCACACAGTTCTCACCATGTTTTATCCATCTCGTGTACCCCTCAACAAAATCCCTCCGCACCAAGTGTGACTTTATTACTTCTATATCATTCCACAGCTTCTGATTCTTGCAATCAAAACATGAACAATATATATCAGTCGTCCGTTCATCTCAAGCATGTTCTGCGACCGCTTCGATGAATTTAGAAACTTCTCGTAAAAATATTGGACCCGATCTAGGTGTCTCGTACATCCAAGATCTATCTATCGCGAACGACCTTGAACGGAAACCTAAAAATTAATTAATAACAAAAAATTTAAATATTCACTAAATATTTAAACATTGAATATAATATACATTAAGTGAGAAATATTATGCAAGGTAAAATCAAACAAGCATCAAATTATTTTATATATTATTTAAATTTTACCACAATCTATCCGAAATATTAGAAATTAAATAATTATTTATATGTAACAAAAAATTTAAATATTCACTAAACATTTAAATATTGAAATATAATATACATTAAGTGAGAAATATTATGCAAGATAAAATCAAACAAGCATCAAAATTATTTTATATATTATCTAATTTTTATCAAAAAATAATAACATAATTAGCATCTCTCTTGCCCTAATACTACCTTCTCTCTCTTCTAAAAACCAATCTAGATCTAGATTCTCATTGATATAAAACAAGCTAGATATAATAATTTTTTTGTGTAGTGATGAAAAGAGAAGATGTATGCCTTCATAAACTTCAACTATATCCAAATAGAACCATCCAAATCAAACGAATTTAACCAAAATTTGATGAAAACCTAACAAACTTAAACCCCAAAATTCTACTTGATTTCAAAATGAGAATACAAAAAATCCAATGGGATGAGTTCTCCTTACCTCAAAGATCAAATTTCTGCCAAAAAAAAAACGAACTCAAAACCTTCCCCCCTTGATTTTCGTGATTTGCTCAAATTTTCGGGCCGCCATTATTCGAGTGAACAGAGGAGCTGTCGGAACGCGGTATTTATAGGTTGTGCACTTTATAGCGGCGGTTGGAATTTTCAACCGCCGCTATTATGCCCTAAATTGTGGCGGTTGAATTGTCAACCGCCGCTATAAAGTTGGGCCATTTATAGCGGCGGTTGACAATGTCAACCGCCGCTATAGGGTGCTCTGTAGCGGCGGCTTAAACCGCGGTAGACCCCCTAGGCTCTGTAACGGCGGCTCACTTTGGACCGCGCTGCTGTGGCCTTTGGGCTGCCGCCGCTATAGAGCCTATTTGTGATAGTACATGTTGTATGTAGGCATGTGGTGCTGGCACTTATCTCACATCAACATACTAGCTTCATTTACAACTGAGCGGTGCCTCTGTCCTTTGATAGAATTTTACAACCAACTCAGAACTCACCCCACCCAACCGACTCAAACAAAGGTCATGTACTATTCAACTAATATCCAGCTGGCTTACTAACCTTCACAATGCTGTCAACAAAAATTATTTTTACTTATGTTTTGCTTTACCACCATGTAGGCGCATGCATACTACTTAATTGCTCTTATGGCATCATTATTTCTAGCACGAACCATGTCTAATATATCCTCTGTATTATTTTGGTCATATAATCTTTCTACGACCTTTGCAGGTAATGACATTATAGCTGGCTGTCAAAGATCTTCAAACTCAACAAAGAGCTGCAGAGAATGAAATCATCAGCATGAAGGCTTCACAAAAAGTTTCTCGAGCATATACAGTTGTATTCACAGGTCTCATCTTTGGAGGTCTGATTGCAATTGGACCTTACACGCATATGGCACATGTGCATGTTGGTGTAGTTGATGACAGGTCCAAAGGTAATGAAAGACGCATCAACAAAGTGGAAGTGAAGCAAGCAATTGCTACTGCCAAGGTTGTAAACTTGTAAGTGGTGTTAACAGTTAACTGTTGCTTATTGCAACTGTACCCTGCCTTGTTCCTAATAGTATTGACCGCAATAATTAATTTCAGCATTCAGTTTGCTCCCGTTGTGGGTGTGCATCGTTATCTGAGGGTAACAGCGAGGACGTGGAGGATGGTACCACAACAGCAGCTGCGGTGGATGGTGTCCCAACAGATGAGGTATTTCTGCAGTTGCTAACTTTATTTTTGTTGGACAACCGGCACTAGCTTGACAAACAATGATAACTAGTACGTATGTGCTTGTAACTAAACCCTGAATTGAACTCAGATTGTGAATACGTGCTTGTAATTAAGGTATTCAAAGTCTATGCTTGCTTACTGTCTTGTAAATAGGAATTTGTGTCACATGGACTCCAACTGCATACACTTTCTGGTGCGACTCCTCTCCCCCGCGTGGCCTCTAGGGGCGACATGGGCGGACCCAAAACCTAGCTGCCACCACCCCTTCCCCTCCCTCTCCCGCCTCGCCGCCGCCGGAGCAAGCCGCCAGGAAACCAGCGTGGCGATCTAGGATGGCGGCGGCGGGGCTCTCACCCTCGTTTGGGCGGCACAACGTCCAGATCTGCTCGTGGCGGTGGCTGCAGGCAAAGCGGAATGGCGGCCGGACTTTTGTGCAGTCGGGGACGACGACGCACGACCACCAGGTTGTGGTGGGGAGGCGTTCGTCCGCTTCGCATGGCGCTACGAGGCGCTCGTGGTGTTAGATGACTAGATCTCGCCGCGACGGGCGTCTGTGCGTGGTCGTTGTCATGTGGCAGTGACGGCCAGGTGCGGCTCCAGCGAGGCGGATCCAGCGCCATGGTGGGTGGCGGCGCACTCCACTCGGGAGGCCTGCTCCCCGTGAGGTGTTGACGGGCACCTGTGGCCAGATCTAGCGATTGGCGACGTGCAAGGATGCGGCCGGGCTTGCAGCTTCCTGTAGAGGGAGGCGGCGTGTGGTGACGAACTAGGTGCAGGTCGATAGGTCGATGTGGTTGTGGACGTGTGGTAGTGGACGGCGGCAGGAGGCCATCATCGACAAGGACAGTGACGACGAAGGTTTCAGTGCACTGATGCCTCTTCTAGGAGCTTCACACAAGCTTGTCGGATGAAGTCCTCCAGCCGAAAGGTGCGCCCAGCTTGCCGGTGCCGACGACGGCTACGCTTCCAGCGTCGTTCTCCCTGTTGGGGGCGTCGTCATGGAGCTACTTCATTCGGTATGATCCTTCAGGTGTAAATCTGGTCCAGGTTTCTGGACGGATGACGGTGGGGCTTGTGCTCCGCATCCCTCCCTTGAGGCGTCGTTTTAAGGCCAAGGTCGTGTTTCTACTAGAGTTGTTGGTTGTTGAACCTTCTGAATTGTTGTTCGGCTAGCGTTGTGGCAAGGGTGATGGACGGTTTGGAGCTGCACGTCCTTGGACTCGATGTAGCTTGACAACTTTGGCGTGAGTGGTAGTAGACAATGAGCTTTGAGGATTTAGAGCTTTTTGTTTAGCTCCTTGTCTTTGTCGTAGATTCATAGGTGGCATCCCTTGTTGTAGTTGCCAAGTATCTGTGGTTGAGGGTGATTTTTTCGCAAGAAGGAATCATCCGGATGTAATCTCTTCTTCTACTTAATGAAAAGCGTGCTCAGTCATGTTCTTGAAAAAAAAAATTACGTACACTTTCTATTCTCTAGTGTAGGGTGACAGCAGTGTTTTCATTTTTATCTTTCCTAGATCCATTAGGTACTTGTCATAAATAGCGCCTTCGCTTCTGAACGATCAATCAAGGCACCCTCACAATTTCTTACAGACATTAATTCTGATTTACCCATATTCCTTGTTCATCTCTGCATCTACTAAGGCTACTCCCAATGGGAGTTTTATTCTCATTAAATAGGGTGTCATGTTACCATTTTAGATGATATGATGTGGTAAGAAATTAATTAGGAAAGAGAAGGAAGGAGTTTCATCTAGATGAAATCATGTCTACACTGTTTCCGAGACAGTTATCTCTTGCATGTGTTATTTAGGAAACAACAAAATAAAATTATGCATTATAGCTATGATTTCAATCATCCTTGTTGCTTATGTGTCACATTGGAAACAACAAAATGAAATACTCTATTAGAACTAGCCTAAAACTGTTCAATTGTACGGGTGGGCTTTGCTTCTGGAGCCGGCTCTAAGCAACAGTTTTGCCATCATATTAATTGCGTTGACTAAAAATCACTCAATGAACATTGTGCTCAGTTTATTTTCTAGAATGATTACCTTTTCCTGTACCTAACTCCTACGCGAAACTCTGTATCCCACTGTAAACTTATTTGGTGCTGCAATCTCTACACTGTTTCAGGATATACTTGCTCAGTTTATTTCGCAGTGGGTGATATTATGTAAGGCTAACTCCAACAGATGAGCCATCATGAGAGGTAAACCGTATATGCCCATCCAATCGCTACTATGCATGTCCGCCTCCTCCTCCAACAGACGAGGCATCACCGCATGTCCGCCGCCTCCTCCAACAGACGAGGCATCACCGTAGGCAATTTTCCTTCGAAAAAGAGGTGATGTAAAAATACAATCCCTCTCTCCTCAAATGTATTTTAGAAATTATCGGGCACCGGTCAGAGTTAGGTAGACCAGATACGGCGTGCACAGGTCGGGGCTGCACGAGGGCGTGGCAACCGCCAAGCTCGTGGCGCTGGCGACAAAGATGCAGAGGAAGAGATCGAGAGTGTCGACGCACACGAGGAAGAGCACAACGCGAGCGGGTGGGTGGAGGGAGGTGTCGCTCGAGCTCGGTAGTGCTGGCGCACAGAGGGGCAGAGTGCAGGGCCACTCAAGCTCGGGAGCGCTGGCGCGCATGGGCAGGGCTGCTCGAGCTCAGGCACAGCGGGGCGAGCGGCGGTCACAAGGCGAGCGACCGATGATACAAGGCGGTCGATACGAGGCAAGGCGACCGGCAACGTGATTTGCCTCTTGAAACTGGCTTGGTTGTCAGAGAACACACAAGGCAAATCTCTCGTTTGTTACTGTACACGTTAGGCAATTTTTGTTTTATCTCTTCAAACTGGCTCTTTTTGTTGGAGTCAGCCTAAATCATTGATATGCACATTACCTTACGTGATCGTACTTTTGTATTGTCGTGTAGATATATTCTGCCAATGGGCTTAGTTGGCAGTTGCTATCATAACAAGGGTGTTATGGTCCAAAATATCTATAGATGAAATTTTAGTTTCCAATCAGTAGTCAGTAAAATGTAATGACTAATAAATTTTATAGTTGCCCATGCGTTGATGCGCGGGAACTACTTTAGTTTCCAATTCGGAACAAATCAAATAGCACAAGATTCTGCGTTGTCTGTGTCGTTGAGAATTGTTCTGTTCATTCTTCTCTGCAAGAGAACAGAGAAAGATTTCATTTCTTCTCGGAAATTTTCTGTCTGATTCTAATCTCCAGTAAATCGCTTGACACTTCTCGATTCTGCATCACTTGGTCACGCGAGGCCATCGGCACTTAGAGCATCCACAATGCACGTGGTCATCTTTTATAGGCGCTGCCATATACTCCCTCTAGATTTAAATTGACACAGTTGACTTTTTTTAGCTATGTTTCACCATTTATCTTATTTAAAAAATTTAAAAAATTATCAAATATATTATTATAATTTATTTTATCATTGAAAAAAATTTTAATCTATTTTATAACTTTTGACATTTGAATAAATATTTTAAATAAGACGAATGGTCAAACATAATTAAAAAATCAATTATGTCAATAATTAAAATCCGAATGGAGTATTTTCTATGGCACCAGTGCCATAGAAAAATTTTCGGAACCGGACGCTGTTTGAGGGCGTTCTTTCGTCTGCTGGTTAATCATGGCCCAAACTGCGAGTCATTGTCCTAAATTTCATCATGACACCCTCTCTTTTCTAGCACACGCAGTTGAGGCCCATAATATTTATGTCACAATATTTCATCTCTCGACTTCACATAATTGTTGTGTTCCTCCTAAAAAAACATAATTGTTGTGTTTCACTTTATAAGTTTTTCAAAAAAATTGGAAAGGAGATGCACATGGAACGAAAATTAGACAAATAATTTCTTGCATCAGGGCTGAAAATACCAAGTATCGGTGTGATCCGGAGAACTCGGCCCCGCTGTCACAAGTATGTGTGTGGAACACAAACAACGGGTGCAAACATACCTCTCTTACAGAAGTGATGTTTTGACAGGTGAAGGTGGGATCCAGAAATGGATCCATCTCCTACCGAAAATGGTAAAAAAAAAATTAGCATCCTACATTCCCCCCCCCCCCCCCCCCCCCCTATATATGCCTATCTCCTATCCAAAATGAAACAGAGAACCAACAATCCTATAGCCTGTGTATATTTTAGTACGTACTGTATAATCCCTGTGTTCGTGTACAGCGTGGATGAATTTACATTATGTTAGTATACAATGCAGTCAGCGAAGAAACACCGAACTGATGCTCTGAGATTAGCTGATCATCATCTCTCTTCGTCTTGTTTGAGAACAGTGAAGTGGAACTCGATCTGCAGGCGCCGGTGCGGCGCGCCACCGTCGATGCCGCCGCCGGCGCCGCCCTTCTTCTCGATCTCCAGCTCCTCTCTGAGAGGAATGGCCGCCAAGAACCTCTTGATGAACTCCCTGCAGCACTCCTTCCCGGTGACGGCCACCTCCTCCTCCTTGTCCGACAGCGACAGCGAGCGCATCTCCGATGTGGCGTCGAACCTGAGCATGTAGGCCTTGTCGCAGCCTTCGAAGAGCCTCTCCCCGAGCGTGTCGATGACGTAGTAACAGTCGTTCTCCACCTTGAGCACGAAGAAGTGGTCGTTCCAGCTGACGATGTACACGTCGGCGCGGCCCGGGGCGGCGGCGCCGCCGCCGCTGACCTCGCGCCAGATGTCGTCGAACGACATGGCCCCGGACAGCGACGCGAAGCTCTCCGGCTGGAAGAAGCCGACGAAGGCCCTGTCGTGCTGCACGGAGATGGGCCTCGTCCCCGCGGCGAGCACCGTCTCCAGGTCGAAGTGCCGGTTCGGGAACTGCGCCATGTGCGCCTCGTCGTCGCAGAGCTTCCTCCACTCCGACGAGCCGTCCCTGATCAGCGCGTCCAGCTCCGGCCGGGTCGGCATCGTCGGGTGGGTGGCGTGGAGCGACGCCGCGAGCACCGCCACCAGCGCCGTGCACGCGCTCTCCCCGCCGGCGCTGTCGTCGCGCTGGTCGATGGACGCGAAGAACACGGGCGTCTTGAGCTTCGTCTCCGCGTCCCTGCTCGTGAACTCGCGTGCCTCCCAGGTACCGGCGCCCGGATCGTCGTCCTGCAAAAGATCATTCGTCACAAATGCAGATGCATATAATATAATGACGTAAACAACTCTGGATTTCATCACCACGTATCTATCAGAAGCTCACCATGCATTTCAGTTCTTGGGAGAGCGACTCGGTGCTCCGCCTGTCGAAGTCCCGGCTCCTCCTCATCCATGGAAGGAACCGGCGCTTCGAAGTCGAGCCGGGCTCCGGGCTGGCCCCGCCGCTCGAGCTGGCGCTGCTGATGCTAATTGTGCTGCTGATACTGCTGAAACTGCTCACGCTGCTGCTGTCGGAGTTCCGTTTACTACTATACACGGCCGCTCTGCCATCATTTTCAGCCAGGTCAAGCAGCTGCTTCAGATCAAGGACGTCATGGTGGTAAGAGACTTCCTCCGAGCTCTTTCGGTGACCACGCGCTGTGGGCGGCAGGTTCGCTCTCGGCTTCTCCCTAAACGAGATCGTTCTTTGAATGTCTGATGAGGGCGCGTTCACGTCCACGAGCTCCACGTTGACCTGAGTCATTAGCAATGCAGTTCCTCCGTTAGTACTGCTACTACTAGTTAATTCAACAATCACTTTACGCTAAAAGAAAATCAGCAAGCACTAGTCATTTTCTTCTTTTGTGGACATTCTAAAGTTTCCTGCGTGTCAAATTTACAGATAGGGTCACAAGATGCAAACACTCGAGTACTAGTCACATTCACGATCCAGATCGAAAGTAATTCCACCCAGGAATGTAAATGGCCAGCAATTGAAAGAGAAAGGGTGGGGGGAAAGAAGATTTTGCTTACATAAAGCATGGCATCACTTGCCCACCCGTCTTTCCTCACCCTGATGGGGACAACCACCAGGTGCTGCTGTTGCCGCTGCAGCTGCATCTCCCAGCAGCACTCCTCCAGGCTTATCATGGCTGTCCCGATCTCCTCAAGCTTCACTGTGTCTTTGCCCCTTCCTTGTTCTTGGAATCCCTGCATCACGAAGCAATTCTTATTGTCAGCCTCGATGCCTACAAGCCTACGCATGCATCCACAAAAAGGTTACCCAAAAGGACAGATGCCTTGATTGGTACTACTCTGATTCCATTGTTACGTTTCAATTCAAAGAGTAGTGCCCCAAAATGGCATAGGATGATCACTCAAAGAATAACATTCCCTATTTCCCTGCCAGTGCCAGGTATTGCTAGTACTACTACTTCCCAAGATTATTTGGTTGGGAAGGAACCTATTACATAATGCATTTGATTCCTGTTTGGTTCTATCCATGGTAGGTTCCAATGCAACATTGAGTTGTCCTTGTTATACTGACTCCTCAACCGAAACAAGACATTACTTTTCTTTTTTTTTTTTTGTTGGGAAACAGAACATTACAAGTTGATAACTTGGCCACAAGCGTTACAAGTAAAACAAACACGTGTACCGAACCTCCCATGAAATGCAACTTTAACTTATTCGAGGGGTACTGTCAAACTAAATCTCAGCGCTTAGAATTAACATCGCCAATAGATCTCGCCGCCTGGCCTAACTATAAAAGGCAGCGCAACGGAATGAAAGTCAAAGCAACCCGGCCAATAGGAACAGCCCACGTGGCCCCATCCCCCCCCCCCCCCCCCCCCCCCCCCCCCCCCCATGTTCCCGATTTCAAACCTCACATTAAAAACTTTTAGACAAAAACGGTGCCACCACCAAAGGCGACGCGATGGATTACTTTTTCTTCAGCCCCGCACTAATAAGCTAATGAAATTATGGAGGCACGCTTAGGCTGACCATTGACTTGTCCTCCCCGATCGCATTGCTGACCGCACCGCACCAAGAGTAAAAAAGCTGGGCATTGACCTGAAGCGTTCCAAGCTGATGTGGTCACAAGCCCTCCCTCCAATTTACAGGAACGGGGAATCCGCACATCTTACCACCAATGTCGTGCCAAAAAACATCGACGACAGTTTCGATGGGAACCTTATGTTATGTTTTGTTTTTTAAAAGAAAAAGAATAAAAACGCACCTAATTCGTGCGTTTAGACGCTTATTATTAGATGGAACCAGGACACCGTAAACAAACCATGATCATAAAAAAATAAACTTTGTAATCATCTCAAAAGATCTAGCTAGCTAAGCTAGTGATTGCATACGGGAGAGCATGCGTGAATGATGCTGCAAGCAAGCTTATTGCCTGCCCGCAACCCCGCGTAGCAGAACAGGAACATAGAGGAGTAGAGCAGCATCGATTTGGTCGATGAAAAATCAAGCGAGAGAGGAGGACTGGAGGAGGAACAAAAAGAAAACAGGACAAAATCGCGCAAGGTAGTAGGTTAGGTCATAGGTGTGCTTACATATAGTACGGCGAAGAAGACGCCGCGCTCGGGGCGTCCCCTCGCGCCGGCGGGCTCGACAGCGAGCCTGAACCTGTTGGCGTCGCGTGCGTCCCAGCGCACGGTGCCGTCTCCGGCGACGTGCTCGACGGCGGTGACCCCGCGCGCCCACTTCCCCGTGAGCATCTGCGAGAGCGCCCCTCCTGGCGCGGGCCACTTGACCTTGACGGCGGCCGCGCCGGGCCAGCCCACGGGGAGGCCCTCGAGCCTGGCCGGGCCCACGCGGACGCCGCACCGCCGCGCGCCGGCCGGCGACTTCTTCGCCACCATCCCCGACGCCTTTTCCTCTCTCGGTCGCTCGCTCGATCTCAGCTGCTGCTCTCTCGTCTCCTCCTGCGTACAGTAGGTGTTTGTTTGGTTTGGCCGCGAGGCGAGGAGCAGGCAGGCACCACCGACGGAGGAAGAAGGAAGTGGTGGTGGTGGCAAGGGCCAAGGGCAGGGCGTCGGTTGCTTTCTTTCCTTCGTTGGGGGCGTCGCTGGCTGGAGCTGTCCCCGTCCCCGTCCCGTCCGGCCTCTCTCCTCTCCTCGCTGGGAATTGGGAATGGGATGCTGTCCTGTCCTGGGTCCTGCGTGCCTCCGTTAATTTCAACCGCCCCGAGGCGACACAAGGAAAGGAGGGGGGTTAGCGCTGGTTGCGGAAGCCTTTAATAGCACCTCCACCGCACGGGATCCCGGCTCGGACGCGTCCGAGCGGGGCCAGATTGTCAGCCACGTATCCAGCGGAGCCGCGGAGATCGGATGTGGACAGGGCGGTGGGGCCGGACAGCCCAGCGGCACCAACCGCCGCGACGGAAGGGGGCGCAGCTGCGCGCCACATGCAGATGCACTCACTCATGCACAGCACACAGCAAGGGAGAGAGGGCACCAAAACCAAACAAACGCGGGAAGCAGAGGAGGACGCGTCCATTGCACATGCACGTTTTTTTTTCTTCGCCGGACTTTAATTTAAGAAGAAGCTGCTTTCTTTCTTTCAATCATGGCATTATTGCTTGCTCGTACTACTTGGTGGCGTTAGTGCCGGTGGTGCCGGTGTTTTCGTTGCATTGATATAGTAGGGTGTATTCGTTTCTTGGAGTTTAAATTTTAGTGGGTCATATTAATTATTAAAATACTAATATGATTATTAAATATATATTAAATATAAAACTAATTATAGAGTTAAATGCGCATTAGCATGACAAATTTATTAAGCTTAATTAAGTTATCATTAAGAGATATTTATTATAGCATCACATTATTTAATCATAATCTAATTAGTCTTAATAAATTTGTCTCGTCATTCAGAGGGAGGGTTATGGACTGGGTTTTGTCAGTAATCTATATTTAATACTCCTAATTAGTATCACAATATTCGATGAGACAGATCTAAAAATCAGAGGAGTGGAAATGAACACACCCATATTCTTTTTTTCTTCTGATATGAAAAAAAAATCATGAGATTGTGTTCCTTGGCTTGCTAATCACATGGGGAACCACATGATCTCATGCAAATATTCTCGCAAATCATGTTTTCAATCTGCCACTTTGACTTAATTATGTATGTACTCGCAGCTGTGTTCTAGACACTCTCTGACTTCCAACCTCTCCGGGTCCGTAGTATCATCAACATCAACGGGGTTAATTACAGTCCTCGAGTCCTCTTCACCGATGGATAAGCCGAAGAAAAATTACGTACCATTCTACTCGCGTGTAGTGGGCGCTGCCAGTGAAGTCAATCCGCAGTTCCCGTGTGAGCTCTGCTATCACTGAACTACTGAAGACCTCATCGGTGTGTACAATGCAAGGCCGGATCGACGACGGACCCATGCTTGCTTGCTTTGGGTTTCCGACGGATGGACGAATGTGGAGCGCACACGGGGCTGTCGATGTGGGTACAAGTCGGTTAGGTGGTCGGAGTCCCGGTGGTTACGGTGGCTCCTTCCCGACAGACCCCAGCAGCCCGGAATACGTACGCATACGTGTAGCTGCCTTTGATATACGTACAAATACGGCCGGGCGGCGGTGACCGCGACCTCCGTCCCGTACGTACGTTTGCTGCACGACCGAAACAAGGGCCGCAGGGGCAGCTCAGCTCGTCTGGCCGGTCCTTATTATGGCCAAATGACAGGCGTAGGTCCAGCCGGGCTGACCAGCTGGCCTTATTGCTGGCTGGCTGGCTGAATCGTCGGCGCAAGGCAGAGGAGATGCTGATTAGGTCAAATCAGTCCTCACTCGGTGCAGGTTGATTAGTACTAGTAGGAGGAGCGCGTCGTTGCTGCGACAACGACGACGACGATTAGTTAATCCGGTAATTATTGACCTCGCTCGCGGCGGAAGCAGAGCTTCTAATTTGTTGCGCGTCGGTCCGTGGAGTCACCCACACGCGCCTTTACTATACGGTTTTGGCCGTGTTCCAGAGCGACGGCGTGTACCAAGTTGTAAAGAGAAGCTGCTTCCTCATTGCAACAACTAGTTCCGGCAAATTTCCTATAGTAGTACTACTATTCTTCATGATGGTGTGTCGGTTGTGCCTGTTTTGGGCCATTCTTGATGGAATGGAAGAACGCTTCGAGACGAGGAAACATTCCTTTTCCCAAGAACTCGGTTTTCTTTTTCTAAACGCGGAAGAAATTATCGTCAGGCGTATACGATATGCGCACAAACGCATAAACGTCACGTTGAAACTTGTATAGTAAAGATTAGAGATTAGAAGCAAACGATTATTGCATGGAAGAATGCTTCGAGCCGAGGAAACATTCCTTTTCCCAGGAACTCGTTTTTTTTTTTCCTAAACGCGGAAAAATTATCAGGCGTATACGACATGCGCACACACGAATAACCGTCATGTTGAAAGTTGTATAGAGATTAGAAGCAAACGATTGTTTCCTGACCGTGCGTTCTCTGTTGCCCATCGATCGTTATACAAGGAAGTTTGAAAAAAAAAGAAGCGCGAGCCGAGGAAACATTCCTTTTCCCTGGTGTGTCGGTTCGGTTATGCCTGTTTTTTGGCCATTCTTGATGGAAGAATAATGCTTCGAGCCGAGGAAACATTCCTTTTCCATGGAACTCGGTTTTTTTTTTTCCAAACGCGGAAGAATTATCAGGCGTATACGACATGCGCACAAACGCATAAACGTCACGTTGAAAGTTGTATGTGGATCAGAGATCAGAAGGAAACGATTATTTCAATGACCGTGCATTCTGTTGCTCATCGTTATACATTACAAGGTCAGGAAGGCAAAATAAACTTGCACGACATGCAGTGGCGTGTGCGCTCGAATCGAAGGAACAACAGAAAACTTGCAACTTACCAGCGACGTGTATATATCTGATGAAGTACGGCATCCGCACCGCGTGTTTGCGTCATATGTTCGCCGCATAAAGTTATTAGCGAGTTTCTTTTCCCTTTTATTTCCCAAGTACTAGAAGCATTTCCGTTTCTGATCTGGCATATAAATATACGGATACGACTGGACTGGACGACGCAGTTCAAGTTCCAGAACGGCATTCGCCAGCAGGTACGTGCAAGTGACGCATCCGCGACTACGCGTGGGTAACTTAGTACTCCCTCCATCCTATAATATAGTTAGTTCTGAGTTTGTTTTAAGTCAAACTTATATAACTTTGATCATCCATAATAAAAAATTTCTTAATATTGACTATGTAATACTTATATATTATAATAGTTTGATTTATTATCAATCTAATATTAGTATTCTTGTATTGTTTATTATGATTAGTCAAAATTAAAAAAGTTTGACTTAGAATAAACTCAGAACTAGCTATATTCTAAGACGGAAAGAGTACGCATGTGAGTACGAGCCTTAATAGTGAAGCAACAAAACAAAGCAAAGCAAACTCACGCGTGCCTGGCCCCGGCAGGTTAGTTGTTCTCATCATCTTCCCCCGCGCCCACGGAATGGAAAAGTTTCCACAGCGAGGAGGCCTGCTACATTCGTAAGCACACGCGCACGCACGGCCAGCTAGCGACAAGAGTTGCCGTGATTGGCATCGCCGGCGCACGCACGTGTGCGCTCATAAAAAGTACTCTATGGAACTTGTAAAAGTGAAGCAACCAGTTCTAGATAACTCATCATCCTCTCCTCCTCCGGGACGCCACGGCACGCCGCCGTAAACCCGTGAGAGTCGCGGCTCTGGCTGGCTGGCCGCCCGGTCGTTGCTTCGTCGCCACGCACACACGGCACGCAACGGGATCGCTTGCTTCGAGACGGATTTTTGTCAGGTTTGTCCGCATCCTGTCGTCGTCTACCTTCACGTACCGGGAGAGCACAAATCATCATCATCAAGTATTGTATTGTACTACTCCTATTGTAATTGTAATAACTTGTGACGGAACCGCATGCCGCGGGCAACCCGGCCGGGTTCGCTCCACCTTCCTTACCGTCACGGCGGAGCGCCGGCCGGAAAACAAAATCAAGAAAGGCAGCATGTATTATTACGCGCCCCATCAAGCTGAGCTAACCGGTCATCATCATCGTTGATCACGATCCCAGATCAATCAGATTCGGCATTGCCAATCATCGCGGCGTCACGTCATGCGATCTGGACGTGTCACGCGCGATCTCGATCGACCGTGCGCCAATTTGCAGCCGAGAAGCCTTCGTCAATCGCCGTCCCATTTGCTTGTGCTTCCAGAAGACGAGTCGCCGTTCACGAGGTATCATGTCCTCGCATCTACTAATCTTGAGCTGTTGCCCAGGCTGTGATAAAACAGTAAGTGGGCCTGCAGGGCTTCACGCCGGCGGTAACCCGGCCCATTGAGCGTCAGTTTCTGAATTGTAGGCCCTTCCACGATCCTATTATTTTTTTTATTTCCATTGATTCTGGAATGGAAACAAAACTCTCTTCTCCCGGTGACAATAATTCAAAGCTGTAGAATAATCATGTGTGTACATACATACAGTTTAATTATAGTCGTGCGTACTGCATCTCGTGTCGTATCTCCACAGCGCCGACACAAACTACACAAGAAAAAATCATGTGTACAGTATAAAATATTACTGATATGTATGCCAGAAGGATACGAGTAGCAGGTATCCCGTCGGTGGCAACAAGGGCTTGGGAAGGCACAGAGAGACATAAACAACGCGATGCGAAGGTGCGGTCCCGCGCGGACGGCATGGCACCGATGGCGACGCGCCACTTGTACACACTTACGTGGCACGCCCCTAGGCCAGCTGCGTCGACCCCACCGAAGCACACAAGATCGTCTTCCAGCTCAACTCGCTCGTCGCTTCTTCCCGCATCGCCAAAAAGAGGCAACAACAAAGGGACAGCGACGCATCTGTTCCGCTCTGCGCGACGGCGCCGTCTCTCGTAGCTAGCCTGTCGCGCGTGCGGCATCGGGTTCGTTGCCCTGGCAATGTTTGTGTTTGTACGGGACCCGTCGGGCGTCCATCATCAGCTCAGCTGTCCTTTCACGGACTTTGTGTACTGCTAGTACGAACGCACATTGGCAGCTTCCATTTCTCTCTTTTTGCCTTGTATCAGGGATTGAATTCCCGAAGTGTAGCGGAATTTTTTTCTCGATAAAATCAGATCGGGATCTCGGACTTTCCGGCCGGAATCTCGAATTGCTACAATAATTAGGGTTGAGATTCACCGAAATCATGGTCTCCTGATAAAACCGACCCGGACTGGGATTTTTAAAATCCGTGAAATTCGGCCGGTTTCTGACGGGGATTTCAATCCCTGCTTGTGCCGTATAGCTGACGTGATTATGAATGAATTTTCTACGAGGCATAAGAGGGTGTAGAATTGTAGCCGCGCGCGTTGAAGGAAAAAAGACCCGGTGTATTGTCAGCACATAGGTACTAATATCAAGAAGAAACAAGTGTTTACACCGGGTACTTAAATTGTGTAGTAATAAAATGTCTACGTAGACCTTTTTTAAGCATCCTCTGTCACAAGGATTACTCACTTCTGTTCTTCCATCACCAATGCTCCCGTTTTTTGCAAGCCAACACCAAAGTCACGTTGCAGCAAGTGACGCAGCAGTGCCTTTTTGGTCCTTCCGGCCCCATCGCCATTTGCTGCATGCTCATGATGAACGAACAGAAGCCCGTCAGCCTGCCGGTTGGGGCCATGACACCGTCCCTCCAGTGTTTACTGCATCTGCCACGCATCCTGAGCCCTGACAGAAGCCGAACAAGATGGTTTCAAAAATATTGCCTGGCATGTCGCTATGTAAGTGCAGTTTCAAAAACTTTTACTCTCACCGATCCCCATTTCAAGTCTATTTTCAGGATTTTTTGACTGTGTTTCTTTCTTATCTTTGACCAACAATTTCAATAAAATATTAAATGTATATTTCTACATTATTAAGTTGATTCAATTTCTACAAATCATTGGTCAAAGATGAAAGGAAAATAGAGTCAGTCAATCATAAAAATAGATTTTGATTGGGACAGAGGGTAAAACAAGTTGCTTGTAACAGCACAGCATCCACGTCATTTGCAATGTTCAGAACATTGCAAAAAGGCCCTGCTGCCATGTAGTTGGGCCTTGTAGGCTTATTTCAATAGTGGATAATTTTTCAATCATCCATTTGGATCGGCAGGCTTTTGGAGTAAATTACTTCACATTTCACTTCAATCAGTCTGAACTCTTTCGTCCACAATGACCAAATAAGCTTGCAGTAACTGTGAACTGCCTCAAATAAGTGTGACATTTGAACTCTGAACTGCTCATGTGTATTGACTGACATAGTTGTGTGCTCGAGTAAATTTTTGGGGCCTCTGCTCCAGTCCAGGCAGTATGTCTGCAGCCAGCAGATGCACTAGTCATTAACTGAATCGCAGGCCAAGAAAGCGTCCTGAAATGTGATGAGATGCTGCTACCTGGAGCACAATCAATGCACTTTCAGTGTGGGAGTGAGGAATCCAATCAGTATTTTTTTTGCGCTGTCAGCATTGTTGAAGTAGGCACAAGTTCAGAGCCGACCTGGAAGCCATTAAAAGCACAAGAGGAGTTTTATTGTCTAAAATATATACTGGTCAATAGTTTGAGAATAATTTTATAATTGCACTATTAATTAATAAATTTATATTTATTTTCATAACCAAATATTAAGTCTATGAAATTATTAAAATATTAGTTTACCTTAAAAAATATAAAACATTAGTTATTAATCAAATTATTAATGTAACTTTATTTATAATAATAAAAACTAATTACTATAAATCTATAATTTTTATTTTTTTCTGATAATGCCCTTAAATTAAGAAACTACTGGTCAGTAGTTATGATTTTAGATTATGAAATCTATATTGTTAGATCAAATTACTTGCCAGTAATTTATTAAAACTACTGGTCAGTATTTTGAACAGTAAAAGTCCTCAAGCGCTAACCACTTTGTAAAAACAGCATGCCTGGCTACAACAAACTATCCCAGCGATTTCGAACTTTGCCACTAGCATGATGCATTGTGCAGCAAGGACTTTTTCTTTTTCTTCTTGAGTAAATCCTGCACTTTGGCACTAGCATGATTCAAACCTTTTCCAACGTAAATACTAAGGTATTTACTCTGCTTAGAACAACGAACTTGTCTGACCTGTTGCTTCTTTCTCTGCTTTTCCTTCCATTCAGGACACAAGGAACACAAGTTGGACGAACCAGTCCTTGTAAACAAGATTTTTTAAGGCCTTGATTTTCTGGTTGTTCGGTCAAATAGAAATTGTTAGCACGTGACGCATATATCGCTAGGTCTAGGGACTTTGTTATCTGGTGCCTGCAACTATGTTCGTTGACCTAGATTTGCCACCATCTTGTCTGTTTGTGGAAAAATCAGCAGTTCAAGGAGGTCAAACAAGGCCAATAGAATCGTGTCTGTGTCTGATTCCGGGCGGAATCTGTTGTGGTCATTTAAGGGCCAACCAGTCGTTTACTTGGTAGGAGCAAAACCATGTCAAATGTTGGGCTGTTAAACTAGTTCTCAAAGTGTGAGCATTGCATATTCAATGGCTGAGTATCTGCTGTAATGTCCTTGGTCTTGGATATTGATACAGAGAGGCCTAACAATGAAGTGCACTTTGACCGTTGTTAAGTGATCTGAATTTCTAGATGCTCCTGCTTACCACTAGCTGTTTGAGTAGAGTCACCTGTTTCAGTGGGCAAACAAAAATACTTTAAAGTCGCTAAGAGGAGGCTACTTCTGTAGCCTGCCTGTTCAATTGAATAACAGTTGAAACGGTAGTGTGCAATCAAAGACATTAATAGTAGGACTTATCATGGAGAGCGCCAGTGTTCAACACACTGTTTCAGCTTCCGGCTAACACCACAACATAATTACCACGGAAGGCAAAAAAAAGACATGGTAAATTATCCGTTTTCCACCGAAATCAACAGCATCGAGAAAACAAAACCATAACGCTTTTCCCACTCAGAAAACTATCTTACAGAGACACTGTCACTGATAATGAGATCTGCCCCAAGATGGGGCAATCTGACTTCAGACTCTGAACAAATCAGATCAGCAACACACAAACGACTCAACAATGCAGCCTCGAGCCACTCAAGAATGTGGCAAGACACCTAGAAAACACACAAGCCTACAGAGGATGTTGAAGTTGGCTCCATTTCCGCATGGAGTTTCACTAACAGTTACACCTGAGCAACCCTCAACTCGGTACCAGAGGCCTTCCTCTCCTCCGGCTGCTTCAGTGCCGTCGTTCTCTGCGCATTGCAAACCTTCTGCTTGGCCTTGATCGACTCTGTCATGCTCATGTAGTTGGGCCTTGGCCTGATACTGTCCTCGGTCTTCTCCGACGTGACAAAGGTGGAGAAGGATATAGGAGTTGATGCAAAACATGAAGACGACGACGCAGAGCTCTCATCATTGTGCAATTCGGTGCTCAGAGAAGAGATCGACTGAGCTTTCAAGCGCTGATGGTGGGGGTGAGAGTTCGATGCTCCAGGAGGCTTTGCGCTGACCCGTTTGCTGACATTGTTCTTGCGCACCTTCACTGAACTCGGTTCAGAGAAGTTTCCAAGAACACCAAACGAATCCTCGCAGTTCTTGGACGATCTCAGGTCCGGCGAGCTGGAGTTGGTATGGTTGTGCTCCTCCATCAACCTGTTCTCCCACGGCCGCGCTGCCATCCACCTTTCTAGCCAGCTCCAGTTGCCGTTGCTCTTTTCCAAATGCTGGTGCTTGAGCAGCATACCAGAGTGGTTCAATAGGCCATTAGCAGTAAGCTTCGGTGGCTGCAGAACACGCATAAAAGAGTTGCATGTTATTATTGTGATTAAAGCTTGAAGATAGTACTTCTGAAGAATCAAATGCAGATTGTTGATAACATACATTGCATTTTGTAGCGCCATCAAGCTGCTGCGAGTAGGCATAGGCGATGGCTCGCTCACGCTTGATTGCCCCTTCCTGCCGCTTCTGCAGTTTCACCCTCACTTCTTCCAGCGTTCCCTGACTGTCACACCATCCTTCCTGAAAACAATAACAGCAGTGAGTTTGAATTGTTCGTCGCAAATCAGGCATAAGCCTGCTACATGATTCAAACAAGGAGCAACGATAGGACATTTGGTTGTAGAGGATAACGACCTCGGCTTCCCGGAGGATGTCCATCTCGGTGCGGCGCGCCTCGATCAGCTTCTGCACAGCCTGGCCCTCGGTGGACATGCGCACGCGGCGCGCCCGGATGCGAGCCTGCACCCGCACCAGCGCCTGCATGCACCGCAGCGTCACAGCCGCCTGCTTCCGCACCTGCCGGCCCCTCACGATCGCCTGCAGCCGCACCAGCCCCTTGAGCGCACGCAGCGCGCGCCGAGCCTGCACATACGAATTCGTGTCAAATCTCTATAAGGAACAAGACGGATCCATCAAAGAAGAGATGGTGGGGAAATGCGAGTACCAAGAATCCCCGGAACGCGGTCTGGATGCGGATGGCAGCCCACTCCTGCCGGACGGCCATGAAGTCCCTCGCCGGAGCACGCGCCACAGTGACGGCGGCGGCGGCGAACGGGTCGGCCGCCGCGGCAATCGAGGATGTGTCGTCGGAGGCCTCTGAAGCCGCCGAACGGTGACTGCCTCTCGAGCCGCGCCACAGGGGGCCGTGGTCGCCGGAGGAGCTCCTCCACAGCTTCCACTTCCGCCCTTTGCCCCACCCTGCTCCATGGATGGATGGGAGCTGCAGTTTCTCCTGAACATGAAAAACTTGCAGTTTAGATTAACATAAATCCAGATTTTTGTTCTTTGGCCAAACGGGAAAAGATCTCAGCCTTTTCTAGTTCCTGCCGAAAAATGGAGCTTCCTCTGAACATTGAGGGAAGAACAAAAAAGATGACATGATTTATATACGAACGCTATGATTACTTGTCAGAGGGACAAATTGGAGTTTGAGCTAATCAAAAGGCAATCTTACTTGTGATTTCTGAAGCAAGATTGCATAGTTGAGTTAAGAAATCACTGTACGCGGAACGCAAGAGACACTTCAGTGGATTTTATGCAGTATATACTATATTTGCGGATACCGGCATTGGAATTTTGGGCAAAACGATAGCAATCTTAAGGTTCTGTGTCTACTTTTGAAAGGGAAATAGTTTCACTCGAAAAACGTTGGTCCAAGCAGACCACTAAATTGGGGAAACCTGAAAAAATACTAATGACATGACTCAATCCGGAAAAACACCCCAAAAACGAGCAAACAAAATCGATTTAAGAAGCCAAGAACACCTCTTGCGCTCACCTTGCAGTCCTCCTTCTCGGGTTTCTTGAGCCCTATCAGCGATTTCACCCACTTCCCGGACCCTCCCATCTGCCTCCTCCTCCCTTCTCGCCAAGAACAGGAGCTCAGGCTAGCAGCAGACGTACGAGGAAGAACCGAGAAGTGGAGATAGACACAAGTCACAACACGGAGATGCGAGGCACCCAACGCGGCAGCAGCCTTTGCCAAGAACAAGACCACACTGACCACGCGCAGCTGTGGTACGGTAGCAGGGCAAGAGAGAGAATGAGAAGGGAGTGCAACAAGGCGGGGTGTGCGCGTGCGCCGCTTTGCAGTGAGAGACTGCGAGATAGAGCGAGCGTTGGGGAACGGAGGAGGCGAGAGAGGCGCTCCGAATTTGAAATTCGAAATGGAGGGAGGCGGTCAGGGTCAAGCCAAGGGGGAGCGGAGGGAGGAGCGCTGCATTTGCGTGCAAAAAGCCAGGGCTCAGTGGACAGGGACGGCTGCTACACGCATTACTACGATTGGTTAATCGCCTAATCATGCGCTCAAATAAATACAAAAACAAAGGATCGGGATTCAAACTATACACAACTGGTAACTGAAAATTTATGTTTTTCAAGACGTAAACATTTGGTTGGGGCGCGGAAGCAACGCGAGAAGAAAGGATCCTATGCAAATTTTTGTTTGACGTTCAGCCCAGCTGCTAGTGCCAGCAGCAGCAGCGTATGATATCGGCATTGGATTCGCTTTTTACTGTGTGGTCTTTGAGCCTTTCTTTACCCTTTGTCGTCGTCGGGCCTGATGGACGGCTGGAGCACGTTCATCGGAAATCTTTTTTTTTTTTACCTGCCTGTAGTAACATTTTTTCTCGTGTTTCGCTGCATCGGAACCCGTGCGCGTCAGCGGCGGGAAGAACAGAGAGGCTAGCTTGCAACTTTACGTGCTCACTCTGTTGGTTTTTGTGGGTTCTTGGGAAAGCCCTGCCTGTGACTGCGAGTGTTTGGGGGAGAGAGCAAAGATGGCTGGATTCGCGGTCCATGGCCATGGGTCAGAGCAGAGGACTGTGGTGGCACCGGCAACTTTTCTGGGGCGTTTTGTGTTTGCGTATGCCTCGGTTTGCTGTTGCAAAAGTTTGGGACTACTCACGCAAGGTTGACAAAACCGACCGGACCGGTATAACCAGTCGGCCCGGTTCACCAGTTAGCCGGTTAACTGGTGTAATCGGCCGGTTAGTCGAGCAAAATTTGATTTGAGTGGCATGCGGTTGCCGGCCGGTTAACCGATATACTGGTTAACCGGTCGATTAGTCTGGTTAACCAGTGACAGTAGTGACAAACCCGATTGATGGATGAAAAAAAAATAATTCAAATAATAGGAAAAAATTAGTATAATATTTTTAAATATTAAACACAACATTATATACCAATATATAATACATTGAGTTCATACAACATAGCACAACTATATTGTGTTATACAAAACATCAAAATATAGTTGTCTTATATATGATTTTCTACAAATAATTATACCATAGATTTCCATAATATATAATTATTGGATATATAGTATTCAAATAATATGTAAAATTTGTTACTTCCATAGAGGTACTTCATCTCAACAACAACATGTACAATAAAATAAATCATGGGATGCTACATCTATTTTATAACAACATGTACAAGAACATGTTTACTACCTTTTTTCTATTCTAAATTACCTATATTTTAAAGGCTAAAGTCTACATCTATTTTATATTGAGCTTAAAAAAAATTACCTTAGCTTCTGTTAGCGGCTAGCCGAAACTCCACCTTGGTTAACCGATCCAACCGACCGGTTACTTGAGCTTCACATCTATTTTTTCTATTTTTTCTTTCTTTCTTTTTTCATTTTTCCTTTGTCAAAATACCTCGGTTTGATTCGATTTTTTCACCAAATCTCCTTACAATTCATCTAGTTTTTTATAAAAATATTATATACAAATTTTTTAAATTTGAAAAAAATTCAAACCCCAACCGGGGGTTAACCAGCCAACCGGGATAACCGATCCACACCGGTTCATCGGTCAACCGGGTTGTTAACCCCGGTTATGTTAACCTTGCTCCTACGCACAGAGGGTGTGAGATTTTGGTTGGACCAAACGAATGGGTCAAATAATTTCTTTCTCGTTTCTGGTTTGTTTGTACACGTCATGTGATGGCCTATGTGGCCTGCTCGACTGTCTGGTCTGTCAAGTGCACAAGAATATCAGAGTGCATGGATAGGATTTGGATATTGCCCTTTGCATGTAAAAGGAGAATAATCAAAGCCTCCGCCGAAAAAAAGAGAGAATAATCAAAGTAGGATCACCTTTTCTGTCAATAGTTAGAATTCAAAATGAAACTGCGGTTGTCGGTTGACATCTATGGTGGACCATGGCGATTGCTAAAGCATGCGCTTTTGTTTTTTGAGATAAAAGAAGGATTATACTAATGCATGCGCTTTAAGTTAATCTCTCAGACCACAAAACTTATGTACTATCAGTGGTACAGATGTCACATTTCGTTAGGATTACCTTGTGAGCACCAATTAGTCATAACGTTTATGATGCAATAAGTTGACTTATTTATGAATATAGTCTTTACATTTTAGAGTGATGGCAAAAGGCCTGTCATAACAAAATGAAATACTTTTTCGGACAAGGGGAGTACGTCTAATCATCCACGTGCTTAGGAGCGATCTCGTGAAACGTCACTCTAAAAACAAACAACTTCAACAAATCGATGCGGCAAAGCCAAACACTCCACAAAATGTGAAGGATGGTGTCGATGTTCAATTGACATCGTTTTTAGTACAAGAATAGACTCCATCATCTATGACCATCCGCAAGTATCAATTTTAAATGAAAGGTTCGAAAGGGTAAGATTTAGTCTGTATTTATATAATTATATAATGATGTTCACTTTAAAATAGATTATGCAAATAGCACTAAGGGCCGGTTTCGTTCACGAAAATATGGCAGCGAACCAAACAAACTTTCACGAAAATGTCTAGCAAAGTAAGTAGCACCTCTTAAAATTCGTAGTCACAAAATGCTTTGATATGGATACGGGAGCTAAAGCAAACAGGGGAGGAAGCCTTACTAATTGAATTAAAAGTAAGATAAACAATGAGTAATCTATAAACTAATCATAGAGTTTTTGTTGTGACAGGCGGGGGATGGGCCTGCTACCCTTGGCCACGACTAAACTCCATGAGTGGGTCATTCAGGCTAAAAATCGGTTTACAACATACTAAAATCTACTACTACACAATGATTTGCATACTAAAATAGTCATCATTACAAAACCAGTAGGAAAAGCATGAACAGATGTAGTAGTACCACAGGCGAATATTTTTCCCACAGAAAAACATCACGGATCTGACTTCGTTCACACATTCTCGACTCGTGCAGGACCAAAAGCATCCATGTATATGTACTTCCAAACAAATGCACACCAAAGTCTTTACTGCAAACTGACTTGTCCGATAGCCTGATCTATGATCATCCCCCCATCTGCAGCACTTTGTCGGCATCATTTGGGCATGATGGACCCATCATCTTCAATCCAGCTTATCCTAATTTAATTATAAACATTAACTACTATCTACTGCCTATGGGCATGTTTGCTCCCTACCCGCTCACGGTACTATTTGCACGTGCATGTTAGATCATCAGTTCAAACTCGTTCAAATTGTCATTGTTTGAAAATAGTATCCTAGTGAATGGGTCGCCATGAGTTGACAGAGGTTCGGTTGGTGCCTGAGAAAGAATGAAGGCATCCGTTCAAAAGAGAAGGCAGCGAAGCAAGAAAGGCTAAAAGAAAAAAGAATGTGTCCTTGCCATTTGCATTCAGAAAAGAGAATCTCGAGATTTGAACATGCGATCAGCTTTATCCTAATTAGTGCTCACTATCAAACAGACGCAACGAATTCATAAGAGCAGGTAGGGATTTGAATTCGGCCACTCCAACTTGTCTCGTTATCTATCTTGGAGTACACATACTACTCTGCAAGCATTCTTATCTGGTAAATGCACTGCAGTGTTTTGCTAGGTGAAGAACGAGAGATGCATGGTTCATGCTCTCAAGACAGTGTTTTCATTTTTTTTTCTCTTATTTTGTTTATTAGTAAAAAAACACGGCACTTTTTAATCAACGTAACGGGCAGATGGGGTCCATAAATTTGTTAATGTTGTGCATGGATCTAGATATTGAAACCCAGAATTATGAATTGGCATCATTTGGTGCACTTTATATATCAGCTATATTTGGATGGTCTAAGAATTGGTATTAGAAACTGATCCCACTGGATAGCAATATTCAACGTATTGGCATACCTTTTCCAATATTCTGACCCCTGCCTCCATATTAGGTTTAATCATTCTCCCTTCATGAAACCTAGAATTATGAATTGGCATCATTTGGTGCAGTTTATATATCAGCTATATTTGGATGGTCTAAGAATTAGTATTAAAAACTGATCCCACAGCAATATTCAACGTATTGGCATACCTTTTCTAATATTCTAACCCCTGCCTCCATATTAGGTTTAATCATTCTCCCTTTATGATATCCTCTCTGAATCTTCATCTCTTTCTCTCCCACCTCTTCTTTATTGTGTTGGCGCCATTGTCCCTCCACCGGTGTCTCACGTGTCGCTCGCATGCACTCCTCCACCATAGAGTCGTGTGCCGCTCTTCTCTCTTAGTTATGCCCTAAGCCTCATCATCATTCCTTCACACTCCCCCCCCCCCCCCACACACACCACTATCACCCCATGGGTAGAGCTACGTTGTAGTTGTTGGGTGCGGCCGCAAATAAAATTGACATTCAAGTTTATGATATCAAATTTTCACTATATAATCAGCTATAAACTTCAATTTTCTTTAAAAAGCTGCACCCCCTAATATTTTTCTCTAGCTCTGCCTCTACCCCACCCCGCTAGCATGGCATGCGCCGCTCCTGATGCCCCAACAACATATGCGAAAGAGCTTCAATCGATGATGGCTCAGGCATTGACACCTTCATCCTCAACTCCGAGCGGCGCCCGTCTCCTACTAGGATCCTTCCTCTGCCATTATCCTTATCCTGCCCTCCATCATGGCTTCGATCATCACCAAGGTTTTCAAAACCGTTGAAAACCGGCTTGTTAACCTAGTTAATCAGAATACCAGTTCAGTCCAGTTTCAATGAAAATCAAGCATGTGTACTATAGCAAAATAGCTAACCCATGTTTTCCTACTTAATCGTCCTTTTCTTTCATGCTCCTAGTTTTGCAAACCCTGGCCGTTGCACGGAGCTAAGTGTCATTTTCTTGGGCCCCTCCGCACGAAGTAGAGCACTGCTCAGTTGTGGCCTTACTCCGATCTTCCGCCATGAAACATCCATTCAGGTGTGAGAAGCAATGAACTCCTAACACTACGTCATATGCATCCAACATAAATTGGTATTTGCCCTTGAGTTGTATTCCATATTGCAATTTCATCTACATCTAAATAACCATTCGATATTGAAACTCATTTTAGTGTCTAGGATGAATTGGCATTGAACTCAATTCGATGTCAAGATCTCCAATATCTACATTCAAACAGTGTCTAAGCGTGACCACTCACTTGCAAGTGTCCCTAAGAGTTTTCACACTATTAGTTGTAAAAAAAAATGTGCACACTAGATCATCATATCGGCAGTCAAAAGGCTATTTTTAATCCATTTTGATTTGGACGACCCATTCACAAGGGAACCTAAATTCCCTATTAGCACTTTCAAAGTTTATTGTAGAAATGACACCCCTTAAAAATGAGGACATCCATGTTTATTTAGAGGAAATACGTAATACATCTTTGTTAGAGCATTGCTCCAGACTGCATAATTTGTGTTTTGAAAACAGACTCCATAAGTTTGTAAAACAAAAATATTGTACTTGAATAAAATGGGCCATGTAGTCTGAATCGTGGGATCAACTCTATTTGGGCCATATCACCATCTTAACAAAAGAACACAAACACGGTCTGTTGGGCTCAACTGTAACTCATCCTTTTTTGGGGGCCGTGAAGGCCTTTATTGCTAAGTCCAAGTTTTTGGTTAAACTAGTGCTAAAGAATTTAAATACGATGGAAAAACCATAAAAGAGCAGAATTAGTAAACACAATTATTTCACATCTTCAAATGGAAGGAGCGAAAATTGTGATTTCATCGGCACATGTTGGCGGAACTTTTTATTATTTTCACAAGCGATTCTGATCTCAAATAAGAGAGAGGCTCGGAAATTTACTACTTTTCCCCACCCAACTGACAAGACCGGCGAGCAAAATACAACAAAGGTTCGGGAAGATTAGGTCAGACAAACAACTTCATTTGAAAACAAGCCAAATGAATTGCGATTACATCACTAGTATCTTTTTTTGACACATGCACCAAAGTACTTAAGCAACATATAACAATATCCACAGAGATTATGACAATAAAAGCCTCGGCATAGCTATTGTAGTTCTTCCTATTAGTAAAGGGTTCTCATCGAAATCCTCTAATCATCTCCGTCTCCACACGCTCCGTGCTATTTCATGCGCAGCTTCGGCATCAGAACAGTTTGCGAGTTCCCTGAATCCAATATGTTTTTCCAGAAACTTAACGTGCTCTATAGATCTTCCGACAACCGACAACCGACATTCGCCAAATTAAACCTTGAATGGCCTCATGATCACATATGTGCTTGTTGATCCTATCATATGTTGGCAGCAGCCATACGTGCGTGAAAATCATGTTGCCAAACATCAGAAAGCAAGCCGTGATGCTAACCGTACGACAAGCAGAGTATTTATCAGTTTATTATTTTTAGGGGTCTCCGGCGTAGGACTGGATCAAAGGAAAAGGAACGGGACCGCCGGCGGCGGCACGGAGACGAAGATGATTAACGGCATAACGCACGACACGTCAGCCTAATCGGATGGTCTCGCCCTTTACAGCACTACTAGTATCTGTAGTACTATATAGTATATATACAGATAGTCATACAGTACAGTGCATTAGCATCAGTGGCTCCACGCAAGCAGATTAATCAGAAGAATTCAGGACAGCAAAAGGAAGGCTTCGGTTGGAGTTGGAGCAGTTTGTCATCATGGATCGAAGACGGCGTCGCCGCACTTGCACTTCCAGCCGACGGGCTCGTAGTTGGCGCACTGCGGGCGGAGCTGCTCCTCGGCGGCGCGCACCTGCACGGCCGTGCACGGCGCGCAGCCGCCGCACTTGCGCTCGCAGAACGGCGGCCTGGATCCCAGCTTGCTCAGTTGCTGCTCATGCTCTCCTCCTGCTACGCCGCCAACGATCTGATGAACGAAACACAGCAGTGAGCATCGGCAAATGCTGACAAGCACAGATGATGCAATGGCTACTGCATGCAGCATTATTGCAGGGAGCTAGAGAGGTCAGAGGTGTGAAGGAAACGCAGTACCAGTGACGAGTGCGAATCCTCAGTGATGACATGCACCGGCTCCTGTCCGCCTGCAGGGATCACTACTTGACACAAGCATCAGAATCTAACGAAACCAAATGGAACGATCCTTCAGCCGCGCATATCTCAGTATTCAGCATCTCACCTTGGGACGTGACATTCAGAGAGAGCAGGAGGAAGAAGAAGAGGAGGAAACGCAGAAGGCGACGAGCAGCTCCCCACATCACGAAACGCAGCTCAAGCAAACTGCAGAGGCCACCCATTGCTTGCTCTCTTCCTTGCAGCTGTTGGATGCCTTCCACTTGAGCTCTTCACTCCTCACTTCAGAGAGAGATCAGAGATTCCTGATGGGCCGGCTGGCTCTGGCTCCCCTCTTCTCTTTCTACTCAGGACCAAAAGGTTCCTGCATGTGGCAAAGCGGCCAAGCAGATGCGTGCACTGCAATTGTATCTCGTCGTAATGGTAAGGCATCGTCAGGTCCCCCATGACCTGTCCGTTGCCTCTCTGCACGCTCGCATCGTCTCAGAGAGTTCGCCTGTGCTGGTGCAGCGTCAAAAGGCTACGCGCTAGGGAGGAGTGGGTTTCTTTAGGAAACCGCGCAGGCTTTACCGAGCGCCCTAGGCTGCACCCCGCAGCTGAAAGTTGCATGGACTCGCACTCGCCTCGGCCTCGCATCATTGGCGTGAGGCTCTGCTGTTTTTACTCTGCAAACAGGACAGGAGAAACAGTGTCTCGACGACTTCTACGTATCTACTTACTTTTTACCAAAGTGGTACTACATGAAGGCGACAGGCTAAGAACGGTGTGACAGTAGCAGTAAATTTCAGTATTCCTCAGGTAGATCCTTCATCAATTGTGAATACACAGGCATTGAGCCATGTAAAAATGTACAAATGATCGGTGAGACAGCATGAACTCTCCTCCGTCAAACAAATACAGAAGCCAAACGCCGGAAGTGATTCAGTTTCATTTGGTCAACAAACAACAGCAGAAGTGCAGAACCAATCAACTTTCTTTCAAATTCAAGCAACTTCAACTGTTCATATTACACCTAGAGCAGTGAGCAGAATTGGCGATACTTACAGACGTTTTACAATTATAACTTGGAAGGGCTGTAAGCACTGATGACTCTGTACAAGCTAAAATGTGCATAACTACGAATAGCTCTAAAAGACCAGCTGATTGAGCATCAGATTTGGAAACTGGATGAGGCAAAACATGAGGAAATTAGCTATCAAAATGTCGTGAATGGGAACAAGGTCGCCATCATCTCCTTGGTCGAACGGCTCCTATCGTTGTTGATGATGACGAGGATGATCGGGCTGACCTGTCAAACTCCTCCTTGTCCTCGCTGAATGCCTTCTGCAGCACATCTTGCAAGTCATGAAACCTCCTCTTCCTCTCGGATGTGTCTCTTCCAAGGGAAGCCAACTCAGTTTCATCATCCATGATCTTGTCGAGTACATTTGAACAGCGTGGGAAGAAGCGCTTACCAAGTTCCACTGTTACATAGATACAGCTCGTGATTAGTCCAGATTGAACATTACTTCCACAGCCTTACTATTACAAGCTAAGACTCTTATTCAACAACTTTTGCTCAGACAAGGTGAGTGATCATTCTCAAAGAGCAGAAAAGGACAAATATGTCAGTGATTAACAGGTTGATTGAGCTCTACGTTATTTAAAAGTGTAGTTATCCAGGATGCATGCACCTCACAATGCGGCGGCTGGAATTAGTTTTGTTCTTGTTTTTTTTTCTAAAAGACTGTAGTAACCTTTACTATTACAAGCTAAGACTGGTATTCAACAACTTTTGTTCAGACATCGTCAGTGGTCATTCTCAAAGAGCAGGAAAGGACAAAAATGCCCATGATTAACAGGTTGATCGAGCTCTAAGTTATTAAACACTGTAGTTATCCAGGCTGCATGGACCTCACAATGCAGGCGCTGGCATAAGTTTTGTTCGTGTTTTTTTTTTTTTTTCTTTCTAAAAAGACTCTAGTAATGCACCAGAAGTGTGAGCAAAAACTAAAGAGCGTCACTTTCCGTCACAAGTGACATGACAAAGACGTGAACTTGTTTGTGAATACAGATCATATAAAGATTTGTGGTTAAATAAAGGCAATTTGTGTCACCTGTTTTAGAGAGGGCTCTCATCCGAGCTAAGTGTTCTTCCTTCATTATGAAAGGGGCGTCATTCAGATCAACAGCTGTCAGTTGTATCTCAGAAGGCAGATTTGTACTAGAACCAAGGTTGAATTCTAAAGTTCCATCCACTTGAGCAATGTCCATTGCTACTCTTGCCTCCATGGGAAACATTATCCTTGCCAAAGCAACTGTTGAACATACAAAATAATTATATGAAGGCATAATTTTCATGAAAATGTAGTTCCAAATAGTAGTTAGTTAATATCTGCTTGAAACCTATGCTTTGAATCTGATTTTACAAATTCTGAAAACTGGATATTACCTCGGTTTTCAAGATACAGCAACTTTCCACGCAGACTGTCGCCTGCCAGTGCAAGAGAAACTGATGCTTCTCCGATTTGTGGATCTCTTCTCTCAGCTTGCTCTAGTATCTCAATACATAACATGTCTTTAGGAGAAGGTTTTCCATCCTCAGTATGCCGAAAGTAATCTCCATGTTTTGTAAGCCTCTTAGAGATCTGTACTGCTTTTCTGTAGTCAAATGTAAGATCCGATGGTCGAGCTCCCTTGGTCAAAAGTGAGACAATGATTTTAGGTTCCCTTCTCATTGCAGCGATATGAAGAACTGTGTAGCCTCTTGGGTTCCTATGATTAACATCTGCAAGTGCGAGATCTAGGAGCTCTGTAGTAATTTTTGAATCACAGTGTTCCACAGCGTAGTGCAAAGCATATGAGTCATCAAGATTTGTCTTCCCTTCTTTGAGCAACATTCTGACTAGCTCCACATCATCGGAGTCGAGGGCCCTGTGTATCCTTCTCACATATATGTTAGGAAAACCCTTGTCTTCAGGTGAAACAAATCCAAGACTAAGCCGTGATTCAACAATTTCCTTGATAACATCTGGAGGCAATGCCTTCTCAAGAGTAATCATATCAAGATTTGACTGAATAACAATCTCAAGGCATCTCTCAAACAGTTTCGTACAAGATTTCTTGCATAAGTTGGCAACAGATAAGATCAATGGGAGATTATCTACTTCAACCTTATCAAGGACATCAAGGAGACGCCGCTGCATGACATAGACGAAATCTTTGCCTCAGCAATGGATTGTTAATTGTGAAATACAGTAATGATAGCATGAATTTCTGAAATGAAAAATTAAGCTAGGTATTAACAATCCATCACTGATCGTACCATGAATTCTTGAAATATAACATACAGTAAAAAAAAAAAAGAATGCAAAACAATGCAAAGCTACATATAAAGTTCGTATGATTTCTCAATAAGTTACAACTAGAAATGTAGTAGTTAATACATAAGGTGGATAGATAATTAGAACAATCAAAACTGTGTATCATGCTTGTATGCAAATTACACTAGGAGATATTCTAGTTCTTTGCATATGCAGACCATCGCAATACCAAATCAGACATGTTATGAATAGCACACATCTAACAAGAAAGACGTTAAGTGGTCAGAGTAAAGGACTACTGGGCTTTACGCCTCTAACACCCCCCTATTAAAGGAATACTAATGATGCTAGACAAAATAAGGAATTGATTGTTAAGCTGCATATAGGCATTAATGATCTTACGCGTTTCAATACTTATGCGACTTTCTTCAGAACTGAGTGAAGCTCACCTCAAATATTACAGAATCACAAAGACAAAGCAGCTGGTAATAACTTTCACCATTATGTTCAGGCATGCCTGATGCAAGCGGTGTGTATAGGTTAGGTTGTGTTTGTCTTTGTTTGGTCACTCTTGTACCGTTTTCTCTTCTCTAATATATGGCACGTGGATGTCCTTTGTGGTCGAGAAAAAGCCTTTCACGATTATATACAGAATTATTCCTGATTCACAGCTTGTTTCAGCAATATATTTCCTTTTCTAGACGATGCACCCTGTTTTGAATGATGATGTTGTTTAGGTAAAACATAAACTAAATATGTTGTCTGAACATCATGGATATTAATGAAAACGGAGGGGGTTAGTTTATTGGGGGTTTTAAAGTACAAAATAAGTTCCAAATGGTAATGCATAATCTGAGTTTTTTTCTTCTCGATGCCTTAGAAAGAAACTTCCTTTTGATGTTGGCAAAAACAGAGTGCAACTTCACAATTTCAGCGGTGTACCTGTATACATTTTTGGTACAACTGATAATTGGCTTATCATTACACAGCTTTACCGTAGGACTGTGCAAATGGTCATGTGCAGGATTGGGCCATTAGCCCATTACCTACTGAAATACGTCTATCCGTATACAGCATAGGATCCATGTTACTTGGACAAACGGAACAGGGCAAAGGTTCGGACTGACTGAGGACTCATGATGCACTGCTTCTAGAGCACCTTTGATCAAATCGGGGACAGTACGATGCAGACACAAAGTAACTGTTATCTTGGGGCCATATTTGGAAAGGGCAGACTCAAGCCGGAATCTGAAAGAAGCAGTTCAGTTTCCACTGGACGACAGTAACAGGAGGCAGTCCCAGATGGCTTGGCTTATCCCGCGCACACGTGCAAACAGTTGGCAACGAGAAACATCACAACACGACTTGTCGTGTTATCTTATCCATCGAGCACTGCACCCATCACTGGACCATCATCACCATTGTAACGGCTAAGCTGCAGTGGTGATTAACACTTTGAATAATGTAATGGAAGGCAATGTGCCTTATCTGATTCATCATGATTTGCATACGAATAGAAGGTGCGATCTCATTCCTCGTTCAAAACGAACATTAACAAGCAGCATATAATTTTAATTTGAAACCCAAACTATTATAGTACGTACCATTAAACACCTGAACGGTAGCAATCACTGAGGAACTTGAAAAAAAAAAGCAGCAAGAAGCACGGGCCAACGAGACATCTTGGCAGGGGCGAGAGGAGGAAATGAAGGGAGAGTGAGGGTGACCTGGAAGAGGTTGGTGAGCTCTGCGACCTGGAAGGTGCAGGCGGCAAAGAGCACCTGCGCCATGAACGCGACGGCGGGGCGGCAGCCGACGTGCGCGCATCCGTCGTCGTCGACGCAGACGCAGGCGGCCTTGGGCAGGTCGCCGACGCGACCGCAGTAGAGGTACTCGATCACCAGAACCAGCGCCTCGTGGCCGACCTCCACCTCCTCGCCGACCAGCTCCCGGAGCTCCACCGCCGCCGCCTCCCCTTCCTCGCGGCGCGCGAAGAAGTCGCGGAGGAAGGGGCTGCGCGCGCAGAGCACGCACCGGTGCACGCGCAGCTCGGGCGCGCCGGGCGCCGCGACGACGCGCGCGTCGGCGAGGAAGCCGAAGTCGTTGGGGCGGCGGAACGCGGCGGCGAGGTTCTCGGAGAGGCGGCGCAGCGCCTGCACGTCGGCGGCGTCCGGCGGCGCGCCCTCCACGGAGGCGTCGTCGGAGTCCGGGGACGCGACGGCGGTGATCTGGCTGTCCATGGGCTCCATTGCCGCCGCGCCGAGGTGCTGGTTGGGGGACTTGAGTTGGAAGGCGCGCGGAAGGCGAAGAAGCGGAGACGAGCGCGGAGAGGAGGGGCGCACGGGAAGGGACTTGGATGCGATTAGTAAACGGCGCGACGAGTGAGGGCGATCTTGCAGTTTGGCCCCTTCCTCCATGGATTTTTAGCGGCCACGTCCCACAGTTGACCGGCACGATTCTTGTCATTTTCTCGGCTGACAAGCCATGAATTAAGCCAAGTACGCATGTCTATCCATTCATTACCCATATCTGTCACATGTCGGACGGTACGCATGATCTACTCTAGTTTCTCCGCGGTATCTCAAGGTTTCACATGAAACTGTTTTCTTCTCTAATGATTATGCAACACAAATGACAAGATATGTACCAAAAAGCCCATTTGTACCAAGAACGAACTTATTTCCACTTTCTAAGTCGGGAGGAAAGCCCTTTTCTCTAAACAATCGCTTTCCGCGCATTTGCTGGTAGCTGAAGGATGAATCGGCAAGGTACGTACAAGCACCTCCGTATGAAATTGAAAGTGACATAGCAGAGCTTTGCACCCGGAGATGACAAGGCAGCCGCACTGGTTCAAGGACAAGGAAGATAAGCTTCCTCTCCCACGTAAATTATTGATTCACCTTCTTGGCGTGGGCGGTGGTGCTTCGCTCCGCGGTTGTGGATCTGTATCCTACTCTACTCCCTTATTGATCGTAGCAAGAAGTGGCAATGTCAAGCCTCCTGCCATCGTGCTGGACCCCAACCAACCCAACCGGTCCCGTAAACTAAACGAGTTGTTGCACAGTACCCTACGTGGTTTACTCGAAACGATGTATGGCCCTACGAGATACGCCTGGCCTAATCCTAGATTCAGCCCACTGTTTGGAGCTCGACCTTAATTAGTCTACTACTAGTAGTATTTTAATGGCAACTGGTATCGGCTCACCGCAAGACCACGGACGACCACTTGTCCTGCATTGTCTCTTGGGGCACAGCTAAACCCAACCTTCTTTTGACGTACCACTCAACATTTCCGTCAAAGAAATTGTATCAAACATAGATTGACGGAACTTGACAAGAAATTAAGGAGAAACCAAAAAAATCAACACTTCTAAATTCAAAATTTTGACAAATAGTCTCAAAATTTCATTGTTCATATATGTACTTGTTTACAACAGTATATGGTGCAATACACAAAACTAAAATTGTTTACGGATGTAACAATATAGTATCTCGTTTTCAAATTTTAGTCAGTAACTGATTTATTGTGACCTTAACCACAATATCTCTCAACAAAATTATATTCTTCTATAATGTTTTAACTTTTTCGCATAAAAATGATGGATACTGTTTTAAAAAAATATCTGAGCACCATAATGATGGTAGCAATAATTTTTTAAAAAAAATATTTATAGAAGTATTTTGATCTAAGTTCTTTATTCACAATGACGGTGATGGACGTAGCAGCCAACACTTCCGTCCAATGAAAATGTATCAACCATACATTGACGAAACTCGACAAGATCACAAGAAATTAAGGGGAGACTGAAAAAATCAACAGTTCTAGGTTCACAATTTTGACAATCAATCTCAAATTTTCATTGTTCACATATGCACTTGTTTACAAGAGTATATGGTGCAATATACAAAACTTAAATTGTTTATATAAGTAACAATATATCTCCCTTTTAAATTTCAGTCAGTAATTGATTTGTCGTGACCTCGACAGTAATATCTCTCAACAAAATTATATCATCTATAACATTTAGATTTCCTATTTCTGAAATGACAGTGATGTGTAATTGTAATTATATATGAGTAGTTTCAACTTTTTTGTCATAAAAACGATGGGTAATGTAAAAAAAATATCTGAGTATCATAATCATGATAACGATAATTTTAAAAAATATGTATAGAAGTATTTTGATCTAAGTTCTTTTCACAATGTTGGTGATAGACAATGTTTTCTCTAGTTATAGTATGAGAACTTCTGGATCTTAAAACTGAATGGACCATTCTTTCACTATCCACATAGTCACAATTGTATAGATGTGTCTTCTTTTTTATCAACCCTGTTGGATTGCAATCTGAAAACATGATGACCATGTGTTACAACACTATATTAGGATTTGCAATTGATGTGAAGCAGAGTTGACTTTGTCAACCAAGTTCGTCGTTCCGGACACACCCTGTTGTTAACTGTTGCTGGTAGTGATCACTATATTAAAAATCGACTTAAAAAAATTTCATCGCTACTGTATTATTGACAGATTTTAAAAAGTAAATGACAAGGTTCTAAACCTGTCACAAGCATTAGTTATGGAGTTTCATAATTCTCGTGAAACCCTTACACGCTTTCAAATCACCGTCACAAACCTTGGTGATGACCTTCAAGTCCCCTGTCACAATCCTTTATCACAACATCGTTAGTGAGGTGCTGAAACAATAACATTTAGAATTAGTGATTTGGTTTTGTACCAAATATTAGGAGAAAGTAGACGTTGCTGGAGTTTCAAACTCAAGATCGCCTACGCGAGGAGGGGAGATGGTTGTCTCGATTGTATGAAAAGGCTGGAGGTGGTATTGTATTTAATATGGATATAAATATGAAAATTTTCTCTAATTAACTACTTCTTGTTATGCGAAATGTTGTCCAAAATGCAATTTATTTTAGATATAGAGTACGTACTAGTTTGCAGCATAAGTATAGCTTATCAGAAATTACTAAAACACGGGTGGAGGGCATGGCCCTCGTTGGTCTGTGTGAACCTCCGTCGGGCCACGATGGCAGAAAACGACGGCCACGTCCACGTGTAACGTGTTGACGTGATTTCCACTGAGTAAACGCGGTATACACATCGACCCCAAAACGTTTAGCACCTCATTAATGACGAAAAAATACTTTCATGTTTCAACAGTGGACAAGTACACGGTCCTGCTGGGGTCGGGTACGAAAGGAACAAGATGTGACCACGCGTTTACTCCAATTTTGGCGAGAATCCATGTGTAGAGTGAAAGCTTGATTGCTTGAAGACGGGAATCATTAGTCGCAATGGACTGGTCAAAGTCAGAGTCAACCAACTTACCAACGACCTGTTTGTCTTATCACGCGCGGGCAGGCCCCATGCGTTTTTGTTTAATACGGAGTACGATGTTGATTCTTATTAAACTCACCTGTACTACTGGACGGTCGGAGCGCATCGATGCTGGATAAGATCACTGGAATCTGAATCCTGACTGGTGCTCACTCGCCGTGTCCTCTGAACTGAACTGCAGCTGCAACTGCAACAACACCGTAGTGCCATGTGAAGGAAAACTCTTGAGCCTACTGGACGAAACTGAACTGCTGGCGGGAATATACTTTTTGATACAGTAGTACTAACAATTTCTAATGTGGTCTCCTGCGCGCTCCCAGTTGCATCCCACTTGTCAAGGCCTATTTGACGAACCAAGCACTGATGTACACCTCCGTCTACCGCGCATGTGGATGCCAATCGGCAAACTGCATTGGCAACTTCCACCGGCCATAGAAAACTGCCAACTGGTCGATAGTTTACGGCATGGTCCCTATCTTCTGTAATTTTCAAAGCCATACCCATACCTTCTGACAAATGAGAGTCGAGAGCAACCACCATGATGCCTCTGCTTGCATATAGCATAATACTAATATAAACTGTGCTCGAGTCACATCATCAACGGAGTCTTTAGCAGGTAGCAGCTTTGTAAATTCTCTGATCAGTTTGAATTGGCTTCTCAATCTTGTAGGCCACTTCTACTCCAGAGTCCAGAAAAACAATTAAACAAGCTTTTCATACGTACACGGCCACACGTACGGTAGTAGGCTCACCATTTCTGATAGCTCAACGTCATTGCCCCACTAATCTCTTAAGAGCGATGTGATAGTCCGCAAGATTTAGCTCGGATCCTGTTCTAGTTGTTGCCGATTGGCATCTACTAATCCAAGCAAAGGTGCGGGCGTGCGGCGATGATAAGTCCACAATCGCTCGGAGCCCACCGCAAAGCCGAGGCCAAGCCCATAAAGGACTGGACTCGATGATGGAAGAGGCCCAGAGAAGTGAGGGACGCGTTTGTACTACAAAATAGTAAATGGGTATTGATTCGCCTCAAAAAAAGTAGATGAATATTGATAATCCATAATATCCAATACTTGTATCCCATAAAAAATAAATTCAGCATGAGTTAAATGGATTATCTACGTCTAGTAAAATGCAAAGCTTTCTATCTATCTATTTTTCAGACTATTTGTATATAATTTTATATTCATTTACTTTGAGGTTTTTCGTCTAATAAGGATTACTCCCCCGTCCCATTAGAAGCTTATTTCCAGGATTGATTGACTAGTTTTCTATCTTTTATTTGACTAATAATGTTTTAAAATTCAATCAACTTCAACTGTATGAGGTTTATATTTTTTTGATTTATCATGGAAAACATGTTAAAATATGTTGATAGTATGTAATTTACATTACATGTCCAGAATACTCATTTCTAATTTGCATTTGTATTCGCATATAGTGGTATCATAAATATATACTCCCTCCGTTCCAAAATTGTTATCGTCATTGATTTTTTTCGTTACCTTTGACCCTTCGTCTTATTAAAAATATTTATTTAAATATGAAAATTTATAAGTTATATTTAAACTTTATTTAGTAATAAAATAAATTATTAAAAAATATATAATATTTTTTGAATTTTTTTAAATAAGACGAATTGTCAAAATTGATGAAAAAAATCAATGACAACAACAATTTTAGAACGGAGGGAGTAAAATATAAGAAGATATATTCCTATGCATATATAATAACCCCAAAAAAGATTTTACGTGCCAAAGTAACACTTATTTTTAGTTTATTTCTACATGCATGGACAGGGGGACCGTGCAGCCTACTACAATGCTTGTGCTCGCACCACCTGTAACAGGAAGTAGCATCAGCATTAGATTTTTTTGAAAAAAATAAATCTTATCACAAAAAGAAATCATAAAAAGAAAGGAAAATGCATAGATTGGTGATTTATGTTTGTTGGAAATAATGGGTTGTTTCTTTTATAAATATGTGTATTACAAACTTAACCAATAAATAGCATAGAACATGCTTTATTTATCGCCATAATAGATGCGGATTGGAGGGCATACATGTAGTTATAGATCAAATATTTTCATAAGCTACAGTTCCACAAGCATCTGGTTACTAATAAATTCTGATATATACACTTAAATTATAAGGGTCTAAAAGCTTAACTTATTAAATTAATGGTATATAAACATGAAAATAATACCTTCGTGTTTTTTCCTTCTTCTGACGAAAAAAAAATAGCGTACATCACAGTGCCCCAAATAGACGAGGTGGCTATTAATTATGAACTGCACAGCCAAAGCATAGTTACTACAAATCCTCCATGGACCGAGGGTATATTCAGCTATATAATCACAGAAAGATCATAAACAACAGGATGTCGCAATGTGTACCGAATTGTCAACATATTTGTCAAAATGTGGTAAACAAATTATTCACCATAATTTTGGCAATATTTGTCAAAGACTGGTCTTTGACATGTGAGGTATTATTGTGGCAAGCCACAACTCTAGCAGACAATCAAACACTAGTAGCTAAAAATAAATGACCAATGCTCGACATGCATGGCAGTGTTAGGTAACCAATCAAACAATATTTGTCAATAGACGAGAGTACTATCTATGCTACTCGTATCTGCAAGTTTTAAGTAACTACTGAAAATTAGGAACAAAGACATTTACACGTGTCACTAGTTGAATGTCTACCAGGATGAACATAAAAAACTCAACACATCAGATAGCCCCGCAAGAACATTAAAAAAAAAATTCAGAAGATACTCACGTGCCAATCCTTCCACTTCATAGGGTTCGTTCGATCCTCCCACAGGGTTCACCTTCCGGAAGCGATCTGTAGCAAGTAATACGAAGGACCACGGAATAATCAACCATTAACGAAACGACATCCTGCTAAAGGCCACTGATTCCTCGATCCGTCTGTACGACCAGTCCGATCAACCACATCAATCGCGTAATCGCATCCGAGAAGAACCTCTAGCAGTTAATGCGTGGATAGAGGAAGCCGCGACGAGGGAGCGAGGCGAGCCAGGAGTCCAGGACGACGATCCAGGACGCCACCGCCGCAACCAGACGAGACGTCATTATTGTTTCCAATTCGGATGACTTCTCTCGAAAGAATAACCGCATGAGCTGGACTCTCGTCTAATCGTCTATACTATGATGGATGGGATGCGGACCGGTGTGGATGGGCACCACTTTCCAGACTTCTCTCAAAAGAACAACGCAGGTTTGTCCACACAGGCCTTTGCCCAGTTATCCAGCCCACCCATCAGATGATCTTGGGGCCGTATTGAATGTTCTGGCCCGAGGTCACGCTTTCCTTCGTCTTTTTTTTGCTCGTTACCGCAGCGTAAAGTGGACCGCGCGGACGGACTGACCGGAGGAGATGAAAACAGCACCATGAGCAAAATAACCTAGCGAAAGCGAGAAAGCTTTTTTTTTTTCCTGAGCAAACACGTAGAGTAGAATCATATATGCTACTAGCTCCCTTGCTTATTTCCCAAAAAAGAACTCGATCTCTTGCTCAGAAATGGTGAGACGAAACCTCTCGCTCGCAGTCGTCGCAGCTGTAGCAATGATTGATGTATCAGAACAAAGCAAGGGCCGAGGCCGACACGCCCAGTCTCGAAACTTTTTCGAATGATATAATGACGATGGTTATGTTTCTCCAGGAGATGTGACGGCGGTAGCTCACGGACGATTAGGCTGACTGGGCAGTGGTTGGAGAGGGGCCTGCATACCTACGTGTGGGGTTCCTATATACAGAGTAGTTGCTACTCGATAGTTCCTATCGTCTTGTAATCTATCGCCTGGACTTAACCGCTTAATTATCTCCCTGCAATCTAACCTCTGTCGCCGCCGCGGCCCATTGCAAATTTCCCGTGGTCGGATGGCAAACAAGCCGCGAGAGGAAGATATAATGATGATGATGGTGCAGCAGTGCAGGGTGATGACGTGCGACCACCTGCGCTTATTCTCGCCTTTTATTTAGCATCGCAATAATTCTATTTCTGATGGCCCATTCATTATATCCAAGCGCATGATTGGTAGTAACATCGCGATTGAACACCTTGTCGAAAACAGTAAGTAAGCGGAGTCAAACAATGGAATTAGAACCACCTTGCTGTCATCCTGATCCCCTTTGTCTTAAAGAGGCGCACGATAAGGTTGAGATAACAATGGTTAAGTTTTTTTTTTCTTTTGCGAGAAAGATAACAATGATTAGGTTGATAAGCTTGCTCTCATGCCTACACTTTCGTTTTTACTGCATGTGCCGGGCCCTTTTATTACCCTATGAGCCCGAATATAACAAGGGCCCATAATTATTTGTGGCGGCGAAGAAGAGCTCCAGTATGCGGGGCCCATTGATTTCTTTCACCTGTCAGTCGTGCGTACGTCCTGTCCGAACAAATTGAAGTCCGGATCTGAACCGATCGTCGAGCCGCAACCACCGCCACAGAGAGAGGTTTGACCTGTGGAGCTAATATTCCAGTGAGATTCGGTGAAGATTCACGGATTCTCAGGACCAGGGATCCATTCCGTCCACCCAACCAATGGCCGTCGCTAGCAGCAGCAGTGAGTCGTGGAAGATGAGGCATGCATTCTCAATGACGATGACGGCACGGCAGCGAGCACCACTACAGCCACCCTATCTATCTATCTGCTGGGTTAGTGCTGCAAATCAGGACTAGTATAGTTAATAAAGGTGCCCTTTCCACCAAGATCGACAGTCTCCGGCCGGCCCCTGGATAAGAAAACTACGGCCATTAGTTTCGACCGGCGCGCGCGGCGGTGGAGGCAACGCAATGCGTAACCAGATGGGCCACTTCCGCCACGACCTTCCACTCCATACACCCCACTCCGGCGTTGGAGCGAGCAATCAAATACTTGCTCCTCACTAATAAGATCCTTTTTATCTTTATAATTTATATATGCTTTGCAAGCGCCAGCAGCTTATTACTAGCGAATTCATCATCATCAAGGATACACAAAGGGAAAAAAAGAATCCGTGTTGTTAACTAGTGGCTGGAAGAAAGGCAATTAGCTAGGGAGATCAAAGCTGTAGAGTATATGTCAGCCGTGACGATGTTTGCTTGCATGCTACTCCTTCCTGTTTCAAATTTTTTTCAAGTGTCGCTTTAAGAATTTTACATTAGGATAACTTTTCTTAGTTAAGCAGGGAGGAGAAGAAACTTCTCAACAACACGTGTAGACGTGTGGTGCATCGATCGGAATATGCATGGGCGAAGGTACATGCAGATCTTTTTAATTTTGTGAATTAAACATAGTACAAACATAGACACTTATTTACATGCATGAATACTCATTCGTACAAACACATACACACACTCTACCCTTACATGTAGTTTCTTTAGGGTAAGAATACATCAGGAAAAAAAAAATTCAAAGATTATGCAACCCTCGGAACAGAACCATGTATGTACAAGACAAAAAAAAAATTCAATAAAACAACAACAACAAAGCCAATAGGCGCGTAAAGATTGCACCCCCATTTATTTTCCTCTAGCTTTACCACTAGGAATAGTTGTGGGGCTTAGATGACAAAGATAGGCTAAAATTGAATTAATTAGGTGAAAAATTGATATTGGAGTATCAGATTATGAAATATTTTCTAACAACAAGGTTTTCACATCTATAGATGTTGTCAACAGGGGAAATAAAGAAGGAAGCAACTCCCAACTAAAATTTAAGTGGCTATATATGGGCATCAACCACTTAGGCCTTATTTGTATCCACTGAGATTTTAAGAATTTAAAATTTACAATCTCTAAGGCCTTCAAGTAGGACAGTTTTTTTATTCAAAAATATTATACCTGGCTAAAATCAGATTTTATATGCCAAAACACTTACTGTCCTTCATATTTTGAGAATCTAATCTAGTACCCAAACATCGCCATCCAAATTTTATTTAAAATCAAGATTCTAAAATCTTAAGATAAAAATCAGATTTTAAAATCTGAATTAGATCCAAACAGAACCTTAGGTTGCTTCATGTTACGAGAGTATGCTGTAGAAAACTTGTCATAGGTAGCCTCTGCAATGGAATGAGCTTCATCTCTGACCCTCTCATAAGCCTACCGGTGACCACAACGACGGTATCGCATTGCAAGGTTCTCAAATGACAAGTTCTTCTTTTAAATCATAAAAGAGACAACTTCTTCTATTTTTTTTTCTTTGACATGACATAAAAAAAAATCCTAGTGTGGCTTAATTTATGTACTATAAAGAAGTTGTACTTTTCTTGAAGTACAAATGGAATCAGACATCAAGAGAGGGGCTTGATTTGTTGGTCCCCCCACGCTACCCCCTGGCCATGCAAATCAAGTGGCGCCAGTAGTACTGACCATCAGTAAGCAGAGATCGATTTAGGTACGGACTGGTGTGGTGTTTCAACGAGCATCATCACTTGTAGTAGGTACGTACGGTGAGACATATTAACATGTGTGTATTGTCGACGATCGAATAAGCAACCTGTCACGGTGACGTGTTACATGTGCGCCTGTGAAAAAATCGGCTTTGATGTGCTATACCTCGCATACATCCCAATGCACGAGCGCGCGTCCCCGCTCGAGGCGAGCGCTGGTGTTTTGCTGACCTTTGCTTGGAGTGCATGCCGACATCACATACCGAGGCGAGGCTGCGAGGGGAGGCAACTAGCTTCCGTGTTTTGTATGACTTGGGGGAGCGAGGATTCGATCGAGGAGGAAATAGTAATGCATACTGTACATACTACTACGGCCGGACTTGTAAAATTAACTTTGATCTTGTTAAACAGAATCAAATCTTTTTGTGGCGGCGCATCCAAAAGAATCGTCCTGAGCTGCTCGACGTGCGATGCGAGCGGTGTGCAGGTACTGTGTGTGTGCGCGCGCGCGCGTCGTCACGGCCACGCCGGGTCGTACGTAAAGCCTCGCGCGTGGCGTCAGCAGCGACCGCGACCCGCCACCGGTCAACACCACCGGAGATCCGGGCGCGGAGTGAGGCGGGATACGATGCGGACGCCCGGCGCATCCGGCCGTCGAAACCGATCGGTCGGTGGCGGCAGGCAGGCAGGCGTGGATGCGTGACTCCTCCTACTAGAGCCGGGTTGTTTGGACGCGCCCCGCGTGACCGGGAACAGCGACGTCCACGGCCGCCCCTTCGCCACGTGTCGCAACCTGTGACCGACGCTGACGGAGGTGCACACATCCCTGCCGTGCTCTCTCCTCCGCCGCACGAAACGAACGGCATCGATCGCGCGCATGAGCAGCGGCGCGATGGCGTCAGCGACCTGATATCCCGTAGTGGTGCTGACGAACGCATCGCGTACTCTGCACACACTACAGTCTACGTACTCCATGGATCGGTTCCTTCACTTGGTGGTATCGTCTCCTGTTTCTTGTTTGACGAAGCCCAGTTGGTACGCCATGTCTCGTCGGAAAACGCCGGGGCTCCAATTATTTACCCGCGCACGCCACTCCGCCGGAGCAGGAACGAACAATCAATCGTACGACCGAATTCCCTTCTTTCTCCACGCCGATGGCCGCAATCGATCGCTCGCGCATATACATACACCAAAAAAATCACAATTTCTCCTCAATAATTCGCGTGGTCAGTCGTCACTCTGTGTCACTGTAGGATGTGGCGCGGCCCTGTGCTGAATTTAATGGCCTACCCCTTCCGGCCCGGCCACGTGACGCAACCTCCGGCCCCACCGCTCCCCGTCACGGCTCGCCTGACGTCACCTCCCCCATGTGATGTGCCGCACCCGCACCCGGGCTATATATGACGAGACGAGCCAGCTTCCCCTCTACCTTGCTCTAGCTTCGCCGCCCTCCGGAACTCACCGCTCGATCGGAGTCGGGGGGACACATAATTACTCACTCACTCCCAACTAGGAGTACTGTGTAAATAGTATCGAGGATGCAGGCGGTGAGCATCCGCGGGCGCGGGCTGACCATCGACCCGGCAGGCGAGGAGGAGGCCCCGGCGGAGCGTGTGGGCCGGCTGGTCCGTGAGAGCCCCGTGGTCATCTTCGCGCGGCGAGGGTGCTACATGACCCACGTCATGAAGCGCCTGCTCGCCGCCGTGGGCGCGCACGCCACGGTCATCGAGCTCGACGCCGGCGCCGCCGAGGATCTCGCGGCGGCGGCCGAGGCGTCGGGCCACGGCGCCGTGCCAGCGCTCTTCGTCGGCGGCGCGCCAGTCGGCGGCCTCGAGGGCCTCATGGGCCTCCACCTCAGCGGACGACTCGTGCCACGGCTCAGAGAAGTGGGCGCCCTCTGCGCCTAATCATCTTTTCGTTCGTCTCGTCTCCCAGTCTCCCACCACCACCACCACCACGTGTGCTCTGCCACTGCTTCGCCACGCCACACGCATCCCGCGCTCCATTTCTTCCAACCATGGATGGGCCTCCTTTTGCATGTACATAGGAGTAGTACGCCGCACGGGGCAACCTCTCTGCAATTCGGGAAGGCTTCAGTTCAGGCTGCCGAGGGACGCGAATTCAAGCTACTACACTCCAAATAATTAAGCTTCTCTTCTTTCTAGTTTCTACTACTACTAGTACACACCACCACCACCACCACCGCAAGGATGGGTGAGTTCGATGATGCTTGTAAGGGTGAAGAACAGATCGAAACAAAAGGGGTTTTCTGAGAAACGGCCGGACCTAAATGTGATTAATTAGGAGTAATAATAACACTAGCTTTGTCTTTCTCTTTCTTATACTTTTACACAGCAGCAGCTACTCCTGTCCTCTTCCTCACTTCTGTTTTGTCCTGGTATAGTACTGTATGATCCATGGCGTGCTCTGCATCTGCTTAATTAAAACTCGTTATTAATTAGTATTACTGTAGGTGCTCATTACTGCCTCTGTGGACTCATGCAAGCACACATGATTGCCGTATCACGATCCTACTTGGAAGCCGATTATTTTATGCCCGGAAGATAACATATTAAAACCTACTAGCTCCGGAGTGGGTATATAATGGAGGGGAAGCGACGTCACCACGAACTTAACCGCAACCCTAATGGCTGCTTTACTCCTTCCCCTCAGATTGGCTGCTTCTCTTCTCTCGCAAGTCATGTCTGCGTCAAGTTCATCGCGGTGCTCCCTGCTTTTCCTGCGGCCCGATCTGGACAGTCCGTTTTTCCTGCTGAATTTTAGGTGGGCACAGCAAGGAGTACAAGTGAAGCGGAGTGATGGAGAGAAGGGTTGCCAGCGCCGGAAGGCAGGTCTAGTAACAAGGGAGACAGCGACGCATGTGCCCGCAGCATAATTCCCGGCGGCGGCGAGGGGGATGGTACCGATCGAGCCCGATCGCCGAGCACACGATCCCACACTGTTCACCCGTTCATGCACTCCATCCAAACAAACAAAACCGTGGCGTTGTCTGCTCGCTCCTCCCGTCCACCGAGCCAAGGGGTAGTGTGGGAGCTACTCAAGGACCTGCTTTCGTCCATTAATGAGCCACCAGTATTTTAATCCCCGCATAATTGGGCTGTCTGCTTCCGACCCAGAGAGAGGAGGAGGGGCTCGCCGGACACGTCACCCCCCTGTCAGCGTGCGACGAGTAAAATTTCCCCCGGCTGATTGCTTCTTTGGCATGTAGCGCCTTTTTTTTGGAGATTAATATTAGAGCCCGTTTGTTATACTCTCTGGTTCGCTGGTAGAGTGGCGGTACGTGACAGATGACGTGGATCCCCAAGTCGTAATTAACTAGTACAGTGCACACATGCAATGGGCGCGATTAGTATATTCATACGGTGGAAGCATCCAGCAGGAGCAGAGTTCAGGTTTGCGAGATCCGAGTCTGATGCCCCTTCTTTCAGGTTCGTTCGCCCACTGGTTTCTGTGCGCCGCAACCCGTGGCCCTGCGTCTGGTGACGTGGTCAATACTGAAAGTTGGGAGAATAATACTTGATTGATTATGTACCGGCGTGGTTTACATATATACAGAGAGAATCAAGGCTATCGTATCCTTGTCAGTTTATACAACACCGGGATACTTGGAGTCCTAGGCAACTACAACTACAATATACATGTACGGTTACAATATCATCCAACACTCCCCCGCAGTTCAATGATTAGATGAAGACAACCGGTCAAACTGGATAACAAAAGCTCCCCCGTACTGATGACCAGTAGAAACAAGAACTCACTCCCCCGCAGTTGAAACGGCATGACGCACGTTGAGACTGCAACGAAAATCCAAGAATAGTGAAGAGGGTAGACCTTTGGTAAAGATGTCCGCATACTGAGAAGATGTTGGTACATGTAACACACGGACATCACCAAGAGCAACACGCTCTCAAATAAAATGGAGATCAATCTCGACATGTTTTGTTCGCTGATGTTGTACTGGATTTGTGGAGAGATAAACAGCACTGACATTGTCGCAATAAACCATATTAGCCTGTCAGAGAGGAGAATGCAGCTCAATAAGTAGTTGGCGCAACCAGCAGGCTTCGGCAACTCCATTAGCCACCGCACGATACTCTGCTTCAGCACTTAACGAGAAACAGTATGCTGACGCTTAGAGGACCAGGAGATGAGGTTGTCACCAAGAAACACACCGTAGCCAGATGTAGACCGTCGAGTATCCGGACAACCAGCCCAATCAGCATCAGAATAAACAATAAGCTCTTCAGGGTAAGTGCGATGCAGAAAAAGATCATGATCAAGGGTGCCATGGATGTACCGAAGAATGCGTTTGACAGCCAAAAGATGAGGAGCACGAGAGTCATGCATATATAAACACATTTGTTGCACGGCATAGCCAATATTAGGACGAGTAAAAGTCAAGTACTGAAGAGCACCAGCCAGACTGCGATAATATGTGGGATCCTCAACAGGGTCACCGGTGAGAGAGAGCTTGGAGTTAGTATCAACGGGAGTGGTACATGGCTTGCAATCACTCATACCGGCACGCTCCAAAATATCAACCATGTACTGACGTTGTGAGAGAAAAAGACCACCATGGTGACGAGTGACTGAGACACCAAAAAAGTGATGTAGAGGTCCCATGTCAGTCATAGAAAATTCCCGATGAAGAGCGCCAATGATGTGCTGAAGAAGCGATGTAGAAGACGCTGACAACACAATGTCATCCACATAGAGCAACAAATATACTGTGTCTCTACCATGTTGATAAATGAATAGAGATGTATCTGCCTTTGCCTCAATAAAACCAATGGAGAGAAGAAAAGAAGCAAACCAACTGTACCAGGTGCGAGGAGCTTGCTTCAACCCATAAAGTGACTTGTTGAGGAGACAAACATGGTCAGGTCGAGTGGGGTCAACAAATCCAGAGGGCTGCATACAGTAAACTGTCTCGTTGAGAGTACCGTGGAGAAAAGCATTCTTTACATCCAACTGATGAATAGGCCAGTCTCGCGAAAGAGCCAGAGTCAGAACAGTGCGAACAGTAGCAGGCTTAACTACAGGACTGAAAGTTTCATCATAATCAATGCCCGAACGTTGAGTGAAACCACGAAGGACCCAACGAGCTTTGTAGCGCTCAAGTGTACCATCTGGTCGAAACTTGTGTCGAAAAACCTATTTTCCTGTGACAATGTTAACACCGGTAGGACGAGGAACAAGACGCCAAGTGTCATTAGTAATGAGAGCATCAAATTCATCAGTCATAGCGTGACGCCAATTTGGATCAGCAAGTGCACTATGAAAACTCTTATGCAAAGGAGAAAGGTTCACAACATGAAGATTCATTTTCTCTTGAGGAAGGCGAAAACCAGATTTACCACGTGTAGTCATGACGTGCTCGTTGTTGACGGGTTGAATCAGAACCGCGTTTGGTGGAGGCGGACGAGGGGCGCCGCTCGCAACAACCTGCTGAGGAGCAGGGCTAGTGGAACCCAAAACCGACGAGGGAGCGCGTGCGTGCACACGAGCTGGTGCAGGTGGTGCAGCTCCAACCTGGGCCACAGAGTCAGAGGACGCGGCACCAAGCTGGGCGCCAAGATGGGCCGCGGAGGCTACAACATCCTGGACAGGTGTGCAAGCGTCGGGCTGAGCCATGTTGTTGAACTGGGCAGCGCCAGGATGGGCTGCTCTTGTTGCACCATGTGACTGCTGTTGCCCGCCTGGCAATAGAGGTCCATGCAGCTCCTGTGCATTGCCTGACAAGGGTGTAGCAGCAGGCAAACGCTAATGGTGTCAAAGCCGAGCAGTGCTCAAGGCCTGACATGGTGGCACTGGTTGTACCTGTATGGAAAACAGAAATACTACTTCCGATGGGAAGAACAGGCAAGTTAGGTTCAGGAGAGTTCAGAGACTCAGCAAACGGAAAGGATGACTCATCAAAGGTCACATGACGTGAAATGATGAGACGGTTAGAAGAAAGATCAAGACAACAATACCCTTTATGTTCAGAGGAGTATCCAAGAAAGATACACAAGACGGACCAAGAAGCTAACTTGTGTGGAGCGGTGGAAGAAAGATTAGGATAGCAACGACATCCAAAAACTCGTAGATGTGAATAAGACGGCTGGACTCCATGGAGTGCGAAGTATGGTGTCTCAAAATTCAGAGTTTTGGTTGGGTGGCAGTTAAGCAAATATGTAGCAACATGCAAAGCCTCAACCTAAAAAACAGGTGGAACGCTAGCTTGAAAAAGCAAGGACCGAACAATGTTGTTGGTGGTGCGCAACATACGCTCAGCTCGACCGTTTTGTTGGGATGTGTAAGGGCATGACATACGAAGAGCGACACCATGGGAAAGGAAAAAGGTGCGGGTAGATGAGTTATCAAACTCACGACCGTTATCGCACTGAACAGTTTTGACAATGGTGTTAAACTGGGTCCGAACATAGGAGAAAAAATTAGCGATGGCAACAAAAGTGTCAGATTTGAGGCGTAGCGGAAAAGTCCATGAAAAATGCGAGCAGTCGTCGAGAATAAGAAGATAATATTTGTAACCAGAGACGCTAACAATAGGTGAGGTCCATAAATCACAATGTATTAACTCAAAGTTACGACTAGCTCGAGACAAAGATGGACTAAAAGGGAGACACACATGGCGACCCAACTGACAAGCATGACATAGTGTATCTAGAGTACTTTTGTTACAAGGTATACTAGTATGGGCAAGCTTGGCAAGAGCTTCCGGGCCAAGGTGGCCAAGACGTCGATGCCACAAGGTGGGGGATGTGAGAGCAGCCAATGCTTGAGGAGTGGAAGGTGCAGGCCATATGGGGTACAACTCACCGCTACTATTGCACCTGATGATCTCGCTCTTGGTTTGAAGATCCTTCATAGAAAGACCGAACGGGTCAAACTTAATAGAACAATTATTGTCTGTAGTAAAACGACGAAAGGAAAGAAGATTTGTAATCAAGTCGGGAGTAACTAAGACGTTGTTCAAAAACAAAGGACCTCGTGAAGAAGCAAAGGATGTAGAACCAACAGATGAGACAGGCAATAAAGAACCATTACCAACAACGATGTTTGAAGGAGTAGAAACAGAGGGAGGATGATGGACGGTGAGGTTACCAGGTGTTGAGGCCATATGGGAGCTAGCGCCCGAGTCAGTGTACCACTCGGCAGTAGAAGGTGACGGCGGTGTCAAGGACACGGTGCTGAAGGCATTAGCAAGGGACTGAGTATCCCAAGTGCTAATGACAGACGGAGGCGTCTGGTGGTGATAATGCTCAAAGCCTGGTGGAGGGGTGCTGTACATCGGTGGAAGGGCGCCATGCACAGGAGGCGGCGCGGCATATACTGGAGATGGCGCGCCATACGCTCGAGATGGAATGCCATATGATGGAGATGGTGCACCATAGACAGGATACCCTCCATGATAGCCTGGCACGGCAGGGTGGGTGGCCGTGAATGCCTGTGGCGTAGACCGCGTCTGCTGGAATGTCACGGGTGCGGGTGAGGGAAAAGCGCCGGGTCGGGAGCCGAGGATGGAGCCCGGGAAGCGGCCATGAGACCACACCTGCACCGTTTCTTGCCAAGGGGCCGAGGTAGATGAGCCGCTAGCGCCGTTGAAGACCGGAGCGCTGTTGCCGCCGTTTTTACCACGACGTCGTCGGTTGCCACCACCATTGGGACGTGGGCCACTCAAGGGCGAAGGAGCACGAGAACCACCAGCAGGTGTAGGAACACGAGGAGCACCAGGGGCAGCAACAAAGGCATTGGGTGTGGACTTGCGCCCGTTTATGTCGATTTCCTCCATGCGAAGCGTGTTGATAGCATCATCAAACAACGGAAATGACCTTTGCATCTTCATCAAGGAGACCATGTGAGAGAACCTCTCGTTAAGCTCACGCAGTAGCGAGAGCACGAGCTGCCTAGGGGAGATGGGGTCGTCGAAGTCAGCAAGGGCAGAAGCCATCTTCTTGAGTTTTTATGAATAGTCATCGATGGATTGGTTTCCCTGGACGAAGTTCCGAAATTCTGCTTCAAGGATCAAAGCCCGACTTTCCTTATTGCCGAGGAACTGATCATCAAGCGCAAGCCATGCTGTGCGAGCCAGAGTGTCACGAATCATCACCACTTCTAGAAGATCAGGGGAAACGGTGTGATAAATCCATGTGACCACCGTGGAGTCCATACGAACCCAATCTGGACGATCAAGGTGAGATACATCACAGAGGACATGGTCTGAAAGCTAGAACTTGCGGAGGACGACGAGGAACATCTCCTGCCACTTGTCGTAGTTATTGGCGGTGACGTCCAGCGTTATGGGGATGAGGGACTTGGCATTGACGACGGCCACGGCCTACGCATGAAGCGCAGTCACGGTGGCAACCTCCTGGGCCAAGACGACAGCGCGTGCTTCAGCTTCACGTGCATCTGCATCAGCATGGGCCTTATGACGCTGCTCGGCATCGCGAGCGGCCGCGTCAGCTTCTTCCTTGCGGAGGCGCTCAGCTTCACGGGCGGCTTCGTCTGAAGTCATGGCGTCAGCCAAGAGGGGTAGCAGGACGGGCGACGGACAAAGGTCCGAGACGGCGATCACGCGAGAGGAACAGCAGGAGGCGGCGGCAAGATAAGGCACGCGGCGTGTGACTGCTGTGTAGAGTAGAGGCGGCGATCACTCGTGCAGGCGACGAGCTAGGAACTCACGACGGCAGCTGCGTGGAGGTTCGGCGGCGGCCTTAGGGTTCATGCGGAAGCGATAGGATCGTAGCTACTCAGGATACCATGAAAGTTGGGAGAATAATACTTGATTGATTATGCACCGGCGTGGTTTACATATATACAGAGAGAGCCAAAGCTATCGTATCCTTGTCGGTTTATACAACACCGGGATACTTGAAGTCCTAGGCAACTACAACTACAATATACATGTACGGTTACAATATCATCCAACAAATACGTGCTCGTCTTTCATCTTTGTTTCCGCGGTGGGGTAGTTTCAATCGCCATTTCACGCCTTTCTTCGACCTGCAACTGCAATGTTTCTTGTCACTGAAAACCACTTCTCTCTGTACTTATTTTTTTTCTTTACATGCCACTATGATCTGATATTTCCTTTTTTTTTAGCGAAACCATTATGATCTGATGACAAAGGATAACTTCGCAAAATTTTTCTCAGCCGACGCGTTTCCTTATTGATTTGGGCTTAGGTTTTCCCTATGGGCCAAGCTGTAGAATGCGCTTCAAGTTTTATGTGGGCCTTGTAGGCCTAGTCAGATGGAAAACCCGTCTCGTTCGGCGGTCACGTGCTCCCATGGCCCCATTCAGACCACACAACTGCATCCTCCCAATAAGGCCTATGTACAGTATCAGCCCATGAAAAACTGGACTTCAGCCTGCAGGCCAGCCCAGGTTGGCCATACTACCATTCTGGTAAAATACAAGCAGCCACGAAATTAATTTCAAACTACACCACTACAATTTTTCTTTTGTATCAGCAGAAACATTATAAAATAACATGAAATAAAAATGTTAAATGAATAATTAAATCGATAAAAAGACTGGACATAGGTACTGAGAGTATATAAAAACAAAGGAAAGGGGGAAGCAAACAAAGTAAACTTGTGATACAATAAACACAGAAAGCAAAAATAGTGAAAAATAAAACCAATCAATGATAAAACGATGGACTAACAGAACAAGATCATCATGTAGAGAAAAATTGTTACTCCCTTCATCCCAAAATACTTGACGTTTTAGCTTTGGACGGGAATTAAGAGGAAATGTAAAAGGTAGGTCTATAAAAAATGAAAAGAAAAAAGATTGAGATAAGGATATATTGGAAAGATAGAAAGTTGCATATAATCATCATATCAACAAAGTGCGAGGTAGCGATGAGCTGTTGAGGGAAAACATAGGTACCCCCGTTCAAATAAAACCATGCAGCCCAACAACAGGAAAATAAATTCAAAACTCAAATTGACCCATGTTGAGTCGGCCCAGTTATTCTAGCATAATATCAGCAAGACCAACTTTCGTATTTTACACCACTTTTCCACGAGAAAACAAACTTTTTTTTTGCGATTACTCAACTTTGCTTTTTAAAGTGCAACAAGCACTACCATCCAAATGATTTGGCATTAACTTGACTACTTGCACCGAAAAATGTTCTGATCTCTCGCTACAAAGATAGAAAAATGTTAGGACACATGGATTTACTTTGAGGAGTTTTATTGTCGAAAAAATTGTATATCTTAGTTTTGAGAAAATAATGGCCAATAATTTGATCTAACAATATATAATCTAGAATCTAAAATTATAACTACTGGCCAGTACATTATCAGTTTGATAGTAATATTGGAAAAATTATAGTGGTTAGATTTATAATATTTTATTTGTTATTATAAATAGAGCTAAATCAATAATCTGATTAATAAATGATATTTTTATATTTTTTAAGATGAGCTGATATTTAGTGATTTCATAGGCTAATGTTCTACGGTGAAACTTCTTTTTAGTATTTTGGATCATAGTTAATAGTAAAATTACAAAAATTACTCTCAAATTTTTGACCAATAGTTTTTCAAAACTACTCGTTAGTATTTTAGATAGTATAACTTCTCTATATTCTTCCTGTGCATATGTATAAACCTATTCTGAGGACTCTGCATCTTAGTTTTCTATTAATATGGATCTTGTTTTATCTTGCATTTTTGTTCTTTTTTGTAGTGGCATATTTTAAACCTTTTTCGTGTGTAGTCGGTGAACACTATAATATATCTCTACAACTTATTAATTGAGGTGAGGTCGTCTAGACCACTTTTTTCGTATCCAGATATGTCTATAACGTTATCATATTTAGTTTGTATCCTATAATGATTCACCAATCAGTTGGAGCCGTTTTTGAACTATTTTCTAATCCTTTGTTGAATTGGGCTCTGATTTAAATTTGATATTTCATACTAATAATAATTAATCATCTATTGCTTTAATATCATATTTTGGATGAAAACTAATAACAGGAATTCCAATAATAACTCACTCCAAAATTATTGTAATGAATATTTTTTTTAAAACTTAAAAAAGTAAAGCAAAATAAAAATAGAGTAAATGCTCAAGCCAAAAAAATTGATTAATTGAAAACCTTTTATAGTTACAAAAAAATATTTTAATCATAAAATTATTTAACAAAGATCCATGATAACGCACGGGTATTTTGCTAGTAAACATAATAATATGAGTAGAGTACATTTTTTTAATGTGGTAGGTTTTGGTCTTAAGAACAAATGTAATATAATGACTGCTATTGTAGTACACACTGACGGTGCCGCATCATCAAAATTTGGCAACAATGCATTAAAATATAAAAGCCAATGGGAAGAGTCAAGTGGCATCAACTAATCATATCACGTGAACTGTCATTTTTGATCGGACATTATTCGTTGGACTCTCATCCTTGTCGGCCTTCACTTGATCTCTTCCGCAGAGCAACCATTCGCTAGCTATTTCTTTTAAGCTTTTGACCGATGGCATCATCCAAGCACTAGGCAATGGAACAACAACCAACAAAAAAATGGCTCGAAATATGATAAGTAAACCTATACAGCTACATGTTAAATACTGCATTAGCTCAAACCTTTCATTAAACCCGGAGCCATTGTTAAAAGCTCAACTGTGTCCATACATGGACGGAGGTTAATTTGGTGGGTACGTGTTGGATATTTTTGTATAGCTTCAAGTTAACAAGGACTCGAAGTGGTTGTATATGCTGGCGCATGTTGGCGCCGGCCCATCTACACACCGACAAATTCATAGTACGACGTAGCAGCAGTGAACGAAGTAAGTACACACATATAGCTGCGTAGGTAATGTCATGGACTAATGGACAAGAATGCCACAACACAATAGAAACGGTGAAGGATGTGGTTTAGCTAGCTAGTAGCCAACGACCAAAACATGGTCCATCATCGATCCAGCTGCAGCAGGGGGGGTCCTGAAATGAGTCATCACTTCGGAAAACATGGGCATGTTCTTTGGAGACAGTTCGTGAACAATTATTTAGCCTAAATGCTATTATTAGTAAGTCCAGATATGTCGATGCGTACCATTGGATTCCGGACAATATTGGGACCATGGTCACGCTACCATGTACACGAGTCCACATCGCTTTTGCAGAACCATTTTGCATCACCGTGCCTACTCTGCAAAACCATTTTGCAGTTGATGATAAGCTACCACTACCAACCGAACTCATCCTAATTAACCTATCACCAACACTCCAACAACAACGACTCACGCCAGAATCCATACAAAACTCATCACCCATACATGCAGTTGGTTACAATAAACCAAACCACCGTAGTACGTGCACGTCTGAATATTCGTTAACTTACCCAATGTCGTCACATTACTCGGAGCAAATCGACAAGAGGAAGCAGCTGCGCGAAATCGTTTGTGAGCTGTGTACGCGCGCACCATGTATGCATGCATGCAAGAAATTCTCTACCTCGGTATGTTTTCCTTGCTTGGATCCAAAGGAAAAGATATGTGTGAAATTGTTCAATTATATATATATATATATATATGCACCTTGGTTGCGTCCTCGACATGTGAAACTATATAGAATTCCAAGTCTAGATGTCCTAGCTGGTAACCTTGTATATAGAATTCCAAAATGCGCTTTTGCGACGCGGGTAAGCAAGCCCACGGGTGCCTGAAACTGTAGCGACGCTGTCAGGTTCTGTTGTTTGTTTCTACATGCCGGGACGCCTCTGCTCTTGCTGACGGCAGGTGCAAATCCCTGACGGTGATTAATCAACTTGCTTGCTTTTGTTCCCGATCCACGCGCATCAGGAGCTGCAGCATGGCCACGGTTGCGATGCTCTGATCGAGTCGCAGTTGACGCGCGCCCCGCTCGCGCGGTCGATGGAACACGGACGGAAGGAAATCGACGACCACATCCCGTCCTTGTGCGACCACTCTGATGAACCATAGGAGATAGGACGGCGACGGGCAACGGTGCCTAGTCGGAGCGGTGGCCCTGACTGAGCCTCTGACCCTGAAAGATGTGGCCTGCTCGAACTGAAAGGCACCATGCCTCATGCCATGCCATGCCATGCAGCCGCGGGTAGTACGACGATGGACGACATCGGCCAGTGGTTCGGGCAAAGGGATCCACCGGATTCTTGCTTTCGTTGGTAGCGGTCCCAGATCGGCCCAGGCTTTATTAATTGGGGAGCTTTGCGTTTGCATCAAAATGTGTTGTTGTGTTGATTGTTTGCTGCTTCTCTTCTTCCTCGGCTTGCTGACCCCTCCCTCCCTACTACAACTGCGCGGGGCCAAGCTCCAGCTCTGCCGCCGCAACGCAGTTAACGTCGTACGTGTACTCCATGCCGGATTGACATTACTGGCCTGCTTTTGCTTGCTTGCTGCAGAATTTTGGGCTCAATCAGATGCATGCCCACTTCGATTTGACATTTTCCTTATTCACATCAATTGCGGATAAATTCTTCAGATACGAGTATATCTGTAGAAATTCAAATGCGCGTCCTACAATATGTTCACTGAATCGTACTTGTTAGTTATATTCTTGCCAGAGCAATTTCACGTAATGTTGATGTACGTACAACCGTAGATAAATTTGGCACACATTCAGACATGATAAAAATTACTGCCCGGCAACAATCAGGGCATGCAGGCTCTGGGATTGCTCTACTTGCACTCGCAGGTCAGGAAGGCATGGAGTGATGGGCATGTGAAGCAAGCAATATTGTGAATCCCCTCAATCAATACACCAATCATGTGTGCGTAAATGCAAAAAGCTGACCCTTTTGCTTACTAACTTTCTTTACCACTCACTCACTCTCTCCTTTTTCCCTTCCTTAACAACAATATAAATGGAGCAAGAGCCCATCATCTCTCGCCCAAGGAAATCATACCAACCTTTTTATCAGCCCCCTTTCCACTTTTTATGACGGGAAAGGTTGTGCGCCCTAATTTATTTGGCCTACCTGAAAGACATACACATTTGTGACGAGGAGGAGTGGAGGAGAGATACCAAACCCAAGGGCGGAAGGGACGCTGTTTACTCCCCTTTGAAAGGTACACATGCATTGCACCGATCACGATTTGAGACAAAGGAAAAGTCGGGCCTTTGTGTCTCTCATGTCTAGATGTTTTCCGGTCCGGAGGTGTGTTCGGCAGCTGATGATACTTCGAAAAAAGAGCACTGGGCTTTTTGAACGACGTTATACGTTTGCCGGCTTCTACGCAAAACTACTGACAGTTACTGAGAGTAATTCCCTCCTGCTTCTACGCTTATTAGAGCAAAACTACTACTGTACTATTCGGCACAGTTTACTTCAGGTGCAAAAAAGAAAAAAAATGCTTTTGTCATCTCATGTTTATAAAATTTTAGAAATAAAATTATTATCCAGTACTATACTACAAGAAGTATGCTTTTGAGGAGTAAAAGGAAAAGGAAAAACATAGACAAGTGGTGCAGACTCGGTACAATCTGCAGCTCCAATCAACCTCATACACATTTGTACAGTTGCCGCGTGTACCCGGCACGTTAGTACAGTACAGTCCTGTAAAAAAAAAATCACACGGGGTTGGATGGAGCTGCATGCGCAAATGAAATCTCTCGGAACAGCATGGAATTGGAATGGGATTAGCGAGCAGTTAACAGCAGAAGGTACTGCAGGAGGATTTCTCGAGCCGGGTGCGTCGCACAGCATCAGAGAGAGTGAGGAAGAGGCGACCAGAGGAAAAGACAGAAAGCCCCGCGCGCCGTGTGACCTAGCTGCTGTTGTCTTCCGGAGCCCAGGGGCAGCGCAACGCGATTCCATTTCATTCCACTTTCCACCCCGCCTCGGCCTCGCCCTCATCTCCTCTCTAGCTCGCTGCCTTTCTCTCTTCCTCCATCTACTCCGTCTCTCTTTTCTCCGTGTGGGCTCATCATCATCAGCTATCAACCCTAGCAGATTATCTATCTATCTACGCCTTGTTCCTCCAACCCCACAAGCTCGATAACCAGCTGCTTAATCCAACCGAGCGGAGCGACCTCTCCACCACTGACCCCGTGCACGCTGGTTCTGCTAATAGGAGGTGTCCCCAGCCCCCACTGCTTGTGCAGGGATCGAGCAGGACAAGCACTAGCTGATCTGGGTGCAACTCTGCAAGTACCACCACGGCTGCACATGATCGGGTCGCCCACGAGATCTGTGTTTCCGGTTGGATTATTCCGGCCCCAAGCTGCATGCGCGCGAGCTGATCCCTGAATCCCTGATCCGTCCGTCACATCCACAGTATCCAGTTATCCACTACTAGGAGGAAGCTGCGGAGGATAGGAGGAAGAAGATGATGCTCAAGGATCTGGCAGCAATTCAGCAGCAGCAGCAGATGGCCGCCGAGGAGAACATGTCGAACCTGACCTCGGCCTCCGGCGACCAGGCCAGCGTGTCGTCCCATCCGCTCCCGCCGCCGGCCAAGAAGAAGCGAAGCCTCCCCGGGAACCCAGGTACTACAAATTAACCTGATATATGGATCGATTTTTCATGCAAAAAAATCCAGCTTGTTCTTGTTGAATAAGAATAACCGGGTTAGTTGTTGCCCTTTATTTTTATAGACCCTGATGCGGAGGTGATCGCGCTGTCGCCCAAGACGCTGATGGCGACGAACCGGTACGTGTGCGAGGTGTGCGGGAAGGGGTTCCAGCGCGACCAGAACCTGCAGCTCCACCGGCGCGGTCACAACCTCCCCTGGAAGCTGAAGCAGCGCAACCCGAAGGAGGCCGCGCGGAAGAAGGTGTACGTGTGCCCAGAGGCCGGGTGCGTCCACCACGACCCGGCACGCGCGCTGGGCGACCTCACCGGCATCAAGAAGCACTTCTCACGCAAGCACGGCGAGAAGAAGTGGAAGTGCGAGCGGTGCGCCAAGCGCTACGCCGTGCACTCCGACTGGAAGGCGCACTCCAAGGTCTGCGGCACGCGCGAGTACCGATGCGACTGCGGCACGCTATTCTCCAGGTTCACTTCCCTTTCCCTTCTCCCTACTAGTCTCTTTGCAACCTCATCGATCGAGTGATAGATGATGATGATCTCTGATGGAGTGATGTGTTGTGCACATATATAGGAGGGACAGCTTCATCACGCACCGGGCGTTCTGCGACGCGCTGGCGGAGGAGAGCGCGCGGGCAGTGACAGCGGCGGTGGCGGGGCAGCATCAGCAGCAGCACCCGGGAACGATGCTATTCCCGCAGGCCGCCGGGTCCGGGATGATGCAGCTGCCGCCCGTGTCCGTGCTGGACCCGTCGACGCAGCCGCTTGGCGGCGGGCTGTCGTTGCAAGAAATGTGCCTCAAGAGGGAGCAGCACCAGCAGTTTATCGGGACTCAGTCCTCATGGCTCACAGCATCTCAGCAGCAGCAGATGGAGATGGAGATGGCGCCGGGGAACGTGTTGCTCGGGTCGGCGAGACTGGACCACCACCACCAGGAGCACGTCGGCAGCTCCACGCCGGAGAGCAGCAGCGCAGCGCAGCAGCCGGCGGCGGCGGGGCTGGCATTCGGGTTCTCGCCGTCGTCCGCCGCCGCCTCCACGGCGCACATGTCGGCCACCGCGCTGCTGCAGAAGGCGGCGCAGATGGGCGCCACGCTGAGCCGGCCGGGGACTAACCAGGGCCAGATGGCCGGAAGTCACAGCACCACCACCACCACCAATAATGTTGCCACTTCTCCTGCTACTCCAAGTGCTCCTGCCGCTACTACAAGCAACGTGACAACAAGCGCTACTACTGGCCTTAACTTCGGGGCGTCTCATTTTGGACCGCCGGACGCGAGGGGTGATCGCCAAGTCATCCGCGGCAATAATAATGCCGGAGGCGGCGGCAACGACGGCCTCACTAGGGACTTCTTGGGCCTCCGCGCCTTCTCCAACGGCGACATACTCAGCATGGCCGGCTTCGACCCCTGCATGTCGTCGGCCTCCTCCGCCGCGGCGTACGAGCAAGGGCACCACCAGAGCGCCAAGCCATGGCAAGTCTAGTGTCCCAGTCTGTTTCATAGGAGAGGAGGTGAATCATCATATCCGAAATGATGCATTCTACATGGACATTGCTCGATCATATGCATGTCGATCGAGATGGATACTGGGTAAGTCGTCGGATCGGTCCATATCCATTTCGCCTTTTTGCTTGGCACTTATTTTGAGAGCGAGGATGCTCGTTTTGGGCGGGAGTATGGGCTGTTCAATTCTTATATACGCTTGTAGACGAAGACTCGCAAATGTGCACCATGCTACATATCATAGATAATTGAGATGTTGTTATTACTAGGAATATATCCATTTTTGTGATTTTTCATTACTGCATTGCTCGTTAGCTGTGAAGCTCAACATGCAAAAATTACTGATTATTAGCTTGATATGTTATGCTTGTGCTTGGCAGCACTTGATCGAACTGAAGTTCATGTGTTTCCCTCATATATAAAATGTAGTACAACAAAGTTTAAGGTCGGAGGTGGAGTACTAGTAAAATTCATCGATGCTAAGCATATTCAATAGTTCTGGCAAACCATTCCACAAGCAAACACTGTTTATTGTTACTATGCGTATGTGGTAGATATAATGCTTAAAGAAAAAAAAAAGCTCCCACGTAAACCATTCCACAAGTATCCTAGATTATACCAATAAAAAAATTGAATGCAGTATTTTATTTTTCTTGTCGGAGTGCGTCATTTTTTCTAAAAAAGAAACTTAAATGAAGATAATATATAGTTCATGTCTCCTGCATCCTTGTATCCTCTTTTATTTTGTCCTTGAATTTTCTAATATATAGAAGTACATGCTGTGTTTCAAATACAACAATATATGTTTATATTTGTGTAAGATTGTATACAAAAGTACTCACGATTTTGGGCATATTTTGGTGTGGCAAACCATTAAATTTGTACGTGATTATTAGTGCTTTTTGAAAGACGTCATCTTCACAACATCGGGTTTGCAAAAAAAAAAAAGGGGTCATTTGATGATATTATCCTACGTAGTTAGGTTGGAATGAATAATTTAGAAAAATGTAGGGTGATTTTTACTATATATTGTCGCATTGACGATACCACATGTATTAGATACACTTGGTCTGCGGGGACCATTATTTTGTATTACTGGTAGCCTTGACATAACAAAAACAGGTAATATAAGGCTGTTATGAGCCATTTTGATATGAAGAAAAATAAATAAACACAAGAGTCTTTGATTGATTCAGATCCATATGAGCAAGCTTCGTGCATGGCACTGAAAAAGTGGACCCTTTTTCTTTAAAAAGAAAATGCAATACTACCTTATCTGATAGAGTGGGCGTTTGTATTGTTAACTGATAGAGTACTCCATAGTATCAAGCCATGTCAGTATAAGATTAGTCGGCGACACATTGTTAATTTGCAGGCCCATCCATGCATGTTAATTTTTGCTCACGTGGCAACACAATGGATGATACTGCTGCATACAAATCAGTGAAACTTTCTAGAGTGTGGATCAAAGCTACTGGCTACCTAGCTCTTCTTTTTTCGGGGCGGAAAGTGTACAAGTCCTAGAGCTAAAAGGGTTTTGTTTGCGTAGTATTTGTCTGTTTTTGGAGAGAGTCTTCTTCACCTACTGGTGTCATCAAACATGGAAGAAAGGTAACTCTAACCCTATCAAGGGAGCCCTGAGGTTGTTCGTCACTCTCTTCGCTCCTTTCACTGCTGCATGCATGCAGTGTCCACCTGCACCATCATTGCACACGCAGAACTCCTCTTTTCCTCTTGGGCAGGCCTCGGTGATGATAAATGTTTGCATCTCTTCCTTGTCTTGTTCCGGGGAATCTCCATGATTTCATGGCAGCTTTCGTACCAGGAACAAATGTCTCGTGCCAAGTTTCAAAACGCCCCATCATTCACATCCAGCTTGCCTGAGTGTCTTCTTAATTTTGACTATCCAGCTTGCCTGAGTAGGTATTGTTTTGCGCTGTCCAAATGAGAGCTTATTTCAACCGAACACACTGTGAACTGTGATGCAAAGCTTGTTGCTGTAGTTTGCTGTTGACATTTGACAATAGCAGGAGCTAGGGGTTTGGCAGTTGTGGTGGCTGGGCCGGCAGAGTTCCCCGCCGGCCGGGAATTCACTGTTCACATGTGAGCGTGAATGAATGATGCTACTTGTAGGTGTACTGCTATGGCTGAAAAGAAAAAAGAAAACACAACAGAAGAAAGAAATGATATGCTACTCCTACAACTAGAGATCAGGCTTGCAAGTTTGGAATTGCGCATAGACAACTGCTGCGCCCCTTTCCACATCAAATATTCCGCGCATCAAAGTCTGGGCGTGCCTCCAAGGGCTACACGACAAATGCATCTTCACGTGTCTCTTTCCCAGTCAGTATGCGTAAGAGAGAGAGTGGGAAAGGGATCCATTCAGATGCGTTGGTTGTGCAAAATTAAAATTAAAGCTTCAAATAAATTTTCAAAAGAGGAGGACGACAGGTGCGAGCAGGAGTGCAGAGATGCTGATATGGGGAGGCAGGCAGCTAGTGCAGACGCAGCCTTTGTGCTGCGTGGTCTCGTGTTGTCAACGAGGCCAGGGTGGTGGTGGTACTGGACTACTGGTGATGGGAAGACCAGCAAGAGGAGGACAAGCGCATGCTCGCTCGTCCGTTCTCGGTCAAGAACTCGGCGACACGCGCACGTACGTACAAGCGCATACCTTCACATACATACGTACGTAATAAGTACTAGTAGTACATCAATCTGCCTTTTTTTTTGGTGCGGTCGTCTGCTTTTCTCTTACACGCAGTCATTATATACGTATTTTCAACCTAGCTTGATTGAGAGAGCAAAACGCGACGGGAATGAAAGAGAGAGGAGAGAGAAGCAAAGCCTAGTACTCCTTTGTTGCTTCTTCTTCCTCACGCCGTCACGCGTGCTTTCGTTTGGGGTCACGCCACAGTGCATTGCATTGTTGTGTTGGCCTTGTGCGTGGGGCTCCTCCCCACTACACACTGCACAATCAAGGCGCGCGCGAGCTACAGCACTAGTACTCCAAAGCCAGAGGCTGCACACTGCATCGCATTGCTGCATGCACACATCTCTATCCCCTCCCCTTCTTCTCGTGTTCCTACGACGTCCTAGATGACCGTGCAAGAAAGAAAGAAAGAAAGAAACTGTGGACCTGCAGGAACATGATGGTGATCATACTATGGACCTGAAATAAGACCATTGGTGGCGTGAGGTCTGAAAGCCTAAACCTTTGTAGCCGTTGACGTGGGAGATCGAGCCCCATCGATCCCTGTCTCGGTCTCTTGGACACTTCGGCCTTTTCCGGGCTCAAAAGCCGTGCATGTCTCTCTCGACTCTCTGAGACTCTCACAGGTCACAGCTCGCTCGACGGTGATGCAGTAGTAGTAGCCCCAAATTTCCTACAGTACTATAGTGGTTAGGTATCTGCGCGCTCGATTAATTAGGACGCAAGCAGCAACGTTGACTGCTCGCCCGCGCTCCACATGCGCTGCGTTCCTTTCTCGGGAGGGGAGGAATAATCAAAATTTTGATCCCTCATAGTAGTAGAGTTTGACCATTTTAGTAGACATCCTAATGCTAGACCGTGTGTCTTGGAGCGGGAGCTATCAGAATCTTCTCATCATCCCTCGAAAGGCTAGCCCCGTGCTTGGTGTACAATAAGCAATGACAAACGTCTTCGCGATTCAGAATCCAAGAAACTGCCAAGGTACATAGAATTTCGCACGTTGTACTACTGCACAGAGTACTTTGTTGATTTAGTTTTTTTTTAAGGAGAACGTGTTGATTTAGTGCACGAGAAGAAATGGCGATGCATGCACTCTCGGTTTTCGAAGGGCAGAAAAGTTGCAAAATGAACAGAAACGGGTCTTGGTGCTGGCTGGGCCATCGCCCCCATTAGAAACAGTCCGGACTAGGAGCCCACGCACCTCAAGCGGTCGCCCCTCTTCCCTTCGTTCAATAATGAACCGGGCCGTCACAAAGACGGATGGGCTTTGCTCTTAACCGGGCCGGTACAAAGTTAAACGCGCGAAATTGCGCGAAAGAAATCACTGTCTTCTGATCGCCATCAGAATGTCCACCGTGCACACCTTCAAAGAGCACCCACCAGCCGAGATACGAATATCGCTGCAGAGTTTCTTTTTTTTTCTTTTTTAATGCCAATCAGTGAGCGATATTGGAGCCTAATTGCTTGGGATTTAGTGGTCTCTTTTCTGCTTTATCGCTCTCCGGTTCCACTTGTCCCATTCGTCCTAAACATCTCGCACTCTCTTTAGCAGCCTATCACGACCTCAGGTGCCGTCCTCTTTTTGGGTCATGACTTGGAAATTAGTACTTCCTTCATACTTCAAAAAAAATTTATTTTAGATCTATAGCTGATTTTATAAAAGTAAATCTTTTTTTAGAAAAAACAAAAAAATATTATAATTGTGGAGAATTAAACAAGCAATCTCATAGACTAAGCACTTTTGCTTCATGACAACAACCACTAGATGAGCTTATATTATTAATTAGGTTAGTTTTAAGACATTCTAATTAATAAGTCCTTGTTATACTAAATTATATCCTAAACGACTTCTTTTTGAAGTATGAAGAGAGTATCTAACAGTCTGCAGGTAAAAAAAAATAATCACAAACACCACATGAATCATGTGTACACAAGTCTTGGCAATTCATCCGTTTACGTTCCTGTTTTTGTTGTGCCGATGTGACGCAACTTTCAAGCAAAAAGATCCGACATTCTGATTTCGCACTGTAATGCCGCGATAGCCCTTTGGCACCTAAAACGGAAAACATTGAGGAGCACTTGGAAAGGAACAAAAAGGAGATAGCAGACCTGCTGCACCAAGGAGAGACTTTTGATTCGCGACTGATGAACAGCGAATGGGATCAGAACAAAATGAGGTTCTGCAAATTCTAATGCTATATTTTCGCGTGACATGTAGGCAAAATACCACGAATACCACGAATAGTATTTTCAAAAAAAAAAAAAATACCACGAATACTCAGAGGTTCCAGGTGCAAAATCACATAATTCTGCTCAACAGACATCACTTCGAGATTTTTGCTATTTTGACCACGAAAACTTGAGCCTTCGCTAAAATGACCACCAAACCGTTGTCTCTCTATAATAACCACGAGTTAATTTTTAGACCAAAATATCATCATTTTCTTCCTCTCTCCCTCTCCCTCTCTCTTCTCTCCTCTCCACCGCCCCCTGGCTGCCGCTCCGCCTCCCCATGGCGCCGCGCTCTCCTCGCGCATGCACTGCAGGCCGGCCGACAAGCTCCTCCGGTCAAATGGAATGAGGGTATTTTGGTCTAAAAATTAGCTCGTGGTCATTTTAGAGGAGAGACAACGATTTAATGGTCATTTTAATGAAGCCCACGGTTTTACGGTCATTTTAACGAAGCCCCAAGTTTTCGTGGTCAAAATAGCAAAAATCTCCATCACTCCGACTTTTTTTTTTGTAAACACTTGGTACTAATCAAAACAAACAACATGTCAGAGGTCAGAACCAAGCAACTGTCATCCTAATTCCAGCAGCTACTATTGTACAAGGAGTTGAAATACACAAGGTCAACAGAAATGTAGTCTGAATCTATACATGAATAATTCTACCAACCATAACTGAACAAAATATTGGCACAAATAAACAACTAAACCAAAACACTAAAATAACTCAAAGCTGTAGGGGTCCAGGCTATCAGTGCCGTAGTGTGTCCATATATGCCGCATGTAACTGGTCGATCGATTCAAAGGCAGGTCACATCTGAGCAGAGAGCTTATCAAATCTCCAATATCATGTCTCAAGATCCACTGAGATCTCTAGTATCACGATTCGCCCCATCTGCTACTCTGATGATCCCATGTCATAGCTTCTTACCACCAGATTGGCAATTTACAAAGCTTGACCTGGAACTCCTTTTATTTCAATCAACTGAATACCATGTCTTCTCAAGACTGGAAGTTGAACAAAAAAATATATTATCGACCACTATACTGCGAATGTGTCTCATAATCTGGTGAGAAACCATGCTCGCTCATGCTTCCCCTTGACAAGCTTCGCAACCTCTGCCAGAACTTCATGTTTTTGCCTGTCATCAGAGGGCCTGAGCTGGATTGCTTGCGGAAAGAACTTGTCTCAGCAGCTGGAGTGAAGACAGGCGTCGAGCCAAATATCTCAGATAAGAGAACCCTCTCCGCTTCCATGCCAGTGGCATCATAAACTGCTGTAGTTTGTACCGGCAACTCCTGGCTGAATCTTCCTGATCCAAGACTATCATCACCCTCACTGCAAACAAGTTTTAAGGCCTGAACAACTTCGCCCATACTGGGACGATGTGCGACCTCAGGTTGCACACACATTTGTGCAATGGCGGCTGCTTTGGCTACACTGTCAAGTGGTACACTAGGCCCAAGAAGCGGATCAACAGCTTGCCGTAGGCTCAGCACATTTGTTAGAAGGGGGCGAGCCCATGCAACAAGGTTTTCTTGCCCTGCAGGCTGAGACATGTCCACAGGCTTCCTACCAGTGAGGAGCTCAAGCAATACAACTCCATAACTGTATACATCACTCTTTACAAGAAGATGCCCTGTCATGGCGTATTCTGGTGCAACATAGCTGAGCAAAGAAAGAGAGCAAGAAATCACTTTTCTGTCTATAAAATACAGTTTCATCAAAACAAAGGATGATATGGTTCATACCCGAATGTTCCCATGACACGAGTGGAAATGTGCTGGCTCCCCTCCCCTCTTGCAGTCCTGGCTAGTCCGAAGTCCGATACTTTTGGTGTAAAATCTTGCTCAAGAAGAATGTTGCTCGATTTGAAATCACGATGAATCACACAAGGGCTTGAATCTTCATGTAGATATGCAAGTGCTCGTGCAGCCCCCAGGGCTATCTTCATTCGGGCATTCCAATCAAGTGGAGCAATCTCGCGGTCCGCTCCTACGATGAGGATACAGAGAAAGACAGAAAGGATTACATTTAGTCAAATTTAGCAGTTCTACATGTGGATGGATCATGGACTTGAATATGCAAATACTTACCATGCAAATGGGATTCAACACTGCCATTTGGAATAAGCTCATATACCAGACACCTGGCATTCTCCTCTACGCAGATGCCTAACAACTTAACCAAATTCCTGTGATGCAAACGTCCTAGCATTTCAACCTCAGCCAAGAACTCTCGCTCACCCTGGCCATCATATCTCTTCAGAACCTTTACTGCAACCCTCGTTCCATTTTCAAGTGTGCCCTGGTAGACACATCCAAAGCCACCTTCTCCAAGTACCTTTGAATCATCAAAGCCATCTGTGGCTTTGTCAATCTCAGCAAATTTGAATGTTTTTGCCTGTCCTGCGTATGTTGTGATGCTTGAGCCCAGTGAACCCGATGGACCAGAAGCGGAACTATGGAGACCAGCTAAATGCGTGTGACCTGTCCCTGAAACCATTAGAAATGTCTCAGAAGCAAACTAGTACAAGCTATAAATCTACAGAATAACAAGGACATGGAAACTTTGGGGAAAGTGGCTATAAATCTACAGATATAGTTCTAACAAGGACGTCAAAACTGTCAGGAAAGCCTTTTAACTGAATGTATTGCAATCACTGTTCACTGGCGTTTCAAATAAGCTAACAAAATATATCAGAAGGTCACTGCCGATAATAACGTATTGACTGGAGATGAATAAATGCAAATTACATCACAGTATGGTGCAACTATAAAAAAGAACAATGGGCAAGTATGTAGTTAAACTTACCAGATGACCTGGAAAATTTCGGAAGTACACTATGAGGAATTTTTTGGGACATGTCACTCGATCCCCTGAATCCAAGTATCAGCAGCCATGCAGCCAGACAGCAAATAATCAATGCTACAATGGTAGACAAGACAGCGATAGCAACTACACTGCCATTGACTTTTTTCTGGGGCCTTGTTACATCAACCCCGATGGGCTTCATTGCCCTTGAATTTCTGTTGTTACCAAGTTCCCCATCGCCAACACCTTCCGGTGCTGAAGGTGGTGAAGGAGGTAGCCCTGCACAAAATTCATACTTGTTGAAACTTGTGATGCAGAATTTCATCATGTTCAGTGATGAGATAGTGCATTATAACTTATTGTTTGACACTGAGTTGTGCATTGTATGTTTATGCAATCAAATGACAATAATAGATCAGACAACAAATGACGCATCGATCAGCAAGAAATGAACAAATACAGGAGTCGGGAACATTAGTAAGATTACAAACCTGGATATACAACATAGAGAATTTCATAGTCCCCAAAGACAGGTCTTAAAGGAAGTTTTTTGCTCCACAAGCTTTCAAATGCTGAAAATGCTGTAGCATTGTTGAACTTCACTTGCATTGGTACTAGATCAACCAAAACCACTGTCTTTCCAGGTTGATCATTGGCCACATTTGCACCCATTACCCGAACCTGCTTCTGTGCCATACTTACCCCAGAAGATACCTCCTCAGCAAAATCAGAGACTAATGGAAAAAATGAATAAAGGTCAACACTTAGACGAATTGCAACTTTAATTGGTAGAACGCAAGCACATGGGGCTCCAGAAGGTGGATCTGTTAAAGGCTCTGGGCATGTTAAGGATTTGCAATCTGCATTTCACAGTCATCAGGTAAGCAATAATTAATATCGCACACCAAGAAGGTATTATTAGATCCAAAACATATGTTTTGAAAGATAAAGATATGAGAACAGAAACAAAGAGACTGTACCTAGATTAGGTGGTGGTGGAGGTAGTGCCCAGATAGCATGAGCTGATGGTGCTTCTGGCTCTGGTTCGGGAGGGATTGGTGGAATAGTAGGAGAAATATGGTGCCCTGAAAAAAGCCAGCAGTTTTGAAATTTTGTATTGCCCCCCCCAAAATAATAAGAAGCAAAGCAAAGGAATAAGGGACTGAAAGTACTTTTGTGTCCACTAGTTTGACCCCTTGATGGCACTGGTGAAGGTGATGGGGAATGTACAGGAAAGCTTGGGTGACCTGCAATGGAAAGATACATGAAAGTTGTCAGTCTACGCAATGAATTCAATGTGTTTAAACAGGAACTGTAGCATCAATTACCTTGATGTATTATTGGTGGAGGTGCATGGTGATTTTGCCTTTTAGTTCCAGCCTGTCTTGGAGTTTGTGAAACTCCAGGCCCTGTAAGTGTAACTTTTTAGATGAATGGTCAAAATGGAGGACATAGGTTAAGGTGGAAATATTTTGTCAAACCTTGAGCATGAGATGGTGGGTAAGATGGGACTAATGGTGGATTTCTTCCATTGTTGGTGTTATTGGATTTCCGTCCGCCAGTATGAGATCTACTAGTCGGTGCTGACTTAGGAGGTACACTTGGCGGAGGTGGTTGGGCCTGCGGAATTGATGAAGCATTCTTTGGGTTTGAAGACATATTTGTGTTCTGTGACAAAGGACTTGTTGCAGGTGCAGATCCTGAAATGAGGAAATTTAGTTGTAAAGCTACATTAGTGTACACAAGCTGATGCAACCCTTTTTTCTTTTAACTGGGATTACCTGTGATTGGTGATCTACGTACTGGGACAGTTTGACCACTAGATTCCTTCGGAGGAGATGCACGATGGTTCTTGAGATTTGCAGGAGGGGGTGTATTTGCTGGGGGCGCTGTGTTTCCTAACATAAAGTCAAATATGTAAGGGAAAAGGGACTCAACAAATACAATCAGATAGACTGAATGGGGTAATTTTATCCTCACCATCCATATGCTCGCTACTTGGAGCAGCTGCCTTCTGTTGTGGTGCTTCTGCAGTAAACGGCGATGCGGTCGGAGGGTTAACATGTGGAACTGCTTTTTCAAAGATGGTAAAACTTGTAAGAGACAATGGTAAAACCTGAGTAATTTGATCCACTTTCAAGGCAAACATTTACCTGAGGTAGAAGGAGGAATGGCAGGAAAACTTCCTGTAGGTGGGTACGGTGGAACATCATTTCTTGAAGGGGGGAATGCAGGCAGTGGATAAGGTGGGACTACAAACATTCAAAGAAGTGGCGTGAGCCTTTCTGCAGCAAAAATATATTCATGAAATCAAGGGAATTAATCACTGGTGCCATTAGTCAGAACATATACCTGATCCAACCGGCCTACTTGGTTGATTGTTCTCGGATGGAGGCGGCACGACTGGTGGATTAGGCTTGAAAGCTGCAGATGGAGCAGGAGCCTGAACAGAAGGTAGTAATGGAGGTGTCCCAGGAAGTACTGGAGTGGGATCAATCGGCGTGCTTGGTTGATTGTTGACAGACGGAGGATGCACGACTGGTGGATTAGGCTTGAGAGCAGCAGATGGAGCAGGAGCCTGAACAGAAGGCAGCAATGCAGGTGTCCCAGGAAGTATTGGAGTGGGATTTTCGCCTGCATCTTGTGGCGGAGCTACTGGAGGGGGGACATCGCCAGTGGGATCAGGGGGAGCATCAGCAATTGGAGGGGCTGCATTGTACTCTACAAACATAAAGTTAACAATGTACCAGTTAGGACTGGAATAGTTTTTTTTAAAAAAAAAAGTTTGGACTGGAATAGTTTTTTTTTTTTAAAAAAAAAGTTTGGACTGGAATATCAAATTACATTTGGGCAAACAACACAATTTCGAGGATGATGAGCAAACCTTTAGGGGGAGTTACTGGAATCGGAGCATTTTGCGGCTCGGTGGGAACAGCAGGGCTAACAGCTCCCTTCTCCGGGGCGGGACTAACTGGTGGAGCAGGCGGTGCTGAAACAAAGCAATGTAAATGAGTACACTTAAATGTTGGTTATGTTCTCAGAACACAATGTCGTACAATATTAGAAATTCAGAGGTACCTGTTGGAAGGATCACTGGACCTAGAGCAATCACAGGTTCAGGAGGACTAGAATTTTGTCCTTGATTTGCAGGAGAGTCACTAACAGCTGGAGCAGGCGCCAGAGTAGTACCTACAGCAAAGTAAAAAACACAAGTTCATGGCAAGTACTACATTTATGGATACTATTCTGCAACTACTAAGATCACGGTTTACGACAATCAGGTTACTATTAGAAAAGTGTCAGTGTAGTGTCACCATAAAAATTAACACATTTCAGAGCAAGTGCAATGGTGATCGAAACTTCCAAAACATGGGACATGGAAATGTAAGCATAAAGGCAAAATGTGCAGTCATCCTAAGCATTTCAGTTAGAAACCTAGCAGAGCCAACACACACAGGGTGACAGGGATAGAAACGCAAGGCACCGACATTGCCATTTTAATTGGAATTCAGAAACAGAAATCCCATTTAAAATTTCCGAGTATCTCCCAGCAATTCGTTGAAATTTTGAAGCAAAAGCCTAGAACTGCAGCCATAATTCAGTCAAATAACACACGCATTGCAGCTAAACTTGTTGATCGAGTCCACAATGTACCCTGACAAATCACACGATACTCAATTGAGGCCTCGAAAGCGAGAAATAGCCAGGCCAAATTACCACGGCAACATCGACAAGCCAGTCGACCCCATATAGTGCCCTAGAGAGCTCTCCTCACCTCTGGATCCAGGAACCGAAGCAAGAAGAAGCACCAGGAGAGCAAGACGCCGCATCTTGGCCTCCCGCGCGCGCACAGCAGTGGGAACCGCGAAGCCCAGCAGCAGCAGTCGTCAATGCCGCCACAGATCACAACCATGCCTCCTCAAGGGCGGCGGCGCTCCTCCTCCCACAGCCGGCAGCAGCGCGTGAAAACGACGGAGCTTGACTGCCATTTTGGCACCACGCCGTGGACGACACCGAACCCATGTGAGGCGCGGCGGGGGAGACGGCTGAGCAGTGGGGGGAGATGAGGAGGGAGGAGGGGAAGGTGCCCGGGAGAGACCACCACCGCCGCCAGTACAAGTAGCAGTAGTGGTTACAGGCAGTCCCGTAGTAGCTACGGATAAATTAGTAGTACCCTAAATAACAAAAAGAAATTAGTAATGAAGAGTGCTTTGATTCAAGAAACAAGAAACTGATCCAGGGGGGCGCAAGCGCAACTAACAGTAAACTAAACATTCCTTGCTTCCACCCCGCGCCCTGCTCTCTCACCCTCTCCACAGTCCAGACCACATGCTGGATCATCATTAACTAATCGTGCCCACGTATAAAAGGACGGACGAGAGAGGGGCGGAATCTTGGTTGGGTTTTTATGGCCTTGTAATTACGCTGTTGTACTGTCATGGAAAGGTGCAATCTTTGGGTAATTTACCGCGGGGACGGATAATGCCACCACATGCGCCTCTCACTCTCGTCTCGCTGTAGCTGTAGATTCGTGGCCCGCGGGCGTGGGTCTTCCCCCTCGTGCTCCACCGCAGCTGCGTCGGGCGGTGGGCGTCAGGTGAGTGAGCTAGTGATGGTCCGGCATTGCCAGCCTGGTCAGGGTTACTGCTGCCCCGCTTTACTGTGCGTGCTCTGCTTTTCCTGGGTTTGGACGCGCGCCATGGAAGTGGAACTCGATCCGGCGTTTGTTTCCTCCGCGCCACGGCAAGATCCGCCGGTGTCGGTTGCTCACGAGCGACGCAGCGTCCCGGTGCGCGCGCGGCGGCATTGCGTAAATGAGAGAGAGAGAGACACGGTGGGCGTCTCATCGGATTCCGGTGAGCATGGCCGGCGCCGTGTGGTCTGCCGGAACGTGTTGGCATTGGTTCGGGGTGCGGATGGGCGTTGTGGCGTCGCGTTCGCTGACACGGACTGCTAACTTGCAAGCTTGCAGCATATTTCGGGGACGCGACAGCAGCTAGGCACCCAGGGGCGGCCCGGGTGTGCTGCACTGCTGCCTGCTGTTGCCTTGTACGCCGTACACGTACGTGGTCATATAGATCCTGGCAATTAACAAGGGAATGATTGCCTGCAATTGATGTGTCGAAACAAGGATTAGCGGCAGCTTTAGGCTAATCCGCTGCGTCACCTGCTCTGCATTAGGCTTTATGGATTGCTCTGAAACGGGGAAAACGTCAGAAATATCTTTCCAACTCGTGATTTTAATTGAGCAAGAAAAAATTCTGAAAAAAGAAGAATTAGGGTGTTTAGCCCGTTCATCATGACAACCTCACGAGCAAGACAACAGGCGGCTGTCAAGATAAGAACAGACAGTACGCGGCGTCCACAGCGATAGTTTACTTGTTGCTAGCTCGATTAACCAAAGAAATCAGAGCCGGCACTGACACTGCCGCGCTCGTGATCACGGAACAGAACAACGCTATGGACGCACCCGTGGTCGGCTAGCGCAGCTCCAAAAACCAGATTACAAAACTGTACTGTTAAACTCCAACAAATACCGCAGGCAAGCCGAGGCGCCCGTGGGAGACCGCCTGTCTTCTACTGAATCGCGGAAAAGAAAATTCATGTGCGACTGAACCTGCTGCACTACTGAACAACAAATCTGCTAGTACACACTTCTTATCCACTTCTCATGTGGCAAAACCCTGAAGCAAGCGAGCACGCCAATTGGCAATGGGCGTCACTTTCTCTTGAGTGGAACTCGATTCAGCAGCAAGCAACAATGTTTCTGATGATGCTTCCAGATGCCATTGCCGACTCCTGCATCTCATTTCCTACACGTATGTTGGTTGTGCTTCCGAAACAGACTAGAACAAAGATGATTCTATATATCAACCACAACCACCAACTGATCGAATCAACAGTTTAAACACTCGATGACTCAACATCAACCTACGTACACACAAGGCTTGAGACATACTTACTGCAGCAAAAGAACAGAGTACTTGTCTATGTCTCATGGTCACTCGTTACGTTACTACGTACCTTTGTGATCGGACTAGTTGATGGCCGTAGGTGTCGACAGGTTGCGTGATATGGAAATTACCAGCTCCTTTGCTTGCCAAGTTGCCATGCGCCCACGTGCATGGTCATCAATCCGATGTGGATACACAAATTATCCTAGTTTTCACTGTGTTCACTTCGAGATATAGTAGTGATCTTTTAAGTGAAAAGGGAGCCAGCTCAGTACAGGGAATCGGAAATTCAATTGGAGGAAACAGTCCCACATTCTTTATCTTGTCCCAAACCGGGCTTTAATTAGTTCAAGAGTATATGATTGAGTCAAGTTGGGATTGGACCCAACTCTATGTCGTTGTTCACCAGTAGACCGGTCCAGGCACTGAAAACAAGCAACAACAACTTTTTCCTTGCCTAGCTTCATCATGTTGTTGCCAACATGTTGGTCCCGTCCATCAAAATCACAATGAAAAAAAAAACTCTATCTATCAAAGCCATTTTAGCCCAAACGTGTTGTGCAAAGAGCACGGCAAACCTTGGCACTGCACAAGGACGTTCTACCCATTGAATAATGAATAATCCTTCAAATGTGTAGTCGGCAAGAAAACCTAAAGGGGATTACTTGCACTCCAAAGCAATTGATACTACTAGTACGCAGCATACATCTCCTGCACAGTTTCTCCTCGAAGACATTGGAAGCATGCATAATGTGTCCGTATCAACATGATGTAGATGCTCGTATTCTCCTCATCGCAAACAAAAGAAAAGAAAAATGCTCGTATTCTCCTCATCGCAAACAAAAGAAAAGAAAAATGCTCGTATTCTCCTCATCGTAAACAAAAGAAAAGAAAAATGCTCGTATTCTCCCATGGGGATGGAGTAGCTTTTCTTGTGGTAGTTAGCTTTGTCTCCATTCGGATCATGTATGTGTAAGACTCTGTCTGTTGTAGTTGGTCAGGTAAGTAACACGTACGCATGCTTTCGAAGCAGAGAAGCTTTTGTAGAAGCTACTATTGCAACAGTACACTAGCTGCTGATACTGGAGAAATTAATGGAGTAATATCCAGACAAGTACACAACTACAGCTTGTTATGCTATTGTTGCTGTGCTCTGGAGTTAGCTGCAAATCGCCTGCAGTCATGACTACCGGAAGCCATCAAGCCAGTTCCGCTCGTCGTGTTTACCTACCTTATAGTACTCTGAATTTGCCCAAGTACGATGCACTACTACCTACAGTACCATGTGTGCAAAAATTGTGGTTTGGAGTCTGTTGGACGTACTAGAAAGGACAGCCCAAAGCAACTTGGTCGGGCTTGACAAGTGGCATGCATGATGAACTGTTGATTCAATGATTAGTTAAGTGACTGTCGCGCAATTCCTGGAGAGAGATGCCTCGCTCGTTTTTGTTTAGCACGCACCGAAAGCACGTTATATTCCTAGTAGCAATCCGTACTTTGTACGCCTGAGAGACAGCTCGATGATTGTTTGTGTGTATCATTCCGATTTGGATGGTGTTGTGATTCCCCAAAGGCCCGGGATCAGAATTTCTGTCCCATTTCTTAATCTTCATGTGCTCTACTTTCGTGGGAGATGAATAAGACACATTGTCTTTCATCATTGCTTCATTATACGAACCGTATAAAACTCTCTCGATCCGGTGTACTATAGATCCTGCCACTAGCTCTTCACTAATTAATTAGCGCGTGCTGTCTGTCCCTTTTTGTTTTTCTCAACTAGCGTGTGCCGTGAACCGAATCCTTGGGCATGCTTATAAAGCCCGGATGAGCATGCGGCTCGTGGTTTGTTTGGAAGAACTCACTTATCATCATCTCTGTCATCCAGACGATTAGCACGGGCCTCAGTGTATAGGAGAAGCAGATAGTAAGAGGAGCAGCGCGAATGCTTTGTTCTGTGTGTGTTGCTGTAAAGAGGAAACGGCAGGCATTCACCACATGGGCTTTGTGGTTCTACCGCCTCGTCTCCCTTTCGTCAACACGTGCAGGATCGTGCATAACGGAATCGACACTTACAACCGGTAGCAGGAATGATGAGCATGATGACTGCTGCATTTTGACAAGTCCACTAGAGCATGTTCAGACTTCAGAGGAACCATTCTGGGGAAGAAAAAACGCTCTACAATGTTGCCGCATGGACCATTAACGCATATGCACACATCTAACATCTTCATCCAATACCTTGCTCTCTTGCTTGTAATATGTTGATCTGATCTGAATATCTGATCCGATCACTGCTGAGGCGAACCGACTGGCCTACCAGAAAAGTGACCGAGGAGACTAACGGCAGTGAGGGAGATCTGTTTGGCAACGTGCATAAATTGCAATGTAACACTGGCACGCAGGCAAGCACATGTGGGCGAGGGCACGTACCTTTGCCCCCTCAGCAATCCGCACCCAAAGCAGCAGCATCTTTTCCTTTTGGCCCCGCAGAGAAACAAGGAACGAACCATGCATCATGGCGTCGCTTTGCCTTGCCTTGGCTCGCAATTCTACCCATCTCAATTACAGTCTCAGTCAAGAACGGACGATCAGTGAGGCGTCGCATATGCAATGAGGCTACACCAGACAGCGACTGGTCCTGAACTCAAAAGAGATCATCGAGCTGGAGCTTCGCCAGGAAGCTTCTGTTCCTTACTCTTTCTTTTCGCAGGACATGACAAGCCACTAAAGAACAGTTGCTGCTTCGAAGAAACAAAGCGTTTTCGAAAGTTTTCTAAGATTCTTCATCATTTCATTTCGATGTTTCCCCCTTTTTGTTTTTTTTGCTCTTTTGTGGCGTGCTGGTAGTATAGTATGCGAGTGAACTGAATTACCAGAGGCTTTCTCTTTCTAGCTTTGGGTGGGATATATATAGATAGAAGGGTCGGCCATTGTTGCAATGTTGTCGCAGGGTATGTGCACCTTCTCCGATGTGGGGATACATCTGTTTGCGAGTCAGGGAGTGTGAGCCTATGAATCACGCCGGCGCATCATGACTTGCCTTTCGTTTCCGTTCTTCTATGAGTATCATAAGCACGGCGTTCTAAAACGGATCGTAAAGTTTGGTTAGAAGGAGCACAGACACAGAGTGCACATGATGAGCACAGCTTTGGGGTGTTTCCCTGCCCCTGCGGTACTTGAGATTAGTAACCTTTTTCCTGCAACCAGTTCGTGTGGTAACCTGAAAGCCTAACCGCGGTCAATTCCCTGCTCACAACGGACCAAAACGGGCATCAGGGCCCACTATATCCATAGGCAGTCAGCCTGGTACCATTAAGGACTCGAATCCGTGGGTGAAGCCGGCATGCCAAATCGAAGCTTTGTTCTGAGTGTTCATTCGGCCCAATATGACGCGCAGGTCGTTGCGGCCCATGGAGGTGTCAAGACTCCAGGCCAGTTTCTGCCCACCGTAGACGACTACTGTTGAAGAAGGTTTGTCACTCGCTTCAAAAAACAAGAATGAAAAATAAATATATCTGTGATCGCACAACGGAACCAGGAACAGAACGGTGGAGCAGCAGAATGATGTGTGATGACCCTGCTAACAGTTTTCAGGAACAAATGGGCAGCGAAAATCGAGCATCCCGTTGTTTAGTACTTTTTTTCTTCTTCTTTTCATCCCTTCTGGATAAATTATGTACTCTTTTCTTATTTAAAATTTAAATTAACATAACAACAGTTTAAGCCAGAAATTTGTATTGAGGAGGGCCATTTAGTAACAAATTAATCTCGGGGAGGGAGGCATATCTAAATTTTCTAGTGATTTCTATGATGAAGTTTTATGCGCATATACCGTGTACTCTTACCATGGAGAGAGATGTGAGTGCGTGTGTTGGGGAGGCGGTGGGGGGTTGTTTGTCGCTCCAACCCTCTTCAGTTGTCTCTTGCATATACCAATTCCTGCATGCAAAACAAATAAGGGCAAAAAATTTTTAATGAAAACATTATTTTACCAAAAAATCTATTATCAATAAGGTAAAATTAATTTGTAGAAGAAAATATAAACATTGAGTAGTACTATACAACAACAACAATATTGTCATGTCAGATTTTTGTGGATGGCAATATCTTTCAATTAAATTACATTGCATTGTCTCTCCAAACAAATATACAGATCCAAAGTGTATATTTATGCATATATAACGAGTGTAGTAAGAGCATCCCTAATTAATAGGTAAAAAATTACTCCCTAAACATAGAATTTAGGAGGTTTCTAAATCTATTGGAGTAAAAATAAGGCACGTCCTCCAATAGCTCCCAATAATTTGTTTTTTAATTAAAATCATATCACATATGTCATAATAATTTGTTGGAAGTAAAAAAAACTATGGAAATCTAGCTTTAGGGAGTTCCAATCAAATTGCTAAATATGGAGAGTCATGAACCTTTTTTTAGGAGTTGCTATGTTTAGAGACCTTATTTAGAGAATGGTTGGAGGTTTGTTTTTTTTAATAACTTCCTAAATTTTAGTTTAGGAACCTCATTTAGATAATGGTTGGAGATGCTCTAAGAGGGCTCAAGCCCCCCTCTCCTCCCTTATTGTTAAAACCTCTTTATTGCATCTTGTTTTTGATAACCTAGTATGTTTCGAAAAGCTCAAAGACAAGGTTTTACTATGCTATCATATTTCTTCGCACTGACCAATAAGATAAAAGGTCATCAAATTTTGGTTGAAAATTTTCAAGTTTTAAGTGAATTAAACTATACACCATGTTTTGAGGCCATATTGTCATGTTGAACCAGACTTAAGCATGTGTTTGAACAATGCACCAGGTTTTAGCGCAAGAGTTTTTTACTTTGCACTAAATTTTACTAGTATAGAATGGCCTTAGGCCCATATGTAATCTTAGGCTCGTGTCAACCGTACAGGTGCTTTGATTGCAGGAGGCGATCATCTAAGAAATAAACATAGAGAACACAATCATAGTGATATTTTTAAGAAATTATAACAAATCTTAGTACAAGGAAAAAATCCTATGCTATTTAGGTGATTTGTTAGATAAATACTATTGTGATGTTTAAGTGCCACATAAAAATTTTACGTGCCAGTTTTGCGACTATGTTATTTTTGCATCATTTTAACATAAAAATAATTCTTCGAATACTTTTGCAATGTTAGTAGCATTTTTATAGCGATCCATTTGGAGCACTCAAACTGCTTATGTGGGGTGACATGTGGGTCAAGACCACCCTATACTAAAACCTGGTGCAAAATGAGAAAACTTGGACTAAAAATTGGGGGCATGATGCAACATATGCTTAAACTTGGTGCAAGGTTATAATATGACCTCAAAACATGATGTTTTGTGCAATTATTTTATTAAAATCTGGACAATTCGACCAAACGGTAAAACCAAAATCCGATGAAAGAATCGGTTATTTTAATCGTAGTTCAGCCGAACTTTTCTGCCCCTCTGATTCATGGATCCTAGACTGCTACAGTTCAGGCCCTGTGCCGATGCCATCGCATCTCATCGCAGCAGCCGATGCGATGGACTGCAAAAGACTTCAAACGCAGCGGCCTAGTACGAGTAAAAGGCTGCAAGCCTAATCCTGATCCTGATCCTGATCTTGCAGCGAAGCCAGGGGCAGCTCTGCGGCCGTCGCATTTGCTGCGCGCTGCAACTGCACTGCACGCCCTTTTCAAAGAAGAAACAGACCGTTGGTTTTGTCCTGTTGCAGCTTGTATCTTGAGGTCTTTCCCGTGTCATGCGTCGCTTAAGCGTTTGTTGGCAAGTGTGAGCGAAGATGCAACATGTTGATCCGGCTACCCAACGGTTCGTCGTCTGAACTCGGAGCTTCCAGAAGACTCACAATGCAACTCATGCGTCGCCGTACACGATCACATGGTCCAAATATCCATCTTACAGCCTTTCATACAGGGCACAAGAGTAGTACTACTACATGTTTGCACTGGTCACGTACAGCGAGCCCCCGGATGGGATCGAACGGATGGATTGATCGTTTAGCAGTTGAGGTCGTGGTGTTTGACAGGAGGCGCACGGCGCGGGCAAGGACGTGACCGGACGGGCGGCGGACCATGCGGGAGTGGCGACGCACGTACGGGTCGACCGCAGCGATTGACGCTGAACTGAACATTTGGTTTGGTCGCTCGCTTGGTAGCATCGCCACTCGTTCCGGTGCCTGTCTTGAGTCTAGTACTAGTGATGGTCTACTCCGTGGACGATGAATGCACAGGATTTAGGTAGCGTATCGCATCGGATCCCATTGCAAAAGGAAAATCATACGTCTGCTCGCCGCTCGTCTCATGATTCGGCACCGATCCCGGTTTCGGACGAGAAGCGGTCCTGACGCTCGGAAAGCTACTCGCAGCGTTTGTGCAAGTCTAAAAACGCGGAAGAGAACAAACAAACGCGCGACAGCAACCGTGACTCACGGGAGAAGCATTTCATTTACTTTTGTGATTAGCAGTAGGGAGGGAGACGGACGTCGCCGATCGATCTCTCTCCGTTCCTGTTACGACGGGGCACCGATCGCGACGTACCACACCGACGCGGAACGGAAGAGAAGGGAAGGAAAAAGCAGCGGCGGTGGGTTTGGAACTTTGGATCCATTCCACACGACGCGCCCCGCGCCAAATCGAGCAACCATTTTCCCACTGTACAAGAGTCCAAAACGGGCAAACAACAAAAGCTCTCTCTCTCTCTCTGCTCTTCTACTGCTGTTGACGCGCTAAAAGCTGTACTACTACTAGCAGAGCACTAAACCCCATCGAGTTCGAGCGCGGGCCCGCACGCCAGCAGGATCTCCGCGAGCCACGCCTCGTCGGCCATCGTCATCATCTCCTCGTCCTCGTCCGCCGGCGCCGACGACTCCTGCTTGGCGGGAGGTTCGGGGAAGGGCCACGGCACGGGCGGCGGCGGCGGCGCCCCTGCGCGCGTGTCGACGGAGGCCATGACGGTGGACGCGGCGCAGGAGAAGGACGGCCCGCAGGTCTCCTCGTTGCCGTTGATGGTGACGAAGCCCGCGGCCGCGTCGTCGTCGGAGATCTCCGCCTCCAGCCACCGCATCACCTCCGCCACGGCCTCCTCCGCGATCCCCGCCTCCTCGGAGCCGTCCTCGTCCTCCTTGAGCAGCAGCCGCAGGCCCGCCTTCTCGAACGCGCCGCCGCCGCCCTCCTCCTGTGGCTCGATCATGGAAACCTCCTCCTCCTCCGCTTCCGCAGCGCCGCCGCCGCCGCGCTTCCGCTTCCGCACGCCGGCCATCGCTTCCTCCTCCCCCACCGCCGCTGCTGCCTCCTCCATCTCACCCAACCGGAACCTAGCAAGTACTGGCTAGCAGCACTGGAGCTGGAATGGAGCGTGGGAGACGATGAGATGGATCGAGAGAGCGGCTACTAGTTGGGTGTGGTTGTGGTCGGTGCAAGGGGCCACACGACCAGCGCCGTGTTTATATAGCCGCGAGGGCGAGGGGGACGTGGCTGCGCGTCCGGGACCGTCGGATCCGCATCCGGGGGCCGGCCCGTCCTCGGCGAGCGCACGACGTGGGCACGGCACGGGAAAAAGGACGCGTCCCCTTCCGCACTTTTACTCCTAGCTAGTAGTACTAGTGGGGCCCACCGCACCCCGTCCCGCAGCCGCAGCCGCAGCCGCAGCCGTCCCCTCCCCTTCCCTTGTCCGGTGGCGCGTAGTGCGGGTTTGGGAAGACTGTAGGGGGGCCCGCACCATGACAGTGGAAAGGGAAAGAAAGTCCACTGGACTGGACCGGCCGGCGCGTTCGGTTGGCTTGACCCGGGTCCGTCTCTCACCGCCACGGTGTACTACCGTGGCGCGTGGGTGGGTGGTGGGTGCCAGTTTTCCTGCCACCCCAAAAAATAGAAAAGAAAAGACGTGTCATGGTGCGTGCGCCGGGGCAGGTGGGAGTAATGGCAGCACCGCCCGGCTCGTTCCTCGCATCGCATGGATCCATCCACTGGCAGTGGCAGCACCGCCGAATGCCGATCGAGCACGGCGCACCAACCAACCAAACCTTCTCGGTGAAAGCTCTCGGCCCGCGATCATGTGCACCCGCCCCGGCGCCAGCTAGCATTCCATATCCGTCCATGGTTCACTGTTAGTAGTAGAGTAACATTACTACTCAGCAGCCACAGCCAGCCAGCAGCGGCTCACTGCAGCCTGCTTTTGACCGAAAGGCGAAAGAGAGAGAGCGGGGCCGCGCACGGAAGCGGATGCTCTCGGCTCTCGCCGCGGTCACGTCGTCTGACGTTTGCCACCCACCGCACCGCTTACTGCTAGCCCTGGCTGGACTTGTTGCAAAGTTTGGGGGCGCGCGTTCACATGCATGCATGGCCTGGCCAGTGGCCCCTTCACAAGCAGCGGCCGCGCGCGCGGAGCCGGGAAACTTCAAACCACGTCTTTTGACCTCCCCCCCCCCCCCCCCCGTCATCACTCATCACGCGCTCGCAAACCGGCCAGTCAAGTCTACTTTACCCAGATCGTGGTGGCCTGAACGGAACGTGACCAGATCAGATCGGTCGGTCCGTCGTCAGCGTAGGTCTCGCGCGCACAGGTTTCTGCGTCACCCGTCTCATCATGTCATGTGGTCTTGCGACTACGTACGCGCGCAGATTAAGCGGCCGCATACGCGCCCGTATCGCGTCGACGTTGGCTTTGGAATTTTCTTCCACGCATCCACAGACTGACAGACATGGAACGGCGGGCACAGGAGGAGTTGATTGACGAAGGAACGAGTCCCGTGACGACAAAACGATGACGACGACGTCGGACCGAATGGCAGGAAAATGCCCAACCTCATCGGCTTGCTCGTCAGGAGAACCCAGCCCAACCTCAAGGCCTGCTGCCTACATTTCATGTAACGTGTTCGACCGGCCCAGTAACACCTCATCGGCTTGCTCGGCCGGAGAACCCAGCCCAACCTCATTGGTTCTCTTTCTTTTTTCGGGGGAAACCCAACCTCATTGGGTGCCCCGCCCGGAGAACGCAGCCCAACCTCATCGGCTTGCTCGGCCGGAGAACCCAGCCTGACCTCCAGGCCTGCTGCCTACATTTCACGTAACGTGTTGGACCGGCCTACTAACACCTGCGGAAAATGGAACTGTAATCCAAGCCCAGTCGCGGTCCTCCAGCCTTTTAAAAAAAATAAAAAATATTTTTACTACTCTTACCCTCCAAACAAAATTGCCGCTGTCAGCTGCAGCTCCAACTAATCTGTGAAGTGGACTTCTCACTTGCAACACAGAGAGAGGGTGTTGAAATATCAACTGATGAAATCCAAGCCCAGTTAGTCGCCGTTCAGCGCAGCCACTCTTAAATATTGCAAATATATATACTGCAGTAGTAGTGTTTACAAAAATGTTAAAATAATAAAATATATACTGGCGTAGGATCTACTCCAAAGAAAATTGCCACTGTCAACTGCAGCTCCAACTAACCTAGGAAGTGGACTTTTCACCGGCAAACAGAGCATCAGCAATCAGCCAGCATCCCCCGCCTGACCAGGAGCGCGCGGGTTGCTGTCCATGTGTGGTAATGGCCATCATTCTAAGCATCTTCAACCTCTCAACGCAACGTGATTGGTATGTGTGGTAATGGCCACCATTCTTAGCATCTTCAGATTCTCAACGCAACGTGATTACTACCACACACACGCTCTTGGGGGCGTCTCAGTTGTTGGTCACCAGTACATGATGTGAACCGCCTTTTCTTTTAGGTCACTTGGCCGTGTTGGGAAAAGACACAACCTACTCGCTTTATTTCATTCTATATTATTGACCTGTAACTAAGGACTGACTCACTCGCTGATCCCGATCAACCAACCATCCATCCTCAATTCCTCATGCTCAAGCAGGAAATGCCTCCTCGCGAATCACAATGGCCCTTTCTTTTGGATACTCCTCTTTGGATTTGTGGTAATATTATAAAACTATTACAGGGTGTTAGGTTTTCTTGAACCACTCTACAGTATAGTATGTGTCCCTGTCCCTCCCCACAAGTCACGTCATGGAACGCTAACATTATACTAAAAAGGTAATGGTAGGCTCCAGTTTGCAAGTTGTAAACACCTCACATGAAAAGGGCAACCCGACTTGACATCTTTAGCCATTTTTCTTTTTTTTTATGCACAAGAATTAGTCAAACACCAGCCCGGAATCAGGCTCACCGACACTCCTTCAATTCGATTAGCAACGCATTTACGCTTGCATTGCCTGCCCATTGAGCTCTTTCTCCTTTATATATACTACTAATAATAATGAAACGTCAGGTGATATTGAAGTACACAATCAAACAGTCACACAGAAAAGGAAAAGTAATTTGGCATTGTAAGAAAACAATTTTGACAGTACAGTGCTAGTGCTAATACATTGCATGTGGCTACCAATTATACATTCCGATGATTCGGATTACAAGAGTTAAAAACAACAATCCCCAAAAATGTACTTGAGTAACAACCAGAAGAACAAAATAAAAGCGAATCATGCTACAAAAAGGAATATAAACAAAAAACAAATCTTTCAAGCCTCTCACACTGACCAGCGACTGCATAATCCACAACATCCTGCTTTCCCTTCTTACCACGCCACCACTTCTTGGGCTCTTGGCTTTCCCTCCCCCGCCAAAATTCATAAAATTGCAAACTGGAAAAGAATTTACAGTGACCGACGGTTGAATTTTGCTTCGGCTTCATACTACTGGAACTGAGACTGGACTTCAATCATCGACGTGAATGAGAAAGTAAATCAACTTTTCTTTTTACCCGACGAAAATTTTGCAATGCGGCCCCTGGGAGGCTGTCGACACGCGACTAGAAGGTCCACTTCCAGATCTTGACTCGGATCCTGACCTGGCACACGCGCGCGACGGTGGTCGCCGCCTCCGCCGTGGCCGGCGCGTCGTCGGCCACAGCGGCCGGCGCCGGCGCGTCCGCGACCGCCTTCGCTGATGGCGCGTCTGCGACCGACTTGGACTTGGACGGCGCGTCAGCCGCCGGCTTCTTCGCTGCTGGCGACTTGGACGGCGCGTCCGCCCCCTTGGTCAGCTTCTTCTTCTTCGCCAGCGGCGGCGGCGCGGGCGCGGTCACCTTGATGTCTTCGCAGTGAACCCGAATCCCAATCTTCTTGGTCTTGAGCCCGCCGACCTTGACCCCTGCCTTGGTCTCCAAATCGAGCGTGATGGGGAAGCTGCCGGACTTCTTGATGTCGGAGCTGGCGGCGGCGGGGTCCACCGTGAGCGCGGACGCCGAGACGGTGCCGTTGATGACGGTGATGTTCCCTGCCTCGTGCGCGAACCCCGGCACGGCGGCCTCCCCGAGCGGGACGCCGTTGGCGGCCGTGGCGGCGGTGACGGTGAAGTCGTCGTAGAAGTAGACGAGCTTCTTGTTGGGGTTCTTGGCGGTGAGCGTGAACTGGACGGCGGAGGTGAGCGTGGGCGCGGCGGCGGAGGAGGAGAGGCTGAGCTTGGAGACGCGCGCCGCGGAGAGGGTGAAGGCCGGGCGGTGCGGACGGTACATGAGGTAGAAGGCGCCGCCGACCACGGCGGCGATGAAGGCCAGGAGGAGGATGACGAGGACCGACCAGAAGAAGCAGCAGCAGCAGCTGAACGGGCAGGAGCGGCCGCCGCGGCGGCGCTTGCCGCCGCCCTGCTGCGGGCGGTAGATGGGACGCTGGTACATCTTCGGCGGCCCGCCGGCGGCGGCGGCGGCCGGCGGCTGCGGGGTGGGCTTGCCGTTGGAGGACATTGCCGCTTGGCGCGCGCGCGACGCAGGAGAGGAGGAGTTCAGACCTCAGAACCGGCGGCGCGGTGTGTAGTCAATGGGATTCCGTGAGCTTGGTGGTGAAGTGGTAATGTAGGAGATCTATAGAGGAAGAAGAGGGTGGTGGAGAAGGTGAGGGCAAAAGGGACGGGGCACCTCACGGATGGTTCGTCCTTACCAAATCATTTGTTGCTTGCTACTGCTGGCTGCGGCTGCGGCTGCTTTTCCTTTCACTTTCCTTCACTGGTAGTCTGGTAGCAGATTTTTTTCTCAGGAATTATTCAGTCTGATAGGCGGATTAAACTGGTATATTTGCATCTAGCTGGGTAAATAGTGTAGATCATAGTCTAACACATTGCCCTGAATTAGATACCGTCAGGCAAAACAACCAAGTTTGTTGTATTTGTGTAAGTAAAAATATTTGGTAAAACTGAAAGTTGATGTCAAGGATGTACACCTAGCTAGAATTTCGCTTTCGTAAAGCATTGTCGATGTTTGGTTTCACATATCATGTCTAATTTAAGTTACTACTAGTGTATAATACTCCATCTGTTTCAAATTATATGATGTTTTAGCTGGACATAAGAATTAAGAAGAGATTAAAAAGATAAGTGTACAAAAAATAAGAAGAAAGAAGATAGAGATTAAGAGTACTTGATAGAGAGAAAGTTGCATTTAGAAGCAAGAATGTTTATACTTTGAGAAAAAAATGCTAAAACTAAAGTGTCATATAATGGAAAGAGGAGTAGTATACTTTCTATAATAAAATACTTCGGTAATTAACAAATGCTAATTGCTTTTTAGTGAAATCAATTTTTTAAGGAGTCAAGTGACGGCTATTACTATTTCGGATAATACTTTGCCAATTACAAGTAATAGTGATCTGCATCTTTGCTTTTTGAAATCGTATTACAGTGTAGTTCACGAGTTCAAGACTGCGTGGTTTGACCTACAGTATAGTATAGAGACTAATAAAAGTTCATGTGGAGTCTAACTAATTTGTAATGAATTGTCAAGCAGAGATATGAACATGTGATCTGGGTTTGCGCAGGAATTTCTGGATTCAAGAAGACGGTTAAACAAATAGTGGAACTGTAGATGCATGCTCAATTTGACTTAATAATTGGCTGGAGCTGATGAGCTCCATCTTCTAACGAGGGCCGTGCCCGTGCCCGTGCCCTGCCCGCGCGTCTCGTGCATCAGCCTCGCCGGCCCCCTCCTATCCCTTTCTCACGATTTGGCTTACTCCAGTTAGTGTCTGAATGAATGCCGAATTCAGAGAGCAGACATGTTCACGTCAAATTGTAAAATGGATTTATGATGTTGTCTCCATTACTTTGAGCCATTTATCCATGCACGCATGTACATGTGACGCATGGTTGCTATCCACGTCGGAGCGCGTCGCGCCAGCAGCAAGCTTTAGGTTCCGTTTGCAATGAAGGATTTTTGAAGGAATTACGAAGGAACTGAGTTCCTGTGTTTTTCTTACATCATCATGCGTTTGAAACGTAGGGAAGCGTAGGAAAAATTATGGAGGGATGGTGGCTTTGCCTGTACTTTCACATGAATGAGAAATGGGCTCCGACCCAAAGGAATCGCTGGCTCTCTCGATCTCATTCTTGACAATGATGCTTACTTGCTGACCAGTTTGGTTAATAATAGCTTGTAATCACTATTACTGAGGTCATGGACTAACGCCTCAAGCCTTCAACATTTTCGAATAATGGTAGTTGGCCACAACCGCAGGCTTTTGCCCTTGCTTGCTGCCTGGTTAATATAATCCGCTTTGTCATTTGTTTGCTCGATCTGGTTGTGCTAGAGATTAGTGAGATTAAGAGAAGAGAGACGCTATACAAAGAGCAGCCATGAAAGACATAGAGCTACATGATACGGAAGAAGTAAAGAAAAGGTAAGGATGTCTAGTGCCCCCTGATGATGGATGGACGGGGTTCATGAATCGTAGAAGAGCAGAATGTAGAATTAAAGGTTTCAAGAGGTTACTTAACTATTTTAATTGCCTAAAAATAATAATATGGCTATTAAATATTTGAATTAATTATTGTTAAAAATGAAGTGGTTTTTGACTATTGTAAAGTAATGTATGAAAAGTGGAGCATAAAATAAGAGAGAGAGAGAATGAGATATCCTTTATTCTAAATCACCCCTTCGACATATACAATTCCTCCATATATATACACATTAGAGAGAGTGGGGGTTACACAAGAGTTACTAGACTTAATGTAAGAAAGTTACAAATCCTTTATTATTCCATCTTAATAGCATAGGGGTTATGGACAGCCACATAAATGAATATTTCATAACACTCCCCCTTGGCTGTCAATAGTTTTGAGTGTGTATGCCTCATTAAAAACCTTGCCAAGGAAAAACAGAGTGGGAAAAAACCAAGGCCAAGAAAAAAAGAGTACATACAATGACTCCTTTTGTTGATGAGATATTACTTGATGTCTTTAAGTTGCCGCAGTCCAATGCCATAGATCAGTTTTCTAAAAACTGAAGTGGGGAGCACCTTAGTGAATAAGTCTGCCGAATTCTCACTTGATCAAATTTGTTGGACTGCTATAATACCATCCTTCTGGAGATCATGAGTGAAACAAATTTGGAAAAAATATGTTTCACTCTATCTCCTTTGATGTACCCTTACTTTGGTTGAGTTATGCAAGCCATATTATCCTCATATATTACCGTAGATGCTTCCTTTTGTTGTATTAAGTTGCATTGCTTCTGAATATGTTGTGTCATATTCCTTAGCCATACACATTCCTGCTTTGCTTCATGGATTGCCAAAATTTCCGCATGATTAGAAGAAGTTACTGCTATTGTTTGCTTCATTGAGCGTCATGAGATAGAAGCACCACCACAAATAAAGACATATCTAGTTTGTGAACGACCATTATGTGGGTCAGATAGATAACCTGCATCTGCAAATCTAACTAATTTCTCCTTACATGTGTTAGAAAAATATAAACACATGTCCTTTATACCTTGAAGATAACAAAGTATATGCTTTATACCATTCCAATGTCATCTTGTAGGACAGGAGCTATATCTTGCTAACAAATTAACAGCAAATGCAATGTCATGACATGTATAAGTGGAAAGATACATTAGTGCTCCTATTGCACTTAGGTATGGCACTTCAGGACCAAGAATTTCACTATCGTTCTCTGGAGGATGAAAAGGATCTTTGTTCACATCAAGTGATCTTACTACCATTGGGGTACTCAATGGATGTGCTTTATTCATATAAAATTGTTTCAATATCATATCTACATATGTTACTTGATGCAATAGAATTCCATCTTTAAGATGTTCAATTTGTAATCTAAGGCAAAATTTAGTCTTCCCCAAGTCTTTCATTTCAAAGTCTCTTTTCAGGCACTCCATTGCCGCACTAAGTCCTTGAGGTGTGCCAATCAAATTCATATCATCAACATAAACAACTATTATCATAAATTCAGATCTAGATCTTTTGATGAATATGCAAGGACAGATAGAGTCATTTTTGTATCCTTCTCTTGTTAAATATTCACTGAGACCATTGTACCACATTAGCCCAGATTGATTTAATCCATAGAGTGATTTATTCAATTTTATTGAATATTGTTCTCGAGAACCTACACCTGGGAGTTTAAATCCCTCTGGGAGTTATATATGTGTCACTATGAAATGACCCATACAAATATGCTGTGACAACATCCATGAGGCGCAAATCAAGATTCTCTTTCATTGCCAGACTAATAAGATATCTAAAAGTAGTTGCATCCATCACGGGAGAGTATGTTTCTTCATAATCTGCACCAGGTCTTTGGGAAAAACCTTGAGCAACTTGAAAGTTGCCTAGAGGGGGGGGGGGGGGGGGGGGGGTGAATAGGCAATCTAAAAATAATCCTGAAAAAGCACTAAAGATTTATCAAATAAACAGGACTGACGGAACTTCCGTCAGTAATGACGGAACGTCCGTCGCCACAGAAGTTCTGTCAAGTGACAGAACTTCTCACTAACCTTCCTCTAAACAATGAATTTAACGCGAATAACAAGGAAAAGGTAGTTATTCAATTAAGAACTCTAGGTTTACTCTAGGTCCGGCAACCACACTAAGTAGTTCCTACGTCCTTGTTGAGGAGCCACACAAAGTGGCCGGGTCTCTCTCAACCCTTTTTCCCGCCAAGCAATCACAAAGACCGTGCTCGTATTTCTTTCTCCACTTGATTCTTTTCCTCCAGAGGCGAATCACACCTTCACAAACGTCCCCGACTCACCACACGAAGTTCGGAGCTCAAGGGCGACGCCTAGCCATCTAGGAGACCAAGTCTCCAAGAGTAACAAGCAAATTAAATCTTGATGGGGAGGGAAAGATGTGCTCAAGCTTTTGAATGGATGGATTCAATGTTTTTGTGTTTGGATCTCTCTCACTTGGATTTGAATCTCAAGAACAAGCCTAGGAGTGAGAGGGGAGAGCTCTAGCTGAAGAGTGAGTGAAATGGCAAGGAATCCAACCCTTCTCACGGGGGAAGGGGTGAGCTATAAATAGAGTCTCTCCAAAAATTAGCTGTTATACTATTTTCTGGGTCTGATGGAACCTCCGTGACCACTCATGGAACTTCCGTCATTTCAAATTTAGCCGTTGCACGAGTCTGGGAGAGAAGCCAGATGTTGTGACGGAAGTTCCGTCAAGGGGTGACGGAACTTCTGTCACTCTTGGTTTGACAAGGACTGAGCTCACAGAACTTCCGTGAGAGCCACGGAGATTCTGGAGACGGAACTTCCGTCAAGGGGTGACGGAACTTCCGTCACTCTCGGGAAGGCAGCAAGCAGGACCCGACGCTGATAGAACTTCTGTCAGGAGGCGACGGAACTTCCGTCACCCTCGGGTAGACAAAAAATGGGAACCCGACGCTGACAGAACTTCCATAAGAGGGCTCACGGAACTTCCGTCACTCTTTGTTTGGCTCAGAAAAAACTTGGTTCTAAGGCTTTGTTGGCTATACTTCTCACAAATCTTTTTGGAGGCTTGAGCACACACATTTCCCTTCTTAGCAAGTTTGTTTTACCCCCCTTTATAGTTCGGCATACCTATGACTTAAAATAAATTAAAGAACTAATCAATGAAGTGCTTTCAAGTCCATATCCTTTCCTTTCTTTTTGGGAGTAAACAACAACTTGCAAATGTGAGATTGTACAACAATTTTGATTATCTGCACATTTACTTCATAAACAAGTTAGCACAATTTTAATCTTTCGTCATTGTACACCAAAACCCACTAGGGGATCCTAGATGCATCTTCAATCTCCCCCTTTTTGGTGATTGATGATAACAGATTGAAAAGGAAATAAAGAGGATAATCAAAAGAGACAAAGAGCAACATATAGCGGAACTCCCCCTAAAAATATGCATGAATCACACAAACATGTGAGGGAGCTCCCCCTATATTTTGCAATGAGTGGGGCACCTAAAAGTGTACAAGAGTGAAGCAATGTGATAAAGCAATAAGAAAGCAACACAACCTTGACACAATAATTCTACAAAACTAATAGAAACAAGCACCACACATAACATAAGAACAATAGAGTTATTACAATAAGGTTCACAAATAGTTTTCATATGCAAAGCAAATAGAAGGAATAACTAGTCCATAGGTCTATTACAAGCAAGCCACTAAAATGAATATCCTTTTCATCTCATCTCTCCCCCTTTGGCATAAAGGCACCAAAAAGAATGAAAGGAGAAGGAGATAAGAGAAAGGTATCACTCATCATCATTGGTGCTTGCATCATCATCGTCTTCTTCCTCTTCATCACCTTCTTCTTCGTCTTCGCGTTCTTCTTCTTGGGATTGAGGAGGAGCGGGTTGAGGAGCAATATCATCCCAATCATAGCCGGCAAGTGGATCCTCAAAGACCGGTGGCTCACCATCGGGCTCACACTCGGAGCCATCCGGAGACACCTCATGGCCTTGAGCTCTTTGGTCTTTCTTGTAGTGCTGCACTTGCTTCTTAATGCGCCTCTTGTTCTCCCAATTTTCCTTAGCATTGAAGCAACAAGTATTCAAGATGCTCTTTAGCATAGAGGCAATAGGAGATGATGGACGGCGGCGAGGGGCTTCGGGCGGAGGAGCGGAGGATAATGCACGAGGTGCTGCTGCCTCTGCCCAAGCTGCCTTTTCTGTTGCTAACTCCCTCCGGATAGTCTCATTATGAGGGCAAGTAAGCCTTGGCACACGAGGTCTCAAGGGCTGATGCTTGCACTCCTTCTCAAAAACCAAGCCAGTCTCAGACTCGATCATCCTCATAAGATATGGGGCAAAAGGTAGCACCTTTCTCATATCCAGAGAGGTAGAGTAGATCTCCTAAACAATGAAGTCCATCATACTAAAGTCTGCAGCTCCATCTCTAAACCTAGCAAGAATGTTCCTGGAGTGCTCAATAAGAGAAGTGGCATACCCACCCTTAGGAGCAATAGTTACCCTGAGCATCCTGTTGAGGGTGAAGTAGAAGTTGTGCATCCCGTGAGTGGTTCCTAGATATGTTGGTTGAGGGTCCTCATACATGAATGCCAACTCGGAATCCTTCAACACAGACTCACATGAGAGCTGGTCCCTGGTATCATCATCATCATCATCCTGGAAGAAGAAAGTGGCCAGGCGAGAGGGAGACACCACATACTGCACACCCTGTTTCATCCAATGAACGTAGCCTCGCCCATCAATGTACAAAGTGGAGTAGAACTGATAAATCACCTCCTAATTCCAATCATAGTTGAACCCCATGAGATCATATACATGTCTGGCCTTGCAAGCTCCCATAATCTCATTAAAGGTAGACTCATCCTTGTCCTCCATGTACTTTCAATCAATCCACTGATGAGTGGCCAACCGGTTCTTCCTGTTTATGGCAATGAGCATGGACATGTAGTAGTCTTGATGAAACCAAGTAAGAAACTGAGGGTCACTTGCTTCTTGATCAGTCGCAAGATACTGATTTTGCCTCGTTGTTGCATTCAAGCCATCTGCATCCTTCTTGTAGTCCTTAAAGTCATGATGAGGTGGATAGACGGGAGCATGGACTCGAAGGTTCCTCACAATGTTCAAGGGCTCATTGCTCTTGGACTTGCCTTTGCGAGGTTTGGGGTTGGTCTCTTTGGCTGGCTTCTTCCCTTTATCAAGTGCCCTTCTAGGAGGAAGAGTCCCTCCTTGACCAACTAAAACTGTTTGAGCACCTGAACTGTTGCCCTGTCCCATCCTTCTTTTAATCACTACTTTTCTTCTCTTGGCCAGGGGCACTAGATCCTCTTAGGAGGAGGAGTACTTAGCGGGTTCATCTTGTTGTTCCTCTTCACTTGACTCCTCGTGAAGGGATGGATCATTGGATGCAACCTTGGTGCGGGCCATGTTCACACACCTAAGAAGCAGAGAAATGAGGAATAGAGACCGTTTAGGAATGAGTCACAAGTAAGAGTGAAGAAGTAGGGAAGATTCAAGGCACTGAACTACAGGTGACGGAAGTTCCGTGATGGATCACGGAAGTTCTGTCGTGATGAAAGTTTCCATCGAATTTCCGTCATTTTGCAGTTTGCCCTAAAACTTGCCCTAACTCCTAAATCCTACTGCAAGAGTCAAAATGCTAATAATGGAAGATAGAACAACCATGGAGTGACTATTCTACCTAAGCCAAAGTGAAACTAGAGAGCATTTTGAACATTTGACCTAAAGACCAAGATCTAGGGGTCAAATCTCATACCTAGGGCAATGGAGAGGAGAAAGTTGATGGAGATCGCGGAACTTCCGTGGGGAAGGTGTTGAATCTCCACCAAATCCAAGGGAATCGCCGGTTGAGCCTCCAAATCACCACGAATCACCACTTAGGGTTTGAGGAGAAGAGAGAGAAAGATAAAAGAGAGAATGACCGGCTAGAGGAAGAAGAGAGAGGGGCTCGGGCGACTTAACCAGGGACTGATGGAAGTTCCGTCGATGGGCGACGGAAGTTCTGTCAGTCTCGGGTTGAGACGCGCATGCAAGAGGAAGTCACATAAGTTCTCACAGAACTTCCGCGGACGATAGAAGTTCCGTGAATGGGTCACAGAAGTTCCGTCGTTCTTGGTTGAGCTCGAAAGGATTGGAACCAGAGAAATGCCTCTTTATTTGAAGACCTTGAGGGTGACGGAAGTTCCATCAGTGGGTGATAGAAGTTCCATCGTTTTCTGGAGAAAGACATGGATTGCTACAAGTTTGAACTTATGGACAAGTTGCATAGGAAGTATAAGGCTTGTTTCAACTTGTGAATAGCAACAATTCAACAATCAAAACTATATTCACAAGTATCGACAATACGATCTAATGATCAAAGAATTTTGTTTGAAATCGAAGACAATATGAGATTTTGAAAAGATTTTGGTTTAAAGACATTTTACATGATCAATACACCAATCAAAGCACAAGATTCTACTCCAAGTTGGATGAGTCAAGAATATTTAGTTCACTCCTAAGTCCACAAACCGCTTCTCATCTAGGGGTTTGGTAAAAATATCGGCTAGTTGTTTGTCGGTTCTAACATAGCTAATATCAATATCCCCCTTTATAGAATGATCTCTCAAGAAGTGGTGCCGGATATCTATATGCTTGGTTCTATTGTGTTCAATGGGGTTGTATGCTATCATGATGGCACTCTCATTGTCACATAGGAGTGGAACTTTGGTCATAGTGTATCCAAAATCCTTTAGAGTTTGTCGCATCCAAAGTAATTGTACACAACAACTTCCGGCTACGATATACTCCACTTCAGCCGTGGATAGGGCAACGGAATTTTGTTTCTTGGATGACCATGACACAAGGGACCTACCCAAGAATTGGCACGTCCCAGAGGTACTTTTCCTATCCACTTTACATCCGACGTAGTTGGCATTGGAATAACCGACTAACTTGAACTTGGCGCCCTTGGGATACCACAATCCTAAGTTTGGGGTGTGAACTAAATATCTTAATATTCTTTTTACCACCACAAGGTGACTTTCCTTAGGAGCACTTTGGAATCTTGCACACATGCACACACTAAGCATGATGAGAAACCATGTGGATTTGTGCTATGGTTTGCTATATTTGTGATGAGTAATTGACTTGAGCGGATTTGATGTTTGAGTTGAAACGCAGGAATCCAGGGATTGCATGGGTTTGCATATCATGGTTATGACTAACCGGAGTTGGGGGAGATATTGGTGATATTGCAAGAGATGGGAAATGTGTTTGCCTGTCTCATGATGTGTAGGTCACTGGTGTCGACTTGGCAGTCAATGACAAGAGGATCATACACAAGTAGGGGACTTGGGGTCAGACGATCGAGATGCCGGGTGAAGTCAAGGGTGATCCACACCGTACACGTGGAGAGGCAAGAAGCACAGACGGTTTCACAGTTGAGCCTCAAAACCGTGGTGGTGATGAAGACGGCGTGTTGACCAAGTCAAGGCGAACGGGATGCCGTGCAAGTGACAAGGGGGCCCAATAGACAAGGACTGGGAGAGACTTGCCGGTGGTCAGGATCGCGGGACAAGGTGACACACGTCAACATCGAGAAGTTGCGCTTTGAGAAGCATGCAAGGTGGTTTCCCGGCTTGGGCCTCAAAATCGGTGGCGGTGGTTGGTGGTGCACGTGGCACCATCGCGGAGCTTGCTTCAAGATAAAGCAAAGACATGAAGCGTCCGATGGCATTCGGGCGATGAGGAAAAAGATGGACGGTTATGCCCCCGGTGGTAGGTGGGTGTGTTATGTAGATCAAGGGTAGAGCGGTCATATGGACAATAGATCCTAGGCCTATATAAGGAGAGGTGTGGCTAGTGGGAGAGGGGCCTCTCTTCCCATTAGCCTTGTGTTAGGACTCTATTCAAAGTGCTAGGAGAGGACTTCATGTTTTAGAGGAGAGTAGTGGGTGTGTGAGAGACATCTCTTGCTCTTCCAAATAGTGGGAGGAAGAGGGTGGCTTCCTAGCCTTGTACCTATGGATCTTGTAAGCACCTTTCTATGATATGAGAAGTATTTTCATGCTCAAGATTTCCCTCTTCACTTAAATCCCGAAATTCCCTTTTTCTTATTTTCGGAGCTATTTTTGTGGTGATTTTCGATCTCACTTTTGGACGGATTTTTGGCTCGGATTTCTTGAGAAACTTGTTGCTAGGATGAGCTAGGATAATCCTCTATGGATCCTTGATGGAATTATTGGCTCTAGCACCTTCGATTTGAAGGATTTCTCAAGTTTCTCCTTTTTATGTTCTTGGCACAAGATCTAAAATTCATGATGTTTTCTTGAGCCAATTGAGATGATCTCCTAGGATTAGGGTCGTGATGTGATGAGGATTCACTGCTCCAAAAATTGCATCATTTGGAGTTCGTTTGATTGAGTTTTAGAGAAGATTTGAGAAGATCCCGAGAGTTTTTCTATTCTATCGAGGGTCAACCGGCACTGTCGATGACTAGGTCCGGCACTGCCGATTGGTCTAGTCTGTAGGTTCCAGTGAGACTGCATCCCACACTGGCACTGCCGATGACGCGCTCCAGCACTACCGATAGGCGTGACTGGCACTGCCGATGCCGACTGGCACTACCGATGACAGGGATCGGCACTGCTGAAGAGTGTTTAGTTCTAGACTGTTGAGCATTTCGTCTTCCCTTTTTGTTTCCGCTGTGTTTCCTTGCTGTGGTTGATTATTCCTAGGGCTAGTACACCACGAGTTGGTGTGTGTAGTCTTGGTGATCGGTTTGAAGGTTGGCTCGAGTTATTTTTGGGATATAGGCCAAGTTCTCTTGGAGAATTTTGATTGGCTCCCATTCACCCCCCTCTGGTCGCCTTCTCGGTCCTTCAATTAATATCAGAGCCGGTTTGATCACTAGTTGACCTTCACCGACTTTGTGATCCAAAAGCGACATGGAGAAGCGTGCTATCAAGTTGTGGATGTTCGATGGAGAGGACTTCCCCTACTGGAAGTCACGGACCAAGGCGTATCTGCTGAGTTAAGGACGTGCAATTTGGGAGATTGTTGATCAAGAGTATGCTATACCACAAGACTTGAATACTGCTTCTGCAGGTGAGTTAGTCAGGTATGAGAACAACTCCAAAGCTCTCAATATTCTGCTCTCTACACTTGGTAGGAGTGAACATGATAGGGTTGCACACATTTACACTGCTCATGCTATTTGGGTTAAGCTCTGCACTTACCATGAAGGTACCAACCAGGTCAAGTCTATGCGTAAGGATTCTTACAATAGACAGTACCAAAACTTTGCTAAAAAACCGGGCGAGTCACTAGATGGCACTTTTCGTTGGTTTGAGGCAATTGTGTGCAACTTGCGGGCTTGTGGTACCTTTGTGTGCAATAACAATAATAGAGCTAAGTAACTGTTGTATTCACTTGATGAAAATGTTTGGGGGGTTAAAATTGCTGCTCTAGAAGAAACTGCTGACTTCAACACCTTAAACTGTGAGCAACTATATAGCAAGCTGAAATCTCATGAACTGTCTAGGAAATCTCGTCCTAATCTTGCTATTCCTGCTTCTAGCATGGCTTTGCTTTCTAGCTCTCAGAAGGTTAGTCACAGTGATGCTTCTTATGGAACTAACCCCTCACTTGACAAGTCTTCCTTGGAGTTTGCTTTGTCTTCTCTTGTTGCAGCTTCCGATGAACAGATGGAGTGCATTCCTGATGAGGAGCTGTCCTTGCTCACAAGGAAGTTCAGGAAGTTCTACAACAACCGGAAGGAGAGAAGAGGAGGTGGTTCAAGAACCTGCTTTGAGTGTGGTGACCCGGGACACTTCATCGTTGATTGTCCTAAGAAGAAGAAGAAGGCCGGGTACCGCGACAACAACACTAAAGACTTCAAGCAGAAGAAGAACCACTTCTACAAGAAGGGCAAGAACTCCAAGAAGTTCGCCAAGGCCATTGCACGCGCCTGCGTTGCCGCCTTCAGAGATGTCAACCTCACATCAAGCGAAGGCCTTACAAGCTCGGAGGAGGAGGTTGAAAAGCCATGAGTCAAGAGGAAGGATGACTTCACCGGGCTTTGCTTTATGGCAAAGAACGACCATGACACCGACTCTGGATCCGACTCTGACACAAGCGAGGTACCTCCCACTCTTGATGAGCTCTCTTCTGATCTTGATCATTTGCACGATGTTCTGCTTTTGTAAGATGATAAGCTTCGCAGTGCTGTTCGTGAGAGCAGAGAGCTTAAGTCTAAGTTGGAGAGTGCTGATTTTGAAATTGCTTCGCTTAGGTATAAGCTTGCTAAGGATGACATGGTTGTAGAGTGTGAGTCTTCTCGAGTTGTGATGAGTGATCTTGCACAGAGGGAGAGTGTGCATGCTCAAGTTGCCAGTCAGCTTGAGAGTGCCCTCAAGGAGCTTGATGAGTTCAAAGCTAGACCAACTCTTTTAGGTGCATGTCAGAAGTGCCCCAAGCTCACAAATGAGTTGGAAGCTTAGTCCCTCAAAGTCAAAGAGCTTGAGTCCAAGTTGCTTCATGAGACTCGCTCAAAAGTTCTTCCACATCTGTGTGAAGTGTGTGTCACCCTCAAGGACAAGCTAGTAATCACTAGGGAGGAAAACAAAGTCCTAGTTTAGAAAAATGACTATCTTGTTTCTAGGCTCCAGAGAACCCTAGTGAGTAAGGAAAAGATTGAGAGTGATTTGGCAAGAGTGAAGGAGAGTGCTTCTAGGTCAACCTATACCTTGGGCTTGGGATTTGAGAGGTGTGACAAGGAGAGTGAGAATGTGGGTAAGTTTGTACCTAGCTCCAGCTATAAGGATGAGGAAAACACCATCAAACCCACTGACACATACTATCCACCCAATCCAAAATCCTCCTTCAACCCAAAGCAAACAGAGAAGCCAAAACCCAAACCTGCAATGCAAACTAAGCCTAATCCTAAGGATGTCTACATTTGTATGTTTTGTGGTCACAAGGGCCATTTGGATGAATTCTATTATAGGCGTAAGAGGATTGAGAGGAAGCAAGCTGAGTTGACTAGGGATGCTTTTTATGATGATTTTGTTGACTTTTAGCCTCGCTCTTTTTCTTGTGACTATCGTGGACAGGGTCATTCCTCATATGGCTTTGATTCACGAAACAGAGGCTTTGCGCAGCAGCGCTTTGGCGCCCCACGTTTTCCCCATCGTGGTGAGCGTCATACGCGTGGATTTGGCTTTCACATTGATGATTTCTATCCTCACAACCCAAGGTTTGAGTCGAGATGTTTTGACAGGCCATGTTTTCCCCATCGTGGTTCTCGTCCTATGCGTTCAAATGACAATGTGCAAAAAACTGTGATGCCTACTATCGGTTGTATGGTTAAGTGCTGGATTCCCAAATCTCTTTTGACTAACCCTAGCACTGAGCCATCGACTTTTCCTTCTCGTTCTTTGTAGGCAGCAGGTGGAGGCTTGGAGAACAAATGGTTGATGGACTCCGGGTGTTTGCGCCACATGACCGGAGATACAAAGTGGTTCTCCAGCCTCACTCCTCTGAAGCGGCGGGAGTATGTGACCTTTGGAGATGACAAGAGAGGGAGAGTGAAGGCAAGATGCGCGGTAAAGGTAAATGAAAAATTCACTCTCAAGGATGTTGGTTTGGTTGAGTATCTCAAGTACAATCTCCTCTTTGCCTCTCAGCTTCTTGATGTTGGTTTGGAAGTGCGCTTTAAGTCGAATGCTTCTTGTGTTCTTGATTTGAGTGGTTCCTTGGTTTGTGGAATTTCTCGTATTGGCAGAGTTTTTCAGGATGATTTTGCTAGTTCTCCTGGTTCTCTCAAGTGCTTGTTTGCTCAATCTTCTTCTGAGCTCTGAAAATGGGATAGAGGACTGGGTCATATGAGCTTTGACTTGCTATGTCGCTTGAGTGGCCTAGGGTTGATCCGAGGATTGCTTAAGCTCAAATTTGATAAGGATTTGGTTTGTGCTCCGTGTCATCATTGGAAAATAATTGCCGCTTCTCATCCACCAATTAATTTGATGATGACTGAACGCCCTGGAGAGTTGCTTCATATGGACATTGTTGGTCCTTCTCGGGTTCGTTCGGCGGGTGGGAAGTGGTATGTTCTTGTGATTGTTGACGACTATTCTCGCTACTCTTGGGTCTACTTTCTTGAGAGCAAGGATGAAGTGTTTCATCACTTTTGAAGCTTAGTTTTGAGGTTGTTCAAGGAACTCCCTAGTGCATTACGAGTGATTCACAGTGATAATGGCACCAAGTTCAAGAACTCCTCCTTTGATGCTTTCTGTCTTGATCATGGTATTGAGCATCAGTTTTCAGCACCTCGTGTTCTCCAGCAGAACGGTGTGGTTGAAAGGAAGAACAGAACTTCAGTAGAGATGGCATGGACGATGCTCGATGAGCATAGGACTCCGAGACGGTTCTGGGCTGAGGCCATTAGCACTGCTTGCTATGTTTCCAATTAGATTTTCCTACGCTCAATTCTTAATGTGACTTCTTATGAGCTACGTTTTGGGAGAAAGCCCTCGGTTTCTCATTTGCGTGCCTTTGGTTGCAAGTGCTTTATTCTCAAGCGTGACAATCTGGATAAGTTTGAGTCAAGGTCTTCTGATGGAATCTTTCTTGATTACTCTCTTCATGGTCATTCCTACAGAGTTTTGAATTTGGAGACTAACACCATCGTAGAATCCTACGATGTAATCTTTGATGAATCAAACTCTTGTGCAAGGAATGTGATTAAGTCTGCAGGTGACAAGGAGATGAAGGAGAGCATCTTTGTAGAAGAGGACCTACAGGGCTTTGATGATGATGATGATGATTCACTTCATCTCTCATCTGAGCTTGTTCCTACTGCTACCACTACTCCAGCAGAGGGACCAGAAGCTTCTATATCAACTTCAACGACTGTTGAGCAAGCTCCAGCTGTGGTTGAGGGGGAGGTACACTCTGTGAGAGAGACTCCTCACTACATTCAGCGTCAACATCCACCCCAACAGATGATCGGTAATCTCTATGAGAGGACAACAAGGTCAAGGTCTGCACATCTTTCTTGCTTTACTAATTCTCTCTTTGTTGCAACCTTTGAACCCCGAGATGTTGGACACGCACTATCTGATGAATATTAGGTTAATGCCATGCATGAGGAGTTGGAAAACTTTGAGAGAAATAAAGTCTGGACCCTTGTAGAGCCTCCCAAAAATGTCAATGTCATAGGAACCAAGTGGGTGTTCAAAAACAAACATGGGGAGGATGGTGAGGTTGTGAGAAACAAGGCTAGGCTAGTTGCTCATGGTTTTAGCCAAGTGGAGGGCTTAGATTATGGTGAGACCTTTGCTCCTGTGGCTCGCATAGAAGCCATTAGGATCTTGCTTGCATTTGCTGCCTCCAAGGGCATTAGACTTTATCAAATGGATATCAAGAGTGCCTTCCTAAATGGTTTCATAGAGGAAGAAGTGTATGTGAGGCAACCCCCTGGCTTTGAGCACCACAAATACCCAAACCGTGTATACAAGCTTCAGAAGGCTTTGTACGGGCTAAACCAAGCACCTAGGGCATGGTATGCTAGGCTTATGACCTTCTTGCTAGAGTGTGGGTATGTCATGGGGTGTGTTGATAAAACCTTGTTCACTCTAAAGCATGGCGATGACTTTTTAATGGTTCAGATTTACATGGATGATATCATCTTTGGTGGTTCCTATCATGCTCTTGTGTCCAGATTTCAGGAAGCTATGGAAAGTGAATTTCAGATGTCGATGATGGGAGAGCTCACCTTCTTTCTTGGGCTTCAAATCAAGCAGTGCAAGCAAGACACTTTCATACATCAAGCCAAGTACACGAAGGATCTCCTGAAGAAGTTCGATATGGTCAATGTGAAGCCGTTGTCTACACCAATGTCCATAATAACGGCTCTTGACCCTGATGAAGACTGTGAAGCGGTGGATCAATGGGAGTACAGGAGCATGATTGGCTCCCTCTTGTACCTGACAGCGACAATACCCGACATACACTTTGCGGTGTGTCTTTGTGCTCGCTTTCAATCTTCCCTAAGGGTGACTCATCACAAGGCTGTCAAGCGCATCTTTAGGTATCTCAAATACACCCTTGAGTTCGGTCTTTGGTACCCTGCATCTTCATCTCTTGATCTCATTGGGTATTCGGATGCGGACTTTGCTGGGTGTAGAATTGATAGGAAGAACACTTCTGGTACTTGCCATTTCTTGGGTACTTCTTTGATCTGTTGGTCTTCTTGTAAGCAGTCGAGTGTTGCCCAATCCACCACAGAGGCTGAGTATGTAGCTGCTGCTAGCTGTTGCTCATAAATCCTATGGATTGTGTCTACCATGAGAGACTATGGGTTGACTTTTAAGAGTGTTTCACTCATGTGTGATAACTCCAGTGCCATATGCTTAGCCAAAAATCCAGTTTAACATGGTAAGGTCAAACACATCAATGTGCGATTCCATTTCCTGAGAGACAATGTTGAGAAGGGGGATGTTGAGCTCATATACATTGATACCAAAAACCAACTAGCTGATATCCTCACCAAGCCCCTAGATGCTTCAAGACATGCTTTTCTTCGGGGGGAACTTGGTGTTTGTCATCCGTATGGCATCATTTGAGGGGGAGTTGTTGTTCACTTGTATATATGTATCTTACCATTTTCGCTTTGCATCTCATGTGTAATATATGCATTGGTAGATGAGCTTTGAGTCTTATGCTTTCTTGCATTTCTCTTTGCTATGATTGAGCTTGAGCTAAGTTGTGTGGATGTGATGGTAATCTCTCATGCTTAGATTTTTTAGATGGCCTGTTATAAACTCATGTGAGCAACTTGCTAATCTTAAAGGTAAACTGAGCTTCTTATGAACCTTATGATCTAATCTTGCTAAAACTTGCTCACTATGTGTATAATTGTTTTTATCCTTGTTGAAACTTGCGTTGAGGCTAGTCTAGAGGATGTCTTGGCTTTGGCACCTTGTGTTTGTGAAATGGAAGACTTTGCAAATGTTTAGCTCGTGATGTAACATTGTGGGAACATGTGTTCCTTTTTGCCACAAAGGCATGCTCTTTTGTCTTGTGCATAATCCCGAAAAATTTGCTAAGTGCTTTGATCAAGAGTTACTCAATAATGCTAAATCCAAACATTGTGACTCGAAGCCTCGGAGTGTTTACCGTATCCAGTCGTGCGACCCTCCGCATGGATAAGAGGACACATGAGGATAAACAATAATCACTTGATCAACTGAGTCTCTGTTGCATATGTGAGATTGAACCTGGCTAGATTCTTATGATTCACATGGTGCTTGTTTTGCCTTGGATGGGAGTACTTACACATGTGGTGACAATTTTGCTTGTGATAAGCAAATTTGATTCTATCTAAGCTAGTCAATCTTTCTACTTAGCTTGTATAGCTCTTGGTGTCTATGTCTTGCTATCTATTTTTGATCTTTGTATGGTTGTGCGCCATTGCTTTTACACTTCATGGCTCTATTCTTATGACTCGCATAGTTAAATGCTTGTTTGCATAATTGTTGAAGCTCCTTAGGTTTGTATTTTCATGCATTGCATGTTTGTTTGTTCTTTTACCTTTTTGATGAGTTCATTGCCAAAGGGGGAGAGAAAATTTTGGGGTCATGCACAAATAATGCTAAGAAACTCATATGATCCATTTTGCACTATATGAGACCTACCACAACTTGAGGGGGAGCATATCATGATCTTGAGCGTTTTCTTGCGCTTTTCACATTCTTTGCGTCTCAAGTCGCTTTCTTTCCCAACTCTTGGTTTTGTGATCCCTACTTACTAGATGGCTTATTTTCACCTTTTCTTTGGGTTTGGCCATTTGGATGTGCTTATTTGGCTTCGTATTTTAATCTCTAATCTTTGTGCACTTGATGTTGTCAATGTACTCATCAAGGGGGAGATTGAGAAACCATGTGGATATGTGCCATGGGTTGCTATATTTGTGATGAGTAATTGACTTGAGCGGATTTGGTGTTTGAGTTGAAATGCGGAAATCCAGGGATTGCATGGGTTTGCATATCATGGTTATGACTAACCGGAGTTGGGGGAGATATTGGTGATATTGCAGGAGATGAGAAATGTGTTTGCCTGTCTCATGATGTGTAGGTCACTGGTGTCGACTTGGCAGTCAATGACAAGAGGATCATACACAAGTAGGGGACTTGGGGCCAGACGATCGAGATGCCGGGTGAAGTCAAGGGTGATCCACACCGTACACGTGGAGAGGCAAGAAGCACGGACGGTTTCACGGTTGAGCCTCAAAACTGTGGTGGTGATGAAGACGGCATGTTGACCAAGTCAAGGCGAACGGGATGCCGGTGCAAGTGACAAGGGGACCCGATGGATAGGGACTAGGAGAGACTTGCCGGTGGTTAGGATCACAGGACAAGGTGACACGTGTCGACATCGAGAAGTCATGCTTTGAGAAGCATGCAAGGCGGTTTCCCAGTTTGGGCCTCAAAACCGGTGGCGGTGGTTGGTGGTGCACGTGGCACTATCACAGAGCTTGCTTCGAGATGAAGCAAAGACGTGAAGCGTCCGATGGCATTCGGGCGATGAGGAAAAAGAAGGACGGTTATGCCCCCGGTGGTAGGTGGGTGTGTTATGTAGGTCAAGGGTAGAGTGGTCATGTGGACAATAGATCCTAGGCCTATATAAGGAGAGGTGTGGCTAGTGGGAGAGGGGCCTCTTTTCCCATTAGCCTTGTGTTAGGACTCTATTCAAAGTGCTAGGAGAGGACTTCATGTTTTAGAGTAGAGTAGTGGGTGTGTGAGAGACATCTCTTGCTCTTCCAAATAGTGGGAGGAAGAGGGTGGCTTCCTAGCCTTGTACCTATGGATCTTGTAAGCACCTTTCTATGATATGAGAAGTATTTTCGTGCTCAAGATTTCCCTCTTCACTTAAATTCCGAAATTCCCTTTTTCTTATTTTCAGAGCTATTTTCACGGTGATTTTCAATCTCACTTTTGAACGGATTTTTGGCCCGGATTTCTTAAGAAACTTGTTGCTAGGATGAGCTAGGATAATCCTCTATGGATCCTTGATGGAATTATTGGCTCTAGCACCTTCGATTTGAAGGATTTCTCATGTTTCCCCTTTTTGGTGTTCTTGGCACAAGATCTGAAATTCGTGATGATTTCTTGAGCCAATTGAGATGATCTCCTAGGATTAGGGTCGTGATGTGATGAGGATTCACTGGTCCAAAAATCGCATCATTTGGAATTTGTTTGATTGAGTTTTGGAGAAGATTTGAGAAGATCCCGAGAGTTTTTCTGTTCTGTCGGGGGTCGACCGGCACTGCCGATGACCAGGATCGGCACTGCCGATTGGTCTAGTCTATAGGTTCTAGTGAGACTGCATCCCGCACCGGCACTGCCGATAGGTGGGACAGGTACTGTCGATGACGTGCACTGGCACTGCCGATGCCGACCGACACTGCCGATGGCAAGGATTGGCACTGCCGAAGAGTGTTCAGTTCTGGACTGTTGAGCATTTCGTCTTCCCTTTTTGTTTCCGCTGTGTTTCCTTGCTGTGGTTGATTATTCCTAAGGCTAGTACACCACGAGTTAGTGTGTGTAGTCTTGGTGATCGGTTCGGAGGTTGGCTCGGGTTGTTTTTGTGATATAGGCCAAGTTCTCTTAGAGAACTTTGATTGGCTCGCATTCACTCCCCCTCTGGTCGCCTTTTTGGTCCTTCACATGATATCGGGCCTAGATGCACAAAGATAATGCAGGGAGCCAATCATGCAGCGATATACCTTTTGATCCACGGATTTACCGTTTACATCTAGCCCAAGGTGTCCATTTGTCTTCATGGGAGTTTTGTTAGGCTTAGCATTTTCCATGTCAAACTTCTTGAGTATGTCTTGAGTGTACTTGGTTTGACTTATGAATGTTCCTTCTTCAAGTTGCTTGACTTGAAAACCTAGAAAGAACTTCAACTCCCCCATCATGGACATCTCAAATTTCCTAGTCATAATCTTGGCAAACTCATCACAAAAAGATTGATTAGTAGAACCAAATATAATGTCATCAACATATATTTGGCACATAAATAAATCATTATCAACTTTTCTTGTGAAGAGAGTAGGATTGGCTTTGCCAATTGTGAAGCCTTTGTCGATCAAGTATCCCTTAAGGTGTTCATACCAAGCTCTAGGAGCTTGCTTGAGGCCGTAAGGAGCTTTGTGAAGCTTGTACACATGGTTTGGTTTCTTTGGGTCTTCAAACCCCAGAGGTTGTTGTACATACACTTTTTCTTGAATGGGGCCATTAAGAAATGCACTTTTCACGTCCATTTGAAAAAGCTTAAAGCCATGGTGAGTAGCATAGGCAAGTAAAATACAAATTGACTCAAGCCTAGCTACGGGTGCATAAGTTTTACCAAAGTCCAAACCTTCTACTTGTGAGTAGCCTTTTGCAACAAGTCTTGCCTTGTTTCACACCACCACGCCATACTCATCTTGCTTGTTGCGGAAGACCTATTTTGTGCCTACAACATTTTGCTTGGGTCTCTCCACTAGTGACCACACCTTGTTTCTTTCAAAGTTGTTCAACTCTTCTTACATAGCCATCACCCAATCCGAGTCTTGAAGAGCTTGTTCCACCCTTAGAGGTTCCATAGAGAAAACAAACGAGTAATGATGACAAAATGTAGCCATTCGGGATCTAGTAGTTACCCCCTTTTGGATGTCTCCAAGAATGTTGTCAACGGGGTGATCCTTTTGAATGCTTTGTCGTACTCGTGGATGAATTGGCCTAGATGCATCTTCTTCTTCTTGATTGATATCATTTTGAGTGTCTCTATCCCCACCATCTTGAGTTTGATCTTGGTTGTTACCTTTATCATGATCGTCACCATGATCTTGGTTTCTTCCTTGATCTTGTTCATCATGTGGTTCTTGTGAAGATGGATCATCTTGGCTTGAAGAAGGTGGTTTATTTTGGCTTGAGTTTGGGTTTTGTGGTCTTATCTCACCTATTGCCATATTCCTTATTGCATCACAAGGAGCTTCATCACCTACATCACTTGGATTAACTTGCTCTACTTGAGAGCCATTAGATTTATCAAATTGCACATCCTAGGTGATTTCAACAATTCCGGTGTCTTTGTTAAAGACTCGATATGCATAGACATTAGTTCCATATCCAAGGAGAAAACCTTCATGTGTCTTAGGAGCAAACTTAGAGTATTTAGGTTTCTTGTTAAGAATAAAACATTTGCTCTCAAAGACCGAAAATATGAAACATTTGGAAGGTTACCAGTGAGAAGCTCATATGGTGTTTTTTTCAAGATCTTGTGAAGATATAATCTATTTGTTGCATGGCATGTAGTGTTGATGGCTTCAGACCAAAAGGTGGCTGGTGTCTTGTACTCATCTAGCATTGTTCTTGCCATCTCTATGAGTGTGCGGTTCTTCCTTTCGGCTTCCTCATTTTGTTGTTGAGTGTATGGAGCTGAGAATTCATGCTTGATGCCTTCTTCATCAAGATATTCTTCAACTTGTGTGTTCTTGAACTTGGTTCCATTGTCACTCCTTATTTTCTTGATTTTCACTTCATACTCATTTTGGTCTCTCCTCAAGAACTTCTTTAGGATACCTTGTGTTTCACTTTTGTCCTTCAAAAAGAATACCCAAGTGAAACAAGAATAAGCATCAACAATTACAAGGCCATATTTGTTACCACCAATGTTTATGTAGGTGACCGGTCCAAATAGGTCTATGTGGAGCATTTCCAATGGTCTTGTCGTTGTCATCATTGTCTTGGATGGATGTGCCGCTCCCACTTGCTTTCCGGCTTGACATGCGCTATATATTTTGTCCTTCTCAAAAGCAACATCCTTTAGTCCCACAATGTGGCCACCTTTAAGGAGTTTAGAAATATTTCTCATCCCAACATGAGCTAGCCGGCGATGCCATAGCCAACCCCAGGTAGTTTTAGCGACCAAACAAGTATTTAGGTTAGATCCTTCTTTATTGGTGAAATCAACAAGATAGATCTTATCCTCTAGATACCCTTTGAAAGCTATTGAGGAATCTTTCTTCCTAAAGATGGTCACACCATCATCATCAAAGAGACAACTATAGCCCATCTCACAAAGTTATGATACGGACATAAAGTTGTATCCTAAATCATTTACAAGATAAGTATTACTAATTGAAAGGTCATGGATGTCGTCAATCCGTCCACGACCAATTACCTTTCCCTTGTTGTCATTTCCAAATGATATGCCTCCACTTGCTAGATTGTCATGATCAAGTGTGGAGAACATTGATCTCTCTTCGGTCATATGATTTGAACATCCACTATCAAGTACCCATTTTGTACCATCGGAGGAGTATTCCTACAAGAGATATCAAGTATGTGTTTTAGGCACCCAAGTTGGTTTGGGTCCCTTAACACTAGATACAAGAACTTTGGGCATCCACATACAAGGTTTCCACCTTGCATCATGTGGCCCAACAAACTTAGCAACTACTCTACCATAAGCATTACGAGTTAGCACATAAGAAGCATCAAAATCATCAAAGGATATGGTAGAGGTCTTGTTGCTCTTGTTGACTTGAGATGCATTGTTCTTGGTCTTGTTAACCGATTTTTGTGCCAATTGCTTTTCTTTTCCTTCGGACACAAACATGGTTCTCTTATTATAGTTCTTCTTGGGTGCATTGTTATTGTACCCTAATCCTCTCTTGTCACGAGAGGCTCTTGGCTCACCAACTAATTTTGTTGTGGTCTCCACTTGAGCTTTCTTCTTGAGCTCATTGACTTGGTTGGTTAACTTCTCAATGATTGCATCTTGCTTGGCAATCATATCAACATCAATGTTATGGCACCTTCCACAACCCTTTCTTGTTGAAGCTTGAGAGGATTCAAGCTTCTTCAACAATGAGCATGAGTTTGCCTTGAGATCTTCAATGGCCTTTATTAAGGCCTAGTTCTCCTCTTGCAAGGAGTTGCACCTTTCTTGATACTTTTTGGTCATTGAGGTGCATGATTCACTTGTCTCACTGACCTTTGTAAGGTCCTTGGTCAGAGCCTTGTTCTTTTCCTTCTCTTGCTCAAGTTGCTTGGTAAGCTCAAGGTTCTTGCTTCTTTCTTCATCAAGCAATTCTTCTTATCTATCAACGATTCTTTCTTGATTGTCCAACTCACTTTGTAGCTTATCTAGCATTTTCACCATTTCATGTATAGAGGGGATCAAGTCCTCCTCTTCATCACTACAATAAGAAGGATTGAAATCGGTGTGAGGAGCTACCTTGTTTTCCTTGGCCATGAAGCATCGAGGGAAATCATCTTCATCATCGATGAGGTTGTTGAAGAGTGACTTCTTGGCCGGAGATGGACCAATGGCAATGTTAGCAATGCCACCCTCATCATCTTTATCATCATCATCGGAGATGTACTCTTGACCAATGTGAGCATGTCCCTTGTTGTATGGCTTCTTGTTGAGCTTTGTCTTGTTGTTGTACTTTTCATTTTTCTTGCCCTTGCCATTTAATCTTGGACAATAGGCAATCATGTGTCCTTGTTCATAACACTCATAGCATCTTCTATTTGTTCTTCTAGCTTTTGCCTTGTCAAAGCTTCTTTTGGTAAAACCATTCTTGATCATGTATTTGCCAAATCTCTTGACAAATAAGGCAAATTCTTCATCATCATCATCATCATCATCATCATCATCATCATCTTGAATCTTCTTGGCTTTGAGTGCCAAGTCCTTCTTGCTTGTGCTCTCATCTCCTATGAGCACGTTCACTCTCTTGCCCTCATCATCACGACTTTTGTGGGCATTTATCCTTCCAATGACTTCATCCATTGTGAAGCTCTCAAAACCATCCTGCTCTTCAATGATGGTGCAAAGTATGGAATTCCACATTCTAAGAGCCATGAGGAGCTTATAGTTCACCTCCTCATCTTTCATGTTGTCTCCATAGGATCTTCTCTCATTTACAATGTCCATGAACCTATCATGAGTTTGTTGAGGCTCTTCTCCCTTGTTCATCACAAAGAAGTTGAATTGATTCTTGAGGACTTGAAGTCTTGACTTCTTCACAACATCCACTCCCTCATGAGCACATATAAGCTTCTTCCACATTTTTCGAGCATTCTCAATTTTGAAAACTCTTGAATATTCTTTAGGATTCAAGGAAGAGGGAATAGCCGACATTGCTTGAGCATTGCGATGTATGTTGAGTTGATCCATAGTTGTAGGATTGTCCTTGTCTTCCAAGGTGTATCCTTTCTCCACAATTTCCTAAATTGGTGGACCAATTGACATGAGATACATCTTCATACGATGCTTGTACCAACTAAAATCCTTGCCTTCAAAGTAAGACAATCTTCCACTTACACTTCCATGGATATTTGCCACATCGGCATAATTGAAGGGGATGGATGTGTGCAACTCATTTCCTTTACTTGTCGAAGTAAGATCTTGAGGCTTATCACCTTCTTCCGGCTTTGACATCTTTTAATCTTCAATCTTTCAAGCCTTGTAGAAGATTCTAGCTCTGATACCAATTGAAAGTTGCCTAGAGGGGGGGGGGGGGGGGGGGTGAATAGGCAATCTAAAAATAATTCTGAAAAAGCACTAAAGATTTATCAAATAAACAGGACTGACGGAACTTTCGTCAGTAATGACGGAACTTCCTTCACCACGAAAGTTCTGTCAAGTGATAGAACTTCTCACTAACCTTTCTCTAAACAATGAATTTAACACAGATAACAAGGAGAAGGAAATACCAACTTGATAGAAGTGAAACTAATGCAACGTAAACCTAGAGTTCTTAATTGAATAACTACCCACACAAATAACAAGTGATACAAGCACAATAGTATGAAAGAAATAAGCAAGCACAAATATAAAAGCGGGAATATAAAGAGAGACACAAGAATTAACCCGAGGTCCGGCAACCATACTAAGTAGTTCTTACGTCCTCGTTGAGGAGCCACACAAAGTGGTCGGGTCTCTCTCAACCCTTTTCCCCGCCAAGCAATCACAAAGATCGTTCTCAGATTTCTTTCTCCACTTGATTCTTTTCCTCTAGAGGCAAATCACACCTTCACAAATGTCCCTAACTCACCACACGAAGTTGGGAGCTCAAGGGCGACGCCTAGCCACCTAGGAGACCAAGTCTCCAAGAGTAACAAGCAAATCAAATCTTGATGGAGAGGGAAAGATGTGCTCAAGCTTTTGAATGGATGGATTAAATATTTTTGTGGTTGGATCTCTCTCACTTGGATTTGAATCTCAAGAACAAGCCTAGGAGTGAGAGGGGAGAGCTCTAGCTGAAGAGTGAGTGAAATGGCAAGGAATCCAACCCTTCCCACGGGGGAAGGGGTGAGCTATAAATAGAGGCTCTCCAAAAACTAGCCGTTATACTATTTTCTGGGTCCGACGGAACTTTCGTGACCACCCACGGAACTTCCGTCATTTCAAATTTAGCCGTTGCACGAGCCTGGGAGAGAAGTCAGATGCTGTGACGGAACTTCCATCACTCTCGATTTGATAAGGACTGAGCTCATAGAACTTCCATGAGAGCCACGGAGATTCTGGTGACGGAACTTCCATCAAGGGGCGACGAAACTTCCGTCACTCTCGGGAAGGCAGCAAGCAGGAACCCGACGCTGACGGAACTTCCGTCAGGAGGCGATGGAACTTCCGTCACCCTCGGGTAGACAAAAAATGGGAACCCGACACTGACGGAACTTCTGTGAGAGGGCTCACGGAACTTCCGTCACTCTTTGTTTGGCTCAGAAAAAGACTGGTTCTAAGGCTTTGTTGGCTATACTTCTCACAAATCTTTTTGGTGGCTTGAGCACACACATTTCTCTTCTTAGCAAGTTTATTTTATCCCCCTTTATAGTTTGGCATACCTATGACTCAAAATAAATTAAACAACTAATCAATGAAGTGCTTTGAAGTCCATATCCTTTCCTTTCTTTTAGGAGTAAACAACAACTTGCAAATGTGAGATTCTACAACAATTTTGATTATCTGCACATTTACTTCAGAAACAAGTTAGCACAATTTTAATCTTTCATCATTGTACACCAAAACCCACTAAGGGATCCTAGATGCATCTTCACAACTAATCTTGCCTTATATCTTATAATTTCTCCTTTATCATTTCTTTTTCGCACAAAGACCCCATTTATAACCAATAGGTTTGACACCATCTGCTGTACATGTTATAGGTCCAAAAACTTCTCTTTTTGTTAGAGAATTCAACTCTTCTTGAATTGCATCATTCCATTTTGGCCAATCTTTTCTCTGCTTGCACTCCTCGATAAATTGAAGTTCTTGATCCTCATTATCATTAATAATTTCTAGCACTAGATTGTACGCAAATGCTTCATTGACGATGACTTTATCACGGTTCCAAATATTTCAAGACATGACATAGTTCAATGAGATCTCATTTTCTGATGAATTAGGTACCTTTATGTTTTGAACATTTATCATGTCATCTATCCCTTCATCGGGTTTTTCTTCAACATTGCTTTCCTCAATTTGACCATCTTGATTCTTTGCTCCTTTTCTTTTTTGAGTATTCTTGTCTTTGGAACCCAATGCTCTACCTCGTTTTACAGTAGACTTTGACTCATTAGCATTAGGCAGTTGTCCTTCATGGACATTGATTTTCTCAGGAGCATTGGCAGCTGGAATATATGACTTTGTCACTCGTTTTGAGTCCGTAAAAGTGTCGGGCAAATTGTTGGCTAAACCTTGTAAACGAATTATTCTTTCAACTTCTTGCTCACATTGTTTTGTACGAGGATCAAAGTGAGATAGTGATAATTCATTCCAATTTATGTCTTTATTCAGCTGCTTATTCTCTCTCCGTGTTGTTGGAAAATTTGATTCATCAAAGTGGCAATCTGCAAATCTTGCTGTAAATAAATCTCCCGTTGATGGTTCGAGATATTTTATTATTGATGGGGATTCATACGCAACTTATATTCCCAATCTTCTTTGAGGTCCCATCTTTGCGCGCTTTGGTGGAGCAATTGGGACATATACTGTGCACCCAAAAGTTCTTAGATGAGAAATATCTAGTTCTTTGCCAAAAACCAGTTGTAATGGAGAAGAGGTATGGTAACTTGTTGGCCTAATGCAAATTAATGCTGTTGCATGCAAAATAGCATAGCCCCGTATAGATGTTGGGAGTTTCGAGTTCATAAGTAACGGTCTTGCTATTAATTAGAGCCGCTTAATGAGTGATTCAGCAAGACCATTTTGTGTATGAACATGAGCAACATGATGTTCTACACTTATTCCAATTGACATGCAGTAGTCATTAAAACCTTTTGATGTGAATTCACCTGCATTATCCAAGCGTATAGCCTTAACTAGATTATCTTGGAATTGTGCTCATAATTTGATAATTTGAGCTAACAACCGCGCAAATGCTAGGTTGTGTGTTGATAATAAGGACACATGTGACCATCTTGTAGATGTATCAATTAAGACCATAAAATATCTAAATGGTCCGCTTGTCGGATGAATTGGTCCACATATATCCCCTTGAATGCACTCTAGAAAAGTAAGGGGCTCATACCCAATCTTAACAGGTGATGGCCGTACTATAAATTTCCCTTGACTACATGCAATGCATGAGAAGTGATTTGCTTGAAGAATCTTTTGGTTCTTCAATGTATGCCAATATGAACTATTAATAATTTTTTGCATCATTACCGATCCGGGATGGCCTAACCAGTCATGCCAAATAATAAAATTATTTTGGTTGGTGAACCTTTGGTCTACCACCATGTATGATTCATTCTTTGTCATCCTTGCATAGTATAATTCAGAAGGTAATTCTGATAATTTTTCCAACACATACTTTTTCCCCGAAGACATCTTTGTAATGTTGAGACATTCTATATCATCTTCACACAATGTCTCAACATGATAGCCATTTTGACGAATATCTTTGAAACTCAATAAGTTTCTTTTAGACTTTGGGGAATAAAGTGCCTCATGTATATTTATTTTTGTTCCAGAAGACAATGTTATTAGGGCTTTCCCTGAGCCCTCTATCAGTTTGGCACTTCCTGATATTGTGTTCACGTTTGTATCTCGTAACACAAGATGTGAAAAGTGTAATTTGCTTCTCAATATGGTATGTGTTGTTCCATTGTCAATAATACATATATCATCTTCATGATCAAGCTCTTGAGCTAATTGTTTTTCCATAAACTTCAAAAATAAAATACATGCATAAATATTATTGTTAATTTAAACTTATTAAATAAGAAGATGTTACATACATAAAGAGCTATTCAAACCATTAGATACAATTATTATCGATAAAGGAGGCAAGAATTTATTCATTTTTCAGATACATCATATTTATTCTTGGATAGCAAAAGACTAAAGTAATGATTTTATGCGAAAAAATTAGAAACATCCAAATGAGTTGCATCATGACTGCCAAATGAGTCATATTTTGTCGTTTCAAAATTTTCACCATTTAAATACCTTCACTACTATTGCTTAATGTAAAGTTTGTCTCTATCTTTTTCTTTTTCTTTTTCTTCTCAAGTGATTCTTGATAGAGATCAATTAGGTATTTTGATGTGCGACTGTTATGCCTCCAGTGAGTTCTTCCTCCACAATGATGGCATGCATTTTCAGTCATTTCACCTTTATCCCTTTCTCCTTTTTCTTGACCCTTGTAAGAACCAACTGTGTTATTGAACGGAACACTATAATTTCCTCTACCACGACCGTGTCCATATCCACGACCACAACCACGATCATGGCCACAACCGCGGCCACGTCCTCTATTTTTGTTTTCAAATTGTGCCGCATTTGACTCAGGGAATGGACTCGAACTAGTTGGTCGGGATTGATGGTTCTTCATCAAAAGCTCATTATTTTGTTCAATCACTAGTTAGCGAGAAATAAGTTTAAAATATTTCTTGAATCCTTTCTCACGATATTGCTGCTGAAGCAGCACATTTGAAGCATAGAATGTGGAATATGTTTTCTCTAACATTTTCTCATCAGTAATCTTTTCTTCACATAGTAACAATCGTGTTGTTATGCTGAACATGGCTGAATTATATTCAGAAACATTTTTGAAGTCTTGCAACCTCAAATGCAGCCAATCATGACGAGCTTTATGGAGAATTACTGTTTTCTGATGATCATACCTTTCTTTTAATTTGTTCCAAAGAATAAGGGGATCTTCATCAAGAAGGTATTTAGCCTTGAGACCTTCATGGAGGTGACGACGTATAAAAGGTTTAGCTTTCTGTTGATCAAATGCTTTATTTGCATCTTTGATGATCTCACCAAGGCCATTAATATTCAAGTGCATTTTAATATCAAGCACCCATGACAAGTAGTTTTTGGCGGTGATATCCAAGGCCGTGAAATCAAGTTTGGTGAGATTTGACGTAGTAGGCTACAAGTCATAAAGTCAAAAGATAAATCATAGCGTAAAGTAGTATGTAAATGAAATAAATTAGAATAATATCTCACCTTCGAAAAGTATACTATGATCAATGAAATGATCTTAAGTAATAAATTCTAATTCACGATAGTCCTAGAGAAAATTGTGCTGATAACGTGTTAAAAATAAAGTGGCTTTTGACTATTGTAAAATAATATATGAAAAGTGGAGTACAAAATGAGAGAGAGAATGAGATATTCTTTATTCTGAACCACCCCATCTATGTATACAATCCCTCCATATATATACACATTAGAGAGAATGAGGGTTACATAAGAGTTACTAGATTTAATGTAGAAAAGTTACAAATTCTTTATTATTTCATCTTAATAGCATAGAGGTTATGGATAGCCACATAAATGAATATTTCATAACAATTATAATATAGTTACATTGCTGTGTTTTTTTGTTCCTGTATTTCAAACACATCAAGTTATACATTCCTCTATTTTGGTTTCCTATGGTTTTATCATTTTTTCAATTTCTGTATTTTCTTTATTTCTATATTTTTTTTCTTATTTCTCTATTTCTTATTTCTTCATTCCAAACATAGCCTTAGACTTTCAGAGATGAGCTGGTGGAGACGACTCAAGGTAGATGAGGATGATGGACCCCACCTGACGTGCCTTGGTTAGGCCTAGGCATTCGGTTTTACCTGAAGTTCCGGTTCGGTTTTTCAAAACTTCGGTTATTTAGAATTGATATCCGAACTAGTAACTATTTTCCGGGTATCCGAAAAGTTTGGGTATCTAAATTTCGGTTCGATTTTAGGTTATGAACAAACTACCCAAACTTTTATCAACACACAATACAATTTATAAAATTAATAAACCATATTTACTATGACAAGTAGACTAAATAGTATATTATACCTAAACAATGTATAAGTCATGTATTCTCACAAAGTAGGTCAAATGAGAGAGAAAATTTTAAACTATCCTATGATGGTTAGCGGCATGTGTGCACACAACGCTTTATTTCATCTACGGTGAGAATTTGACGCTAGTACTAACCTACTATGATACTACAAACTAATGGTCGATATTTATATATAATTAGCTCATAAATTCTAACTTATTTGTATATGTATTTGACTATGCATGTAGACGAATTTCGGTTATTTGGGTAGTTTGGGTATCCGCCTATTAGATCCGAAGTTAATGAAAAAATTTTGGGTAATTGATTGTCCTATCCTATCTACTATCCGATACCTGAAATTTCGATTCTTTTGGTCCCAATTTTGGTTTTTTCGGTTTCAGTCTTTGAATCTCGGTTTTTATACCCAACCCTAGCCTCGGTTGGCTTTCGTCCTCGCAAGATTTCAACGTCACACTAGCCACTGGAGCGATAAAGCGAGGAACAGGAGCATTTGCTTATTTGCATACTCATATCGTCTGAAGAAAATGATTGAATTATCCTTCATTGGATCTGAATTTGCCGGTTGGGCTAGTCATCAAGGTTGGGCCGCCGGGCAGGGTCATCTGAATTAGCACGAATAAGGCCGAGGAGACGAGGGACACTGCCTCCAAGGCTCCAAGATCCTCGACGCTATCCACCAAACCCTGATTTCTCTCGAATTAGCTGGATGGATCTCAACCTCATGGCCAGATTGGAACTTCCGCTGCCATGGACTACCAGCGATCTTCACTCTACAGTATTAAACAATTTACGTGATATGTTCAACATCAAGCACACTAACTATTTGTTAAAATGTCGTCCTGATTGATGCCTCAGTTCTGTTAGAATGTCTTCATTGCTCTATCTTGATTAGCATGGTTCTGCCTTCATCGGATCAAATTGTTTTAGGTGACAATTTCTGAATGGGTGCCCGTGCTAATTATTTCCTCATCAGTTCTTGAAAAGCATTATTATTCACAGATGGCTCGTCTAGCCAGTTAGTACTAATTGCTAGGTATCTAGTGTTGTGCAGCTGAACTCTTCTACAAATAAATTTTCATCAGACTAATGAACTGGTCAATCAGTTTCGTTTCATGTTCTATTTTCAAATGCTGCACTTTTTAACAAATGAGCCAATTACTGAACTAAATATTCTTTCTTCTGTACTATTAGAGTCCCACAACATTGATATTCACTGGCACCATAACTGGTGTTGGAAATAGCTGTTTTTCTTTTTTATTATTTTGATTTGAGGTACGTTGAAAATGGTTGGTAACCTCACCATTCTGAAACAAGGTAACCAGAAACTGAACACATGCGACCAACCAATCTTACCAAACCTGCACGCACACATGCAACATATGTTGTTGTCCAACCAACCAGGGGAAATATTCTGTGCAATAGATTGATTCTATGCAATCTGTGTAATCTTGGCATCCAGCCGCCCGATCAGCATCTAATGATTTGGAGATTAATCACAAGCCTTCACTCAATTCCACCAGATAGCTTTTCTAAATAAACCCTCGCACAAATCTCTTCGCTCCCGAAACTCCCTCCGTTAAGTTAGGACCTCCGGTGTTCCTCCCTGAAACTTGCCGGACATAGCTCGTTGTTCATCATCGCGGGCGTCAATAACAATGAAAACTTCCAATTAATCCACATGAGACTAATCACCTGCTGGCATCATCTAGGCATGGTTTTCCGTCATATATGTGGAGGCTCTGCCAAGCACATACAGTTTGGTTGTAGCTGTTTTGCTTCAACGAAGTAATCAATAAGGTTTGGAAACCTGACATGATGGCACAAGACACGCAACACCGTGCCAAGACCATCATTAAGGCCGTGAGTTAGTAGATGGAGTCACATAGTCATGGCAAGGAGGTCAGCGATGTACTATAGGGAGGCCTCAAAATTCTAGACCTATGTCGTCTCTCTCATTCGGTTCATATTATCTGAATATGCTTGCTACTAGTGACCAACCAACACCACAAATATAAAATGCAGTTTACAAATTAAAACAAAATTGTTGACGAAGAGAAATTTTTGATGATATAGAATATGTTGCCTGTATTCCATCCGAATAAATATTTCTCTAGTTATTATCTAACAGAACAATCAAGTCGTCCTTTACATTTCATTATTGATGAACTATGAAAAAAAATTATTCATAAACTGCAGTGTACTGAAGGAAGCTCAGATTGCAGTAGTCCCTCCATGTCACTATGAAGCCAGCACAAAGTTCCTCGGTAACCTGCTTCTGATATGAATTTCTTGAAAAAAGAGATATAATATGCACCATCATCAGCTTCTTCTGATAAAAATGAACAACTCAAACGAGTATATATGTACTGATATTTTGTACCTTATACATAATGATTTTACTGAGTTGTATTTTTTTAGGGCAGTTACACTTATCATGTAGCACTAGCTCTTTGCATGACCCGCACAAACGTGCAACCCTTTCATTTTTCGTTTTCTTAGCCTCCTCTTTCTTCTTATCACTACCTCCCTTATCTGAGTGTCCCCTGATTCTTTTGACTCGACCCTTAGAGCGATGATCAGTTGGCGGCAATATGTTCACTTGGGAAGGAATGGTACAACCTGTGAAACGTTCAAGCTCTTCAAATCTGCTTGGCTGATTGGTAGGAAATTCAAGTTTTACTTCATCCATAAATTTTTGAAATTTATTGTTTATAATCTTCATGGTATGTATGCAACTTCTAGCTTGTTAGAAAATATCTTCTATTTCCTTGCGCATATCTGAAGCTAACATTTTAACTCTAGTATCCATAGAAGTTCTTCCCTTTTCTTCTAGTAAATTTCCATCTGCATCATATACAACCTCTTTCTTATAATTTTTTGTCCATCTTTTAAGTACATAGTGTCTGGGTAGCTCATTTTGCTTTGCAGCTCGTAACACATAGATAATATGACGGCAAAAAATTCCATGTGTTTCAAATAACATGCAAGAGCACTGGCCAACCATGGTACAAGTATCAAGACTGACTTCTCTAATCTTGGAGTTGTCATCCGTAATGGAGCACATCTTGAAGTTGCCTTCATGTTTCATGCTATCAACTATACAATGGTCCCTGGCAGCAAGCACCTCTTTCTGGAACTGCACAAATATCTCATATGTAAACACTAAACTTCCATACTTCTCAATTGGCCATTCTGTCTTCAACACAGGATTTGTATGAAGGCTTGCATTGTCCTCCATCAACTCTTTTTCTCGTTGTTCTTCTACTGCAGTTTCAAATCAAACCCAGAACTCGACCAAGCTATGCTTAAAACTAATGAAACATTTAAAAAAAAGAGTTAGCACTCTCTGACCTTGAAGTTGTCCTAAGAATCCCAGATAGGGATATGTCAGTGAAGTAAACTGGTATCCAGGATTTACGGATGTCATACCGGTTAGATAACCAGTCATTTTTTTCCAAATTAAAATGTGCAATCATTTTATGCCATTCTGACTCAAACTCCTCAATAGTTTCTGAGGAATATACACAACGGTTCACCCACTTATAAAATTCTTCATCTTCCCTGACCGGGTATCCAACCTTCTCAGGTAATTTTATCAAAATATGCCACATGCATAGTCTATGCCTACTTGTTGGGAACACAGTGGCGATTGCAGTTTTTATGCTGGCATCTTCATCAGTAATTATAAGCCTGGGTGAAATGCCTCCCATTGCTTTCAAAAATGTATTGAACAACTATTCATATGAATCTATCCTCTCATTAGAAATCAATGCAACTCCAAACAGTACACAAGCTCCATGGTGGTTCACTCCTGTGAATGGTGTGAAGACCATATCATACTCATTTGTACTACGTGTTGAATCAAAAGAGAGCATCTCTCCAAAATGCGCGTAGTTTTTCTTACAAGTTGTATCTGCCCAAAACACATGTACCAACTTACCCTCATCATCAACAACATAGTCAAAATAAAATCCTGAATTGATGGAGTTCTTTTTAGCAAGATTATCAACAAACATTTGTGCATCCGATGACTTTATCAAAGCTCTCAAGTTACCATGATAATTTTGCAGGTCTCTCTTTGTACAACCAACATTATTAAATCCCCCCTCATTAACACGAAGATACCTGTATGCTAATGAGGTGGCGATGCTAGCTTTATGGCAATCAAATAATGTAGTCTTGATCTTTTCACTTACTTGTCTATTTGATCTTAGCAAGTGCCTGCTACGAGGTGATGCAAGTATATGTGTATGGTCTGCTTGGAATTTCTCAATTTTGTATCTGTTTTCTAAAGTACGTTTGATAATAATCAAGGCCTCACAACCACACCTACTGAATTTTTGCACATATTTTCTTTTCTTCTTTTTCGGGGCTGCTTCTTCCATCTTTTCCTCATCTTCCTTCCGAAAGCCTTCCCGCGAACAATAAAATCGTTTCACTGTCACATCACCATCTATAGATGTATGCTGACCAATCCGAACAGAAAACCCTGCTTCATGTGCATAGTCGAAGTAAAACTTCTCGGCTGAGTTCAAATCAGCAAATTCCATCCCCATAGTCGGCAACATGTCACTAGGCACTTGAGGCGTGCATGTCACTCCCTGCAACAAGGCTCACCTTAATTTTATTGCTACCAACTTGCTAATTTACCGTAATATGAGGGTATAGTTAAACTCACAAAGACTGGAAATACATGCTTATTCCGCGGAGTAGTACATTTGTTATCCTTGCATGGGAGCGAATTTTTTTTAGTGATGGAAGTGCATTCGTCCCTGGGGGGATTACTATGCGACGACTCAATGCTGCCTAATGGAAACAACGTTGAAGATGGTGAAAATTCGCATATGAAATTCATAAGTGCATACATGTAACAATTAGAATAGACAATTATGATAACAAATTACTGGCTTCTACAAAACGTCATATCCATATTACTATGTACAAGTTGACCGTGATTGGCAATACAAAGGCTAAACTTACCTGTCAAAATATTTGATACCGTACAAACATACGATGCACATTTAGATGTAGAAGTCGGCACGTATTGTGCAGCAGCATATGGCATGGATGTATAAGATGTCCAAGTAGGTGGTGCATCTGTGGATGCTGGTGTCGCCATAGACGGCAGCATAGTGAACGACATGGCCGTAATGGATGAAGATAATGGGTTGTATGTGGTTGAGGAACAGAACATCGGTCCAGACTCATGGCTCGCAAATGGCGTTGGCCTGGGTGTCAACGAGTGCGAGATGGCTGTACGGTCAGGGGACAACACACTTGGAATCATGGTTGTTCAATTCTTCAATTCTGTGACAGGTGGATGGACCCCTTCTGGTCGACGAAGACAGCAAGCTTGCACTATCTGTGCGTTCATGGCGACGTGCACAGGCAGCTTAGTGCTCGCTGGTTAGATCGAGATTGGGAGGACGATGCCTATCGAGTGAGGGATTTTGGGAGTTTCGGGAACAAAGAGATTTGTACAAGGATTTATTTAGAAAAGCTATAAGACTCATGATTAATCTACAAATCATTGGATGCTGATTGGACGGCTGGATACCAAGATTGCACAGAAGATTACATAGAATCAATCTATTACACAGAATATTTCCCCAACCAACCAAACATGTTCACATTCAAGCCAGGCCCAGACCAACACAGGAAACCAAACATGATGGCCTGCACCTATGCAACCTGGTTCTACCGGGCTTGTATCCCAACCCCAGCCAGGCCCAGGTAGATACAAGAAACCAATCACACCCATAATCGTATAATAGAAAGTATGCCGCGGTTAAAAAAATATCATAAATGGAAAGCAAATTCTAAAATGAATAACAACCAGTGTCTAACACAATCAAGCAAAGAAAAAGGCCCAGAATGAGCAGAGCCTACGAAGCACCAACTTCAACTTCCGTCAACAAGACGAAACACCGCAGGAAGCCAAAGGACAGTACAATTATAATCGTCAGTTCGTCACAAGAAAAGGGCGGGACCAAACAAGTATAATCTGTAAGAGGCTGTGAACCATATAACCAACGACTGCAATCTACACCCGAAAAAAAAATTCGGTTTGAATGCTGTGTAGGTGTCGCAGAACTTGTAGCAGCTGTTGTGACAGCAGAGCTTGAATTAGCCAGTGCGGCAGTAGAACTTGTAGCAGTAGAACTTGTCTTCCCAGCAGAGCTTGAATTAGCCAGTGCGGCAGTAGAACTTGTAGCAGTAGAACTTGTCTTCCCAGACTCAAGAGTGAGAGGGGCCAGAAGGGACATCTGAAACACAAAACAAATGGTCAGGCAACCATGTTCAATTCATTTCAACAGCTAGGCAACTCTTTAACGTGACCAATCATGCAATGTGAATGAATATACTTTGGCTTCGAGGATGCCCACTCGCTCCATATGCCTTGCTAAATCAGCTTCAAGTGTAGCAGCTTGCTCCCTTTGCCTTGTCACTTCAGCTTCAAGTATAGCAGTACGTTCCCTCTGCCTAGCTCCTTCAGATGCAAGCACTTCTCCCTCTTGACGAGCTTTCTTTGCATCAAAATGAACAGAATATGTATACCCAGGCATGACGACCAAGGCAGCAATTATGGTACATGCCAGCGATTTTCCCATACTGGCATATAGCATCAGTTTATCATCTAGCCTTATGCAATCTTGACACTACAACAACAAAAGCTTTTAGTCCTAACTTGGAATAGGCTATAGATTAAACCCAAGAGAAGAAATAAAAAGGATGCAGTTTTCAACACAGTAAATAAATGAGTATAATCTGCCCTTTCCAACTCTTCATTTCTGTTCATCCTAATATGGGGTTCGGTTCCATACCTTGACTGGAAATTCCTGAGCTTTAGAATGAGTATCAGTCGATGTATCTTTTTTACCCCCCTTTCCTGATATCCTATTTGCCTTGGACTCCTGGGACCATTAGAAGACATAGCAATAATAAAATTTTAGAAATAATGACAACAAATTGCTGACCACTGTAACACCAATCATAAGCCCTTGTTAAAATAGCAATCATATGGACAAAATGTATATTCATGGAACAAAAGCAATAAAATTGAGCTGTGATAAGCCAGGTCAAATACTAAAACCAAACAGCCGCTGTCAAATGAACAAGCCACTTCAATGTACTAGCTGTAATAGCTGACAAGACAAACCAGATCGAATATTAAAGCTGAAAAGCAAAGGCTATCACTACTACGATTTCAACTTGCTATGCTCAAATAAAATAGCCACTTCAAGATACTATAAGCCGCAACAACCAACATGACAAACTAAACCCAAACAGATTGCATGCATCGTAACCCAGAACCTACGACAATCCAACAGTTCATTCCTGTATGAGTTATTTCTTCCTATCCATAATGGATTTACCTGTATCAAAACATGAGATTCCTGTGCTATTTGGGAGATTTGTTCTTGACCACCTTTTTCACAGCTGTAGAGTGAATGGTAAACTTAAAACTTATAGTAACTACGTGATGCTTTCCATTCAGTGCGTGGCTCAATTAAAAATCTAACAACCTAGTACAACTGGCCTTGACTACGTAGATTTCTCTTTGCAACCATTCGTTTCTGCTTTGGTTTCTAGGAAATGTGATGAAATAAACAATCACTGAACAGAACCACACGACTCTACTGGCATGCACGCAGAAAATAATTAATTGGCATGAAGATTAACTGCCACGTACCTTGCGTGGGACCTTCTGCATAAATTTCCTGAACGGCTTTCGATTTATCCCTTGTGACTTGATCCACGCACAACGAGCTCTCATCATGTTGTGAGGCGGAAACATCGGCAAACCAACCTACAAAACGGGAAATCATGGTACCAGATCACAACCCAACTCGCCGAAATATCCATTTGAAAGGAGATCTTCAAACCACTTACCCCGATTCGATCAGATGAACCTCGAAGGTGGGACACGGACGGATTGAGACACGAAGCTAACAGATCCCCAAGTCGTATCCCCGCCTACAGAGATCTCCCAATTATGAGAACGTTGGCACAGCACCGTCAGCACCGAGGTCTCAAAATGCATTACCTGCACGGCTCAGCACAGTAGAACGCAGCCGCCTCTACAGGGGTCACCAATGGAGCGCGCCGAATGAGAGAGGTCAGGCGTCGACACCACATCGCCGCCATTTTCTCTCACTAAGTCTAAACCCTAAAGCGTGTGGCGGCTCGGGATGGAAGAGAGCAGAGGGAGGAGGTTTTAACACAAATGCAGCAGGCTTCATGGGCCCGAGCCTAAAACAACAAAGGCCTGAAATTAGACTCAGATCAGATCCAGTTGTGCAAATCTGTCGACCTAGAGTTTGGCTAAAAGCACTGCTCTGAGAGTCGTTTTGGTGGTGGCCCAATAGGGCATGAACATTTCGCAGATATTTGGAAAATCATATTTCTCTTAGAAAACATGTACTGGTGCTATTATGTTTTCTTTTATAAATGTACAGTACTATTATGTGAATGGACAGAATTGTATGTTTCTGGTATTATGTGTCCTATGAAACTAACCTGTCTGATTCGACTGCCCTCAATTCATTGATTCGTATTGCTTTCCCTTTGTGAGTTGAAAAATGAAACAGTTTCCACAGTAAACTTACGAAATACTGTAGTTACAAATCGTGTGCAGCTACCCTCACAAGAGATAAGTGCTAACTGTAGACAAAATATGAGCAAGATTGTAGATCGCAGATATCAGAAGTTCTTGAACCGCCTTATCTGACACGAATTCTGGCGACTATGCTCTAAAGAAGCGTTGCATGATACTCGTATATTCTACAAGCGCAATCTGAAGGATCAAATCAAATTACCTCAATTTACCGCAGTGCTTCAGTAATCCAAGTACTCAGAGCTCCAATCCTCCACGTCTACATCAACTGAGGCGCATCATAGTAGTAGTGACCAACAACATTGTAAATTGTAACTACAGAAAGATAAGGGCGTCACAAAACTGAGGATGAGTAGAACAGGAAACAATAATTTTGTATCTCATATTTGCCTGTTGCTACGTCACTGATTATTTGCATTTTCCTACATTTAGTGACTAGTATAATAAAGAGCAGTATGATTGTTTCGTGCGCGCCCCCTCTAATCAGCCTGCGACTAGCCTCGGCGGAAGCTGTGACCACAAGGCAAATCGAAGTTGTACTTAAAATCCATTCTGTGACATGTAACAAAAGTAAGCATTTCTTAGGGCGTGCTCTCAAAGGGTATTCGATCTAACAAGGGGTAATCATTGTAATCTCATGAATACTAATATCATTTCCTTCTAAAAATACTCTCATATCATTCACAGATTAGGATTCAATGAAATCACAAAAAAGATAAATGAAAAGAATATTTGTTTTTACATATTTCCTAGGCTTCAGTCCATGATGAGTTATTTTATATTTCGATTTTTCCTTTTGTAGGATTAAATGTATAATAATTATATCACAAAAAAGATAAATGAAAAGAATATTTGTTTTTACATATTTTATAGGCTTCAGTCCATGGTGAGTTATTTTATATTTTGATTTTTTCTTTTGTAGAATTAAATGTATAATAATTATAAACTATTAAATTTAGATCTCATAACTAAGGAAGTTGATCAAAAGGAACACTAACTTTTAGCCAGCTGAAAATTTAATAAAAAACTAGTACTACTTGACATGTACCATGGTTTTACATTCAACTCAGTCATCGTACAATCCCCCCCCCCCTCCGATCCACTGACGTACGTCAGTGGGACTTCTCTCACTGCACGTGGGTCATACATGACTGCTGGCTCGCTTGTCAGCCAGAGCAGCGCACGTCAGTGGATCTGGTCCCCCCCCCCCCCCCCCTAACAAAAAAAAAGAATCATCATACAATAGCCCATACTAATACTAACATGAAAGCGAAATAACGAGCAGGCTAATAAAAGAATCACCTTATATATAAGGCTTCCATTTTGACACGATGCTTACATGTCGTCCACCCTTGCTCTTTCACCTCGTAAAATCAAAAGTAGCAGATGAATAATCTTAGTACTAATACCAAGTTTTGCAGATCTGTTCAGCATCTGCAGTTTCACCCATTAATCACGTGGATGGTGGATTTGACGGAACGTCACAGGGACTTGGGGACAGCGGACAGGTAGCCGCCGTCCAATCCGTCAGAGGCTGACGCTAGCGTATTGCAGAGCTTGAGGTAACATCTCTCAGTGAAAAGCAATAGTACTACTAGTACACAAAAAATCAAATTATCTCCTCTCTTGTTTTTACTTTTTGTTCCCCGATTGAAAATAGATGGCAGCTTTTTCCCTGCCAAAGAGTTTGCTCTCGGCCAATCAGGTCTGTAGGGAAGAACCAGAGTCAGTTGGGCGAAAAACAAGAGTTGACTCCATACACCAGTTTCATGGAGTAGCAAAAACAAGGCGCCTCACCTCCGACCGTCCGGCGTCCATCCATCACGGCTACGGCTTTCCTCAGATGCACGCGACACCTACGATCCGCACAGAACCTTACCTGCGGCTGCGGCGGCGTCCCGGAAGGAAGATGGGGATTGTGGCGGCTGGACCCCTTTTATACCAAAAACTAGGAGGAACCTAGGTCAAAGATAAGCCATCGTCACCCTCCAGGCACCAGAGGGTACCAACGGACGGCCCACGTTTCGCCAGCGAAATCCTTCTGTTCACTGTCGAGAAAACAAAAACGAAAAGGACGTGTCGTTGAGAGACTCGGTGGGTGAAAAAACCGAGTCGGAGGGAGATCGTGCAGCGCGTGCTACAAAACGTTGGCACGCATCACGACCACCGAAAAAGTTCGTCGAAAGAAAGAAAGAAAAAAAGTTCAGATAGAAACCTCCTGCTATTCACGGGGAGAGCGAGAGAAGCAAGGTTAACATAACCGACCGGCTAGGTCCGGTTCAGCGGTTAACCAGTTAACGGTATAACCGGCCGGTTACGTTAACCGGCCGGTTAGAGCGGTTAACCATTTGTAGAAGGAACCAATTCGAAGAGTTGAAAAAAATAGAAAATTAATCTGTAAAATAGTAAAAATTTCGGCATGATGTTTTATAAATATTTAGCATAATCTTAAACACAAATTTGTAATACATTTAGTTCATACAACATAACACATCCATATAGTTCAATACAAAGCATCCAAATATAGTTGTTTTACAAATAATTATACAATGGGTGAGATACATAGAATTCAAATAATTACACTCACACCCATGAACGCGAGTACCACGCGGACTGATACTCTTCACTTGACATGAGCGCAATACCACGAGTAGACAACAATGCCGCCTTGTAGTCATTCCAAGTCTGTCCAGTCCACGCCGCAGTTGTTTGTCATTCATTGAGCAACAAGTTATAGAAATCAAGGTCCTGCCACTCATAAACCCATTGTGGAGGAGGTTAGGTGTCCGGCGGTGGAGCAATGTATTGGTCATAACCATGAGCATAGGAAGAAGAACTACCTGCACTGATTGAGAACTCACTTGCATAAGGAGAAGAGTGGATTCCTAGATGATGTTGCATACCCCTTGTAGTCCCCCACCATGCATGGTCGTTCTCTGAGAATGTGGAGCACCATGTCCTGATCCTGGGTAGCATGAGTGAAATCTTCCTCGCCTGTAAAACAAGTGATGAGTGATTGAACCGTTCATGAATTGGGATGACACAATGATTATTGTTTTTATTACCTGTGAAGTGGACACTTGTTGAAGGTGGAACAGAGGTAGGAGTAGGACCACCAGATCCACCACCAGTACCGTCCGAGTCACCAGCAGAAGAGGCTGAACTGCTGTCATCTGACTCTTGATAGGTTGGGCTCCCATTATCACTCTCAGTAGAATCATCACTATGCACTGGTTTCCCTTTAGTTGTCTTCTTCTGTTTCTTTCCTTTTTCCTTCCTTCTCATGCTTAATAATTTACGCTTTCCTATATGTGTGTCACTCACATGGTTATCTGCCCACTCAGCAAGAGAACTAGTCCCAGTAATTCTTTGTAACTCCGACGGAGTGTCATCTTCGATCACCATTCTTGACGGAATAGGGGTGTCACTCTTGATGCTCTCCTCATCAAGTAATGGAATAGCATTAGACCGACCGTGTTCCATCCAATCTCATATCGGATTTGATTGATCATATAAAGAAAGTTCCATTAATCGGTCGAATGGATCATCTTCTGGTGGCTTGTATAATTCAGCTTGCCTCAAACGAATGCGTAGGTTATAGTTGACATACACCAATTTGTGGAGCTTCCTATATGACAACTTGTTACGCACCTTTGTGTGGATCAAAGCAAATGTACTTCAATTGCGCTCACAACCGCTAGAGGAACAACACTGAGATACAAGACATAGTGCAAGCTTTTGGAGAGTTGGGGTGTCACTTCCAAACATAGTCCACCATTGTGCTGCAACAAATAAAATGTAGATGATGTAAGAATGTAACATAAGTGTGAAAGTAACAAATAAAAGAAGGAAACAATGACTTACAAGGTGAAGTATTACTATCACATGCCATCTTACGAGCCAACTCCGAAGCAAAAGAACCCTCTTTTCTTCTATAAGTCTCAGCTTCATGCAGCGCCAAAACATATGTGTCTGTATCTGTCATAAACTGAAATGCCGTGCCAAGGTCATTCAGAAGATTATTTGATGTGCCATAGACATAGTGACATCTGGGATGCAAAGCTGCAGCTGCATTGACATAAGTATTACTTACAATATCACTCATCCTAGGATTGATCACTGCCATAAATCTTTCAAGTTTTCGGGGATTGCCCTGAAATAAACTTTCATATTCATTCCTTACTATATGGAATCTTAGCAAGACTTCACTCAAATTTGGCTTCTTGTCCTGATCTGCAAATCTAAGAAATGCATACAAAGGTTCCACAGACTTGACCACCAAACTCTGCAAATCTAAGAAATGCATACAAAGGTTCCACAGACTTGACCACCAAACTCATGTTATCCCACCAGGACAAGCTAGAGAGACATGAATGAGCATACCTTCCCTCAGGCATGTCGACAAAACGACTTTCTAAGAATGTGCTTGAAGCTACCCATGTCATGAATTTATCTTTGCGACGAAGCATGCTCTCCAAAAATATATAATTGGTGCCAAATCGAGTAGCATTCCATCTTACCAATTCACCTCCAATAGCGGTCCTCATCATGGCATACAACTTGTTATGGTTGTACAACCATCAACAAATTCTCCTAGCAGCCTCAATCATAGCTTTGTGCTCCAGAAACTCACCTATAGACTTAAGCATCAAATTAATAGTATGGGCAACACATGGCTGCCACACAATATTGTATTTCTTGTTCACCATTTTACATGCCTTCTTGTAATTTGAGCCATTGTCAGTGATGATCTGAATAATATATTCTGGACCTAGCTCTTTGATTACCTTTTCGATTTCCTGTCAACGAAAAAATTATTTAGTAACATGACAGGGGTCATATTCACAAGTTAATCAAATGGCATTGACTTACCCCAAAAACAAACTTCGCGTCCTGACTATGTCCAGTGGCATCAACTGATTTGTGGAAATACATTATTCCATTGCAATACACCATGAAGTTGATGACGCTCATCCCTGTTGGTCCCGTCCATGAATCACACATAAGTGTAATACCATGAGCTGGCCAATCACGCTGGAACTTCTCAAACTGCTTTTTATTTTAGCCTCATTCTCATCTAAATATACTCTATCAATCTCACGTCCAGTTGGGACTGTAATGCCCTCACCTACAATATCAAAGAATAAAAATTAGTTCACTACTTTACATATGTGCAACAAAAATGAATAAATATTAACTCACCCCATCTTTGAGTCTCCTTGACGGTGACTTGAAAGTAAGGATTATCTGCCTTCCTGCTGGGGATGTCTTCAATATGGAACCATTTTGATCAAACCCTGCCAATTACATTTTTTCCAGCCTTGTACTTTGCTGTCCATGACCCAGTATCAATCCTAGTTTGAACCTTCTCCTTAGTTCCCCTTACAGACGTGGATCGTCTAAGCATACCTAGCAATCCACCACCACCACCACCACCACTCTGGGGTTGAGATGAACCACCTCCATGCTTATATTGCCCACCTTGATCACGGACACGCCTCGCATATGCCTCCTCCTCTCGAGACATATCCATCACCCGCTGCAACACCTCCTCATCATCAATATCATGTACCACATTTGCTTCTCTAGCAACTTCCTCCCTTCTCAAATTATTCCGTTGTATATCCTTCTTTCTTGCCACAATTCTATCCAACTCACGACGATAATAGTCACGAACATCAGGTGGAACATTGCTACAATATATGACGTTACCACCTCTTCCTGTCAAATGATGCTTGAATCGATTGGCACCACCCCTCTTTCTAGAAATCTTGCAATACTTGCATGATCATCCTGAAAATTGGTTTACACCATGCTCCCACACATCATCACTTTGATTACGATTCGCCATGTCTCCCTATATAACAACGACATATACAATTTATTACTACAATTAGAATAAACCCTAATATGCTACATATTTACTACCATATTTCTTATCTATATTATCTATGTTTTAAAGTCCTATATGACTACCTAAATTAACTACATACTTATAATTTGTCTACCCTACCAAAATTTCCTATGCATAATATACATCACCTGAAAAAAAAGAAAAAAAAATCTTACCTCACTATGCGGCTAACCGGGAGCCTCCTACGGTTAACCGTGCGTCATTGCCGGTTAACCGACCTAGCCGGCCGGTTAACCGACCTCAAGCCGAGGCGTGGATCTGCGCATCGAGGCCGGCTAACCGACTGGTTAGTCGCTCCGGCCGGGCGGGTAACCGGGAGGGGCGGGCAGCTAACCGAGGAGCCTTATCCCTCGGCCGGAGGGGCGGTCCGACGGTGACCGGGGGCGGTGAATCCGACGGCGAATCGGGGCGCCGAGCTTCGGAGGAGAGACCGGGGGAGGTGGGCACGGATGTGGTCACGGGAGCCGTTCGTATGGGTGAGGATAAGGTATGTTTTTCTTTTTTTCTTTCTTTCTTTTTTCTTTTCTTTTTTTATTTATATAATTTTTTCCAATGTCAAATAAGCTCGGATTTAAATATTCTCTTCACCATAAATCTTCATTTCATCTCTACTTTTTTACCAGATTTTTCATACAAAATTTTTCAAATTTTAAAAATTTCAAAATCGAACCGGGGTTAACCGGCCGACCGGTATAACTGGACCGCACCGGTTATCCGGTTAACCGGGTTAACCGACCGATTAACCCCGGTTATGTCGACCCTGGAGAGAAGGCCTTAAACCTATAAGGTGTCTCATGGCGGCGATGCGATCGGCGTTGATGAGTTTGTGCCACCATGGCCGCGGCAGCTTTAGATCTTCGGCACTCGCGTCCACCATGGCCGCGGCAGCTTTAGATCTTCGGCACTCGCGTCCACCATGGCCGCCGGGAGAGGGGTTGAGATCCGACGAGCTATCTTCTCCACGGCGCCAAGGATGCCGCTCCTGCCATCGCTCGGACCCGCGGCGCCGAGAACGCTGCCGATTCTATCACTCCGCCGCGCGGCCATCCGCAACCTTGAGGTCAGGGGATATTTCTATCTTGCCTTTTCATACCTTTCATCATTAACCTGTAATCTGGGCCTTGTATGAGCAACCCTAAACATTCTTCCCTCAAATCAAACCAAACAATTTCCCTTCCCAAAGAGAAAATCACCTCTGTTTAGTAGGGATTGATGGGCAATCTAGTTCATTTTCCCGCTTTGTTTGGTTATTACACGGGGATTGGGTGGCACGATTTTTTTTTATGTGGCACTCTTAACAATCCGACACAATCGACTTCAATTGAGGAAAAATAGGTGTTCCTCGGGGTGAATATATGTGTGGTCTACTGGTCTTTACCACCACTTTGTTCAATTAATATGGCTTGGTCCTAGGCACATCCATACAGCCGAAAAATGCCCAACTCCAGCCATCTAACCTCATAAGGCAGGAAAGTGTCTCACATCAACACTATCATTTCCTTGTTTTACTCTTCGTGTCCAGCCCTCCATTGTGTAATTGTGTGCAGATTCATTCTGTATCTGTATTCTTTATATGTTTGCTTCTGTGTGATAGCTGTGGTGTATCAGTGGATCTTACCGAGATATATATGCATGTCTTTGTGACTTTACCTTGATTTAATGGCACACAATTCCCTTACATAGATTCTAAGTACATGAGTGTAATGCATTGACTGCAAGAAAATAAGCTGTGAGTAACCGTGAAACTGAATTGTTTACCTGTCATCATCAACTAAAGACACTCACCTGGGATTTGACACCATTTTGTTCTGTTCATGGTTGGACATCTGAGGCTTCATGTATCTACAAATTATGTTTTCTTCCTTCTGGTCCGAGTCTCTGTAAATTGTGTTTTGATGAGGTTTCATCTAGGTGCATCCTCAAACTTGTGATCTTTTGTACATTTACATTCATGGTTTGTTGACATACTTACCTGTGCTAAATCTACCAATTTGCATGGGAGTTGAGAGTTGCCTCTAACTCTGTGTCTACTCTGAGGCTGCTCGTTCTAAAAAGAAAATACAAATCTGTTTTCGGATCTTCATCCTTCCATTGTTTAATTCAACATTTATGTTGATTGTAGAATTTTGATCATGTGACCATACAAGCATATATGGTTTAAAATTGTGGATAAGCATATCGAAATATAGCAAACACAACTTATGTGTTTGAATTTCTTTTTCTGTAACATCTCTTATGAGTTCAGCCGCTAGAGAAAACTTTTTATGGTTTGGATTTCTTTTTCTGTAATAGTATCTCTTATGAGCTCAGCCGCTGAATAAAACTTTGTGACAAATGCAAATGATTCAGGTTCAGAATCTACCTGCTTTGGAGTGGTCTTTTATGTTTATATTAAACTAAAATTGTGTGTTGCAGGGGTGTCGACGTCTCTCGACCAAGGGTATGGAGTGGGCAGCCCAAAAGATGCTGCCATTGAGAAAACAAAACACCCAAAATATCCTGCTTATGTGGTGGCAGCGGTGAGTGCACAATAATAGGATGCTATTGGTTGTATTGCATAGTTAGGAATGGTCGGTGTCTACAATTTAGGAAATAAACCATAATGTTTCATGCAAAGAGTTGAAAGGTGCTGACATAAATCAATTTTGAAAATAACTTATGGTACTGGATAGAAATTGGCATGACAAACAAACTAATCAACTTTGACCATGGCAGTGGAGTTTGCTATGTTATTGCACTAATATTATTGAAATTGTGTGTAACTATTTTACCTTAAAATTCAGTGTTAACAAAGTGCATATTTTTTATTCTTTCTTTGAATAGGTCTAGAGGCCGCATGAAGAATATCACCGGAGATAAATCTCTCGTTGTGTTGACAAGAGTTGGTTGTGCGACATATTTGTGTGTTCTGTTGATGATGTTCTGAACCGTGCACCGCAATGCCTTTAATAGCAATGCTAATAACATAATCAGTCCCTTTTGTTCTCATGCAAGTACGGTGACAGGGGACAGATTATTTATGCTGCCACCTTATCAGACCTTTTATCTCTTATGATGCCTCCGGCAATAGGCAGAGCAGATCATAGCCTGTGCACTTTGTTGAGGATGTGGCATAGCATAAGAATGAAACCAAGCTACAAGCGGGCCTGGATGTGTTCTATTTATCATGGATCTTGGTATATGTTACTTAAATGTTAAGTAATTGGTCAATGTCAACAATATTTATGGTCAGTCGCGATATTTGTATATTGAGTGCTTATTGTGGGCATAACTCTTGTGATATGTAATGTTTATATTGGGAAAGTGAATGCCCGGTTTGTTGTGGTTAGAGTCCGGAACAAATCCGAGGGGACCTGCCGAGGGAAAAACTAGTGACACCTTTGTTAAGTAAGCCCCTCGGGTGGGTCTGAAGGAGTGAGAAACGGACGAGTAGGAACTCAAGGCTAGACTACATTCGGGAAGTGATTGAATGGCCCCTTTTGAGAGGGGACACGGGAGCATTTATAACCTTATGTTTACTTGCTCATACATTATATGTTTACAGGATTGTTCTAAGGGTGTGTTTGTTTCTTTGGGTCTAAATTTTAGTGAGGTCATATCAATCATTAAAATGCTATATATAATTATTAAATATATATTAAATATAAAACTAATTACAGAGTTGAATGCGTATCATCGTGACAAATTCATTAAGCTTAATTAAATCATTATTAAGAGATATTTACTGTAGCATCACATTATCTAATCATGACCTAATTAGTTTTAATAAATTTATCTCGTTATTTAGAGGGAGGGTTATGGACTGGGTTTTGTCAGTAATTTATATTTAATACTCCTAATTAATATCATAATATTCGATGTGACAGGTCTAAAAATCAGAGGGGTGGAAACGAACACACCCTAAATCTACTTTAGATGTCTAGTACTTAGGCTGTTACAAAATGCTCAAGTTGAGCAACGGCTCCCAGGCAATTGCTAGTCTCTGCTGCACTGTGGAACAGGTAGAATATGTCGATGCAAAAGAGTGTGTCGGTTAAAGGAATTGACGTATGTACTCGTATATAAATTGTACACTGTTAAGGATGCAAAAGAGCATGTCGGTTAGAGGAATTGACGTATGTACTCGTATATAATAAAGTGTACACTGTTAAGGAATAAAGAACAGTGTTCATTGTCTCCATTACATTTTCATTACATTCTAAACATCTTATCACACACGCAACACCACTAAGCGAAAGAACATAGAAGAAAAAAAGAGGAACTCGGCAGAAAACACATCTCGCCGGTGACCTCATCGGAGAACCGGAAGGGTAAGAAAATACTGATTTCGGCCCTTACATTATTTTAAAATGTATTTGTTACAATGAAGATACCTATAAGTAGTAAAGAATAGAAAAACTTTAGTGACGAAAATTTTTAGTTACAAAAATTTTCTAGTGTCGTAAAATTGCGATGTTCCTAGTTTGCCTATTGCAACACATAACTATTCATCACAATATGACATTGGTTTAGTTTTCTATCAGATTTTTACGACGCACATGAAATTTTTGTCACTAAAGTGAATGAAATATCATAAAACAAATTACTCTACAAGAATTTAACTAAATGTCACTCCATAATCATTGTAGAATGTTATATTTCTTGTAGTGAAAGGAAGAAAAAAAATTACACACCAGTAAATGCAAGTCAACTTGAGGTTGACGAACACCTGAAGGGTTGTATACAACCTGTGGATATACAAAATCCACATTCCAGCTCTCATGTTCACACTATCTTAGAGACTATGAACGTCAGGAAATCCCGATCCTCTCGTATTGGAAAATCATGAGGAATCACAAGGGAAAAAGGAAATTTCCATCCACTATGTAAAATTTGGAGAATCACATAATCGTAAAACTATGATTGTTGATATAAATTTTTTAGCTACGGTTGCAGACAACCTTCTCAATGATATAGAACCTGTCGAGAGATAATCTCAGTTGTAATCCTAGGTATACGTATGAGTATGAAAGCCGATGGATACAGGACACAAGGTTTATACAGGTTCGGGCCTCCTTACAAATAAAAACCCTACGTCATGTTTAGTGTTCTTGTATTTCTAGGGTTCGTACTGGGCGAAAGTTTCCCGATACGAGTTCTGATCTTCTCTAAAGACCCCCTGCCCTCCTTATATAGCCGAAGGGCAGCAATTTACATGGCAATCTTTGACTCGGTTACATTTGATTCTATCTATACACCATATTTCTTGACCTAACTTATGGCCTACTCTAAACAAATATCCGATTGATTGTCTTCTGGGCCTTGGTCTACAATACTTCATAATCAAGCCTTCGGCCCACTCGACCATATTGCCAAGTGGTTAAATATCCTATATACATATATGCCACAATATCCAAGACCATGGCATAGTGTCAACGACGCTCAACTAGAATCAATGGAAGGAAGAAATATAGGCAGAACTAGTCTCACTCAAGAAAAGGGAGGTATTCTCATTAGTAATACCTACACTTCCAAGAATCTTTCTTGTGGGATTCAAATGGGTTGTCATCCGTAAACGGAATGAAAATAATGAAGTAGTGAGATATAAAGAGGGGCTAGTAGCGCATGGGTTCACAGAGACCCAACGTTGATTTCAATGAAACATACTCTCCAAAAATGAGTGGAAAAAAATTCCTATATCTTATATCACTAGCAATGCAAAATCAGCTATCTTTGCACTTGATGGATGTAGTGACCGCATACCTCTATGGGTCACTTGATTTGGATATATACATGAAAGTTCCTGTAAGCTTCATGACCATTGATGATTGGATCCCCGAGGTATGAATGTTTTGGTGATTAATGACAACTATGAAATTGTGGGCTAATATCTACATGAGTGTTATCTTTGTAGATAATCATCTGTAAACTCTACTACAAATCTTATGGATGATGGTTGCCTTGGCGATGGATAACAATGACCGCAAGCATGGAGGCTTGATGATCTTGATGGAGTCCAAGGGTTGATGGAGATGGATCAAAACTAAGGACAAGCAATGGAGCAAGTGTTTGGAACACTTGTCTAGTTGTTAGAGCTTTGAGTCCATAGAAAAAATCGGACTATCATGGGGGTCTAGGTCATGTCTCTTAGGTCATGCTAGTCAGTGATGTGTGTGGATGCTCAGTAAAATCACATGCACTAGGTGATTGTGGAGAAGCCAAGGAGTTGTCAGGAGAAGCCAGGAAACAAAGTGAAGCGAGGACAAGAAGTTTTAGCTTCTAGACAGAGTAACCGGACGAAGGGGTCAGTGGAGACTGGACTGTATGGTCACTAAAGGAGAAGGCAGTCCAGAGAGAAGACTTTGTGAGGAATTTGTGTGTGCTGGAGACCACAGAGATCGGACGATCCAGTTTACAGACCGGACAGTCCGGTTTGTGTGGGTGAAGCGCAGGACAGAGAGGAAGCAAGCTCTATAGAGTCTGATGTTGTTGTCCGAGGCATCAGACATGTCTGACCCTTTGAGCCTTGCCATCTTCCACCCGTTCAACCACTAGCACAGTACTGACAACGTGTGTGGTTGTGGAGATGTACAACTGCAAAGTTTTGTTTGGTTTAGGGGGTGTCAGTACCAATGGACCGGCAATGTAGGCCTTGAAGTCCTCCAAGGCTTCCTAGGCTTCATCATTCTAGATGAATGAGTCTTGCTTCTTTAGCAGTCTGAAGAAGGGCAGTCCTCTGACACCAAGTCGTGAAATGAACCGGCTGAGTGCCGCCATGCATCCGGTCATCTTCTGGACGTCTTTCTGAGAGTGTGGGCGCCCCATTCATTATAATGGCCTTTACCTTCTCGGGATTTGCCTCAATTCCTCGATTTGAGACCAGGAAACCGAGTAATTTTCCAGGTGGAACACCAAAGATGCACTTTTCGAGATTGAGCTTCATGCTGTATTTTCGAAGGTTATCAAATGTCTCGGCTAGGTCCTGTATTAGGTTGGAAGCGAGCCAGCTTTTGACCACCACATCATCTACGTAGGCCTCCGCGTTCCTTCCGATCTGGCTATCTAATCATCGCTTCATTGTCCGCTGGTACGTAGCACCCGTGTTCTTTAGCCCGAAAGGCATTATCGTGTAGCAAAAAGCTCTGAAAGGCGTAATGAACGAGGTTTTCAACTGGTAGTACTCGTGCAAAGGGATCTGATGATAACCTGAATAGGCGTCTAAGAAGCACAGTAAAGCGCAACAAGCCGTTGAGTCAACTACTTTGTTGATGCAAGGGAGGGTAAATGGATCTTTGGAACACACCTTGTTAAGGCCAGTGTAGTCCATGCACATTCGCAATATAGCCCACAGTTATGGGACCTTCAGTCATGAATCCGAGTGATATCAGTGCGCCATAAATGCTTAGAACAGTGTAACTACTTCCACTTATCGGGGCATAAACCCAGAAACCGTTCCTACCCGTTAGGTCAACTGCCAATATATATATAGAGTTGCACCCCTTCACCTTCTTCACTTCACACCGCAGCCGCCGCCAGCTCCTCTGTCCAAACCCTAGATCTTAGGTTTTCATTTTGACACAGAGATTTCCGCTCATCGCCATTCCTTCCGAGCTCCAACTCCAATGGCACCCTAGCATACTCGCCAAAACACCAAGTCTCAATCCAAGAAGTAGGCTTCTCCTAGAAAGGCTGAGGATGAAGTGGCCTTTGACATTCCCGCGGGGATTAGGAAGTTTTCCTCTTCCGCCATGGATGTGGAGAAAATCAACAGACTTGTGATTGATGGGGTGCTCCAGGATCAACAAACCAGAGGCTGGATTGAAGCCATAGGTCAGAAATTTCTGCAACCCTCAGTGGATCACATTACTGTTTTCTCGTCTTTTTTTCTATCAGGGATTTAGGATCCCCTGTAGCGACTTCTTCTGAGGTCTGCTGTTTTTCTATGGAATAAATCTTGTGATTCTGTATACAAACTCGACCCTCCACATATCTATCTTTATTCATTTGTGTGAAGTATTCCTTGGAACCCCCACCCCCCATTTCGACACCTTCACAGAATTATTTGTTCTAAAATCAAACATTAGCAATGTGATTGGAGGTGCCAGATTCCTGTTGAGGAATAAATCCAAATATATCAAAGTTCCTCTTCCATCAACAAACAAAGGGCGGCATGCAGACTAGTTTTACCATAGAAACCATTCACCCCCTTTGTTAGAATGTACCGCTAAAGCCCCTGTGCCTCGACCCGAATGGTCTGCAAAGCAGCCCCCAACAAGAAGGCCTAGGTTGATGCGATATTAGAACAGATTGCCGTGCTAAAATCAAAAGGTTATAGCGGAGTGGATGTCACCTCAAGCTTCATTTATTGTCGTGTCCAGCCCATCAAAAAGCGCCACGTTCCTGGGTGGATATTCAATCTTAGTGTAGATCCCACCATGGAGGTGCCTGAAGAGTTGTCAGAGCGAGAATTAACACTCCGACTTGAAAATATATTTTTCTCACTGCTTGATTGGACCCCAGGATCTGCGAAAGCCAGACATCATTCCAAGACTGATAGGAATCTAGTAAGTGGTCTTTGCTCATCATTGTAATTCTGACATATTCCTTATCCTCGATAAATGGTTAACATGTCATACATTTTGCAGAATCTTGATATTTACTCCTCGAACCCACCATTGCCTCCTGTGACATGAGAGAAGTCACCCAGTCGACCATCAGCCCCCAAGCGTCGCAAAGCTTGCGTCGAAGAGTCTAATGATGATGAATCATTAGCAGAGAGATCTGCTTGACTTCAAGAGTGATAAAAGAAAAAGGCTGCGACCGAGTCACCAACCACTCAGCAAGCTCATGCCATATTCTCGGAAGGACAAAGTCAACCGAGTGGAAAGAATACGAAAAGTGCATCAACAGAGAACACCCCGGAGGATGCAGAAAAAAACCAGCACTAACCCGCCCCCAAAGCTGTCAGGATTGAAGTTTAAGCATCAAGCAAAGTAAGTGTTCCCATTGATGATGCGTCTGATTGGTTATGAAATAACTTTGTTTATGGTCACATGTTATGTAGATCGGACAACACTTCCTCTAGCCACGTGACCTCCTAGAGCTCTGTCCCCGAAAAAGATTGACCTGATTTAAAGGAGAAGACACCCAAAAATGGTGCCTCTGATCACTTGGCGAAGAAGTCGAGTGAAGTTGGTGCTGCTCCAACATCTCCTTAGGCAAGCCAAGATGCTAGCGGACCCAAGGTTTCAGATTTAAATGTACCCGGGGCAACCATTGCTGGTGTCATGAAGCGTGAGCCTCGAGACACCGAACAGAAAAGGGGAAAAAAAGGGTGACACACTCGAGGGATCTTGGGTGATGTAATAGACGTTCTTCACATATCCCAAAAAAGATTTGTCCCCTTACAAGTAGGCAGGGGTGCTCTATTTATAGGCCCGTACCTAGGTCATACACAAATGACCATTTTGCCCCTAATTACCCACTATATTCCCTGAATATTCGGTACAAAATGGTCATAAAGGGTAGGCTAGTCTTTTAAGCATTGCTGATGCCCTTCCTTGATCCGCAAGTCACTGAGTGTGCTAGTGCCGCATGTCCCTGCAGCATGCCTCGCTCGTCTTCGGCTTCGGGCGCACCCTTTAATCTTCGAAGGTACTGTGGACCCCTTTGAGGGGGTTCGTGCTCCGCCGAGCGCTCCATCTCCCTGTCTCCCGAAGGTCAGGGGCTCTGATCTTTTCGGAGCCCTTCGAAGGGTGTATACCCTTCGGAAGGGTTCTGATTCTTCCAGAATCTTCGGAAGGTACCTATTTTCAAAAATTATGATTAACAGTGAAGATAACGATGGTTAGCCTCAATTTCTGTTTGCAATTTAACTTTTACTGTCCTCAAAGGGTGGCCCACGAGGTGATCCCCCAATAGTAGCCCCTCGAGGGGTGGGTCCAACTTTGATGGGCTGAAACCCTCACTTTAACGGGATCTTACGCCACAACGCTACCCTTCGGGCATCAAAGTTGAGCATCTGAATTAGGGTTTCGGAGGATTTTTCGGAGCTACTGCCTATATAAAGAGATGGTGGCCGCGTAAAAATTATTTTACTGCTCATTCTGTACTTGGGTTCTGCGGAGATGCCTGCTATCATGATTCGGACCCGAAGGGTGACCGTATCCGCTAGTGGATCTTCTTCTGGAAGCTCTGCTGATTCCTCTGAAGGTAATGCTTGATTTGGTTTAGGGTGCCTCGGTGATTTGCTTTCTTTTTGTTTAATTGAATTAGTGCACTCTTGGTTCTCGAGCCTTCGCAGTAAATGCTGGTTGGTTTTCACCCGACTATATAAGCGAGGGGGGTAGGGGGGGGGTGAAAGAAGGCGTTCGAAGTTTTCTTCCTTTTCGATAGACCTTGCTCGCTTTCTTCTGCCTTTGTTTCCTTAGCTTCGTTACAGTGTTTCATGTTTGATAGAAATCGCACCCTCCTCGACGTGCGATGCAAGGTGTGTTTCGCGATGGCATGGTTTCTCGATCTTTTGGGTTACTTCGTGTGTATGTGCGTTCTTACTTACTAATTTTGCTTCTTAGGAATGGAAGGCATGGCTCGAGTCGCAATGACCGCCCAGACTGGTGAACTTTCTTCTGAGGAGCGCCCTTTGAACCCTGATGGTACTGCCACGGAGGCCGAGGCAGATCGTGCCTTCATAGAAATCTTGGAGGGGTCCTTGTCTGACGATCAGGGTGGTCAGGATCAGGGTCCTCCTCGTGGCTCAACCGAGGGTGCTGAGGAGGGGGAGGAAGATGATGAAGAAGGGGCCGAGGAAGAGGGTGAAGATGAAGAGGAGGATGAAGAAGATGAAGAGTTTCATCCTCGCGGTGAGGGCAGGCTTGCTGCCGACGCTCAGGTTCATGGCTCGAGTCGCCGCGTTCGAGGCTCCGATCCTCTTGAAGAAAATTTGGAAGATGTCGAAGTTGACATCGATGAATTACTTTCGATTGAGAACTTGGATCAGCGTAAGGCTCGGAAGGGGAAACACAAAGAAGGTGATGGTGAGAGGCCTCGAACTTTGGTGTTTGGCCGGTCACGAGTGAAACGTGCCACCATTACGCGTCTCGTGGACTTGGGCTGCTTTGCTACTACTGATGCACGGTTGCCTGGGCAGGAGGATATTCTCGCCCCTCGCCAAGACGAAGTTTTGGTCTTCGAGGAGCACTTCACCGCCGGGCTACGCTTCCCTTGCTCGTCTTTTTTGGGGGAAGTGTTGGATTGATTCAATGTGCAGCTGCATCATATAAGCCCAAGCGGTATAGCTATGCTTAGCAAGTTTGTTTGGGGGATGCTAAGCTATAAGAGACAACATGACATTGAGGTGTTCTGCAAATATTACTATGCTCATTACCAGCCGAAGCTTATAAAGATCGATGGTGTGATGCATGAGGTAGAGTTTGGGTATGTTACCTTTGTGCCTCATTTTTGAGGGACTGACCAGTTTGTGAAGTGCAGCCGGAACCACTGGGGGGACAAATGGCATGAAGGCTGGCTGTATGTTAAAGTTCCTATAGAGATCGTGGTTGCCGATAGGGAGGAAGCTGAGGTCTTTTCCCTAGCTTCGCTGCTTGTGCCATGCCACCCCCAATCTGTGGATGGGCGGGTACCTAAAGGGTGCAAGAATGATTCGGCCTTTCGCGTTGCCACTTATAATTCTAGTGGTCGTGATCTTGTCGAAGAGTTCATTGCTGCCAATATGTGGCCTTTGAGCAAGAAATGCAACATCGCGGGCTTCATTGAGAAGAGGATACCTACGAGGACTGAGATTAAAATTCCTTTTCCCGAAGTCCCGGTGTACAAGCATAGCTTTGAAGACGAAGCCTTCTTGGATTTTCTGACTGCTGATGGTGAATTAGTGGTTGGCCCATACACCCGCGAGGAGGATAAGTATACTCGCGAGAGGACTTCGCACAGTGGATGACTCAACCACGGCTGGGATTGCTTACCCCGATCGGGTGGCGCCTGGCCCTCGTGCTAAGCAGAACCGGGCCCCTGGAAATACCGGCTCCGAGGCAATCGGGATGGGGAAGGGCAAAAGAGGAAAAGGTAACGCCCCTGTTTCTGGCCCGATTCAGGCCGAGGGTAGGGCGCTTAAGAGGAAACGGGAAGAAACCATCGTTGCTGCCGGAACTTCGAAGCGTGTCGTGCCTCGTCGTGATTCTTCGGAGTCCTCTACTCCTGGATTTCGTGCCGTGGGGATTCTAGTAGAAGATGGGGCTATGGCGGATGCCTTTGTCAGTGATGATGATAAAGAAGGAGCTGCTGTCGTGGCTGCTATTTCTCCCCCCCCCCTCAGGAGAGGGCTGACGCTATGCTCTCCCCTGCGAGATCTTTGCCCGTGATTTTGAGAGACCAGTGCACAGATGCAGAAGTTGCCGATGCCTTGGTTGGTCTGAAAGAGCAACCCCCTGCTTGGAATGAAGTTGGGGCTTCCTCGAGCCGTTCGGCTATGGATGGTACCGGCCGAGTTCTGGGTGGGATTGGTTCATTGCATTTTTTGAATGCTGAGGATTTTGCCAACCCTGCTGCATGGGCGAAGCTGTGTTCTGCTCCGGATGAGTTGATTGCTTCCGGGGTGGAAGGGTTCGAAACACAGGATCTGCGAGTCAACCTTGTGCATATTCTATGACATGTGAGTTGATTCTTTGGTTTTTGTTGACTTTGATTGTGATGAGCTTTCTTCCTTATTATGTTTTCCTTGTGCTCCAGGCTTATACCTTTGCGGGCGTGGCTGCTGAATGGTTTGCTCAAGAATTCACGTCTCTGAGGAATGTGAAGGACTCCTACGCCGTAGAAAATGCCGCGCTAAAGAAGGACGTTGGTTCTCTCAGGGAGGCACGAGACCAAGCCAACCTTGCTGCAGCGCAGGCTAAGAATGAGGTTGAAGCTCTGCGGGCTGAGGTGGCTGGGTTGAAAGAGAGTGTGAGCTGCCTCGAAGCTACCGAATCGAAGGTCGCATCCCTTGCAAAGGAGAATAAGGCTTTGATCCACGTGGCCTCTACCCGTAACTATGGCTTCGTGGCTCGGGTGATGTCCGCTCACCATAGTTATCGCGAGGCGCTAGGCTATGTTGGAGCGGAGCCTATGTCCTTGACTGACGGTTCAGAGGTTTTTGAAGAATCTTTTTTTAAGTGGCTGGAGGCTGAGATCGCCGCGCTCCCCGGGGTCATAGATAAGCGCGGTAATTTTGGCTCGCTTCATACTGCGGAGGCCGCCTTTGGGCTATTGGAGCGCCTAGGCTGTGACCACTTCCCTGAGATAAGCAAGCGGGATTTTCCGATCGGCGCCGATGCTCGAGATAACTTGTCTCATGATGCTCTCGCAGCTGCCAATCGTCTTGCTATCAGGTTTTGGCACGATCATGGGCGCGAGGCTGCACGGCGGGTCGTGATTGAGAGGCTTGCCTAGGTACCAGTTTTGTTTTCATTGCTTTCATTTGAACTTGTTGGTTGGCTTCGCGTGTGACTCTTTTGCTTGCTATGTGTCCAGGCTCGTAAGGCTGCCCAGGTTGCTGCTTCTATCCCGGTGGACCATGAACCATCGACTCAGGAGAAGGCCGGGAAAGACGACGCTCAAGCTCAACATGAGGTTTAGAGCTTGGTTTTGCCTTGCACCCTGCTTTTTGGGCGATATTTCTAGGCTGAGCGTAGGGAGGCTGATTTTTGTAATAGGTGATTTTGTACAAAATGATTATTAACGCTTGCTTTTGGACCTACGCAGGTGCCTGCTGAGTCGCCTGCACAGCGTACCAAAGATACTTCTTCAAGTGAATCTTCTATGATGCGTATTCTTGATTGTTTGAATGACTCTTTGCCTTCGAATGTGTTTAACCAGTGTAATGCAATTGTTACCGTTAGTATTCCGAAGTCAGATTAAGTGACTTCGAAGCGATGGACGTAGCAGATGCGGCTGAGGAGGCGCAGAGTCGGGACCAATCTAATGCTGGGGCAGAAGGCGTTGTTACGCTGGACGCTGGAGTGGTATGCGTGGGGAGTTATTCTCACTTGTTCGGGCGTCCATCCCAATCCTTGGAGTCAAGTAAAGGACGCCGTCGTGCCGATTCTTGCTCCAGCAACCGGCGTGATCGTCGAAATATTGGTTTGAGTGTGGCATGTGGCACCTCCGGGGGTGTTCGCCTGACTAACCCTTGCGAGTAGGGTGGTTTCCCATCATCACCTTTATGTGACGAGGGTTTGGCTGCATTGCGAGCTGGTCCGCAGCCTGAAGTTGCGCCCGATGCTCCTGTGCCTCGAGTTCAGCAACCTCGGCACGCTGTGGCTAAGTAGTCTATTAGTGCTATGCTAAAGGCTCGACAAGCTGAAATTTTGTCGAAGACACAATACATGGCAGCAGGTGGTTCCAGTATAGGTGGAGCTAGCAGCCTGAGGAGCGAGTTGGGTCCTCCTCCGCCTGGTTATAGCGTGGATGAGTGGTCTGTGTTGTTTCCCCTGCTTTTAGCGTCTGGGGTTGTTGTAAAGAAGGAGCCTATGGATTATGATTTTTGACTGTACAACTCTGTTGTATGCTTTTTTGAAGAAATTTGTGAATGGTTGATGTCTTGGCGAGTTGTGCGTCGTCCCTTTTTGCTAAGTTGTGCTTGGGGCGAGGCTTTTGTATGAACCCTTTGATGGATCTGGGCTGCAACGAGCGCCTTAGTATTTTTGCGCTAAGTTTTTTTTTTTTTGAAAAACACCACCCTCCCCCTCGAAGTACTTGGGGCGAGGTTTTTGTATGAACCCTTTGATGGGTCTAGGCTGCAGCGAGCCCCTTAGCTTTTTTGCGCTAAGTTTTTTGAAAAACGTCACCCTCCCTCTCGAAGTACTTAGGGCGAGGTTTTTGTATGAACCCTTCGATGGGTCTGGGTTGCAGCGAGCCCCTTAGCTTTTTTGCGCTAAGTTAGCTGACTGTGCGATTTTTAGCTCTTCGGGCTTTAATCCGCGCAGTAGCTATGTTTTGAGAGCTTTTTGCTCTTTTGTCGAATATCACAATCTCCGTGTTGGGGAGTTGTTTTGACGCGCTCCGCTGAGCGAAGCTTTCCGCATTGGGGAAGGCAGCTTTATAGATTTAGCTGGGGTTTACATAGGATCCGCCTCGTTAAAAACCTCACCCCTATGAAGGGTTCCCCTTGTGAGGAAAAGAGTACGGTCCCTTTTACAATTTGAGGAAAGGAATGTTTGGAAAGTAAAGCTAACTGCTAGGCTCAAGGTAGCACTTATAATTTTGTGCTATGCTTGGCTGTTTACATATGTTGGGTGTTATTTCCCTAGGTGTAGAACTTTTGAAGGTTATCCGCATTCCAGGAGTGCGACAACTCTTGTCCTTGCGAATTTTTGAGTCTGTATGCTCCGGGTCTGCTTGACCTTGCTACGATGTATGGGCCTTCCTAATTGGGTTCTAGTTTCTCTTTGCTTTCTGTTTTTTGGCTTTGGAGTAGGACTAGATCTTCTGCTGCATATCCTCGGGGTAGAACCTTCTTGTCTCTCCTGTTGCGTGTTTCCATTTGATATTTGACAAAGTTGGTAGCTGCTTCCAGTCTGTCGACCTCCATGAGGTCCTTTGACTCTGCCTCTGAGGGTTGCGGTGGCCTCGTGTTTGTTGTTCTTGGGCTTTGATGATAAATTTCTTCGAGAGTTACTGCTTCCTCCCCATAGAGTAACCTGAATGGTGAATAGCTGGTTGCTCTGGTTTCGGTTGTGTTGTGTGACCATATGGCCCTTGGCAATTCCTCTGCCCACTTTCCTTTCTTGTCATCGAGGAGTATCTTTTTGATTGCTTTGAATATGAGACTGTTTGCCCGCTCGACGGCTCCGTTCGATTGGGGATGATATACTGATGCGAAGTCAACCTTGGTTCCAATGGCGTGACAGAATTCCTTGAACATACCATTTTCAAACTGTTTTCCGTTGTCCACGATTATGTCTCTTGGGACTCTGAAGCGGCAGATTATGTTTTGCCAAAAGAATTTTTTTGATTGTTACGATATTTTTGTGATTGGTTTTGCTTCGATCCATTTGGTGAAGTATTCGAGGGCTACGACTGTCCATCTGTAATTCCCGGGGGCTGTGGGCAGAGGTCCAATGATGTCTATTCCCCAACGCTGAAGAGGCCATGATGGTGCTATGAGTTGCGTTGGCTGCAAAGGTGCTGATTGTTTGTTTGATATCTTTTGGCAGGCTTTGCATTTGGTTACCACTTCTGCAGCGTCTTTGATCATTGATGGCCAATAGAAACCTTGCCTTACTACTTTTGCCGCTAGGGGTCGAGACCCGATATGTGCTCTGCATATACCCTCGTGGATTTTGCTGAGTAGTTCTACGCCCTCCGCTTGGCTAATGCATTTGAGCAATGGGGTACATACTCCGGACTTGTAGAGTATTCCCTCGATGATTTTTTAATTCCTAGCTCTCTGCTTCATTCTTTTTGCTTCTGACTCGGTGTCTGGCTTGTAAAACCCTTGAAGGTATGCAATGATTTGGGATCTCCAATCCTCGCTGGTCACTGCGTGGATTTGTTTGGGATCTTGGAGGGCTGATTTGATCGAAGGCTCAGTGATTGTTTGAAAGAACACGTCTTGTAGCATCGAGTCTTGCTTTGCAGCTATTTTTGCAAGCTCATCTGCCTCTGTGTTGAATTTTCTTTTGATGTACTATATGTCAAAGCCCTTCAAGTATTTTTCCATGCTTCGAACAATGCTGTGGTATTTCTCAAGCCGGGAATCCCTGATTGTGAATTCCTTATCATGCTGGCTAGCGACGATTTTGGAATCAGTTTTCACTCTACATCTCTAGATTCTGAGTGCTCTGAGTTTCTTGAGTGATAGGAGCACTGCCTCATATTCTGCTATATTGTTGGTGCAATTTTCCATTTCGTTACTGAACTCGAGCCTTGCAGCGTATCTCATTTTCATGCCTTCGGGCGAAGTGATTATGGTCGCTATGCCTGCCCCTGCTAGTCCCCAAGCTCTATCACAATGAGCTGTCCACACTGGCTTCGAGAATGTTTGGTTTCCGGCGTGCTGTGTGGCCGTCCAATCTGCTATGAAATCAGCGAGTACTTGAGACTTAATTGCACTTTGTTTCTCAAAATCCACTACATGCTCCGAGAGCTCCATGGCCCATTTACTGATAGTACCCGAAGCTTCACGGTTGCCAAATATCTCATTGAGCGGTTGTTCAGTAAGTACTTTAATGTGATGAGCATCGAAGTAACGCCTCAACTTTCTAGAGGCCATTACTACTGCGTATGCGATTTTCTCCATCTCGGAGTAAAACCTTTTAGAGCCAGATAATGCTTCGCTAACATAGTATACTGGGAATTGTGCTAAGAGCTCTTTGGGTTCTCCCTTGACTGTTTTGGTGATTTTTTTCTCTTGCACAAGAACTGCACTGACCGCCGAATGGGATGCGGCGACGTATAATAGTAGCACAGCCCTCGGCTCTGGGTTCGTTAGTTTTGATTGTCTTTGGAGGTAGTCTTTTAGATCCGCGAAGGCTTTTTGCTGCTCTGGACCCCACTCGAAGGGTTGGGCTCCTCGAAGTGTTTGGAAGAATGGCAGGCTTCGCTCAACTGATCTTGATATGAATCGATTCAAAGCTGCCATTCTGCCTATGAGCTTCTGCACATCTTTTCTGCTCTTGGGCTCTTGCATTTGGGTGATTGCTTTAATTTTGTCGAGGTTAGCTTCTATGCCCTTAGCTGATACGAAGCAACTGAGTACTTTTCCTCTCCGGATTCCGAACACGCATGGGTTTAGCTTTAGCCTTGCTGCTCGAGGGTTTGTGAACGTTTCGGCCAAGTCTGATATGTGGTTACCCTTTTTCTTACTTGCTACAATGATGTCATCCACATAGGCATGCACACTTTTTCCAAACTATGATTCGAAAGCCTTCTGAGTCATACGGCAGAACGTAGGGCCAGCATTCTTTAATCCTTCGGGCATCCTTACAAAATAGTATGTGCCGAAATGTGTAATGAAACTTGTTTTTTCCTCATCCTCCTTCCTGAGCCAGATTTGATGATAGCCTGAGAAATAGTCCAGCAGTGACAACAGCTCGCTTCCGGCTGCCGCATCCACAATCTTGTCAATTCGGGGCAGTGGGAAATCGTCTTTGGGGTAGGCTTTGTTAAGGTCGGTGAAATCTATGCACATTCACCACTTCCCATTCTTTTTCCTCACCATAACACAGTTTGCTAGCCAGCATGGGTACTTGAGTTTGCGAATGATAGAGGCATCGAGGAGTCGCTGTACTTCTGCTTTGATGGCTTCTGTTTTTTCATCCGACATTTTTCCGAGCCTTTGTTTCTTTGGTTTGACAGTTGCATCAATTTCTAACTTGTGTTCTATGATGCTTCTATCCACTCCTTCGAGGTCTACCGAGGACCAAGCGAATACATCTTTATTTTTGCCGAGGAATGTTAGTAACTCTATCTCTTCCTCATAACTTAGCCCCGATCCCATTGTGATGAATTGCCCCAATACTTGTTCATCGAGGAGTACTTTTTTGGTTTCTTCATCTGGCTGGACTACGATTCTTTCCTTGTCGAGGTAGTGTGCCTCTACTTTTGCATTGATCTCATGTTGCTCCCGAGCCTTTCTGGCTCTTTCCTCTTCTTCTAGCTGCTCTTGACTGAATACTTGTATGTTATTGCAATTTTTTTCTCCTGGTGTGTAACCTTTCTCTATGTCCCTTGTCATTTGTTGATTTCCTTTGATTGTGATGACTCCCCTGGCAGCTGGGATCTTCATACATAGGTAGGCACTGTGGATAGCTGCCTCGATGTGTTGATTGTACCTCGGCCAAATATGATCTTGAATGGGTGGCAGAGGTCCACGACATCGAATGTTACGTACTCTGTTCGAGGGTTTTGAGTGTTGCCGAATGATACTAGGAGAGAGACCGTGCCCATGGGTGTGATTCTCTTTCCTCTAAAACCTATAAGTGGAATGTTCGATGGTTGCAGGGAGCTTTTGCTGAGGCCCATTTGCTCGAAGGCATTTATGAACAGTATATCTGCCTGGCTTCCATTGTCTATGAGAACTTTGCTGACCATCCAAGTGTGGATGTGGGCTTCAATTACGAATGCATAGACGTGTGGGTAAGCTTTAAGGGTGAGGCCGGCTTCGGTGAAGGTGATGGGAATATGGGACCATTTTGACTTGATAATTGGTCCCTCGGTGAAAACACTGTTTACCATTCAGAAATGGTCCCTTCTTCTTCTTTTGTTCTCGAAGTTTGAGGATGACCCCCCACATATCATTCCAATGAATCCTTGTACCGGAAATGCAGTGGCTTGGTTCGGGTTAGGCTCCGGCTTGGGCTCAGATACTTGTGATGGCTCTTATTTTTGCCTCTGTTGCTCTTGGTTTGCTGGTGATTGCTGGTTTGATTGTCTCAATTGCATATAGTGGTTTGGGGGTTGTATTGGGTGGGTCATGTTGAAGTATGGGGATGGTGTGTATGGCTGATGGTGGGTGTTTGGGTAATGGTAGTTGATTTGTGCGGGTTGCGGATAGGGTTGTTGGGGCCATGGGTTGGGCGATGTGTAATTGATGGCTTTTGTTTGTGCTGGTATTTTCTTCTCTGCTTCCATTCTTTCTTGAATCTCTTTTGCTTTGAGGCAAGTGGAAGTTTTATGCCCCTTGTCCTCTCCACAATAGAGGCAATATGGTTTTTTGGCTTGACGGTTTTGGCTTGGTGCGCTTCGGCCTCTACCATGACCTTGATAGTTGCTTTCTGTATAATCATTGTTGTGGTTGTCTTTGGTGCTATAATCTTGTTCCTCCTCTTTGATGTGCCCTACAAATGATGGTGTTTGTTCGGGGGGTGGACTTGGCTTTCTGTGTTGCCTTTCTTGATAAGAGCCCTTGGTGTGGGTTTGGTTGCGATTTTTGCTCTGGCTTTGCTTGTGCCTTTTATAATCCACATCTGATCTGCTATACTCTTCGAATTTTGTGCATAATATTTGCATCGTGCGCGGGGGTATTCGCACGCAGTAGGATGACATTTGGTATGCTCGCATGCCTCGAAGTACTGAGCTTATTGTAGCTTCGTCTGTTACGCTTGGCGCTTGGGCTCGAAGCATGAGGAATCTTCTGTAGTAATCGTGCAGCAGCTCATTTTCTTGCTGGGCGATGTTCAGGAGCTCATGTGATGGTTTCATGATGGTGCGGAATCCTCGGAAACTTGTGATTACTTTGTCCCTGATGTTTTCCCAGCTGTATAATGATCCCGGGGTAGATTGAAATACCAATTTAGTGCAGATTCTTCGAGAGTACATACGAAGGCTTTTGCTAGAGTTGCTTCGTCTCCTCCTGTTGACACAATTGCCGCCTCGTAACTCATGAGGAATTGCCTTGGGTCAGAGCTTCCTTTGAACTTGGCTAGTGGTATCGTTCTGAAATGTGGTGGGTAGGGTGCTCTCTGCAATCCTTCAGAGAGAGGTGAGTTTTTGTCGATTATGGCTGCCCTCCGTACTAGTAGCACGTCTTTGGGCAACAATGGCTCTCTTTGCTCGACGTGTGGATGAGCTTCGGACGCTGGGCTTGCTTCTTGACGGCTTGTTCCACCAATGGTTTTCTGGAGTTCTTCGACCTCTTTGGCGAGTTGGAGATTTTTGAGTCGGAGTTGGGCTATGTACTCCTTTTCTTGTATGGCTATTTCTCTTTTCGCTAGTGCTTTGTTTCTTAACTCCTGCTCTTGCAGCAGTTGCTGCTTGAGCTGCTCGAGGTGCTCAGCTTTTTGGGCTAGCAATTCCATCTCCTGCAATGCTGTCATTGAGGTTGGGGTGCAGCTTTTTTTGGGGGGGGGGGGGGGGGGGGTTGAGCTTGAGGGCTGCTCGGGGCATCGTGCTAAGTCTTTCGGGTTAGCAGCCGCGTCTGGCTGCAATGGTTGCACCTCTGTGGTGTTTTCTTTTGTTACTTGCGAGGTGGATTGGTCATCGGTCAGTTGCGGGTCTCCAGGGGTGTTGCCTCGAGCTGATGCGACATCGCTCGATGGTAACAGTCCTGGGAGTTGAGTCATCGTGAGTTGGTATACGAGCTTACAACACGGTGGGCGCCACTGTTGGTGTCATGAAGCATGAGCCTCGAGACACCAAACAGAAAAGGGGAAAAAAGGGTGACACACTTGAGGGATATTGGGTGATGTAACAGGCGTTCTTCACATATCCCCAAAAAGATTCATCTCCTTACAAGTAGGCAGGGGTGCTCTATTTATAGGCCCGTACCTAGGTCATACACAAATGACCATTTTGCCCCTAATTACCCACTATATTCCCTGAATATTCGGTACAAAATGGTCATAAAGGGTAAGCTAGTCTTTTAAGCATTGCCGATGCCCTTCCTTGATCCGCACGTCACTAAGTGTGCTGGTGCCGCGTGTCCCTATAGCATGCCTCGCTCGCCTTCGGCTTCGGGCGCACCCTTTAATCTTTGAAGGTACCATGGACTCCTTCGAGGGGGTTCGTGCTCCGCCGAGCGCTCCATCTCCCTGTCTCCCAAAGGTCGGGGGCTCTGATCTTTTCGGAACCCTTCAAAGGGTGTATACCCTTCGGAAGGGTTCTGATTCTTCCAGAATCTTCGGAAGGTACCTATCTTAAAAAATTACGGTTAACAGTGAAGATAACGATGGTTAGCCTCGATTTCTGTTTGCAATTTAACTTTTACTATCCTCGAAGGGTGGCCCACGAGGTGATCCCCCAACAACCATGGCTCCTGATACTCCACCAACCGACGCCGAAGAACCAACACTGATTTTTGAAAGGATACCGGGGCATACATATGATCACCCTATCGGTCCTGAAGAGAATGTCGCACCGACTCCCATTCACCGATTGGTGAAGGAAGGAACTTTGGAAGAAGATCCCCCTGCCAGGTCGGTGTACCATATTGGTAAGTTTGCGATTGCTGGTTTTGATGAAACTGGCGAACAGGAAGAACTAAAAACCTTCGAGGGCTTCACTGAGAAAGCCTAGCCCTTGTTTCAGGTACACTCTCCCCCGAAATTTAGATGTATTCCCATTACTTACACCGGGAAACGATACATCCTCTTATTCTATTCTTCTTATTGCAGTGCCTAAAGTCACATATGACTAATAAAAGCAAACTGCTGCAACTTGTGGAACGGACTTGCGCCAAAGCCGTAGATACTGAAGATCAACTTGCCAAAGAAAGGCTTGAAGTCGGGCGCCTGTTTCTTGAGCTAAAAAGCCATTTGTCTCAGGTGGACGAACTTCAATTCAAACTATCAGGTACGTTATCAATGCACAATATGAGTAGAATGATCTTTGTGGCACTGCATTCTTCAGACTTTTTTACTACAGAATTGTCGCAAGAACTCACTATGAGATGCAAGAAAGATGCTGACTCGGCAATGATGATTGCTGAACTAAAGGATCGAGTGAGGACTCTGGAATCATCCTCCAATGCTATCGGGAAACTCCAAATCTTGGATGAAATCAAAAATAACTTTGAGAAACTGAAGGATGGCTTCAAAACCATGCATGACTCGCAAGCCCAGTGGAAAAAGGGGGCGGGAGGTATAAATTTACATATCCCTGTACTTGAAAATTGGTCAGCTACCGACTTACTCTTTTTGCATAACAGAGGCTGAAGAAACAATCAAAACTCAAAGAGAAATAAATACTGAGCTGGAAAATGGGCTATCCAAGGCTGAAGGTATTTTCAAGAAAGCTGTGGATGAAACTAAACAAATTCAAAAAATCCTTCAAAGAGACGGAAAGGCTCAAGGAGGAATATAAAGCCAAAGTGGCTACTCTTGAAACGAAAAAGTTCGACGCCGAGAAGCGTCTAAGAGGTAAATCTTGTCCTTATATTACTTGCACCACCGAGTCCATACTTATAAGAACTATGAGATAGTTGTGTTCCTATAGGATCGAAAAAGGCTTATGAGCTTTTACAAAAGAAATTTATTGAAGGTGATAAAAATCTTCGCTGGTCTCTTGCAGCTCTGCAAAAAGACGCGGAGGTGGTGGCCCAATACATCATGCCAGAAGAAAAACCACCCCGATGTCAGACCTTCTCACTCGGTTACAAGAAGCCTCGAGCCGAGTGAAAGAGCATGCTTGGCATATTGTAGAACTAGCGGGTGCTCAAGTATTGGCGATCGCCAAATCCCATATTTCAAACATCAAACTGGATGTGGTTATAGAAGGCTTCCATAAGGACCTTTCCGATGAACAATGTGAAGCTCTGGTCACAGAGGCACAGAAAACTACAAATGTGTTAGCTAATCAGATAAAACTATCTTGCCGTCGTATTTCTCGATGCTGATTGGTTTGAAACCAGTAGGCTAGCTAACAACTCGCAATTCACGAGTGAACACCAGTATGCCAGCTTCATCATCATAATCATCGAAGATGGGGGTTTGCTCCTATTCGCGACCAGCTTCTTGGCGATATCTATCTCCGCGCCGCCCATTGTTCTGTTGGTCGTAATACTGATCGTCCCGAGGTGGCTCTCTTCTGTCGGTACGCTCGTAATATCGGTCATCCACGAAGCCACGATGGCGCCGTTCGTCTTCGTATTCTCGATGGGCCGCCTCATCCCGCTCCTGGTACCTACTGTCCAACTGGATCCGGTCGTCACGCGGTGGTATACCACTATGAAGATCAGCATGTGGGTTCCGGTCGTGGTAGTCTGCGATGAGCCACCACCGTGGCTCGGCCGACGGGGTTGCTTGCCGATCAGTATGTTGCCAGTCCCTCCTTTCCTGACTAGGCCTTGAGCTAGCTACGCCTGATGCTGACCTACTCGGTGTCAAGCGCGTGTTGTGCATCTCTAATACGGCTACCGCTTTAATGTGCGCCTTCAGCTTGTTGACCTTTGGTGTCAACTCTGGGCTTACTTGGAGCATATGCTCTAATGAGTTTAGCAGGGCCGCTGTAGCCGTGATGTTATGCTGCGGGTTCTTGAAAATGTCTTCACCATCAAGTTTTAAGGTGACATCGCCCATGTTCAGATTTTGCATGACCCGGGATCCTTGCTGAGCATCCGGTGGTTGGAGCGGGGGAGTAACAACATCTGGGTCGTCGTCTTCAAGCTCAGTCTCCTGTCCATCCCAAGGCTCAGCATTTCTTCGTGCGGTGGCTGCGGCGGATGTTTCCCCGACGGTGCCTCCTGGGGCAGTCGGTGCTACCATGAAGATCTCATGGTAGTCCAGGATTGACTCGTGGTCAACGCCGATCGTAGCTACTAATCTTGATCCGTGAAAAAAATTAGGATCTTCGTCCAACTCTTTCATGTGAGGATTTAGAAGATCAACCGTAGTCAGATCCGAGTCGGCCAAGCTTGCCGGTCGGTCCATCGTGGAGAATGCTTAGGGGGAACCCTGGAGGGTTTCTGCCTTAAGAGCCGCTGCTGCATTGTTAAGGCCGAGTGGGAGCTGGCAGCACGGGTCAACCTTGTGTTCTGCCGACGGAGCTTTGTTGATCGCGCGATTTGGCATCGTAATGGTCGTTGAAAGATCTGCCAAGCATTGCTTGATGAAGTTCCCGTTTTCATCGGTAACGAAGCTGAGGGTGCCAAAACGGATCTTGTCTCTCGGGTGAAACTTGACATCGAGGAAAGCAATCGATTTCAATGGAAAAACTCAACGCGCTCCCCTTCCTGGCGTGCCAACTATCAAGAGATAATCTCGATAATAATCCTAGGTATGCGTATGAGTATGAAAGCCGATGGACACAGGACACATGGTTTATACAGGTTCGGGCCTCCTTACGGCAAAAACCCTACGTCCTGTTTGGTGTTCTTATATTTCTAGGGATTGTACTGGGTGAAAGGTTCCCGATGCAAGTTCTAATCTTCTCTAAAGACTACTAATCGGACAGTTTGGTTAGTGCAGGGAGTCACTTGACAGAGAAGCCAAATAGCTCTAGGAGCCATCACAGAGAGACCGGACGGTCTGGTCTAGCAGTGAGCGGATAGTCTGGTCAGAAGGTCCATAAGGGTGATTTCATGGAGCAACAACTAGTTTTAGGTTGGAAGCCTATATAACTTCGTTGCTGGGGTCTTGGAGACCTCTCTTGGCCAGTGGAATAGCTTGGAGCATTTGGTAAGAGCCAAGAGGAAGAGAGAGGAGCGCTAGGAGAGGATATTGGATATCTTGAGAGTGCTAGTGAGAGTAACTTGAGCACCTATCCACATCAAAGGCTAGGGTGTCCTTAGGGTGTGATCTAGATTGTTACTCTTGGTCTATGGTGAGACCTAGACTGGTTAGATGTCGGTGATTGAGCCTATCGTGATCGGTTGTGAAGGCCGTCACATGTTTGTACCCGGTTTGAGCCCGCTAGTGAAAGGGGCATCGCTATAGCGCCAGTGTCGGATCGGAGAGTTCGACAAGTTCTCGAGGAAGGTGAGCTTGTTCCTGTGGCAGCAGTGATGCAATCGTGACTTTACTCCGGGAGTGATTGCAGGCTCGTGTGCGAGAACTCTACTTGGTGGTGGGTGTTGACACTCCTTTATGTCGTACTAAGAGTATTACTATTCCTGGCAACGGTGCCAAATATGCTTATAGCAAATCTAACATTGCACCAAGAATATTACTAGACTTAGTAACAGCGCACGGAGTGTTGGGGTGTAATTCATTGTTGCAGATAAATCCGCAAGCGGACGGATCATACCCTTGTAGCATTCCACCATTGGATTACTTTAATGGTTGTCATTTATAGTTCGCCCATGGGAAGGATTAGAATTGAGTATTAATAAAGACATAGAGCTAAGATATAGATTGGTACTGATAACCTATGACTTTGTGTAGGGGTATGGATAATAATGATAAATGGTAGTGAACACACACACGTATTCATCTCTAAACAAATAAATCCTAGTGCCTCTTGGGTTAGTTAGAGGGACTCTACCGTATTCTCTAATGAATTCTAACAAATAGCTGCATAGTCAGTCATAAACGTGTTAGTCAATAAAAAGCCTAGCCTAACACACTTAGCACTTCGCGCATGGATTCATGTACTGAACGCATTCTTTAGGACAACTTCGCCTAAAACGCATGTCTCCCGTCCGGACTTGGAGGATTACATGGGATTCTAGGGTTGTCACTTCCTAGAACCTACCTCTCTTCCATGGGCAAGGCGACGATCAAAGGTAACTTCTAACCCAAGCACCATGCTTAAGTTATTACATTACAACTTAGCTTAAGTTATTATGTTACTACGTCTTGTATTCATCAAGCATTGTTCTTGTCATCTCAATGAGTGTGCGGTTCTTTCTTTTGGCCACTCCATTTTGTTGAGGGGAGTAGGGGGCGAAAATTCATGCTTGATGCCTTCTTCATCAAGGTATTCCTCAACTTGGGTGTTCTTGAATTCGGTGTCATTGCCACTTCTAATTTTCTTGATCTTGACTTCATACTCATTTTGTGCTCTTTTCATGAATGTCTTGAGCACGTCTCTAACTTCACCTTTGTCATTCAAAAAGAATACCCACGTGAAGTGAGAAAAATCATCAACAATTACAAGACCGTATTTGTTACCACCAATGCTTATATAGGAGATGGGACCGAAGAGGTCCATGTGCAACATCTCCAATGGTCTTGTGGTTGTCATCACGTTCTTGGAGGGGTGTGAAGCTCCAACTTGCTTTCCCGCTTGACATGCACTATAAATTCTATCTTTCTCAAAGCACACATCGGTTAGTCCTATGATGTGGCCGCCCTTTTGGAGTTTGTGAAGATTTCTCATACCAACATGGGCTAGCCTTTTATGCCACAACCACCCCATGTTGGACTTTGCAAATAAGCATGTACCAAGTCTAGCTTCATCCATGGAGAATTCCACAACATAAAGCTTTCCTTTAAGCACACCCTTAAAAGCAATCGAGCCATCACTTCTCTTATAGACGGTCACACCACATTCGTTGAACAAGCAATCATAGCCCATTTTACAAAATTGAGAAATGGACAATAGGTTGAAGTCAACGTGATCAACAAGCATAACCTTAGAAAGTGAATACGAAGGAGTAAGAGGAACTTTACCATAACCTAGTACTTGTCACGTTCCATTGTCACCAAATGTAATGTATTTATTTTTGTTATGACTTGGTTCAAATGACTTGAACATCTTTTTGTCTTCGGTCATATGACTGGCGCATCCACTATGAATCACCCAACTTGACCCTCCGAAGACATAGTCCTACAAAACAAGTTAAGCTTTGTTTTTAGGTACCCAAATTTGCTTGGGTCCTTTCACATTAGTCACAAGCACTTTGGGCACCCACACACGAGTCTTTGGCCTCTTGTTGTGTGGCCCAACATATTTAGCAAACATACGACCATGCATGTTTCTCATGAGTACATATGAAGCATCAAAATCATGAAAGAGTGCACAAGTAGCATTAGGCATATTAGCATGAGAATCAATAACAAAAGAAGAACGATTAGTGTTCATGTTCTTGACTTGCTTCTTTTGGAAACATCCTTCCTTGATGAACTTAAGGAATTCCTTTCCATTCTTATTCTCCCTAGCATTGTGCTTGGCACCCTCAACATATCCCAATGCTATCCATGACATTAGGGTGCCTAGAATACGAGTTTGCACCTCTTGCATACTTTGCCTTTTCATCATCAACAACATTTTTCCCATGTTGTATTTTGCTTTCAAGTGCCTTCACTTTCTTGTTCAAATCATTAATCAATATGATATTAGTAGCACAAGCATCAACATCAATATTATAGCACCTAGCACATCCATTGCTAGTGGAAGCACGAGAAGAATTATTGGTGGAGGATGTGAAGGTTGAAAGTATTTCATATTGTTCTTAAAGAGACTTATGAGTCTTTTCTAAGTTCTCATACTTCTCTAGAAGAGCATCTTTTAAACTCTTAAGACTTTCATAAGAGTTTTCAATTTTAGTGAGAGACATAGTTAAATCATCATTTTCTTTCTCTCATCTTCTAGGAGCTTCTCTAGTTCAAGGTTTCTTTTTTTTCAAGAATAAGCAAGTCTTCTTGTTTTTCAAAAATCTCCTCTTGTCTATCATTTTCAACCTTTTGTTTTTCAAGTAATTCTATAAATTCAAGCATTTTAGGAAGAGAGGCATTAACATTATCATCATCATCATCATCACTACTACTAGCATAACAGGAATGTTTATGTTTAGATTTAGATACCTTGGATCCTTTTGCCATGAAGCACATGTGAGTGTTGTCATCATCATCATCACTCAAGCTCCCAAATAGAGAAATGTTGGTGGGAGTGATGCCAATGACAATGAAGCAATGCCTCCCTCATCCGAGTCGGATTCAGAGGAGGAAGATGATGAGTCATCGGAATTTCTTGACCAATGTGAGCTTCACCTCTTCTATGTTTCTTGTACTTCTTGTCTTTCTTGTGGTGCTTGTCTTTCATTCTTTCATCCTTGTTCTTCTTCTTTGGACATTCCACAATGAAATGTCCTTCATCCCCACATTCATAGCAAGTTCTTTTTGACTTTCTTGCTTTGCCCTTGTCAAAAGTCTTCTTCTTGTAGCCATCTTTCTTAAGAAATGACTTGAATATCCTCACAAGTAAAGCCATTTCATCATCACTATTTTCATCACTAGGATCAACCATTTTCTTCTTTTTCTCTTGCTTCTCTCATGTAGCGTTGAGTGCTACCTCATTCTTGTCACCAGTTGCTCCCTCAATTTGCTTGATCAAGGCATTTATCTTGTTAGCTTGATCATTTTGTTGCTCTTGGGATAGAAGCTTTCCAAGCACTTCATCGGCGATGAAACTCTTGAAGTTATCCTTCTCTCTAATGTTTGAACAAATGTTGCTATCCCATGGTCTCAATGCTTGTAGCAATCTCTTGTTGATATCCACGTGGTCATTTTGGCTCCTAGTGCTCTTCATTGACTTACAGTTCTCATGAGCCTATCATGAACTTCTTTAGGGCCTTCTCCCGGACCCGTGATGAATAGGTTGAATTCATTTTGAAATTCTTCGAGTCTTGCATCCTTGGCGGAATCAATGCCCTCATAAATAACCCCAAGTTTTCTCCATAGTTGATTGGCATTCTTTATTCTGGCAACCTTATCATACTCGGTGGAGCTAAGTGTGGAGACAATTGCACTAGTCACCACGGCATTACGATGAATGTTGATTTGATCCTCGTAGGTTGGATTATCTCTATTTTCCCACAAGAAACCATTCTCGGTTATACTTCCAACATGTGGACTCATGGATTCCAAATACTTCATCATCTTGCATTTCCAATGATCAAATAGTTGTCCATTAAGTAAGGGAGTCTAACCGACCCTTGTCCAATGTGATCTTCCTTGAGGTCATCATAATCATACATGACATTGTTGTAGAGTTTTGGTTGAGCACCAGTATGACCATCTCCAGTCCTTGCATCATCTCTATCGCGAGAACCACTAACACCATCTTTGGTTGGAAGAGCGGTGGATGGTTGATCTTTCGGTTTTGACATCTTTAATCTTCAAGTGGTTAAGCTTTATAGAAGATACTTGCTCTAATACCAATTGAAAGTTGCCTAGAGGGGGGTGGGGGGGGGGTGAATAGGCAAATCTAAAAATCCTACAAAATTAAACTTAAACAAATTTATCAGTCAGACTGGCAGTGTCGATGCCTGGGATCGACAGTGCTGGTGGCCACTGTCGGTGTTGGATCGGTAGTGCTGATGAGATAACAGTAAGTCGCCTAAATTAAAACTAAGCTGGTTTTTTAGTTACTAAGTGGATGAATAGACCAATAATAGTTGAATAAGGCACTGCAAAGTATTAGGAACAACTAAACAAGCCTACACAAGTAGATCAGTCGAAGTAAAGCTAATACAAGAACAAACTCTATAGCATGAATAATGAAACAACAAGTAAATAAAGGAGCACATGGAGACACAAGATTTGTTACCGAAGTTTGGTCTCACAAAGAACCCTACGTCTCCGTTGAGAAGTCCATAAAGGACCAGGTCTCTTTCAACCCTATTCTAACTCAAGCAACCACAAAGATCGAGCTCGAGTTCTCCACTATCAATTCCCTTGTGGGAGGGTAATACAAATTTCCTGAGGCGTCACCACACAAGTTGAGAGCTCTACGGGCACCGCTAACCATCTAGGAGCAAAGCTCCAAGAGTAAAAAGCACAAATCACAAAGATGATTAAATTGAATGCTCAAGAGTGGAATGGTGCTCTTTTCACTAGGAATCAATGGCTCACTCAAGCCCTAGCTCAAGGAATCAAGCTTTGACTTAGAGAGGGAGAGTGAGGAGAGTGAAGCTCAAAAGTGCCAAATGATTTAGAGAGGAGGCATGAAGTGGGGTGAGCGCCTTTTATACAAAGGGCTCAAAAAGAGTCGTTGGCTTGTTTGGACACCCCGCACTGGCACTGCCGGTAGGGTTTCTGACACACTGTCATAGATCTGCAGACAAGGATTTGGCCTGCACTGGCACTGCCAATCAGGACATCGGCACTGCCGGTGAGGCAGCCACAGAGAAGACAAGTGGTCTCTGGAGGCCTTGACCGGCACTGCCGATCGAGGAGACCGGCACTGCCGATCGTAGTCAGCTAGAGAACTCGAGGGAAACCAGTCTCTATGGAGAGGGGACCAGCACTACCGATCTGAAGACCGGCACTGTAGGTGAGCTAGAGCCCGAGCCAGACAGAAAGAGTGGCTCTCTGGGAGCCATGACCGACACTGCCGATTATGTGAATCGGCACTGCCGATAAGATACAGCCAGATAGCCATAGAGTACAACCTTCTCTGTAGGGAGAGACCGACACTACCGATGGGGCCATCGACACTGTCGATGCTGGCAAGACAGAAGTCAGAGAAGTGTCTGGGCATTATAGTGCCTCTGGGAAGTGGGATCGGCACTGCGGGTGGAGGCCACTGGCACTGCCGATGAAGGCAAAAACAGAGGTGACAAAGGTGGTATTTTTGGGAAGTTTGAGCATTTGACTTTACCACATTTGTGAATTATACCCCTCTTGATAGTATGGTTTGCCTATAATCAAGAGATAAAAAATAAAACTTCATGATCTTCATTCTTGAGTAGATTTTTAGACCTTCAACTTGAGATGAATGACCATCTCCTTTTCCCTTTTTGTATCAATACATTTCATTCCACAAGTTGAGATAGTCATCTACACACATGCTCAATGAAAACATTAGTCCATTCTCAATTGTATTGATACCAATCACCAAAACAAAATTGGGGGGGGGGGGGCAGATGCACTTTCAAATCTCTCAACCCAATTTAAAGATATTGCTAGAGTGAATCAAATCTCACAAAGAGAGGTTGGGGAGATCTCAAATGGTTGTTGGAATGGTTTTCAGTTAGGCAGGAACTAGCAACAACCGAGGGGGGAGGGGGAGGGGTATTTAAAAATGATTCTAGAAACTAGTCGTTGGGGCTATGAGACTCACACCAGTCTGACCTGTTAGAGAAAAGCCACCCAACCAGACTAGCCAAAAGTACTGCACAAGCTTCCCACTAGGCTGCTAAACAACTCAAACTAATTTCCCAACTAAATTTCTAGGCCAAACACTCACTAACCCAAAACTGGACCCATAAACTCTATTCAAACCGGTCTGACCGGTGGATGCATTGCAACACACTCTGGGTTGGGTTTAGGTCACTCCTATCTAGGTTTTGAGCACTTTGACTTTGTCAAGAACATATGTTGCATCCTCTTGATAGTATGACAACCTATACTCAAGAATTTAATCAACAACACAATTTGTCCACTTGAGCTTTTGATATTTCTATGTGTTGGAATATTCCAATCTTCTTCTCGAGGATTGTCAACATGTTCTTTACATGAGCGTATCTGCCTTGAGCTGATGAATATGGAGAATTACTTCATATGATCAAATATCCACTTTTCATCCATGTCACATTCCCTTCTTTATTCAAAAATAATTGACACTTAGAAACATATGAGTCTTCATGGCTTCTATGATGCATTGGATTCAAGCATCCACTTGCTCTTCTCCGTCACAAAGGTCGTCCGGCACCTAAGCCTCATGCTTGCCCTTCTCCAATGTATGGTTCGTCCTAGCCAAGTCCTTGCTATTCCATCATCACCTTAACATCATGATTCACACATCTCCGTGTATCATCCCGTTGACACAAAAATCACCACGCGTGACTTGAGAGATCTGCTTAACTCCAGTGCAGGCTCAAAACAAGAAATCGGGGCGTGCCAGTCGATTTTCCCTGCAAATCGACAAAGAGACAAATGGTCAGAAGACGCGGGACACCGGCCCAGGACAGGCCAATGAAGAAAGCCAATTGTCACTATTCCTTAAATCAGCCAATGCATTATGTGAATAAATAAGATAAAAGAAATTAAACTAATCAACTGATTATATCAGCTTATCGGCAAAATTTAATTCAATAAATAGTTTTAAATCATAAATGCCAACAAAGAATCGAATCAACATGCCAAAATCGATAAGACTACAATATTCGTAAAGCAACTGACCAAGTCGATGTGAGGTGCCAGAGTCGATAGGGTTGAGTCAATATCTCTACAGTAAACATGCACAGACCCACTCTGTCGATGACGTTAGGTCGATAGATCTAATTAGCTGGTATTGCAAATATGCTTCAAAATCATAAATCTATCTTATTTTAGCAAGGGGGGGGGGGACAACTATCAAAGTAAATGATATAATCAATTTAAGCATCAGAAAGTCGATTGAACCATGATAACCTATCGACTAAACATTCCGATAGAACTCTATCGACTCCACCTATAAACAGATCGAATCTAACTCTATCAACCCAGTGAGAGATCGAAATTGATGCAGCCTTACTGATTCGAACAGATCAAACTTAATCAAGACAGTGTTCAAACACGGTAGATAGAGCTACATTTAACTTATTTCTAGACAAAATAGATAAAGTGACTCGAATAATAGGTCTAAATTATACCTATAGAATCTACTAAAATCGCAATAGATCGGTTTCAACCAAGCAGTATCGCAATCAGAGTCGATAGAACAGGTACGAAAAAGATCTAATTACTGGATAACTAGCAATCCTAATGATTACAACTAGAATATTAATGAGAAAGTACTAGTTGAGATTGATAGAATTACCGAGCTTAACTAATCCAAGCCTCTCATTGAGATCAGAGCTGATGCAGCCCACACAAGACGAGGATTTTGTCAAGTAGGAAAGGTTGGTGATGCGTCGAATTATATTGAACGAAAGTGTTGTTCTTTTTTGTATAGATCCTATTACATATTTATAACACCATGCAAATATGCTTCAAAATAATAAATCTATCTTATTTTAGCAAGGGGGGGGGGACGACTATCAAAGTAAATGATATAATCAATTTAAGCATCAGAAAGTCGATTGAATCATGATAACCTGTCGGCTAAACGTCCCGATAAAACTCTATCAACTCCACCTATAAACAGATCGAATCTAACTCTATCAACCGAGTGAGAGATTGAAATTGATGCAGCCTTACTGATTCGAACAGATCAAACTTAATCAAGATAGTGTTCAAATAACTTATTTATAGACAAAATAGATAAAATGACTCGAATAATAGGTCTAAATTATACCTATAGAATCTACTAAAATCGCAATAGATCGGTTTCAACCAAGCAGTATCGCAATCAGAGTTGATGGAACAGGTACAAAAAAGATCTAATTACTGGATAACTAGCAATCCTAACGATTACAACTCAAATATTAATGAGAAAGTACTAGTTGAAATTGATAGAATTACCGAGGTTGACTAATCCAAGCCTCTCATTGAGATCGGAGCCGATGCAGCCCACATGAGACGAGGATGTTGTCAAGTAGGAAAGGTTGGTGATGCGTTGAATTGTATTGAACAAAAGTGTTGTTCTTTTTTGTATAGATCCTATTACATATTTATAACACCATGCAAAGGGTTCCGACCCGGCTCGGTCAGGACTCTCAAACAAACCGATTAGGTTTATTCCTAAACAAAATCTAAACTAAAATAAAAAAAAGATAAAATAATCCCACAAGGGTTCACTTTGCTCTCTTTCATCCATTGGGTTTGTCAACCTTGGCCATTTCTGATTTTACGCGGCTAATCATTGGGCCCAATTAAACTACAGTGCCAACACATGCCCCCCGAGTCTGGTGTACAAAATTTTGTGTGTCAGATTTATTTTCTCCTTTCTCGTGTGCCTTTATTCATGTTCGCGGTTACTCGTGAACCATCCACGGTTAAATTTCATGTTTTCTCAACCATTCACGTCCTTCTTAATTGCAGCTCACTGTATTCCTGCGCCGCCTTGACTGGTGGGTTTTCACCTTTGATCGTCTTCGTTCTTATCCTTTCTCCCCAAACTTCATCGCTTCCCATTCTCTCAATCAATGCAAAGCGGCGTTTGGATTCTCCAAAGGTCAATTCCAGATCCTATAAATAGTTCCTCCTGGCCAGCCTCTTTCTCTCATCTTAGCACCTTCGACCATGGGTCTTCTACTGAGAGCCCTCACGAAAAAATACCATCTATCTCCAAATCTACTAAGTTTGCTATGGCGAATACTCTTCACCTCTTCTACCCCCAAAACAATCCTTTCAATCCAAAGTTCGCAGCTGCCCCCACCCAGAAATCAACTCACTAGTTGCCTTTAGATGGAGGCATAAGTGTCCAGCATGGCATCGGCGGAGTGGCACTCTCTTCCCCTTGTCCAGCGGGTGATGTCTGATGATGACGACACTCTTCCAAGGAAGCAGAGTAAACTACTAATGTGTTTTCCCCCTCTATGTATCTCCTTCTTTGTATTTGGGGAAATAATAATTACATCTTCATCCCCTAGCTATAATAGGAGAATAGGTTTGTTCAGAAACTGATTACCTGCGAGTAATCCATCCATCTTCATCTTGTAACAATGGCTATTTGTAACTTCCTCTATGAGCTTTGTTCTTAATATCATTACTGGACACATACTCAATAATATCATATTTTCTTGAATGTTATGTCAATATTTTTTCTGCTAAGGGAGATATTCTCAATATTGTCCATCTTAAGTCGATGAAAATCCGTCGGCTGTCCATACGGATGAAATTTCCCACATTGGTCATGATCCAGTAATCAAGCTCATGCACCAACCCAGATGCTTGGATGATATTTCATCAAATATTTACCACTGATCACTCTTCCGAACTTTTTCCTTTGCATTCCTTAAAATACGCATTGTCCAGCGCACATCGACTCACTTTGAATGGACCCTCCCATGTTGGCGTCCACTTTCCAAAATGATTATCCTTAGAGCCGATGGGCATAATCAACTTCCATACGAGGTCCCCTTTTGAAAAACTCTTGGGCACCACCTTTTCATTATAAAATCTAGACACACATGCTTTATTTTCTTGAATCTTTTCTAGGCCTTTATCCAATGATGTACTACATCTTCCAAATCATCCAATATAACTTGCCTGTAATCATTGGCTGTTAACTGATCTTGCATCTTTGTTCTTCTGGACCCTAGATTTGTCTCCCATGGTAAAACCGCTTCATGCCCATAAACCAACTGATAAGGAGGCACTTTAATTGACCCATGACAAGCCATCCTGTACGCTCACAAAGATCCAGCCAATGTCATATGCCACTTCTTAGGTTGTTCATCTATCTTCCTCTTAATCAATTTAATCAAGCTCTTGTTAGATGCTTCTGCTTGACCATTGGCTTGAGCATAATAAGGTGATGAATTCAAAAGCTTGATTCCCATACTATCAGCAAAGCTTTGAAATTCTTCTGAAGTGAATACAGAGCCCTGGTCAGTCGTAATAGTATACGGTACACCAAATCTGTATATAATATACTCCTTCACAAAGTTGATCACATCCCCAGTAGTAACATTCTTCATAGACACTCCTTCAACCCACTTTGTGAAGTAATCTGTGGCTGCCAGAATATACTTATGACCTTTGCTTGATACTGGATAAATTTGGCAAATCATATCCATACCCCAACCTCTAAAAGGCCACGACTTAATGATTGGATTCATAGCCGACTACGGTGCTCTCTGAATCGCTCCAAACTTCTGACAATCCTGACACCCTCTATAATACTTAAAACAATCTTCCAGCATGGGAGGCCAATAATATTGTAAGCTTCATGACCATTGATGATTGAATCCCTGTGGTATGGATGTTTTGGTGATAGATGACAACTATGAAATTGTGGGCTAACATCTACATGAGTGTTGTCTTTGTAGGAATCATCTCTTAACTCTATTGCAAATCATATGGATGATGGTGTCCTTGGCGATTCATGACAATGACCACAAGCATGGAGGCTTGTGAACTTGATGTAGTCCAAGGGTTGATGAAGATCGGTCAAAGCGGAGAACAAGCTATGGTGCAAGTGTTTAGAACACTTGAGTAGTTGTTAGGGCTTTGAGTCCATAGGAAAAACCAGACTATCAAGAGGGTCTAGGTCATTTTCTTATGTCATGTCTAGTCGGTGATGTGCAAGGTTGCTCGGTGAAATCACAGGCACTAGGTGATAGTGGAGAAGCCAAGGAGCTGTTCAGAGAAGCCGGGAAACCAAGTCAAGTGAGGACGATGAGTTTCAGTTTCTGGACATAGAGACCGGACAGAGGGGTCAGTGGAGACCGGACTGTATGGTCACTATGGGGAGTTTTCCAGGACTTAGTGCGAGGAGCAGGACTCTGTCAGCAGGAGACTCCATATAGACCGGATGGTCCAGTCTGCTGACCGAACAGTCTGGTTAGTAGGAGTGCAGGAAGACAGAAGAGGTGCATTTCATGGAGGCTCCTGGAATGGAGAGAGAAAGTGGACCGGACGGCCCGATCTAGTGACCAGACTGTCCTATCATGATCGGTTGTAAAGGCCATCACACGTTTATACACGGTTTGAGCCCGCTGTTGGAAGGGGCATCGCTAGTGAGCACCCGTGCCGGATCGGGGAGTCCAGCAAGTTCTCGAGGGAGGTGAGCTTGTGCTTTGTGTAGCAGTGATGCACACCTTGTCTTCACTCGAGGAGTGATTGCGGGCTCATGGGCGAGAACTCCACTTGGTGGCGGGAGGTACCAGGACTCCGGCGGGAGTGGTCCAACAAGGATTAGGGGAAGGTGCCATCCTTCCGAGACCTCGGGAAAAATCATGAGCATTCCTTGACCCTCTCTTTACTATTCCGCATTTGTGTGCTCTAGTGAGTAGGGTGACTTGTGGCTTGCATAGGCTAGTGTGATTGGCTTCCGCACTTTATCTTATCATGAACACTAGCATGTGTAGAGTCTTGGCCTACTAGACTTTCATAGGTTTACTTATCTTGTTAGACTTGAGTAGTGGAATTGAAGTATTTGGATTCGTGAGCGGCTTACTGATTCACCCCCCCCCCCCCCCTCCTCTCGGTACGCCTTCGGTCCTTACAAATATCTAGTCCTCTTAAGTAACCATCTCATCTTATGGGCAGACTGATGCGTATCGCATATTCCTTCGTGCACTTCACACATAACAACTTTGGCCTCTTCTTGATTTAAACATCTCAGCAATACGCCATCAATTGTTCGATAATAGAGCTTATCTTCTAATAGAACATACCTCAAGGCCATATATCGAACTTTCCGAGGAGTCCGTTGATTCAGGTCCTTGAGATATCATACAATTTCAACTCTCCACTCCTCCTCATCGACATTAGCTACATCACAACAATTCCAGTAGTATTCAATTGATAACCCGATGCCTTCTGTGCTAGACCATTTGCTTCCATATTTTGTTCTCTTGGGACATGCTTGAATTTCACTATCTTGAAGTATTGCAACACGTCTTGATACTCGGCATAAAATATTCTTAATATATCATCCTTGCATTCAAATTCTTTTGGCCTACTAGACTTGCATAGGTTTACTTATCTTGTTAGACTTGAGTAGTGGAATTGAAGTATTTGGATTTATGAGCGGCTTACCGATTCAAGTGAACAAGAAGAAGAAGATCCCAAGGCCAAGCACAAAAAGAAGAGATACTTCAACAAAGACAAGAGCAAAGGCAAAGTCAAAGCTCAAGACCATAAGAAAAAGTTCTCTCGCAAGGCACTTGTTGGAGAGTGGACAAGCGACAATTCAAGTGACGAGTCCTCTTCATCAAGTGATGAAGAAGTGGCCGGTCTAGCCATGATCAAGACTACACCTCCACAAGCTCTTCCTCCACCTCCCACGTGCCTCATGGCCGCGAGCCAACTTGGGGAGAGTGAGGATGAGAGCAGTGATGATAGCGATGATGAGGAGCACACGTGTGTCGAGTTGTGGAGCATGCTTGAGCAAGCCCACGACATCACCATCAAGAAGTCCAAGATGTTGGAGGTGGTAAGAAAAGAGTGTAAGTTTGTTATGTTCTTGGTAGTTGTAATGTGTTTTTCTTTCTCGTGTAATGACCTATCTACTCATGAGGGAGGTAACCGTGTTAGTTCTTGGTAGTTGTAATGTGTTTTTCTTTCTCGTGTATTGCATGGTAATTAGGACTCCTTTGTGACTAGTATGCTTTGCATCCATGCATGTGTAAATAACTAAAAGAAAAACACATAAAAATTAGTCGATGTCTAACCCATCCAAGATAGCTATAAGCAAGGGGGAGTGCTTGAGATGGTTGTTTGATTTCTCTCAAGGCAAGGGCATGACTTATAGTGAGTAAGCTTGGGAGGGGTTTAAACTTGACATTGTTAGGTTTCCTTTGTGTTATGTCTTTAACATTGCTTGCATTCACATGGCATGTTTACTTTCACACATGTAAAATGCTTGTTGCATGCATCATATAGGAAACACAAAGAAGACTTGTCACATTTGGAGATACTTGTGCCTCATTCTCTATATGAGATTACATCTCCGTAAGTGTGACCAAAGGAAAGGATTGTGCTTCATGCCCATTGAGCAAGCTCTTATGAACTCCAAGGTTAAATCTACTCGCGTGGTTCATGGACTAAGGCTCATACACACCCTTTGGCTCTTATTTGCCTTGGTTCTTATTTGCTCAATCTTTCATTTGGCATTTGCGAAAACTATGAGGCCATAGAGCGCCACTATTTGAAATTGAGTGTTTGAGAGTTCCCTCTGAATTCTAGGTGCGGAGTTTTCTTGTGTGTCTAGCAAGGGCACTTGGAATTTGGAGAATTTCCTTGACTCAGCAAATTCTGGAAGTGACCGTACGGTCCGGTCTTTAGACCATACAGTCCAGTTAGTGACACTGGAAACAGTGTCTAGGGGGAGTCTGGTCGAAGAGACAGGACAGAATGGTCCTAAGGACCGGACAGTTCGGTCTGTAGAAGACCAGTAGATCCTAAGGTGACCGGACAGTCCGGTGTAGAGACCGGACAATCCGGTCAGTTCGGTTGAATGCACAATGCGAATCTTGATCTAAGCCTTCGATATGTTCTTAGTTCACCTCGGTCGTCCATGTCTTCTTTGACCTATGTCAAAATCTCTTGGACGTATTCCTGTTCATCGACCCAACGCCGAGTTCATGACCTCGACGCCATCGCCACCCCCTTCGACATCGACCTCGCCACGCCGCTTTGCTCCCGTGCTAGCGCCGCTGCTCGCCCGCCCCGCGCGCCTGCACTGCCGCTCGACCTGCGCGCCGCCACTGCCATGCCCAGCCGCCTCGCCCCACGTGCCACAGCTCGCTCCCGTGTGCACAACCGAGCCGCTGCCGCCTCTATCACTGAGAAGCCACCACAGCAGCGCCACCACACACTCCTCTGCTTACCCCGTGCGTGCACACCACCCCTCACCGAGCTCCACTACTTTAGGGCAAGTCTTGCCCTTCTCCATTGCCGGTATTCTCAAAGCTCCAATCTTTTCGGTGATCAGAGCACGGCTCACGGTGTTCATTCTTCTCGGCGTGTTGGATTCTACTCCTAGGGTATTGAGCTATCTCTCGATTCATCGATATATGCCCTGCCTTTCGAGTAATTGCTTAATTGATGCAATAGCCCTAAATTCCATCATTAGTTGCATTGATTAATTAGTTGGCTCAACCTAGTCTGCAATTAATTCATTGCTTATCTGTTAATTACATGTCTAGGGTTTGTCTCTCATTTAGTCAACAGTTAGATTTATTGCCTTTATTTGACTGTACACTAGATGATTCACACCAGCCACATATAGTCGATGATCACTATTGTTACTTTGCATAATTGTCTAGTGATCATGTCCTTCATTTAGTGCTAGGATTTCCATTGCGCATTCTTTCCTAGCGGTGCTTTGCTTGTAGATGTATTAGGACTCTATGCTTATCCCATCGACACCTATGTGCGTGCAGTGACAGCAGAGCAACAGTCAGTGATGGCAGGATCAGGACAGGATAAAGGCAAGGGGAAGATGCCTGAGAAGCCCAAGACCAAGAAGAGACCGAGACTAGATCCAGAGTCAGAGAGAGCCAGGAGAGTGGCTAGACACCTAGATGCCTTGGATCAGTCACGGAGGACGCTAGGATCACGCTTGATCCTAGAGCAACCTCGTGAGGCACAGGGTCTGAGGAGGAGTACCAGGCAGAGGATAGCACCTCTAGCTGTTTGAGTGGTACCACCGCCGTGGACACAGCGTACTTCGGTTTCCCGTCAGGGGAGATCGTCAAGAACTGTGGATCAGGGATCCTCCAGGCAGCAGAAGGAGGAGTCCGAGGAGGAGGAGACCTCAGAGTCTGAGTCTGAGGAGCTGGTTGAGGAGGAGGAGTCAGAGGAGGAGCCAGAGCAGAGTGTTCCCCAGAGGATAGCTCATCGGGCAGGAAACCTGAGGTGCACTTGTGAGGTGTGCACGAGGAGGCTGTAGAGACTGGTACAAGCAGCCAGAGAGCCAGACATCCTCAAGGTTCCTGCAAAGGACCTTAAGGTACTTCGGTTCAAGTCCTTCAAACAGTGGGTGCCAGTTCCCCGAGACCCCGCTGCTGGAGAGAGATACTGGACGGTGCTCCAGAGGAGGATAGGAGAGGGCCTGAGACGTTGTGTGGCCTTGAGGACCAGAGACAGGGTGCTTGCACCACAACAGTACACCACCTACCAGGTCATGAGGAGGGCCACAAGCATAGACATGGAGCAGTACTTCTCGTACCTGCCAAGACTAGCTGAGCTAGTCACTGCTCCACTCAGGTTCAGGGAGGACGTAGTCCTCGACTTCTACACGATGTTGTGGGTTGCTAGAGACCGCTCAGAGATCTGGTTCCTGTTCAGAGGGCAGCCACAATGAGTCACCAGGCAGGATCTGATTGCCAACCTAGGACTCCTTGCTTTAGACTTTCAGCTTTACAGGAGTGCCTACGGTACACTGGGGCCCCCTTGTAGACCTCAGGGAGAGAAGCTGCCTTCAGACGACCTCGTGTTGATTGCTTTCCCACCACCTCACACTCCAGGCTTTGAGAGAGGCCCTGCTAGACTCACTGCAGAGGCCAAGGTGGTGAGAGCGATAGTCACTAGAACTATCATTCCCAGGTCTGGCTACAGAGAGGAGTTCACGCTTTTACACCAGTGGACTGTAGCAGCCATCTTGAGGAGGCAGACTTTTGACTTAGTAGACCTTCTCATTGGAGAGATGGAGGAGGTCATTTCTGAGAGGGTTGAAGGACGTCTCTTGGTCTACGGGCCCTATATCTGTTATCACTTGAGAAGGATGGGCCTAGTGACAGAGGAGCAGTACGACGCTTTCCCTGAGGTGACCACCAGCTACTCACCTAGAGTCCCCAGGGGATCCCAGTCTACCTCCAATTAGCACACAGGAGAGGAGAGGTAGGAGTCACCGGTACTTCACGAGCAGGCAGCTCAGCCAGAGACGGTGATTCCTGAGTCAGCCAGTACAGGAGCACCTCCCCAGCCGATAGGTTCGTAGTCTAAGGACACTGTTATAGTGACAGCACTAGCAGGATGGCTGGGTGAGTTTATAGAGAGTGTGTCAGAGGAGAGATGTCAGATGATGGAGCTGATCAGAGGACAGGTAGAGCTTCAACGTCAGCAGATGGCCCTTATATCCGCTCTAGTGACTCAGATGACGGAGCTTACTCAGAGGCAGGCCGGTCAGCAGCCAAGACCTTCAGTGTTTCCTCAGTTTTAGCAGCTGCAAACTCAGCCAGGACCCTTCACTACACTGATGATAGCGCAGTCCAGCAGACTATCACTCTCAGGGGTCTTACCAACAGGGGGAGCAGGACAGACTTTCTCTTCAGCACAGCTCTCTCCCGTGTCAGCCTTCTCTATGTCAGCGTTATTTGTCTCACCCTCACACTCGTTGAGCTCATAGATGGCAGGACACTCCAGCTTATAGCATGTACCGGTCAGGAGTCTGTTGTCAGACATAGTACACACTACTCATACAGACTCCCAGACCGCCCTAGAGACAGCTACAGCTTCAGCTCCACCTCTTACTGCCACAGTTTCCACTCTTACTACTCAGGCAATAGAGGATCTTGTCTGTGGAGGTTTCTCTCAGCAGGACATGGAAGACCTCATACTACTTCAGACTTCAACTCAGGAGACTGCCATAGTCACTACAGTAGCACAGGACAGCGGGTCTGAGTCACCTGTAGACCTTGGTTTCTTTGAGCAGCTGGATGCTCAGGCGACACAGGCTCAGGGAGCACAGCAGGATCCACCTCAGGAGCAGCCAGGAGCAAAGCCCACAGAGGACGTTGCTGCACCACTTCCTTCGACCACGAGTGCTTAGATGTTCATCTTTTCCCGCCTTTTTGGCTTTTTGGTGCTTGTTGCCAAAAGGGGAGAAGACATTAGGTCTAGAGGGAGTGCGGGTGTGATCTTGTTATGATCGAGAGTAGCTTGTATCTAGGGGGAGCTACGAGGTTTTAGGAGATAGACCATTTGGTTCTTATTTTGAGGAGTTATGCATTGTTCGTGGATTGTGATGAGTCATGGATTTTATTCATTTGTGTTTAACTCATTTTGATCTCACTTGGTTTATTTCCTTTCATATGCAGTGCTTGTATTTATTGATTATCTTGTATGCATGTGTATGATATTATGATGATGGATGCTTGTTTTTTAATTCTTATGCATTGCCATGCTAACTTGTTGCATCTCATCATTTATGCCTTGCATTGCATGTCCTTATGCTTTCATTCAATATATTGCCATGACATGCATGCATTTTCATCTAGAGTATGCTCTTCACTCTTTTCCTTATATCTCTAGATGATGTTTGATTGGGTAGGACCTTATGCGTTTCTCTCATATGTTGTTATGGTTCCTCTCGATCTTTGTGTAACTTGTTTAGTCCGGTTATTCATTAAAGTTTTTCAATTAAGTAGTGGTTGTCATCAGTCACCAAAAAGGGGGAGATTGTAAGCTTCATGATCATTGATGATTGGATCCCCGTGGTATGGATGTTTTGGTGATAGATGACAACTATGAAATTGTGGGCTAACATCTACACGAGTGTTGTCTTTGCAGGAATCATCTCTTAACTCTATTGCAAATCATGTGGATGATGGTGTCCTCGGAGATTGATGACAATGACCGTAAGCATGGAGGCTTGTGAACTTGATGGAGTCCAAGGGTTGATGAAGATGAATCAAAGCGGAGAACAAGCTATGGTGCAAGTGTTTGGAACACTTGAGTTGTTGTTAGGGCTTTGAGTCCATAGGAAAAACCGGACTATCAAGGGGGTCTAGGTCATTCTCATAGGTCATGTCTAGTCGGTGATGTGCAAGGTTGCTCGGTGAAATCACATGCACTAGGTGATAGTGGAGAAGGCAAGGAGCTGTTCAGAGAAGCTAGGAAACCAAGTCAAGCAAGGACGACGAGTTTTAGCTTCTGGACATAGAGACCGGACAGAGGGGTCAGTGGAGACTTGACTGTACGGTCACTATGGGGAGTTTTCTAGGACTTAGCGTGAGGAGCAGGACTCTGTCAGCACGAGACTCCATACAGACCAGACGGTTCGGTCTGCTGATCGGACAGTCTGGTCAGTAGGAGTGCAGGAAGATAGAAGAGGTGCATTTCACGGAGGCTCCTGGAATAGAGAGAGAAAGTGGACCGGACGGTCCGGTCCAGTGACCAGACTGTCCGGTCAGTTGGAGTTTCAGCAGGGGCAGAGTCAGTTGTGCATCGAGTTGCACTGACCGGACTGTCCGGTCAGGCAGTGACCGGACTGTCCGGTCAGTGTGCCCAGGAAGCTGATTTCGTGGAGCAACGGCTAGTTTGAGGTTGGGAGCCTATATAACTTCATTGTTGGGGTCCTGGAGACCTCTCTTGGCCAGTGAAATACCTGAGAGCATTTGGTAAGGTCCAAGAGGAAGAGAGGAGAGCACTAGGAGAAGCTATTGCATATCTTGAGAGTGCTAGAGAAGAGTAGCTTGAACATCTTGCACATCTAAGGCTAGGTGTCCTTGAGGGTGTGATCTAGATTGTTAATCTTGGTCTATGGTGAGACCTAGACCGGTTAGGTCTCGGTGATCGAGCCTATCGAGATCGGTTGTGAAGGTCGTCACACGTTTGTACACGGTTTGAGCCCGCCGTTGAAAGGGGCATCGCTAGTGAGCGTCCATGCCGGATTGGGGAGTCCGGCAAGTTCTTGAGGAGGCGAGCTTGTGCTTTGTGCAACGGTGATGCACACCGTGTCTTCACTCGAGGAGTGATTGCGAGCTCGTGGGCGAGCACTCCACTTGGTGGCGGGAGGGACCAGGACTTCGGCGGGAGTGGTCCAACAAGGATTAGGGGAAGGCGTCATCCTTCCGAGACCTCAGGAAAAATTATGAGCATCCCTTGACCCTCTCTTTACTATTCCGCATTTGTGTGCTCTAGTGAGTAGGGTGACTTGTGGCTTGCATAGGCTAGTGTGATTAGCTTCCGCACTTTATCTTATCATGAACACTAGCATGTGTAGAGTCTTGGCCTACTAGAATTTCATAGGTTTACTTATCTTGTTAGACTTGAGTAGTGGAATTGAAGTATTTGGATTCGTGAGCGGCTTACCGATTCACCCCCCCCCCCCTCTTGGTACGCATTCGTTCCTTACAAATATCCAGTCCTCTTAAGCAACCATCTCATCTTATGGGCAGACTAATGCGTTCTGCATATTCCCTCGTGCACTTCTTCACACATAACAACTTTGGCCTCTTCTTGATTTAAACATCACAGCAATACGCCATCAATTGTTCGATAATAGAGCTTATCTTCTAATAGAACATACCTCAAGGCCATATATCGAACTTTCCGAGGAGTCCGTTGATTCGGGTCCTTGAGATATCATACAATTTCAACTCTCCACTCCTCCTCATCGACATCAGCTACATCGACAATAATTCTAGTAGTGTTCAATTGATAACCCGATGTCTTCTGTGCTAGATCATTTGCTTCCATATTTTGTTGTCTTGGGACATGCTGGAATTTCACTATCTTGAAGTATTGCAACACGTCTTGATACTCGGTATAAAATTTCTTAATATATCATCCTTGCATTCAAATTCTCCTGCTAACTGCCCGAGCACCAGTAATGAATCTCCAACAACTTTGACACAATCGACTCCAGCTTCCTTCAATATTTGCAATCCTTTAAGCACAACTCTATATTCAACTTGATTATTAGTCAATACCTCAACAACAAATGCAAACTCAAATCTTGTCCCTTGAGGCGATATGATCACGAGCCTGATACCACATCCATTCTTGCAAACAGAACCATCAATGAATAGTAACCACGGCACCGGCTCCACCATCAACAGTTCGGATCCACAATGCTCAACAACCAAATCAGCCATTGACCTTTAACAACTTTAGTAGATTCATAAGTAAGATCATATTCGGCCAAGGCAAGCATTCACTTACCAAGTCTTCCTTTTAAAATAGGAGTCGATAGCATATATTTGATGACATCAGCTTTGCAAACCACCACACACTCAGTCGATAACAGATAATGCCTCAACTTCACACATGAAAAATATAAACATAAACACAGTTTCCCAATCTCTGTGTACCTGGTCTCAGCATCAATCAATCTTTGACTTAAGTAAAATACAACCCTTTCTTTACCATCTTGCTCTTGAATTAAAGTTGACCCTATTGACTTCTTATCAGCCATAAGATAAATCTTGAAAGGTAATCCTTCTCTTGGTGGCACCAACACAGGCGGAGAAACCAAATACTTCTTGATATCATCCAAAGCTTTCTGGTGTTCTGTTTCCCACACAAACCTTTGATTTGCTTTTAATTTCAACAACAGGGTAAACACATCAAGCTTCTCGGACAGGTTTGAAATAAACCTCCTGATGAAATTTACTTTGCCGATCAAAGATTGAAGCTCTGTCTTATTGATCAGTGGCTCAATATCATTAATAGCTTTCATGCTCTTTGGTCCAATTTCAATTCCTCTTTCATGCACACTAAAACCGAGAAACTGACCAGTCGATACACCAAAAGCACACTTCTTTAGATTCATATACAAACCATACTTCTTGGTCCTCTCAAGTACTTCCCGTAAATAAGCTATATGATCTTCTACTTTCTTAGATTTAACCATCAAATCATTAATATAAATTTCTACTAACCTGCCGATCAGATCATGAAATATGTAATTCATGGCCCTCTGATATGTGGCTCTGGCATTCTTCAATTCAAATGTCATAACCACCCATTCGTACAACCCAATCGCTCCCGGACACCTGAAAGCAGTCTTTGGTATATCTTCTTATGCCATGAAAATCTGATTATAACTAGCATTACCATCCATAAAACTAACAATTTTATGCCCTGCTGCTGCATCAACCAGAAGATCTGCTATCGGCATCGGGTAGTCGTCTTTTGGAGTAGCTCTATTCAACGGGCGAAAGTTGATACAGACTCTCAACTTGCCGCACTTCTTGAAAACAGGTACAAGATGAACGGTCATGAAGATTTCACAAAAAGTTGAGTAAGCATGAGAAAGATGAAGGGTCATGAAGATTTCACAAGAAGTTGAAGATTTTGCACAAAATGGAATGGATTGGACATCACTCTACGTTAGCATGGAGAAAGACTTTTCCTGGAATCTTAATTTAGGATCCCTCCCTTTTTTTACAAAAAAATCGCTAGATAAAATGTTAATTGTATGTATTGTGTTGCTTGTGGTGTGCTATGTTTGAGTTGGATCTTTGATTGTATGCTGGTGTGCTTACAGAACATTTTTGCTTTGTTATCACATCACTAGGTTTTTCTAGATTTAGTTTAGTTGGGGTACCTATCCTCTATTCTTTGTCATTCTATTCTCCCTCTTTGATCAATAGAGTTACTACTTTGAAGCTTGGCCAAAAAAGGATTGGATTACAACAAACCTAAGTGTGAACCTAAGGAGGGTAGAGATCATCACCAGTCATATGGATATGGAATCTAGAGGATCGAAAAACAAAGATTGAGAAATATATGGACAAGAAAACATGAAGTTGGCTTTTGGAGAAGTTGCTGGAGTGAAAACCAACAATCAATCAAGTGAACCCGATCCAGGATGAAGAGTGAAAACCCAATCTACCTTAAACCCTTTCTTGCTAGCCATGCTGAATCTCGGGACGAGATTCCTGTTAAGGGGGGTAGTTTTGTAACATCCCAAATTCCAAATTTAGGTTGTTAATAATATTTCACTAAATTCTAAAAGTTTTTATGATAGATTAAAATTTAATTCAATTAATTATGTTGTTATCATATTTAGGCAACATATATATTTTCTAAATTAAATAAAGTAAAGTAGATTATTACTTTTGCTTGTTGCATTCATGCTGACATAGTATGCATTAGGATTTTTATTGTGTGTAAATATTTTTTAAAATTCAAGTAGAAAATGTTTTAGTTAGAAATTAGTAATAGAAAATAGAAAACGAAATTAGAAAAACAAAAAAAAAGAGAAAAGAGTCTCACGTGGCCATTTAGGCCAATTTCCTACCAGGAGCCCATTGCTCTTTTTTCCCCCTCCTTCTCTCGTTGGCCCAGCCAGCACAGCTCGGCCCAGCACAACGCCTAGCCCAGCCAGCCTAGCCGCCCCTGCCCTTTTGCCCTCCTGGACTGTTTTGGCCCAGCATGCCCACGCGGCCCAGCTCACCTGCAGCAACCCACGTCCGCCTATCTTCTTCCTCTCTCGCTGTTTCTGCTCGAGCATTGCCACCAGGAAAACCGAACGCCACCACCGCTCTGCATCTCGCCTCTCTGATCCAAAAACTAACGAAATGAGCATACAAATGCACGCGTTGTGTTTCCCTCTCCAGTTCCCAGCCATAAACGGACTTAACCGCGTAGTCAGGCGCACTATAAAATGGTCAGCGAGCTCTAGTCCACTCGGCTCCCCTCTCTTTTCCCTATAAAATGAAGCCTAGATGCCCCTTCTCTGGTACTACGATGGCCCCTGCCTTCCTCTTTCTTTTCCAACCATTGGAGACCAAAATCCTCGCCACCTCCCCTGCTCCATTCACGCCCAGCAACCCTGCACAATGTTGGCTTCGACGTTCTCGGCAATCCACTGCACCAAACGATGTGAAACTTCACCATCTCGTGTTCCAGATTACCCTCTCCATCATATCCAAAGCTCACGCCAATTGGTGCCCTGAGGCGACCAGCATCTTATCCGCCATGGCCACTGTTTAGTGCCAGTTCATGGCCTGCGCGTGACATGGTAATCTCTAGCCTTTCTCCGTTCAATCCCCTGCGTTCTAGCCTTCACACTTTGATCCATGTCGTGTTCCAGGAAGACCACTTCATGTTCCCAGAAGCCCTCCCGAAGCTCTGCCCCCACTGCTGAAGGAACGCGTTTGGCCCGCCATATATCGTCTCGCGACCATGCCATTTTTCAACATCACGATCTCCAGATGAGGTGAGCAAACATCAAATCCGGTTTATCAGTGTCGTGTTCTAGGAAGTGGTCTACGTTCTCAAAGGAGCCTGACAAGATCTGTCTCAATGACTCCAGGAACGTGTTCGGCCCGCCAACTACCACTTCGTGACCTTGCTGTGTTTCGGCTCTGCAATCTCCAAATCAGGTGAGCAACAATCTAAACCACTTTGCCTATTTTGTGTTCCACAATATGTACAAGACACATGATCAAGTTGTAGATTGATTAGTGTACTCAGTCCCTGGGAAAACACAAGTCTTTGGCTGTGTTGTTCTATTCATCGTAGCAGCCCGGCCCAGCTCACCTGCCTGGTCCAGCCAGCTCACAGGCCACCAGCGCCTGCCTCAGCCCAGCCCGCAGCAGCGCCCCGCCTCACACCCACCAAGAGGTGGACCCCGCCTGTCATTCCTCACCATGAGTCGTCTTCAACCTCCCGCCGCTCTCATTTCTCGCGGATGAAAACTGTCGATGTCCTGATATTTCCCCGCAACCGCATCGATTCAACGAGACCATCGCACCTGCCCGTTACCGCACGGCCATGGCTGTCGCCAGCCATTAATGGCCAACGAGCTTACATCACTCGCCTCCCCTTCTCCTTCCCCCGTATAAAATGGCCTGAAGACACCCCCAGTCCCCGTCGCTGCCGCTGTGCTAACGCTAGACCGCCCCCAGCCGTAGTATTGGCGTTGTCGTGTTTTTCTCCAAATTCCGGTGAGCTGCACCGCCATGTGTCGTCCCCCCTGTCCTTGACCTTCTCCATCCTTTCTAACCCCTCCCATCCCACTGTAGAAAAACATCCCTAGACGTTGTTTTCCCATTCAGCGACTTGCACCACCGTGAGCCGTTCCTTCTTCCTGGACACCCCGACCCCTCTCAACCTATTTTCCCATGTGTAGGAGTTCTAGGAGCACATCTCAATCCTCGACGATGAGTTGTAGCCCTACGAGCCCCATCCCCGTTGAATTGAATCATCCACTACCACCACCCTTCAACGCCGACCACTTCCAAGCCCCTTCTAGCCTAGCATGACAGCCTGGTAAATCTCCCCTCATTCCCATTTTAGTTTAGGCCAAGAACCATAGCAAACGAAACCCCAAAGTGACTCCCCAGTGAGCTCTAGCACTGCTACCCATGGCGTTGCCATTTCTACTGCCGTCGTCCACCGCCCGCCTCACTGAAACCTTTCCCCCTCCGTTAGTTTTCTAATCAACGACCAGGATTAGAAGACCCCGAAAGGTTATAAGCCTGGTCAACGATGGACTTGTGAACCCGCAGACTTAGCTGGTCCACAAAAACTATAGACTTAGTCCATCAAATTTAACATTTATTTTAGCTCCTGTAAATCCCAGTAAATACCTCTTTTGCGCTTACATCCCTGATTTCAAAGGAAATATAGTCTTGGTCCTTTGTTTTTGCACAAGCGCACCTATATGTTTTATAAATTATAACTTAGCCCTTGTGTTTTACAATTTGTTTCCCATACTTTACTAAAGTTACATTTAACTCACTAGCTGTTTACCATTTAAGTAAGATATAGGTTTTCTAAAATAAAATCTATTTTCTTTTTATGATTAGATTGTGAAATAATTATTCATAACATATCTTTTTAACAAAACTACTTTATTTGATTTCTGATTTATAAAACTAATTAAATAATTAATTTTACTGAGAAGATAGTTTTGTTAATAAAACCCTTAGTCTCTAAACCTTCTTAACTTTTTAACCGTAACTCTGATTTAGGTGATTTTTGCGCTCCTGGAATCGTAGGAACATGTAGTATATTTTGGCAATGTTTTCATAGTCATTAGGAACTGTTTGGTGTAATGTTTCTTATTTGTTTATGTATGCGTTTTTTATGTTTATCGATATTAGAGGACGAGCAAGAAGAGAACTTTCAAGACTATTGAGCAGCAGCTAGCAGGGAAATAGGCAAGTGTCCTTGACCATATTATACCTATTAAGGATAAGTTTATTTTCATGCATGCTTGTCTAAATTTGAATCATGTGTCATTTACCCTTCCTTATTATTCCTTGTCGCTGGGGTTATGGTTTAGTGTAAGGATTTTGGGTACGTCTTGCTAGTGCAGTACTTTTGGGATTAAAATTGAATAATAATAAACTTGGCTAATATTCACTTGAACCTAATTATCATTTGGGTAATTTAGATGACCCAAGCAGGAGGATGTTGAGGATGGTGCGGGTATGCATGATGTATGGGTAATGTACTGTTTGGTTTATGGTAGTGCCTGCTTGTGGTCATATGAACCAAATTTGTGGAGCGGCCATCCAGAAAAATAGCGCAAAGCATAGGGCTGATATGAGTAGGCGTGGTTTAATATTAGATGTCTTCCCAGTTCTACAGGCGTTCGAGGAAGAAGGACGAGAGGGTTACTTTCATCCTCAGTTGATGAAGGGTTACTTCTAGCCACGGTGTCAGAGGGGGCTTCTATAGGGATGGTTAATCTCGCGGTGGTGAAACCTTAGCGTGGACGTTTTGCAAGCTGGGGAGCACTTTAAAAGACCATGTGGTGATCCTTTGGCCTCACACCTACGGTAGTGTGTTGGCAACAGAGAGACTTTATGATGTGGACAAGGGTTCCCGATCTTCCGAAAGGTTCTGGATACGTTGATTTGGTCAGAGACGACACATAAATTGATCCGGCTTTAGAATAGCACGTTCTAAACCCCGCAATCGTAGCACGACGTCTCCTCTGGTTATCAATCATCCTAAAATGATTGACCTCACCGAGAAGGCTAATCCCTGCCTGTGAATCAAGAACACAAGCAAGAACAAAGAAGAATGCAACATAATTGCAGATGTATTATGAATCTCACGAAGTTGGGGTCTCACAAACCATGATGACAGTGAAACTGTTATGAACAGAATAGCAAAACCCCAACCCCTAATGAAGATGCGGCGGCTGTATATGAGGACCCTAGGGTCATGCAAGATCCGCTGGATGCAGCCCTAAGTGGGCTCAACTCGATACATGGCCTAAAGACCGATTACGATGTCGCAGCACCAGGATAGATTCTGTAAGTCAACTTGTTTCCACGATTGCCGACGGCTTGGGACGAATTTTGACATGGGACCAGTTGGGTTGGAAATTTCTTTTCGTTATCTTTCCAGGCATATATAGAACGTCCAAATTCGAGTCCATATGCGTCCTAGGCGTCCGTTTTAGTGTAGACTGATCCTGGACTCCGAAACAGACTAGAAGTCGGTTTTGATTGGGCCTCCACCATTGCTTGGATGTCCTTGCTAGCCCATCACGCCCCCAATCACCCCCCCCCCAGCTATCTCATCATCATCTCCATGATTCCTAACAATAATTATTTTATTAGGTAGCAATCTATTCTCAAAACCACATAAACAAAACGTTAGAAACAAACTCACATGTAAATTCAGGTGATATGCATGAACTTTCATCCTAGTTGGAGGAGTGTTATGTATATCCACATGTGTGATGTCCTCATCATTCTCCCCCTTTTGAATCAGAGTCGTCCTCGACTCGAGCTCATCTCTTTCACCCATGTATGGTCTCAAATGTGAAATATTAATTGTGGAACTATTCCCAAACTTGGGATGCAACTCATATTTATATGCATTATGAAATTTGTCATCACAATATGAAACTATAGTAGAAGGCATGTCACACAACTGAACAACATCTTTGAAAAATTGGCCAGCAGTATGAACATCATCCTCACTCTTATGAAAAGTTAGAAAATATGTGATCTTAGAAACAATAGAAAAACTTGACATGACATGACAATTGTTATGGATACACACAACACTCCTCCAACTAGAATGAAAGTTCATGCGAATCACCTGAATTTACATGTGAGTTCGTTTCTAATGTTTTGTTTATGTGGTTTTGAGAATAGTTTGCTACCTAATGAAATAATTATTGTTAGAAATCATAGAGATGATGATGAGATAGCTGGGGAGGTGATTGGGGGCGTGATGAGCCAGCAAGGACGTCCAAGCCAAGGTGGAGGCCCAATCAAAACCGACTTCAAGTCTGTTTCGGAGCCCAGGACCAGTTTACACTAAAACGGACGCCCAGGACACATATGAACTCGGATTTGGACGTTCTATATATGCCTGGAAAGATAACAAAAAGAAATTTCCAACCCAACTAGTCCCATGTCAAAATTCATCCCGAGCCGTTGGCAATCATGAAAACAAGTTGACTTATAGAATCTGTCCTGGTGCTGCGACACTGTAATCGGTCTTTGGGTCATGTATCGAGTTGAGCCCACTTAGGGCTGCGTCCATGGGGTCTTGCACGACACTAGGGTCCTCATATACAGCCGCCGCCTCTTCATTAGGGGTTAGGATTTTTCTTAGATTATTCTGTTCATAACAGTTTTACCGTCATCACAGTTTGTGAGACCCCAACTTTGTGAGATTCATAATACATCTGCAATTGTGTTGCATTCTTCTTTGTTCTTACTTATGTTCTTGATTCGCAGGCAGGGATTAGCCTTCTCGGCAAGGTTAATCGTTTTAGGACGGTTGATAACCAGAGGAGACGTCGTGCTACGATTGCAGGGTTTAGAACATACTGTTCTGAAGCCGGATCGATTTGTGTGTCACCTCTGATCAAATCAACATATCCAGAACCTTTTGGAAGATCGGGAACCCTTATCCACATCAAGTGGTAATCAGAGCTTCAGGTATACCTTTAGGTTCACCCTTATCCCTGTTATTTTATTCAGTCCTAAACTCCAGAAAACTGCCCTACAAAAATATTTCTTCGTCGTGTTTTCGCTGTCTTGTATCCCCCTTGTGCTATGCAATTTTCAGTTTATTTTGCTTTTCTGAATTTTAGTCCCTATTAGGTCATTGTATTGCTGGTCTAGTGCTTGTTCTTTGGTCTTGTTTGAGTGGTGCACGTCCTTGTTCATAGAGAATCAAGAAAAAAAATCCAGTTTGTTGCATACATTGAGAGTTTTGGAATAATATATTATTTATCTTTATGTCTATCATATTCAGATTGTAATTTTCCTTGTGCTAGAATATATTTTCCTTTTTCTTTCTAGCACTAATACCTTGCTGCAGTTTTGATTCACAAGAAAAGAAAAGAAAAAGGCAAAAGTGCACAATAGAAAAAGCCGCACAAAAAAGAGAAGTAGAAAAAGCCATAGATAAAAATTCAGAATTGCTTGCAGCCTTTGCGTCCTTTGGTAAGTCATTTGCTTGCTTGTTTGAACTAGGTCCGAGACAAGTTTAGGCCGGTGACATATACTAGCTTGGGACTATTATTCAGTTTTGTAATTTCTGAATTGAAATTTTGCTAATCCTTGCTACCTAATATTACCTATCCAAGCTCCATATATATCCTTCTGAATAGGCACAAATTTTTGACTCTCGCAATCGTCAATTCACACTCTCCAAGGTATCCTTTGCTTGCTGTAATTAAGAACTTTGTAAGGGCTTGGTGAGATGCTTCCATTTTCTTGTTGAGAGTTTCCACCGTTATTACATAGTAGTGATAGGAAAATATACTCTAGTGTGTTTTCTTGTTTGCTACTAACAATGACAGGTTCCAATACTCATGGGAATGAATTGATGGCATCTCATGATGATAAGAGTGTTGTAGCATAATGAGTGTTCAGTTCTCAAATGGAGAAGGTAGAGCAAAATTAATTGAACAATTTATTCTAGACTCACTTTGTTGTGAAGGATCGACGTTGTCGTGTCATCATTGATGGAGACAGTAGCCACAACATCGCAAGCTTGGAGTTGGTCGAGAAGCTTGGCTTGACCACACAGCCACACCCATGTCCATACTACATCCAATAGGTAAATTCTTGTGATAATATAAAGGTATATCAAATTGCACGCATTGAATTTTTTATTGGTTCTTATAAGGATAGTGTAGAATTTGATATAGTACCTATGCAAGCATGTCATTTGTTATTAGGTAAACCTTGGATTTCTACAAATAATATTTCACACAATACCATTGCTAATAGCTACTCATTTAAATACAATGGTAGAAGGGTTACTCTTAAACCTATGACTGCTGCTGAAATTTTAGAAGAGGACCAACAAAGATTTGAGAGAAGAAAGAATGAACCATTTAGGATAGAATGGGCTATTTCAAATGTTGCAACACTTCCATCAAACTCTGAATTACTAGAGGATGAACATATTTCTTTGCCTCTTGTTACAATTAATACATTTCAACATCTACATAAAGAAGATGATAGTGGGAAAGATAAAGAACAGGTTGTTGCTTCAGGTAAAAGCTTTCTTGATGTGATGAATTGTTCTAATAATCTTGCTGTATTGGAATCTTATGATGATATTCCTTTGTTACAAGTTGATTTATCTATTGGTCCTTGTGATAAAGAGGAGTTGTGTGCCAATGCTTCACTTATACCTTTGCCACAACAAATGAATGAGCTTGATACTTTTGCTTATGATTCACCCAATAGTGCCAAAATAAAACATTAGAAATGAACTATGTGTGATGTCCTCATAACTTTAGTCACCGACGAGTGATGGAATCACCAACCTGTGGGTAAAGTTGTGCAACCTCTACAAAGTGTAAAACTGTTATAACAACCGTGCTCATGGTCAAGAGCGGCCTGGATCCTCACACGATTAGATGGATACTTGGGTGAATCTGGTGGGTAACCAGATATGGGTGTTAACTGCAGGTGGGTAACCTGTAGTGTTCTGGTATGAGTGGGTAACTCATAGTTTTGCTATCGGTGGGTAACCGATAGTGTTGGACAGGTGGTTAACCTGTTGGGCTTTTCACCTAGTAAATAGCATGCTTAGAGTCATAGGCTAAGGTTGCGTAGTACAGTAAACCTGTGTCTAGCCTGTTCTTGTTTTAGCATGCATGTCATACTTTCCCCCACTTGTTGAGTACTTAATGTACTCACGCGTTTTAGTTTTCCCTATTTTGTTGTTGCTATATTACTGTTGCTTAGACGATGCTGGCGAGATGGACTATGCCGACGAGGACTACTTCGACTAGGTGCGACCCCCGGTGGACTACCTGTGGCGTTATAGAGTCTTCCGCTATTTTCTTTTATGCTTTGATGTAATCCATGCTATGTAATAATGATTCGAGATATTAATAATAAAGACATTAGTTTTACTGTTATTTCACTTTTGTCCTGTATATATGAAAACTTGATCCTGGGCACGTATACAGAAGCATTCAGTTCTGGCCTTAAAACCGGGTGTGACACCGGGCATCTCAGAATAATCCCAAACAAAACAGTCTTGATACTCCTTTAATAATTTTATTAATTCAACTTTAAAATCTTAATCTAACTTCTTACTGATAAATGTCAGCCTCGGTTTGTCACCATCTCCTATATCGACTTCTTGTAGCTCATAGGACGACATGAATCCTTTTCCCAACTTCCCATCTTCTGCAAATTCCATTGGGGTGCCTGTCAGAGAAACAATTTAGAATTTGACTGGTCCACTACCTCAAGACCCTGTGTAGTAATTTTAACATAGTCCCCATCCTAGGTCTTGCTAGACAAACACTCCATATCATCCACATGCCATGGCATTAAATCGGTTGATGCAACATTGACGGTTTCATCGGCCAGGATTACCTCCACTTGTTCGCTAATCCACTGGGCCAAAGACAGGTGCATTATCGATGGAACACAGCAATTTGCATGTGTCCAATCACGACCCAATAGAAGGTTGTTGGTTCCCTTTCCATCAATAATGAAGAAAGTAACCGACAAAGTTTTACTGTCGATTGTAAGCTCCATGTTTAAAACTCCCTTGGTTGTTGCAGTACGACCACCATAATCTCTGAGAATCATATTTGTTTCAATCAAATCTTCTTCATTCTTCCCCAATTTCCTGACAGTAATGATCAACATTATGTTTACTGCAGTGCCTCCATCAACCATCATCTTCCCCATTGGCATCCCATTGACGAACCCCTTCAAGTACAAGGCCTTCAAGTGCCAATGTCTAGACTCATCCGATTTATCAAATATTACTTGCTAACAATCAAATATAAGTTGAGGTTCACTTTTTTCAACAACAAACAATTCTTCATCTGAAGCCATAAATTCTTGGGGCAACATCATCACCCTGCCCACTGTAGCACTCGATGCTTGCACTTGTGACTTCACTTTTAGCTTCCAAACCTTTCGGCAGCTGATCATCATCTTCACCATAATAATATTTATCAGCCCTTATCTGCCTGCAACGCATCCTCCATATCCTGCGCTTTTGACTTCTAGAGAAAATACCAGATGGACACTATTTATCAGCTTGCTCTTGTCCTTCCTGCATTTCCTTATCGACTTCCTTGTCAAACTTAGACTCTTCACTCGCCTTCCTTGCTCTAAGACGATCAAACGTAGAAACCCTCTGATGTCGATCGGCTAATCCCACCATCGACTCTTTGGATTCGTTTGCACGACACTGGTACTGATGACTTGTTGTAGCTTCTCTATACATCTGATCTGTGCGCTTACTGCACCCAGGACAATTGTTGATAGACGATAGTTTCATATCATGATCCGAACAGTAGTGAAAGAATGAGCACTCCCAATGTGGATCAAACTATGACTCCTTCACTTCTCTGTCCCTCTTTTCCTGGTATCTTTTAATGAATGAGTCCGCATTGTTGATACCAACCATATTGACATTTGCAGGGAAAGGATGTTCATCAATCTTCATAGTACCTTTGTTGAATCTTATCTTTCCCTGCTCAATTGCCATCTGAATCTCTCTCGAACACCTTGCAATCATTAGTACTATGAGAAGGTGAGTTGTGCCACTTGTAGTACCTCATCTTCTTCAATTCTTTAGCAGGAGGTATCACATGATTGGATGGCAATTGAATGTGCTTCTCCTACAATAGCATATCGAATATCTTATCGGCCTTGGTGATATCAAAATCATATTTCTCCTCTGGTTCATTCTGTTTTACCCATGGGCACGACAACATATTCTTGTTTCTAGTCCACTCAGCCATATTAACTTCTTCAGCATCTCCATCAGACTTAGACTCATAACCACTATAGTTGACTTGAATCAGCCTTGAATGTGCCCCTCTAGTCAGGTTCTCTTGAATAAACACTTTCTGCACTAACTGGGACAGGCTTTCAAACTCGACAGAAGGAAATTTTTCTTAGAGGTGCAACTAATACATTGAATGCTATTTCTACCATCTGAGTATCAATCAATTGTAAGCTGAAACATTTTCTACGCACGTCTTTGAATCTCTGCACATAATTATGTATAGATTCCCTAGCCTTCTGCTTCACAGCAATCAAATCGAACAACCTCAACTCTCTAGTTTCAGTAAAGAAGTATTTGTGGAATTTCTGTTCGAGATCGGCCCAAGTAATAATTGAATTTGGGGGCAATGATGCGAACCAAGAAAACGCCAATCGAGACAAGGACAACAAAAACAGTCTGATCTTCAATGCTTCAGTATTACCAGCTTCTCCACATTGCACTAAAAATTGATTGATATGTTCAACTATTGTAGTATTATCTTGCCCAGTAAACTAAGTGAACTCCGATGGCTTGTATCGACTCGGCATAGGAATCAAAACATAGCTTGGAGGATACAAAGGCCGATACATATACGTTTGCTGCTTTGGCTTTAGTCCAAACTGTTCCCTCATTACCTCAGCAGTCTTCGAAGCCCAATCATCAGTTGACACATTGACATTTAGGATAGTTGATGCATGACCAGATGCTGTCATCTGTGAGCTGAAATTAATAACAATTGTATGTTGGCCTCCTAATTCTCCTGGTAGTGCAGATAACGATGGCATTCAAAACATACTTGGCTCAACATTAGGTGTAGTACTGTATATCACATTTGGCTCTGTGGTATCTTGTCTGTAGTGCTGCGGCTACGTCTGTGCAGTAGTCCTTTGCAATATTATCTTACGAGGTGTCTTTTCAGTATTCTTTGAAGGCGGAGTACTCTCTAAAGGCATTTGTCCTAAACTCGTAGTAGGAGGCGTCGTGCTTGCACTCGGTTGTTGTGTATTAAGGACTCCACCTGTAGGCCGAGGAACATTCCCAGACATACGGAAATACATTGGCCCCACAAAATGGATCATCAAATATACAACCCTCTATAGTCTGAATAATCAAGGTCCTCAATGTGTTATCTAATACATGTAACTAGTTAATCAATGCATGATGTACAGCCGTGTGAATCATGTTACTCAGAGCGTCTTCATCAATAGCTTCTGTTGGTTCATCAGCAATTGACTTCTCACTCTCGTCTTCAATCAAGACAGCAGCATGTAATTTCCCCTTCTGGATGATGCCATACCTTGTCTTGCTGAAGGTTCCTAACATAAGGCTTTCAAACTCAGCAAGTCTTTGATCAATTTGTGCCTTCACTTCATCACTCAGATCATTTCTAACAAGCGGTAGCATCTTCGGTTGTGTGGCTTCAGGGTCTTTTGGCATTCCAAGTTCAGGCATGTTGTAGAGTTTGAAGTTCTTGGTCTCACCAGACATGCCAAAAAGTGTGTAGATACAAAAATCATCACGCCTGACATGGGAGATCTGCCTAACTCCAGTGTAGGCTCAATACAAGAAATCAGGGCGTATCAGTCGATTTTCCCTGCAAATCAACAAAATACAAACGGTCAAAAGACGTGGGTCACCAGCCTAGGACAGACCGATGAAGAAAGCCGATAGTCACTATTCATGAAATCAGCCGATGCTATTATGTAAATAAATAAGATAAAAGAAATTAAACTAATCGGCTGATTATATCGGCTTATCGATAAAATTTAATTTAATAAATAGTTTTAAATCATAAATGCTGACAAAGAATCGAATCGACAGGCCAGAGTTGATAAGACTACAATATTCATAAAGCAACTAACCAAGTCGATGTGAGATGCAAGAGTCGATAGGGTTGAGTCGATAGCTCTATAGGAAACATGCACAGACCCACTCTGTCGATGACGTTAGGTCAATAGATCTAATTAGCTGGTATTGCAAATATGCTTCAAAATCATAAATCTATCTTATTTTAGAGGGGGGGGGGGGGGGCACGACTATCAAAGTAAATGATATAATCAATTTAAGCATCAGAAAGTCGATTGAACCGTGATAACCTATCGGCTAAATGTCCTGATAGAAGTCTATCGACTTCACCTATAAACAGATTGAATCTAACACTATCAACCCAGTAAGAGATCGAAATTGATGTAGCCTTATTGATTCAAACAGATCGAACTTAATCAAGACAATGTTCAAATACGGTAGATAGAGCTAGATTTTACCTATTTATAGATAAAATAGATAAAGTGAATCGAATAATAGGTCTAAATTATACCTATAGAATCTACAAAAATTGCAATAGATCGGTTTCAACCAAGGTAGTATCGCAATCAGAGTCGATAGAACAGGTAAAAAAATGATCTAATTACTAGATAACTACCAATCCTAACGATAACAACTAGAATATTAAATTAATGAGAAAGTACTAGTTGAGATCTATAGAATTACCGAGGTTGACTAATCCAAGCCTCTCATCGAGATCGGAGCCGATACAGCCCACGCGAGACGAGGATTTCGTCGAGTAGGAAAGGTTGGCGATGCGCTAAATTGTATTAAATGGAAGTGTTATTCTTTTTTATACAGATCCTATTACATATTTATAACCCCATACAAAGGGTTCCGGCCCAACTTGGTCAGGACTCTCAAACAAACCAACTAAGTTTATTCCTAAACAAAATCTAAACTAAAATATAGAAAAAGATAAAATAACCCCACAGGGGTTCACTTTCCTCTCTTTCGGCCGTTGGGTTTGCCAACCTTGGCCGATTCCAGTTTTACGCGGCTAATCATTGGGCCCGATTAAACTCCAGTGCCAACACATCCATAAGCATACCTTTGATATTTTGTTTTGATGTAGTTGATTCTTTTGATGTATGGCAAACAATAAAGTCAATCTCGATGACCATAGTGAAAATATGCATGACGCATCAATTAGCTCCTTTTGTTTCTTTTCGTATTGCTTGATGATCAATAATTGCTTAGCCAAATATGTCACTCATATTATAATAGAGAATATACACAAAATGATACATTTTATTTCATCCATCACAATCTTTGGCATATGATATACATATATATGCATATACATCCATGTCTTGATACATAAATATTTTAATTAATATCACCAAAACTGTTACCACTCAATAGATGCATTAGCTTTTTTAATCATGTTGTCTTCCAAACACCAAAACCCACTAGGAGTACTAGATGCACTTTCAATCTTCCCACTGTAATTTTTGTTCACCGGTGTGCATATATCTAAAAAATATTGGAGAATTTCAATATGAACAAAGCATGTCCATCCAAAACCCCTATGGTTGTACGATCTCTGGAAACAAATACCGATCCATTCATACCAAGGGAGGGTGGAGAAGAGATATTGAACCCACAGGTACCATATCTCAGTGTCATTGGAGCGCGGATGAATCTTGCAAATTGCACCAGGTCTGATATCACATTTGCAGTGAATCTACTAGCTAGACATAACACTGTTCCTATCAAACATCATTGGAATGGAGTTAAGAATATCTTTTGATATCTTCAAGGCACTAAGGATCTTGCAATTTTCTATAGGAAAAACCATGATCCTACTTTGATTGGATACTCTGATCCCCATAGTGCTAGATTGCAGACATGATTCATGTTCTTACATGGTGGCACAACTATCACATGGAAGTCTTTCAAACAAACTCTAGTAGCTACCTCTATAAATCATTCTAAAATCATAGCATTATATGAAGCATCATGTGAATGTGTTTGGCTTCACAGAACGATAAACCATATACAACAATTAGGCCTTGTTCGGTTGTTGTGGAATAAAATCCACATGTATTAATTATAAAACATGGATTGAGTGAAATCACATGTGTCACTTAATCCATGTAAAATAACAAATCCATGTCATGGTTTCATTCCCAGACTCGGAAGGCTAAGTTTTGTTACATGCGTTGGAGACATGGAAAAGGTCGGTTTAGATTCGGTTTCATACCATGCCAAGCTGAACCGAACACTCATTCCATGCCAGACCGAATTTTAAACCATATCTAATCAATCCATGTGGTTTAGACTCTGATCCATGCCATTCCGAGCCTAAACGAACAAGGCCTTAGGCCTTGTTCGGTTGTTGTGGAATAAAATCCACATGTATTAATTACAAGACATGGATTGAGTGAAACCACATGTGTCACTTAATCCATATGAAATAACAAATCCATGTCATGGTTTTATTCCCGGACTCGGAAGGCTAAGTTTTGTTACATACATTGGAGACATGGAAAAGGTCGGTTTAGACTCGGTTTCATACCATGCCAAGCTGAACCGAACACTCATTCCATGTCAGACCGAATTTTAAACCACATCTAATTAATCCATGTGGTTTAGACTCTGATCCATGCCATTCCGAGCCTAAACGAACAAGGCCTTATGTGGTATTGGTTCTATTGGATCATCGACCATTATCTATAAAGATAATAATGCTTGTGTTGCATAGATGCAAATAATTTACATAAAGAGTAACCACACTAAACATATTACTCCAAAACTATTTTATCCTCATGAGCTTAAACAAAGCAGAGGGATAAACATCTTGCAGACCAAATCTTGTGATAATCTCACAAATTTATTTACAAAGTTCCTATCATATCCTACTTTTCACAAATGTGTTCGGTATGCAAAAACTTAAAGACTTGCGAGGTTCACGGGGAGTCTGTCCTTAAAGATTTAACATGTTCCTAACTTCTATCGCACTCTTTTCTAATATGAGTTTTACTTATAAGTCCTCTTATATTTGGTATTTAATGCGACAATAACTTCACAAGACCTACGTCTATCTCCTGATTTTTCAGAGGGTTTTTACAAGGGATATCAAATACATAATATATGTTGTTTCTATTTCTCCTTTTTCCAACTAGGGTTTTAGGAGTTTTTCATGGTATATCAATCTCTATCTCCTCATATTCCCCCCCCCCCCCCACATGATTTCAGGGCAAACAGGCAGAGGCATCATCGAAGTGTCCGAGCTGCGGAGCCCCGCAGCAAAGTGAATTGGAGAGGTCCGAGGTGCGAAGCCCGGGATGGAGAGAGAGCCAAAAGACTTCGCGGGCGGCCTGGACAGCGCCACGGGCTCGGCGACAGAAATGTAGCAAAATGCCCCTCAGTGCGTATTTTGGGTTGGAGTTAGGAGTTTAGGGTTTCTAGAGTTATTTTGGTCACCCAGAATGTTGTAATGGTTTCTTTGGGCTATAAAAGGACACCCACAGGCTCCCAGTACGAGGGCACTGTAACAAGGCTAGACTTCGCATCTCTTAGTGTAACTTCATTCGCATGAAAGTGCAATCATGTATCTTATAATGATTATTTTGTGTTGATGATCATTCCAATTCATTCCCAAAAGTAAATTATTTCTGGTGATTAAAACCTATCGGTGGACTTATAAATTGCTCTTACTACCCAGATCCAATTTCTAAGACCCCAATAGTGGCGCCACCATTCATGAGTACGGAAAACAAGCCCGTGATGTCCAGATCGAGAAGAAAAACGGTGTGGGGAGCCATGTCGGAGTTGCCAACCACTGAGCCCGTCAGGGTGAGCACGAGGTCTCAGCGAGGCCAAGAAGATGGGGTCCACAATCAACAAGACCAAAATCGCGAAGATCACAATCAATCGCCAATCATACAGTCACATCCAACTTCGAGTGTGCAGCCACACGTCCAAACCCACAACCAGCATGAAATACAAGGAAACTTGTCACGAGCTAACGATCATGAGGCAGGCACTTCGCATGAAAGGCGAACAAGTACAATAACTATAAGCGAAGTCGATGGGCAAGAAACCTCGGAAGACCCCCGAAAGTGTAGTCAAAGGTGTAATTAATGCACTTTGTTGGGAATACAGAATGAGCATTCGCTATCAAAGTGAATGCGGACAGGTGCAAATAATGGCTACTGTACCAATATTAGTAAGCATACATGGAAGGAATTGCAGCTCCCTGCTAATTTTGACTGACGTGGATAAGTTACGGTGTCGCCGCGTCGACTTACCGCTCCGCACCGCTGCTTTTGACCCAGGCGGCCCGTGTGCGGTCCTGCTTTCTCGAAATCGTGGTTCATTTACCTCTCGTCAGTTTGGCACATGATCCATCTGTCGGTCTGCTCCACGCAAGTTCTTTGACCTCCGGAGCCTGTCAACCGCCTTGGCTTCCTGACCGGTGTGGACACATGCCGTGGGCGGTTCGTCGTTTGGTCATCGATTCCAGCCTCAGCTTGCTTTTCTTCAGGCCCGCCGATGCTTCTTGCTCTCCGTCTTTTCGTTGCCGTTCTTTGTCGGCGACGCCGCTGGTCCTCCATCTCTCCGCTAACAGGTTCGTTTCCATGGTGCTCTGCTCTGCCTCCCTCCCAATCTTCCATTGCGCATTGTTTCTTCCTCTTCAATTTTTTCTTTGCCTATGCCTGATTAGTAATGTGTCCCATTTAATGACTCTCCCGTGCTGCTGCGATTCTTGTGTATTTTGCCGATATATGGTGTCCTCCGTCTCCTGCTGCCGTCCGCTATGCATCAGGTGAGATCCCTTTTTTGTTTCTTCCCCATCTTACTTGGATCTGTTACTGTTTCTGCTCATTTTTTATTGCCTTATGTTGTTGCACTGTATGATGTCGTACTCTTGAGATCTTTGGTGTACTCCAATTCTATATATGCGCCAAGGAATAGGTCAGATTTACTCTTCCTTTTCCTTTCATGGCTGTATCATTTTTTATTTTGGCCGCCGCTGCCTCTGCATGTCTATTTATTTACCTCTGCCTTTCTTGCCTGCTTAGATAGGGTGTTTGAGCTACCTTTTTAATGGAGCGTTGTTACAGTAGGTCCATTACTGTTTCTGCTTTTATAGGTTGCTTCACGGTGGGAGTAAGAATCTTGGATTCCTTGATTTCGGATGATCATGTTCGATAATTGTCATTGCGATGTCTGTTACTTAGGCTGTGATGTGCATGATTCCTGCAGTGCTTTGTTGGGTTAGCTTATACTGTAAGAATCATGGACTTTTAGGTTCTCGCTGATCATGGCGGATTGCCTTTTACTTCATTTCATTGTCGATCTAAAGTATCTATCATTTTAGTTGGGATTATGCAGTGTTGCTATTCTTTCTTCAGTCCTATTTTTTGGGGCTCCAATCAGTCGGGTTTAGTGTACATGATTTGTGTTGCATAATTGTTCCTGTTTTTTTTTTTTGTAAGCGTACAGAGCTATCCCTGTTTTTGCTCTGATATAGCTTCGATGAACATGCAGTAACCTGCATACTGTGTCTTGCAGTATTGTTTATGTACTTTATTTGTCATGCTCCATCATTGTTGGTGTTATTCAGTACTTATTTTCTGCAGTGTTACTGTTACGTCTTACTCAGGACGCCGGTTTGCTGGGAGGTCTTGCTTTCCGCTCTCCGGCAAGCAGATCCCCTCCTCCTCCAGCTGACGACATTGTTACCTACTGGATTCAGATGATGGTGCTGCTGAGACACAGAGTACCAGGCCAAAGCTTGCTCCTAGAAATTTCTCCCGCATGCAAGAACCAGGGAGATAAATAAGGATAACAAAGAAGGCGGAGTGAATGAGGAAGGCAGGAGTCAGAGTAGATAAAAAGCTACACGTGGGAGCATTGGAAATTTTTTTTTGTTTTTACAAACGTCGGTGGACATGATGCGACGACCACACTGACCGAAATTTTAGCAGCAGGACGTCTCCTTTGCTACATATGAACTATTTTATTTTCATTTCCATTTTTAATCTGAGATCATTTTTTCCCCTCTGTGAACAGCAAAGACAAAATAACAAACATCAACACCCACCAATAAGAAAAATTTATGTTCCCAACTGGGCGCAGCGTAGCGCGCCTGCTTAGCTAGTACACAATATGTGTCACATGGCCAGCATCTGTTCGTTATAGTTGGAGATCTGACAATTAGGGGAAAACACATGAGAGGACGTTGTCGGATATATAAACTTACCCTTCTTGCCGCCTTCACTCACTTTCAGAGCTTCTCCAAAGATAGAGCTAGCTAAGAGTCAGCAGTAAGCTCTTACAAATGGTTGATAAAGAGTGGAGTTTATGTTTAAGTCTCGTATTTTTTTTAGAGATTGATTTTTCATGAAGAGCTAGTTGTCTTCTCTCTTCTTTTTTTCCATAAACAATTCTAAGAGTTAGCTTAGAGCCAGCCTTTGAAAATGCTCTCATCACCACAAAACCCTAATGGCTGGATTCGTCGCCCAATCGCTCTCGCTAAGCCTTGGCCTGCCCTCGGATCACTCAAAGGCCCCCTTCGGCCACTCCATGTCCGAAACATAGCTCATAACCTCCTCGGTCCAACATGGCTCACAATGGAAAAGCCACCCGCTGAGTGAAGGAGATCAAGTGACACCAAGCACAATAGCTGGTACCTCAGGTGCAGCGCGGTCGCAAACGCAAAGTTGGACGAATGAGACACCGCTCCGAAGGAGTTATAACATCCCAGTCCATTGAGATTAGTCACATAGTGGTCCATGAGCACTTGTGTGTATGAGAGAGTGAGAATATAGTACGGGGAGGAAGTCCAACATATAAGCCTAACTTATCCACAACCATCAACCTTGGGTTAGCTCTTTTACACGAAAGGAGGACGAAAATATAAATAGGTTGGTGGATGTGTGAAATCCAGTCAATATGCGAGTTGGATCCAGCCAGATGTGAACGCTAGGATGTTACAAGTGATACCAGAGCCGATTCTCACGGATACAATATGCCTGAGTGACAGGAGATTCGGACATATGACGCATGATGTATCTAACTATGGAAGAACTTTTCTGGTAGCTTGCTCTATACCGGGTGTCCAGCCCAGGGTTTAAAAAACCGTTTCAACCGAGGAAACTGGATCACATCGGTTTTACGGTTTTCACAAAAACCGGAAAAACCATTGGATAAACCAAATTTGGACAAAATTTTAGAGCTAATCGGTTGGTCTCTCCGGTTTACCGACCGGTTTCTCCGGCTTATCACTCGATTTTCTCGGTTTACTGTAGTTTATTGAGAAAATTTCTTCTTTTGAAAAATCGCTCGGTTTCTCCGGTTTATCACTTGATTTTACTGGTTTTTGAAATTGTAAATTTTGAAAAATAATTCAACTAAAAACCGATCGTCCGCTAAAACCGGACCGGACCAGTTTGGTTAAAAACCGCAAAAACCGACCATTTTTTGTCGGTTTTTCAATCCATGGTCCAGCCCATTGAGATTAGACCGGAGTACTATTAACTGCTTTTACCGGTAATGAGTTATGCTCAAACTTGTGCATGCTCTTCACGTCACTTCAATGTTTGAGCCGTGCCTACAAAAATTTAAGCAGAATTTATGTTACCGTTTCTGCCCTGCCAAGAAATTTAATATTTTCTACCAATCAATTTACTACTGAGTAGTCAATCTACTCATTATTCATTATTTCAAGCTTTAGTTCGACAAATGGCAGATGCGACAGAGAATGCAGCTCAGACCACAACGTTTGAACTGTTGTAATGAAATCCTGGTGGCTTACGCTGTACACAATATATTTGTTTTCTGCTTGTGTAAAAGCAGTTGTAAAACAATTTGCCAAAAATCATCTAAAATTAAGAAATTTGAGACCCTTTCGTGCATGAAACATCGACAATTCAGACGGATGTTATGACCAATCACATGAAATCAGCTATTAAACAAAATATAGGAATAGAGTATATAAGTGATAATAAAACATCACTATTTAACTAAATGACATTAAAACAACCACATCTCTTTTGGAAACAGAATTGATGAACTCATGACAAAAACATGCCTCAACAGCGAGTCTTGTCTTATATTTCTACTATATATTTGTAAATCCACTGGTATTGATTCAGTGATTGGCAAACATGTAACATCACGCAGCAGGAACTTTCCTTCCATCCTCAATGAAGAAAATGGCCGATTCGGGAACCTAAAATGCAGCAAGAAAAACTGTAAATCATATATCCTTTGATAAAATTCACAATATTTCATGGCATGTGGTGACTGGTATAATCATAATGTGCTAATCAACTATTCACACATTACTGATTATCCTTTTTTAACAATTATACACAGGAAATGATTTTCTCTGGTCAGATTTGTGCCATAGTTAAACCGAGGAAACAACACTACAATCAGAATTGCATCGGACTAGTTTAAAAAAGAACATTCAATATGGTTATACAATTCTCCTTAAAAGCAGTGCCACATTGCACATCAATTTGAGAAGAACCCATGCACAAGTAGGAATGCAGAAGAACAGTAACTAGCACCTAATCCGCAATTTAGTGGTGCTAGAAAGCTGCCTAGTGGTATAAATCAGCCAGGCAGCTATCTGGTTTTCCCTGGAGCCTAGGCAGGCTAAGAGACCATCTAGAGGGAACTGCTTGAATGACACATATTAGCATCAAGAAAATGAACCAATGGCATTTTTTATGAATGGAAGAGTGCAGTTATTGTTCTACGAATATGGGTTGAACAACAAGAGGTATTTATATTTTCTAATAACACCTTGCTATACAAAATAGACAGAAAACCCCTTGAAATATATAGGCAGCCTCAATTTTGATCACCATCCATGTAACCACTTTATGACTACAATATCAATGGCAAAGAAAAAAATTTGTGCTCTTCCACTTCATCAACAGCTAATCCTATATTGCAGAACTTAATTTATTTCTTTTGTTGAACTGTACATTATTGCTAATGCTAAATCAAATTTATGGAAATTGATTATGAATTCGAAGAAGTATGCAATCGATAACAACAAGCAGAGTTTATAGATAAATTACATCAGGCCATGTATCCGTAATGAACTCCACAATGTCATATGATATGTCCCCTTGCACATCAATTTGCTCCTTTTCAGTTGGACCCTGAGGAACAAAAATAAAGATGTGTCTGGACAATGCTTCAAAGGAATAAAAATACAGAACTGAATCACAGAAAACAACGGATACCTTAACAACAGAAGCCCCAGTTGCAAATTTCTTCCCAAGTTTCTTTGACGCGTCACTCAGTTTTACACCTAAAATTTCATGAAAGAACATAAGATCAATATGGAAACAGCTGGCATTGTAGAATTTCAAGGAAGAATCGTCTTCGTAACCCTAGATTACAATCCACATAACAACCCTTTTGTACAATGCTTCTACACAATCATTTTCCTGACAAAAGATTATGAGAACACGCCTTACCAAACAATTCAAGGCCTTTGACCACTGTAACACATTTGCGCTTGTTGCGTACAATCTTCTCAATCACAACCTCTTGCTTGTCCTGCACACCAAAGAAGAATGGTATCACTAACGAAATTCTATCCAGGGAAAAAAACTCAGAAATGTTGCATACAAAACTAAAATTAGCACATTAGCTCGAAATTAGAAAATATTAGAACAATAGGTATTCCATAACAAGGTAAACCAGCAATAGGTACTTTGTTAGACTTGGCACTGAACTTGGCTATCCTGAATACTAGAAAGAGGGATCAAAGTACAGACCCTCACCTGACACACTAATTCTTAACACTGCTAGAAGCAATAGAATTTCAAATCATGGCTTGTCACTGCTCGAATTATAACCAAGTGAATTTGTTGGAAGTGGGAACTGTGAGGAAACCGACCTTCTTCTTGAGCTTACCACCAGGCAAGCGTTTCACCTCCTCCTTCGATGCGGACGCAGATCCTGCAGAGACGGAACACTCATGGAGGTCAAATTTCATCAGAATCAGCACAGATCGAAGGTTTGCATCCATCCTCCCTATCTCCTAAAAAGTGCTTCTTACAAAGGAGAAAAAAAAACGAGAGAAATTAAGAACAGTACGGGTACGGAGCAACGCGAACCTGCAGCGCTGGATGAGCCATCCGAGATCCCGACGCCCTGAAGGCGCTCCCCGACCTTGCCGACGTCCTTGTCGTCACCGCCACCTGCGCGCCCGACCAGATCAAACGCAGATCAGATTAGGTTACGGAGACACCGGAGAGGGGAAAAGAATCGCTGCGGGAGGCGGGGTCGTGCGCGAACCGGAGGAGGACGAGGCGATGAGCTCGTCGGGGTACACGCCGGGCGCGTTCGCGCGGAGCCAGGGCTTGCAGCGCTCGAAGTCGGAGCCGAACTCACAGTACTCGGCGGGGAGGCCGCAGACGCCGCAGTAGAGCACCCGCACCGGGGCCGGCTTCTCCGCCGCCATCGCCGCCGGATCGATTCGGTGGGGAATGCAGCGGCGGTGGTGGGGTTGGGGATGGATGAAGAGGGCTGCTGGGCTTCGCTGTGCTGCTGTCTCGTGCTCGCGCGGTGTTGTTCTCTTCGGCGGATTCGGATGCGATCTCCCCTTTTTTTTTCCTTCCCTTTTTGCTTCGAGAGAGGCCGCCGCACCAGAGCGAACAGATAGTTGGCTTGGGCCGTTCTGGGCTGAGATTGACGGGCTGCTAGATGGGCTTCTACCTTTAGTTTTCTTACTCGATTTGTTTCTGAGATTTGCGTTGCGTCTAGTCCTGTCCAAACGGCGGCTCGTCCTTAAAAGAACCGGCACGTTTAATATAAGACTGGCATGATCATGTGTTATTTTAGACCGTGCTGTGATGGTCTTAGAGCTTAGCTGTTGACCTATGGTATAATCCTAAATTATAAATTTATGTCCGGCCGGTTTGAGCCTATAACCTTAAGGAATTGAAGAAGAGATGTTTTCACCAGACTAGAGGATTTTATTGTATTAAGATTGAAGTAGTAGTATACTTAAATAGACCATGCCTGATATGGTCTTATAAGGTTTTAGTGACCCGACCTGTTAATTGCTGGGCCGTGTCGCCTGGCGGACCGACTGCTCGGCCTAAGCACGATACGTAGATATGGGTTGTGCCAGCATAAGTCCTAAATTCAGTGGACCATACCGTGCTCGTGCCGTACTTTTTTTGAAGGCTTTGGGCTAGCAACATCGTGTATTCGTGTGCGGCAGTAAAGTTTTGACCAGGGCACGAGCTGTTTCTTTTTTACCTCTTTCTCGTCCCCCGGAAGAAACTAAAGCTTCAGAGGATGGGTCATTTTTAGTACAAACATCTATTAGTCTCCTATCGTTAATATCCCGTTCCAGCTTCTACTACACGGATGATGGTGCCGTATAAGAGAGTAGAGTAGCTATACGGATTATTGACCAGTCGATACGTTGTAGTCCATTGTAGTCAATGGTGATAGATAGGACGATTCACAGTACTGTAGTAACGTGGATGGATCGTTGATGTGTCAGAAGACGAGCCAGCAGGAGCAGCGGCCGTGTGCCTGTGGGTCACGGTCATTGCGCGCGGCATGGAATTCTGGTACCGGAAGCCCCGGACTGTACACACGCATTCCCACTGTCGCCCGTCACGAGGCTGCGCGGCAGCTCCGCATGTTGGCCACGGCACCAGAGTGAGCTACACGAGCTAGCTACCTAGCTAGCCGAAGAATGGGGACGGACTTCCGAAAGACTGGCCGGCCGAAGGCCAGTCATGATCAGGAGATGGATACGGAAAGCAGCTTGAGGAGGTAGACAAGTTTGAGCCGCCGGCGGCGGCGAGGCCGGGCACGGGCGCTGGTACAACTACAACCGCTCTCCTCTCAGCTGCCCGTAATTATTATACTTTAAATTTATCCTCTAAAACGAATATTCCGTCCTAATCAATAAGATTCTCTCCTTTATATCCAGTTTTACTGTACCTGTTCATATTTTATATTCATTTTCTATATCAACTACCAGTCATGGAACCCATATATCAGATATTTTTTTCATTTTTTCGGTCCTCTCTAGCTTCCTCCCACCTGCTCTCTCTCCTAAGGGCCCACTGCTTACGCTTTAGCGGATCACAGTACATCCGCTGGGAGTAGTGTATCCGGAGCTGGTCCTCCACTTTACCGTACTCGATAGCGCTCCCGGTGCAGTTGGTTTTACGCCATAGCCATACTGTAGGAAATGTTTACCGGAGCCAGTGCAGTCAGGCTCAACCTCTGTCAAACTCTGCATCTGTGATGTTCTGTATGTGGCTCGTCTAAGAGCATCTTCAGTGCTATATGTAAATTTAGTCTTTTAAATTTTTTTTTATAAATACATTCAAACTCCAGTGGAATATAGGCTCCTATATCATATGAGATCCGCATGTCAGAGAAAATAAATAAAATCTCCTTCTTCTCTGTCGCTCCCTCCCTCCTCTGCTCCAGCTCTCACCACGCCACAGCTCCAGCCTGTTGCCGCCTGCCTACGGCTAGCGCTGCCCCGCGCCATTGCTCGGCTCAGGCGCCATAGCCCCTGCTCACGCCCAGAGTTCCGTCGCCCTGCCCATCGCCCATGCTCGTGGCCATAGCTCCGCCACCCGCACTCGTTCAAGCGTCCACCTCCATCGGGATCTCGGCGCCATGGAGGAAGGGAAGGGGGGGGGGGGAGGGGGGGGGAGCTCGGCGAGGAAGGGAGGGTAGTCGGCGCCCAGGGCTGTTCTTTGTCACTGCCAATCCCCCGTCCCACTCACGCTGCTCTCTGCCACAGCCTTGCTCACGCGTGTCGCCCTCGGCCGCTGCCCCGCCCTTCGCTGTCGCGTGGCGCACGCTACCTTCGGGCTGCCGCCGCCCGCTTGCGCGCCTCCGATGTGGCGCTGGGATCTTGGCATGAAGCGGGGGGTAGCAGAGCGGTGGCCGACGACATGGCCTAGCAGACAAGGCGGGTAGGGTAGCTAGCACCGATGTGGCGGTGGCGGCGAGAGGAGAGAGATAGGGGCATGCAGCACGTGGGGAGTAGAGAGAGAGAAGTACACACTGAGGAAAGAAGAAAATGAACAAAAAGAAAATTTTAAAAATAGTAGGGCCCACATTTAGGTGGGATAGGAGTGTCTTATTGCTAGAAACCTGGGATTCAAATTTTAAAAGGGCGTGAAAAATATAAGCCCATTTAGAAGTCCTATTAAAATAAGTTTTTTTTATGTTAGTCTCCTAAATTTTAAAGTAAAACCTATTTAAAAATCTTCACTGAAAATGCTCCAAATACCGGCTAGGGACCGCCGGTCCTCCTGAGCTCCTGGCCTACAACATGTACTAGTATTTGTTATACGAAGTACACAGAGTGATCGATCGAGGACAGAGGACGGAGAATAGTAGTCACCGCAGTAACTGCCGAGTTTAATGGGCGAGAAATTAAACACTGTCTCGGGCCTTTCATCTCATCAGTGCACGACCGGTGACCCAGCTCCGGCGACGACCGTTCGTCTCGTCGTCGGTCGCAGTACACAGAGGCTTTTCAAAGAAAGGCACGCGCGTAAGACCCCGTGGCGTCACCCACCGACGTAACGTATATCAGGAAAGTGCCGCACTGCTTCTCCGCCGGAAGTAACGAGGGTCCCCTGCTCGTTTCACCGCTTTGGCCGGAGCCGGTGCAGTCTGACCGTCTCCGTTCAGGCGTTCAAGGAATCCGCTCGGAAGCAAAGGGAAAAGCGCTAAAAGCTAGTAGTTGCGCCACTGGACGCGACGTCCGTCCGGCGGTCTATCTTGGGGATCCATGAATATGATGATTGCGCGCGACCCGACCATCGATCCATCCGTCGACGGAAGCAGCAGCCGGGAACTTTCTGTGCAGGGGACAGCGACCGGACTACTACTAGTAGCCGCTCTGCCCTCCGTGGAGCGTGTGTGAACAACCTGTTGCGGGGTTGTCCGATCCCCCAACTAGTTGCGTCACATTGGCTCTAGCAGAGCAGCGTATAAAGAGGTGTTGTGTCCATCCTCCCTGACTTGTCATTTTAGATTCGCGCACATTTTGTTTTTGTCAATCAAATTCACTGTAAAGTTAGGCATATTTTGTTAGTAGATTTTCAGTTAGGCCCAATGGCCCAACAGTCCAAATCGCGCCCTCATCGGGGGCGCTCCCAACCCACCTCTGGTTGGTGGGCCGCCTATCACACTACGCCATAAAAAGGAGGGGTGAAGCCGGGGCTCGAATCACGAGGTTAACCGACGTCACAGTTCACCCCAACAGACCAAACCCTAACCCGATCAAAAGGCAGGGCACAGCCAGTGACGGGAAGGCCTCCCTTCCGCCGCCGCCACCACGTCGTCCTTCGCCGCCGGTGTACCGGGTCAGTGCCGGTATAGACCCGAGGGCCTCCGACGCCCTCGACCGCCGTCGCCGCTTCCTCAGCACATCGCCGACGCCCTTGACGAAATTCTTGCCATCGACGTCACCATGACGAGAACCGACGCCGTCGGAAGCTCCGCACCGACTCCGGCTCTCCCCGCGATGGCTCCCGCTCCGTATCCACACAACCCTGGTAACTCTCGTCTCTCTCTCTAGATCCGAAATCCCCAGAAACTAACAATGGTATCATAGCCAGGCTAGTGCTAGATCTAGTAGAGGTAGAAAAAGATTCGACCGGATCGAACTAAAGAAATCAGAAATCCCCAGAAACCCCTCAGCAAAATTTAGAACCCCCAAACCCTAACCCTAGGGTTAGGGTTGCAGATCTACAAAGAACAGAGGCGCGCGAAGGGGGCCTACCTGTTTTCCCTCGCCGCCGACGACCGTCGCCGCTTGCCGGCACAGACAGACATCAAGCCCCGCCTCCGTCGGGACGCCGCCATGCGTGCGAGGCTCTAAAAAGGGAGGCACCAACGTCAAGCTGCTCGACGGCGGCGCGCTCACCGACGGGTGAACGCGCGCGTCGGCGAGGAGCTCGACGGCGGCGCTGGCTTCTTCTTCCTCCGCCTCATTGTCGCTCGTCGTCGGAACAGAAAGTAGGAGTAGAGAGGGGAGTGAAGAAATGAACGACTAGGGTTCAGGGTCGGTGGTCGCGGCGAGTTTTGTTCGCGCGAGACGCGCGCCCAGCCGTCGATCCTCATGGACGGCTGGGATGGAGGCGGGTGTGAGGGCGGCTCGGCTGGGCCAGGCCGCCAATTTCACGCGCCCGCATGGGCTGGGCCAAAAGGCCGTGGAGCGCGTGCGCGCGGCAAGGCCGGCTGGGCCGGAAGAGGCGCGCGAAGATGGGCCACGCATGGGCCGAATTTTGTTTTCGGGCTAAAATGCTAGAAATAAACAGAGCCATGTACAGTAGCATTTATGAATTGTTTTGTCTGGTTTTTCATCAAATTTTGAATAGAATTTGATGAAAATAATGAATTTTACCTCTGTTAAAATATGAACCACCGAGATTATTTTTTAGAGTGTAAATTAAGTATGTTTTGCTACTATTCATGTATGTTTTATGCTATGTTTCCGCTGCAAGTTTATAGAATCAATTATTATTGTCAAAATTGATGTTTTCTAAAATTAAATTTTGAACCAACGGGAGAATTTAATTTTAGGAGCATTAATTTCAGAATATATATGTCATTGTAATTTTCTGACCAACATTGTTAATTGCAATGCTATATTAATGATGGTTTATGTATTATGCCTATTTTATGGTCAATGGTGATGTAGGTTTAATACATACATGATAGAATTTTACATGTTATTTTGTTCTCACTTTTCATGATTAATTTCAGGAGCAATCATGATGGCCTTCATGCCCCAGATCCCAATCCTAAAAGGGGACAACTACGGGGAATGAAGGAGAAAGGTTGATCTTACCTTTGTCATGGGCGAGATGGACTGGGTAGTGACTACCCCATGTCCAACAGAGCCGGCTGACCTCGTCAAGGGCGCAGAAGAAACGGATGCTGCTTGGCACCAAATGCAGCTGAATAATGCTGACAATGTAGCTCGTTTTCAACGCGAGCATAGACAATGGATTCTTGACAACAAGAAGTGTCTGGCACTTATCAAGAACACGATTGAGCCCGCTATCATGGGCTCAATCCAGAATGAAGAGACAGTAACGGGTTTTGTACAGAGGGTGGAGAACCAGTTTACTGGGTCTTCCAAGACTTATGCCATCCAGATGATAAGACAACTGGTGAATGAAAAGTACACTGATGGTGGCATAAGAGCTCATATTCTGAAGATGAATAACTTAGCTGAAAAGCTAAAGACTGTGAATTTGAAGATTGATAAAAACCTCCTGGTTCATTTTGTATTGCTGTCTCTACCAGATGAGTTTGAGAACTGTCTCAAACTACAATATGAACCCAGATAAGTGGACCTTTGAGCAGCTTATTACCAACAGTGTTCAAGAGGAGGACAGGTTCAAGGCTAAACATGGTGAGAACATGATTACTTTTGTAAATGAATTCTTGTATATTAATTATGTTAGATCCACATGGTGGATTGATTCAGGAGCGACTATTCATATTGCAAATTGTTTACAAGGTTCAGTACGACGAGGACCATGGAAAGAGTAGAAGGTTTGATAAGAGTGGCTAATGGAGTTGAAGCCAAAGTTGAAGCTGTAGGGGATCTCCACCTAGAGCTTAGAGATGGCTTTGTTCTTAGTCTTTATGATGTCTTTTATGTACCTTCATTATAAAGAAACTTAATAAGTGTATCACATCTTGATTTTGATAGATATGATTGTCATTTTGGTAATGGCAAATGTGAACTATTGTTCAATAATGAATGCATTGGTTTTACGTCTTTACAAGATAAGCTTTATTTGTTATCACTTGATGATAATGTGAATGCGATACACGATGTAAATGATGATAATATGTATGATATGAATGTTCCTACGTCCTCGTCGACTAAAGTTAACAAGAAAAAAAAGAAAACTCCAAGCGTCTCATTGAAAATTATGGCACTGTCGTTTAGGCCATATTTCGAGGGGGAGAATTGAGAGACTTGTAAAGAATGACATTCTTCCTCCATTGAAGTTCACAGACTTAGAGCAATGCATTGATTGCATTAAAGGTAAATATGTTAAAAAGATTAAGAAAGACGCCAAAAGAAGTGCAGGAATATTAGAGATCATTCATACGGATATTTGTGGTCCTTTTCCTGTCAAGAGTGTGGATGGTTATGACTCGTTTATAACATTCACAGACGATCACTCCTGATATGGTTATATTTATCCAATCAAAGAAAGATCAGAAGCATTGGATAAATTCAAGATATTTAAAGCAGAAGTAGAAAATCAACATGATTTAAAGATTAAAATCGTAAGATCCGATCGTGGGGGGAGTACTACGGGCGGCATACGCCTTATGGACAAGTCCCAGGCCCTTTTGCTAGGTTCCTATAAGAAAATGGTATAGTCGCCCAGTATTCTACGCCGGGTGAACCACAACAGAATGGAGTAGCAAAAAGGCGTAACCGTACCTTGATGGATATGGTGCGCAGCATGATAAGCTACTTCACACTACCAGTAAGTTTATGGATAGAGGCTTTAAAAACCGCTATTCATATTCTTAACAGAGTTCCAAGTAAATCGGTGCCCAAAACACCGTATGAGTTATGGACTGGACGAGTGCCTTCGCTAGCACACCTCCGTGTCTGGGGGAGTTCTGCAGAGGCTAAGATATTTAATCCAAGCCTTGAAAAATTAGATCCCAAGACAGTGAGTTGCTATTTTATTGGCTACCCAGAAAAGTCCAAAGGTTATCGTTTCTACTGCTCAGATAGATATACGAAGTTTGTAGAAACAAGACATGCCGTCTTCTTGGAAGACGAAATGATAAGGAGGAACATGGTGGCTCGAGAGATTGATGTTGAGGAGAAGCGGGTACATGTATCCGATTTTATGAGTCAAGAACCATTCTTCTCACTACCTGTTGATGTCACGCCTGTGATGCCTGGCGTTACAGTGCCAACACCTGTTGTCACATCATTTGTGGTACAAGAGGAACCTGCTCGTCAGGATCCGACAGATGATGATACCACAGATATGGGGGAGTAGTCTCAAACAGATAATGTGCCAGAAGAGTAGGCTCCACAAGAGCCTCAACCAGATATACAAAATGAAGAGGCCCCTAGAAGGTCTCAAAGAGCTAGAAGGTCAGCAATACCAGCTGACTATGAATTGTATAACACAGAAGAGTATCATATGGAGGATGACCCCATCTCATATAAAGAAGCCATGAGCAGTGCCCACTCATCCAAATGGTTGGAGATCATGGAAGATGAAATGAATTCAATGAGTCTCAATGAAGTTTGGGATCTAGAAGAAATTCCTAAAGAAGCCAAAACAGTAGACTACAAACGGGTCTACAAGATTAAATATGACTCTAAAGGGAATATAGAAAAGTTTAAGGCACGTCTTGTGGCAAAAGGCTTTACGCAAAGAGAAAAAATTAATTACAATGAGACATTTTCTCCAGTCTCCTGTAAAGATTCTTTCAGAATTATAATGACACTAGTGGCACATTATGATTTAGAATTACATCAGATGGATGTAAAAACGACATTTCTAAATGGGGATTTAGAAGAAAGAGTCTACATGGTACAACCAAAAAGTTTTGTCGTGGAAGGAAAAGAAAAGATGGGATGTCGTTTAAGGCGATCCATTTATAGATTAAAGCAAGATTCAAGACAGTGGTACTTGAAGTTTGATGGAACAATAAAGAAATATGTATTTGAAGCAAATATTAAGGACAATTGCATTTATGCAAAGTTTAAGAATAGGAAATTTATTTTCCTAGTTTTATATATGGATGATATTCTACTAGCCAGTAGTGATATCAACCTACTACAAGAAACAAAGAAATTCTTGTCCTCAAACTTTGATATAAAAGATCTTGATGAGGCATCATATGTTTTGGACATTGAGATTCACCGAGATAGAAGAAAGTATGCATTGGGACTGTCTCAAAAGACGTATATAGAGAAGGTGTTGAAGAAATTCAACATGCACAAGTGTAGTGCCACACCTGCTCCTATAGTCAAGGGCGAAAGATTTGGGGATTGGCAAAAACCCAAGAATAAGTTCGAGCTCGATGATATGAAGACAAAACCATATGCTTTGGCTGTGGAAAGCTTGCAATATGCGTAAGTATATACACGCCCTGACTTAGCATTTGTCACCGGGTTACCTTGCAGATTTCAGAGTAATCCAGGCCCTGAGCACTGAAAGTTGATAAAGAAAGTCTTGTGATATTTGCAAGAAACGAAAGGTCTCATGTTGGTATATAGAAGATCAGATTCACTCTAAGTGGTGGGATATTCTGATTCAGACTTTGCAACAGATAACACGAAATCCACATCAGGGTATGTATTTACCCTGGCGGGGGGAGCCATTTCATGGAAAAGCTACAAACAGACCATCACGGCAGGGTCTACCATGTATGCCGAGTTTATAGCATGTTATGAGGCCACAGGGCAGGTTAACTGGCTAAAGAAATTTATACCCGGATTAAGAGTGGTTGACAGCATTGAGAAACCACTAAAGTTATACTGCGATAATGAACCAGCAGTAATGTATGCTCACAAAAATCAGTCCAGTGGTGCTGTCAAGCATATTAATATAAAGTATTATGTTATAAAAGATAAAGTCCAGAATCGCACTATACGAGCATATCAGGACAGAAAGAATGCTTGCGGATTCGCTCATGAAAGGTCTACCGCCCAACGTGTTCAAGGAACACATAGCCGGCATGAGGTTAAGGAAAGCCATATGATTCTGAACTTAGGACCCAAAGAAAAGTATCCATTTCTGAACGGGGATGTGTATAGTAGCTGTTGAATCTATCGGCGTTTTAGCTGTGATGATGAAACATGCTCTATGTATAAATCCGTAATGAAATGGAAAATGTAAAGCAATGATAAAAGAGATCTAGGGGGAGAATGTTAGTAGATCTCTAGTTGAGCCCAACGGTCCAACAGCCCAGATCGCGCCCTAATCGGGGGCGCTCCCAACCCACCTCTGGTTGGTGGGCCCCCTGTTACACTGCGTCATAAAAAGAAGGGGTGAAGCCAGGGCTCGAATCACGAGGTTGACCGACGCCACAGTTCACCCCAACAGACCAAACCCTAACCCGATCAAAAGGCAGGGCGCAGCCAGTGATGGGAAGGCCTCCCTTCCGCCGCCACCACGTCGTCCTTCGCCGCCGGTATACCGGGTCAGTGCCGGTACAAACCCGAGGGCCTCTGACGCCCTCGACCGCCGTTGCCGCTTCCTCAGCACATCGCCGACGCCCTTGACGAAATTGTTGTCGTCGACGTCGCCACGACGGGAACCGACGCCGCCGGAAGCTCCGCACCGACTCCGACTCTCCCCGCGATGGCTCCCGCTCCGTGTCCACACAACCTTGGTAACTCTCGTCTCTCTCTCTAGATCCGAGCACCAGATCCTACTTGCTATCCACGATTCACCTCCCTAGATGCTAGCCTAGGCACAGATTAGTCCTAACATATTTCTCATAGCTTCGCTCCATCGTCGATGACTAAAGGTGAATGTTTGTCAGTGTTCATATATACGTGCATATACATGTATGTATTATACAGTACAATTTGGTTTTTTTGAATCATTCAGTACAATTTGGTACTATGTCGTTCCAATCTTCGTACTGATAAAAACACGTTTCGTGTTTTCGGAATGTTGATTCTCCACACGCACGCGCGCCACATCTCTGTAGCAGCAGCCCCACATGTATGGTTATATACTAGTTCCTCAACGAAAACCCGGCCGTTATTGTCAAAAAAAAAAAAAACGAAAACTCGGCCGTGCACGTGCGTACAAACTACACACAAGCTGAAACAATCCACATAAATGAGGGGCTGTAGCGTGCTGCATAGAATTTTCTGGCGCACTGGATAATAAACATGTGGTGCATTGGATGGATAGCGTTTGGACGCGCAAGCCCGTCCATGTGCTTGCGTTAACGAATTAGTAGTTGGGAACTTGCTTGGATGCAAACTAATATATACTAACAATAATATATAGCAAATTATTGCTTATATGCATGTATGTTGTTTGCCACACATGACATATATAGCGACAAGGTGTTGTCGTTCTAAGTTCCGTAGAAATATATAGCAACTAATATAAACTATAACAATAGCAACTAATCCATAGAAGAACATTGGAATTCTAAGCTCCGTCGCCCCCCGTACGTCTCACTCGAATGGATCCAAGGTGTTGTTCAAAAAGATTAAGCTTTAGTATTTCTTTAGCGACTGACCCTCTTTTCGTCCTTCCTCCTTGATTTGTACTCCTTCCAACGCTTGCTGGTGCAAATTTCTTTCGGCCGCAGCCAAACCAAATTGACCGTAGAATCTCGGTCGCTTATCATGGCCTGCTGAACCGGCCCGTTTTTCTCACTCTAAACCTGCACGTGCGTTCTCTGTCCACATCCTGGCTAAGCTAGATCTTCCTTTCCCCTACTTCAAAGCTCGCACTAGCCACCAGACTGCCTTTTAGCATCCATCTATATCACTATATATACGCATCCAACCCACTCCACTCTTGCTACTACCATCTCAAAAATATCGATCTCTACTAGCGGCATCGATCCTCTGCTGCCTTATTACTGGAGACAGCTACCGAGCAAACAAACCCTGAACTACTGAGAGGATTTCTAATCAAACTCATATGTAAATCCTCCCAGAGTAATCTAGAGTCGTGTACGTTGAGAATAACATACTAGGCAGATCGTTATCAAACATCTATTTGAGACAGCAGCAGCAGCAGAAGTGGATTGATCTCATGGATAACAGCTGGTTCCATTGCGGCTACGCCACGGTCAACACCGCCGCCGGCAACAACGGCTTCATGTGCGGCTACGCTGCCAGGTACGACGACGACTTAACATGTGTTGCATATGATTGCCCATAGCTAGTTTGAGTGTTGTTGTTTCTAGCTTGCTGATCTCTGTTACTTTACTTTCGAACACGCCGCAGCTGCGCCCCTGCTGAGTTGCAGCACAAGGAAGACGAGGAGGAGCTGCTCATGAGCTCACAGATTCAGCACCGCTTGAACCAGGTAATAAGCGATTACTATACCTCAATGATCAGTTTGATTGAACTGTGCGATCATACTGAAAATACAGAGTAACAGACATGTAAATGCATGTACTAAAATCAATCAGAGTGGAGTAAGTAATTTTCGATTCGATCGTTAACCGTTTGGTACATGCAGATCAGCATGCACATGAACATGGACGACGAGGTAGCAGCCTACTACGACGGAGCACTGGCCCTGGACATTATACAGCAGCACCCAATAATGGTGGACGGCCTCCTCGATCCGCACCACGCCGGCAGCTTCCCTTCCTCCTCCTCGACCTCCTCCCTCTCCCTACGCTCCGCCTCCTTCTCCTGCAGCCCGACGGAGAGCCCCGCGCAGATCTTCGGGGGCGGCGCGACGGCGGCGGCGATGACCGCCAGAGGTCATCAGCAGTATCCCGAGGTCACCTCGCACGTGCCGTTACCACCCGCCGCTGTTCCCTACACCACCACCAACGTTCACGTGCCAACGCCGCCGCCGTCATCAATGGACGCGAAGAAGGCCGGCGCGTTCAAGAGCTTCGCGCGGCACCTGAGCCCGAGGAGGCAGCCGAAGCCGGGCGCGTGCGGGCAGAGGATGTTCAAGACGGCCTTGTCCGTGCTGTCCAAGATGCACGTGGCCGCGTCCGCGAGGTACACCCAGCACCAGCAGCAGCAATACTACTACCAGCAGCAGGCGTCTGCTGCCGAGGCGGCGCCGTCGTCGGTGAACCAGATGCAGCACATGATCTCCGAGCGCAAGCGGCGGGAGAAGCTCAACGACAGCTTCTACGCACTCAAGGCCGTCCTGCCGCCTGGCGCCAAAGTAAGTTTATGATTTCTCTGTCATGCGTGCCGATTATTATCATGAGCTGCTCGTGATGAGGAACCTCGCTCACCGTTTAATTTGCTTCTTCATTCTTTTGTCACGACAGAAGGACAAGACGTCGATACTGATCAGGGCAAGGGAGTACATAAGATCTCTGGAGTCCAAGGCGTCGGAGCTCGAGGAGAAGAACAAGTCGCTCGAGTCACGGCTGATCCAGCGCGGCAGCAGCGGCGACAACAACGCCCGCAAGCACGCCGCCGCCGACCGAGACGACGACTCCGCCGGCGAGAAGGTGCAGATCGAGATAACCCGAGCGGCGAAGGAGGAGGAGTACTACTGGGCGGCGATGGAGCCGCGCGACCTCCTCTGCACGCTCAAGATCTTGGTCCGCTCGCGGTGCAACATGACGGACGTGGTGCTCCGGACGCTGCAGTGCCTCAAAGATCAGGTGGGGCACGACGTCAGCCTGGTGTCCATGAACACAAGCGGCAGCGGCAGCGCCGAGCCACAAACGAATTCTTCTCCAGGAGCTGTCTTGACGATGCAAGTCAAGGTACTGTTTCTACGCATTGATAGATCAGTTAGTTTTACATCCACTGCCTAGTTAGTACTGTATTAGCTAACGGTTAATCGCTCTTCATTCTGATGTCACAAATAATAATGAAGTAAATAATAAACACCATAAGCGTCTCCATGCAGCTAACCTTAGCTTTGTTCACCATAACTGTCTAATTATTACTATTAGCTAAGGGTTAATTGCTCTTGTGAAGTACTAAGCTAGAGCTATCTACTACCTAGGCGAAGAGTGAAGTAGCCTAGTATTATTAGTAAGTAATAGTAAGGTCAAACTTCAGATGGGATCTTGCATTGACAGAGACTGAGAGGGACGTATGCATACGCATCGATCCTCAATTTCAACAAAGATTCTTTGAAAAGTAAAACCTTTGAAATCACCATATAGACGACTCCAAACCCCCTTGCTGCTCACATGCTAGGGGGCGGGGAGATCTTTAGTTTAAACAAGCTTGTCGCACGCACCTGGCACTTTCTTACGTGTGGCTTGCCGTTGCCGAATTTTATCCAATACGTCCAATAATGTTACCAGCCGCACTTGGACTAGTGATCAATGCCAGAGAAAAATGCTTCTATTTCTTTGAGGTGGACACACTGCTGAACATTAAACGAGGACGACAGCTAGCTCCGAATGTTGATTATATAGGAGTATTATATTATAGGTGCTCCAAATATCGTTCGTTACAAATAACGACAACCAGCAAGTGTTCTCATGTCGCATTTTTTTTTAACTCATGTCGCAGTCGTCGATGCTTGTTGGCGCCCAGTGGGAGGAGCAGACGGTCAAGGACGCCGTGGCCAAGGTCGTTGCCGATGCGCTGATCCTGCCATCGTCCACAGCGGCTCAGCGTCAGTAATCGAAACGCGCGCTCCTTCGGCGACGGTTCTGCTGCCGCCAAGAGACAGACGCTAGCTACTAACTGAGCAGACATGTCCGTGCTTTGACTACGCACCAACAACCCACTCCATGGATGTGGCTGGCAGTACATCAGCAGAGGAAATTTTACGTCAAGATTGTTGTCATCCAAGCGGAAGCGTCAACGACGGGGACAATTCAAATTCCACAAAAGCGACGTTGACACATGACATGTACACAGATGATTGGCATGAACCACGCGCGTCCGGTCCAAGCAGGAAGTGGTGCACATCAGCTAATAGCCGGCCATAGTTGACAAGCACTTCTTAACTCTAACATGTACGTAACCGCCAACCTAGGATTTTTCGTTGGACCTTACTTTTTCGTTAAGAGGGGAGTGTACTGTATAACCTTTGTTTACTAAGTGGTAACTATCGGTCTGCCCCTCTATGTACATAAGTTTTATTATTATCATATAAATACTAATAAAGATAATTGATCATGCATTTCGAACCAAGTTTTAAAGTTTGAGGGAAATTTCTTATTATTAGCCATTGAAAAAAGTTCAACTCGTGACCATCGAGCAGTTTTACTATGCACATTACCTCCAGTAATTACTGGAGGTAATGTCTAGAAGTAATAATATAATTTACTTATATATTTATTTAATTACTTACATTGTTATTAGAGATATAGGGTTAATTTTTTAGCATCTTCACTCTATCCGCGCAGTGCGTTCTCGTTCATCTGCTTATAGGGTGGCGGCTTATAGGTTCGCTGGCGTCGCCGCCGCCACCGCATATAGGTCTGATTGAAGTCGCCAGCATTTTTATCATAGGAATTCTAAAGTATTCAATAATCCTGCATTCTGTAGGGATTGAATCCTAGACATATCCTACATTTTTCCTCTATTCCAAAGGAGACCTGAATTCTCTGCACCCTGTTTCATTCTGTAACTTGGCTCTGCGCAGCTATTTTTTTTAAGGATTGTGCATGCAGTTATGATGGCTGCCACTATTGTAGGCAAGAACACTTGATTCGTTGTAACAAAACTGATGGTACAGCCACAATGATGTGCGTATTAATTTATTTTTCCTTGGACATTAACCTTGCGAATGTCAACCGTATGGTCACGTGTGTTGATCCATCGGCTTGCTATCCACTCAAATGGCTGATAAGAAACTTTGATAAGAAAAATACAAAAAGGAGCAAATAATATATTTCTCATTTCATTTAATGCCGCAAACCCATGAAATGAATGGTAATGGCTACAAAGGAAACAAATATAAGGTTAGTGGCTAATAAGCAAGGAACTTGTTAATTTTCACTTGACTGAAAGTTTGGTTGACTTTTTATTTTGAGCCATCGGATAGATTCAACAATTTATAATTATTATATAGATTATCTAAAAAAATAATCAAAACACAAAGTAACAAACCATTGACTAAAAACTTTCAATCAATTGAAGGTTAGGAAATATAAATAAGAAAATTCAACCTTTTCTAGTGGTTGATAAGGAGTTTTCTCTAAAATTTGTTTCTTTACACAACATATAGCTTGCCGGAGCATGCACAATTCTAGGTATACAGTATACTCCATACCTGGGAGCATTTAGTATATTATGTTTGTTGATCTATATCGACTTTAGACTTTGAAATCCATCTGATGCATAAAAGAGGACTTTGCAAATTAGTCACTATCTAAGTGGTCGGAAAAAATTGTACACCCTCCGTTTTCTAATTGTTCTTGTTGTTCTAACTGGTGGTTTGAATTAGAAGTAACTGGGGATTGTTGCCTGAATGTGATCATTTCAAAATTAGAGGAGTACAAGCTAAGGAGAGAGCGTTACCACCCAGATTTGATCTTTGGGATGGAATCAAGCAACCAATGAATATGAATGCACGGTCAAATGTCTTGTTTCTAGTTATTTCTTAAATAAAGTTATACATGCAGAAACATCTCTCTCTCTCTCTCTCTCTCTCTCTCTCTCTCTCTCTCTCTCTCTCTCTCTCTCTCTCCAAGCCCCATTCTTCCCCCGACCTGACATTAGGATCCTCTAGACCCATGAGTCATGAAATTCTCAGCTAACACCCCCGAAACCCAAAAGCTTTGTTTGACTTAAATAGAAAAAAAAACTTCCCTTGCTCGTGTCAGCCGATTGTAACAAAGTAAACTCAATAACTTTTCCTCTAAGAAGCTCTATGTGACATTATTTGGTGACATGTTCCCAAAGAAGAAAATATGTCGTCCAAAATGAACTGCATGGACATTTTCTGTACAACAAAAACTACATTAAATAGAGAAGATTTTGCCTAAAATGATATGATCTAACTTTTAAAAATTCTACTTGTAAAGGAGTAGAGAAAATTTAGGGGAACGAACAGAGCTTTCTACTTGCTTACGCAAAAGACACATCCTACGTACAATGATGGTCTGTGGTGTGTGTAACAATCATCAATAGCATGACGATGTTGACCGCTAAACTCTTCCATTTGTGTCAAAAGGGCCCAATATCAAAACTATAGTCCCCTTCGCAAAAAGAAAAACTAATCCACTTTTCAGCAGATTTCGAAAGGACAAATATTATAGCTATCATTTCCACTAGGTTGTGTACTTTTTGTAGAGGCTGGAAACTATTTCCACTGTCTAAAATAGGCTATCATTTCCACCTTTTCCATTTCATCCAATTAATATTGGGAATGGTAATTAATTCCAAAATACATGAAAAAGAAGGAAGAATCAGGAATGGTGCACACATAATAAGCTCAGTGCTTTCTATGAAAGAGAAATATCATCCCTGAAAAAAAATACTACAATATTCTTGTTTCTAGATCAAATGCAAGTGTCTACCGTGTTTTTTTAAAAAGCACTATGACATTGAGTGGCCAATCTGAGCAACTATACATTTAGCACAACTAAGATCGTCATATTGCAGGTTCTAAGTGCAAACACAATGGTTCAGAAGTAAATGGCAAATGTTTTTTATTAAACTAAATGACTTAACTTGATAAAATAAAAGAGGCCGCCATTATTTTAGATTATAACAAATCAGAACTCTGAAGTCAGATGACTATTTGTAAAATTAAAAAACTGCAAATTATTGTTACCTCTCTAATAAGTTGGAATTTCAAAAAAAAAATTTGACTAAGTATTTGATGATTTGAAAATTATCAAACTTGACTTAGTACAAAGGTTCCCCCGAACCCTCTCCAAAAGGGACAACAGTCTCTTGCATTCGTAATTAAGATTTACACCAGGGGCACGTGATTATACCTCTATCTTGGTGTTTTTACACAGCAACTTATGCAGTTTAGCCTAATTAACTTATATTTCCCCAAGCAAAATCCCACAGCTAATCATTGCACAAAAATAAACAGAAAATTAAAACCTTAACTTTATGTCCTAGTGCCACACACCGCAACAATCAATGACGGACCAAAACATTTATCTGCACAGACACAGCAGAACGAACAAGATGAAGACCAAGTCGTGCATTCATAGCTAGCTCTTTGCCAATAAGAGGCTGCCATGAGCTCTTTACCGAGAGTTACACTCGACAAACAGTTTGTCGAGTGCATTCTAGACTTTGCCGAGAGCCCGTGACACTCGGCAAATATGTGGTTTCCCGTAGTGCGCCCGGGGGAATTGCCCAAGAGTTTTCTTGTTAAGTGCTTCAAATCTTCCATCATGGGTAGTATTGGAATGTCAACCTGTCTAGGTCGACCGGCTAGAGAATGCAGATTAGTTGGTGGTGCAAGCTACTCGACATTCATGAAAGTGACAAGCGTATTGCCAGTTTTCTCACCCGTAAACTGTAATGCATTTTTAAACAAGCCATGTCAGTCACTTACAGTAGTAGTAATGACAACCGTTGGAATGGGATCTCAGCTCCAACATTTCCAGGAAGCTATGTCGTCAGACTTAAGAAAGCAAAAATGTAAGGTTCTCCTGCTGAGAACAGTAAGTCAGCTGCGGTCCTTGTGCTTTATTACACTGAAACGATTAGTATTAGCTAGTGTAACTAACTGTCAATCCCTATATGATTCCTTTCACAGATCTTTTGCTGGACCACACGATACAAGGCATTGGACCAAAGTATCATCCACATGAAGACAATTCAATGCAGCCCCTCTGAAACAATCATTTGATTGAAAAAGTGCTTCATATACTTCTCCAAGTAAAACCCATAACAATAAGATAATTCAGTGGGACACTCAAGTATGCATAAAGTGCACACTTTGTTACAGTAGGAGGGCACGTAGCTGATTAGCTGTTATAACAAAAGAAGTTGTTGGTCGTGGTAAAGTCTAAAGATAAAGGTAAAACATCTTATCTGCATTTCTGAAATGACTTAAATTGAATCCTGAGTTGCACCACTACTAGTAGTAGTTAGAAAAGAATACAGATAGGGAGGTCATCACGCCGCCGTGGACTAGTTGCTTCATGTTGAATATATATGGAAGAGAAACAATATCACAAGGAGGATGACAAAGGAAATGTTATAATCTATCTCCACGCTAACCTTCCGTCGGCTGAAAGCAAAAAAGTAAATGTGCAAGCTTTAGGAAGTCACCTGGCCAAATAATATGGGCAGTCTCACAGTCACACACCACCACCAATCAATTATGATGATGTAGAAGTGCAAATCCATGATCTAATTATTAGGAAGGGAGCTTAAATTCTCCAAGTTATCCTAAAAAAATCTAGTCTCGACAGCTGCGTCAACATAACATAATTAGTACTTCATTTTTCATACTTCAGTATTAGGTAAAAAAAATACAAGCAAATGGCTCTATGACACGAAGATATGCAGTGAACAAAAAGTCAGTCGAAGAGATCTGACATCAGGGGCAAATGGACAGCCATTTCGTCCCTTAGTCCTAGCCAGCAAGTCTAAATTTCCCCATCAGTACCAGACGAATCAGACTTCTCAGGCTCTTTTGTCCTGCAGAACGTATTTAAGCTTTGAGGTTCAGGAATTTTTCCTTTCAACCTATAAAACCACATTGTCTTGTTCAATTTGAACTGTGCCCTCGTTATATATTACACAAATTAATTAAACCTATGTTGGTTCAACCCTAAAACCTTGGATGCATGCATGGAAAGAGCGGCGGTGCCCAAGGGTCATGTCTGAATAAGGTACCGGACCAGTCTCAGATAACGGCATGATGTGCTACACTACACATCAGATAAGGATCTACAGTATAAGAAAGATAATTAATTGCTTATGGTTACAGTGATCTTGAGGTCGTCATGCTGAGTTTGAATTTTTTTTTGCATGCACAGTGTTGAAACAGATGCAATGTGCAAAATCCTCTGTTGTGAGCAAGCTTCTAGAAAGTTTAATTGTTCAAATACACATGCATATGTTCAGCAATATGCAATACTATATCTATATTGGTACAACAAGGACGCGAGGGTGATGGAGACAATTCCAATAGGAGACTAGCCACATGGAGCTCGAATATTTTTTTTTCTTGAATACATAGGAGGATTACGCATCTTTATATTAAAAAGAAGAAAAACAGTTGGAGACCGGTTACATCCATATGTAGTTTCAAGTTACATATGGAGGTAAAGCACAGGAAAACTACCGAAAAGGAAGGAAAAAAAACGAGAAGCCCTATTCTCCCGCTAGGATACAACCGAGGTGCTTTGCGCCGGCAGCTACCCAGATCCTTGCCTCTTCTCGGATGTGCTCAACAACTCCTATTGCCGTTGCTGTTGCGCTGTTAAACACCACATCATTTTGCGTCTTCCAGAGGTGCCAGCAAGTGACCATGATCAGTGAATCAATTCGCTTCTTTTTGTCTTTGGGTAGCCCTTCTCTCATCTTTTCCCAATGGTTGACGAGGCTTCCATCTCCCGTACTGAAACACCGGGAAAGGCCACAATGTTGCAATATGTCCCACCAGACCTGCTTTGCGACGGGGCAACATGCAAGTATATGCGCAATTGTCTCCGGGTCTTGTTGGCAAAGGGAGCAAGTGTCATCATTCTGCAGTCCGTGCTTCTTCCTTCGTGCTGCCGTTCAGGTGCATTGGTGAAAGCTCAGGTACATAAAGAGCTTTACCTTCGGTGGCGCCCAACACTTCCAAATTAGTTTCGCACCTGGGCACGTGGTTGATTTCCTGAACATCATGTTGCATGCCGATTTCGCCATGTACTGTCCCGAGGTAGTCCATCTCCAACGCACGGTGTTAGGTGTGTCTCGTAAAGTGACCTTCTGGATTTTCTCTCATGACTGAATGTATTGCATGGTCCCAACTGGCGAGAGGTGTCGTTGGATGTCTTGTATCCATCTCCTTCCCGACAGGGCTTGCTGGAGAGGGCTTGCTGTAGTGTTCGCTTAGCTCGTACCCTCTTGGGCACTCCTTCGAACACCTCAGGCACCAGTAATTGTATCGTTGTGCCTTCGATCCAGCGATTCGTCCAAAAAGTCGTTGTTGCTCCATTGCCTAGGAATACCTCAATTGATGCATCAAACATCTGCTGAACTATGCTGTCCACTTCCATCGGTAGGCCACGCCACGGGCGCGCTTGGTCGGTGCGCTTGAACCACAGCCAGTGCATGCGCATGGCCATCCCCGCCAGCCTTAGGTCCAACAGGCCGAGTCCTCCTACTTCAGTTGGGCACGTTACATGCAGCCATGCCATCGTGCATTTGCCTCCTGAGGCTGTGGCTTCCCCTGCTTAGAAGAAGAAATGATCATATACCAATACACTAGCTAACAAAATCTGTCATCGACTCAAATAATAAGAAAGTGGTATTCGTAATGAATGGAACCAAAAAACAAAGGAATACATTTTTCTTCTATCTTTATATATAGATTAGCTATACAATGGGAAATCAGTCTGTTAAAGATATTTTTGCAAACATTCTAAGGACCTCCAACTATCAATCATTGGCTTACAATATATAAGGCTATACTTGCGCACGTGGACTAAAGAGACTACATTACTGATCATGTTTTTTAGAAAAGAGAATTTTTATTCTGACTTCAATAATGGAGGTTACATATAATCATTATTATTGAATAAGTGGATATGACAGTTTTGCCGTTCCTATCCTATGGTATATGTGTCAGTTAGGATAGATGAGGATCAAAGTATTGTTATGATCTGAACAAAGATCCCACTGGGATATAGTTTATTGTACATCTTACTTGTACTCTACTACATATTGTACTATAGATATTGCTCAATGAAAGATAGTTCTATATGAGTAAAATCACATGTTTAACTTGGTATCAGAGCCAAGATCCCGCTCACCCTTGCCATGTCGCTCACCCTTCCCACCGCCATCTCCACCACCTCCGGCACCATCACATCCTCGATGTCGAGCCTCCCTGTTCCGTCCATCGGACATGCCATCACAGTGAGGCTCACTAGAGAGAACTTCTTCCTTTGGGAAGGCTTAGGTCCTCTCGGTGCTGCGTGCGCAATAGCTCTTTGGTTACGTCGATGGCTCCGTTCATGCGCCATCTTAGTTCATCATCGAAGGATTTGGTATTGATGCACGTCAGGTTCCGAATTCTAAGTATCTGCGCTAGTACACATAGGACTAGATCGTCCTCAGTGTCCTTGTCTCCTCCATGAATGAGGACATGCTAGGTCAGATGACTCAGCACACTACTGCACGCGCCTTGTGGATGGCGCTACACTCCATGTTCTCGGTGCAGAATCGCGCCCAGATCATGCTGGTACGCTATCAGCTCTCCAATGTCAAGAAGATCAACATGACGGCAACCGTCTATTTTTAGAAGATGAAAGGCCTCGCTGACACCATGGCCTCCATCGGCCATCCTCTCACAGATGAGAAAGTCCTTGGTTACATGCTTGCTGGTCTCGGCGCTGAGTACGAGTCCCTTGTCGCCTTCATCATGGCACACGACGACCCCATCTACCTGAACAACTTCTACGCTCAACTCATCAGTGTCAAGATCTGCTATGAGCACAACCAGGCGTCCGGCGAGATCCACTCATCAGCCAAAGCTGTCTCTCACCAGCAGCATGATGGTCACTAGCCACAGCAGCCCAATGCGCGGTCGCGGCCGCCATGGCAACCACAACTCCAACAACCGCGGCAATAAGCCCACCTGTCTGGTGTGTGGCAAGTACGGGCATGATTCTCTTTGTTGTCGCCAACACTTCAACCATGCTTACCAGCCCGAGGACCACCACAAGCATGCCAGGAACGTCGCCACCACCTCGTACATTGTCGACCCCAATTACTACATGGACATCGGCACCATCGATCACTTAACGAGCGATCTTGATCGCCTCGCCATGCACAAGAGCTACTCCGAAAAGGACAATGTCCAAGCCGCCAACGGTTCAGATCTGCAAAATTCGCACATTGGTCATTCTATGCTCTCTGGCTCATCTTGATCTCTTTATTTACGCAATATCCTGCATGTGCCTGACATAAACAAAAAACTCTTGTATGTTCATAAGATTGCATCTGATAATCATGCTTACCTTGAGTTTCATCCTTCTTATTTCTGTGTTAAGGATCTAGCAACAAAGGCAACCCTTCTCTGGGGTAGGAGTTGCAATGGTCTCTACCCGGTGCCATGCTCACTTCCGCATTCTTCTCTGTTACATCGCCAGGGCCTCTCCAGTGTCACTGCCTCCTCGGACATGTGGCATCGTAGACTCGGGCATCCTTCATCAAGTATTGTTGAGTCCATTATTAGGTCAAATAAAATAGCATGTGCACCTCACTGAGAGTCTTCAGTTTGTGATGCTTGCCAGCGTGCGAAAGTTCATCAGCTTCCCTTTAATAATTCTGCCCATGTAACTTCCTTACCCCTTGAGCTTGTTCACTCAGATGTGTGGGGGCCTACTGTTACATCTGTAGGTGATTCAAGTATTATGTGAGCTTCCTTGATGATTTCAGTCATTTTAGTTGGATCTATTTACTTAAGAACAAAACTGATGTCGAGCATGCCTTTTACTTGTTTCAAAAACACGTTGAGCGTGTTTTTAACACCAAAATTCACACTTTTCGCTCTAATTGGAGAGGCGAGTACTGCCACCTCTCTCGTCGCCTAACTGAACAAGGCACTCGACATAGGGTTACCTGCCCACACACTTCCTAGCAAAACGACATTGCCGAGAGGAAACACCGCCACATTATCGAAACAGGTATTGCTCTGTTAGCCCACTCCTCCCTACCTGTTCGCTTCTGGGATTAAGCGTTCCTCACAGCTTGCTATATGATTAATCGCATGCCCACTTGCACCTTGCAAAATTCCTCGCCGATTGAAATTTTGTTCCGAGAAAAACTTGATTACTCTTTTCTTCACGCTTTCAATTGCACGTGTTGCCCCAACACCTGACCTTACAATAACCATAAGCTCTCGTTCCACTCTCGCCAATGCGTTTTTCTCGGCTATAGCTACATGCATAAGGGCTATAAGTGCCTTGATCGCTCGACCGGTCGCATATACATCTCGCGTGATGTCATCTTTGATGAAGCTGTGTTCCCTTTTTCAGATGCTTGCGTCCCTCCCTCAGCTTCCCCTTCATCCTCCACCTACCCATCGTCTGAGCCAGTTGCACATAATGATCATGTGTGGAATTATAGTCTTGAGATTTTGGCTACCAACGCTCCCGCCGCTAGCAGTTCTCTTAATATTTCAGGTACTTCGGATGTTCTTGTGTTTCATCCAGCAATGCTTGGATTGGCTACAGTGCCTATGGCTTCGACTCAGTTGGCAGCAGCAGGCCGGCCTGGTACTGAAGATGCATCTAGGATCCCCTAGTGGGTTTTGGTGTACGATGACAAAAGATTAAAATTGTGCTAACTTGTTCACGAAGTAAATGTGCAGATAATCAAAATTATTGTATAATCCCACATTTGCAAGTTGTTGCTTACTCCCAAAAAGAAAGGAAAGGATATGAACTCGAAAGCACTTCAATGATCAGTTCTTTAATTTATTTTGAGTCATAGGTATGCCAAACTAAAAAGGGGGTGTAAAACAAACTTGCTAAGAAGGAAAATATGTGTGCTCAAGCCTCCAAAAAGTTTTGTGAGAAGTATAGCTAAGAAAGCCTTAGAACTAGTCTTTTTCTGAGCCAGACAGAGAGTGACGGAAGTTCCGTGGAAGTTCCATGAGCCCTCTAACGGAAGTTCCGTTAGTGTCGGGTTCCTACTTTATATCTTCTTGAGGGTGACGGAAGTTCCGTCACCTCCTGACGGAAGTTCCGTCAGCGTCGGGTTCCTGCTTGCTGCCTTCCCGAGAGTGACAGAAGTTCCGTCACACCTTGACGGAACTTCCTTCACTAGAATCTCTGTGGCTCTCATGGAAGTTCTGTGAGCTCATTCCTTGTCAATCCGAGAGTGATGGAAGTTCCGTCATCCCTTGATGGAAGTTCCGTCACAGCATCTGGCTTCTATCCCAAGCTCGTGCAACGATTAATTTTGAAATAACGGAAGTTCCATGGGTAATCACGGAAGTTCTATCAGACCTAGAAAAACAATATAACGGCTAGTTTTTGGAGAGCCCCTATTTATAGCTCACCCCTTCCCCGTGGGAAGGGTTGAATTCCTTGCCATTTCACTCACTCTTCAGCTAGAGCTCTCCCCTCTCACTCCTAGGCCTGTTCTTGAGATTCAAATCCAAGTGAGAGAGATCCAACCACAAAAACATTGAATCCATCCACTCAAAAGCTTGAGCACATCTTTCCCTCCCCATCAAGATTTGATTTGCTTGTTACTCTTGTAGACTTGGTCTCCTAGACGGCTAGGCGTCGCCCTTGAGCTCCCAACTTCGTGTGGTGAGTCAGGGACGTTTGTGAAGGTGTGATTCGCCTCCGGAGGAAAAGAATCAAGTGGAGAAAGAAATCCGAGCACGATCTTTGTGATTTCTTGGCGGGGAAAATGGTTGAGAGAGACCCGACCACTTTGTGTGGCTCCTCAACAACTTAGTGTGGTTGCCGAACCTCGGGTTAGTTCTTGTGTCTCTCTTTACATTCCCACTTTTATAGTTGTGCTTGCTCATTTCTTTTATACTATTGTACTTGTATCACTTGTTATTTGTGTTGCCAGCTATTCAATCAAGAACTTTAGGTTTACATTATTGTTGCTTCACTTCTATCAAGTTAGTTTTTCCTCCTCCTTGTTATCCGTATTAAATTCATTGTTTAGAGGAAGGTTAGTGAGAAGTTCTGTCACTTGACAGAACTTCCGTGGCGATGGAAGTTCCGTCATTACTGACGGAAGTTCCATCAGTCCTGGTTATTTGATAAAACTTTAGTGCTTTTTCAGGATTATTTTTAGATTGCCTATTCATCCCCCCCCCCCCTAGGCAACTTTCAATTGGTATCAGAGCCAGAATCTTCTATAAGACTTGAAAGTTTGAAGATTAAAAGATGTCAAAGCCGGAAGAAGGTGACAAGCCTTTAGATCTTACTTCGACAAGCAAGGGAAATGAGTTGCTCACATCCATACCCTTCAATTATGCCAATGTGGCAAATATCCATGGAAGTGGAAGTGGAAGATTGCCTTACTTTGAAGGCAAGGATTTTAGGTTGTACAAGCATCACATGAAGATGTATCTCATGTCAATTGGTCCACCGATTTGGAAAATTGTGGAGAAAGGATACACCTTGGAAGACAAGGACAATCCTACAAGTATGGACCAACTCAACATACATCGCAATGCTCAAGCGGTGTCGCCATTCTCTCTTCCTTGAATCCTAAGAAATATTCAAGAGTTGCTAGAATTGTGAATGCCCGGAAAATGTGGAAGAAGCTTATATGTGCTCATGAGGGAGTGGATGTTGTAAAAAAGTCAAGACTTTAAGTTCTCAAGAATCAATTCAACTTCTTCGTGATGAATAAGGGAGAAGAGCCTCAACAAACTCATGATAGGCTCATAGACATTGTAAATGAGAGAAGATTCTATGGAGACAACATCAAAGATGAGGAAGTTAACTATAAGCTCGTCATGGCTCTTAGGATGTGGAATTCCACACTTTGCACCATCATTGAAGAGAAGGATGGTTTTGAGAGCTTCACAACGGATGAAGTCATTGGAAGAATAAATGTCCACAAAAGTCGTGATGATGAGGGCAAGAGAGTGAACATGCTCATAGGAGATGAGAGCACAAGCAAGAAGGACTTGGCGCTCAAAGCCAAGAATACTTAAGATGATGATGATGATGATGAAGAGAATGATGATGAAGAAGAAGATGATGAAGAATTTGCCTTATTTGTTAAGAAATTTGGCAAATACATGATTAATAATGGTTTCACCAAAAGAAGTTTTGACAAGGCAAAAGCTAGAAGAACAAATAGAAGATGCTATGAGTGTCATGAACAAGGGCACATGATTGCCGATTGTCCAAGATTAAATGGCAAGGGTAAGAAAAATGAAAAGTATAACAACAAGACAAAGCCTAACAAGAAGCCATACAACAAGGGACATGCTCACATTGGCCAAGAGTACATCTTTGATGATGATGATGAAGATGATGAGGGTGGCATTGCTAACATTGCCATTGGCCTACCTCCAGTCAAGAAGTCACTCTTCAACAACCTCACTGATGATGAAGATGATGCCCCCCGATACTTCATGGCCAAGGAAAGTAAGGTAGCTTCTCACACCGATTTTAGTCCTTCTTATTATAGTGATGAAGAGGAGGACTTGGTCTCCTCTATGCATGAAATGGTGAAAATGCTAGATAAGCTACAAAGGGATTTGGACAATCAAGAAAGAATCATTGATAGACAAGAAGAGTTGCTTGATGAAGAAAGAAGCAAGAACCTTGAGCTCACCAAGCAACTTGAGTAAGAGAAGGAGAAGAACGAGGCTTTGACCAAGGACCTTACAAAGGTCAATGAGATAAGTGAATCATGCACCTCAATGACCAAGAAGTATCAAGAAAGGTGCAACTCCTTGCAAGAGGAGAATAAGGCCTTAATGAAGGCCATTGAAGATCTCAAGACAAACTCACACTCATTGTTGAAGAAGCTTGAATCCTCTCAAGCTTCAACAATCAAGGGTTGTGGAAGGTGTCACAACATTGATGTTGATATGATTGCTAAGCAAGATGCAATCATTGAGAAGTTAACCAACCAAGTCAATGAGCTCAAGAAGAAAGCTCAAGTGGAGACCACAACAAAATTAGTTGGTGAGCCAAGAGCCTCTCATGACAAGAGAGAATTAGGGTGCAATAACAATGCACCCAAGAAGAACTATAACAAGAGAACCGTTTTTGTGCCCGAAGGAAAGGGAAAGCAATTGGCACAAAAATTGGTTAACAAGACCAAGAACAATGCATCTCAAGTCAACAAGAGCAACAAGACCTCTACCATATCCTTTGATGATTTTGATGCTTCTTATGTGCTAACCCATAATGATTATGGTAGAGTAGTTGCCAAGTTTGTTGGGCCACATGATGCAAGGTGGAAACCTTGTGTGTGGGTGCCCAAAGCTCTTGTAACTAGTGTTAAGGGACCCAAACCAACTTGGGTGCCTAAAACACGTGCTTGATTACCTTTGTAGGAATACTCCTCCTGTGGTGCAATATGGGCGCTTGATAGTGGGTGCTCAAATCATATGACCAGAGAGAGATCAATATTCTCCACACTTGATCACGACAATCTACCAAGTGGAGACATATCATTTGGAAATGACAACAAAGGAAAGGTAATTGGTCGTGGACGGATTAACGTCACCCGTGACCTTTCAATTAGTAGTGTTTATCTTGTGAATGGTCTAGGGTACAACTTGATGTCCGTCTCACAACTTTGTGAAATGTGATATAGTTGTCTCTTTGACAATGATGGTATAACCATCTTTAGGAAGAAAGATTCCTCAATAGCCTTCAAAGGGTATTTAGAGGACAAGATCTATCTTGTTGATTTTACCAACAAAGAAGGATCTAATCTAAATACTTGTTTGGTAGCTAAAACCACCTTGGGTTGGCTATGGCACCGCCGGCTAGCTCATGTTGGGATGAGAAATCTTTCCAAACTCCTTAAAGGTAGCCACGTTGTTGGACTAAAGGATGTTACTTTTGAGAAGGACAAAATATGTAGCGCATGTCAAGCCAAAAAGCAAGTAGGAGCGGCACATCCATCCAAGACAATGATGACAATGACAAGACCATTGGAAATACTCCACATGGACCTATTTGGACCGGTCACCTACATAAGCATTGGCGGTAACAAATATGGCCTTGTAATTGTTGATGATTATTCTCATTTCACTTGGGTATTCTTTTTGAAGGACAAAAGTGAAACACTAGGTATCTTATAGAAGTTCTTGAGGAGAGGCCAAAATGAGTATGAAGTGAAGATCAAGAAAATAAGGAGTGACAATGGAACCGAGTTCAAAAACACACAAGTTGAAGAATATCTTGATGAAGAAGGCATCAAGCATGATTTCTCAGCTCCATACACTCCACAATAAAATGGGGTAGCCGAAAGGAAGAACCGCACACTCATAGAGATGGCAAGAACAATGCTTGATGAGTACAAGACATCGGACACCTTTTGGGCCGAAGCCATCAACACCGCATGCCATGCAACAAATAGATTATATCTTCACAAGATCTTGAAGAAAACACCATATGAGCTTCTCACCGATAACCTTCTAAATGTTTCATACTTTTGTGTCTTTGAGAGAAAATATTTTATTCTTATCAAGAAACCTAAATCCTCTAAGTTTTCTCCTAAGACACATGAAGGTTTTCTCCTTGGATATGGAACTAACGTCTATGCATATCGAGTCTTTAACAAAGACACCAGTATTGTTGAAATTACCGGGATGTGCAATTTGATGAATCTAATGGCTCTCAAGTAGACCAAGTTAATCCAAGTGATGTAGGCGATGAAGCTCCTTGTGATGCAATAAGGAATATGGCAATAGGAGAGATAAGACCACAAGACCCAAACTCAAGTCAAAATGAACCAACTTCTTCAAGACAAGATGATCCATCTCTACAAGAGCCACATGATGAACAAGATCAAGGAAGAAACCAAGATCATGTGATGATCATGGTCAAGGCAACAACCAAGATCAAGCTCAAGATGGTGGGGATAGAGACACTCAGGATGATATCAATCAAGAAGAAGAAGATGCATCTAGGCCAATTCATCCACGAGTATGACAAAGCATTCAAAAGGATCACCCTGTTGACAACATTCTTGGTGATATCCAAAAAGGGGTAACTACTAGATCCCGAATGGCTATGTTTTGTCATCATTACTCGTTTGTTTCCTCTATGGAACCTCTTAGGGTGGAACAAGCACTTCAAGACTCGGATTGGGTGATGGTCATGCAAGAAGAGTTGAACAACTTTGAAAGAAACAAGGTGTGATCATTAGTGGAAAGACCCAAGTAAAATGTTGTAGGCACAAAATGGGTCTTCCGCAACAAGCAAGATGAGTATGGTGTGGTTGCGAGAAACAAGGCAAGACTTGTTGCAAAAGGCTACTCACAAGTAGAAGGTTTGGACTTTGGTGAAACTTATGCACCCATAGCTAGGCTCGAGTCAATTCGTATTTTACTTGCCTATGCTACTCATCATGGCTTTAAGCTTTTTCAAATGGACGTGAAAAGTGCATTCCTTAATGGCCCTATTCAAGAAGAGGTGTATGTACAACAACCTCCAGGGTTCAAAGATTCAAAGAAACCAAACCATGTGTACAAGCTTCACAAAGCTCTCTACAGCCTCAAGCAAGCTCCTAGAGCTTGGTATGAACACCTCAAGGGATACTTGATCGACAAAGGCTTCACAATTGGCAAGGCTGATCCTACTCTCTTCACAAGAAAAGTTGATAATGATTTATTTGTGTGCCAAATATATGTCAATGACATTATATTTGGTTCTACTAATCAATCTTTTTGTGATATGAGTTTGCCAAGATTATGATAAGGAAATTTGAGATGTCTATGATAGGGGAGTTGAAGTTCTTTCTAGGTTTTCAAGTCAAGCAACTTGAAGAAGGAACACTCATAAGTCAAACCAAGTACACTCAAGACATACTTAAGAAGTTTGACATGGAGAATGCTAAGCCTAACAAGACTCCCATGAAGACAAATGGACACATTGGGCTAGATGTAAATGGTAAACCCGTGGATCAAAAGGTATATCGCTCCATGATTGGCTCTTTGCTTTATCTTTGTCCATCTAGGCCCGATATCATGCTTAGTGTGTACATGTGTGCAAGATTTCAATGTGCTCCTCAGGAAAGTCACCTTGTGGCAGTAAAAAGAATCTTAAGATATTTAGTTCACACCCCAAACTTAGGATTCTGGTATCCCAAGGGCTCCAAGTTCAAGTTAGTTGGTTATTCCGATGCCGACTACGCCGGATGTAAAGTGGATAGGAAAAGTACCTCCGGTACATGCCAATTCTTAGGTAGGTCCCTTATGTCATGGTCCTCCAAGAAACAAAATTCCGTTGCCCTATCCACGACCGAAGCGGAATATGTTGCAGCCGGAAGTTGTTGTACACAACTACTTTGGATGCGACAAACTCTAAAGGATTTTGGATACACTATGACCAAAGTTCCACTCCTATGTTACAATGAGAGTGCCATCATGATTGCATATAACCCCATTGATCATAATAGAACTAAGCATATATATATCCGGCACGGCTTCTTGAGAGATCATTATATAAAGGGGGATATTGATATTAGCTATGTTAGAACCGACAAACAACTAGCCAATATATTTACCAAACCCCTAGATGAGAAGCGGTTTTATGAACTTAGGAGTGAACTAAATATTCTAGATTCATCCAACTTGGAGTAGAATCTTGTGCTTTGATTGGTTAATTGATCATGCAAAAATTTCTTGAAAGCATAATCTTTCCAAATTTCGTATTGTCTTTGATTTCAAACAAAATTCTTTGATCATTAGATCATATTGTCGATACTTGTGAATATAGTTTTGATTGTTGAATTGTTGCTATTCACAAGCTGAAACAAGCCTTATACTCCTTATGCAACTTGTCCATAAGTTCAATCTTGTAGCAGTCCTTGCCTATTTTCCAGAGAATGATAGAACTTCCGTCACCCATTGACGGAACTTCCGTCACCCTCAAGGTCTTCAAATAAAGAATCTTTTCTCTGGTTCCAATCCTTTTAGGCTCAAACGAGAATGACGGAACTTCCATAGAACTTCCGAGACTCCCTCTTGCGTGCGCGTCTCAACCCGAGACTGATGGAACTTCCATCGCCCATCGATGGAACTTTCGTCAGTCCCTGGTTAAGTCGCTCGAGCCCCTCTCTCTTCCTCCTCCAACCAGTCATTCTCTCTTTTCTCTTTCTCTCTCTTCTCCTCAAACCCTAAATGGCGATTTGTGGTGATTTGGAGGTTCAACCAGCGATTCCCTTGGACTTGGTGGAGATTCAACTCCTTCCCCATGGAAGTTCCACGATGTCTATCAACTTTCTCCTCTCCATTGCCCTAGGTATGAGATTTGACCCCTAGATCTTGGTCTTTAGGTCAAATGTTCAAAATGCTCTCTAGTTTCACTTTGGCTTAGATAGAATAGTCACTCCATGGTTAGTATATCTTCTCTTAGTAGCATTTTGACTCTTGCGGTAGGATTTAGGAGTTAGGGAAAGTTTTAAGGCAAACTGCAAATGACGGAAGTTCCGTGGAAACTTCCGTCACGATAGAACTTTCATGATCTGTCATGGAACTTCCGTCACCTGCAGTTCAGTGCCATGAATCTTCTCTACTTCTTCATTCTTACTTGTGACTCATTCCTAAAAGGTCTTTGTTCCTTATTTCTTGCCTCTTAGGTCTGTGAACATGGCCCGCACCAAGATTGCCTCCAATGACCCATCCATTCAAGAGTAATCAAGTGAAGAGGAACAAGAAGTTGCACCTTCTCAGTCCTCCTCCACCCACAAGGATCTAGTGCCCCTTGCCAAGAGACAGAAAGCTGTGATTTCTAGAAGGCAGGGATAGGGAAGCAGTCAAAGTGCTCAAACCATCACAGTTGATCAAGGAGGGACTCTTCCTCCTAGAAGGGCACTTGATAAAGGGAAGAAAATTGACAAAGGGAAGAAGCCAGCCAAAGAGAGGAACCCCAAACCTCACAAGGGCAAGTCAAGGAGCAATGAGCCCTTGAACATTGTGAGGGAACTTCGAGTCCATGCTCCCGTCTATCCACCTCATCATGACTTCAAGGACTACAAGAAGGATTTAGAGGGACTGAATGGAGCAAGAAGGCAAAATCAGTATCTTGTGGCCGACAAAGAAGCGAGTGACCCCCAGTTTCTCACTTGGTTTCAGCAGGACTACTACATGTCCATGCTCATTGACATGAACATGAAGAATTGGTTGGCCACTCATCAGTGGATTGATTGGAAGTACATGGAGGACAAGGATGAGTCTACCTTCAATGAGATTGTCGGAGCGTGCAAGGCCAGACATATATATGATCTCATGGGGTTCAACTATGATTGGAATGAGGAGGTGATCTATCAGTTCTACTCCACTCTGTACATTGATGGGAGAGGCTATGTTCATTGGATAACACAGGGTGTGCAGTATGTGGTGTTCCTCTCTCGCCTGGTCTCATTCTTTTTCCAAGATGATGATGCTGCTGCCAGGGACCAGCTCTCATGTGAGTCAATGTTGAAGGATTCTGAGTTGAAATTCATGTATGAGGACCTTCAACCAAAATATCTGAGAACCACTCATGGGATGTACAACTTCTACTTCATCCTCAACAGGATGCTCAGGGTGACTATTGCTCCAAAGGGTGGGTATGCCACCTCACTTGTTGCTAGGTTCAGAGATGGAGCTGTAGACTTTAGTGTGATGGATTTCATTGTTCAGGAGATCTACTCTGCCTCTCTGGATACAAGGAAGGTGCTTCCTTTTGCCCCATATCTTATGAGGATGATAGAGTCTTAGACTGGCTTGGTATTTGAGAAGGAGTGCAAGCATCAGCCCTTGAGACCTCGTGTGCCAAGGCTCACTCGCCCTCATCATGAGACTATCCGAAGGGAGTTAGCAGCATAAAAGGCAGCTCAGACAGAGGCAACAACACCTCGTGCATCTTCGTCCGCTCCTCCATCCGAAGCCCCACGCCGCCGTCCATCATCTCCCATTGCCTCTATGCTCAATAGCATCTTGAATGCTTGTTGCTTCAATGCTAAGGAAAATTGGGAGAACAAGAGGCGCATTAAGAAGCAAGTGTGACGCTACAAGAAAGACTAAAGAGCTCAAGGCCATGAGGTGTATCCGGATGGCTCCGAGTGTGAGCCCGATGGTGAGCCACCGATCTATGAGGATCCACTTACCGGCTATGATTGGGATGATATTGCTCCTCAACCCGCTCCTCCTCCAGCCCAAGAAGAAGAAGGTGACCAAGAAGAAGAAGGCAACAAAGAAGAAGAAGGCGAAGAAGAAGAAGAAGGTGACGAAGAGGAAGAAGAAGATGGTAATGCAAGCACCAATGATGATGAGTGATACCTTTCTCTTGTAGAATGAATGTGTCAAGGTTGTGTTGCTTGCTTATTGCTTTATCATGTTGCTTCACTTTTGTACACTTTTAGACACCCCACACTTTGCAAAATAGGGGAGTTCCCTCACATATTTGCGTGATTTGTGCATATCTTTAGGGGGAGTTCCGCTATATGTTGCTCTTTGTCTCTTTTGATTATCTTCTTTATATCCTTTTTAATCTATTGTCATCAATCACCAAAAAGGGGGGAGATTGAAGATGCATCTAGGATCCCCTAGTGGATTTTGGTGTACGATGACGAAAGATTAAAATTGTGCTAACTTGTTCATGAAGTAAATGTGCAGATAATCAAAATTATTGTATAATGCCACATTTGCAAGTTGTTGCTTACTCCAAAAAAGAAAGGAAAGGATATGGACTCGAAAGCACTTCAATGATCAGTTCTTTAATTTATTTTGAGTCATAGGTATGCCGAACTATAAAGGGGGATAAAACAAACTTGCTAAGAAGGGAAATGTGTGTGCTCAAGCCTCCAAAAAGTTTTGTGAGAAGTATAGCCAACAAAGCCTTAGAACCAGTGTTCTTCTGAGCCAGACAGAGAGTGACGAAAGTTCTGTGGAAGTTCCGTGAGCCCTCTCACGGAAGTTCTGTCAGTGTCAGGTTCCCACTTTCTGTCTTCCCGAGGATGACGGAAGCTCCATCAGCGTCGGGTCCCTGCTTGCTGCCTTCCCGAGAGTGACGGAAGTTCCATCACCCCTTGATGAAAGATCCGTCACCAGATCTCTGTGGCTCTCATGGAAGTTCTGTGAGCTCATTCCTTGTCATACCAAGAGTGACGAAAGTTCCGTCACACCTTGACGGAAGTTCCATCACAGCATCTGGCTTCTATCCCAGGCTCGTGCAACGACTAATTTTGAAATGACAGAAGTTCCATGAATAACCACAGAAGTTCTGTTAGACCCAGAAAAACAGTGTAACAGTTAGTTTTTGGAGAGCCCCTATTTATAGCTCACCCCTTCCCTCGTGGGAAGGGTTGGATTCCTTGCCATTTCACTCACTCTTCAACTAGAGCTCTCCCCTCTCACTCCTAGGCTTGTTCTTGAGATTCAAATCCAAGTGAGAGAGATCCAACCACAAAAACATTGAATCCATCCACTCAAAAGCTTGAGCACATCTTTCCCTCCCCATCAAGATTTGATTTGCTTGTTACTCTTGGAGACTTGGTCTCCTAGACGACTAGGCGTCGCCCTTGAGCTCCCAACTTCGTGTGGTGAGTCGAAGACATTTGTGAAGGTGTGATTCACCTCTGGAGGAAAAGAATCAAGTAGAGAAACAAATTCGAGGATGATCTTTGTGATTGCTTGGCGCGGAAAAGGGTTGAGAGAGACCCGACCACTTTGTGTGGCTCCTTAACGAGGACGTAGTAACTACTTAGTGTGGTTGCCAAACCTCGGGTTAATTCTTGTGTCTCTCTTTACATTCCCGCTTTTATAGTTGTGCTTGCTCATTTCTTTTATACTATTGAACTTGTATCACTTGTTATTTGTGTTGCTAGCTATTCAATCAAGAACTTTAGGTTTACATTATTGTAGCTTCACTTCTATCAAGTTAGTTTTTCCTCCTCCTTGTTATCTGTGTTAAATTCATTGTTTAGAGGAAGGTTAGTGAAAAGTTCTATCACTTGACAGAACTTCCATGGCGACGGAAGTTCCGTCATTACTGACGGAAGTTCCGTCAGTCGTGGTTATTTGGTAAAGCTTTAGTTCTTTTTCAAAATTATTTTTAGATTACCTATTCACCCCCCCCCCCCTCTAGGCAACTTTAAGGTACGCTCGGCCCTTCTTTGGTCCATGACCCCTCGGCATGTTCCCTGACTATTGTCGGTTCTCCTATAGTGCCGGCTAGTGCAACTGTTTCTATGCCTCCATCTGCAGTGTCGCCTGCACCTTTCGCTGCTCCACCTCTTACTGCTCTAGACACCCTGTAGTCTCACCCCATGGTTACTAGGATGCGTGCCAACATTGTCAAGCCCCTGAGCCAAACTAATGGCACTATCCATTACAATCCTCGTCTTGGGCCTTCTTTGCTACTCCTACTTCTTACATGGTTGCTCTGGCTGATACTCAGTAGCGTGAGGCCATGCAGTCTGAATTTGTAGCTCTGCAGCAAAACAATATATGGACATTGGTGCCTTGTCATGTCGGTCAGAATATTATCAGCTGCAAATGTGTCGATGCTCAAGACCGGTAGTAAATATATAGGGCTACGTCGAGACCAAGAACTACGACGGTTATACAAGACGCTGAATTATAGAGGTTCGGGCCCTCTCAATGAGAGTAAAAGCCCTATGTCCTGTGTTCTGTATTGTATTGATTGTCACGAGATGTTGTGTCTAAATTGCCTGTAGCTATCTCTAATTGCCTCTATGGGGGGTACCCTACCGCCTTATATATCTGGTCGGTAGGGGGGTACAGGCAGAGTCCTAGTCATACTCTACAAGGATTTTATATGGCAAGTCTAATCTTTCTTGTCTTGCATTCCAAGCCGAGTCGGTCGGCTTCCTTGTTGATGAAGTACCCGGTCGGCCACCGACTTAGCCTTGTATGAGGATACCCGTAAAGCATGTATCCCATAGCAGCCCTCGAGTGCTTTCTGATTTTGAGCTTTAATTCTCCAAATGATCTGAAGATCACAAATTAGGAAGACCTCGTTATCGAAATTTCCGATAGATCTGGTGCACCGGTCAGGTGCACCTGATCAGGTGTAGCCCCCCGACTCTTGTATAATTTGGAGACTAAAAAAATAATGCAAGAGTCTAATTATATTAGCTCTTATTAATTTGTTCATAGATATTCAAACCATTAAGTTTGAATCTTTCAGACCTCTGGTCATCAAACCCTTGGGTCCTATTGCTAAGTGACCACTTTGCTGACCGATCATCAAACCGACCGAGTGGTACATATTATTTTTGAGTGATAGGTCGGTCGAAATTTTATGACTCTAGTCATATTCGATATTTAGCTAAATGACTTTGGTCATAATATAGCTTTTCTCTAATTCCAATCACCCGTTTAAGTCCAAATTTGGTAATTCTGGTTATTTGACTTTAGTCAGTACCATAACCGTTGAACTTGTACCATATGACTATCAAGTCCTTTGCCACATGATCATCAAATCACATAGATAATTCTCGGGTACTTCTCATCAAAGGAGCCCCCGAGTCTCATTTTTCTGGGTTTGTAACCCTAATGGACTTTAGCCCTCAATTAACCTTCAAGTTAATATCAGGGTCGCACTATAGTATGGCCCACCCTGGCCCATGGGACCCTTAGGTCAAAAAAGACAAGAGTATAAAAGGCTGCACCAGGTTGACCTTCAGTCCACGCCGTATTTGCCCACGAACTCTTGGTCTTCCTTGCGCCTTCTCTGCTCTCCCGACTCCTCTGTTTGTCCAGCTAGAGTTAGCTTTCTCGCTTCCGGCCGCCATAGATCCCGCCGCGTATAGCCCCCGAGCTTTGGTGAAGTTTTTCGAACTCCTTCACTGCATCCAATTCTGTTCACGATGGGTCACAAGAGGACTTCCATTTTAATCCCAGCTTCTTCCGCAGCCGCCACCGCCGCCGCGTCATCCTCGTCGGAGGTCGACATCCTGGAGCAACCTCGGGAGTTCTCGAAGAGCAGCCTTTCACAAGCTGATATGAACAAGATGGTGGTGGATGGCGTCCTTCCAGAGCAGGCTCGGATCGACTAGAAGGTACCTCATGAATCCTGCCCCATCCCCATTCACCAGTAGATTGTAGTGTTTCGCTCATTCTTTGAGCATGGCTTTGGAGTTCCCTGCTGCAGTTTTTTGCGCGGGCTCCTTTTTTCCTATGGGATTGAGCTTGTCAACCTCGATCCCAACTCCATTCTTCATATTGTCACCTTCATATATTTGTGCGAAGCTTTTCTTGGCATTCTCCCCCATTTCGATCTCTTCTGTGATCTATTTGTCCTCCGACTGCTGCCAACCAAGGAAAACCAAGTGGCCATAGGCGGAGTTGGCATCCAGTTACGCAAGAAAGAGGCCTACATCAATGTCCCATTGAAGACCGGAAACAAGAATTGGAAGGATAAGTGGTTCTATTGTGACAACCCTCCCCCTGTTCTTGCCGACTTCACTGGTGTAAAGGCTATTCCCCAAGCGCATTGGACAGAGAGGCCCGATCCGACCGATCCTCAAGTGGTCGCTCTGCTTAAGAAAATTGCCGATCTGAAGGCTGAAGGTGTCGATGGCATCATAGTTGCCAAAAGCTTTATCATCCGACGATTTCAGCCCCTAAAGCTTCAGTGTAACCCGGCATGGGACTATGTTAATGAGGATGAGACCAGGGAGGTGCCGGATCCACCGAATGGCAAACTCCGCCGAAAACGCTTGTTGAAGATGTTTGAAGGGGAAATCCTTCAGGACCATTCTTTGGTCAAAAAGGCGTACAACAAGGGCACAATGCGAGCCCGAGTAAGCCTCAGTCTGCCTTTAGCTAGCCATTGTTATCCTATCTTGATGTTGTACTTAATGTTTTGATCTTTATGCAGGTGCTGGATACTTATGTATCTCATCCCCCGCTCCCTCAGACCGATACTGAGGGACCTGATTATGTCAAGAAGACACCGCTGACCGGCGTTGGGGGTTCAAGTTCCTCCGCAGGTGTTCGGCCAGTTAGTGTCACTCCTGTCGTTACTCTGGCCTCCCCTGACAAGCTCCAGAAGGGGACCAGGACGACGATGAAGAAATAACTACCGCAGATGCTGGTCAACCTAATCCTACAACCTCCAACCGACATTTAGACCAACCGGAGCCCCCGAGCCCAACTCAGAGGTCAACGGAAGAGGTGGTGCAGACTAGCAAGACTGATCAGCCCTCTCAAAAGAGGACGGAGACTGATTTTTAGTCGACTTCTTCAAAGAAGAGGCTATGCCGGATCAAGCTCAAGAAGGCTCCCAGGTTTAGTCTTTAAACCCTATACTCCTTGTCTCTTATTGTTGATCTCAACATTTACTGATCTCTTTCTTCTATTTTTTTTCTTGGCAGTCGGACAAGGATTCTCAGAGTGCTCAGGGATCTGAGGATACTCGGTCTGAGCTCCCACCTTGTCCGACTGGCGTGTACCATTTGGTTGGCAAGTCTTCAAACATGCTGACCGAAGTGGATAAACCGTTTGAAAAGACGATTCCTGCCTCCACTCCCGAGCCTCTGTCTCAGACTACTCCAATTAATATCTCTTTGCCTCTTGATAAAGGTAAAATAACTCTTCCTGTAGATATGCTTGGTCGGCCTGAGGTGGAGAATGTGGAGATTTTGCACCAACACCGGGAGTCCAGCAAGGTAACTCAACATTATGTTTTTACCTTATTTTGCTCTCATCTTTTAGCTCATTTTATCTTCTGCATATCAGAAAGTGTATACTCTTGTAGAGCGAAAGCAGGCTAGAGTGGAATATCTTGAAGCCAAAACTTTCGGTATGTCCTTGGTCACCTAATCTTCTTGTCTTTATGTTTTAGACTAACTTCTTATTTGTCTTGCTAGTCACAGGTTAGCAGCTCTCCAAGGCCCTAGAGGAAAACAAGAAGCTGTTGGCCGACCGACAAGAGATAAACAAGGTCTTAGACCAAGTTCGTGCAGATCTGGCTGGTAAGTTTTCCTACCATCCATATTTAAGCAATCTGCTAACCACTCTAACGCTAAAAGTTTTACTTTTAGCTCACGATCAAAGAATCACCGATCTGGAGAAGTTGACTTCCAACCAGCAGAGGTTCGTTGACGCCTTGAAGGTTAAGAAGGAAAGCCTCTCTAAATTGGTTGAAGACCAGAAGACCGAGATCACTCGGCTGCAGGAGGAGCTGAAGGGGACTGAAGCGAAGATAGAGGAGGCTAAGACTGACTCCAAATCTTTCAAATGTAAACTTGCCAGTAAGTCTTTGACTTCTTCCTTCTGCTTGATTCTTCTGTTGATCATACTGACCAATAATAATTATTTGCAGCTCTATCTTACGTCGCTCGGCATGCAATGAACTATGTTCATGCTAACCGAGTAGAGCAAACCGGTCACTCTCTGGACTACTTGTTGGAGCATGCATCGGAAGCCATTGCTCATAACACTCAGCGAGTGGCAACCGAAGCCGGGAGTCAAGTGCTGGCGATTTGCCAATCCTAGTTTCCTGCTCTACCATTGGACAAGATAAAAGGGGGCTTTAACCCTGACCTGACCGACGACCAATGCCAGCTGCTCCTGGATTCCATGCTAGAGACTTCCCAGGCCTTGGTCGAAAATATAGAAATCAATCCGACCGTGCCGACTCCTCCAGCAACTCTAGAGGTTGAACTTCGGGCTGACTCTTCCTCTCCTTCAAAGGAGATATAATCATGTAATAGTGTAAAACATTAGTAGTGTTTTTGTAATGATACTTGTGTATAAACTAATCTTATGCTTTTATAGCTTTAGAAGTTTGTCAAAGATATCATTGACATGTTTCTATCAAGAGAAACAAAGATTACATCGGTCTACCATAACATATTAGGTTGTAACCCGTAATCGCGTAACAGAAAGAATCAACCAATCGACACATGACCTCCCACACTTTTGGCTCTGGGTTTAATGTAGTGGTAGTCTGATGTGCAGCACAAAGTATTTAACCATGATGTATAAGCGTAAGACCAAACTAATAAAGATCAAAACTCAAGATCTCAAGATCTCATGATAATAAGTTGGTCAAAAAAATAGGCCAAAACCAAAATATGGTTAGACCGAGATGGGACATTATTACTAGCCCCCTGGCTTGATTATTTAATAGAATCAATTAAGGAATCGAGACAAAAATAGAATGAAAATCATCAGAAAATCTTTCATTAAAAAAGACCAAAGTTTCATTCATAAATAATGTATAAATACATAAAATAATAGCTAAGTATAGAAACGACGTAGCTGATTTATGTTCCATGAGTTTGGAATATCATCGCCATCTTCATACATTAGTCGGTAAGCCCCCGGGCGAGTGACTTCCTTCACTACGTACGGTCCTTCCCACTTCGGAGAGAGCTTATGCTGATTCTTTGTCGATTGCACTCGGCAAAGCACTAGGTCTCCAACTTGAAAGTGGCGACTGCGGACATTCTTATCATAATAACGACGCAAGCCTTGTTGGTAGAGTGCCAACCGAAACAGAGCGCGATCACGTAACTCCTCTGCCGCAATCAAATCAATCTCTTGGTTCTCCTAAGAAAGCTTTTCATCGTACGCTTGAACTCATGCCGAGATAAGACTGACCTCAGTCGGCAACATAGCTTCTGAGCCATAGACCAATGAAAAAGGTGATTGTCCAGTAGCCCGACTGGTGTTTGTCTGAAGCCCCTAAAGGACTGAAGGCAACTCTTTGACCCATCGATCGGCATAGGATTTGAGTCTATCAAATATCCGCGGCTTTAATCCTTAAAGAATCATACCATTGGCCCGTTCGACCTGCCCATTGCTTTTCGGATGAGCCACTGATGCAAAGTGGATCTTTTTTCCCATCTCATCGGCAAAGTCCCGGAACTCCACTGAAGTGAATTGAGTGCCATTATCGATAATGATATCATGAGGAACTCCAAACCGAGTGAATATATCTTTGACAAACTCGATCGCCTTCTTGGATGTAATCTTGCCGACCGGCTTCGCTTTAATCCACTTGGTGAATTTGTCGATAGCAACAAACAAATGAGTGAATCTGCCTGGCGCTTTCTTGAAAGGACCAACAATATCAAGCCCCCAAACAGCAAAAGGCCATGTCAATGGTATCACGTGAAGTTGCTGTGAAGGCACATGTGTTTGTTGAGCGAAGAATTGATAGCCCTCACACTTCCGAACAACTTGGTGTGCATCTTCGACCGCCGTGGGCCAATAAAACCCTTGCTGGAAAGCTTTGTCGACCAAAGTTCTGGAAGCTGCATGATTGCCGCATATTCCTGAATAAATCTCTTCTACCAACTTCGGGCCTTCAGGAATTGAGATGCATCGCATCAAAATGTTGGAACCACCCCTTTTGTAAAGTTGGTTCCCCACCAACAAGTATCCTCAAGATCGGATCTCCAATCTTTGTTGTTCATCAGGATCCGAGGGCAGCGTTCTCTTATCCAAATACTGAATGAGTGGGTCGCGCCAGTCGGTTTTGGAGACGTCATCGTCAACAAGATCAGCAACAATACTCATCAACACGTCCGACCGGGGAGAAGTTGTTGGGGAATCCAGAACATGTAGGAAAACACCCGGTGGTACTGCAGACCGAGATGATCCTATCTTGGCTAACTCATCAGCCGCCTGGTTATTATCTCGAAGAACATGTGTGAACTTCAATCCATCAAACTTGTCTTCGAGTTTTCGCACTTCTTGGCAATAAGCACTCATGTTGTCATCTACACAATTCCAATCCTTGGTGATCTGATTAATGACCAAGGCCGAATCTCCAAATATGTCGATGCGCTTAATGCCGAGTGACACAGCAATGCGCAGACCGTGTAGGAGAGCTTTATATTCCGCAACATTATTAGATGCGCGAAACATGATTTGAAGGACGTATCGAAGCCATTCTCCAGTAGGTGAGATAAATATAACTCCCGCACCTGCCCCTTGTAATTGAAGGGAACCATCAAAGTACATTTTCCAGTACTCGATATCTTGGGTAGCAGGAGGATTTTGAATCTCTGTCCACTCGGCAACGAATTCAGCTAATGTTTGTCCCTTTATAGCCGACCGAGGCGCGAACGTAATAGTATACTAACCAAGTTTGACTGCCCACTTGGCTATTTTTCCTTCAGCTTCTCGGTTATGTAACACCGTCCCGAGTGCAAAAGATGTTTGAACTTCAATTGGATGAGCTTGGAAATAGTGCTTCAACTTCCTCGAGGTGATCAATAATGCGTATAACAACTTCAAGATCTGCTGGTACCTTGTCTTAGAGGCGCTGAGAACCTCGCTCACAAAGTAGACCGGATGCTCTACTTTTTGCACATGTCCCTCTTCTTCTCGGTCGACTGTAAAAATAGTACTCACAACCTGGGTTGTGGCCGAGATGTAAAGCTGAAGTTTTTCTCCTGGCTCTGGAGGCACCAACACTAGAATACTGCTGAGATGAATCTTTAATTTGTCTAGTGCCGACTGCGCCTCCTCAGTCCAAACAAAGTTGTCCTGCTTTTTAAGCAATCAGAAGAGTGGTAACGCCCTAACCCCCAATCGAGAAATAAAGCAACTCAAGGATGCCATGCATCCAGTCAGCTTCTAAACGTCCCTTTGAGAATTAGACGGCTTCATATCAAGGATTGCCTTGATTTTATCTAGGTTAGCCTCTATACCTCGTTTCGAAACGATGTAACCGAGTTTGAGTGGCAAGGCAGCGTTGAATACCTTGTTGGTAAGTCACGCCAGCATTTTTCAGACCGAACGACATAGTGATATAGCAATAGGCGCCGAAGGGTGTTATAAAGGAAGTCTTGATCTGATCTTCGACTCTCAGTGGGATCTGGTGATAGCCCGAATAGGCATCAAGAAAGCTTAAAAGCTCACACCCAGCTATCGAATCTACAATCTGATCAATACGAGGAAGAGCGAAGGGGTCTTTTGAGCAGACCTTATTAAGATCGGTATAATCAACACACATCCTTCGCTCTTTATTCTTTTTAGGTACAAGGACTGGATTTGCTAACCAGTCGGGATGATACACCTCCTTTATAAACTTAGCTTCTAACAATCTAACTATCTCCTTCTTTATAGCGTCCTTGCGATCTTGCGCAAATCTTCTAAGCCTTTGGCGAACGAGGGTAGCCCCTAGAGGTACCCTTAACACGTGCTCAATCTTTTCCCTAGGAACTCCCGACATGTCAGATGGTTTCCATGCAAAGATATCCCTATTTTCCTGGAGGAAAAGAGTGAGCGCGAGTTCCTATTTTTCATCAAGATTGACCCCAGAATAAGTCACCTTATCAGGGTCCTCAGGATCGAGCGAAATCTCCTTGGTTTGGATGTCATCGGTCTGGATCTTGTCCTTGGTAGGTTTCTTTGTCAGAACCTCCGTTCTAGTCTGCTCCTCTATACCGACCGCCTTCTGGATCTCCTTTTGGTCTGACAGCATCAACTGTTTGGTAGCCATCTCACAACTCTGCACATCGCAATCAAAAGAATTCCGAAGATCAAAGTGGAGGGAGATTATTTCGCTCGGGCCTGACATCTTGAGGGTGAGATACGGATAGTGCGGAACAGCCATAAACCTGGCCATCGCCGGTCGACCAATGATAGCATGGTATGCTGACTCGAAGTCTGCCACCTGGAAGAGGATACGCTCTGTGCTAAAATTACCACGGGTGCCAAAGGTGACTGGCAGAGTGATTTATCCAATTGGGACTAAAGTCTTGCCAGGCACAATCCCATGGAAGGGTGAAGAACTCGGTTGGAGGTCATTGATTGACAGACCAAGCTCTTGAAGGGTCCTGGTGAAGATTAGGTCCAAACTGCTTCCTCCATTGATGAGTACTCTGTTGAACTTCACCTCCTTCATAGTCGCAGCAAGCACCAATGAGTAGCGACCTGGTTTTGGTAGATGTTTCAGATGGTCCGACCGATCAAAGGTGATTGGCATCTCAGACCACCTCATGTACTGAGGCATAGCTGGCTCCACCGAGTTAATCTCTCGAAGCTCTAACTTTTGCTTGCGCTTGGATGTATAGGCATCCGGGCCTCCGAAGATAAAGTTTACTTCTTTAAGGGGCTCCTGGAACTCTACTGAATCATCCTTATCATCATCATCCTTAGGCTTGTCTTTGTTGTTGTTGTTGCGCCTCGGGGGATCTTTGGCCACCTTGAGCGCAGCTGTTGCAAAACCCTTCAGATTATAGCAATCCTCTGCTTTGTGGTTTCCCTTGGGGTGCCAAGGGCAAATGCCACTCAGCAACTCATCAGTAGACGGCTGGTTCGTCCGAGGATTCTTCCGAAATCGATCCACTGTGTTGACAGCATTGTCAGGTTTTCTCTTCTTGTCCTTCTTGGAGGACTCAGGCTTGTCCGACCGCTTCTCCTTGCCCTTTCCTCGGATATCATCAAGTGCAGACTCTTCTGATGCATACTTATCAGCAATCTCGAAGCACTCTTGAGCGGTGAGCTTGAGATCATGGTTCTTCCGAATGATTTCCCGGACCAGATCATCGCTACGAATTCCACCCAGGAAGGCAGTAATGAATTGCTGATCGGGGACATTGGGGATCTCAGTCTTCTTAGCGCAAAACCACTTGATGTAGTCGCGAAGAGGCTCATCTCCTTTCTGCTTGATCCGAGTGAGGTCGAAGTGGTTGCCCGGTCGGTTGCAAGTTGCTTGGAAACTTTCTATGAGTTTCCTATTGAGGTCTCCCCAAGATGTGACTGACTCCTCAGGTAGAGATGTGAGCCATATTCGAACGGTAGGATCTAAGCAGACCGGAAGGTAATTAGCCATTACATAGGAATCACCTCCAGCCGACCGGATCGCCATACTATAGAGTTGTAACCATTCTCGGGGGTTGGTTTGTCCATCATATGTTTCAATGGGAACCGGCTTGAATCCTTTCGGCCATCGAGCAATGCGAAGCCAAGGGACGTAAGCCTTGATGCCATCGATCTTGTCATCAGTCAGCGTTGGTGACCACCTTTGTCGGTCTGGGGACGTAGTTGGGCTATGACGATGGCATGGGCCAACATCCTCATCATGACGACGTCGTTGATTGCCATCACTATCGCGCCGATCCCGATCGTCATGTCGATGTCGGTCGTCGTGGTTGTCTCTTGGAGGAGGATTCTAACGATCATCCCGTTGGTTGTCCCATCGGTCTTCTCGTTGGTCGTCCCATCGGTCTTCCCGTCGGGCATCCATCATTTGTTCACGCCGTTCTTCCTCATAGCGTCGGTTGTCCCAAGCGCGCTCCTCGTGGTGAGAGTTGATGGTGTCTCGTCCATCACGGAGGCTGAGAGAATTTCTCAGGTCTTCGCGCCTTCGCCGACCCTGAGAAGATACATGGCTGGAACTTGCGACCGACTGAGACTTTGCAGCATCTTGTGCTGCTGCGGCCTTGAGCATAGCCACCGCCTTGAGCATAGCAGGAGTTTGATAGTGGGCATCAACCATTAAAGTGTCAAGCAATGTCTTGGCCCGGTGATATTGTTCTGTGAGGTGTGGTAGACCTTAACACCATCCACTTCAAGGTCAGGGCCGAGATCCAGTCGGCGTGCGTTACATGATCCGCGCGACCCTCTTGGTCGACGGGCGTGACCGACCGATAATTCATCAGCTGGCGGGTTATCATCCTATCGGCCTCCTTCGATCGGTTGGTTTTGGAGACCACCAGCTGGATTCCCTTCTTCTTTGGCATCTGGATCCTCATCCTGGTTTCCAGTAGCAGGATCTACTATATCCACCATGTTGACTATATGGGGATACGAGTAGGTCGATCCGACTGTGTCCTCATCAAAAGACCGATCTGACGTCGAGTCATATCCAAAGGAAGAGTCTTCCTGCTCGGATTCGAGTGGGATCAATGCAGGGATAATGTCAGACGGACTCGGTGATCGTGCCATGGGACTAGCTGCGGTCGAGTCTAATCTATAGTCGTTCAGACCTAGGACTCCATTGTCACCGACCATGAAGTCAAGCGATCCAAAAGAGATCTTGAAGTTCGGCGAGTATTGAACGATGGGAAGTTCGGCCATCGTAGTCAACGGAGAATCTCGGCGAGCCTTGTCCCCTTCCTGGCGCGCCAACTGTCGATGCTCAAGACCGGCAGTAAATATATAGGGCTACGTTGAGACCAAGAACTACGATGGTTACACAAGATGCCAAATTATACAGGTTCGAGCCCTCTCAATGAGAGTAAAAACCCTACGTCCTGTGTTCTGTATTGTATTGATTGTCATGAGATGTTGTGTCTAAATTGCCTCTAGCTATCTCTAATTGCCTCTATGGGGGGTACCCTGCCGCCTTATGTATCTGGTCGGCAGGGGGGTACAGGCAGAGTCCTAGTCATACTCTACAAGAATTCTATATGACAAGTCTAATCTTTCTTGTCTTGCATTCCAAGCCGAGTCGGTCGGCTTCCTTGTTGATGAAGTACCTGATCGGCCACCGACTTAGCCTTGTATGAGGATACCCGTAAAGCAAGTATCCCACAAAATAGGTGTTTAAAGTCAAACATTATCTGAATGGTACTATCGACAAAAACAAAGCTCGACTGGTCATTCGTGGTTTCACTCAACAATGTGGCATTGACTATTTGGAGACCTTCAACCCGGTTGTAAAACCGGCTACTGTACGACTTGTTTTGTCACTAGCTCTATCCAAGCGATGGGATCTTTGACAGATTGATATAAGCAATGCTTTTCTGCATGGTTATCTCACTAAACGTGTGTATATGTAGCAGCCTCCGGGGTTTCAGGATCCATCTCGACCAGACTATGTGTGCAAGCTTAGTCGCTCGATCTATGATCTTAAGCAATCTCCGAGAGCATGGTACTCTTGTCTCAGTGACAACCTCTACGAACTTGGTTTTCTGTCCTCTATTGCAGACACGTCACTGTTCATTCTTCACACTTCTAGTGTTACCATCTATATGCTTGTTTACGTCGATGATATTGTTATTGTCAGTTCTTCTGCTAGTGCTACTTGTTGTCTTTTTCAACAATTGACATCTTCCTTTCCGACTAAGGATATCGGTCCCTTGTCTTATTTTCTCGACATTGAAGTGACTTCCAGTTCCGGGGGATGTTACTCCATCAAAAGAAGTATGCTCAGGATATTCTTTAACGCACTCATATAGAGAATTGCAAACCAGTGTCAACTCCTCTGTGTGCTCACAACAAACTCTCTTGTCACATCGGCAATCGACTTGGAGATCAGGATGCTTTCGTCTACAAAAGCACGGTTGGAGCTCTTTAGTATCTGACACTAACTAGGCCGGATCTCTCTTTTGCTATCAATAAAATCTGTCAGTTCTTGTCACAACCTACGGATGCTCACTGGGAAGCTGTCAAGCGCATTTTGTGGTTCAACAAAGGGACAATTAATAATGGTCTGTGTTTTAGACCTTCATCCTCTACTCTGTTGAGCATTTTCATTAACGCAGATTGGGCAGACTGTGCTGATGATCGATGATCTACCAGAGGTTATGCAATCTTTTTCGGCCCTAATCTCATATTTTGGAGTACACAAAAACATCCCACAATGTCTCGCTCCTCTACCGAAGCTGAATACAAAGCTCTGGCAAATGGGACTACAGAAGCATCATGGATTCAGTACTTGTTAAAAGAATTATGTGTTTCTCAATTGTAAGCGCCTGTTTTGTGGTGTGATAATCTCGAGGCTACCTACTTGATTTCTAATCTAGTTTTTCATGCATGAACAAAACACATTGAAGTAGATTTTCACTTTGTTAAACAGAAGTGGCTCTCGGAGCTTTGGAAGTTTGTTTTGTTTTGTCTGGTGATTAACTTGCTGACATTTCCACAAAACCGGCAACCTAGCAAATGGTGGAGAGACTTCAACCCAATCTCGACCTTGTGGCAGTCGATTGACATTGCGGGGGAATGTTGAATAAGTAGATATGACAATTATGTTGTTCCTATCCGATGGTATATGTGTTAGTTAGGATAGATGAGGATCAATGTATTGTTATGATCCGAACAGAGATCCCGTTGGGATATAGTTTGTTATAGATCTTACTTATACTCTACTCCACGTTGTACTATATATATTGCTCAATGAAAGGCAGTTCTATATGCACAAAATCACTTATTTAACTATTATAAGGTAATCACAAAGATTAGCAATAGTCAATAGGGCAACATAGCTCAAGAAAAGCAAAAAAAAAAAAATCCCGCTTCCCTAAAACAATTTCTAGTATGACTGAATAAACATGAAGAACTCTAATATCGCAGATCAGAAAAGATGACAACATCTATATACATGTCCGCAATGACGTCTCCAACGAGAAAGCGACTTCACATCTCCATCTTTTGATCTTTTCGTTCCTGGCAAGAAGACGTGCATTTACTATCATGACAATGTCCGACGTCCACACGTGCTGGCCTCAACTGATCTCATAAGCAAATATCGATTATATATATCACAGATGACACAGCACATGCCAACCGTTCCCTGTAGTAGAAGACGGGGCCCTCAAAAGTCCGAGTACTCCAAAATTGGACGACGACAATATTTTAAAGAACACTACCAAAACTTTTGACCGGCTGTAAGTGTAATCAGCGAAATAACACTCAATGTAACACATATTAGCAACTAACGAACGGGAGATTTTGCTTTTCGACCTAGCGTTTTGGCGGGCTACGGAGGAATGTCCATTTAACACTGGACTTTTTAAAAAAAATACATATCCCTACGTTACTCTGATAAAATGTCCACCAATCTTTTTTGGAACAAAACTGCCTCTGAGTTTGGTGAGCATTTTACTAAAATGTACAATATAGCAGTAGGTATTTTAAAAAGGTCTAATGTTAGATAGACATTACACTGAAGTCTACCGAGACGCTGGATAAAATAGCAAAAATCTCAAGGAACGGATGAGTCGGAAAAACGGTCACACGCACAATAGGAGATTTTCTCAAACTACTGCAGGCCTTGAGAGCGGGAAATTTGCCCGGGCCCAACTTAACCACTCCGTTAAGCCAGCCCAAATACGCGGCAAAGATTGAACCATTCGAGCTGTTGTTGTACCGTGTCCGCTGTCCAATCACACTTGAAATCGAAAAGACAGTCTGTAATAAAAGACAGAACCACGCCTGAAATTGCATTGCCTACAAGGAGCTAACAACAGTCTCACGAAGTGTGTTCCAGTCATCCAAACTCTCAAACACTGGAGACAGATCTTTCTGACAAATTGTTATACATGTGAACAAGTAAACGAAGCTTTGTACGGTTCACAAAAGTGGGCGTGAAGATCAGGTTTTACAACCCGGCAACATCATTGTAGCCAAAACTTCCAATAGAGCCAGCAGCAGGTGAAACACAGTCACCACTGACAGGTCTTCGTAACGGTTGGCCAATTTGCACAGCTGGAATACTTGGATACGGAAGGCATAATGAACACACTCAGATCCTGCAAAACAGAAATGGGGGTATTTATTAGTCTGTAGATTAAGAAAATTTGAGCACTGTACTCTCTGCTTAGAAAACAAAAGGTAAGTTGCAGATTAAAATAAACAGCAGGTCATTATCTACTCCAAATTCCAAGTTTCAACCACTTCTGCATTCTCTCATAAATTCCAAGTTTCAACCACTTGCATTCTCTCATAACTATCTTAGTCCAGAAGATTAAACAGATCTGTCCCATTGATATTTGAGCTTGATGAATTATCGATCAAATACAACCCATAATTAATTAAACCTCTATCTATTGTATAATATAGGTGGGTCAATGGTCAACTCTGCCAAATCAGTAAGTAGTATACGAATATGACCACCAAACTTTCATACTACCATTTACATTTCTGACACTGTCAATATACTATAAAGAAGATTTGTGGAGCACATTTAGATTTTTTTTTGTAGCTAAATGTCCTTAAATTTAAGGTGATAGACTACTTTCACGCTCAAGTTTAGAAAAGGGTTTACGAAATGCATATGGTTAATAAAAGGGAGAATAAGTACAATTTCATGCTGCAATATATGTCGAAGCAAGAATAAACATGTTTGAAACCAATGTCAGTCGTAGCAAACATACTACTGCAACAGGGTCATGCATCATGCCTTGTTGGAGCTTCAAAACAAATGAGTTTACAGTCTAACTTCAAAGAATTCAGACCCAAAAACTGTTTAGCTAGTTCAACAAAGCCACCGTCTAGCTGTAGCGCTCTAATGCATATAGAAAGAGGAGGAAGTAGATGCCCTCCACTTCCATCCCAAACTAATGATATTCAATAATAAATCTGGTAGTACCATTGGTTCAAGTTTGTCAATCCAGCCATTTCCCAATTGCTACCCCGAAATGCATCCCCTTTTAGCTAGAAACCTTCAAGATAGGACATAAACAGAGCTGCCAAAGGCCAAGGGGAACACAACACTGATATGGCATGATTGCTAGAACTCTAGCTGTTCAAAGGGTTTGTATGCAATGGTCACTTATCTTACAACAGTCAGACAGGCAACTGCCTGCTGTAGCCAGGAAATACATGATTGATAAAAGTATAAAACTATTTTTGAATGCAGAAGTGGTGATAAGTGCCTGGAATCACACCAACTCAGCATACTTTCAATCAAACTTATAATTTAAACGTGTTTACATTTCTGTCCAAGCCATTAAAGGTTTTTTTTCTTCCATAGTATCAATATAAAGATAATCAGTCCTAGTTTTTCAATCCATCCATTCTCCAACTGATGCACCAGAGTCCCACACCTATTCCTTTTTAGCTGGCACCCTTCAAGAACAATAGATAAACAAACACAAAATTGGCAACTACCAAAGATCAGGTTGAGTATATTAGCCTATAAAGAGATGACATGCAACAATTATTTTTGGAATTTGATCATGTAGCATGATATCGATAGGTGAATGCGGCCACACTAACTCATCGTCATCTCAGTCAAATCTAATGCAACAAAACATTTTCACAATTATGCCGTGTTTTGCAGATATTTAAAGGTTTCTTTTCTTGTTCATTACACGGTGTTGACAAACCGGTGCACATAATTTACAGGATATTTCAACCTATGTTTGTAAAAGGTAACTTCTCAATTATTAGCATAACAAATTCCAGAAGGGGCGAAGTCATCAAAACGACTGATGATAGAGCAGAAGAAACAAGAAAGCCTTGAGCCAGTCAACACGGAAACTCAACAAGCCTCATTTGCACAGCAGCTGCTCTAGTTTATCAACAAGTACTCAGTACTGTACTACACAACCAAAATTCGTGTTGACAGATGAGAAGCATCACAAAATTCAATAATTCATAGCAAAGAAGCACCAATAAACATTTGTGTTCATGTCCATGATTAAGTAACAAATAGCAACACCATGACAAGAGCATTAACAGTTGATACACGAACAGCAACAATAGTGGTAACAATCATTGCACGGATGGGAGCAATAAGAACAATCGGAGGGCGGTCGATCTCACACCTAGTGGGAAGGCGGCGGAGGCACTGGCGCATACCAGCGTCCGGCCTCTTCGTCGACGTTTTCCTCCGCCTTGTGCAGCGCTGCGTGCAAGACGACGAGCACAAGGCCAATGGCCAGGGAGGAGAGGATGTTGGCGGTGGCGTTGGTGAGGAGCAGGAGCCCGAGCGTGATGACAGCGAGCACGGCGAGGACGACGCCGTCTCCGATGACGCGGCCGAAGAGGACGAGCGGCTCGTCGCGCAGGAAGTAGAGGACGAGCCAGGCGAGCATGCAGACGAGGAAGACAATGAGGGAGACGGGGTGCCAGAGCAGGGAGAGGAAGACGACGACGAGGACGACGATGGCGTAGTTCATGGCGAAGTGGGCGAGGTTGGCACGGACGCGGAGGTAGGCATCGCCGAGGCTGGGCGGCAGCCCGAGCGCGTGGACGTCGGCGAGCTCGCGCCAGGGCCGGCGCGTCGCCAGCGCCGAGGCGCCCCGGGCCTTGGCGCGGGAGATGAAGTCGAGCGGGGAGGCGCCGCCCAGGGGCACCCCGCCCGCCGAGGAGGAGGTGGGGATGGTGCCGTATTTGGACATGGCTGCCGGCGGCGAGGTGAGGGTTGAATTGGATCGGAGATGGGAAGGAGATCAGGAGGCCGGAGAGGGGAATTGGGGTTGACGATGGGACCAACGAATACGAATGGGCACGCTAGGAAAGATCAAAGATGCGGGAGCGCTACCGTACTGGATGCCGTCCAGTCCAGTTTTGCGACACGGAAACAAAACACGGCAACGTGATTTTGTTTCTGTTTTTTTTTTTTTGATAGAGATTTTGTTTCTGTTTGCCACGGGCAACGTGATTTCGAGAGGCAACTGGACGTGGACGGCGAACGAACCGGTCAAGTGGGTGTGGGCCTGTTGTTAAGCCTACAGAACCAGACAAGCTTTGGCCCGGTCTCTAAAATTTTCGTTTCGCAACTACAACTACGAGCGCAGTATTCTTGTCAAAAAAAAAAGTAAGGGTATTAGATCTTAGATTCAATAATTTATAATTATTATATAAATAATTTTATTAAAAATTAAAATATAAAGTAATAAACTATTGACTGAAAACTTAAGCTAGAAAATATGAAAAACTAAACATTCCAAATTTTTCATTGTAATAAATATCATGAATTACGATTTTTCACTGATTGGTAGTAATAGTTAGTGGTCCAAAGCCCAATAAAATAGTGCAGTCGTAATTTTGAATGGTCCACCGGGCTCTAAATTCCGATCAGATCCAGGCCGGATATCGACGTCAAAGGCCCATCAATCAAACAAGATCGGTGACAAAAATAAAAAAAATCAAACAAGATCGTGAGCCGCACACGCATCACCAGATCCCATCCCCCGAGTCCAAAAGGTCCCAGCAAGCAAGCGAAGCATCGCTCATGGCGGCTCCGCCCTTCGCCAACTCGCCTCCGCCCACCGCCGCCCTGCTCTCCGGCGACACCTCCCCCACCGCTCGCGCGTCCCGGCTCTCCACAGCCTCCCGCCTCCTGCTCCTCCTCACTGCCGCCCTCGCGGCGGCCACCGCCTTGCTCCTCATCCGCCCGCCCCTCCCCGCCGAGGCAGTCAGCGCGCGGCCGCTCGCCAAGCTCCCGAAGCCAGTGGTTCTCCTCATCTCCTCCGACGGCTTCCGCTTCGGGTACCAGTACAAGGCCCCCACTCCGCACATCCGCCGCCTCTTCACCAATGGCACTTCTGCGGCCGAGGGTTTGATTCCCGTCTTCCCCACGCTCACCTTCCCCAACCACTACTCCATCGTCACCGGACTCTACCCCTCGTCCCACGGCATCATCAACAACTACTTCCCCGACCCCGTCACCGGGGACAACTTCAACATGGCCAACCACGACCCCAAGTGGTGGCTTGGGGAGCCGCTCTGGGTCACCGCCGCTGATCAGGGTGTCCGAGCCGCCACATTCTTCTGGCCCGGCTCGGAGGTCACGAAGGGCTCCTGGAACTGCCCGGACAAGTACTGCCGCCACTACAATGGCTCGGTGCCGTTTGGGGATAGGGTGAACACCATCCTTGGTTATTTTGACCTCCCGTTTGAAGAAATGCCGCAGTTCCTGACGCTGTATTTCGAGGATCCTGACCACCAGGGGCACCAGGTGGGTCCTGACGACCCAGCTGTCACCGATGCTGTTAAACATATCGATGAGATGATCGGAAAGCTAATTGCTGGTTTGGAGGCAAGGGGGGTGTTTGAAGATGTGAACATTATATTGGTTGGAGATCATGGAATGGTTGGTACCTGTGACGGGAAGCTAGTGTTTCTCGAAGAATTGTCTACGTGGGTTGAGCTGAAGGAAGATTGGGTTCTGTCCATGTCACCATTGCTGGCAATCAGACCACCAGATGGTGTGTCACCGGCTGAGGTTGTGGTCAAGATGAATGAGGGGCTTGGGTCTGGAAAAGTAAAGAACGGAGAATATTTGAAGATGTACTTAAAGGAGGATTTGCCTTCTCGCCTGCATTACTCAGAGAGTTATAGGATCCCACCTATAATTGGGCTGGTAGAGGAAGGGTATAAGGTGAAGATGAAGGATTCTAAAAGAAAAGAGTGTGGAGGGGCACATGGCTATGATAATGCCTTTTTCTCGATGAGAACCATATTTGCTGCACATGGACCTCGTTTTCAGAGAGGAAGAACTGTGCCCTCGTTTGAGAATGTGGAGATATACAATGTCATAGCTTCAATTCTCAACCTGAAGTCAGCTCCGAACAATGGTTCAGCATCTTTCCCTGGCATGATTCTTCTACCGAGCAAATGATAATGAAGACATCTACAAGTGGGACAAACCCCATGGAGCACCCTGATGCCTAAGATGTCCTTTTTTGGTTGTTGTTGTCGTTGTTGTTGTACCACTTTTAGATTAGACATCTGTCATCAGCAGCGATTCGCTGTGTCTGAAATGAAAATGCTGCTAGTGCAAAAATATCCTTTGTTAGGGACAACATTGGTTAACATGATTCACATCAAACCTTTAGCTGCTCTGTGCTGGATTTTCCGTAGGAGTTCATTTGAGCTCCATGTTTTCTGCCTGAGATGATGCTGATGCTCGTCCTGTTGATAAGAGAATAAGAGATGCACTGCTCCATGCTTCATGGTACCCATTGTTAACCATTGTGTTACATTACGATAAATTATTTGCATTCATATGGTTTGTCACCTGGCAGTCAACCGGACCATTGGATATCTATGATTTCATAAATACATGTGTACTCAGTTACTTATCCTAACACTAACATCTAAAACTGCTACATAAAATGTGTGGTTGCATATTATACAGGTCAGCAGTAGCAAATCTTACCTTCTTGCAATGACATCATTTTCTTGACCTACTCTTGCTTTCTTTTTTATTGACATTCTCTTTCCATGTCTATGCGCTCATGTCATCATTTGCTACCCATCACCAAACAAATGCTGTTAGAGCTCTTTGTTCAGTTCAGGGTAAAACACAAATCCAGAATAGAGTTCTTTCATTGCTTTTATGATTAGTTGGATATTTCAGACAATCTTGTAGACCCCCTTTTACCCTTCTGTGTCATGAATTACATGATGTCTCTTTCACTAGAAGTGAAATATGACCTTAACAAGTTCTTGTAATATCAGTTAGATCTGTACTGTGAACTTGATAACAAAACATATGTTGTTAAAGTAGCTTTCATAAGTGCATCATAACACCATAATTGTTTCTGTGTCTGTCTCCTGTTTCTTCATGTATATAATTGAAAAAACCTGCTGTCAGCACTCAGCAACTCATTTCCCCTTTGAATTTAAACAAAGCACAAATTTTTTTTTATGCAAACTGTTCTTGTGTCATCATGTGCTTCTGCACTTTACAGGTGTACTTTCTTGTGTTTCCTGTATATTTCAATTTTTACTAATATTGTAAGTATCATTTGCTGAATTATGCTTCTTATATCTTTGGTTTGATTAGATCCAAACTGAGAAAATCTTCAATGTTGGAAAAGTAGTATACGCTGCTTTAATATAGAATATAGTCCCTGCATGGTAAGAGCCATGTCGTTTGCTGCATGGTAGTTTTTTTTTTTTTTTTTTTGGGGGGGGGGGGGGGGGGGGGGAGGGGGGCTTTGCTGCATGGTAGTTTGAAAAGATTCCTGCACTTCAGCTACTAAAAAGCTTAGTTGTAGAATGCAACAACTATAATTTGGTGGTTGCCAGTATTGTTGCTTGCATGACACCTTGGAGTTTTGTACTTAATCCACCAAAAACATAGTTGTAGAAGGTAAGTTAGTTCATCCGAATTAATCATCTCATGGTGGAACTGCATCACTGTGTATATAATATTATATATATATATTCGGACGTGGTATCTCCATGTGAAGTCTACATGGATCTAGTAGCTACCTTGTAGACCCTCTTGCCAAAATTGGTATTCCATGAAGCATTGTTCAGCACATTTTCTGTTTAAGAAGGGTGTTTTTCATATTTATAATCAGCTTGTCCCATTGTTATCACATTTTTCTCAGAATTTTGCATTATTGTTGATTCCTTTTAGCTTCTTATAGTCCCATGTAAGGCGCTTGATAATCTTTCTATTTTGTTCAGTACTTATTTGCTTTTGCCTTATCATGTTAGTTCTTCTGGGTTTCATCTCTAACCTACCCCAACTTTCTTGAGACAAAAAGGCTTCGTTGCTATTGTTATTTGCTTGCGTTTATTATCACTGCAATTGGACAACACACAAGATACTATCACAAGCTGTGTATTTTCTCTGTCATGAGCTAATGGCAACAGTAGATGCTGCAAAAAGTAGTGCATCACTATGAGGGAATGCTAGCATTTGCTGGTTTGGTATTGAAGTACACTACATTTAAAGCCTCAGAGGCTGAGAGCATGATGGATGCAAGTAGGACCTGTTAAATGAGATAGGCGTCCTCATATTAGTTATTCTATAAGATTTCTTTTTCTTTTTTGACCAGACAGATATTTACTTGAAAATGTGATTAATGTTGTTATCTATAAATAAAAATTATTCAAGTTAAAAAGAGTGATAGGTCCAAACAGTACATGTTAAATGAGAAATATTGTTTGTAAGTTGGATTACTATGTTGAAATCCCGGTCATGTGTTTCTGATGATTCCTGTTTGTCCAGAATGAACAAGAAAAACAATAATGACCCAGAAAGAGAGCATCATTGGTGGTTTCCTGTAACTTAAATGTCATGGGTACCAGAAAAATGTTAATGAAATTACTATGATTCCCTCCTTCAAATATGATGGCTTTCAAGAAAAGAAGACCACTTGATACTGTTGAAATGGTAACACTAATGTTATTACAATTCTTCTGTTAGATCTTGTTTTAGTTCATGTATTTATTAATGAGTGCTGAGTTGCTCTATCTGTAAAAAAAAAAAGTTCATATACTGATTAATGATTGCTGAGATGCTCTGTCTGTAAAAAACAATGTACTTCCAGAGATGGCATGGATAAATGGCTTGGTAGCGAGCATGTTTGTGTAACATTTGTTGAATAAATTTCATTGAACATCATTATAATTTCAAAAGCTTATTACACTTTAATTATCTTGCAAAGCCACACTCTTACGGACACTGGACATTCCGTTTTAAGAAACTACACTTCAGTAATCAGTCATCCAAAATTACATTTTTGGTCATCCCATGTCCTGAAGCAGTGAAGCTACATTTTTATTGTTGTATTATATTTTTGTCCCATGCTGTAAGATTGACTTTCTATCCAGGTTCAAAGTGTTGTTTTGCAATATAGGATGATAGTAAATCTGTAGTGCACAGTATGTCAGTATAACAAGGCAACTCCGTTTTTATGAAAATTGAATTTGAATTACAATAAAAGTGTATGTTTGTGATGGAATTCTTAAAATGTATTAAGATAGTTTCCCCCGTGTTGGTATACTTTTTGTAAAAGGTCCTAATGTTAATGTCTATACATTGTAGCATTGTTGCATTGCATCTCGATTAACATGTCCTACTGCTTGAGTCTTGTGTGCCTTTAACTTGAGGCGTTAAACAACATTGCAGAAGTGCAATGGTCATGTGATCCATAGGCTATTTCAACATATAGTTGGGCTCTGTACTGGATGCAAGAGGTGTCAGCCATAAGCCATTCTCCCAGACTTTCTCATGAATAGACTGAGATCAATGGGATACTGTCACACGTGTCCTTGTTCTAACTTGCAGGGACTGGTAACACGGTAACAGTGATACAGTATGTGCCATAAATAATGAGGATCCAAATGCCTCCCAATTTGTTAATTTTAATACGTTCTCTTATTGATTCTTTCTTGCAAACTGTACAAACATTTCTTGCCTGGTAGTTTGTGATCTTAATTGCTTTGGTCCATATTAGTTGTTAATGTGCTTAACTGCTTATGCACCTCGAAAAAAAAAACTGCTTATGCTTTAATTAGTCCTAGTTCTAGAGATGCTTCACTTTATGAAATATATCTGCTGGGAGTGTAGGACCATTGCCACAGCTTTGTTGTCAGTCTGCAATGGTCTACATTAGGTAGTGTCTTTCCTTTGAAGGCTATTATGTACTGTTTACCCTTTAATTAAGTCATAACTGATTTGCAAGATTTGGTGGGACAGTAAGTGCATATAAATTCTTGTCCCTGCTTCTGTAGAAACTCTAGTAATTAGTTACACACCAGACTACTAGTTTTAACTGCAATAACTTCTTCCTCCCTGTAGCTTTTACCAATGCAACTCCTGTTGCAGGGCTCCCTAGAGAATTTGCGGAAGAGAGGTGCTGTGATAAAATGTGCTGGTCGGTCAAGAGAGACAGGTGTACTAGCGGCAGCTGCTGGAATTATTAATCTTTCTAGTGAACACTTAATTCTCAGGACAAATGATGCCAACGATACTGTTGCCCTAAGTATCTCATGGTCAGTTATTACTTCATCCTGTAAGTTTTTACCTTACCAGTTACCACTCTGCACTCTGCAGTGCCTTCATACCGGTTTTGCATTACTGCAAAGAACACGGTAGTATCATTGCCTTTACCGTTTAGGGGTACTAGTACCACAGTGACACGAACAATACTCAATTCCGTACCCAAGAAGTCCATAGTTGTGTAAGAGTGCACGATGAGAAGATAATTTGTAGGCACTAATTTGGAGGGCCCAAAGTGAGGCTGTACTTGCATCTGTTGCCTCCATACAGAGATCTTTTGCTTCTGACTATGATCCATCAACCTCCGAGCCCATCTTGCCCCTCCTGTACATATCTCTTGTACCCGCACTTGTAAAGCTAGAAATTGCAACTCACTAGTGTACTCGTCAGCTGCATGCAACAGGAGCAAGGCTCTGTGCAAGGTCACTATTGAGATCCCCCCTATGGCAACTGCTGCTCAGAATATTTTTTTTCCAGCCTCTGTCCTTGTTGCCTTCGCCCGTCATTGATTCCTTTTGTTCCTTCATTGAAGATCCCAATGTGATGTGCCCCCTGTGCATACACACGACTCCTGGCCTGTCTTGTTTTTGCTTATGACTTTCCTGTGTTCTTCCACTAATCAAGCCAAGGATTGGGTAGCCGGTCGTCATCAAATCGGTATCTGAAGTCCCAGATTTCTCAATTCCTATACAGGTAGCTATCTAGCTTGTTCTGTTTGTTGGGCATAATCAAGATGACATTTCCCATCACACTGACCAAGAAATTCCTGGCAAGTCCTAGTGATTGAACCCATCTAAATATCTGAAACTGGGCCACATGGACCTCTATATGATACGTATTGCAAGGTGCATGAGCAATTTCTGATAAATTTTCGTGTCGCTTGCAACATGTGTATCTGTATCAGCAATATTGCAGCTTCCTGAAAGAACTGTTTGTTTGTAATGCAGAATGATGGCGCCCCTATATCTGTAACTTCTCACCACTGGTGACTCACCACCAGCTTCAAATTTGGGTAAGTTGTCAATGCTAAATGCCTCTTTTTAAAAAAATCTTATTAGCATGAAAATCACAGCTTGCTATTTTCCAGAAACAAATAAATTGGAAAGGATCTAAGTTAGTGGAAAGTAAGATTTCAAACCAAAATCACTGTTCAATATATCTATATTTTAACAGTTAAAAAAAAGATTTCAAACCGAAATGGACGTCTCTTTTAAAGCAGAACATCAAGTGCAGCAACTAGTGCCCACCTGTTTTTTCTCAACTGATCTTGCTAAAAGCACGAATTGAGTACCCATCCAATCCACAAAGTGGCTTCTACCTTTCCTTTCTTGTTGTTACGTGCACCATGCTTTAAACCAATCAGACCTATGTTATACGTAGGTCCTTGATCTCTGATGACTGATGCATTGCTGGAAGAGTAAAACCATGCATGCTTAGCAGCTTAGGAGTGGGGAAGATAGGAGATAAGGACCCCTAGGTTATAGATTAAACAAGTGATGGGTGTGCTGCGCATCGTTCTGGTGGGGCAGGGTCTTGGTTTAGTCACGTCATTGCTTGATACCACACTGTACAACAATTTGTGATCTTTTACACATTTATTTACCTACCGCATAGGGTCTCCGAGCCTGCGGTAATCAAGCTAGTAAACGCTGTGAAGTAAAACTTCCTGTGGGTAGCAAATTACTACCAGATAGAAAATGAAATGTGGTCAGGATTGGCTAGGTCGGGAGCTCACACTGTTGCACTTCCGGCAGGTGTATTCAGCGTAGCCGCTGTGAAAAGATTAGGATGACTCTTTGCTTATCATAGGTAATAACTGGAGGAACAATCATACTTCAAAATTCTTCACGGTTTCATTTCTAGAACTCATGAGCGCCAAACAATCCAAACGAAACCATCGAGTTTGCTACCCATGTTCAAGCCACATCGAAGTAATTGCAATTGCAATTAAATTTGATGAGAGCAAAATGCTGCAGAGCGAGCGAGTTACATGATATTTCCGTGAGGAGTTTGGCTTTCGTCTCTTTTTGGCCTCCCTAAAGAAAAAATCTTACCGGAAGCAAGAGCACTTGTACTTCTGCTGCTACGCCTTTGATGTAGTCCTACTTGGCATCCGATATGCTTCCTGTAGTGGCAGGTGAAAACGATCACCTAGTACCGCCGGTGACGGGCAGGACAAGCAATAGGATGTGTCGCTCGTGCTGTTTCGACCTACCAGTGCAGGTGCGCTGGTTCGGGAGAGCAGAGCAGGGGGGCGTGTACACCGCGGACTGGCCGCGGGCTTGGGCAGTGGCTGGGACGTCCGTGCCCAGCCGGCGCCACCAGCAATTGGTGCTGCCGTGCCGAGCCACGGTGTCGGTCCTGCCGCTCTTGTTTTCTCGTCAGTTTTGTTTCTGCGCTATCGGTTTTTTTTTTCTGAGGGCTGATAATAATCGAATGTAGGAGTGCAATCATCGGCAGGAACACCCATTAGGAAGTTTGGGGCGTCACCGATCCATAGTGTCTTCATTCAACGGATCCACAAACTTTGCACAACTATGTGCAACCTTGTTTGCTTCCCAGTTTACATGCGGGAATGAAAGTGAAACAAAACTCCCTCTGAGCTCCTGAATATTATGCCAAATACTTGCTATCGTCGATCGAGCACCTTCAGAGGAACCCAACATCTTGACCACCCACGAGTTATCAGCCTGGACCATTACCTGCTGAGCACATCGATCTCTTGCCATTATCAGGACTGTTGCGTGGGAAGGGGGAGGAGGGTGATCTATCGGCCTCACTTTCTTTGATGTAATGTTGCTTGCTTGTTTACGGAGTTGCTTCCAAGCGATAGACCATGGAATTTGTTTTCGAGTTCTGCCTCGCACTGATCTGTTAGAAGCCGAAATTGGTTGGCCGCATCAATCTGTGCTTTATTGAAGCTGGGAAAGTATTAGTGTCACACGGAACGTGTTCGTATCTTAGAATGACGTTTTCATTCATAGTAAAGTTTGTTCCTCCACGCCTAGAAAGAACTTTAAACAACGATATGGCAAAACCTTTGCCTGAACATCATGTAGGAGTAGCATGATTAGTAGTATATTTTACTACAGTATCATCAACCGGTATTAGAGGAGGAACTTGCCTAGCGACTCTGTTTTGTGAGAAGAGGTATTTCCAGCCGAAAGGAGTTGAGTTGAGCTGCCCAATGATTCACCACAACGATTGTCTTGCCACACTGTTGTCTACATTTGTGGTCTTACTTTGTTTTCGTTGCATCAGATTCTTAGTGAGGCTTTATCCATTTGCTTTTCTAGTTTCCAATGCATTTAGTGTTTGTAATCAACTGCAAAGCCGCCGTAGTCAAATTAAGGCCCCCCACTGATTATGCATGAAGCTAGTGATCACCATGATTGCGAGAAAACCTTTTGCTTCATTAGTGTGCATGCCTGGTGCATCTGGCTTTCATCAATTTGAAGTTTACTTTCCTCTCTTCTTGATGGCGTCAACGCATGTGCAGACCGACAATGATCACTGTTTGTTTTAGTATAGATCACAAGTATAATGGCATATAAATCTTATGATGACGGTAAGGGTTTATTTAGTCGCAAGTTAATCTGTTGTGCCGTCGGGGTGGAGTGGCACGGCTATGTCTTATCCGTTGCTCCTTTTCACGAGCCGGCATCCTTTACAAAGAAAACCATATCACTCAACAACACTATACATCAACAAACTGGCAAGAAATGGGCACCACATGACATGAACCCTCATTAGTCATAGTAGAATGGAACAAATGCTAGATTACAGCTCGCGAGACGGGCACATGCCGATCAGTGGACCGAGTGGTGTGAGGATTTCCTTTTTAATTGTAAACCCTCGCAATGGTCTGCTGCTCATCTTTGTATTACCGATATTTTTAAGCGAAGCAGAGGTGAGAAAAGAAAAATTTTCTCCCTCTCTCAGCGGCAGTTAGGGATAGGCACTGATTGCATTCGCAAGTCTTTTCAAAGCAAACGTGTGCACAGATTTGTCGTGGGACGTACCGGTACCACTGCTGGTACTGTGGTGGTGGTCTAGCCGCCTAGGAGTGCTACCACACTAGGAATCTTTTTCCGTAGCCTAGCTTTAGGTTACCTACTGTACAAGGCTCACGCCATTCAAGAACTTGGTCTCAGCTCCGGTGCCAAAAAAAAAAAAAAAATCCTTCTGGTAATGGTGCTCTGCGTCGATCAATACATGTGGTACCGCCCCCGGCTTGACCGCTCATCCAACATTCGAGATGGGTCTTTCCTATTCAATTCACATTTGTTTTTCTGGATACTGAATTTCAAAACCACTTGTTATCCTGTCTGTGTCTACTGATTCGTCTGGTCACTGAACCATGCATTTCAATGAAATTTTCTAGGAGTAAGTTTTCTGATAAAATGTGACCATGAGTATTTTTTTTATACGAACTATACTACGAGTAGGAAAAAAAAAGGAGTACTTTACGAGGTCTTATATGGGCGCGGGCCCTACGTATGTGCACGAGGAGGTAGCATCGGCCGCCATGACTCCTCAGATCAGCAGCAACAGCTGCAGCTGAGCCCAGCCTGTCGCCTTCCTCTGCCGTTCGGCTCGGGACTCTCAATTTTCAATCCTCAAAAAGGAAAAACAAAGAGAAAGAAAGGAACAGTAGGGCTCTGCCACAACACACAATCATAGACGTGGGGACTAGTACACACACAAGAAAAAATAAACTATACTAGTAGTCCGCTGATGAAGGTCTGTAGTACAAATATTTATCAGCAAGGAAATCAACCATGGAATTTGAATTTAAAATTCTCTCTTTTCCTCCTCTGTACTTTGCACTTGCCAGATTCCATTCCTCGCTCGCTGCATATAAGTGCCTGTCTTCTCCCTCGTCCTCTCGTAGCTTACGCTCACTTCTCGGTGGGTGCAAACGCACACAAAATTAAAGCACTGGTATAGCAGCAGCAGCAGTAGTCTCGCCATGTCGGCCATCGCCGCCGTTCCATGGCCGGCGCCGGCGAGCTTGGCCGGCGTCGCTCTGCCCCTGCTTGTCGTAGCGGCGGCGGCGTCCCTGTTGATGTTGATGTCCGGCAGGCTCTTGACGGCCATCATGGCGAGGCTGAGAAGCAGAGTCGGTTCCAGCAAAGAAGCCCGGCTCCCACCTGGCAGCTTCGGGTGGCCGCTCGTCGGCGAGACGCTGGACTTCGTGTCCTGCGCCTACTCCTCCCGCCCGGAAGCCTTCGTCGAGAAGCGGCGCCTGCTGTAAGTCTCTCTCTCTCGACGGCACACGTGCGTGGCATGACGCAGTACTGGTGGCTCACCGAAACGTGCAAATTAAACGACGCTGTGCTGTTTTGCAGGTACGGGAGCGCGGTGTTCCGGTCTCACCTGTTCGGGTCGTCGACGGTGGTGACGTCGGACGCGGAGGTGAGCCGGTTCGTGCTGCAGAGCGACGCGCGGGCGTTCGTGCCGTGGTACCCGCGGTCGCTGACGGAGCTCATGGGAAAGTCCTCCATCCTCCTCATCAACGGCAGCCTGCAGCGCCGCGTGCACGGCCTCGTCGGCGCCTTCTTCAAGTCGACGCAGCTAAAGGCGCAGGTCACCGCCGACATGCAGCGACGCCTCGCGCCGGCGATCGACGCATGGCGAGACCTGGGCCCCGGAGCGCGCCTGCGCATCCAGGACCACGCCAAGACGGTACGTACTACTCTGCTTGCTTACCGCCCCCCCCCCCCCCCCTCTACTACCTAGCTATTACTTGCAGGCTACAGCTAGCCTATATACTTGCTGAGTCAGTGGTCACTCCTCCATTGCCGCCGCCGTCATGTTGTCTGCTTCTGCTTGATTTCGCCAGCGTTAGCTTTCACATGAGCATCGCAGCAGCACAGCGTGCCGTGCTTGGGAGTGATTTTGATGAATTGGAGGATTAGGAGGATGATGAGGGAGAAATTGAGGAAAGGAGAGGAATGGCATGGCGCGCAGACCAAGGGGTGAGGACATGCCGGCGTGCACACGTGCGCGGCCGTGTCACCACATGGACGTAGCTATCCAAGGCCGGGCAGGGGCAGGCCGGAAAGGGTGCGGTGGGGGTCACTCCCTCTCATCCCAGTCATACTTCCAAACTACACATACGCGTATTAGGTGTCCCGTGCGCGGTACCAGCACTGTGCGGCCATGGTAGTATGGTGTATCTTAATGAGAAGATTGGGGGGGCACTGCTGGCGCCTACCTTTTGTTCGCGCCATTCAATCCCCGCACGCGCGCACCTTCAATACGTCCGGCGGGGCCCGCGCACCTTCAATACGTCCGGCGGGGCCCGCGCACCGGATCGAGTTGCCGGCAAAAACTTACATTCTTCAGACACAAATGCAACAGTACTTCTATCATACTACATGCATCTTCTGTCTACAAGCACTCTTCTTGCACTGGCTGTCAGTCGCACGCGTCCTAGGCGTCTTGCATTGCGCTCTAGGGTACGGCTTCCGGACATGTTTAGCTCGGTTCAAGTAGCAGAACGCCAGCAGTCTCTTGATTCTGCCATTTTAAATGCGATCTTAATTGATGAATCAATAAGCTACTTAGTACGCCTAGTTTGTTGAGCTGCTTCAGAATTGGAATTGAAATAGTACTGTCACCATGTTGTCGATAGCAGCGTGTAATGACTGAACCTGTTGTGCAGATAGTGTTCCAAATCCTGGTGAGAGGTCTGATCGGGCTGGAGCCAGGTCCGGAAATGCAGCAGCTCAAGCAGCAATTCCAGGAATTTATTGTCGGTCTCATGTCGCTTCCCATTAAGCTGCCAGGGACTAGGCTCTACAGATCGCTCCAGGTATATACAACTCCTGCACTAACCTGCACCTGCACACGCACGCATTGAGCTCTGTCTGTATCATATCAGGCTGAAGCAGAGCATCAGTATCTGTTCTTTGTTCTTTCTATTTGACTCGCTTCTCGGTGCGCATGTACCTGCTCCAGGCCAAGAAGAGGATGGCGAGGCTGATACAGAGGATCATACAGGAGAAGAGGAGGAGGATCCTTGATGGCGGCCGGCTGCGTGAACCTCCACGTGACGCCATTGACGTGCTCATAAGCGGCGGCAGCGACGAGCTCACGGACGAGTTGATCTCAGACAACATGATCGACCTGATGATACCGGCAGAGGACTCTGTGCCGGTGCTCATCACGCTTGCTATAAAGTATCTCAGCGAGTGCCCTCTGGCTCTGCAACAATTAGAGGTAAGTAATATGTATGTGCTGGCCTATGTTCGGTACTTCAAAGTATGCAACACTCTTTTTGGTGGATATTCATAAACTTTCAAGTGTATGGCAACCTTGAACTTGAAAAATAGATCGATGATTAGCTGCATAGAATGGTTGTTTTCCTCCTAATTTAGAGAAGTTGGAACTAGAGCAGGGGTAGTGCCAACCATGGTCCAGACCCCTAAGTTTATTTTGGGCATCAAAAGCTTATGTACCCCTAAGTTTATTTTGGGCATCAAAAGCTTATGTCTTTGTCAAAAGAAAAAAAGGACCACCCGACTAGACACCATTAAGTTGGGGCGCATATCTATCATCTGTGTTCATCAGTAGTTGTCAACATGTCATTCATGAATCTTCTCGCTCCAAAAAAAGGTTCTGAACCATGATTGTGCCATCAACTTGGTCGATTAATAGTCATGTTATTTAGTCACTTCAATTGGACGTTGTCATGCCACCTAATTTGGTATCTAGCTTTTGGCATTGGATTGTATGATGGAAAAAATAATTTGTCCAGTTAGTGTATTTGATGGGGATGTGTGCCTAAATACACAAGCATTTACCTTGATTTCTGATTCCCAGTGCTTGAAAAGCAGAGCTGCAGAAAATAGGCATTTCTAGCATGGATGCATTTTGGACATACAGTTTATCAGCCGAACATGGAATAGAACTTTAATTTCCTTTTCCATTGTAACTACAGGGTAAGAATCTTGCCAAGAAAGCATAATTGTCGACCCTAGCAGCATCATGCCATTTACTATAGTAGTTCCCATTTACCGTGCTACAATGTAAGAAAGTATTCTCTGTTCACCTTGTTTCTAACTTGATGCCACGTGAATAATGAACTCATTGCAACCTCTGCTAGTGTGCTATTATTAGAGAATATGCCTGCCAGTTTTGATTTTTTTTCCTTCATAAAAAAGACATAACATTAGCCCAAACGATAATTTACTGAAATAACGGTATTAACCAGATTGTGCTGTTACCAGGAGGAGAACATGCAGCTCAAGAGGCGAAAAACTGACATGGGAGAGACCTTGCAGTGGACAGACTACATGTCCTTGTCATTCACTCAACATGTAAGTATAGCTAATAATTTCCGATATTATTAATTATCATGTGCTCGTTTTGATCTTTTGACCCAGCTTTCTTCTCTATCCTTGCCTGAACCAAAATTTCACCACAGGTTATAACCGAGACACTACGAATGGGCAACATCATTAGCGGGATCATGCGCAAAGCAATACGGGACATTGAGGTGAAGGGCCACCTCATTCCCAAAGGTTGGTGCGTGTTTGTGTACTTCCGATCAGTCCACCTTGACGACACACTCTACGATGAGCCCTACAGGTTCAATCCATGGAGGTGGAAGGTAAGAATAACCAGCCCCACCTTTGGTGGAGATGTTCATCCAATTGCTACCCCTTTAGGCAACACCAGCATAATAGGGACTTCATAAGTGGGGGCTTGTGGGACTTCTAACACGTGGGTTTACTAAGGTCATCATGGAAAGAAAATAATAACAGAGGCCTTTTTACATAAGGTTCACGCTGCTGGTATATTGTCACTTATCAGGCTCATGTTTGTCAGTTTCCAGAAAATGACTGCTGGATATTTTGTAGTAAACCAGTAACTTAATTATTTCTACACACTGGTCAAGAAATGAACACACGCACTTCCTCAAAGAAGAAAAAGAAAAAAAATGAACACGTACATTTTCACTTACAGTTCATTGTTTGAGGTCTCATAGGTTGTGTGAGAGCTCATTCTAAAGAGATTATACCGGCAACGCTGTGCGAACTGCTTGCGAAACTTATCATTGTTGTTGCTATTTGTTTCGAAAACCTAATAATGTGTTGATTTGGCCAACAACTTGATGAACAGGATAAGGACACGAGCACCAGCAGTTTCACTCCTTTCGGCGGTGGGCAGAGGCTGTGCCCAGGCCTGGATCTGGCCAGGCTGGAAGTTTCCATTTTCCTCCATCACTTGGTCACCAGCTTCAGGTATATGGATCAATCTCATCCTTCCATTTGCAATCAGAAGAAACATCCTTCCATTCGTTTCATGAGCAGTGACGACACTACCTATTCCCAAATTCTGATTTGAGGCTGGCAGCTCTCTCTTTCTTCCACTTCATGCATGAGTGGTCGATATCATAAGTTAGAGGGGAGAGATCGGTCGTCTCGTCTCACCAAGCTAGGATAGGATGTGCACATCAATAATTTGTGAACCTGGATCGGCAAACTTGTTAATATATGTTGGTACAGGCAGATGAGATGCGATACATATATAGCGAGGTCCCAATCCCAGAGGCAGCAGGGGACCCCTACACTACACAGCCCTAGTCATGCATAGAGAGCGGGGTGCGGTTCGGCTCGATCGTCCCGTGTGGGGCCACACGTGCGACATGGCCGCCAAGCGCTGCAACTCATACGTGCACCTAAAACCTAAACCGCACCTACACCCTGAACTCATACGTGCCGGTAGAGTGGCTGCCGGGCTGGTGGCATTCGCGTGCGCGAGAGGCCGCACGTGTGTGCAATCTGTACCGCGTGGCTGAGCATGCGTCCGATAGATAGCTGTTGCCGGGGGTCAAAGTCGTGTCGGCTCTTGCTGCCACGGCTGCACACAGTACCTGTACGCCTTAGCCCCTCTTCTTCTCAAGCTTGCTGTGGCACACTCCTGTACTACTACTAGTAGTAGATGTTTTGCTATCAGTGCACTCGCTCTCTCAGGAGTCAGGACAACAATAGTCGTCTGTCTATCTCCGGCCTAGACTATTTCTTTCCTTAGCTTATGTGGAAACTGGAGAACGGGATAAGAAGAGAGAAGATGACCGCTCTTCTCTCTCGTCGGATGGCCTGAAGATGGCAACAGCATAGGGAGACAGTAGTAGATGACTGATGACGAGTAGAGGCGGCGATCACAGACTAGTAGATGGCTCGTGGGCAGCAATAGGGCGGTTCACGGTTAATCACTAATACTAATTGAAATTACTTTATCTTGAGCATCTGTCGAGTCTTGGTCCAAGCAGATGAAAGTATAATGTCAGGCTTTCATGCACATCTTCAGTACCAGAGTGAAGGTGGGGGACATGAGTGTGACGGTTGGCCTCACAAACCACCCATCCATGGCGATCGATGATGGAGATGGGCATGCATGGCTCGAGCAGTGGGATCAGATCGGTGACATGCTTTGTGCCTGGTCCGTCTGATCCGTGATTGGCTCAGCTAAAGCCCAGGAGAGGAGAGACACAATAAAATATATTCGCCGCTGGCCAGTCCAGGTGGACAACTTTGACCAATCAGTCAGCCTCTCGCCGTGCCAGGGTATGGCCGCTGTCCACCAAAAGATAAACATATCGCTCGATCTAGTACTGCTTTTCCTTTTTTTGTGTGTGTGTGGAACTTGCTCTCGTACTGCTTTCTCTGCCCTAAAAACGCACACTTCTCTTCTGTGGTTACTAGTATAAGTGGATAAGATTTCAAAGTATAAGGCGCATAAACAACGGCTGCGACGTTGTACCTCACAAAAGTTTGCTCCCATTGTTTGCATAAACAATCTGCATATGGACTCACATCCACATCATACATTGTAACTACTTGAACATGCAAGCGGCCATCGCGGTACGCATGTGGGTGCACAAGCACAGGTCATTTTCATGGCGATTAATCGTGCATGGCCTGGGTATCCGCATCTCGATCGTGTGCTCGATCTCTCTCTTTCTCTGGCTGCTCCTTGTTTTATACTAGTAGCATTGTTTGTTTGCTGACGATAGCATTGAATTGCATTGCAGTTGGGTGGCTGAGGAGGACCACATCGTCAACTTCCCAACCGTGCGGCTCAAGCGAGGCATGCCGATCCGGATCACCAACAAAGACTAGCTTAGATCTGCAGATGCAACTCGCCGGCAGCTGGTTACATAAGCACTTTACACTATCATGTATAGTAGTAGGCTTATATATAGCAAGAATGAAAGGTTGAATCCTTGAAGGCAGCAAGCAAGCTCAGAAGGTACATCTTGGATATGGAATAGTTGCTGTTTACGGCGTTACTCGTTATTGTTGGATATAAATGAAGATGCACACAGCAGAAGAGAGAGGATGGGTAGGCAGATTAATCATTCAGGAATCAGGAAGAACACTACTGAAATACCACTATAAGTAGTGGTAATGTAGCATTAGTATATATATTATACCACTAGTCATGGATCATGGACTTGATATGGTGTTATATAGTAGGGATTGGGATGGTCCACGTCCACAATGCCTAATATGAAATGATTTGTAAAGATTAGGTAGCCGATGTGCTCAAATAAGCCAATGGGTCCTATAGCACACATGCTGATAGGACTTTGACCAATGGAAGGCTAGGGTTTTTGTCTCTGGGGTCTGGGACTGAGCAGCCAGCGTGGTGGGCATGCACCTGCGGCTGCATCTGTTTCTCTGCATGCTTTTGCTTTGGGCAAGGCGAAGGCAGGTATACTATATAGGGCCTAGAGCGAGAGGTCCAAGAAGAACATGACGCATATGTGCAGGAGGAGAGAGAGGATCGAAATGGATTGATGGATGGACAGTGATGAGTTCCTCCTTGGGAACTCCACCCAGTCCTGCAAGCTGTGTGCAACTGCCAAAATTGCTGTCCCTCCTGCGTTGGGGGAAAGGGTAAATGCTCTGTATCCCTTTTGGGGATGCTTTTTATGAGGCTGGTAGTATGGCACTGAAGAACGGATGATTAACAGCTCCCTGAGAGTGTAGCAGCGTGCAGCTAATCCCGTTTCAAGAATCGTAGTACGTGTATTTCTTCTTCCTCTCCCTCTCGTGATGAGGAAAAGTTACCCATCAGTAACTCGTTGCCGAAGTTCGATTCAGTGAGTTATTTACAGTGAACGATGAAACTGGAGTTCAGCTTTGCATCTTCATATGCTTGTTCTCGTGCTACTGGATACTGGAAGCACCTTTATTCTCACCTCAAGCTCTTCCCACGATCCCGGCAAAAAATGCCGGTCAAGATCGAGCATTAGCTGCAGCAACAATCTAACACAACATCGGAGGGACCCCTGCAGTTCTTAGTCCCCAGTGTGAGACTAATGACCCCAGCTTTCGGGGACACGAAAGGCAGAGCAGGCACGCACGCTTGCTTGGCCAGGGCCAGCCTTGTGATGAACCAGCCCCGTGTGGCCTCTGGCCTGCCTAATGGTCCAGCTACATGTGCGCATGTTTCAATGTTTGCTCGTGTGTGCACTTTTCCACTAAGGCTACACTGTGTACAAAAGATGAGAGCCCTAGATCTTCGTTCTGGGAAAATGCTAGGTTCTCATTTTCGGGTGCAATCGAGAGATTGCTCCAGAAAGAAGTGCATCATTTCGACATATAAGCTCAGCTTTTTGCGAGCACTTGCTGCAGTGTAAACTCGCAGCCGCAGCGACAGGAGCTAAAGCACCCAGACCAAGGGCCAACCATGGCGAACGAGACATCTGCCATACGATTCTGCGAAATGGTGGTTTACTTCTACTAGTACCATTCACTGACATGGAGTAACACGGGTAAAGCAGTACCAACAGAGCAACGGGATATCTGCAACACGCTCGAGCAAGATCACCGACAAAATAGCACTTAGAGCAACTTCAACTCTTCTCCTTTTCTATCATCTAAACACAAAAATATATCATATAGAAAATGGGGATGAAAAAAACTTCTTTATCAGTTTCCCTTTCCCATCTCCTTGGTTAGGTGATCACCTAAATCTATTCTACCATTCTCTTTATGAAGGGGATCACCTTCCCTCACCTAAATGGTGGACTCTACCCTTTTAGTGGGTTAATTAGACTCATAGCACTCCTAAGTATGGTCATCCAAGATTTGCCCTCAGTTAAGAGGACATCCAAAATACGCCATCAGTTAGTAATTAGTCCTCTAATCTATAGCATTACCGGCATCTTAGTCTATTTTCATTTTTTTAATCCTAATCAAGTGTGTGAAAAGACGCATGTGCCCCTGCCTCTTTACACATGCCTAACGCCATCCTCGAGGGCCATATGCGATACTGTTCGTCCTAATTCAACTTTTGTTGAACTCTACAGTCGTCGTCAGCTTCAGGGATCTGTTTGCCCCTTCCAATGTCCGGTAGTCTAACATTTCGAGTTTAAATTTTGAGATAAATTTTGACTTTTGTATGATATATTTTAACATAAAATAATGCAAAAATTTTGTAAAAAAATGGAATTTCGAGTTTAAATTATGAGATGAATTTTTGGTGCTGGAACATAAATTTGAAATTTGAGATTAGATTATGACATAAATAAAATTGAAAATTTGGACATGACATTATTGCACCGTTGTAGCTGCACCATCACAATTATATAAGGCTGGTACAAATATTGAATAAAATATCTAACCAACCAGATTTGTCCACAGTTGATATAGTTCATGAACAAAACATAATAAGAAAAGTTTAACACCAACATTACAGTTCATCCTAATTAAACAAATGACATCCAAATTTATATATCGATAGTACTATAATCTTCTTGAGATAGTTCTAGAGAGCGTCTAGCTGCACTTGTAGATGGGTTGGATGGACCAACTTCTTAAACTTGACCTTCTTGCACCAAGTTGGCAAGCCTTCGTGTGATGGACCCAGGGGATATGCTATCAGCCGGTATTATCTTAGGTTTTGTCGCATTCCTCTTTGGTTTAGACACCCGTTTCCTGCATCAAAATATAGAACTCATATTCAAACAATGTTTATGCATAAGTGTCTTAAAAAAATTATCAAGAGAAGGGACTTGACTTGCCTCTTTTTTGGTTCATTCAGAGGGCAATTTTCATTCTCACGGTGTCCAAATTCACCACATTTCATGCATGTTTGTTGTTTCCTTGCACTTGGCTCATAACAAGCTTTATACCTATTCTTCTTTTGCCTCCCAGCAGCTCTTTTCAATGGTGGTGGAAGCAGTTTAAAACCAATGTCAACTTGAGGCCATTGTGATTTGTCTGTCAATGGAGGAATGGTGCCACTATATGCAGCCCTAAACCTTTCAACACTGTAGTAGTCATGAACATAACATTCCATGTCAACATTAGGTGTCATTTGAATAAAAGCCAAAGCATGAAGGCATGGTTTTCCAGTCATCTCCCACTCTCCACAACTGCATGTCTTAGTGTTCAGTTCTACTACATGTCTCCATGGTGACATATCATAGTGCGTCCCAAATATTTCAGCTGTATGAGACCCTTTATGAACCTTCATGTGCCCCAACCCTCTTGTTTTGGCTTTGAGTTGTTTAATTACTATAGGAAGAATGATCCCAGTCAACTTGGCCCCAATCCTCCTCCTCTTATCCCACAGATCCATTGTCATTTGTCTCAACTTATCAAGCAACTCAACAGGAGGCAAGTATTTTATCTTCTTTATCCATTTGTTGAAACTCTCAGCAAGATTGTTATTGACATAGTCACATTTGATGTCAGTGGAGAACATTGATCGGCTCCATCTAAGATTGTGATGCTCCTTCATGTACTCAACAACATCAGGTCTAGCATCAATAACTTTGGTGTAATGAAAATGAAATTTGTCAGATTTATAAGCTCTAGATGCTGGCCACATGTTCTTGTCATAGACATCACCTCGATATTTCTTCTTAAAATTTTCCCACAAGTGTCTCATGCATTCCCTATGTTCAATGTCAGGAAACACCTCCTTCACAGCAGCAGCCAATCCCTTGCATGCATCGGTGGATATCGCTAAAACCGGTGGATGACCAATAGATTTCTCAAGTTGCCTCATGAACCAAGTCCAATTATCTGAAGACTCCGACTCAAAAATAGCCCATGCAATAGGATACATCCAATTGTTACCATCTAGAGCGGTGGCAGAAGCAAGGTGCCCTTTGTACTTACCATTCAAGGCGGTCGAGTCAATTCCAAGATATGGTCGACATCCTGTTTGGAATCCATCAATGCATGGCTTCATAGATAGGAAAAGCTTATCAAAATAAACACCATCTCCAACCGGCTTGGTTGCAATCTCAAATATGGAACCTGGAGACCTCTCAATCAGCTCAGCCTTAAAATTGAACAAGGTCTGAAAACTATTTTTCCAAGCACCATAAATTGAATCCATTGCTACCTTTCTATCAAGCCAAACTGTATTGTACTTTACCTCTACATTGTACTTTTCTAGCAGCCTGTCTTGCAAATCAGCAGCTCCGAGTGATGGTTTCTTCCTCAACCATCCAACAACTCTCTCTGCAACCCAAGTGTGAGATGTCATAGTGCTTACCAACTTTCCAGTCCCCACACAATCATGATCATGAGGGATCATAATAATCTGCAAATTATAATCAAAATAATTTAGATGGAGTAATATGCTTATTAGAAAACAAATTCATTTCAAATAATTAAAGCAATAACATAAAAGAACATAAAAGATACACACCTCTATAGTTGGTTGACCACCCAGTTTACGTGCAACAATCCTCCAAGGACATCCATTTGCCTTGCACTCAGCTCTGTATCTAGTCTTATCAGTCCTTATCTTGTGCACCTCAAACTCATTTATTATTGCATAATGTTTTAAAGCCATTCTAAAATCCTCCATGGTTGGGAAAGTCTCACCTTTCCTGATCTTAGGATTTTCTTTATCAATTGCAAACCTAGGCTCTTCAGTTGCACAGTCATCAACTAGAATTTGTGCCTCATCATTCAACCCCAATCCATCCTTTTCAATGTTCATTTTGGTTGCCACATCCTCAGCCCTCAAACCTAAGGACACAAACACATCATGATCCTCCAAGAATACATCTTCATCATCCATCAGAGTAGGGTCCACATTATCCTCCACCTCCTCCTCCACACTTTCGTCATCCGAGTCTGATGCACTATTATTTTCACTTGGAAGTGGAATAGGATTCCTCCTTACAGGCAATTTCTTTAACTTATGATCCAACATGATGTTAAATTTGTAAGAAGGTTTAAGTATGAACTCAACAACTAAAGAGACAGCTTTGATAGACCAAAATCTCGTAAAAACGTATTTCAATTCATCATCTGTGACAATATGTTCCAATCCATTTTTTTCATAGTTCCAATACCAAAATGCAGGCTCCTGACATGGACCCCACTTAGCTCTTTTAGATACATCATTCAAAAGATTCCTCATCAAATACCCATCAACAAAGAGGTGAACAATGTGGTCTGTAGCCTCAAATTCCTTGCAACTGCCATCATCAAGAATTGCCGTATACCCTGGGATTTTCAGATTAACTCTAAAAATTTGATTCTTCATCATTCCTAGCATTAGTAGCAAAATTGATGATTTTAGTGTCACAACAATTTGTACCTTTATCTCGAATAAAAATGATGCCTGGTGGGATGAGAAATTGTACAATTAAACCAAAACTGAACATACCCACTGCCTTGTAGAATGTTGTCGTCGGCTTCGTGCATCTTGGTCGCCCCACGGCGGATCGACCTGGTGTTTATTTTGATAAGCTTTGAGTAAACATGCAGAAATATGACCCGTAAAGACTATCGTTTCTTCATTTGGCAACTGACGTCATTTCAATACATATAACTAGCAGCACCTAGCCTGTGTGCTAAGCATGATGAGATGATGATGTCATGCATGCTAATCAGTCGGAAGAGACTTCCTAATCTTGGTCTAACCGACATGTATGAGTTTATTTATGGTGAGTTGTTGTTTTGATTAAAGGCCTTGTTCTGGCAACTATCTACCATGCATATGCGCATGATATAATATACAGAGACTGCAGTATATTGACTTGGAAAACTGAACATAGCATTAAGAATACGGTGCTAATCAGTATGATCTATCAGAACGTATGAAGCATCATTCAAGAAAATATGTTTATCTTTCTATCAGTTTACGAGTAGCATATCATGGAGATGGGCATGGAACATAATCAGACTATTGTTTTTTGTATTTTGTTTCAGACAAACAATCGCTATATATCCAATCAAATGCATGACGTTGATGATGAAATTCTAACACACATCTTGATCACTGGCGTGGAGATATTTGATTTCTCACCTTAACGAATCTTCTTAGGGCAAAGCCTTTGCAGATGGTGCTCGTCGGAAGAGTCGATGAAACTTGCCGACGGAACAACGACCCTTGATGCCGAGTTGCGCGAGGACACCCCGACCCTCTGGCCGATACCGATGTGCGAGGACACCCCGCCGTAGATGATCGTGGCAGGACTCACGAAGGAAGTCGGCGGCGTCGGTATGTGCCGTATTTTGACGAAAACTAGTTTCAGCCAGGATGGCGTTAGACATGTGTAAAGAGGCAGGGGCACATGCATCTTTTCACACACTTGATTAGGATTAAAAAAACGAAAATAGACTAAGATGCCGGTAATGCTATGGATTAAAGGACTAATTACTAATTGATGGCGTATTTTGGATGTCCTCTTAACTGAGGGCAAATCTTGGATGACCATATTTAGGGGTGCTATGAGTCTAATTAACCCCCTCTTTTAGGTGATGGAATAGGTGAACTGATACAATACCATCACCTATAATTTAGAAATTAGATTGGAGGGATCCCCTTTAACCTTTTTTAGATAATGGGATTATAGAGGAAGGGTTGGAGTTGCTCTTATGCCGTAGCAGGTAAAGAAAAACCAGTTTCCGTGTTTTTGCTTCTCCCTTTCACATACATTGTACTGGAGAGAAAGGGCAGGCTAAAACTTCCGAGAACGAATAAACCTAGTAAACGTGTGCAACCCTCGCGGATCAAAAACGAAATCTCATACTTTTATCCCAAAGCAACAAGGTTCTCCCCCCCCCCCCCCCCCCCCCCCCAAACCTAATGTAAACACAAATGGTATGGATGCTCAGAATAATTTAAATATTTCTGCAACAAATAACAGACAGAAGCAAAACCGAAAACATGCAAAACTCTCTGCCAATGTGATGCTATTGGTTACAACACATTCAAAATAAACCCATTTTAACTTTTTTCCAACAATGAACCCATTAGTATTAGTAAAGAGTTCCATTTTCTGGTAACACGTATATATTAACTAGCTGTGTTTTTTTGAAAGGTTTTCCACCAAAAATAAAAGATTTCAAATCCAACTATAGCAAGAAAAGATAAATGGATGTTATTATCCTAATATCAATAGAATGTAATATTCAACGGTGATAAGATCCAATCGATTGGGCAGGGTGACGTTGGGATGTAAAAGAGGGATCCATGGACTACTGTACAAGTCCCTTCGTATCATACAAACAAAATTCAGTTTTCCCAGATAGCAAAGCCAGACAGCTCCAATTGACAGATGTATTAGATACGCAACAGCAGCCACGACCATAAATCCATATCCTGCCAGATCCTTGATACCACTTGCTCATGGGTTAGTACTTGGGACAGCAAAAGCTGGTGAGAAGCTAGAGACCGTACCAAGATGGATGTGGAAATATCAGTAGCAACCACTACAAAGGGAACCACATGCCAAACAGAGCTAATAATTCCAGACTGCAATGTCACGGATGAACACTGACTTATGCTGCATCAAAGTAAAAAAGAAGTAAAAAAAGCTATGGGACAAAATTTCTGTCTGTCTGAAGACTTCCCAGTGCTAGCAGATGGGGACGTTTCTTAGATCTTGTGAACAACTTTAGGTCAGTAATAGCATACCAGTAGATGCATATCAAAAGCATCCTATGTTGGGCAGACAGCAAATCGCACGACCTGTGAGGCTGTAGTGCAGGAACCATGTTCATGACCCTCCGAATATCTCCATAGAAGATGTGGCCATAACACCTTCACATAAAAGACAACCACCAACAAAGTACTATTGCAACAAGGTGTTCATGAGCCAGAAGCCATTCTATCTGACAAATGGCGCATACATGCAACAGTGATTAACTATTTAGTTCATTTAGTTGAGCTCTAGAGATCCATGGATACCCATGGATCCCTCCATGCCTATCATTACTGACAAACATGACACTGAAATAAAAAGGCAGAATGAATTAAAAAGGAATGATTGTGTGAAGAAGAGGCGCCTTGTTTTGCAGAACTTCATATTATATATTTGATTCTGCTGGTAAATTAAATACAGGGGCAATAAAAAGGTGACGAATTAATCTTTGCTGTAGATTCTACTACAAACACAGGCTCATTCCAACTTCGTTCAATGTTGATTGGTAGAAAACAGAAGGCTACACTGATGGAAACAGAACCATGAGCTACACTGTCACCCTGAAGGCTAAAAGGCAAAATAAATCTAATGAAACTGAAGGTATCATACCATTCTACATCTCTAGTACTGAGATAAGCAGGTGAAATGGCCCTAATCAGAGCCCTGTAACATGATATCATGTTTGAAAGCGCATACATATGAATCCATCTTTACTGGATTAGTCAAAACATTCAGTGAGCCAGAAATACATGGCCGTTCATGCATAAAGTAAAATATACTCTTAGCAACAGCTAAGCCTTTGAAAGTCAGCTTCATTATCGGCCACCCCCAAAGCCCTTATACCTGTCACGGTAACCTGCAAGACGTAATAATAGTCCAATTCATTCATAATGGTGAATGATTAATACATAGGGCCAAAACATCTTGCTGAAACAAAACTAATGAAATGTATTGTCCAGTAGCAAACTAACCTGCAGAAGGAGGTGGTGCACCACGACCCATAGCAGCTAACTCAGAGCTGACCTTTTGTCCAGCTTCCTCTAAAATACTGATAAGCTCCTTCGCAAATCTGGCATTAGCTGCAGTGAAAAAGGAATAAGCCGTTCCTTTTGCACCAGCTCTGCCAGTTCGACCAATGCGGTGAACATAATCCTCCAGCGACCCCGGAAAGTCATAGTTAATGACATATTTAACATCTTTGACATCTGTTTCCCACACGCAAGGAACATTTATTAGACTTTTTAAGTCCCCAGAAAACATAAATATAAGGTATCATATCTGAGAGGCTTTTGCATACCTAAGCCTCGAGCAGCTACATCCGTAGCTGTCATAATAGGACTCTTCCCTGATTTAAATTCAGAAAGAACCCAATCCCGTTCGGCCTGGCTCTTGTCACCATGGATAGACAAAGCAGGCCAACCATCCATACGGAGCTGTCTAGTGATCTGATCACAGCCCTTCTTTGTGTCCATAAATATCAAAATCCGGCTGCCATCCATAATATCTTCAAGTAGATTAACCAACCTTATACACATCAAAGCAACTCATCATTAATACAATGCATTTGCATTATGTTAGTGCACAGTGGAATGGAATAAAGGTAAGCAATCCTACTTGTTATACTTCTGACTCTCAGATAATATCTCCACATGCTGAACAATGGCATGATTAGCCTTCAGCTCCTCAGAACCAATAATGACCTGCATTACATGAAGTCCAGCTGAATTGGCAATGCATACAAATGGCAATAATGCAATGCATAATGGCGTGTGAGCAGTAGTATGCACCTTGTATGGATCAAAAAGAAATTTCCTTGCTAGCTGCTCAACTTCCTTAGGCCAGGTAGCACTCCAGTATAGTGTTTGGCGATCTGGACGAATCTGAAATAATAATAGATAAAGTTTTGACATGGACTAAGGATTTTCTTTACAGCCATCAAGAGAACAATTAAACTCATCAAGATATAGAAAAAAAAAAATCAAGATACAGCAAACATTTACATAAGAGCATTGATTAACACGTGGACTTATCAAGGATGGAAGAAGCATCATGAAGTACAACATTTCCTGTAGTAGCAGAAGAATCAGTATATACCTGTGAAACAATTTTCTTAATTTGAGGTTCAAATCCCATGTCTAGCATCCGGTCTGCTTCATCTAAAACAAGGTATGTCACCCTTCGCAAGTTTGTATGATGTGATTCAATCATATCAATGAGTCGTCCTGGTGTGGCTATAACAATTTCAACACCTGGCATAAAAATACAACACAAAATTAATATGATCCAGGTAATGGTGACCTTTAACTCCATCCTTTCTATCCCCAAAAAATTCATTTACACCTCATCTGGATACAAACTTGTGATGTCATGCTAGACAACTGTTATGCCCAAACAAACAGCAGTCCTAACCAAGTCAATGATTGACATATAGATTAACAAATTTCCCTTTCCTTTCATATAGAGTGAGTGAGGAAGAAAACCTTTTTGAAGATCACGAACTTGTGGACCTTTTGGAACACCACCATATATGCATGTACTTTTTATCTTCGAAGATGCACCGAATTTGGTTGCCTCTTGTTGTATCTGAACAGCAAGTTCACGTGTAGGAGCCAACACCAAAACAATTGGACCATCGCCAGGAGCTTCAACAATAGGAGATAAAGAAAAAAACGATGATATTTGTGGTCAGGATTTCACAAAGATGTTCAAGAACGAAAAGCATCAGTGAAACACAACCTTACCAAGAAAAGGCTGAGCATTCACGTGAACAATGGCAGGTAAGAGATAAGCAAGAGTTTTCCCTGATCCTGTTTCTGCAATGCCAATAAGGTCACGACCCCTGAGTGCCATTGGCCAACCCTGCGATTGGATAGGAGTTGGTTCTACAAAGCCAGCTTTTGTGATTTCTTGCAACACATATTCTGCAGGATGAAAGTGAAGCTGCTAATGTCAACCTTATTATAACCTATAAGTATACAACAAATATCACACTTCCATACACGAAAAAAAGGAACACTGCCCAATACCCCATTTTTAAGGAGATGGACAAACTACGACATACAGAAGTACAGGAACTGACATAGACAACAATAACATTAGGAGCTCCTAAACATCAGCTAGTTACAACATTACAAACTGTCCAGCCAGAACAATCACGTCAAATCAAAAGCTGTCTCTCTGATAAATATTTTCTTTCCATGCTAGGTTCCATTTCAAAAGGAAAGAGTTATGGTGATTCCTCAACCAAATAAAAAGATAACCAGCAATTTCTGTGCTCAACTTGTTAAAAAAAAAATTCAAGGTCATATAACACAAGAAATGCTAGAGTCAGTCAATATGTCAGATAGATACAGTCTGCCTCTTATACAGTTGCCATTTAATTCCATTTTCAATAATCTCATAAAAAAATAATCTCATTCTGCTTCTACTGTTTCTGCATATGGTTGCAAGAAAATTCTACAGTGGCTCACTTGGCACCAGTTCGATATCCCACCTGTAGTCCGTACATAGATTTCACAATGAATAAAACTTAGAAGGGAAAGATCCTTCTCTTGCAGAATCGGCCCATTATGTTATTGTAGGTGCCATGAAATCAAAAGGTCCATAAGTGCATTGGAGAACACCATAAGACTAATGTTCCAACAGGAGTCTTAAACTGAGTGCCATGTCTAACTGATTGGTCTGGGGGCGCTTGCTTGGGATTCAGTTTAGGTGCATTAACAATAATCTTACCCTCTGAATTTAAAACAGCACCATACCAGGGAGATGATGTTTACATTGTACATCTAATTCTAGCCAAACAGACGGAGAATTGCATCTTTTCCTGATTATCTAATTTGTGACACAACAGAATAGTATCATACCAGGGAAGCCGACGTCACCAAAGTCACGCACCGGCTTGGGCACGTCACGGCCCTCGACGGTGATCTCCCGGCGGCGGCGGTAGGCCACCACCTCGTCCTCTGTCATGCCGGCCACCGAGGGCGCCTCCACATAGAAGTTCTTCTCGAACCGCGGCAGCCCATCGAGCTCCGAGGCTGCGACGGCATCCGCTTTGCTCGGCGGCGCGAACGCCCTCGTCCCGCCTCCGAACGCCCCCTCGCTGCAGCACAAGCCGAGCAGATAACCAGAATCACAATCGGCGCCAGGGCAAAGGCTACGGCCAGGGCTTAGGGTTTAGTTACCTGCGGCGGTCGCGGTAGGAACCCGGGTCCGCTTCGCGGCCGTCGAAGCGACTCATGGCGGCGGTCGCCGGCGGCTAGGGTTTAGGCGGGAAGGCACGGTTCGGATTGCGAAGCCGCGAGGCGGTGCGTGGCCTGGCGTTCTCGAGAAGAAGATTCTAGAAGGAGCAGCCGAGCAGGCGAACGACGCAGCATAGAGAATCGGGTTGAATCGAATCGGGTGACGGCGAGAGCGGCAGTGGCCGCGCGTTGTGGAAGCGCTCGAGCTATGCTCCAGTGACGTATTAGCAGAAATACGCCAGCCTCCTCGGTAAACGTAGATGGGAAAGAGGACGGAAAGGTTGACTTGTTGACTAACCACTGACAGGCGGAGCCCGCTCTGGCCACGAAAGAAAGGCGAGGGCGAGTTATCCAGTACCAGCAGCACTGCCTTTAGCCCTTCACCGCTGACGCCGGCGCGAGCAGCGATGGCCACCGCCGCGGCGACCATGGCAACTCACCACCCTCGCGCCCGCCTCCACGTATGCGCTGCCTGGGACATGAACCCGAGCGCCGCCACCGTGGCCATGCCCAAGCCCAAGCCCAAGGCCCCGGTCTCGCAGCCGCCGGCGACCCCGACCCGCACGCCTCCTCCGACCCATGCCGACCTCTTCTCTCGCAGCAGCGAAGGCCAAGGTCCGTCCTCCCACTCGCTGACTCGCCAGATACTTTATGCTTTGTGTAGCCTCAAGATTTTGCGGCTTGCTCTGTTTTTTCTTTTATTACTGTAGTAAGCATGCACTTCTGAGACTGAGTGAAAATCTGGGACGCAGGCACGTATAGCTTTGAAATCGAAATGAAAACGTAGTCATCTTATTCTTACACTGGCAAGGGATAGAGTTGATTTCATGTGTTCGATGGCATGTTGAAACTGTTGATGGCCTGTGGTCTGTGCTATGATGATTTCTTGCCATGAGTTTGAAGGCTGATCATGATATATTTTGTATGATACTGTAGGAGCAAAGAAAAGCACATATATGGGCTTCGAAAAGTGGTGGTTGCCGCCGCCACCAGAGGTGAAGAAGCCCCGATCTCTCTACAGTGCCGCGTCATTGGCTTACTTGGGAGACTGCATATATGAAGTAAGAAATTTTACAGCATGTGCTGATGTGCATGATACTTTACTCATTGATTATTGTGTCCTGTGCTTCTAGTAAGTGTATTAGTTCTTGTTGTCAGGCTCAGTATTGCTGATCTGATTTTTTCTTATACACACAGCTTTATGCTCGGAGGCACTTCTTCTTTCCACCTTTGAGCATCAATGAGTATAACAAGCGTGTGATGGAGGTTGTCAAGTGTGAATCACAGGTCCGGACTTGCCTCTATTTTTTCGTTCATAGTCAAGCTTCCTACATAGATCAAATTCAGCCTATGCTATTGATGTCGTTGTGATGTACTAACACATCCTGTGAGCACTCATTTCTAACATGCTCTTTCCTAAAAGTTTTTCACTTAGTAATTGTGATTTATTCCAGATTTCTGAGAGATGAACATTCTTATTTCGTCTTTTCAGTTCAGTTCTGCTCTCTGTGCATTGGTAGGTCCATGCAACAATGCATTGTAACTGTGACAGCTTCTTTTTCCTTGCTTCAGGATCTTTTGTTGAACAAGCTTCTTGGAGAGGATTTTCTAACTCAAGAAGAAAGGTAAAGCAATAGTTATAACCTTAGTACCATATAGGAAGCAATGTCTACAATATAGTTTCCAACAGGAAATATTGTGTTGTTGTCTTTGTAGACACGACTGAACTTACATGAGACTTTAACTGATTAGCACTTTGCTCTTTATAAAATTAATATGGCCACTATGAGACATCATTTGTGATTTTTGGTAGATATTGTAATTGATATCTTCTTACTTTTGCCGCCCCCCCCCCCCCCCCCCCCCAGTAAAATGCTTTGAATGTATGCATAATGAGTTCTCTATAGATATCTTTGACTTATTAATCATGTTTTTGTAGGGACATACTTCGATGGGGAAGGAATATTGTTAGCAGCAAAACACGCACCAGAAAGCGTGCAGGAATTGCAGTCTATAATCGGGCTTCTTCACTTGAAACATTGGTATGTTGTACTTTACAATTGTTTATTTGTCTATTCTAAGATGTAGTTTGTGTTCTGCTACCCAATACTAAGACCCTCACATCGTTTTTTTTTTCCTCTTTAGATTGGCTACCTTTACCTCACAAATTTCAAGCGTCTAGAGCAACTGATGTTTCAATTAGGCTTCACAAGTGGTGCTTCTTCGCAACATATTGCAGATGAGCTACGGTCTAGTTTCCAGTAAAACACTTGATCTATACCATGCTTTTTAAGTCTTGCAAGAGGAGTTGCTTTACTAATTGGTGATTTTTGGCAGGAAGAAAAGCTCCACTTCTCAGCAACCTGCAAGTCAGTGAACAGCAATGAGGTGTAATAAACTTGGTATCACTTGGACAAGGATCTCTTTTATGGCCTAGGGGCTGACAAAATGACCAAGGCCTGACGTTAGCTGTATTCAAGATCCAATAGTGGAAGTCCACTCGCATGGTTGGTTAATGCTGTATACACCATATTTATGTACAAGATTCAGCAAATGAACATCATGAGCCACACGCACTAAAGACCCTGATGGCATGAAAAAGGAAAGATTGGACATGGGAGAGGATCTGGGCTTCTGGTGGCTAATGTAGTTTGCAACTGCGAAGGAAGCTCCGCACTGAATGAGCCAAAGTCTTTTGTGAACGGGAAATAAAATTAAGGCCCTGTTTGGAGCGCTGGAATGTACCAAAACTCATGTAGGATGTGCTGAAAAAAAAACGAAGTTGATGTTGGAAACAAACTGCTTGGTACATAGTATGTGTTTGCTTCCATTCTGCTTCCGTACGTGCTTTATGTGTTTTTCTTTGATTTCCCTAGAAAATTAAGCCGCATGTAGCCTGAATGAATTACTGGTTAGGCCTCATTCATGCCACTGAAAGCACCTAGTATGCCGTATCTATGCCGGTTTTACATTTTGATCAAATCGTCAGAATCCAATTAAAACCACTTTCGTAAACTGGGTGTTTTCACTTCTGTTTGAAAAAAAAAATTATTAGCTCTAGCTAGCATACGTACATCCTGCGTTTGTGGGTTAACATCTCTGAAGTAGAGAGACCGGAGACGAGAGGATCAACTTCGAGGTGTCCTTGACATACAGGATTAGAGCAAGTATTATAACGCCAGCTAAGCGGGCTAAATAGCAGTACACGTCATAAAATTTCTTGCTGGCAGAGAGAGAGATAAAAAAAAAAGAGAAGAAAACCGGCGCTTTGTGAATCGCTAGCTGAATCACTTGGGCCAAGGCAAAACGCCTGCTCCTAGCCTGGTGTGTGCGGAAAGAGCTGGCGTTTTCTTCCGTTTAACCAATTCTAATATTTGTACATGTAGGGATAGTCGATGCACTAGGCCATTGAGAAAAAAAGACCGCAGCCTCTCTCCCGCTTGTCCTAGGGTTCTATTGCCACCACCTCTGGGCCTCCCTCCTCTCCCTCTGGCGTCCTTGCCGGCGGTGGGAAGGAGAGGGAAGCCCACCCTTTATTGTCTTAGGTAGTTCCTTTGTTCTTCATTTTTAGATCTTGCCGTTTTCCCCTGTGGGCCATATGTCGTCTCGCTTTCCTCCCCCTTCAGGCCACCATGGTCATCGGCCTCAAGCTTTTGCTCGTCGTTGGCGGTCGCCTCGGTGTCGCCCTGAGTCGAAGGGAAGCTCGAATAAATTAGTTCTAGAATCCCCTCCCCTCTCGCCACCTCCGGCCCCCTCCACTGGCGATTTGGCCGGAGCCGGGCCTTCCGACGCCAGATCCTCGCCTTCCGTAGCGAGATCTGGCAACAGAGCTCTCGGATCTGCTATCACCGGCGCGCCATCCCCTCTCCATCGCCGGCATCGACTCCGCCTCTCTCTGATGCAGGGGGTTCCCGCCCTCATCGGACCAGCCCGTCACCCCGACGGCTGGGCCTAGCCTTGCATCGCCACCTTCGGCAAGCCGGCCCCTCACCCATGGCCTCATCTCGCCGTGGTATCGCTGCCCTTCCTTGGAGTCGACATGGACAACCTTAAACTCATTGCTGCCGACAACTCAAACACAATAGTTTGGCCAGTGACACCCCCCATCAATGTCCTCCCCCTCTCCCAGTTCTTCAGATCCAGGCGAGACTCCTGGCGGTGCTCCTGTGGTCGGGCTATTTCGCATGCTCTCCGGTTTGTTTCCTTTCCTACAGAGTTCAATGACCTTCGATTCAGACTACTCATGGTATCTGGGTCTTCTACGTCCTCGATCACATTTTACTCACGTTCTTAAGAACGATGACCGCTACGGGTGTTCCGTTCAATGTGACGTGGATCCAATATGTCTGGCTCCTGAAGTGTTTTCAACCAAAGGTGCTACTTTCGCCTCTCAAATGCGTCCAGGTGAACATCGACCATACTCTTCACCGATGATACTCCATTATGCAGGTTGAAGACACCAGCCTCATGCTTGTTTTAAGCGAGACCCCTCCAACGACAATTTAGGGACTAGTCTGTGGATAGTCGATCCTATTATAATATGTACTCTGCTCACTGAGAGCCTTGTATTCTGCACCCTTTTAGGAGTGCTATGTCTTTGGAGTGTGTTCGCTCCAATGTTTGTAATTCTTTGTTGAATGAATACAGGCATGAAGTTGTCAAAAAAAATATTTGTACATGTAGTTATTAAATACTTGCATCATTAATAGATCTCTTCTCATAGTTATTCTATTAACCAATCTATTATATGAGTTAGTTATTTTAATGATTTTATATGATTGTATTTAGCCAGCAGCAGGCTAAACCATTAGTTTTGCTCTTAGAGTTCCACGTGTTGTTGAATTCTATGAGATAAAAAATTACATAAATTACTCCTACAAGATGCTTGATGTTTCGCTTGATAGACACACCACAGGAATTTTATGATTAGATGTTCGTTAGCAAGAGGGAGAACAGAGGAGAGAAAGAGAGACTTTGGGTCCTGAACTTTCAAAGGAATTTAATATGAGATGAGAATTCATGCTACAATTTCACTAATACAATTTATACTATGAAACAATTCTTTAATCTAAATGGCATATATATGATATTTTTCTTTAAATTCAATTTATCTATTTTCCTTCCACAATATCTTTGTTCTAAAACACTAGGTGCATCAATTCACAAGACTCTTGCAAGATGCGAGAGCACAATTAACAATAGCAATGTGGTTTATAGATGAAAGCAGCAGTCTCAACTGTAAGCTTCATGATCATTGGTGATTGGATCCCCAAGGTATGGATGTTTTGGTGATAGATGACAACTATAAAATTATGGACTAATATCTACACAAGTATTGTCTATATAGGAATCATCTCTTAACTCTATTACAAATTATATGGATGATGGTTGCATATCTTGAGCACTTGATAAGATCCAAGAGGAAAAGAGGAGAGCACTAGGAGGAGATATTGCATATCTTGAGAGTGCTAGTTGAGAGTAACTTTAGCATCTTGCACATCTAAGACTAGGGTGTCCTTGAGGGTGTGATCTAGATTGTTACTCTTGGTCTATGGTGAGACCTAGACCGGTTAGATGTCGGTGATCGAGCTTATCATGATCAGTTGTGAAAATCGTCACATGTTTGTACATGGTTTGAGCCCGCCGATGAAAGGGGCATCGCAAGTGAGCGCCCATGTCGGCTCGGGGAGTCCAATAAGTTCTCAAGGGAGGCGAGCTTGTGCTTTATGCAGCGGTGATGCACACCGTGTCTTCACTCTAGGAGTGATTGCAGACTCGTGGGCGAGAACTCCACTTGGTGGCGGGAGGGACCGGGACTCCAGCGGGAGTGGTCCAATGAGGATTAGGGGAAGGCGCCATCCTTTCGAGACCTTGGAAAAAAATCATGAGAATTTTCTGATCCTCTTTTTACTATTCCGCAATTGTGTGCTCTAATGACTAGGGTAAATTGTGGCTTGCATAGGCTAGTGTGTTTGGCTTCCGTACTTTATCTTATCATGAACACTAGCATGTATAGGGTCTTGGCCTACTAGAATTGTTTAGGTTGCTTCTCTTGTTAGTCCCAAGTAGTGGAAGTTGAAGTAATTGGAATCGTGAGCGGCTTACCGATTCACCCCCCCCCCCCTCTCGGTACGCTTTTGGTCCTTACAAGTGGTATCAGAGCCAAGTGCTTATCTTTGAGGCTTCACCGCCTTGAGTAAGGATGCCGGGACAGGCGGAGAATGTTCTCATATTTAATAGTGAGGACTATGCTTATTGGAAGGCTCGCATGCAAGCCTACCTTCAGTCCCTTGATCTAGAGATATGGAAGGTCACTCACGAGTCCGATGCGAACGCGAACCTACTTGAGCCTGATTATGTTAAGTATAATGTTAAGGTCAAGAATGCTCTGTTTGCTTGCATCTCTAAGAATGTTTTTGCTCAGCTAGATGCTAGCTTCTCAGCACATGGTCTCTGGACTGAGATTCAGGGGCTCTGTGAGGGCACCAGTGATGTTAAAGAAGAGAGATACTATGTGCTGAAGAATGAGTATGATAACTTTACTAGATTGCCACATGAGAGAGCTAACACTGTTCATTCTCGTTTTCATGTTCTAGTGGAGGAGATCAATGCACTTGGAGATGATTTCAAGATGAAGCCCGTTGAGGTGATAAGAAGATTCTTGAGGCTATTCAAGGATCCCAAGTATGAGTCCATCATCACCTTCATCTTGCAAGGTGACCTCAAGATCAAGACCATGAAGGATGTACTTGGTAAGATTATTGCCTTCGAGAGCTACCAATTGGGGTTGGATGATCCTCAACCATCCAACCTTACTCTACCGGCTAACAAGCAAGGATCTAGCAAGAGCAAGAAGAACAAGAAGAAGGTGATCATTGAGGAGGATGATGAAGGTGACTTAACCAAGGACTTGGCTCTTCTCATAAAGAAGATGAAGAACTTCAAGAACAAATTTGCTTCCAAGTCAAGGGGCAAGTGTTTCAATTGTGACTCAAAGAATCACTTTGTAAGAGAGTGCCCAAAGCCCAAGAAAGAAGCATTCAAGTCACAAGATTCAAGTGAAGAAGAAGAAGATCCCAAGGGCAAGCACAAGAAGAAGAGGCACTTCAGAGCAAAGGCAAAGCTCAAGACTACAAGAAGAAATTCTCTCGCAAGGCCCTTGTTGGAGAGTGGATAGGTGATAACTCCAGTGATGAGTCCTCTTCCTCAAGTGATGAAGAAGTGGTCGGCCTAGCCATGATCAAGACTACACCTCCACGAGCTCTTCCTCTACCTCCCACATGCCTCATGGCTGCAAGCCAACTTGGGGAGAGTGAGGATGAGAGCAGCGATGATGAGGAGCTTTTATGTGCCAAGCTTTGGAGTATGCTTGAGCAAGCCCACGACATCGCCGTCAAGAAATCCAAAATGTTGGATGTGGTAAGAAAAGAGTGTAAGTTAGCTAAGGACTGTGTTGGTGAGCTTCAGAGTGAGCTCAAGGACCTTGTCACATCTCATGAGGCCCTAAACAAAGTTTATGACAAACTCAAGGGTGATCATGTAGAGCTTCATGAGAAGTACAAGGCCCTTGAGATCACTTACGAGGCCATCAATATTGAGAACCTTGCCTCTCCCTCCTCTAGTTCATCAAAGAGTGATGCTTCTACTATTTGTGATGAACTAACCACCTCGGTTGAGGTCTATTCTCTTGAGCCATTTGTTTTGGAGGAATATCACAAGCTCAAGGTAGAGAGGAAGATGGTGATGGACGGCTTTGAGAGGCTCACATGTGGTAGAGCCATCCACAAGGAGATTCTTGGGAGGAACCTTGTGAACAATGTTTCCCACCAGGGACTTGGCTCATATCCCACCGCCATCGACATCATAGGGACGAGTGATTCCATCCCTGCATGGATCAAACCCCTTCTCGCCGATGACTACTATTGCAAGAGGTGTTACAAGGATGGCCATGCTACCAAGGATTGTCCCATAGTGAGAAGTTCCATTATTTTGCCTAACGCTAACTTGTTCTATGAGAACACACATTTCAAGCTTTTTAGGAATAAGGATGGCAAGGTGAAGAGAAAGGTCAAGAGCATATGGGTGCCTAAGTGCATTGTTGATCTTGAAAGATTGGCTACGTACAAGTGGGTGCCCAAGAACAAGACCTAGATGGTGGTGGTGGTGGACCGAGCGCTTTCATGAAGATTATGTGAAGTCCACCACAAGTGACATAGATCTCAACGCCGTATCTACTCATGAGGGAGGTAACCGTGTTTGTTCTTGGTAGTTGTAGTGTGTTTTTCCTCTTTTGCATTGCATAGTAATCAGGACTTATTTATGACTAGTATGCTTTGCATCCATGCATGTGTAAATAACTAGAAGAAAAACACATAAAAATTAGTCAATGTCTAACCCATCCAAGATAGCTATAAGCAAGGGGGAGTGCTTGAAATGGTGGTTTGACTTCTCTCAAGGCAAGGGCATGGCTTATAGTGAGTAAGCTTGGGAGGGATTTAAACTTGACATTGTTAGGTTTTCTTTGTGTCTTATTTTTAATATTGCTTGTATTCATATAACATGTTTACTTTTATTGCATATGAAAAATTCTTGTTGCATGCATCATATAGGAAACACAAAGGAGGCTTGTCCCACTTGGTGATATTTGTGCCTCATGCTCTATATGAGATTACATCTGCATAAGTGTGACCAAAGGAAAGGATTATGCTTCATGCCTATTAAGCAAGCTCTTATGAACTCCGAGGTTAAAACTACTCACGCGGTTCATGGACTAAGGCTCATACATACCCATTTGGTTCTTTCTTGCCTTGGTTCTTATTTGCTCGATCCTTTATTTGGCATTTGCGAAAATTCTAAGGCCATAGAGTGTCACTATTTAAAAAGGAGTGTTTGAGAGTTCCCTCTATATTTCAAGTGCAGTGTTTGTTTGTGTATTTAGCGAGGGCACTTGGAAAATGGAGAAATTCCTCGTCTCAGCAAATTTCTGGAAGTGACTGTACGGTCCGGTCATTAGATCGTATAGTCCGGTCAGTGGCACTCATCACAGTGCCTAGGGGGAGTCTGGTCGTAGAGACCGGACAGAACGGTCCTAGAGACCGTACCATCCGGTCTGCAGAAGGCTAGCAGACCCCAACCTGACCGGACAGTCCGGTGTAGAGATCGGACCGTCCGGTCAGTTTGGTTGATCGTGCAAAGCATCTCCTAATCTGAACCGTTGATTCTTCCTTGATTAGATCTCGGTCGTTCATCGTCTTCTTGACCTAGGTCAAAATCGGTCAGAGTTCTTTTGGCTTCACCCCCGTTCGACTTCGATGCTGAGACCGTGCCCTCGCCTTGCCTCGTCGACCTCACCGTCGCCTCCCCACCACCGTGCAGCTCCACCCAGCCGCCACCGCACCTCGCCAGCCCAGCATCGTGCGTGCCTACACTTGCTCGCAACCTCGCGCCGTGGCACCTCCACCGAGCCGCAGTCGCCACTGCCTATGCGCCTCCGCCGCCGCTCGCCATCTCGCGCACAGTGCCGCCGCCGCCCGCAGCTCCAGTGCCACTGCCAGTGCCATCTCCCACGCGCAAGCCTCAGCACCCCCTCTGCTCTACCGATTGCCAGGGAAAAGTTTTTCCCTTCTCTCCCTCCACCTCCATTGGCGGAAAGACCAAAAGCTCCATCTTTGAGGTGATCGGCTTGGAATTCTTCGGCATTTGACTTTGTTCCTTCTCCAGGGTATTGTGCTCAATCTTCTATTCATCGGTCATGCTCTGTTTAGCGAGCAATTTAGTTAGTTGATGCAATTAGTATTAATTCCTATCATTAGTTGCATTAATTAATTAATTGGCTCAACCTAGATGCAATTAATTTCATGCCTATCTATTAGTTGCATGTCTAGGGTTGTCTCCTGTCTAGTCTACAGTTAGATTTTATTGCCATTATTTGACTATACACTAGATGACTCGCACCGGCCACATATAGTCGATGATCACTGTTGTTACTTTGCATATTTGCCTAGTGATCATGTCCTTCATTCAGTGCTAGGATATCTATTACGCATTTTTTCCTAGCGGTGCTTTACTTGTAGTTTTATATAGGATTCTATGTTTATCCTATCTACACCTACATGTGTGTAGTGATAGCAGAGCAGTCAACAGAGATGGTAGGTTCAGGTCAGGACAAGGGAAAGGGAAAGATGCCTGAGAAGCCCAAGACCAAGAAGAGACCAAGGCTGGACCCAGAGTCTGAGAGAGCCAGGAGGATGGCATGGAGGAGTCTCGGAGGACACCAGAGACATGGCTGATCCTAGAGCAGCCTCGTGACACTCAGGGACTGAGGAGGAGTACCAGGCAGAGGACTGCACCTCTGGCTGTCGGAGTTGTTCCACCGCCATGGTCGTAGCGTACTCCGGCTTCTCGTCAGGAGAGCTCGTCGAGAACTGTGGAGCAGGGATCCTCTAGGCAACAGGAGAAGTCTGAGGAGAGTGAGTCAGATGAGGAGACCTCAGAGTCTGAGTTTGAGGAGCTAGAGGAGGCGGAGTCTGAGGAGACAGAGGAGGCTGAGCAGACTGTTCCCCAGAGAACAACTCACGGTGCATGAGACCCGAGATGCACCTATGCAATGTGCACTAGGAGGCTGAAAGATAGGTACAGGTAGCCGGAGAGCCAGATATACTTAAGGTTCCTGCAAAGGACCTTAAGATACTTCGCTTAGTGCCTTTCAAGCAGTGGTTTCCAGTCCCTAGAGACTCTGCTGTTGGAGAGAGGTACTAGACACCCCTCTAAAAAAGGATTGGAGAGGGTCTGAGATGCTACCTTAGCCTGAGGGGCAAGGATAGAGTCTTCGTGCCATAGTAGTACACGACCTACAAGACCATGAGGAGGACCACCGGCACAGAGATGGAGCAGTACTTCACGTACTTGCCAGAGCTAGCAGAGCTAGTTACTGCTCCACACAAGTTCAGAGAAGATGTGGTCCTCGAGTTCTACGCCACACTATGGGTTGCCAAAGACCGCTCAGTGTTATGATTCTTGTTCAGAGGGCAGCCACAACATGTCACCAGGGAGGATTTGATAGCTAACCTAGAACTCCTGGCTTTACACTTTCAGCTTTATAGGAGTGCCTGTGGTACACTAGAGCCACCCCGTAGACCATAGGGAGGGAGACTACATACTGATGAGATGGTGTCGATTGCCTTTCCACCACCACACACCCCAGGCTTTGAGAGAGGCCCTGCGAGACTCACCACAGAGGCCAATGTGGTGAGAGCGATAGTCACCAGGACTATCATCCCTAGGTCTGACTACAGAGAGGAGTTTACACTCTTACACCAGTGGGTTGTAGCAGCTATTCTGAGGAGGCAGATCTTTGACTTGGCAGATTTTCTTATTGGAGGGATGGAGGAGGTTATCTCTGAGAGAGTCAGAGGACGTCACTTGGTCTATGGTCCATACATATGCTATCTCTTGAGGAGGATGTGCCTAGTGACAGAGGAGCAGTATGAGGCTTTCCCTGAGACGACTACCAGCTACGCACCTCATGTCCCGAGTGGATCACAATCGACCTCCAGCCAGCAGACAGGAGAGGAGGAGCAGGAGTCACTAATAGTACCACACGACCAGGTAGCTCAGCCAGAGACGATGGTTCCTGAGTCAGCCAGTACAGGAGCACCTCCCCAGCCGACAGGTTCATAGTTCGAGGACGTTGTCACTGTGGCAGCACTAGAAGGAGGGCTGTGAGAGTTTATCCACAATGTGTCAGAGGACAGATGTAAGATGATGGATGTCATCAGGAGCCAGGCAGAGATTCAGAGACAGATGACTGTACTACTTACAACCCTGATGACTCAGATGACGGAGTTGACCCAGAGACAGGCCGGTCAGCAGCCAGGACCTTTAGTGTTTACTCAGTACCAGCAGTTGCCGACTCAGCTAGGACCCTTCACAGCTTTGATGACAGCTCAGTCTAGTGGGTTGCCTATCTCAGGGGTTCTACCGACAGGGGGAGCAAGACAGACACTTCCTTTAGCTCAGTTCTCCCCTGTGTCAGCGTTCTCTGTGTCTACATTGTTCGTCTCACCTTCTCACTCGTTGACCTCGTAGATGGAAGGACCCTCCAGCTTCCAGCATGTACCGGTCAGGAGTTTATTTTCAGAGATTATCTACACTACTCGTGCAGACTCCCAGACCACCCCAGAGAGAGCTACAACTTCCCTTCTTACTGCTACAGTCAGCACGCTTACTCCTCAGGTAGCAGAGGATCTAGTCTGTGGAGGTTTCTCACAGCAGGACGTGGCAGATCTCATCCTTCTCCAGACTTTAGCTCAGGAGACTGCCACAATCACTCCAGTAGCACAGGACAGTGGGTCTGAATCGCCTGTAGACCTTGGTTTCTGTTGGTCGTTACTACGCACCCACTTATATACCGTAAGAGGACGGTGTACAGTTGTAGCACACTTTTTCCCTTAGAGTATTCCAAGGTATTATCGAACCATTGAGACCTTAGGGATAATTAAATAAAGTTAACAATAAAAGATCTAATCAAGGCTACTGTCGAGTTTAGGTTGTATGAAGGGAAGACTGGCTAGCGTAAAGGTGCGCCAGACAACAATTCTGTCATTGCACCGATCGGCGCAGGGTTGAGCCGATCGACACTGTTGCGGATCTAAGTTGTCGAGCCGATCGGCGCAGGTGTTGAGCCGATCGGTACTATTGCGGATCTAAGTCGTTGAGCCGATCAGCGCAGGTGTTGAGCCGATCGGTACACCAATGAAGTTGAACTAGAGAGCAAGTCAAAGCCAAAGCTAAAACTATTCGGCGAGTAGCCAGATATCTACTAGTGAGATTGTAACCAGATAGTCTAATTAAACACCATCATAATGGATAATTACATGGATCAATGAAAACCTATAATGAATAAGACCACCCTGCTTTCCGAGCAGCTCCCGATTTATCGCTGCCGAGAGGAAACCCTTAATCATGCGAGTATCTTACCCTACTCAACTATCCAATAGTGCTACGCAGGTTTAGTGTTGTCATCGCTAAACCACACTACCGGCATCATCAAGCAACTATAATCAATACAATGTCTGAATACTATCCTAATCACCATGATTAAGATAATATCAACTTACTTAGCCTAGAACTAAGCAACGAGAATAAGCACATGTATGATTATAGAATCAAGATAGACAAATCACCAAAACCATCATCAACATATTCAATTATCCTTGAGATACATAGAGTAATATTTATCACCGTCGAGATGACCTACCTTGATGGATCAACTCTTACACCAGTGGTTCTTGAAACTCAACTAGAGATCTATTCTAACGGGGCAAGCCCCGGTGGCTCTAACTCACGAATCTGTTATCCCTCTGTTGCCTCCTCCTCGGGGTACTGATCGCGGCTAGGGGTTACAAGTATATATAGGGGTTCTACTCGTGAAAGAATCGGTTTCTAGCAAATAAGTCGGTTGCGTCGATCGGCGTAAGCCATGTTCTCTCTGGTTTCTGCTCCGAGTCGGTTCCTCTGTCTTCCACAAATGCCATGTGGGCATTTTCCTTCGAGATAAAGTCTTATACCGCACGTCGAGATCTTGAAGTTCTTTAAATCTTCTAAGCAAATATCTTCAAGTGTCTTGTGCAGATAAACTTCCATAAACATCAGATAAACTTCCATCGGAATAGGCCTCGATCACTTCTGTGGGCCAAAATACCCTTGCGCCGATCGGCTCATGGGCTGCGCCGAACGACACACTGGGCTTCTTCAGTGCTTTTCGTCGGTTCTGGACTCCTGTCTTGTCCAGCATTACTTTAATAGCCAATTTTACCTGTTTCTACAATAAAGCTCCAAAACAACACATATACAAATATATAGGTAACATCATAGGTAAATGGCCTAAATTAGTATTAATTATACTCTATTTGGGGTGATATTCTCATATAAAAGGGGCACTTAGGAAGTGCCAATAGTTCTCCCACACTTAAACCTTTGCTCGTCCCGAGTAAAGTAAAAGAGAGAAAAATCAAAAAATATACTCTTCTTATCATGAAAGATATCTTAAATCAGCAAATGTTGAGCATTGTTCTATTGTAGTATATTTCATATTGGTATTTAGCAAAATAATTCAAATATGGGCATAAAGCTCAATGTTTCTTCCCAAAGCAAAAGATCATGTCCAATTCATAAATTATAAATTTTTTACACATGTAAATCACTTAAAAGATTGTTGTGAACATAAACAATTTATCTTACAAATAATCCAAGGCAATAACTCATCTTTCAAATCACTCAACCTATATATACTACATCATAATGATCAAATAATTAAGTGTAATGCTTATATGAGTAGCTAGGTGAGATAATTCAAGGATTGCAAACATAAATCAACAATATATTGTAAAGCTTGAAGATTATTCTTTATTGGAATTTATAAAAACTTAACAAGATGGCCAAAGAAAATTTAAGAAAGGACTCACACTTTGAATATGTGGACATGTGCATCAAAAATTTGATCTTGGAAGAAAAAAAATTCCCATTATCAGATTGCACATGGTTGGAATGATTCATGGCTATATTAGAGTGAATTTCGAGAATAAGCATGTCATATACCACCCCCCACACACTTAAAATTTTGCTACTTAAAATTTTGCTAGTCCCTTAGCAAATAGCAGAGATTTTTTTTTCTGCTTTGCCGATCGGTTCAAAACGGTGTCGATCGGCTCTCAACCTGAATTTACCAGCTTTTGTTGGTATTTGATTCATCTGGCTTCAAAATTTATTCAAAGTTCAAATACAGCCAGAAACATAGGATGTGGTCAAGGAATGATACTCAACAAGACTTTGTTTTTAAAACAGAATACTCAGTAGAATTGGAGATTTGTATGAGTAAATTCAATGCTAAAAAGATACGTAAGGATTTGGCCATCCTAGTAAAGTTCATACCAAAAAGAATTAAATCCTAACCGAACTCAACCATCAATTTAATGTTTATATTCATATCAAAGCTTCATGAGTATTGCTCAAAATATGGCATTGGTAGGTGAGGATCTTGGAAATAATAAATTCTAAAGTTCACAACATGAAAAATTTATTTATAAAAAGATTGGTACTAAATTATCATCACGAATTGGAGAATGCAAATGAAGCACATGGGTATTCAGAATTGCTCCACATAAGAAATATTTGCTAAATAATCGTTAAGTGTAAGTTCGAAATTTTATTCAATGCTCAATATTATTTAATCTTCATCAACACTTTTCAAGAAAGAATAGGTAATTCAATTCTTCTAAAAGAGCATAACCGCCACCATTATATTAAGATCGAAACTTAAATACATGGTGATGATTTTCGCACACACTTGCATTAAAATAATACTACTTCTAACACACATGCATGAAAATAAAACTATTACTAACACACCTGTATGAAAATAAAACTACTACTAACACACATGCATGAAAATAAACACATCCGATACATGGTTTCCTAACCCGCTCACACACAGATAAGCAAATAAAAAAAAGATTGCAAAAGATAAATAAAACGCAAACCGGGAACCAATACATATGCCCACTCCTAGGCACTCTAATCAAGCGGAGGTGGAGACGGTGGCTGATCAAAGCCATAGCACCGCGCCTTGAGTCGCTCGAACTCCTCCACCATTGTGTCGTGGTTGTTCCTCTATTGGGACGTGGCGTCCTCCACGTGCTCGATGTGATGCATGTTTTTGTCGAGGTACCCCTGCATGGGCACGAAGAAGTCTGCACCGGGCTGGAGGCACCACAGGTACCCGTCCTTGGTACCTATAGTCAACGCATGTGCTAAAGTAGGGTGCGCCGACCGGCACGCCACCTGCGCCGACCGACGCAGTGGGCTGTGAACCGCCCGCTGTGTCGCTCCACCCTGTCTGGTACTGCTGAGGCTCTTGGCGTGACCCCTATGAGTTTCACTCACTGCCGGCTGCTGTAGATGTCACCGGTTGTCAAATCCACCCATGACAGTCCCTGAGAACTCGGTCCCCCTCCAGGAGATATTCCTCAAGCCAATTTTCTCCTTCTAGCTTGCGAGGGAGAAAAATTCCTAGCTCCGCACACGGGAGCCTAATGTTGGTGCCGCCGACATGGAAGCCGGTGCGAACACTTCCTGTGACAATGTTGCCATGAGTCATATTCTCGCCGATCTCTGTCGCGAGCTCCCACTTGTCTTCATGTCCTCCCGGTCCGTTGTTGCCGCAGACATGGGCTGCCAGGCGTTGAAGATAGCCCCCAAAGGCGAACTTCTTGCTCTTCTTGCCCCTCTTCTCGAACCAACCCCGCACCATCACCGACATAGGGTTGCAGTGAGACGGGCTCACGATGGCATTGAATAGCCACCGCAAGTCCGCATCGGTGACGTTGCTAGAGTCAACCTTGTTGCATGCGCGCGCCGCCAACCACCGATGGAAGATTTGAATGGTCGGGTTATGGATGTTGCCGCGCTTCATCTCTTCAACGAACGAGAGCCGCCTTCAAAAGAAGTCCAACTCCCCACGTCCCAAGATGATGGCTACATCGGCGTTGGCGTCAAAGCCGAAGGCTTGAGCTGCCACCTCCATGGTCACCATGTAGCTAATGTCGTGGACACGGAAGTTGATGGCATCGTTGCCGTAGTTGTCGAAGCCGATCCTCATTATAGAGGCAACCTCGATGACGATGTCGATGTTGAAGTCCATAGGGAGATGGTTGAAGTCCACCCAGCCGAGGTTGTCCAGCATCCTCATTATGTCCTCCCACATGCCGATCGTGCTGAGGAAGGTCTCGTCCATGTCAAAGTTGGGGACGAACCTTCCCCTCGCCGCGAGGTAGTGCTGTTGTTCCTCCGTGCTCAGGAGGGTAAAGCCCTCCTCCACCGTGCGCGGCATGAACTCCTCCACCGTGCGCAGCACGAATGCCGGCGATGGTGGTGATCTGGGAACCCCACGGTTTCCCGCTGTTTGGCTCCTCGTAGCATGTCCCATCAGAAGGGGCGCACCGGAGACGAAGTGGCGGGCGCGGATCTCATATGTTGCCGCTATCGAGCCGGTGGATGCACCACCCACCGACATGTCATCGCAAGCGCCAGAGCCCCCCCCCCCCCCCCAGCTGAGGAGTCACCGCTCAATTTGCCACTGCCGCTGGAACTGCTTTCTCGGCGCAGCCTCTTGCCCAACTTGCTGACGGAGGAGCGGAGACGATCCATCTGCGAGAAATGCGGAACGTGTGCGAGATCGTAGGTAGTGGGGAAGGTGGAGAGATTACCAGGATGGTGTGCCGAACTAGGGGCGCCTGGGCTCCCTTTTATAGTGTGGGAAACTTCCAAGAGAAGGACCCGCCCAAAATTTCCAAAATTTTGGGGTTGCGCCGATCGGCGCGGTCACTGCGCCGATTGGCACATTTCAAATTTTGAAATCTTTGACCGCTCTGGTTCCTAATTCTTCTCCCTTTCATTGTTTCCATCCTTTTCGTTTTTTCTAGGTACACCAAGTCGGCTGGCAGGGGAACAGCACGGAATCCCATTGTCTTGATTGACTGCGTCGATCGGCTCTGGCCAGCGCCGATCAGTGCACCGTCTCTTTTTCAGCTTTTGTTCGATTCCATGTCTCCTTTGCACTGGAAACCTGCAAAAAAATCATACCTGTTCCTAAGAATCAGTGCCTGCCAAATATAACGCCAATTTGGGCACAGCATGGGTACCAGCGCCGATCGGCGCAGGAGTGCGCCGAAGGACGCAAGTTTTTTGCACCTCGTCTTCTGGTCTGGCACTGATCCTGATGCCTCTTGTTCATTTCTTTCACCTAATATCCACTCTTCCCAATGTTCTTGTAGCATTAGCACACGAAGCGGGGCCCATCTGATGACAGCGCCGATCAGCGCAACGTCTCGCGTCGATCGGCGCGGTGTCCACTTTTGCTCCTGGCCCCTTGCTTCTTTGCTAGATGTCGCTCTTCATCTTGAAACTAGCTCTATTTCTGAAAATTGATGTGCTGGTTGGCTTTCAGCTCCTCTTCCATCTCGGGCGTCGTCAGCCTTCTATCCTGACTTGTTATCAATGCGCCAATCGGCGCAAGCTCTGTTCCTTCCTGTTTTTGGTCTTTTTCTTTGATTCCTGCGTTGTTAGTCTACAATACATATATATATATATATACAGAGTTTTGCAGAAATAAACAGACAACATAGGAGCACACAAGGATTAATCATACACTTTTTCTAATTCTTTTATTCGGGAGATTGTTTTTATTACAAGAAAGTAAATTAAAAGCACCGGGTTGCCCTCCCGGCTAGCATTAATTAACTAAATGAGATGGGTTGCCCTCCTGCAAGCACTAAACAACTTCTAAATCTCCCGACAATTGGGTTGCCTCCTAAGAGCGCTCTAGTTATTTAGAGGTCAAAGAGCTTGACCTCCCCGCGAGCAATCAATCCTTAGTGTCGCAGTGCGGGGTGTAAGACTGCAACACTACAAGGTTCACTTATCTTAATAGCTCATATACCTCGGATGACCTATCCTTACATCCCCTCCAATCACTCTCGATGCTACGTTGCCTCGGTGTCTTGTACCTCTTCACTTCATTAATAGCACGACACTCTTCTCCCCTTTGGCAAAATTTGAAAGAGTAGGGAGTTCCACTTATATCGAAACTTATCTCACCACTCCCAACATCAATACTTGCCTTTGCTATCCTCAAGAAGGGTCTGCCTAAGATCAACGGGGTTCTCGTCCTCTTATCCATATCAAGCACAATAAAATCAACAGGGACGATGTGATTTCTAATTTGAACAGGCACATCCTCAGCAATTCCATCAGGGAAGCGTACAGATTGGTCGGCTAACTCCAAACACATACCCGTAGGCTCCAATTCAGGCAAATTGAGACTTGTGAATATATGACGGGGCATAACACTTACACTTGCCCCAAGATCGCACTAGCATCTATCAAATATCCTTGTTCCGATTATGCATTTGATGCTTGGTGATCCAGGGTCAGGTTTCTTCTCAAGTGCAACATCATTGATCACCGTCATAAGTTCCTTAGTGACCTTCACAACCTCTTCAGGAGCTAGAGACTTCTTGTTTTGCATCATGTCCTTAATGTACTTGGCATAGTTAGGTACTTGAATAGCATCAACAAAAGGGACATTGATGTAAAGCTTCTTCATAACATCGACGAACCTTGCAAATTGCTCATCGTGTTGCTGCACTTTTTTTGTCTTTGTCAGCAGTTGAGTATCCAAGAACGTGGTAGGGCCATGCTCTTCTGTTTCCATATCCATTTTCAGTCCAGAGAGGTCAATCTCTTCCTCGCGCCGATCGGCACCAGTGGTGAGCCGATCGACGCGGGTCTTCCTTTCTCCCGCAGAGTGCTCTGGATCTTCTGTTTGCTTTCCTGACCGTGTAGCTATTGCCTTTAACTGCTCTACAAACATTTTATTACCAGGAATAACCCCTTTGTTGCCTTGAATGGCCTGTGATAACTGTCTCATTTGTTGCTCCATAATCTTGGTATGTTTCAAAATCTGCTCCTGTGATAACTGTCTCATTTGTTGCTCCATAAGAGCTCCCAATTTCTATCACCTTGTCATTAATCCCTTCAAGAACACGATCAACCTCCTTGAATTTAGCTTGATTGTCCTTGTTGATCTTTTCTTGAGCTTGAAAGAACTCATGAAATTAGAGACGAAGCGGGATAGAGTTTTGCATGGACGAACTAGGAGAGAAAGAACTCCTTTGTTACTGATATTGGGGTTTCCATCCACTATTCTTTATATATTCTAGCATCTTCATCTCTTTAGGGCAATCTTTCTACACATGGCCGAATTCTCCACACTCATCACAAGTGGAGCGTGATTCTGCTAGCCTGAGTGACTCTTCCTTAGGGATATGAGAATTATTGTCCAACCTTCTTTGAATAGCATCAAGGCGATCCATAACCAAGTCTTCATGAGTCTTCTCAATCATGCTCTTTGCTACTCCTTTAGAAGGTTGTAGGTTCCTTGAACTTCTCTCACTATCCCATGATTGATTTTCAACTAACAATTTGATCAATTCCTTAGCTTGAGTGGGAGTCTTTGATATGAATGAACCCATAGCTGAAGCATCTAAGTGTTGAAGGGAGGGGATATTCAATCCCACGTAGAATCTCTCAACAGTTTCACCAACTGTAAGACCATGATGAGGGCATGCATCTATATATTTATTGTATCTTTCCCACTCTTCTCCAATGCTCTCATCAATATTCTGCGTAAATCCAAGAATCTTATTCTTCAAAACTTGAGACTTACCAGGAGGGAAGTATTTGGCTAAGAATGCAACTGCTAAGGTTTCCCATGTAGTCTTTACTGCGTTTTCCAAGCTATTGTACCATTGCTTAGGGTGTCCAACTAGAGAGAAGGGGAACGGCCGCACACGTGCTTGATCTCCGATCAATCCTGCTACTTTAAATGTACTACAGACTTCAAGGAAGCGCTGCAGATACTGATTGGGATCTTCCGAACCTGTGAACGGTTGTTGTGCCACTAATCCGACGTACCTCTCTAGTTGATATGGAGCATGATCTTGAGCTTCTTGGAAATCTGTCTTGACAACCTTATCCAATTGAGGCTTGAAACTATTAACCAAGGGTTGGTCTGCCATCGCTCCTGCTTCTAGATCTGCAACTATGAATAATACTCGAGGGCTGACACTGACTGGTTCTCCAGCTAAATCTCCAAGTGACTTGCTCCTCTTTTCTGCTATTCTCTTCTTACGTAAAAGCTTTTCTGGATCATCGGTGTAATTAGAGGGTTTGTTTGACTTAGGACCGTCCATACCTGTTAATTTTACTTAACAATATATATGTACTAAAAAAACAAGTAAAGCACAATGACTAAACACCAATACATCAAACAATGTTTAAAAACCTGCTATGGTCCCCGGCAACGGCGCCAGAAAAATGTGCTTGTTGGTCGTTACTACACACCCACTTATATACCGCAAGAGGACGGTGTACAGTTGTAGCACTTTTTCCCTTAGAGTATTCCAAGGTATTATCGAACCACTGAGACCTTAGGGATAATTAAACAAAGTTAACAGTAAAAGATCTAATCAAGGCTACTATCGACTTCAGGTTGTCTGAAGGGGAGACTGGCCAGCGCAAAGGGGATAATTCTGTCGTTGCACCGATCGGCGCAGGATTGAGCCGATCGGCACTGTTGTGGATCTAAGTTGTCGAGCCGATCGGTGCAGGTGTTGAGCTGATCGGCACTGTTGCGGATCTAAGTCGTTGAGCCGATCGGCGCAGGTGTTGAGCCGATCGGTACACTAGCGAAGTTGAACTAGAGTGCAAGTCAAAGCCAAAGCTAAAACTATTCGGTGAGTAGCCAGATATCTACTAGTGAGATCATAACCAAATAGTCTAATTAAACAGCATCATAATAGATAATTACATGGATCAATGAAAACCTATAATGAATAAGACCACCCTGCTTTCCGAGCGGCTCCCGATTTATCGCTGCCGAGAGGAAACTCTTAATCATGCGAGTATCTTACCCTACTCAACTATCCAATAGTGATGCGCAGGTTTAGTGCCGTCATCGCTAAACCACACTACCTGCATCATCAAGCAATCATAATCAATACAATGTCTGAATACTATCCTAATCATCACGATTAAGATAATATCAACTTACTTAGCCTAGAACTAAGCAATGAGAATAAGCACATGCATGATTATAGAATCAAGATAGACAAATCACCAGAACCATCATCAACATATTCAATCATCCTTGAGATACATAGAGTAAGATTCATCACCGTCGAGATGGCCTACCTTGACGAATCAACTTTTACACCAATGGTTCTTAAAACTCAAGTAGAGATCTATTCTAATGGGGCAAGCCCCGGTGGCTCTAACTCATGAATTTGTTGTCCCTCTGTTGCCTCCTCCTCGGGATACTGATCGCGGCTAGGGGTTACAAGTATATATAGGGGTTCTACTCGTGAAGGACTCGGTTTTTAGCAAATAAGTCAGTCGGCGCAAGCCGTGTTCTCTCTGGTTTCTGCTCCGAGTCGGTTCCTCTGTCTTCCATAGCTGCCATGTGGGCCTTTTCCGTCGAGATAAAGTCTTGTACCGCATGTCGAGATCTTTAAGTTCCATAAATCTTCTAAGAAAATATCTTCAAGTGTCTTGCGCAGATAAACTTTCATAAACATCAGATAAACTTCCATCAGAATGGGCCTCGGTCACTTCTGTGGGCCGAAATACCCTTACGCCGATCGGCGTACTGGGCTTCTTTAGTGCTTTTCGTCGGTTCTGGACTCCTGTCTTGTCCAGCATTACTTTAATAGCCAATTTTATCTGTTTCTGCAATAAAGCTCCAAAATAATACATATACAAATATATAGGTAATATCATAGGTAAAATGGTCTAAATTAGTATCAATTATACTCTATTTTGGGTGATATTCACATATAAAAGGGGCACTTAGGAAGTGCCAACAGTTTCTTTGAGCAGCTAGATGCTCAGGCGGCACAGGCTCAGGAAGCACAACAGGATCTAGTTCAGGAGCAGCCCGAAGCAGAGCCTTCAGAGGACATCGCTGTACCATTTCCTTCGACCACGATCGTGTAGATGTTCATCTTTTCCACTTTTTGGTGCTTGTTGCCAAAGGGGGAGAAGAGATCCTAGGTCTAGGGGCAGTGGGAGTGTGATCCTGTGCGATCGAGAGTAGCTTGTATCTAGGGAGAGCTATGAGGTTTTTGGGAGATAGATACATTTGAATCTTATTTTGATGGAGTTATTTGATGTTTGTGGATTTTGATAAGGCATGGCTTTCATTTGCTTGTGTTTGACTTATTTTAGTCTCACTTGGTTTATTTTCATATGTAGTGCCTTATATTCATTAATTATCTTGTATGCATGTGTATGATATCATGATGATGAATGCTTGTTCTTAATTCTTATGCATTTTCATGCTAACTTATTGCATCTCATCATTGATGTCTTGCATTGCATGTCCTTATGCTTTTCTTAAATATATTGCCACGACATGCATGCATTTTCATCTAGAGTATGCCTTTCACTTTTTTTCTTGTATCTCTAGATGATGGTTGATTGAGTAGGATCTTATACGTTTCTCTCATATGTTGCTATGGTTCCTCTCGATCTTTGTATAGTTCCTTTAGCCTAGTTACATATTGATCAAGCAACTATGAAATTATAGGTTAATATCTACACAAGTGTTGTCTATGTAGGAATCATCTCTTAGCTCTATTACAAATCATATGGATGATGGTTGCCTTGGCGATGGATGACAATGACCACAAGCATGAAGGCTTGTGAACTTGATAGAGTCCAAGGGTTGATGGAGAACGACCAAAGCAGATAACAAGCTATGGTGCAAGTGTTTGGAACACTTGACTAGTTGTTAGGGGTTTGAGTCCATAGGAAAAGCCGGACTATCAAGGGGGTCTAGATCATTCTCTTAGGTCATATCTAGTCGGTGATGTGTAAAGTTGCTCGGTGAAATCACAGGTACTAGGTGACAGTGGAGAAGCCAAGGAGCTATTCGGAGAAGCCGGGAAACGAAGTTAAGCGAGGATGACAAGTTTTGGCTTCTGGACATAGAGACCGAACAAAGGGGTCAGTGGAGACTGGACTGTACGGTCACTATGGGGAGTTGTCCGGTACTTTTAGCGAGGAGCGAGGAATCTGATTGTGCAGGAGCTATAGAGACTGGACGATACGGTCAGGTGACCGGACCGTACGATCAGTTCAGCTGAGGAACAATGCAGAGAAGAAGCAAATGTTCTGAAGTCCGACGACGATGTCCGATATGTCGGACATGTCCGACAATTGTATAGACCGAACGGTCCAGTATATTGACCGGACAGTCCGGTCAGTATGAGGAATTTGCCTGTACACAGTTGAGCCAATGGCTAGGAGAGCCATTACCAGAGTGACTGGATGGTCCGGTCTGGGAGAGACCGGACTGTATGGTCAATACGTCCAGAAAGGTGAATTCGTGGAGCAACGACTAGTTTAAGATTGGGAGCCTATATAACTTTGTTGCTGGGGTTTTGAAGACCGACTCTTGGCCAGTGGAATATCTGAGAGCATTTGGTAAGGTCCAAGAGGAAAAAAGGAGAGCACTAGGAGGAGATGTTGTATATCTCGAGAGTGCTAGTGGAGAGTAACTTGAGCATCTTGCACATCTAAGACTAGGGTGTCCTTGAGGGTGTGATCTAGATTGTTACTCTTGGTCTATGGTGAGACCTAGGCCAATCAGGTGTCGGTGATCGAGCCTATTATAATCGATTGTGAAGGCCGTCACACGTTTGTACACGGTTTGAGTCCGCCGGTGAAAGAGGCATCGTTAGTGAGCGCCCGTGTCGGCTCGGAGAGTCCGACAAATTCTCGAAGGAGGCGAGTTTGTGCTTTGTGCAGCGGTGACGCATACAGTGTCTTTACTCTATGAGTGATTGCGGGCTCATGAGCGAGATCTCCACTTGGTGGCGGGAGGGACCGGAACTCCGACGGAAGTGGTCCAACGAGGATTAGGGGAAGGCGCCATCCTTCCGAGACCTCGGGACAAAAATCATGAGCATTTGTTGACCCTCTATTTACTATTCCGTAATTGTGTGCTCTAGTGACTAAGGTAAATTGTGGTTTGCATAGGCTAGTGTGTTTGACTTCCGTACTTTATCTTATCATGAACACTAGCATGTATAGGGTCTTGGCCTACTAGAATTGTTTAGGTTTCTTCTTTTGTTAGTCTCAAGTAGTAGAAGTTGAAGTAATTGAAATGGTGAACGGCTTACCGATTCATCCCCTCTCGGTACGCCTTCGGTTCTTACACCAACCTAGAAGTAACCATGTGATTTTTTTATTAAGAACCCCCAAAGCATTGACAGAGCGTTCACGAGCATAGCTAGGTTCAAACCAATTTGGACTTCATGTTGGTAATGTAATATAAAGATAACAAAAAAGAGACTCAACCTAAGAGGAGCTAGCTGGTTTGTCATTAAAAGAAGTAAATAGACAAACACTTAAATTCAAGATTGTGGAGGCTCAAACCTAAATGACATGGTCATTCCAAGACCTTTGCCTCTCTAGAATACATGAGTGTCTCTCTAGAATTTGTGGTATTTCGCTGAAATTTGAAGTTCAATTAAAAAACATATAATGTTCATCAAAATGAAAATATCCGAAAGTCCAGCATGTTTGGTGATGCTACGGGTTAGTATGTGAAAGCTCGTCGGTGATGAGCAGTGGGCAGCTCACTTTCTCGTGCGAGGCCTCGAGCTCCTACAAGGTTACCAAAGCCCGGAGGGTACTATAGGATGTTGTTACCCCCCTCCCGGCCCTCCCTCCTGTTTTTATCTGGAGCACGGAGGCCGTTGTGCGTATGAGTTTAAAAACTGTTGAAAACTGAATATTTTTTTTGTGTTTTTTGACAAAACAGTCCGGTCTGATTTTACTGAACATCCAATTTATCGCAAAAATTCAGTCGGTTTTTCTGATTTACCATCGGTTTTTAGTAAGAAAAAAACTGGCACTGTTACTGTTTTTTAATCCCTAGTTGTGCGAGTGCGTGCACGGCCCGTATTCCGGCGTAACGATTCCACCTCTTCCCACTTCCCGAAAACGCCTACCCGTAGCAGAAGACCACCACTAGCGCCTATCGGCAAGAGCACAACTCCACCGTGCCGCCAGAGCTTTTAAAAACGCCACGCCGCCGACGAGCGAATCCAAGTCTGCTACAGACCACAGCCCACCTCGCTCGCTCTTTCCCCGCACACCGCGCGCACCGAGAAAGAGAGAAAAAAAACTAAAGAGAGAAAAATACCGAGCAAAAATAGGAGAGGAGGAGAAGCCGCGCCGCAGTTGAGGTGCTGGGGGATGACGCGAGCCCGCCGCCGATGGCCGCGACGCCAGAGACGCTAGCCCTCGCCGCGCTCGTCATACTCTACTTCCTCCTCACCGCCGCGGTGTTCTTCCTCCGCGTCCGCCGCGCTCGCAGGTCCCAGCAGCGGCGGCGGCAGCAGCAGCAGGTCCTCCCGCCGCCGCCGACCGACCCGGGGGCGCCCCTAGAAACGACCGCCTCCCCGGACCCGGAGGGGGAGGAGGAGCCGGCATACGAGGGCGGGAAGGAGAAGCAGCCGCAGCGGCGGCGGCGGAGGGCGCGGAGGAAGCGCCAGCAGCAGGAGGGCGAGGGCGGCGGGGACGCTGCGGCGCCATCCGCGAAGACGGCAGCGGGGAAGGGGGAGCCGCTGCTGCCCCGGCGCCCGCAGTTCCCGGTAGCCTCGGTGGCCGGCGCGCTGCAGCGTCGGCTCAACGAGCGGTACGACGACCTCGCGCGGGCCAGCGAGGCACAGTGTCCCACTATCGAACAGGTCCGTGCGCGCGTGCCTTCCTTCCACTCGCTTCTTCCATTGTCCTGCTTCCACTACTCGCAGTGTCAGTGTGTGTTTATGCGCGTTAAACGAAGCCTCGCTGCTTAGCTGACTACGGTTGCTATTATGTGGGTGATTGGAAGAGAATGGAAGACTGCGGACCATGAACGCTCGCTATTAATTTCTATAGCTATTTTTTTTTGTGCTCTGATTGCAATTAGTGTGTGGATTGTTCATGTTCCATGCCAAATTGGCTCCAATGCTACACGCTTGGTCTGAAACTGGATGCTTACAGGGTCTTGATATTGCTATGACCTTTAATAGCTATGGTGTAGTTAAATTAATGGAGGTCTTGCAGCACCAAATAACACGAACCAAAAACAGCTGGATGGATAGCTTGAGGAACTGGTGCAGTTTTCTTTGTTACAACGGCTAGTTGTAATAACTGCATTTCATCTACAATTTCTGGGTATGAAATCCTATGCTTACTTTTGCATTTTATAGGTACCTATCTCCAAAATCATACTGCCACCTTGCTTAGAAACAACCTAAAACTTAAGAAACTGAATTTTCTGCATGTACATGTTGGTACATGCACTATCAGAACCATCAATCATGCCTTGGTATTGATGCAAATCTTCAAAGTTTAGATACACCAGCCTGTATTGATTTACTTTGGGTGGATATGAACAGGTTAGTGAGTGTACTGAATATGCATGCCCAGATGCATTTCTCCAAATGATGTTGGTTTCTGTATTATAGGGCGTACATGAATGAAACAGATTAAGAATCTTAATGACAAAAGACAGCACATAATGGATTTCTCCATTTTTGTCAACTTCGGTATACTTCTGCATCTGCCTAGGGATAGCTACTCTGAAAATTGAAGTCCCTCAAGTGTATCTTCTCATATTTCGAATTTTTTTACTATATTAGCTAAATGAGATTAATAACAAGTTTACAAGCTTAAATTATGACTTCTTTGTCAACTCTGGGTGCAACTTGGGAATGCTATTGGTCAATCATGTACCTATAACTGTGGCGATCCTGGTGGAGTTTCTTCTTTCTTTTTCTTTCTTTTTTTAGGCTCTTGATAGGCCTGCCCATATTGTATAAAATGGATCTACTTCTTTTTGGTATTCTAGACTAAATTCTTTTGTTCTTCGATGCTCAATAAAACCTTCTTTTTTTAAGATAGAATCTTCCTCTGGGTGCTATTGATGATCTTAAAGTATTGGTGAGTGAGTTCAAGATAATAGAGAGTCTCTATCATTTTAAAGAGTGGCATCCTATGTCCACTGTCTCGATCGAGGTATGGAGGTCAGAATAAATAGAATAATGATGAGTGGAAAAAATAGAAATCCTTTAGCTGGCTTTTAATACAGTTGTGATAGATAAGCCTCAGTAAGTAGTACTATTCTATTAGTTAGCGATCCCGGCTCTGTGAGTTCTTTCTTCCGTGATGAACTATCGGCACCATTTCGTGGTGGTCGATGAAGTGGAAGCGAGAATGTCGACTTGAGTAACGAAAACATTGGTGAGAATCCAATGCCCCCAAAACCCAAGGTTTCCTCCGCAAGGTTCGTCCACGGAGGGTGATCGTCCTCCCTTCTTCTACTACCAATCAAAGCAAGGCAAGAGAGACTGTCATAATATTACTATGGGAGATGGATCCTGTTAAGTCAGTACAAATGTGATACGAAAAATCCTCCTTGACTCTTTCCGGCTGGGTGTAATCATGTATAAATCTTGCGCATTTATTTTAGGCAAGTTAATAAACAAATAAAAATAAGAAAATAGGGATTAAAGTAAAAGGTATGGAAAATATAGAAAAAAAACTTGAAAAAGCGGCACACCATTGTTTAAACACTGCTATAGAAACGCCTGTCTCATGGAAAGTAGCAAAGCTCCAAATTGGAACACGCCGCCCGTGCTCACCCTCCGCTTTCCCCTCTCAACAAATATCATACAAGTGATGACCAGAAAAACAGATCTGTATCAGATGACGAATTCTCGCCAACAAGTTCATCCCATCCTTCCACCACAACATGAATCCTTGGAAATTCTATTGCTTCGCTTCTTAGTTTCTCTTGCCAAGGCTCTGAGACATCGTCAGCGCTGCCGAGAGGCTTATCCCCCACAACCTGATTCTGCCCAACCACCGGCTCCACTTGACGGCTTGAGTGGGAAGAAGGGAAGAAAGGCAAGGAAGAAGAAGGAAAGGATGACCGAAGGGCCACGTTTCCCCTTCGCGATGTTGAGCTGTGCAATGAAACGACGGATCTGTTATGTTTATGCAGAGCTTGGTCATGCTATGATAACAGGTGACCTGGTTCGTAGATTTTTTTTTTTGTGATGCAATTACCTTTATTAGATTTGCTTACTCTTTTGGTTCTGCTTGAGTTAGGAGGTTGGTGTGATGTGGGAATCTGCAAGGGTAGAAAATGAAATTCTTGTCATCACCTGATGTATATGATGGATTGATGCTTATGGGTATGCGGCCTGAAGAATTTTGTGCCATCCAAATAGAAGTTACTAGATCTTTCCAATCTGTGATTTTGGTGGGAGTGTAGGGGTTTAGTTGTTGTTGTTATAGTTTTGCATATGTTGTCTGATGACTTGATGCGCAGAATCTGAAGATTTACCTTCTATTGTCATTTTTCTTTTCATGGAAAATTTTCTTCCACTGGATTTAATTCTACCACTCCCTCCATGTTGATGTAGATTGAATCCCATGATTTTCAGCATAAAAATGAGGCAATCTTAGCCCCTTAGCAGTGACATGTTTGTGCAATGCCTTATCTTTGTGTCTTTTTGGTTAAGGATTTAGGATACGAAATGATTGAATACAGTATAGCATGTTTTTCACAATTCTAAAGAATTAGTGGTCTTGATAGTTTAGTTTCTTTCTTTTTTAGCATTCAGGTTACCAAATGTAAAAGTTTTTGTTCACTTATTGTACCTTTTTTTTAGAACAGAATGTAAAATGCTGCTTTAGCTGACAGCAGTGCACTATCTGTAGTAGTTTACTTGATTGCTTCATTAGCTGTTATTATGCCTAGAGTTTGAACTTCTGCTTTTGCATTTTGTTTTTAGTGTGCAGGCTTGATTTCGGCAATTGCATTTCTATGCGAGTTGAATTTTAAGTTTGCTTCCATTCAATAGTGTTGGAGAAAAAGTTTCATTCTTTTCCTTGATAATGTATTCTATGACTTTGTCTCAGCTGGCAGTTATTGGCTATCATTGTGTATTCGTGTATCTTTGTGAACAATATTTTTGCTCATTGTCACGTCCTGAGTTCTAGATTTTGCTGTTAGATGAAAGTGCCAACTTATAAAGAATATGAGTAGGCTATTATGGGAGATTTGTTTCAGTTCAAAAATTTATTGACGCAGATGATGATGCTAAATACCCCTAATGAACAACCTCGCCTTTCTTTATGCTTTATATTTTTGATTGATCTAAGGAAGAGCATGGCAACGTCTTGCTACACCAGATAAAGGATCTTTAAAACAGAAGTTCAACTAGGAATTTTAATTGTATTATTACACAAGCTTTATTATTTTCATATGGTCATACACCTGTAAAGGTTAGGTATATCATATTAAAATTTTGACTACGTGTAATTCAATACATCGCATTTGACTAGACACTTGATCAAGTTTCTTTGAATGATATAAATAAACCAACTTGTTGGAGTTTGTTTTTATAGACTAAAGGGGAGTTTGAAGGGTAAAGGGTAGAGTAAGTTCATAAATGACTGTTGCACACTTTATGAGATTCAGTCCTTGGCTTGATAGAAGTAAGTTTGTTTTAGTTCTTTTTATGTTTCAACACTTAGTGGGTTCTCTAAAGCATTATTTAAAGTGTAGAATCTGTGTTGTCCATGATGCCCTTGCATATGCAGTATGCTTACGCCTGCTGTTTAGAACTTTGCAGATGTGATTTGCAGCCAGTTTCCAAGTATCAAAATTGGATGCTATGTGGTCTAAATTGGATGCAAATATCAAAACCTGTACCAACTAAGTGTTTGGTTTGATTTCTTTTATGATAAGCTCTTTTAGCAAATTTATGTTTCATTGAAAAAGTGCAACTGAGGTCATATATTGAGATCTGATGTGAACTGTTCTGCGAGGTCCACGCCATAAATAACATTGTCATATAGGAATTAATTTATGAATTATGAGAGTGACATCAAGGTTCTATTTGAATGGGGTGATTGGGGTCCACATCCTAAGGATTCTGTTTCAAATCCACAAAACTCCTTAGAGCAATCCTCCATATCCCAATGGATTGTAAGATCTTGAAATGGGATGTGGACTAAAACAATCACACAAAGGGCGATGCCTACCTCTAATTTCCATATGTTGTGTCACAATAAAGGTTTAAGGTTGTGGGATAATGTTGATGGGCTGAAAAGAAGCTAAAGCTAGATGCTAAAAAACAGGAATTTTCTTGCAGCAGAAATTGCTTATGCTGGCATTTGGTTAGCATCTTGCTGTCTTGAAAACAGTTTGCTGCCCCAGCTTTGCTGTCTTGAGTTTTAATCTCTTGTTAGTAGCATTACATAAACGTGATTGCTCTAGAGGCCATCTTAAGTTTCTCAGGCCAAATCTGCATCTTGCTGACTGCTCGGTTGTTCCCAATGTTATTTTTCTTTTTGAATTTTTGCATTTACTTTTATTTTGTTCTCTTCAGGGTTTCTCAGTCTTAGAGTGTATTTACAGGGTTGTATGTTCACTGCCTTATTTTTCAGGTAAACGAGTTTATTAACTGTCTCATAGATGCAAGAAACGAGCTGCAACAGAGGTATGTATTTACATTAAACTTAGTTTCCAACACCTGTTGCTCCTGATATTTTGCAAAGCATCACCAATGTTTTATACGGATTATCATATCAGGTACAAGAACGTCCAAAGAAGCTTCAAAATAAAGAAGGCTATGCTATCAAATCATCAAAACTATAGGTCTTCATATGAAAGCCTCTTTGAACAGGTTAAGATTTAAAATTCGCCAATGGAATTAAGCTAATGCTATTATCAGCATATTGTCTGTGCTGACATGATCTTGTTTACCCTTTTTGCTCTTTTTGCGCTGTCATAGGTATGTAAATTGGAAATTGAGCGTGATAACCTAAAGAAAGATGCTGCCATCTATAATTCTCTTCAAGAGCGGCTTTTGGCATCGGTACCATACAAACTGGTAAGTCATTTCTGTTATCATTATAAAACCACCTCGGGTTTCTGGTAAAGTACACTGAATGTTGTGACACTACCGTGGCAGATCATGGAGTTCAGTGCCATGGAGGTGGAAGACCCTGAAATAACATTTGACGAGTTGCTGGCTAAGGAGAAGGAGGACACCGACTTCTGGCAGCCAGACGGGAAGATGAGATCAATATCATCTAAAGTAGGAAAATGAAGACAGATCGCAGCATTATTAGCATCCCAACATCAGTAGTCAAAACTTTAAACCGAAAAGTTTCTTCCTGGGAGAGCTTGTAATGTGCCTGCCAAGTTCTTGGCGCTAGTCCTGACCTCAGTCTGGGCAGATTTAGCAGTCGTGTTGTGGCCTTCCAGTTTGGCCATTCATATATCGAAAAATGAATTGTCTCTATGCATACATCTTTTGTTTGGAGTATTCCTATCTGCAGGTGTGCAGGCCATGGCTCCCTTTGTGTTGGTCCTGCACCTGTGCGCATCTCAGCTATGTTGCCTGAGTGGCTTTCTGTCAGGTCAGGTGCCGGCGATGGTCCACCTCTATTTTACCTGATGGGGAATTTGGATGACACAATTAGTTCAGCACTGCACTCAGAAGCATTTAGGGTGTGTTCGTTTCTTTGGGTCTAAATTTTAGTGAGGTTATATCAATCATTAAAATGTTATATATAATTATTAAATATATATTAAATATAAAACTAATTATAGAGTTAAATATGCATCAGTGTGACAAATTTATTAAGCTTAATTAAATTATCATTAAAAGATGTTTACTGTAACATCACATTATCTAATCATGATTTAATTAGTTTAATAGATTTGTCTCGTCATTCAGAGGGAGCGTTATGGACTGGGTTTTATCAGTAATCTATATTTAATATTCCTAATTAGTATCCTAATATTGAATATGATAGATCTAAAAATCAGATGGATAAAAATGAACACATCTTAGATAGACCTCTTAACTTCTCCTTGCCTCCAACCTGCCTATCTCGCAGCTACCAGATTTGAATGCCCCCCCCCCCCCCCCCCCCCCTTTCGCTCTCCCCTTGCTAACCAACCACACCTCATGTCGACGGCCGTCCAAGACCAAGAGTCGTCGGAGCGCGCGCCCGCCCAGCCTCGGAGGCCCCGCGTCCTCCTCGCCGCCTCCGGCAGCGTCGCGGCCATCAAGTTCGAGGTCCTAAGCCGCAGCTTCGCGGAATGGGCCGACGTCCGGGCGGTGGCGACTCAGTCCTCCCTGCACTTCATCGACAGGGCGTCGCTCCCGAGCGCCGTCGCGCTCTACACCGACGAGGACGAGTGGTCGCGCTGGGAGAGGATCGGCGACGAGGTCCTGCACATCGAGCTGCGCAAGTGGGCTGATGCCATGGTCATCGCGCCGCTCTCGGCCAACACCCTGGCCAAGGTACTACAATTACACGATCATCAGTTCATCGATCACAAGGTGTGTCTGGTGTAGTGCGCTCTGAGATTATTGAACTCTGCCGCCGCGTTCAGGTCGCCGGCGGGCTGTGCGACAACCTGCTGACGTGCGTGGTGCGGGCGTGGGACCACAGCAAGCCCGTCTACGTGGCGCCGGCCATGAACACATTCATGTCGGACAGCCCCTTCACGGCGCGCCACCTCGACGCCGTGCGCGGGCTCGGCATGTCGCTGATCCCGCCGGTGACCAAGCTGCTGGCCTGCGGGGACTATGGCAACGGCGCCATGGCAGAGCCCGCCGAGATCTGCAGGACCGTGAAGGTCTTCTTCGGGCGACAAGTCGTTAATGGCACTTAAATTCCTGTGGATCTGGGGATTGCTGTGTCTGATAATCTTGCTACTCACTTGTTCTATTTACTGCTTATTATGGTCATTAGTTATTTATTCCAAAAAAGGAAACAGCGCCCAAATATTTCCCTCAATAAACGAAGAATATCCCTGCTTCTCACTGGATGATCCTATCCTAAATGAAATATAGATAGAAACACGTAATACATGCTTTAGTCTGGTTACTCTGGTTACTTGCATAGATCGTTCTGGCTCATACATGAGCAATGTTAGGTTCGATTAAACTTTACCTATATTCTGTTGTGTTCTTTACCTACATATATTTACCTAGTAATAACCTTTCCTACATATATTCTGTTGTGTTCTTTCGAAACAAAACAACAACTGTAGTTTTTACATATTTAATATTCTGATTAAATCGTCACATAATTTTATTATGAATATTTGTTTCATATTTAAGTTAATTAATTAATAGTCATATAATCACAACGCACTGGAAATAGAGTACTAGACAGGCCAATGCATCTGAGAACAAAATCAATTAAAATTAAAACATAATAAATAAACAAATCAAAATAACTCAAATGTGTTTAGGTTGACAAAAAGCAGACAAGTCAACTATGAGCTAGCAAGGACCCCAGCTACCAAATTTCAGCTCATGCTTATGTACGACTCATCAGCCCAGAAACCTATAACATTTTGTTTGATCTAAAAGGCCCTTGCTCGTGTTGGCTTTTGACACAAATAAGCATAATAGTGATCAAGATGTGCCTCTTGTCCTCTTCTTGTCATCAACAATGTGGCTGGCTGGCAGCACTAATGAGCATCGATATTTTTCTCATATGCTCTCGTCTCGTCCATCCGCATGACTCAAGGGAGTGCAAACATGTATCAAAATTTTCAGAAATAAAAAGATAGACTGCAATGCCAGTCTGTTACAAACAATAGCTCCATGTTTGCCAAGCAAAACACCTCAGGCAATATACATGTACTGTTTTAGTACTAGCAGTCCACATCCACAACCAACCAATTTGCTCTAACGAAATAATCCATATCTGGGTTTAGGGAAAGAATGATCAAAGCACTGATCCATACCCCTCAAAATAAATTTTCATAAGAGTGAGCTATTTTGTTTTGGTTCTGCAAAGAATTATGAACAACAATACTCACAACTATTTGGATGCCAAAAAAGTCATTATCCTTTTTGATACCTAGGCATTCCAATGCATGTTCGTAAATTAAGTAATATTGATTGGAAGAATATAGAGAAGTTTGAAAATAAACTAAGAAGTTGGAAAGGGAAACATATATCGGTGGAAGAACGTTTGGTCTTAATAAATTGTGTTTTAACAAGCTTAGTCATGTTTATGCTTTTTTTCTTTGAGGTCTCTAAAGGAATCCTAGAAAAAATTGATTACTATAGATCTAGGTTCTTTTGACAAAGTGATGGCCACAAGAAGAAATATAGTTGGCTAAATGGGATATTTTGTGTCAACCTAAGGAAGTAGGGAGCTAGGAATTAAAAACATAGAGGTGCAAAACAAATGCCTTCTAAGCAAATGATTGTTCAAACTAATAAATGAAGAGGGTTTGTGACAAACAATTCTTAGAAGGAAGTACCTTAGTAGAGAGACCTTAAGTCAAATTGAGAGGAAACCTACCGATTCACATTTTTGGTCCGGTTTGATGCAAATTAAAGATTTTTTTTTTGGATTTGGATCTTTTCAACTAAATAATGGCCAACAAACCAGATTTTGAGAGGATAAATAGGTGGGTAACTCAACAATGAAGGACCAATACCCAACACTATACAATACCGTGCGAAGGAAGAATGCAACTGTTGCATCGGTTTTTAGCACTATCCCCTTAAACATTTCATTATGAAGGGCCTTAGTGGGGAGATCTAACGAATAATGGCATCTATAATGTTCAGTTCATGTATAATGCTCTGATGAATAATGTCAATATAGTCAATAACAAGGTGATTTGGAAGATGAAAGCTCCTCTTAAAATTAAGATTTTCATGTGGTACTTTGTAGGATCTAGGATACCGACTAGAGGGGGGTGAATAGGCGGTTTCAATTCTAATTGCTATCCGATCAAAAATAATTATGAAATTTAAAACAATTGATCATAAGCGATATAAATAGAGTTATTCTTTTTATTGATACAAGAGAAGCATATCACTCTAATGCCTAAGTCAAGGTTTGTAATCCTATGGTGAGATGAGAGCAAAACAATTCTAGTAAGTTAAATTCCATGAATAAGAAAGCACAAGTAAAAGACTAAATAGATAACACAACTAAATAAGTAACTTGAGCTCTATGTATATGAGGTTGCAAGAATGTATAGAGCAACAAGTAAATGATCACTAATAGACAAACCACAAGGGAGACACCAAATTTTTGCCGTGGTCTTGATGACTTGCCGGTCACCCCTAATCCATGTTGAGGTGAATTCAAGTCTTTGATTTGCTTCTCTATCAAGTATGTGCTTCTCCAACAAGAAGGGTTCACACAAGAGCAACTTGATCTTAAGCCAAATCAATCTCTTGAACCTCTCCAAATCTCGATTTCACTAGAGTCGCCTTTCACCACTCCGGCGAGGTGAGCACAAGACCTCTCACAAGAATACCGGGTCACCTTTATAAACTTCTTCAAGGGCTCATGGTTTTCGCACCTTCAAGTCGTCTAGGAGGCAACAACCTCCAAGAGTAACAAGTCAAGACACACTTGACTCCCACCAATATGCTCAAAGCTCAATCAACAATGCACATGCACTTGAATCTTTCCTCTCACCCTATATAGGTGCAACACATGCACAAATATATGGGAGGACTCTTCTCTAGCTCAAAGATGTTTAATGGGGTGTCTAGCTTCTTCCCAAGCCGCAGAAAATGGGGTATATATAGGCTACTCCAACAAAACTAGCCATTACCTTCAGAAAGCCTGAGAAGCTCTGTTTTCACGGTCAGATCACCGTCAAACCACGGTCAGACCGCCATTCAAACCAACGGCTAGAAAACTGGCCGTTACAGTTATTTTTTGACCTCTGGCGGTCAGACCGCGAGCTCCTGGCAGTCAGACTGCCACAAGCACTCTCGGGACCAAACTCTCTGGACGTGGGCAGTCAGACCGCGAGCTCCTGGGCAGTCAGACCGCGTAGTCCGGGCGGTAGGACCGCCACCCCTTTTTCAGCACAACCAAACTTCACAGAAACGGCCATAACTTTTGACTCTTAACTCTTATTTTCATGATCTTGGATATTCCGGAAAGATAATTAAGAGAGCTACACAACCCTACTGATTGCTTGACCCCAAACACAATAGAGCAAAGACAAAATATTGTCCAAAGATCAACCTTCAAGGAATACACATGAGCCTCAATTATTTGCAAAACCCATTTGTAAATATTAGCACCATGTCAAGGAGATTATGCATATGCAAGATTGAGCTTCTTAATACATGGTAGAAATCAAGTGATCATCTAGACCCTTCTTAATAGTATGGCAAACTATTCTAGGAACCGGTCTTTCTCTACTAATCACCAAGACCGGAGAAAGAAAATTCCTATTGTTCATACCTTTGCTTTGCGCGAATATCCACTTCGGATCTAGCATGATGTCTATCAAAATATGAAGTGTTCATGATTTTTTTTTACATTAAATGAGTGATGCGAATAATTCATAGCTTCACATGGGCTTTCACGGTTCATCACGTTAAGCCTTCACTTGCTCTTCACCATTGCCTTTTGGTCCTTCGGTACCAAGCCTCTTGCTTGTCTTTCACCCTTGCATGGTCCATCACAGCCAAGTCTTACTCAACCTTCACCACCTTTCCATGTAATGTTATTTTATATCCATCACCATCAATATGCTCACTATCATTTTTATCACCAAATTAATATTTTTACTTTCTCAAGTCTTGATTCTTTTCTTGTATTAATGGTCACTCATCTTTGAATTATCAATCAACTCTTGGTATTCAATCACCTTTCATGATATGTTTTGAGTGCTTCAAGTAAGAGTGATAATTATTTCACTGTTATCTTCATCAATTCATATCATGATCCCTTGCCAACCATCTTCATCAATTACAATATGTTGATTTTCAACATGTGACTTCTCAACACTTGATATCACCGCTTTAGCTTGATTTCATAGCTTAACCTTTTTGCTTGATGTCAGAACATAACCAAATACATGATAACTCACAAACTCATAGAAAAGATTAGTTCCAATAATCATTGTCATCTATCACCAATACTCAACAATAGGTCAAGGTTAGAGACTTAGACTTTCATACTTGCATAGGAAAATAGTGTTGACAAAAGACAACTTATCCATACAAAATTGGAATGGTAATACTAAGTGTTGTTTTTGTAGTAAACAGTAAACAATTCAACATTTGTTTATTAAATGCTATTTTGCCAAGTTTCTCTGGAGATTAGCCCACATTGCATTTGGATTACAACCCTCTCATAGCATTACTAATCTTTTTGATCAATGGCTGCATGTAGGGGATAATAAACTAAGAGGAATTATACTAACGGGTGCTTCAGCTTTATGTTGGACTATCTGGTTGAGTAGAAATGATGTTGTGTTTGATAACTCTCCAATTCAAACTCATATGCAGGTACTCTACAGGGCAACATACTGGCTAAGGTTATGGGTGCAACTCCACAGAAGTGAGGAGGACTAAGAGCTAATAAAAGGTGCATGCCAAAACCTGGAGGTGCTGGCGATGCATATTTTTTCATACTATAGATGGAGATTTAGTAATAGGATTGATCCTGTGTAACTCTTTTTATCCAAACATTATGGTGTGAAATTTCCCTTTGGATTTAGTGCAGACGGAAGAGCTGCCATGCTTGTAACAATTTGGCCCTAGTCTCTTTGAGATGAAAGCCGGAACTGGTTTTCCATTATCTAAAAAATACCCCTTTGTTGGTGCCAAAAAAACAAAAAAAAATATTCTAATTCTAAATCAGGCGAAGCGTTCCAGATAAACCACAGATTAAGGGAACGGTAGAAGGGAAGGGCGTGGTTACCTCTACTAGCTTCTTACCATGAGGCGATACCGATAAACACTATCTTAACTAGTACCTCAAGGAGAAAACGATCTAGCCTTATTTATGAAGTCAAATTAAATGAAGTCAGCTTATTTATGAAGTCGGGAAAGACTGAAAGAGAAAAAAATTCAGCCCTACCAGAGGAAAAATGATGCCTCAAAGTCATAGAAATTGGGGGCATGTGCTGCCCACATTTAAAGTTCATGCCAGTACATATAATCACAATCTTATTTGGAAAGGTATCTTCACAGTACTGATAATACTGAGGCTATCGATATTGAATACTTGGTGAGTCAACATCCAAAGAAAAGGTTTTTGCTATCGAAAGGCATGGTTCACAAGAAGCAAGATACTCAAACATAGGACAAACAAAATGTTTCACATGACAATAGAATTCATAGCTAAACAGCTCTATGATTTGACGATCAATATGTAACTTTGCAAAACAAAAATAATTTGAACTAATAACCTTTATGAAAGGTGAGGCCTAAACCAAACAGGTGGTGGCCAATCAAGTTGTGAGTCAGGAAATGACAAATCGGTTAAAGTAGCATCCTCCAAGTTGAGACAAGTCAATTCCCTTCCGTCGAATGGATCACAAACAATATACTCTGTGTTATCATCCGGAATGTAGACATGATTTGGACTTAGATTTGGAAAATCCCTGGCATGGATCATAAATGTGTTGTTGAAACCAACAAAAAGAGTATGTTCTTGCAGGTCTTTTATTTCAGTTATCCTCTGCTCGGCTAGTTCGACCCTGTGGACCGTCAGTCTGCCTCTAGGGGGACATGCTTCTTCATCATCTACTACACCTAGTTCATGTTGATATTGACCCAAATACATGTACACTAGCTCTTCTTGATATGACATGAATATATCATCATCTGAATGTGGGAGACCTGCACCATATAGTCTCCGAACCTGAAGGAGGTCACCCCATGGTGCTCGAAGGATGTAGTGTGTGTGGCAATTGACAGGAGGCATAGGTTTGAGGATCACCTTAACCACTGGAGACAGGCTATTGAGATCAATAATATGGATCTCACCAATATTCCGGACAGCGTAGAACAAGTTGTCATTCTCATTGTAGAAGAAATTATCATACCGATCACATCGCTCCATTGTATCAACCCAAGTCCATTTGGTGTCCCCAATCCGAGCAAAGGAGAGGTGATTCTGGAGTCCATGCTTAAGCAAGACTATGCAATCAGCACCAGAGGGATCTGATGACAGAATGACTTTCTGGTAAAGGAAGTGGCGTGTCTTTTCCAGTGGGAAGAAATCTTCAACGACGTCATCTCCGAAGTCCGAACCAGCACTGGGCATCCAGATATTGTGTATAGTGGCCGCAAAACTCTCCCTCGCTGTTGAAATACAACCTGACACCCTCTTTGGTTTGATCCGGTGGAAGCGAGACCTGGGCACCGCTGATGATTGAGTAGGTGTAGGTTGGACTGTTCGTCGGCGGTGACTAGCCAGCCTTGGGAGGATCCGACAATGTAGCGGCTGCGGAAGGGAGGATCAGGAAGAGACATGTGGCATTGCTTGTTGGTTGAGAGGTTATGCAGGGTGGCCGTGTTGCTGCCACGGCCCTGACAGGAGTAGACAAGGTATGGACTCTGGTTCTGTGAGCAGAGCCGAAACCTTCGAACAGACAAAAAGGAGAGGCGCCAGGACAAGCATATGGCACCTGCACAAACGAGTTCCGGCAAATCCAGACGACTGAAGATGTGGAAGAGCAAGTCCTCCTGCAGCTGCGACCAATCGCGCGCCACCTCCGAGACTGCAAATGCCTCGACGCCATCGCTGCCAAGCTGCAGCGGCAGCGGTTGTGACAACTCCAAGCCGCGCATCGCATCCACGATTGGCCCCACGGGTTCAGCCAGAAGCAGAGCTCTACTCGAATTTGATGAACCTTCTGCCATCTCGGCTTCAAGATGGTAGCAGCACCCGAATCAAACCTTGGCATGGTGAAGCGAGAGTTGCTGTAGCGGCAGGAGTCCGTGGCTACGGAGAGTTGGAACGCGTTTTGTAACAACGATTCCAACTCAAACGTGAGCTGGGAGTTGAGCGTCCTCGTTAGGCCCGACTAGGAAACTCGAGTTCCGACCCAAGTAGAGAAGCCCATTTGTCATTGCCAATTTATATTTGAGCACAAACTCAATAAACAGCGGCAACCATCATCTGACTATGCATTGCACTGCTTTGGTTCACCTTTTCTGCATTTGGTTTTGCTGCTGGCTACTCTGCACACCGATGCCGTCGACACGTTCTCCCCTTGTACCTATATTTCACACATATCCCATCAATTGAGAAACATATCATAGAACACAATGTTACAATCGCAAGGGGAAAACATCCAAATAATCTCAATGATCTGGATAGTTTTAGCTAACTGAAAATGCATAGTTCTTCTAGTAACAAAACTAAGAACTCACACAAATAAGACTGCTTACAAAACCCAGGACGAAGTAGATGCAGTGACTAATTATATCTCCTAACTTATTTTAGGAAAGTTTTTACCTTCAGAGAACTTTTGACTACAGTGGAGCGTAGGGTGTCGCCAGCAATGAATGAAGCCAAGGTTGAGTTTAAAGCTGTCCAGGTGACAGCAACCTTGGATGCTGACTATTGTTTTCAAGCATTACTGACCAACCGCCAATAAACACCTTCATGTGGGACAGTTCCTTCATGGTGCGCCGCCTTAACGTCATGTGCGAGATCTCTATGTCTCTCATTCTGCCAGTGACCAAGCGGCTGGCCAGCTGGGATTACGCAACAGTGCCATGGTGAAGTACTCTCCTGTGAAGCACTTCTTTGGACTGCAAGTCTTTGACATAAATCAGAATTGTGAAAATTTTAGGCTATCAGTGACTCAGTCTCTTCCTCTGCCTTTACATTCTGTGTCAGATGTGTGAACTCTTCATTTGTAAATCTTGCTACTCACTGCTTGTAATGGCATCGCAAATGCCATGTTTCTCCTCTTCCATTTCTCGATAAAGATCATTGAGCACTCTGAAAATCCCATCAGCTCCAGGCAGTGATGCACTACCAGCTGTGAAGGCAAACAGGCAAACACTTTGTTCCTCAGTTCAATCCAGCTGTGCCCAGGACTCTTCTTCAAGCCTGCCTCTTTTGTCATCACCCTCACCCTCTTTGAGTCATCCCACATCCCACATGCAGCATACAGGTTGGTGATCAGCATGTGGTTGCCGGTAGTCTCTGCTTCAGCCTGCAAAACCTTGACAACTGTAGCTTCGGCTATGGCTGCATTCCCATGAATCCTGCAAGAGTTGAGCAATGCTCCCCATACACACAGATCTGGTCTCATTGGCATCGTCTCAATGAGTTCAGATGCGTCTCTGAGCAATCCAGCACGCCCCAGGAGGTCTACCATGCATGTGTAATGCTCCATGGAAGGAGATATTTTGTGTTTCTGCACCATTTGATCAAACAAACAGCGGCCCTCTGACACATACCCTGTGTGGCTACACGCTGAGAGAACAGCGACAAAGGTGACACCATCAGGCTCAACCATAGCTCTGGCCATTTCTGCGAATATCGAAAGTGCTTCATCGCACAAGCCATGCATGCCATAGCCAGCAATCATCGAGTTCCATGAAATCAAGTCCCTGTTCTTCATCCGGTCAAATACCTTGTGCGCAGCAGACACCCTCCCACACTTTCCATACATATTGATGAGACCGTTTTCAACTAGCGAGTGCTGGTCTAGGACAGCTTTGATCACGTGACCATGGATCTCCCGCCCCAACTGTAATGCCAGTAATTCAGCACACGCAGAAAGAACAGTCACTAAGGTCACCACGTTCGGTGAAAGCTGCCTCTGTTGCATTTGCTGGAACAGCTCCAATGCTCTTTGCATGTCCCCCGAAGACGCGAATCCACCAATGACAGCGCTCCAGCTCACAACATTGGGTAGAACCGTGCGACCACTCTGTTCCATCTGAGCAAGCACCTCATATGCCTTATCACACAACCCAGCTGTGGCATAGCTAGTGATGAGCGAGTTCCATGTCACTACATTCTTTTCTCCTGCATCCCTGAACACCTTCTCGGCCTCATCCATCTCTCCTAGCTTGCCGTACATGCACACCAAGGAGTTTGTGACGAACAAATGGCCATGGACAACGCCCTTCACAACCCCATAGGCATGTAGTGCCCTCCCTTTAGCCAATGCAAGGCCACCGGTGTAAGGGCACGCTGAGAGTGCCACGGCAACAGCCTCAGCATTGCCCTCACACCCGCTTCTATGCATGTCCCTGAATAGCCCAAGAACCTCCGGATGCTTCCCGCACCTAGCGTGCGCCGAGAGCAGCGTCGTCCAGGTCACCGCGTCAGGCAGCACCCCGCTTTCGACCATGCACGCGAACGTGGCCCTGGCTGAGTCAGGATCGCATCCGACGGAATAAGCGGAGATAAGAGTGTTCCAGGAGAGGGTCGTCCTCCTCACCGGCAACACGTCGAACACATGGCGGGCCTCAGCTCCACGGCCGAACCTGGCGCAGGCAGCGAGGACCTGGCCGGCGACGTCCGGATGCGCGTGAAGGCCGAGGTGGATTGCGTGGGCGTGTACGGCGGAGGCGAGGCGCGTGGAAGGCGCGGCGCACAGGGCGAGGGGAAGAGTGTAGGAGTTGGGCAAAGCGGGGGCGAGCGCGCGCATGAGACGGTAGAGCGCGAGGGCGAGGTCCGGGCGGGAACGGGAGAGGTGGGCGCGGAGGAGCTGGTTCCATGGGATGGCACTGTTGATCGGTGGCTGGTGGTGGATCGGCTGGTCGGCGGCGAAGGCTGAGAGGAGGTGCTGGCTACGGGGCGGAGAGGAGGCGGCGCGAAGGAGACGTTGCATCCGTGGGCCCGGATCCTAAGGTCAGTGTATCAATCACGAGTTCTATGTGTTTATATTTAGGAGAATTGTGTTTCTACCATCTTTTTTTGTTAGGTTGTGATTTTATCCTGGAATTTAAAATTTTATGATTTTATCATTATTTTTGAAACTGAAGCATACTTCTGTCATACTAAAGCTGTTATCAGCACTTCGACCATGTTAACAGATTTTATCAAGAGAGCTCTTGTATAGGTCATAGTACAAAAATGATTAACTTACAATTACATTTAAACACGTAAACGAACCTTTGTGTTTGCTGGTTGAACAAGACGAATAGGTCTGGATCTTGACTTTGTTGATGTTTGATTGAATGAGCAGCAATGGCCACCAAAATGAAACCGTTATGAGGTGTACAAGATGAAGTGCAGTCAATTTGACCTCATTCGTGATCTGTATAGAGAATTTTATGAATTTGAAGTTCCATGGCAACATGAGGCCTCTTGGGCGCTGTCCGCTGTCTTCTTCAGGCAAGAGACCTACAGAAAACGCAGGCGCGTCTCCTTCACGAGAGCAGACGAGGCAGTGTTGATGCTTGTCAGGTGGGACATGATCGATGCGGGGCTATAAACGTGGCGATGCTGACAGCGTGAGTGGCGGGTAGAGCATCTCTAGTGGAGGTCTCTATCCAAGTTTCTATTCTAAATTTTAGAAGAGAGAGTAAAAAAACCAACTTCAGTGTGGATTATAAATGAGATTCTATTTTTCATGTCCTTCTAAAATTTGATCCCAAATCCCCAGGAATATAACCTTCCTATCAACCCTCCTACCCATAGATCTACCCACTTTTTTGTTATCATTTTTCTTTTTATTTTTTCCTTTTTTCCCTTTTCTTTTGTTTCTCTTCCTTGCGGTGCCCTCCCTCCCAGCCGCCGGATGCCCCCTTGTCCACCGCCGGTCACCCGTAGAAGCTCGTCGGCACCGGATCTCCGAGAATGGAGCAGAAGGTCGAGTTGGGGCTCTACTATGCTGAACAGGAGCTTGAGCTTTCCCCAACCATGAACATGACAACCCTAGACACGAGCGCTGGACACGAGCCCGTCATGGTGGCGCTAGACGTGAGCTAGGTGGCAAATCCAGACCTTCGGCATCAGGAGCCTCGATCTCTCCCCGTCGGCTCCGTCATCACGTTCTCATCACGCTCTGACACCGAGATCTTGGAGCCGAGGAGCAGGGCCATGCGCAGGCGCGGCTAGGACTATGGGTCAGCGACGGGCGCGTGCTGGCGGCGGAGCAACGGCCGGCTCAGGGGTAGGAGCAACTTGGGAGCAATGGCGGGACAGAGGAGCACGGGGCGAGGCAGCACATAGGAGTAGGGATGTAAGTTTTGACCCATTGGATCGGTGGGTCAACTCAAAACTTTTAAAAATGAACTAGTATTTTTCTCTACCTTATAAAACTAGTACAATAAATAAACTAGGGATTAACCCACAACTACCCAATGGGTCACAAACTTGCATCCCTACGTAGGAGGGCAGCGGGGAGGGGCGCTACGGTGACGGATGTGGCGGCGCCGGATTGGAGCCATGCGCGGTGGCGAGGGCGGAACGTTAGAGAAGCTATTGTCGGCTGCTCCCTACCCAACTCCATGTTTGAGCTGCTTGCAAGATCCACCGACGAAAGTGCGTTAGAGCAATGCTCGTCGGCGGGCAGCGGTGGGCTAGAGCAAAGGCACACAACAGTAGCAGTGAACCAGAGCAGAGGCGCTCGACGCGTGTGGAGTAGTTTTTTGGGTTTTTTTCGACACACGAGCCCCATGATAAAATAGAAGGCTAGATGCATGTACTTACTGAAGTTAGATACAAATTTGGACTTCCAAATTTTGTAAATGAGTTTATAAATTAAAATTTAAAAGTTTAAATTTACATGTCCCAGTCGAAATGTTTTTAGAAAGCACGCGCAAGCGCACATGGGTTGGCAGCGAGCGGAACACGCGTGGTGGAAGTCGGTTTTGAGAACGACTCTAATGCATGGGTCAGAGGTGTTTTGGCCTCTCTCATATTTTTTAATCATTTATTTGCTTTCATTTTACGGGAGAATGAAACTCATGGTAAACGGTAGCTTAATTCAAAAAAAAAAAACATGTGATAAAATCATAAAATTGTAGATTCGAAATAAGAATCGCAGCTGGGCCTCAAATCGGTGGTAGAAACACATTTTTTCCTATGTTTATCATATTACTAATTCGTACACGATGTGTACGAGATACAAACAAAGCCTAAGCTATATATATACAATTTGGTTATAGAAGAAATAGACCATTGCTAAATTGTAAGGATTTAATTAATCTTTTATAACCAATCCATGTTAAAACTATGAATCTGTTAGGAGTAGAAACAGAGAAGGCATGATCTTTGGACGGGCGTATTTTTCATCTTTGATAATCGTCCATGGAGCCGTCGGCTGGTGACGATGACCGCGACGTCGGGGTGTCGCTCCCGGTGATGATGGCATAGCATAACCATCGGCTTGGTGAAGCATCCCACCACTGGCAGCACACCCTCACGATCGGTCTAGGGTTAGAGGTGGGGTGGAGTCTATGGCAGCGGCGATGAACCTCGTATCAAGTGCCCTAGCCCCACCTCCTCTTATAGTGCTGTGTGATAGGGCCCACCAGCCACATCTCGGACTGGGCATCCCTGATCAGAATGCAAGGTCAAGACACAACTAGCCGTTGGGCCAGACGATGGGAGATCAATCTAACATTCTCCTCCTTGATCTCACCATATTCTCTTAACTTTATACTTTGAAACAATTCTTTTCAAAGTACTTTGTTCCATTACAGACTTGTATGTAGAGCATGTTTCGTCATCACAGTTAATCACCGATAGAATCAACAGTTACAACACACTCCTCTATTTTGAAACAGATCATTTAACCTTGGACCTCTGATTATCCGAAAAACATAGGCTATACCAATAAACCCATGTCAACTGTGTGTTCTTCAAACACACTGGGCGGTAAACCTTTAATGAGCAGATCTGCTAACACTTGTTCATTCCTTTAATGCTCCAAGCATTCCAACATAATTCCGGACATTCTCCTCAATAACATATTACTTGTGTCAATGTGTTTGGCACCACATTTGACTCGTTGTCACAGGAGTGAAATACTTAATGGTTATTACTGTTATTAACCATTATCAATTATGGGTACAGGTTTTCTTAACCACTTCACCTGTCCCTCAGCCTCATATCATGCTAAGTCATATCTTTTCGTCATATTGATGATAATTCTTTGCTAATTCGTATCTTTTCATCATAATGATGATAATTCTTTTATTCTTTGAGGTTTTTCCACACAAAAACTCCAAGTGTGAAAGTTAGTAATAATTATGGATTTTGCTACACATTTCACACATTCTATCTCGTGCTCACAACTTTATGAGAACACTTGTACACATCTATCTTTATACTCAGAATCTTTTGAGAGTACTTGTTTCTTTTAGCATGAGACTGATATCTTTAACTCCATTCCAGTGATCTATATCTGGATTGGACATTGCCAAAGCAACCTGGATACATAAAACTGCATTAAGGTAATATCAAGCTTTTAACAGCTGAAGCATATGCTACCATATTCATTTGATCCTTTTCATACTTCTTTTGGAACACTAAAGTTTTCAGAACCATTACCCTTGACTATAAGAACATGCATATGTTTTCTTGTATGCATACTTTAGAGACTTATCATCATGCATATGCAATATCTCTAATATCCCTTCTCTTTATCTCGATAAATCTCATCTTATATAACAAGAGACATTCAATCGAGAACATTCTTTTAAACTTTAAGAACAAGAGCTTCTTCTTCTTTTGTATTGGATTGACATCACCACTAGCAAGTAGGACGTCATTCACATTATTAGGAAATGAGTTTCCTATTCTATATCTTTTGCATAAATGCAATTGTCCTCTTACTCTTTAAGAAAACCCAAAATTCTTATTAATCTAACAAAATTTTAAACATCTCCTTTTAGAAAAATATCTTTAATCTATAAATGGATTTTCTGTGTTAACGATGTCTAAAGTTTCTTTTCTTTTCATAGCAAAATATTTGGTTGTACCATGTAAATAGATTTTCCTTGGATCCTCACTAAGAAGAATCGTCTTTGCATTTATCTGATATAGCTCAAGATCATGAAGCACCGCTAATGCCATTATAACTCTAAAGAAATTATTACACGAGACATCAGAAAATGTCTCATAGTAATATTTTTCTTCTCTTTATCTAAAGCCTTTCATCATATATCTTCTACAGAGTCACATTTAATCTTATAGACCCATAACGGTCTACTGTTTTGACTCTATTATGATTTGCATTCCCTTTGGAGTCACATTCATTATTGTAGATCCATGACGGCCTACTGTTTTGACTCCTTCAGGAATTTCTTCTAAATCCTAAAACAATGTTAGGATTTATCAATTTTATTTTATCTTTGCTCATCATGGAATTATCATTTTGGATGAGATCACCCTTCATGGTAATCAGAATAAATTGATTTTCATTTCTTTGACCCTTAGGGTCCTCTGCTATTGACACTTCTTTTATATTGGACTCTCTTTTATTGTATCTGAACCCTTTAATTTATGCGGGGTTTCTTCGTAAAAAATAAGGAATACATCTTTTCTTTACTTTGGGGTATCATTAATATGATCGTCATACTCCCCCAGACGATCACATTCTTCTTTAGTAGATCCTCCCCCTCGAAATGTGATAAGAACCTTTCTGCCATAATTTCGAAAACATTCGAAACTCTTGTGAATTGAGAAAATTTTACTTATCTACTTCACTCACCTGATTACATCATGTGAAGTAAAGTTATCTGTAAACTCTTATGGGAGTATCTTTTTCCTCACTCCATTTCAAAAACTCAACTGAGTTCTTTATCATTAATACTTCTGCAAGTCATAATTGCACATCATTTTTATCTGTTGGTTCGTCTTCTCTTTAGACTTATTAAGTGCTTAATAACTATTGCACGTAAAATGCATGATCGATAGTGGAATAACATAAGAGTTATTTCATACTTTTCTCTAAAAGCACATGAGTCATCACATCTTTCTCCTGCCAAGCAGGATAAAACTTTTCTGAAACTTCTCCCGCCGTACGGGATTTTCTCGACATAAATATTATGCCAACGTACCCTGCCATACGGATATTTTCCCAGACTTTGCTTGTCATACAGGTATAACTATAATCATTTCTTTCCCGTCATGTGGGTAATTCCCTTGAAGGGACATTAATACTTGTATTGACTCATATTCAATCATCAAATTCAGAAACAAAACTGAATATTCTGTGACACATACATGCTTAATCCAACGTTGGTTAAATTAAATATGCATATGTCTTATCATATCATAATCATTAAAAATGATAATGAAATCTTGTTCATAGAGAGTACATGAAAAAAATAAATTCTCTAGACTCTCAATGATACATCTATTTCTTGAATTAATATCCAAGAATTCTTTTCTCTTGAAGCCATTCTTTAGAGGGGAAAAACCTTCCACACTCTATGATCTTTTCATGGTTATCTTTCGAGTCACAAGTACCCAATCTTTTACTTTCACCAATGAAAGCATCAAAACCTTAGTTTGAGAAAAATTAGGCAATAATCAACAACACTGAGCATAAAATTAACCCTACGTTGGTTTGATCAACGATATGCACATTAGACTTTTAATACTTTATCTTATATTCTAAATCACCATTAGGCAGAAATAGAATAAATATCATCTTTATACATAAATTCTAAATCACTGTTAGATAGAAAAAGAATAAATGCATATAACTCATAAATAAAGTGATGGCATATCTATTAAAACATCTTTGTTATGAAAGCAATATTATCATCAACTTTATTGTAGCGGAAGCATGAAAACATTCTCCGGTTAAGAAGCATGACTTTATCTTTAATCTATTCTCTGAAAATTGATCACTATGATATAAAATTTAACAGAGATTTATAAACTTTTAATCATAAATCATAAAACTCATAAAATTATGGTATTATTATCATCAACGTTGGTCAGAAAGTAACAATATCATAATTATCTTTAAGCACATAATCTTTTACTCCTCTAATCAAATTTTCTCTAATTTTATAAGAGGATAAACTTTTCTTTGCAGCGGAAACTTTTCTTTATTTTAGAAGCAATCAAACTTCTAATCTTTTATGCACAGAGATTTTAAAATAATTTCTATGTATTTATTTTATCTCCAAACAATTTATCTTGTTGGTTCAAAATTGCAAGTAATTCTACTCTTTAATCTTTCACATGAATAAATTCATGAAAAGAAAAAACTTTCAGAAGCAATCCTTTAACTTTTCTATTCTCTAATCAATTATGTTGTTGGTTCAAATTGACTAGAGATGCAACTTATACAAAATTCATCAAATAAATGCTTCTAAAAAACATAAAAAAACCCTTGTCTTGTTATCTGGCCCAGCCTGAAAAAACTGGTTGCGGCCTGCTCTGGTCTGGGCGGCCCAGCGTGCCCGCATGGGTTGAAAATGGCCCAGCTGGCCTTCTGGCCACCACCGAGCACTCCTGGGCTCGGGGCCCGACAGCTGACGGCTGGGCTGCCAAAACCAGCCTAGCGTGTCGACCCTCCTAGGCCGAGCGCCTTCTGTCGGCCGATCATGGCCGTCCGTTGGGATCGAGCGGCCGAGCACACATCCCGGAGGAACAAAACCTTGAGCCGGCCGCCTCCCTTTCGTGAACCCTAGTTCATTTGCTTTTCCCTCCCCCTGCTTCTACCGTGCCACAAGCAAGTGACGGTGGAGCGGGCTCCTCCTACGATGGCGGAGGCTGCCGGCGAGGGTGAGGGGTGGCTCGCCTGTGCGAGGGTGACGGCGGCCATCTTCCCCTTCTTTCTGTGCCCTTCCTTCTCCTTCTCCCCCGATCTCGCGGCCGTGAGCAACAAGAAAATGGTGGCGCTGCTACACGCCCCCTCACGGACGCGCGCGTCCACCCGAGGGTGAGCGCGCCACCGTCAAGTGACCGTAAGGCGGCGCCTTGAGCCACGCACCGTCGAGATGGAGGGGCGGCGGCTCAAGTCTTCCCTTCCTGCTCGATGACAAGAGCGCCGGCGGTGGCGGAGACGTCGGCCCAGGCTCAAGGTGAATCCCGTCCTGCCGCCGCCTTTCTTTTCTTTCTGTTCTCTGCTAGGGTTAGGGATTTCTTGAAATCTTTTCCTTTTCATTTTTGATTTGAAACCGAAATGTTGTTCCTTTCTCTGGGGTTGGGGATAGGATTCCGTGATGAATCCCTTTTGTGTAGCTAGGGTTCTTTGATCTTTTGTTTCATTTCTTTTCGATTTGAGATCGAAACTTTGCACTGTTTCATTTTCCCCATTGCCCGTGGCGTTAGGGAAGATGATGGCGCCACAGAAGTGGCGACATGCTTGGAGCCGGCGGCTCGATTACATGCCCTACGGTTAGGGTTCTTATAATTTCTTTACCGGTCAAAATTGGTCTCTGTTTATTTCTTGATTCGCAGACGAATTCTTCTTTCCCAACTTTGATCTACTCACTAGACCTCGCTCTGATACCAATGTTAAAACTATGGATCTGCTAGGAGTAGAAACAGAGAGGGCATGATCTTTGGACGGGCGTACCTTTCATCTTTGGTTGTCGTCCATGGAGCCGTCGGCTGGTGATGATGACGGCGACGTCAGGGTGTTGCTCCCGGCGATGATGGCGTAGCATAACCGCCGGCTTGGTGAAGCATCCCATCACTGGCAGCACACCCTCACGATTGGTCTAGGATTAGAGGTGGGGTGGAGTCTGTGGTGGCGGCGACGAACCTCGTGTCAAGTGTCCTAGGCCCCACCTCCTTTTATAGTGCTATGTGATAGGGCCCAGCAGCCACATCTCGGACTGGGCATCCCCGATCAGAATGCGAGGTCAAGGCACAACTAGCCGTTGGCCCAGACGGTGGAAGATCAATCTAACAATCCAAGCGTATATAAATCCAGAAATCTGGAGGGAAAGAGATTGTTCAGTGAAGTTTAAATCCCAGTAAATTTTCACTGAAGCAAGCATCAGACCCCGTAAATAAAATGCTAAACAATATGTATACAGAAACAAAATGATGATTTTACAGTTCAATAATTTATATATAGCTATCTAGCCGTTCAGCTTTTCCATGTTAACAAACTCCAAACCATTCTCATGGTAGTGCATTCTTTTTTCCCTTAATGCTTAATTGGATGTTCGTCGCCATATGAGAAAAACTATATTATTTACAGGGTTTGTGGAAAGGAAAATGACAACAAGAAAAACCGACCAAGATTTGATGCTTTTTTCAACTGGGAAGATGAAAAGGTGCAAGGTCGTGATGTCCTACCACCAGTAACTGCACAATTGGAAGATGGTACGTGAAGTGTGTATTAGCAAGATAATAGCTCCTTGTCCTTTAAAATGCTTAATGTGCACTTTTCTTTCTAGCACTTTCTAGCAGCAACCTTTTGGATAGGTTTTGCGCTCACTCAGAAATTGACAATACATTTCTTTCTAGCAGCAACCTTTTGGATAGGTTTTGCGTTGCGATACCCACCAGCAGCTGGATGCAGGATTCGATGAGGACACGCCCCACAACCACCCAAGTTTCTTGGATTACCTAAAAACAGCAGTTAATATGCTTAGCATTTCATATACAACTAAAATAATACTTGGAACAAAACAATAGAGACCGATAAGCTAAACTACTTCACATGTTATGACACAGACAATAGGTAGAACAAGTAAAAAAATAATGTTAAAGCTCACTTTATTTATAAAGCAAATCTGTGTCACTATATCATATAGGAGGATTTACTAAGCACATTACAGTTCAAAGAACAGAAAAATATCACTATCGAGTGCAACCTCACATCATACAACATGTTCTGTCACCAAATTGCTAGTATTTCATCACTGCTTGAATATCAAAATGTACATAATTCAAAAAGCACTACCGAACTAGAAGATAACGTCAAATACATAACAAAAAGGCAAAATAAGGTTGAATTGTTGGTTGCACACCTGAATCCATCTTGACACATGAAACACAAGAGAGTCCTTTGTTATCGCTTTTCAGTTCGGCAAAGAAGTTGAGATGACCCAGAACAACACAGCTAGCGGCACCTTTTAGCTTAGCAAGAAAATTCACATGTATCCACATGCCATTGAAAGAAAAGGCATTACTAGCCACGGCTTCAACTAGCTCATGCTCATCTCCCTGAAAACTCACAAATATAAAAATTTAACTTAGAACAAAGAAGAATGTTATATTATAATTTCAAGTTGTCTGATTCATCACAACTAATCATGATTAGTCGGCCTAGTCGGTAGTCTATACTCAATCAAAGCCTCCAGCTTGATTTGTTCAAATGTTCAACTAGTCGTCAACTAATCATGATTAGTCATCCGACTAGAGAGTGGACACTGAGATTCAGGTTGCATTCCAGACGGGTAGCTTCAAGGTGAGCTATTGAGCTAGAAATTGATCCACTAGAGTTAGTAATATACCACCCAACGATTGCCTACCTCCTTTATCTTCACTTGGTGGTTGCCTGCCTTGTGCCTCCTCTTCTCTGACACTCACCTTATCACCCGCCGGGGCTGCTCCTCTCCTCTGCATCCTAGGGATCCCAAAGATGAGCTTCTCCTTTGACATGGTGAGTGCGCCCTTCCGTCCTTCCGACATCAAGAATATGGAGTTTAAGACAAGGATATGGAGCTATGGAGAATCAGGAGTTCAAGTAAGCCAACAACCAACCATTATTCACTAGTAGACACTTGTTGATTGCTATATATTGCGTCTATAATACAATATATATAGGAATAGTGGACAATTAGGGTGTGTTTGGAACCTTTGTTTTGCCTTGCTAGGCGAGGATAGCGTGGAGGCTAGGACTTTGGATGTGTGGCAAACTTCCCTTGGAGTTTGTTCTAGCAAGCTTTTGCCTTGGTTCTAGGGGAGACCAAAGTTTGCTCTCTTGCTTCAGAATGGATTTTCTTGCCAAAATTGGTGAGGCAAGGCAATCTAGCAAACAAACCAAATGCCCCCTATATAAACAACCAGGCTCAACTAGTTGGCCTAATCAACAACTAGTCGTGATTAGTCGTCTGGTCGGTCCTAAGACAACTAGGGTCGACTAAACGACTTGGAAACATTACTTTGACATGATTTTCAAATGCTAAAATTGGAATGGATCAAAAAAATCCCTTGTGTTCATGTTACAATTATGGATTCATAGTGTGAGTGTGCTGTAATTTAGTTTTCAGATGCCAAAACTGCAACGAATTTGCTTATGAAAATCCCATGTGATCGTGTTACAATTGTGGATTCATAGGTGTGACTTGATTTTCAGATGGATGCTAACTGGATAGATGAAGGCCGGGTCTGGTGCAGCGGTAGAGCATATCACCTGTAACCAACAAGTCTCGGGTTCGAGCCGTGGTCTCCCCGCATTGCACAGGCGGGGGTAAGGCCTGCTGCTGACACCCTTCCCCAGACCCCGCACAGTGCGGGAGCTCTCAGCACTGGGTACGACCTTTTTAACTGTAACATATCTGCTCATGAAAAATCTCATGTGTTTGTGTTGCAATTGTGGATTCACAATAGGGCACATCTCGTGTAAAAAGCATTAGAATGCATTCTGCCAAGCAAATTTTAGATATATGCAAGGCGTTTCCACTTTCTAGAAGTGACCTATGGTCTTATAAGCATGTTGATCTTATGATTGTCCCTGATAGGTCACGATAAAAGTACAAAATTATTGAGTGGTCCCATACACTATCGCAAATTTTGAAATAGTACATACCTGATTCATGCTGTTATAGTGCTCCAAAGCCCGTTCTGCACATGTGAGGGTCTGCCTTGATGGGGTATATTTTCGTTCCTTTCTGCAATAGCAGAAGTTCCAACATAGGTGGATAAAGCAGTGTAAAATGGATCAGAAAAGGTGATTAGATGATGAATTAATGATTCGTCTATTTTAGGCCTCAAGTATTCTATTTCCACTAATTTTGCACAAGTCCTATATGGCTTGCTGGGCTCCTAGCAAAGCATGCAGAAAAAACTAGATGACATGTGCAAATCATAGCATCAAGATACGGCTGGAAACATTTTGTTCACCACAACATCTACATCAGATTCTATTTACAGTGATTTCATATTAGGCACAAATTATTAGTCAATATAGCTAGGTGCAAACCGTAGATTCTTTGTAGCTCTACCCAGGAGGATTAAAAAAACATAATCATCATAACCCATTAGCAGAGGGTTCGAGATTTGACCTCAAACTTGACAAATCGAATCAAGAATGCCACAAAATTATTACATCATCAGTAGAATTCGAGCAGGCAACGAATACGAAATTGAAGGGGATGGAGGAAAAAGGAGGCGATGGAGTTACCCTTAGCTTACTTGTAGCACGTGGCGGTGGGCTTGGTGGCAAGCGGGACCATGACAAGGTGGTTGCGGAGGGCGTATCCGATCGTCATGTCGCACTTGGCGCGGCTGGTCGGAGGTGCCGCGTCGGGCTCGGACTGCGCTGGGAGCTTGATCGTCGGAGATTCCGGAGCCTCGCACTTGATCCTCGGCCGCTTGTTATTGAGGCCAATCATCCCGACGCTTCCCTGACTTACTCTCGCTAGCTAGGGTTCCGACGGGGATTGAACTTTTACCTGATGATAAAAACAATATCATATATCATAATAGAGTTTACTGGTATTTTTCTAATCGAGTAAAAGTTCAATAATATGAATAAAAATTAATATACAACGGCGATTGGTTTGTTGCCCTGCAGAGCCTGGCTCGCATATGGCAGACAGACCCAATTAAGACAGGCTACGTAGATGGAACATGACTTTTATTTGGTTAATTATATTTATTTAGACTGGCTGAGAAGAGATATTGTTTGATTGACTGTATGAGTATTTATTAAATTAATATAAAATATAAAATAAAATATTAGTATATTATTTATTTTATTCAAAAACTATACTTATAACATCTAATAGAGCATATCAAACCTTAATCTTTACATTTTATTAAAAGAGATGGAAACATCCATACGGCGTTGCCCACCCCCTTCCGATAACAACCAACGCGGTGAAAACGTCCGATGCCCAAACTCCCTTTTCCGGATAACAACATCTGGTGGTGTCCAATTTCCAAAGACTCCCCTGAACTCAAGAAAACGTCCTCTAGACGGGACGATGGGTTGGTTGAGTGGTATCCAACGACGTGGATTATGCCACCACGCGGCAACTCAACTCGTGCAACACCTCGAGTCCAAGCACAACTGCACGTGCACGCCGTGGGAGCAACACAAACTCCTGTGTCCCGCAGGCATGTCTCGAGGTCAATGAACAATGGCGCCCCGCGCCTCAGCCTCCCTCGATGAGTCGATGTCGACTGCGGCAGTGCACCTTCGTGCTACGCCGTTGTCTATATATTGTTTCCAACACAGGCCGTTGAAGGAAACCGTCATCAATCATGATTGGAAGAGATTGCCATGTCGCGTATGACGTTCGTCTATCGTCAGTGGCCGTGATTACCATGCCACCACCTTAGCTTCTGGCTGTCGCCAGATCGCCGCCATGTTGTGCCGGGTTTATACATGGTAGTTTGTCGGGTGATCATTGCTGCATACAGCATCAACTGTGGTGGTGTTACAGATCGATCTAACATATGATGCCGTGATTGTTTCAGGTCACATGTCTAAGCTAAGCCAAGTCAAGCCGCCGACAATATAGGACGCATCATCGCAACGTTCGAAAAGGTGGCCTGGTGACTGCGGGTCGTCGCCCTTGCCACCATTGTTGTATTTCGCTCCTGTTAAACAACAGCGATTACCAGATTCTACCACCCACGTAAAGCCTCTCACGTGTTCAATAACAACACTCTTTACTATGATTTGAGTTCAATTCCCTCTGCAATGTAACTTCATATATAACAATCAGACATGGCACCTTGGTTTTCATTCACTTCTGCTCAAGCCATCTATTAAACAGACGGCTATTTCAGGGAGAGGAGGACCATTCTAGCAAGATACACACTTTTCACAATCCATCCCTGCAATTTATCTTCAGATCCTATCATTCATATCACTCATAGATCAGTGCAGACAGGCAGGCCGCCATTCTGAACAATCCAATCTCAAATTCAAGCTTCAAAGCAAGGTATTACTGACCTACGACTACTTTGTACCTCATGATCTCTTATTCATCTGTGCTCTCTGGTTTTCCTTTCCATATGGCATGCCTGAAACTTTGATTTCCTGGGTTGGCATCCATGCTAATCTGAACAGTTTGACTCGTTTAGAACATTGTAATAATTAATAAAGCAATCAGTTCTCCAGCTGGCTATTGGAGCTTGTAGCTAACTCATCACTTAGTTTGCACGGCTTCACAATCATGCATCTTTTTGCAGCGTTACTTAAATCATATCTATTGGCATTATGACCTGGAGGCCGACGAGTTGAAGTAGCCGAAATGTTACTTCCGGACTGTAACTCTGTAACCCGTGCAAAACCTAACCAGATTATGTGCATGCTCCTATTTGGGATTTGACAGAACCTTAGATTAACCTGTTGCTCAGTAAAGTTTTACTTTTCTTTTTATGATTTACGTTCTTAGATTAACATGGGATGGTCCAGTAGTTAGTGTTGATATATGATTGGCTAAAACTTAGGTTAACCTTTTATTGTCTGGTGGTTAGTGCTTACGTTTGCCGCGTGTGGCTAGCTATGATTGCTAAAACTTCTGAAAGTTGCTGTCGAGTCACAGTTCAGTTCTAGCACACCTACACTTTCAGTTATGACTATCGCTTTTGTGTACCTGTTATGGGGTCTTAGAGTCCAATTCTGTCTAGAGAACAATTCAATATTTTGTAGTACAATGTTTGATCTTTTCATAGAGGCTTTTAATAACAAAACATATTGTATGTCAGTGGTGGTATAAAGCTTGTATTAAATACGGTGGCCAATAATCTTTGGATTTATTGCCTTGTTTTTCTCGAAAAGATAAGTGATCGCAAAATACAGAGGGTGCATACACATGTCTAAAAATAATGTTTACGAGCAAAATCTCTTAGGTACTTTAGAAAAGAAGTTATATAAATGTAAAAAAATAGTGCAATGTACACGCTGTTGATTTCTTGTGGAACGAAACAATATCATTGTCATGGACCCTAGCTACTTAGTAAGGAACATCGTGAAAGAGCAAAAAGATTGAACAGGGAGAATTGGTACTAGACTATGTAATAACCTTATAACTAGAAAAAGTATATCTCTACAATCTATTAATTGAGCTGCGGTCGTCCACTTCGTGTCCACAAAAGTTAGAGATTAAAACCAAATCGGTTTCGTACCTTTCATATCAAGTACCGAACTTAAAAAATCATAACTCCTTCGCCCGGAGCTCAAATTAAGCAAACTCAGACTCTATATTGTAGCTCTAAAAAATTTATACAACTTTGGTATTCAATAGAAGTACAGATCTCGCCGTTTTGGTTTTCAAATATGCGATGAAAAAATATTTGTTCTGATTCAGACTTCTCTACATAGGTCTCTGTGCGAGATTCATATCTTCTAGATCCGAAGTCTAAATAATATAATCCATATATGTTTCGAAAAGGTCTCGACAAAATCTATAATTTTTGTGTTTTAACTTTTTTCATTGGAGCAAGTTTCCAAGTTCAAAATCGCATTGCAATGTAGTGCTATTTTATAGACTGTGTAAAATGATTTTTTGTTTCGGATAAAATTTCTATAATATGGTAAGAAATATTAAAAAATTATTACTTTTGATATATAAAATGGTATACTAAAAAATACTAATAGTAATATAAATATGATCATTCATGTAAAAAATATTAATAATATTATATATATCTAATAATTATATTATATAAATAATTTATATTTACGTTATAAAGAGTATTTTATTTTTTAAGTCTGACTTTTCTAGTTAATTCATAATTTATGATCCTGATACTTAAACAAATACAACTTGACGCCTGGTTTTTGTTTCCGTTTCGTGTCCGCGTACCTAGAGTCTGTATCTTTCCATCATCGTTCCGTGTCCGTACATTGCGTGAGGTCGTTTTAGATCGTGCCCCGGCCGGCCGCACATGGACACCGTGAGTTTTCCTGTCCACGTAGATATCAATAAGTTGTCGCCGCCTGCGGCCGACCGCACACGCTTGGACACCGTGAGTTTTGGCGTCCATGTAGAGACCAAGTTGCTGCCGCCTGCGTGACGTGCAAATGCATCCAGAAGTAACCAGTGACCATGAAGCAGCCGCAGAACAAGAATAACGCCTGGTGCAAGTTCATACGGTGTTGCATGATGTTGCATATGATTTTTATATTCCAAAATCAAAAAAACTCAAGCTGGCTCGGATATTCCAAAACCAAATAAGATTCAAACAGACTCGGTGCACAGGGTGATAAAGTAAAAACAAATAAGACTCAAACTCAACGACAACACAGGGTGATTCATAAGACTCAAACTGGCTTGATGCACAGGGTGATAAACTCAATGACAACACAGTACTAGGTCCATACGGTATTTGTTCTCAGTGAATACGACTCAAACTCCGGTGCAATACTGGGTCCGACTAGGACTCGGTGCAATATGGTATTTGCACTAGGTCTCGGGCAGGGATTAAAAAATTATTAAAAACTGGCCAGTTTTTCCGGTTTCGACAAAAACACTTCGGTCCAGTTTCATCGGACGTCTAGTTTATCAGAAAAATCGACCCTATGTACTATAGTAAAAATGATTTTTGGTCGGTTTTCCCAGTTTACCGAGCCGGTTTTTAGCGAAAAAAAACCTGCTACTGTACCGGTTTTTGAATCCTTGATCTCGGGTGGGAGAATGCAACACAGTCAACGAAGCTCACCCCAGTACATAATTTTTTAGCACAACGGCACCCGCAGTTTTTTTAGATTCCACGCACAGTTGAACACTGATCTAGCTTCCTGGGCCAGAGCAACTTTCGATTGGACCAGACCAAACTAACAGATGTATAGTCGAAGATCCAGTTTACATTACTGAGAAATAAATGAATTTGAAAAAATAAAATCTACTAATAAAAAACAAACCAGATCAAGAATTTCTTGATCAAAGATGATTTGCGGAGTTACAAGAAAAACCAATCCTACTTACTGTTGAGCAATGGAAAAAGCTTGCGTGCAGTCATTGAGAACAACAACACAACGAACAACGTTAAAGGAGAAAAAAAGCATTAAAAATTTCAGAAAAAATAGATATCAGGAATATGAAGAAGTAAAATTACATTTTTATATTTTACTTAAAATAATTATATTTTATTTATAATTACCACACGATACTAAACATATTTTAGAATTTCAAAAGATGTGACACTATTATTTTATTTTCAATAAAGTTTAAAAAATAATATAATACAATAATAAATTTAAAAGTACTCCCTCTGTATTTTTATTGATATCATCCAGTAGTACAAATTTGAACTGGTTGATGATCTTAATTAAAATACGAAGAAAATATTATTTATAATTTTAAAATGTTCAAGCCCGTGGTAACGCACGAGCACATTACTAGTCTATATTTAAATATATTAATATTATTTAAATACTAATACTATCATTAATATATAATCTCTTTGCACCAGCCGAGCCAGGCCCACGAAAAACAGATTTCATGCACACATACCGTTTTAGCATTAGATGCATACGCCCCCAATATGGACACAGAAACAACATGACCATTTCACAGTTCATGAATTTATACATAGCAATCTTGCCGTTCAGCTTTTCCATGTTTACTCCAAAGAATTCGTATCGTATGAATTGACAGATCAATATGATGCCTAGCCCTATCCACTGGCCTACATTTCCATCGGTCTAAAACACCACGAGTACAGGAGGGTGGAGCTACCCAGCTAGTGAAAGCAATGGTAAGCTAGACCCAGGCAGGTCTCTTCAAGTCTTACCAGAGGATCCAAATATTTAAACTTTTCATGGGATTTCTTCACCATGTCACAATCATCAACCGTCATGAATCCCTGTGGAGAAGATGCAGAATCAATATCAATGGGTGATATCAAATGCTTAAATTGTGGAAATAGTTACATGGTCATACTTGAATAGAGAATAATCTCAGAGCGAATTAATCGCTGGGCATCATTATGTACAAGCATTAAACTTTTGAAACTTTCACAGTAAGCAAGTCTACCAGATTACTAATTGCTGCATAAAACTCGGCAGAATAATCATTTGTTCATAACATTTCCTTAAAGTGTTGAAGTATCATAGACTTATTAATGTGGGTACCTGGCAATTTTTATATTTCTGAAGGACAGCATCACAGTCAGTATTAACGTCACCATGGCAAAGCAAAGGTGCTCCAAGGAATGACCGCTAATGAAGTATCGATTCACGCTGTAAACCTTCCTGTCAGCAAGGCCTTCAAATCTTGCCAGAAGGTAAAAGCCTGCACTAGGATGATGAACAAATGAGTGTTTGGTAAGGGCTAACAGATTTGAATGCCGTAGATCAGTCACAATTACCTGTAGCAAGGAACCAAAATCTTGAATGTGTATACTTGGGAGGAAACAAGAATAGCATTGCAGGAATTGCAATGCAAGGAACAAAATTTAGAATCACCCATAAACGCATGTCATCAAGAACCCTGATCAGCAACAACAACATATTAAAGGACTTCAGAAACGATTCTGAAATCAACTGAAAGATAAGCAAGCTGAAGGACACTGCTTATACCTTTCACATACAGTGCTCACTAATAGAAGAGATAAAAGTGAGATCAAACAAGATAACCCAGCTCTCTCATCAACTCTTTCAATTACTAATACTGACAAAAGGGAGGAGGCTGATATCATCATCTGCATTGCAAGTGCATCCAGTAAATATCCACAGCAAGAAAAGGTTATTTACATTCATTTATCTCATTGGTTAAGCCCAACAACATTTTTTAACACTAATTTGCACTCTTGAACTTAAATCACTCTGATTGAAACCCAAGTGTGAGCATTTTTTTACCAACAGTCAGTATTGTGAGAACATTTAGCAATCTAAAGTCTGTAATATTGCAATTCTCAACACTCAGTGCCTCAAAACTCTTATGTAGTCTCAGAACTATGCAGAAAACATCTTAGGAATAAGTAAACAGCAGCTACGAAAATATTAAATAACAGGGAAAAAAGTAGTATTAGATACCGGCAACCTGTCCCATATTAAGCGATCATCATCCGGCTTTAGATGATAGTAAGCTGAACCAAATGCTGCTGCTACATTCCCAGTATAGAAGAGGAACCAGCCCAAGGCCTCCCACCTCAAGCTGCATAATTCCACAAAGTGAAAATGTTATCATTTCTCTTTTTAGCGAAAATGAATCCAATGCAGGAAGCATGTTACTACTTCCATATGGATTCTTTGTGATAGCAAATTTCTGAAGTAGTTTTCATATGCATTTATTTATTTGCTCTTGTGCTTGGGGGGTTTCATCTCTAGCCTACCCCAACTTGCTTGGGATTAAAGCCTTAGTTGTTGTTGTTTCATATGCATGTTAGTTGTACACTGAATGGCAGTGGCAGATTCTAGCAAATACAAATAGTTTCATATGCATGTTATTAATCCAATTTAATCAAACCACATGGCAAATCATCTCAATCTCATTGACAATACTCTCATTAACCCAAGCACTCTCAATCAGCAGAAATATCATTGGAGCTGGAGTAGCCAGTAGATCTTCCATTTTACCATCCACAATAAAGTTGTGATCGCTAACTATACACTAACTAACAAGTTGCCTAGTGGGTTTCTTCTAAGTCTTTCAAGGACAAGTGCACAACTGGACAGATTGGACATTAGAATTATCACTGCTCTCAAATACTCAGATGGGTTTCCCTTACTGAAATATTGAGTTAGAAAGCTCTTCACTTAGTGCAAATTTTACGAGACTGCGTTACCAGACATACATGCTTAGTTCTTCCGGTGAGATATTTCGTCAAACAACGAGTAAGAGCGCAACACACCTGACCCCGAAGCAACCACTGCCGCAGAGGCAGAGGACGAGGCCCGGGACCCCGGCGAGGAGGAGGGGGTAGGACGTGAGCACGTTGAGCGTGTTGGGCACGCCGAGGAGGTTGCGCATGTCGGCGAAGAGGTGGAGCGCAGGCGAGTGGCGGAGCCGCGGCGTGGCCACGAGTAGCAGCGCAGAGGCGAGGACGGCCCCGCCGGCGAGCGCGCGGCGACGATGGTCACGGCGGAGCACGGAGGAGGCGAGCCCGATGGCCCCCGGGCCGAGGCGGCCGCCAGCGCCGCCGCGGTGCGGGAGATCGGCGGCGAGATTCATGCTGGCGGCGTGTGCTTGCGGCCTCAGCGGAATGCGGCGGCTGTGGCTGCAGCGCAGGGATTTCGGTATTGGGCCGATTTTTTGTTGTGGGCTTTCTTTTTCGCGGGATCCTTGGAGGCAACCTACTTCGGTCATTGTCCGCCCACTGCAGCACTTCATCACAATTTGGGCTTTTGCAGGCCAGGCCTTTCGGCCTCATATTTAATTGTGGCCTTTCAATTTAAACGAGATGCACAATTCCTGTCTGAAAAACCTTCTAAAAAAGGCTGAACAGTGAACAAGACAACAGGCACAAGTACATAACCATGGTTTTAAACTATCTAGAATATCTGTATTTTTTATTAATATTTTTTTTCGGAAAAAGGAATCATATGATCGGCTAACAAATCTGTCTAGTACATATTGAGATGTGTGCCATTAAGTCAAATTTTGTCAGTTCAGATCTGTTAGTTCGACGTTCACTTGCACACAGACCATTGTTGGTACAGAACGATGTACCTGTAATACTACAACAGAGAGAACTGTAGCGCCTCACAAAAATATTAGTCCATTTTTTTATACGAATATTACTCCAAGTACTACAGTATCGTGCATTATGTTCAAAAATGAAGAGTAATAACCGGATCATATCTGGGGAGAAAAGAAAAGGAGAATCCCTACAGTCTCAGAATGTACTCGACCGATCCACTGGGCTCGAACAGCACTGTTGCTTTCGTAGATCGTACGACCAAGATCTGGGTCGAATCTAGCAGTATCCAGCGAACAGTGACAAGCGATCGACTGTGTCCTGCTGTGGATCTCCGACGTTGTATTCGTCCTAGTATACTGTTTGTCGTCAGGTCCCTAATAGGTACAACGATCTTTTTCCTGTTAATTTTCAGCTGACTAATCTTTAGTCATTTCGTTGAATCATTATATTAAATCTAAATCCAATAGTTTATAATTATTATACAAATAATCCTATAAAACAAAAATTAAAACATGAAGTAGCAAACCATTTTATATGACTCATTCAGAAGAAATTCCAAAGCAATAAGTGACTGTTGATTTTAGTACCACCTTATTAGTCTATGGTGGTCCATACCAACTGAAATAATAGTACTCATACCCATGGCTGAATAAAGAAACCTTTGGAGAGAAATAAAGTATTGCTATGAGTACACACGCACACAGGCGCGCGCGTATATACGCGTTTTTTCACGTGTTGTCTCGCGTGATTTACGACGCGCGACCGTGGTGTAACGTGTCTGTGAGGCTAAGTTATTTTGCCACTCATATCCCCTATTATATTCTGAACCGTTATGTACTAATCAAGAGGATTAGTATATGGTTAATATCATAATTAAAGTTAATAGGTCAGCTGTGCTATTGACTGTTAATTAGTGGGCGTAATTAGTGAGAAAACAGTTCTTTGAGAGCAGCCGTGCCTATATAAGGCCTCTAGAGACGTCCAGATTTTTACACAAGAGAGAAATCCCTTCCACTTCTTCTTCTTCCTTCCTTTGGAGAGCTGTGCTGTAGTGTTGAGCTGCTTTCAACTCGCCGGCCCTATTCCTTAGCGTGCATCGAGAAAAAGGATGAGCGAAATCTCCGTTCCTTTGCCATCGTTAAGCCCGCACGAGGGGCGGCAATAAGCTTCTGGGTAGCGCATCTGTGCGATCGCTCGAGACTGATCCGCGATGATCTGCGCTGCCTCATCGACGAGCTATCACGTCTATATCGACGGTCTGCTTTGTCTACTATTTACGTTGTTTTAAACACCGACAAACCCATCGTGAAATCTAATGACTCTCCTGGTTTTTATTGCGTTGCTCTGCCTGTTATATGTGTTAATTTGCATCTCGGTTTGAATTGTTATGAAATTTGCATAAAACTAAATTCTGCAATTAGAATAACACGTATATTTCCAATAATCCAAAAATCTTATCGTTGTGTTTATTCTATTATTCTAGCAATGGCTGGTGCTTCAGATGCAATGAAACCTGAGAGGTTTGGCGATGGTGAAAACTTCCGTCGTTGGGAGACTAAAGTCAGATTCTGACTTATGTCAATGGGACTGTGGTAGGTGATCCACCCAGTAATGCCATTCACGGTTGAGCAGACCACTACTTTTTTCACAGCGTGCGATTCGACGCTTGGCTGCATCTTAACCCTGTTATCGGATAATTTATATGATGTTTATATGAATTATACCGATCCCACTCAGTTGTGGCATGCACTTGAGCGCAAATATGTTATCTCTGAAACCTGTCACCTGTTGTACACGTGTGAGCAACTTTTTGACTTCAGCATTGATGCTGCAAAGTCGATAGTATCTCAGGCTCACGAGTTTCAACTTCTGGTCGAAGAGATTGCAAGTTTGGGATGTCCTCTGCCTGATCGAGTTGTGGCAGCGGGCATTGTTGCTAAACTCCCTATCTCGTGGAGAGATTTTGCCCCGAGCTTGAAACACAAGAGGGAAGATATCTCAACTGAGAATCTAATTATAGCCCTCCATGTGGAAGAAAAGGCAAGGGCTAAAGACGCTCCTAGCACTTCTGCTGCTGTAGAGAATGGTGCTAGTGCAAATGTTATAGTTGAAAAGAAAATCTACTACAATAAGAACAAGAGAAAGATGCAGGCTAGTGGAAAGCCTAAGAAAACCAGTAACTTTAAGAAGAACAATATAAAAAAGGATAATAGATCCTACTATGTGTATGACAAACCAGGGCATCTTATGAAAGATTACCGCCATCGCAAAGAAAATTCTGATAGACAGCAAAAGAAGGCTGTCAATGTAACCCTTGGTAAGAACAACGGCGATGAGACCGATCCATCTGGGTATAGTAATTACTATTTGTTTTTTCAGCCTTTCAATCTTTGGATTGGTGGATTGATACAGGTGCCAATGTTCATATGTGTTCTGATTTGTCTATGTTTTCTTCTTACCAGGGGACGCAGTCCTCCTCCATCTTGATGGGAAATGGATCAGCTGCTTCTGTTCTTGGTGTTGGTACAGTCGAACTGAAGCTCACTTCAGGGAAGACTGTCCTTTTGAAGAACGTGCAGCATGCTCCCACAATAAAGAGGAATCTAATTAGTGTTTCCTTACTGTGTTGGGATGGTTATAAGTTAGTATTTGAGTCAAATAAAGTTGTAATGTCCAAGTTTGGAAACTTTATTTACAAAGGCTATTTAAGCGGAGGCTTGTTCTGCTTGAATACTTCTGATTATTCGTATAAACTGAATGTTGCATCCATAATTAATAAAAATATTTGTGAGGCTGATGTGTGGCACTCACGTTTTTTGTCATATTTGGTTTGACACCATTGTTAGAATATCCAGATTAGAACTTATTCCTAAGTTTAATATTGTCAAAGGATCAAAGTGCCAATCTTGTGTGCAAGCAAAACAACCTCGAAAACCATTTAAGAGTTTAGAGGAAAAGCAAAACTTGGCACCATTAGATCTTATTTATTCTGATTGTGTGAAATGAATGGATTATTGACAAGAGGAGGAAAGAGATATTTCATGACTTTGATTGATGATGCTACTCATTTTTGTTATGTTTACTTGCTTAAAACTAAAGATGAAGCTTTACAATACTTTAAAATTTATAAGGCCGAGGTTGAGAACCAACTTGAGAGGAAAATCAAACGATTACGCGATGATCGTGGAGGAGAGTATACCTCAAATGATTTTTCTCAATTCTGTACCAAACATGGTATTATCCATGAAGTGACACCACCATATTCACCTCAAGCGAATGGGGTGACTGAGAGGAAAAATCAAACTCTAACAGATTTGGTGAATGCCATGTTAGAAAGCGTCGGTATGCCCTATAAATGGTGGGGGGAAGCTATCTTGACAGCTAATTTTATCCTAAATAGGGTAGTGACTAATAACAGAGAAGTCACTCCCTATGAAGGATGGAATGAGAGAAAACTTAATATTAATTTCTTAAGGACTTGGGGCTGTCTGGCAAAGGTTAATTTACCTGAGCCAAAAAAGAGAAAGCTTGGACCCAAAATAGTAGATTGCGTATTTTTAGGATATGCATATAATAGTACGGCCTATAGATTCTTAGTAGTTAAATCTGACACTCCTGAACAAAATGTAAATACTATCATGGAGTCGAGAGATGTTTCATTCTTTAAGGATATATTTCCTATGAGAACAGTAGGTAGCACTTCTTAGAGTGGGAATTATCATAATCATGTGAATGCTCCCGAGGAATACACACCACCATGTGAAACAAACAATGATCTATACGCACCATCTGAAGAAGATGACAATGTGATCAGTGCAACTCCGTGTAGGAGTAAGAGACAAATGATTGCGAAATCTTTTGGTGATGACTATATTGTTTATCCTGTGGATGATGTGTCCAACACTCTTTCAGAAGCATATGCATTTTTAGATGCAGAATATTGGAAAGAGACAGTCCGTAATAAGATGGACTCTATTATGTCTAATGGGACTTGGGAGATCACTGAGTGTCTAAATGGGTGCAAACCAATTGGATGTAAGTGGATCTTTAAAAAGAAATTGAGGTCTGATGATACTATTGAAAAGTACAAGGCTAGGCTTGTGGGCAAGGAATTCACATAAAGAGAAGGAGAGGATTTCTTTGATACATACTCTCCTGTTGCCCGAATTTTCACCATTAGAGTGCTTCTTGCTCTTGCAGCTTCTTATGATTTACATATCCATCAAATGGATATAAAAACTGCTTTCCTTTATGAAGAGTTAGAGGAAGAGATATATATGGAGCAACCAGATGGTTATAAAATTCCTAGGCAAGAGAACAAAGTGTGCAGATTAATAAAATCCCTATATGGACTTAAGCAAGCACCCAAACAATGGCATGAAAAAATTGACACCACTTTAACATATGTTGGATTTAGCATAAACGAAGCAGATAAGTGTGTACTATCGCTATGGTGGGGGTGAGGGAGTAATATTGTGCTTGTATGTCGATGATGTATTAATTTTTGGAACAAGCACAAGAGTAATTGATGAGATCAAAACTTTCTTGTCAAGGTGTTTTGACATGAAGGATTTGGGATCAGCGGATGTGATCCTAAATGTAAAGTTGATCAAAAGCAAAGACGGGATTATATTGAGTCAATCCCACTACGCAGAGAAAATACTTAGCCGTTTTGGCTTTGAGGATTGTAAAATCTCTCTAACTCCCTATGATGCAAGCATCAAGCTTCGAAAATTCGAAGGAGAGGGAAAAGAACAACTGAGATACTCACAAATAATTGGGTCCCTCATGTATCTTGCAGGTGTCATGAGACCTGACATCTCCTATGCTATGAGCAAACTAAGTCGGTTTACATCAAACTCAGGAGATCATCATTGGAAGGCACTTGAGCGAGTGTTGCGCTATTTGAGAGGCACAACCTCACTCGAAATTCACTGCTCAGGATATCCACCAGCGTTGGAAGGATATAGTAATTCCAATTGGATCTCAGATACGGATGAGACCAAAGCCACGAGTGGCTATATGTTTATGCTTGCCGGTGCTGTAGTTTCGTGGAGATCTTGTAAACAGACCATGTTAGCAAAATCCACAAGTGAAGCAGTTCTGTAGCACTAGAAACAGCTACTACTGAGGCTGAATGTCTAAGAGAGCTATTGATGGACTTGCCTTTTGTGGAAAAGCCGGTACTGTCTATCCTAATGTATTGTGATAACCAATTAATACTAGCTCAGGTTATGAATACAAAGGATAACTCAAAGTCTAATAAACATATCAAGCGTAGACTGAAATCTGTCAGAAAGATAAAAACCTTCGGAGTTATCATGGAATGTGATTACCGTGATGTCTAAAAACATGGGTATGAGGCCCATCTAAAAGTTACACTACAATGGTAATCTATCATTTTGATCGGAGATCCCGTGACTAAGGTAACAGAAAGAACAAGTTGATTGGTGTAACCAAAGAGTACATTATAAATAAATAAAATGTATCCATATTCAAATGACAAAGTGTAGTACTCTTGACTGTATGGAAGGTTGGCAATAAACGTTAATGTTTTCAGTTGCAAAAGATATTAGCCTACAGGATATCTTGAAGAAAAACACCTACTTGAGCTCAACTGTAGGTTACAGTTCGTGAGAATAGGGCATTCTCATAAAAGCTCATGAAAAGATTTAGGAGCAGACCACTAAATGCTCCAGTTAGGCGAGATTGTTTTGGCAGCCTAGTATCAGTTTGATTTCAATTAAATTCTGCCCACACAAGGCTGAGAATTCAAGACCTAGTCCATTCTTTAGTTGTGGAAAGATGAATATTGATATTCTAGGTTTAAGTTTAATCCGTACGGGACTTTTACCAAAAGACTGGTATATTAACAACACTATAGCACAATGATCCTTTGACCTCTATTCCTTGCTTTGAAATTGGTAGGGAATTGTTAGAATTTGGCCCATTTTATATGGCCCATTTAGAAGAAATTCTAAAGCAATAAATGGTTGTTGGTTTTAATACCACCTTGCTAGTCTATGGTAGTCCATACCAACTGAAATAGCAGCACTCGTACCCATGGCCGAATAAAGAAACCTTTGGGAGAGAAATAGAGCATTGCTATGAGTACACACGCACGCACGCGTGCGCACGTATACGCGCTTTTTCGCGTGTTGTCCCGCGTGACTTGTGACTTACGACGCGCGACCGTGACGTAGCGTGTCTGTGAGGCTAAGTTATTTTGCCACTCATATCCCCTATTATATTCTAAATCATTATATACTAATCAAGATGATTAGTGTATGGTTAATGCTATAATTAGAGTTAATAGGCCAGCTGGACTATTGACTGTTAATTAGTGGGCGTAATTAGTAAGAAAACAACTCTTTGAGAGCAACCGTGTCTATATAAGGCCCCTGGAGATGTCCAGGTTTCTACACAAGAGAGAAATCCCTTTTACTTCTTCTTCTTCCTTCCTTTAGAGAGTTGTGCTGCAGTGTTGAACTGCTTCCAACTCGCCGGCCCTATTCCTTGGCGTGCACCGAGGAAAAGGGTAAGGGGAATCTCCGTTCCATTATCGCCGTGAAGCCCGGCAATAAGGTTTCTGGGCAGCGCATTTGCGCGACCGCTCGAGACTGATCCGCGACGATCTACGCTGCCTCATCGACGAGCTACCACGTCTACATCGACGGTCTGCTTCGTCTACAATTTGTGTTGTTTTAAACGTCGACAAACCCATCGTGAGTTCTAATGACTTCCCTAATTTTTATTGCGTTGCTCTGCCTGCTGTATTGTTAATTTGCATCTCGAGTTTGAATTGTTATAAAATTTACATAAAACTAAATTCTAGAATTAGAATAATACGCACATCAACACTAGGAAATATATTTTCTTATCGGCGTCCGCTATCCGGCTACACAAAGTCGCTTGAATATTAATGCACGTCTGCTTAACATGTACTGCATGGGAAGTACTTTTCAGAAAATGAAAATTAAAGGAACGCATACGGGTCTATAAATGCAATGAAATGCACAGAACCAACAGATAATACTCCTACATCTCTAGACAATAATATGCCAAAATAGTTTTTTTAATCTATGCTAAAATAGTTAAGCAACGTATATACAACGCGAACTGCTTATATGCCAGTGTAGCCCAGTAAGTTAAATTGCAAATTAAATTTACCTATACATACATGTACACAAATCCTTATTATGAGTGTATTAGATCATGCCCTCAGGTTTTCCCAAAAAAAAAAAGCATTAGATCATGCACAACCATCTTAATAATCTAGGAGAATATTTTAACACCATGTACTGCATGTCTTATTACCTAGAGAGCAGATAATATTTTAATACAATCATGTTCATCTATGCATGCCCTAGATCCTTCACACACGTTGCACACTTCTGTATTAGCTGGGTAGGAGTATCTAGTAGTAGTACGGCTTAACTATATTCTGTTTTCCATGCTGATAATACACACACGCATGATGCTATGATGGTGATATCGCATTTTCTTATATGCGATCGAGGATGACGAGATGTGCCACACGAATATAATAATAGAAGAATCTCCCGCGCGCCATCGTCGTCAAGCAAGTGGGTACGAGAAAATCTTCTGCCCGCGCGACAGGATGGCCTTGGGATCGTACTTGCTCTTGCGCTGGACGAACCGGGCCCACCTGCCGGGCCCGAAGTGCCTGGCCGCCCACTCCGCCTGCGTCGCGTAGTAGGGCAGGTACTGCACGTACGGGATCCCGGCGTCGTCGCAGAAGCGCGTCACCGCCGCGTTCTGCTCCTCCATCCGCCGGAGGTCGCCGTCCGCCACCGCCGACCGCAGGACGGCCACCGTGTAGAACACCTCCTCCTCGTCGGCGCCGCCTTCGAAAGGGAGCACCGCCGACATCTCCGGGTCCCACTTGGCCCGGTTCATGGGGTAGACGAGGACGGGGCCCACGGCGGCGCGGTCGTCGCGGCGGAGCACGCCGTGGAAGACGCCGGCGGCGAAGTCGAGGATGCGGGAGCGCGGGAGGAAGAGGTTGAGCCACGGGTGCGGCACGTCCCACAGCCCCGCCGCGCGGAGCTTGAGCTCGCCGGCGTGGACGCGGTCCAGGAACTCCACGTACGACACGTCCTGCACGAACGCCAGGCCCCGCGCGTAGCGCAGCTCACGCAGCAGCAGCTCCAGCCCCTGTATTTTTTTTCAATTAATGCCCAGTTGTTAGTCATCATGCTAGTAATTCCTTTGCGTCCATTATAGCTATTCAATTTTCCACGCGCGAACTAAGTAATATAATTTGCTGCCTCTACGTACTTTTCTTTAGAGAGGTCATGTTTATACTACTGTAACATATGGTCTGTTTGAAAACTCTAACTATGCTAGAGGTTAGAGTTTAGTTTCTAACTCATAACTAACTTTAAACTAACTCTAACTTTTAGAGTGTTTGGATGCAAGAGTTAGATTAATAATAAAGATGTTGATATAATTATTTGTCTCTCTTGAGGATAGAGGAAAAAGTAACTTTTTAATAGACCCTACTTAAACTAGCTCCAATTAGCACCTTTTAGATAGGCTAGTTTTTTTAAGTGGGTTAGATACAATTAACCCAAACTAACTCTACCTGTTTGGAGAATTTAAAGTTAGTTATGCTCAAATTAACCCAAGCTAACTATAACCCATGGATCCAAACAGGACCATAGGATAGTAGTTAGTTTATCTTTAGCACTGGGTGATGACAACGATGATACATACGAATGCATATAACGCCATGCTAGCTAGGCCTAACATGATGTGTCACGCAGGAATGGATAGATCAGGTACAGTTTCTCGCAGAAGAAAAGTATACTGTTAGATCACAGGTACAGATAGATTGCAAACTGATGAGTTGCTTTCGGACAAGTGTCACGGAGTGCCAATAAAAAGATGCAGTCGCTGTTTACGACATGTGTGCATGCAGGATCTGAGGAGGGTGAAATGTCAAACATGCAGCAGGCCTACTGCTCCAGGGACCCAGGGATCCAGATCAATCGTGCTGCTCGACTGCTCCCACGGTCGCTTTCGCGGAAAAACGTGGCCGTCACCACAACTGATCGTGTTTGGAACGTAGTAGGCTAGTACCTAGTACCTGGTAGCTCGTACCTTCGTGCACTGGTGCACACACAGCACAATCTCTAAAAGTAATAAAAAAATATCTTTCGTGCGTGTTCTACACTTCTACTTGTTCGAGACATAGAGATCAAGTGCGTATGTACTCACATAATGTCGGCATGGTTCGTATCTTGCTGTGAGTTATGCTTGCTATTTGCAAACCAATTTGTCTTAAGCACTACTAGTCTCCTAGTCCTATGGCTGGAGTACATATTCTTTATAAAAAGCAGCCATGTACGTATTTTCCCCGTTACCAACATTATACGGGTTATGCATCAACTAACTAATTCATGTAGCACACTTGAGAGGGCCTTGCAATCTTGCTCTCTAATATGCCGCCAAATATATACTAAATCTAAATCCACGATTTGAATCGATTTTACCATTAATTGCTAGTAAAAGTTATGCATGTCCATAATTTGATGTCAGAGTAATAAATCATGAAAACTACTTTCCATAATGATGAATAACTTTTTAGCGTTTGTAACAATGATACTTGTTTACGGATGTATTTAGTGAAAATGGCATATACTTGAGAGGCTGTGTGTGTCACTGTATATTTGAAACTAAGATTTCGTCGTAGGGGGGACCGGTTCCCTTGTGATCGCTCGTGGGTGTGTTTGATTTGTACTGTATGGTATCTAGAACGTATAGCTAGTGCGAGGGGGACGCACCCCCACCGGCCACCGCACCGGAGGACCGACAAAGCGAGGCCAAGAAGTACGATGTTGACGCTGCACGACTGCTCGCTTGCTAGTCCCACCAACTTGCACCGTTGGAACCATGCACGCATGCATGCGTGGTGTGGTCTGTGGTCACACATGGCCAAAAAGTCGGGCACAGTAGTCTCGTCTCCTCAGCCATACGCGTAAGCGGTGCATGGACCATCATGCCGTATGCGTCCACAAGTGTACACCTAGGTAAAAGAGATTTACTGTATATGGGTCATCATCCGTTTCGTCATTACCTTGTCAGCGTCTTCCGCTGACGTGTCGCCGGCGCCGCCGTAGTACAGCGCGCCCTCGAGGCAGTACAGCACCCCGCCGGCTTTCTCCGCCAGCTTGGCCACGCGCGCCGCGTCGGCGTCCGTGAAGAAGGACGCCGACGGCGGCTGCGAGCGCCAGCTGCCGATGAGGCCCTGGTAGTCCGTCAGCACGGAGCCCTCCACGTAGTCCATGACCCCGGCCACCAGCGCGTCGTCGATGTTGATGAGCCGCTCCTGGTCGCGCGTCAGCGCCGCCGCATCGGCGTAGATGAGACGCACCCACCGCGCCCTCGCCGGAGCTGGAAAGAGAGGTATCCGCGCCCGCGTGATGATGCCGAACTGGCCTAGCCCACCCAGCACGGCGTGGAACAGGTCAGCGTCCTTCTCCTTGGAACACGTCACCATCTCTCCGGTTCCTAATTAATAAGCATATATTCATTAGATCGCGCACAACAACAAATTAACCGTCATGTCATCATATCTTGGCGTGACGTGACGTGACGTGACTGTATGTGTGGATAATATAATTAACTAACTAGTATACTAGTATATAACGTATTACCGGTGACGACATCGAGCTCGAGGACGTTGGATATCTGCGGGCCGTGACGGAAGGCCTGGCCGCTGATCCCGGCGTTGGAGAGCGTCCCGCCCACGGTGAGGTGGAGGTAGTCGGTCCACGACCGCGGGGAGAGCCCGTGGGCCAGGGCGGCCCGCAGCACGTCGGCCCACACCTGCTCGCCGCCGGCGTCCACGTACGGGCCCTCCGCCGACACGGCGAGCCGGTCCACCACCGCGCCGGAGCGGCCCAGCGACGGCATGTCGACGACGACGCCGCCGGGCGCCGCGGACTGGCCGTGCGTGGAGTGGCCGCGGCCCCGCGCCGACACCGGGAACGGGGACGCCGACGCGGAGGAGGCGCGGACGAGGGCGGCGATGTCGGCGGCGCACGACGGGTAGAACACGGCGGCGGGGCGCGAGGACGGAGACGGCACGTTGTTGCCGAAGTCGGTCGACGCGAGCGAGACGGCGTCGGGGTCAGTGCGGATCGCCGCGTTGCCGAGGTCGCGGAGGACCTCGACGACGGGGGAGGATTCCGCCGGTGGCCACGCTGCCGTCGGGAGCGTCTTGAGCACGCAGTTGAGGACCAACAGAGCGGCCATCTTCTCCTGTACTTGTTTCGCGATCATGATGGCTTCAGTGTACCCGTCTCTCTAGATCTCGTCTAATAGTGCTTTCTTTACTTATGCTTGTTGCGTGTCTAGTTTTGTGAGGTATCTCGAGTGGAAGGCAGCCGGCTATAAATAGGGTACCGCCGCTGGTGATGTTAGGTGTTCGTTCATTGCACTGGATGCGATGTGCGCGATGGATGACGGCGATCTATGCAGTCCACCTCCAGATCCGCAGGACAGAGACCGGAGGAGATCCTGTCCTACATGTGATCATCGCACACGTACAATTGAACAGTGCACACGAACGGTGACAGATAAGCTCGGAGATACTTGCGTACATACGCCGGAGATCTTGCCGCGTACCCGTGTACGCAACTGCGTCGCCATGCGTGGGAATCCAAAGCAGCAGAGCTCCGCAGCAAGCTTGCCGTAGCTGGTGGCATGCGCGACCAAAAAAGAAAAAAGAAAAAATTAAACGGCATTCGTTCTTTGCATGCATAACACACGGAAGAAGCGTGGCACATGACTTCTCCGGAAAAACTCAGCTTTCCACATATGTACAGGATCATCGGGACGGTGGAGTAGCGCCCACTGATGAGCACAGAGTGACTGACCATGGCAAGCAAAAGATTCTCTGCTGGCGTTTCGATATCCCGCACAAAATCGGCTGATGACTTTTGCTCCCTCTTTTGGGAATAGTAAGGACAATGCTCCACGGAACGAAAACATGGAAATGGGCAGCCAGAGCGAGGTGGAGCTTCTACGAAAGCATGTGACGGGACTCGAGATGGGATGGGGCTGTGACACTCACGGCCGGCTTTACAGGTCACCAAATGTGTAGTACCCAGTTTTAATGTATGGCCAAAAAAGATCACCAATAATACCCATGTTCTGTGCATTATTAGCATATGTTCACAGTCACAGAAAAGTCATAGGTTCTCTCTCGCACAGAACAAAAAAAAAAAAAAAACTGGCCGTATTTTTGTCATGTTTGAGGCAAGCTTAAGTGGCCGGCCGGCAGGGCACTGGATTGTCAGATTGCTTAAAACTTCTCAGTGCATCGAGCCATGCACGTACTCTCCGTACCGGGCAATGTTTTCCACAGCCCATGCATGTTCTGGCTCATGAGATCGAGCTGCTTCTACGCATCTTCAGTCAGTCGTTCGCATGCAGCTGGTGCGTAAGCACGCTGGCGCACACGTCATCCTCCACTCATGCAGACAGATATCTAGTCACGTGAGCTCAAATCAAACCGGTCGATCTATTTCCACTCCAGTCCACTGTCCATTTGCCTCTTTGGCAAAAAACGTACGGACATTTTTCGATCTTCATGCAGCTAGCAACAGAACCCTAAAATAATAAAGCTCTCCGTGCACAGCTAGCTAGCAAGAGAGGCGGTACATCAGTATGAATGAGCCCATAGGAAAACAAAAACCGTCCCGTGATTGATCAAGGACAGACATGTTTCGTTGAATGGTCAAGGAGCAATGAAAATTACAGTGGTGGCCGCTGGCCGGTGGGCAAACTCGTAGACACGGATAAAAAGTCAGTGTTGTTCTCAAGTAACATTCCACTAATTAACCTTGCACCCTGTTTTGGACACTGGTAAGCAACAGGCACGGTGCCCGCGTGACCGAAGACCTAATGGATGTGGGTACAAGTCTCATTAGTCACTACACGTACTAGTGCCAATGGGCATGGTCATGCATGTCTGCCACTATAAACCTAATATTCCTGATAGGCAAAAAAAAAGAGGGGTATCTATTTGTACATAACTACATACAGATTAAACTGGCAAACCCGCTCTAAAGCCCTGACATGTTGGCCCTATTGTCTAGACTTTGGAGCAGTGTTATGGTTACTTAAATCGTGACCCCAATCCCCACCCATTGTAGCCGACGCCTACTACTCTGCATCAAATCGTCCGGTGGCTGCCCAGCAAGCTCAAGGCATTGATGTGTCTCCCTCACCGTCGCTTGCCTCGGCTCCTCAACGAGTTGGAATTGACTGTTCTTAGGCCCTGAAGATAGAGATATAGTTTTTTTTAATGAACATGAGGGGCAAAGATAGAGAAATAGCTCATTTCATCCATAAGTATTATAGTATTATATCAATCAACCTACTCATGGATCCCATTTTAGGATTAGTAAAATACATGAATGACCACTGTATTTAAGCATTTGGTTCAATTTGGCCATTGTACTCATAAAACTGTAAATCGTGGTCATTGAGTTTGTTCCTATGTGCTAATACAGCCATTTCATGCATAACACTACGTATTTTGTAAACACAATATACATGATTGTCATTTGGGTAATCTTTGACATGGACTAAGTTTTTGTTTTCCTCAAAAATAAAAATACATAGAGAGAAAGCTAATAGTCACATACAATTTATGAATTTCTAAGCGTAGTACATAAAACAAACCGAGCACACAAATTCTCTTAGTGATTCTGTTCACATATGGAAATTATTATTGTGTCAAGCATCCCAATTAATTTGAAAATATATGGTTAAATATAAATATTAGCATTATGGTGATAATTATTTAGATGGAGCGAAATGCATCTTCGCAAAATTAACAAAGACTGCACATGATTTTTTTTACTTAGTTTCAAGACCAACAAGAGTTTTTTTTCCTCTTGTAACATCCAAAATTTTTGTATTTTACTCGACAAGCTCCAAATTGATGTAAACATGCATAAATGAATATTGTAACCTCACGCAAACTCATTACAAAGAACACAATCAAATTTAGAAGCATGTTTTGAAAGTGCCATAAATGTCTAGATAGAAAATGAAGAAAAAAATGCGACAAAATGCATGTGTGCAAGAATTTTTGGTGGGCTAGATAATTATACACAAACATACGTATGATGCATTCCAAAAACACATATGCAATGACCATATTTGTAGGGAGTCGCAAGCTTGATGTGCGAGATACACAGTTTTCTAAATATAATGACCAACTTGAAACAACCTTTCAAGTTTCAAATATAGTGACTATTCATGCATTTTACTCTTTAAGGATGCAAAATCCGCCACTGATGCAAATGAAGTCTTCTGTAACCTACAACGTACATATAGAAGCATGAGGACTGAATCTAGAAGATCTACACATGTTTAATAGCAATGAATAATTTAATTGATGAAGATCCAAACTGATTAAGGATATGACAAAGAATGCTTGCACAAAAATCATCTCTCGCTAGAAACCAAAATAGTACTAACGAATTTCGGCCCGGCATGGACGACAAAAGTTCGTACATTTCGCATCAAGTCCACTGTTGCGCCCTTGACCCCACCCAACTGTCCCGCAAGATCTGGTTTCGTAAGCTAGCGAAAACAGCCAGGACAATAACTCGACCCCGAACACAACGAAGACCCCCACAACCACAATGGAAGCGACACCACACGCATATATACCATTCTATGCGCTAACCTTTTTCCGGTGCACGCACCAGGGATCAAAGACGTGCAGCATGCGTTCACATTTAACTGGAACTACTTGCACAGAGCTATTAGCAGCTAGTGTATGTGTGTGGACCCGTACGTGTTGGATCGATCCACAACTTTCATCTACGTAGCAACATTTTAGATGTGAACCTAACCTCACAAGACAAGAGGTATCATACATTTTTTATAATTTGATTTAAATATGTATAACTTATAATTTTATATATTTTAACAAATATTTGAATAGAACAAATGGTTAAATATAACTAATGACTTTTTTAAAATGAAAGAAGTATGTAAGCAGTTTTTCTCTAAATAGGATTTTGTATGTAAGCATATGTACAAGGACAATCCATCTTTTCCGTGTGGGAAACTAAGGGGCTCCTGCGACAAAAACTAATAATAATAATAATAATAATAATAATAATAATAATAATAATAATAATAATAATAATAATAATAATAATAATAATAATAATAATAAAAAGTTTTAGGGGAGTACCGTCCGTCGTGGGATCAGGATTTTTTCACTTTGGGAAGAGGAGCATGTTGAACTGGTTTCAGTCTACTAACAGATATCACCCCCTTGGGCCTTGGCACACTTTCTTGCTCCCCCTTGGATCGAGTTTGTGTATGATAACGAAGTGAAATATATATGTACGTAATAGCAAAGTGTTTGTGCGTTGTTATGAGTTGTACGGTCAACTTACGATAGATTTGTTACAACTGTAATGTAATGTCTCTGTTAGAGCTAGGATGATAGTTTAGCAAAGAAATATCATGTATATTATTATGATAAAAACTAAATAACAATGTAACATTCATATTTTTTCACTTAAACAACCATTTAGTTACGTGTGTTGGCAAATAGAGATAAAATGTATTAGTTACATGCATTGAAATTATTTATATTCTTATACTGGGAAATAGCAATAAATACATTGTCGAGGGTAAATATCGAGGTGCCACGTGGCACTCCCTAATAACCAAGGAGGACCCAAATGAGCCTCACCTGAAGAACATCCGTGCGATAAGTCCTACTTTAAACCACGGAAGTCGCATCACATTCCCGACTCGCCCGACCCTTAGGTAAATAGGGAGCGGCCATGCTCCGTTCGACCCCTTGGCAGGAGTCGAGCGATCCACCACGCCCGACCCCCTCAACAGGGGTCGGGAGTCCTGTCACGCCTCGTCCCGCTCAACCCCGCAGAAGGGGTCGGGACCTCCTAGCGCGGGCCTCACATGGACAATGGATAGGCTTCACCATCTCCAACCCTCGAACTGGAAATCCAAGCCCCGACAAGACGAGGCCGGAAATGACGAGATGGGGAGACTCGATTATCTTGGCAGAAAAGACTGATCCCAACCCCAAGTGAGCCCGGGAAAGTCTAACCTGTTGTCCTAACCTCGACTGGGGATGGGTGATCAAGCCGATAACTCTCAACGGCCAACTGCTCGACTTTAAATGTCGTACCCGCTACGCCCGCACAGTATCAGGGGGTCACGTCCCCCATACACCACGTCACCCCCGTTGTCACCCACGCCTGCTGACGTAAGTGGGCGTGGCAGGGCACTCAATGACGCCATTACCCGATGACACCCTCAATAGTGGCTGGATAGGATGACCGATGGACAGTAATGATGGTCACCCGACCACGTAACGTGATGGTGCCCATGATGCATCGTGCCACGCCCTATGGAACACGTCATCGATAGTAGCAAAGAGGACGTGACCCGACGACGGCGAACAGGGGCAAGCCCGTAACACAGCGTCATCTCCAGTCGTAGAGATTGTGTGACGGGATGGTCAAGCTTGAAGACCGCGGACGTCGACCAGGGGTTCGTCTTCTCCAGCACGACTTCAACAACTACGCACGTGTAGAGCTCTCTCTCTATATATATAAGTGGGCCCGTCCCCTCAGAATATAAAGGGGAGCCTTTCTTCTTCTTCTTCTTCTTCTTCCAAGAGAACAACAGAGAAACCAACCACGACTCAGCACTTCACGCTCACCCACACCTGAGACTTGGAGAACCCCCTCCTCTCTCACCACCGTTATACTCAACCCAGAAGCAAGTAACATGAGCAGGCCTGAGAACTGAACGTAGGGGTTCACCCCGAATCAGTATAACCCCCCATGTTCTCTTGCTAAGCAATTACCGAGCCCAAAGCGCGCACCCCTAGAACAAATTCTACTAGCCGGTGATCAAAATACTGATAGTTCACGCACCAGGAAGGGGCTTAGCACGCTTTGCTTCATCACTTTACGGTTCGGATGGCTACTCTCCCCCCTTTCTGGGCTTCCGGTAGCAGCGTGTTCTTCGAGAGCCTCGAATTTGTCGCCACTGCTGACCGGAAGCTACCGTGCGTCAGCATTCCGACGTCTCCGCCACCTTCGGCCCCAGCGGTCGCCAACAAGGTGGCTGGAGGACTCAGACGACACACTCGACTTCGGGATCGCGGAAGACGGGATATTGAGGCCCGTCGACGAGCCGGTTCTGGACCCCATCGCAATGGCCATCTCCATCGCCACCGAGGTGATGTACGCGGTTCAGCTCTGAAGAGCTCAGACAGACGATTGAAGAGTCGCCCCTAGAGGTTCCGCCACTCACGGACGTCATGGAGATTGGCGGGCCCAATGACTCGCACGAGTCAGATAACTTGGGGGTCGAGCGGGTCGATCCCCAAGTCAAGCAGGACGCGCCTCCTCGAGATTGGCGAATCCCATAAATTGAGTTCCTAGCTCATGGCATGCTTCTTGCCGACGGGACCGAAGCTAAACGACTTTATCATCGTGCCAAGTTGTTCACCCTGATCGACGGAGAACTTTACAAGCACAACGTCACCAAAGTCATGCAACGATGCATTCCCATCAACGAGGGCATTCAACTTCTCGTCAATATCCATGGGGGGGGGGGGGTCTTTGGTCATCACGCGGCACCTCGAACCCTCATGGGTAAAGCCTTCCGCCAAGGCTTCTACTGGCCGACTGCTGTGGGTGACGCAACCCGCATAGTTAAAACTTGCAAGGATTGCCAGTATTACGCCTGCCAAACACACCTCCCAGCGCAAGCCCTTCAGACAATCCCCCTCGCATGGCCCTTCGCGGTCCGGGGCTTAGATCTACTCGGACAACTCAAGAAAGCGCCCGGGGGCTACACCCACTTGCTTCTCGCATTCGACAAGTTCACCAAGTGGATCGAAGCACGCCCGTTTGTGAAGATCTAGTCTGAGGAGGCGGTCGAGTTCTTCCTCGACATCATCCATCGATTTGGGATCCCAAACTCCATAATCACCGATAATGGGACGTAATTCACCAGGAAGAAATTCTTGAAGTTTTGCGACGATTATCACATCCGCGTCGACTGGGCCGCCATCGCTCACCCCGAGACAAACGGCCAGGTCGAACGGGCGAATAACATGATACTCTAGGGTTTGAAGCCGTGAATCTTCGACCCCACTGTTGTCTTCAATCACCTGAAGCAGTTCAGCGGACGATGGGCTGCCGAGTTGCACGCCGTGCTCTAGAGCCTGCGCACAACCAAGAGCCGTGCCACGGGCTTCACGCCCATCTTCATGGTCTATGGGTCCGAGGCAACCCTGCCCACCGACTTGGACTATGGAGCGCCGCAAGTGCGCGCATATAATGAGCGGACGGTGGGCTGCACACATAACGAGCAAGGCAATAAGGCAGCGTTCCAGGATGCGCTGGACCAAATAGACGAGGCGCGAGATGTCGTGCTCCTCTATTCAGTTAAGTACCAGCAAGCACTCCGGCGCTACCACGACCGTAACGTCAGGGACAGAGGCCTTCTTATGGATGATCTCATTTTGTGCAGGGTTCAAGACAATAGGGTTCGGCACAAGCTCTCTACACCTTGGGTAGGACCGTACATCGTCTCTTGAGTCCTTCGGCCTGACACTTACAAGCTGAACACCATAGATGGCAGTGAGCTCAAGAACACATGGAACATTTCACCGCTACGTAAATTCTATCCCTAGCTTTCCGTTTCGTGCACCCTCGCACGCCTCGCTCGCTCTTAAGTGACACCCGACCCCTCCAAGAGAGGTCGGGCGTCACTAGGGGGCTACAACAGGGCGCATGGCACTACATTTTTTCTTCTCTTTTAAGCAAAAGTCGTAGCCGCGTTGGACCTTGAAACTCACTATGGCGATAAGCAAAGTAAGCCGCATGCCACGTAGGTTCACGGTCGAGTTGGTCGGACGGCGCAACGTCGTGCTAGCCCCAGCGGCCACAACAACGGCGATCACCGATGAGACCAAACCTCAAAGGGCTTGGGGGCTCAAGTTTCATGGATCAAAAGAGGAGAGGCGAAGGCCCAACACTTCAATCAAATCAAATACGAATTAAAATGGTTTAGGGCCACAACGGGCCAACGAAACTAAGCAACCACCAGTTCAAACCTGAATTATTACATGGGCATGATGACCCACCAAAGCGACCAAAACAACTAAAAACGATTACTGACTAATTCTCCTCTCCTCTAGGAAGCACCTCCTCCCCGTGCGCGCGGGCCAGGGTGTCAGCATGAGGGGCAGTGCGCACCTGGATCGCCTCAATCTTCTCAAGGGTGTGGCCTTCAACGTGGCCCGAGCTCAGGGCCTCAAACTCAGCCTCGACCAGGTCGAAGTGAGTGACAAACACGCTGAAGGTGAGGCGCACACCAAAGCGCACGCCTCACCGGATCCAGTCACGTCCCGCCTCCATCAGCCCCCGACCAGCTCGACAGGTGCGACATCAAGGGGAAGATCAACTTGAAGCTCTCGTGCGGCCCGACCCATCAGAGTGCGAAGCGCGCCTCCCACCTCGACTTCCTGACGGAGCGAGCTTTCGACCGTCGCCAATCTGGACCTGAGCTCTGCACAAATTCGTCGAGGTCAACAAAACAAACAAAAATGGAACAAGGGAAGGTAAGGAAACATGAGAAAATCTTACCTTTCTCCCTCTTATGAGAGTTCTGCAACTGCGACAGATGGTCAGCTACAGCCACAGCGGAATCTTGAGCCGCCTTCTCCGCCTCCTCGCGGCACTGCTTCTTCTGCTGTAGTGCCAGCCGTAGCCCGTTGGCCTCCTCGATGCTGGATGCAGCCCGTGCTACCGCCTCATCTTGTTCCCTTCGAGCAAGGGCGAGGTCGTCGGCCGCCTTGCCGGCCTGTTCCAAAGAAGCTTCCAGCTCGTACACTCGTGTCCCAAGGTCCTCCCCGAGCCGAAGCTGCTCCGCCAGTTCTCGACGGGCACCGACCAGGGCCCACTGAGACGCTGTAGCCGAGGCCTCACACTCGAGTCGCAACGCCCGACAGATGGCGAGGCCGTGGAGTTCGGCGGGGCTGCATAGGTCCTATATCGACCGGAGCTCGCCCTCAAGCAACGCGCGCTCCTCAGTCGACAAAGGCAAGACCTCGCGGCCGAGAGCGTCCGTAGCAAGCCCTGTGCCAATTAGGGCGAAGTCTCTCACGTCGGTGCGGGCCGGGGCAGCAATCTCTTCATCACCGGTGCCGCCGCGCTCGCCGCCGCCACGCCCTCTGGAATGGCGCCTCGGGTAGCCTCGGTCGCCGTCGAAGCCGCAGCCACCTCCGAGGCCGCCCCGGTGGCGGCAACAACAGCGGCGGGACACGCCCGCGCCTCCTCTGCGGCGATGGCTGTGACATCACGCACTCGCACTTCCTCCGTAGTGGCGGCTATGGCATCACACGCCCACGCTTCCTCTGCTGTGGCGGTCGCGGTGTCGTGCACTCGCGCCTCCTCGGTGGCACGGGCAACCGCATCATGCATCCACGCTCCCTCCATGGCACCCACCTTTAGCTGCTTCATGATGGTCAACTTCAGACGGCGAGGGTCCTGATCCAGGGCCTGGCGCTTCTTGATGTGCGTGTCGTCACTCCCCTGCTCCTCACGAGGACGCTTCTTCGTGGCCACGGTGGGGGTCTTAGTCGCGATGGACGAGACCTGCGTCTCGATCGGCGCCGACTCAACCACCCCCTGGATGGGAGAGCCGGTCGTCGGGGCCGATACCGGTGCACGTAGACTCTCAACCGACCCAGACCGACTCAGCGCTCCCGAGCCGACCTGTCACACCCCAAAATTTCAAATTTTGGTTTGTGACCCAATTCTACTAAATTTCAACATTTTATAATAGATTAAAATTTTATTATCAATTAATTAGTGAATTGTAATTTATTTTAGGCAAAATGGCTATTTTCTAAATTAAATAAATTTATATAGTTGTTATTATTTTGTATGTTGCATTCATGCCGTTTAGTTGCATGTAGGATTTAATTGTGTGCAAAACTATTTTTAAAAGTCGTGTAGAACTTGATTTAGAGTAGTATATAGAAAATAGGAGCTTTAATTGAAAAATAGGAAGGAAAAGAAATAGGGATGAAAAAGAAAGAGAGAAAAACTGAACCTGGGCCGAAGTCTAACCAGCCAGCCCACCCCGCACCTCCTCTCCTTCCCCCTTCCCGGCCTGCCTCGGCCATGGACGAGATCCTTTCCCGCAGCCCACTCCCCCTCTCTCTCACGGCCTTGGGCCAAATCCCGGCCCACTCCCCTCCTCCCTCTCGTTTTTCAGCCTTGGGCCTGTTGCTCCCACGGGCCCACTCCCTTTCCCTTCTCCCTCTTGGCTAGCCTGGCCCAGCGCGCCCCAGCCCAGCACCCACTCGGCCCAGCCGCACCCGGCCTAGCTCACTCGCTCGGCGCAGCCCGCCCGAGCGCCTCCCTCCCAAAACCCTAGCCGCGCCGCCACCATCCTTGGCGTGCGTGCCCGGCCATCCTAGGGGCTTGCACCCCTATAAAAGGAGGGCCCTGCTTCCCCGCGCACCCCCCCTTTGCCGCCTTGCGCCGTCGTGAGCCCCCGCGTATGTCGACCACCGCACCACCGCCTCCCCGCCATGGGAGCTAGGCGAGCTCCACATCGGTGAGCAACAATGCTGTTGCGAGCCCCATCGGCTCCTTGCTGTGGACTCTTACGTCGAGCCGCCCCCGCCCGTCATCCTCGCGGCGGGAATCGATGCCCGAGACACATCCCCGATGCCGCCGGAGACCCACGGACGCCACCTCCCATCACGACGCCTCCTCGGTCTTCCTCGCCATGCGTGAGCCCCCGCGGTAAGCTCCTCACGCTCTCCTCTCCCCTATGGCCTTGACCGAGTCGATCTTCGGCCATCAGAGTGCCGTCTCCGACGAGCTCTGGCCGCCGCCGCCCCTATCCTCGTCGCCGGTAGCCACCAGCCTCGTCGGACCCCATCTAGCCGTCGATCCTCTGATCAACGGTCCAGATTAGATCACCCCGAAGGGGTATTTTCTGGTGCACCATGGACCATAGACCCTGGGTCAACCTTGGTCAACGGTGACCATAGACCCGGTCCGTAGGTTTTTAATGTTAAATTAATTCAATTTTGGATTAATGTCAGCAATTATGCGCATAGGCCCCTCAGTTTTTATTAAATTAAATTTCAAACCTAGTTTTTCAATAGAAACTTTATTTAATTATTTTTAGGCCCCTGAGCTTGTTTTTAGTTATTTTTCAGCACTATATTTTTATAGAAAAGCCCCTAGCCTTTTTCTAAATTATATTTTAACCCTGTATTTTTGTAGAATCACCCCTGGACTTATTTTAAATTATATTCCAGTCTTGTCTTTTTACACTTTAGTCCCTGAGCTTATTAAAAATTACATTTTAGTCCCTTAAATTTTCATACACTATATTTTCACCCTGTTATTTTACAATTAAGTCCCTATACTTTTCTAAAATTACTTTTAGGTCCCTAACCCTATCTGTTTTTACTATTTTAGCCCTAAAACTTCAAACCTTCATAACTTTTCAACCGTAAGCCAGATTTAAGTAATTCTTGCGCCAACGCGATTGTAGTGATTAATATTATTTATTTATACTGTCTTACAGTAATTTGCTATTTGTTACTATTTTAACCCTATACCTTCGAGCCTTCGTAACTTTTTACTCGCAACTCTGATTTAGATGATTCTTGTGCTCACTCGATCGTAGAAACAAGGACTATCTTTTGAGATTGATTTTAAAGTACTTATTATTGTTTGGTGTACTGTTTCTTAGTTTGTTTATATGTTTGTGTGCATGTTGTGCCCGTGTGACATTAATTAGAGAACGTGTTGTTCCTTCGCAAGAGCATGACTTGAAGACCTGAGCAGCAATACCTATTCCTAGGCAAGTGTCCTTGATGCATCTTGTACCTATTATAACATTTATTGTAGAAATGCATGCTTGTGTTATTTGAATGGGTACCTATTGTTAGGGTTTCCCTAGTATTGCTTTATCCGTTTTCTTGTCGCCTTGAACTAGTTGGTTTGTTGTGGGTAGATAATGCTTAGGTTGTTTGTGGGATGTTAGGTTAATATTAACCTCGATTAATGAACTATGTTACTTTATGGATGGAATGGTAATTTCTGTTAGCAACATGGACTTAGGGATCAATGCAAGCCGGATGGAATGGATGTGGTGCCGTGGGCACATGGTTGGTAGTGGTAGGCTGGTTGTAGATTCTAGGAATCGGTTCTTAGAGTGATAACCCAGGACAACAGTGCTATCACAAGGCTGCTATGTTACAACTTAGCTGATTAATTAGGAGTTCTTCTAGTATCGGTGCAGCATTTTGGTGGAGAGAGGAATGGAAGTCAAGAGGACTGTTCTTGTATCCGAATGACCGTGATGAGCTGCTTGTTGATGGGCTATCACTTATGGACGATAGTGGAACCTTAGTAGCTAGCATGTACTGGAAGACCCTTTGTAAAAGCCTTATAGTGATCTCCTGGCCGCACACCTAAGGAAGTGTGCTAGTGCTTGGCCGGCATGGCAACATAGAGACTCTAGTCCACCTTGCAACAGGGGACGAAATCACGACTTGTGGGTAAAGTGGTACAAACTCTGCAGAGTATCAAACTATCATGATAGCCATGCTCACGGTCAAGAGCGGCCTGGAATCCTCACAAGATTTGTTGGTTATGGGTTGGAATGGTTGTGAATGGTTGGATGATGGATGGGATTGGACTTGGTTTGAATAGTACCCTCTGGATTAATGGTTGGGAAGACCTCACCTAGTAATTAGGATGCTTAGGAAATTAAAAGCTCATACAATAAACCCCTATAAGCCTTTCTTGTCTATAGCCCCATGTCATCTTTTCCCCCACTTGCTGAGTATGACATGTACTCACCCTTGCTGTATACCATATTGCTGCTCAGCTACAGGAGAAGGATGATACAACGATGAAGACAATGGAGAAGAGCTCTAGGCATGCAGTCTTTCGGTCGACTTCCTGTGGGAGCTGAAGGACGCCACTGAGTATGTCATCATCGTTGTCGTCATCGTCGTCGCTGCCGTTGTCACCACCATCACCGATGTACTCCTCATCAACGGCACCATCATCCCTGGCGGAATCCTCTAATATGCTCAGATACTCCGAATCGTCGGAGTCCTCCTCCTACGTTGAAGCGAGCGACGGGGTGTCTAGGTTCTCACCTCGCCGCTCCCTCTCCTCTCGTAGCGCCTGGTGCCACCGCGACCTCTCCTCCTTTTCGAGCTTGGCGCGAATGTCAGTGTCCTTCTTCCTCCTTGCCTCCTTCTTCACCTCCCGCTACGCCACGTCTTTGAAATGGTTGTTGGTCCGTGCCGCCACCCCCTCTGGCAGTTGGAGAGCGGAGGTCCGGATTGAGCTCACCCATTGGGACTAAATGCAAAGAGATAAGAAGAGGGATTAGACTAACCCATTTGGACTAAACGTAAGCCATAACAGGGATGGACAGAAGGAAAGAGTGCATGAATCATTACCACATCAACCGCTTGAGGATCGGGGCGCATCGGCGGAGCGCCCAAAATAGGCCAAGCTGGCGAGGATGAGCCAATGGCCGCCTTCACTCATTTCCCCACCTCGGCATCGGGCAACAACTCCTCTACCATCACATTGCCCGGCACCGTGCGACTGCTGCCATCAACGAGGAACATCAGGAGATTGCGATGGCATAGCGGTGTGAACCGCCTCTGGTGATACCACTCGACGACTCCGGCGCCGTCAAGCCTCAACTCCTTCAGGTGGGCGATGGCGGCGAACACACTCCCGATCCACTTCTTCCCGTCCTTCCCCATCCCCCACTTCCAACGAGCCGAGACCTTGGCGATGTCGCGCCTAGTGTACTCGGGGAGGGGGTGCAACTCCTCGTTGCACAGGCAGAACCACCTCCTATGCCACCCTGAGTGGGTGTTTGGGTTGGGCATCTGGATGTACCAGCTCATGCAATCGTTGTGGAGTCCCCACGCACCCGATGGTGCAGGGAAGCGAGGCGGCTCTAGCGGCCTTGCGCCTGATGCAGATGGCAAGGAAGAAGTAGCACCATAGATCAAAGTTAGGTGTGATGTTGAGAAACCCCTCACACAAGGCCACGGAGGCTGAGATGTGCTGAACCCCGTTAGGATTCAGGTGCTACAGCTCTGCCCCGTAATTGTAGAGCAGGGCCTAAGGAAGTCATGCGCCAGCCTCCCCAACCCCCGCTCATGGAAGGGGATGAACGAGACCACATAACCACTCGGGGGCTCTAGCCGCGGCTCGTTCCCCAGCATGATCCACTCCACCGCCGTGGTGAGGGGTGCAAGGAGCCCGACTTGGACGAGCCCCTCGAGCTCCTTCTTCATCACCGTGGACCGTGAAAAGACCGACATGCTGGCGGAGTTACGGCGGCAGAGAAGAGCGAAAGGAAAGCTGAAGGGAAGGCAAAAGAGGAAGGCGGAAGCTTGCAAGCGAGACGAGTGGAAAGAAAGAGGGAGGACTCAATGTTAGAGGGCTTAAATAGGAGGTCCACACCCTGCGCATGATCGAAACGGACTGTAAGAAGTCCGCCCATCGCCCACCAGGTAAAGAGCCTCTTAACTTCCCACTCCACACCACGCGTGGGTGCGATGTCCCACACATCTATATAACTCCACTCACCCACCACGCCAAAAACTCCTCGGCTTCCGCAAACAGCTCCATGCACCATGGGCCCCACCACTGCTTCACGACGGCAGAAAAAGCGCACCCTCGACTGCCGCGACATGGGAGGTGGAACGGCCACGTAATTCACCCGGTCGCGAGGCAAGCAGCACAGGTAAGGCGGGATAAGGGGTAGAAAACTGTCCCGACAACCCGGTGGTGTTACGAATCTAAGGCTGGTCCCGCGAAGGGGTTCGACAGCCGCCCAGAACGCATGACAGACTGAGGGGCACGAGCGATGGGCACACCTAGCGACCAGTACCCCGACCCCCGAGGGTGATGGTCATCACAGAGTAGCATTTAAGTCCCGTTCTGACTCGTCTCTTGGTATCTCTCCAAAGAGAGGCAGCTAGCCATTGTGAGCAATCGAATGGTCGCGACAACCAGTCAAGTTAGAAAGACAGATTTATGAGATCGAACACTAGCTGGTCCACTGGGACTCCGTCGACAGGGAACCGGGGGTCTTGTTGGTGGCCCTTAAAACCCAATATCGGCGACCAACCGGTCGGGAAATGCAAGGTAAAGACCGAAGTTTCTTGAATATTTGTTTAAACTAATAAAATTCTACGAGTTTTGGTGAAATATGTGTTTGCAGGGTCAAAAAGGCTAAAATTATATGAAAACATGAAGAAATGCCCCGTCGGCCAATTCTGCCTAAAACAGCAGGCTGATAGGGTCATATGAGGCTAAAATTAGGGCTCGGCAGGGTTCTCATGACTGAAATCAGAACCTAGCCGACAGGGTCATATCAGGCTAAAAACAGCCACCCGACGGGTTAAAATAAGTCATCATGAGGCTGATCATCCGACCCGGCCGACTTTGCAAAACACTCCACCATGAAGCTGTTTTCTCCCCCCGAACAAAAAGCTATGGAATATGGCTAAGGAAAAAGGGTCTACAAAATGGCCTAACCGGGAGAAGCCACGGGGCGACCCGGAGGGGTCGGCACCCGACCCAGGCTGCCGCTCGGCCTGGCCTGCCGCCCGGCCTGGGTTGGCCATCCAGGGTTGCCAGCCCATGAGGCCCATGAGGCTTACCGACCCTAAAACGGAGAATTTGGTGGGAACCGACCAAGGAACTGTCATCCAGACCAAAATCTGAGTCGTCCAAAGCAAGTCGGTTGGAAACCGACAAAATCCAGTGGCCGCCCGGCCTGGCCTGCCGCACGTCAGTGCATGCCGCCCGGCATGCCCACCCGCCCGGCACACGTAGCCGCCCGGCATGGCCCGCCGCCCGGCGGGGCAAATTTTGCCCACCAACTCTCCTCCACCTTGAAGTACCCGCCAAGTCTCCGCCATCTATAAATAGAGGGGGAATTCGGCAGAAACAAGGCATCAAGCAAGTGAAACACATTGGAGTCCATTTCCCACTACTTGTGCTACTTAGTAGAGTAGGTTAGTTAGTCGGGAGTTAGAGTCTAGTCGAGAGCTTCGCTCGGGATCCCGGAAGTCGTCTCGGAGTCTTGGTATGAGCTCTCTTGTATCTTTTCCTTTATATCTTGTCAAGTATTTATCCTTACTTAGTCAATTTCCTCAAGTTACAATTATCGGGAAAGAACTTTGAAGCATAGTTTACGGGATTCCCGGCTAGGATTTAATTAAGTTTAGTTCTTGAATAGAACTTCGACTTGGTTATTCCCCGGCTATTCTTTTGCTAGGCTAACGAAAGAATATCTAGTGAAAATGTAGGCGCAGTGCCTAAGTTAACACTAGCTGGTTTTGCATTCGTCCCCATGGGCTGTGTGGTAGGCGGCAGGTGGTGACAGCCCTGTCCGTCCATTGAGTATTCCACCACGTTCAGGAAGTCTCAAGCACGGTTGTCTAGTGGTAACATGCCCACTAGTGTACGAGGTTAGTTACCGACCCTATTAGTGGATCGTTGTCGTGCCCTGAAGTAAGCTTATTGGTGAAAGACTCGAGGCTGTACCATGAATTTGGTGTAAGCACTCAACCCGAGTAACTAGGATTTTTGACACTTGACTTAGATATAATAGGAAGATATAGTCTTAGGAATTCTAGACTTAGACTCGCTATCCTCCCGGCTAGCTTAACCGATCTCTTTATCTATCTTAGTGCAGATTTCTCCTGTATCACTGCTGCCCCAACTATTATTATCGAACATCCTTACTCCCGTCTTTGGTCAGTTAGTATAATTCTTATAGTTATATCTTTGTTAAACCAAGATACTCTTACGCCTAGCTTCCCTGCGGAAAATAAATACGATACCTTGGAATACTCCCGGGTGAAATGCTACAATAGATGTTTCGTGCGCTTGCGGATTGGTTCACTCTTAAAGAATAACAAACATCAAATTATTTCTGGTGTCATACCAGGGATAGCGATATTCTTGATACGACATTAAGAAATGCCAACAGGTCTCACTCGAACAAACCCGACAACAGCTCACCGAGCAACCGTGTTTCAGCCACTGAGGCAAAAGCACGGCCTGGCTCTATCCTCCGTCCCATGAATGGGACACGGAAGGAGGAAACAAAAAAGTCGAAATGACCCCTCGACTGATCCTTCCACATCGAGCGGGGGCGCGAGGGTCGGCATCACCAAACGAGACCCAACGACGGGGTCACAGTTCTTTATTCCTTAAACAAGGCCATGTCAGGCCGACTCATACAAACTGTTTTTCTCTCCCCCTCTTTACAAAGGCGAGCCTGACGGCTCAGAAACAAAGAAAACGAGAAAAAAGAGTCGACCCGAGAGGCCTATTACAATGGAAAAAGCGGTACCCGCACCTCGGCGGGTACATACAAGGTGAAGCACCTATGGTGCTTCATCGTCGGGGAAAGATGCCCTCATATGATGCCGGCCATTCCCGCCTACGAAGAAGGCGAGGAGCTCGACCGCAACGTACGGTTGTAGCTGGAGCTGCCTCATGGGGCCAAGGACCCTCCCGCCAGTAGGGAGTCCTATCCGGCGTCTCTTCTTGACCCCGCTCCTACAGATGTCACCAAGAACGAAAACGGCGAGAACTAATAAGCCATGGAAACCCACCATGTGGGGTCTCCTTTAACTCCACCTCTACCGAGCGAGGGGGGGGACGTGACTGAGGGTGAGTCAACCTCCACACAGCCGATGAGGCGGCCATATCGAAACGGTTGAAGACTTATCACCAGCGAATCTCCATCCCCGTCTTCACCACCGGAGGCATCATCACACTCGGAAGCCATAAAGACAATGGTCTACTAAGCAGGAGTTGCTCGCGTCTCGGGCATCCTGGAGTTCAATGTGTGAACCTTAGGCATGAGGGTGGAGTGACACGAAACCCAGCCGCGTCCTTAAATAGCCAAGCCAGGCCGTGTCCTCGGATACCCTACCTGGGCAACGAGCCCGAGGCAATTCGTAGCGAGGCGCCAGCACACCGCCTAAAGACAAGGATCTGACCCTGCTGGCAGCATCGCACGTAGCGTCCTGCACGGTGGAGAGCCCGCCTCGGGTCACGTCATTTTAGACAAAGGCACAACAAGACACGACACTTCACAGCGACTTTGCGGGCCGGGGCCATCCCCCCTCTGCAGGCACGTCATGCCGCCCGCTCTGCCTGAGGCCCAAGCCGCAGAGGCCATAGACGCCATAGCGCCCTCAAAAACCGCACCCGATAAATAAAGCCAAGGAACGAGTCCATACGGACTCATTCCCTGGCTCGAGGGCTACACCCGATGGGTGCGCTCGCGCGCACCTCTCCCATGACAAAATGACCACTACAGCCGCGTCCAGCAGAGGCGCGAGTTTCACAAAAACTCGCCCCTCGGCTCGGGGGCTACACCCGTTGGGTGCGCTCGCGCGCACCTTGAATGGATCAAGCAACTCGCGAACCAACCCTGCCTACCCCGGCTCATGCCGGCAAGATCCCCCGAACGACTCTCCGACTCGCTCGGGGGCTCTGGGGCTACTGTCGAGGGTAAATATTGGGGTGCCACATGGCGCTCCCTAATAACCAAGGAGGACCTAAATGGGCCCCACCTGAAGAACATCTGTGCGATAAGTCCCACTTTAAACCATGAAAGTCGCAACGCGCTCCCGACTCGCCTGACCCTTAGGTAAACAGGGACCAGCCATGCTCCGTTCGACCCCTTGGCAGGAGTCGAGCGATCCGCAGTGCTCGACCCCCGCAGCAGGGGTCAGGAGTCCTGCCGCACCTTGTCCCGCTCAACCCCGCAGAAGGGGTCGAGCCCTCCTACCGTGGGCCCCATATGGACAACGGATAGGCTTTACCACCTCCGACCCCCGAACTTGAAATCCAAGCCCCGACAAGACAAGGCCGGAAATGACGAGATGGGGAGTCTCGATTACCCTGGTAGAAAAGACCGATCCCAACCCCAAGTGGGCTCGGGAAAGTCTGACCTGTTGTCCTAACCCGAACTGGGGATGGGTGATCGAGCCGGTAACTCTCAACGACCAACTGCTCGGCCTTAAATACCGTACCCATTGCGCCTGCACCGTATCAGGGGGTCACGTCCCTCGTACACCATGTCACCCCCGTCATCGCCCACGCCTGCTGACGCAAGTGGGCGTGGCAGGGCACTCAATGACGCCATCGCCTGATGACACCCTCAATAGTGGCTAGACAGGATGACTGATGGATAGTAATGATGATCACCCGGCCGCGTAACATGACGGTGCCCATGATGCATCATGCCACGCCCTACGGAACACATCATCAATAGTAGCAGGGAGGACGTGACCTGACGACGGTGAACAGGGGCAAGCCCGTAACACAGCGTCATCTCCGACCGCAGAGATTGTGTGATGGGATGGTCAAGCTTGAAGACCGTGGACGTCGACCAGGGGTTCGCTTTCTCCAGCACGACTTCAACAATTACGCACGTGTAGAGCTCTCTCTCTCTCTCTCTCTCTCTCTCTCTCTCTCTATAAGTAGGCCCGTCCCCTTGGAATATAAAGGGGAGCCTTTCTTCTTCTTCTTCCAAGAGAACAACAGAGAAACCAACCACGACTCAACACTTCATGCTCACCTGCACCTGAGACTTGGAGAACCCCCTCCTCTCTCACCACCGTTGTACTCAACCCCGGAGCAAGTAACATGAGCAGGCCTGAGAACTGGACGTAGGGGTTCACCCCGAACCAGTATAATCCCCCATGTCCTCTTGCTAAGCCATTACCGAGCCCAAAGCGTGCACCCCTGGAACAAATTCTACTAGCTAGTGATCAAAACACCGACATACATGATGCAAAATTGATAGCAATCCATTGACATGGAGTTGAAACCTCATACCGGTATACCACGTGCGCTGTCGCGTGTGTCCCGTGTCACAAAGCGCCGCTGCAATGCGTCACGCTCTTGTGTGTCGTAACCAGTTTCCTGGACATCACCGTCTTCAACGGCATTGCATGATGTAATGATAATCATATCAGCAGAAGGCGATGCTCCTGGAGGAGCACGACCGATGTATATATATATATAGGTTATAGATACAATACAGAGAAGGATTAGGACTCTGTCATAAACAATATAGAAGAGTCCTATCCGGTTACACATTGAGGAGGAAGGTACTACACATATAGCTATTAAATCTCTAACATCCCCCCTTAATCACAACTGGCACAAGTTGAGATTGGACTAAAACAATTCTAACTGCTTCACCGGAATTGGCCTCATAAAACCATCAACAACTTGATCATTGGATGAGATAAATCGAACGTTTCATTGTCTACGAGCCACGCGTTCACGCACAAAATGAAAATCTACCTCAATATGTTTAGTGCGACCATGAAACCTTGGATTAGCTGTCATATAAGTAGCACCGAGATTGTCACACCATAAAATCGAAGGTCTTGGGAGAACAATGCCGAGCTCACAAAGAATACTTTGTAACCATATCACCTCAGCAGTGGCATTAGCAAGTGCCTTATATTCAGCTTCCGTGCTTGATCGGGAAAAAGTAGATTGTCTATGAGCACTCCACGTAATCAAATTAGGACCAAGAAAGATAGCAAAACCACCTGTGGAGCATCGATCATCCAGATTACCAGCCCAATCCGCATCAGAGAAGGCGCTAAGTAATAACGAAGAAGAGCAATGAAGCAAAACACCAAGACCAATAGTTCATTGTAGATATATGATGATTCTCTTGACGGCAGACCAATGATGTGTAGTGGGTGCATGAAGAAATTGGCAAACTTTGTTGATCGAAAAGGAAATATCAGGACAAGTCAATGTCAAATATTGAAGAGCGCCAATGATGCTTCGATATGAAGTAGCATCCTTAGCACTGAGTGGATCACTGTAAAGAGAAAACTTCTCATCAGACGCCATCGGAGTACTCATAGGCTTACAATTGCACATCCCAACATGATCAATAATATCGTTAGTGTACTTCTGTTGCGTGAGAAGAAGACCATCAGGAGATGACCTCACTTCAATACCCAAAAAATAACTCAAGGTGCCAAGATCTTTCAAAGCAAAATCAGAACGAAGATCATCAAGTAAAGCTTGAACTGCATCATTGGAAGAGCTGGCCACAATAATATCATCAACATAAAGAAGCAAGTATATTGTGACCGACCGTTTGTTATAGATAAATAGGGAAGTATCAGCTTTGGATGCCACAAAACCAAGTTGAAGAAGCTTGGAACTCAACCAAGAATACCACGCTCGCGGAGCTTGTTTCAACCCATAAAGAGCCTTGTCAAGTCTGCAAACATGCATAGGATAAGAAGGACTTTGATACCTAGGTGGTTGTTTCATATAAACCTCCTCTTCTAGAACACCATGAAGAAACGCATTCTGAACATCTAGCTGGCGAAGACACCAATTACGAGCAACAACAAGAGAGAGAACAAGACGGATAGTAGCAGATTTAACAACGGGACTGAATGTATCTACGTAATCAATACCATACCGTTGTCGAAACCCTTTTGCTACCAACCATGCCTTGTATCGAGCAATAGAGCCATTTGCTTTACGTTTGACCTTGTAGACCCACTTGCAGTCAATAAGATTAGTAGCTTCAGGAGCCAGAACAAGATGCCACGTACCATTTTTCATAAGAGAAGTGTACTCATCATCCATGGCCTGTTTCCATTCAGGAATCAGACAAAGCCTCTTTGAGATTATCAGGCTCCCTAGTGGCACAGAAATTTCCATATAGAATCATCCCTGGAAAAAGTTTCTTTGGTTGAATAATGTTGTTCTGTAGGCACGTCCTCGCATGTTGTGGTAGAGGAGAGCTAGCAGAGGCACCAGATGCAGCAGCAGATGCAGGATCAATTGTTGCATCTGAGGCAGGCAAGACAACCGCAGGCGTACATACTTCTAACGAAGGAGGCTCAATAGTCCCTGCCAGTTTAGAAAAACCTGGAGGCCCTGTAGAACGGTCCACTGCAACAGCCCCGGTCGGGAGAGGCACGGACAGCCCCGGTGCAGATGCCGAGATGCGACCTAGCAAAAGTGTGGGCGAACCACCTGAAGGCATAGGCGAGAGACCCGATGTAGATATTGGTGCAGACTGAGTCGTCACTTGGTCGACGGGAAGTGTTGGCAACCCCGGATCAATAGCCGATGGTTCCTGTAACAAAAAATAAGGGCTGCCAGGCGCTAAGATTGAATTATCCACGATTGATGGTGAGTCATCAGGAACCTGTTGCAATTGATTAGTAGACATAGAAACATTATCGGGATCCATGTTAGTACCCCCAAACAAAGTGGATGAAATCAACATAGGAGAGAGAAGGGAAATTTCTGCTCAGAGCCGAGCACCAGCATTGGGATGTAATTTAGCAAAGGGAAAATCATCTCATAAAAAAACAACATCCTGAGATATATTAACATGCCCGCTGGATGTAATTTAGCAAAGGGAAAATCATCTCATAAAAAAACAACATCCTGAGATATATTAACACGCCCCGTAGAAATATCAAGACATTTGTATCCCTTGTGATGACTGCTATAACCAAGGAAAGCACACTGTTAGAGCAAAAAGAAAGTTTATGGGTATTATAAGGACGAAGGTTGGGCCAGCATGCACACCCAAAAGTACGAAGAAACGAGTAGGCAGGCTTAGTAGTAAACAACTTGTCAATGGGAGAAAGATTATCAATGACAGGCAAAGGTAATAGATTGATGAGAAAAACAGCGGTGACAAAGGCCTCATCCCAAAACTTAAGAGGCATAGAAGCATGAGCAAGGAGAGTAAGGCCAACCTCAACGATATGTCGATGTTTGCGCTCAGCCGAGCCATATTGTTGATGTGTATGTGGACACGAGACAAGGTGAGTAATGCCAACCCGTTTGAAAAAGGAACTTAATTTATGATATTCACCGCCTCAATCAGTTTGCATAGCTAGAATTTTGCGATCAAACAGATGCTCAACACGAGCTTGGAAATTATGAAATTTTGAAACACCTCATATTTGTGCTTAAGCAAATAGACCCAAGTAAATTTACTGAAATCGTCAATAAAACTGACATAGTAATTATAATTGCCCATAGAATTAGGAGCAGGACCCCATACATCTGAAAAAATCAACTCTAAGGGCGCCATAGAGACGCTGACAGATTTAGGAAATGGAAGCTGACAACTCTTACCCTGCTGACATGCATCACAAACATGACCAGCAGACTTATCTAACACAACAGGTAAATCCTGACTGTTTAAAACACGACCAACGACATTAAACGATGGGTGTCCAAGACGAGCATGCCAACGATCAGTGGATGGTTTGGTGGTGTTGAACGCAGCTTTGCAAGACCGAGGAGCCAAAGAAGGAATAGGGTAGAGGTCATTCCTACATTGGCCGCACAGGAGCATGTGCCTCGTGTGATGATCCTTAACAAGAAATAAATCAGGATGAAGCTCAAGAAAAACATCATTATCGGAAGTAAGATGATGAACAGAGACTAAATTACGCTTAGCTTGATGCACATGAAGAACATGATTAAGATAAATACTTCAAGTAGGGGTATAAACAGTGGAAGAACCAATATGTTCTATAGTCATACCTGCATCGTTGGCAACATGCACTTCATCATGACCACAATAAGGCTCCTTGGTGGTCAGCTTGTCGAGGTTCCCCGTAATATGATCAGTGGCCGCACTGTCCGCATACCATGCTGGATCAAGAGTGTAGGAGGTTGTCGTGACAGCGGCCTCCTTCTCCGGACCACGGTAGTCTTTATCGAACCGGCTCCAGCAACGCAGGCCAGTGTGGCCATATCTCAGACATACTTGACATTGGTGATTGCGATAAGGGTTATTGGGATTACCCCCACGACTACCAGACGTCTGTCCATGACCAGATGAAGAGCCGCCACGAGAAGCAGGAATAGAAGCGCTGCGAGACCTATCACCACGCCCGTGGCCACCACGGGAAAAACCACCACGATCACGAGCCATAGAATTCGCTAAAATTTGGAACTACTCCTGAGACTTTTGTGAGGCCAACCGAGCCTCAGTGTCAAGTAGACAAGAGTACAAATCATCCAGATCGATGGAGTCCGCCATGCCATTGATTTGCTCGATCAACGGATTATAGTCCGTATCGAGTCCATTGAGGACAATCGGCACAAAATCATCATCATCAAGAGTCTTCCCAGCTATCGCCATCTCATCGGCCAACCAGCGAAGAGTGGAGTAGTAGACAGCTATAGTCTTATTGTCCTTCCTGGTTGCCGCAAGCTGGTTGTGAAGATGCAGCACCCGAGGTCGCGATTGCGAGGCATAGGACTTGGAGATTGCACCCCACAGCGCAACCGCCGTGGTGTGATGAGCAACACCCGTCAGAACTTCGCGCGCGAGAGAGAGAGTTGACGAGATAAGTCAGCACATGCTGATCACGAACACGCTAGATGATGTAATCGGGATTGGATACCAATTGCGTGGGATCTTTCTCAGCCAGGACAGTCTTGGCCGGACCTGGCGCCGAACCATCAATGTAATCTTCAAGCTGGGCCGATCGAATCGCCGATAGAACTTGCGCACGCCAGAGACGGAAATTGTCATGGGTCAGTTTCTCCGTGACCGGGATCGATAGCGATGGTGGCATCGCCAGGGAAGAAGAGGAACTCGCCATTGGCTAGATCACAAAAAAAAAAGAGAAGAGGTGCTCTGATTACCATGTAACAATAATCGTATCAGCGGAAGGTGATGCTCCTGGAGGAGCACACGGCCGATCTATATATATATACAGGTTATAGATACAATACAGAGAAGGATTAGGACTCTATCACAAACAATATAGAAGAGTCCTATCCGGTTACACATTAAGGAGGAAGGTTGCACACATATAGCTATTATATCTCTAACACATGAGACTATGAGAGGGAGTGAGTGATGTACTCACCTGAGTTCAGGATGGAAGACGTGACAACCTCACAAATCGTCATAAAACGTTGTGGCGAGCTTTAGGGTACACGCCATATGGAGAACATATCAGGTGCTCCCAGTCTTTTAGGTGCTCCCATGCTCCCATGATTTATTTGCATTACAAAAATGTTATGAACAATTCTAACAAAAATATGCATGGCGAGCTTCACGGACGTGGTGATGAGACCTAGTTTCCTGCTGGTCTCGATGCAATGAGTGGTAGTTTTCTAAACATATGTGTGACTGTAATAATTTGCAAGGTAGACTCTACAATCGGTGGGGAGGCGGACAGACAAAAAATGTTCTATTTAGAACACCAACAATTCACCTGCTAAGGAGTATAGAGAATAGAGAAGATGTACATGTATATGGTGTGAACATGATCTATCAAGGTGGAGGAAATAAATGAAAAAACTTTACTTCCAACCGAGCGAGGACGGGTCCAATGCCGAAGTCGTAGCTTCTTGTTCAATGCATTGAGCTAGCGGACAGAGACCGCGGGACAAGATGTCGTGCAACTGATGATAGGGCAGGGGCCAGGCCTTTGTAGCTAGGCGACGACTGAAGGGGGCCGGCACAGCCGGCGCCGGTGACTGAAACGGACTACATGCACTGTGCGTGCTTGTGCAGGGTCGTCAGATTTGTGGGTTCCCCGTCGATCTTCATCGATCGATTGGCTTGTTGGTTTTTGGCGTCATTCCAGAACGAACGCGGATGTAATAATGATTTCATAATGCATGCACATCAGAAATCTGTTAGAGAATCCATTTTCTGCTCTCTCTCCTGCCCCTACACGATCTTGTAAAAGCATATCTATAACAATGCAGTGTGTAGTACATCCGTCCCAAAATATAAGTATTTTATTAAAAGAGAGTCCAAATTTACCAGATCTCTCACTACCATAGAAAAGGTCTATTGCGACCGGCTAAAAGGTACTGTAATGGCGGGTCTGTCACGGCGCTGTTACGATTGCGCAGCTAAAAATCACCTACTGTAGCAGCGGTTCACCAATCAACGGCATAAACCAACGCTAGAACATGATTTATAGCAGCGGGTGAAGATGTCACCCGCCGCTACCACAAAACCCAAAAAACAAAAAAAAAAGTCCGCATTCAAGCCCACCAGATCTAGGCCCATTCACCTTGGCCTGAGGCCCGTGCTGCCAGATTTGGAGGGAGGACGCCGATGATGGTAGCCTCCCCTGTGTGCTCGTAGAGGAGGAGGGAGGGAGGTTTGACGTCCTCGCGCGTGGTGAGACGGCCGTCGCTCGCGCCCTTGCACCGTCGCCGCCGCTTGCCCTTGTACCACCGCCCTTGTGCCACCGCTTGCACTCGCCCTTGCATCGTCGCTCGCGCTCGCCCTTGCGCTGCCGCCACCGCTCGCGCTCGCCCTTGCGCTGCCGCTCGCGCGAGGCAGATGGATCTGTCGTCGCCCGCCCTTGCACCGCCGCTTCGGACCTTGTGCCACCGTTGTTGCTCGCACGTGAAGCGAACGGATCCACCGTTGCCCGCCCTCGAGGCGGACAGTTCTGCCACCTCCCGGCCTCGAGGCTGACAGATCCGCCGCCGCCTGGCCTCGAGGCGGACAGATCCGCCGTAGCCCACGCGCCACCAGCCCGTCTAGGGGAGGGAGAGTAGGGGGTGGCGCGGAGGGAGAGGAGGGGGTGGCACGGGGAGAGAGGAGGGAGAGGGGTGGGGCGACGCGGGGAGGAAGGGAGCGCCAGAGAGGGGTGGGGTGGAGAGAAGAGGGAGAGGGCCGGGGGCGGAGCGGCACGGGAGCCAGAAAGAGGAGAGGATAGGGCGAGTAAGGGTTAGTACCTGATTTTATACGCTTCAGTTGAGCTAAAGTGGACAAAAAAAAAGAACCGGGCCTCTATTATTAGCGGCGGCCCACATTGTCAACCGCCGCTAAAAATCAATTTTTAGTTGTGGTTGACTATGTAAACGGCCGCAAAAAATAAGACCAATCTTTAAAGACGGCCCATATTGTCACTAATGGTGGTTGATAATATCAACCGCCATTAAAAATCATTTAAGCATTATACTGGCGGATTTCTTTGTACCCGCTGCTACGACATTTTTGGTATCGCCGCTACAGTTCCTTTTTGTGGTAGTGTCTCTTATGTATCTGAATAGTTTTGTGCCAAATAAAATTATATTTTCCTTATGAGATACTATACAATGTGAAATCCTGATGTGAATCTAGTTAGAGAAGCTTATTATGTGCTATTCAGCTTAACCTAGGATAACTACATGTCTTATGAACATTTTATCCATAACACATAATCTTAAGACGATTTATCATACCATTTATATAGCAACTAGTTATTTTAGTTATCTTAAAATAATATTATAACTTTTTAATTTATATATAAAATAATAACAGAAATATTTATAAATTGAATGATATATCTACTACTCAACACAATCGTCTCGCTCCTAAATTTTAGCTAGACGAAATGAGACACCTATGAAACTATATTCATGTACCTGCCCTTATCCTTCCAAATGCAAGAACATGCAACAGATATGCATGTGTGACAAATGAAGTGAAACGTCTCTATACCTACATGAAGACAAAACTTAACACAAGAAGTCCGAGACATTGATGAGGTCTGCCAGGCATCACGTTTTCATTTGTTGTATAGTATCTAGATTTGATTATTGGATCCGCTATGTAAATTTTGATGAAAGAAAAGCCGAAATATTTGATGGCATCATGGTGGACAGATTCGATACTGCTACACACATATGGCGAAACAAAAGCAAAAATTATTAGATTGTTGACGTATATTGACCAGCCCAAAATGCTATGTCCTACTTGTTTTAGATTATTAGATTGTTGACGTATATTGACCAGCCCAAAATACCCGTGCATTGTCACGGGTTTTTATTAAAAAAATTATGATTAGAATATTTTTTTAACTGTAAAAGGTTTTTAATTAATCAATTGTTTTTGACTTGAACATTTGCTCTATTCTTATTTTGCTTTATTTTTTTGAGTTTTAAAAAGAATATTTATTATAATAATTTTAGAGTGAGTTATTATTGGAATTCTTGTTATTAGTTTTCATCCAAAATATGATGTTAAAATAATAGATGATTAATTGTTCTTAGTATGAAATATCGAATTGAAATCGGAGTCCAATTCAACAAAAGGTTAGAAAATAATTTAAAAACGACTCAAACTAATTAGTAAATTATTGTAAGATACAAACTAAATATGATAACGTTACGTACACATCTGGACACGAGAAAAGTGGTTTAGACGACCTCACCTTAATTAATAAGTTGTACTAGCAAAATACCCGTACGTTGCCACGGGTCTTTGTTAAAAAATTATGGTTATAATATTTTTTTGTAACTGTATTTTAATTAATCAATTTTTTTGGCTTAAGTATTTGCTCTATTTTTTTATTTTGTATTACCTTTTTATGTTGTAAAAAGAATATTTATTATAATAATTTTGGAGTGAGTTATTATTGGAATTCTTGTTATTAGTTTCCATCCAAAATATGATGTTAAAATAATAGATGATTAATTGTTGTTAGTATAAAATATCGAATTAAAATCAGAGTCCAATTCAACAAAAGATTAGAAAATGGTAAAAAATAACTCAAACTGATTGGTGAATCATTATAGGATACAAACTAAATACGACAATGTTACGGATACATCTGGACACGAAAAAAATGGTCTAGACGACCTCACCTCAATTAATAAGTTATAAAGATAGATTGTTAACATAATTGACTTTTTTAGCTATGTTTGATTATTTTAACTTATTTAAGAAAATTATTAGAAATTTTGTTATGATTAATTTTATTATTAAAAAAAGTTGAAACCTACCCCTCCATATTAAAAAAGGAATTTATTTAGAACAACATTTGTGATACCATGGAATGATTAATTAGGCAGTTTTTCCTATATGCTTTTATTAGAGTTTTGGGTCCACTTGATTCACTATCGGTTTCCTCTCCTATTGGTTAGCTGAGGTGGGGCTTGAAGTTGGACTGAAGGTCATTGGGTCAATTCTCAACTACATCCCTTTTTTTATGCGCTTCAGTTATTATGGTGACAACGGACAGAGCAATTCAGAACTGAGTTTAATTTCTAAAACGAATTGATTTGATAACAATTACAAAAAAGCTAAAACAAACTCCTTTTCTAATATAGAGAGAGTATATAATGTTATATATTTTAACCAATATTTTAAATAAGATGAATGATCTAATATAGCTAAAAAAATCAAGAGTGTTAGCAATTTAAATACGGAGGAAGTACAACTTGTTAGAATTATATGGGCTTGGCCCATTAATATTCACAATAATTTCTAGAAAATCTCAAAGGCCCATTCATGAGTGGTGAGAGTGCAAAGGTTTAGTCCCACATTGCTAGTGGAGGTGGAGAGAGTCCAACTTATAAGATTGGTTGCTCTAGCATCTCTTACAAGTGTGTAGATGGGAGGAAGGAAGAACACACGCGCGTGCTCGCTCGCCTCGCCTCGCCGGGCCGGTCGGGGCGGGGCGGGGCGGGGGCCGCGCATCACCTGCGTGAATGATCCGCCGAAATTCGGTCCCTTGCCTTGCGGGGGCGCGGCTTCCTTTTGCACTTTCTTTTTGCTGCGTATTCCATATATTTAATTATGGAAACCGACGTATTAATATGGTAACCGACTCGGTTGCGGGACGCCCAACCCTAGCGGTTCCTCCCTATAAATACGTACGGGTACCGCCGCAAATCATATCACACAATCACCTAGGGTTTTGCCTCTCGCTATTGTTGCGCCGCCAAGTCTTCTCCATCCCTGTAGTCGGCGTGCAACGGCGAACGGGAGAGCAGGTCTCCGGAACCGTCGTCCTCTATGATCCTGCACCGGGAGAGGGCGAATAAGGTTTTTGGGAAGCGCTCTGCGCGACTGCTCGATCGCTTCCTCGTCTTCATCAAGTTCGTCGTCACGGCTCGTCTTCCTCGTCGTCAAGTCGGTCTCAGCCGCCGTCGCCAACAACATGACGGTGCTGCACGTCGTCGTCGCCTTCTCTACCCAGTCCAGAAGGAAACGTACGTACTCTCATCCCAAACTATGTCTTTCATACTAGTTTTTGTAGTCTGCTTGTCTATGATGAATGTTGCTAGTATGGTAGATGCTGTACTTTTGTCTGGCTTTATAGACCTGTCTAGATCTTGCGTAGACTTGTCTAGTTTATTATGCAATCTGTTAATCATACTTATGATTTATGACTGGATTAATATAAAACTAAAAGTGCTAATTTATCCGACAATCCAAAAACCTTATTGTAGGCATTTTAGTTTTATGGCTGGATTTGTCGATGCACTGAGGCCAGAGAAATTCACTGGCGTGCACTTCAAAAGATGGCAAGTGAAAGTCACTCTGTGGCTTACTGCCATGAATGTGTTCTGGGTGTCCACTGGCAAACCTGAAGGCGATCTCACTGCAGATCAGGAAAAGGCCTACAGTGAAGCCAACACAATATTCTTGGGCGCTGTTATTGGAGTTTTGGTAGATCGTCTTCAGGATGTCTACATCTATCATACAGTCACTAAGGATATGTGGGACGCTCTGATCGCTGACTATGGTGGTTCAGATGCTGGCGCTGAACTGTATGTCATTGAGCAGTACCATGATTTTAAGATGGTAGATGGCAAATCTGTCATCGCGCAGGCTCATGAGATACAGTGCATAGTGAAGGAACTCGAATTGCTTAAGATCGTCGTACCTGAGAAGTTTGTGGCTGGGGGCATTATTGCCAAATTACCTCCAACTTGGAGGGATTTTGCCACTACTCTTAAACACAAGAGGACGAACATATCTGTCTCAGATTTGATCGCGTCTCTTGATGTTGAAGAGAAAGCTCGTGAGAAGGATGGACGTTCTAAAGTTAACGAGGGAAACACTATAGCCAATATGGTGCATCAACCACAACAGTCGCATGACAGTGGTGGTAAGGGCAAGGGCAAGAACAATAAGCCTAAGAATACCACTACCTTCAAGAAGAAGAACAAGGAGAAGGGAGCATGCTTTGTTTGCGGTTCTAATGAGCATTGGGCAAAGAAGTGTCCAGAACGCAAAGGAAGGAAGCCTCCACAGCAGAAGTCTGCAAACATGGTGACCAGTGCTGGAGAAAATAGTGGGTATGATAATTTATCATATGTTTTCTCTGCATTTCAATCTACTTGTTGGTGGCTTGATACTGGTGCTAATGTTCATGTTTGTTCTGATGCTTCTTTGTTTACTTCTTACCAGGTCGCCCGGGATTCCTCCGTCCTAATGGGGAATGGGTCACATGCTTCTGTTCATGGTGTTGACACGATCGAGCTGAAGTTCACTTCGGGGAAGATTGTTCAATTGAAGAACGTACAGCATGTCCCTTCTATCAAGAAGAATCTCGTTAGTGGCTCCCTTTTGTGTAGGGATGGTTTTAAGGTAGTGCTAGAGTCGAATAAAGTTGTCCTATCTAAGAGTGGACAATTTATTGGTAAAGGCTATGAGTGCGGAGGCTTGTTCCGCTTTTCCCTTTCAGATTATTGCAATAAGTCTGTGAACTATATTTGTGATGGTGTTAATGAGAGTGATGCTAGTGTTTGACATTCACGTTTATGTCATCTAAATTTTGGTTCTATGTCTTGACTTTCCAGCTTGAATTTAATTTCGAATTTTTCCATTGTCAAAGGTTCTAAGTGCTCAAGTTGTGTGCAATCTAAGCAACCTCGGGAGCCTCACAAGCCTGCAGAGGAGAGACACTTAGCACCACTAGAACTTATACATTCAGATCTCTGTGAAATGAATGGTATATTGACTGAGGGTGGAAAAAGATATTTCATGACTTTGATTGATGATGCGACTAGATTTTGCTATGTTTATTTGTTAAAAACTAAAGATGAGGCTCTAAACTACTTTAAAATTTATAAGGCTGAAGTTGAAACTCAACTAGAGAAAAAGATCAAAAGAATTAGGTCCGATCGTGGTGGCGAGTATTTCTCAAATGAGTTTGACTTATTCTGTGCGGAATATGGTTTGATACATGAGAGGACGCCTCCCTATTCGCCCCAATCAAACGGGATTTCCGAAAGAAAGAATCGCACCTTAACTGACTTGGTTAATTCCATGTTAGACACGGCTGGATTATCTAAGGCATGCTGGGGGGAGGCTTTGTTGACATCATGTCATGTCCTAAATAGAGTTCCCATGAAGAATAAGGAGAAGACTCTATATGAGGAATGGATTGGTAGAAAGCCATCGCTCTCTTACTTACGCACATGGGGTTGTTTGGCCAAAGTTAACGTGCCAATTAACAAGAAGCGTAAGTTGGGACCTAAAACTGTGGATTGTATCTTTCTTGGATATGCTCATCATAGCATTGCCTATAGATTTTTAGTGTTTAAATCAGAGGTGCCTGATGTTCATGTTAATTCATTAATGGAGTCTCGTGATGTTACTTTCTTTGAGAACATATTTCCTATGAAAGATTTATATAGCATGTCTAGATTATCTTCTGATGTGATTGTTGAAACTACTCCTGAACCTAATGCATTTTCTGATCATGCTGAACAAACACTTGAACCAATCCATGAGGAGATTGATAGTGAAGCTTCTAGGAGGAGCAAGAGACAAAGGACTGCAAAGTCTTTTGGTGATGATTTCACTGTTTATCTTGTGGATGACACTCCTAGAACCATTTCAGAGGCATATGCATCTCCTGATGCAGATGATTGGAAAGAAGCTGTTCATAGTGAGATGGACTCTATTATTGTCGAAAGGTCATATGGTTGCAAACCTGTGGGTTGTAAATGGGTGTTCAAGAAAAAGCTTAAGCCTGATGGTACTATTGACAAGTATAAGGCTCGGCTTGTGGCTAAGGGTTATACTCAGAAAGAAGGCGAAGACTTCTTTGACACTTATTCACCTGTTGCTAGATTGACCACCATTCGTGTATTACTTGCTCTGGCTGCCTCACATGGTCTTATCGTTCATCAGATGGACGTTAAGACAGTTTTCCTTAATGGAGAGTTGGATGAGGAAATCTATATGGATCAGCCAGATGGATTTGTAATAAAGGGTCAAGAAGACAAGGTGTGTAAGTTGTTGAAGTCTTTGTATGGTCTGAAACAAGCTCCTAAGCAGTGGCATGAGAAATTTGATTCAACACTTCTATCAGCAGGCTTTTCAGTCAATGAGGCTGATAAATGTGTGTACTACCGCCATGGTGGGGGTCAGGGAGTTATACTATGCTTGTATGTTGATGACATACTCATCTTTGGAACAAATATTGACGTGATCAATGAGGTCAAGACTTTTCTGTGCCAAAGTTTTGATATGAAGGATCTGGGTGAGGCTGATGTTATCTTGAACATCAAGCTAATCAAAGGAGAGAATGGGATTACTCTTACGCAATCTCATTATGTTGAGAAGCTCTTGAACCGTTTCGGTTACAAGGATAGCAAGTCTTCTCCAACACCTTATGATCCCAGCTTGATTCTTCGAAAGAATAAGAGAATTGGCAGAGACCAATTAAGATATTGTCAGATAATTGGATCACTTATGTACTTAGCTAGTGCTACTAGGGCTGACATCTAGTTTGCTATGAGCAAACTAAGCCGGTTTACTTCTTGTCCGGGAGATGATCATTGGCGTGCGCTTGAGCGGGTAATGCACTATTTAGTTGATACTATGGATTATGGAATTCATTATTCTGGACATCCAGCAGTACTAGAGGGCTATAGTGATTCCAATTGGATATCTGATGCTGATGAGTTGTATGTCATGAGTGAATATGCATTTACTCTTGGTGGTGCTGCTGTTTCATGGAGATCATGCAAACAGACCATCTTAATGAGGTCTACCATAGAAGCAGAGCTTACCGCACTAGATACAGCTACAGTTGAGGCCGATTGGCTACGTGAGCTCTTGATGGACTTACCTATTGTTGAGAAACCTGTGCCGGCAATCCTCATGAATTGTGACAATCAAACTGTGATAGTCAAAGTGAACAATTCTAAGGACAATATGAAGTCATCAAGACATATTAAGAGACGTCCGAAGTCTGTCAGGAAAATGAGAAACTCTGGAGTCATATCAGTAGAATATATTTCAACTAGTGAGAACCTGGCAGATCAATTCACCAAGGGGCTGTCACGTAATGTGATAGACAGTGCATCGAAGGAGATGGGTATGAGACCCATATGTGCTATTCCATAGTGGTAACCCAACCTATGTGATCTGAGATACCGTGAAGTAGGACCTGGGAAGAACAAGCTATTGGTTAGCATGAGAGTAACCTTTTATGACCCACTCAAGAAGCGATGCATTACTCTCGATATCTGTATGGCAGGATGGTTGTTGCCTTAATATATTCAGTTGGCTTTAAATAGCGAAGATGTTGTCCTACAGAACATTCTTGAATGAATACACCTATATGAGCCCGCGGAGAAGCCTACTGGAGGTCTAGTATCAGTTATGATAGTAAGTGAAACTTGTTTGCACAAAACATGCAATTCAAGGCGTAGTCCATTGTTCAAGTTGTGAATGAGTATAGCTTATTGTTCTAGGTGGAAGTTCAACTTAACAGTCTCCACTGAAAACACTGGTATATTAAACAACAGTGGGGTGAGGCAAAGTCTAGTTGGAACTTTGAGATCTGGTGGGGGATTGTTAGAATTATATGGGCTTGGCCCATTAATATTCACAATAATTTCTAGAAAATCTCAAAGGCCCATTCATGAGTGGTGGGAGTGCAAAGGTTTAGTCCCACATTGCTAGTGGAGGTGGAGAGAGTCCAACTTATAAGATTGGTTGCTCTAGCATCTCTTGCAAGTGTGTGGATGGGAGGAAGGAAGAACACACGCGCGCGCTTGCTCGCCTCGCCTCGCCGGGCCGGGCGGGGCGGGGCGGGGCGGGGCATGGGCGTGGGCGATGGGCGCGGCCGCGCATCACCTGCGTGAATGGTCCGCTGAAATTCGGTCCCTTGCCTTGCGGGGGCGCGGCTTCCTTTTGCACTTTCTTTTTGCTGCGTATTCCATATATTTAATTATGAAAACCGACGTATTAATATGGTAACCGACTCGGTTGCGGGACGCCCAACCCTAGTGGTTCCTCCCTATAAATACGTACGGGTACCGCCGCAAATCATATCACGCAATCACCTAGGGTTTTGCCTCTCGCTATTGTTGCGCCGTCAAGTCTTCTCCATCCCGGTAGTCGGCGTGCAACGGCGAACGAGAGAGCAGGTCTCCGGAACCGTCGTCCTCTGTGATCCTGCATCGGGAGAGGGCGAATAAGGTTTTTGGAAAGCGCTTTGCACGACTGCTCGATCGTTTCCTCGTCTTCATCAAGTTCGTCGCCACGGCTCGTCTTCCTCGTCGTCAAGTCGGTCTCAGCCACCGTCGCCAACAACGTGACGGTGCTGCACGTTGTCGTCGCCTTCTCTATCCAGTCCAGAAGGAAACGTACGTACTCTCATCCCAAACTATGTCTTTCATACTACCTTTCGTAGTCTGCTTGTCTATGATGGATGTTGCTAGTATGGTAGATGTTGTGCTTTTATCTAGCTTTATAGACCTGTCTAGATCTTGCATAGACTTGTCTAGTTTATTATGCAATCTGTTAATCATACTTATGATTTATGACTGGATTAATATAAAACTAAAAATGCTAATTTATCCAACACAACTCTTGTCGGCATATTTACACTAGAGAGCTGTTATCGAAGATAACAAACAAAGAGGCTGCATGCTTTGTGGACGTCAAAATAAATACTAACTGCTAGTTGCTTTGTTCAACACATGCAGAAATACATATGCATATAAATACTTGCATTTCCGTTCATAATCTGCCTACGTCCTTAGGATGCTAACCTATTATTCTTTCCACTCATAGGGATCTATTTTACACCAACAGGTCAAGCACGCCTGCTCTTTGAAGTTAAAGTCCTATCGAATACTAATTCTTGGATATCCATGTGATCTTGAAGTAACGGAAGTCTGGATACTTACATTGAAGGTAACCGTCAGCTAGCCATGACAAGAACTCTCTCATCACAAGATATACGTCTCCGCAAGAGTCTTGCTAAGGGGAGAACCACAGTTCACCAACGTCTTGATTTTGTAGTTCAGATATATTTTGGATACCCCTAGTCAGTCTTAATGGTTTTTTTATTTGTCAGTATTTTAGACAGTAAAATTTTTAAAAAATTGTTATCAAAGAAAGCAAATGACTTTCATCTACAAAAAAGGTCGTGGACGCCCTTTCCAACACAGTGAAAGCCAAATAAAATTGAACTGAGAGTTTTTTTATCCCAACCTAAAATTTATATCATTTGATCACAATCCCATATGATACTTTAATATTGTTGCAAATTTATGAAACTGTAACAAAGCAAAGTCACGTACTAATTTAAAACTTAGCACTGAGAGAGGTTGTTTCATTTCACAAAACAAAGGCTATAAAGTTGATGTAGCGCTCTTGAGATGGGTGAGATGAAATCTAGCATTGAGATTGGCTAATTGACCGTTGGGAAGAGAGCATGACACAGAAGGAGTCGTGGTCAACTCTTAACTAGCGGATCCTTGTTAATCTGTCAGAGTGAATCTATCAAAAGATTAGCATACACAACTTATCTCGCACACAACAGTCATAGATCAATGATCCTACGTAGTAGTTGATTTCTAAAAGACTACCAACTGACATAAGACCAGTTTTAATGCTAGTTTCATTTGCATAAAATAAGTTGTCGTATCATCAAAATAGATGTCATGGTAAACCAATTAAGATGAAAGAAAGGATATGAGTGGTCACATCATCAAAGTAGATGATGTGATCACATCATCAAAGCAGATGATGTGGCAAAGTAATTAATATGAAATAGACTTTGATGATGTGACAACTCATTTAATGCAAATGAAATTAGCATTGAGACTGACCTTGATACTATTTTATATGTATGAAACTCAATTGAAACCAATATTGAGAGTGTAAAATTTTATCCTCACATATTTTAGCCAATTCTAATACAATAAATTCAAATGTTATACGTTGTCTATAAAATCATGAGATAAAACTATATATTAAAGGTGACTATTTATCTATCAAATTAAAATTCTAAATCTATTGTAACACCCTTGAAAATAATAAGATGAAACTATGTATCAAGAAGGTCTCCGTCCAATCACATATTATTAAAAAGACAACATTTATAGTTATCGCACCCAGTATCAAACCACAATAACATAACTAGATTACCCACAGTATTTTCTAGTTACATTCTTTGCATCCGAGACCTTACAGCACATACATCGCAGAGTTCAACCAATGTTTGGAGTACTTATGCTTCTCGGACGACCACCAGGTCTTCAGACTCCCACATTTTCACACGTTTTGAATGTTCAGTGGAGACTTGGCGGTGTTCCCCCAGAAGAAGTCGCTCCACAGCTTCGATTCTCCTTTGACTGCTTGTTTGTATATTGCAACCAGCTCCTTATCAGCTTCAGAGAACACCAAACTACTATAACCTTGACATCCTTCCAATCCTGTTTACAAAAGATAAAATTATTCCTCATCAGCTATAGTGCCCTCAGCACATTTGACAAGATAATTAAGTCGAATTGATGCAACTACATAGTCAAAGGTGGTTTTCTTGGCGACAGGTTCTATCCATCAATCCATGTGGATTCTGGGAGATCTTGCCAAAGTACTGAGAGGTTAGTACTCAGATTGTAAATGACGGATATGCACGACCGACTAGATGGCTGAGACATCTAGGCAAGTCACCGCCGGTCTGCATTCCTGAACTAGGAAGATGCGATCTTGGAAAGATGGATATGCACGCCGGCGGCCTAGTTATTTCCTCATTTATTTCATTGAACATGCGCCAGAACTCTCGGCATAGACTTTTCTTCCCGCTCAGCATATTCTTTCACAGGGATAATAAATATAATTTTACGTTAATACAAGGTCAAACATGATGGCTCGCTTAGGCCCCGAAATCCTAAGAAGCAGGATGAGTCGTGATCCGAGAGGATCTTGAGAATGTGTCGATAGGGTCGATCTCGGCGGATTTAACATGACAAAACCGTCTTGGTCCAAAGCTCAGATTTCCGGATCTTTGAGAAGTTACCTGCTGTCAGGTAACATGGCATTTCTCAGTAGTATAGTTGTTACATACTATATGAACTACAGGACGAATAGGCACGTGGGCGTCGATGGGCAAGTTTCTGACAGAGAATCGCCATGAATCTTGCTTTGTCGAGGTCACGTCTTTTCCAGTGAATCTACGAAACAGACATATGCCTGTGACGGTGACCGTCACTTGACCCCGTCTTTGTCTAACTATAATAACTTCTTATATATATAAGGGGATTGCTAATTATTTTTGAGCCATTGATTCTATATCCAATGATTTCTAATTATTATAAAAAAATCCTATAAAAATAAAATTAAAACACAAAGAAACAAAGCATTGACTGAAAGCTTTCAGGTGATTAAAAGCTAGAAAATCTATATATGTAATGGAACACTTAATACAACAATAACAAAATATGCTTCAAATTCACGTCACAATTTGTTTGCTCTGCATTTGGAATAGCTGCTGAGATATACTAGAATGCATGCAAGAGTAGACGCATATGGGAGTGGCATTATGGCACATCATTTTTACTTGAGTCAAGGGACGTACGTAATCTTAGAAAAACCCAACCTATGACTGTTTGCGGCTTCGCTTTGCCTGCGCCGATCCGTATGCCCCGTGCATGTGGAGGCAATCCCACCGCTCATGTTTGCCAGCTGTGGGCCCTCTACGTTCCGCTATTCAGTGCCCAGCAGAAGCAGCCACATCCGTTTGCAGGACGTTGACGCATGCGACCCTGCAATCCTCGACGTGACGACGACGTCACGCACGGCCGCCCTCGAGTCGTCGATGATGCTGCCGGCTGCCGCACTAATCAGACTCCATAGTGCATTGCTTCTGCTGCCCTGTGTCAAGATTCAGAGATTTGAGAATTGGCATTACAGTTTATCTCTTGCAGAAGCAGATCAAAATTGGAGGAAATGAGGTGGGTGACGGATTTTTTGGAGAAGAAGGGAGGTATCTTATTTTATTGGAGCTTAACATAGCCTCGGGCCTGTTGATCGTGCGAGGAGGGACTCCGACGACGACCGGATCACCGGCAAAGAGTAGAAAAGCGACGACGACAAGTCCGAGGAGCAACTGCAGGACATAGCCTTACTTGTACAATATCATGCATAGTTGCCGCAATCAAAAAAAGGAAATTCTATTTTATTTTAATTTATTTCCCTGAACAATTCACATTGTCCATTTTGACCCCTAAACAAAATCATGGCTTAACTTACTCCTCTAAAAAATTCAAGATTTGTACAATATACCCCATAGTAAAATTTGTCTCTTTGTTTCTACATGTAGAAGTTGAATTTTCTTCTCAAGTTTTACATGATGCTAGTCTACACAGCTATGTAAAAATATTATTACCTAGGTATTTCATATTATTTTCATTGTGTAATAACAAGAAGTAATATATACATACAAATAACATGAAAAATATTATGTTATCATTTTTTGACATCGACTGTTGTTTCACATATTATAACTTATATGTCTAGAAAAAAAAGACAAATCTCAATAGAGGGCATATTGCACGAACTAAAATTGCTTGGAGGAGTAAACTGAACTAAAATTTTGTTTAGGGTATGAAACAGACAAAGTGACTTGTTAGGAAAATCGATTTTTCCCATAAAAGCCCATTTTATTCCTACTCAAACATTCCTCTTTTCTATTTAACCCTCTAAACAAATTCTGGAATGAATTTACTTCCTCGAACTATTCAAGTTGGTGCAGTTGACCCGTTATATAATTTGTCTAGTTTATTTATTTTGGTTTGTTCACACTGACCTTAAAACTTAAATTTTGTATGATGATAGATTATATCATTCTCTGTGTTTAGAAAAATATTGGTGTAAATAAAGTTAATAGTTTTATACGAGAATGAAGTTTTAAATTTAATTTGTACAAAGAAAAAAGACAAATAAGGGCAGAGGTTATTTTGATGAAATATATCCTATGAGAACTAGGATAACTTCAATTAACATCACAGGATCCTAAAATTATGGTCAGGATACATGTGGATTAGTTTAGCACTTAACCCCCTCCACTAATCCCATCCTAATCGATGGCTGCTGATTAGGGCAGAGGTTGATGAAAAGAAAATGTTAGGGTGAGATTAGTGGAGGGTGTTAAGTGCTAAACTAATCCACGTGTATCTTTGTCCATCGATTTAGGATCCTGTGATGTTGATTGAAGTTCTCATAATTCTCATAGAATGCGTTCCCTTTGATGAATATATATTATGGTTACATCTAAAATTACAACATCACACATGATATCGTTTGTGATATACAAAGTGATCAAATATTACACATGTGTGCACTAAAGGACATTAAACTCTAAATGATATGAACCTTGGGCCCACAATAATAAGAATTCGGCTCGGCCTACCCCATGGTCGGGTATTTAGTATTGTTGGTTTGTGGTTTGGGTGCAACTTTAATATATATTGTGTTAATAAAATCTTACAAAATTTGTGAGAACCTCTAACGTAGTTTTTAAGTTTTCAACTTTGTATGGTTTTCATTAGGATATGTACCCATTTTATAATGGCAGATGTTGGTAACTTAGATAATGTTAGACCTAAAGATTATGTTCATCTTTCTCCTCAATGCATGCAAAGTGTTTGCCGAGTGTATTTAGCCTTTTACCAAGTGTCTGTGACACTCAATAAAGAGCCAGATTTTGGTAGTGGATATATTATCCTATTTATTAGTATTTATAATAAGATAGGTATGATATTGGTAGTATGATCTAATCTGCTCACCGTATGGTAGATTATCGCTCCACCAGATGTTCTTTGAGTCTTTCAAGTAGATATCCATGACACCTGGCCTCCCATTTTATGCCAGAGTGTATAAAAAGAAACTCGACATGTGAGAGGTAAGACAAACTTGACTTTTTTTTACGAGAGAAGTCACAACGACACCATAACCCATGTGAGATGACCATGACCTGGGCCGGACCTTAGATCTGTGCTTTGGCGTTATGACAAGCGAGAGGATTTTTTTTTACCCCAACCTATAAATTCACTCCCACTAGGAGTCAAACCCGGGATCTTAGGAGTATTTAGCCACCTCAACCACTAGGCTGAAGGACCGTTCGCATGTCAGAGTGTATGATAAGATATGCATTGGTTGATTTAGTGACTAGATGAAAGGACCTTAATGTCGCATAGAGGGGGGTGAATAGGCGGTTAAAATAAATTTGAAGCGGATAAAATAGATAAGTTTAGACAGGAGCCATTTTAGTCCGCTAGGGTTGGTGTCTTAGTCCGGACAGTGTGTCGGGAAGATGTATAAAAACACGTTTTAATCGGCTCCTACCAAGTTGTTCTAAATATATATGTTAGCAAATACACCAAATAAATTAAACCAACAACAAGTATAATGATAGAATAATTTGGCATAAGCAAATTAAGCACAAATATGAAGAACAAGGTAAAGAACTTGCAAACCAATTATAAGACATGATGATTCTTTTCCTGAAGTTCAGATTCTTCAAGAATCCTACGTCTCCGCTGAGGAGCTCCAAAGAGCCGAGTCTCTTTCAACCCAAATCCTCACCGAGCAATCACAAAGTTCGAGCTCGGGTTTTCTTTCTTTCCTTGATTCCTTCCCTTGTGAAGGTGAATCGAAATCTTCACAAACTTCTCAAGGCTCACCATAAAGCTTGGGAGCCCACCGGGCGACGCCTTGCCGTTTAGGGGATGAATCCTCAAGAGTAATAAATGCCATAAAGATTGCTTACTTATAAACTCAAGTGCTCAACAATAGAATTAGCTCTCTTTCACCCAATCTCATCCACAAGGTCAAGCACTAAACAATGGGGAGTGGAGAGGTTGTTTCTTGGGCTAAATGTGTGTTTCTTTGCTATGGAATTGGCAGCCAACCATTAGGGACGAAGGGAGGTATATATAGGAAGTTTTCAAAAATTAGCCATTATGTTCTGTTAGTGGCCATCTTAGTCTGGCCATGGGGGCCGTCTTAGTCCGAGCCAACATAAAATAGAACAAATATTACCGTTGTTAGTCCCTCAATCATCTTAGTCCAGGTAATCCCGTCCTAGTCCGACTGACCCCATACCCCGTCCTAGTCCGGATTTGGCCATCCTAGTCCGGCTCGGGCGACAACAGAACCAAAATGGTTCTGGACCAGCCTGAGCCATCCTAGTCCGGCTAGACCCGTCTAAGTCTCGGAGTCCTCAGAAAAAATGGCGTAACATTTGCTTTCAAAGTCCGATTTAGGTGATCTTGGACTCTATGGAAAGATAATTTAGAGGGCTATCCATCCTCACCAAAAGCAAGCCCCAATTTCATCCAAAGAAATGTTAAACTCTCACAAAAGTTTGTTAGATCAATTTGAGCACCGAGACATAAGCAAAGCTATCAACGTTGCATCCCTCTTGATAGTACGACATTCCTATACTCAGAAGTAAATAGAAAACTATGCCAATAGGAATACCTTCATGTCATAATCTTTCCATATCTTGAGGATTGCCAATGCATGAGTATTTCACCATTTGAACATTTAGTTGTTGACCAACTATCGATAAGCATATATATTCAATATTATTATACCTTTGCCTTGAGCATGTCCACTTGAGATTTTAGATTTGATGTTCATCAACTCATAAAGTGCAACCGAAATCTTTCCATTTCCTTGAGCATGTCCACATGATATTTTAGGATTGATGTTCATCAACTCATGAAGTGTATGTGACCACTTCCATATGTTCAACCCACTTGAAGTTCTTCAATATGTGAAATTCAACCATTGCTCTTAATTTTAATTTTACTTGATGTGGGTAAACCCATGAGTACCATGCTCTTCCATTTCATATTTCAACTGTTCTTCAAATAAGTGATATAGATAATCTATAGCTTCACATAGTCTTGCACGGTTCATCACGCTAGGCCTACACTTGCTTTTCACCATTGTATTTGGTTCTTCGATGCCAAGCCACTTGCTTGCCCTTCACCCTTGCACATGGTCCATCGCAGCCAAGTCTTGCTCAACCTTCACCGCCTTTCTATGTAATGCTACTTTATATCCATCATCATCAATATGGTCACTATTATTTCAATAACTAAGTTGGTATATTCTTTTTCTCAAGTGTCTTGATTTTTTTTTTGTCTTAATGGTTGGTCACTTAGCTTCAAGTTATTGACCAATAGTCTCTACTTTAGTTATTGACACATTTGACACCATCAACTATTGATATTCAATCATCTTCATCAACATATTGATCACTATTATCCTTTATCAAGCATCTTCATCAAATAACTTATTAAGTCAACCATATTGTTATCAAGTTATAATCTTATCTATGTTGATCCTTAATACTTGTTATAATGGTTTGATGTCATAGCTTGATCTTCTTGCTTGATGCCAGAACATAACCTATTATGTAAGCTCACAAACTCATATAAAAGATTAGTTCCAACAATTATTGTCATCTATCACCATAACTCATCATTAATCCAAGGCTAGAGACCTAGACCTTTTACTAGGATATTTCTAATATATGTTTTCTAAAAAAAAGTATCCCTAACAGAATATAATATATTTTTTCCTGATTTCTATTTTGTTGGGGTCAGCGCTATCTATCCAGTAAGCTGGAACTTCATTGATGCTATTATAACAACTAGTTTATCCGAACATTTTCCACGGATCTTCTTAATTAAAGAATCATAGAAAACAGACATCCTCTTTCTCTCTTGACACCAAATGATTTTACAATAATTTTATAGGAACCATTACAAAATTACTCAATCCCAAATATGCCACTATCAGTGACACAGGTGGGTCTTATGTTTCATTGAAACAAGGCGGGGTCACGTGAGAGATCAGTTAGTTCGTTGTTCATGCCTCGATGTACCTCTAACTGTTCTCCGTCCAACTACTAATTAATTTACTATAAGTTGGATTGATGGAACTAAGGTCAAAGATGGATTTGTTGGCGACAGGTTCTATCCATGTGTATCCAGGCCTCCAGGGGAGATCTTGCCAGAAATGCTGAGAAATCGTATCAGATCCTAAATGTCATATACTTCGTACTATCTATTTTACTTTTTGGATTTGTAAAAATCAAAGAAATATGTGTGGCACAGGGGCGTTGCTGAGTAGCAGGACATAGTCGTTCAACCGGTTGCCACTGGCGAAGCTACTTATTGCTTCCTTGGTGCCAGTGCACCTAGGTAAATCAATATTTTAGCACTGATAAGCTAATTTTTTATTATTTATGTGCCAGTTTTAATCTATGATTTACATATTTGGTACCACCGTCAACCAAACTCTAACTTCCGCCATGTGCCACTACTGGTTGCGTATAGCTAGTTGCGTATATAGTGGCACAGATGGATCTTGTCCATTTTGGCTAGCTAATGTGTTGGGATGCTCTAATCTTAATTTTCTTGTGTCATCTATTTTAGCACTAATTAGCTAAGGAGTCATCGATTTCCAGCAAATTAACATGACAAAAATGTCTTGGTCTTGAGATCAAATTTAATTTTTAAGTCTTGAAGAAGTTAGGCCCGTCAGGTAGCATGACATTTCAAGTTACATATATGAGCTATACCAGACAAATCAGGCACGTGGGTGCCGATGTAGCAAGATGGTAAATGCAGCAACCATGATTCATAAAACCGATCATTTTTTGCGTTTTTTATAAAACCTGTCTGGTCAAATTTGAGCGAACAACCACATTTATTTATTTATTTGCAAAAACCAAACCTGATTAGTCATAAACAGTTTTGTAATTTACCTCTCATTACTGTAGCAAAAACAGTTTTTCAACCCTGGAAGCAACCAAACAAGCCCCTTAGTTCCTGGGTCAGAATCACCGTGAATCTTGCTTTGTCGAAATTTCCCACTGGTATGGCAAAGTTTGCCTTACCTAATTGTTGTCGTTCATCCTCAAAGTAACGTTGATCATTTGATCTCAGTTACATACTTGCATGCATGTCTGTTTCATGAATTAAGGATGATATTTTCCGCCTAGAGAGCGAGACTGCAATTTATTCGTGTGGTGAACTTTTTTGTTCATTTGTTTATTCGGCTATAGTCACGAGTATGTAGGTGTATTTTGAAGATCAACACAAATATTTTACCTTATATAAATACTTTTTGTTGATCTTTAAAATACATTTACATGAATACAAGCACTCTGAAAATACTACATCTTCTACATAAAACAATGTTGGGTAATAATGGAGTAGTCTTCTTTCAGAAAGTTCATAAAGAAAATGATGTCCTCGGATCTGCATGCAGGTGAAATTAGTAAAAGTGACAGCCAACGCTGCTTCTAGGATGAGCGGTCAGGATTGAGAATGGCAAACTTTGCCATTGCAGGGGAAGGCAGAGGATACGAATCCGTTGAGTAAGAGTTGTGTTCTTATCCAGATAGTGAGAATCTGGCGAATTAAAGATTGCCAGCATATGCCTGTGACGGCGACCTTCAAGACCGAGCTAAATTATTTTCTCACTTGACTCCGTCTTTGTCTAACAATACATATTCACGTGCCAAAGTAAAGTGGCCTAGATATTTAGTGCTTTAGGTTCATGTAAACCATGTTTCCTAGTCTAGACATTAACTTATCGAATATAGTAATCTTTACATGCGAGTACTACTAATTCTCGTTTTGAATGCCATATTTAGATGCATAAAGGCAACCGAATTAACACATATGTCGAATACTGCGATAGAATAGGCACTGTTAGAGGCAAAAGGTGAATAGGTGATGATTCATTTTGAACAAGTGGCACGAGATGTGAAAGATTGGAAATGCCCGCAGGATCTCGTAGTACAAGATATAGACCTTGTGCAGTTGTTTTCGTGGAAAAACATGGCTGCCGCTGTCCGGAGGATCTCCAAGAGAGGTGGTTAACGTCATACGATGTAAAGGTGTTGAACTATAAGTGAATTAACAATCCTTTCTCATCAGCTTAGATTTTTAGGTGTAACTGGTTGATGCATAGTAACTTAATATGGTATCAAATCAGAGGTCTTGAGTTAAGTCCTGGCGATCGTATATTCCGCTGCGCCGCTTCTATTTTCATGTCTGCGCTCCGAGGAAGCTTGTTGGTGTTTTGGTCACCGGCTAGTAGAATTTGTTCTAGGGGCACGCGCTTTGGATTCGGTAAAGGCTTAGCAAGAGGACACGAGGGTTATACTAGTTCAGGTGAACCCCTACGTCCAGTTCTCGGACCTACTCATGTTACTTGCTCCGGGGTTCAGTACAATGGTGGTGAGAGAGGAGGGGGTGCTCCAAGTCTTGGGTGCCAGTAAGTGTGTTGTGTCGAATTGTCTCCTAAAGAAGAAGAAGGGCTCCCCTTTATATTCTGAGGGGGTGGGCCCATTTACAAAGAGAGAGGGAGAGAGAAAGAGATCTACACATGCGGAGTTGTTGAAGTCGTGTTGGAGAAGGCAAAGCTCCCGATCGATGGCCGTGGTTTTCAAGTCTTGACCATCCCATCACACAATCTCGGTAACCAGGGATGACGCTGCGCTACGGGTTTGCCCCCGTCTTCCGTCGTTCGGTCGCGTCCTCTCAGCCACTGTTGATGGCGTGCTTCATGGGGTGCGGCACGGAGCATCATGGGCGCTATCACGTTATGCGGCTGGGTGATCATCATTCCTGTCCATCGGTTGTCCTATACCGTCACTATAGAGCGTGTCATCGGGTGATGGCGTCATCGAGTGCCCTGCCATGCCCACTTGCGTTAGCAGGCGTGGGTGACGACAAGGGCAGCGAGGCGTACATAGGGATTTGACCCCCTGATACTGTGCATGCGTAGTGTGTATGACATTTAAGACCGAGCAGTTGGCCGTTGAGAGTTACCGGCTCGATCACTCACCCTCGGTTGGGGTTAGGACACCAGGTCAGACCTTCCCGGACCCACTTGGGGTTGGGATCGGTCGCGTCTGTCAGGGTAATCGAGTTTCTCCATCCCGCCATTTCCGGCCTCGCCTTGTCAGAGCTTGAGATCCTAGTTCGAGGGTCAGAGGTGGCAAAGCCTATCTGATGACGGTGTGGGGCCCGTGAAGGGAGGCCCCGACCCCTTCTATGGGGTGGAGCGAGGTGAGGCGTGTCAGGGCTCCTAACCCATGCCGAGGGGGTCGGGCGTGGTGGATCGCTCAACTCCTGCGAAGGGGTCGAATAGACCATGGTCGGTTCCTGTCTACCCATAGGTCGGGTGAGTCGGGAGCGCGATGCAACTTCTGCGATTTAAAGTGGGACTTATCGTGTAGGTGTTTTTCAGGTGGGGCCACTTGGATCCTTCTTAGTTATTAGGGAGCGCCACGTGGCACCCCCGATATTTACCCTTGACGGTAGCACCCCAGCCCCCGAGCGAGTCAGAGAGTCATTCGAGGGCTTTTGCCGATGCAAGCCTGGGTAGACAGGGTCGATTTGCGAGTTGCTTGATCCATTCGGGGTGCGCGCGAGCACACCCAATGAGTGTAGCCCCTGAGCCGAGGGGCGAGTTTTTGCAAAACTCGCGCCTTGGCTGGACATAGTGGCAGTAGGTTTTTTGGTTACAATAGGGGTGCGCGCGAGCGCACCCGTTGGGTGTAGCCCCCGAGCCAGAGAAGGAGTCCATATGGACTCGTTTTTTGGCTTTATTTGTCGAGCGTGGTTTGCGAGGCTGCTGAGGCATTTGTGGCTCAGGCCTTGAGCAGAGCGAGAGGTGTGACGCGTCCACAGAGAGGGGCGGCCCCATCCTAAAGAGCTGCTGTGAGGCATTGCGTCACCCTGCCATTGTCTAAAAAGACGCGACCTGGCGTCGCCTGAGCGACAGGCTCTTGTTTTCTTTTAGCGTGCGCCACATAGAGGCATCTTCTAGTGGGTCCCCGATCTGACGCGTGGGTCGCTCGGGAGGCCTTTGTTCATTGACCCGGCCCGAGGCGGGCTATCCATTGCGCAGGATGTTGTGCGTGATGCTGTCAGTAGGGCCAGGTCCTTATCCTTAAGCGGCGTGTTGGCGCCTCGAGCGAATTGCCTTGGGCTCGCTGCCTGGGCAGGGTATCCGAGGACACGGCCTGGTTCGGCTATTTAAGGGTGCGTCTGGGCTTCGTATTACTTCACCCTTATGCCTAAGATCCACATGCTATGCTTCGGGACTCCCGAGATGCGAGTAGCTCCTCCTTAGCTGATTGTTGTCCTCATGGCTTCCGAGTGTGATGACGCCTCTGGCAGTAAGGACGGGGATGGGGATTTGCTGGCGATAAGTTCACGACCGTCCCGACACGACCTTCTCGTCAGCTGTGAGAAGGCTGGCTCAACTTCAATTACATCTCCCCCTTGCTCGAGAGAGGTGGAGTTAAAGGGGCCCCCACTTTGTAGGTTTCCATGGCTTGTTAGGCCCCACCGTGTTCGTTCTTGGCGACATTTGTAGGAGCGGGGCCAAGAAGAGGCACCGGACCGGACGCCCCCCCCCCCCCCGCTGGTAGGGTGGTCCTTAGTACCAAGAAGCAGCTCCAGCAACAGCCGTACGGTGCAGCCGAGCAGCTCGCCTTCGTCGTAGGCGGAAATGGCTGGCCTCATATGAGGGCATCTTTCACCGACGATGAAGCATCATAGGTGCTTCACCTCGTATGTACCCATCGAGGTGCGGGTATCGCTTTTTCCCTTGTAACAGGCCTCTAGGGTCAACTCTTTTTCCTTGTTCTTTTTGTTTGTGAGTCATCGGCCTCGCCTTTGTAAAGAGGGGAGAAAGGAAGACAGTTTTGTATGAGTCAGCCTTGTTTAAGGAATAAAGAATTGTGACCCCGTCGTTGGGTCTCGTTTGGCGATGTCGACCCTCGCGTCCCCGCTCGATGCGGAAGGATTGGTCGAGGGGTCGTTTCGACTTCTTCGTTTTCTCCTTCCGTGTCCCGTTCGTGGGACGGAGGATAGAGCCGGCCCGCGCCTTTGCCTCGATGGCTAAAACATAGTTGCTCGATGAGCTGCTATCGGGTTGGTGGTCGATCTCATAAGTCCGTCATTCTGACTCGGCAAGTTGTCACGACCATTCGATAGGTCACGATGACTAGCTGCCTCCCCTCGAGGAGATACCAAGAGACAAGATGAAACAGACTCAAACATTACTCCGCGATGCCCATGACCCTCGGGGGTCGGGGTACTAGCCGCTAGGTGTGCCCATCGCTCGTGCCCCTCGCTCTGTCTTGCAACCTCGGCGGCTGTTGAATCCCTTCGTGGGACCAGCCTTAGAACTGTAACGCCATCGGGCTGTCAAGGCAGTTTTCAGCCCCTTATCCCACCTTACCTACGCTGCTCGCTCTACGGCGGGGTCGTGCGAATTGCCTCATGCCTCCATTGTCCTCGCTCGTCGGGGAAATTGACTCAATATGGCCTGGCCAGGGGGGCCTATGTGACGTGCCTGTTTTAGAACCCGGAGCACGGCATAGGGCTTAAGCGGGCCTTGCGCAGCCGGCCCCAATCCGCGCAGAGATAGGAGGCGGTTGGATGAAAGCAATTTATCTAGCCCTTGCATCATGGTGGTCCCGGGTGAATCGTGCAGCCTTTCCATCTCCCAGGTCACAGAAGTCGAGGGGGCGCTTTTTTCTACCGTCATGGAAGCAGTGGTGGGGCCCATGATGCGCGGAGCCATTCGCGGGGATCGAGGAGTTTTTGGTGGGTGGATGGAGTTAAGGAAATGTGTGGGGTGCGGCACCCGCGTGTGGCGCGGAGTGGGAAGTTAAGAGACTCTTTACTTGGTGGGTGACGGGCGGAGTTCTCACAGTCCATGTTGATCATGCATGGGGTGTGAATCCCCTATTTAAACCCTCTGATGCTGAGTCCTCTGCTCTTCCTTCCACTTGCATCGTCTTCACACAGTCGCCTTCCCTGCATCTTCCCCTTTTTGCTCTTCTCTGCCATTGTTTCACCGCCATATTGTGCAGGCCTCGGATCCAGGCTGGCGGCGGTCGAGGGCTCGCTCCGTTAGGAGGTCGAGGCGGGAGGCGCGCTTCACGCTCTGATGGGTCGGGCTGCTCGAGAGCTTCAAGCTGATCTTCCCCTTGATGTTGCACCTGTTGAGCTGGTCGGGGGGCTGATGGAGGCAGGATGTGACTGGATCCTGCGGGGCGTGCGCTTCGGTGTGTGCCTTGCCTTTAGCGTCTTTGCAACTCACTTTGACCTGGTCGAGGCTGAGTTCAAGGTCCTGAGCTCGGGCACGTCGAAGGCTACACCCCTGAGCAAATGGAGGCAATTCGGGTATGCACTGCCCCCCACGCCGACACCCTGGCCCGCGCGCATGAGGAGGAGGTGCTTCCTAGAGGAGAGGAGATTTAGTCAGTAATCGTTTTTAGTTGTTTTGGTCGGTTTGGTGGGCCATCGTGCCCATGTAATAATTCGAGTCTGAACTGGTGGTTGCTTAGCTTCGTTGGCCTGTGGTGGCCTTAGAGAATTTTAATTTGTATTTGGTTTGATTGAAGTGTAGGGCCTTCGCCTCTCCTGTTTTGATCCACGAAGCCTGAGCCCCCGAGCCCTTCGAGGTTTGGTTTCGTCAGTGATTGCCGTTGTCGTGTCCGATGGGGCTAGCACGATGTTGCGCCGTCCGACCGACTCGACCGTGAACCTACATGGCCCGTGGCTTACTTCGCTTAATGTTGGCATTTCTTAACATCGTATCAAGAATATCGCTATCCCTGGTACGATGCCAGAAATGATTTGATGTTTGTTATGCTTTAAGAGTGAACCAATCCGTAAGCGCACGGGACATCTATTATAGCATTTCACCCGGGAGTATTCCAAGGTATCGTATTTATTTTCCGCAGGGAAGCTAGGCGTAAGAGTATCTTGGTTTAACAAAGATATAACTATAAGAATTATACCAACTGACCAATGACGGGGTAAGGATGTTCGATAATTATAGTTGGGGCAGCAGTGATACAGGAGAAATCCGCACTAAGGTAGATCAAGAGATCGGTTAAGCTAGCCGAGAGGACAGCGAGTCTAAGTCTAGAATTCCTAAGATTATATCTTCCTATTATATCTAAGTCAAGTGTCAAAAATCCTAGTTACTCGGGTTAAGTGCTTACACCAAATTCATGGTACAGCCTCGAGTCTTTCACCAATAAGCTTACTTCAGGGCACGACAACGATCCACTAATAGGGTCGATAACTAACCTCGTACACTAGTGGGCACGTTACCACTAGACAACCCTGCTTGAGACTTCCCGAACGTGGTGGAATACTAAATGGATGGACAGGGCTGTCACCACCTGCCGCCTACCACATAGCCCGTGTGGATGAATGCAAAACCAGCTAGTGTTAACTTAGGCACCACGCCTACGCTTTCACTAGATATTCTTCTGTTGGCCTAGCGGAAGAATAGCCGGGGAATAACCAAGTCTAAGTTCTATTCGAAAACTAAACTTAATTAAATCCTAGCCGGGAATCCCGTAAACTATGCTTCAAAGTTCTTTCCCGATAATTGTAACTTGAGGAAATTGACTAAGTAAGGATAAATACTTGACAAGATATAAAGGAAAAGATAATTATATTGATAAGGGATAAGTCTTACAAAAAGAGAAAAGATACAAGAGAGCTCATACCAAGACTCCGAGATGACTTCCAGAATCCCGAGCGATGCTCTCGACTAGACTCTAACTCCCGACTAACTAACCTACTCTACTAAGTAGCACAAGTAATGGGAAATAGACTCCAGTGTGTTTCACTTGCTTGATGTCTTATTTCTGCCGAATTCCCCCTCTATTTATAGGTGGTGGAGACTTGGCGGGTACTTTAAGGTGGAGGAGAGTCGGTGGGCAAAATTTGCCCCGCCGGGCGGCCGGGCATGCCGGGCGACATGCATCGCCGGGCGGTAGGCCAGGCCAGGCGGCCACTGGATTTGGTTGGTTTCCAACCGACTTGCTTTGGACGGCTCAGATTTTGGTCGGATGGAGGTTCCTTGGTCGGTTGCCACCGAATTCTCCTTCGTGCAAGGAACGATTGATGGGATGGCCAAAGTTAGAATTTTGCTATGAGTGTTCTGCCCTCTAAAAGCCTAGGTGAATAGAGTGGCAGGTGAGAGTGGATGATCAAGAGATGGAATAATTTGTGTGGCTCTCATTCACTTGTATTTTTGCATATAGGGCTCTAGGTGAAAAAAAATCACATGTGAAAAGGTGGCCACTCCTCATCCACTCATGACCATCATTCTTGCATAAAAAGGGCCAAGAATCTAAAGAAATATTGTGTCGGGCGGCATGGCTTGCTGGGCGGTAGAAATGACCTAGCCGGGGGTCGTTTTTCATGAAAAATGACCTCCCAGTTGCTGAAATTTGACTGGGTTATTTCAGGCTGGGTTAAAGCCCTGAATCAGCACTCGGATGGTCATTTTGACACGAAAATGACCTCCCTGCCAGGAAACTTGGTCGAATTATCACCAAAATTTTTCAATTCTTTTATAACCTAATTTAATGGTTAAAGATGAGAATAAAAACAACCTAATCTAATGATATATAAGAGGGAAAGGGGGATAAATATCGGTTACCTTCCAACGAGGGTTCAAATTTTACGTCTCGAACAAGACGTCCTCCATGCTTAATTCTTCGTGGTGCTCGTCATGGATGGAGAATTTTCCACGATCGGTGCAACTTCTTTCTTCCGTCATACTTGTTTGATTTTCTTTGGCTTGGCGGCAACCTTTTTCTTCATTTCTTGTGGCTCGTTCTCCTTCTTTGGCGGCGGTGGTATGCTCAATTTTCTGCACCGTGTTAGGATTTTTTTCATAAAAGATGCGTACCTGATTGCATTGTTCCGTTCGGGGCTTGAAGGCAAACTTTTCATCGTGCCCATTTCTTAACGTCATATCAAGAATATCACTATCCCTGGAATGACGCCATAAATGATTTGATGTTTGTTATGCTTTAAGAGTGAACCAATCCGCAAGCGCACGGAACATCTATTATAGCATTTCACCCGGGAGTATTCCAAGGTATTGTATTTATTTTCCACATGGAAGCTAGGCGTAAGAGTATCTTGGTTTAACAAAGATATAACTATAAGAATTATACCAACTGACCAAAGATGGGGGTCAGGATGTTCGATAATAATAGTTGGGGCAGCAGTGATATAGGAGAAATCCGCACTAAGATAGATAAAGAGATCAGTTAAGCTAGCCGGGAGGATAGCGAGTCTAAGTCTAGAATTCCTAAGATTATATCTTCCTATTATATCTAAGTCAAGTGTCAAAAATCCTAGTTACTCGGGTTGAGTGCTTACACCAAATTCATGGTACAACCTCGAGTCTTTCACCAATAAGCTTACTTCAGGGCACGACAACGATCCACTAATAGGGTCGGTAACTAACCTCGTACACTAGTGGGCACGTTATCGCTAGACAACCCTGCTTGAGACTTCCCGAACATGGTGGAATACTAAATGGACGGACAGGGCTGTCACCACCTGCCGCCTACCACACAGCTCGTGGGGACGAATGCAAAACCAGCTAATGTTAACTTAGGCACCGCGCCTACGTTTTCACTAGATATTCTTCCGTTGGCCTAGTGGAAGATAGTCGAGGAATAACCAAGTCTAAGTTCTATTCAAGAACTAAACTTAATTAAATCCTAGCTGGGAATCTCGTAAACTATGCTTCAAAGTTCTTTCCCGATAATTGTAACTTGAGGAAATTGACTAAGTAAGGATAAATGCTTAACAAGATATAAAGGAAAAGATAATTATATTGATAAGGGATAAGTCTTACAAAAAGAAAAAAGATACAAGAGAGCTCATACCAAGACTCCGAGATGACTTCCAGAATCCCGAGCGATGCTCTCGACTAGTACCTAACTCCCGACTAACTAACCTACTCTACTAAGTAGCACAAGTAGTGGGAAATAGACTCCAATGTGTTTCACTTGCTTGATGTCTTGTTTCTGCCCAATTCCCCCTCTATTTATAGGTGGCGGAGACTTGGCGGGTACTTCAAGGTGGAGGAGAGTCGGTGGGCAAAATTTGCCCCGCCGGGCGGCGGGCCATGCCGGGCGGCATGCACCGCCAGGCGGTAGGCCAGGCCGGGCGGCCACTGGATTTGGTTGGTTTCCAACCGACTTGATTTGGATGGCTCAGATTTTGGCTCGGATGGCGGTTCCTTGGTCGGTTCCCACCGAATTCTCCGTTTTAGGGTCGATAAGCCTCATGGGCCTCATGGGCTGGCAATCCTGGGTGGTCAACCCAGGCCGGGCGGCAGGCCAGGCCGGGCGGCAACCCAGGCCGGGCGGCAAGCCGGTAGCCTGGGTCGGGTGCTGACCCCTCCGGGTCACCCCATGGCTTCTCCTTAGCCATATTCCATAGCTTTTTGTCCGGGGGAGAAAACAACTTCATGATGGAGTGTTTTGCAAAATTGGCCAGGTCGGATGATCAGCCTCATGATGACTTGTTTTGACCCGCCGGGTGGCTGTTTTTAGCTTGATATGACCCTGTCAGCTGGGTTCTGATTTCAATCATCACGACCCTGTTGGGCCCAGATTTCAGCCTCATATGACCCTGTCGGCCTGCTGTTTAAGGCAGAATCGGCCGATGGGGCATTTCTTCATGTTTTTAAATAATTTTAGCCTTTTTGACCCTGCAAACACATATTTCACAAAAACTCATGGAACTTTTATAGTTTAAACAAATATTCAAGAAACTTTGGTCTTTACCTTGCATTTCCCGACCGATTGGTGGCCGATATTGGGTTTTAAGGGCCACCAACACTTATCGCCATAGTGAGTTTCAAGGTCCAACGCAACTACGCGGCTACGACTTTTGCTTAAAAAAGAAGGAAAAAATGAAGTGCCATGCGCCTTGTTGTAGCCCTGAGTGACGCTTGGCTACCTTTGGGGGGGGGGGGTCAGGTGTCACTTAAGAGCGAGCAAGGCACGCGAGGGTGCATGAAATGGAAAGCTAGGGGTAGAATTTACGTAGCTGTGAGATGTTCCATGCGTTCTTGAGCTCGCCGCTGTCCATGGTCTTCAGCTTGTAGGTGCCGGGCCAAAGGATTCGGGAGACGACGTAGGGTCCTTCCCAAGGCAGAGAGAGCTTGTGCCGACCCCTGTTGTCTTGAACCCTGCACAAAATGAGGTCATCCATGAGCAGGCCTCTGTCCCTCACGTTGAGGTCGTGGTAGCACCGAAGTGCTTGCTGGTACTTGGCCGAGTGGAGGAGCGCGGCATATCGCCCCTCATCTATCTGGTCCAGCGCATCTTGGAGTGCCACCTTGTTGCCTTGCTCGGTATATGCGCGCACTCGTGGTGCTCCATAGTCCAGATCGGTGGGCAGGATTGCCTCAGACCCATAGACCATGAAGAAGGGCGTGAAGCCCGTCGCGCAGCTCTTGGTTGTGCGCAGGCTCTAGAGCATGACATGCAACTCGGCTGCCTAATGTCCACTGAACTGCTTCAGGCGGTTGAAGACGACGGTGGGGTCAAAGATTCACGGCTTCAACCCCTGGAGTATCATGTCGTTCGCCCATTCGACCTGGCCATTTGTCTCGGGATGGGCGACGGCGGCCCAGTCGACGCGGATATGGTAATCATCGCAAAACTTCAGGAATTTCTTCCCAGTGAATTGCGTCCTGTTGTCGGTGATTATGGAGTTTGGGACCCTAAATCGATGGATGATGTCGAGGAAAAACTTGACCGCCTCTTTAGACCGGATCTTTACTAACGGGCATGCTTCGATCCACTTGGTGAACTTGTCGAGTGTGACAAGCAAGTGGGTGTAGGCCCCGGGCGCTTTCTTGAGCGGTCCGACTAGATCCAAGCCCCAAACCGTGAAGGGCCATGCGAGGGGGATTGTCTAAAGGGCTTGGGCCAGGAGGTGTGTTTGGCTGGCGTAATACTGGCAACCCATGCAGGTTTTGACTATGCGGGTTGCGTCGCCCATAGCAGTCGGCCAGTAGAAGCCTTGGCGGAAGGTGTTGCCCACAAAGGTTCGGGGTGCCGCGTGATGTCCGCTGACCCCCCCCCCCCCCCCATGGATGTCGACGAGAAGTTGAATGCCCTCGTTGATGGGAATGCATCGCTGCATGACCTTGGTGACGCTGTGCTTGTAAAACTCCCCATCGATCAAAGTGAACAACTTGGCACGAAGATACAGTCGCTTAGCTTTGGTCCCGGCGGCGGGCAGCGTGTTGTGAGTCAAGAACTCAATGTATGGGATTTGCCAGTTGCGAGGAGGCGCGTCCCGCTCGACCTGGGGGTCAATCCGCCCGACCCCTGGGTCATCCGACTCGCACGAGTCGTTGGGCTCGTTGATCTCCATGGCATCCGCGGGTGGCGGAGCTTCTGGGGGCACCTCTTTGACCATCCTCCCGAGCTCCTCGGGGTTGACCAGCTCCCCTTGGGTTCTCGGGGACTCCTTAGGGTGGACCCAGGGATGGTGCTAGTTGTTCGCGAAGACGCCAGGCGAGATCTGCCCTCGGCTGGACGCCATCTTGGCCAGCACATCAGCCGCCTCGTCGAGGCATCGTGCGATGTGCTTCAGCTCTAGCTCGTCGATCCGGCCCTCAAGCTTGCGGACTTCCTGGCAGTAGAGTGCCATGGTGTCTGTCCGACAGCTAGACTCTTTCATGATCTAGTCGATCATGAGCTGGGAGTCGCCCCGGATCTCCAGCCGTCTAATGCCCCGCTCGGCGGCGATCTTGAGCCCGTTGACGAGCGCTTTGTACTCGGTGACGTTGTTTGAAGCAAGGAAATGTAAACGAATGGCATATTGCATACATACCCCGAGTGGAGAGATGAAAATAAGGCCGACCCCTGCTCCTGCACGCATGAGTGACACGTCGAAGTACATGACCCAGTACTCCTGATCGACGGGGGCAAGTGGGAGTTGCGCTTCGGTCCACTCCTCTATGAAGTCTACGAGCACCTAGTATTTGATGGCCGCTTGAGGTTGGTACATGACGTCATGCCCCATTAGCTCGAGCGCCCACTTGGCGACCTTGTCCACCGAGTACCTGTTCTGTATCATTTGTCGGAGGGGAAAGGAACTTACAATGTGTATCGGATGGGAGTCAAAGTAGTGGCGGATCTTGCGTCTAGCCACCATGACCGCATAGAGGATCTTGAGAATCTGGGGTTATCGGGTCTTCGAATCTGGCAGGACTTCACTGACGTAGTAGACGAGGTGCTGAACTTTCAGAGTGCGGCCTTCTCTTTCCCGCTCGACCACAAGCACCGAGCTCCCGACTTGGGTCATTGCCGCTATGTACAATAACAAAGCCTCGCCCGGGGTCGGGGGTGTCAGAACCGGGGTGTTGCTCAGAGTACGCTTGACATCATCAAGCGCTGACTATGCCTCGGGCATCCATTCGAAGTGGTCAGACTTCTTCAGGAGCCTGTACAGCGGAAGCACTCTCTCGCCAAGGCGGGCGATAAAACGGCTGAGTGCCGCCAAGCAACCTGTGAGACGTTACAACCCCTTAAGGTTTTGAACCGGGCCCATCCGCTCAATCGCAGAGATCTTTTCAGGATTGGCCTTGATGCCCTATTCGGAGACAATGAACCCAAGAAGCATCCCTCTCGAGACCCCGAAGACGCACTTATCGGGGTTTAGCTTGACCTTGTTCATGTGAAGCTTGGCAAAGACTCGCTCGAGGTCAGCCACGAGGGTGTCCGCGTTTTGCGTTTTAACAACTATATCGTCCACGTAGGCCTCAACCGTGTGGGCGATCAAATGATCAAAGCACCATTGCATACAACATTGGAAGGTCACACCAGCGTTCTTGAGCCCAAAAGGCATCGTTACGTAGCAGTAAGAACCAAACAGGGTGATGAAAGATGTCGCAAGCAGGTCGGATTCTTTCATCGTGATCTGGTGATATCCAGAGTAAGCGTCCAACCCTGCCGTGGAGTCAACTATCTGGTCTATGCGTGGCAAAGGAAAAGGATCCTTCAGACATGCCTTGTTCAGGCTTGTATAGTCAACACACATTCTCCATTTCCCATTCTTCTTTTTTACAAGGACAGGATTTGCTAACCATTCGGGGTGATATACCTCCTTGATGAAACCGGCGGCCTTTAACTTTGTGATCTCCTCGTTGATTGCTCTGCGCTTCTCCTCGTCGAAGCGGCACAGTCGCTGCTTCACCAGTCTGGAACCTGGCCTGATGTTCAAGGAGTGCTCGGCGACCTCCCTTGGTATGCCGAGCATATCCGAGGGACTCCACGTGAAAACATCAGCATTGGCACGGAGGAAGTCGATGAGTGCGCTTTCCTATTTCGGAGTGAGAGAGGCCCCCACCCTCACCGTCTTGCTCATGTCACCGCCAGGGATGATCTGCACCTCTTTGGTGTCCTCCGCGCGCTTGAAGGAGGTGTTCTTGTGGCTGGCGTCGGGGGTCCCCTCATCGAGGCAAGTTCGTATGGCCTCGAGCTCCTCAGAGGCCACCACCACCGCGGCGAGATCGCTATTCTCTGTTTTGCACTAAAAGGCTCCCTAGAGGGATGCGTTGACGGTGATGACCCGTTTGGTCCCTGGCATCTTGAGCTTGAGGTAGGTGTAGTTGGGGACCGCCATGAACTTGGCGTAGCACGGGCATCCCAAGAGAGCATGATACACTCCCGGGAAGTCGACGACCTCGAAGATGAGGGTCTCAGTCTGAAAGTTGGACGGGGTCCCAAAGGTAACGGGGAGGCTGATCTGCCCGAGAGGCATGGCCTGCCGTCCCGGGACAATCCCGTGAAAGGGCGCCCCCGGTGGCTAGGGGCGTGACCGGTCGATCCCGAGCAGATCAAGCGTGTCACCATACTGGATATTGATGCAGCTCCCGCCGTCCATCATCATCTTGGAGAGTCAAACTTCCGCGATGATAGGGTCGACCACGAGCGGGGATTGACCTGGCCGTGGGACGTGTTGAGGGTGGTTCGATCGATCGAAGGTGATTGGTGAGTCCGACCATTTGAGGAAGGCCGGGGTGGCAGGCTCAGCTGCGAAGACCTCGCACCGCTCGATCTTCACGGTGTGGCGGCATCCCTGGGACTCGGGTCCCATGAAGATCATGTGGCAGGCCTTGGGATTAGGGAAGACTGGCCCTCCTAGCTCGTCATTGTCATCGTCGTCCGTGGGGTCCGGTGTGTCGAGCCCCGGCGCCTTCCCCACATCTCCTTTCTTGGCTTCCTCTCTTAGGAATTTCTTCATCATGGAGCAGTCCTAGAGGAGGTGCTTGACGGGGAACCCATGGTTTAGGCATGGGCCATTCCACTTCTTCTCGAAATGGTTCGGAGCCTCCCCTATCACGGGTCTCGGTGGTTTGCGATTGGTGGCGGCCACGACGAGGCCACATGAGCCCCGAGACTTGTTCTTCTTCTTCCTCAGGTGGTCGGAGGCACCATCGCCGGCCTCTTCCTCTCGTTTGCCTTTGCCTTTGCTCTCTAGCGCTCGTTGGAGGACCGCCCCGACGCACTCCTCACCGAAGGCAGAGCTCGTGGCGATGTCTAGGAGCTCGCGCACCGTGTGTGGGCCCTTTTGACCCAGCTCATGAATAAGCTGTTCCGAAGTGGTGCCAGAGATGAAGGCTCTGACGATGTCTGTGTCGCCCACATTGGGCAGCTCATTGCACTTCTTGCTGAAGCACCGGATGTAGTCCCTAAGGGACTCGCCAACCTTCTGTCGACAATTCTTGAGGTCCCAAGGGTTGCCTGGGCGGACGTACGTCCCCTGGAAGTTGCTGACAAAAACGTCCCTCAAGTCGCCCCAGTCGTAAATCTGACCTTCGGGGAGGTGCTCGAGCCAGGCGCGGGCCGAGTCCGCGAGGTACAGGGGAAGGTTGCGAATGATGGCTAGGTCGTCGATGGTTCCTCCTGCCTGGCATGCGAGGCAATAGTCCTCAAGCCAGAGGCCGGGATCTGTCTCCCTCGCGTATTTGCTGACGGTCACGGGGGCGCGGAAGCGCTGGGGGAACTCGGCGCTGCAAATGCGCCGACTGAAGACCCACATCCCGGGAGGGCTCGGGCTCCGGCTCTGCTCCTCGTCGGTGTCATCGTACCGGCCTCCGCGACACGGCTGGCAACCCCTTTCCTTATGGAGTCGTTCCTTCTCCCGCTCGTGTGCCTTGAGGATGTGGCGTGCGTCGCATTTCGCCCCGATCCGGTCATGGACTGAGGCTTTCTTGGGTGTGCCTCCTGCGGGGGCCAGTTGGCGGACTGAGTTCTGCTGTCAACCGGTGGTGCCGTCTCCTCCCGCATGTCTAGAGGTGGAGATCTGTTGGCTGGACTGAGTGGCTCGCCTCAACGAGCTCTCCGCTTGAAGCTCGGTGACCTTGGCTAGGACTGCAGCCACCTCGTGCTGAGCTCACTGGGCTCCGGGAGAGTTTTGAGCAGCGTGGCTGCTGTTGCTATGTTCCGCCCTGCGCGGGTTAACTACGGGGATCCTTGGTTGTCGGCGACCATGCGCTGCTGGACGTCACGGGCCATGGCACGGGCGCGCCAGCCGGTGGTGGCACGGGCCAACTCGCGGTCGATTTCTCCTTTCTCGTGTTCAAGATGGCGTCGGGTTTCATCGAGCTCCGCTCACCGGGCCTTCATCCGCTGCTGAATATCCTCGTGGTGGTGTGTCGGCTGGGTCCGCCAGCATTGGTGACATGTATGTTGACGGGCGCCTTCCCCACCGTCGCACCCGTCGTCGGGTTTACGGTTGCGGGCGTCCCGGGGTTTACTTGGGCTCCGGCGGCTGAGGTGCCGGGGTCCCCTTCCGCAGCCGTGGAAGCGAGCTGCACCATGTGGCATCTGCACGGGAGGTCACAGCTCCCCTCAGAGCTCTCGGAGCTGGAGTCACAGTCCTCCAGTGACACGACGTCGAGGAGGTCAAAGAGGGAATCGTCGGGGTGGTCGATCACCCCAACGAAGCCCTGGTCCATGTGACATCCCATGTCACAAAATGAAGTTAACTAAGCCTAACCTCAATTAAGGACTAAGCCAGGGTATGATTAATCCATGTGCCAAAGGATAAAGAAAAGAAACCTAGTTAATCAAATTTCAAAATATACAAATATGGGTCACTCACAAACATCATCAAAACCCATGAAAGTACCCAAATGTTTTTACATATTCTGAATGGCCATACTAAAATAGAATTTTGAGAATTTTTGCAGAAGTTTTGGTAACAATTCAATACCCTTAAAAATTCCCCCAAAGTCAGAAAAGTGTATTTCGGGTTTGGAATTTTCATAATTTCTCAAAGCAAAACTAGCAGGTGCCCCCAAAAGCAAAGTTGGAGCACACATTTCACTGAACCCACACAATAATTGGTGTCCAATTTGGAGCACCGGAACGTGGTGAATTGTACCAAACCCGAGTCCAAGTTCTGGGTCAAGCCGGGTCAACCGCCCCTTCTCCCTTCCCTCTCCTCCGGCCAGTTCTAACCCGACACGGGTTGTACCCGGGTACGGTCGCCACTGCCGCTCTCCTGTCGCCCCACTCCGGCCACTGCACTGCCAACTCGCCTCCCTATGCCACCGGCCGGGAATTGAAGCCGCCCACCGCCGGCAGCCACTCCTCGGCCGACAGCACGACGCCCCTCCCTCTCTCCCCTCTCTCTCCCTCCCTCAGTTCTCTCCTCCGCCGGCCGGGTTAAAACGGCAGCAGCAGCAGCGGCAGCACCCAGCCTCATCTCTCTCACTCGTCCAACTCGCAACCCGTTCTCACACACTCCAGATCAACCCCCGAGCGTCGGCACCCTCTCCTCCTCCCTCTCCCCGGCGAAAACGGTGCCAGCGCTCTGTTCTTCCCTGCCATGACCGCCGCCGTGTCCAGCTCCGACTAGGTGGCTTCCCACTCCCTCTTTATTTCGCAAATCAACGCGCAAGGACCCTACACCACTCCCCTCTGACTCCCTCCCTCCCCTGTGCAGTGCTCTCGCCAGAATTTGAGGAGAAAAGATCGCCGCCGTCGGGATCCGACACCCTCGCTAACGAGAACCCTCCTCCGGCCTTCCCCGTCGACGAGTTCATCAACGCCGACCGTCCCCAAGCCTCCGTGGAGGTCTTCGACCGCACCCCGACCTCCCTCTCCCTCGGCACCGTCGCGTGGACCTCGCCGGAGCTGCCTCTGCCGCCGCGCGTCATCGCTGGCGATCTCCGGTGAGCCACTTCTCCCTCTGACCCCCTCCACGAGCTCCCCTCGGCATGGAGACTCTCCGAGTCGCACGCGAGCCCCGGCCGTGCCGCCGATCGGCCGCTGGGCCGAGCTCGCCGTCGCCGGGCGCGCGCGTTTGAAGGATTTGAACTCAGTGGCATTTTTGTAAATAACAGTGAACTTTGAATAAACTTCAAAATTCAATATCTCAAGAAATACAAGGCCAAAAATTGTGAAATTAATTTTGTTCAACTCCTAAAATCTTGCTCTACCAGAAAAACAGGATCAAGTCCAGGTTGGTCCAGGAAATTAATTTAATTAATTCACCAAAGTCACAACCCTAATTTGCTTAATAAATCCATAAGTAACTATGTGTAAATGGTAAATTCATGAAATCTTCTCAGTAAGCATTTCATGGCATATCCAATCTTTCTGCAAAAGCACATTTCCATTTTTATGCATATTTTTAGTAGTATTGCATAATCCTTATTTTCAGAAATTGAATTTGTATAAATTATTGGCTAGGAATTTAATTATGAAATTTGACATTCCTGTTCCTTATGCACTTGTACACTTTTGAAAAATCCCATGAAAAATTTGAAGTTACTTAAGTACAGATTTGCTGTCGAAATTGATCATTTGCTAAGTAACTAGGAAATTCTTCATATAAATGTTACTTTATGTGTGTATTTCAGGAAAATAAGAATAAATTAATTTCTGGAAGTCCATGGGAAATAACTCATCTTTACATTGCAGTAGGATTTCTCCTTGTGTAATTATATACTTTGGTTCTTGATTAACTATATGAACTAGAACTAGTGATGCAACTAAAGAGCCATTTTATGTATAGTATTAGTTTGCATATGGTCACTTTAGCTAGGTGGCTCAAAAATGAACTTTCTGAAATTTAACCCTAAGTACTACATTGTCATGTCATCATCAGCCATGATGTCAATTAATCAGCATTTAGGCCATGCTCATGTTAAAGTGGACATACACCAAGAGTGTGATGATTAAGAAATTGCATTCTAGTAGCTAGAAGTTTGTCCCTTCAAAATTCAGTAGCTACCATGTCATACTTAAGTATGCAACCCTAGTCATGGATGAGAGATTAGTCCATTAATTTCTTTGTTGAGGAAGTACCATGAATCTTCATGCCATGCATTCCATCTTTAGTTATGAAAACTCCATGAAACCTTGTGTATTCCTTAGCATTGATGCATGTCCATTCCATATAGGAATCGAGACCGTGGAAATCACACCGGACCAGCTAGGAGCTGAAGTGCACTTTGGTGACGACGCTAACTACGATCACACCCAAGGCAAGCCCCGGTGCATAACCCATTTTATCACTCGAGTCCTTTTTCTTTATCACAAGTTAGGAATATTGTATTGTGCATTAAGTGTAGGACTTGGATGAAACACACTTGCATACTCCCGCACTGACCTATGATTAGCATGTTAGTAAGCTTTTCCGTTAGCAAATGCTATGCTTAAACTAGTGGAGTCAACGGTAGGTTATAGATTCAACTATGATTCAGTTGGTTGATGAACTTGATAAAAATGAAGCACCTATCGTTGCAACTCTGCAAACAAGTATTGAACGGTACCAAGTGCATACCTTTATTGTGAGAATTGGTAAACCTAGTAACTTGGGCGCCGTATTGTTGGACGGCCATACTCATCGATCCAGAGGTGATGTGAACAGCACGGTGGTTGCACGGGTTTGAGGACCGCTGGAGAGTGCATGGGTTAAGCCTCGGATACGAAGTACTGTATCGTGGGGAGGACGTGTACTCGGGATCGATGGCCCCGAATCGACTTTATAGCAATCTTGTGAACGGTGGCCATACGTGTTCTTAAATGATGCGTATGTCGTGTATTTGGGTTTTCCCTGCAGGATGTAAATCAATTCGAATTGTCGTCCCTCGCGGTTATGAGTACCTCTTGTTCGAGCAGCGGCAATGATATGTTAAGTAGTAAAGTTATGGTTAAGTTTCTGAAATTTATTTATGCTATGGATACATGTTGCTATGATGTATTGCTCTTTAGCTATATTCAGGTCTTAGCAGCTAGCTAGACTCAACGTAGCTGTGTTCTACAATAAGCAAAGTAAAATCTTGTTTAAGGAAATTGAAAGTGCAGCATAAAACTAATAGGAGCTTTTTATGCAATTATCAAGTAAACCCGGTCAGCCCCCTGCATACTAGGAGTCGGTTTTAGCAAACCGGTTGACGGGTAAGTCTTGCGGAGTATGTTAGATACTCAGGCTTTGCGTCGATGTTGTTTTTCAGGTTTTCCTCAAGCAACCTACTGTGATTGTTGTAATAAGGTTGTGTGGGAAGGCGAGGAGCCTCAGAACTGGACCATCGAATGGGTCCCCAGTTCTCCTAATTTGGATGAGTGAGCCATCGCCATAGGGCCGGCAAGGTTCACGTAGGACTAAATGTTGTATTTTGTCGTTTCATCGCTTCCGCAAATTTGTGTAATATGTACTAAGGACATATGCATGCAGACCTGAACTTAATTATATTTTACCTCTGGACTTGTAATATTATGCACTTGAGTGATGTAATGTTATAAATGATGAATGTTCATGTGTGAATGCTGTGTATGGTTACTTTGTTAACCATCTCCCGAGATGATCCTGTACGACATACTCTACTTTTCAGAGTAGGGTTGTCACAGCTGGTATCAGAGCCGTCTTGGGATAAGCTACACACAAATGAGCATTTTAAAACGTAAACAAGTCGTTTCTATGCCTTACGGTGAGGTACGAACTAGTAGTGCCCATATAAGAGTCTTGTAGGTGGCAAAGCTAACCCCGGGTTATGTTTGTTTAAATTATTTGCAACTACAGACTCTTCAACGAAGGTATGTCTTTGTGCGCGGATCGGTTGCGCTGTAAATACGAACGCCTTCCGGATGGGCAAAGACCTGGGCTTTGATTGATGCGCGGACTGAATGCGCTTAAACGTCGGCTGCCTTCCGGGTGGGCGAATACCTAGGCATAACTGTCATTGTTATTTTGGTTTGTTTCTTTTTCATTTTGATGTAATGTTTCTGAAATGGATCTCTTGCAGGTACACTAACCACGTGTAGTTCTCTTAGAAACGTGTGAGAGGTGTGTGTGCCACCGAAAAGATCGAGTATATAATCGGTCAAGTGTTCTTTTTGTGAGGATGTAGGAAATCGTCATATTGAGCATTGGCATCCATACACATCATATGCATTAAACTTTACCAAAACCTGTAAACATGTCATTGATACTGTGAACATGCAAAATGACTAAGTTTTGGACGAAATTGAACCCCTTTTGCAAACAGATCAGAAGTTCGAACCTAACCGGTGAGTGTACCACCTTACCAGAAAAATTAGTATCACTAAAACAAGCATAACTTCCTCAATTTTAATTCAATCAAGGAAAATAAGTACTCGTTGGAAAGCTGAGGTTTTGCTCTACAAGTTTTGTTTAGGAAGATTGTCTTGGAAAAATCTGGAACTAGGTCGAATATTACGAAAACAGTAGCCTTTTTCTGGAAATCAGAAACTGCCTCATTTCTGTTCCCTGTCTTTGGATGATCATAACTCCCAGGGACTTTATGGGGTGGATAAGTGTGAGTATGCGTTGGAAAGAGGATGAAATTCCCCACAACAATGGTACAGCACAAAAATTTTAATATTGTCCAGAAACTAAGTGTTTTTGCCCGTTACTGCGGCTCACTCCATCGACCGTAGAAGTTCGACTTTACCGGTCATTGAACGGATCGGGAACCTCGTGACTTTCTTTTACCAACCATCCCTTATGATGCTTTGAGCATGTGTGCTTAGTGGTATATTAAGTTTTGACTCACCGTTGCAAAACTTTATTCCGGCAGATGGATGATGACAAGCGCATGTTGGACCCGGAGTACCTTGCCGCTCGCATCCTCGAGTTGGAGCGAGAGCGCGAGGCGCTGCTGTCCACGCTTGTTGCCCGTGATGCCCAGCTCGCGGAGCGTGATGCTAAGGTTGCAGCCCTTGTGGGCAAGCTGCACACTAGCAAGTTGGAGCGGGCCAACCTTTTCGAGCAGCTTCATGATGCTCGACTCATCATCGAGGATGATGCAAGCGGCGTGTTGCAGGAGCAGCTGCACCAACGCAACGCCCAGCTCACCGCTGCCTAAGGAGAGATTTACTCTCTTCATGATCAGGTTACCGCCCTCTTGGAGGAGCGAAGCGAGCTGCAGGCCCAACGCGAAGAAGCTCAAGATGATCGTGATGTCATGGAAGGGAACCTCAATGACGCTCACGCGATCATCGCACAGCAAGAGCAGCTCATTAGACAGCTCCAAGCTGCTAATGGTCAGCTGAACGCCATCCTTAACAATGAGCCACCCATCCCACTCGTGGTGATTCCCCCCAATGACGCCGATCTGAGTGAGAACGGTGATTCCGGCATCGACTTCGAAGCACCCACGGGACCGGCAGCCATGAACGTGGAGTCCGATGGTGACAGCCATGCCGGGTGACCAAGTAGCCTTATGTACGTAGGGTGAAATCTCGTGAGACATCGTAGTCGTGTGTACATGGTGTGGTAGTGTTATGCTAAGTTGTAACCTAAGCACTCCGAGATTGTATGGGGTAGTGTTTTGAGTGATGTAACCGAAAGACTTGCTATGTATCATAAGTTGCATCACGTGTATCTATGGCTTCATCATGAGTATGTTGCGTATGGTGTGGAAATTATGGAATTTAGGTTATCTCTTATGTCCGCACCGTTTAATTGTCCAACATTTCAATTTGAGCCATCTGAAATTTTATTTCGTCGCCATATTGTAGCCTTGTTATCATGTTGTCTCATATGATGATCGGGCTAACATGTCGTTCATATGTCAGATGGTGCAAACTCGCCGTGGTGGAGAGAACATCGGTGATGCTCCCGGCGCCTCGAACATTGGCGGAACTGGGCCGCTGCCCAATGCGCCACCTCTGACGGCTATGGAGCAGCTCATCCACAATCAGAACGAGATGTTCCGCATGTTCATGGAGAACATGAACCATCAGGGAGCTCACGGACCACCACCACAGCAGCAGCGGGAATCCTCTTACGCCGACTTTTGGGCGACTCACCCGCCCACCTTCGGAGAAGCCGGTGATCCTCTGGAAGCGGACAACTTCATTCGCACGTTAGAGTCGAAGTTCGCACTCCTCCACTGCGCGGAGCAGCAGAAGCCCCTCTTCGCCGCGCAGCAGCTCCATGGCTGCGCAAGTGCTTGGTGGGCCAGCTTCAACGCCGCTCTCGCCGCGGGTCACCAAGTTACTTGGGCGGAGTTCTGCACTACCTTCCGTGCACACCACATACCCGCTGGACTCATGAAGCGCAAGTTGCAGGAGTTCCTCAACTTGAAGCAAAGCTCCGGAACCGTGCAAGAGTATGCATGAAAGTTCAACTACTTGGCCCAGTACGCGTCGTATCACGCTGATACAGACGAGAAAAAAGAAAGACTGCTTTCGTTCGGGACTTACCCCGAAGCTGCAAGACCGATTGGCGCAAGTCACCACCGGCACATTCAATGACTTGATGAGTGCCGCCATTGTGCAAGAAGATGCCATGCGTGCCAATCAAGAGGACAAGAAGAGGAAGCGTGCTATGGGAAGTTCATCCGGCTCCGCACCGCCCAAGTACAAGCTAGCAATCACTTCCCCGACCGAACAGAAATTCCGGGCTGCGGTACCCTCGGGAGGAGGACCTCGCCCGTTGTTCTCGCAGCAACACTCGAGATTCCATGGGGGAAACCAGCAGCAATCTTCTGGTTCTCGCCCACTGCAGCAAAGCAATCAAGTGGTGAAGACCAACTCCTCACAGCCGTGCTACAACTGTGGCCGCACCGGTCACTTTGCTAAGGAATGTCGGTTCCCGAAGCGCAATCCGAGCAACAACAACAACTCCAACACTTTCGGGAACAACAACAACAACCACAACAGCGGCAACAACAATAATGGCAGCCATGGGAGTCGTCCTCAGTCATCTACCCCCACTCACAAGAATGGCCGAGTCAACTATACCACGGTCGAAGAGACCCAAGCTGGAGAACCCATTCTCGCGGGTACGTTCTCGATCAACCAACATGCTGCCATGGTTCTTTTTGATTCAGGAGCAACGCATGATTTCATTAGTCAAGCGTGTGTGAATCATCTGAAAATTACCCCCACCACTATGGGAACCCCGTACGTTATTACGTCTCCCGGTGGAAAAATAAGGGCTCATCTCGAGTTAAGAAAAGTGCCACTTAAGCTAGCCAACAACATATATCCCACTTCCCTAATCGTCTTAAATGGCCAAAGCATCGACATAATTCTTGGTATGAAATGGATGACTAGTCACAAAGCTGTATTGCACCTTGAGGACCGAGAAGTCCATTTGAACTCACCATTACACGGCCCTTCTATTCTCCGATTGTCGTATCCCCAGTCATCCACCTCTCAAGTATGTCATGTGGAAGGAAAGGAGCTAGCAAATATTCCAGTGGTTTGTGATTTTCCCGACGTCTTTCCAGACGATTTGCCGGGCATGCCTCCGGACAGGGATGTTGAGTTTAAGACTAAACTCGCCCCCGGTACAGCGCCTATCGCTCGTAGGCCGTACAAAATGGCTCCTAATGAATTAGCAGAGTTGAAAGATCAGTTACAAGAGCTTATGGACAAGGGCTATATCCGACCAAGTTCATCTCCCTGGGGTTGTCCCGCTCTCTTTGTGAAGAAGAAAGACAAAACCCTACGCCTATGTGTCGACTATAGACCGTTAAACGCGGTAACCATCAAGAACAAGTACCCTCTACCTCGAATCGATATCCTTTTTGATCAGCTAGTAGGTGCTAAAGTCTTCTCCAAGATTGATCTCCGATCCGGTTACCATCAAATAAAAATCCGAGCCGAAGATATTCCAAAAACAGCATTCTCCACCCGATATGGTCTTTTCGAATATCTTGTCGTGTCTTTCGGTCTCACCAATGCTCCAGCCCATTTCATGTATTTGATGAATTCCGTATTCATGCCCGAATTGGATAAGTTCGTAGTGGTATTCATCGACGATATTCTGATCTACTCTAAGTCCGAAGAAGAACACGCCGAACACCTTCGCATTGTTCTACAACGACTCCGAGATCACCAACTTTACGCCAAATTTAATAAATGTGAATTTTGGCTAAAGCAAGTTCCATTCTTGGGCCACATCATATCAGCAGAAGGAGTAGCCGTGGACCCTAGCAAAGTAGAGGATGTGCTGAATTGGAAGGCTCCGAAATCGGTCAGACAAATTCGCAGTTTCCTTGGTCTTGCCGGTTATTATCGGAAATTCATCCCCAACTTCTCAAGTATTGCCAAGCCTATGATCAAGCTGCTGGAAAAGGATTCTAAGTTCAAGTGGAGTGGTGCATGTGAAGAAGCTTTTCAGTCACTCAAGAAGCATCTGACAACCGCTCCGGTTTTAGCTCAACCCGATATCACCAAACCATTCGATGTTTATTGCGATGCCTCCGGTACCGGATTGGGTTGTGTGCTTATGCAAGAAGGTCGTGTCATTGCCTATGCCTCACGACAGCTCCGGAAGCATGAGCAGAATTATCCCACTCATGACTTAGAATTGGCCTCCGTTGTTTTAGCCTTGAAAACTTGGCGCCACTACCTACTCGGTAATCTTGTCAACCTCTACACCGACCACAAAAGTCTCAAATATATCTTCACTCAACAAGAACTGAATATGCGACAACGTAGATGGTTGGAACTGATTAAGGATTATGAATTGGAAATTCATTATCACCCCGGAAAAGCAAACGTGGTTGCCGACGCCTTGAGTCGAAGGGACCAATGCAATCACGTGATTGTTTGCTCTATGGAAGCTCGCCCGATTTCAGATCCGAGCGAACCAAGTCTTCGTGTCATTCCACACGGATCCTTATATAATTTGGCTCTCATTCCTACTCTTCGGGAAGAAATCGTGGAAGCCCAGAAACAGGACAAAGGAATGGAGTATATCCGCCAGAAAATCGGGAAGGAAGAAGCTACATGTTTCCGACAAGATGAAGATGGAGTACTTTGGTTCAACAATCGCCTTGTTGTTCCGAAGAATGAGGAGCTAAGAAAGAAAATTTTGGATGAGGCTCACTTATCCAAATACTCCATACACCCCGGCAGCAATAAAATGTATCGCGGGTTAAGCGAAAAGTTTTGGTGGACACGCATGAAACGAGAGGTTGCTCGTTATGTCTCCGAATGTGACACTTGCCAACGTGTGAAGGCCGATCATTTGAGAACAGCCGGTCTTTTGCACCCATTGAAAATCCCCACTTGGAAATGGGAAGACATTGCTATGGACTTCATCGTTGGACTACCCCTCACACCCAAGAAGCACGATTCCATATGGGTTATTGTGGATAGGTTGACCAAATCTGCTCATTTTATCCCTGTCCATACAACCTACTCTACGAAGCAATATGCCGAGCTCTACATTGTGCGGATTCTATGCTCGCACGGTGTGCCCAAGACGATCATCTCCGATCGAGGCCCCCAATTTATTGCTCGTTTTTGGGAGCAATTGCACGCTTGTCTTGGCACCAATCTCATCCGCAGTTCCGCGTATCATCCACAAACCGATGGACAAACCAAGAGACTAAATCAATATTTGAAAGATTTATTAAGAGCTTGTGTGCTAGACAATCGTGGAAATTGGGAATCCTGCCTCCCGTTCGCTGAGTTCTCCTACAACAATAGTTATCAAGAAAGTTTGGGAATGTCGCCATTGAAGCTTTGTATGGTCACTCGTGTCGAACCCTGCTGAATTGGTCAGAGTCGGGAGAAAGAATTACTTTCGGTCCCGATCTGGTCACGCAAGCCGAAGAGAAGGTACGACAAATCCAAACTAACATGAAGGCTGCACAATCCCGTCAAATAAGTTACTCTAATAAAAGGAGACGTTCATTGGAGTTCGAAAAGGGAGATCATGTCTATCTTCGGGTTTCTCCCAACAAGGGTGTATCTCGTTTCGGAATCAAAGGGAAATTAGCACCCCGCTATATCGGACCTTTTCCGATCACGGAAAAGCATAGCGCCGTTGCTTATCGGTTGCAACTACCGGAAGATCTTGAGCGGGTGTACAACGTCTTCCATGTCTCCCAACTCAAGAGATGTTTGAAGCCTCCGATCGACGTGGTTATCTCCGACACCAAGCAATTGGAAGAAGATCTCTCCTACCCCGAATACCGAGTAACTCGCAGCCGCACTATCACCTTCTACAAGGTACAATGGAGTAACCATACTGAAGATGAAGCTACGTGGGAACAAGAAGAGTTTCTGAGGACCAATTTTCCGGAATTCTTGGCCTCCCAAAACCGGTAACCACCCGCAACCCTCCCTCTCGTTCGTTCTTTTGCAAATCTCGGGGCGAGATTTCCTTAAGGGGGGTATGCTGTGACATCCCATGTCACAAAATGAAGTTAACTAAGCCTAACCTCAATTAAGGACTAAGCCAGGGTATGATTAATCCATGTGCCAAAGGATAAAGAAAAGAAACCTAGTTAATCAAATTCCAAAATATTCAAATATGGGTCACTCACAAACATCATCAAAACCCATGAAAGTACCCAAATATTTTTACATATTCTGAATACCAATACTAAAATCGAATTTTGAGAATTTTTCCAGAATTTTTGGTAACCATTTAGTACCCTTAAAAATTCCCCCAAAGTCAGAAAAGTGTATTTCGGGTTTGTAATTTTCATAATTTCTCAAAGCTAAACTAGCAGGTTCACCCAAAATCAAAGTTGGAGCACATATTTCACTGAACCCACACAAAAATTGGTGTCCAATTTGGAGCACGGAAACGTGGTGAATTATACCAAACCTGAGTCCAAGTTCTGAGTCAAGCCGGGTCAACCGCCCCTTCTCCCCTCCCTCTCCCCGGCGAAAATCGTGCCAGCGCTCTGTTCTTCCCCGCCATGACCGTCACCGTGTCTAGCTCCGACTAGGTGGATTCCCACTCCCTCTTTCTTTCGCAAATCGACGTGCAAGGACCCTACACCACTCCCCTCTGACTCCCTCCCTCCCCTGCGCAGTGCTCTCGCCGGAATTTGAGGAGAAAAGATCGCCGCCGCCGGGATCCAACACCCTCGCCGACGAGAACCCTCCTCCGGCCTTCCCCCTCGACGAGTTCATCGACGCCGACTGTCCCCAAGCCTCCGCGGAGGTCTTCGACCGCACACCGACCTCCCTCTGCCTCGGCACCGTCGTGTGGACCTTGCCGGAGCTGCCTCTGCCGCCGCGCGTCGTCGCCGGCGATCTCCGGTGAGCCACTTCTCCCTCTGACCCCCTCCACGAGCTCCCCTCGGCATGGAGACTCTCCGAGTCGCACGCGAGCCCTGGCCGTGCCGCCGATCGGCCGCTGGGCCGAGCTCGCCGTCGCCGGCCGCCGCGAGCGCGCGCGCGCTTTTGAAGGATTTGAACTCAGTGGCATTTTTGTAAATAACAGTGAACTTTGAATAAACTTCAAAATTCAATATCTCAAGAAATACAAGGCCAAAAATTGTGAAATTAATTTTGTTCAACTCCTAAAATCTTGCTCTACCAGAAAAACAGGATCAAGTCCAGGTTGGTCCAGGAAATTAATTTAATTAATTCACCAAAGTCACAACCCTAATTTGCTTAATAAATCCATAAGTAACTATGTGTAAATGGTAAATTCATGAAATCTTCTCAGTAAGCATTTCATGGCATATCCAAACTTTCTGCAAAAGCACATTTCCATTTTTATGCATATTTTTAGTAGTATTGCATAATCCTTATTTTCAGCAATTGAATTTGTATAAATTATTGGCTAGGAATTTAATTATGAAATTTGACATTCCTGTTCCTTATGCACTTGTACACTTTTGAAAAATCCCATGAAAAATTTGAAGTTACTTAAGTACAGATTTGCTGTCGAAATTGATCATTTGCTAAGTAACTAGGAAATTCTTCATATAAATGTTACTTTATGTGTGTATTTTAGGAAAATAAGAATAAATTAATTTCTGGAAGTCCATGGGAAATAACTCATCTTTACATTGCAGTAGGATTTCTCCTTGTGTAATTATATACTTTGGTTCTTGATTAACTATATGAACTAGAACTAGTGATGCAACTAAAGAGCCATTTTATGTATAGTATTAGTTTGCATATGGTCACTTTAGCTAGGTGGCTCAAAAATGAACTTTCTGAAATTTAACCCTAAGTACTACATTGTCATGTCATCATCAGCCATGATGTCAATTAATCAGCATTTAGGCCATGCTCATGTTAAAGTGGACATACACCAAGAGTGTGATGATTAAGAAACTGCATTCTAGTAGCTAGAAGTTTGTTCCTTCAAAATTCAGTAGCTACCATGTCATACTTAAGTATGCAACCCTAGTCATGGATGAGTGATTAGTCCATTAATTTATTTGTTGAGGAAGTACCATGAATCTTCATGCCATGCATTCCATCTTTAGTTACGAAAACTCCATGAAACCTTGTGTATTCCTTAGCATTGATGCATGTCCATTCCATATAGGAATCGAGACCATGGAAATTACACCGGACCAGCAAGGAGCTAAAGTGCACTTTGGTGACGACGCTAACTACGATCACACCCAAGGCAAGCCCCGGTGCATAACCCATTTTATCACTCGAGTCCTTTTTCTTTATCACAAGTTAGGAATATTGTATTGTGCATTAAGTGTAGGACTTGAATGAAACACACTTGCATACTCCCGCACTGACCTATGATTAGTATGTTAGTAAGCTTTTCCGTTAGCAAATGCTATGCTTAAACTAGTGGAGTCAACGGTAGGTTATCAATTCAACTATGATTCAGTTGGTTGATGAACTTGATAAAAATGGAGCACCTATCGTTGCAACTCCGCGAAAAAGTATTGAACGGTACCAAGTGCATACCTTTATTATGGGAATTGGTAAACCTAGTAACTTGGGCGCCGTATTGTTGGACGGCCATACTCATCGATCTAGAGGTGATGTGAACAGCACGGTGGTTGCACGGGTTTGAGGACCGCTGGAGAGTGCATGGGTTAAGCCTCGGATACGAAGTACTGTATCGCGGGGAGGACGTGTACTTGGGATCGATGGCCCCGGATCGACTTTATAGCAATCTTGTGAACGGTGGCTATATGTGTTCTTAAATGATACGTATGTTGTGTATTTGGGTTTTCCCTGCAGGATGTAAATCAATTCGAATTGCCGTCCCTCGCGGTTATGAGTACCTCTTGTTCGAGCAGCGGCAATGATATGTTAAGTAGCAAAGTTATGGTTAAGTTTCTGAAATTTATTTATGCTATGGATACATGTTGCTATGATGTATTGCTCTTTAGCTTTATTCAGGTCTTAGCAACTAGCTAGACTCAACGTAGCTGTGTTCTACAATAAGCAAAGTAAAATCTTGTTTAAAGAAATTGAAAGTGCAGCATAGAACTAATAGGAGCTTTTTATGCAATTATCAAGTAAACCCGGTCAGCCCCCTGCATACTAGGAGTCGGTTTTAGCAAATCGGTTGACGGGTAAGTCTTGCGGAGTATGTTAGATACTCAGGCTTTGCGTCGATGTTGTTTTTCAGGTTTTCCTCAAGCAACCTAATGTGATTGTTGTAATAAAGTTGTGTGGGAAGGCGAGGAGCCTCAGAATTGGACCATCGAATGGGTCCCCAGTTCTCCTAATCTGGATGAGTGAGCCATCGCCATAGGGCCGGCATGGTTCACGTAGGACTAAACGTTGTGTTTTGTCGTTTCACCGCTTCCGCAAATTTGTGTAATATGTACTAAGGACATATGCATGCAGACCTGAACTTAATTATATTTTACCTCTGGACTTGTAATATTATGCACTTGAGTGATGTAATGTTGTAAATGATGAATGTTCATGTGTGAATGCTGTGTATGGTTACTTCGTTAACCATCTCCCGAGACGATCCTGTATGACATACTCTACTTTTCGGAGTAGGGTTGTCACAGTCCATGTAGGCGGAGGCCGTGGGTCTGAGAGCTAAGTCTCAAAAACACCCTGCGGCGTTCTGGAGGCCGCTCAGGTAACCCTCTAAGGGGCGTCCGGCGAGGCGGCTCGGATGAATGGGCTCTCCACAGAGGAGCTGCCCATGGATGTTTTCCAAGGCGAACGCAAAATGGAGAAGGTCGTCATGGCTGGGAGTAGGGCCCAAATAGCGCTCCAGGTGGAGCCACAGTTGGTCGGCGGGACCGGGCAACGCCGCATGGCGGTCAGCGACGTGCAGCCCGGCGGGCTCAAGTTGAACCGCGCGCATCGCCTCGGTGGCGATGGGGACGGCCGTTGCGATGGGGTCCAGGACTGGCTCGTTGATGAGCCCCGATGTCCCATCTTTTGCGACCCTGAAGGCAGGTGCGCCGTCAGAGTCCTCCAGCCACCATGGGCGTGCCACCTCGTTGGTGGGCGTTGGGACCGAGGGCGGCGGGGGCACCGGAATGCTGACGCACAGCAGCTTCCGGTCAGTGGTGGCAATGAATTCGAGGCTCCTGAAGAAGATGCTGCTGCCGAAAGCCCAGAAAAGAGAGGGAGTAGCCATCTGAACCGAAAAGTGATGAAGCAAAGCGCGCAAATCCCCTACCTGGCGCGCCAACTGTTGGTGTTTTGATCACCGGCTAGTATAATTTGTTCCGGAGGTGCGTGCTTTGGATTCGGTAATGGCTTAGCAAGAGAACACGGGGGGTTATACTAGTTCGGGGTGAACCCCTACGTCTAGTTCTCGGGCCTGCTCGTGTTACTTGCTCCGGGGTTCAGTACAATGGTGGTGAGAGAGGAGGGGGTGCTCCAAGTCTCGGGGCCAGTGAGTGTGTTGTGCTGAATTGTCTCCTGAAGAAGAAGAAGGGCTCCCCTTTATATTCTGAGGGGGCGGGCCCATTTACAGAGAGAGAGCGAGGGAGAGAGAGAGAAAGAGATCTACACGTGTGGAGTTGTTGAAGTCGTGTTGGAGAAGGCGAAGCTCCCGATCGATGGCCGTGGTCTCAAGTCTTGACCATCCCGTCACACAATCTTGGTGACCAGGGATGACACTGCGCTACGGGCTTACCCCCGTCTTCCGTCGTCGGGTCGCGTCCTCTCAGCCACTGTTGATGGCGTGCTTCATGGGACGTGGCACGGGGCATCATGGGCGTTGTCACATTATGTGGCTGGGTGATCATCATTCCTGTCCATCGGTCGTCCTATACCGTCACTATAGAGCATGTCATCGGGTGATGGCGTCATTGAGTGCCCTGCCACGCCCACTTGCGTCAGCAGACGTGGGCGACGACGAGGGCAGCGAGGCGTAAGGGGGATTTGACCCCCCTGATACTGTGCATGTGTAGCGGGTACGACATTTAAGATCGAGCAGTTGGCTGTTGAGAGTTACCGGCTCGATCACTCACCCTCGGTTGGGGTTAGGACACCAGGTTAGACCTTCCAGGACCCACTTGGGGTTGGGATCGGTCGCGTCTGTCAGGGTAATCGAGTTTCTCCATCCCACCGTTTCCGGCCTCGCCTTGTCAGAGCTTGAGATCCCAGTTCGAGGGTCGGAGGTGGCAAAGCCTATCTGATGACGGTGTGGGGCCCGTGAAGGGAGGCCCCAACCCCTTCTGCGGGGTGGAGCGAGGCGAGGCGCGTCAAGGCTCCTGACCCCTGCCGAGGGGGTCGGGCGTGGCGGATCGCTCGACTCCTGCCAAGGGGTCGAACGGACCATGGCCGGTTCCTGTCTACCCATGGGTCAGGCGAGTCGGGAGCGCGATGCGACTTCTGCGGTTTAAAGTGGGACTTATCATGTAGGTGTTTTTTAGGTGGGGCCCACTTGGGTCCTTCTTAGTTTTTAGGGAGCGCCATGTGGCACCCTGATATTTACACTTGACAAAGTTGTATGTGAGGGGAAGTGTTGAACCATAAGTAAATTGTCCATCATTTCCTATCAGGTTAGACTTTTGGGTGTAACTGATTAGTGTATAGTATAACTTAACAAAAGACATATATAGGTATCATGGCGCAACCACGTTCCGGCCAAAAGGGGCTCTAGTCCCCCCTTGCTTGTGCAATTTTCTACTGCAAACTAGAGTCAAAATTTCTGTTATTAATAGTCTAAGCACATCATTTAAGCATAATAACTATACTTATTGGCCCCCTCTTCGCATATGCAAGCGTGGGCGCTCACTGGCCGACTGAATGCGCTCCTGGTATACCACACATATACACCACATATTTTTATTTCCTGACAAGTTGACATATGCATGTGGACAGTAGGCTAGCTTGCTGGTTTGGTGAATGCCGTAATCCTTGATGAAGAAAGACAGCAGAGATCTTTGCATGTGTTGGTGCACGACCATGGCCGTGCAAGTCGTCGTCGTCAATGGTCTTTCTTATTGTGCTAGCCAACTGATGGTTCATCAGCAAGATCCTCAAAGCATCGCACTAGTCAAGTCACAGATTCGCGCGTCACATGATCGATGGATTCTTGGACGCGATACGATGTCCTCTTCCTCTAGCGTACTGGCTCATCACTATCTTGCCAGGATCATGTCGCCTTGACCATTTCGGCAGTAGCGATCGTCATCTCTTTTCTCCGGCTACAGGTAGAGATCGTCACCGATCTGTAGAATTGAACGAATATATATCGATGGATCGCGCCTCAGAAATTAAGCAGCTGGCAACTTCTACTGTGGATCCTCGACCAAACGATGTGTGCCTCAACAAGCTAAGATGTCGCAACGCCGTCAAGGTCAAGCAGATTTGTTGGATCGGATCCTCATGGAATCCTATGGATATGTAGTTTGACCAGCGCACATCATGGTCGATCCGATCCAGAATATGACTGTTACTGTTGTACATATGCGACAGCAGCGGTGCCATGAGCAGTGTTGTATCTTTGAGAAAAAGGCCATCTCTATTATTTATTTGCAGATGAGTGCGAGCAGCGTGGAGTATATGTTTTGGACAATAAGGTCCTGAAATCTTAAAAAAAAAAGAGTCCGGATTCCTTCTAATTTATATTATTTTAATTGAACAATTACTCTTTTTTTTTCATTTGAGACATGTACTACCATAATAAGTTACCGGCAGGCTAAAGTATAGCCCGCCCACGACGCGGGCAGCCACGGCCATCGCCGCCCAGGACTCCACCCATGGCGGCCCAGATCCAGCCATGTCGTGCCACCGATCCGGTCACCTTGTGTCACAACGCACCGTCGGAGAAGGATGACGGCTGCACGTCAAGCAGGGGTCGTCGCCTGCTTACCACCAGAGAAGGTAGGTGGCCAGCTCCGGCCACCAGTGCGTGTCACAGACATTGGGCCCGCAAGCAAGCTGAGGGAGAGAGGAAGAGAGGTGGTGGCTGAGTGAAAAGAGGAGGGAGGAGAAGAATGAGTTAGGATTTGAAAAGAGACTGGGTTTTATTGGGAGGAGTAGAAGTGGTCAATCAGACCAAACGGACAAAAGAAAAAAAAATGGGCATCAGTTTTTTAGTGGCAGACTATGTTTTTTAGAGGTGGAACATAATATAGTCCGCTTTATAGATAGAAGATATTTATAACGACAGATCATATTGTAGTCCATTTCTAAAAGATAATTTTTTAAGGCGCATCACAACATGTATTATCGCCAAAAATCATTTAACCACTATAGCAGTGGGTCTTTTTTCTAACCCGTCTCTACCAATCATTTGGTACCGCTATAGTGTATTTTTTGTAGTGATGGCTCATCAGGTATGCAAGTACTACTGCAAGTCATTTGTTGTTCAGATATAATATACTCTTTTTTCAACAACCTGACATACTCTTTTTTAAAAAAAAAATAGAAGAGTTCTTCCCACCACTATGAGATCAAACAATTATTATATCTGACAAAGTTTATTATTATATTTTCTGCTCACCCACCCCATACGGCAGACACTATGATCCCCAGAATATAGGCTGCATAAAAGATGAAATTTTGCAACTTTTAAGACTTAGATCATCGACATCTCTAAATTTCCCAATATAAAGTGACCGCCCCACTAAAATATTGTTTTTCTCTTGTTGAGTAAGCCAAACACCTAACATGTGGCTACAGAAAAAAAAAGATCTAGGTGGGATTAATCTAACTAAATTATCTTAGCACCATGGCAATCAAAGAAGAGGTGATAGATTGTTTCACTATAATTACAGAGACAACACTTTTTTTACCATCTTTCCAATTTCTCTTTGTTAAATTATCTTTTATTAGTTTTCAAATAAATTTATAAGAGAAATCAATTTATGAGAGAAACGGGTGTTTAGAGGGATATCTTGATTTTTAAAGGGATTTTCAGTTCCAAATCAATTTATGAGAGGGATTAATCAGATGCAAAGACCAGACTGTAAATTGTTCCTTCTTATGTACACTCCAAACAAAGAAACTTTCTTGTTATCTAAATTGACATGGTTAACTTTAGCTACCATGTTTTGCCATTTAGTGAGCTTATGTCCCACTAGAGCTCTCTGAAATGAGATGTTCGGTGGCCTGAATTCATAATTTTCATCACCATTATTATGTGTATTATTTGAAAATGTTATAACACTACTATAAAAATAGTCATAAACAACATTCTATCAGCACGGTTACTTTGAAATCGCTGCTAAAAGATTATCAACAGCGGTTCAAAAACTATGGGTCCGGACCAATAATTGGTGCACCAACGAACGGTTTAGATAAAGTCAAACGATTATAACTTTGGCTAAAAACAAAGAGATAGATTTATCACAAAACTACTTGTGCAGTACGTAACTCATCATTCTTAATGTTTTGTGAGGAAATTTAGAATAGTTTACTTTTATAGATATTGTTAGTTAAAGTTAACATAATCATATGATTTTTTTGCAAGGGTAACATAATCATTTGATTTTGACTCAATTCAAAACATACATATATTTTTTGACGGAGGGAATTAGTATTTTCCTATTTGATCAAACATTAAGTTTCGCGTGACTGAGTCACCGTTACAATGGAAATATTATTCCTTGGATGAATGCATGAATCACGTACGTATCTGATCTTGAAGAATCTCTAAGGAAGGCAAGAATATAATAATGTACTCGTCCTTAGCACGTGCTTTTGATATCCAAAGTTGTTAAGCTATTATATAACGATCAATTGCATCCAAAAAACTAAGCTGATAGAGTAATAGGAGAGGGTGGGTAATTTACTTATGGTTTAACACTTTTCCTCACATGCAGCTCTCTCAGGACGCAAATATGAAAATAGGAGTGACGTAACAAAAAATATGGTCACTAGAACTTGAACTCAAGGCCTTTGGCTCAATACCATGTTAAGCTATTATGCATCAATCAGTTACAGCAAAAACCATAAGTTGATAGGGGAAGGATAGCCAATTTACTTATGGTTCAACAAAAGTATCGATGTCGACACTGTGTATTGTCCATTCGCTACATCATCAAGATGGTTCAACAAAAGTTTCGATGTCTGGATGCAATCTTCTGCCTAGATATAATCATATTTGCACCAAAAGATATTGGCAAAACCCCGCTGTATATATATATTCATAAACACTAGCTAGCTAGAGATCAACCATTTCCCTATCTATACTCATAAGTACTTATTTCCCACCAATCTACCTGATGGAAGAATGATTCAGAACTGGCCCGTGCTTTGGACACGTTCCTGGCGGTCGGGCTGTTTTTTAGAACACAGAAACATTAAACGCTTCGGTCAGTATCTATCAGGGTTCATTGTCCACGCCCCGGATACGTTTCGTCCTAGATGCTCGGGTATCCACTTGAAGCTTGTTTGTCGATGCATGGTACGTCTTTGTTGCCAATGTCGAGCAGGCGACAGGTTCCAACCGTGCATATCTGGGAGATCTTGCCAAGATATACTGCGAGATCGACCTCATAGCACAAAATTTAAGGACGCTATCTCGCTACGACGACCGATTGTTCGATTCATATTTTGTTTTATTTCTTAGAGATACTATAGTTCGTCAGTCACCAGTACAATTTTTTTTCGGAAAAGAAATTTTATTTACTTATTGGAGATGACAAGGGCGGTAAGTACTGTACGCAGTGGTATATTGGTAGGCTAGTTTTTTTTTTAGGGTTAACTGCGCCTTTTATTGAGTATCTGGAGAGACCAAGTTACACACTCCTTCAGGCGGAGTTAAGAACCACACATGCCTACCTAAAGACTTATAAACGGAACTTTTAGCTATAGTGTGCGCATCTACATTCGAGGCACGATGCTCATGCACAACCTCGACGCTAGCGAAGTCTTGTTGCCGGGTCTTCAGTTCTCGGATAATATGGCCATAACTTCTCATTCCTTCACCAGCTATGCTCTTGACAACCGCCACATAGTCGGTTGCCAATCGTATCTTCTGAAGCATTAGATCCGCTGCTACAGCGAGTCCTTCCCTGCAGGCAAGGGCTTCCACAGTCTCTGCATCCAAGCTCCCTTCCAGGACTAGAGCAGAAGCGCCTAGGAAGCGACCCTCCCTATCCCTGGCCACTGCTACCGCCGAGCAGGTACCTGAGTTCTTTGATAGGGCTGCATCCACATTCACCTTCGTAACACCACACGGTGGCAGAATCTAGCGAGGTCTGATAGTCGGGCGTGCATTTTGCTTATTCTTCTCTTTCACCGGCTGCTTGATCATGCCCAGCTCCGAGATAAATCTCTCCACAAAACAGTTCGTCGACAGTGGACTTTGGAACTTATTTTCATGGATCGCTTGCCTTCTCGCAAACCAGATGGCCCATAATCTCACTACCACCCTTGTGACCTGCTCCTGCGGGAGTGTTTGCATGACTTCCGATAGCCATCCCCTTGCATCATTATGCTGAATCTGACAAATAAATTCTGTAATCTCATCTTCCTCCAACGCCCAAACAGACTTTGCCATGTTGCAGTCCAGTAGCGAGTGCTTCCAGGAGTCTGGTAGCCCACAAATTGAACAACCGCTATGAGTGGCTATATTTCTGTGATGTCGAACGTCTCCGGTAGGAATGGATTGTTTAGCAAGTCTCCACAAAAACACACGAAGTTTCGATGGTACCTGCACATTCCATAGCTGACACCACTCCTTTTCCACAGCTTTTGTGTCCGATCTACCAGCCGAGTGGTCGATCCAGTCAGAGCGATTCTCCCTATTGTGTACCAACATCTGGTACACCGAGCACACAGAAAAAACGCCTGACTTTTCATAACTTCAGGCCCAAAAATCATGTTGGTTTTGAGTACACAATGATATGCTTTCGATGATCTCCCTGTCAAAAGCAATATTGGTACGCTAGTGGTGCGCGATTTCGAAGGCATGCACATGTCATCGAGTCCGACGTGAAACCAAGAGCCATCGTTTGAGTACGACGATGGCCCATAGACTGTGAGTGATGGCCGAGGGCTACTCGTACCACGGTACAAGCTCGTTTGGAAGGGTCAATGTAAAGGACGTGCAGTTAAGCAAACGCTACGGATACGGGCCGAAGTTGGGCTAAAGCACCATCCGGCCTGCTGCACCAGGCTATTGTGCATCATAACGTATTCTAGCCTTTATTTCTTTCTTTCTGGCTCGCGAAACTGATACTCTAAGGGATCCTACGGTAAATGGAAATTACAAAATATGAAACAATATATGGCACAAGACTGACTAAAAAAACAAAAGGTGAAAACGTACGCAAGGATCAATACGAGCAGAGAACATACAGAGAGAAAGCTGGAACCCAGTCGATACATCATACCATACATAGAGATTACATAAGGGTCTACTACGTACACATCCTAAGCTGGAACCCAGTCGATACATACCATAGATACAGATACCACTTATAAGAGTCTGATTTACTACGAGCGATATTTAGACGTGCATATATCACATTATCATCTGCTTAACGCAGCTGAATTAAGCTTTACTACACGTTGGCACGTAGTGCGTTGACATATCTTGCTGACAGGTTAGTAAACCACTGCTAGTCCACTATTATTTATGGCTTTTCTTTTTAATCCCCAAGAAGCAGCAGCGAGCGTCCTATGCGCGATACTTTTTGAAAGCATCTTCCAGGACTGGGAACGAGCAGAGGGCCGTATCCACGCCGCGCTTTAGCGCGTAGAGTTGGCACAGCGCCCGCCCGGCCACCTTCCACGCGAAGCCGCATTTGCTCACCTCGTCCCTGAGAATTGCGAGCTCATACACCACCTGGTAGATCGCGCAGGCCTCCTCGAACAGGTCGGGGCGGCTTCGTTGGCTCTCCTCAAACTCCTCAGCGTCGTACAAAATCTGCACGCAAAGATAACTCACAAGTCTGGGGGACAAAAGCACAAGGCATTGGCCCATTTCAAGGTTCCATTTCAATTGAAGATGAAATGCTTACCCGCTTATACTTTTGGTAGAGTGTCCAGAACTTGATGTTCTTTATTTTTTTGTCGCCCACCTTGCAAAGAGAAGAGCTCTCCTTCAAGTACCCCTGATAAAGGTACTTCCAACGGGACTTGTACTCTTCAGCTACCACTTCCTCAGTAAAGCACTCGAGGGGCGATATTTCTGATAATTGATAATACAAATGTTTCAATCAGTCGTCTCCAATGTGAAGGAAAAGAAGAAACTGATAATGGTCTTCAACTTACTGATTGGGGAAACAGTTTGAGACTCTTGTAATTTCACTTCATCATAAATTTTCCCCAACACAGATGTTGAATTGTAGGACCGATTCGGTGGCCGTTCCATAAAATGTGGGTACTGACTGACCATCAGCTTAGCAGGAACAGAGACCTATTTGTAAGGCAGATCTTATGTTTCAGACTGAAAATCTTAAGTCAATCATTTTCTGATACTGGCATAAGGTTTAGTTTATCCTTCATGTATGATTAATCATAAAAAGGTAATCGTAGCATATGGATAGTAAATCAGGATGGCTACAAAGCAAAATATATCAAGGAACATAACCTTGTTTCCTTCCTTTGGAGCATCCAAAGCCAAATAGTAAATGTCAACCAAGGCAAGTATATCCTTCCTTATCACATGCCGTTCACTCTCAGAAACATTTAATGTTAAGAGTCGATCCATAAGTGCCAACCAACAATCTGCAGCTTTACCAAGCACATAACTGAAGGGAAGAAACAAAACAAAGGTGGTGTTAATTATAATGCAGAATTTGCACATTAACAAAATTTTCTTTTAAGGAATTCAGTAAGGAATCTAATGAAAAAATTTCAATCTCAAATGCAAATAGCCTAATTTTCACAGAGGCATAAAAACATGAATACTAAGAAAAGAATGAACTGAACATAAACAGTAGTAGCAGAACAGCCTTGTGCTACATCAGAAACCCTAAACATACAGAAAACCCTCAACTAACATGAATTTGGGTGCCTGTTTCTGCTTAGTTAAAATCCAGCAAGTTGCTCCTAGGTTGGTCAAACATTCTTAAGTAAACTACAGGAATAGAGAAATCCAGCCTAATAAATTCATACCTAGGTGTAAATCTGGCTTTCAGAAACTCCTTGAATAACAGGTCTTCTAGCTGGAATACATCATATTCTTCTGGCTTTTTATTCTCATCATTTTTCGGTTTGGGCTTCTTTTGCTCGTCATCATTTTTCGTTTCGGGTCTTTGCCATGGATCGCTTTTTGTGAATTGCTCCAGTAACTGAAACAGTCAGGTTCACAAGCAAAGTCACAATTCCACTCCGGGGAGAAACAAAACATGATATAATATGATGGCATATCAAAACATATTAGACTGAAATGAATTCCACTCTTGGGAGAAACAAAACATGATATAATATGATGACATATCAAAACATATTAGACTGAAATGAGTTCTGTTATGAATAGCAGTTGTATTCATTATGAGGGCACTAGGCCCGATTATATACATGTATAGGTGTGTGTAAATATGCACAAAACCCCTCATAAAATGGGAAAACTACAAATGGGAAAACTACAAGAATACATATACATCTACTCCCCCCCTCCCCACCCCCTCAAACTTAGGGTGGATCAAGAACACCCAGTTTGGAGAGAGATAAATTGTGCCTAGCTCCAGTCCGTGTCTTGGTGAACAAATCAGCCAACTGAATCTCCGAAGTCACATACGCGGGGTGAAAACCTAATTTCTAGCTCTATACCATGTTATGAATAGCACTTGTATTTATTATGAGGGCACTAGATCCGAATATATGTACAGGTGTGGGTCAATACGCACAAAAACCCTTATATAATGGGGAAACTACAAGAATACAAATACATCTAACAAGTTCCACAAAATAACATTCCCACAAAAGGAAAATATATAATTTAATCCCATCAACAAATCAACTGTACTATGAAATGAACAAATTATTAAAAATTATAGCGTTCCCAGGGGAAAAAATATAATTTAATCCCATCAATAAATCAACCGTACTATGAATATGAACAAATTATTAAAATTATAGCTTTCCCAGGAAACATTAGTTTCACTTTTTCTGAGTTTGCAAAGCAAAACACATGCAGCACGGGCATAGATGATATAGGGATAAAGCAAAAATGAGACCATGGAGGGGAAGACATCCAGATGTTTCATATAAGTTGTAGCAGTTATCAGGGTGGGGTAGAAACATTGTCAGAAACAACAGGCCAACTATGGAATAATTTAACTCTTTCTGAAGGAAACAACAATGTAGTGCCAATCATTCAAACAGCACAACTGATGTTCTATAGATGAATTTCCTAAAATGTCAATTTCAATTTACTACCACATTTTGTCGCAATCTTGCCAAATAAAAAGCTACCACACACCCCTTTGCCATGGATGGATAGACAAAGCATGGCCACATGGCAACAACCAAATCAATTTTGACACTACCTGGTCCCTGATCTCCCCGTCTGACATGCTGAAACAATAAGAGGGGCTCCCACTGCAATTTAGGGTCCGTTTTGGAACCGTTGCTGTTTGGTTCTCACTTGTCAGCCTTGCCATCCTTTGTTTTTTTTCGTACATCTGAGTTAATGCAGAAAGCAGCAGCGCACAAGAATCTTGCTTCTGCAAGAGAGCCAATTTTGCTCTCCTGCGCTGGCAAAGAAAAGCTTGTAAGATACGGCTAGCTTGGTGGGTAAAGCAACGTTTTCTTGTGCTACCAAACATATGTGTTTTCCAGGCAAGGAGAGGGCAACGTGAGGCAAGAGTGCCAAACAGACCCTTATTCAAATAAGGAACTGTACAGAAATAAGTGAGAATAAAAAGCTACAGAACAGGTTTCCCTCAAGTATTGAACCACTGACCTCATGCTGCTGCTACCTAGCTTTGAAGTCCAGAAACAGGCAGCAGCAGGGGGTCCAACAGCTCATCCAATCCAACCACAATCATCGTGTGGTGCCACTGCCAAGTAACACTATCACCCCTTTACTTCAAAAAAAAAAAGGAACACTATCGACCCATTCTCACTTGGTGGTGTACCGTCAGACACTAGAAGGTGCAACAATATTCTAAATCCAATAACAGATACTCCAACAGTCACCTCATGTTGCAGCAACTAAGGAATTCGTCTATTCATGAATATAGCGATTAAAAATGTGAATACAAATTAAAAAAAAACTAGCATTATTCATGACTGACGACCTGAATAATATTGTAGCAGCAAATGTGCACTTCAGGTTCTATTGGTGAGCAGAGACAACTAGGCACTGCATTTTACTGCAAGAGAAGGAGAATCAATACACCAACCTGTGGGTTTCTTGAGACCCAGTACATGTCACCATCAAAATCACTGTTAGCCATCTCATCAGCTAAAGACCGTGGTCCAGTAGTGGGAAAAAATATAGCATATTTGGAATTTCCCACGATCTTCTCCAAACCATCAATATATGTTGCAGTCAATTCATGTATGTCGCCAAAGTGTAACCCAGGATGTTTATAGACCAGAACCTTTCCAGAAACTTGGCCATGGTCACTGTTTTGACGAAATAAAATAAGTTAACAGAACGAGGACCCCATAATTCACATTCTAAATTATCTTCAAAACATTGGTGGGACACAAGAAATATAAACTATAGAACCCCAACATATTTAATGGAACACAAGAAACCTAGAGTCTCCACATATTTAACAAAACGCAAGAAATCTAGAATCCCTACATGTTGGTATGGCACCCTGACAACATTATGAAACCAGAAAAATACATAAATAACTATACAAGACAGAATGGAACCACATATTTAGCCTAGCATGCCCATTCATCATGAACCTATTAATATGAATTGACTTCAGAGCAGGGTTTACAAAACTGGAAACCAGTCTGGTTCGAACCAGACAAAAACCAGCCGGTTAACCAGGAAGACTGCCGGTTAACCGTTTGCTACAGTACATAGGTTCAGTTTTCACTACACCCAGTCATCCAGTGAAACCAGACCGGATCTGTTTTCCGGTTTACCAGGCTGGCTTCAACCGGTTTTGAAAACCTTGCTTCAGAGAAATCATTACCTTCCTTTAAATGTTGTTATCTTCTTAAGACAGCAGGAAAGTCACATTGATAAATAATTAAAAAATATATTATCAGAAAAAAATCATTTAACTCATCTTTCTATTTTTTTTCTTCCCTTTGCTAGTTCTTGAGGGTTTCATCTTTGGCATACCCCTAACTTTCTTAGGACTCAGGGTTTTGGCGTTCTAGAGAATAGTTTCATATAAATCTTGACGACAGAACATATAGCTAAATGGTTTTCCTGAATTTTATGGAGAGAATGCACAATCAAGGTGTGAGTAACTGAGTATTAGGTGTTACTTTTCTTTGTAGGACTTGTGTTGGTGTTTTTTGTTGTTTTATTTGTTCCTTAATATAATGATGATCAGCTCTCAAGCTGGTTGGACAATAAAAATTCAGTTTCAGGGATTTAAAAAAAGGGAATTTTTATGTACATTGGAGGTTGACAAGAAGTTTAAATTTCCAGTTTGTATTAAAAACAAATTGTACAACATGCAAACAGATCATAAAAAAGTAAGATACACATGCCTTGAAAGACTGTTAATCTCTAAAATTGTGAAGTCCTGTAGATGAGATATAATTTATTTCAAAGGATATGGTGGACATAGCTGTTACTCACAGTATAATACAGACTTGGTCCGGCTTCAGAGTTCCTGTGGGATCTGTTGTGCCCATTAGATTATAACATTCATCAATTGGAATCCTTCCTTCTTGGAGTCCTTTCCTTTCCTGCTTAGTCATTAGAGCTAGCTGGTATTGCAAATATGCCTCATTTTCCGGTTGAATTCCAGAAAGAATCATTCTTGCAGACATTGAATCATCTAGATCAGCATGGTTAAATGCAACTGCAAAACGGACTGCACATGTTAATGATAATAGCCAAGGCCACTGTATAACTAAGTAAAGGCAAGGCGTAAAATAAAATGGCACAAATGGGTGAAAAGTGCAATGAACCGCTCAAAGTACAATATCTATCTTCCTAGCGCAAACACACGATAATGATATCAAACTAACCTTCAAGTGAATCTTTAGCTGTATGACGAACTTTTTTGACATCTTCTAGTGCCTTCCTAAGAAGGTACACAAAATACTCTTCTTTAACCCGTCCATAGTGAAGTAGTGCAATTAAGAACCTTGATGTATATGCCCTTTTAGGCCGGTTGCTGAAAAGATGCAACAATACAAAATGATATTGATACCTTAACAAAAAAGAAATAATTTCAGAAGCCTTAGAAAACTGTAAAAGGGTGTCTGGCAGAGGGTTGCTTTGGAACCTTTTGGAATTAGTTAAAATTTCAACTACTCCTAAGGATCTAGATTGAATAATGTGATATTGCTCAAGCACAATCAATCAATTCAGCTAACAGGATATGGAGAAAATGGCCAAAATCTATTTCATTTGATCACCACCACAATGCCACTTACAGATCATAGGAAGAGACTACGACGGGCCAACATATCATATAGAGAGATTCTAAACGGGTGTACACCAGCAACAACAAAGCCTTTAATCCCAAGCAAGCTAGAGGTGAAACCCCGAAAAGGCAAAGCAAAAGGACAATCAACCCTTGAAGATGGAAAACAAGGAGGAGGAGGAATTCAAAAAAGGAGGGGGACCGAAAATCAAGGTGTCGAGAGATATTCTCGATAGTTAATCTAGGTATGCGTATGAGTGTGAAAGATTGATGGACACAGGACACAGCGTTTATACAGGTTCGGGCCTCCTTGTGACATCCCTGTATTTTGAGGAAAAAGAAAAAGAAAAAAAAACTTACCTCTACTGTGTGTGGGACCCATAGGCCCCACCTGTCAGGTCCAAATCCGCGGCACCGCCGCCGCCCGCGCCGGGGCAGCGCTGGCGCCCGCGCGCGCGCTGGGGGCGCCACGCAGCGCCTGCGCCCGGGCCCGCTGCCGCTCGACCGGGGGATTTATTCCCTGGTTCTCTCTCGCTCTCCCGTTTTCTTTCTCTCTCTCGTTTTCCTTCTCTGTTTTCTCCTCTGCTATCATCGGAGCATGCTCCGACCTTGAGCTCCCGCCGCCGCCGACGCCTCCCCGACCAGGCCAGCGTCTCAAACCGTCGCGCAGACCCCTTCCCAACCTTTCTCCATGGCCGCCCAACACCGCCTCCCGCCGTAGCTCACGGATTTCTGTCGTTTTCCTCTCGGTGAGCACCGGCGACCTTCTCTGTTCATCTCCAAAATTCTTGAGCTACATCAAATCATACTCCAATTCCTCGCAAACGAAGCTTGCTCATTCCGCATCATTTGGTTAGGTACCGGTTTTGTTTCCTTTTGAAAGGGAGCCTTGCTCCGAGTTTTTCCGGCCGTCGTCCGTCACCGAGTTTGTTTCGCCGCTGCCCGCCGTCGCCTAGATTCCGGTGAGCCCCGTCGCTGCCGACTCGTCCTTCGAATTTCTGGTCCCGCGCCGCTTCCGCCCCTGCCCTCGGTCGGCCGAGCCGCGCTTTGGAGCAGCGCCGGCCACAGCGGCAGCGCCGCCGTGCGCTCGCCCGCAAGGCTGCCCGAGCTCCCTGGAGCTCGGCTGCTGGGCCGCACCCGGGTAGCTGGGCCGGACTCGGCAGCTGTGCGGCAGCCGAGCCCAGTAGCGGCTGGGCCACTAAATGGCCCATAAGGCCAAGCTACAGTGGCCCATGATATTTTCTAGGCTTATTCTTTTATATTAATTCTAGAAACTTAGATAAATTATAACTAGAGTTTCGGACCTCCTAAAATCATGGGACCAATTTTGTTAGGTTCCAAATAATTTTCTCTACCAGTTTGTGAATTAAAAGTAAATATTTATTTTATATGATCTTTAGATATTTAATTATATATTAGAAATGCCCTTTAAATTACTAATTAATTTAATAATTCCTAAATTAATGTATTACCTTAATAAGTTAATAAGTAATTAATAATAGGGAAATTAAGGGTAATTAACTATAATTGAGCATGCCACTCTCTTGTCATTAGTAGACTAAATCACATTTTATTTGAAGGAAATACTTCAGACAAGAGTAAATAAGTTCTTGTCTACTATTTATTCGCATCGTCATTTCAAGCATCGCATTTTGCATTCATACATCGCTAGCACTAACTTGCGACATATCGACGAATCACATAGGACCTGAGAACATCGAGCAGTCTATCGAGAGTGGACCCGAGGTGGTGATTGTTGAGCCCGACTCCACGCCTGCCCCGTCGTACTCGGACGAACCATAAGGCAAGCCCCGATGCATCCCACCTATGTTTTGAAATTCTTTCTTTTATCACAGTCAGTCGAGTCATGATTGTGCACTAGGTTCTAAGAATTGATTGACACCCACCTGCATCACTACCATATCCTATGATGTTTTTATACTATACAGGTACCGGTAGCACGATAGGCGCTATGCTTATGTCATAGGAATATCGGTAGCACTGTTTATCTTAAAGCATGGAGGTTTTAAGTTGAGTGAGATCTGTGACAACTCAAATAAAAGATGATGATGATGATGAGACCGGACGGGCCCGTAGAGGAAAGGGCAAAAACTGGGTCTTGCAAGGTGGTAGCCCCGTCCGTGTCGGATTTAGGACCAAGCCGTTGGCGGCTCCGTGAACAAGTATTGAACAGTACCGATCTACATGCTGGTATATGGGACCCAGTAAGCTGATGTACCCTAACTACCTCAGTGGTAGGACGTAGCCAACTTTCTTTTGCCGGCTGTTAGTGAGATTGAAGTCTCACGGGAGGGAAATGGTGGTCGCTCACGGATAACGTCTGGGACGGGTATCACGTGGGGTCTCCTTATTTCCGGGGAAGTTGGAAAAGGATCAACCTCTGGTTGGGGTTAACGGGAAAGGTTGTCATATACAACCAATGCGGTGCGTATGTGTCATGTAGTCGGGTTTTATCCAGCTGGTAGAAATTGATTCGAGTCGCTGTCCCTCGCAGCAATGAGTACCGCTTGTTCACTTGGCGCGAGCGTAGATAATTGAGGGTAAGGAGAGAAGGAGAGTTGTTTCAGTTAAATAATTTCTTTACTTGCTAGAACTTGATTGCAATAGTACAAGGTGCAAACCTTTTTACTAATAAACTTAATCTTGAGCTAAAAGATGAAAGTAGATGTCCACTACTAAAGCTGTTTTTCGCAAGTCTGAATCAACCCACCAGCCAAAGGCCTATACATTCTAGTGTCGGCCTTAGCGAGCCACGTTGACGGGTCAGTCTTCCGGAGTATATTAGATACTCAGGGCTTTGTCCATATTGATTTTAGGTGGTGAGCCATCTTCCTATGGCTGGTCCGAGAATATACCAGGTGAAGGGCAACTGTTGGAAGGAGGATCCTCCAATGGGAACGCATCCCGTCATGGGAAGAATAGAAGATGATCGTGTTCCAGGAGCATAGTTTAGATAGTAGATTAAAGCTCCTCGTTGCCAAACTGTTCGTGTTAGCTTTTCAAACACTTTGTTGTAACAAATGTTTTTCCGCTGTAAAACTCTGGTTTGTTTTCTGAAAACCTGGTTGTATTACACCATAATGTAATATATTCTGGGCTTGTAAGAATGTATGTGCTGTTGTAACTCGCTTCGTCGAGTGTCCTCCTGTACATGATCCTGGTTTATCCCAGAGGGGATGTCACAGCTGGTATCAAAGCAATACAGGAGCAACGGCATGTCATTCTCAAGTCGGTTTTCAAAAACTTTGTTTGCAAAACTTCTATAGGACCCCATGAGTGAGAACGACAGGTTAGAAGACGCTTGAAGACACGAGTAGATGTTGCTATTCGAATTAGAATAAGTAACTAACTACTAACTGATTAATTTTCGTTTGCATACCGTTTGCATCACATCATCTCATATAATTGGAAATATTGGGGTATTAATGATTAAGTCTCTAGACTTAGTTTTGTTTTGTTACTGTTGTTACTTTGTTTCCACTATGGGAAGAAGTGTTTAACTTGTTAAACCTTTTTCCTGCAGATGCCACGGAGTCGCAGACGTGTGCGCGAGATTGACGTGCAAGAGGCACGTAACGCGGACTTAGAGCGTCAGCTCCACGACACAGAGATGCGACTAGTAGAGGCTACCCAGCAGGGGAACAGCCAGCGTGTTATTTACCGACGACAGTTTCAGGCAGATAGTCAGCGGATTGCTGCACTCGAGGGACAGATTGTGGAGCTTACTGGAGACCGTGATGGTTTTCACCAGAGGGCGATAGACCTTGAGGGCCAGATGACAGCACTTACCAACGAGCGTGACACGGCTCGCCAGAGGATCACACTGGTGGAGGGTGAGCTAGTAGGTGTCACTCAGCAGCGTGACCAGTTTGTTGAGGTGTTACGTGACGTTGCAGCTCAGAGGGACCACCTCCAGCTACAGGTTCAGCACCTTATACAGGAGCAACAGATGTTTGACGAGCACCACCTAGACCTTCACCACCAGCTTGAGGAGTTGCAGCAGTAGCAGCAGCAGGGACAGGCAGGGGGTGACGAGGCTCCTGTGTCGGGCCTTGACTCTGAGGGACCCCCTGTTGCGCCAGACGACGACGTTGTGTCAGATGGGGACAGCCACGCACCACCACAGTAGATGGTGTGGGGATTAGACTAGCGGTAGGAGAGTAGCAGCAGTGGACTAGGAGTAGCAGGGTAGCCATATTTTTGCTGACAGGATGTCAGATTGTATAGCCACCAGGTAGTATGCTGGAGATAGGGTTGTTTAGTTAGATGGCGATAGTCGCCGCATTTTGCTGACGTAGGTCAGATTGTATAGTAGGTCGACGGTAGACCTCTCCGCTATAGCAGTTTGTACTAGTAGTAGTAGAAAACTCATGTATTAGGTTGCTAATAAATAAAAATGGATGTTCTAGCAGTTTCTTTCAGATGAATGTGTTGTATCGCCAGAGGCCCTTTTGATATTAATACATGTTAATCTTGTTGCTCCGTAGAGATGGCCAGTGGTGGTAATGGCATTAGTGATGCGGAAGGGCAGCAGTGTCATTTATGCCAAGAGAAAAACATCCGCATAGCAGAATTGGAAAATCAACTACGGGTTAGAGAGAAATGGCTGGTCATTCAAGATAGTCAGTTAAATGACAAGGATGAACAACTTGCAAGTAGGGACCAGCAGCTTGCAACAGCTAATATCTCGATCCAACAACTAGAGGAGGATTTGATTCAAATGCATAATAATATGTTGAATCAAGAATTTGAGCAACAACGATTAGAGGAAGAGGAAGATGAACCAAAGGTGATTATGGATGCAGAGTCGGTGATAGACATGACCGAGCTTCCATCATTGCAGGATGGGGGTTCAGGAGTGGAGGACTCCGGGAATCAGGAAGTGACCTCCGTGCTTCGTTCGGTTGAATGAGCGTTGGAGTGTTATACCGTGTACTATAGCAAGAAAAGAAGTGGGAGTAAATGTGTAGTAGCTATAAGTGGTATGACGAATAAAGTTAGTGTGAACTATGGATGTCGACCCATGCTTTGTGTTAAATGTTAAGTTGCTATAATACACAGTTGTTTTATGCAAGTTGTGCCATGAAATGTTATTGTCAATTATTCCTGTTTCACTCGTAAGTCATGAGTTACTAATGAAAAGATTTTTTCTTGGACAGAATGGCTGAAACAGGAAATGGAATGGTGCGGAGAATTCGCAAAATGGGGGAACGGAAGTACCACCACCTCCACCCACGTTGGCACAAGCTATTGCAGTTATACTAAACTCTGGAGCAGCACAGGAGGATTTACTTCGTCAAATAGTTCGGAATACCACTGCACAAGAGAACCGTCAGAGTCATCATGCTCCAGATAATCAAGCAACTTATTCGGATTTTCTGGCTACCCGTCCGCCTATTTTCTCGAATGTCGGAGAACCTCTGGAAGCGGACCACTGGTTACGCACTATTGAATCAAAACTGGAGTTAATACCTTACACGGATACCCAGAAGACCTTGTTTGCCGCCCAACAGCTGCAAGGGAGCGCAGGGGCTTGGTGGGCAAATTACAGGGCAATGCATCCACCTAACTATCAGTATACCTGGACAGAGTTTACTAAGGCTTTTCGCGAGTATCATATTCCAGAAGGTCTTGTGGATCAGAAGCGAAATGAATTTCTGGCATTAAAGCAAGGAGATATGACCGTGCATGCTTACTCCAAGGTATTCAATCGTCTTGCCCAATACGCCTCAGAATATGTGGACACAGATGACAAGAAGAAAGTTCGCTTCAAAGGAGGGCTATCTACAAAGCTGCAGTCTCGCATTGTTTTGAATAGGACTGGCAGCTTCAATGAATTCGTCAGTGATGCCATTATCTTAGAAGATTCTCTTCGCATCCACAAGGCAGTAAAGGAAAAAGAGAAGAGGTTCATGGGCCAGGGAAGTGGAAGACCATACAAATACAGATTGGTGTATACATCGCCAACAGGTCAGCGCTATCGCGCCATACCTTCCCACCCAACTAATTACCAGGCACCTCAGCAGTCGTCCCAGCGCTATCAATCCCACCCACCACAACAACAGCAGAATGTGTAGCAACCTCGACAAACTTATTCAGTATCACAGCCAAATACTCTACCATGTTACAATTGTGGTCGTTCTGGACACTTCGCTCGGAGTTGTCCCTATCCCCCGAAGACATCTAATGCACCACGTCCTCAAGGATCAGGACCCAATCAGCAGAAAAATCAGCCCAAGAATACACAAGTGAAAACCGGGCGTGCTAATTTTACTATGGCTGGAGAAATACCAGAAGGAGGACAAGTTCTTGCGGGTATGTTTTCTATTGTTGATCATCCTACTATGGTATTATTTGATTCTGGAGCTACCCATAACTTCATCAGCCAAGCATATGTTCAACAACATTATATCCTACCATCCAAATTGTTATGCCCACATCTCATTTCAACACCTGGGGGTAGAATACTTGCAAATCAAGAAGCTGCAAACCTACCACTAAAACTGGGTAGTAAAGCTTATTCTACATCCTTGATCATTTTGGAAGGGCAAGGGTTAGATGTAATTCTTGGTATGCAATGGATGGGTTTCCATAAGGCAGTCCTTGATATAGCTTCCCGCACCGTATATCTAGACTCACCTGTCCATGGCCGAGATTCTTTGACTTTAACTATACCACAAACCCTCTTGCCAATGGTTAATAAAATCATCGGTAAAAGTCTAGAAGAGATACCAATAGTCTGCGAATACCTAGATGTGTTTCTAGACGATTTACCAGGTTTACCTCCGGAACGGGAAATAGAATTTAAGATAGAGCTTCAACCTGGAACAGCACTGATATCTCGAAAATCTTATCGGATGCCTCCTAATGAACTTGCCGAGCTGAAAGTGCAGTTACAGGAATTATTGGACAAAGGATACATACGCCCAAGTTCATCACCTTGGGGTTGTCCAGCCCTGTTTGTCAAGAAAAAGGATCAAACCTTGAGATTATGTGTGGATTATCGGCCTTTAAATGCCGTTACTATCAAGAACAAATACCCACTTCCTCGGATTGACATATTATTCAATCAATTGATGGGAGCCAAGGTGTTCTCTAAAATAGACCTTTGATCAGGATACCACCAGATCCGAATTAGAGCTGAGGACATACCTAAAACAGCTTTCTCTACCAGGTATGGACTTTACGAATACCTAGTGATGTCTTTTGGTTTGACCAATGCACCGGCACATTTCATGTATCTCATGAACTCGGTATTCATGCCGGAATTGGACAAGTTCGTAGTGGTCTTTATAGATGATATTCTGATCTACTCCAAGTCAGAAGAGGAGCATGCTAAACATTTGCGGATTGTGCTACAACACCTAAGAGATCACCAATTGTATGCCAAGTTTAGTAAATATGAATTTTGGTTAAAGAAAGTACCATTCTTAGGTCATGTGATTTCTGCAGAAGGTGTAGCGGTCGATCCCAATAATGTTTAGAAGGTATTGGATTGGGAGCCACCCCGGTCGGTCACTCAAATCCGCAGCTTTCTAGGTTTGGCAGGCTACTGCATAAGGTTTATTCCTAATTTCTCAAAGATTGCTAAACCAATGACAAAACTACTTGAAAAGGACAAGAAATATGAATGGAGTAGCGAATGTGATGAAGCTTTCCAAACTCTAAAGAAATTACTGACAACAGCTCCAGTATTAGCCCAACCGGATTTGACGAAGCCGTTTGATGTCTATTGTGATGCTTCTGGTACAGGACTTGGTTGTGTCCTTATGCAAGAAGGTCGAGTAATTGCATATGCATCACGACAACTTAGGAAGCATGAGGAACACTACCCAACTCATGACTTAGAATTGGCATCAGTAGTTCTAGCCCTGAAAATTTGGCGACACTACCTCTTGGGCAATTTGGTACATCTTTACACGGACCATAAGAGTCTCAAGTACATATTCACCCAAGCAGATCTGAATATGCGTCAAAGAAGGTGGTTGGAACTAATCAAGGATTACGAGATTGAGATCCATTATCATCCCGGAAAAGCGAATGTTGTGGCCGATGCTTTAAGTCGGAAAGTGCATTGCAATAACCTCACCGCTCTGCTACTAACCAAAGAGTCGAGGAAAGAAGTAAGTGAACCCAGTCTTCGTGTTCTTCCATATGGAGTATTAACCAACTTGGCACTTATTCCCACTATTCGTGAGGATATCGTGATAGCTCAAACCAAAAAATGTGGGTATACAACATATAAAAAGGCGATTAAGGATTGGAGAGGTAAAATTTTTTCGGGAAGACAACGAAGGTGTTATTTGGTTTAAGAATAGACTGGTAGTCCCTAAAGACTTCAACCTTCGTAAGAAAATTCTAGATGAAGCTCATACTTCCAAGTATTCCATTCATCCTGGAACAAATAAGATGTATCAAGATTTGAAACAAAGGTTTTGGTAGACCAGGATGAAGAGGGAGATAGCAAGGTATGTTAATGAGTGTGATATCTGTCGACGGGTAAAAGCTGATCATCTGAGGCATGCAGGACCACTTCAACCCTTGAGCACACCTGCATGGAAATGGGAGGACATCAGTATGGATTTTATTGTTGGCTTACCATTAAGTCCACGGAAGCACAACTCTATCTGGGTTATTGTTGACAGGTTAACTAAGTCCGCTCATTTCATACCCGTGCATACTCAGTATACTGTGGAGAAGTACGCTGAGTTTTACATATCTCGCATTCTCTGCTTGCATAGGATACCAAAAACCATTATCTCGGATAGAGGAGCTCAATTTATTTCCAGATTTTGGGAGCATATACATAAATCCCTTGGAACTTAATTGATTCGAAGTTCGGCATACCACCCTCAAACGGATGGGCAAACAGAACAAATCAACCAATATCTAGAAGATATGCTTCGTGCATGTGTGTTGACATATAGCAAGGATTGGGAAAGATGTTTACCCTTGACAGAATTCTCCTACAACAACAACTATCAAGAAAGCATCGGTATGTCGCCATTCCAAGCTTTACATGGACATAGTTGTCGTACACCACTAAATTGGTCTGAAAGTGGTGAAAGGATAATCTTTGGCCCAGATATGGTAAAAGATACTGAAGAACGAGTGCGTCTAATTCAACAAAATCTGAAGCGGGCCAAGTCACGACAACTCAGCTATACAAATAAAAGGCGCCGAAAGTTGATATTCAATGTTGGGGATCAGGTATATTTACGAGTATCCCCCACGAAGGGCGTTCAACGTTTTGGACTCAAAGGGAAATTGGCACCGCGATATATTGGACATTTTGTTATTCAAGCACAATGTGGACCCGTAGCCTATTGATTGGAGTTGCCAATACATCTCTCGGGAGTTCACAATGTTTTTCATGTGTCTCAACTGAAGAAGTGCCTAAAGGCACCAATAGACGTCGTTAGTAGAGAGATGGAATCATTGCAGCCCGACTTAACTTACGACGAGCATCCAATCAAAATTATTGATACAAAAGATCGAGTGACACGACACCAAACTATCAAATTTTACAAGGTCCAGTGGAGTAACCATTCTGAAAGGGAAGCTACTTGGAAACAAGAAGAATTCTTACAAACACATTATCCAGCATTTCTCCAGACCGCAACTTCTTAGTATCGTGCATTTCTGAATCTCGGGACGAGATTCCTGTAAGGGGGGAGGGCTGTGATAGCCCTGTATTTTGAGAAAAAAAAAAGAAAAAAAAATTACCTCCACTGTGTGTGGGACCCATAGGCCCCACCTGTCAGGTCCAAATCCTCAGCACCGCCGCCGCCCGCGCCGGGGCAGCGCTGGCGCCCGCGCGCGCGCTGGGGGCGCCACGCAGCGCCTGCGCCCGGGCTCGCTACCGCTCGACCGGGGGATTTATTCCCCGGTTCTCTCTCTCGCTCTCCCGTTTTCTTTCTCTCTCTCGTTTTCCTTCTCTGTTTTCTCCTCTGCTATCACCGGAGCAAGCTCCGAGCTTGAGCTCCCGCCGCCGCCGACGCCTCCCCGACCAGGCCAGCGCCTCAAACCGTCACGCAGACCCCTTCCCAACCTTTCTACATGGCCGCCCAGCACCGCCTCCCGCCGTAGCTCGTGGATTTCCGTCGTTCTCCTCTCGGTGAGCACCGGCGACCTTCTCTGTTCATCTCCAAAATTCTTGAGCTACATCAAATCATTCTCCAATTCCTCGCAAACGAAGCTTGCTCACTTGTTTCCGCATCATTTGGTTAGGTACCGGTTTTGTTTCCTTTTGAAAAGGAGCCTTGCTCCGAGTTTTTCCGGCCGCCATCCGTCACCGAGTTTGTTTCGCCGCTGCCCGCCGTTGCCTTGATTCCGGTGAGCCCCACCGCTGCCGACTCCTCCTTCGAATTTCTGGTCCCGTGCCGCTTCCGCCCCTGCCCTCGGTCGGCCGAGCCGCGCTCGGGAGCTGCGCCGGCCACAGCGGCAGCGCCGCCATGCGCTCACCTGCGAGGCTGCCCGAGCTCCCTGGAGCTCGGCTGCTGTGCCGCGCCCGGGTAGCTGGGCCGGACTCGGCAGCTGTGTGGCTGGGCCGAGCCCAGTAGCGACTGGGCCGCTGAATGGCCCATAAGGCCAAGCTACAGTGGCCCATGATGTTTTCCAGGCTTATTCTTTTATATTAATTTTAGAAACTTAGATAAATTATAACTAGAGTTTCGGACCTCCTAAAATCATGGGACCAATTTTGTTAGGTTCCAAATAATTTTCTCTACTAGTTTGTGAATTAAAAGTAAATATTTATTTTATATGATCTTTAGGTATTTAATTATATATTAGAAATGCCCTTTAAATTACTAATTAATTTAATAGTTCCTAAATTAATGTATTACCTTAATAAGTTAATAAGTAATTAATAATGGGGAAATTAAGGGTAATTAACTATAATTGAGCATGCCACTCTTGTCATTAGTAGACTAAATCACATTTTATTTGAAGGAAAAACTTCAGACAAGAGTAAATAAGTTCTTGTCTACTATTTATTCGCGTCGTCATTTCAAGCATCGCATTTTGCATTCATACATCGCTAGCACTAACTTGCGACATATCGACGAATCGCATAGGACCTGAGAACATCGAGCAGTCTATCGAGAGTGGACCCGAGGTGGTGATTGTTGAGCCCGACTCCACATCTGCCCCGCCGTACTCGGACGAACCACAAGGCAAGTCCCGGTGCATCCCACCTATGTTTTTAAATTCTTTCTTTTATCACAGTCAGTCGAGTCATGATTGTGCACTAGGTTCTAGGAATTGATTGACACCCACCTGCATCACTACCATATCCTATGATGTTTTTATACTATACAGGTACCGATAGCACGATAGGCGCTATGCTTATGTCATAGGAATATCGGTAGCACTGTTTAGGATGATCTTAAAGCATGGAGGCTTTAAGTTGAGTGAGATCTGTGACAACTCAAATGAAAGATGATGATGATGATGAGACCGGACGGGCCCGTAGAGGAAAGGGCAAAGACTGGGTCTTGCAAGGTGGTAGCCCCGTCCGTGTCGGATTTAGGACCAAGCCGTTGGCGGCTCCGTGAACAAGTATTGAACAGTACCGATCTACATGCTGGTATATGGGACCCAGTAATCTGATGTACCCTAACTACCTCAGTGGTAGGATGTAGCCAACTTTCTTTTGCCGGCTGTTAGTGAGATTGAAGTCTCACGGGAGGGAAATGGTGGTCGCTCACAGATAACGTCTAGGACGGGTATCACGTGGGGTCTCCTTATTTCCGGGGAAGTTGGAAACGGATCAACCTCTGGTTGGGGTTACCGGGAAAGGTTGTCATATACGACCAATGCGGTGCGTATGTGTCATGTAGTCGGGTTTTACCCAGCTGGTAGAAATTGATTCGAGTCGCTGTCCCTCGCAACAATGAGTACTGCTTGTTCACTTGGCGCGAGCGTAGATAATTGAGGGTAAGGAGAGGAGAGTTGTTTCAGTTAAATAATTTCTTTGCTTGCTAGAACTTGATTGCAATAGTACAGGGTGCAAACCTTTTTACTAATAAACTTAATCTTGAGCTAAAAGATGAAAGTAGATGTCCACTACTAAAGTTGTATTTCGCAAGTCTGAATCAACCCACCAGCCAAAGGCCTATACATTTTAGGTGTCGGCCTTAGCGAGCCACGTTGACGGGTCAGTCTTGCGGAGTATATTAGATACTCAGGGCTTTGTCCATATTGATTTTAGGTGGTGAGCCATCTTCCTATGGCTGGTCCGAGAATATACCAGGTGAAGGGCAACTGTCGGAAGGAGGATTCCTCCAGTGGGAACGCATCCCGTCACCGGAAGAATAGAAGATGATCGTGTTCCAGGAGCATAGTTTAGATAGTAGAATAAAGCTCCTCGTTGCCAAACTGTTCGTGTTAGCTTTTCAAACACTTTGTTGTAATAAATGTTTTTCCGCTGTAAAACTCTGCTTTGTTTTCTGAAAACCTGGTTGTATTACACCATAATGTAATATATTTTGGGCTTGTAAGAATGTATGTGCTGTTGTAACTCGCTTCGTCGAGTGTCCTCCTGTACATGATCCTGGTTATCCCAGAGGGGATGTCACACTCCTTGCGGATAAAAACCCTACGTCTTGTTTGGTGTTCTTGTATTGCTTGACGGCGCACTAGAATTAGGGTTCCAATACGTCTCTCTCCTCTATCGAAGACCCCCTACCCTCCTTATATATCCGAAGGGCAGCGGCTTACATGGTAATCTATCATTCGGTTACAGAAGCTTCCATCCTATCTGCTAACCTAACATGCCGATTACTCAACATAAATATCTGAATAAATATCTTCTAAGCCATACTCTTGAACACGTCATAACCGAGCCCCTGGCCCACTCGGTCATATAACCGAGTGGTCAGGTATCCCGGGTACATATATCCCACACAAGGATTTGGCATGTGAATTTCTAGTTTCCACGTTCTCCTGTCTACTGAATGCGTGAGAAAGAAAAAATAAATGGGAACAAAACTACAAATAGATCATAGTACTTAAATTAAATAACAAAAAATCAAGTATTATTGTTAAAAACAGGTAAAGCAAGGTTACTTGGCTTACCTTGTAGTAACAATTTCCAATGAGTTAAATGAGTTCCAGCCTAATAATTTAGGATCAGTGTTTATCTTTATCATTGATGGTCTTATACGAATTGTCTCGGGGGGAAGCTGTAACATAGAATACATGCATTTATCACATATTTGGCTTGAACGATTAGTGCAAACACACATACAAAATGTTGTAGGGATACAATACTGAGTTCACATAAGCATAACCAACAGTGGTGATGTATTTCAGAAAGATTTAAAAATAAATGTTCAACACAAACGATTCTTTTCGAAAATGTTAAACAAGAATCATTAACAAAGCTAGAATAAAATCAAAGGTGATGGCCAATAAAAAAAAAAACTGGGTAACATGGGGGCATTGTATGATAGAGAAGACCTCTCAAGCAGGTCAAGTAACCCCCCAAGCCCACATGAGGTGGCGACCACCAACCTGGGCCGATCCTTGAACTGTGATTTGGTGTGGGGGGAGGCAAGGGGATTTTTTTACCCAGCCCGAAAATCTGCTCCCGGAGTCAAACCCGGATACTCGGATGTATTAGCCATCATACAAGGAGTCCTTTCACGATGGCCAGTATAGTTAAACACATACAAACATATCTAATTTGGATAATTTCTACTGTTATATGTGATCGAAATGAGCTAATTAGCCCTACGCTCCTTTTCTAGTCTGATGCTATTGCACCGGGGAAATACAACATAGCTTCGCCATTGACATACTAGGCAACTGAATTAGAGATGAAGTCATATAAATAAAGTGACAGACAAAAACCCTTTTATCAACTAGAAGTGTTCCCTTGACAGCGCATCCATTGTAGAACATACGGAACTGCATTAGAAGAGGCTAGAAAAAAAAAAGAAATAAGAATTGATTAGATAAACCGCAAACACAATCAGATCATTGTATCATCTAGTCCAGGGAATACGTGTTCAGCTGTGGAACGTTGAAGCTCCTCTGAGTCAACAGCATCCTGTGCGGGTTATTGCAAAAATAAATGGCAAGCTTTTTTAGACTGTTAAATATGGTAAGCTGAAAATATTAACTAGATATAGCAGAGCACGTACCTTCGAGAACTTCCCCTTGAAGACACTGGTGGAGCATTTCATAGCTAAATCTACTGATATTAAGCCAGTCCCATCAGTATGAATTAAGCGCTTCCCAACTTGAATAACAATATTTCCAAATCCATCCTGAAAAATTCAACCAAATAAAAATAATGTACCCAGAAGCTAGCAAAAGCAACCGAAGAGCACAAAAATTTACCTTGCAAGGTTCATCATCAATTGTTTCAACGTGAATCTTGCTGAAGTCCAGATCTAATTTGATGGTCTTGGATAGTATCAAAGAAAACCTTCATTTCCTCACAACAGGAAATAAAAATCCACTCAAAAGACAATTTGGCAGTAGGCACACACTAAACTAGGACAAAAGTCAGCACATTGCACCCAGCAGGTGTGCCTACTGTGGGGGTTTTGTAACATTCCTATGCAGTAATGAGGCCATGACAAGCAGCGAAGTAAGATGTATCTTGATGAGGGTAGACATATGTGTTGATTCCAGGGTCCCACGGCATGCCACCATCAAAGGCCCTACAGTGCACACACTTACCGGACCTTCCCACCAGGAGGGGAAAATGGTTGTGGTACATTTTGTGGATCAAAACTAATGTTCAGGGACAACACCTGCCCGTTAGGGAAACATGGAAACAGAAAAGAAGCTCATGGCCTCACAAGCGTAAGCACCAATGCTAAAAGTACCACCAAGTGTAATCAAAGTTTATGTTCCCACTTCCCAGAACAACCCGAGTTCTGATCAAATTCCTAAATTACTTAATACTAGAAAATAATGATGTATAGATGGTTAACCTGGATAAATATTTGGACACAGTAGGAGCAGTATGTATGTGCATAAAAAGCCTGCGGGCCTGATCAATCGTGTAGCCAGAGAATTTGTAAGGCTCATCCATGTCCCACCCAGACTCAGTACGAACAAAATAACACCTGACAGAAGAGCTGTAGTTTTTATTTTTCTCTTTCTTGTTTAATTCTTTTTGCTTTTTATCCTTTCCTCCATCTTTGTAAACTGTAAAATTGAAACACCAGGTCAGTCAATACTAAGCATATTGATTCCCTCAAAAAACAAAATACTAAGCATATTGCAAAAAATTAGGTTGTATCTACTTAACATAAGACACTAGTCCTAGAAGCAGAGGCGGAGCTTGAGCAAGTAAGTAGGGGGGGCTACTAAATCACCTCTAAATTCTAAATTGTTAGTAGACAGTGCCATTTTACTGTTCAACCAGTGGACTTTTACATTAGGCAGGGGGGGGCACTGTGGCCATCGTTAGGCTCTGTCACTGCCTATAAGAACATGATTCTCGGGTACATAAAGCCATGGAAACCTCGTAAACAAGTGTGCACTGCCCTCTTGATATATCAGCAGTCAAGTGACTTAGGGCTAAATTTCATTTCTTTTTTTTTCTCAAACACGCAGGAGAGCTGCGTATCATTTCATAAATAGGAGGAATAAAAGAAAATACAAAAAGACACACGTTACAGACCCACACACAGGTTGTGAATTACATTCGCACCGGTTACTAAACACCACCCGACCTAGAGAAACTTATTGAGAGACTAGTCACCTAATCTCCAACAGCTCGACCAGTGAGGAGGGATATGCCCTTAGCCCCAGCCAAGCTCCAAAGGTTGGCTTCATCTCCTGCCATTGTCAGGACGGTCGAAAGACGTGGTGCAGCCCCATTGAATTTCATTTCCTTATTATGGCTCAATAAAAGACAGGACTAGACAAATTACGAGTTACAACTAGGTCAGGTGAGAAAACAACAAATCACTTCCAAAAAGTGCAAACTGTATATAACCTCAAATAACTGTGAATGTCCATTTGACTAGATTTGAAATGATAGGTAATCTATTAACTCCTAGAAGGTAATAGGTTGTCACCCATAACTATTATATTTATTTTTACACCTTTTATTTTAGAAAGACAATTAATTAGACCATATTTTAGCATCTAAAAACCGAATCTAATGTTGATTGGATTTGTTTTCTTTGATCATCAATTCATCATACTAACATGAGGTAACAAAGAATAGACAGGCTACGTGACAGATTTTGATGGTAGTGTGAGAGCTCGAAAGTAGCTATGTTGTGTTTGGTTTCACAGAATTCGAATAACATTGATCACAGGCATACAGAGCCAGCACTACAAATCCATGCTAATCTTTTATCTCAGTTTGTTTCCATCCTTAGCTTCAAATTTCTTGTAATATTTATTACAAAAAGAACGGCTAACTACTTCCTCTGATTTATAAGTCCATTAGGGCACTGACACGGGCACACGGTTTCTAATAGGGTGGTTTGACCAAATATATCTATAAGAATATATTAGTTAAATGGCAAGAGTTATTATGAAAATAATTTGTAAACAGATGTGGCAGTCTAAGATAAACAACACTTACTGAAAAAGCGATATCGTCGCAAACCCAAGAGAATACCATCTTTAGCAACATGTCTGTAAAATGTACAGTAGATACCCAAGTTGTCGCCACTGATCATCCCCCCTGGTTTATCGATGTCAGCGAACTTCACAATAAGGACATTGTCATCACCAACAACCTTCTGCAAATGAGTCCTTGTGTTCTCTAAATATGGCCCCTGAATCCAACCAAATAATCTAAAGCTATAAGCCATCTTGACATGTTAAGCTAAAATCAATCTACAAACTGTGTCTGGTCATGCATATGGACTAAATGATTATAACAACATTGAGCAAGCAACCACACGTCATTATAACAGAACTAAGTCGCAGATTTTGGAATATTTATATCCAATGGCAATCAACACAGGACAGACTAAGAGTGGCCACAGCTAAAGAGAGTTCTGAGAAGTTTTTCTTACAGAATTTACTATAGCAACTTGGGGGATACGAAAGATTAAGAAATGGAAAAATATTTGAGGGGTGTTCATATCTCCAGCTTTCAAATGATTCAAGGTACACATTCTACTCTATCTCCAGCTCACCGATGGCCAGATAATGTCCTTTTTAAGATGCTTATTTTTTAAAGAGATCAGTTTGCTTTTTCAGTGTTGCTTTTTTCCTACTCTAACCATGTAATTTTTGCATAACTATAAATGAAAATTTGCACTGTGGGAGAACTCCCTCAGTTTTGAGTTACAAAAGAAAAGTCATGACAAAAGCACATATTACATCAAGATAAAAATTTGGGATCGAGAATAGCCAATATTTAACCATTGACAAATGATATTAATCCACAAGTACGTTAGTAAATAGAAGTGGCTGAGAAGGTCAAATTGTCCTCTACTCCCTCCGTTCTTAAATTGTTGTCATCATTGACTTTTTTAGTTAACTTTGACCATTTGTCTTATTCGAAAATTTTCAACAAATATCATATATGTTGTGATAATTTGTTTTATCATCAAAGGAAATTATAGTATAACTCAAATTTTTGCATATTTGAAATAATATTTTAAAAAGACGAATGGTCAAAGTTATTTAAAAAAGTCAACAGTGACAACAATTTAAGAACGGAGGGAGTTGTTAGAGCGTCGGGGTCGAAGGAAGTAAGGATGAGAGATGGCCGGCCGTGGCTTGCAGCCCTGCCGGCGTATGGGCGCCGTGATGGTGCACAACAAGGGAACGAGAGGCACAAGCGCAAGACGCAAGAGGCAAGCGCCTTCTAATTCTTCCCTGATTCATCCTGATTACAGTTTAGACCATTTATAGACTCGCTAATCTCTCTTAACAAACTAACAAACTGGAACAAATCCTAACAACCAAAGCCTCTTAATCTGACTAGTCCAGTTCGGCCGTCCCTAGCCACTTTGGCTTCGGTTACGGCGCTGGTACGTCGTACCCACCATAACAGGAGTACTGACTGTTGAGGAAATCATAATAGGTATCATGTCAACGGAAAACCCTCTAGTAAACTACAACAACAACAACAAGAAAGCCTTTTTATCCCAAGCAAGTTGGGGTAGGCTAGAGATGAAACCCATGGGAACCCAAAAAAGAAGAGACAAATGAACAAAAGCCAAAAGAAAGCGAAGGAAAAGGAAAAAAAAAGATAAAAAAGAGACAAAAACAAAAGGAACAAAAGCCAAAAGAAAGAAGAAACGAGTAAGCAAGAAGGAAGGAAAAAAAAAGATCACAGTTCCGGCACATCTATTGCTAGTCTCCAAGTGCTCCTATCAAACAATTTTGCATACTCGCATACAACAATACTGTCTATACCACTCCACAGAAGAAATATGGATGCAGTTGTGGTGCCAAGTTGCCTTTGGTGTATGATTTATTGTTCTGAGAAAATTAGTTAAGACGATGAATGTATTACATACAATTTAACCTGCTAATCCTGTTATGGAATTCATGTGCTGGATCACAAACCAAAAAAAGATAAGTAGTGAAAGAACTGTAGATGATTGTGCTGAATCACAAACACGTCTTGTTATGTGATTGGCCAGGAAACCCCTCATTTATATGCTATTGACAAGGATGTTCTATGTACACAAATGTACCATGGCTATGAGTTTTGGAGATTTTTTAACCATTGCAATGTGCATAGACAACAACAACAAAGCCTTTAATCCCAAGCAAGTTGGAGTAGGCTAGAGATGAAACCCCAAAGAACCCAAGCACAAGAGTGATGAAGATAAAAGAAAAAAGGCACAAGCACCCATAGGCACCAACAAAATCTCAATGCAGAAGACAAAAGAAATGAAGATCATTGCAGGATGAAAAATATCATAAGGAGGCATTTGCGGAAGAGAATAATAAACTTGTGTACCTTAAAAACTGTTAATACGGAATCATTTCTTTTCCCGATGTGACAATGGTACAGCCTTGTCTTGCTAGGGTCCCAATCAAGGTTCTGCAAGGATCAGTTGTTAACAGTTTAGATAGATGTTAAGCTTCCAGATGGAAACAGAAAAGAAATACAAGAAATATTTCATTTAAAAAAAATACAATAAAGATGTTTTGATTTATCCAGACGAGGACTCAGAATGTAAGTTTTTAAGTCAGGAATTAATGCTTACTAGTATACAAATACTCTAGGAATACACAATAGGTTACAATTTATGTGTAGGGATATTATTCATAACTTCATTGCACCAAAATATAGGATCATATCATACTTCTTGATATGGACAAAACCGTTTGTTATTTTTATTTATTTACTTTTTTTTTGGGGGGGGGGGGGGGGGGGGGGGGGTTGGACTTTCTGTTGCAAAGTAACATTCTTTTCTGAGATCACCCGTAGATGCGGTAAAGCAATACTATACTGTGATGGTTGTATCCCTTATTTGTTAAAAAAAATTAGCAAAATATCAACTACCAACATAAAGAACTGCAATTTGGCAAGTACCAAAGGCAAAGGAACATCTGGCAAAGTAAAACAACACTAAGCAGCATGCAGGATATAACCTTTCTTCTGTCTGACGCTGGTACAAACTTCTCACCAAATCTGTTCCAGATTTCTGACTCAAAGCAATCCATGGGCAGTGATTTCAAATACCTAATATAATTTGGGTCCTCTATTACGTCTTCTATCTTCTTGCTACAAGAATATAAGATGGAAGCAAAATAAATAAGCAACATCTAATACCAAAGATAATAAAAAAAAATATGAGCATTAAAATGCTACTCTATGAACTACTCCATCCATTCTGAAATTGTCGTCGCCAGGACAAGAACTTTAGTTCATTTTTGAACTAAAATTATTACCCTAATGACAACAATTTCACAATGAAGGGAGTCCTATGAATTGATAGCAATCATGATAAAGAAAAGGTTAGCTTTCTTGGCTCATTAATCAAATAGATTACAGGTTCAGTCAACAGAATGTTTCTTTTATGGAGTAGGAAGCAGTAAGTTATTTATTACAATACCATAAAGAAACGTCAATAGAAATCAAGACTTACTCTGCAAGGTACACCTGTATGAGGAAAAAATGATCAAACTCTAACTCCCCCAGTGCAAGCATTTGAGGGCTCGCTTTTGCCCTCAAAGAATTCACATGGTCAAGTGAAGGTGTTTCCACCCCTGCCCTTCCTGACAGGCTATTCATTTGTTGAACACGCTGTGTAATATCCCGAACAGAGCTAGGAGTGAAATCCCGGGGAGGAGGTTCAGGCATCCGATGCTCGATACATCCAGCCCCAGTTCTTCCACAATACGCCATCGGAGAAGCCACTTGTGAGAAGTGGGACTGATTTTGCAACCCAGGGGAGATGAAACACGGTGGGCTTTGAACCTCCATTTCAACCATACAAGCATTTGTCATGAGAGGATTCTCATGATACTGAAACCTGGGCATCTGGTGGACAGGGCTGACAGGCTCGATTCTTGCCTGGTTTGAAAGACCAAAGGCCATATCAGTACCCAGGCTCTGAACCTCCATTTGAACGTGGTCTTGGTAAAATGGCCCTGATACGGAGTCCTCTGTTTGACAAATGAGTACATGATAAGGGAGACAAGCACTATGTGCTGGCAAATCAAAAGCAAAAGTTTACAAAATCATAACTTGGTAATGACTGGGAAAATCGTGACTTGATAGAGAAGAAGAACATGAACTGCAAACTTGAGGCGGGCCTCAACAGGTATTGTGGAAAACGAAGTTTTGTCTTTAGCAGGCTAGCAGCAAGTATCAACAGCAAGGACATCGAAAAACCAGTGAACATATCAACAGTTTAGGGGGGGGGGGGGGGGGGCAGGAAAGATGGCCATTTTCAATTTCCGTACAGATGTGCAACAAGCAAAACTTTATACCCATTTGATTTGAAGTTCACACCAAACTGAGAATACTAAGGGTCTGTTTGGAACCACCCAGATTATAATAAACTGGTTTATATAATCTGGAGAGCCTCCAAACGGGGCAGTTTGTATGCCAGTTTATATAATCTAGATTACCAGATTATTATAAGCCCTTAATCTACTCCACCCCAGCTAAAACCAGATTATAACCCCTAAATTACTGTCTTCCCTTTAATTTTATCGGATAACTACCTTATATGCGACTGCTTCCAATAATAAATGAGAGGCAGATATGTCAATAGGTAGTTTAAATAGCTGGATTACAGTTTTTATAATCTGCTCTCCGAACGCTCCCACCCAATTTTTTTCTTTCATAAACCAGTTTTTTATAATCTATATCTTCATGAACCAGTTTATTATAATCTCTACCGGACCCAAACAAGCTCTAAAATGATACACGTGAGCCAAAACATCATAATTATTCATCAAACAAGCTGTATCTGGTAAACAGAGACTTCCAAAATAACGAGAATGGTGTGTTGTTGTACGAGAGAAAGCAAAACAAGCCAAGAAGATGGAGAGAAGAAGTACAGAACCTTGCTGTGAGGCGCGGAAGGGGCCGGAGCAGCAGGCGGCGCTCTCGGCGGTGGGAACCCCCGCGGCGTTGCGCTGCAATGTATCATTTTCCACCATCCACCTGATGTAGCCCGACAGGTTCCGAACCGGCCGCCGAGACTCCGCGATCCTCCGAATCACCCAGGCCGCGGCCGCCTCGTCGAGCTCCGCGAGCCGGCTGTGGGCCCCGGGATCGGCGGCTTGCCCCAGCCGCGCCTCGAGCTGCGCGAGCTCCGCGGCCACCGCCGCCGGGAGCGGCGGCGAGCGGCCCGACAACGGAGCGCGCATTCGATCCGAGCGAGGGTTTAGGGTTTAGAGTCTCGCCTCCTCTCCCGGCGAGGAGCTGGGAGCGCCGAGAAGCGAGGGCGGCGAGAGTGCGGTTAGCTTGCTAGGGAAGCCTCTCTGTTTTGAATGGAGTTGAGTGCGTTTTGATCAAACGCAGGGGAAAAGCCTGGCGCGAAGGTACCAAGCGTGCACGACGTCACGCGCCAGAGAGCAGCGGAGGAGGAGGAGAGGTGGGACCGACATGGCGGAGGGAGGAGGAGGCGGCGAGGAGAGCCGTTGGGTGGGGGGACTGGGAAGCCGCGGCAGGGGAGGGGAGGCCGCGTGGCGCGGCTTGGAAAAGCTTCGGAATTGATTGAGGCCGGCGCGCGGGACCCGGGTGAGGCATTGGGAGAGGGTCGCGACAAGACTGGTCGGTCATCCTGCCGCTGCCGCTGGCCAGGGCTTTTCTCTAGTCATCCTGCGACGCGTCAACGCTCAACGGGCTATAGCTACTGCCTCCACGTTCCAGGCAGTTTGTTTTGAACTTCTGATTATGGTTTTAATTTTAACGAAATAAAAAATCTGCTAGTACTAATATGGACAGGCAAACGAGGACTAATTCTCCCTCACTTTGTTTCGAAAACTCTAGCTTGAGCCTCCGTCTCATCTCAATTTTAGAGAAACCAATTTATAGCTTATTTAGAGAAAGTATAGGCCCTATTTGTTTCTGTATTTTACTCCACTCTCGCTTTTCTTATGAAAATAAACAATAATTCTATTAAATGTTTTGCTTATTTTTGTTGATTCTCGCTCATAGTTTTGAACTAAAACTAGATGAGTGTCTGTACGTTGCTACAGAAACAACAATAATAATTGGTTGGAAAAAAAGTATAATGTGCATAATAAAATGAATACATAAAATATCAGTGAAAAACCAAAAACAAAAGGCAACATTTAGCTAACGTTATTATTACAAGATTGGAAATTGTAATACCAATTTATTTATAACCTAATGGTTTTCGTGTCTAATAATAATCAAGCAAACAAGATAAGAATTTTTATTTATCCAGTTACTCTGAAACATTATGTATAAGGACAATTACGTTTTGACCATAATTCCAAAGGCTAATGGGTATATAGCTCCAGATTTTCAAACTTTGTTGTTTTATTATAAATGTTGTCAAAATTATGTCCAAATTTCTAAAACTTTTAAATGAAAATTTGTTCAAATTCCAAAAATTCACCAAATTTCAACTTTATTTGTCATATTTTATTAACTTTATCTGATTGTTCCATTTTATTTTGTTCAAAATCTATCATTAAGATATATTTTCAATTATTGGTACAACAAACAATTCCCGAATATGTAACATCAAAATTGTGGTAAAATTGTAAAGGGTAAGTTCGACTTTTATAACAAAGTGTTGGAGCTAGGATTCAAGGAACCCATTGTTTCTCCTCATGGGCTCAGTTACTTCATGTTTGACCCATATAGTCTTTTGGTCCAATTGTAAACCTAAGGGTATTTGTGTACTTGTACCCTCACCAAGGGTAAAATGATGATTTGTAACACATCAAGGGTAGAGGTCTCCCCTTTCTATAAATACAAGACCCTACAGGTCATGAGGGGGGTTGATTGATTGGGGTCGATTCCTTTTCTTTTTGGCTAGTTGTATCCTTCCTCTAGCTTTGCCAACCCTTCGGGTTGATATCGCCCATAATATGTATGTTGGATCTAGTAACCACAATAGCTGGTGCCGTCCGTGGGGATGGATACAAAAATTCTCGTGAGCAAAAGTTGAATTTTTTAGCAAAAGTCCGGGGGTCCTTCGGCTCAAGTGGTCCTTCGGGCTCGTTTATAAATGATCCTTCGGGATCTGCCTTCGGGCACCTTTTTTGAAGGCCCTTCGGGTAATTTTTTTGATGGCCCTTCGGTATCTCCCTTCGGGCACCTTTTTCGGAGGCCCTTCAAACACCTTTTTCGGAGGCCCTTCGGACACCTTTTCTGGTGGCCCTTTGGGATCAGTCTTCGGGCTTGTCTATAAGTGACCCTTCGGGATCAGCCTTCGGGCTTGTCTATAAGTGGCCCTTCAGGATCAGCCTTCGGGCTTGTCTATAAGTGGCCCTTCGGGATCAATCTTCGGGCTTGTCTATAAGTGGCCCTTCGGGATCAGCCTTCGGGCTTGTCTATAAATGGCCCTTCGGGATCAGCCTTCGGGCTTGTCTATAAGTGCCCCTTCGGGATCAGTCTTCAGGCTTGTCTATAAGTGCCCCGTCGGGATCAGTTTTCGGGCTTGTCTATAAGTGCCCCTTCGGGATCAATCTTCGGGCTTGTCTATAAGTGGCCCTTTGGGATCAGCCTTCGGGCATGTTTATAAGTGGCCCTTTAGAATGTGCCTTCGGGCTGGTTTTTAGTTCATCATTCGAGATATGCCTTCGGGCTAGTTTCTTATTCATCCTTCGGGATGTGCCTTCGGGCTCGTTTCTTATTGGTCCTTCAGGATATGCCTTCGGGCTGGTTTCTTGTTCATCCTTCAGGATATGCCTTCGAGCTAGTTTCTTGTTCATCCTTCGGGATGTGCCTTCAGGCTCATTTTTTTTTTATTGGTCCTTCAGGATGTGCCTTCGGGCTGGTTTCTTGTTCATCATTCGGGATGTGCCTTCCGGCTAGTTTCTTGTTCATCCTTCGGGTTGTGCCTTCGGGCTCATTTCTTGTTGGCCCTTTGGGATGTGCCTTCGGACTGGTTTCTTGTTCATCCTTCAGGATGTGTCTTTGGGCTAGTTTCTTGTTCATCCTTCGGGATGTGCCTTCAGGCTCATTTTTCTTTATTGGTTCTTCGGGATGTGCCTTCGGGCTCGTTTTTTTATTGGTCCTTCGGGATGTGCCTTCGGGCGTGCTTCTTGTTGGTCCTTCGGGATGTGCCTTCGGGTCGGTTTCTTGGTCATCCTTCGGGATGTGCCTTCGGGCGTGCTTCTTGTTGGTCCTTCGGGATATGCAAAAAAAAGGGACTCATCATTCGGCATCAACCTATCGGAGGCCCTTCAGGCTCACCATTCAGCATCAACCTACCGGAGGCCCTCCAGTCACGCACTTCGACATCAACTGTCTTGGGGTCCTTCGAACTCGCCCTTTGGCATCAGCCTTTAAGGGGCCCTCTCGCCCTTCAGAAAGAATCTGTAAAACTCCACCTCAAAGGTGATATCCATCTAAGCCTTCTAAACTTTGCAAGTTTTTTCTTTATCTTCACGTCAACATTTCGACTTAGCAGCCCATACTTGCTTCTTTCTTCATTTATTTTGTAGCATGTTCTAGTGTGTTTAGTCATGGTAGTTGTACGGAATGCAAAGGCTCTCGCGCAAGCCATTGATAAGCGGCACGCGACAAAAACACTCCACCGGACTTGCTCCCGGAAAAGTAGTTGCCCGACTCGAAACACTGTCGAGTTCATGTCAAACCGAATCACCTTCGGCCACCCACCGAGACCTGATTAAAAAAAAGTAGAGAAAATTCTCACGGCCCCCAACAAATATTCACACGTGTTTGTTGAGTCACTCTCCGGCAAGAGTATTGATTTGAGCATTGCCGAAGGGCCTTCGGCCTCAGTCTGACACATGCCGTTGGGAACTGAAGGCATGCGTGCTATCCCGAAAGGCCGCACGCATTTGAGCTCCTAAATGTTAAGCAATGTGAATATAGAAAGTTAGCTTTGAGATCCTTTACATAGCAAATTAGCTTTTGGACACCCCTCCGGAGGCTTCCTTGGCAGATGGCGGCTTGTAGTATCCCATAGCCGAAGTCTAAGTATTTGCTGAAGGTCGCTTAAATTATGCTAGTTTTTAGAACTGTCTATAATGACAAGTGTGGGGCTAAGCGATGCTCTTAAAGCCACCTTGTGGCAATATGAGAGCTACAGCGACAACAAAATGACGCCTGAGGCCAGAACATGGCCGAAATCTCTTCATGTGGTGTTATGGCATGAATACAAAATGACAACATGAGTTAATCATGTTGTCACCCCAGGCTACTTGCGCACACGTAGTAAGTAGCACGTGGAGGGGCACGTGCCGAAGACTTGAAGGAGTTAATATAAGTCAGTGCCAAAGGCTTAGCTTTTTAGGAATTAAGTCAGTACCGAAGGTTTAGCTTCTAGAGCCACATGCATTATTGCCCTACGCATGTACAGGTGTTGTTGCTTAACCAAGTAGCTTGTACATGTTCCGAAGGTGTATAGTTTGTTTCCTGCGCCTAAACCCCGAAGGATAAATACACAGGGTCTTTGAGTCATTGTTGTGCGCGCACATGCATTTTTAAGCAAAAAACCCTTAAGGTACTGGCGTTGACAGCGTGAGGCTATGAGTGGCCCTGGAAGCTTACAACTGCTTTGTTCAACACTGAATGGGCTAACAAAAGCAGGGAGGCCCAAAGACCGTTGAAACCAAAGATTGTTATGGACGCCTGTATGTGCTAAGGCATTCTTGAGCTCAATTTACGTCAAACATGTTATTACTCTTTCGAACGTCCTCGCATGCGCAACATCTAATTATATTGAGTTCCCCGAGAATCCAAGTGATGTTACCTAGATGACACACATACAGTGGCACATACAGTACCAATAGACATACTAGAGGCTCTCCTAGTATTGGGGTCCGATGAACTCCGAAGGCTCAAAATCCAAAGTATACAGCTAGTAGAAATTGCGGAACGACTTTTGGCTGCTTACCTAGAGGCATGGAGCCAAGAGATAGGGCTAGCTAATGTCATATTAGCAGTAAATACTTGTCAATTGATGTGCCAGGGAGGGGTCTTCCATGCCTGCAATTTTGCTATCTGCAATGTGTCCCGATGTGTCCCGGAGGTTAACTCAAAACATGACCCGTTGGCAACTGCTACACATGCAACAAATGTATGTTGTAGTGCATGATATGAGGAAAAACACCCAAAACATCGAAGCTGCCATTACATGTCGCACTACCAAATCGACCACCCATCTGGAGGCTTATGAGCCATTCTGAAGGGTCAATGGGCACCGAAGCCCACAACTCACTCCGAAGGGTCTATGGGAGGAGCACAACCCAAGTTAGGCCCCTCGGAAGTGAATGCTAATACTCAGTGAGGCACATGAGTGTTCAAGCTGCCGGAATTTGCGATGTTCACGCGGAGGCTGACACCCAAAGTCGATAGTGCAAGGCCCATGGAAGGTGTGTCGAAGGCACATCATAGTTTCAGCCCATGGCGCATGAGCTATTGGTCGCCCTTGCTTGTCGGTACCACCTAGCGTAGATGCAGTTACCGTCGGCACTTAGCATGTTCGTCGATACAGCCTTCGGCACTGCTCCTGTTGCAAATACTTTTCCGTTGTTTGGCTTCGGTTACAAAACTTCTATCCAATCATGAGATACATCTGTGGATGAGAGATAGCCACAGCTTGAAACATCGTCGGTGCCGCTCGAGAGCCACACTACATCACTAAACCACAAAAAAAACTCCTTCTAACTTGTCACCTTCGGTCCTGGGTGTACAACCTGTATACGATTGTTGGCACCCGTCACCAAGGAGAGCGACCCCATAACTTGCCGAAGAGATACTGCCGAACGCATGTACTATGTCGTGGTTGATAGGTCGTTGCAACACGTCGAAGGCACCAAAAGACTTGAGAGCAAGCCATGCATGTGCGAGTAGTATTCACTTCGTGGGTCCGAGGGCACCAACACTTGTGTTGCTTATTTTAGCTATGCTACATGTGCTTACGTGCTGGCCGAGGGATAAGCACGTATAGGGTCCTTGAGTGTGTAGCAAGTTTGTATGTGCATTTTTTAGCGTAATGCTTAGGGGTGTCGTATTGCTCCTACCCGCAGGAAAATTACTCCTTGTGTTGTAGTGGGCACTTGAAACTTGCTTCCCTAAGTTTGTTTCAAAAAAAAAGAAGGAATTTTTCTATGTTTATGCCACCCAAACGTCTCGTGAAGGCCTCTCAGGTTATGTCCCCTGTATATTCGGAGGCATGTAATACTTGCTTGTTTGTCCGGCACATATATAGGCATGCATAGGCATAAGAGATAATCCAAGTCATGGAACGAACCCCGGACTGCCGGAGGCTGAACATGCGTCCAAAGGCACAAGCCCATGTACACATATTTTAGTGTTACTATGCTACAAACATGGCCGAAGGATAAAACGTAAGATCTGAGTATTTGTAGCATAGTATGTTGGTATGCGTTGCACAGATAACTTCGGTCAGTAGAAAAAGGTTGTGCTGAAACCACTAGACATTTTCTCCGTCACTTGCTACACAAGGGAGGAGGCATCTCGAAGGTAGCTCTACCTAGCTAACTTGCTAATATAGTGATGTAATATTTGTATTATATGAGGCTACCAAACATAAAAATAAAAAAGGAAATACCATGTATTGTTTTCCTTGGACATAACAATGACATTATGTCTAGTTTATGATCTTTTTACAGTTATAACCCAGAGGAGGACTCAAGAATCTAATCCGGGGGTTCAACTCGAAACTTGCACCATATACTGAACCTTTACATCTTTGATGTAATTTTATGCTACCTATCAACTATTTTATTATGTGCAAGCCTCTATACATGTCAATATTTTTCTTGCATATTATTTGTGTGCAAATTGACAACACATGTTATACAGGATCCGAAGCTAAGGGATGTGGTCGAGGGCCTCACATTCTTCATCTTTTTCTCATTCTCACTTCATACATGTGCATCATAAGCATGTACAATCATTCACAACGCACAAGCATGCATTATGCATACAAATGCATGGTAAAGAAATATTGATCATCTTCTTTTCGCTTGGATGCCGGGCAACTACGGCCTGAGGGTCCAAAGGGATGCGTCTTTTACTTTTCTTGCAAAGGCAACTACGGCCCGAGTCTAGACAACTATGGTCTGATGCCAGGAAACTATGACCTGATGCTCCGAAAGGACATGCCCGGAATGCCGGGTGTGACACTACCCGATGCCGAGCAACTATGGCCTGATGCTCCAGAAGGACATGTCCAAAAAGCGGGGCGCAACACTACCCGATGCCGAACAACTATAGTTCGAAGCATGCCGAGGCCTGACGAGGCGCTCGACACGTATGTTCTATATGGCATGAAGTATTTTGCCTTCATAATTATTAAAGAGCTCAAGGGCACATGATATGATACATGGCACCCGAAGCTATAATTTATATCGAAAGCCCGAGGGCACTAGAGTGAGTACAAGTTACCCGAAGGCATTAGTTACATAGCGAGTCCGAGGGCATTGATACGGATAGCCCGAAGGCATAAGCTTCTACATGTAGCCCGAATGCCACGACTTCTCAAAATTTGTGACTTAGGGCAAGTACATGAGTTCTTATGGCATTTCTTCTATTTGATGTTGTTGTTCAGCAAAATCTCGAAGGGTGGTGTTTGAAGCTTGTAGACGACATGCGATGCTAGGGAGGGGTGTAAACCCTCGGCCTTGATGCAACGATTCGTTCACCCGTGCTAGGAAGGGGTGTAAGCCCATGGCCTTGAGATGCAACAGTAAATCCATCCACACCAGGGAGGGGACTAACCCCCCGGTCTTGCGGTATAGCCTAAGTGGTTTTTCACTTCCTCCCAACAACAGTCAAAAGGCTGGAGGAGTAGATATAAATATTTGTCTATTATATTTGACTGTTGTATGTGAGAAAGTGAAATTAATTACCTCTACCTCGGACTCATAGCACCTACAAAAGTATATGCATATTCCAGAAACTATTTCTGTCAAAAATTCAACTTTCAGGTTGGGTCCAAAATAATAAAGACATCGGCCACATCTTCGGCCTAGCTATCATTACCAAAACAGATTCTCGCCTTTAGCACGACTCCGGGTTCCAAAGCAAGGATGCCTTTGGCTTAACTTTAACTCCCGAAGAGAGGCTCTCACCTTCGGCCAGTGTCAAGTCTCAAGGGCTAGACAGTAGAACCTCATGAATGTTGCTATGTACTTCTTTCTTCATGTAATATTATAGTGGAATTTGTAATAAGACATGTAATTTGATAGTTCATATATTAGGTCTCTGAGCCATGAGGAGCTACGGTCATCAGTAGCCCCTCGTGCCTCCGAGAGTCTACAGATGAGGGAGAACTGATGGAGCTAGGGTTTAAGGAACCCATTATTTCTCCTCATGGGCTCAGCTATCTCATGTTTGGCCCATATAGTCTTTTAGTCCAATTATAAGCCTAAGGGTATTTATGTACTTGTACCCCCACCAAGGGTAAAATGGTGATTTCTAACACATCAAGGGTAGAAGAGGGACTCCCCTTTTCTCTCCTTTCTATAAATACAAGACCCTAGAGGTCATGAGGGGGGCTGATTGATTGGAGTAATCTCCTTCTCTTCTTGGCTACTTGTATCCTTCCTCTAGCTTTGCCAACCCTTCGGGTTGACATCGCCCACAATATGTATGTTGGGTCTAGTAACCACAACACAAAGTTAACACCTTTATGGACAATAACTGGACTCATGGTAAGCTGTAGGTTCGGATTCAAAAAAGTTATGATAAAACTGCAAAATTTGAAAATTTGGGGCTATATCACCATTAGCCTTTGGAATTATGGTCGAAACCCAATTTCCCCTATGAAAGTGCATCTATGCCCCTAGTGGGTTTTGGTGGTTATATGACAACGTGATTAAAGAACTAATCCTCTTTGTGAGTATATGAGCAGGTTGTATATGAAGAACATACGTTGCATTGATACAAATGATCATCTTCAAAATGTACGATTGTGTAAGGAAAATGGGCCTATGTGATGAAATGGAGAAGTGTCAAATAAATAGGTCCATAAAAGCAATACTATGACAAGGCAAGATTTAAAATAAATATGAGACATGAAAACCATTGATATGAGATGGTCTCAACAAATTGGTGTTGTCAAGAAAAAGAAGTGATCAAGTGTTATTTCTCTATGGGATTTAATCTTGGAAGCAACTTGATCAAGTCAATACTTCAAACATGAATTCAAAAGAAGGCATAACGATGATACAAAGTTATGTGTGACTCAAGATAGCAAGATGGTGAAGGATTGGCATGACTTGGCCACGATGGACCATGGACGGGAGAAGGGCAAGATGGAGTCTTGACGTCGAGGGACCCAAGCCATGGTGAAGGGCAGGTGGAGCGCAATCGCGATAGACCGATCAAGCTATATGTGGTCATACATTTCCAAGTATTATTCATTATTGGAATATAAAGATATAATATGACTTGTGAACAAAAAGGAAAAAATGGACATGATAAATGAAGAATTTCCAAGTCACAAGCTCTAGGTGATGACGCTCAGCAAAAGCACATGTGGCAGCCCTCATGAAGCTTAAAAGAGAAGAAGTGGCAAAATTCATGATCATGTAAGCTCAAGTTGAGGAATTGTCTTTTTATTTTAATCTTGAGTTTAGGCATGCCGCTCTATCAAGAGGGATGCTACATGATTTGCATTTAATGTCTCAATGCTCAAAGAAAAACCCAAGTGAGATGAGAGAAACACAACACCTACACTCACACTAACTCTCACTATGACAGGGAAAACCGGTGTAACCGGTTTATCAAACCGGAGGGACCGATTTTGGTTCAAACCTCTAACGACTAGTTCAGAAAAACCGGTGGCACCGGTTTGAGAAACCGGTGTAACCGGTTTTGACTGGTTCAGTATAACGGCTAGTTTTTGGGGGACAAGTATAAATACTTTCTTCCCCCCTCCTTTGGATGTTGCTGATTGTGTGCACAAAGAAAATACATCCAAAACCTTGTAGAGCTCTCCCCAACACCTCTTTGTGAGGTTTGAGTGATTTGTGAGAAATCCTAAGTATTGGGTTGAGAGGGATTGAGATTGAGAGCATAAAAGCGAAAATCCTACACTTGAGCATTTGAGCATTGCGTTGCAAATCCGTGAAGCATTTGTTACTGTTGGACGTGAATCCTCCTAGTCGGCTAGGCGTCGCCCTAGAGCTCCCAAGCTTGTGGTGAGCCTTGGGAAAGTTTGTGAAGGTCCGCTTCGCCTCCACAAGGAAAGAAGCAAAGATAGTGGATCAGGGAAAGCGGTTGAAAGAGACCCGGCTTGGAGTGTGCCTTGTGAGAAGCTCAAGCTTCCTCAACGGAGACGTAGGGTTCACGGGATGAATCTGAACTTCGGCAAACAATTCTTCATGTGCTTCATTTGGTTTGCTTTCTTAAGTTCTTGCTTCCACTATTTGTGATTCATAGGTTGCATGTGTAGTTATGCTAGTACTCTTAGTGATTACTTGCTCTAGATCTTGCATGCTGTGTTAAGACCTTTAGGTTTGCTAGAACTAAGTGGGACGCGATCATTTCCTGTTTTATTCTCTCTGCCCCGAGGAAACCGGTGGGTCCGGTTTACCAAACCGGTGGGACCGGTTTTGGTCAGTGCTCAATTATGTAGATTCTTGGTGAATCTAGTTTATGTGTATCTTGGTTGCTCTCCTGTGTAGTTCACACTAGTGTAGCCCCTCTGGTTAGTGTGTTACTTGTTTTATTTCTCTCTGTTCCAGGAAAACCGGTGTAACCAGTTTGCCAAACCGGTGGGTCCGGTTTTGGAAGTTTGTTTCCGGAGGTTGATTCTTTGTGAATCTAATTGGGGTGGTTCCTATCTTTGTTTTTATAGCTTGCCTATCTTGAGTGCTTGGTTCTTTCTCTTGATTAATTATTTTATCCCAAGCTCTCTGACAAAACCGGTGTAAACGGTTTGCTAAACCGGTGCAACCGGTTTTGACAATTTTAATTCCGCTACAAGTTTTTGTTAAAATTTCAGAAACGCCTATTCACCCCCCCCCCTCTAGGCGACATCAAGGGACTTTCACCCTATGTATTTGCTTTGTTCCACATCTTTTGTCAGTTTGTTTTAGTACTTGTAATGTTTGGTTTCAGCCTCCTTATATATTTTGTATTTAAAGTGTTCTAACAATAAATTTTAATTATTTCAGTTGTGTTACACTACATATATAGATTGTTCTAATACTCCCTCCATCTCAAAATAATTGATGTTTTGAATTTGGGCACATGAATTAATAAGAAGTGTAAAAGGTAGGTGCACAAGAAACGAGGAGGAGAGAGATAGAACATTTTGAGATGGAGGGAGTAGTATACTTTTATTGTTCATGTGAGCATTTTTAATTGTTCTAATAGTGTATTTCATTTATTCTACACCATGATAGTTCTATAGTATCACACATAGTACTGTTTAAGATTTGTTAATGTTTTCATTACATAAGTATTTGTATGGTTGTTTTTTCAGAATTAATTAATTTGTGAAATGTATTTGTAATAATAATTTTTAGATGATTGTTCTCATTTAAGTGATATTTTTCACTTCTCTTATTCATATTTATGAAACAAACAAATAATAATGAAACTTTGTTCTATTAACGATGTAACTTTATATTATTGAAGTTGAAACATTTGGTTATATTGTTCTCTTTTTTTTTGGATTTTTTCTCTTTAAGGTGAAACTTTGGTTCCACTAAACTGAAACTTAAAAAAAAAAGAGGCAACATGTTGTATCTACACGCGGAACTTTGTTTCTTATGAGTGCAATATTTTCTTAAAGAAGAGATGATTTTTTAATTATAAATTTGAAACTTATCTGAGTTTTATTTCAGCTGATTTCCAGTCCATGGAATGAAGTTAAGAATCCAATAGTGATTAATTTCCAAAACAAATATGTAAATTTTTAGCTGCTAATCAGTTTATGGACTGAAATAAAAATGTGTCACTCATCTGTCAATATTGTCTTAGTGTCTACCTAAGCATGATCAATGATAGTGAATTATTATTCTTTTCAGCATCTCATCTAAAAGATTAGCAAATTTTAAGAAGCAATAATTTACAAGAACAATGCTCTATCAGATTTTATTTGCTTCACAATCATTTGAAGTATGTTCCAAGCAAATTAAAAGATTGTTCCACACAAATTGAAAGATTGCTTCAGGCTGTCTCTATTTTTATTGCATCCTGCTCAAATTAATGTTTCATGATACTTGTATGATTGTTTCAAAATAATTGTGTGATCGAGAACTTTATTCCACATTGATTTCAAATTTGTTCTAGCATGATTCAAAATTTGTTCCACCCTAATTTTACATTTGTTGTAGCCTAGTTGACTGTTTCCAACTTTGTTCTAGCCTTATTCCAATTTTTTTAAGACATATTACAAAATTGTTCCACACCTAATAGGAATTTGTTGCAAAATAAAAATATGATTTTGTTCCAACAAAAGTTAAATTTAGTTCGATGGTACCACAAACAATGTTCCATGACACATGATACAATGTTCCGGAACAAGTCTACCTTACACGCAACAAAATTCAAAAATCTGTTCTACCAACTTTACTTGAAAATTTGTTCTACAAACATTATTTGTAAAATAGACAACTCATCTCCATTATTAACAGTCAACAAATTTAAAAACCTTCAAATTTTAAATCAAATATAAAAATGCTCCTTTTCACGCACCGCATTGGCTCCACGCGCGCGCTTGGTAGACAAAGCAGTCCAATCACGAAGGAGATGTGCCAAACTCTATCAGAATCTCATGCGAGCAAACATGTTTCGGCTCCGGTTGGGAGGAGCAATGGGGGAGAAGGGCGGGATGGATATGATTGGGTGGCGCCAGGTGGACAGGAGATAAGATTGGATCTTTTTTTATATATAAAAACATACTTGTAGAATAGTTGAATGTATCAATATTTTTTGTGTCTTAAAATTTTAAACAGAAAAATTTAGAGCATAGTATCTATAAATTAAAATTGTTGGGCAAATATTAAAAAAAATCCTTACAAATTTGGTTCCAACAGAATCTTCATCCAGCTCTGTATAGTTTGCCACTAGCTATCCCACCTCCCCACTCTCCATCTCTCCATCTTTGCCGAGCCTGCTCCGCTCGCCATCGTCCTGCGCGTGCCTTTCCCGCTCTGAAATTTCTGCTCCTACCCATCGGCCTGCTCTCCCACACGCAAATTTGGCCTGTCGGGCACCAAATCATTGCCGCACAACACAAAATCGCAGAAGAACCGTACACAAATTCGGCACCGCCCTACAACAAATCACCGGAGTAGAGCATAGACTCGCAGCACCGGGCACCAAATCATTGCCGCTTAGAGCATCTCCAGCAAGGACATGCATCAAGGTCCCAATCTCAAAATTTGCATGCCAAGCAAAAAATTCTTCTCCAACAGGGCCTCTATTTGGACATACATTTTACACGGGTATGTAAATTATCCCCTCTCAGCCCCAAACATGGTGGGCGGCGATCTTGCATTCATGCTTTCTTGCCCGATCTATTATCAGGGAGCAGAAACAACACGGTATGGCCATACGCAAGATCTCGACGGCGGCCTCGGACTCCGAGGTGGAGCTGCGCTGGCGGGGCGCGGCGCGGCAACGCCGGAGCAAGAGCTCCGCTCGCTGGGTGCGGCGGCAACGGAAGCTACGGCGGAGGTCGAAGAACTAAAACTGTTTCGAGTCAATGTTAGTCTGGCCCTATGCGTCGGCAAAAAAATAGGGGCTGATCTTTAGTTGCCACTGGAGAAAGCCATGTTTTTTTGGAGGCCCATACTTTCAAACCGGGCCTGCAAATAGAGTTTGGAGGCTCTAATTTGCAGGTCTCTACTGGAGATACTCTTACAGGCTCATTTTTGCAGGCCGGGCTGAAGATGCTTAGAACACAGAATCACATCCGAAGCAGCACCAAATCGTTGCCGTAGGCAGCTTCCTCAATGCAGCACAGGCACATCGGGTAGGCGTCCACTTCGTGGCACTATTTTGATCATTGGCGGCGGCGGCTGATGCAACGGAGCAGCTGCATCGAAGGCAAGGTATCGGTGATAGGATTTTTTTTTTTTGAAAAAGACACCGATCCGATCCAGTCAAAGTGGAGTTAGTTTTTAAAATATAAAATCAACATTTGAAGAGTCTGTTGGGTACGGTGTTGTTTTAAAAGTCTTTTTAGTTTTACAAAAGAGGTAAAAACACTAAATTTGCAATATAAAATATAGAGGCTGTTGAAGATCTCTTATAAAGTTGATAGGATTTCTAAGATACTTTAAATGATTCCAGTTTAAAGATTACTCCTGCCTCCTAGAGAGAAGCATGTTAGCAATTACTAAAATCTTCTCCCTCTTATATATAAAACTGAAACTAGGTTTAAAATTTCAATTTTAACTGTTAGAAATAATCTTTATCATAGATTCACCATATCCATTCCCATATTCAATTTCAAGAAATAGGTATGAGTAGATAATAGAAAACCCGTTTCCCTTCCCTTATATCCTAAGAACAAACACACAAGACATATAGAGATAGGTGGAGAGTCATCTCTTCTTATTCACTTTTAAATCCATACACAAGGGTTGTCTATATAGAAATGGAGATGACTATAACTTATTGTATTCTTAACACTTCCTCTTAGGCATACACCGTGACCAAACTCATGTCTCATTAAAACTCGAAAAAACCCATTGGGAAAAAGTTTGAGAAAGAGTTCATACTTGTCGCTAGATGCGTTTACATATATTGTTGCCTCATTAAAAACCTTATGTGAGAAATTTCAGAAAAACTCACAAAGAAAAAAAGAGTGCAACTAATATTTTCTGAACAATTATGATCTTCCAGATCAAATATTACTCTTGATTATCAATCCCAAGGGCCAATATATTGAAACAAGCTCCCCCTCAACCTTATAATAATATTTAATTATATCTTTTAACACTTTCTACTGGAAGTGTATTAATATAGAGGCATATTCATATAAGGATTACATCTGGAGAATTTTACTTCATATTACATATAAATCTATAAAATAAGAGTACTAAGATAACATGAACAATAAGCTCATGTGTATTGGTGGTGTTGATCTACTGGATCTAAATATATCATGACTAAACCTTCAAGGCCATATAATAAAAAAAACTATAATTATGTTCATATAGTATCTTCCAGGTATGTCTCAGACTTTCATGTCTAGTAAATAATGATCAATCATTAAGCACATACTCCCCTTGTTGACAACATGTGTTGAAGTCTAGTATTTTGATCCCATATTAGAAAAATATATTCTCATATTATTTAGTCTTCTAAACATATATCTTATTGTTCTTCTATAACTTTGAGAAAAATAAGCTCTGAGAGCAATGCATTTACATTTCTATCACACACCACAATACTAACATAATTATGTAATGCAAATTTTAATGTTCTTACATAGAACTAGGAGTGTAATACAATTGCACTTGCATGCACCTTCTAGCGATGCTTTGTAAAGCTCCAAGATTTAATGCATTTGCAACTTAATTTTTATAAAACTTTAGCCTATGTCCTTCAAGGATCAACTAGTGATTCTTTTAATGGATCATCTTATTGGCTACATGGTAAAGTAAAAAATATATCTAGTCTAATATTATGGCATAATGGGGATAAAATTGCCAGTAACACCAATTATACCTTCAGGGTGCTAGAGGATATCGTCAATATAAACTTTTGGTAGGTATGAATATGATAGATAAATATATCATGAGTGTTAAGATACTTCTAGTACTTCCAACAAAGAGTTGCACAAGTTAGTTTGGCACACTTCTAGTGTTTGTATTCCTCAATTCATTCATTATCAGGTCTAAAATGGGTCACTGTCCATTTGGACAATATGATCATTGGTGTATTTAAACTAATAAATTGTTTGGTTCATTCTAGAAAATTCCTCCAAGGAAAAACTCTCTGCCATAGATATAGGTATTTCTTTTAGAAAAAAAATTTTGGTATGAGATTTACATGTCACAACATACAATTTATTATGGGTTCTTCTAGGATCTTTATTATTTTCATAATCATTTATACTGCATATTATAATTTAAATGTATTTGCCAGATATATAATGGAACTAAACAATGTCTCATATGGGGATTTGGTCTATTCTGACCATTTTGAACCATCACTTTTCACCACCTTATTAATCATAATGTGACCCATAAATGTTCAAAGAACAAGTTCGTGACTTTTATTTAGTGATTTTTGGTTCAGCCTCAATTGCAATTTATTTGACCCGATATGAGAGCTTCAAGCACTCATGCCTAGGACTTTGTTCCGGATCCGGTTCTCCCTATGGGAAACTCAACAATTCATAGAGGCACAAATAGTGTCGACACGTTTCTTCTCCACTTAGACATAATATAGTGATCTTCATGATTTCCCAGTATGAAAGATTCATAGTTGTTCTAAGTTCCTAGCATTATGATAAGCGCACAATCTGCTAGGGTAATCCTCATCTGGAGGTACCTTCAGGGTGATAATTCATTAGGAGTATATAAGAGGAGTACTTCTCTATATAGGTTGTGCTTTGACTATGGCACTAAAATCTTTGATCTGTAGGCGTCCCCACAAATCTCGAATGTGTGCCAACAAGTCAAACATGGATATAATATTAAATCCTGGATATATCCACATCTACTTCAAGTTGTAGCATTATATATGTTTTAAATAAATTCATATTTGATTTCTCCTTAATAAGATATAGTTCTGGCAAACTCCACACTTCTAGTGTATAGGAGGATAAGCTAACTACAAATTTAGCTTGCTTTGTGCTTTTAGAATTGTAAATATCAAGGCATTCCATATACTGGACATTTCTCCCCCTAATACCGAGATATTTAAATAGAAGAATACTAAACATCCCCGACCATCCAAATTTAGTGGTGGTTAATGTAAGCTCTGGTGGTAATATATTTGGGAAATCTTACACACATAAACAAAAGAGAGATTTTCATCATTTATATGCAGTGAGATTTTACTTAGTATTAACAGAGTATCACAAAAACTAGATAGTCTCTTCTACAAAAGAGATATCCTTAACTTCGGGTTAGGGTCCACAACTAGTAGCTAATTACTATCACAAGTTTGCAAAATTAATTTGCTATAGAGTGTAGTCTTCAAGACCTAATACAATATGCAAGTAAAAGTGAAATACATTCATAGCCTACATACATCCTTCAGGGAAAAATGCACATCAATGATGATCATTGAGAAATGCCTTCAGGGTCATGTCTTCTAATACAATTCATGGTAGGCTATGCATTCTAGTGTATTGAGAAAAGCTTGCATATGCATGATAACAATAAGTTCCACTCAAAGGATTGTTACTAACAAGTAACAATTCCCTAAGGTGAATATCCAGCTATTTTAGATTATTGCCCAAGATTGACTCAAATTACTCATACCACTTAGAAATTGGGTTATTAATATATATTTGTTGTGACACAATATTGTTATAATAATTCAAATCATCATTCAGAATGAAGAGAAATGGTATATTAGAACATGTAAGTTAGAGAGTTTCATTTGTTTAGGAAAATTAATCTAGTGTAAAGTCTCGACTATGCAAAAGATTATAACTCTTTAAAAGAGCATAAATGACCAACATCCTTCGAGGATAAACTCTATCACGGTAAGGTGACCTTTGTTATTGAATAACATCTTAAATTTAGAAAGTGGAAGAGATTACTAAAAGTCTCCATAAGGTCTTTATAAACCTTTCCAAAAAAAACACACATAATAAGGTGGTTTTATCACTAATAGTCTTGTTCTCAAGATCTATATCTCCTTACAACAGGAATAAGAAAAAATAGACCCCACTAATATGTTAATACATCAGCAAGCTTTTAGCTTTATGGCAATAGGGGATCCATCCATCTTATTGCTTCCTAACTCATGGTAGGTAGCAATTAAGTCATGCTTAGGTGCAAGGATGTGGAGGATATCAGTATGCTGGAACTACATACCTCTGATCGACCACCTATGTTCTTCATGGACATATTCTATCATATAGTGGTTTATTGTTATAATTTACAATAATATATTCCTTTATTTCCATTTATTGTACCTATGGTCTTTTCAGCGACTATAGGTCTTGTGATTCTGAGGGTGATCCACTGCTAGAATATTTTAGTCTAGTTAAGGACAAGTAGCTAGTGTGATTCTTCATAAGGAAGGAAACTTTGGATCTTCATGCAAGCCATGAAAACTGTCTCAGAATATTATCAGTATTTCGATAAAAATATTGTAACTTCTTGTTACTACTGGAAAATATAATTGGAAACCATATAATAAAAATACAACTCATGCTTTTTAGCAGCAAGGTAGGATGAAATATATTGACTGCAGATCTTGTGACATCTTGACAAATGTGGTAAGCCCAGGTAAAATTTTAACATCTGATGTCTAATGGTCCAAATTTTTCATGCACTTTATTCAAAATTTACTTCAGGTAAATAAATAAGGAGCATGAAGGAAAACACAAAGAGTGAAGAAGATTGGTCTTATTTATATCCTTAGATATATTTTACTTAATTTTCCTGACTTTCTTCAAGCATTATTATATTTTTTTGCATTTATAATGGTCTTCTGGTAATACTTTGGGATTATATAACCCATATAAAATCCATTGTTATAAAGCAATCATTGCAAGAAAATAAACGCTTAATAAGATGCTTTCCAAGGGAGTGCAAAATAAATTGTCAGAATTTATGGAAGCATAGAGACTAGAAATTCAGTTTTTCTAGATTCCGAAGTGGAAGCTGCATTAAGTTCAAGCAATTATATGCTAAACAAAATAGGGAGAATAAAAGCAACCCTTGTAGAGGTATTATAATGTTCTGCTGGAACATATGTGCAAATTCCACAGGCAACATGACTTAGACCCTCTAACAATCACAGATTGTAAAATTAGCACAATTGCTAAAAATCATGAGGATCAACATGTTAAAGTACAACAATACTTTAATACTAGAGTATTGAAGGAATAACCAAAAACACAATACTGAAATGGTATGTGTTTTGAAGCCATAATCTTCTCAGGCTAAAAATCCATATTCTCTTAACATATCTTAATTCGATCGTTGCACCTAACTTCGGGCAAAGTGGTTATTCCAATGTAATAGTGGTGCAGGGTCCGTCTAGGGACCAAATAAATAAAAGTCTTTAGGTCTGCTGGGTTCTTGCCCAATGATATATGGTAGCTTCTAGCTCAACTACATATGAGTGTTGTGGTACCATACGAGCAAGCATCACTACCTGTGTAAGTGAGTTGTGCATGCACTTAAGAGTGATATGCTATATTTACTCACAAAAATATCTCATAAGGATAGATACATTAACTCCAACATGGACGCATAGAAATGTGCCACATAGTCGTACAAAACAACAGGGAAATCACATGCTAAGAAGCACACCAGTCTTATTGCTTCGAGCAATAGCACTGAAATAGACACAGACGCTTTGCCTTGCATTGGTGTATTAATTGACAAGCAAAGGAGATAAAATGCATCCAACATTTTTGTCACTCAAAATAACAATAATGCTAATTGCATCAAAAATTGATCTGCCTGTCAGAAATCTACAAGTTTCGAGCACAACCATGCATGTAGCGTCCCATATACGTCTAAAAGGTAGTAGAAGCTATAAATGGAGCCATAAAAGGCAGCACGTATATGCACAAAAAAATGCTATTAATCTGCCGGATTAAAAGCCATAAAAGGGAAATACTTGTGAAAACTTACACATGTATGTGTGCCTTCCCATTTCCTGCGTGGCTTAAAAAAACCGTGGATGCCATAAAAAAACATACATGGCAGGCGAGCAGGGCTCTCAGTGTCGATTACTCACACTAATAATTCTTGTGCGAAAGGAGTAGCGTCAAGCGACGGCGTAGACTTGCAGTTGCCAAGAGGCAGAAACTGAAACACGATGTGCACACATTGTGGCTGCAGATACGAGCATGATCAATGACTCGACGTGTGGTGAAGGCCACGGGTGCAGGCACGTTGAGGCGCATGGACATGTTAATCGTTTAAGCGCCGCTTCTGGCAGACGCGACACAACATTAGTCATGGACTTAATCGAGCAAAACATGCTGCTCCAAGCCAAAAAGAATAGTAGCATAAGGAGGTATTGATTAACTAGCAATTATTGGCTTCTAATCTTCCAGATTAAATGTCATAAAAAATACTAGAATATCATGGAAGGACGCACATAATAGAAATTCAATCCATTGTTCATGCCACACAATTGCCTTGCAAATTAATGATAAAGGAGAAACTCCTTGCTGGTCATTATTAGTACACACATCTCAGGTTGCATGCGAACAGCCTGCAGGTCAACTGCCGCTGATAGGTTAGGTAGGCAGATGGCCGCGTGAATGCATGAAAAGTGTAACTGACGATGCGTTTTTGAGCGAACATAATCTGCATAACGGCTGGGGCAGCCTGACGATGCGGCTTCAAGTGAGTACAGTACAACAATGCAGCGTAAGCAACTCATCTTCGGGGAGGCGAGGCTTCAGGCTGTTACGCAAAAGTGGTTCGGGCATACATGCAAGCCCCATCAGTGACCACTCTAGGATCCGTGATGACAATCTCGATTGATCCACTAGTGATCTTAGTCTACAGGATTAAAGAGCTCGGATATGCACAAAGTAATCTAATTAAAAGGACAGGATGGAACATAAGAACAAAACAACTCGCGTATAACATCCATCAGAAGAAAACTCAAGATTTGATCCGTTAGAAAAGGATAAAAAGTCGACTAACCGTGGCCTTTTGTCATGATAGTTGATTTCATGCCGCATAGGGCATATAGGCAAAGGCCATCGACCTGCCTGCTCGATGGTGTCCGCAGTCGACAGAGATGAGCGGCGAGCTTGCCATAAAAAAATTCCAATACCGGTGCACCACAGTGATTAACAATTGACGTCCCTCGCAAAATAGATCAGACAAGATTATGACTAACATCATGATAAATAAAACTGATCTAATGCGAATAAATCAAGAACGACTCACCCGATTTACAAAGCAAAATTGCTGATAACGTGTTAGAAATAATCTTTATCATGGATTCACCATATCCATTCCTATACTCAATTTCAAGAAATATGCATGAGTAGATAATGGAAAACCCGTTTTCCTTCCCTTATATCCAAAAACAAACACACAAGACTAGGGCTGGCTAACGAGTTGGTTCGGCTCGTTAAAGATCGGCTCCCAAAAGCTCATTAAGCTAACGAGCGAGCTTGGCTCGGCTCGTTAAGGCTAGCGAGCTAGAAAAGATGTTCGGCTTGGTTCGTTTGGAAAGTTCGAGCCGGCTCGTTAGGCTCACAAGCCAAGCATAATTCAACTATGATGACAAAAATATTCATTAATTTATATATTTTAATAATACTAAATCGTAAAAATAATATCCTAGAATATTAATGAAGAGAACATTATTAAAAAAATATAAATTTGGCTCTAGAATGACAATCAGTAAGTCCATATAAGGTAGATGTTTTAACATTAAATATAAATTTCATAAGTAGTATACTTTATTTATATGTTAAATGCAACGTAAGCTTTACTAAATATAAAAATATGAGTTTTCTATTAATTTGAAGATTGATAATTTCATATTATCAAGCTTATCGAGCCTATCGAATAATTTACGAGGCTCGTTAACAATCGAGCTATAAAAGGAGCTTGATTCGTTTGAAAGACCGAGCCAAGCCAAAATTATGATCGAGCCGAGCTGGCTCATGAGCCTCGAGCTTTTTTGCCAGCCCTACACAAGACATATAGATATAGGTGGAGAGTCATCTCTTCTTATTCCACTTTTAAATTCATATACAAGGGTTCAGGAAGTGATGTTGTCAATTCATCATGAAATTCAAAATTGTCAAATCAGCAAAAAGGGTAAAAACATGAAATGGGGTTTCATTTTTACATAGGTTCTGCATATGGCAGGTTCCACAAGAATTCTGGGTCTAAAAAAAAAACTCGACCGGTGGGGATAAGACCGCCCCCACGGCTTTTTTTGATAGAGAAGCTCAACCTTCTCCGGTCGAGAAAATCCACGAACCCTGGTCCCATCCTCAAGGAGCCGTCCCCTATGGTTCGGGCCTTAACCCATGCTTTGAGCCCACCCAATCCATGAGGGCCCGCCCACCATAGATCGGTTTCAACCGAGTAAATGGGACGCAGCGAGTGAATTTTTTTATTTTCCATAAATTATGCAGCACCCAGTGATTGAACCCTGGGTGGGAGCTCCCTAGCCAATGGACTTTACCACTGCACCGTGAACCCCTTTGCGAATTCTGGGTCTAGGACAGAATCTTAATAGCGCCTGATCAGTACACATGGGGTTTCCAAAACTCTGGTCAAACTGCTACATAAAAGAGCGATCAATCGACAGATGGTTCATGAAGCCCTGACAGACAATGACTCGTAAGAGACATCAGGGGAGCGGTGTCTGCCCTGATCTTGGAGTACAGGTGTGCCCTACAAGAAAGCATCAAGGACCAGCAGATTTGGACAGAATCAGTTTCGGGAGTGTACTCCACCAAATCGTTGTACCATGCTCTCACCAGTTGTAGCACCTGGTTCGAGCCGTGGCGTCATTTATTGGTCTTGGGTGATGCCATGGGCTAAGCACTTTGTCTGGCTAGCGCTGTGTAACAGGTGCTAGATTCCCAACCACCTTACCTGCCAGATGCTACCACACCCCAATCAATGCCTCTTATGTGACTAGGCAGACGAGATGTGTACATATTGTTGTCAACGCAAGGCGATATACTATCGTCAGTTGGGCTGCAGCACACAACGACCACATCACTTGCTCCATGGTCATCTGAACCACCACAACCGCTGCATTTTTATTAGCATGGACCAGAGTGCGAGGGTCATGTTAGATGAGATGGCAGATGAGGCAAGGTTGTCAATTATTGACAATGCAAAGGGTTTGAGCGTCATTCTGCCATTCTGCTATTAGTCCACGACAAAAATCTATGAGAACAAACTACGCATGTGTGAGTCTGTATCGGGCCCTTTGCACTTGCACTTTTACTCTTTTTAATACAATAATGCAGTTTTTTCTTTCAAAAAGGACGAACAATATTTCAGTGTTCCGAGAAAACAAAAGCAAGCAATGCAGTAAGTAGTCATTCTTAAGCAATAAAACAAAAACATAATATAGTGGCAAGGAATGTGCTATGATGATTCCATCAATGAGAAATGATAATTACGCACGCCAAGTTCGCACAGAAAATTATTTTATTTTTGTTTGCAATGCTAGCAGTAATCCTTGTGTTTCTAAAATATTGTAAAAATGGTACTGTGGCTACATGTGTACTGTAGCAATCGCCTTTCTGTAGACATGTGGTTGATGGAATGTTGTAGTAGTACTGTATCACCGACCTACTGTAGCTAGCTGGTGGCTTCTGGAATCTAGAAGCAGCAGCCAACCCCTCCTACTCCCCCTGTCCCGATTTGTAAGCATTCGTAGGAACCCGATGCAAAAACAACCGAGCGTGCATTTGTCCCTGCTACCCCTCATCATGAGTGCTTGACCACAGTTACCCACCAATCCATGCTACTCCACATGGGTGCTCGATCACAGCTGGCGGCAGCCTCTGCCACTTGCCAAACTGATGGAGGCCGGAGGCCATCGTCCCTGCGGCGTGTGGGCTGTGGTGCGGAAGTGTGTGTGCATGTGGTGCTTCAGTGGCCGTCAGAGAGCGCTGCAGCGTGGACCTCACCTACGAATGCTTATATTGGGGAAATCTACAGAAGGCTTCAAATGCTTATAAATTGGGGCGGAGGGAGTATGTAGTATATACTGTATATAACACCTAAGTGTGCAATGGAATAAAAGTGTGTGAGTGTGTATGAATCAGATGCAATACAATTCAGAACTGCTAGCCCCCTCTTCCTTCTCTGTTCTAGCTCTCCTCTAGCTGCTAGCTGCACTCCAGCAGCCCCTGAACCCAATATGCAAGACACTAAAAGCCCTAGCTGTTTATGCGACATCGCAACTCTCTATTCTACCTCTCGTGTAGGACATTATAGCAGAAAACATGGCCATTATCAACTTTTTTTTGTATCAATACACAAATACATTGTAAATTTGACACAAACATACATTGCTGCTTTCCCTATTCATGTGTTTTTTTTCCCTATCCTTATGCAATTTATCTTTTTTCTTTCTCTTTGTACGGTTTGAATTTGAAGCTCAAATGTTGCATGATGAGGCATTATAACAATCACTATGTACAAAAATCATTTTATATTTTTTATAAATATTTTATATACAACTTTAAAACTCTATAGTTAAGATAGTATTATATCTTATTAAACAATAAAAAAATATGCAAAAAAATATATTGTATATTTTTCTGGCATAGGGTTCTATGGAAACTGTCACTGTGCAAAATTGGAACACTAAACTCTAATCATGCAAAGAGAAATAAAAAAAAACATATTGCAACATTGGGTAGATTGCACCGACTTGAATTGTGAGTAAACTGAGCCAAGATTTTGTTTGGGAGTAAATTGGACAAAGTGGATTGTTCGGGGGAGTAACATAGACTTTTCCCAATAAAATTTATCTCGGACAATATTTATTTTTAAAATTAAACTATGCAAACAATCAGAAAAATATAAATAAATAAGCATGCAGATAGGAAATGCAGCAATTTATCTTTGTGCCACAATTTCAAGTTGCAATGTATTTTGTCCATTAATACAAGAAAGTTGATATAGTGCTATAGTGAACAAAAGCCACAATTTCTCAGAGTCCTATCATAGAGACTAAACATTCAGTTACGACATCCTAGAGACAAAACCATGGTTCTTGGATGTCCCGCAGACAAATTTCTCTCAAAAAAATGTAAGAAACAATATACCAACCTGTGTGTTTATTGACACCCAATACATGTCACCATCAAAATCGCTATTGGCCATCTCATCTGCCAAAGACCGTGATCCAGAAGTGGGGAAAAATATAGCGTATTTGGAATCCCCCACGATCTCCTCCAAACCATCAACATGAGTTGCGGTCAAGACATGTATATCGCCGAAATGTAACCCAGGATGCTTATAAACAAGGACTTTTCCAGAAAGTTGACCTTCATCACTGTTTAATGAGACAGAAACAAAAAGATCAGCTCGTAGTTTATCTTTTGATTTATCCTTAAAAAATTTTGATTGAAAACTTATTGAAGTCATGAGAAAAAAAACAAAAACTCAACAAGCGGTGGACCAGGCAGTATTGTGTATAAGAGGAAACAGGCAACCGAATTTGAGTCGAAAAGGGCTAGATCTGGGGCGGTGGGGGTGTACACCTAAACCTGATAGTATGGCAGGCAGCATATATACAAGTCACCATATAGCCAATGGACAGACGCAGCACTGTAAACTCCCATGCTAGGTGGGGTTTGGGGAAGGATTATATGAGGCAAGCCTTACCTCTGCAAGCTGCGCCGATAACCATATAGCCATATTATCAAGAAATACAACCTAACAGTGTCACTAGTTAACACTACAAGTTATCTTGAGCAAATATTATCAGCTAACACACCCTCATGAAATCATTAGCCTTAGATAGTAACTATTTCTGTCATTAAGTGTTACCTTCTTCTAAGAATAGATAATGCTCCAAAGCAACTATTTCTGTCGTTAAGTGTTACCTTCTTCTAAGATAGGAAGGATGAGAGCCACATAGCTCATAATTTCAGAAAGAGTGCGGCATTTCCAATTCAGTGAGTGCCTGCTTCTGCTATAACAGACACTCACGATGCGATTCACGTTAGTTGGTTCACATATGCATTATGATCACAACAAGCAATCACTCCCACCACCACATTCTCGGAAACACCATAATGGCTTACATGGTAGGATTGTGTGCTTGTGCTAGGTTGTTATAGCTTTGCATTTCTCTAAAAAGAAGCAAAATAAAATATGCTCCTTAATTTTTTCCATGTGTTGTGGATGCCTTGCTGGTGACCCCTATTACTGTAAGATGCAGCAGAAGGCCTGCAGCTCAGCCACAGATGACACACCTTAAAGCATCCGGCAGAGGCCACATTTAGTAAAAAAAAAAAGGTGTCCTTGAATAGCTATCAAGATGTTGTTCAGATTTAGTTAGCTCAATAAGGGATAGCCTGGTATGATAAGGTTGGTACCATACAAGAGACCTGGCTCATGTAATGGTAGGGTCCAGATAAATAGGGCTTATGCTTGTTAAGGAGCTTGAGAGTGATGGAGATTAATAGGATAAGTCTTCATTGCTGATTGATCCATGAATAAACCTGGCAGCAACCCTGAACTCTAAACCATCCGGCTAATCTGATTGGTAACTGTTATGGGCAGGCCTTCGGACCGTGGTACTGTAGCAGCCCATGGTACTGTAGCGCCGTGGTTACTGTAGCGCCGCCCTTACTTAGCCCTCAAGTTAGGTTAGTTAGAATTAGGGCCGGCTCTACCTCTATATAAGGAGAGGCACGGCAGTCATTTGGGATCAACCAATGAATCAATAAAGAAACAATTCTCTCAATTTCCCCCAATGTCTCTCAAGCTCTTGGCATAGCATAAGGCCTAATTATCCACACCCATTACATCTGGCATCAGATTGCCAACAATCCCTTCCCATGGCTTCTGCTGCCAAATTCCCACAAAATCCGTACTCTGATATAAGCCTTACAGATCTGATCGATCTGCTTACGGCACGACTAGAAGCAAAGGAGGCTGCCAACCGTACTGCAGTGCTGGCCCAACCTGTTATGGTTGTGCTTGTAGCAGAAGAGAAGAAGCCAAAATGTTTGGCGGAGCTGGTCCAAACTGTTGTGTAGGTGCCAAAGGCGCCTATCTCTTCGACCTCGCTGTTCTTGGCTGTCCCAACTGTACCCTTGCTGAGGAAGAAGACACAAAAGAAGAAGAAGAAGGCTACTGTTGCACCGTTGTTACCATCCATACATCTTCGACCAATGGCTTGCCTTAAGCATTACGGAATACGTCGGAAGTGCAAGGTATCTCGGTGTCTTCGCTGGCCAATCACTGATCATGCATGTGGTGTCAAGAAGAGTGCAGCTACTGCATCCTGCTGGTTCCTAAGGAAATTGACTACTTCTTCGTTGACATCAAGCAATGTGAAGACCTCCCTTCCTTCACAATCTAATACCGTTCCTAGTCACCAACTGACTTTTCATCGATGCCAAGAAGCATGTTGGGTTGCTGCACGTGTTAGAGCTGACAGTTCTGAGAGTTTTTCATGGGAGCCCGGAGGAACTATAGTCCATGTCTTGCTGCTGCAGTATGTGGTTACAAAGAGACCAGGATGACAAGAGTGTGGTAGAGGGCTTAGCCATGGCCACCACCACAGCTCGAGGACGAGTTGTCTTGGAAGGAGGGATGGAGATGTTATGGGCAGGCCTTCGGGTCGTGGTACTGTAGTAGCCCATGGTATTGTAGCGCTGTGGTTACTGTAGCGCCGTCCTTACTTAGCCCTCAAGTCAGGTTAGTTAGAATTAGGGCCGGCTCTACCTCTATATAAGGAGAGGCATGGCAGTCATTTGGGATCAACCAATGAATCAATAAAGAAACAATTCTCTCAATTCTCCCCAATGTCTCTCAAGCTCTTGGCATAGCATAAGGCCGAATTATCCACACCCATTACAAACAAATCCATAACTTATAAGGAACTAACCAATCAACTCAATCTTAGACTAATGACTAATCTCATCCTAACTGAGTAACTGACCCTCACACCATCTGTGTAGCACCTAGGAGGAGAGCTGATCACGCTCATAACGCCTCATTCCTTATTATAATCAAGCAAGACGAATCCTCCTTGGTTAACATTAACAACAGCATGCAGATGGATCAAAAGAAGTATTCCTTAGATTAACAACAACAACAAAGCCTGTGTTGAAATTCCATTTGTTACAAGCACTATTATGTCTGAAAAGGATATCAAGTACCACAAGAAATACATAAATAAAAGATCATTTAATCTATCAAGCATGGTGGACATTGCTGCCACTTACAGTATCACGCAAACTTGGTCTGGTTTTAATGTCCCTGTCGGATCCACTGTGCCCATAAGATAATAACATTTGTCAATTGGGATCTTTCCTTGTTTCATTCCTTTTCTTTCCTCTTTAGTCATTAGATCTAGCTGGGATTGCAAATAAGCTTCATCCTGTGGCTGAATTCCAGAAAGAATCATTCATGCAGACATTGAATCATCCAGGTCAGCATGGTTAAATGCAACTGGAAAAGGAATCACATTAATAAAGAGGCAATAAACAAGTTGTTACTAATAAATAACTGGATGTAAATTCAAAACTACAGGATGGTTAAAGAGTGAAAGATTGACAACAAGTATACTTTTGTCATATAATAATGCGGCAGAGAAACAGTCACTCAGGGAAATCAAACAAACCTTCCAGCGAATCTCTAACTGTGTGACAGGCTTTTTTTGTATCTTTAAGCGCCTTCCCTAGAAGCTCCAAAAAATATTCTGCTGGAACCCGTCCATAGTGAAGTAGTGAAATTAAGAACCTCGATGTCACTGCCCTTTTAGGTCGGTTGCTGAAAGATGGAACAATAAAAAATACTAACAATGTGTTAACTAACAGAAAAGAACTCCGATGGCTGTATAATACCATAAATCAAGAAGGATTTTCGAATCAGTTCTTTCTTTATATATATAAAGGGGAACCTTCTTGTTTTAATTCAAATTTTGAATGAAACCCTAAGAATCTAGGTCCAAATCCCTCTTATCCAAAAGGACCAAAACTCTAGAATCTAGATAAATGCACAAAAAAAAATCCGCTTAATATGTTCAATAAAACTGGCGTTGATGTACAGATTAGAGTGCAAAATGCTTTCTCTGTTTCACAATATCTGTTAGAGTATAATGGATAGAGCCCATAGGGCTGTGCATATTCGGCCCACTGAGGCCCATGTATAGAGGTATATTACCCACCCTTTCTAGGGTTTGGAAGAATAGACAACAGTTTTACTCTCCAACATGGTATAGAGCTAGGGTTTCTTCTCTCCCTCCCTCCTCCCACCTAGCCAGCCGCCGCCGCCACCGCCGCCGGCGACCTTGCTGCCGGCCGCCGCCGTCGTCGCCATGGCTGGCCACCGCCCTCCTCCCCCCTCCTCTTCTCCCTTCCCTCCCCTCCTCTCTCCTACGCGGCTGCCCTAGCCGCCGCCCTCCTCCCCCCTCCTCTTCTCCCTTCGCTCCCCTCCCTCTCCTACGCGGCTGCCCTAGCCGCCACCGCCGGCGCCCCCATCCCTGCCGCTGCTGCCGGCGCCCCCGATGCCGCGAGCTTCGCCCCCACGGGCGCGGGCGCGGGCGCCGTCGCAGCCGCCGCCGCCGCTCGGGACCCGGCGCACGCCACCGCCGCCGTCCCCGATCCGGCCGCCTGGAGCGCCGATCCGACCGCCGACGGCCCGGATCCAGCGGCCGCGGATCTGGACGCCGCCGCCCGGGCCCCCTCCGCGCCATCACCGGCCGCCGCCGGCGGCCTTGCCGTGCCGCCGACGGCCGCCGCCGTGCAGGAGCTCGCCGCTGCCGCGCGCACCATGCTGGATCTGGCTGCCGCCCCCGTGGGCCAGGCTGCCGGTGCGGGCGCCGCCGCCGTGGACCAGGCCACTGCCGGGGCTTCACGCCGCTTCACCGCTGCCGCCAAGTGGACTCCGGGCAGGACTTCGTCGCTGCGGGTGGTATGTCCCCTGTACCGTACACTAGCCTGGGCATGCCCCCGTCGCTGCTGCCGGTGGGCGCCTCTTCACCGACTGCCGCCGCCGCCTCGACCGACCCCTTCGTGGTCGCCCAGACCCAGGTCGTCACGGTCGTGGAGCGTATCCGCGCGGCTACACTCTCTTGGGAGCACGAGCTTGCTGCCGCGAATGCGCTCTACCACCGGGCTTCGGAGGTTCAGCGCTTCCTCGACCTCACCGCCACCCCCTAGCCCGTCCCCCCGACACCGCGACATCCTCATCACAGTCGCCACCGCCACTCCGCCACAATGTCGCCGATCCAATGGTCTAGCAACTCCATCTTCAGGCCGTCGGTGTCCAGAACATCCGCGCCCTGGTCTCCGTCGTCCTCGACACCCGGTCCTCTGCCTACGGGCGCTGGCGTGACCAGGTCCTCCTCGCCCTTCGCCGCTACGCCCTCGACGACCACATCCTCACCGACACGCTTGTTGCGGAGCGGGACGCACTCTGGGTACACCTCGACAGCGTCGCCATGTCCTAGATCTTTGGGACCATCTCCCTAGATCTCCAGGACATCGTCCGGTCCCACGGCGGCACCGCACGTGAGGCCTGGCTGGCTCTAGAGGCCCAATTCCTCGGCAACGCCGAGGCCCGTGCGCTCCACCTCGACGCGTCGTTCCGCACTTTCCAACAGCGCGAGTACTGCAGGAGGATGAAGGGCATGGCGGATGCACTTCACGACCTCGGCTGCCCGGTGAGCGACCGGATCCTGGTCCTCCACGTCCTGTGAGGTCTCACCGCCAACTATGAACTACTGCGGATATGGATCCCTCGACAGCGCCCCATCCCCTCATTCCTGTAGGTACGGGACGACCTCGTCCTAGATGAAATCACCCGCGGGCTCGCACCAGCACCGCCCCCCGCGGCGCTCGTGGCCACCCACCGGCCTCCACTGCCCCACCTACCACCTCCCTCCTTGGAGCTACTCCACCAGCGCCCGCCGGGAGGGGGGGCGGCCATGGTCGCAACCGTCGCCGGGGGGGGGGGGGGGGGGGGGGGGGTCGTGGTAGGAGCTCCGGCAGGGGGCGTCATGGGAGTACCTCTGCTCCGGCTTCTACAACCCCGACTCCTGCCCCTGGGGGTTCGCCCTAGCCATCCTTCAACAACCCATGATCAGCACGCATCTCCATGTGGCCCTTCCAGGCTCGGAGGGGGGGGGCGGGGGGGCTCGTCCTCAGCACTTGCCCGCAGTCATGTTCACCGGCCCTGCTCCCGTGGGTCCGGGGACCTAGACTGCCCTTGCTCCGCCGCCTACCTAGCCGCGGGGGGGGGGGGGGGGGCGGGGGTGGACTCCACCTCTACACCCTAGCCAGTCACCGACCTGGCCTGGGGGATGGGACCAGGCGGCTCTGGCTCAGTCTTTCAGCACCTTGGGCCTGAACCCGCCAATCAGCACGGAGTGGATCGCCGACTCGGGAGCCTCGTACCACACCACGCCAGATGCTAGTATTTTATCCTCCGTCCACCCTCCTCCACCTTCGTGTCCTTCCTCCATCATGGTTGGGGATGGCACATGCCTTCCGGTTACCTCTGTGGGGTCTGCTCCTGGGTCTTTTCACCTTCCAAATGTTCTTGTTGCCCCGCAGATGGTTCATAACCTTCTTTCCATTAGCCAATTTACTACTGATAACTCATGTTTTGTTGAGTTTGACTCTTTTGGTCTTACTGTGAAGGATTCGGTTTCCCAGCGTCCTCTTCTCCGATGTCATAGCACGGGGCCACTTTACACCCTTCGCCTTCCTGCTTCCGCTCCTTCGTCGTCGCCCCCTTCATCGGCTTTTGCGACTATACCGTCTTCCACGACTTGGCACCGCCGGCTTGGGCACCCTGGCCGCGACGTTTTGGCCCGTCTCAGTCGTAGTGCAGATCTTCATTGTACTAGGGCTTCTGATGAGCATCTTTGTCATGCGTGTCAGTTAGGTCGTCATGTTAGACTTCCTTTTTCTTCTTCTTCGTATGCGAGTCGTGTTTTTGATCTTATTCACTGTGATTTGTGGACTTCTCCTGTCATCAGTATGTCTAGCTATAAGTATTACTTGGTGATTGTGGATGATTTCTCCCATTACTCTTGGACTTTTCCGTCGTGTGCCAAGTCTGACACTTTCCCTACCCTCCTCAACTTCTTTGCTTGGGTTTCCACTCAGTTCGGGCTCACCGTCAAGGCCGTCCAATGTGACAACGGCCGTGAGTTCGACAACCGCGCCTCGCATGACTTCTTTCTCTCTCACGGTGTTCACCTGTGGATGTCGTGCCCGTACACCTCACCTCAGAACGACAAGGCTGAGCCGATGATTCGCACCACGAACGATGTTGTGCGCACCATTCTCCTTCAGGCCTCCCTTCCTGTCCGTTTCTAGGCGGAGGGCCTACACACAGCCACCTACCTTCTCAACCGTCTACCAACACGGCCTCCCCTGCTCTCACTCCTCACCACGCCCTCTTCCGCACCCCACCTCGGTATGATCACCTTCGTGTCTTCGGATGTGCCTGCTACCATAACACCTCTGCCACTACTCCTCACAAGCTCGCGCCTCGCTCGACTCGGTGTGTGTTCCTTGGCTACTCCCCTGACCACAAGGGGTACCGTTGCTTTGACCTCACCTCCCGCTGCGTCCTCATCTCCCGGCACGTCGTGTTTGACGAGTCCGACTTCCCGTACTCCACCTCCACCACGCCCTCTCCTGCTCCTGACCTCGAGTCCGTTTTCCCGACTGGCCCCGTGGTCCAGCCTCCTATTTCTGTTTACCCGTTTCTGGCAGGTTCCCCGGCGATCTCTGCTACGCCACGCGCGGCCACGGCGCCCATTATCGCGCCACGCGCGGCACCGACGTCTTCGCCTGCGCCACGCGCGGCACCGAAGTCTACGCCTACGCCACGCGTGGCCCCGGAGCCTTCCTCCGCGCCACGCGCAGCACCAGAGTCTTCGTCTGTGCCACGCGCGGCACCGTCGCCACTCCCTGCGCCGCGGGAGCCCCCGGGTTTTGCTGCCCGCTTCGCCGAGCCGGTGCAGGTCTACAGGCGTCGGGCAGCGCCGGACACGGAGCCGGTGGTCTCTCCGCCACCACCGCCTCCGCCTGAGCCAGTGGTCTCTCCGCCACCATCGCCTCCGCCTGAGCCGACGGTGTGCTCTCGGGCTCGCTCTCGCCTCGATCCGGAGGTGTACCACCCGTCTGTCGTCCATCGGGATCCCGGGCACACTCATCCCATGGTGACACGACGGGCGGCGAGTGTCCTCTCTGCCATTGGGACGGAGCCGGGCGTCTCCCCCGTGCCCTCCTCCATCCGCGATGCCTTGGCGGATCCTCACTGGCGTCAGGCTATGAAGGAGGAGTATGCGGCTCTCCTTGCCAACCAGACGTGGGACCTCGTACAACATCCGTCTGGTTGCAATGTGGTCACCGGCAAGTGGATCTGGACGCACAAGCGCCAGGCTGACGGCTCTCTGGAGCGCTACAAGGCTCGCTGGGTTCTTCGGGGCTTCACCCAGCGGCCTGGCGTGGACTACGACGAGACTTTCAGTCCAGTGGTGAAGCCGGCCACAGTGCGCATGGTTCTCTCACTGGCTCTCTCCCGCTCCTGGCCCGTGCATCAGCTTGACGTGAAGAATGCCTTTCTGCATGGCACTTTGACCGAGACAGTCTACTGCAGCCAGCCAACAGGGTTTGTGGATTCCAGTCGTCCGGATCTCATTTGTCGCCTCAACAAGTCACTATATGGCTTGAAGCAAGTGCCTCGGACGTGGTACTCTCGGTTTGCCACGTTCTTGGCTTCGTTGGGCTTCGCCGAGTGCAAGTCTGACACTTCTCTGTTTATCTACCGCCGGGGCTCTGAGGCCGCGTACCTGCTGCTCTATGTTGATGACATCATCCTCACTGCTTCCAGCTAGGCCTTGCTTCATGAGTATCATTCAGTCCCTACAGCGTGAGTTTGCCATGGGATCTGGGTGTGCTCCACCACTTTCAGGGTGTCACTATCGAGCCTCGTCCCTCTGGACTCTTTCTTCACCAGCGGCAGTATGCTCTTGATATCCTGGAGCGGGCTGGGATGACTGACTGCAAGCCCTGCTCCACTCCAGTCGACACTCAGGGGAAGCTCTCTGCGGACGCGGGCGCTCCGGTCACTGACCCGACTGCTTACCGGAGCCTTGCTGGGGCTCTTCAGTACCTCACCTTCACCAGACCGAGACATCACTTATGCCATCCAGCAGGTCTATCTTCACATGCATGATCCCGGGAAGTCACATCTCACTGCTCTGAAGCGTCTGTTGCGCTATGTCCGCGGCACTATTGACTACGGTTTGGTTCTTCACCTGGCTCCCTCCACCGAGCTCGTCATCTACACCGACGCTGACTGGGCCGGGTGCCCCGACACTCGTTGGTCCACTTCCGGCTACGCCGTCTTCTTCGACGGCAACCTGGTTTCCTGGTCATCCAAGCGGCAGCCGGTAGTCTCCTGCTCTAGTGCCGAGGCGGAGTACCGGGCGGTTGCCAACGGCGTGGCTGAGGCGTCCTGGCTACGAGAGCTCTTGGTGGAGCTTCACAGCCCGTTGACCCACAGCACGCTTGTCTACTGCGACAACGTCAGCGCCGTCTACCTCTCCACCAACCCAGTTCAGCATCAGCGGATGAAGCATGTGGAGATCGACCTTCACTTTGTTCGGGACCGGGTCGCCATTGGTCAGGTTCGAGTTCTCCATGTCCCAACCACTTCCCAGTTCACCGACATCTTCACCAAGGGTCTCCCCTCCTCGACATTCTCGGAGTTTCGGTTCAGCCTCAACATTGCTAGTGGCTTTCTTTCGTGTTCAGTCTTGAACTCTACTGCGCCGGTAGTTCCGACTGCGGGGGGGGGGGGGGGGGGGGGGGGGGTGTTAGAGTATACTGGATAGAGCCTATAGGGCTGTGCATATTCAGCCCACTAAGGCCCATGTATAGAGGTATATTACCCACCCTTTCTAGGGTTTGGAAGAATAGACAACAGTTTTACTCTCCAACAATATCTACCTGGCCCACATACATAGTAGGTGTATCATTTGCGTAACATTTAGTAAATTATACCGAATATATATATCCTCAGCCTGATCAACAGAGTAGCTATGTTATAAGGGTAAGAACAATCCAATTTCTATAAAATAAATTACTTTCATGCTACTTAGGTTTGTGCCTGTTGAAAAAAAAACATAAAATGGTATTGGGACATGATAACTCAATTGATCACAATCTGTGCAGATATAAAGATTGGCATGATAAGCAAAATAAATTGGGAAAGTAATTGCCCGTTCCTAGTAATAAAATGGTCCCTTCAAGGTTACTTTGCATACCTTGTAGTGACTACTTCCAACGAGTCAAATGAATGGTTTCCTGATGAAACTGGATCGGTGTTTATCTTTATCATTGACGGTCTTATATGAATGGTCCCTTCAGGAAGCTGTAAAACAGAAAAAACAATTGAGCAAATTCAAAGCAGCAAGTTAAAATGGTAGTTTTTTTGCAAAAGAACAAAGGTTCTTTATTAACAAACAGTATAACTGTAGTACCTTCAAATGATCTGATCAAATTTTCCAATAACAATTGAAATGTGGAACTCTATGGGCAAATGTATAAGTGTGTACATACACAGTGAAGCCCCTCTACTAGAACTAAACATGTATAGGGACATACACATCTAATGAATGATACCATAATCCTGTCATGATATATTATATAGAGAGAGATGCATTGAATATTATTTATTAGATGTTTACATTGATTATTTTTGCATCGACAGCAATCTTAGGGTCATTCAACTGAAAGTTGCAATAGAATCAATTAATACCAAAATGCTGTCATGATGTAGGGACAGATGCATTGAAAATTATATATCTACATCAAATTAACAGTGCATGAGACCATTCAACTGAGTTCTCTGTTACAGTCAATAAAGCCATGATTCTGTGTAAATATAGCATAAAGACAGAGGCATTAAATATCAGAAGCAAAATGACAGAACTAATAAATAAGAACGATTAGGAATCGAAGATAAACCCCAAAGTAACCATTCCTTAAAAACCTGCTGAACTAAAAAGCCTGCTAAAACAACACTAGAGCTCAAGCCATAAAGGTGATGAAGACATACCCTAGCATCAACTAGAAGGGTTCCTTTCACAGCACATCCATTATAGAACAGCCGCATCTGCATTAGAAGCGGCTAGAATAGAACAAAAAGATGAATGAAAATGATTTGTTATTCCCTGCATTTGGCAGGTAATATATCAGGCAATCAAATTGTTAGTCCAGGGAATACATGTTCAGGGATGAGGTATCGATGCTTCTTTGAATCCACGGTATCCTGTGCAAGGCATAGCAAAGAAAGAAGGTTGAAAATTTTACATTAGCAACAAATAGCAGGTCACAACATCAATGGATATCCATGTAACTATCAACTACAATGGTTTAAATTTACCACACTGCCAATTCGCTTTTTGGAACCTTTGTTGAGTTAACATAGGTCATATCAGATCAAGATCATGTAGATGTGATATCTAAAGGAATGTAATGGATAATGGCGTAAGTTGCTAAGTCATAACTCAAAAAAAAAAAAACGCATGGGATGAGATAAGTTTTCAGGAAACTTGATGAGCCCTCCACAATTATCTATGGCTGGAGCACTTCCATATGCATAAGCATGACTCTTATATTGCTAGTTCATTTTCAGCATAATTGTTCCAATTCTATACTATCACAATAAAGTGTGTTTACTTCTGTCATGCATACAGAACTATGTAAAAAGGAGGTTCTGGGGTGGGGCGCACTTCCAAGTCATGTGCCTTTGAAAATTTTCCCTTGAAGACACTAGTGGGGCATTTTAGAGCTAAATCTAGTGATATCAATCCAGTCCCATCCGTATGGATTAACGGCTCCTCATTTCTTTCAGCGATCGTTCCATCTTCCTCCTGAAATGTTAAGTCAAAAATAAGGAATATGTTCAAGCAGATGGCCGACTATCAGAGAGGATAGAAACATACCACGCAAGGCTTATCATCAATTATTGTAACATTAACCTCTGAGAATTCAAGATCTAGCGTGACAGTTTTGGACAATATCAAAGCAAACCTGTATCATTTCACAAACAAACAAATTTACTAAAAAATGCGGACAAATTGGAATAGGTGAAAATACAGACCACAAACAGCCATCATCCTATTATATATACAACAACAACAACAACAACAACAACAAAGCCTTTTTATCCCAAGCAAGTTGGGGTAGGCTAGAGATGAAACCCATAGGAACCCAAAAAAGAAGAGACAAAGAAACAAAAGCCAAAAGAAAGAGGGAGAGAAAAAAAAGGACAAAAACAAAAGGAATAAAAGCCAAAAACGAGTAAGCAAGAAGGAAGGAAAAAAGATCACGGTTCCGGCACGTCTATTGCTAGTCTCCAAGCGCTCCTATCCATAGCTAACTCCTTAGGGATATCCCACGCCTTCAGGTCTCTCTTAACCGACTCGTCCCAAGTCAAGTTAGGTCGACCTCTACCTCTCTTAACATTAGCATCTCTCTTTAGAACCCCACTACGTACCGGCGCCTCCGGAGGTCTCCGTTGGACATGTCCGAACCATCTCCACCGATGTTGAACCAATTTCTCCTCGATAGGTGCCACTCCTATCCTGTCCCGAATATCTTCATTCCGTATTCGGTCTCTTCTTGTATGCCCGCAAAACCAACGCAACATACGCATCTCTGCTACACTTAGTTGTTGAACATGTCGTCTTTTCGTAGGCCAGCACTCAGCACCGTATAACATCGCTGGACGAATTGCCGTCCTATAGAATTTACCTTTTAGCTTTTGTGGCACCCTCTTGTCGCATAAGACGTCGGATGCTTGACGCCATTTCAACCAGCCGGCTGAAATTCTATGCCTAACATCTTCATTGATGTCACCGTCCTTTTGCAACATCGATCCTACATAACGAAATGTATTCTTCTTGGCCACCAATTGTCCATCAAGGCTAACGTCTTCATCCTCATGTCTAGTCGCGCTAAACTCACACATCATATACTCGGTCTTGGCCCTACTAAGTCTGAAACCCTTGCACTCTAATGTGTGCCTCCACAGCTCCAACTTCCTATTAACCCCATCCCTACTCTCGTCAACTAACACCACATCATCAGCAAAGAGCATACACCAAGGAACATCACTCTGTATTTCTCGTGTGACCTCGTCCATCACTAAAGCAAATAAATAAGGGCTCAATGCTGATCCTTGGTGTAGTCCTATTTTAATCGGAAAGTCATTGGTGTCGCCATCACATGTCCGAACACACGTCCTCGCGTCCCTGTACATATCCTTGATGAGGGTAATGTACTTAGTTGGGACTTTGTACTTCTCCAAGGCCCACCACATGACACTTCTTGGCACTTTGTCATATGCCTTCTCGAGGTCAATAAAGACCATGTGTAAGTCCTTCTTTTGCTCCCGATATCTCTCCATCAATTGTCGCATTAAGAAAATCGCCTCCATGGTCGATCTTCCAGGCATGAACCCAAACTGGTTTTGCGTCACACTTGTCACTCTTCTTAGGCGATGCTTGATGACTCTCTCCCAGAGCTTCATCGTATGGCTCATCAACTTAATCTCACGATAGTTAGTACAACTTTGAACATCTCCCTTGTTCTTGAAGATCGGTACTACTATACTCCTCCTCCATTCTTCCGACATCTTGTTTGACCGAAAGATGAGGTTAAAAAGCTTAGTTAACCATACTATGGCTCTGGCACCTAAGCATCTCCATACTTCGATGGGGATACCATCAGGGCCCATCGCTTTACCACTCTTCATCCTCTTCAAAGCTTCCTCTATCTCTGTCTCCTGAATTCTCCTCACAAAGCGTCTGTTGTTATCATCAAATGAGTCATCCAACTCAAGTATAGGACCTTCCTCCTCTCCGTTAAACAACTTATCAAAGTACTCTCGCCATCTGTCCTTGATCTCCTCATCTCTCACCAGGAGTCAGTCTACCCCATCCTTGATACATTTGATTTGGTTGATGTCCCTCGTCTTCTGCTCACGGATCCTAGCCATCCGATAGATGTCCTTCTCCCCTTCCTTCGTGCCTAGTCGCTGATAAAGGTTATCATATGCCTGACCCTTTGCTACACTCACTGCTCGCTTTGCAGCCCTCTTGGCTAATTTATAGTCTTCTATGTTGGTTGCACTCTTGTCAAGATGTAGGCGCTTGAAACACTACTTCTTCTCCTTGATAGTCATTTGCGCCTCATCATTCCACCACCAGGTGTCTTTTGCTTCTTGTTTGCCTCCTCTACTCACGCCAAACACTTCTGAAGCTACCTTCCGAACACATGTTGCCATTTTTAGCCACATGTCATATGGTCCTTCTCCTTCCTCCCAGGGTCCCTCTCCTAGCATCCTCTCCTTAAAAGTTTGCACCAGCTCCCCTCTAAACTTCCACCACTTCGTTCTCGCGATCTTGGTACGTTTGTCCCTGTATACACGTACTCGAAAACGAAAATCCGCCACCACAAGCTTATGTTGAGTGACGACACACTCTCCAGGTATCACCCTACAGTCCAAGCAAGCACGCCTATCCTCCCTCCTGGCAAGGACAAAGTCGATTTGGCTCGAGTGTTGTGCACTTCTAAAGGTTACTAGATGGGATTCCCTCTTCCTAAATAGGGTATTCGCTACCAACAAGTCATAAGCTAGCGCCCAATTAAGTATATCCTCACCCTCCTGATTCCTACTACCATACCCGAACCCCCCATGGACTCGCTCGAACCCTACATTAGACGTCCCCACATGACCGTTAAGGTCTCCTCCTATGAAAAGCTTCTCACTGATAGGTATGGCACTAACCATGCTATCTAGATCTTCCCAAAACTGACTCTTGATGCTCTCACTAAGACCTACCTGAGGGGCATATGCACTAATCACATTTAAAGCCGAATCTCCAACTATCAGCCGAACAAGGATAATCCGAGTAACAATGAAAGAAACAAGGGGAAACAGTTCATGGAGCCACAAATAAATAAATAGTTAAAAATCATCACCAGATCTAGTCAATCTTCATAATGTCATAGCACATCACCTTGTTTTGATTATTTTGTCAGCAACCACATTAAGGTATTAAGTGATTGCTTAATTTTGAGCAGTAAAAGTCAACTGTATGCTTACCTGGACAAATATTTCGCCACAGTAGGAGCAGTGTCTATATGCATGAAGAGTCTTCGGGCATGAAAAAGTGATTTGTTGGAGAGGACATAAGGCTCATCCCTGTCCCACCCAGACTCAGTACGAACGAAATAGCACCTAACAGATGAAACACAGTGTTTGTTTCTTTCTTTTTTTCTCTCCTCCTTTAGTTTTTCCTCCTTCCCTCCGTCTTTAAAAACTGACAAAAAGACAAGCAGTCAATAAAAGATCAATGTTTAGCTACTAAACATGACACTTCCAGAGAAACTTGCTACGATTGCACACAAAGGGACAGAAACGTAGGAAACTGGTGCACTACTCCCTTGTTATTTATGTAGCCAAACAGCTTCTTCCAAACTGTGAACCATCAACACAGCTCAACGTTTTCATCAAAATAACTGAAGACTTTTGACTTTTCTATGACAAGTTAAGCATAAAGGGACTTTCCACAATCCATCTCCTAATTACTGGACTTTAGTCTCACAACTATGCATTAGGCAGAACATGTGAAATGTAATGTTTCACAAGGGTCAGATGATAATGGAAGCCAATAAATAAATAAATTGAAGTGGGGCTTGTTGATGCTTATCGGAAGAGTGCACTTTACGTGCAATGTGTTGGAGATATGCCCAAGAGACAATACGGATTTGATCCGTATGTGAGCGTCATACGGATATTGATCCGTGTGAGGAATTAGTCCACTAATGGGCCAACTAGTCGAGGCCCATTAGAAGGGTCTATTTAAGTGGAGGAGGGGCTTAGGGCGCAGGTGATTCCACCAGTCCTTAACCCTAGCCGCCGTGCTCCTCTTACTCGCCCACAAAACCCTAACCGTGTTGCCGGTGCTAGCACGCCGCGCACGGTGCTCCAACCCCGTACGTGTGAATACCGCGAGGAGGCGCTGCTGCTGCTGCGGTGCCGACGGCTGGACTAGAAGGAGACGATTGACGTGATCGACTACTTCCTCTACATCGACGCGCGACTACGTTGGATCGAGCTGCTCCAACATTCGCTTCCGCTCCGCCTGCGCGTCTAGTGGTAACGATCCATGATCCTCTCTTGCAAGGTTTCCTGGTTGAACGGTAGAAATTTTATATGCTATCATAGCCTACCTGTTCCCCTACAGTGGTATCAGAGTCGACCTTGTGTAGTTTGTGATCTAGATCTTGTGCATATAGTTGATATGTTGATGTACTAGATGAGATCTATTACATGTTTTGTGTTCGGATTGATTAGATCAATGATGATAGGGAGGTTCATAAGGTAATGGGCGGATAGCAATACATGCATCATTGATTTATTTGTGTTCCTTCTCCGTGCGCGCGCGACTTGTCCCTACCGGCTGGAATCACCATCGGGACTAACTGCGTGCGCCAGTAGAGGAGCCAATAGTATCATAATCATGTACCGCAGTCTACTCATGAAAACCTAATGGAAAACAAAGCCATTGTGAATGACTCAAAATCGGGCAAATATGATTTTCCCGATAGGATTTCCATTGTGATTTTATAGATACGATCTGTGAAATCCTGTGAGGTCCAAAAGATTGTTACAACCCTTTTTGGCCACATGTTAGCATTCGCTTCTCGCCTAACTTGTTTTTGCAGAGAATGTTGTGAATAGTATGGCCCAAAAGATGCATGTGATGTATATATGTGATTTGCATGGCCTGCGTGCCATGATTAATTACAGCTGGGTTGAGGCTGTCATATTATTGTATAACGGCCTGCGTGTCGATCTGTGATGCTTGATATTCTCATGTAATTTATTACTAGCTATTAGTTGTAGTAGCTAAGTGTTAGTTCATGGAGGCCTCAAGCATGATGGTTGAAGGGACGGGAGACATGGCGATGACAATGGAGATGGAGATCACCAATTGAAAGGGGCCATACTATTTCACAGTCAATATGATTGCCTGTGATGATGTTCCTATCATCCTATTCTTTCATATGTTATTTATATTAGATATGATTAACATGCTAGAATAGGTTCCCTCAAGAAAAATTAAATTATATGCCCTTCCAATAGCTGCACCTAATAAAATTATGATCGTTGTATGGTAGGTCTGCCAAAGTAGAGTACCTCAACTATCTTAATTATTAGGATAAATGTCGGACATTTATATGCATAGTATTGGTTTAATTAACAAAGCTATCAAAACGGTTTTGGGCTTTGGGGCATGGTGTTGGCGCCGGGGCATGTGATGCCACCCAACAAACAAGAGTCACATAAGGATGTGATTAGCAAAGTGTTGCTTACCTATGTCACTAGATTTCTAGCGGTGATGCCAAAGCTCACTAGGATCTAAGTTGAATATGGATCTTGAACCACTATATGTCGTTTTGAGGGAAAACGATTCCAAGCATATAGTGGAATAATGAACTTTTGTTAAAATGTTTATAAGAGTTTTATATTTACATAGTGCTTATATTTGCATATTTTCTGTTGTAGATCATGGCACCAACCGCTAGTAACACTTTCAATTTGCGCTCAATTCTTGAAAAGGAAAAGCTTAGTGGAACAAACTTTATTGATTGGTATCGCAACTTGAGAATTGTTCTCAAGCAAGAGAAAAAGGAATATGTTCTAGAGCTTCCCTATCCTGATGATCTGCCAGAAAATGCTACTGGCACTCAGAAAAGGGAGTATGAGAAACATACCAATGATGCAGTTGATGTTAGCTGTCTCATGCTTGCCACTATGTCCTCTGAGCTTCAGAAGCAATATGAGAACGCGGATGCCCACAATATGATTGAGGGATTTCGTGGCATGTTTGAGAACCAAGCAAGGTCTGAGAGGTACAACATCTCAAAGTCCTTGTTTGCGTGCAGGCTAGCTGAAAACGGTTCTGTCAGTCCTCATGTGATCAAGATGATTGGTTACATTGAGAATCTGGAGAAACTTGGTGCTACTCTACATCCTGATTTGGCCACAGATGTGATTCTCCAGTCGCTTCCTGCAAGCTATGAGCCTTTCATTTTGAACTTTCAAATGAATAGCTTAGAGAAGACATTGGCTGAGTTGCATGGGATGCTTAAGACAGCTGAGGCAAGCATCAAAAAATCTGGTCCAAGTCAAGTTAACTTGGTTCAAAAGGATAGCAAGAAACGAAAGCGCAAGACTAAGCCTAAGCCTGCAGCAGCTCCTAAGCCTAAACCGGCGGGTAGTGATCCTTGTTTTCACTGCAAGAAACCCGGTCATTGGAAGAGGAATTGCAAGCTTTATCTGGAAGAGCTGAAGAAGAAGGGTGGAGACACTTCTAATTCAGGTATCAATGTTATTGAAATTAATAATGTTGCTACATGTCCTTATGATTCATGGGTATTTGATACCGGATCGATGATTCATACTTGCAAATCGTTGCAGGGGCTTAAAGAAGCAAGGAAATGTGCAAAAGGCGAGGTGGATGCTCGCGTCGGCAATGGTGCAAAGGTTGCTGCGTTGGCCGTCGGAACTTATCCACTTTCATTACCATCAGGATTAGTTTTGGAGTTAAATAATTGTTATTATATTCCCGCCTTAGGAAAAAACATTATTTCTTCAAAATGTTTGGAGGAAGATGATGGTTATGAGGTCATAATAAGGAACAAGTGTTGTTCCATTTATTTGAATAATATTCTCTATGGTAATTGCCCATTGGAGAATGGATTATATTACTTAGATCTTGAGAATAAGCCTATTTATAACATTGATGCGAAAAGGCTCAAGCCTAATGATTTGAATCCCACGTATACTTGGCATTGTCGTTTAGGTCATATAAATGAGAAGCGCATAAAGAAACTCCATACAGATGGTCTTCTAAGTTCTTTTGATTTTGAATCAATTGATACATGTGAATCTTGTTTACTTGGCAAAATGACTAAGTCGCCTTTCACAGGAAATAGTGAAAGGGCGAGTGAACTATTGGGACTTGTACATACGGATGTATGTGGACCAATTAGTTGCACGGCCAGAGGTGGTTTTCAGTACTTCATAACTTTTACCGACGACTTTAGTAGATATGGTTACATCTACTTAATGAGGCATAAGTCTGAATCCTTTGAAAAGTTCAAAGAATTTCAAAATGAAGTACAAAATCAATTGGGCAAGACTATTAAACGCCTACGATCTGATCGTGGTGATGAATATTTGAGCCATGAATTTGGTGAACATCTAAAGCAATGTGGAATTGTTCCACAATGGACTCCGCCAGGAACGCCCCAATGGAATGGAGTATCCGAACGGAAGAACCGAACCTTGTTAGACATGGTTAGGTCTATGATGAGCCAAAGTGATCTTCCATTGTCCTTCTGGGGATACGCTCTAGAAACTGCCGCTTTCACACTTAATAGGGTTCCATCTAAATCCGTGGAAAGGACACCATATGAGATATGGACTGGGAAGCGTACCGGGTTGTCTTTTCTTAAGATTTGGGGATGTGAGGCTTATGTAAAACGTATGACGTCTGATAAGCTTTCTTCCAAGTCTGATAAATGCTTCTTTGTAGGATACCCTAGGGAAACCAAAGGTTATTATTTCTACAACCGGGAAGAGGGCAAAGTGTTTGTCGCTCGTAATGGTGTTTTTCTAGAGAAAGAGTTTCTCTCCAAAAGGGTAAGTGGGAGAACGGTGCAACTTGAAGAAGTTCAAGAAGCTCCAGAAAATGTTTCTTCTTCCGCTATACCACAATTGGATGAACAAATTGTTGTTGAACCAATTGTTGAAACACCAGCCCCGCGTAGGTCAGAAAGGGCACGTCGCGCTCCTGAAAAGTTCACGCTCCTAACCACGGGGCAGCGAGACATATTATTGTTAGACAATAATGAGCCTAAGACTTACAGTGAAGCAATGATGGGACCGGACTCTGAGAAATGGCTTGGAGCCATGAGATCCGAATTAGAATCCATGAGAGAGAATCAAGTTTGGAACTTGATAGATCCGCCTGATGGTGTAAAAACCATTGAGTGTAAATGGGTTTTTAAGAAAAAGATAGACATGGATGGAAATGTTCACATCTATAAGGCACGATTGGTGGCGAAAGGTTTTAAGCAAATTCAAGGGGTTGATTATGATGAGACCTTCTCGCCCGTCGCTATGCTAAAGTCTATACGGATCCTTCTAGCAATTGCCGCATTTTATGATTATGAGATATGGCAAATGGATGTCAAAACAGCTTTCCTTAATGGAAACCTAAATGAGGATGTGTACATGACACAGCCTGAAGGTTTTGTCGATCCACAAAATGCTAGGAAGATATGCAAGCTTCAAAAGTCCATTTATGGACTAAAGCAAGCATCTCGGAGTTGGAATCTTCGCTTTGATGAGGTAGTCAAAGGGTTTGGCTTCATTAAAAACGAAGAAGAGCCTTGTGTTTACAAAAGGGCTAGTGGGAGCGCGCTTGTCTTTCTGGTCCTTTATGTGGATGACATATTGCTGATCGGTAATGATATTCCAATGCTTGAAGCTGTTAAGACTTCTTTGAGAAAGAGTTTCTCAATGAAGGACTTAGGAGAGGCAGCTTACATTTTAGGCATTAAGATCTATAGAGATAGATCAAAGAGGCTAATTGGATTAAGCCAAGACACGTACATTGACAAGGTATTGAAACGGTTCAATATGCAGGATTCCAAGAAAGGTTTCTTGCCCATGTCACATGGGGTTTCTCTTAGCAAGACTCAGTGTCCCTCGACACCAGATGAGCAAGAGAAAATGAGAGCGATTCCATATGCTTCGGCTGTTGGGTCCATCATGTATGCCATGATAAGTACTCGCCCAGATGTAGCCTACGCTCTTAGTGCTGTGAGCAGATACCAGTCAAATCCAGGAGAAGCTCATTGGGGAGCTAATAAGAATATCCTAAAGTACTTGAGAAGGACTATGGGTATGTTCCTAGTCTATGGAGGTGAGGAAGAGCTCGTTGTAAATGGTTACACTGATGCTAGCTTCCAAACCGACAAAGACGATTCGAGATCGCAATCTGGATATGTGTTTTGCCTCAATGGAGGCGCGGTGAGCTGGAAGAGTTCCAAGCAAGATACGGTTGCTGACTCAACAACGGAGGCTGAGTACCTTGCCGCTTCAGAAGCTGCAAAGGAAGCTGTTTGGATCAGAAAATTTGTTTCTGAGTTGGGTGTGGTTCCTAGTGCATCCAGTCCAATGGACCTCTATTGTGATAATAGTGGTGCCATTGCGCAAGCCAAGGAGCCTAGAGCGCATCAAAAGAACAAACACGTACTACGGCGTTATCATCTTATTCGGGACATCGTCGCTCGAGGTGATGTAAAGATATGCAAGGTGCACACGGACTCAAACATCGCTGATCCGTTGACAAAACCTCTCTCTCAGCCCAAGCATGAGGCACATATGAGATCCATGGGTATTAGATATCTGCATGATTAATGTATGAGAGATTGTGTAATGTCTATGTTTATGTGTGATTGAATAAAGTGTTATTCTGTTCTATGGATAATAATTATTGCATTGATTGACAAGTGCGTGACTTGTTTGTGAAACTCATTATTCTTTTGTAATATTATCCTAAATGATCCCTAGTTCCTTATCATTGTGTTGGACAATAATGATTCATGGACTAGCACATGTATTGGTTGATGATCGTGTTTCACAGATCATTGATATGGAGATATCAAATCAATAATGTGAACACATGTTGGAGAACATAGTGTTGGACTGACCCACTAATAGACTTTGCTGAGATGTTATTATTGTGTCATCAATTGTTGTCTTGTATGATGTACCTTTGGGATCCTTAGACCTGAGATTGTCATTGATTCCCAGAATGTATAATAGCATATTTAGGGATTACCAAACGCTATTTCGTAACTGGGTAGTTATAAAGGTAATTTTCGGGTATGCTATGAAACATGTCGTGGGGTGTGAGCGGTCAAGATGGAATTTGCCCCTCCTAATAACAGGAGAGATATCTCTGGGCCCCTCGAGTTAGATGGATTTAGAAGTGCATGGCCATGCCAATGTGATTAAAAGTTAATCATAATGACTAAAAGTTAGTCATGATAAATCCACTAGACGTTCGAGTGAATGGTCGAGCTATTATAGGGATGACACGTATCTTACCTTAAGCTTGACTAATATCGTGAGGCAAAGGGATCGCTGACTGCGTATGTCAAAGGTTCAGCTGATATGATCTTTATGTGTACACGAGAATCAGTATGTGCTGCTAGGTGCCGCTATTGATTTATGATTTGAAAAATGGTTTTCACATCATTGTCGTGTACATGTGAACCTAACGGGTCACACACTTAACGGGTTGGAACGTCGCTTGCCTATGTGATTGTCTCTAGTGCAAGTGGGAGATTGTTGGAGATATGCCCAAGAGACAATACGGATTTGATCCGTATGTGAGCGTCATACGGATATTGATCCGTGTGAGGAATTAGTCCACTAATGGGCCAACTAGTCGAGGCCCATTAGAAGGGTCTATTTAAGTGGAGGAGGGGCTTAGGGCGCAGGTGATTCCACCAGTCCTTAACCCTAGCCGCCGTGCTCCTCTTACTCGCCCACAAAACCCTAACCGTGTTGCCGGTGCTAGCACGCCGCGCACGGTGCTCCAACCCCGTACGTGTGAATACCGCGAGGAGGCGCTGCTACTGCTGCGGTGCCGACGGCTGGACTAGAAGGAGACGATTGACGTGATCGACTACTTCCTCTACATCGACGCGCGACTACGTTGGATCGAGCTGCTCCAACATTCGCTTCCGCTCCGCCTGCGCGTCTAGTGGTAACGATCCATGATCCTCTCTTGCAAGGTTTCCTGGTTGAACGGTAGAAATTTTATATGCTATCGTAGCCTACCTGTTCCCCTACACAATGATCATGATGGCTCCAAAATCTAACCTTTATGAACAAGAAATACTATAAAAAATGCTTTATGTTTTGCCCTGGTCACTGTGTCATGATAGGAATGCAACTTCATGATAGGTTGCAAGGTTTCCCATTATCATTCATTAGCCTCTTGCTTCCTTGTACCACAACATGTACATCCATCTTAAGTTCTGTGTGATGCGTCTTCGTTATCATGTCTATATTGATAACTGTGAGTACTGAGTAAGGTAACAAAAGACAACAAAAAGCTGTAATAGAGTGAAGATTGGCTGACTTCAACTTCAAAATAGGATTTTAAAAATTAAAATCCCCTGCCATGGATTCTTGATAAAGGAGAAGATTAAGATCCGAGGCGTAGAACAGGAAGGAAAGAAACAGTACGCTCCAAGGGGAAAAGCCTTACTGAAAAAACGATAGCGACGCAAACCCAAGATGATACCACCTTCGGAAACCTGGTTGTAATATGTACAGTAGATGCCAAATTTGTCTGTGCAGTTCATTTGCCCAGGTATATCTGTAAACTTCACAATGAGAACATTGTCATCACCAAGACATTTCTGCAGATGAGTCCTTGTATTCTCCATAAATGGTCCCTGAACAGAATTAAAAAAGGGTACCATTATCAAACACCTTGACACTCTATTATGCAAACTTCAACATAATATATAAGATCGGCTTATTAGGATGTATATGAAAAAAAATGATGAAGGAGAATCATTCTTCAACTAACCTGCAGAATTAACCCTTTTCCTAAAGCATCTTGCATGTGATGCACATCAATGCAACTGTGTGCTTAACATGCGCATAGAAGAGTACAGGTTTCTCTAATATTAAAACATGAGAGAGAATGAAATTCAAATAATGGTCCTCCAACATTTTTGTGTTTGGTCTTGTGGGTTCCATATCTAGCCTACCCCAACTTGCTATGGGATTAAAAGACTTTTCAGTTGTTATTGCATCAAATGACGTAGTATCAAATGGAATTGTTCAGGAGCTAATGCATTCTGCATCCAGAACTGAACTGCAGGTGCTGGACTCTACATTGGATAAATTGGCCGAACACATGAATCAGGATTCCGAGATATTGAAAGCGAGGACCCAGTTATTGGAATCTCAGGAAGTGAAAGCTTCGCAAGCTGAACAAAGCACTTTACTATTACAGAGGGTGGGGAAGACAGTTTTGTTGTTTTGTTATGGACATCAACTGTCTGTTGTAGAGCAAACTAATCTCGTTTGCATGCTCTACTACACGACAATGTTTGCTGAGTCTTCTCTTTATGTCTAATAATCATTTTTTTTCTTCAGAAATCACCTGAGCCATGCATCATGTACTTCTACTCAACAAAGGATGGACACACTCAGCACCCATGGACAACATGTTAGATTAAATAAAATAGAGGGGCTATACAGCGTACTAAAAAACTAAAGATCACATGGAATCACCGTGAAAAAGGAACAAAAAATCCACAAACCTTAAATGTTGTTACTATGGAGTCATCCTTTTTCTCAATATTACAATGGTACAGTCTTGTCTTGCTTGTGTCCCAATCAAGGTTCTGCAGGTATCAGTTGGGAAACATTTCATTACAAGTTTACTACGAGTAGCATCTCACAACAATACATTTAAGATGGGATGACTCCCTTTTGTAAAATCGAAGGAGGATATAGTATCACTGCACTGTACATGTTGTAGTAGTAGTGCTTAATTATCAATATGTAAATAACTGAAACCTACAAAGTATCCAGCAAAACAGAAATAGACTATGATGCATATGTATGCAACAGCTTTTTACCCAAACATGCCATACACGTCTATGAAGTTTTAAACCCAAACATGCCATACATGTCTATCAAGTTTTAGACAACGATCCCTTCCAATCTGTGAACTTGTAGCCAACTAAAAAGTAGAAATATATGCATACCAGTTACTGCCCTTACCTAACATGATAGAAAATAATGAGTAATGCAATGAAAGTTCTGGCATGATATAACCTTTCTTCTATCTGTTTCTGGTATAGATTTGTTGCCAAATTCGTTCCAGATTGCAGACTCAAAGCGATCCATAGGTAGTGACTTCAAATACCTAATGTAGTTCACATCCTTCAGTTCCTCTTCTATCTTCTTGCTATATACAGGAGTATAGGGGGAACACAAAATGGATCAGCAACAGCCTAACAAAGATGAGCAAAAGGTGGGCATTTAAGAAAGTAATTCTGTGTAATATATAGGCTTTGCCCCCAATCATAATAAAGAAAAAGATAGTTTCTTTTTTTTATTAGTTACTCCATTAAATGATGGGTTCAGTAAAGAATCCTTTATCCTTCGTTGAAGTTGAAAGGAATAAATAATTCTATTGAAATAAGCATATATTCAAATCAAGACATACTCTCCAAGGTAGACACGTATGAGGAAAAACCGATCAAACTCCAATTCACCCAATGCTAGCATTTGAGGGCTCGCTTTTGCCCTCAAATCATTCCTAGTGGCAATAAAAGGTGGTGGTGCCAGCCCCCTTCCTGACGGGCCACTCATTTGTCGAACACGTTTTGTAATATCCCGAACTGGGCTTGGTGCAAAATCTCGGGTGCAAGTGGCAGGCATTTGATGCTTGAGAGACACAGCTTCAGTTCCTCCACGAATAGCCATTGGTGAAGCTACTTTTGAGAAAGGTGACTGATTCGGTAACCTGGGAGAGATCGAACATGGTGGGCTCTCAACCTCCATGTCATGATACTGGAATCTGCAAGGCGTCTGGCGGACAGGGCTCACAGGCTCCATTCTTGCCTGGTTTGATAGATTAAATGACATTTCAGTGTTGGGGCTCTGAACCTCCATTTGAGCGTCGTCCTGGTAGAATGGTCCTGATACCGAATCATCTGCCTCACAAAAGCAACATGATTAGGAAGAAGCGCTAAAATGTGAAATATGCCCGCAAATCACTAGAGTAGATTACCCAAAAGAAGAAGAATCCATAAGAGTTAGCAACAAAAAGCACAGTATATCCTGACAGTGGTGAGTGCAGACAGTTACAGGAACTTGCGAAAAGAAAATTCAGAATACTGCAACTGAAGACAGGCAAAAAAAAAAAAAACCACTGTTAAACAACGCACGGCGAGCAGAAGCAGAGCAAGGCAACAAGACGGTCCCCAAGGACAACGGCACCCACCTCGCTGAGAGGCACGGAAGGGGCCGGAGATGCAGGCGGCGCTCTCAGCAGTGGGGACCCCCTCGGCGTTGCGCTTCATGGTATCCTTATCCACCATCCACCTGATGTAGGCCGAAAGATTCCAAACTGGCCGCGGAGGCTCCGCGATCCTCCGGATCACCTCGGCCGCGGCCGCCTCGTGGAGCTCCGCGAGCAGGCTGCGCGCCCACGGGTCGGCGGCCTGCCCCAGCCGCGCCTCGAGCCGCGCGAGTTCGGCGGACACCGCTGCCGGTAGGGGTGGGCCCGGCGAAGTCCACAGCATGTGGGCTTATCAGGGCCGATGGGGCCGAGGGTTTAGGGCTTAAGGTTCCGCATCCTCTCGCAGCGACGGTGGCTGGCTGTGTCTCCGCGGTGGGCTGTCGGGGAACAGGGAGTAGCTTGTTGGGGAAGCTCTCTGTTTTGAACCGAGGTTGATCAGCGGCCAAGTGTGCTCGACGTCACGCACGTGAAGGAGAAGGTGGTGGGACCGACACGGCGGAAGGAGGAGGACCGTTGGGTGGGTGGGGGACTGGGGGAACCTGACGCTGGCGCGCGGCAGTGCAGGGAGGCAGCGTGGCGGGGCTTGGAAAAGCTTCGGACGGAATTGAGGCCGGCGCGCGGGGCCAGGGTGAGACGTGAAGAGCTTCGCGACAACACGGCTTTCCCTCCCCTGCTACTCCTTGCTGGTACGGCGGGATTCTCTTGCGGCTTTCCCAGTTTCCCTCCCCGCTCCCGCTCCCGCTCCCATTTCTGATTTGGTGTTTATTTCGTTAGCTTAATTTGAGCTAATATTAACGAATAGAATAAAAAAGAACGTACAGTAGAGATCAAGGCATCTAAGGCCCAATTTGGGGAGGAATGAAAAATGCGAGAATAGAAAAAAAAAAACACAGGAATGAAGAAAATGTAAAAATGAAGAATGTAAGAAAACCACAATAATAAAAAACAGAGGGATGGAGAAATTTTACTGTTTGGGTTGGAGAAAACTTTGAACTTTTTTAAAAAAAATTAAAAGTAAATCTGCCATTTGTGCTAGTGCCCATTATATATCATCTATTCATGCATATTAATTCTACAAGTGGTTTCTTGTGATTTGTCTTTTACGTAAAAGAATTTTTCAATTTTTTATGTTTGGCATAATTAAGTTGCAGTATGCTAGTATACAATTTTATATATAAATATATTAATACATAGACATAAGACAATAGGTACAAGATTTATGTGAAAAAAACTTTTAAAATAAAATATTCTCTCTATCCTAAAATAATTGTCACTTTAGTCTTCTTCACTTTTTATAAAATAATTAACATTTTTACTTCTCGATGCGCATTTTTTTCTTCATAATAAATCTCTATCTTTTTTTTCTTTTTTTTCTATGTACCTACCTTTTATACTTTTTCTTAATTTTTATGTCAAACTCCAAAGTATCAATTAAACTCAGATGGAGGGAGTACCACGGAAGCTCGTAGGTGATCACCAAAATAATTACAAAGAGTTTTCAAAAGACTAGCAACAATAGTATTTTGACAAGCATTCATTTTCTGTAGTACTACGGGTACTAGTAGAGATTCCATTTTACTGCCGCAAAATCACTGTCGCCATGTGGAAATCTTCGGGTCTGAGTCTCTGCCGCATTTCACCTCTCGTCTGCCACAGCATGGACCATGGAACGCCTTTCCTCTACGCAGCGCGTGCTCTGCCTGACGCGACAACTCAAATGGCTTTGCACAGGTCAGCTCAGGGCCTCCAGTCCCTGAACCAAAAGCACTTCTATCACGAGATGCCTCGACAGGAAATCTACATCAACATGAAACCAGAAAGGAAAATCGATTGGTAGTTTATTTTATTTACCTGAGGTTATATAGAAGAAATATTCGAAACTGTAGGTAGTTTGGCGCAGCAGGACATGGATGGAAGAGAGCAATATGAAAGGGATTTTGCCTCCCAATGGCTCTTACTTCAGAATCCGACTATCGCTAAAAAAATAAAAATAAAGAAAGCTTAGACCATAAGGAGAGACGCGTTCAAACCCAGGCCGGCTGGACAACTCACTTCCGGGTGCATATCTCTGCTGTAGATAACAAAACGCAGAGAATTATACTCCCTCCATTCCAAAATATTTAACATTTTAGTTAATTCTATTTATCTCAAAATAATTATCATTCTCATTTCTAATACAATTTTCTCTCTTTCCAATATATTCTTATCTCTATCTCTTTTCTCCTTGTTTACTGTATAGTTATCTTTTACACTTCTTCTTAATTTCTGTATCCGGAGCTAAAACGTCAATTATTTTGAAACAGGGAAATAACATCTGCTACAGTAAAAATATGAGAGCCCGAGTTGTTGCATGCCGTAGTAACTATAGCAACCAGGCGTCAATAGTAGCCTAAGTACTGTAGCATTGTTTTAATATAGGAGTTGATCTAGATCTTTCGTTTTTCATCAAACGGTTAGAAATGGGGCTAATGTGAGATATGTAGCTCCTATGTATTAAGCCTCCACAGCAGATGATATGAATCCCTCACTTCCTGCTAGCCAGTCGGCCCGCTAGAGCTTGGCATATGACTGTCACGTCAGTTTGATTGAACCATTGCATGCACAGATAAACAGGCAACTCACTTCCTGCTAGTATTGCATGAAGCACGAGAACGTGTGCATTATCGAAGAGGATTCCAGCGCATTATGAATAAAAACATTTTACACGCGCAAAGTCATGAGTCAACTCGAAGAGAATGCTTCAGCATGACACGGGGGACTCTGCTGCCCTCACGCATCAACTCAAAGAAGTGAGAAGGATGCAAGCACAAGCCCAGACGTTTGTATTGAAAGCACACTAAACATAGGAGTACTAGCTTGCAGTTAAATCTTAAGATTAATAATTGTGGTACTCTAAATTCATCTTTTAAAATAATTATTTTATCTGAGTTAGTAAGATTCTTTACTCTATAGCAACTTTTTTCACACCATCGTACTCTATATTTTATCCTTTATCTCAACTATCACATGTTATATTCAACCATCTCCAACTACTATCTCATTATAATAACATAATTCTTCATGACACAGTCATTTTAAACGGTAATTTTAAAATCATGCAACTGAAAATAATTAGTAATAAATTTTTAGTAAGTAATAATTATTAGTAGTGATATTTAATTAATGAATTATAATTAAGAAAATGATGTTGCATGGAATAGAGGTTTGTGCTTGTTCACTTGGTGTGGAATCTCCATATTGAAGTGCTTTTATAAAAACAAAGTTGAATTGGCTTGCGCAAGTGGCTTGTACTAGGGTGCAATACAATAGTGTCTCATGGAGCACTACACAAGAATCTCTGCTCAAAAGCATTGGCTGAAGTGGTTGCCTTCAATCAAGTGGTCAAGCAGCATAGGGAGCTTCACTTCTCGAGTGACCAAGCGCCAAAGTCATGGACGGCTACCCAGGCTCCTTGCGTAGGTACTAGATGATAGAGGAGGAAGACGATGACACTCATTTCTTGGTTGATGATGATGAAGCAGAGGCCGTGACATACTATGACTTGGTGGAAGCAGAGAGCAGTCGCACGAGTCGTCGATCTGATGCTCCACCAAAGGTTATTCGATGGAGCGATCTTCCTTCTGGTCACAAGAGGATCAAAGTTGACAATTTTGTTGAAAATCTTGTTTATAATGATAAGCAGTTCCATAGAAGATAAAGTTGGGTATTTTTCGAATATGGATCACTCTATATTTCTAGTTCCTCGTATCATAAGTATTCTTGCAGGTTTCAAATGCGTCAAGCGTATTAAAGAGACTGTTAAAAATTATGATGACTACTTCAAAAAGAAGTATGATACCACTGTCAAGGAAGGAATATCGGCTCTTCAAAAATGTGTGGCGGCTATACGCATTCTCGCTTACGGAGTCCTGACGAATGCTATTGATGAGTACCTGTGTATTGGTGAGTCAACTGGTCAACAAGTTATGCATCATTTCTATCAAGCTATTATTGAAGTTTTTGGCGAGTGTTACCTACGATCGCCCAACATTGCCGATGTACAAAGGGTTCTTCAAGAGGGTGCGAACCATGGGTTCCCGAGGATGCTAGGTAGCATTGACTGCATGCACTAGGAGTGGAGGAACTGCCCGACATCTTGGAAGGGTCAATTCATAGGCAGAGGAAAGCATGCCTCTATGATCTTGGAGGTGGTTGCATCGCATGATCTATGGATATGTCATGCTTACTTTGGCATGCCTGGAAGTAATAACGACATTAACGTTTTTTATAGATCCGTTATATTCTCAGCTTACCTCAGGGGTCGTTCAACGCCTACATCACTTGTAGTCAATGGAAGGACATATAACATGGGATACTACCTTACAGATAGGATTTACCCAAATTGGGTAGCCTTTGTTAAGATTATTCCTTACCCCTTGGAGCAAAAAGACATAACATTTTGCCACCGAAGAGGAAAGTATGCGCAAGGATATCGAGCGTGCATTTGGTGTCCTACAATCTTGGTTTGTAGTGATCCGAGAACCCTCGCATGGTTGGGATAGATTAATGATATTAGGCTAACTTGTGTTATCTTGCATAACATGATAGTGGAGGATAAACAAGAACATGCCCATAATATTGATTTCTCGGACATCGGAGAACTAGTTGTTCCCTACCACAATACTCCCGATAGGGAGGCATTTGTTGCTGCACACCATAGGCTTCATGACCAAAACACACATTTCCAACTACAATGTGATATGATCGAGCACTAGTGGATGAGCCTTGGTTCTCGTCATCAGTAGATGAATCAATGGTCATGTAATATTTATTAAGTCATGTAATGTAATACTTTGCTACAATGAATCAATGGGCATGTAATATTTATTGAGAAGAATCCATGTACTTCAATTTCAGAAACCATGTAGTTCCAACTACTCAAGGTTACAACAAGTACATACTAGGTTACACTCAACACTCAACAACAAGAAACCATGTACTTCAATCACAAGTTTACAACAAAAACAAGGTTACGCTCAACAAATAACAGTTACGGGCCTTGTCTCTTTCCCCGCCTAGCTGCAATGTTCTCAAAAATTTCTTCCCGAAGAGCTTGGTAATACACTTGCTGTGCTGGTGTGCAGGCATCAAGATCAATCGCAAGGATCCTTTCATCCTCTTGCATTTCCTTCTCTTGCCTTTCCATGTCATGCTTCTCACGCATGATCCGAATCTTCTCCTGCTCAATACTTAACTGTGATTGATTGTGGCTTCGTATTTTCTCAAACCTCTTCTCATCTATACATGCAAGCTGCTGAAAACGATCATTTTTCACGCAACTTTTTCCTACATAATAGATACCTTTTTCAATGATAGCTCTTTCATTGTGGATGCATGCTCCGAAGATGATGTTGAACTTGGAGAAGAATTTGCTTTCTTCTTGCCCACTTTATCCGAATCCCTGCCATAGGCCTCTTCGGAGTCGCGAGTGATGGTGTTGGGCTAGAATTATTATCGCCTAAGGTTGATAGCATCCTCTCCAAACCCTTCACTTGTAGCTGACTTTGCAAATGCTCTGGCTTTTGGATCCTACCATTTGGGTTTATCCTTCATGATCTCCCAGCCATGGCTTAAAAAAACATCGAAAACCACGGTTTTCGGTGAAACCGGTCCGGTCCGGTGACCGGTTTCACCGGACACGACCGGTTTTCGGTCCGGCAAAATTTGAAAATTTGAAAATTTTTGTTTTAAAAATTTGTAATAAAACTAGAGTAAAAAATAGGAATTATGATGAAAGAAGATAATGAAAATGTTTAAAGTTTTACTGGAAAAAATTCAAGGTAGAATAATTAAAGCAATGTGCATGCAAAAGGTAGTTAATCTCCTTCCTAATCAGCACATGAAGCCGGGCAGGCGATGTGCATGCACGCGCTTGGTTACGAGAGAAATCAGCACCGGGATTAGGAGAGAAAAAATAACTAATCAGATAATTAACATCAGATTTGGAGAGAAATTAATTAAAGAGAGTAATTAGTAACAGATTATGAGAGCATTAAAACGCAATTAACATGTGGCAGTTTGGTGCATGCCTATTTTTTTGCGCATGCATATAAATGATAGGCCGATGCATGCGTGCGGAGTTATAGCAGTTTTTTGAAAGCCACACAATTTTTAGTTTAAACCAATCCGTTTTCTATTAAAATCATCCAGTTTCAAAAACCATCAAAGAGGTCTTGGCTAACCGGAAAAACTGGACGGTTAGCCGCCCAAACCGCTCGGTTTTCATTTTTTTTGTTTCCTCTAATTTTGTTCGAATGCGCTTTTTGAAATTTGACCAGTAAACCAAGCGGTTTTTCTGGTTTTTGCGGTTTCGCTAAACCGTTGTGGATTGGTTTAGGTGGTTTAAATGGTTTTTTAATCCTTGCTCCCAATAATGCATGTAAGCAAAGTTATGTTTTAGAACTCCCATAAAATTAGCAGCTGCATAAGTGGTTTTCATACAAGGATGACATGATATAATGATGATAGGATATAAAATGATGACATGATATAAATGGACAACAAATCACAAACCTTATCGGCATCTGACATCCCGCTAGGATTCTCTCTAGTGACCTCAGCATAGAAGGATGAAAACTTCCCTGCTTCAGCCTTGATATTATCCCAACGACTCTGTAGCGACCTCACACTCCTTTCTGGGTATGATCTCCTCCTCATGTTGTATCGCTGCAGAATCCGATCCCACATGCATCTCTTTTTTGTCCAGTACTTGTAATTGGGTCACAACAAATTTTAAGCCATGACGTCACAAGGTTTACATCTTGATCTGGGTTGAAATTGCCTAACTTGGTCCTACCAACCAACTTTTCCCTCTTTCCTTTTACAGAAACCATTGGAGAGCCAGTCACTTCCTCCACATCTACTGAGAAATTTGTGTTTTCAGGCGGTTCAATAACTTGTGGACCATTTGTAATTGGATGCATCACTGAGACTTTGGATGCAGGCGGCTGCAATCCTTGGGGGAACCATGATGGAGGAGCTTGATAGCCATACATGTATGAGTTCCAAGCACCATGGTAGGGAAACATGTTGCCAGCAAGAAAAGCTCATTGTGATCCATCATTGGACTAGTTAGAGTCCATCCTAAAATCAAAGTGAAAAAAACATCATAAGAAAAACATGGTGTAACACAAAAAGATTACTTAAACTATATAAAAATAGAGAAATCAATGGTGCATAATCAAGACATAACATCATTGATATAACATGTAGGGTGTTCTCAGCATCATGACATAGCTAGCTAGGATCATTGATATAACATCGAATGCATGATCAGGGTATTGGGAATTCTTCTTCAATTTCCTAAAGTGAAAGTTTATATTGGCTACAAATTGAATTCGGCATCACATATCCATTATATTTGGGGAGGACGCCTGAGTTGTGGAGGACGCAAGCCCTGTGCTCACCTAAGTTGGGGAGGACGTCGACCGGACTGCGCTGTAAAGCTCTCCTCGAATGCGGCCGCCTCACCTAGTGAATGTTGCCACCGCCTCACAATGTCGTTCTCCAAGATGGCTTCCTTGTGGAGGTCGATCTCGTGGGAGGGGCCGAACAGCCACCTCGGTGGGCTGGGCGTGGTGCTTCAAGTTGGCAGCGCCAGCCCCGTTATATTCTCCGCACACGGATCAAAACAACGGCGAGGCGGCGACCAACCAGTTTGGGTGCAGCGGTGTCGGCTCCTCCTGGTCGCGGATCCTCTATGACGGCGGATCTAGCGGCCCTCGATGACAGACACGACGAAGGGGACGTTCGCCCCCATACCTCCTCCTTCTCCCCCCCCCCTGCCACCATCGATGAGCGTCATGAAGGGGCCACCAACGAGCACGACGGAGGGCCAGGAACTAGCCTGTAGCCGTTCTACGGACGGGCGCGAGGGGAGGAGTCTGTTAGGGGCTAGCGACTAGGAGAAGAAGATAATGTTCTCCTGAGAGATGCTAGATTTGGAAGAGGGATTCGCGGTACTCTAATTCATCGGAGAGTACCCCCGGTGTAGTGCATTTTACAATAAATGCGTACTCAAGGTTTTTTTACCGTGCATCCGTGTGGATAGTCTAACACCCCCTTGAAAGGACCGAGTGACTGAGAGGGGGGGGGGGGGTGAATCAGGAACTCGCACTATGTACCAAATTCACCAAATCCGAAAACCGATCACTCAAAAAACTCCTACACAATCCTAGTGGTGATCACACTAGCAAGATAATGATCCTGTGGAAGGAACAACAAGCTAAGTATACTAGTGGATCACACAAAGGCAATACAACTCCTATGCAATTCTAGTGGTGATCACACTAGCAAAATAATAGTCCTATGAAAGAAACAACAAGCTAAGCATACTAGTGGATCACACAAACGCAATACAACTCCTATGCAATTCTAGTGGTGATCATACTAGCAAGATAATAGTCCTATGGAAGGAACAACAAGCTAAGCATACTAGTGGATCACATAAACATATAGAAAGCATACAAGCATGAGTAGCACAATACATACTAGGGTGATCAATCAAACCAAAGCAACTTCTATACATGCTAGTGATCAAGTATGAAGGCTAAGCACTACTAGCAAGTAAAGAAGCCTATTCATGCAAGTCTACAAGGTAGTCAACTAGAGCAAGATAAGAACACAAGCATGAATAGCACGGCATGTAACGGAAAGTAAAGCATCATAGTAAGGAGTAGAGTAAGAGATGGCTCATGATTTTTTCCTGAGGTCTCGGAAGGATGGCGTCTTCCCCTATTCCTCGTTGGACCACTCCCGCCGGAGTCCCAGTCCCTCTCGCCACCAAGTGGAGTTCTCACCCACGAGCCCACAATCACTCCTCGAGTGAAGACATGATGTGCGTCACCGCTGCACAAAGCACAAGCTCGCCTCCCTCGAGAACTTGTCGGACTCCCCGAGCCGACACGGGCGCTCACTATTGATGCCCCTTTCATCGGCGGGCTTAAACCGTGTACAAACGTGTGACGGCCTTCACAACCGATCATGATAGGCTCGATCACCGACACCTAACCGATCTAGGTCTCACCATAGACCAAGAGTAACAACCTAGATCACACCCTCAAGGACACCCTAGCCTTAGATGTGTATCAATGCTCATGTTACTCTCACTAGCACTCTCAAGATATCCAATATCCTCTCCTAGTACTCCTCTCTTGGCCCTTTGGCTCCCAATAGATGCTCCCAGCAATCCTAATGGCTAAAGGCAGTCTCCAAGACCCCAGCAACGAGTTTATATAGGCCTCTAACCTCAAACTAGTCGTTGCTCCTCGAAACAGCCTCTCTGGACGTACTGACCGGACAGTCCGATCACTGTCCAAACCGGATAGTCCGGTCTCCACCGGACGGCTCCTCCAGAGCCATTGCTCTTTGTCTGCTGTTTCCTTCATACTGACTGGACAGTCGGGTCTACAGACCATACAGTCCGGTCTTCATAGCTCCAGAGCCATTGCAGCCACTTCCTCGTATGTCCAGAATTTCTTCCGACAGACCGTACAGTCCGGTCTACAGACCGTACTATCAGACCATACAGTCCTATCTTTACAATTTTGCTCCAACAGATTTCCTCACAGCCAACTTCTCCTCTGTTATGTCGCCTCTTGTAATGACCGTACAGTCCGGTCTTCACACTGGACTATCCGGTCTCTTCTCTCCTTTCTCCAAACAGAGATAGATAAGGTTTCCTAGACGTACAATACTCATATAGACATTAGTCACATTTCATGTTTGTCATTCATCACCAAAACAATCATACCTTGGGGTGACCTCAATGGTCATGAACCTTACAATCTCCCCATTTTTGGTGATAGATGACAACCACTACTTATAATGATCCAAAACGAACGAGTCTCGAAAGAATAAGAAGGAAGGGACAAAAGGCTTGTACGAAAACAAGTAACCAAGAGAAAAGATAGGTTTGAATGGATTACCTTGATCCTTACCTTAGAAGTAGTCTCCCTATTGGAATGTGCTTGGTGTGGAGGGAGAACTACCCAAATATGTAGCGCCCTAGATATTGAGCTTGAGTTGAATTTTGCACCCGTCATGGTGTCGTGGAAGTTGATCTTGTTGATGTAGACACGCATCATGGACGTAGATGTTCATGTCGGTGTAGATGTTCATTGTTGTTGTAGACATGCACCATTGTTGTTCTTCTCCATGTTGGTGTAGATGTTCATCTTGTCATGATCTTCATATATATTCCAAGTGAACATGCATCATTGTCTTGATCATCTTCATGTTCTCCATATTCTCTTCTTTTGTTCATCTTTTTTTGATCTTCATGTTCTTCTCGACTTGGCTTTCGGATCTTCATGTTCTTCTCACCCCTTGTGTTATCAATCTAGACTTGACTTTTGGATCTTCATGTTCCTTCTCCCTCTTTGTCACCTATCACCAAAAACCACAAGCCAAAGACAAAACACAAGAGAACCAAGGAGCAAATAATAAATGGCAAGAGTTAGGAAACTCCCCATTTTATGGTGCTCCTCCTTGGTCATGATGGTGTTTCACCATAGCTCCCCATACACACATGACTCAACAAAATATTTCTTCAAGAAGCAATGGTTAGTCATTAGTGTGATGGGAATGTATGAGTCACTTGTCTTTGAGCTGCACGAGTAGATTTAACCTTGGAGCTCGTTTGAACATGACTCAATAGGCATGAAGCACAATCCTTTCCTTTGGTCACACTTATGGAGATGTAATCTGATATAGAGCATGAGACACTAATATCTCCAAATGTGACAAGCCTCCTTTGTGTTTCCTATATGATACATGCAACAAGTATTTTACATATGCAACGAAAGTAAACGTGCCATGTGGATATAAGCAATATTAAACAAGACAGAAAGGAAACCTAACAATGCCAAGTTTGAACCCCTCCCAAGCTTACTCACTATAAGCCATACCCTTGTCTTGAGAGAGGCCAAACCACCATCTCAAGCACTCCCCCTTGCTTATAGCTATCTTGGATGGGTTAGACATTGACTAATTTTTTTTATGTGTTTTCTTTTTCATATACGTGGATGCAAAACATTCTAGTCACAAAGGAGTCTTAATTACCATGCAATTCAAGAAAAGAAAGAACACACTACAACTACCAAGAACAAACACGAATACCTCCCTCATGAGTAGATATGTCGTTGAGGTCCATGTCACTTGTGGTGGACTTCACTTGATCTTCAAGTAAACTCCCAGTCCACCACCACCACCATCATCTAGGTCTTGTTCTTGGGCACCCACTCGTACTTTGTTGACCTCTCAAGATCAACAATGCACTTAGACACCCATATGCTCTTGACCTTTCGCTTCTTGTTTGGTGGTCCCAAAGCCTTGGCTTTCACCTTGCCATCCTTGTTCCTAAAAAGTTTGAAATGGGTGTTCTCATGGAACAAGTTAGCATTAGGTAAAGCAATGGAACTTCTCACCCTTGGAAAATCCTTGGTGGCATGGCCATCCTTGCAACACCTCTCGCAATATTAGTCGTCGGCGAGTAGGGGCTTGATCCATTCGGAAATGGAGTCACTCATCCTGATGATGTCGATGGCGGAGGGATATGAGCCAAGTCCCCGGTGGGAGACATTGTTCACAAGGTTTCTCCCAAGAGTCTCCTTGTGGATGGCTCTATCACGTATGAGCCTCTTGAAGCCGTCCATCACCATCTTCCTCTCTTCCTTGAGCTTATGATATTTCTTCAAAACAAAAGACTCAAAGGAAGAAACCTCGACCGAGGTGGTTAGTTCATCACACATGGTAGAAGCATCACTCTTAGATGAATTAGAGGAGGGAGAGGCAAGGTTCTCAACATTGATGGTCTTGTAAGTAATCTCAAGGGCCTTGTACTTCTCATGAATCTCTACATGATCACCCTTGAGTTTGTCATAACTCTTGTTTAGGGCTTTATGAGATGTGACAAGGTCCTCCATAGCCAACTTACATTCTTTTCTTACCACTTCCAATATTTTGGATTTCTTGACGGCGATGTCACGAGCTTGCTCAAGCATACTCCAAAGCTCGGCGTGGGCGAGCTCCTCATCATCGCTACCGTAGCTGCTCTCATCCTCACTCTCCCTAAGTTGGCTCGTGGCCATGAGGCACATGGGAGGTGGAGGAAGAGCTTGTGGAAGTGTGGTCTTGATCATGGCTAGGCCGGCCACTTCATCATCATCACTTGAATAGGAGGATGCTTCACTTGAGTTATCACTTGTCCACTCCCCAACAAGAGCCTTGTGTGAGAACTTCTTCTTGAGGTCTTTTCCTTTGCCCTTTTCTTTGTTGAAGTACCTCCTTTTCTTGTACTTGGCTTTGGGTCTAGGATGGTATTCTTCTTGAGTGAGAGGAGTTCTAGGTGAAGTATCTTGTGCATCATGGATTGCTCGCTCTTTTGAGATATGAGTGTCTTGAATTTGCAATGAGGTGGGGGAATCACTCATATGGTTTCTTGTCTTGGAGCTAGAGCTTGGAGTGGATGTGGGGGTGTTATGTGAAGAGCTTTGAGAAGTATCTTGAGGCGAAGTATGTGGAGAGGGTTATGACTCACTCCTCTCTTCATTTTCCTCATGGCTAGGTAGATGCACTCTCATAGAATCTTGGAAGGATGTGGAAGGTGTATCATTAGCATCTTGGGTTGGTTCTTGTACCTCGAGGGATGGGATTGGTTGAGGTAGTGGAGTAGAGGGCTCATCAATATCATCATCATAGAGTAAGACCTCGCCCACGGGCATGTTCCTCAAAGGTTTGCTCGTTGGTTTATCTCCAATGTTCACTTCATGAAATACTAGCCCTTTCTTCGCATTCTCAAACATTGCACCATCCTCATCAAATGTGCACTTGAGTCCCATGTTACAAAGTTGACCATTGGTGAACATGGTTGACTTCCCAGTCATATGTTGGGTGCACCCACTGTCAAGAGTCCAATGAGTACCTCCACTCTTGTAGTTGACCCTGGTGGTAGCCATAAGAAAATCACTAGAGAAAAAAGGGTTAGTATCCAAAGCATTGCTCAATTGACTTGCACTAACCTCATCATGATGAACCATGAAACCATCCTCATAATTAGGGATCTTTGCAATCCCTTCCTGAAGTCTTCTCCTTATAGGATGGTGGGGAGCACGATACCTCCATTGTCCATGACCATCCCCCATGTGCACATTGTCGAGGTCGATGAAGTAATGGGGAGGATCATAGAGGTCGGTGACATGCTCAAGCACGTGTCCCACTCGTGAGTGGAGCACAAGTATCATCTCCATTGCTCTCTCAATTGAGAGCTTATGCCTTCTATTGATTACCTCCTCAACCAACAAACCCATCTCATGAGTTGTGATTTGCATGAGGCACTTGTCAATCACTTCATGTGGTGCAATCCTCCATAGCCCCCTAAAAGAGTTTATCCTACACACAAGATCATAAATGCATAAGAGAGTCTCACAAAGGTCATCATTCGGATTTCTCACAAATTCATCAAATTGAAAGAAGTAATCCTGTTGGTGAGCTTGACAAAGATTCCAATGTCGATCTTGTGGTGGAGGAGATGGAGGCGCCGGAGCCGTAGTGGTGAGATCGATCATCTCAAATGATTGTGTGAACATTGTGGCCGGCGCTCCCCCTACACCAATACGTGGTCCACCCGAAGTGCTTGGAGTAGAACTTGGAATGGCACTTGAGGTAGAGCTTGATGATGCGCTTGATGAAGAGCTTGGTGTAGGTCTTGATTCAAAGGGGTTGTAGAAGTTGTTGCAAGACAATCTTGTGGAGGGATCAAAGAAGTTTGAGCTCAAAGCTACTTCTTCCCCTTTGCTTGAGGATGCTTCATTGTTTGTGTTGAATGTCTTCTTCCCCGTCAAGCTTGCAGTGATCTCCTCATCCTTGAAGAGCAGCTCAATCACATCCTTGACGGAGAGACTCTTCTCCATGAGAAGGTCAAGAGTGACGTAGAAGAGCTTGCTGCTCGGAAGCAAGGAGATAATCTTCTCAACTATCACAATCTTGGGAAGCTCGAAAGAAGTTGTTCCAATCCTGTCCATAATACCCCGCAAGCAAATAAGAGAGTCAAGTAAGTCCTCATTGTCATTAGCATGAAAAGTAAAGAACTCCTCAACAAGAGAACTACTAGCATGATCAATAGAAGGTTCACAAACATCATCAATACTAGTCATGCTAGTAGAGCAAGCAAGATCAAGAGACACATCATTATCAATCATCATATTAGGCACACTAGTAGAGCAACCTATCAAGTCATTGCTAGAAGAATCTAGGCACTCACTGGAACAAGGCATATCCACACAATCATCACAATCATCATACACATGATCATGGGTAAAGGTATTGGCAAAGTCCATAAGAGTATCCATCAATTCATCAGGAATCATGGCATTTAGGTAGCTTTTAAAGCGATCCTTCCATGAGCCATGACCCGGCCCTGAATGGGATGACATCCCAACTCAATACGGTCACTACTCAAGGCAATTAAGTCTTATGATGAGCACTTGACTCTGATACCACTTGAAAGGACCGAGTGACCGAGAGGGGGGGGGGGGGGGGGAAGGGGAGTTGAATCAGAAACTCGCACGGGGGGGGGGGAAGGGGAGTTGAATCAGAAACTCGCACTATGTACCAAATTCGCCAAATCCTAAAACCGATCACTCAAAACAACTCCTACATAATCCTAGTGGTAATCACACTAGCAAGATAATGATCCTATGGAAGGAACAATAAGCTAAGCATACTAGTGGATCACACAAAGGCAATACAACTCCTATGCAATTCTAGTGGTGATCACACTAGCAACATAATAGTCCTATGAAAGGAACAACAAGCTAAGCATACTAGTAGATCACACAAACGCAATACAACTCCTATGCAATTCTAGTGATGATCACACTAGCAAGATAATAGTCCTATAAAAGGAACAACAAGCTAAGCATACTAGTGGATCACACAAACATATAGAAAGCATACAAGCATGAGTAGCACAATACATACTAGGGTGATCAATCAAGCCAAAGCAACTCCTATACATGCTAGTGATCAAGTATGAAGGCTAAGCACTACTAGCAAGTAAAGAAGCTTATTCATGCAAGTATACAAGGTAGTCAACTAGAGCAAGGTAAGCACACAAGCATGAATAGCACAGTATATAAATGCGGAAAGTAAAGCATTATAGTAGGGAGTAGAGTAAGAGATGGCTCATGATTTTTTCTCGAGGTCTCGGAAGGATGGCGCCTTCCCCTACTCCTCGTTGGACCACTCCCGCCGGAGTCCCGGTCCCTCCCGCCACCAAGTGGAGTTCTCGCCCATAATCCCGCAATCACTCCTCGAGTGAAGACATGGTGTACGTCACCGCTGTACAAAGCACAAGCTCGCCTCTCTCGAGAACTTGTCGGATTCCCCGAGCCAACACGGGCGCTCACTATTGATGCCCCTTTCACCGGTGGGTTCAAACCGTGTACAAACGTGTGACGGCCTTCACAACCGATCACGATAGCCTCGATCACTGACACCTAACCGGTCTAGGTCTCACCTTAGACCAAGAGTAACAACCTAGATCAGGACACCCTAGCCTTAGATGTGCATCAATGCTCATGTTACTCTCACTAACACTCTCAAGATATCCAATATCCTCTCCTAGTGCTCCTCTCTTGGCCCTTTGGCTCCCAATAGATGCTCCTAGTAATCCCAATGGCCAAAGGCAGTCTCCAAGACCCCAACAACGAGTTTATATAGGTCTCCAACCTCAAACTAGTCGTTGCTCCTCGAAACAGCCTCTCTGGACGTACTGACCGGACAGTCCGGTCACTGTCCAGACCGGACAGTCCGGTCTCCACCGGAAGGCTCCTCCAGAGCCGTTGCTCTCTGTCCGCTGTTTCCTTCATACTGACCGGACAGTCCGGTCTTCATAGCTCCAGAGCCGTTGCATATGCTTCCTCGTCTGTCCATAATTTCTTCCTACAGACCGTACAGTCCGGTCTACAGACCGTACAATCTTGTCTTTACAATTCTGCTCCAACAGATTTCCTCGCAACCAACTTCTCCTCTGTTCTGTCGCCTCTTGTAATGACCGTACAGCCTGGTCTTCACACCGGACTGTCCGGTCTCTTCTCTCCTTTCTCCAAACAGAGACATTGTCAATGCTTCTTCTTCTGTCCGAACCTTCTCCATACAGACCGGACCGTTCGATCTGCACATCGGACTGTCCGGTCTCTATGGTTCCTCTGCCAACAGAATTCCTCGCGTCCAATATCTTCTATGTAGAGAATTTCCCTCTGATCACCAGACCATCCGATCTCCAAGACCTCTTTGTCCGGTCTTTACCTGCAGAAGCTGAAACTCCTCGTCTTCTCTTAACTTTGTTTCTCGGCTTCTTCCAACAGCTCCTTGGCTTCTCCACTGTCACCTAGTGCCTGTGATTTCACCGAGCATCCATGCATATCACCGACTAGACATGACCTAAGAGAATGACCTAGACCCCTTGATAGTCTGGTTTTTCCTATGGACTCAAAGCCCTAACAACTAGACAAATGTTCTCAACACTTGCTCCATAGCTTGTTCTCAATTTTGATCCATCTCCATCAATCATTGGACTCCATCAAACTCACAAGCCTCCATGCTTACGGTCATTGTTATCAATCGCCAAGATAACCATCAATGATCATCATAAGATAGATAAGGTTTCCTACACGCATAACACTCATATAGACATTAGTCATATTTCATGTTTATCATTCATCATCAAAACAATCATATCTTAAGATGACCTCAATGGTCATGAACCTTACATGATCGTCGAATCTATACTCCATGCTATCTATTTTTTATTTTATCTTTAATATATATAAAAAAATAGGAGTTGGTGGTGAATGATGGCAGGTGGTAGTATGTCACGTCCGCTTCTCATGAGAACTGCACTAATATATGGGCTCTACAGTTCAACCGTGCTTACTCTCCCGTGTTGCTTTCCCTCCCTCACCACTGCAACACTGCTATCTGAATCAATGAAAAAAAATAAGAGTAAAATGCATGAATAACAACTGTATTTGAGTCGTTGTTTCAATTTGACCATCGTAAATCGCGGCCACTGAGCTTGTTTCTACGTGTTAATACAATCATTGCATGCATAACACTACTATGTAAGTTTTTTTTCTCACGGAATATAACCATTGCATGCATAACACTACTACATGGACTAAGTTTTTTTCTTAGAAATAAAAATACATACAGAAAAAACTAATAGCCACATGCAATTCATGAATTTGTAAGCATAAAACAAGGGAGCGAATAAAATCCCTTAGCGAGTTACGTACGGAAATGATTACGTGTTGAGCAGCTAACTAAGTTGAAAATATATGGTCAAATACAGATATCAAAGTTATGGTGATAATTATTCAGATGAAGTAAAACACATCTTCACAAATTAATAAAGACTGATGTTTTTTTCTCTGTAACTTCGGTTCAAGATCAACAAGAGGTTTTTTCTCATATCCTTCAGAGTTCTCGTATTAACTCAACAAGCTTCAAGTTGATGTAAACATGCATAAATAAAAATTTTAACCTCACACTAGAAAAACGTGATTGAATTTAAAATTAAGTTTTCAAAGTGCCACGGAGGTCTAGATGGAAAACGAATAAAAAATAAAAAGTTCGATGGAATGCATGCATGCTAGAATTTTTGGTGGGCTAGATAATTATACATAATCATATGTATGATACGTTCCAAAAATATGTTCGCAATGGCCATATTGATAGGGAGGAGCAAGTTCAATGGCTACCATTCGCAATTTTATGAATATAATGGTCAAATTAAAATATCTTTTCAAATACAGTGGCCATTCATGCAATTTACTCGAAAAATGAACTTCGGCACTGCTATCGCTGCTCTGTGCTCCCTCACCAATCACCACTATGACAGTATGACACTGATGTTAGCTGCTTCCTGCTGCCTCCCACTGATCACATCCACCGCTGAGGTGTGCTAATTGCCCAGCTAAGGAGATTTGAGGCAGCAAGAAGAGTCCGTGGTTATTTTTCTGGTTTGTTTATTGAACAGCGGGCTCCACTTACCTCTAAAGTTAGATGAGGGAGAAAAGAAGACAAAAAATAAAAATAAAAATGAGCGTACAGTAAGCAAGCAATGTTTACTGAACGCGCGGGTTCCACTTACATTTTTTTTGTTTATTGAACGCACGGGCTAGTTTCCTTTCAAAAACACACTGAAATACGCTCAGTATACTGAGCTCTACAGCACGATAAAACAACCGCTACTTGAACAGCAAAGACGCAGCTCATTTGGGCGCACCAGTATTGCAAATGACTGCTTGTGCGATGGGCTATCTAAAGCACATGCTGACTGAATTTATATACATGGCATTTTTAATCAGGTACACCTCTACTTTCTTTACAACACGGTCTAATGCTTTGCATAACTTATACACAACCAAACCACATAAACAGAGTGTTGCTCTTAGCCTCATGCTAGCAACACGATTGTGCTTTTTCTCATATAGGTTACCTTTTGTTAGTTAAGTTAGTAAAATTTGAACTTCAAAACTCCCTGCTGCTGATCATAACACCAGTGGCTGATATAAGTTGATCTTTTTACCAATACCAACCAACTTGAGAAAATGAGCTTCAAGATACTGATCTACCATAGCAAATGGAAGCTAGGTACAGATTCTTTGACCATTTGTCCTGTAAACAGATTCATTAGTAGGTGGAACTCACTTCTACCATCTCTATCTAGAGTTTACATTAGAAAATGGAAAGATAAAACATTAATTTCACCTTTATATGTTGGCTGGGGAAAGCAGTTGTTCGCAGGGTCTCCTGCGTTTCGTCAGTTGGCTTTCTCCGGGGGACGCTCAAGATAAAAGCAGCCTGGTCCCAGGTGGCAGCTGTTGCGGTGATGCGGTAGCCATTGTCCCAACGCATGTGGATGCCTTCACTCGGATATAAAAAATCAAGCTCCACGACCTACAAAGGAAATAGCTATTGGCTTCAGGAGTAGATTTTCAATTCTTTTTTTTTTCAGGATTCACCACGGCAAAAGCAAATCAAGCAATCCTACCTCTAAGAATCATCCTGATTATTGAAGGTTTTCTACAAACTCAAAAATCATAACACAGTAACACAAACCTGAGCACTAAAACCAGCATTGCGAGACATGACAACAGCCCATCTGCTTCCTGCTGTTGCCATAGCAGTCACATAGAAACCCTCCTTCCATTTTTTGTTGATCCATTTGAAGGGAAATGACTCACTTACTTTGTAGGACTGCTGCGCATATTGTGTTCCTGCAAAGCTACACCAGTCATTACTTGTCCATTTAGACCCACAACCAGTGTTCCATCAAAAAGTGTTCTAGCTTTGGATAACATCCAACCAAAAACTTTAGCTCCCGTACAAATTCATGAATTTAAACTGCCAGAGTGACTGCTTGAGCCCAATCCATCCTGGGCACGAGGCAGTTGCAAGCACGGCATGCTACATTAGACGCTAAAGGATATTTTTTTCATAAAAAAAAAATGGCCTTAGAGAGAGTAGCCTGATTGTTGTAAAGCTATTTTTAAACGATTGCAAAAGTATAATATGCATATTTTTGAACTTGAAAACAAATGTGAAGGAAAAAAATGAGGTTTCATTTTTCAAAGAAGGAATTGAGCTAATTGAGGGCTTTGATGATATCCTAGTTTAAGTCCTATTCGATGGGTGCCTATTCTTCTTGATTAAAATTAAAAGCCACCTAATCCCTCGTAGATTTATCGAGCCTTCACTTAGCAACAGGTCATGCAATTCACTTGTTCTGCAGCCAGACTGAAGCTGGATAAAGTGGTATTACCTTTCGACATGATAACTAAAGAGTTGCCGTTATTCGCACCAGCCAATGAAGTGATATAGTAATTTCTCTCCCACTGTTCCATTATCCATTCCTAACACAATGAAGACAAGTTAAAAGCTGTAACAACCAGAAGCAACAACATGCAATGACAAGTGAGATATCATGGAATACAGCTATTCAGTAAAGCATTGATATCAAACCAGAAAGAGAGAAAAGTAATTTTAGAAGGTAAGCTGAGTCAAAATTTCTTACCTTGTGAAGAAAGTAATGAGAAAGTTCGTACACTTGAGAAGAAAAACCAGTGCCAGCATCCATAATCAAAGCCCACAGATTTGAGCAGGAGGCAACTGAACTAATAAACAAGCCATCTTCATTTCCTTTTTGAATATGCTGCAGTAATCTATTATCCGCTACATTGTAGTGGTACCTGATGAACAAATGTTGTTACAACAGAAAATTTTCCCTTATATAAGAATCGACGAGAGACTCCCTTTTTTGGAAGCAGATTTATATGTATCATGCAGACCTCTGTTTCATAGGCCGACGGGCGTTGTACACACTAATCCACTGAGTTGCCGGCATCCCCATTCTAATCTTCTTCTTTGGCTGCTCATCATCATTTTCATCCACTATTAATCTGCCTCTTTTCTGCCCGACTTGATATATAAGCTGGCAGTAATCAGATCAAGCGTTAGCCACTCAGCAGAAACTTGTAAACAGGAACAAAAAAAAGGAAATCATCCGTAATGTGCAATTTGAAAAATGTGGAATATGGATAATTCATTATTTCTGACTGCGTATAATAATGTAGCATGTTAAACATCAAAATATTACATGTCATTGCCCTTGCTATAAAAGATGAAATGAGACTTAACATTTCAGTCTCATGAATCCATGGTCCCTATTCATCTAATTAGAGAGTAGAAATAGATCACAATTGAGTTTTTGAACTGTAAAGTTACTCAAATGTATTGAATGATAAATGATTTAACAAAGATCAAAACTTAGTTGAGTATAAATAAAATCACAAATGAACAAATAATTTCTAACATGAGCAATGGCTCCCAAGCCAATAAAACCACAAATTACTAAGTGAAGACATAGGACATGAATCAAAGTCCTTTGCTAATGAAAATAGTAAAAGAAATGAGATGCTAGAGGAATAAGATACCTTTTGAGCACCATCGGTGTTTATTGGTCTAATGTCTGGATTAGGACCAACGATGCCATCAAAAAGGGAGATGCACTTTGCATAATTAGGTTCTTCGTCAAATTTCAGGTTCACAACATACTCAACAAATTGCTTGAAAGGTTGTGGACAGATGCCACATAAAGACTCCGGGGAGGTTCCCATTTTTTTCTTGCACACAAGGAAACCCTTGTTCTCTCCCTACATAGATCAAAGGATATGATTAAACAAAGAACAGGAGTAAAAATAAAAGATATTAAATATTGGCTAAATAACCTGGAATCCTTGCCAAGGGAGGCGGCCACGGAGAAGAAAAATAAGTGTATATGCGAGAGATTCAAGGTCATCTCTCCTGCTCCCAGTTCTTCCTAGGTGGGCATGCACACTAGCATAACGCACAGTACCCCTGGTTACAGAAGCAAACACAAGTGACAATAAGCATTCCGATGAAATAACATGTGCGGTAAAGTACACATTAGAATATTCCCAACCAACCTAAAGATGTCAGGTCTCTGGTCATATTCAACATGCTGCCCTGAGCCAGCATCTTTCCATTTGGAAGCTGCATTAACACAAAAAATTAAAATAAAATAAAATAAACAACACAAATATCTGACATCAAAAAGGCATTATACAAAACTTGGATCTGGTTATAACTTACCCAACCCAAGGTCAACAAGAAAAAGTTTCTTCTCTTCAATGGTACCAGGAGGACCAAGCAAAAAGTTCTCAGGCTTCACATCACCATGGACATACCTGCCATATATGCATTTTATGAGACATAGCTCAGAAGCAAACATACAAGCCAAATTGAGGGTTCCATCTGAACAAACCACATCAAATTACCCTTTGGAGTGCATCTTCTCCAGTATGGAGATTGCTTCTATACCTATACAAGCAACCATCTCAACAGACATCCTGCAAAATATCAAGATTGGAAATAACTCAAAAGGTTAACTATTAATTATTGAGGTTAATTACAGGTGTGTTGATACTTACGAGTGGGAATTACTATTCCAGACATCCCATAGGCTTGGTCCTAACATATCCATAACCTGCATGTATGCCGAATAAAGTTACTAAATTGTTGATGGTTCCTATCGGAAGAACAACAAATTTAGATTCTCCCAACCAATGAGTGTTTCGAGAAAAATGAATGTTTGTGGTTTATATATGCACAAGTTACCAAATATATATACTATACTGGTATAACCCCCGTAAACACAGCATTGTGTAATACCATGATATAAAACTCGCCATGTTTTCCTTTGTAGTGTACCCGTGGGACACCATGGTTTCCACTAAGGGTGCTGCCAAATGGAGGTTTTACATAAGAAAGAGAGGTTAAATGTAACAAGAAATAGGTATCATAAGAAAAGAATAACAAAAAGGGTGCAAAACATAAAATAACTACTCACAACTCCAGACTTACTTGTATACTTGCCACTCATAAGGAGCTCCATAATTGCAACCCTTGCTGGTTTGATGTTCAAGTTTCAGTGCAACCTGATATATATGGACGGATGAAGATCAATAGGTTTACGCTATTCAGTTCCAAGATTATGAAGAATTTATGGAGATATACTTACTTCTAAAGCGCTAGCACCAGGACTCCTGTCACCGAGACGTGGAGATGAAATGCGTCTACCAACATATACTTGTCCAAATCCTCCCTTTCCAAGCTTCCTTTCAAGCTTATAGGTTGGTGAATTCCCAATTTGTACCTGTTTAAAGGATGCATCCACAACTGATATAAATAAGCTGATAGCAGATATTTCGCAACGAAACTTAATTTACATATCACAGCTGTCTGTCCTACAAGATTTGTTCTCTGAACGTATTGGTCCTCGCAGATCTATACCAAAATACTCCCATAATAGCATTGTTTTTTTATGTATAGTGCATAGGGATTGCTGTACAAGAAGGCTGGATTGGTATCAGTCAGTACATTAAGGAACATATACAGCACCGCTCAACATGACACATATTAAGATCAAACACATTTGACCAGTTCAACCCCAAACATGTCTTCTACTACCAGCATACTAAGGTCTTGTTTAAAATTAAGGTATTTAAAATCATATGGCATAGTTCTGGCAAGAATAATAGGAAATTTTCACTTCAAAACAGGGACCACAATCACGATAATAATGCACTTCATAACACAAACATATGAATTAAGAAGGGCTATAAATTTCATAACACAAAAAGGCAAAGAAAAACAAAAAACCATCACATCATAAAGCAGAGAAGAACCAGAAACTGTAAACTACTTCAGTGTATTATTTGATCATTTCATCAAAAGGTTAAATGAGCGCAGATTCATTATTGGTATTGTATGCATATGACGCTGCAACGACGGTATTCATGGTAAGATAATTAAGTTAACAAACCTAGTTTTATAGTCAGTCATGGCTGAAACAATGCAGAGAAACAATACGTTGAGCAGCATGTTCATCCAACAGTATTTTATTTTGGTGCCCAACCTTTCCGAACTATGAAACAATTATTTTTTATTATAACCTTATTTAGCAGGTAATTTACTTATTATTTGCTTCACAATCCATATATGTCAACCAAAGGCAACAAGATTATCAAAACTTTTGGTCCACAATAAACCAGAACTCACTTCATCCTATAGTACTAAAAGTACCACATGGCTACAAAATGAAATTCAAGCATTATGCATTAAACATACCTCCTCCTAAACTAGCAGATTGTACCTTTGCCCAATGACTAAATACAATATTTTTTAACCTTCATGCTAGCAAATCAAAGATGCACTAAATCCAGCCAATAACAACACTTTTGATACATAATATTGCATCAGTCAGAGGTCCAGTCTAGTTCACATACTTAAATCCTAGCCTATGTTAGATTTGTTCCACTTATGATAAAAATTTCACATCAATAGGAGAAATACTATATATAAAAAGTTGTGTTCTCTGCGATTATATGCAGTATGCTTCTCACCTGACGTTGCATAAAAATTGTGGCATGCCTAATTTGTTCCAAAAACGATCATTGTTAAAACTTAATGTATTACAAGCATACCATATCATCATCCTTGGGTTACAAATCACACGATTCAGCAGATGTCCATGATTGGCCGAGCTTAATCAAGCAACAGAATACTAAGGACCACCACAAGGAAACAATACTGAATTAGTAACTCTTTGGGTGTACAATGAAGCCGAATCCGCCTCACCCAGTTGTACTAAAGTTGCCACGCGACGACAAAAAGAAGTCAATGCACTATGTGCCATACATGCTTCCAAAATTACAGATTTGCCTTTAAATATTAATACACCAACTAAATAGCTCCCGTGACTCCTGCAATTCGCCAAACACCAGATACAATAGTTTGTTTGCCTTCATGCTAGTACATCAATGATGCACTAATCCAGCGGTTCCAATCGCAACTCTTATGATCATCAATTTCATAAATCCGAGCTCTAGACTAGTTGCGAAACTTGAATCATAGCCTAGATTGAGATTAGTTCCATTTAGGATCCTTCAAATTTTGTATCAATAGGAGACATTCTAAACATATCATCAGTCGTGATCTGCACATTTATGAGTTTCAATCCCATCATCTCACTGTCCTACAGCCAACAAGCATACCATCGCACCATCCTTGGGTGAACAACTTTTTCTTTTTTTGGAACCGGTTTGGGTGAAGAAATTATCCAGCTAAGCAACAATCAACAGTTGTCTACGCCAAATCAGGCAACAGAGGCTACCAAATTTCCACATGCATCTAAATTACGAACGGAGAGTCCTGGGGATGTACCGAGCTTACCGTCTGAGGTAGCGGTGGGGCGGCCCCGTCGGCACCAGCCTTGACCCCGCCGCCGCTGTCGAAATCGTCCATCTCTTGCCCCCCTTCCTCCTCCTCACGCGGGGGCTACTAGTGCTACCTGACCTCGATTTTCGTGTCTCGGCTGCGGGATTTCGCCCCAGCTGCTTCTGCTGCTCTCCACGGCCCCGTCACACGCACCCGCGGGACGCAGGCAGACGTCACAGGGTCGGCCCCATGTTCCGCCTGCGAAGGGGAGATCGGGCTCGGCGGTCAGAGGATAATCGACTGAGATGCCGATGGGTTGGTTAGAGTTTGGTCGTCACGGCGGGTTAGGCGGTCGGCGGCGACGAGGGCAGAGGTCGAGCACGACGAGAGGGACGAGGAAGGGGAAAAAACTTTCTCTGTGCTCGCACTGTTCCTGTGGAATCCGCCTTTCAACAGACCTTACGTACGACAAAGATCTCCGTAGTGTAACATTTCGGATAGACTTGCAGTAATAAGTGCGAACCTTGAAAAAAAGATGAAAGAACTTTCAAATTTCATAGTCATATGAGTTGCTCTTTGATATTTTAAGTGCGAATCTTGATCTTTTCACTTACTATTTACAGATTGATTTATTTTTTGAAAATCCTTCTTCCATAGATTGAAATATTTCAATCCGCGTTCAAATCTCATTGATCTTTTAGGGTGGAAGCTTCTCTCGTGAATTTGACAGTGATGACAAGAGAGATTTGGTGGTACTATCTTACGGGTGGTTGGAGATGATAGTTGAAACACCATAGCGGAAATAAGAAAACTTGACGACAATAGGTTAACACAGTAGCGAAAGAATTGGCGGAGACACTGAAGGTGCGCGCGCGAGAGAGAGAGAGAGCTAAAGGTTGAAGATGAAGTCGTAATGTTGATTTCAATAACAAGCAAAATCTAAAGAGCTTCAATGTGAATAAATCCCACAGTAAAGGATGGCATTTGAACCTTCTATATGTGTCAAAAAGTTTAGTGTTAACACCTCTTGAGATTCTGAACATAATCTCTAAGTGTTGCTTTCAACATGAATTTAATTTTTTTATTTACAAGTGTTTGTTCTAGTGGTTATAACTTTTTTAGGGCCTAGCGATCATACACTTTATTTTGCACTTGTATATTGTATTATTATGGAATCGCAAGGTTGGATAATCAGCTCCATACTTCCATTCTAATAATCACCTAAAGCTCGGAAATGCTTCTTAAGATAAAAAAAAATAAAAAACGTGACGGCGGCTTAGTTGGGCGCGGGTCCAAGTTGTGTCGTCATGGGCCAGTTCGATGTAGCCCGATTGGCCGAGTCGACTCGAAAGCCCGCCGAAAAGGCGAAAGCCGAACGGCCCGAACCAAACCAAGCGGGCCCCTTGCTCGCTTTCCCGCTTTCCCACTCCACGTCGTCATCCCTACGCGAGGCGTGCGCTGACGCCGTGTTCAGCCGCAGCGTAGCATAGCGGTCAGCAGCGCCCGTCTCGTGCCGCCAGAAAAAAGGCGGTGCACCCGTCTCGTCCAAGTCCAACCGCAACGCTGCATGCGGAGCCCACGCCCGGAAGCGGGGTCGTGGCGGTACAGTGCCGGCGCGTATGACAACGTACAGGCACGCGGCGCCGGCACGCCCGCCGGCCAGGGGAAAAAAAAGGGGGTCCAAAAGGCTCGCGTCGCGTGATGCAATACAACAATTGCGGCCGGGCGCGGGCAGCCGGCAACGTACACCACGCACGGAGCAAGCGCAAGCGGAAAAAAGGCAAAAAGCGCACCACCACCACCACACACCACGTTTGCTTAGCATGGGAGGTAATCGCCTCAGCGCGCGTCGCCTGTGGCTGCGGGTGGTGGTGGGGTTGGGGTTGGGAAGGAGGATACGAGAGGACAGGAGGCAGACTCGGTGTGACATCGGCGTCAGGGCCCTCTCGGCCTCGAGCCCCCGCCGGCGCCGTTTGTTTGTTCGCTTCTGTCCAAGCCCAATCATGGCAGGCAGCGACCGTGCAAAAGCACTGGGGAGCGTACGGGCGCGGGGGTCTGTCTACCTGGCCGTTTTAACCTATGCACGTGTCGGCGCTCCATCGGCTCGATCCAGTTACACCCAGCTTCGTCATCTCAGCTTTCTCTTCCCGACCTGCCACGGCTTGCGGCGTGAGCTGTCTCAAGGAGGGTTTTTTTTTTTTTTTTTTGAAATGGTCTCAAGGAGGATTTGGAAGAGAAGTAACCAATGACGAAACAGCGCGATTCATTGGTGGGCCCACCTGTCGGGATGCTGGTCCACTGCTACGGACTATACGGTCATGCGAACAACGAACGAGATCTCACGGTGCGTCACCCGCGTATCCGGCGACAGGTCACTACTCGAGTTGGCCCATGACGTCTCGGCCAATAGGGTGAGATGGCTACCACTAGTGCTTTTTTTTTTCCGTAGCTTGTATGACCACTCAAGTACTGTACGTTTCCACGACGGCATCAATAGGCAATCGGCAATCGCTATTATATTCCTGTGTTTTTTTTTTTACCAACTATAGTTTGCATACGTGAATTGCACATACGTGAATATACCTAACGCCGGGCCAAGAGATTCGAGATAACATAGTTGCACGTACTAGATATTATTATGCCTACGTCTGCTTGGATATACACATGGTCGATCAGACTCTTCACAAGTCTCATCACCCAAGGAGCTTGGCACAATCCCTTTGTAGCAAGAGGACAGGGACGAAAACAGAGTGTACCACACACTCAGATGCTCATCGGTAATGCAACGATTTTTTTGTGATGCAACAAGCCTGAATTAAAGAAATGTTGGTGATCATTATGCATATGACCTGCTGTTGACATGCAACAAAAGTGTATGTTCTTGTTGTCTTTGTGTCCCTTTCTCAGCAGATGAATCATCTTTACTCATTCCTATATATATAGTACAACGTACTGATTCCACATCCAAAATCGAAGGTCATAGTGTGTGCAAGTAAGACAGCATACGCATATTCAGTGTATCAAAGCACACAAATTAAATCTGTTGACGAAGTGTAAATTAGGTCCAATTTAATAATGCGGTATTGTTTTATCTCATTATTAATAATCACAACAACATGATAACGGAAATAAGCTGAGCGAATTATATATAATTTCCCCTTTTAACAGCACGGGCTGCTGGTTGTGCAAAATTTACCATTCCATCTCGTATTGCGTATATGCAGACAGAGAAAGAGAGAGTACTATATGAGTGATACACAATGTCCGGGTTATTGGAACCCGTCATAGTTTTATCTCGTTTCCTCGGCGGATGAGCCCATTTTTTGAGTTGAGTTCATCACGAACGAGGAAAAGGAAGAAAGAAAAATTACAGGGCATGCAGGTAGAAAAACTAGAAACCCGCATGACAATATGGTATAGTAGTAATCGACAGTCGACACACTGTACGGCCACATATTTATGGTTTCCTCCCGTGCCTTCTCGTCGTCGTATCTTCACCGTGGACGGCCGACACTCGCAAGATCAGGTCGTCTACCCGCGGCGGCGGACGGTGGAGTTGTCCGGCGTGGCGAACGCCTGCTGCATCCTGAGCTGCTCGTAGAACCTCTTGATGAAGTTGGCTGCCTCCGCGTCCACGCGCTCGTTCACGCCCACGGGCTCCTCGGGGAACGGCGAGTCGGTGACGCGCAGCTGCCGCACCCCGGCGGGGCTGCGGCCGAGGCTGAGCGCCAGCATGGGCGACGGCGTGGCCACCGACGGCGTCTCGGAGCCCGAGGTGCCCGCCACCGCCTCCTGCGCGTTCATCATCTCGAACGCGCGCGCCACCTCGGCAACGTCCAGCCCACCACCCTGCTTGCGTCCTCCGGCGCCGCCGCGGCCGCGGATCTTGAACGGGAACAGCGCCTTCATCGTCGGCTCGTAGGACGGCGTGGTGGTGCAGCTGAAGTCCAGAGTGGACGAGGACGACGTTGCCGCTGCCGCCGCCGCCACGCGGGCCCCACCTGACGACGACGACGAGGAGGAGGCGGGCACCATGTGGCCTCCTCCCGCAGCAGCGGCGCCGTGCATGTGGTGCGCGGCGGCGACGAGGTTGCGCAGCGCCTTGCCGGCGAGCTTGCCCCGGCCAAGCAGCAGGTGGAGGTCCATCATGAGGCGCTTGCGGCACAGGCCGCGGCGGAGCATGTGGTACACGGCGCGGAGCACGCCCACCAGACGCTTCGCGAACCCGGGCTCCATGCTCCTCCTCCCGCCGGTGCCGGCAGGCTGGATACGCTTCTCGGCGGGCTCGGTGGTGAGATCCGTGGTGGCTGGAGCTGGATTACACGCAAATGCTGCTCAACTCGATATGGATTATTATTGTTCAACAACGGATTATACGCTTTTGCTTTGGCTTTGAGAGTGAGAGGGAAATAAAGAAAGAGAGAGCTTTGCTTTCGTGCTGCTCGGTGCTCAATGCAAGCCTTGCTTGATTAGCTAGATGTTGAATGGAACGAATGGGATGAGGAGGGCGGGGCCCTATTCATAGGCCGGGCGCGGCGGGAGGAGGCAGCAGCAGGACAGGAGCTTAGCCGATGGTGTGCTGCGGGGCCCGCGTGGCAGACGGGACTTAGGAATTAAGGAAAGAGGGGTCAGGTCAGGCGTGAGCAACTAGAGCTTGTGTTGTGTGTCTTTCCGTTGGCGTGGTGTGGTTCCAGGGCACGCGACGGGCCACGCTAGCTGGTGCTTGGACCGCCATTATCACCATCATCATCGGCTAGCTTGTGGCTATCGTCTACTGTTACCACTGCTTTCCTTCTTCGCGCCTAAGAAATTTCTCCGGCTCTGGCTAATCTCCACCTATCCGCGTGCGTTTGGAAATGTTTGTGTCGTGTTAGGAGGCGCTATCACGCTCGCAAAGTGAGGTGCTTTTGCACCATTTCTGCAAAGTCAGTAGCTACTTGCATTGCTATAGCGAGCCGAGTCAATTATTTACAACGTGACAGGGGACGTGTTGAAAGAAGATTAAAAGTTTTTTTCTTCTTTGCTTTAGTTATACTATAAGTGCATATAACTAGGGAGATCAATCAAGTCGCGCGCCTTCGAAGAAGCTTCCACACGAAAAACAGTGGGTGCTGCACTGCTGCGGACGTACGTGCGTGAAAGCTTTGCAAGTTGCGAGTTCGAGCTCGCAGTGACATACAGCCGTCTCCTCCGCACAGGTACAGCAGTGCCTTTCCGACCCATTGCATATGCATGCTACTATGCTATCATCCATGTCTCGTTCCGCATTAGCATCTCATCAGGTCGACTGAATATTCAGTGCATTCTAGAAAGGCGCCCCTTGAATATAATCCCCTGTTCTGGTTTCGAAGAAGATATGCTGATTATTAGCAGAGTACTCCACTGATCTAGCTAGACCTTGGGTATTAATTGGAGAATTCCTTATTCGCCACTTGAACTAATACCTTTTGATACCTTAAATGCCATAAAAAATTTAGCTTCCTTTGTGTGGCACTGGTTCAGATTTTTTTTTGATCTCGTACTTGCTAGTTTTAACAATTTCCAGTCAATATCCTATATAATCTCATTAGCATTTTTTTTTCTAGAAAAAGTGAAAACCGACCAAAATACACCTTATTCTTGTGATATTTTATCATAGGCCAGCATCAACTCCGATAATCCCTGGTAGCAGCAACATCTTCTTGTCATGGTGGTTCTATTTTCCACTATTTTTCAGATCTTAAGAGTCAACCCATAATGCTATTGTTGATTTCCCTTCTATTGAGAAGTTTCCTCTCCGCTTATTGACAAAGAGAAGGAGAAATCTAAGACCACTTGAAGGGCAAAAACATCTTTTTCAGCACAGTTTTCATGGTTTCCTACAGTGGCAAGCAAGGGATAAAAAAACTGAAACTAGTGACATATAAGGAAGCAAATTTTTAGATGGCTCATAAGGGATTTATAAGTTTTGATGATAAATAAAAAATTATCTCTTAATAATTAGTTCTTGTGAAACATATGTGATGTTCCTACGTCGCAAACAAACAAACATCTTTTTCTGGTGCCTAGGTAAATTGATAATTGATTTATAATTTCTTTTCTCATCAAATCATTCGTACACAATCCAAAGCAGTATGTAGATAGAGCTATTTGCGTGTGATCTATTATATATGCATGCTTTTCATCAGGTGAAAACAAATCCCGGACCTACACATATTTACAAACTTCAGTCTCACAGAAGGTGAATATTCCTACTCCAGGTTTAACAACTGCAATAGGTGGTTCAACCACATCACAAAAGTTTGACATGAAGCAATTGCGGCGGCTGCAAAAAACTAACAAGCCAAAACCCACATTCAATGCGTGAGGAAAGCAGAGAAAGCTACCGTAAAAAGAAGAAGAAGAGAATAAGAAACTAAGGCCCTGTTTGGATTCTTTAGTTGACTAAATTTTGGTCTTCTAAAGTTTAGTCAACTAAAATTTAACCAATTAAATTTTAAGAGGTACATGTTTGGATTCATAGCTAAAATCTTTGACGAAACAAAAAATAGATATGTCTATCCTTTATTAACTAATTAAAAAGTAGATATATGTGTGGGTTAAAGGAAAATATCACATGTGAGGAAGGGTAGTTTTGACTTTAGTTATTTTTTCTCAAGTTTAGAAGATTTTAAGAGGGTTGGAGTGATTAGAGAACTAAAGTTTAGGAGGTGGACTGACTAAAATTTAGAAGATTTTAGGAGGTCATATTTGGAGCAAAAATGACTAAAGTTTAGTCAACTAAAATTTAGGAGTTGGATCCAAACAGGGCCTAAGAGTGCCGTGAAGAGGAAATCAAAGGCAGCACATACCTATCAAATAGTTGAGATCAAGTTGGTCATCACCTGATCGAACGGGCTTGCATTAAGAAAGTTGTTTAATCCAGCGAGTGAAAAAGTGGCTAAGTCACAACCTAAAGCACGCACCGGCGTGCACGCTTTGGCTTGGCCTGGCCAGGACAGCTCAAAACAGCACCCACAAAAAAAGCGCTTTAACGCGCCGCGAAATTACCACCGGGATACAGCATTTGATCCCCTCTTTTAGCGCACACTACACATTCCCGGGATTAGCACACACCTATCAAATTTTCATCGAATACGCACTTGCTTCTATCAACTCAGCAGCTTTGCGCTCTTGCCTCCCACCACCACACATGGCGACTGGCGTGAAACGTGAAGAAATTGTAAAGTTGGTCGTTCGTATCTTGGTCAGGGAAAAGAGCGTTCCTGCTACGGATGAGTATGTGTTTGGAGTAAACTAAATCTCATGTACAACTGTACAAGCCGATAAGCTTGCGCTTTGGGTATGGCTCGTACAAAATTAAAGTACATTGTACCCGACTGAATACGGAAGCTTCCTTGCGCGTGTGTTTGATCAGGAAAAGGAATTAAAAGGCCTAAGGTAACTAAAAAAAAAATGAGGAATGCATCTGGCAAACAGAAAAGGAGTCTGGCCTGGTCGGTGTAGAAATGTTTGCCGCCTCCTGTTCCCGGATCGGAGGTGGCGGTATCGGTAAGCTGCCGTTCTGCATAACAAGTCTTTTTTATGTATCTTATGATAGCTTTCCTGGAGCATAGGGTCTGTTTGGATGGACGCCCATGCTCACGGCCAAAATGAGAGTGCTCATCTTAGGGATCTGCAGTCCCTCATCCATCACATGTAAACATGAGTTTCATTTGCACAAATTACGAAGCCAATCAAATGGTAGAGAAAAGCTGCCTTCCCGGATCGGTGCCTTTGGCTTTGTATTTCCCCGCCAAAATTTGTTACACCCACGTAGATTTGACGCATGTTTGGAATGACACTGATGCTTTTCCAAAGTTTGACAAGCTAGCGAGAAAAACGGCCGCCAACGCAGACAAGCCAAGATTTGACGAGGTAGTTTTGGTTCAAATGCAAACAGACCCATACATACAAGATACACATGGCTCGGACCTTTCTTTCAGAAGTGCCAACTGCCAAGCGTGACTTGGAAACTCTCATAAATTTAATAACAGAAGAACAACAAACAAACACAGATCATCTTAACATCTTTTTTTTTTCTTTAACACGCAGGAGAGCTGCATGTCATTTCATTAAGAAGGAAAAGGAGTCCCAAATGTACACCAGAATTTAGCAAATAAAGATTACATTCGCGCCGGTGCTTAAAAAGACTACCTAACTACCTGACAACAAGCTGTCTATAGGAGCTGCCTAAGCTTTCTAGCCCCGGCCATTACCCACAAGGTCGCCTCCTCTTGGATAATGTTTATTAGTCTTGTAACATGTGGGCTGACGTTGTCAAAAAATGCATCTGTTCCGAAATTTTCACAGTTCCCATGCAACAAGGATGATACTCGTGTTGATTCCTTTCCTTCTATCTCTGGGCACACCAGACATGACATCTCAAACCCTATAAGCAAAATACACCAACATGACATCTCGCACACCACCTTTTATATTTTTCTCATTTGTAGAAGGAACTAAGAGAAGCAAGGAATTTATCTCTTCTTTCCTATTTTCCTCGCTTGTGTGCAGACAGCTAGCTAGCTTGGCAGTTGGCATTGCTGATGAGCTCGGAGCTCGGAGAGCAATCTGTTTATGCTGTTCTGTTCTTTCACTTCTTTGTTGCTTGTTTGTGGTGTTTCAGGAATTCATGTTCCGACTTTTCTGGCTGATTGGAGCGACCCGCTTCTTGGAGTGGATGCTAAGGAATGCACATCTTGTGAGTGCCTTTTTCTCACTCACTAATAATCATGTCCATAATCTAAAAAAAAGATCATGTCAAGTTCAATAACAAGTGAGAGAATACTCAATAAGGAACAATGAACATATATATAAGCCATCTGTCCCCGTTTCGATTATGTGAAATGCGTTGGGTATCACGAAATTATTCATGCCGTCCGACAAGCCCGCTTGTACCAAAAATCAGCACCGACAGCAAATATAAGATTTGGCTCAAGCTCAACTCAATATGTGAGATCCACTGCCTAGCTAGATAAGTATTAGTTTTAGGTTGACGCAAAAAGAGAGACTTGGAGGTTATTTAGTGACCAAAACTAGTGGAGAGTTAGAAGGCCTAGGGGCAAGTTATGGGCTGGTGCTCCTACAGAATGTGTCCCCTGCTCCAATTGAAATAATAGAAATGAGAAGAAAAGGAATAACTCCATCAAACACATCAACAAAGCTACAAAAGCAACCCTAGTTTAGGACTTTAGGCACTTTGTGCCCTTTTGAGAAGCCAGGGTTCTTTGCCTTTTATTTCCCCGATGCGTTTTTTTTTAATTTGGGTATATGTCGTACAGTCTAGTACAATAGACCGCTGCGTATACACCAGCTTCCGATTTAATTTTTGAAAGACCTAAAGCACTGATGTGGAGATATTCTGATGCTGGAACAGGAAAACAACGTCAGGACAAATGATCATCCCTGAAGGCCTGAACCCATGTCTCCCTCCATATTTCTTTTGTTGATGTTCAGACAAGAAACTTAGTGTAAATCAAACTAAATCAGTTGTCGGAACGTCAACAATTCCCGTCTGGAGGTAGTATATGACATGGCTAAGACTGTATCAATCCTCGTTTCATAACATATGCTATTTTTCCCCCACTTATCTGCGTTAGTTCCTTAAAAGAGAGAGAGAGAGCAAAACTACAATTTGTTTCTCTGTAGATCCTTTATTAGTCATACATATAGCTTGGTAAGGTCTCTCTACAATTATTGAAAAGCTTGGACTGTCAGACTATAAGCCATTATCTTGTGCAGACCTTTCTAAAGCCAGGCTAAGAAAACAGCGCGACCGAGAAGAGGAGATATGAGCCGCCATTTTTACCTCCACCAGCAGCCACACACATCGCCGTTCCCTTGAAAACTCCAAACCGTGGACTACGATATTTTGTGCCCCTTCTTCTCAAGGAGGAAAAGAGAACGAAACATGCAGAAACAGGTAGCTTCACTGCTAAGAATACCTGTGCGAGTTAGGCCAATGGGCAACTGGCCTATTACGCGCGGGACGGAAGTGTTGTCAAAACTCTAAACTATCCGCTAATCAAAGTTAACAGGCTCGTCTGTTCTCTAAAAGAAAGTAGCAGAAATCAGAATAGAGATACGCAGCCGTGGCTGTGCAATCCAGACTACCCAATACGCACGCAAAGTTTTGCCCTTATGAGCAAGTGTAAAATAGGAAGCATGGCTAACTAGCTTTGCTCTTTTGTATGAGCAAGTGTGAATATTCTAGTGCTTCATAGCACTTCGAGAGTAAACCATCCCCATTTCTTCTTTTCTTTTAAAATCATTGTTATTGTTACTTTGATCTGTATATCTCTTAATCTGTCGTCCTATATAATATACTGGCATATGGTGGGGGTCTTACAGCTTGGGTCACATTATACGCTTGCGTTTTGTACTTCGATTGACAACTGATGATTAATTACAAGGTAATAATCTCAGGAGAAAATGAAATGGTCGGTGAATGCAACACCAACCCTAGCGATGGTTGATCTTTATTTGAAACTCCAACCAGCAGGTTGGTCGGCGCCTGGAACTCTTGTCCACTAGGAGCTCCACCGCACCGTGGACACCACGAACAACTTCACCTACCAACCACGGTGAGTCGCCCTGGGTGCCGGTGCCCGGTGGCCTGCCGCCTGCCTAACTTCCGTGCAAGGCATCGGTATGTAGTGTAGCTAATAAGATGCAATACATTAACAGAGCATAGCAGTGCACAGGGCTCTTCCGAGAAAATAAATGAGCATTCAGATATTTTCAGCTTAAATCTCTCTGCACTAATCTCTTGCCAGCTAGACGACATGACAAATCAAACGCGTTGTTCTGCTCAACGGATCGTCCGTAGTCCTTGCATCTTTCTACGGGATGGAAATGTGGCGGCTGGGAAGTGGAAAAGAGCAATGTGATGACACCACCAAGAACGTCCAGGAAACTGAAAAGGTCGACAAGTCGCCATTGCTGGACAGCTTTGCAGTCCCAATAATGCACAGACGGTTTCAGATCTCACAGAACCTCCTCCATCTTCACGTGTGCGTTTAGCTGCCAATAAGAAAGAAAGAAAGCAGAAAAGAAAGGAAAAGATTGATCGGAAAAGGGCATGAATTCTTCGACTTTCTATCTCCCGAGGGCCATGGTTGCCCATGAAAGTTGGCGTGGCGGTTCGGAGGTTCTCAAGTCACACCTCACAACAAAGCATGGGCCGGCTGCTTGATCCCGCAGAATATTTCGTGTTGGTCGCAAGTACCGCGACTGCGAGGAGTTCATGTCAGCACGAGGTCGCTGTAGGTCCGTTGGATAACACTTCAATTCTTATCTTGCCACAAAGGTTCATACTTGCCCTGCATCACACCAATTTGATATCCGTGTTTTATTGGTATCCGCGTTTTATTGGTTTCAGAGGCGGAGCCAGGGGGAGGGGTCCTACCCCATGCTCCATGCACTTTTTACTTGAAATAAAAAAACTAGTAAGTAATCCGTACCAATAAATTCATATCTCTACAACTTATTAATTAAGGTGAGGTTGTCTAGATCACTTTTTTCGTGTTCAGATGTATTCGTAACTTTCTAGAACTTATTAATTGAGGTGAATTTGTTTAGACCACTTTTTTCGTGTCCAGATGCATCCGTAACATTATCGTATTCACCAATCAGTTTGAGTTATTTTTGAACCATTTTCTAATCCTTTGTTAAATTAAACTCTGATTTCAATTTGATATTTCATACTAACAATAATTAATCGTTTTTAAACCTCAATTAATAAGTTGTAGAGAATTTTTTAATATCTTTTTTTAAATGGAAACTAATAACAAGAATTCCAATAATAACTCACTCCAAAATTATTATAATAAATATTTTTTTAAAACTCAAAAAAGTAAAGTAAAATAAAAATAGAGCAAATGCTCAAGCCAAAAAAATTGATTATTTAAAAACCTTTTATACTTAAAAAAACATTCTAACCATAAATTTTTTTAACAAAAACCCGTGGTAACGCACGGGTATTTTGCTAGTGTCTATATTATTACTGAAGGACCAAGAAGGCGACCAGGGGGGAGTAAATGAGAGCCAATCAAAATTCTCCAAGAGAACTTGATATATGTCCTAAAAACAACCCAAGTCAACCTCCGAACCAATCACCAAGACTACACATACCAACTTGTGGTATACTAGCACTAGGAGTGATCAACCACAGCAAAGAAACACATCGGAAACAAAAAGGAACAAGAAGCGCTCAAAACAAATCAATTTTGGACTCTCATTGGTAGTGCCGATCACAACCATCGGGCAGTGGCGGTTGGCACCATCGGCAGTGCTGGTCACGCCCATTGACAGTGCCAGTGCGAGACACAGGACTCTCTGAAACTACAGACAAGACAGATCGGCAGTGCCAGTCGGCGCAATAGGCAGTGCCGATGCGGGGTTCAGATTCTCCCTATCGGCAGGCCGATTTGAGTTCAGACCCACCGGCAGTGCCGGTCCAGGTCATCGGCAGTGCCGATCGTCCCCGATAGAACATCAGAAACTTTTGGGAAATTGACAAATCTTCTCCAAAATCTAATCAAACGAACTTCAAATGATGCGATTTTTGGATCACTGAATCCTCATCACATCACGACCCTAATCCTATAAGATCATCTCAATTGACTCAAGGAATCATTACGAATTTTAGATCTTATGCCAAGAACACTAAAAAGAGGAAACTTAAGAAATCCTTCAAATAGAAGGTGCTAGAGCTATTGATTCGGTCAAGGATCCATAGAGGATTGTTCGAACTCATCCTAGCAACAAGTTTCTCAAGAAATCCGAGCCAAAAACTCGTACAAAAATGAGATTGAAAATCACCACGAAAATAGCTCCAAAAATAGAGAAAAAGAGAATTTCAGGATTCAAGGGAGGAGGAAAATCTTGAACATGAAAATACTTCTTATATCATATAAATGTGCTTACAAGATCCATAGTTATAAGGCTAAGAAGCCACCCTCTTCCTCCCACTATTTGGAAGAGCAAGAGATATCTCTCACACACCCTCTCCTCTCCTCTAAAACATGAAGTCCTCTTCTAGCACTTTGTAATGAGTTTCTAATACAAGGCTAATGGAAGATAGGCTCCTCTCCCACTAGCCACACCTCTCCTTATATATGTCTAGGGTCTATTGTCCATATGACCACTCTACCATTGACCTACATAACACACCCACCTATCACCGGGGGCATAACCGTTCATCTTTTTTTTGTCATCCGAATGTCATTGAGCCCTTCACAACTTTACTTGCTCTCGACGTAAGCTCCGCGATGGTGCCACGTGCACCTCCAATCGCCGCCACCAGTTTTGAGGCTCAAATCGGGAAATCGCCTTGCACGCTTCTCAAAGCATGACTTCTCGATGTCAACGCATGTCACCTTGTCCCGCGATCCTGACCACCAGCAAGTCTCTCCCAGTTCCTGTCTATCGGGCCCCTTGTCATTTGCACTGGCATCCCGTTCATCTTGACTTGGTCAACACGCCATCTTCATCACCACCACGGTTTTGAGGCTTAACCGCGAAACCGTCCGTGCTTCTTGCCTCTCCACGTGTACGGTGTTGATCACCCTTGACTTCATCCAGCATCCCGATCGTCTTGCTCCAAGTCCCCTACTTGTGTCCGATCCTCTCGCCGTTGACCGCCAAGTCGACTCCAGTGACCTACATATCATGAGACAAGCAAACACATTTTCCATCTACTTCAATATTATCAATATCTCCATCAACTCTGGTTAGTCAAAACAATAATCATGCACACACACATGCAATCCCGGATTCCCGCATTTCAACTCAAACACCAAATCCGCTCAAGTCAATTACTCATCACATATATTACAAACCATGGCACATATCCACATGATTTCTCAATTACTTTTAAATGGATTTAACTATATTAACTTGATTTTTTCCATTCTATATTACTACTTTTAAAATAGATCTAACTATATAACTTTAGTTCGTCCACATTCAAATAACACCTTTTTGACTAATTATGAATTTGTGATAACCCTTTTCCATTTTCTGGCTGTATAGTTATGTTGCCCAGACTATCTATTACTTATGATTGATGACCTGACACTATCTATTACTTTTTTTCGAGTATGTGCCCTTGATGTTGTAACGTGGAACACTTCTAAGCATACTACTTGATGATTGTTAGTTAGTATATATCATCACAAATCGTTCAAGCAAAATCGGTTGTGTCAAACTGTCAATGTTACTTATAGCAATCTTATCTTATTACTGTCAAGATATTAGGTGTAGCCCCAATGACATAGGTTTATTAAAGAATGGATCACAAATAACAACACATTTTCCTCCAGCTACATCTCAACCAAACACATCCTAAGTCTATGCTTCTTTTTTTCATATTGTTCAAATATCTTGTACTAATTAGCACCGGAATATATGTTTGGCTACTAAGTAAGTACTATTACACCTGAAAGTACTCTGTTGAACGGTCCTATTCTTTTCCTCATATTTAAGTGGCAGTTGCGGTACTTCTTTTTGTATCAAGTGTTGCTTGCAGACATTGGAATAAATAAACTTAAGAGTTTATTTCTTGTTGAAGTGAGAAGTTAATTGGTATATGCCTCTTCCGCATGCTAACGGAAGAATTTCTAGATATATTACTTTTCCAACAGTTTTTAGTTGTAGAACTCGGCCCTCTAAAGAAATCTGGTAGCAGCTTTTTGCAGACATGATGATGCATCAATTAGCATCTCCTAAAAACTTCCCCTACAACCAAAATTATCGGGGTCTAAATAAAAATGTCTTATATAATACTGCAAAATCTCTTTCCGAATATTTTGATTCCCCAAAAATTCTATCATTTGCAGCTACAAACAGGGGAAGAATTGGGGAGACTAATTTATGGTTCTCTCTTGGAGATGCTACAAAAGCTGGTCATGAACAGCCGCGTAATCCCATATTAGAAACAAATAAACATTCACCAAAAGTTATTTCAATTGTTTTATTTGTAGTTTTAGCAATATCAATATACTTTTTATTTAATACTCCCTCGGTCCTACAAAGATTTTACTTATGGATTTGGTCAAATCTATCTTTGGCCATTAATTTTACAAAATCAATCAACTTTATCAACATTTAAATTATTTTTACAAATTCTATCAAAATCATTATACTCAAAGATAGAAATGACCAAATCAAGATACCAAGTCTTTACTGGGTATCTTGTTCTCAGCTAAGAGTATTAGACCTGAAAATTAATCAGATCGGCACGTTAGATCCCTTCTGGTTGATTCATTTTTTTCTCTTTTAGCACGGGTCTTGCCGTTGGCGTTGTCGCGAGGAGCGGTCACAATTCTGGCTATTGTGGTACTGCTGACGCCACCGAAGCAAGCCACTTTCTGTAAGAGTGGTGCACAAATTGTGAGTGCCAGCCAAACCAAGTCAGCAAATTCAAGTCACCATGGTATTCTCAGAATTGAGATCCATATTCTTCTATTATATTCACCAACCGCCATGCTGGGGACCTGACCATTGTCTTCTGGTCAAAGCTCGAATACACTCTTCCATGTGCCATGCATCGTTCAAAGTGTTGGATATTATGGGCCATTAAATCCCATATTAATCCTATTAATTCTAAATAGTCTAGACCCATATTTAATGCTATATTGATTGAGTCCCACATGAAATTCTTATCATTAAGGCTAGTCCCAATGGATGATTTTATTTTATTGTTTCCAAAAGTAACATCATCAAAAGTGATTTGAAACTACAAATGAAACAATCTCTCCAATGCATGATTTCATTTAGGTGTTTCATTACACTTAATTCAATGTTCTTTTATTGGTTGTCTATAGGATGAAATAAAACTCCTCTCCTCCAATGCTAGTGTCATAGTATTTCAAATCTAGGAAACAATATATACCCAGTTTCATCTAAATGAAACTCCTTTCCTCTCTCTCCTCATAACTTCTTTGCCATGTTACCAAAATTGTTTATATGGCACCTCATTTATTGAAAATAAAACTCCCATTGGGAGTAGCCTAACTGCCCTAATTTAGTAGGTGAAATACCAGCATATCCCCTACAGAAGTTGAGATAGGCCAAAGGCAAGCCACACGCGCGCGTGCGCCGCCGCCGCCGAGTTGAGCCGTGCCGTGCCGTTGTGTGCATGAGGTTGGGCACGTTTTAGTTTTGGAAACAGTCGTGATTAATGCTTCCGTTACGTAAAGGAATAACTCTCATTTACTCCTATTATGGTATTGATTGCGGAGCCATTATTTCCATTAAACAACGACCGCTATATAAGCCTTCCCCAGCCACGTCCCGAATGGCCCAATTAGCAAAACACTTTCCTCTCTTCCTCTCGAGTTGCCTTCTGAGTTCTCCCCGTCCCGACGATCCGCATGCACGGAGCTTCGGGAGAGTAGACCTCCGGAACCTCTCCCACAAGGCGATACCTACTCGGGTGGTACGAGCAATCAGGTTTTTGGGGAGCGCTTGACGGTGCGACTGCTCACGTCTTTCCGGCACGCACACCCTAGAAGTTGTTTCGAGGGACTTCATTGCATCGACATTCTTCCTGCATCAACTAAGATCAACTACTTCAAGCAACGTACCATGACTGATGCAAATGGAGCCGCCGGTGCCCCTGGCACTTGTCCCTCTGTAGGGTACACTCTCACCCTTCCCACGATTACCAGTTTTGTTGAGATCTTAACTAGTAATCCTGATTTTATCAAAACTGTTATCACATACATGCTGCTAATTATGCGATTAATAAGGATTAAATTTAACATAAAAATACCTAATTATTTAACAATCCAAAAACCTGATAGGCATTTTTCTGTCAGAGGATTTGCTGCTGCATTGAAACCCGATGACTTTGATGGCACGCTTTACAAGAGATAGCGTGCACGGATGATATTGTGGTTGACAGCGATGAACTGCTATCACGCTGCACAGGGGAAGCCCGAACAGTTCACTCCTAAAGAGGAGAGTGCGTTCTGTTGGTCATTACTACGCACCCACTTATATACCGTAAGAGAACGGTGTACAGTTGTAACACTTTTTCCCTTAGAATATTCCAAGGTATTATCGAACCACTGAGATCTTAGGGATAATTAAACAAAGTTAACAGTAAAAAAATCTAATCAAGGCTACTATCGAGTTCAGGTTGTATGAAGGGAAGACTGGCCAGCGCAAAGGTGCGCCAGATAGCAATTCTGATGTAGATATGGCCCAATCTTCCGAGAGGTAAGGGGATAAACTCGAATTTAGGGAACTCGGCATCGACGACCCCGCTTGAATCAGACACGATCCAACCCCGCAACCATTACACCAAGCACAACTTGATTGTTCCTGTAAGCGAAATCGAGAACACAAGCAAGAGAGGATAAACACGCAATCTGAAATTGCAAATATGGATAAAGCAAATCACAAGAAAAGGTTCAAGCTCTAAACACAAAAGGACTAATCACCACAGTGGTGTAGAACAAGAACAGGAGCCCTGGATTACTGTAAAAGGACTTGTCGCCACAATTACAATAATTCGATCAAGTTTCTCTCTGGAAAACTGAACTAAACAAAATCTGAAACTAAAAGACGGCGGCTACTAAGTTTATGTAGGAAACAAAGACGTCCTAGGGTTGGGTGCGACTAGGGGGGCGACCACAACATGGGCTTAAGGCCCGACACGATACATGGCCAAGTTGGCCCAAAATAGGTGGCACAACACCTTGTCATGATTACATATTATGACTCACGATCCTTATCGAGCTAGGACCAGAACCAAAACGACGGCGTCGTCGTCCCCTTTTCAACGCATCAAAGAACGCCTCGTTTGGACGTCAGATGTGGGAGATATCATCAAAACCGTGAAGGGGTGTCGGCTGAATCCGAGACGAACGCGATGACCGAGTTGGTGATGACTTGTAACTTGGAGACGTCCATGATATGCGCGTATCCAGCATGGTGATGTCCTCATCATCCTCCCCTTCTTGAATTGGAGTCGCCCTCGACTCCATCTCAGCATCAATCTCCTGCAAAAGGTTAGTACTAGCAGAATGCAAAGTACAAGATACATGATCATCGATAGAAGATATATCATGACAAAGCATAGTATAGCAAGGTGCATCATGCTTATCACAAAGATCAGTAATAGTAGATGTCATAGCAAGAAAAGCACCTCCCTTTAACTGAATAGCCTTATGTTTAATATCAGAAAGTTGTTTGTTATCATGTTTATTCTCAGTATTTTTAGCAAGCAGTTTAAAATGATTTCTAATATCAGCAGGCAATAACGGACGCAAAGTAATATTTCTGTCCTTATGCATGAATGTATATGTATTAGTTCTACCATGGTGGGCAGCATCCGTATCATATTCCCATGGACGGCCTAATAAAAGCAAACATGCTTGCATAGGTACAACATGAAAATCAGCAGAGTCTTGATAAGAACCTACTGAAAAGTGTATGCATGCTGATCGAGTTACCTGTGTTATACCACTATTGTTGAACCATTTGATGTGATAGGGCTGATGTAGTGCATGCGTGGTCAAGTCAAGTTTACTTACCAAATCAGAACTTACCAAGTTGTTACAGCTCCCAGTATCAATGATGGTGAGAACACGGTGCTCTGCAACAATGAGGTACATGTAGAATAAATTGTTGCGTTGTTGTTCTTCCTCTTGTCCCACCCGAGTGGTCAACACACGCTGTATAATGAGGCTCGGAAAGCCCGCAGTGGCAGCAATAGAATCAATGGCGGTAGTCTCCTGCTCCTCCGTCGAATCTGCAACAAGGTTAGGCATACGAGCAAATTCATCTTCAACATCACTAGAACTTTCATACCCATCAGCGGTAGCGATGAAAGCACGACGACTAGGGCAATCCTTCATGACATGTCCCATGCCCTTGCAGCGGTGGCAAATAATGGTGGTGGAGGAGCCACTCCTAGTACCGGAAGTAGCAACCTTCTTCTGGTGTTGGTGCTGCACACTAGACGATTGCGCTGCAGAAGTAGGCGCAAGTGGAAAAGTTGTTGCTGGTGTCTTAGCAATATGATTCTTCAAGTTCTCTACTCCAGTGCATTGCTGGAGATATTGCTCAGTGTTGGACCTGCAAGATTGTTATGGAAGGCGTCCCTGTACTTCTCGTTCTGCCTTAAGAGCAATATGATACAATTGGCTGAACCTATTCCACTCTTTATAGTCAACAATATTCTGGATATCATGGTTCAAACCACCAAAAAATCTAGCACTAGTTTCAAGATCATCTTCATGTATATCACAACGTGCTAAACCAATAAGCAATTTCTGATAATATTCCTATACTGTTTTACTACCTTGTGTTAAAGATTGTAATTTTAAACGTAAATCACGTTGGTAATAAGGAGGAACAAAACGAGATTTTATGCGTTGTTTCAAAACAGGCCAAGTGGCAGGTATAGCAGCATTAGTATTGCAAAGATCATTCCACCAAAAGAGAGCAAAACCTGTAAACTCACTAGTAGCAAGTCTAACTCTATGCTCAGCAGGAACTAAATGAGAATTAAATTTCTGTTTAACAGCAAGTTCCCAATCTAAGTATGCTTCAGGATCAACACTACCGGCAAAAGGTGGTATGTTAAATTTGGGCTTAACAAAAGTATCAGTATTACCACGATTGTTATTACCTCCCATACCGTATCGATTACGGTGAAGACGGTCTGCATCACGGTCAAAATCATCATCAGCAGCAGCTCGTTGAGGTGGAGTCGTCGTTCAACATCCTCAATGCGGTGGACAACAGTGTTGATGTGACCCATCAACTCGGCAAACTTCATTTCCATGAATGTACGCTGGTCCGTAAGAAGCTTCGTGAGCTCGGCCTTGGAGACACAATCATTGAAGTCTGTAGGGGACTCCAACTCTCTAGGTGTCCCTTTCCCTTTCTCTGACATGGTTAAAAGCAAAAGACAAGACTAAACAAAAAGATTAGTGCTATCAACTAGCAGGCAGCAGAGGGTGTAGAAAGTGGAAAATAATATCGGAAGCAATGTATCACAATCTTGTAAGTGTTCTTACCAAAGCCAAACAGGTCGACACAATCTGTAGTTGAGCTTGGGTGTAACAGTTGCAAGGAAGAAGCCTGTGCTGCAATATGTATAGCTTGAAAGGCTAATATGTATGTCAATGGAACACAATTTAATAACAGATAGTAGCACTGAATAAATGTCCAAAGCAGTGTCCTAATTGCTGGCAAAAGAATCGTGTTCAAAAATAGTTGTGACAACAAGAACAATGGAAAAGGCAACAAGGAACAAAACAGACTTCACAGACTTAGAATTTTCAGGGCGGGGGGTGGGGTGGGGGGGTGCAAATCAAAATCTTGATTTTTTTGTATGATTTTTCCACTATTTTTCTGTGATAGAGGAACACAAAGGAAGGAACCATAAGAAGTTTCAACTCAAATAGAGGAAAAACAAAGGGTAGGAAAAATTTGAGTTATGCCTGTTTCAACCTCAACTTTGAGTCAAGAATCTGCTGTAAAAATTTCAGCCCAATCGGAGTAACGAGCGAAAAGTTATGCCTGTTTTATCGATGGTATGTCAAGATAGGGTTTGAGGGGTGAGGGGGGGGGGGGGGGGGGGGAGAAACCGAATCGGATAGGGTTTTTTTGTTGGCAACAGATTGTGGGTGTGGTGGGTGGGTGACACGATGGTAAATCCAATGGAAAACACGATGGTGATGGTGGTGTGCAGTGGAGATCAAAACACAAACCGAATCGAAACACAAATTCAAACCAGCAACTGAACTCGACTAGGACACAAACTCAACACTACGGACTCTAAAATTAAATTATGCAAAGGCTAAACAGTGTCTGGGATGGTGGGGAAATTTTTTTTTTGTAGGCTTTTTCGTGGACAAAAGGTGATAAACACAAACGAATCTAAAGGGAAGAACACGATAATACCTCACGGGGAACCTAGGAATCTGATACCACTTGATGTAGATATGGCCCGATCTTCCGAGAGGTAAGGGGATAAACTCGAATTTAGGGAACTCGGCGTCGATGGCCCGGCTTGAATCAGACACGATCCAACCCCGCAACCGTTACACCAAGCACAACTTGATTGTTCCTGCAAGCGAAATCAAGAACACAAGCAAGAGAGGATAAACACGCAATCTAAAATTGCAAATATGGATGAAGCGAATCACAAGAAAAGGTTCAAGCTCTGAACACAAAAGGTCTAATCGCCACAGTGGTATAGAACAAGAACAGGGGCCCTGGATTACTGTAAAAGGACTTGTCACCATAGTTACAATAATTCGATCAAGTTTATTTCTAGAAAACTGAACTAAACAAAACCCAAAACTAAAAGACGATAGCTACTGAGTTTATGTAGGAAACAAAGACGTCCTAGGGTTGGGGGCGACTAGGGGGGCACCCACAACATGGGCTTAAGGCCCAACACGATACATGGCCAAGTTGGCCCAAAATAGGTGGCACAACATCTTGTCATGGTCACATATTATGACTCACGACCCTTCTGGAGCTAGGACCAGAACCAAAACAACGGCGTCGTCGTGCCCTTTCCAATGCATCAAAGAACGCCTCATTTAGACGTTGGATGTGGGAGATATCATCAAAACTGTGAAGGGGTGTCGGTTGAATCCGAGACAAACGCGACGACCGAGTTGGTGACGGCTTGTAACTTGGGGACGGCCATAATATGCGCGTATCCAGCATGGTGATGTCCTCATCAAATTCTGTCATTACGTTGATCGGCGCAGGGTTGAGCCGATCGGCACTGTTGCGGATCTAAGTTGTCGAGCCGATCGACGCAGGTGTTGAGCCGATCGGCACTGTTGCGGATCTAAGTTGTCGAGCCGATCGGCGCAGGTGTTGAGCCGATCGGTACACTAGCGAAGTTGAACTAGAGTGCAAGTCAAAGCCAAAGCTAAAGCCAAAGCTAAAATATTCGGTGAGTAGTTAGATATCTACTAGTGAGATCGTAATCAGATAATCTAATTAAACAACATCATAATGGATAATTACATGGATCAATGAAAACCTATAATGAATAAGACCACCCTGCTTTCTGAGTGGCTCCCGATTTATCGCTGCCGAGAGAAAACCCTTAATCATGCGAGTATCTTACCCTACTCAACTATCCAATAGTGTTGCGCAGATTTAGTGCTGTCACCGCTAAACCACACTACCGACATCATCGAGCAACCATAATCAATACAATATCTAAATACTGTCCTAATCACCATGATTAAGATAATATCAACTTACTTAGCCTAGAACTAAGCAATGAGAATAAGCACATGCATGATTATAGAATCAAGATAGACAAATCACCAAAACCATCATCAACATATTCAATCATCCTTGAGATACATAGAGTAAGATTCATCACCGTCGAGATGGCCTACCTTGACGGATCAACTCTTACACCAATGGTTCTTAAAACTCAACTAGAGATCTATTCTAACGGGGCAAGCCCCGGTGGCTCTAACTAATGAATCTGTTGTCCCTCTGTTGCCTCCTCCTCGTCGGGGTACTGATCGCGGCTAGGGGTTACAAGTATATATAGGGGTTCTACTCGTGAAGGACTTGGTTTCTAGCAAATAAGTCGGTTGCGCTGATCGGCGCAGAATTGCACCGATCGACGCAAGCCGTGTTCTCTCTGGTTTTTGCTCCGAGTCGGTTCCTCTGTCTTCCACAGCTGCCATGTGGGCCTTTTCCTTTGAGATAAAGTCTTGTACCGCATGCATGTCGAGATCTTGAAGTTCCATAAATCTTCTAAGCAAATATCTTCAAGTGTCTTGCACAGATAAACTTCCATAAACATCAGATAAACTTCCATCGGAATGGGCCTCAGTCACTTCTGTGGGCCAAAATACCCTTGCGCCGATCGGCTCATGGGCTGCGCCGATCGGCGCACGAGCTTCTTCAGTGTTTTTTGTCAGTTCTGGACTCCTATCTTGTCCAGCATCACTTTACTAGCCAATTTTACCTGTTTCTGCAATAAAGCTCTAAAACAATGCATATACAAATATCTAGGTAATATCATAGGTAAATGGCCTAAATTAGTATCAATTATACTCTATTTGGGGTCATATTCACATATAAAAGGGGCACTTAGGAAGTGCTAACAGTTCCCCCACACTTAAACCTTTGCTCGTCCCGAGTAAAGTAAAAGAGAGAAAAATCAAAGAACATACTCTTCTTATCATGAAAGATATCTTAAATCAGCAAATGTTGAGCATTGTTCTATTATAGTGTATTTCATATTGGTATTCAGAAAAATCATTCAAATATGGGCATAAAGCTCAAAGTTTCTCCCCAAAGCAAAAGATCATGTCCAATTCACAAATTATAACTTTTCCACACATGTAAAACATTTAAAAGATTGTTGTGAACATAAAGAATCTATCTTCCAAATAATCCAAGGCAATAACTCATCTTTCAAATCACTCAACCTATATACTACATCATAATGATCAAATATTTAAGTGTAAGGCTTATATGAGTAGATAGGTGAGATAATTCAAGGATTGCAAACATAAATCAACAATATATTGTAAAGCTAGGAGATTATTCTTTATTGAAATTTATAAAAACTTAACAAGATGGCCAAAGAAAATTTAAGAAAGGACTCACACTTTGGATATGTGGACATGCGCATCAAAAATTTGATCTTGGAAGAGAAAGGAACTCCCATTATCAGATTGCACATGGTTGGAATGATTCATGGCTATATTAGAATGAATTTCGAGAATAAGCATGTCATATACCACCCCCCACACTTAAAATTTTGCTAGTCCCTTAGCAAACATCATAGCATTTTTTTTTTCTGCTTTGCCGATCGGTTCAAAACGGCATCGATCGACTCTCAACCTGAATTTACCAGCTTTTGTTGGTATTTGATTCATCTGGCTTCAAAATTTATTCAAAGTTCAAATACAGCCAGAAACATAGGATGTGGTCAAGGAATGATACTCAACAAGACTTTGTTTTTAAAAACAGAATACTCAACGGAATTGGAGATTTGCATGAGTAATTTAATGCTAAAAAGATACACAAGGATTTGGCCATCCTAGTAAAGTTCATACCAAAAAGAATTAAATCCTAACCGAACTCAACCATCAATTTAATGTTTATCTTCATATCAAAGGTCCATGAGTATTGCTCAAAATATGGCATTGGTAGGTGAGGATCTTGGAAATAATAAATTCCAAAGTTCACAACATGAAAATTTATTTATAAAAAGATTGGTACTAAGTTATCATCACGAATTGGACAATGCAAATGAAGCACATGGGTATTCAGAATTGCTCCACATAAGAAATATTTGCTGAATAAACATTAAGTGTAAGTTCGAAATTTTATTCAATGCTCAACATTATTTGTTCTTCATCAACACTTTTCAAGAAAGAATAGGTAATTCAATTCTTCTAAAATAGCATAACTGCCACCATCATATTAAGATCAAAACTCGAATACATGGTGATAATTTTCGCACACACTTGCATTAAAATAAAACTACTACTAACACACATGCATGAAAATAAAACTACTACTAACACACCTGCATGAAAATAAACACGCCCGATACATGGTTTCCCAACCCGCTCACACACACATAAGCAAATAAAGAAAAAGATTGCAAAAGATAAAAAAACACAAACCGGGAAACCGATACATATGCCCACTCCTAGGCACTCTAATCAAGCGGAGGTGGAGACGGCGGCTGATCAAAGCCATAGCACCGCGCCTTGAGTCGCTCGAACTCCTCCACCATCGCGTCGTGGTTGTTCCTCCATTGGGACGTGGCGTCCTCCACGTGCTCGATGTGATGCATGTTGTTATCGAGGTATCCCTGCATGGGCATGAAGAAGTCAGCACCAGGCACCAAAGACACCACAGGTACCCGTCCTTGGTACCTATAGTCAATGCCTGTGCTGAAGTAGGGTGCGCCGACCGGCGCGCCACCTGCGCCGACCGGTGCAGTGGGCTGTGAACCACCCGCTGCGTTGCTCCACCCTGTCTGGTACTACTGACGCTCTTGGCGTGACCCCCATGAGTTCCACTCACTGCCGGCTGCTATAGATGTCGCCGGTTGTCGAATCCGCCCACGGTGGTCCCTGAGAACTCGGCCCCCCTCCAGGAGACCTTCCTCAAGCCAATTTCCTCCCTCTAGCTTGTGAGGGAGAAAAACTTCTAGCTCCGCACATGGGAGCCTAATGTTGGTGCCGCTGACATGGAAGCCGGCGCGAACACTTCCCATGACAATGTTGCCACGAGTCATATTCTCGCCGATCTCTGTCGCAAGCTCCTACTTGTCTTCGCGTCCTCCCGGTCCGTTGTCGCCGCATACGTGGGTTACCAGGCATTGAAGATAGCCCCTAAAGGCCAACTTCTTGCTCTTCTTGCCCCTCTTCTCGAACCAACTCTGCACCATCACCGACATAGGGTTGCTGTGAGATGGGCTCACGATGGCGTTGAATAGCCACCGCAAGTCCGCATCGGTGATGTTGCTGGAGTCAACCTTGTCGCATGTGCGCGCCGCCAACCACCGATGGAAGATTTGAATGGTCGGGTTACGGATGTTGCCGCGCTTCTTCTCTTCGACGAACGAGAGCCGCCTCCAAAAGGAGTCCAACTCCCCATGTCCCAAGATGCCGACCACATCGGAGTTGGCGTCGAAGCCAAAGGCTTGAGCCGCCGCCTCCATGGTCACCATATAACTAATGTCGTGGACACGGAAGTTGATGGCATCGTTGCCGTAGTCGTCAGAGCCGATCCTCATTGTAGAGGCAACCTCGGTGACGATGTCGATGTTGAAGTCCATGGGGAGATGGTTGAAGTCCACCTAGCCAAGGTTGTCTAGCATCCTCCTTATGTCCTCCCACATGCCGATCGTGGTGAGGAAGGTCTCGTCCATGTCGAAGTTGGGGACAAACCTTCCTCTCACTGCGAGGTAGTGCTGCTATTCCTCCGTGCTCAGGAGGGTGAAGCCCTCCTCCACCGTGCACGTCATGAATGCCGGTGATGGTGGTGATATGGGAACCCCACGGCTTCCTGCCATTTGGCTCCTTGTAGCACGCCCCGTCGGAAGGGGCGCACAGGAGATGGAGTGGCGGGCGTGGATCTCATATGTTGCGACTGCCGAGCCGGTGGATGCACCATCCACCAACATATCGTCGCGAGCGCCAGAGCCCCCCCTAGCCGAGGAGTCACCGCTCAATTCGCCACTGCCGCCGAAACTACTTCCCCGGCGCAGCCTCATGCCCAACTTGCCGATGGAGGAGCGAAGACGATCCATCTGCGAGGAATGCGAAACGTGTGCGAGATCGTGGGTAGTGGGGAAGGTAGAGAGATTACTGGGATGGTGTGCCGAACTAGAGGCACCTGACCTCCCTTTTATAGTGTGGGAAACTTCCAGGAGAAGGACCCGCCAAAAATTTCAAAAATTTGGGGTTGCGCCAATCGACACGGTCACTGCGCCGATCGACACATTTCAAATTTTGAAATCTCTGACCACTCTGGTTCCTGATTCTCCTCCCTTTCATTGTTTCCATCCTTTTCGTCTTTTTCTAGTAAACCATGTCGCCTGGCAGGGGAACAACACGGAATCCCATTGTCTTGATTGACTGCGTCGATCGGCTCTGGCCAGCGCCAATTGGCGCGTCATCTCTTTTTGAGCTTTTGTTCGATTCCATGTCTCCTCTGCACAAGAAACCTGCATAAAAATCATACCTGTTCCTAAGAATTAGTGCTTGCCAAATATGTCGCCAATTTGGGCACAACATCGGTACCAGCGCCGATCAGCGTAGGAGTGCGCCGAATGACACAAGTTCCTTGCACCTCGTCTTCTGGTCTGGCTCTGATCCCGATGCCTCGTGTTCATTTCTTTCACCTAATATCCATTTTTCCCAATGTTGCTGTAGCATTAGCACACAAAGCGGGGCCCATCTGATGACATCGCCGATCGGCGCAACGTCTCGTGCCGATCGGCACGGTGTCCACTTTTGCTCCTGGCCCCTCGCTTCTTTGCTAGATGTCGCTCTTCATCTTGAAACTAGCTCTATTTCTGAAAATTGATGTACTGGTTGGCTTTCAGCTCCTCTTCCATTTCGGGCGTCGTCAGCCTTCTGTCCTGACTTGTTATCAATGCGCCGATTGGCGCATGAGTGCGCCGAACAGCGTAAGATCTGTTACTTCCTGTTTCTGGTCTTTTTCTTTTATTCCTGCGTCGTTAGTCTACAATATATATATATATATATATATATATATATATATATATATATATACACACACACACACACATAGAGTTTTGCACAAATAAACAAACAACATAGGAGCACACAAGAATTAAGCACACACTTTTTCTAATTTTTTTATTCGAGAGATTGTTTTTATTACAAGAAAGAAAATTAAAAACACCGGGTTGCCCTCCCGGCTAGCAGTAATTAACTAAATGAGACGGGTTGCCCTCCCGCAAGCACTAAACAACTTCTAAATCTCCTGACAATTGGGTTGCCTGCCAAGAGCGCTCTAGTTATTTAGAGGTCAAAGAGCTTGACCTCCCCACAAGCAATCAATCCTTAGTGTCGTACTGCGGGGTGTAAGACCGTGACACTACAAGGTTCACTTATCTTAATAGCTCATATACCTCGGACGACCTATCCTTACATCCCCTCCAATCACTCTCGATGCCACGTTGCCTTGGTGTCTTGTACCTCTTCACTTCATCAATAGCACGACACTCTTCTCCCCTTTGGCGAAATTTGAAAGAGTAGGGAGTTCCACTTATATCAAAGCTTATCTCACCACTCCCAACATCAATACTTGGCTTTGCTGTCCTTAAGAAGGGTCTGCCTAAGATCAACGGGGTTATCATCCTCTTATCCATATCAAGCACAATAAAATCAACAGAGACGATGTGATTTCCAATTTGAACAGGCACATCCTCAGCAATTCCATTAGGGAAGCGTATAGATTGGTCGGCTAACTCCAAACACATACCCGTAGGTTCCAATTTAGGCAAATTGAGACTTGTGAATATATGACGGGGCATAACACTTACACTTGCTCCAAGATCGCACAAGCATCTATCAAATGTCCTTGTTTCGATTATGCATTTGATGCTTGGTGATCCAGGATCAGGTTTCTTCTCAAGTGCAACATCATTGATCGCTGTCGTAAGTTCCTTAGTGACCTTCATAACCTCTTCAGAAGCTAGAGACTTCTTGTTTTGCATCATGTCCTTAATGTACTTGGCATAGGTAGGTACTTGAATAGCATCAACAAAAGGGACATTGATTTAATGCTTCTTAATAACATCGACGAACCTTGCAAATTGCTCGTCGTGTTGCCACACTCTTTCTGTCTTTGTCAGCAGTTGAGTATCCAAGAACGTGGTAGGGCCATGCTCTTCTGTTTCCATACCCATTTTTAGTCCAGAGAGGTCAATCTCTTCCTCGTACCGATCGGTGCAATGAGTGAGCCGATCGGTGCTAACAATACCATTACGCCGATCGGCGCCAGTGGTGAGCCCATCGGCGCGAGTCTTCCTTGCTCCCGTAGAGTGCTCTGGATCTTCTGTTTGCTGTCTTGACCGTGTAGCTATTGCCTTTAACTGCTCTGCAGACATTGTATTACCAGGAATAACCCCTTTGTTGCCTTGAATGGCATGTGATAATTGTTCCATTTGTTGGTCTATAATCTTGGTATGTTTCAAAATCTGCTCATTGGAGCTCCCAATTTCTATCACCTTGTCATTAATCCCTTTAAGAACATGATCAACCTCCTTGAATTTAGCTTGATTGTCCTTGTTGATCTTTTCTTGAGCTTGAAAGAACTCATGAAATTGGAGATGAAGCGGGATAGAGTTTTGCATGGACGAACTAGGAGAGAAAGAACTCTTTTGTTGCTGATATTGGGGTTTCCATCCACTATTCTTTATATATTCTAGCATCTTCATCTTTTCAGGGCAATCTTTCTGCACATGACTGAATTCTCCACACTCATCACAAGTGGAGCATGATTCTGCTAGCCTAAGTGACTCTTCCTTAGGGATATGAGAATTATTGTCCAACCTTCTTTGAATAGCATCAAGGCAATCCATAACCAAGTCTTCATGAGTCTTCTCAATCACGCTCTTTGCTACTCCTTTAGAAGGTTGTAGGTTTCTTGAACTTCTCTCACTATCCCTTGATTGATTTTCAACTAGAAATTTGATCAGTTCCTTAGCTTGAGTGGCAGTCTTTGACATGAATGAACCCGCAGCTGAAGCATCTAAGTGTTGACGGGAGGAGATATTCAATCCCACGTAGAATCTCTCAACAGTTTCACCAACTGTAAGACCATGATGAGGGCATGCATCCATATATTCATTATATCTTTCCCACGCTTCTCCAATGCTCTCATCATATTCTGCGTAAATCCAAGAAACTTATTAAAGCTTGAGTCTTACCAAGAGGGAAGTATTTGGCTAAGAATGCAACTGCTAAGGTTTCCCATGTAGTCTTTACTGCGTTTTCCAAGCTATTGTACCATTGCTTAGGGCGTCCAACTAGAGAGAAGGGGAACAGCCGCACACGTGCTTGATCTCCGGTCAATCCTGCTACTTTGAATGTACTACAGACTTCAAGGAAGCGTTGCAGATGCTTATTGGGATCTTCCGAACTTGTGAACGGTTGTTGTGCCACTAATCCGACGTACCTCTCTAGTTGATATGGAGCATGATCTTGAGCTTCTTGGAAATCTGTCTTGACAACCTTATCCAATTGAGGCTTGAAACTATTAACCAAGGGCTGGTCTGCCATCGCTCCTAGTTCTGGATCTGCAACTATGAATAATACTCGAGGGCTGGCACTGACTGGTTCTCCAGCGAAATCTCCAAGTGACTTGCTCCTCTTTTCCGCTATTCTCTTCTTGCGTAAGAGCTTTTCTAGATCACCAGTGTAATTAGAGGGTTTTTTTGACTTAGGACCGTCCATACCTGTTAATTTCACTTAACAACATATATGTACTAAAAAGACAAGTAAAGCACAATGACTAAACACTGATACATCAAACAATGTTCAAAAACCTGCTATAGTCCCCGGCAATGGCGCCAGAAAAAGATGCTTGTTGGTCGTTACTACGCACCCACTTATATACCGCAAGAGGACGGTGTACAGTTGTAGCACTTTTTCCCTTAGAGTATTCCAAGGTATTATCGAACCACTGAGACCTTAGGGACAATTAAACAAAGTTAATAGTAAAAGATTTAATCAAGGCTACTGTCGAGTTCAGGTTGTATGAAGGTGAGACTGGCCAGCACAAAGGTGTGCGAGACAGTAATTCTGTCGTTGCGCCGATCAGCGCAGGGTTGAGCCAATCGGCACTATTGCAGATCTAAGTTGTCGAGCCGATCGGCGTAGGTGTTGAGCTGATCGGAACTGTTGCGCATCTAAGTCGTTGAGCCGATCGGTACACCAGCGAAGTTGAACTAGAGTGCAAGTCAAAGACAAAGCTAAAGCCAAAGCTAAAACTATTTGGTGAGTATCCAGATATCTAATAGTGAGATCGTAACTAGATAGTCTAATTAAACAGCATCATAATGGATAAACTCGAACCTAGGAATCTGATACCACTTGATGTAGATATGGCCCGATCTTCCGAGAGGTAAGGGGATAAACTCGAATTTAGGGAACTCGGCGTCGATGACCCGGCTTGAATCAGACACGATCCAACCCCGCAACCGTTACACCAAGCACAACTTGATTGTTCCTGCAAGCGAAATCAAGAACACAAGCAAGAGAGGATAAACACGCAATCTAAAATTGCAAATATGGATGAAGCGAATCACAAGAAAAGGTTCAAGCTCTGAACACAAAAGGTCTAATCGCCACAGTGGTATAGAACAAGAACAGGGGCTCTGGATTACTGTAAAAGGACTTGTCGCCACAGTTACAATAATTCGATCAAGTTTATTTCTAGAAAACTGAACTGAACAAAACCCAAAACTAAAAGACGATAGCTACTGAGTTTATATAGGAAACAAAGACGTCCTAGGGTTGGGGGCGACCAGGGGGGCGCCCACAACATGGGCTTAAGGCCCAACACGATACATAGCCAAGTTAGCCCAAAATAGGTGGCACAACATCTTGTCATGGTCACATATTATGACTCATGACCCTTCTGGAGATAGGACCAGAACTAAAACAACAGCGTCGTCGTGCCCTTTCCAATGCATCAAAGAACGCCTCATTTGGACGTTGGATGTGGGAGATATCATCAAAACTGTGAAGGGGTGTCGGTTGAATCCGAGACAAACGCGACGACCGAGTTGGTGACGACTTGTAACTTGGGGACGGCCATAATATGCGCGCATCCAGCATGGTGATGTCCTCATCAAATTCTGTCATTACGTTGATCGGCGTAGGGTTGAGCCGATCGGCACTGTTGCGGATCTAAGTTGTCGAGCCGATCGGCGCAGGTGTTGAGCCGATCGGCACTGTTGCGGATCTAAGTTGTCGAGCCGATCGGCGCAGGTGTTGAGCCGATCGGTACACTAGCGAAGTTGAACTAGAGTGCAAGTCAAAGCCAAAGCTAAAGCCAAAGCTAAAACTATTCGGTGAGTAGTTAGATATCTACTAGTGAGATCGTAATCAGATAGTCCAATTAAACAACATCATAATGGATAATTACATGGATCAATGAAAACCTAAAATGAATAAGACCACCCTGCTTTTCGAGCGGCTCCCGATTTATTGCTGCCGAGAGGAAACCCTTAATCACGCGAGTATCTTACCCTACTCAACTATCTAATAGTGTTGCGCAGGTTTAGTGTTGTCACCGCTAAACCATACTACCGACATCATCAAGCAACCATAATCAATACAATGTCTGAATACTATCCTAATCACCATGATTAAGATAATATCAACTTACTTAGCCTAGAACTAAGCAATGAGAATAAACACATGCATGATTATAGAATCAAGATAGACAAATCACCAAAACCATCATCAACATATTCAATCATCCTTGAGATACATAGAGCAATGGTTCTTGAAACTCATCTAGAGATCTATTCTAATGGGGCAAGCCCCGGTGGCTCTAACTCATGAATTTGTTGTCCCTCTGTTGCCTCCTCCTCGTCGGGGTACTGATCACGGCTAGGGGTTACAAGTATATATAGGGGTTCTACTCATGAAGGACTTGGTTTCTAGCAAATAAGTCGGTTGCATCGATTGGTGCAAGCCGTGTTCTCTCTGGTTTCTGCTCCGAGTCGGTTCCTCTGTTTTCCACAGCTGCCATGTGGGACTTTTCCTTCGAGATAAAGTCTTGTACCGCACGTCGAGATCTTGAAGTTCCATAAATCTTCTAAGCAAATATCTTCAATTGTCTTGCGCAGATAAACTTCCATAAACATCAGATAAACTTCCATCGGAATGGGCCTCAGTCACTTCTGTGGAGCAAAATACCCTTGCGCCGATCGGCTCATGGGATGCACCGATCGGCGCACTGGGCTTCTTTAGTGCTTTTCATCGGTTCTGGACTCCTGTCTTGTCCAACATCACTTTAATAGCCAATTTTACCTGTTTCTGCAATAAAGCTCCAAAACAACGCATATACAAATATATAGGTAATATCATAGGTAAATGGCCTAAATTAGTATCAATTATACTCTATTTGGGGTGATATTCATATATAAAAGGGGCACTTAGGAAGTGCCAACATGTTCGTGACATCCGATAACCTATTTCAAGGCGCCGTGATTAGCACTCTCGCTGATAAATATGTTGATTCCTACATCACATGTAAAACTTCCAAGGAATTATGGGATGCATTGGACGCTAAATTCGGTGTCGCTGATGCTGGGAGTGAGTTGTACGTCATGGAGCAAATGTTTGACTACAAGATGGTTGAGAACCGTTCTGTAGTTGAACAAGCTCATGAAGTACAAGCACTAGCAAAAGAACTCGAACAATTCCCTTGTGTGTTGCCTGACAAGTTTGTGGCTGGAGGTATTATCTCCAAATTACCACCTTCTTGGAAGGATTTTTCTACTTCTCTAAAACACAAAAAATTAGAGTTCAGTGTGGCCGACCTTATTGGGACTCTGGATGTTGAGGAGAGGGCAAGACCAAAAGACGCGCTCGGGATGGCAATTCGGGTCCCGGGTGCGGGGCCCCGCCGGGTTTGGCACCCGCCGGGTGTGGGTGAGGGTGCACTTTCTCACCCGTGGGGCTCACCCGCTCCCGCCCCGCACAATTGCGGGGCGGGTGCGGGTTTTTTCTCCCATTTGCGGGTGCCCCGTGGGGCCTGAAAAATAAGACCCATCAAGAGTTTTAGTTAAATATTCCTTTATGAGAGTTAGAATTATTTGTGAAAATAATTCTTAGTACGTGTTTATGTATTGTCATATTATGTTAACTATGAAGTTATGAATGAGTTAGTATTTTTTATTGTATAAAATATGCTAAAATAATGGTAAATTAGACTAAAAACGTACTTTTTATGCATCTAGAAAACCCGCGGGGGACCCGTCACCCGCCCGAAACCCGGCGGCTGTGGGCGTGGGTGTGGATTTCCACTCGCGGGTGCGGGTGTGGATTTCCACCCGTAACATCTATCATTGCAGGTGGGCTTTTGCTCCACCTGCCCCGAACCCACCCCGTTGCCATCCCTAAGACACGCGCGGAAATGGCATTGAGTCTTCTACCGCCAATATGGCATAGAAGAAAAACAATTCCAATGCATATGGCAATAAAAAGAAGAAGCCAGATAAGAAAGAGAAGCCAAAGCAGACTACCATGTTTAAGAAGAAAAAGGGAAAAGAAAATGAGGGCTGTTTTGCTTGCGGTAGGAGTGAGCATTGGGCAAGTGCATGTCCAGACCGCAAATTTATCTAGCCAAAGAAATCAGCAAACATGCTAATTAGCGAGACTATCGGAACATCGGGTACGGTAATTTGTTACCTACTGTTCTGTCAGTTTATCATTCACCTGAATGGTGGATGGACACTGGGGCTAATGTTCATGTGTGTGCTGATATTTCTTTATTTTCTTCTTATCAGGACGGCATGACTGGAGCTTTATTGATGGGAAACAGGTCACATGCGCATGTTCTTGGTGTTGGTACGGTCGTTCTGAATCTTACTTTGGGAAAGACCATGCTTTTGAAGAACGTACGACATGTCCCTCCACCAAGAAAAATCTAGTTAGCGTCTCTCTACTATGTAGAGATGGTTTTAAAATTGTTTTGGAATCGAATAAATGTGTACTTTCTAAGTACGGGACATTTGTTGGAAAAGGATATGTATGTGGAGGCTTGTTTCGCTTGTGGGATACTTGCCTTACGGGTATCCATAAATATGCCTAAGTCGGTAGCTAACCGGGTACTTTATAAACAAGGAATCCGACTGAGTCGGCTTGGAGTGCAAGGCAATTAGAGATAGACTTTCTATGTAAATCCTTGTAGATTACGAGTAGGACTCTTCATGTACCCCCTGCCGACCAGATATATAAGGCGGCAGGGTACCCCCATCGAGGGACACCAGATTACAAGCAGTACAAACTATAGAACACAGTACATAGGGTTATTTTCCTCTGGGAGGCCCGAACCTATATAAATCGACATCTTGTGTTAACCATCATAGTTCTTAGTCTCGATGTAGCCCTATATATTTACTGCCAAAATCAAGCTTTGACAGTTGGAGCGCCAGGTAGGGGACAAGGCTCAACGAGATTCTTCGTCGACCGCGATGGTCGAAATTTCCATCATCCAGTACTCACCGGACTTCAAGATCTCCTTCGGATCGCTTGACTTCGTGGTCGGCGACAACAAAGCCTTAGTTCTAGAAAACCATCGATCCAACTCGGCCACAACCGTCTCTATGGCGCGATCACCAAGTTTGTCAGATCTGATCCCCACATTGGTCCCACTCGGATTCAATGAAGTAGATCCATCCTCAGGGAATGACTCAAAGTCGGTCCGATCCTTTGATGAGGGCTCGATCGAATCAGCTTACTCATATCGCCTGACCATCAACATGGTTGACTTAGAAGAAAATTCGTCAGGGGATGATGACGAAGAGGATGACCCAGAAGACGACCATGAAAATGATGGCCACACAGAAAAACCAGCCGAAGAAGGACAATGGGGGAATAATCCTCCAGATAATGATCTATCGGCCGGTCACCACAGTTGACCGAGAGGGTCGCGCGGTTCACGCCATGCGCGCCGACTAGATCTTGGGCCAGATATTGAAGTGGATGGCGTCAAGGTCTATGACACCTCTCAAAACAACATCACCGGGGCTAAAACGTTGCTCGACACCCTAATGGCCAATGCAAACTATCAGACCCCTGCGATGCTGAAGGCAGTGGCTATGCTCAAGGCTGCTGCATCTCAAGATGCTGCCAAGGACAGATCACAGTCGGTAACAAGCTCTAGCCATGCAACTTCACGAGGTCAGCGTAGGCATGAAGATCTGAGAAACTCTCTCAGTGTCCGTGATGGACGAGATACCATCAATTCCCACCATGAAGAACACGCTCGGGATAATGTTGGTCGTAACTACGCACTCACTTATATACCGCAATAGGACGGGGTATGATTGTAGCACTTTTTCCCTTGAATTGAGTTTTCCAAGGTTTATCGAATCCACTAGGACCTTAGGGATAATTAAAGAAAGTTAACAGTAAAAGATCTAATCAAAGCTACTGTTGAATTCAGGTTGCATGAGGGGAGACTGGCCACCGCAAAGGTGCGCCAGATAGCAAATTTATTGTTGTATTGATCGACGTAGGTGTGGAGCCGATCGGCACACTGATGAATCTTTCGTTACGCCGATGGGCGCAGGTGTTGAGCCGATCGGCACACTGGTGGATCTAAGCCAAAGTGCGCTAGATACCTTGTAAGCCTAAGCTGTTAAGTGAGTATCCAAGAATCTACTAGTGAGATCATAACCAGAAAGTCTAATCGAATAGCATCATAATGGATAATTATGTGGATCAGTGAAAACCTATGATGAGTAAGACCACCCTGCTTTCCGAGCAGCTCTCGATTTATCGCTGCCGAGAGGAAACCCTTAATCACGCGAGTATCTTACCCTACTCAACTATCCGATACTGTTGCGCAGGCTTAGTGCTATCACCGCTAAACCACACTACTAGCATCAGCAAGCAACCATAATCAATATAATGTCCGAATACTATCCTAATCACCATGATCAAGATAATATCTACTTACTTAGCCTAGAACTAAGCAATTGGAACAAGCACATGCATGATTTTAGAATCAAGATAGACAAATCACCAAAACCATCATCAACATATTCAATCATCCTTGAGATACATAGAGTAAAATTCATCCCTGTCGAGATGGCCTACCTTGATGGATCAACTCTTAACACCAATGGTTCTTGAAACTCAACTAGAGATCTATTCTAACGGAGCAAGTCTCGGTGGCTCTAACTCACGAATTTGTTGTCCCTCTATCGTCTCTGCCTCCTTCTCTGCCAAGACCAGGGTTTACAAGTATTTATAGAGGTTCTACTTGTAGAGGACTCGGTTTCTAGCAAATAAGGCAGTTGCGCTGATCAGCGTAGGATTGCGCCGATCGGTGCAAGCCGTGTGTTCTTGGGTTTCTCTTCCGAGTCGGTTCTTCTGCCTTCCACAACTGCCATGTGGGCCTTTTCCTTCGAGATAAAGTCTTGTACTACAAGTCGAGATCTTGAAGTTACATAAATATTCTAGGTAAATATCTTCAAATGTCTTGCGCAGATAAAGTTCCATAAACATGTGGAATGGGCCTCGATCACTTCTGTGGGCCAAAACACCCATGCGCTGACCGACTCATGCACTGGGCTTCTTTAGTGCTTTTTGTCGGTTCTGGATTCCTGTCCTCTCCAACATCACTTTAATCGCCAATTTACCTATTTCTGCAATAAAGCTCCAAAACAATGCATATACAAATATATAGGCATTATCATAGGTAAATGGCCTAAATTAGTATCAATTATGCTCTAATTGGGGTAATATTCACATGTAAAAGGGGCACTTGGAGAGTGCCAATAGACAACCGACGCTATGAGGAGGAGCACCGTGATCGGAACACTGACGACCGGAGGGATGACCGATGGAACGACCGACGGGACGAGCGGCAAGAAGGCCGACGAGACCCTCCTCCAAGAAACAACCGCGACAACCAACGTTGATGAGATGATTGGGATCAGTGCGATAATAATGATGATGGTTATAGACGACATTTCCATGATGACAATATCGATCTATGACACCGCCGTCGCCCCACTCCGTCTCCAGACCGGCGCAGGCGGTCACCGACCCCCACTGATGAAGAAATTGATGGCATCAAGGCTTACGTCCCCAGGCTTCACATAGCTCAATGGCCAAAAGGGTTCAAGCCGGTCCCCATCGAAAAGTATGATGGTCAAACCAACCCTCAGGAGTGGCTGCAACTCTATAGCATGGCGATCTGATCGGCCAGAGGTGATACCTATGTAATGGCAAATTACCTTCCGGTCTGCCTTGATCCAGCCGTTCCGATATGGCTTACGTCTCTTCCATAGGAGTCAATCACCTCTTGTGGAGACATTAACAAGAAGCTTATTGAAAGTTTCTAAGCCACCTGCAACCGACCGAGAAACCACTTCAACCTTACTCGGATCAAGCAGAAGACCGATGAGCCTCTTCGCGACTACATCAAACGATTCTGTACTAAGAAGACTAAGATCCCCAATATTCCAGAGCAATAGATTATTGCTGCCTTTCATGGAGGAATCCGCAGTGATGACTTGGTCTGGGATATCGGTCGGAGGAATCATGACCTCAAGCTGACCGTTGAAGAGTGCTTTGAGATCGCTGATAAATTCGCATCAGGTGAGTTGGTATTAGACGACATTTGAGGGAAAGGCAAGGAGAAGCGGTTGGACAAGCCCGAGCCTTCCAAGAAGGACAAGAAGAGGATGTCTGACAACATGGTTCATATGGTAGACTGATTTCAGAAGAATCCTCAGACGAACCAGCCAACCATGGATGACTTGCTGAGTGGCCCATGCCTCTGACACCCAAAGGGGAACCACAAAGCAAAGGATTGCTACCGACTGAAGGGCTTTGCGACTGCTGCACTCAAGGTGGCCAAAGATCCTCCGAGACGTAATGGCAAAGACAAAACTAAGGACGGTGGTGACAAGGATGACGCAGGAGAGTTCCAAGAGCCCCACAAGGAAGTCAATTTCATCTTCGGAGGCCCGGATGCCTATGTGTCCAAACGCAAGCAAAAACTAGAACTACAGGAGATCAATTCTATAGAACCAGCTATACCTCAATTCATGAGGTGGTCTGAAATACTGTTTAGTTTTGATCGGCCAGATCATCCCAAGCACTTGCCAAAGCCCGGTAAATACCCGCTAGTGCTTACTGCCACGATGAAGGAAGTCAAGTTTAACAAAGTACTCAATGGTGGAGGAAGCAGTTTGGACTTGATCTTCACCAAGACTCTCTTGGAGCTCGGTCTGTTAGTCAATGACCTCCAGCCGAGTTCTTCATCTTTTCATGGGATTGTGCCTGGCAAGACTTCAGTTCCTATTGGATAGATTAGTCTGCCTGTCACTTTTGGGACCATGGAGAACTATAGGACTGAGCGCATTCTTTTCTAGGTGGCCGATTTTGACTCAGCATATCATGATATCATCGGTCGACCGGCGATGGATAAATTCATGGCAGTTCCGCATTATCCATATCTCACCCTTAAGATGCCAGGCCCTAACAGAATAATCTCTCTCCACTCTGATCTTTAGAATTCTTTTGATTGCGATGTACAGAGTTGTGAGATGGTCAATAAGCAGTTGATGCTGTTTGAGCGATAAGAGATCCAGAAGGCACTCGGCATAGAGGAGCACACCGAGGCGGTAGTTCCCATGAAGAAGCCCACCAAGGACAAGATCCAGACTGGTGATATCCTGACCAAGGAGATCGTGCTCGACCCGAAAGACCCTGATAAGGTAACTTATGCAGGGGCCAACCTCGATGAGAAATAGAAACTTGCGCTCACTCTTTTCCTCCAGGAACACAGGGATATCTTTGCATGGAAGCCATCCGACATGCCGGGAGTTCCAATGGAAAAGATTGAGCATGAGTTAAGGGTGCCTCCTGGGGCCACCCCGGTTTGATAGAGACTTAGAAGATCTGCACAAGACCACAAGGATGCCATGAAGAAGGAGATAATTAGATTATTAAATGCTAAATTTATAAAGGAAATGTATCATCCTGACTTGTTAGTGATGTAGATATGGCCCGATCTTCCGAGAGGTAAGGGGATAAACTCGAATTTGGAGAACTCGGCGTCAACGACCTGGCTCGAATCATACAAGATCCAACCCCACAACCGTTACACCAAGCACAACTTGATTGTTCCTGCAAGCGAAATCGAGAACACAAGCAAGAGAGGATAAACACACAATCTGAAATTGCAAATATGGATGAAGCGAATCACAAGAAAAGGTTCAAGCTTTGAACACAAAAGGTCTAATCGCCACAGTGGTATAGAACAAGAACAGGGGCCCTGGATTACTGTAAAAGGACTTGTCGCCACAGTTACAATAATTCGATCAAGTTTATTTCTAGAAAACTGAACTAAACAAAACCCAAAACTAAAAGACGATAGCTACTGAGTTTATGTAGGAAACAAAGACGTCCTAGGGTTGGGGGCGACCAGGGGGGCACCCACAACATGGGCTTAAGGCCCAACACGATACATGGCCAAGTTGGCCCAAAATAGGTGGCACAACACCTTGTCATGGTCACATATTATGACTCACGACCGTTCTGGAGCTAGGACCAGAACCAAAACGACAGTGTCGTCGTCCCCTTTCCAACGCATCAAAGAACACCTCGTTAGGACCAGAACCATGAAGGGGTGTCGGCTGAATCCGGGACGAACGCGGCGACCGAGTTGGTGACGACTTGTAACTTGGGAAAGGCCATGATATGCGTGTATCCAGCATGGTGATGTCCTCATCAGTTAGCAAATCCAGTCCTTGTACCTAAGAAGAATAAAGAGTGGAGGATGTGTGTGGATTATACCGATCTGAACAAGGTCTGTCCTAAAGACCCTTTCACTCTACCTTGTATTGATCAGATTGTAGACTTAACAATCAGGTGCGAGCTTCTAAGCTTTATGGATGCCTGTTCAGGCTATCACCAGATCCCATTGAAAGTCGAAGATCAGATCAAAACTTCTTTTATAACTCCCTTCGGCGCCTATTGTTACATCACAATGCCCTTTTGTTTGAAAAACGCTGGCGTGACATACCAACGAGGTATTCAATGCTGCCTTGCTACTCAGATCGGTCGAAACGCGGAAGCTTATGTTGTTGACATCGTTGTAAAAACTCGTAGCATCGAAGAATTTCTTTCTAACCTGGTAGAAACATTTGACAATCTGAGACATTACTCGATGAAGTTGAGTCTTAAAAAATATGTCTTTGGGGTTCCTTCGAGAAAGCTACTTGGTTACATCGTTTCAAAATGAGGTATAGAGGCTAACCCAGATAAAATCAAGGCAATCCTTGATATGGGGTCACCTAATTCTCAAAGGGATGTTCAAAAGCTGATCAGATGTATGGCATCCTTGAGTCGCTTTATCTCCCGACTAGGAGTTAGAGGGTTACCACTCTTCAGACTGCTTAAAAAGTACGATGACTTCGTTTGGATAGAAGAGGTGCAGTCGGGATTGGACGAGTTGAATGTTCACCTCAGCAGCATTCCAGTATTGGTGCCTCCGGAGCCAGCAGAAAAGCTTCAACTTTACATATTGGCCACAACTCAAGTTGTGAAAACTGTTTTGACGATCGACCGAGAGGAGGAGGGTCATATAAAAAAAGTACAACACCCCGTTTATTTTGTTAGTACGATTCTTAGTGCCTCTAAAACAAGATATCATCATATCTTGAAGTTGTTATACGCCTTGTTGATCACCTCCAGGAAGTTGAAGCATTATTTTCAAGCTCATTCGATCGAAGTCTAGACATCCTTTGCACTCGACACGGTGCTTCACAATCGGGAATCCAAAGGAAAAATTGCTAAATGGGCAGTTGAACTTGGTCAGTACACCATTACATTCGTAGCTCGGTCGACAATTAAAGGACATGCATTGGCTGATTTTGTTTCTGAGTGGACAGAGATTCAAATGCCTCTTGCGAAACAAGATGTTGAATACTGTAAAATGTACTTCGATGGCTCTCTCCAGTTACCCAGAGCCGGTGCAGGAGTCGTGTTCGTCTCACCCACAGGAGAAAAGCTATGATACGTTCTTGAAGTTAGGTTTCATGCGTCTAATAATGCTATGGAATATGAAGCCCTCCTACACGGTCTACGCATTGCTGTTTCACTCGGCATTAAGGGTATTGACATCTTTGGTGACTTGGCCTTTGTCATTAATCAAGTCACTAAGGATTGGAACTGTGTAGATGACAATATGAGTGCTTTTTGCCAGGAAGTGAGGAATCTCGAAGACAAGTTTGATGGATTGAAGTTCACGCATGTTCTTCGAAATAACAACCAGCCAGCTGACGAATTGACCAAGATGGGATTGTCTCGATCGATTGTCCCACCAGGTATTTTCTTACACATCTTGGAATCTCCTACTATTTCTCCTCGACCGGATGTTTTGACAATTGATGTTGCCGAGCTGGTAGATGATATCAACACACAGACTATGGTGCGACCCAATAGTCAAATTTTTGACTGAGGGTACGCTGCCTATTGATCTTAATGAGCAACAAAGGTTGAAAGTCAGATGTCAAGGGTATTTAATGGTGGATGATCGGCTTTATAGAAGAGGAGGATCAAACATCTTGATGCGATGCATCTTGATACCAGAATGTCAAAAGTTGATGGAAGAAATTCATTCAGGAATTTGGTCGACAAAGCTTTCCGGCAAGGGTTTTATTGGCCTACGGCGGTTGAAGATGCACACCAAGTCGTTCGGAAGTGTGAAGGTTATCAATTCTTTGCTCAACAAACACATGTGCCTTCACAGCAACTTTAGATGATACCTTTGACTTGGCCTTTTGCTTTCTGGGGGCTTGATATTATCGGTCCTTTCAAGAAAGCGTCAGGAGGGTTCACTTATCTGTTTGTTGCTATTGACAAATTCACCAAGTGGATTGAAGCGAAGCCGGTTGGCAAGATAACATCAAACAAAGCGATTGTGTTTGTCAAGGATGTTTTTATTCGGTTCGGGGTTCCTCATGATATCATTACCGATAATCGTATTCAATTCACATATGTGGAGTCCAGTGACTTTGCCGATGAGATGGGAATAAAAATCCACTTTGCATCAGTGGCTCATCCTCAAAGTAATGGGCAGGTTGAACGGGCCAATGGTATGATTCTACAAGGATTGAAGCCTCAGATATTTGACAGACTTAAGCCTTATGCCGGTCGGTGGGTCAAAGAATTGCCTTCAGTTCTTTGGTCGCTCCGCACTAATACCAGTCAGGCCACTGGTCAGTCACCTTTTTCATTGGTCTACGGCTCGGAGGCAATGTTGCTGACTGAGGTCAGTCTTGTTTCAGCACGAGTCCAAGGGTACGCTAAAAAGCTTTCTGAGGAGAACCAAGAAATCGATTTGATTGCAGTAGAAGAGTTGCATGATCGCGCTCTATTTCGGTCGGCACTATACCAATAACGCTTGCGACGTTATTATGATAAAAATGTACGCAGTCGCCAATTTCAAGTTGGAGATTTAGTGTTGCGCCGAGTGCAGTCAACGAAGAATCAACATAAGCTTTCTCCAAAGTGGGAGGGGCCTTATGTTGTGAAAGAAGTCACTCGGTCGGGGGCTTACCAACTGATGTATGAAGACGGCGAGGATATACCAAACTCCAGGAACATAAATCAGCTACGTCGTATTTATACTTAGGGTGTGTTCGTTTCCACCCCTCTGATTTTAGACATGTCCCATCGAATATTGTGATACTAATTAGGAGTATTAAATATAGATTACTGACAAAATCCAGTCTATAACCCTCCCTCTGAATGACGAGACAAATCTATTAAGACTAATTAGGTCATGATTAGATAATGTGATGCTACAGTAAACATCTCTAAATGATAACTTAGTTAAGCTTAATGAATTTGTCATGCTTATGCGTATTGAACTCTATAATTAGTTTTATATGTAATATATATTTAATAATCATATATAGCATTTTAATGATTGATGTGACCCCACTAAAATTTAGACCCTAAGAAATGAACACAACCTTAGTTACTATTTCGTATTATTATGCATTAATAATGAATGAAACTTCGGTTTTTTGGATGGAAGATTTTTTGATGATTTTCATTCTAATTTGTCTAGATTCCCTAATCTATTATATTAAACAATCGAGCCAGGGGGCTAGTAATAATGTCCCGCCATCTCCTAACCTTATGTAATTCGGGTTTTGGAACTTTTCTGACCGATTTCTCATCTTTTGATACGGTCTTCAGATTTTTGGGTCTAACGTCTAAACATCATGGTTACATACTTCATACTACACATCAGATTACCACTATACTAAACCCAGAGCCAAAGTGCGAGAGGTCATGTGTCGATTGGTCGATTCTGCTTGTTACGCGGTTACGACTTTAAATGACAAGAGCACACTTTTGATCTTTTTATCAGTTTTGTAAGCTACAAAGCATAAGAGTAATTTACATAAAGGTAATATTATTTTATTATATAGATACTACTAATGTTTTCTAATGTTGCAGATTTTATAGCTCCTTTGAAGGAGAAGAGGAATCATCTCGCAGTTCAACTCTTGGAGATGCTGGAGGAGTAGGGATGGTCGGATCAACTTCTACATTATCGACCAAGGCTCGGGAGGTTTCCAGCATGGGATCCATAAGCAGCTGGCATTGGTCTTCGGTCAAGTCTAGGTTGAAGCCCTCCTTGATTTTGTCCAATGGCAGCGTAGGAGACCAAGATTGGCAAATAGCCAGAACCTGACTCACGGCTTCGGTCGCCACTCTTCGAGTGTTGTTCACAATAGTCTCCGATGCATGCTCTAGCAAATAATCCAAGGAGTGCCCGGTCTGCTCTACTTGGTTAGCATGAATATAATTCAATGCCTTCCGAGCGCCATATGACAGAGCTGCAAGAGATATTTTGTTTGGTCAGTAAGATAAAAAATTGATTTGAGCATATTCAGGACATGATGGAAGGCAAACTGGCGAGATTACCTTTGAAGGATTTTGAGGTGCTTTTAGCCTCCTCTATCTTCACGTCAGCCTCCTCCAGCTTTTTCTACAGCCGAGTGATCTCGATCTTCTGCTCTTCAACCGACTTAGAGAGGTTTTCCTTCTCTGCATTCAGAGCATCTACAAATCTCTGCTGATTGGTTGTCAACTTCTCTAGGTTGGCAACCTTCTGATCACGAGCTAAAGGCATATAAAGGATCTTTAGCATCAGAGTGGTTAGAAAGAAAAAAATGTGGTATGCGACCTTACTTGCAATTTTAGCACGACTCTGCTCTAAGGCCTTGGTCAATTTCTTATGATCGGTCTGCAGTTTATCGATCTGCCTTTTGGCATGGGAGAGTTGTTGACTGGTGACTAGCATAATACCAGCAGCAAGTTAGTATCATAAGTAAGGGATTAATTGCAATAGAAGACTGAGGCTTACAAAAGGTTTCGGCTTCGAGGTATTCAACCCTAGCCTATTTCCTCTCCACAAGAGCATACATTTTCTAAATACATAGAAGATGGTTAAGCTAAGGGTCAAGACTTAGACAAAGCAAAAGCAGGGTATTGATGTACCTTGTTGGCTTCTCGATGTTGATGCATTATTTCCACATCATTCACCTCAGGCCGATTGTATGTATCTGCAGTCAATGTTGTCTTGCCCTTATCAAGAGGGGAAGGAGCGTTGACCAAAGAAGGATTGATAATTTGTGGTGTCAGCTCTGGAGTTGATGCGGGAATTGTTTTGTCAGAAGGCTTCCTTGGCTTGGTCAGCGTGCTTGATGGCTTGCTGACCGGTCGAGGCAGATCAGTCGGACGTGGAGTTGGATTCGATCGAATGTCCCCGGATTCTTGGGTACTCTGTGTATCGCCCGACTGACCACTATGAATATTAGAGAACATATTGATTAAAACTAGACTATGTTTAGTATATATGCGAGCCAAGAATCAAGAGATAAAAAGGAGGGGCCAACCTAGAAGCTTTCTTGATCTTGACTCGGCAAATCTTCTTCTTTGAAGAAGTGGACTGTGAATCAGTCTCCTTCCTCTTTTGGAAAGATTTGATAGCCTCATCAGTCTTTTGAGCTACTCCGGCATCACTCGACGCTTTGCTCGGGGGCTCCGATTGGCTTGAAGGTCGGTCGGAGTGAGCAGGAGTTGGCTGACCGGCATCTAGAGACAACTCTTCTTCATCATTGCTTTGATCCCCAACATATTGCCTTCGATGTTGGGCAGGTTGCTTCACTTGTCAACCGGGGGAAGGAAGGGTGATAATGCGATCAACAGTCTCTGGACAAGTGCCTACGGATGTGCATGAATCTCCAGCACTGGTCTACTATGGCTTTTCCACATAATCCGGTCCCTCAGTATCGGTCGGAGGGAGCAGAGGATGGGACACATAAGTATCCAGAACCTGCACAAATGCCAAGACATCAAGTAGGACATCAAAACAAGATAATAACAGAATCATTCAAAGTCGATCGAGGCTTACACGGGCCTTCAGAGTGCCCCCATTGTACGCCTTCTTGATTAATGAGTGATCTTGAAGGATATCTTCTTCAAACATCTTTGACAAGCGTGTCTGACGAAGGTCCGTTGGGAGGGTCAGGAACTTCCCTGGTCTCATCATTGGTGGCATAATTCCATGCTGAGTGACTCTGAAGCTTCAGGGGCTGCACTCGGCGCACTATAAAATTGTTGGCGATGGTAATGCCATCAATTCCTTCCTTCTTCAGATCTGCAATCTTCTTTAGCAGAGCGACCACCTGGGGGTCGGATGGATCGGGCTTTTCGGTCCAATGCGCCTTGGGAATCGCCTTTGCGCCAGAAGTCGGCAAGAACAGAGGGATGGTTGTCACAGTAAAACCACTCGTCTTTTCAATTCTTGTTACCGGTCTTCAGTGGCACATTGATGTAGACCTCCTTCTTACGTAACTGAGCGCCGACTCCACCTATGGCCACTTGGTTGTCTTTTGTTGGCAGCGGTCGGAGGACGAAGAGATGGCGGAATAAATTGAAATGGAGGAGAACGCCTAAGAAGGCCTCGCACATGTGCACGAAGATAGCGATGTGCATGATTGAGTTGGGATTGAGGTTGACAAGCTCAATCCTGTAGAAAAAAAGGAGCCCGTGCAAGAAGCTGCAGCAAGGAACTTCAAAGCCATGCTCAAAAAATGAGCGAAACAACACAATCTGCTTATGAATTGGAATGGGACAAGTTTACTTGGGTACCTTCCAATCGATCCAAGCCTGCTAGGGAAGAATGTCGTTCATCACCATGTTGTTCAGGTCAGCAGTAGAGATGTTGCTTTTTGAGAACTCCCGGAGCTGCTCGGGGATCTCAATCTCCGATGAGGAAGACTTGGTGGCGGCGGCGACGGAAGCCTTTTTGTGACCCACAGCTGCGAGATGAATCGACACGGTGAATTGAAATTTTAACCCTAGCTAGTGCTCGGGGGCTGAGGGCGATGAGATCTACGATGGCGGAACGGAATGTGCTAACCCTAGCTCTGGAATCAGAAGCGTCACAAGAAACAGGGGAGGCGCGAGGAAGACGAAGGGCTTGTGCGCGAATTGATGGCGTGGATTGAGAGTTAACTTGTCGTGCCCTTTTTATACCCTCGCCTATTGACCTAAGGGTCCCATAGGCCAGTATGGGCCGTACAGTGATAGGTTTTTTCCAATTAAACAAAAATTACTTAAAGGCCTTGATCTTTAAAAAGATTTAGGGCTATTAAGCCTTGAGAAGTAATCTCGGAGGCTTCTTTGATGAGAGGGCCAATCCACTTAAAAACACTTGTCGTATCTATGTGATTTGATGATCATGTCAGAGGACTTGATGACTGTACGGGTATAAGTTCAGAAGTTATGTTATTGATTGATGTCAAAAATTAAACCACTAAAATTGGACTTATAAATAAATAGAGTGACAAAATATTAGGGTAAAGCTATGTTATGATTGATGTCATTTAGCTTAGTACTATCATATGATTGATGTCATACTCTTTTACATGGAGTGAACATGATTGATGTCATAGAATTCAGACCGATAAGTCACTCGGAAAATAGTACATACCATTCGACCTTATTAATAATCGGTCGTCAAGGTTAAAATTTTGCAAATTGACCTATTGAGTTGATGACCAGGGGTTTGTTAGGCTCAAGCTTAATGGTTTGAGTAAACTACATACAACAAAATAATAAGAGCTAACATAATTAGACTCTTGCATTATTTGTTAGCCTTCAAATTATACAAGAGTCGGAGGCTACACCTGATCAGGTGCATCTGACCGATGCACCAGATCTATTAGGAACTTCAATAAAGAGGTCTTCCTAATTTATGATCATCATTGAAAGCCACTCGAAAAATCAGAGCCCAAAATCAGGAAGCACTCGGGGGCTGCTGTGGGATACTTGCCTTACGGGTATCCATAGATATGCCTAAGTCGGTAGCCAACCGGGTACTTCATCAACAAGGAATCCGACTGAGTCGACTTAGAATGCAAGGCAATTAGAAATAGACTTGCTATATAAATCCTTGTAGATTACGAGTAGGACTCTTCATGTACCCCCTGCCGACCGGATATATAAGGCGGTAGGGTAACCCCATCAAGGGACACCAGATAACAACCAATACAAACCACAGAACATAGGACGTAGGGTTATTATCCTCTGGGAGGCCCAAACCTATATAAATTGACGTCTTGTGCTAATTATCATATTTCTTAGTCTCAACGTAGACCTATATATTTACTGCCGAAATCAAGCTTTGACACCGCTTTTCGTTACATGATAATGTCTGTAATAATGTTGCGAACAATGTCCTGATTTCGAATGAGTCGAATATTTGGCATTCACGGCTTTGTCATGTTAATTTCGGGTGTATGTCACGGTTAGCAAATTTGAATTTAATTCCTAAATTTGATTTAGTCAAAGGTTACAAATTTCATGCGTGCGTGCAATCTAGGCAACCTCATAAGCCTCATAAGGCTGCGGAGGTGAGGAACCTATAGACATTAGAACCTGTTCATACCAATCTATGTGAAATGATTGGTGAGTTAACTAAAGGCGGCAAAAGATACTTCATGACTCTTATTAATGTTTGTTCCCATTTTTGCTATATTTATTTGTTAAAAAAAGATGAAGAATTTCATTACTTTAAGATATATAAAGCTGAAGTAGAAAACCAACTTGAGAGGAAAAGAAAACGGTTAAGGTCTGATCATGGTGGAGAATATCTTTCCAATGAATTTTCTGACTTCTACACTGAGCACGGAATTATTCATGAGAGGATACCACCCTACTCACCTGAACCCAATGGGATCGCCGAACGGAAAAACCAGACTCTAACTGATTTGGTTGACGCCATGTTAGAGACCGTGGGGCTTTATAAGGAATGGTAGGGTGAGGCAATATTGACAGCATGTCATGTCCTGAATAGAGTGCCCACAAAGAATAAAGAAATTTCACCATATGAGGAATGGTTCAAAAGGAAAGTAAATCTCTCATACTTGCGCACTTGGGGTTGCTTCGCTATGGTGAATGTGCCAATCAACAAGAAGCGCAAACTTGGACCTAAAATAGTCGATTGTATTTTCCTAGATTATGCCTTTGACAGCATGGGTTATAGGTTCCTAGTTATTAAATCTGGACTACCTGACATGGTGGTCGGTACAATTTTTTAATCCAGAGATGCTACATTCTTTGAGAGCAATTTTCCTATGAAGATTGAATATAGCATTTCTGGTTATGATTCTAGAATTCCCCATGAGAATTTTACACCGATTATACACAATGAGAAACCCCTTGTGGAAAATCCTGAGAAGGATGACAATGTAGTCACTCGAATGAGTAAAAGACAGAGGATTGCAAAATCCTTTGGTGATGAATTTATTGTGTACCTTGTGAATGACACACCCGGTACCATTGAAGAGGCGTATTCCTCTCCTGATGCTGACCAATGGAAGGAAGCAGTAAAGAGCGAGATGGATTCAAACATGTCCAATGGTACTTGGGAAGTCATTGAGCGTCCTTATGGTTGCAAACCTATAGGATGCAAATGGGTGTTTAAGAAAAAGCTGAGGCCTGATGGTACTATCGAGTGGTATGTAACACCCATTTTAAGAAGTAAAATGGGTGCAGCCGTACGTGTGCCCAGGATCATGTTACACACACATACGGTACATCATCAATGGTAAACAGAATAATTGTCCATATCCTTTAATTATTATATCGTATCTTTATTACAAAAGGACCCGTGGGTCTAGAAGAAAAGTACATTCAAGCAGCGGAAAGTAGCTAGCGTAGACGTCCCAAACTCCATAGGCATCGACTGGTGGATCATTGCCTAGTACTTGCTTTCTTCATCTTCGTAGTGGCTCCAATCTTCTCCTTGGGCTGAATGTCAACGTGGTATAGCAAGGGTGAGTACGTGTCGTACTCAGCAAGTGGGGGAAAAAATGACATGGGGCTATAGTCAAGAAAAGGCTTTACAGAGTGGGTTGCATGAGCTTTTAATTAACCTAAGCATCCTATTTACCATGTGGGGTCATCCCACCCATGATTCCACAAGGTGCTATACTAACCAAGTCTCAATCTATCCCCTCTTTCCAACCAAACCCATCCATACCCAACTAATCTTGTGAGGATTCTAGGCCGCTCTTAACCGTGAGCATGGCTATCATGATAGTTTGATACTCTGCAGAGTTTGTACCACTTTACCCACAAGTCGTGATTCCCTTGGTGCCCGTGGACGCGACCCACATTACACACTTCCTTTGGAGTGTGGCAGGGTTTCACTACGAGGCTTTTCCAAAGGGTCTCCCAGTACATGCTAGCCACTAAGGTTCCACTCCCGTCCATAAGTGATAGCCCTTCAACAAGCAGCTCATCACCCCAGGAGCCCCCTCTTGAGCCTTTCGGAAACAAGGATAGTCCTCTCGACTTCCATTCCCCGCTCCACCAAATGCTGCACCGACACTGGGAGAACACCTAATTACTAGGCCAAGCCTTACCCATGTCGGTCTTGTGATGGCACTGTTTTCCTGGGTTGTCACTCCAAGAACCGGTTCCTAGGATCTACAACAAGCCTACCACCACAACCATGTGCCCACGGCACCACATCCTTTCCACCTGGCTTGCATAGATCCCTAAGCCATGTTGCTAAAAATTTACCAAATATTTCCCACGTGACATTGTTCATTAATCAACATTATTATCAACCCACACCCTATATGCCATCTAAGCATTTTCTACCCACAATTCACCCATTGTTTCGAGGCGACAAGCGCCAGGGTAAAACAATACTAGGAAAACCCTAACAATGGGTTCCCAACAAATTGACACAAGCATGCAATTCTATAGTAACATTTCAATAGGTGCAAAATGCATCAAGGACACTTGCCTTCGTCCTGCATGGAAGGCTGCTCTAACCCTTCAAATTCCTGCTCTTGAAAGTCCTCGTAGGGCGGTCCTTGTGTATGTTCGCCTTTACGTAACGAAATAGCGACATAAACAAACATACAAAAAAAATCAATACACAATTATGCAACAGAGGAAAAACAATATGTAGATGCAATGAATGCAAAGGTTATGCTCCTACGAGAAATTTGGCGCAAGAATCACTTAATTTGGAGTTACGAGTAAAAAGTTATGCTAGTTTGAAGTTTTAGGGGCAAAAGGGTAAAAACAGGAGCTTTTAAGGACCTGTTTGTAATTTTATAAAATTACAGGGACTAAAGTGTAAATTATTAGGACTGAAAATAATTACTAAAAAGTATAAGGTTGTTTTTGCAAAATTTTAGGACCTAACATAATTAATAATGAGTGTAGGGGGTTAAGTGTAAAAAGACAGGGCCAAATTATAATTAAAATTAAGTACAAGGATGTTTCTATAAATTTTTAGGGCCAAAATAATATTTATACAATTAATAATCATTAAAGTATAATTTAAATTAATTCTAGGGACTAGAATATAATTAAAATCAATCCAGGGGTGTTTTTGTAAAATTACAAGGTCAAAATAATAGTTCTAATAATGTATAGGGGTGTTTCTGTTAATTTAAAGTGCTAAAAATTAATTTTATAAAAATATTTGGGCTTAAATACAAATTTCTACAGTTCTGGACAGAAATAGGGCTTAAATCTAATTTAAACTAAGTACAGGGGCTAAAATGCAAAACTGCTAACATTATCCAGGAATTTCTGAATTAATTTTTAAACTAAAAATCCGTGGACCAGGTCCACGGCTCTGTGGACCGGCGTTGACCGACGGGTCCACAGGTCCACGGTGGACCGGTTACATGCCCGATGTAATATGGACGGTTGGATCAAGATCCAACGGCCAGAAAATAACGGGGCGGGGAGGTCGTCGCCGACGGCCATCCAGGCGGCGGCGCACGGCGGGGCTTCGCCGAAGACCGGCCGGAATGGTGTTTCGGTCGGCCATTCCTCGAGAGAAGGAATGGTGTTTCGCCGAATCCTATTAATTCTAAATAGTCTAGACCCATATTTAATGCTATATTGATTTAGTCCCATATGGGATTCTTATCATTAACTGCCCCAACTTATTATGTGGAATACCAGCATATCCCCGAGAGAAGTTGAGACAAGCCAAGGGCAAACCACACGCGTGCGCGCGCCATCAATGCCGCCGAGCCGAGTCGAGCCGTGGCGTGGCTGGCTGATTGGCTACTACGTGTGTGACGTGGCGAGCGAGCGTACGTGCGTGGCGTGGCTGGCTGGCTGGCTGCTGCGTGCGTGCATGCGTGACTTGGCGAGGCGAGGCGAGGCGAGCACGTGTGACGTGACATGCCGGCTGGGTGCGTTTTAATTTTGGAAACAGTCGTGATTAATGCTTCTGTTACGTAAAGGAATAACTCTCATTTACTCCTTCATAGGTTATGGTGTTGATTGCAAAGCCATTATTTCCATTAACAAGCGACCGCTATATAAGCCTTCCCCGGCCACGTGCCGAATGACCCAATTGGCATAACACTTTCCTCTCTTCCTCTCGAGTTGCCTTCCGAGTTCTCCCCGTCCCGACGATCCGCGTGCATGGAGCTTCGGGAGAGCAGGCCTCCGGAACCTCTTCCGCAAGGCGACACCTGCTCGGGTGGTACGGGCAATCAGGTTTTTGGAGAGCGCTTGACGGTGTGACTACTCACGTCTTCTCGGCGCGCGCACCCTAGAAGCTGTTCGCGGGACTGCACTACATCGTCGTTCTTTCTTCATCAACTAAGATCGACTACTTCAAGCAACGTATCATGACTGGTGCGAATGGAGCCGCCGGTACCCCCGGCACTGGTCCCTCCATAGGGTACATTCTCACTCTTCTCACGATTATCAGTTTTGTTGAGATCTTAACTAGTAAACCTGATTTTGTCAAAACTATTATCACATACATGCTGCTAATTATGCAATTAATAAGAATTAAACTTAATATAAAAATACCTAATTATTTAACACAAAGCCTATATATTATCTAAAAAATTAAAATAGATTGTTCAAAGCCTTGCCTAATATCCATCGCTCTTCAATTTGCTGCTTTTGTTCATTGTATTCACATCAGTGTGACCACCTTGTGTTGCTGTGTAGGATCGTTGTAACTTGTAAGTTTAAGGCCTGACTACACGATGCCGTCTCCGTCTACCAATCATTTGCTTGGATCAGCAACAAATAATAATAATTCAACTTCAATGATCTGACGATCATGTCGCTCGGTTTGAGATGCCATTTGCTTTCTTCCTATATGTATCTTCTATCTATACATAACCACATGGGCCGGGTTAAATGGGTCAGCACGAGGCACGGCCCATTTAGAGCGGCCCAGACACGGCACAACCCAGAATAAATAGGTCGTGCTTGGGCCTGGCTTCAAGCATGAAGGGCCGGCCCGAGCACGACCTGTTTAGCGTGGCCCGATAAACCCGTTCTAAGGCTCATATAGCCCGTAAAACACGACCCAGCCCGGCACGGGCCCATCATGGCTCATTAAATAAAATGATATTATTTTAATATTTGTACTAAAAATCATATTTCTTAGTTTAAATTTATTGATAAAAAATATATTTTTATATATAAAATTAAATTTAGAAGACCAAATAAAACATACAAAATTTAATCGGTCCTCGGGCCGGCATGGTATGGCCCGTTTAAATAGGCCCATGTCATACTTGGGCTTAGGGTCAGGCACGACGTGCCGGCACGGCACGGTCAAAAAATAATCATGCCGTGTCGGCCCGTTTAGTAACTGGGCTGGCCCGTGATGGGCCCATGCCGTGCCAGCACGGGACACCCTATTGGCCAGGACTACTTCTATCTGGTTACATGCATGAAGCGCACAACAGTATAGCATCGACATGTCCAAGGCATTGCAAAGATCAGCTGTTACCAGAGATAAAAGAAGCGTGTTACTGCTGGGACCCCAAACATCCACGCTCCATCCATGTTTTTCTTTTTGTTTATGTTGTACTAGCTAAGGAGGCGCGCTACGCCGCGCTCATTCAGTCTATCATCACGTTCCTTTCGACTTAATTGTATTTTGCTGGGATGAAATTGTTATATTTTTCAACAATGAGTTTCTTGTGATTATATCAAGTTGATTATTGCCTCAGCATACGTGGGAGATCCTGGTCCATTCATTTGTCTCTTTCTTCTCTCTATTCTTGCGCTGGCAATCAAGCAGGAGGCCAGAGGCCACGCGTTCATATGCCTATCTGCACTGCATCAGTGACGGCGGCAGAATATAGATGTCTAAATGGGTCGGCGGGTGGGCACAAAGCACAATTTTTTTGATCCGACCTAAGCAAGGTACGGCCCGGTCCAATTCCATGCCGTGCTGGCCCGGTCCGTACATGCGTGTCGTGCCTGGGCTGAAGGTACGGCTCTATGGACAGCACGGCACGGCACGAAATAGATAATAAATAAATTTTTATTTAATAATCATTCATATATGAGTGTGTAGCTTGGTGGTAAAGCTATTCTTTTACATCCTTGACATTCTGAGTTTGATTCTCCTTCTCATACTCCCTTATTTTACTCTATTTTACATTAAAATTGATTAATTGGGTCAACTGGTCCAGCCTTGTTACCGGGCTATCGGGCGGTAGCACTTCAGCGTGCCGTGTCATGGGCCGATGCCCAGGCACGTGGGCCAGCATGACACGGCCCGGAATGAATAGCGTGTCGTGCCGGCCCGAAGCTAAATGTGTCGGGTTTTTCCGTGGCTGGGCCGGGCCATGCTCCCTCTCTCACACATTCTCTCGCTCATCCAGCCTAAAATCTTGGCAGCAGGAGCAGCCGCATGCTCCGACTTCTAAGATGCACACGCTAAGTCTCGGGAGAAGAGTGAAGGACGAAGAACAGAGCCACGAGTCCTGTTTGATTCACCGTCGCAGAGTTCAGTCAACGATAATGTCATTCCAGGCCTATCTTCATTTGCTCCAATATCTCTGTAGATCTACATGAATCAGTTAGGGAGCTGGGTCCAGTCCGCGTGAAGCGCATCCACTTGGTTGAGATGGTCTGCTGTATGACGCCGTCCTAGTCCTACCAAGGTGTGGATGTGTTGGATAAATTAGCATTTTTAGTTTTATATTAATCTAGAAATAAATCATAAGCATGATTAATAGATTGCATAATGAATTAGACAAGTCTACGCAAAATCTAGACAGGTCTATTAGGCTAGACAAAAGCATAATATCTATCATACTAGCAACATCCATCATAGATAAATAGACTATGAAAGCTAGTATGGAAGACATGGTGTAAGATGAGAGTACGTACGTTTCCTTCTGGACTGGGTAGAGGAGGTGGCAACGACGTGCAGCACCGTCATGTTATTGACGACGGCGGGTGAGACCGACTCGACGACGAGGAAGACGAGCCGTGGCGACGAGCTTGATGAAGACGAGGAAGTGATCGAGCAGTCGCGCAGAGCGCTTCCCAAAAACCTTATTCGCCCTCTCTCGGTGCAGGATCGCAGAGGACGACGGTTCCGGAGACCTGCTCTCCTGTTCGTCGGTTCACGCCGACAATCGGGATGGAGAAGACTTGGCGACGCAACAGTAGTGAGAGGTAAAACCCTAGGCGATTGTATGATATGATTTGCGGCGGTACCCGTACGTATTTATAGGGGGGACCGCTAGGATTGGGCGTTCTGCAATCGAGTCGGTTATCATATTAATATGTCGGTTTCCATAATTAAATATATGTAATACGCATCAAAAAGAAAGTGCCAAAGGAAGCCACGCCCCCGCAACGCAAGGGACCGAATTTCGGCGGACCATTCACACAGGTGATGCCCGGCCGCGCCCATTGCCCATGCTCCACCCCGCCCCGCCCCGCCCTGCCCGGCCCGGCCCGGTGAGACGAGGCGAGGCGAGCGAGCGCGTGCGTGTGTTCTTCCTTCCTCCCATCCACACACTTGCAAGAGATGCTAGAGTAACCAATCTTATAAGTTGGATTCCCTCCACCTCCACTAGCAATGTGGGACTAAACCTTTGCACTCCCACCATTCATGAATGGGCCTTTGAGATTTTCAGGAATTATTGTTATTATTAATGGGCCAAGCCCATATAATTCCAACAATCCCCGCTAGACCTCAAAGTCCCAACTAGACTTTACCTCACCCCACTGTTGTTTAATATACCAATATTTTCAGTGGAGACTGTTAAGTTGAACTTCCACCTGGAATAATAAGCTACACTCATTCACAACTTGAACAATGGACTACGTCTTGAATTGCAAGTTTTGTGCAAACAAGTTTCACTTACTGTCATAACTGATACTAAATCTCTAGTAGGTTTCTCCGCGGGTGGAGCATATAGGTCATACTCCCTTGGTCTTTCATGAGCTTAATAAAGATCACCCAAATCTCACAGATTACGACCTTACAACAATCGGGCTCATATAGGTGTATTCATTCAAGAATGTTCTGTAGGACAATATCTTTGCTATTTAAAGCCAATTAAATACATTAAGGCAACAACCAACCTATCATATAGATATCGAGAGTAATGCATTGCTTCCCGAGCGGGTCATAAAAAGGTTACTCTCATGCTAACCAATAGCTTGTTCTTCCCAAGTCCTACTTCACGGGATTTCCGATCACATAGGTTGGGTTACCACTATGAAATAGCACATATGAGTCTTATACCCATCTCCTTCGATGCACTGTCTATCACATTACGTGACAGACCCTTGGTGAATGATCTGTTAGGTTCTCACCAGTTAAAATATATTCTACTGATATGACTCTGGAGTTTCTCATTTTCCTGACAGACTTCAAACGTCTCTTAATATGTCTTGATGACTTCATATTGTCCTTAGAATTGTTCACTTTAACTATCACAGTTTGATTGTCATAATTCATGAGGATTGTCGATACAGGTTCCTCGACAATAGGCAAGTCCATCAAGAGCTCACGTACCCAATCGGCCTCAACTGTAGCTGTATCTAGTACGGTAAGCTCAGCTTCCATGGTACACCTTGTTAAGGTGATCTGTTTGCATGATCTCCATGAAATAGTAGCACCACCAAGAGTAAATGCATATCCACTCATGGCATACAACTCATCAGCATCAGATATCCAATTGGAATCACTATAGCCCTCTAGTACTGCTAGATATCCAGAATAATGAATTCCATAATCCATAGTACCAACTAAATAGTGCATTACCCGCTCAAGCGCACGCCAATGATCATCTCCCGGACAAGAAGTAAACCGGCTTAGTTTGCTCATAGCAAACGAGATGTCAGGCCTAGTAGCACTAGCTAAATACATAAGTGATCTAATTATCTGAGAATATCTTAATTGGTCTCTGTCAATTCTCTTATTCTTTCGAAGGATCAAGCTGGGATCATAAGGTGTTGGAGAAGACTTGCTATCCTTGTAACCAAAATGGTTCAAGAGCTTCTCAACATAATGAGATTGTGGAAGAGTAATCTCATTCTCTCCTTTGATTAGCTTGATGTTCAAGATAACATCAGCCTCACCCAGATCCTTCATATCAAAGCTTTGGCATAGAAAAGTCTTGACCTCATTGATCACATCAAGATTTGTTCCAAAGATGAGTATGTCATCAACATTCAAGCACAGTATAACTCCCTGACCCCCACCATGATGGTAGTACACACATTTATCAGCCTCATTGACTGAAAAGCCTGCTGCTAGAAGTGTTGAATCAAATTTCTCATGTCACTGCTTAGGAGCTTGTTTCAGACCATATAAAGACTTTAACAACTTACACACCTTGTCTTCTTGACCCTTTATTACAAATCCATCTGGCTGATCCATATAGATTTTCTCATCCAACTCTCCATTAAGGAAAGCTGTCTTAACGTCCATCGGATGAACGATAAGACCATGTGAGGCAGCCAGAGCAAGTAATACATGAATGGTGGTCAATCTAGCAACAGGTGAATAAGTGTCAAAGAAGTCTTCGCCTTCTTTCTGAGTATAACGCTTAGCCACAAACCGAGCCTTATACTTGTCAATAGTACCATCAGGCTCAAGCTTTTTCTTGAACACCCATTTACAACCCACAGGTTTGCAACCATATGGCCTGTCGACAACTTCCCAAGTTCCATTAGAAAGAATAGAGTCCATCTCACTATGGACAACTTCTTTCCAGTCATCTGCATCAGGAGATGCATATGCCTCTGAAATGGTTCTAGGAGTGTCATCCACAAGATAAACAGTGAAATCATCACCAAAAGACTTTGCAGTCCTTTGTCTCTTGCTCCTCCTAGGAGCTTTACTATCAATCTCCTTATAGATTGGTTCAAGTGTTTGTTCAGCATGATCAGAAAATACACTAGGTTCAGGAGTAGTTTCAGCAATCATATCAGAAGATAATCTAGACATACTACGTAAATCTTTTATAGAAAATATGTTCTTAAAGAAAGTAACATCATGAGACTCCATTAATGAATTAACAAGAACATCAGGCACCTCTGATTTAACCACTAAAAATCTATAGGTAATGCTATGATGAGCATATCCAAGAAAGATACAATCCATAGTTTTAGGTCTCAACTTACACTTCTTGTTAATTGGCACGTTAACTTTGGCCAAACAATCCCATATGTGTAAGTAAAAGAGTGATGGCTTTCTACCAAACCATTCCTCATATGGAGTCTTCTCCTTATTCTTCATGGGAACTCTATTTAGGACATGACATGATGTCAATAAAATCTCCCCCATTAATGGAGTCTTCTCCTTATTCTTCATGGGAACTCTATTTAGGACATGACATGATGTCAATAAAATCTCCCCCCATTATGCCTTAGATAATCCAGTCGTGTCTAACATGGAATTAACCAAGTCAGTCAAGATGCGATTCTTTCTTTCGGCAACCCCGTTTGATTGGGGCGAATAGGGAGGCGTCCTCTCATGTATCAAACCATGTTCCACATAGAATAAGTCAAACTCATTTGAGAAATACTCGCCACCACGATCGGAACTAATTCTTTTGATCTTTTTCTCTAGTTGAGTTTCAACTTCAGCCTTATAAAATTTAAAGTAGTTTAGAGCCTCATCTTTTATTTTTAACAAATAAACATAGCAATATCTAGTCGCATCATCAATCAAAGTCATGAAATATCTTTTGTACCCTCAGTCAATATACCATTCATTTCATAAAGATCTGAATGTATAAGTTCTAGTGGTGCCAAGTGTCTCTCCTCTGCTGTCTTGTGAGGCTTTCGAGGTTGTTTAGATTGCACACAACTTGAGCACTTAGAACCTTTGATAATGGAAAAATTTGGAATTAAATTCAAGCTGGACAGTCGAGACATAGAACCAAAATTTAGATGACATAAACGTGAATGCCAAACACTAGCATCACTCTTATTAACACCATCACAAATATAGTTCATAGACTTATTGCAATAATCTGAAAGGGAAAACCGGAACAAGCCTCTGCACTCATAGACTTTACCAATAAATTGTCCACTCTTAGACATGACAAGTTTATTCGATTCTAGCACTACCTTAAAACCATCCCTGCACAAAAGGGAGCCACTAACGAGATTCTTCTTGATAGAAGGGACATGTTGTACGTTCTTCAATTGGACAATCTTCCCCGAAGTGAACTTCAGCTCGACCGTACCAACGCCATAAACAGAAGCATGTGACCCATTCCCCATTAGGACGGAGGAATCCCAGGCGACCTGGTAAGAAGTAAACAAAGAGGCATCAGCACAAACATGAACATTAGCACCAGTATCAAGCCACCAACAAGTAGAATGAAATACAAAAAAAAACATATGGTAAATTATCATACCTACTATTTTCTCCAGCACTGGTCACCATGTTCGCAGACTTCTGCTGTCGAGGCGTCCTTTCTTTGCGTTCTGGACACTTATTTGCCCAATGCTCATTCGAACCGCAAACAAAGCATGCTCCCTTCTCCTTGTTCTTCTTCTTGAAGGTAGTGGTCTGCTTAGCCTTATTATTCTTGCCATTGCCCTTACCACCACTGCCATGAGACTGTTGTGGTTGATGCACCATATTGGCAATAGTGTTTTCCTCGTTGACTTTAGAACGTCCATCCTTCTCACGAGCTTTCTCCTCAACATTAAGAGACACGATCAAATCTGAGACAGATATATTCGTCCTCTTGTGTTTAAGAGTAGTGGCGAAATCCCTCCAAGTTAGAGGCAATTTAGCAATAATGCCCCCAGCCACAAGCTTCTCAGGTACGATGATCTTAAGCAATTCGAGTTCCTTCACTATGCACTGTATCTCATGAGCCTGCGCATTGACAGATTTGCCATCTACCATCTTAAAATCATGGTTCTGCTCAATGACATGCAGTTCAGCGCCAGTATCTGAACCACCATAGTCAGTGATCAGAGCGTCCCACATATCCTTTGCGACTGTATGATGGATGTAGACATCCTGAAGACGATCTACCAAAACTCCAATAACAGCATCCAAGAATATTGTGTTGGCTTCACTGTAGGCCTTTTCCTGATCTGTAGTGAGATCGCCTTCAGGTTTGCCAGTGGATACCCAGAACACATTCATGGCAGTAAGCCACAGAGTGACTTTCACTTGCCATCTTTTAAAGTGCACGCCAGTGAATTTCTCTGATCTCAGTGCATCGACAAATCCAGACATAAAACTAAAGTGTCTACAATAAGGTTTTTAGATTGTTGGATAAATTAGCACTTTTAGTTTTATATTAATCCAGAAATAAATCATAAGCATGATTAATAGATTGCATAATAAACTAGACAAGTCTACGCAAAATCTAGACAGGTCTATTAGGCCAAACAAAAGCATAGCATCTACCATACTAGCAACATCTATCATAGACAAATAGACTACGAAAGCTAGTATGGAAGACATGGTATAAGATGAGAGTACGTACGTTTCCTTCTAGACTGGATGGAGGAGTTGGCAACGACGTGCAGCACTGTCACGTTGTTGACGACGGCGAGTGAGACCGACTCGACAACGAGGAAGACGAGCCTAACAACAAGCTTGATGAAGACGAGGAAGCGATTGAGCAATCACGTAGAGCGCTTCCCAAAAACCTTATTCGCCCTTTCCCGGTGCAGGATCGCAGAGGACGACGGTTCTGGAGATCTGCTCTCCCGTTCACCGGTGGACGCCGACAATCGGGATGGAGAAGACTTGGCGGCGCAACAGTAGCAAGATGCAAAACCCTAGGCAATTGTGTGATATGATTTGCGGCGGTACCCGTACGTATTTATAGGGGGGAATCACTAGGGTTGGACGTCCCGCAACCGAGTCGGTTACCATATTAATACGTCAGTTTCCATATGGAATACGTAGCAAAAAGAAAGTGCAAAAGAAAGCCGCGCCCCCGCAAAGCAAGGGACCGAATTTCAGCGGACCATTCACGCAGGTGATGCGCGGCCGTGCCCATCGCCCACGCCCCGCCCCTGCCGGCGAGGCGAGGTGAGCAAGCGTGCGCGTGTGTTCTTCCTTCCTCCCATCCACACACTTGCAAGAGATGCTAGAGCAATCAACCTTATAAGTTAGACTCTCTTCACCTCCACTAGTAATGTGGGACTAAACCTTTGCACTCCCACTACTCATAAATGGGCCTTTGAGATTTTCAGGAATTATTGTTATTATTAATAGGTCAAGCCCATATAATTCCAACAAGATGCCCACTTCGGATTGTTGCCTTTCTCTCTGTCTTACCTCAGGACAATTGCTAATATAGTTTTGAAAGTGTAAATCAATTGAAATCTCTCATGTTGTTTTTGGAGTTGGATTTTCTTATGAATTTGAAACAGTTTCACAAGTGCTCTCAGAAATTCTGTGTTCAACTTGTCCATGCGTCCAGCCATCCCGCAACCCCTCCTCCGTGTCCGCTTCCAGTACATTCCGCTGACACGCCGAAGCTCCCCATGCATCACCCTGCAGCTTTGCTGTAGATTTCCTCCTCCTAGTCCCACTGTGTGTCCACGGTGGCTAATGCGGAAGAACCAAAATGATGCGTACACACGGGCCATCCTTCTTGCTGTGGCCGTTATAGGCTCGCGTCTCATAGTCCATGTCGCAAGCCGATGGTGTTCGACACGGGAGACATCCACATCGCCCAATCCTCTGATCTCTCTCTAAATCTACATAGATGGGAAAGCGAGCAGGGTTCAATCTGCATGAAGAGCGTTGCTTGGCTGCGGCTGCCCTACACTCCACAACAACGAAGGATAAAGAAGCAAAACGATGCCCAGACATGGGCTGTTCTTGCCGCTTCTGCCCGTGGCCCACAACGTTCGGATGGCGGCGTGCTCAACGTGGGCCAAAACAAAGAGAGGCAAAAGCAGCAAAAAATCACAAAAGCAAGTCCGCCTATGGGCCGTCTGGCTCAAAAGCAGGAGCGAACGTAAAATAGCGGGGCAAGCAGTAACTTTCGACGCGGCAGCTCAGTAACTCGTCCACGTCAGTCAAAATGACGAGAGAGCCGCAATTCCTTTGCCTGTATGTTTACTAATATGGGGTTGTATATGTATAGTTAGAATACATATAGGACTGTATGGTTAATCTTTTTTCTCCGGTTAGATGTGGAATTCTGCTCTGGTCAATTATGTTTAGGCACGGCGTATAGTTAGAATACAGACTATTATAATATGGGTCCACCAAATCAATACGGTATTTGGTTCATGGAAAAATCTATCCTTTTGCATTGTATTCTAAGTCGTATGTAATATGGACTCTTCACTTAATCTAAACCGTTAAATATTCATAAAAATCTACAGTTGAGAGCTTTTCTTTTTTGTGATTAATGTGATAATTTTATTGTCTTGAGAGCGAATGTGAGAGTTTCTTTTGACCTTCAAATAAGAAGATAATAGATCTCACATAGAATTTGCCAAAGAAAAAATGGCTCATTTTATCAACCAACTTTCACTCTTTGGCCCCCCTTATGTCTGATTTCTGGCTCCACCACTGATTGGTCTCTTGCGAACTGGTTCTAAGCATCAGTGAACCTATATTAAGTGGAATGAAACACTTCGAAGGATTGAACAAGCTCTAAAGTCAAAATGACTCTTGAAAAGTGAGGCTAAAAAGACTTCAAGGTGGTAGGGATGAAGTAAGGTTCAGGTTGAGCCGTTGAGAAATATATGTGTGGTGTGGCTAATATGTGCATTCTCGTCAAATGAAGAAATATATATATATATATATATATATATATATATATATATATATATATATATATTAGGAAACAAAAAGAGGAAAATAAAATGGTTGTCCTCCGTGAGAAGGCAATGTGCAGGTCTATGACTACAAATTTTTTATACAGAAACATTTAAATAGGGATAGATTTATTTATTTGTCACTCAATTCATTTGCCTCCGCAAGGTTACTATTACTAGGTAGTTACGGCGCGCCCGTTGCCGCGCCCGGAAGTTTCTCAACTATGCTAAATGAACAGGATTCTTATGTAAAATGTGCATGAGTCAAATAAAAATTTGACATAAATTTGTGAAATATAAAGAATCGTTATGTGAAATAATTGTGTGGACAGATTTGCAAATTTGAAGAAACAGACTTTTTCGTAAATACTTAATAGTGGAAGGTGTTTTCTGCAAAATAGTAGTCAAATATGTGGCCGCTTCTCCTCCTCATCCTTTGTTCTTATCTTCTTTCCTGAGAAGCCCCGCAGATCTCGATCTCTTTTCTTTCTCTCTCTCTCTGGAGACTCGACGGTCGCTCCCACAAGGCCACAACTCCGTGCTCCCGTCGACAGCCGCCACTTCATGCACCGCCACCACCTTGACCTGCCATCGCCGACATCGCGCCCCCTTCTGGCCATCCCCCTCCCTTGTCCAAGATGCCGATGGCGAGCTCAACGGCGACCCCGTGGGCCCTCTCGCCGGAGCACGCGTGCGGCTAAAGCCGCGCGCATCTCCGTCGAGGGAATCCCCGGTGGCGCCCGTCCCGCGGAACACGGTCGGGCAGACCAACCAAACCTTGGCCAATGGATCCATGGCCGGCGATCAAGCAGGCACAAATCCGACAAGAAGACCGACCTTTTAGATGCTGCTTCCTTCGTCGAGGTGGCTTGTTCCTAGCCACATGAGGACATAGTGGTCGACCAAGCAGCCACCAACGGCGAGATGACGTCACTAGCGGCATCGTACGATCCAGGTATGTTCAAGACGACGTGGCGTTACGTGATTGGTGGAGGAGACGTCGGAGCGCCGCTGGGGAGCGGAGGCTACGCCCTTTAATGATATAGATATTTCCGTGAGCCTTTATTCTTTTGCCATTGTGTGTGCGAATTGGTTATTTTGAACAATTTTGCCCTTGTCTTCTTTCTCCTCCTTTCTCTCCTCCCTCACCAAGCTCTTTCTCCGACATTGGCGTCATGCTGCTAGAGCCGCATCAGCTAAACCCCACACAAGAAGCAACAAAGGTCAAGGAGTACAATGCCTTCATTGTCGGCGTGCTCTGGAGCTGCACACGAAAAAGGGTGACAGCCGGCATGCCCGCCCAAATCGACACACCCGAACGTGTTGCACCTTGCCCCTCCTAGCTTCTACTGACAACAGGGACGACTGCAGCAATAGGAAGACATGGGAGCGCGAGCATTTGAGCAGGGATGTGTGTAAACTTGATGACCATTGCCATTGGATCCTCAAAGTATGATGTTTTATTAATTAATGACAACTATGATAATGTGACTAATTTACACGAGTATTGTGTGTGCATGAATCATCATGAACTCTACTACAAATTATATTGGTGATGGTTGCCTTGACGGTCAGGGGCGAAGCTACGTTAGCATACCCGAGTGCTATGGCACCAGGGAAAAACAAAAATTTCAGTGATACCCGAGTGCTATGGCACCAGGGAAAAACAAAAATTTCAGTGATAATCATCTCATTCTGACCCGGATGCACCACCAAGGATCACCCAAAAGCATCCTATGACACTCGGCTCACCTTAACGCTAGCTTCGCCACTATTGATGGTTGATGATAATGACTACAAGCTTAGAGGTTTGGTGAACTTATTGGAGTCCAAGGGTTGATAAAGATGAATCGAGCCTAAGGACAAGCTAGGTCTAAGTATTGAAACACTTGATTAGTTGTTAGAACTTGAGTCCATAGAAAAAATCAGACTATCAAAAAGGTCTAGGTCATATCTTAAGGGTCACGCTAGGCGGTGATATGCATGGATGCTTAGTGAAATCACAAGACACTAGGTGATAGTGGAGAAGCCAAGAGACTATTAGATGAAGCCAAGAAACGAAGTCTAGAGCAGACAAGGAGTTTTAGCTTCTAGAGATCAAAACCAAACATTCAATTTCTGGAGATCGGATAATACGGTCATTGGAGAAGAAGTCCAGAATAGAGAAGGTTTCCTATGAGGAATTTCGATAGTCTGTATTGTACTATCTGTATGGAGGAAATTCAGAACAGAAGAGGAAGCAACTGTAACGACTCTATTTTGAAGGAGTAGAACAAACCGGACCATTCGGTTTGTAGATCGGACTGTACGGTCTATACGCAACTGTGGATAGAGAGCAACAACTCTAGAGGAGCTGTCCGGTGAAGACCAGACAATATGGTCTAGAGAGCAACCGGACTGTATGGTTTGTATGTCTAAAAAGCTGTTTTTGTAGAGCACCAACTAGGTGGTGGTTAGAAGCCTATATAAAGTCGTTGTTGGGGTCTCGGAGACATCTCTTGACCATTTGAATAGCTCAGATCACCAGTCGAAAGCCAAGAGGAGCAGAAGAGATCACTAGAAAAAGATTTACATATCTTGAGAGTGCTAGATTGAGTAACTTGAACATGCATATACATCAAAGGCTAGGGTGTTCTTGAGAGCATATCCTATGTTGTTACTCTTGGTGTATGGTGAAATCTAGATCGATGATGAGCCTAGTACGATGGGTTATAAAGGGCGTCACATGTTTGTATATAGTTTGAGCTGGCCGTTGAAAGGAGCATCGCTAGTCAACGTCTGTGCTGGCTCTAGGAGTTTGGCAAGTCATTAAGAGAGGTGAGCTTGTGCTTTGATGACAGCGGTGACGCAATTGTGTCTTCACTCTATATTATTATGGGCTCGTGTGTGAGGACTTCACTTGGTGGTGTGAGGGACCAACACTCTGACGGGAGTGGTCCAACAAGGAGTAGAGAAAGCCGCCATCCTTCTGATACCTCAGAAAAAAAATCATGAGCATCTCTTGACTTCTCTTTACCATTCTGCATTTGAGTGTTATAGTTGATAAGATGACTTGTGGTTTACATAGGCTAATGTGGCTTAGTTTTCTTATTACATTTAAATCATAAACACTAGCATATGTACGCTTTTGATCTTCTAGAATTGTTAGATTGCAACGACTGCTAGTATTGAACATGAAAACAAGTAGTATTTGGCAATAACGGTCGACTTAGAGATTCACCTCTCCTCCCTCTCAGTATGCCTTCGATCCTTACAATATATGGAGCGCAAGCATCTTGCCCCGCCTAGTCTCCACCGGCTACTAGGATATGGAGCGCAAGCACCCAGGCAGGGAGCGGCTCAATATCCGAGGGGGGGGGGGGGGGAGGAGAAGGTTTTGGCATAGACAGGCACCACGGCGCCAAGGGGATGGGCATGGTCAGGACAGAAACAATGGAGGAACTACGAAACAAGGGGGGATTTTTGTTGCTGTTCGATGGAAGGAAGAAGACAAAGTCAAAAATGTCTATGATGGTAAGAAAATAATTAATTACATACACATGATGAAAAAAAAATGCCTATGAAAATAATGGCATGTTGAAAGAGGCACGTGAATTGAGTGGCAAATTAATAAATCTCCCCTTAATAAGTATTCTCATTTTTTGGACATGTTTGCCCAGACCATAAGGGGAGAAGGATATTATGTTACCCATGAGCTTGCACAATTAGGGAAATGAACAATTCACACTCTGTGACCTTGCAGGTTTCCTAATGTATAAAACATCTATTCACTTAAGAATATAGTATGCAATAGTGATCAATAAACTATCTCTTAACTGCAAAAAATGGCTTGCTCTGTTATATGGTCTATCTAATCCAAAAAAATGTGCAACCTCAGAACCTCTACGGTGACACAATGCCTTTATAGAAAGCCATCTGAATTGTTAGTAAATAACACATAAACTAGACTGAAAGGAATAAATATTTAACATGGGAAATCCTTATAAGAAAAAAATCACAGATATCGACTGACAATCTTGACTATTGGATAAGAGTTATAACATATGAGTTTGTAATAAATCTCTCTGTCTCTTCTCATGGTACAAGATTGTACATATAATGTTGGAAACTAAAGAAAAATTGTCTAAACAATACGACTCGTAATACGAGAGGGCTCCATCTCTCTCACACTTTTTAGACGTCTCCATCAAGATCTCTAATTTGGATCATATTCCAACATAAATAGCTTGGTTGCCCTAATTTTGATATCGAAGTACACATTATCCTTTTTTTTCGACTTACATGTTTGCCCTTACCTTTTCAAAAGAATGATACAATTATCCCTATAGTGGTACATTCGGACCCCCAATACGGCATCCGAGTGCTCCACGATGACTTAGCACTCAGCCCAAGATGGCGAGCGAGACCTCCTCCCGCTTTCTTTTTTTTCTCGTGCTCCCCCACCTCCCGCCTAGTCTGACAATGTCGCTGTCGCCACCCTTGATCGCCCCACGTTAAATTCTCCCGACATGATGTCCCTGCCTCCGCCCGGCTACGATAGTGCCCCTGCCACCTCCGTCACCACCCTCGACCGCTGTCCGTCTGGCCTCGACTTCGATTTCAATGTCCGAAGGAGAAAGCTGAAAATTTGGGATACAAACCCGCTGTCGATGATGACAACGGCTGCGTCGCATGAGCTCTGGCGGCTATCCACCGACGCTTCGACGAGAGGCGGAAGGGATCATGGAAGGTGGAAGAAGAGCTATTGGCCATTCGATGATCCTTATTGTACAGATTTTAAAGCTAGGTGCTAGCTCCCCTAGTAGCACATAGGATTAATGTTGTCTAAAAGCCCGTGGCCCGAGACTAACTCAAAGCACGCAAAAAAAAGCACGGCATAGTTGAGTGGCTCGTGACCAACCCAAAGCACGTAAAAAAAGCACGGCATAGTCCGGAATATTTTCATGTCAGACCGGCCCGACATGAGGCCGCGTGCTGTGCTTGGGCCATGACTTGAGCCCACGGGCTAGCACGGCATAACCCATTTAGTATTGTTAAATACAGATTAACAATACATTGGTCTGATGGCAAGGAAACTACCTTGTATAGTGTACAAGTGTAGGTGCTGTGTTTAAATCTCACTTCCACCTCTATTTTTGCTCATTTTCACCACTTTAATTATAAATGGGCTGCTAAAGAATTAATCGGTCATCATTCTAGCGGGCCTAATAAGTTGGCCCGGCATGATTACTCTAATTCGTGTCATGCCTTGGGCCGACAACGCATGTGGGACGGCATGGTCCAAATTAATTGGGCCAGACTGTTACATGCGTGGGCCGTGCCGGGCGGCCCACAGCACTATATTGGATTATCGGGTACGTTTGCTCGGAGGAAAGGCTTAAGAGCTCGATGTGGCCCAAACGAATTGGTCTGTGGCCTGATTAGGATAGATGGACCCTCTCGGCCTTGTTTCTATTGAGCTACTGAGTTTGGACCGGAACGACCGGTTAGACGCTTAGAAAACGAAGGCCCAACAAATTTCCCCATTCTTCGCTTCTCTCCGACTCCCGAGTCCCTTTCCGTAATTCGTATCGCTTCCCGGCGAGTCCACCTCCGCCGCCGCGTCTCGTGCCGGCGGTTTGTGCCGGCGCTCTCTTATTATGGCTTCCGGCGAGGGTGAGGGCTGGGAGGCGGTGGTGCGGGCGGAGGTGGGCTCTGAGTGGTGGGACGACCCCGACGGCGCCGACCTCCGCGCCAGGTTCAAGGCCTTCACGGGGCAGCGCAGCGACTGGCCCCAGCCCAAGCTCCTCTTCTGGAAGGACCTCATTCTCCGTGTCGCCCGGCGGCTTCGCCTCTGCTCTGCCCCCGCTCACCTCGTAAGTACCCCGCCCGCCGTCTCCTCCCCTCCTACTCCCGACCCAATTCCGCCCTAAAGTTTGTGCGCATGCGCTCTCTTTCTTCTCTGACGCGACTACGTGCGAAAACCGCAGGTGACGAGCGCTTGGTTCGCGCGCCCCGGAGGGCTCACGCCTCTCTGCTTGCCGCAAGTTCTGGTCCGTTCCGCACTCATCTCGTCGTAATGTTGTTATTGTGGCAATCAGGTAACTAAAATTTATTTAAGTATTTCGGTGATACAGGAAGAGATGCGTGCGGATGGAGACATACTGCTGAAATCCGAGCTGAATGATCCGACCTCAGGGAACTTGTACCAGCTGGTCCGGAGGATGAGCCAATTGGTTGTCATCTCGAGGCGCCCCATTGCACCGGAGGACATCCTTGTGTTCAAATCGTTGGTCGAGGTACATGAAGTCGCTGCTTTCAAGCTTAATTGGTTGGTAGAATGCTGGCACACACTTATTTGGTACCGTGCTAGTTAATCGCAGGACCGGTCTGCAGATATTGTTAGGCAACTGAGTGACTCTCATTGGACTTCTACCTGCATTGTTACGATCAGCAAATTCAATAGCTTCTTCCTCGATCAGGAGGATGCTTATGCAGCTTTGTGTTACTTGGTGCAATTTGGGAAGGCACGTTATTTTGTGGCACAGAAGCAAGACACAGTTCAGGTGTGCTCCTTACGTTGTCAATGATCCGTTTGTTTTACTGCAGCAAGTGCCCCACCGTATTTTACTCAACTGGATAGGTGCCTGCAGGGCGTCAAATTTGCACTTAGCACTACACGAGTTACTGCTGTGTCCAAACTTGACCATGATGCCTTGCACTTAGTTTGGACAGAAGAGAAGTTGCAGCAACAGCTTGATGCTCTCGATCGCCGATGGGAGATGTTAGTATATATCTCAGTTTGGTATTTAGTATCTGTTACTAACATCTCAACTTGGTATCTTGTATCTGTTCTGCTTTTTGAAAATTGATTTTGTGATAGCTCAAGGAGAAGAGCATTGGCATCCTACAAATCTGGGGACAAACAGTCTGCTTATCGTCATGTGAAGCAGTCTAAATTATTCTCACAAAGCCGGAGACGATGCACACAATTGTTAGAAAGGGTCGAAGAAGTTGTCAGCTTAATTGCAAGTGCTGACTCAACTAAGAAGGTATAAAAATCTCTTTTACAAATTTATATAGAGAAGTACTGCCAAGTGAAGGGAGAGCAATCCATGTGACAACTTCTGCCTCTGACAGCTTCACTATAACTATGAAAACTTGTTGCATATACAAATTACAAATAACGGGCAGCTTGGTCTCAAATTATTACTTTTGTACATGATACTAGGTCTATGAAGCTATCCGAATTGGTATCCAGGCCATGAAGGAGAAGAATATCAGCATAGAGGAGGTTAACATCCACCTGAAGGAGATTGATGAGCTTGTTGCTGCACAAAGAGAAGTTGATGCTGCCCTTGGTATGTTGTCACATGAGAATCTTTTACTAGTAATTCCAAAATCGTGAAATTTTGTCCTACAAACATGAGGTAGTTTACTGTGTTACTAGCATCTCTACTTTAGGCTTTGTTCGGTTGACATGGGAAAGGAGTGGATTGGAGGGGAATGTAGTGTAATCAATCCATATATGACTTGTTATGGATTCAATCCCCTTCAAACCATGACAATCCACTTGGGGACATGGAATAAACGAATGGGCCCTTAGGTAGAAATAATAACATAGTTTTCATGGAGTCCGAGTTACATACTAGAACATGAGCTGTGCTTCAATGGGCATAAAGTTGGTAATTGTTATCCAATTCCAACCAATTTAAGTAAGTTGAACAAGTTGACCTTATGTTAGGCCCTTATGTTACCAATATGATTTCAATCTAGCTCAAACCTTATCCAGCCCAAGTCTCCTCATATCCCAAGGTTTTCATGTGTCCCAAGGTTTTCATGTGTCCAATTTATCTTACACAGGTTTGGTAAAATGGGCCCAAGTCGAGCCCACATGTTGGACCAATAAAAGCTTTACCTAACCTGAACCTTGTCTGGCTCAAGTCTGCCTCTTTCTAGTTTTTTTTTGTCCATTTCCAACCAATTTAAACTAATTTAGGGAACTGAGCGCAGGTCAGCCTGACAACTGACCAATTTAAGTGTAAACGAGTCCAAACTTGTCCTACCCAAGTCTGCCCATATCTTACTTGGCCTTGGTCATCCAAATGCTTCAGACCTGTTTTGATGTTTTTAGTTGTGGAAATTTTAGAAGTATTGCTGTTTAGCCCTTGGTGTTATGATTGCGGCAGCATATTTATGCAATCACATGGCTTTCTATTTATCGGATTGTGTGGCACATATTCGAGTGCCACATGCACACAACTTTAAAGAAGGAATATATGGGGTAAATATTGTTGGATAACTGATCATGGTCTCGGCTGTTGTCTTGTGTGAACAATGAGCTGTATCTGTATGCACTCTGCTGCCTTGATTCATCTGGAAGCTTCAAACATATCATTGGTTTTGTTATTGAAATATATGTGTTAGCAATGTCTAGATCTAGTCTCACTTTATTTTTTGCTTAGATTTCTTGGTGACATGTAAACAAACCTTTGGTTTATCAGGATTTATTGTTTTTTATATGAATCATTACTTTTCTGTAAGATTCTGACTGAGATGTTTTGCAGAATCAATACCACTCCATTCGTTAGATAGTGAAGAAAATATCGAGGAAGAATTCAGGGAGCTTGAAGCAGAATTGCAGGATGAGATCCCTCCTATGCAAGTTCAAGGGCCAGTGTCACATGCCAATGAGGAAGCTCCTAATGAAGCTATTGAGTCATTGAGCGATAACCTATCAAAAGTTAAACTTGAGGCCATCTAAATGCTCGATTTCTCACTTAATCAATTGGACTTGTACATAGTGTGATCTAGTCAAAGCTTCTGGTCCCATCAACATGTGTTGTGTTTCCTCTGACAACATCCTTATAAAAAATGGCAGCTCTGTTGCATAAGACTTCCACCTTGCTTTATGTTTAATTTTTATTATTTTCTGAAACTATTTGAAACCTGTGTTTCAATATTTTAATGGTTCTACATGGTTTAACAGGGCTTTTACTTTACTCTGCTAATCTTTGCCCCTCTGTAATGCTTTTTATGAGTTTGGATTTGTGATTCACATTTTTGGCATCTATCCAATAAATTGAAGACCACATCTTAATATAGGATAATATTGTGTAGGATTTGTTTGAACTTTCCAGGAACAAATCATATATATCGCTATCTTAATGACATTGCCTTTTGATGTGGTAGGTACTTTGTTCGTTCAACTATTAAGTTGACTTCTAATGGTATCAACTTTCTTTGTTGTTGTGAGCACTTACTAATAATTGCTATAATGCTACCTGAAGGGTGGCAGACAAAAGAAGCATGGATGGATCATCTGCTGGTGGATTATCATTATTAACAGAAGTAAGTGGTAAAAATCTGTTTTGTCTTCATGATGCATTTTGAGATCAGTCTTGTGTCATAGGAGAAGGACCAGCAATACAAAATGTAGAAGAATATAAGAATCTATTTGAGATTTTGAATCGTGAGTCGGTGGGTTCAAATCAAGAATTCTTCATTAAGCTTTAGGATGCTTTTTCTCATCTGTACAGACTGTAGACACTGCTGATACTAGTACTAATAATTTACCTCTGAATAGGAGCATATACCTTGAAACTGACTCATGCTTATCCGAGTTTTATTTCTATGATGTGACTATGTGGGAATGAAAGAAATCGGAGGATGTAACAGTGATGCTGGGCCATACCTTTCTTACTATTTGAAAAAGGCGGCTAGGTTCCCTTTATTTTTTTTCTTCACCTAATATCACCCAGGAGGTTTTTGAAGGGTGGCGGCGGGGTTCTTAGAATTGTTAGAACTATAAATTGCCATCATTGCCTGCTTCTGGCTAATAGCTTAATAACTAATAGATTATACTTTGCTGAAAGAGGCAAATTTCTGCTGGTGTACTTGGGTTTGTATGCAAATCATAGTTCATAGCTCATGTGGATTGAGGGTTTGACAAGACATAGTTTAATCATGGGCTCGTGGCATATCGGCCTGCAGGGAGTTCCCAGAAAAATTAGAACGTATAGCATGAGTGCCAGTTTTGATAGTTCAAGAAAATTTGTCTTTAAATGACATACTTTATTGGAAACATAGAATTTTTTGATACAAAAAGTATTCGTTGGCTTAAAACATTGGCACTTTTCATACACTACTTGGTTAGAAACCACAGATCTTGCTATGATTTTTGTGGTACATACTGAAGAATCCTGTATGGGAGGATATCAGTAAGATTTTTTCCCCCTCAAACGCACAAGAGGATGGATATCAGTAAGATGACTGTGTGAGTTGATTGTGCTTGTTTTTTTTCTTCAAACACAGATCTTGATTGTGATTGTTGAGCCCATCATAGTACAACTCCGATTTCGCTAGAGTAATATCTAGTGTAAAGACGAGATAGAGTTATCTTATCATGGGCGTGCTGATGTCGAACTAACACCATATGAAAAGTTTTCATGGCTGGACCCACTTCAGTCCTTGAATATATGAACATGGGTGTTTCTGACTCTGTACCCAGATAGCACTGTCTGTTTTTTTCACTACTGTAGATCATGAGGGCATGCATAGTATCTGAAAGTTATTGATTGGGGATGGAGCCGGTAAAATATAGGTTATGAAAAAGTAGAGGCCGAAGCGAAAAGGGTAACATAGGATAAGCTGGCAAAGGTCTATCTCGCAAGGCAAAGCATCTCCTCGTTTTGAGGGGAGCAAGGTTCATCAATGGACGATCGGGAGATAGGCCTGAAATCTGACGACAACACATACGCCTGAATGATAAGACCTGAATTATTGGAGGGGACTTTGCTTGTGCTTTCTCACATGCATAGATGCATGAATCTATCTGATGCCTGTCCATACCAGCCTTCAAAGTTATGTCATATCAGGAATAAAATAGGTAGGGAAAATCAATCCTGTACCTCCATTAAGTGATACAATAATGTTAGATACCATTACTAGCTTATCCTCTTACACAGGTCACTGTACACTGATGCTGTGTGCAATGAAACAATTCAAAATGCTAAGGCAAATGAGCTAGTAGTACTCTCAGATGCGTGCTTGCTTGTAGGCAAAAAATTGTACATAATTTAAGACTGTTCGTTCATGTGCAGAATTTCAGATAAAAATTTAGTCCCATCTTTTCGTGCATGCAGTGTACTTCGATACAAGCTGGCTCCTGGACTCACTTTAGTTTCGTTAAGTATACTATAATAATAATATTGTGACTAATAATTTATTGTTTGTTCCCTGATAGATTAACAAAGTAAGATGACACTCCAAGTCAACATGCTGACGCTAAGGTGCAATCAAACGTAGGTAAAATATATGCATGGGTTGCTTTTTGCATGTTCTCCACTTCTCCATTAACCTTTCTTTACGAGACGTCCAATAGCTTGTAGCCTTATTTCCTAACAACATGCCCTTTCCACAATATTGACTCTGAGCAACGTATATATCATCTATGTGATAAAACAACATACTCAAGTGGTTAGTTCCACGTAGAATCCAGCATATTACTTCAAAATTCAAATACGTTTACTTTTTTATGTGTCTGTTGCCAGAACATTTTCATGGTAGTTGGTAGTGATTTCTTGCTCCTTGTATACATTTGCACAAGAATTGGTTACATATTGCACAAGATGTCGCTCTAAATTGTTATTAGCTCATTATTACTTGCACACAGAGAGAGAGAGAGAGAGAGAGATAAAAGTAGAGCCCGTACTCATATATAGTGCCCAAAACTTTTGCACCTGATTGCACAATATGTTTAGGGAAATAAGATATGTTGGTCCAACAAGACTTGCGCGAAGCAAAAATCTACTTGGGGAAAACTGCACCTGCTATCAGGGATTGCGGCTCTATTTAAGCTCTGTAAACAGAGCACCTACCATCTATATCTTTACACAAAATTTTGGGGCATCCCAGCTCGCGAAAGGAAGACCATCTACCACAGATGTGCTCTCGATCGAGGAAGCTCTCTTTTTCAAGTGATTAATCACCTTCACGGATCTTGAAACTTGGTAAGTTCTCCCAGGATGAATGACTGTTTTTCACATATGGACCTCGACACCTTGTTAGTCAGCCTGAAAAACGATCAGCCATGCACTCTGTTAGCATTAGAATTATGTCTAAAATTCAGTGAGATCTCTCAACTTTTTCGTTATAGTCAGGTCGCACACTTACTTGTTTCAGGCCCATTTCTCGCCGCAGAATTTGTCCTGTTGTTGCCACCATCCAAAAATTGACTGTTTTCTGATTGTGTTGAAGTAGGTACACTGAAATGCTGGTTCTCAACCTGGAAGGATTTTGAAAGTTGGGCATAAGAGAGACAGGACGAAGAACTAGCAATTAAGATGCTTTCATCTATTTGATTTTATTTGTGATTCGCTACCTGCAGGACAGTCTGTAATTGTGGATCTCCTGTACTTGCTCCCTGCGTACCTTCATCATTCAGACTTTGCTGTTGCTGATTTGAGACTTGCTGTTGCTCCTGCATTATGTTAGCCACGGTGGCTGAGACTTGAGGGCCCAGGTTTGGCCTAACAGGGAGGCTAGCCAAAGATGGAAATGGTTGGACACCAGACACTGACGGATGAATTGGTTGCCCGGGAACTCCGAACATAGGCAGTGTGTTTCTTCCAGGTATCCCAAGACCTTGTGGTGCTGCTCCTGGGATCATCTGGCAAGGAAAGTGAGCACCAGGCATGGGCGGAAGTGGCAGCGTTGTGGTGCTGTTCATGTCAAAAACACCCATCCCATACCCCAATCCCATGCCGAGATGAGGGAAATGAGCCATTGGGGGTATTTGCAAGTGCTGCATGGTTGGTGGCAGCAGCATTGGAGGAATGCATAGCCCGCTTCCCATGGACATCATCTATGTATCAAAGAGTCAAACTTTATGTCAGTGCATCTACGTACATTTATCTGAACTGAGAATCATGCTACATTTGGTATTAAGTGGTTTCAATGTACCTGAACTTGAAGCTGAAGGGTTTTGAGGTACTCAATCGCTTCATCCAACATTGAGGCTTTGTCAATCTACAACATAGTGACAGACACATCTGATGTTATCTAATATCTCAGGATCTAGAGATGCCAGAGGAATTGAGATGATAGGATGGCTTATCGTACCTTGTTGCAGTTGGGGATGAGTTCTTGCAGTGCGCGCATCTTTTCATTGATCCTATCCCTTCTCCTCTGCAGATTTGTTGCATTACGATGCAATCTAGACAATTGCAGCAAACGCTTTGAAGGTCAGGAACAAGTTTGTATAGTAATCATGCTTACCCTTTCTGACAAATTGTGCACCTCCGCAGTGCGGCTGCGCTTTGTGCCTCTGCTGCTAGATCTTCGCAACCCACCAGACTCGTCTTCAAGATCCTGAAAAGAACCAAATCTATCATTAGCACTACAAATACGCAGTTAATAAATCAGAGATACACAGCAGTTCGTATAATTACTTACATCATCTTGACTAGCGGAACACTCAGCTTGGCTCTTCCTCTTCTGTTGGCGCCAGGAGTCATCGTTTCCGATTCCAGCGCCATTGGCAGAACAGACTGAAGAAGCTGCGACTGCGGCCTCAGGCGCCTTCCTTGCCTCGACCCTTCTATGCAGAGCCATGCTATTTCCATTGCTAATTCTGTCCCGAGGCAACTCTTGCTGCATGAGACCAGCCGTGGTTGTCGGTGCTGCTGCGCATGCGAAGCGCACCTCCTTTGCCTGAGGCCACGCTGCCCTCTGGTCGGTGCACACAGGCCCGGTTCGTGGTCCGCTGGACGTCTGGACAACTGTAGACTCCACGCGGGTGCTTGCTACAGTGACATTGGATGGCTTATCTGTGCCTAGCGGTGGTGGCGGCCTCTGCCCGCTTTGTTGCAGGCTTGCCCGAGCCATGGCCGCCGGCCTAGAGAAGAGGGAGAAGTTCATCAAGGAATCCCCACCGCCACCTAGTCGCGGCTGCTTGGCGGTCACGAACTCGGCCTGTGACTCGGGCCTGGTGGCAGGGGCTGACATGTGGTGGCTTTGCTTTGAGGGTTCTGGTTCTCTGACGCGGGGTGCGGCCCCGGTACTTCTGTTGTTGGCGGTGTGGTGGATCGAAGGTGGTAGAGAGGTGAGGTTTGCCGCCGCCGCTGCTGCAGCCTGGAGCTCCGAGAAGAAGTCCGGGCTGTAGCTGTCTGCCAGGGCAGGCGCGGCGCCGTCGTCCTCTTCGATGATGGGGTAGTGCATCCAAGGGACGGTGTCGTCAAGATCGCCGTTGCCACGGGGGGCATCTAGGCCGGAACAGAAGTCGTGAGCCGATGGAGCCGTGCTACCGGCGCCATAAACGCCGCCGGTCTTCAACAGCGCCACGGGATCGCTGCCGGGATGCTTTTCTTGAGCTTTGCTGCTGCTGGTCGCGCCGCACGTGAAGGGCGGGAAGGCCGTCTGCGGCTGCTTCCTCCGGCCGTGGACCACCGCCTGGCCGTTCTCCCACAGCAGCTCGGCGAACTCGTTGCCGTCAGACCTGCACCCATCATGCACAGGGGGAGACACACACATGCATCAGCGCTGTAAGCTGGCAAGCAAGAACCGATCAATACGGATGCATCATCTTGGGGAAAAGGATCGATCTTGTAGCACACTCACATCTGGGCTGCACGCGAGGCTTCCAGGAGGTGAGAACCTTTCAAGAAGCAAGCACAGACAGCGGCGCAAGACGGACAGTTGATCGACCGCGACTGCTTAGCCGGATCGCTTCTGCTGCTTCGTGTTCCTCAGGAGCTTAGCTACAGGAGGAGGAAGGCTGGGAGCTCCCGGCCTCGGTAGCGAACCAAGTTAACAGCGAGCTGAAGGGTAGCAGCACTGTTGGCCTGCGGGAGATAAGAGGCAGGCTGGGGCGATGGGGGACCTAGGCAGGCGCTGGATGGAAATGGACAAGCAAGATAAGACGGGCAGGGCAGATGTACAATGCGCGACGCAAGCGGCCTTAAGCGGTACTCTGTACCCACCCAAGCCCAAGGTATGTGCGTATCAGGCCACTGCTACCCCAGTATCCTCCTTGTACTCTTCCTCTCTTGGACTTATGCTCTCCTCTCCTCGTAGATAGGAGTTGGGTGCCGAGGCAATTATTTTCTAGACGCTGCTGGCTGACGTATTTCAATACTAGGTGCTGATCCCATGCTCCATAGCTAGCCACCTACTACCCACAAACCCCTTGTGGGGGAGTCAGTCAATTAGCGGCTGCGTTTCTCATGAAACCGGAGCTATCATGGCATTCATTTTACCTCGCATACTTATATTTGACTACAGATAACTTGCTTATTTAGAATATATTTGATAGAGCTTTTGTATCAGCTTATTATATAGTTAATATTATCATAAATCATAAATTCTATCAAACAATTTGAAAGCATAAACACTTATTATAATGAGTACTCATAAATTCAACCCCCTTTTATACTATAAACCATAACTAAGAAAAAACTTACTTTTTTAGTTTATGTGTCACCTCTTTAAGTATAATAAGCTACTACATGATAAACTATTTTGGTAAACAAGTTGATTACTTATGTTATAACAAATTAGATAAGCTATATAAACACTTTTAACAAATAAGCTAGAATATAAGAAAAACTATATCAAACACACTTTTATTATTTCATAGTTCTACCGGTTGTAAGAAAGTACTCCCTTCTGCCTTCATATCTTTTTGTTCACGCTGGGAGTGTATGGATGCACTAATTTCAGGGTACAAATTGCAGCTGCCGTACATCAGCATCAGCAGTCGCACCAATCCAGTCCGCCGTTCGCGACAATTCACCCTGGTAAAAGTGGAGTACTAGCTAGCACTATTTCTTGAATGATTGGATGATCGGTGGTAGGGGACCAAATCCATCAAATGAACGGCGACCAGCGGGGAAAACTGCTGCAGCTCGTGCCCTGCCGCAGGTGACCGACTGCTCGGACAGCACAGCACCAAGTGTACGTGCACTTGCTGATAACGACTATGCTATGGGCATCCATCTTAAAACTGCATCCCGTAGCTCTGGCAAATTGAAGGCGGTACCGTATTTTGCAGCCAAAGTACTGAGTGACAGAAAAAGAAGGGAGGGAGCTGCTGAAGGAAGGTAAAGCCACTTTGGGCAGTGGATCCATCCCCCAGACGGCCAGACGTCTGTGCGCAATGCGTGCGGATGGGGGTCGGTGGTCGCGATGACTCATGATGACGTTCGAGTACTCTCGCCGAGAACACTCTAAACTCTAAAGGGTTTCCACTGATAAAGAACGGTGATGTATGGCTACAAAGCGTGCGAAGGCTGCTCCCTCTCACGTCACACACGCAATGCTACACCACCGCTAATCATTGGTCTTGCTAAACAAAAGAGCGAGATGACTTAAGGCATGGTTTGACCTGCACTAGCTTAATCAAATTTGTCCATGACTACCTGATCGGATATTATCTTAATCTGATGTTGCAAAAGCAGCCGCAGGATCGGCCATTCCACGGTGACTTTCTTGGGAGACGGGCATGTGGAGTGTTGGAGCATTGAATATATGGTGTGTTGAGCTAGTAGGGAGTATGGGCGTGCCTTTGTCGGCTAGCCTGTTTTCAATTCGAGACGGAACCGGTGCATCCGAATTCGGGCAATCGAGGTATGCATGACGACTCATGAGCATACTGTAATGCATTTGTTAGCTCCTGTACTTGTATTTAACTGAGTCAGGTACTGAGTCAGGTGCATGCATCTGTTTAGTGGGTAGCTGTAGGCATCAGAGAAGATTTTCACACGACTGCACGAAATAATGCGCTATTCATAATTGCACATCCTGGCATATAGAGAAAAAAAGAAAGAAAATAGGTTAGCTGTATTCTTGTTCACATAAAAGAGTATTTGCACTTAGCAGGAAACAAAAACTCTATAAATATATACAACTCCGTTTGCACGGCTCGTGTAGTATCTCTCAAAATACTTCTGGGAACAGTCAAATTATATACTTCCGGTTTGACATAAAACTATGCTCTCTTATGACATGAGCGTTGTATGGACTTTCATGGAATGAGATCTGCTGTGGTCATCATTGGCACAGCCGTTCGTCTGCCTGTTCTTAGAACTTACTCGTACCATTTCCGATGAAATTAAAGAAAATTGAAATATTAAAGCATTGTCTACTTTGAGTGTCTTATTCAAGGACATCTTCATCAGCACAAAACAGCCTTACCCTATTTTGCTTTCACCAATCGAATAATGGATGGTATGCTCCAGTGCTACATTACTTTACCCTTGCCAGAACCTTACCATCTTTCTGGAACGTAGACCACGCAAACAGTTTTGGGACAAATACTTAATATATATTTTCATGTCCATTTTTTCTCATCCTGTTCCCCTTTATTCCACACTCCTGAGCAACTCTTTGGTTTAATGCTGGACTGCAAGTAGACATGATCTCTCCCCACGTGTTCCTTTTTTTGGTTACTCATTGCAGTACGAAAAAAGAACCCTCACCTATAGAAAACTGGAATTACCTTGCTTAACAAAGAATTAGAATTACGAGTGTGCTTCCTACATTAGCACACTTTGTAATGACTTAATGTAGGGTAGAAAAATATAAATTCATCATTTGGAAATTGAGTATAATAAAAATGGTTAATAATACTTCATTTGTGTTTTTTTATTGTGATGTATATAAATATCGCATCTACAAATTGATATTCTAGTGTATGAAACTGCAGTATATGGTTTTACTAATACTAAGTAGATACGGTACTTTTTAAATATACAATGAATGACGCATTGGCCTAAATTAATCTCTTGGAGTATGTAGGATATTGCCTTAATTAGATGTTGTCCTTCTCAGGGCTTTTCTTTGTGTGACATATACAGATTATATTGCACGAAACAGAATTGAGAAACAAAAAAGATCTGTCATGGATGTTTGAGACGAATATACATGTTTCCAATTTGTCGTGTCAAACTCGTAAACTGTGAAAATTGACTAGAGTCACATAAAACAAAGCTAATTTGTCGCACATCTTCATCGTGGAATATTTTCATGTCGAGAAATGATCTATGGATAGAGATTTATCGTCATAAAGCCGCCATGGAAAAAATGCCACACATGAATGAGAGGTGTTATTAAATAATTATTTCTGGATAATTGATTGTGACAAACATGTGTCGTGCTCAGGTCCTCTGGCACCACATAATAAGTTGATACAAGAGAGAATGGGACTTGTATGCCAATTCTAGATATTTTTGCAAACAAGTAGAAGAAATGTCAATGACCCGGCCTCATGGTTTGCACCCCATCTTTTCTAGATAATGCCACTAACTTTGGCATCAAACTTTAGATGTATTGCATGAAACGTGAAACCATGCATTATTAAAATAAAATATTTGTCACATTGATTTGAAATGTTACATGTCATATATGTTGTATACATGCATGGATGATAATACTTTTAAAGACTTCGGCACATCCACGGGAACGGAAATTTTAATGCACTATGTGGTTGTTGTGTTGCTGGCTGGGTCTACATATAGATGACAAAAAAAGGTGAACAATTGAGGAGGAACGTTCCTTCAACCACTAGTGTAAATTAAACCAGGATTACCACCTGTGGTGTACAATGCAACTACGTATATATATACTCTTATTAATACAAAAGTTGCATGCAGTCATTGTTCATTCTGTATCACTCAGCTTGATCCGAATCTCACTGGAAATGGTCGCTCCAAAAAGTTTGGTTACGTGAGTGGCACACATTCGCGCGTCATGTGGCCTTGAAGTTGAAGTTGCACACCATTATGGTCCATATACATGTAGCTAGGCGTGATCCACGGCATGCATATTATCACCTCGTGGACCATCATCATCACACGACGTACGCCGATGGCTGAACTCCCAGGACCATGGGTGAGGCCAACTAACGAATAAGGTGCCGCTCCGGTGGTCTATTCTGCCGCGCGCGCTTGGCCGGACGGCGACGCGCGTACGTCAGGCGCTACCTTGCACCAGCAGCCAGTGAGAGACGAGCGTCTCTCTAGTTCCGTGTTAGGCGCCAGTGGCCCGTACGTGTCGGCAACCAGCTGCTGGCCGCGCAATGCGCCGAGGTCGGTGCATGCACAGTGGCGGAGGCAGGAATTTAGATATGGATGTTCAAAAAAATTTGCATTGCAAAGAAGTTCAGTTTTTGACATTGCTCAAACACGAATTAACTGGGTAGGGAATTGTTTGAGCTGTTAAAAACGAATTTGACGTTAATTATGTATCATTCTTTTTACTAATTCTTCAATATGTTATACTAATTATACTTAGTCACTTATGTTTGATCAAACATTATAGGTGTTCAGCTGAACACCTTTGAACCATGGTGGCTCCGCCACTGTACATGCAAGCAACAAGGACGCAGGATTCGCGTGCTCCGTCCGTCCGGGTCCGGCCTTTGGATGGCGAGAGGTCACGCGCGTTCGCGCAGGTGGCGCCGGGCACGCGCGGCGCGTGGATGTTCACGTGCAAACCGAGATGCTCTTGGGCCCGTGAAAGCGAACGACTCGATCGCCCGGGCGCCGACGGCGACGTGCACCCGCCAGGGGGACTGGGACTGGATATGGGCAGGCCGGGCGTGCGAGTGGAGGAGAGGAACGCTGGCAGCACCGCTGCTGTCACCGTCGGCCCGGCTCGCTCCCCGCAAATGTTACTATCTTTATTTATCTCATATTATTTATCATTTTGAACTTGAGTATATATAAATTTAAAGAGAAGTGGAAAAGTAGGTATATAAAAAACAGGAAGAAGAGAGATATAAATATATTAAGATGAGAAGAAGATAAATTTTTAAATAATGGGCAAATAACCCAACTTCTATACCCTCAAAAAGAGTATACATAGTCAAGATTACACAAAGAGTGTTTAGTCTCACACAAAATAAAGAAAGAAGACACACACACTCCTACAAGAAGAAGAAACAAGTTATAAAATACAATGCTAAATCTAGAAAATGGTCGTCGATAAAGGTCACCAACTGAAAGCGTTCGAAGTCGATACTTAGCCTCACTTGAGCAATCACTAGCCAACATCATCATAGAAATCTAAATTCCTGAGATGATCAACACTATGGATGATGCCAATGGATATAGACACAGCTTCGAAGAGCGTTCTAGTCGCCTTCTTAACCACCCCGCAGAAGCGAGAGTATCATTACCATTGGCAATATGCACGATGCCAATCATCGTCATCGTGCCGTCACTGGCACGGATTCACTATGCTCCATCTCATAGCAATAACATATGAGCTAATCGGTTCTAGCCGAGAGGAAAGCGGCTAACACTAGACATCTTCATGTTCTCTCTGTTGCGCCAAATACGAAGGAACCAGGCAAGAAATCCGGAACCAGGCAAGAAATCCCTAGTATTTCGCTACTGGACGATCCTTCACACCCTGAGAAGCATCACTAAAGGATCCAAATTTTAATCTTCAAAAACTAGCTTGAATCTTCAACGGTAGACGGGTTGCAAGGGTATCACCGTATTGAGTCCGACAAGCTTCCAACACATAAACTATCAATCCCTGCTGCCACTATCACCGAGGCTAATCTGGCAAGGCACGAAGCAAAGGACATCGACTTCGAGCCATGTGCTTGAGGTACCATGCCGAGCAGCTGTGGCTGAGTAGATCCGTGCATGAGGATGCTAGATCTGATGAAGGAAAGGCCGGCTCATCATCGTTTGCCAGATTCCGGGGGGGGGGGGGGGGGGCAGTGGGGCACGTTGCGCAGCGTGGAAGAGCCGTAGCAGCAAAAACGAAGCCCTACCGCCGCCTTCCCTGCGGCCACGCAGTTCCTAGCAGACCGCTCTGGCGGCGGCGAGGCGTGGGGAAAGCAAATGGGGCTGGTCGGAGCGGTGGCGGATAGGGTATGCTCAAGTCGTCCTTGAGAGGCGACGAGAAGAAGATAATAAATTAGAATATAAGAATAACAAGTAAAGTAAGAAAACTAAAAAAATATAAGACAACAAGTAATATGAGGGTTTGCATTGTGGCGCCGCTCCATCGGCAGTAACGATAACGAACGACCGACCCTGGGATTGCGACGGCGGTGGACTTACGTGTGCACGCACTGGCTCCGTTGGTATGTACAGACGCCAGTTCTTACGCAAGTTGTTGCAACCTGCCGCCCCTCTCGAGTCTTGATCCACTCGACACTACCACAGGAATAATCCTCATCAACGTCTCTAGCGTGCGCGACAAACTCTCTGTTTCTGGTTTCATTTACGTGTCTTTGAGTGCTTCGGCTATCAAGTACCTAGAGCCAGATGCCACGCATAATAGTCACTGATGAAGCATCCAGAACCGGATGTCTCGCTTGGACTCTGCTTCTGTGGACGATCCCTTCTGTGAGGCGGCAAAAGGAATTCCATTCCGTTCGTTCAAGGAAAAGGAGAATTTTCATGTTCAAGGCTAATATTGCCTCTATTCACAAATGTTAGCATTTGTTGTTAGTATTTGTTGACTTTTGAATATCATGTTTGACTATTTATCCTATTTATTTTTTTTGAAAAAATTATTTTTATTATAATATTTTTTATTATTAGATATATTTTAAATTTATCTTTTTTATTTATATATTCTTATAAATTTTTTTAAATAAGACAAATAATCAAAAATGATGTCTAAAAATTAATAAATACTAACATTTGTGAACTAATGTTTTATTGGAGTCAACTCAAGTACGCAGCCGTGCGACACTCCCGAGCCAAAAGCGCATTGCTGTGTTACATGGGGTTGGCTTTCGGCCATGTGTTGCAGTGTTGGTGTGCATGTAGTACGTGGCGTGTTGACTTGTTGAGTGGGGGTCTCCATCCAACTTACAGGACATATTCCGTCAATCCCTTTCTGCCTTCTCAAGGGGACTTGGATGGATGAAATGGGATTGAATCCTTATGCGTGCTCAGCTTCTGAATTTTCCACACAGCAAACAGATGAACGCTCGGAGAACAAGTCCAAGTCGACAAGGCAGTAATGGCGTCCTTCCACTTATGTGTCGTCGCTGTGGCCCAGTCAAACTGTCAACCCTGCAGACCCCAACAGCAACAGGCAACGGTTATTTCTTGCTCCTCCAGCAGTCCAGCCTCAACAAAATGGGCCATCGGTCGCGCAAAGAAAACCAAAATCGGATCCTTCAAAAGAAGACGTCCTTTCTCAAAGGCCCAAAATTTGCAGCCCAGGAAAGAAAGCCACTGACCCAATACTGCAGAGCACGACGAAAATGGATAGTAATCCACTGGACCAATCACGCGCGCGGGAATGCGATCCGCAGCCCACCCGTCCCATTCCAGAGTAGACCACCCAGGTCAGGTCCAAACCAGCCAACGCAACCGCATCGCGTCGCGTCATCCACTCCGCCACGCACCGCTCCAGTCCCCAACGACGACGGAAATGGTCGCCACGCCCGCAATGGCCGCCGCTGCGCCGCCGCTCCGAGCGCCGCGATTCCATGCGCGAACCCGCCGCGGCAGCGTGCGCTGCGCGGTAGCCAGCGACGCGACCGAGGCGCCGGCAGCGCCCGGCGCGCGGCTGTCCGCGGACTGCGTCGTGGTGGGCGGCGGCATCAGCGGCCTCTGCACGGCGCAGGCGCTGGCCACGAAACACGGCATCGGAGACGTACTTGTCACGGAGGCCCGCGCCCGTCCCGGCGGCAACATCACCACCGTCGAGCGCCCCGACGAGGGGTACCTATGGGAGGAAGGGCCCAACAGCTTCCAGCCCTCCGACCCCGTCCTCACCATGGCCGTACGCTCCTCGCTCCCTTCTTCTATTCCTCTTACAGTACATTTCTCGAACGCTGAATGGACTGGGCGCGCTCGCAGGTGGACAGCGGACTCAAGGAGGACTTGGTGTTTGGAGACCCGAACGCGCCGAGGTTCGTGCTGTGGGAGGGGAAGCTGAGACCGGTGCCGTCCAAGCCCGCCGACCTTCCGTTCTTCGATCTCATGAGCATCCCGGGCAAGCTCCGGGCCGGCCTTGGCGCCCTCGGCATTCGCCCACCGCCTCCAGTTCGTTCTCTCCCCAAATGCTGCATTTTGATTGTTCAACTGTCATTGGAGCTGAGCGTTACTGGCAAAGGTTTCAGGGCCGTGAGGAGTCGGTGGAGGAGTTTGTGCGCCGCAACCTCGGTGCTGAGGTCTTTGAGCGCCTCATCGAGCCTTTCTGCTCAGGTGCTTATTGCATTGTACAATGGCTGTTTTGTTATGATATCCTGCTTGCGGTCACTCCCTATAAAAGAATGTAACAGTTTCAATGTTAACATAAGGTGTCTATGCTGGTGATCCTTCAAAACTCAGTATGAAGGCTGCATTTGGGAAGGTATGGAGGCTTGAGGAGGCTGGAGGTAGTATTATTGGTGGAACAATTAAAACAATCCAGGAGAGCGGCAAGAATCCTAAGCCAGAGAGGGATCCGTAAGAGAACAACTTACTTTTCTTCTGTTGCATTATCTGTCTATTCTTATCATTCTGATCAATTTTCTCCACTTTTAGCCGCCTTCCAAAGCCAAAGGGACAGACTGTTGCATCCTTCAGGAAGGGTCTCGCCATGCTTCCAAATGCCATTACATCCAGGTTTATTCTCATATCATGTATATACTATTTGTATAGCGCATCAACTGTGCACGAGGGTGCCACAGATTGTTTGGATAGACGTAGTCCTTAAGAGACTTTGTACATCTTGTTTGCCAAATTCATTACCATATTATTGCATCACCTCTTTTCATCCTCACAGTGCATATTAGTTAGGTTACTTTCACCCTTTTTCATCTCACTTTATGTTGTCATTTACAATATAGGTAAATGGTTTCTAGTTGTCTGTGGAAACTACTAACATATATAGCTTCAGATTGTAAGGGATAAATACAGATTATGCATTCATTCTAGTGTGTGTGCTTGTGACTTCATCAAAAGCTATGAAAGTTTGCAATTGAGATATCTGATATAGACTTATGGTACTAATCCTGACTTAACTTTGTTCCATTCTGATCCACCTTTGTTTTCAGGTTGGGTAGTAAAGTCAAACTATCTTGGAAACTCACAAGCATTACAAAATCAGACAGCAAGGGTTATGTATTGGTGTATGAAACACCAGAAGGAATCGTCTCAGTCCAGGCTAAAAGTGTTATCATGACCATTCCGTCCTACGTTGCTAGTGACATCTTGCGCCCACTTTCAGTAAGTATAAAACTAATCAAATTTCATGTTCTGTAAACTGAGACACTGTTAGCTTCTTAATTGGGAAATGGGCACCCAGCAGTAGCATTCACACTTAAAGAATTCATTCGTTCTGCCATTCTGTAGTCAACGTCTCCATTTGCAATGCAGAAATGTATAGAAACACAAAGGAAATTGCTAGACCTTGTTTGATTTGAGTAACATCTGAATGTTTAGTTTTCAGAATGGATCATCTTTCTGAGATATGCATAATGTAACTTAAGCCTTTCTTTAATTAGTAAACACAACTGAATTGCTGAGATTGGAGAGAAGCTTGTGTACCATCATTTGAGATGGTTTGCACATATCCAACGGAGGCCTCAAGACGCACTGGTAATGTGAACGAGAGGCAGAGGAAGACCAGGAGTCTGTGAAGAGGGACATGAAGGACTGGAATATCGTTAAGGAGTTAGCTATAGATAAAGAACGTGTAAACAAATAACTAACGTGCCAAAACCTTGATTTTCGGTTTCCCCCTTTTTTACTCTTTTCTGTTTGGTGTATTATTGTTCTTTTCCTCTCCTTGTTTCTTTCTGTTTTTCCTTTCTCTATTCCTTTTTGTTTAATCTCTTTGTGTGAGTCTTGCGGGTTTCATCTCTAGTCTATCCCAACTTGGGTGTAAAAGGTTTTATTGTTATCGTTGAATTCAATTGCTGAGATCAGAAGGATTGAACTGAAGAAGGTTATGCGAATGGAAATGCTTTAGGTCGAGGGCAAAAGAGTTATAATATTGATGTACTAGTTCGATTTGGACAGCTTCTTAACCAATTAATGTTCTAGGCTTTCAAATAATCTGAAACAACAACGTTGTATGTTTCTACTGTTTTCCTAAGTTATATCTTGTTCGAACAAAAATGGACGTAGTGATCAATTTTGATGATTCTATATGTTCAGGTAACTGCTATATAACTTGTCAACTACAGAATTGGGGTTATTCAAGTATGAGAGAGGAGAATATGTTTAGTAGCACTACACAATTTCCTAGAATTTCTAAGGTAATGTAGGCATACTTAACTTGTTTTTCCATACCACAGAGTGATGCTGCAGATGCTCTTTCAAGATTCTATTATCCACCAGTTGCTGCTGTAACTGTTTCATATCCAAAGGAAGCAATTCGAAAAGAATGCTTAATCGATGGGGAGCTCCAGGGTTTCGGCCAGTTGCATCCACGTAGTCAAGGAGTTGAGACATTAGGTAAATTTTCCTTTTTTTTTACATTTGAGTCTTACGCTCTGTACAGATCATTATCATTATTATGTGGCTTAATTTTTTTATTGTATTTGTTAAAGTACTATTTGGATTGCAAATCAACAATCTTATTGGTGTTATTCTTCTCAAAGGAACAATATACAGCTCTTCGCTCTTTCCGAATCGTGCTCCTGCTGGAAGGGTCTTACTTCTTAACTACATAGGAGGTGCTACAAATACAGGGATCGTTTCCAAGGTTCTATTCTCTGTCAAACTGATTGATCCTTATTTGTTCATGATCTTCTGATATGTTTACAACATCCTTTACTGTGATCTTCAAATAAAACACATGTTACTGCTGCTCACCTATTCTTCATTGATTGACATAAATGCTGACTGCATTTTTCACTACTGATCTCATCTTATTTGCAGAGCGAAAGTGCGCTGGTAGAAGCAGTTGACCGTGATCTTAGGAAAATGCTCATAAATCCTAGAGCAGTGGATCCTTATGTCCTTGGTGTGCGAGTGTGGCCACGAGCTATTCCTCAGTTCCTGGTAGGACATCTTGATATTCTTGATGCTGCAAAATCTGCCCTCAACAGAAGTGGCTACGATGGGCTATTCCTGGGAGGGAACTATGTAGCAGGAGTTGCTCTGGGGCGCTGCGTTGAAGGTGCGTATGAAAGTGCGTCACAAATATCTGACTTCTTGACCAAGTACGCCTACAAGTGATATAAGGAGTGGAGCAGCTGGTATTTTGCATAAAACAAGACCAGGAGTAGTGAAATTTATAAGCATCTTGCATCTTCTTTTCAATAAATTGTACTTTTGATGTTTTCCCTGTTAGTGATTAGTTAGATTTTAGGGCTATAGGCATTTTTTTCTCTCACAAGCCGACATGCAAAACAGCTTGTTTGAAAATTTATATATGTGATTGTGCACCCAATTGTGGTCTTTTCTATCTCTTAGCCTCCAAATTAAAATCTATTGTCATGTAGTAGCAATGAAAAGTGTGCAGATCATTTTGGATATCTTTTGCATATGTGCCAAGTATAAAAAAAGTATTGAAGACATGTGATCCTTGGAGATATTTTTATTATTAGTTTACTATTGTTGTTTTGTCACAATGGCAACATATACTCGAGCTAGGCGAGAGCCAAGCAAGCTGCATATTAATTTAGTTGGGGAATTTGGTCGTTCCATGCACAAGAAACCAGAACAGATCACCTCTTTTCACTGATGAATATCCGTTTAACCTTAGCTAGTCATGCTTTCTACTCGTTGGCGGCACCTGTGCCTGTGTCCTTGCTGGTGAGGGAAGACCGTGGAGAGAGGGACCAGGCCGGCGATCCGTCGACCACAGCCAAGAGGAGCAAGACAATCATCAGGGTTCATGCGTGGCTCCAACACCTCCCTTGCCATGTGGTGTGTGTGCGAGCAACGGAGGTTACAAGGCAGTACCAGCTTTCTAGCCTTTTGTTTTTGCTGCTACTAATTGTCGTAGTGCTGCTGAATTGTTAGCTATCTGAGCCAAACAATGCAGAAAAGGGAGACAGCGCTGGCTGCACCCTGAACAGCATGCAGAATGGGGGCACCGTGATGAAAGCTCCATTGGGAGTAGGGTCATCCGAATGATATGAACCTTTTTGCCGTGCGCGCATCCCCATGCATGTGAGATTGAGGGTCACCCTGTCCTTGTGGGTGCTTTAGGAAACCATGCACGCACAGTAGCACATAACAGTTTATTAGTAGCTTGGTCTTTCATTGTAGTACGCGTAGACGTAGGGATGTAGGTTTTGTAATTTGTGGGTCGTGGGTCGACTAAAAAACCATCTCAAATGAATTAGAAAATCTCCTTACCTTCACAAATCAATTTGGCAAATGTAAGATGTTGACCCATGAATATCCAATGGGTACCTACTTATATTCTTAAGTACGCGTGGTAGGCTGGTCCAGTGGAGGCAAATGTAGCTCTGGAGTTATTCAGTTCTTCATTCAGGATGTGGGCACACTCTAACATAGAGTACATGACTCCGAAATTTAATGGTTGAGTCTTTGGCAAGTCGAACTTAGTGAGGCATATCCAGCTCTTGCCCCATGTTATTCCTTTTTTTTTCCCTCTTTCTTTTATTGATAACTTTTTTGCGGTTCCATTGTTTACACTCGTACGGTCGTACCGATGTGGCGATGCCCTATGTGCTTTGACACTAGCTAGTAGGTGATCTAGCACACTGTCATTCTCATCTTTTGGCTGGGATAGAATAGATACTGATGCTTCGATCATCACTCGTTGAGAACTTGGAGGTGCGAACCTTAACACTACATTAGGACTAGGAAATTTAGAGAAGGGGGCAGCACTACGTGAGACACGCACGGCTATTTCAGATAGCTTTCGTTGCACATAAAGATCAAGCGCTATGGACGTATTATATCTCGATGGAGATGGAGAGCAGGCTAAAAATCTGGATCAATGCTATGTGGAACGGGATTCTGCAGCCGTAGGAGCAGGCTGTGCGTGCCCTCATGTAACTGTTTCCGGCACTGATGGCGGCCAGACAAACATGGCAAAAAGCTTCCAGCAGCAATCATGATTTCCAAATGTCCTGCTACGAATCGATTCCATGAAGCATGAACATGATTATATAGTTCATAGCAGTGAATTGCAATGTGAGGATGCAATCGACCGGGCATGACTTTCCCCGGTCTGTCCCCTTCTACTCTGCCGAGGTGTACCGAGACAAAGATTTGTTTGGCCGTGTAGACTGTGATGCTCATTACTTGCTGTTTACCTCCAAACTGACAAGTGACTGCAAGCTAGCGCTGTGGTGTTGCTGTCGAACTCAAAGCCTTCTTGTCCGATATTTCTAACAAACGAACTTGACTCCGTGCCTTCAAATCAAAAATACAATTTGACGGTGATCTGATTTTTAATCAGCTCACTGCATATTGGTTGCATTCCTTGGAAAAAAAAGGTCATTGTTGCTAATAGTAGTGTGCTAGCAGTATGATTTGGCATTGCCAATGTCGTTTGCTTCTTCCCCAGAACAATAATAAAAAACATTATATGCAAAAAGAAATCACAAAACAAAGGTTCTAAATTTTCAAGCCAAAAGAACAGACTGGGATCCGCATCCGCCGACCACCTCCAGACAAGGGCACAATCATTAGGGTTCATCCATCCCGGTTTCACCCCTATCCATCCGTGCACAACACATGCCTTGGTGTGTGCAGAAAAGGTCTAGTGCCTTTCTAGCTTTTTGGCTTGAACAGCTAATGGTTGTCGTACTGATAATTTCGGGATAGCTGAACCAAGCAAGAACAAGGCAGAGAGGAGACTGTATTTTGCTGCATGAGGAACCGTGAGGAAGTCCATGCCGCATGGGGTCCTTACCGATATGATCATTTACTTGTTAACATCTGAACAGGAGAGTGTTTCACGGTCAATTTCTATATAAAATGTTTTTTTAAACATTGAAGGATATTACAATCATTTTAAAGAAATGACTTTTAGTTTTTTCATAGCTAAAATCTCACAGCAGCTTTTCCTACAGCTCACAGATCACAACAGCTTTTTCCACAACCATAATACAACCAAACACACCCTTAAAACGACCTTCGTCTTTTGCTCCATAAGCATCTCGATGCAAGTTTGAGAGGGTCACACTGTGCTGGGTGGCGCACTTGGATACATCAGGATCCATCTATTACGTGATGCCTGGTTAGAGCATCTTAGAGTGTCGAATTATGTAATTAAGCACGCTACGGTTAACGGGTTAAGTTATATTAGATAAGTATCATCTTGGCATGCTAAAAAAAAATATCGTCTTGGCGTAGTCTTGAGAACATTAGGCGCGAGACTCGGGCTGGAACCCCCCCAACACCGACCAACCCTTGCGGCTTGGTCACTTGGGCGAGCTACAAGTCCATCTATCCATCCACTGATCTACACACACGTTCGCGCATTCTATACTTTTTTTTTTCACGAATTGAACGTGGCTAACAGACACAAACACTCACATATACACACGAGTCGTTACCCATATGAACACATACACACACCTTGTCTCTATGAGCATCTCCGAAAGATTAAGTTGGTTTGATCTTAAGATTTACGAAGTCACCATAGGGACTCCGTCTACCATTAAAAAAGTAATTAGCCGTAAATGTAACACCTGTGTCAAATATGAGATTTGAATCTAGATGGATTGGTTCAACCATAATAAACCTAAACATTTAAGATAAGCTCAGTTTGCATCCCATATGTGAATATTCATAGTCCACATATATTTTGTGCATGTGGATTGAGAATTTGGAACAGTTTGATGATGCCATAATAAGACAGTGACATCCTTACGTGTTTTGTTGATTCGCAACACAAATGACTTGATTGATTCCACTTGACGATGGCATGCAGGAAAGTATTCACCTGACCGGAATCGACGAGAAGCTCGCTCCTCAAATGTGGATTGTGCAATCCGGCTTCTGTGGTTGGTCCGTCTGTTTGCACAATCTTTGTTGTGAGACACAATCCGTAATGCAGAAGTGCAAAAGCGATAAAAATAATTTTCGGATTACATTTTATCTGGAGATCCCTTTTGATCTGAATAAGTCGAGCTCGCATAACTATGACTAAGCTACATCATTAATGGTCATCATGCTCAAGCAACGTTTTACCCGCATACTTGATTTTTTATACTTGTAGAGCAGCGTTCATGTAGTGGCAGACCGATGCACCAACGTTTGTCATGCAAGGATTAAAAAACTGTTTGTATCAAAGAAACTTGAGCAGACTGGTTTGATGAAAACCAAAAAAAAAAAAACGATCAGTAAACCGTTCAAATATCAAAACATGAATTAGACAAAATTTAAAAGTAAACTGATCAGTTTTCTCAATTTACAACTCGATTTTCTCAGTGTATTGCTTGTTTTTTCTCGGTTTGTTAAGAAAATGCCTTCTTTTGGAAGCAAACCACTCGGTTTCTGTGGTTTACCGTTAGGTTTATTGATTTTCAAGATTTCTCAATTTTTTTAAAAGTTTTAAATTTATTTGATCGAAAACTGGTCACCCGCTCAAACCAGACTGGACCATTTTGTCGAAAACCACAAAAACCAACCGGTTTTTATCTGTTTTGTGAACCATGTTGTTATGGTCGCTGCTCAACCTCATCGGTTCTGTTTGTTGAAATCCGAAGATGCACTATTAGGCGGTTAAGCACAGATACATTCTCTTGTGTGGTAGTGAGCTGAGCTGCTTTCTGGTCAAGTGTTTGTTTCAACCTGCGGCGTTTTAGCTCCTAGGTGCTTTGACAAAGATTAACATCTTTTGATTATTTATAAGCAAGCATGCAAGCGCACGCACACGCACTATTAGGCGGTTAAGCACGGATACATTCTCATCGATTTTTGACAACGAGAGGAGAAGGATGCTGATGTTTCGAGTCATCATCACCAGTTGTGCTGCCGCGAGCGCTAACAATTTCGAGAGGGGGCAGCACTACGCGAAACACGCGCAACTATCTCAGGTGTTTAACTTAACTTGGGTCGCACATAAAGCGTGCAAGTCTCTGCATCACTGACGACACGTATGGAGAGAGGAGCCCAAAATCTCTTGCTAGGCTACTACTCCTAAGTCCTGGTACTACTAGCTCAGGAGAAATATTTGGCCCTTTGCCTGCCGCGTTACGCAGGAAAGAGTCGTTGGTTTCAAACATTCTTTGATGAATCACCTTAAAGACATTACGTGTTGGAAGGGAGGACGAAGGAGGGGACAGATAATAAAGCAGTGAAAAAAGAACAAAAGGTTGTCAAATCGGCTGGCCTGCATTTGCGTTCGAAGACTGAAGAGCCGAGATGTGAGTGATTTGAGGATGCAATCGGCAGGTGACTGTCATCCGTCATCTCTGCCGGTCTGCGCGGACACGGGAGCAGAGAAACGTAAAAGCCATGCTTCCTTGTCTGTCCCCGTCTAGTTTGCCAAGAAAATACAGGACCTGGTCCGTGTGGTGCGTACTCCTTGCTGCATGCAATACTGCTTACCTTCAAACTGACAAAGTGACGCAGAAAAGTGGTGCAGGAGAGCACGCATTCCCTCATGCTGTTGCTATCGAAAATCCAAAAGCGAATGTCTGAGATTTCACCAAACATTTTTTTTTACGGGACGATTCGATCAGGAAATTCTTATTGCAAGCAGTACGGCAGTACTGGCCTGTGCTGGTTGTTTACTTTGTTCAAGCAATGGATCATTACCACCCGGGCCAGTAGCTGGTCTGTCTCTTGTGCCTGCTAAAGGCTGGTGTGGCCGTTATAAAACAACGCGCCTCCTGTCTGCGCAGATCTGCTCCGCAGCCGCAGCGCAGTTTCCAGAACGCCTCGCAATCTTCCGTCGCACAAAAGGCGCGACCTTTGGCCTGCTTTATGCTTTGTCTTGTCTCCTTGCTCAGGAGACACTGAAATTCCTCAAGCAAAGCGCCTGATTAAACAAGGTTTACTAGTAGTTGATTGCCATCATTAACGGCATCGTAACCATCACTTGGATGGGATCAGTTGCTTGCAGAGTGGAACAGATTGGGCACGTGAAAATCACGAGGATACATGAGACCCTTGTAGGTTGATACGTTGATTTGGCACCGTTGATGACACAAGTATCTGAAAATGAAAATGGACATTCATTGAAACTCAGAAATTTCACATGATGAAACGAACTCAATTAGCGAGAAATTCCCGTTGCTTTGATCATCTGAACGGACCGCGATCATCACTGCATCCATTCTGTTCCGCTCTTCATCAGTATACTACGGTCTTCTCTCCTTGCCTTGGCGAATAAGTAGTACACTGAAATGCAATAATACCAGCAATTATACGCCTCACTGACAAGTAGCTATACCAGTACACACGCTACCACCAGCTACACTGCCACCGCTGCCGGCTAGTACATGTCTGAAAGATGCAGAAGGCAACAGGTGTCTGGGATTTGCGACATCTTGCCCGCTCAAAGACGGAACAGAGGGCGTAAACGTGCCGATAAAAGGGCAAGCAACGCGAGGAATAGCGCCTTTTCTCCCGTGCTCTTGCTGGTGTGAGACAGGGGGAGAAGGAAGCTTGCTGGTAAAGTGTAGGTGAAGTGGTCTCCCCTGTGTCCCCTTCCCTTGTCAGGAACGTCTCTGATCTTCCTTTTCGCCCAACAGTGCAGATTAATAACTGAATGTTTGATTGGTTGAGAGAAATGCTTGTTTGGGCGTCGGATGGATATTTTAACCTTGGAAAAGAAATCATAAATCTAATTGTACATTTGCTGAGGATGTGTGTATAATTGTTTTCTGGGAGCCCGAATGCTTGGACACGCTTTGATCTGAGAAATGGTCTTTTCTTATAGCACGTTTGCGTAGCAAGCTAGGTGTCTAGTCTAGATATAATTAAACTCCCGTGGAGAAAAGTGGTCGATGACGTAATTTGCAACGCCTAGTAGTCTCGAAACGAACGAACCTGCGAAAAAAAATGAGGTCGAGAGAGTGGCAGTTATGTCATCCTCCTGCCGCTGATGGCAAATTAAGCTCCCTTTTTCCTCTTGCGTGACGCTGGCCCTTGCCGTGAATCCAACACCGGGAATAAGTCGCCTCTGATGCTGGCCTTGCCGGACACCGATAGATAGCCGCGCAGCTCGATCCGCGTCCACTCGTGGTATGGACGAAACTGGAGGATGGCCGTGGAGACAAGGAAAATGAAGTTGGGACGTCGCGGTCAGCTGCTGCGATCCCGGCAAACTGGATTCGACGAGACAGGGTCCCGGGCGGGGGTCGTACCAATCGGTGGCGTGAAAGGCGACCTGTCTTGACCGGTCGGGGAATGAATTAACCCGGCCGAGCGATCGAGATGGATCTTAATCTTATCGCTGTGGCGTGCCGGCCCGGGCACATGATCAATCGGCGTAGCAACGGCTACTAGTTGCTCCGTTCGTTCGTTCGTTGCTGCGAGGAAGAATCTATAATATCGATCCTGCGACTGCGAGAGAGATGATGATGATGATGATCTCGATCGCTGCCAATAATCTCGGCGCGGCGCACGGGGCTAAACAGGTCGACGCGGGGGGCCGTCGCTTTCCGTGTCCCCCGAGCTGTAGGGCTGTGCCGGGGCAGGCGCGGCGCGGGTGTCAACACCACGGGGCCGTGCATCGCGGTGCAGTGGGTTAGGTTGGGTCCCCCACTCTTCGTTATGACCCGGACGGTTTTATGTACCTGCTGGCCCGTGCGTTGACGACTCCGCGGATGGCAGCACGTACTGTACCACTAGTGGCCGTCAGGCTTGACCTCGACTGCACGCCACGCCCCACTGGCGTAGGAGTATCTACGTGCTGCTGCCGGGACCGAGTACAGCAACTGTACGTGCCGATCGAACTTGTCGCGTCACGTTAATGCCTCTCTTCTCTGCTAGTACTATAACAGTAGTACATGATGCCGGGTCCGCCAGGCCACTCGATCGAGCGTGCGCACATGATTGCTATTGCCTGCGCGTCAGCGTCCTGCTGCGTTGATAGATCGGCATGCGTGTGCGTTGGCGTGAGGGATGATGGGAGATTGCAGCTGGATGGTGTGGTGCGCTCGAGTGCACCCCGTACCAACCCAACACGTCCCTTGTCGTGGGGAGGCCGCCTGACCCTTTTTTTTATTGCATTCTGCTCTCTCTCCCTATATTATCTCTCTAATATCTCTAATGAGCTTCTGCTGCTGCTTTCTGTTCCTAATTAATTACCGATTAGTTAAACGGCAGCAGTATGCTTGAGCTTTCTCTGTTCGCGTCCGAATCTTAGTGGTTGTATTGTACCAGAGAGGCGTAAAGGCATCGTTTAGCTCGAAATGGAAGGGAGGCTGTATAAAATGAGGAAAACGAATCCTACATGTGTCTCTCTCAGGCGTTCATCAGCTATCTCAGGCGTTCATCAGCTAACCGGCTGTGCCCCACCCACCTCTCCTCTCAACATACAAAAAGAAACCTCTAATTTCTTATTACTATACTGCAAACAGAAGCCTCGGAACAAAATACTTTTTATTTTACAACACACAAAAAGAAAAACATCCCTCCCTGCTCTCTCTCTCTCTCTCTCTCTCTACCCTTTTGGCTCTCACCACCAGCTATATATACACAGATCTCCTGCTCTCCTCCCTTCCGCTCCTTGATTCGACGACTAGTTGTTGGTTTCACTCCATCCATCTCCATTTCCGCTACCTAGCTCCCGTGCAACTGCTTATGTACTGGTAGTTAGGCATGGCGGAGTGCAAGGGCGGCGGCGACCGGTCTCCTTCGTCGTCCATGGACAGCAGCACCCACCCGGTGCTCTCCACCACGTCGTCCGGATGCCAGCCGGCCAGGAGGGATCTCAGCACCGATCTCCACCTAGGGCTCAGCCTCTCGTCGGCGTCATCCCTCCTGGCGCCTGATACCAAGAGCATCCCTTCTAAGCCAAGGTATCTTAATTTTCTTGACTCACAGCTCGTTTCCTTTGCTTTTCCCTCTTAATTAGCCTTGTGCTAATTAGATAAGTCATGCATGCAAGGTTTTTCCCTTACAAAGTAACTCAGAAAGATGGATGGCTAGATTATTTGTTTTCCATTGACCAATAACCTTTTTATACAGATATATGCATCACACCGTTTATATTTAGGAGATCATTTGTATAAACATATCTTGCCTGTTTCAATGAAGTTTATATACGTATACGCATGGGGAATTGGGATTATTGGGGAGTTTAATTTGTCAGATTGTGCCGGGTTCTTCATTTGCCCTTTATATTGAATCTGTAACAAATATTAACTGGGAAGTGTGTATCTTCTTTTTCTTTTTTTTTTTTTGCCGAAAATTGTGCATGCATGTTCGATCAGGTAATTGTATCGCCCAAAGAAAAAAAGATCGATCATGTTTTTTTTTCTCCCCACCTCTTTGACAGATCTTGGTTCGTCACAATCAGCTTTGAAATTGACCACCGATCCTTCCAAGTGTTTACATAAAGTGAATCTTGCAACGAAGTTCTAAACAAGCTGATTTGAATCTGAAAAAGGTTTCGATCAAACACTTAAGACTGCGTCTATGATTGCCTGAACTTTAAATGACAATGTCACATCCACGATCGAGCCGATCATACTACAATGAAAAACAAATACAAACAGATTTGTCACCGAGCGAGGCAGTTTATCCCAATTTGATCAATTGCTACCTTAGAAAGTACTTTCGAAGAATTTTGATGTCATTATTGTCTTGTAGAAGTCAGACTTTATTTGTATACTCCATCTAATTATGATGCCATTATTATCTTCAAGAAATATGATGCATGGCAGATTAATTGGGCAACAGTAACCTCCATCTAATTGGTTTGCTTGTACACATCATCTACATTAATTGACAACACTTCTTGTTTCATTTTAAAAAGATATTGACACCGCGAGAATGAGTTATCTGCAGGAACCAAGTACCCCTTGATTGGCCCCCGATCAAGCCGTTCCTTAAGAGAACCTTGACGGCATCTGCACGCCGGCGGCGAACATTGTTCGTGAAGGTGTACATGGAAGGTGTTCCAATCGGCCGTAAGCTGGACCTGTTGTTGCTGGATGGGTATGACAGCCTCCTTACAAAACTCTGCCACATGTTCAAGACCTCCATCACCTGTAAGTATACATCATCCAACATGTATATATTTACCATGATTTTTGAAGGATGCAAAGCCAAAATGAATAGAATAATGCAAAGAAACGAAAATAAGCGATCTGATCAATGAAGGAATGGATAAATCTACAAACACTAGCTTTTCTCGAGATCCTAGCCACTAAGTATTTGCTCACACCCAACTACTGTTTTTTTTTTCATTTTTAAGGGTTCCTGTCTCACATTAAATTTGATAGATAAATTCAAGTCTGCTGTCACATCTTTCTAATTCATAATATCATATTGTAGTGTTTGATGGTCACTGAATAATTGATATATGACATAATTAGATGCTGATGTTATGGAGTACCATCGAAGAGTTCCACATGAGAAGGCTGCTTATGTTCTCACCTACGAAGACCAGGACGGAGACTGGATGATGGTTGGCGATGTACCATGGGAGTATGTTTCTGTTCTGCTATGAAATGATTGACGTGCATATCATTTTTACTGTTTAATTGACCTTATTGCTGACCATTCTGTTGCAGTCTCTTCCTGACAAGCGTGAAGAAACTGAGGATTGCAAGAACGGATAAATGTTAATTACAAAATTTATTCGTGTGGTGGACTTATTTTCTTATTTGTTTATAGGATAGCCGAGAAAGATTTTGCTGAATAGAGGACACGCTAAGTCAAGGCTCTGCTAACTATGTACAGTATAGTGAAAAACAAAACAGAACCTCCCAACCAACCTATCATTTCCATCCTGTATTTTATATATATTATTTTTTTTGTTTCTTTAACTGGCTTGTAAATATAATAGTTATTTGTTAAAAAGAGTATAGAATTTAATTATAAGGAAAAAAGAAATCGTAAATCCAAGAAATCTTCTACTGCATATTAGGAGTATATGCAGAGCTTCTTTTATTTTCTTTCTTTTAATCTAGCATCACACCTCACAGTTTCACATAATGTTCTTTAGCTACTACCTTTGCATAAGTACGTAATGTACAGTCGTATACACATTTTGACTGGAAAGATATTTCCCATTTTAGTCATGTTCTTGGAATCTAAATGCGTGCATAAAACTCATACTATCATTTTGAGCTTGGTTCTGGAGACAGTTTGTTCTCTGGCTCTTGACATAACAAAATATCTTACATTCCTCACTCATTTTATTTAGTAAATTCAAATATTACTAAAACTTGAGATAACTCGGTATAAATTGTAATTGCATCCACTGTGAATAGGAAATAAGTATGGAAAGAACGTACCGAGATAGTCTTTGCAATATTGCAGGATATTCTTCTCCCAAGTCCATCACAAAATGCATGGTCTCACTTCCTGCTTATTTTAAACCAACACGTGTGTGATTCCACTTTTAAATGGTGGAATTTTGAAACATGGAACTACAAAGCACATATGAAGTTTGTCTCACCAGTCACCATATATCAGCCATTTATTGTGACCTATCAGCTAAAACAGATTGTGCCTGAATTGAAGACCACATCCTGGAACGCTAACTAAATCCTGAGGCCCACTTCTGACATGAAATCAAACATGTCTGTGTATGGTCTGAATCATGCCAAGCAGCTTTCTTTGCCATATGTTCATGTGCCTCTGAGTCTGCAGATACAGTATCCATGTCAAGTGCACTGCAAGCTTTTCTCTCTGACAAGTTCATTCATCATTCTGAAGACATCATAACCTTGCTTGCTCTTGCTTGAAGCCAAGGTGGGATGGTTCTCATTGTTGACAAATGACCATCCCTTCGTCTTCCTTAACTCCACGGACATCATCTGCCTTCTCAACACATTTGCCTCCTCCAATCTTCCATGCGATGCATAGATATTAGCAAGCAGTATATAGTTTCCAGTATTGCTTGGTTCAATCTCAAACAGCTTCTTAGCCACCTCTTGCCCCATCTCAAGGTCCCTGCAGTTCACGCAACCTGCAAGTAAAGCCCCAAGAACTGAGGCATCTGGCTTAACTTGCATCTGGTCAATGAATTGTTTTGCCTCACCAAGAAGGCCTGCTCGCCCAAACATGTCAACCATGCATGCATAGTGCTCACTCCAAGGTGTTACCTTATAAACCTGGGTCATCAAACTGAAGTATTTGCGCCCTTGCTCTAGAAGCCCACTCTGGCTACAAGATGAGAGAACACTAACAAATGTGATGTGGTCCGGAGAGATGCCCTTCTCTAGCATTTTTTCGAATACACCAATAGCCTGCACTCCATGTCCGTGCTGCTGCAGAGCAGTGATCATGGATGTCCATGTTAGTACACACAAGTGATCTTCTGCCGCCTCAAATGCTCGGCGTGCATCGTCCAAGCGGCCACATTTAGAATACATGGTGATGAGGGAACTTGCAAGGCCACGGCTGTCCAAGAACCCTGTCTTTATAACAGAGGCATGTATACTTGCTCCAAGAGACCATGCGGGCATACATGCGGATGCTTGCAGTGCAGTAGCAAAGGATACATCGTCAGGCAAAAGCCCATCCCTCATCATGAACCGGAAGGTCATACAAGCTTCAGTGAATCTATTTTCATGAATGCAACCACGGATGATGATGTTCCAAGTGACAACATCCCTGCAATCCACAGCATGGAACAGAGCCAAAGCTTCACGGGAGCAGCCGCACCTGGTGTACATGTCAAGAAGTGCATTGCTGACACACAGCGTGCTGAGCTCCATCCCAACCTTTGCTGCGCACGCATGCACCTGGCGACCAAAATCCACTGCGCCAGCTCCTGTGCAAGCACTCAGCACCCCCGACACGCTAACCTGATCCAGCGGCACACCCGACCCCTGCGCCGCCAACTCCCTGAACACTGATAGCGCGTCGAGGAACATGCCGTTCCTGGCGTATCCCACGACTAGCGCGTTCCAGGACGCAGCACTCCGGTTCGGCATTTCCTCGAACACCTTCCTGGACGCCGCCATGTCCCTGCCCTTGGCGTACGCGTCCACCAACCCGGTATAGACGAACACGTCAACCTGCGGCACGACCTTTACCGCGCACGCGTGCACCTGGCGGCCGCAGGCAGACGGGAGGCGCGCGCAGGCGGCGAGGACGGCGGAGATGGCGTGTGGGCTGGGGCGGAACCTGCGGTGCGAGCACGAGAAGAGCGTGAACGCGAGGCCAGGGTGGGGCCGCGCAAGGGCGGAGATGAGGGTCGCGGAGCTGCGGAGGTCGGCGCTGGGGAGGTGGGCGCGGAAGGCGGCGAGCGCGTCGGCCTGGCGGCCCGCGGCGGCGTAGAGGGAGACGACCTGCGTGAGGAGGACCGGGCTCGCGGAGACGAGAACGCGGGCGCGGAGCTGCGCGGAGATCAGGCGGCGTGCGCGGACGCTGCCGTCCGCGGTCATAAGGATGGATGCTGCCGCGGTTCCAGTGGCTCGGGGAGCGGCGGCGGTGGCGCACGCGCCACGACGCGGGGCTGGCAAGTCGCGGCGGGGCGATCGAGCTTTTTTTTTAAAGGGTGGCGTTCGAGCTTTAGGCGGTTTCTGTGGTGGGTTGGGCTGCGCAGGTTCTCTTTAGGTCCATGAGTTACTTTTGGACTTAAAGTGTGTGATGTCGCCCGTGCTTACGGGCTTATTGCCGGAGCCGCCAGGCCGGGTTTCCTATATGTAGCGGCGCTACGTGTAGCTTGCTTACACGTAGCGCGTTTTAGAATTTGTGCTGGGATCGACATCCAATGGTGGGAAGCAGATGAAGCGGACCGATGCTGATGCGGGCTGGCAGCGCTTAATTCTAGAACACGTGTCTGCATTCCAGTGGTCAGACGGATGTGTAAATTTGATTCAATTTTCAAATTGATTTTTGTTTCAAACAAGAAGTCCATTTTCAGATCTGTTTAAACCATTGTACTCCTTACAATTAATACAACAAAACTAGATCTCACATGAGTATATTATTTTGAGCATTTGAATTTGAAATTTTTCAAATTAAATTTGTATTTGTTCTGCTACTAAAAATCAAATATTCTAGCTGTGAAAATATATTGTTTCAGCAATGAAAAATGATTGTTCTAGCAGTGATAAACTGTTGTTCTGGCAGTGAAAATTGATTGTTCGAGTGGTAAATATTAATTGTTCCAGCCATTGAAATCGATTGTTTCAACAATGAACATATATTATCTCAGCGTTGAATATATATCTAAAAATGAAAATTCTTTTCAACAAACAAACACGAATTCACGTAATTTTTTCTCGATAACACGCTGCCTGAAAAGAAAAAAAACGGACCAACATCAATATCTGCTCACGCTGCCATGGGCCACACCCACTGTCGCTGCCACCAGGCCATGGGCCGCGCTACACCTGTGCTTCGCGTAGCGCGCGGTGGCTATAGGAAGTCCCCCGCCAGGCTGCCCGTTCAAAGGAGTCCACGGGCTATATAATATCTTTTTTTTTCTTTAAAAAAATAGGGAAAAAAAATTGACCTACGGGGTATGACGCCCCCTGGACATTGCATTTAAGGAGAAGATCCTCTCACGTAGATCAAGAAAATTCTTGAACCCCCTCCTCTCTTATATTAGGGCCACTAGCCTTGTGAATACCTGGACCGGAGCCACCATGGGCGCCGTTGCTTCCAGAGGCAAGCCCTTAACTAAATGCTTTAGTGTAGGAACAGGCGAGGAGATTTTTTTAACCTAGATCACAAATTCGCTCTCACTGAAAGTCGAATCTGAAACCTAGGAGGTGCTACTCAGACACCTTACCAGTAAGGTAAAGACCCTTTGGTAAAATAGGGAATATATATTAATAGTTCAGCCGTTTCATCGATCATTACAGTTCATTGTTACCATAAAAAAACCCAAACATCTTCAAGGAGGTTTAACCTAACCCTGGTTTACAAACCAATTCTATTATTATTAAGAGTAAATTTTGTATCCAGGTTTTGTAGTTCTTATCTCACAAAACACCATATATTATGGTCTGTGTCATATAATCTCAGATTTTATGATTATATTATTTAATAAAACCCCAGACATATGAATTCGAACTCTATGTTTATCTTAAGCGCACCTGCTTTTGGTTTCATCCAACGCATATTCTAACACTGGTAGAGTAAATTTTGCTATGAATATCACATATGAATTTAAACTCTATGTTTGCATAACATATGTACTTCGATCAATTCAATTGTTGAAATCATTAAGTGAGACGCACGACAGTACAATCTTCCAATATGAAAATGAAATTTATAAGTAGAGGAACATTCACATTATTATGATATGAGTGTGGTTTTATGAAACAACATGACCAGAAAACCTAAGGTTAAGTGACACAAGCCAAAATACCTGAGGTTTTATGAGAAAAGGACCACAAAATATGAGGTTTTCTAAAATTTACTCTATTATTAAACTAGCCATGTCTAGCAAAAATCTCCATAATTGTGGTCTCAAGCGCATGACAGCCCCAATGAATTGATGGTGTGTCTTCTTTCTTTTGCAAGAGTGTCCCAATACGCAGTCAGTGTGTTCCCCTAAAGATCACAGCATCGAAGAAAAAACTCACACATTGTTAAAGATGAAATCATTTCTACAGAGCCAAATAGCCCAAGACAGAGTAATCGAACCAACAAGGATATTATGCATAAGTTTGTATCCAACTCTTATAGCCACAGACCAAACCTGCTACCCTCCCTAACCTCTGGCATCAGTCATCATGCTAGGGCGCGATAGTGCACCACGCCGCTGACCCCGGGAGTGACGGAGTGGAAAAATCTTGCTGTCATGGCTATGCCGTGATAGTACGACCTCCGAGCACCCTGCCCCATGTACTACATGACGAACCCACTCCCGTCAAAGACGGTCCAACGGGATGAAAGTCCACAACTATTGCCTACGCCTCCCCAGGCGCCATACCAAGCATGCGGCAACAATATCAAGGGGTCTAAATCCCTGCAAACCTACTCTCGTCACCATCAGCGCCACCCTAGTGGGACGGAACCCGACAACCTGACACAGTTCGACATGATGACCCTAAATAGGGGAGATAGGACGGCTCGATGGATAGGTGCGACAGGACGACGCACGGCCTTGTGACATTCCATTGTGCTGAGCTATCCGGGTCATTCAGCTCACACCAACTACAGGAGTGGCAAGGCTCGATTCATCAACAAAAAACGGGGGCACGCCTCGACAGAGTGACTGTAAAGCACGAAACCAGGATGGCGGGGCCTATGTAAACTGAAGACCACGCCACGCCCAAAGTCAATGCCTCCTTTCGCATGACTTCAATAACTTCTCACACGTGTTCTCCTCCCTCCCCCCCCCCCCCCCCTCTCTCTGTAAGGCGTACCCTCCTCTTGAGATATAAAAGGGGAAGCCCCTCTTCTTTCAAAAAAGGTCAAACACACGCACACACTCACAGCCATGCATACGTTTACCAAGACTTGGAGAACTAACCTCTCTCAACTCCATTGTACACCCCGGTGTAAGTAGCACGAGCAACTACTCAAACTGGACATAGGGAGATACGCCGAACCAATGTAATCCCTTGTGTCCCGGAATAAATTCTAGTAGTTGATGATCGAAACATAGACATAAATAGACACTTATTTTGCATATCTCAATCAAGGACACCCAATCCTCCCTGATCCTTTGGGGTATATAATATACCTCACCTTATTAGTCTATATATTTTTTTATATTTCTCACCTTGGTAATTAGAAAAATCTTGATCTATAATAATCAAGTTTCTTAAGGACTTCACGAGAAACTTTATAAAAAAGAAAAAAAGCATAAACATCAACAAGCTTGTTAAGACCAAGTTAATGAGAACTAAGCAACCTCCAAGGGGTAGCAATTTGCCCTTCCATCCACTTAATTTCTTTTGAAATATTTCCTCTACTTCTTTTCAATCACTATTTCTAAGTCTCCTAAAATGCATAGGGATTCCAAGATATCTGAATAGAAAGGTGCCCAAATCACACCCAAACGTATGTGAGTATTCCAATTCAAGACCCTTGCCCTCACCGAAACTGAATAATTCACTTTTATGAAAATTTATCTTAAGACCTGAAAGTTGTTCAATCTATATAGTACTCAAGACAAACGTTGTTTCAACCTTCAACGTATTAGACATGAAATGTTGAATTAATTTTACAAAATATCATCGAATTTTTAAGCATACTAAATGAAATATAAAATTTTAACATTTTTTAGTTACTGTTTCAATATTTTTGATAGACTATTTTAACATTCTTTACAAATTATTTCAATATTTTCTTATATGAAGTATTGAATGGGTTTAAATTTTTTTTTGAACATGCTATTTGTTGAGTTATAATAAATAGTTATAGAAGCTATAAATGCTAGTCAGCTATAAATGTGAGCTCATTCAGTCATTCTTTCCTCCTACGGTGTTGCACCACGCAACAACCTTCTGTTTTCTTATTCCTGTGTACGTCATTGACACATTTGGGTCGAAACTCAGGAGGCAAGCCTGAGTTGTGTTTTCTTTTCGTTTTAGGCGCCGTTCGTTGGATGGGCTGTCTGCAATGGATCGCCGGTGGATTCATTTTGCACCCATTAAGGTGATGAGCTCCCGTCAGACTTATTTATTATGGATTTTTTTATCTTAAGTTTTCTTAATTTTATTTACAGAAATCATGTGTTACTGTTCCTTTTAGGTTGTTGGACCGAGTATTCACGTTGAATTTTCTGGAAAAAATTCAACGTCTGGGCGGTAGGACCAAAATTCACTTGTATTGAAGCTTCACTTGTATTTTTCTATTTATTATAGAAACAAAAGTTGATTGAATGAATTACTTAATGAAAAAGCAGTCAGTTTTCACGTTTACCTTGAAAAATGGCTTAGTCAGTTTTCACGTTTACCTTAAAAAATGGTTTACTTCGTGGCAGTTATAGATTGCCCCCAAAATCGACTGGAACTGAAGAAAAAATAGCTGATTATGAAATTGTCATTCCCTTGAAGGAAATATTTTATAAATCAAATTATTTTTTTCTAAATAACTCGCGTGCGGGCTTCTAGCCTGAAAAATCGCGCGCACATCGGCCCAAAAAAATGCCTGGCTAGCCCGCTTTCTTGTTCACGTTTTTCTTACTGGACTTCTTTACTGGGCTGAATGTTAAGTCGCTGTCGTCCTGCTTGAACGGAAAGAAGACGGCCTTTGGGCCGGGGATCTTGCTCGTCCGGGGGACGATTGGGGCAGGTTCCGTTCATCCAGCGTCAGCGACGTGATTGGCATGTTGAACTACAAAGTCTAATTTAGCAGTTCATCGAACCCATCATCTCGGATGGCAATTCAAAGAGTGACCACAGTCGTCCGTGATTTCTAGCTACCCGACGCAGCCGATGCTGCAACTTGCATAAAGCGGGCCGGCCTTCTATGCAAACATCCCTCCGGCACCACTCCTTGCTTCTGTATAGCTGAACTGAAACGCACCAACAACTACTTCAGTCATTTCCCTTATAATCGCACCAGTCCTCCGAGTGCTTAGGCTTTAATTTATCATCAACCGGCGGTCGCGGGGGGAATCGATAGGAGCGAGCCAGCTCCAAGATGTCGGAGAGCACAGCAACCTGCATCGACATCCTCATCGCCATCATCCTCCCTCCTCTCGGGGTCTTCCTCAAGTTCGGCTGCAAGGTACGGCTGCAATTCTCAGGCACGCTTCTCATGACGATCTGACTAGCGATTCAGTTTACAAATAAAGTAACTAAATCCGGTTGCCGGCACTAGGTCGAGTTCTGGCTGTGTCTCTTGCTCATTTTCTTCGGTTATGTTTCGGGGCTCTTCTACGCGCTTTATGCCATCACCAAGTAGCGTGAACAAAATTGCAGAACCTGTTGAGCAGGGACAAGGTGAATAGGAGCAGGCAGCATGATGTTTCGATGACACGGCGCTCTCGCATGCAGAATGAAGATGGCACCGTTGTGTCGTTTTGGAGATTACTGTCAGTTTTTAAGCTACTGTACGTATCGTCGTGTCCATCGATTTGTTTGAACCCTTTGTGGGTCTTGATTATGTCAAGCAGTAATTCGTGTGAACAATCTCTTTTTCATGGCAATGTTTTATTTGTTGTTTATATGTAGTTTACATATGTTCGATATCTCTCTTTCAAACCATTTGAATTCATCCACTACTTAATAAATTATTACTCCCTCATTTCTAATTACTTATCATATTCTATTCCTTCGATATGAAACATTTTATGTTCTTGACCACCAATTTCTAAAAATATATAATTTGAAATTTATCTTACAAAGTTCACAGATATAAATGTTTGACTTACGATATATCTGAAATGACAAATAATGAAAAAAAAGAAAGTACATATTAAACAGGGTTTTGTAAGGACAAAGAACCTCTGTATCTCTCGGCATCCCTCTAGACTCCAAAGTAAAAGAAGGTGTTTTTCCACTAACATTCAACTTCCATATAGAAAGTTAAAAATTTGAATGGTAACCATCTCTTTATTTTTGTTTGAATGGTAACCATCTCTTTATTTTTGTTTGAATGGTAATCATCTCTTTTTAACAAACCCCTTTGCGCACCAAAATTTGAGTGTGGAGGTGATTAGGGATCCATAGACATCTCACGTTCATATAGTCAGGGAATTTTAGAAGAAGTTGTTGAACTTCAGCGTCTGAACTAGATGAAACACAAAGTTCACAGGAGTTATTTTATATTTCTCACACAATTGTATCAAATTTAGTAATAATAATAATCACAAGTTTCCCTTTATGAAGAAAATATCATTCATGCTTAACTAATCAATAGCTTGGCAAATTAAGTCCCAATATCGGCCAAAATATATGAGGAGCTCTTTATTTTGCACAAAAATTGCATTACCATTATTATTTTTTGGCAGTGACAACTCCAACTTGTTCCAGATTATGAAATCAGGGAACATTTGCCAAAGTCTTTTCACATGACTGTACTGTGATATACCCGTATTATTGACATGGAGCCACAGTGATATACCCGTGTTTAATATATTTTGTTGCTAATAAAATGTTAGCTGTTATAGTAAGTCATTGTTGAAGGATTTATTTTTCTTTTCCACACATACAGAATTGAAGGCTTTGTTGCGAGTATTGTTGCAAACTCATGTCAATAAACTGTGTCATCCATATGTCCAAAATCTGAATGTAACACCCACTGACCCTGAAGTGATAATGTGTCATCACCATCCAAACAAGCTCTCTTTTTATTGCCCTCATTCACTCCTGCGCGTATAGAGGCAGGATTGATATCGATTTGTTTTCAAAATACTTCGGAGACGGTAAATGCAGTTTACTGTTTATTTTTCTGATGAAGCCCAACAACTAGAGAACATGAAGGCGTGTGCAGTTAAACGTTATCTACTTATAGTCGACTCTACCGCCAGAAACAATTATGCTGAGCTAAAATGAGATCAATGGCGTTTGTATTGTATCATCTCAATTTTGGCGCTATATGACCCGTGCTGTTTACTTGCTACTACGGTTGCTGGTGCGCGCAGTCGAGGTTGGGCCCGGTGTCAACGTTGAAAATCTGGCAGTACCGCCGGTAGAACCCGATGCGGTTGTTCACGCGCGCGTCGTCGGTTCGGTTGCACTCGAGCCCGCCGTTGACGATGTTTGTGACGAGCCCGAACCCGGGCATCCGGTTCGCCGCGGCGTCGGCGGCGGTGGGCCGGTACTCCCCGACCATCACCTCGTGGCACGACGGCTTGGGCTGCCGCGGCGTCATCCAGAACCAGAGCGCCGTCCGGAACGCGGTCTCGGAGCAGTTGGCCACCACATCCGGGTTGCGCAGGCCGTCGAAGCCCAGCGCCTGGCCCGCCGGCCCGTAGTTGAAGTTCCACGAGAGCTGGATGGGGCCCCGCCCGTGGTAGGACTTGCCCGGGTAGCACGGCCACTGCTTGTCCGTGGCGTCGCAGTAGTTGCTTGCCGGGCTGATCTCCTCCTTGTAGCACAGCCCCCACGCGAACGGGCCGTCCGGCGCCGTCGCCCACCCGCCTGCAGAAATCGTTACGTTGTTGAACAGGTTAGAGACATAAATTTTTCCGTTGATTTGAAGAACAAGTATTTTGTTGTTTGATCATCACCATGTTCTTCTACCTGTGGTCTCGTGGGAGATTTGCGCGAAGAAGGCGGCGATCTCGCGCTTGCGGGTAGTCAGGTCGCCGGTGCCGGCAAATTTGGGGAAGGTCCGGGCGGCATGGATGAAGGACGAGTAGGTGTAGAACCCCTTGGCCGGGCAGGCCGCGTCGTCCTTGTGCAGGAACAGCGAGTTGTAGAGCTGCTCGCTCACGAGCGCCTCCACGGAGCTGCACTTCCCGCCGGGGCCGTACCACCGCGCCTCCGCGACGCCGGAGGAAGAGACGAGCAGCAGGAAGAAGGTGAGCACGGAGATGAACAATAATGCGTCGGAAGAATATGCCATTGCCAATGCAACCAAGTGGGCAAACAAGCGCACTTGCGGATGAATATGGAAGGAGTGTTGGAGCGGCATGTGCGCATGGACGTGCGTTTTATAGAGGTGGATATTGGTGCTGAACTAGTGGGCGCGTCGCGACGGGTGGAAGAGACAAAGGACACGGCCGGCCGATGATGGTGGTGGTGGTCGCGCCGGGCTATTAGCTAGGGGTCAAAGCTTCGATCGACCGCGCCCTCGCCATCACCGGTTGACTTGATCTCGTCAGAGGCAGCCATCCTCAGTGTTGCAAGACAGTATTCCCATTCCGCTGAAACAGAGACGGGTTCCAAACAAATCGAAGCAAACAATACATTGATAGTAGTAGGAACGGCGTGGCGCAATTGAGTGAGGATCTGAACCCTGAAGAAGAAATGTACCAAACAAGAGGCAGAGGAGGTTGCCGGCGTTCCCGGCATGTTGAGCCGGCTTTCGATGCACTCGCTTTTTTAAGACAAAACAAAGAATCAGTCTGCCCTGTCCTTCGTGCCGTTCTTTACTGTTCAATGTATAAATGATTGAGTGATTGACAGATCTCCTACCATACGTATCGGTAATCAAAGTGGAGTTGGTAGTGCATGCCTGCACTATATGCTGGAAAACGGGATTATCATTAAGAAATAGAAATGATATTTGGCATATCTGGGCGTGGGAGATTTGATCAGGTCAGCTTAAAAGGTGAGTCGGCCACTGCAGTTTAGTACATCAGCGTATGCGACGTTGACTGCTGCATAGTGGAGCAGGATCATGGGGCTCGAGTGCACGGCCTGAAAAGACCGTCTCAAGTCCGTTTCTAGCTTGTTTCTCGTTACTGAAAATCCATGCCATCTTGGCATGTTCAAACGGAATCAAGATGTTCAAGAATACAAATCTTGGCATTGTTTTGTTGTAACATGTGAGTATAGCATGTCCCCTGTTGTCAGAGCTGAAGAATTAAACATTTTACCTCCAAAAGCGAGTGTTGACATCAAATGGAGAAATATGCACTGAATCTTCAACCCACAATTCATTCCAGAAAAGAACAAAATGAATCTTCAAACGAAAAAGAATGCAGAGAGGACATCACGCAGCTAGCTAGTGGTCAATGTTCATTCTTTTTTTCTCCTCAGAAATTATATAAACACACAGCCTGATTCTTATAACAAATTGTGGTCACATGGCAGGGAACACAAGTCAATGTTCACTCTTGGCAGATACTACTTTTGCTAATAAAGATGCCAAATTGAGCTACCCAGGAACAATAAGTTGTTTTGTAGCACGTCGGCAAAAGCAGCTCTGCTTATCCTAATCGCTCACAGACGGCAGAGTTAAGATGCTAAAGATACAAACTAGAGATAACCGATAGCCAAAGCATAAAAGAAATAAATACAGCAGCTGGCTGACTATCCCTGTACAAACATGTCTAAAACGAAGCAATGATTATCTGACTAAACCGATTGGTTGTGCATACTATGGGTCGCTGCCTCGGAAGGCACCAATCGTCCAAGTCGTCTATTCTCCGTTCTGCGCGCGTGCTCCTGTGACCGGATAACCATCGATATATAGTGTTACACACACACACACACAAAAAAAAAAAACATCGATATATAGCTAGCTGCGTGCATGCCTAAGAATTCCGGCCCGGCGAGTGCTCGTTGTTTATTACCAACTTCTACGCCGGCGCTTGCTGGGCTTGGGCACGCGCCGCTACGAACACCGAGAGCAGCCGCACTGACAAGGATATCATGGAGTGGTGCACTATCGAGCGAGTTCAGTTGCGTGACGCAGACAGCCACATGGCCACCATGCCCACATCTATTTGTTCACATCGCAGGGTTGATGGCAACTTCGTGATTGCGATTATGGCGCGTGCCGCCGCCGGTCCAAGATGGTTTTAGGTGTTTTATTAGAGTTTTGTTTTAGGTGTTTTTTAACCATATTTCCTTATCGGTCTGCAAATGGTTTAGATTGATTTTGTATAATTTAATTTATATATAAATTTATAGATTTAAAATATGTAAGATTATTTGTTCATACCTACTGTCTAAAGTTTTTATCTCATATATTTTCACTAAAAAAATGTTATTTGTTCACATACATTATGGTTTGAGTCAATTTGCTAGGCCCAATAAGGATTTCTGTTTGCCAGGACCGATAAAGATCAAACAACCTTCGACCACTGATCTGACGGCCCATATAGTCGATTGATTAAACATTTAATCGACTAAATATTAGCAAGAGCCTTTTTTTTACAGTTTTGTTTAAGGTGTTTATGAAAAATAAATATGGTTTTTTACATACACTTTTGACGTCTCAACTATTGATACAGAGCATGCCAGCCAACTCTAAACCAATCATATCTATCACAAATGCACTGTTTCTTATTTTAACTAATAATACTGTTTGACAATGGACCCTGCTAATTCGTGCATGGACCCTCATCTGCACTAGCTACTAGGGCCCACTTATGGCGAGCTCTTGCTACAACAACTGACAAGCCACATGTCATACAACACAAACCCACGTTCAAAGTAGGAGTTTTAATTCGAGCTACTCCATGGATTCCTAAGACCAATCTCAATGGGTATTTCATCAGAATTAAATAAAATATCACATCAACAAAATAGATATGACATATCAATTAAGATGAAAGAGATGAAATACCTATCATTGTAATGAAATATATTTGACTCGGTTTCATATATATGAAAGTACATTGGAACTCCCACTGAATATAAAAAATTCACCCTAATATATTTTGACCAATCTCAATGCAACAATTTTATGTTATAAGTTGTTTATAAAATCGTGTGATGAAATCATGCATTGAGATGTGTCATTTCATTTATCAAATCAATACTCTAAATTTGACATGACATTTTTGGAAAATTTGGAATGAAAAGGTGGATTAAGACTAGTCTAAGGTAAATCTTAGGGCAATGAATAATATTGAATGCATGATGACTTAATTTGCATGAATATTAGATGTCCACCATGGACCCTCCTAATTCATGTAAGATGTAACACCCCAGCCTGTTAGCAGTCTATAGTAGTAGTAGTTTCATCTAAGAGACTCAGAAGTGAAGTAAAGTTATGGACTTAGTCCCATATTAGAAGTTTAGGTGGGCGAGGATCAACATATAACACTCGATGTTCTAACCGAAGCATATGAGGGGTGATATGTTTGAATGCACGTGCCCATCTTAAAGGTGGGCTAGGACGATAAGCGGACTTTAGATACAGGATGTTACAGTGGTACCAGAACATCAACTCTCTGTTCATCGAGGGGAGGGTCTTGGCCATCCCCTTGCCATGTTTATGGTGTGCTATCGATAGCATCAATCTTTAAGGGGGGTGACTGTAATATCCTAACTCATTAGCAGCTTGTGGTAGTAGTAGTTTTGGTTCAAGAGGTATAGACGTGAAGTGAAGTTGTGGGTTTGGTCCCACATTGAAAGTTTAGGTGGATGGAGTCAGTCTATAATCCTTGTTGTTTCAACCATAGCACCTCCGTATTAACATTTTTATACGAGTAAGAATGAAAACATAAGAGGAGTACTATGTTGTCAATGCGCGTGCCTCCCCCAAAGGTAGGTTAGGACGATAAGCGAACTTTGGATATGGGACATTACAAATGGGCACTGATTACACCCATTGTTGTGGTCCATCCATATGACCTGCTGTTGTTGCACTTGCTAGTAGGCTACATGATGCGCGGCAGGTGCACAATCACACATTAGGAATTTTAGGACTACCCTATAGTACAAGTTTTTTTTTTGACTTTAAATTGAACACAGTACAGACAGAAACATTCATCCCTATAAACACATGAGCTTCATCTTGGTCATGGATAAATCACCCAGGTTTGGGTTCATAAGCAGTGAAAATTACCCTTTTAAGACTCACTTTTGCTACGGCTCCGCTGGATTCTATTCCCTTAACTAAGCCACTGCCTATAAGTCATCGGCTCATTCTTCAATAGCACATACATTCTATTGTTATAAGTGCCTCTAAAAGACTGAACGGACTTGGTCTTGAAATTTATAAAGTCATCAATAATGTCTCATTTTTGAGAGGGACGTCACCTTCATCTGAAAGAATAATTAGCTACAAATGTAATATCCTTCTGGGTATGTTCCACCATAATAAAGCTAACCAACTAAGCTACACTCAGTTTGCCGTGGTAGACGGGTTACACACACAATGGAATAAAAACTATGTGTAACAAAAAGATGTAATGCTTATTTTATCTTCTCCAAGTCAGCACAAATATCTGAGTTATTAAACCTTTTTTGCTTGGTAGTACTGTAGTGAATTCTGTTGTAACAATTCTCGTGAATGCATTGACAAGTAAATAACCCCGAGGTCGTACAAACGTTTGCACAATTTTTTATTGGAAAATGTAGTTACTGGGTTGCAGTGATTGAATTCATGATAACGACTTATACATTGAAGAAATATCCAGCGCCTAGGGTAATCTATTTTTCATGGATCAATTATTTGTTGTTTTGTTATTGATTTGGTATCTTTTTTCTTTATCAAAACATGAGACCTTTTGGGTCCGTTAAAACATGAGAATTTTTCTCCTTATTGTTGTAGAAAATAACCACCATTGCATGACATATAATTCTTTTCAACATGGCAATCTTGCAAGCATGCATGAAACAAAATTATTTTCAGCAATCTTGAATTATGTGTTCTTTCTCATGCCCTAACTCCCTCCCCTTCCTCTCTTTCTTTCTCTTCCCCTCTCTCCCCCTCTCCTGAGCAACTTAGATCTAGGTTTAATCTACATAGGAGAGGTTAGAAATATACGGGTTTTTGGTTGGTGATGTAAATGCATGACATATATTTCAATAAACTTCAACTAAAACTTCTCAAATAAAGCGGATTTGGCCGAATTTGATGAAAATCAAACACTTTTCAACAAAAGAGCAAAAAAAAAAAAAAACAAAAAACAAAAAACAAACAAACATATGAAGTACTTTCCCCTTGACTTAGAAAAGAAACTTCTATAGAAAAATCAAACTCGAAACCTCCCCCTCAATTTTGATGAAACGCTCAAATATTTGGGCCGCCACTATTCGAGTGAAACAAGGAGTGACCCACGAAGCTATTTATACTAGGTGGCTCTTTAGTGGCGGTCGTGGCGGACCTAGGAATTTACTTGAGAGTAAGCCGCAACAAAATTTGCGAATACAATTTGGTGTAATCCATAAATAATGCCGTAATTTTTTTTCTAGAAATTTTGGTAAACAAGAACAAAAATAACATATCAGGTCATAAATCTAATAATTAAGTGTGAGAATTATAATATATTATAGCACAAATGGTTTAAACAAATGATAGTTGAAATTTAAAGGTAAAATGAATCAACAATCAATTGATTTATTATTTCTACATACTACATAGCGTCCTTCTCCTAGAAGCACCGTTATTGTAACCTTATTTCCATCTTGTAAGTAGGTTTATCAGACTGAAACATCACATACCCTGGGAGTTGCATTGGAACCGATCAAAGATACTCCATGGTCTAGCGGGAATACGGCGTCGCGTCAGATGGGGATTGTCCGATTGGAGTCTTGTCGTGTGCCAGACATTGCTATGGTGTGGCTGCCTCGCCTCTCTTGTGTGATCGCAAGTTTGCGTCCATCTGTCTGCAGAGCTGCGCTGAGTCGTGAGCGGTGCGGCGAGGGCATACGCACGTCCTAGGATACGAGCCGAACAAGGCCAGCAGAGCCTTAATACTCAGTTTAGGAGTTTAGATAATGGGCTTGCTAAATCTTAGTGTATGCCATGGCATATGGGACCCATCCTGTGGGTTCACTACTAAGCGGCGGCCCATATTGTCAGCCGCTACTATTATACAAATTGTAGCGGTGGTTGACAATGTAGGTCACGACTAAAGAGAGCGTCTTTTTCAAAGGCCACTCACAATGCCACCGACCGCTATGGTTGAAAGGTTAGCAGCGTGTAGCATTGTGAATCATCATTAAAGGCCATGGTAGCGGGGGGTCGTTGACGGGCACCCCCATAGTCTATAGTGGTGTCTTGATTTTGAACCCGCCGCTATGGCTTTTTGGTGGCCGCTGCCATAGTGCATTATTTCTATGGTGTCACCTAACAATAACATTGGATTTGTTATGTGAAGAAACAATAACAGTGTATATATTTCATGGATATAACTTTGCAAGCTACCAAATATGCATTACAATTCTGGTCATAGTTATATAGAATAAATCATAGTGGTTTGACCCTTGTCATTGCTTAGTAAAGTTGGATGACCGTTGCATGGTAATTACTAACTGCCTTGGAAACTCACTGTGCAGATCGATCCATCCTACAAAAGAGGAAGCCTCTTCATGGTAAGGTACATATTTTGAGGTTTTTGTTTTAGTGGACCATGTAAATAACATTCGCTAGTCGTCTAGCCTATGAAAAATTGCTGATGATTTGTAGCAGACGACATTTTTAGCAATTTCTCTTTATTCTTATACAGTGGAAGTAATTACTTTCAATGATATCACATTTATACTCCTTTTTACATAGGGGACCTCCTCCTTGATATAAATAAAAGAGTGAAATGCACCATAGGTCCCTAAACTATTTAGTAACTGTCATATAGGTCCATGAACTCTCAAAGTGACAATCTGGGTCCCTAAACTATTCTCGGATAGTCATCCAGGTCTACAAACTTTTTAGTGACCTTTTAGACCCATGATCTATTTATATTGTGTCAATTGGATCCACAATGCCTAGCCGCTCTCCACTCACCACGCCGCTGCACAACCGCTCTCCATGCGTGCCACCACCACCGCACAACCACTCTCCATGCGGGCATTGTCGAGGCTACATAACAGCAGGTGTGCTATGCCCATTGTAGCCTTGCCTTCCCATCTGGCCTCGCTCTCCCCTTCGCAGCCTCGCCTTCCCATGCCCTTATTCATTACCCACGACAATGAACTACCCTTTACCCACAACAACAGTCTGCCTTCCTTGTGTGGCACCTTCGCACATGACATACTGCTGTCGTCACCGCGCGTGCGATCAACGGGCACGGGCATGGGCCCCGATACGGAGAGCAAGGCTACTACGAGTAGAGTGCATCGGGTGCTAGCTTTTGCATCGTCGTGTAGGCTCGGGGGCGCAGGTATAGAGCGGCTTTGTAGCGGTTGGGTCACACGTGGAGAGCGGTTGGGTAGCAGCGGTGTGGACCTGGTTGACACAAAATAAAAAGATCATGGACTTATAAAGTTACTATAAAGTTTGTGGACCTGGCTGACCATCCAAAAATAGTTTAGGGACCCAGATGTTCAGTTTGAGAGTTTATAGACCTAGATGAGAATTACTAAATAGTTTAGGGACCTATGGTACATTTTACTCTAAACAAAATAATGCCCCACCATTATGCTCACCTAAGCAATGAAATCACATTTTCTTTCCTTTGTATAGTGTTTTACATAAATTTAGCTAGCAACAACTGTAGGTAGGTTTTTACTGCAAGAGTAGGGTGCTAGGTGATGGATCATGAGAAGGTGAATCTCCAATGGATTGTCAATGAATTGAACCATCGATCAACCTTCAAGAAGCAGGTCAATTGACTATGAAGAAGAAAGCGTGTTGGCCATAGTTTGCTGGGTTAAGGTGTATGTGGTGGCAAATAGAGAGGACGACACCATGCTGGAGGTCTATCCCGCCATCCCTGAGACCATGCAACTCAACAACTTCAAGGCCATGCCAGATGAACTTGAAAATTTGAATAATGTGGTGTACCAGGTGGAAAACATCCATGACGGCATCTCCAAGCTACAACACTAGAAGGGCAAGTATGACTTGGAGAAACACGAGTATCAAACCTTGCACCACCTCCATGCAGCCATGGCAGGCCAGGGTCTAGGCCTTTCCAGCCTCACCACTGAGGAGCTTGTCAGCCTCAACATTATGGTGGAGAAGAGGATGGGGAATGCCAAAGGACACTTTGAGCAGATTGTTGGACAGGGACCCTTCTAGGAGCCATCGGTGCCTTTGCCAGAGGAGCCAACTTTTACACCTTTACTACATGCTCCCAACACCTATACCGAGATGCAATCCCTAGCTTCCACAGAAGAATACCAACCTCACCAACAAGACTGGGTCATGGATCTTTCTTGGGATGAAGGTGACAAGCTTAATCCCATTGTCTACAATGACACAGGCTATACCAACGGCTGTGCCGGCCCTAGCACTAGTGGGGATGACATAATACAACATGACAATATGATGGCTTAGAGTTTCCATGGTCATGGAATTCTTCCCCAAACATGGATTAATTAAGAGGGCGCTACGATGCATGAATATCATTGTTTGGGTCATATGCTCATATCATTTTCCTAGCGTCTAGTCATTTGCGAGCAAGAGTCCTATCTTAGAGCCGCTAAAGTCTTGGGTTTTCTACTCAGAGCAGATCATTTTAAGTTGTTATTCTATGTTGGCTACATCTCCATATTGTCATGAACAATATGGATTGCATGAGTTAGTGTTGTTGTTCTTTGGGTCATTGTCAAATGCTTCTAGATCAATGAATTGCTGGCTTCGTGTTACATTTGTGGTTGTATCGTTTGCATCTTTGGATGACTAGGATCTGAAGTGTATGGAGTACCAGGTGACTCTATGGTTGCGCACAAAATGCAGAAATGATGAGATAGTTGAAATGCTTGATATTTGCGGGCATGAGTAGGGGCTCTAAGACATATACTTTGGCATGCCAGAACATTGTTGTAGTATAACATTAACAATATATATAATTTATCACTTTGTAAGTTTAGTACTATTTAGTATAACCTAATAATCATAACCACCAAAACTTTCATCAATGATAAAATAATCCACTTATTTCATACCAGGGTTACCACATAGAGGGTAAAGAATGGAACCTTCATATAGGACTATTTTTATAAGGACTTTCTTTTTTTTATATAGAAAAAGGACAACCGAGTCACATTTCTCATCAGAAATCCTTTTTTTTCTTACTAAAATTACTTTATAACACTACCACCAGCTGCTTTTGTTTTTTATTTTTGCCTCGTAATATTGGTGGTTTACTATAACTGTGCTACCCATAGGGAAAGATAGAAGGCAAAATTGCAAATCCCATTTGAAAATAACCTGTAACACCTCAGCCCATTAGAAGCCTGTAGTAGTAGATGGGGCCCAAGTGGCCCATGAAGTGAAGTGGAGGTGGGATTAGTCCCATATTGGAAGTTTAGGTGGGTGAGGGTCAGCATATAACCTTCGTTGTTCCAATCATGGCACCATCGGGTTAATCCTTTTACACGAAGCGAGGATGAAAGCGTAAAGTGGTGCTATGTATGAATACGCGTGCCCGCCCCTATGGGAGGGCTGGGTGGTAAGCGCACTTTGGACGCGGGGCGTTACAGTTGGTAATCAGAGCCAATGTTTTAGGTTCTCGACATAGTTTATTTTGCTAAATTGTCACTTACTTTAAAATTTGACACACTTGCACATTAGGAGGGGAGTTCAGCTTTTATCTCTCGCCTATTGTATCATGACGCCTCATTTGTTTTCTTACTAGGATTTTATGGTGGTATTGTTGTTATGATCTTGGTATACGGTTTGTGTGTCATGGTGTCTGGTTGTCCTAGACGATGAGGATTGTTGTGGCCAATTTAGATCTTATCTATTAGATTTAGCTGCTGTTGTTCAAATGATGGTTATGCAAGCTCCTTCTTTATGTGAGGCAGTTTTCTAGGTTTTTGATTAAAGTATGTTCATGTCTTTCGATGCTGCTTTTTGGTTCGATATCAATGGGTGAAGAAGTTAGGATTGAGCGTTATGAGGTTACGTGTTGAGTTGATGAAATTCTTGAAGTGTGTTGCTATCAAGATATCTTTCCTATTGATATCTCAGTTTTGCTTCCTAAAAGGGTGTCTGCATTTGAGATTAAGTTAGTTCGTTGAACTAAACTTATAGTCAAAGCCCATACAAGATGACCCATGTAGAGCTAACATAATTGAAGAGTAGGTAGATGACCTTCGAGCAAAGATGTTTTTTAGGCATAGTATGATACCCTTGGAAAATGCACCACTTCATCTGGTGATGATTCAGTACATTTTCCTTATATTTGTGCTTTGTTCGACTTGTGGGAATGTGCCAAGTTTATTTGCCGTTAACATTTATTTACAATTGAGCAAAGTAGAGAATTAATAATTTTCAAAAGAGGGCATTTTGTAAGAGATGTTAGTCGTCGAGCTTCATTTTTATGGGTTTGATGTGGTCCACATTAGAGGACACCTTTGTGTGACCAAAAATCAGATATGAAGATGAATTTATTATGGGAGGCCAACCAAACTTCAAGTATCTTTCATCTTAATGACACTGAGATGTATAGAGACCTTAAGTAGAGCTTCTGGTGGAAGAGCGCGAAGGTTGATATTGATAAGTATAAAGGAACTTGTGTTGTGTGTGCTTAAGAGACCCATAGGTTCGTTCAAGCCTAAATGGAAGTGATTTTATATCACTATGGATTTTGGGGTTTGTTTAGCTCAGCGTACATGAGGTAAAGATGCAAGTCAGGTGATTGTAGATAATAGACCCACTGACATTCCTCGCTTCATTTGAAAAATGAGGAACACTAATTCCACCACATGTTTGTAAAATTTAATTGTTTTAGATCGAGATTGATTTTTTTTTAATTTTTTGAATGATCTTGCATAACGCTTTGGGAACAAAGCTTGACACGAGTGTTGGTTTTTACCTTAAGAGAGAGGGTTAGCCAGAGAATGATATACAAATTTTGGAGGTTATGCTACATGTTTTTTTTGTTGAGAGGATCATCTAACTTTTGTTGAGTTTTGTTATACTTACAACTATTGAGATAGTATCAAGATCGCTACACATGATATCTAACTTCGAATGGTTGGAGAGGTATCTCTCCTGTTGGGAAAACATGAGAACACAGGTCCTTGGTCGGTCCGGATTGGATTTGAGATACATCTTTTTTTTTTCTCGAATACGCAGGAGAGCTGCGCCACGTACAAACACCGCCTTCTCATTCCTGGCCGAGCTATGAGGGGCTGTAGATTACAAAAGGTCTTAACTATAATTTGAGACACATCTAAGAAGGCGCCAGAGATAAGTCAGAATATATTGGTCGCTCAAAGCTGTTAGAAGAGTTATGTGGATTTGAAAAAATGAGACCATGAATTTTCATTGGTGATCAGGATTTTCCTTTAGAGTATCACTTACTACAGATGTCGTACGACTTGGTACAACTGGGAAGCTTAGTACGAGGAGCATGAAACTATTTGACATCACAACCGTAGTTGGCAGAATTGCTTATCACTTGAAGTTACCCGAATCCAGGAGTGGAGTGCCTAATGTCTTCCATTTATCTCTGTTCGTGGAAGTATATGTGAGACCCGGAGTATAAAATTCACTTGGAGCCAATCAGATTGGAATAGGACTTGATCGTGGAATGTCACCTAGTGGATATCTTAGAATAGTCTGAGTAACATAAAAGAAGAAACACTAACAAGTATGTGAGGTTCCTATGGACTAATCAGTTATAGCAGGAAGCTATATATATACTTGGAGACTAAGGAGCAGATGCGGAAGAAGTATCACTGTATTTTATAGACCAATGAGTTCTGTGGTTTATGTTTAATTTGCTTTACCTTTCCATTTATAAAGGTGGCCGAATTTGAGGACAAATTCTTTTTTTTAGAGGGGAAGAATGTAACGTCCCAGAATAAAATTAATAGCCTTAATTCATTTTGGGCCCAATTAGTGGGCTAAGTCCGCATTAAACATGTGCAAAAATTGAGTCAGTTACGTATACAGGAGAGGGGGAGCCACAATCCACTATTCCACTATGGTGCCTCTTGAGTTTTATGGTTGCCTGATGGATTCCTCATCGTGAGAAGGAGGTAGAGGGGCTGCTGGAAGTCCCTGCAGCTAGGGCATAGAGATCCCACCTCATAAAACCTTAGTCAGATCGCTGCATCGGAAGAGAGGTTGATGCCGGTGTTGTTCCTCCCTCCCTTCCTCTCCTATCGGCTAGCTTCAGATCATAGGCTGAAGCAGGAATATTGGGGTGGCGCCCAATATCAGGAAGGATGCAAGGGAAAGAAAAGGGTTGCGAGCAGGCAGCAGGTAAGGACGAATTAATCTTTTTACTGTTTGATATTAGCTCTGAATCGGATTAGCAATTGGGTTAGAATTGTTGGAGTTCGAGAGCTCAAACTGAAGTGCAGTTTCTGTGTCGGCAGTAAGAATGAACTATGTTTTCGAGGGTCTTAGGCTTCGAATCTGTAACAGAACCGTCTTACCACGGAGACGGCTCCGTTCCAGGATCATTTTCGGGTGACGTCACACGCTGCAACGTCCAATAGTACAACATATGACAGACGAATATAATTGCAAAGAGAAAATAGATAGAGTATAGAGTTTTTACATAAATCTGAATTTAAATTACAAACCAGAGTCTTTAAAAGTGCGGAAGCGAAAAGTTCATCGGAAATAAAATGGTCCAACGGGATAAGTAAGATACATTCGCCCCCTCACGACGATTCACACAAAACATTCGGCTTGTAGGTGTTTGCCCAAACACCGTGTTGGCAATCAATGGCCTACTCCTCCTTATCATCGGTGCACCGTTCCCACTCGATGTTCTAGCAGTCAGGTAACTGGCCTTCCCAGTGGAATCTCCCATCGCAGTGGCAGTCTCCACCCTGATCATCTAAAAACCACATAAACGTCGCCCTGAGTAACTAGTTTACTCAGTAAGGCTGACCCGTCAAGGTGGTCAACTACAGCCGACTTCTAGACATGCACAGGCTAAAGGTAGGGTTCATGTTGCCAAAAGCCAACCTAAGAATAAATCCCTAGTTTTCAAGTTTTAGCATCAGGTCAAGTTAACAGGTAAATAGTAAATTTAGTTTGCACTATGACTACAACAATCATGGTTGCAATATAATTAATAATAATTTCCAAACAACAATATTAAACTCTTTCAACAAATTAATGGCTTCCGACACTGTTCCGGTGGAGTTATCAAGTGGTACTCGTTACTGTGAGGGGCAACGACTCGAATCGATTTACATCCTGCAGGAGAACCTGCTTGCATGATCCATACGCGCTTCATGGAAGCCACATGAAGCAACCTTTCACTGCGGTACCACAAGGTCTTCTGGGTCCAGACTCCCCCGAGGAGGGTCCCCCAACGCGATGCGCCCCGTGCCGCCATCCGTGGGTAGATTCCTCCCTCCTCTCAGCCCTAGTTCCACCAAAGAAGGGAGAAGGCTATCTTCCGACCAGGCAGTAGTCGTAGCTACGTCAGTTTACTAGGCCCATAACTCCAGTATGCAAACAGTACGTTCAAACTTGATCCCATGGGCCGGACACGAGGCGTAGCCTTAGGTGACTTGGACGGGGCTACCTCCTTGAAGACAAGCTGTCCTTCCCTTTCCACCTAGTTGCCCGTCTGGTCTTCATTTGTTATCGCGTGCCACCTTTCCTTCCTCTTGACAATATTCCCAAGTAATAGCATTTCCTGATCTACGAGTGGTCTCCTTACCACTCGACAAATGATCGTCCTAAATTAAGCAGAGCAACTACCGTCCTGTGGCTAAAACCGGGTAAGGGGATCCTACTGAAATTCTAGGTTTTCAAACAACCCCTGTAAACCTAATGCATAGGCAAGCCTACACACACCATCTAGTGATTAAATAGAAAGCAGTGAAACTTGGTGGGATGCACCGGGGCTTGCCTTGAGCTTGTTCCTGGTTAGCGGGGTCAACTCCTTGTCTCTCTGGCTCCTGCTCTGGTCCTGGCTCCATGTGGTTCACCTCGTGACCTAAATGATGCAAATGATATGATGCATGAGGACATCATTCAATTTATGGCACTTCCTCAATAAATACGTTATGGTACAATATTTCATGTAAAAATATACGGGGTGTGTCGATTAGTTCAATAACGTAACCTGTATGGTCGAGGCATAGAGTGGATGCGTTTAGTGTATTTCCTTCATGGGCTCCAGAAACTAACCGTGGGACTTGGGTACAAAAGTACGGGGTCTACATGTTCGTGCCCGAAGTACCCATGCTAGGCACATGAGGAGTGGGTATGGACCGAAATAACATTAGCAGTGTGTTGGATATGTCGTTATGCAACTGAAGTAATTGCTACAAAAAATCTCAGCGAATAATCATAGGAATTACTTAATAACTATTAATCTCACAAGGTAACTAAATAATTTAGCATGGTTCTGGAGGTCAAGTGCATGTGGGTGATTTACTATAAATAGGACATGCTAAGGGTTATTTATTTGCCAAGTATCAGTCACATGCATTGAGCCAATAATTTTAAATAATTAAAACAATGCTAAAGGTTAAATAATTAATTGAGACTAAATTACAGAGAACTAATATTTGTAACTTTGCAGGATGATTAGGCATTTCAATTTAGGATTAACTACCAAGTTTCATTAATTTACCATTTGCAGGGAATTACTTATGGTTTATTTAGGGTGTGCCATAATTAATTTAATTTTGATTAAAATGTTAAAATGCAAGAAAGTTTGTTATTTTTTTACAATAGGGCATGGTCAGAGGATACCAGGGAAATTTGTTTCACCTCAAAACACCTAGTAACAAATTAGTTACACATTTTTGAAGCTAATGACAATTTCCTGGAATTTTAATCAAAGGGAAAACAACATTTTTGCCCCGTCCAATCAGATCTGGGCCACACGAAGGGCCACGGCGTGAGGGGGGCCAGATCCGGGTGTAGCCACATCGGATCCGGGCCATGTGGCCTGCGGTGGGGCACCACTGGCCCACGCTGGAGCTGGGCGGCGCCGCTGTCGGAATCGGCCGCCTTCGGCTGAGGAGGGCCGGGGACCTCGCCGCCGGGTGGAGAACTGCGCACCGAGCACGGGTGTGGGGTTGGGAGGAGGCGGGGCTCACCGGTGTGGCCGGCGGCGAGCGGCAGAGGTGGAGGACGGGGTCGTCGGCGCCCGATTTCTTACGACCAGTGGAAGTCGTCGCGCGGCTCGGTGGAAGGTGGAATCGGCGACGGAGAGCGAGGCGAGGCCGGTGAGTCGGCGGATCCGTGCCGCGGTGGTCCGGAGTGGTGGCGAGGTGAGCTCCCGCCAGCGGAAATGGAGGTGGCGATGGGGGTGGGTTTTCTTTCTTGAAATGGTAGGCTGACAGCGGGAAATGGCAAAAGGGGGGGGGGGGGGGGGGACAGGACCTCGGATTGACCCCGGTCGGCCGGCCGCCACGGCTCCCGCCGGTGTACGGGCGCCATGCGGCACGTCGGCCGCCGGCAACCCTGGCCCGCGTGGAAGGAGGAAGAGGGAGAGGTGGCTCGCGGGTGGGACGCACTCCCCTTTTCTTTTTCGTTGGTTTTTGAAACAACATCATTTTCATATTTTCATATCTTTAAAACTATTGGTCCTCTGTGAAATCTAAAAATATGGACGTGCTCCCCATGATGTGCACTAGTTTATAAAAATACTAACTATCATTAGTTCCTAATCAAATTTAAATAGGATTTTTGTGAATAGAGCTAGTTTTTGACCCATTTACCATTTATTTGGGACATTAATCAATAACATAAAAATCTGAAAAATTCCACAAAATTCTAATTGATCATGGGCTCCAACATATATTTTTGGTGGGGGTAAGTTCTATTAAAAATTCTAGACTTATAGTTCAACAGCAACAAAATTGACTTGATTTTAATTTTTGAATTTGATTAACTTAAATTCAAACTTTGACTCTAGGCTCCTATACATGTGGGGTTTGATCCTAGGGCGTGGCATGGAAGTGCCTGACACCAGAGGTGTCACAGAATCTGACCAGGGGTATATAACAGAACTTGTAGACCATTCAAATAGCTTTCCAACCAATATTTATTCACATTTTTTTTATTATGTACATCAGGGGTTATGCATCTCTGAATATTACTGTCGAATTTCCGACTGCCGTCAGTTACAGTTCTGATAGTCACTGATCTATGGCTGTTTAGGGTGTCCTAGAGGTTTAGTTTTCCAGCAAGCTGTGATGGTTTTATAGTACAATTTGTATTCTTTTCATGGAGTATTTATCCACTGGATTTAGTGGAGTATTGACTAAGATATGGGTTTCTTAAATCAGACTTCTTGCAGTTCGAGGACAAAATGCAATGTTGTTTTGTGGACTGTTTTAGAGCTGGTAGATGTCCAAAATAAATTTTGTGTTGAATACCAAACTTGTGAGATGTTCTGTGTAGATACTCATAAAGTATTTACTTGATGCAATATCTGTTATAGTTTTAAACTTATGAAAATGTTAAGCGCCAGTCCTGCTGAAACCCGATTTTATGCTTGTTCTTTTCCGTTGTTCGGGGACGTGATGCGTAGAAACGCCTTACTTCTTGTTGTATTTATATGTATGGTTCTATGGTAGCTGAGTATTATTTGTGATCAGGTGGTGATACTTCGGAGCATCCTTATCTCTCTCTCTCTTGATCTTTGGTGAAGGCAAGTAAACGTAGCGCCGTGGTCTACATGCTTTAACTCTGTTATTTGAATTGCCTCCACTAAATTTGTATCATTCACACTAGCTAGAGAATATGCTAAATGAATGTTTATCTCTATGCCTTGAACTATTTGTGATCATGTTTCGATTCTATGTATTTGAAGTTGAAGTATATGATGAAGTGCATACATAACAATCTTGTATTTTTGCACTCTCCATTGGATGCATAAGAAGACACCGTATCCTGATGTTGGTGCGGTAAGTACCGGTACAACAACGCACGTTGAAATGAGCAATGTGGTTGCAGTCCTCACTTCCTTTTGGTTGGATTTGAGGGTAGAAGTGAAGTCATGCATTGCATCATTTGCACCTGCATTTGCTTGGAGGTTCATATTCATGAAGCAATTGATGTTTTATTCTTACAATCTGGAGTTATATTCAGTTGATGTAGTACTTTGATGTTATAATTTAAATATGTCGCTTAATCAAACAGTAGTTTGAATAACCTTGTTAAAGCAGTTTACTTGTTGAGGTTTTCCATAAACCTCATACGCTTCTTTATCATCTCAGGTACTTGAGCTTGGAAGATTTGAATGTGGGAAGGGAGTAGCAACACATGTGCACGATTTATCATTATCTTACTGTTTAAACATTTGAGTTTTCATAATAATGCTTGATTGTTTGAGTCTTCCTTTTTGTGGATTAATCACTTGGAGTTGCTAGTCTTGTATAATCAGTTGATACTATTTGTTTGATGCTTTCACGTACTCTGTTATTATTATAGTGTAGTGTGGTAACATTCCAGAATTTCTTGGGTTATGCTTTAGAATTTCTAGGGTGTTACAGTGAAGTGGAGGTGGGATTAGTCCCAAATTGGAAGTTTAGATGGGTGAGGGTCAGAATATAACCTTCGTTGTTCCAACCATAGCACCATCGGATTACCCCTTTTACACGAAACGAGGACAAAAGCGTAAGAGTGGTGCTATGTATGAATACGCGTGCCCGCCCCTATGGGAGGGCTGGGCGGTAAGCGGACTTTGGACGTGGGACGTTACATAATATCTAGTTTAAAATTTCACCTTGATGAAGAAGGTTGGTGATCTAGCTATGCTCTTTGGTTTCAAGGCATGCAACATAGCGTATGCGAGAATGAGGCATAATCTAAGGCCACAAAACTTGCTCTCCTACTGCGAAGAGAGTAGTGTGTGATAAGAAGGTGACCACTTATGAGACAATCCTTCATAAGTGCATCACCATGAGAAAGAAGACTGAACGAGTTGAAGGAGTCATGAGCTAGAGATTTTGTTACTGCTTCATTAGTCCATGGAGGGCCGGCGTTTGAGCTTTATGGGTGTCACTAGCAAGTTGATGACAAACCTTCATGGTATCAATTTGTTTTTTAAAAATCACATCCATTAGTTGTCTTGGAGAGAAAGAAGAGCAACGTCATGGAACCCTTCTAGAGATGATACAGAATTGATAGACAACAACTACAATGGGGTTCTTGTTCTGGCAGGGATGACTTGGTGGTGCTGCCATATAATTTGGGTTCCTCAGGATTTTCATGTCTAGGCCTCTAGGGGTGAAGCTATATGGGGTGCTGGGTGTGGTGCAGCACCCCCTCCAGCGTAGGAAGCCCAAAGGTAATATGTACTATCGTATTGTATTTTTAGTCAAAATGTCTCCATTTTCGCTTAATTCATTCTAAAGTTGCATCCTAAAGTTGATGTAATATGAGCTTACAACACATTCTGTACAAGGTTTTTAGCTCCACTTTTGGTCATATCAATGGGATCCTTTCATTCCCATGGAATAAAGAGGGCGCTCCTGTCCTAGACATGCAACATTTGTCCACCTCACATGTTAAAGATACACTATAATTTATGCTGTTAAGGAGAGCAGGTTTTTGTTTGCTATATCTCTGAGTAAATGCCTCAGCAAGATATAGCTTATTGTAAACTTACCTTGTATTCCATGCTTAGCTTATTGTAAACTTACCTTGTATTCCATGCTATGGAATTTTCTCTGTCTATATATACCACATGGGAAAATTCCATGAATGTGATTGGTAAATTTCTTGATGCCATGTATGCCACCGATAGAACTTAATCCCTTCGTTGCCAGGCTTCTTGAAAATTTTCTCCTATGGTGCCATGTAATCAGTTCAATTGGGATCCATTTCCTTCCTTTAACAATGTATTCTTATATTGTAAAATTTGCCTTGGTGTCTTGCGTTGCCCGAACTGGCTCTGCTCTACCCATTTGATCCTGTGTAAAATCTTTTGCATATCTTGCTTCCTTGTGCTATCAAATGTTGCGACTGGTGGAATAGGGATGATTGTCGCTTTCGTTGTCTACTACTTGAACAGGGATGGGTGTCACACTTGTTGCTATTTTTTTAGTGCCATCAATTTCATCATCATCCCATTGATAATACTCATAACTCTAGCATGTATACCACAACATATAAAGATATAATAGATTCACAAACAAACCACCAAGAATAATTAGTTGAAGCAAAAAGGACCAAATTTCTACTCTCATCGAGTATGGGGGTCACTTGTGGAAGACACTGATGTAGTTCAATATGGTCTTAACAATAGTGGTACTGGTAAGAACATGACAACTTGGGCAAATGATGTGTCTGACTCTTTGTATGATCAAACTCTTGTTCAATCTAAAGGAGGATGAGAGATAAGAAATAGGTCAGGGAAGCAACTAGGGAAGAGCAAACCACTAGTAGAAATGTGAACATCCGTGGCATTATTTTGGTGAAGTTTTTCAAGAACATCGTAGAACATGTCCCATCTATGACAAAAAATAACTACTCATCATAGTCCCCATGTGAAGAATTTTTTATGATGAAAATTATGTCAACGCTGAAAATAACGTCATAGAATGGAAAAACAAAAATGTTATAATACACAATGCCTTTCGCAAAAACGATTTGTGACAATTGACATTTGTCATAAAACTCCAACAAGGTGACACATGAGCCATATGTTGATCCGACATTCCAACATGGCAACGAGTTGAGTCTGCCAGGCCCACATGTAAGTCATCTCGGTCCAACATGGCATAGTGGTGGGTCCACCGGGTCCACATGTTAGAACTCTTGGTTCAATGTGGCATTGTGGGACTGCCGGGTCCACAAGTAAGTTCTATCGGTCCAACGTGGCACTTGGTTTGCTGGGTCCACATGTCAGGATTGTAGTTCCAACATGGCACCATGGTGGGGCTACTGGGTCCACAAGTAAGGGCTATGGCCAGCCCGTCAAAGTTTGTGAGGCAAAAATGTTTTCTACGGCTGGCAGGTTTCAAACCCGTGACCTACCCCCAGCAAATGGATAGACTTACCACCGTGCTACAATGGGAGTTTTGTTGTTGGGCTATTTATTTTTATTTTAGGAGCGTGTTGCGGTTGTTTTCCCTTAGTGGACCGGGCCTTTTCTAGGTTTGAGTCAGGCCCATGTGCAGACATGAATACAGTGTGACCTTATCTAGTTTACTCATCAACGTTAGGCTAGGCTGAATACAGTCAGGCCACACATTCTAAAATTCTCCATTTCGACTCTAGAACTATAATAATCTATCTAAATGCCCACAAGTAACAATTTGGAGCAACAAAGACATCAACATATCCATTCAAATGAAATCAGTTAAAACATAGCTTGATTCAATTTACATATATAGTTGTTAGTGTTCCCCAACTTCTCACAATTCCATCAACCGATAACACAAAGCAACAATAACAAGGAATTGTACCACCAACACTACATCCTTCCAGGTCAGAAGTTGCCAATCCGGACCATGTTTGTTCATCAGCTTGTTGTCAGCAAACATCATATATTGATTAAAAGAATCAATATAATGGTGGTTGTTAAATGCTCGAATTACCTCATCATATGATGCATACTTTTGGTAGGAAGCACTAGGATAGCCATTGACTTGTTTCTGGCATTCTGGCCAACTTGAGTAGACTCCAGGTCTTCTTCCTATGAAAACAGCATACCACTGAGGTCTTTGCATCACAAAAACAAGGTGTTCCTTAGCATGAAAACTTCAAGCATCATGAAAACAAAAAAGTACATGAAAAGGGAGGAGCGAGACCATGAATCACCATCGCTGGAGAAGACCTCGCCGATGTGGAATGAAATTGAAGCCACTTGTCCGCTTGCGGCTAGCCTCGTTGATGTGGCAATGCGGCTGACCTCGAGATCGTCAATGTTGGTGTTACTCCACAGGAGAGCTAGAGGCTGTCGGAGTACTGGTCGCACCTGCTCCACCGGTCGAGGCCATCGGAGAGGCCATCAAAGGAACTCCACCGGTCGCACTTGCTCTAGATCTAGGGATAGGTGGATGAGGATAGGTTTTACAGGAACATGGGGACGACAACGGTGGATGCAGATAGGTTTTGCCCTGTCAGAAGGGTACAAGGGACATTTTGGCTGGGCCGAGGAAGTTCTTAATGCCATTTGGGCTGTAACGGCCATGCAGCCCACAAATGAAATGCAGCCCACAAAGGCAACCATTTTGAGCCCACACAATTCAATGCAGAGCACATGAAATTGACCTTTTTACATCACAACAACACATGAAATGGAAAAAAAATTAATGCACAAGAGATATAAATTAAACCTAATTCACTAGGGTAAACATTAACATAGTTCACCATAATTAAATGACCATAGTTCAACACAAACATAAAATGACATAAATTAAAAACATCAACATAATAAGTAACTGACACCATCAAGATGCACTTCACATCCAGCCATCTTTCCTAGCAAGATGACGGTGGCGTCTAAGCTTCTTCTCATTGTTCTTCGTTGAGTTGGAACTCGTGATGCCAAGGACGTGCGCCTGCACGCTGGTATAGTCCGTCTACTACTACTACTTTTTGCCAATGTAGATGGGGCACAGGAAGATGTCCCTACCATCTTTCGCCTTATAGACGAACTTGAGGCACAGGTTGGTGCCCTTTGGGATCTGTCCTGTGAGGGAGTCGTTGGAGTCAGTGCAGATGTAGCTGGAAGATTGCTCTGATGACGGGGAGAGGGAGCGGGAACGACACACTGAAGATGGCGAACGACCGATATGGGTGAGAGGCGTCGTTGAAGACGGTGAACGGGCGTAGGCGGGGGCGGGTAGTGTTGTGGAAGTCAAAAAACAAGAACACAAGTGTGCAGGGAATGGGCACGAACGGAGGGCGGTGCCAGAGATAGCGAGCGCACCACGCCAACGACCAGTGCGGCCTGTCTCTCAGCCGGGAGCATCACCACCCCTACGCCATATGGGAGCAACATCAGGGCCATTCCCATTCTCTGGTGGTGGTCCGCCTCTAGAGGCGGAGGCAACGAGGAGCAAGACAATGGTGGACACCAACTATAGGTCATCGCCTCAGCACTGCACCTCCGTGCCAGAGGTTGAGAAGGAGACAGAGCCGTACAGAGCCAGAGCCAGAGCTAGAGCCGAAGCAAGGTCATCGCCTCTGTGTTGTACCTCCGCGCTCATTTGGAGTTAGGCCATTGAGATGGTTTGGGATCCCACCACCGAGGAGGAGTGTGGGCTTTGTGAGAAGGGGTTGGGAGATTAGGCCAACTAAATCAATCAGGATCTGGCCAGCCACCGCAGCAGCAGTGGATTCAAAACAAAGCTGAACGAAGTTTCAATAATTCTGCAACCAGCTTGTAAGCTTCATGACCATTGATAATTGGATCCCCGAGGTGTGGATGTTTTGGTTATTAATGACAACTATGAAATTGTGGGCTAATATCTACACGAGTGTTGTTTATGCAGGAATCATCTCTATACTCACTACAAATCTTATTGATGATGGTTGCCTTGGCAATGGATGACAATGACCACAAGCTTGGAGCTTGATGGATTCCAATGGTTGATGGAGATGGATCAAGGCTAAGGACAAGCTACGGAGCCAGTGTTTAGAACAATTGTCTAGTTGTTAGGGCATTGGGTCCATTGGAAAAACCAGACTATCAAGAGGGTCTAGGTCATATCTCTTAGGTCATGCTAGTTGGTGATGTGCATGGATGCTCAGTGAAATCACATGCACTAGGTTACAGTGGAGAAGTCAAGGAGCTGTTGGAAGAAGCCGGTAAATGAAGTCAAGCGAGGAAGAGGGGTTTCAGCTTCTGGACAGAGTGACCGGACAGAAGGGTCTAGAGAAACCGGACTATATGGTCATCAGAGGAGAAGGTAGAACAAAGAGAAGTTGTTGTGAGGAATCTGTCAGCGCGAAGGCCCATAGAGACTAGACAGTATGGTCAACAGACTGGACAGTCTGATATGTATGGCTTAGGCTCGGGACGGAGAGGTAGCAATTTGGGAGCTCTCTTGGCTAGTGAAATTGCTGGGAGCATTTGTAGCACACCAAGAGGAAAAGAGAGGAGAACTAGGAGAGGATATTGGATATCTTGAGAGTGCTAGTGAGAGTAACTTGAGCATCTATACACATCTAAGTCTAGGGTGTCCTTGGGAGTGTGATCTTGGTTGTTACTCTTGGTCTATGGTGAGATCTAGACCGGTTAGGTGTCGGTGATCGAGCCTATCGTGATTGGTTGTGAAGGCCGTCAAATTTTTGTACACGGCTTGAGCCCGCCATTGAAAGGGGCATCACTAGTGAGCACCCGTGTCGGTTTGGGGAGTCCGACAAGTTCTCGAGGGAGGTGAGCTTGTGCCTTGGTGGCAGTGGTGGCACAACTGTGTCTTCACTTCGGGAGTGATTATGGGCTCGTGTGCGAGAACTCCACTTGGTGGCGGGAGGGACCGACACTCCGACGGGAGTGGTCCAACGAGGAGTAGGGGAAGGCGCCATCCTTTTTTGAGACCTCGAAAAAAAAAATCATGAGAGTTTCTTGACCCTCTTTTTACTATTCCGCTATTGTGTGCACTAGAGATTCTTTATCCACTAGAGCTTGGGGTCATCATTCATTCATAAAATTCTTTATTTGCCTCTAATAATTCTTCCTGCAATATAAACACTTACATCCCTGAACTAAAGATTCTTTATGAATGTGATTATCCTGTCTCCCAAGTAGATAGGACTTGTGGTCAGGCTTCATGTCGATCAGCATCATGGTGCCGATTGGCACGATCACTCTGTTGACCTTGTTATTCCTTCGCTTCTGCAATAGTGTTGAGTAACTCAATATTGCATTTGTTGTATAGTCTTTCTCTATGCGTGGTTAGAAAACAATCTTGATCTAAGGCTTCTTTTTCTTTGGCAGAAAGCATCTTCACGAAAGCATAAAGTGTTGATATTTCAATGGCGGTCATTAGAGAGAAGGCTTTCCAAGGTGAACCTTTCAGAAATGGCTTGGTGTTCATCAAACACCATAGATTTACCCTTGTGGATCAATACTTCCTGAACCTTGTTCTGAAGAGCCACATCCATCTCCTTCTTCTCATTGTTGCTCTTGTCGGGTTCGCTCTTGTACATCCATGCTTGTCGAAGAGATGACCACACTATTGGATTTTTTTAGTTGGGGAAACCAATCTATCTTCTGTCCATGGTAGCATAGAGTTCATGGGAGAAAGATCTTATTTGTGCCAATCAGCATAAGAAGGTTGCCGACTAGCGTCGTCGTTGTGTCGATCGGCATCGCCAGGAACTCCACCAGATCCGCTGCCTTGCATTGCTCTTAGGTTTAGGGTTTTTACCAGAAACTCAAGTGTGTAGGATCATGATGTAAACCAATGGTGACCTCAAATATTTATATCCCTTGAGTTCTTGGTTGTATGGTACTCCAAATATTTATATTGAAATTTCAAAGCATATCTCAAAGGAAGGCAACTTGATGACTCGCAATCGACTTGGATTCTACCATGCCGATCGACACGGGGATGTGCCGATCAGCATGCAAGCAAAACTGCCTGCACTGACTCAAATAAATAAAACCACACAAAACAAAGAAAATAAACAGATATAATGCCTTTGTTTTATGTCATTAGGCTTGACCACCCAATTGTTCACTCAACATAATAAATATCAAAAGATTTACGCTCAAAAGTGTCAGGTTCTAGATATACCTTTAATCATTGACCATTCACCATGTATGCATTTTGTTTCCTATCCAAGATGATAGTAGCTCCAGATGGTAAAACTCGACGAACAAGATATGGGCCATCCCATTTGCTCTTCAACTTACCTTTGCTAAATAATCGGAATCTGGAATTGAAGAGAAGTACCCTATCTCCTTCGTGGAACTCCTTTTTCAACAATTTCTTGTCATACCATCGTTTGGTCTTTTCCTTGTAGATTGTTGCATTGTCATATGCCTTCAGTCTCATTTCCTCAAGCTCGCTAATATGGATCTTTTGTTTCATTGTGGCGGCATCCAAATTCATATTCATTTCTTTTATCACTCAATATGCTCTATGTTCCAATTCTACAAGCAAGTGACAAGTTTTTCCATAAACAAATTGGTAATGTGTCATACCAATTGGTGTTTTGAATATCGTACAGTAAGCCCAAAGTGCTCCATTCAGCTTATTGGACCAATCCTTTCCTTCCTTTGTTACTATCTTTTGAAGAATACTCTTCAATTGTTTATTGGATGTTTCTGCTTGTCCACTGGTCTGTGGGTGGTATGCAATCCCAATTCTATGCTCAATTCCCATTTTTGCCAAACTTTTGGTAAACTCACTACCAGTAAAATGACTTCCTCCATCCATTATAATGACTCTAGGTACTCCATATTGTGAAAAAAATGCAATCTTTTATCATTCCTTTAGATTCCCTTGTAGAGCTGACTCTACATGGCAAAGCTTCGGCCCATTTTGATACATAATCCACAACAACTAGTATATATTCAAAACAATATGAATTAACAAATGGCCCCATGAAGTCCATTCCCCAGACATCAAATATATCAACTTGCAAATTATACTAGAGAGGCATAGCATTGCGACTCTTCGTATTTCCAACTCTTTGATATCGAGAGCAAGTTGCAACATACCTTTTAGCATCTTCGTGCATAGAAGGCCAATTAGATCCACTAGCCCATACTTTAGCCTAAGTTTGAAAATGTGCAAAATGTCCATCATATTTTGAAGAATGACATTTTTCAAGGATACTGAATCTTTCATTTCGAGGGACACATCTTCTGATAGCTTCATCTTCACAATATCTATACAAGTAAGGGTCATCCCAGATGAATTTCCACATCTCACTCCTTACCCCACGTTTAGCATTTTGTGTGAATGATCCATGTCTCCTTATAATCCTGATACGATGTCATTCATCCAATTATCTCTATTATCATATACTACATATAGCAGTTCCTGCTTCATCTCATCAGCAATATGTCTGTCCTCTTCCTTAAAAAATATGTGAAAGATGGTCAACTATGGAATTTTTTATTGCTTTCTTATCCCTTATTTCCATGTCAAATTCTTGCAACATCAAGACCCACCGAAGCAATCTTGGCTCAGACTCCTTTTTGGAAACAAGATATCTGACAGTAGCTTGATCCGTGTAAACAATGATCTTAGAGTTGATAATATATGATCAAAATTTCTCAAAAGCAAATATCACCGCTAGAATTTCTTTTTCTATAGTCGTATAATTGATTTGTGCTTCATTGAGAGTCTTACTAGCATAGTAAATTGCATGAGCTTTACCTTCTTTATACTGTCCAATAGCCGCGCCCACTGCATAGTCACTCACATTACACATAATTTCAAAAGGCAGATTCCAATCAGGTGGTTGCATAATAGGAGCAGAATCGGTCGTCATCCATCTCAAAAGGTACATCTTTTTGTAGTTGTTCTATCAGTGGTCTAGCAATCTTGGAGTAGTCTTTAACAAACCGCTGATGGAAATTTGCATGACCAAGAAAGCTCCTTAAAGTTTAAAGATTTTTTGGTGATGGCAGCCTTTCTACAATTGATATCTTAGCTTTATCAACTTTGATTCTCCATTACCATGAAGTGACACTTTTCCCAATTAAGAACCAAATCCACTTCAGCACACCATTTCAGAACCTTCTCTAAGTTTGCTAAACAATTATCAAAATTAGTTCCATGAATAGAGAAGTTGTCCATAAATACCTCCGTGATGTCTTCAATGAACTCTGTGAAGATTGCATTCATGCATCTTTGAAAAGTCGCTGGTGTGTTACAAAGTCCAAACGGCATACATCGATAGGCATAAGTTCCAAAGGGCAGGTGAATGTGGTCTTGTGTTGGTCCTCTGGACGAACAGGTATTTGAAAGAAACCATTGTATCCATCTAGATAGCAAAAATAAGAATTTTTGGCTAACCTTTCAAGCACCTCATCGATGATTGGTAATGGATAATGATCTTTTTTCGTGGCCTTGTTGTGTTTCCTATAGTCAATGCACAATCTCCAACCTGTGATTGTTCTTTGAAGAATTAATTCATTGTTTTCAGTAAGACTACTGTCAAGCCTCCCTTTTTAGGTACACAATGCACTTGTCTAACCCATTCACTGTTAGGTACTAGATATATCACTCCGGCATTGAGAATCCTTAAAACTTCCTTTTTACCACTTTCTTCATACCTTCCTTCAATCTTCTCATGCCTTCAACCACTGGTTTAGCAGAATCTTCGAGGTTGATCTTGTGTGTACAGAAAGCTGGGTTGTCCCTTTAATATCATCCAAGCAATATCCAATGGCTTTCTTATACTTTTTTCAAAACTGTAAGAAGCCTTCTTGTTTCATCCTTGTTTAGGGAACTATTAATAATAACGCGATAAGTTTTGTTCTTCCTAGATATTCATACCTCAAACCATCAGGAAGTGGTTTTTGTTCAACATCAGGTCACTACAAGGTTTCAGGTCTATCACAAGGCCCTGAAAACATTGCTATATGGGTATTTTCGTTGCAATAATAAACTATCACAACAATGTCGTGTTGTCGGGAGGCGTCACAAGTAGTCACGCTGCGATAGCACATTGCATCGATTTTTGATATCTTGCGGTAGCTGTGCCTTGTTGCAACGACATGTGGCATTGCGTATAGGTGATATGGCAACAACGGTTGCGTTGCAGTAGGACGGATTTACAACTACGCGCATCGTTGCTATAATGGATATTGCATCAACGTTGCCTAGTCAACCCAATCATTGGCAAGAGTATCCCACTGCTACCGTTGTCGTCAAATAGTGATAGAAATGAGGAGTTGTTGTTTGATTTCATGAAGAATGATGACGTTGGTGTTCATCGAGTGTGCAGTTCTCTGTAAGACACCCAGGCAAGATGGTGGTCCTTTTGTGGCCCTTTTGTTCTCTTCAGGAAACATCATGTACCATGAGAAGACTGATGGCATGTGGACGACATTACCAAATACAGACCGACTTGCATAAAGATTTGTGGATGCTGCTTACTGGGAAGAGCGGTTTGTGGTGGCAATCAGTCAATATGGTTCAATGAAGTTTTGGGACCTGTCCATGAAGCCCATTATTACTGAATCTCCTAAATGGGTCAAGGGTCCCCCTTATGCTCATCTAGTGTACTCTAGACGCGACCGTGAGGCCACGATGTTTCTTGCGTGGTCAGATCCTAACCGGCCTATGGTCATCCAGCTGTGGGGAGAATTTTGTTAGGGACCACCAACCGATTGTCACACCCGGTTCCAACGACCAAAACCAAATGCATCTGTATGCGTGCCCAGGATCAAGTTTTCAGGCACACATGACAATTATTGTGATAAAAGAACAATATCTTTATTAAAACAATAATATTATTACAACAGTGATCCGAAGGTCAAAAAGGCCGACACCCCAGCCATTTTGGCCCACCCCGCACCCTCTCTCTCCCCTCCCTCTGTCGGCCTTAGGCCAAATTCCTGCAGCCCACTTCTCTCCCCTGCTTCCCTCCCCCCCTTTTCCCCCCAACTTGGGCCTTTTCCCCGTGCGGCCCACTTCTCTTTTCCCAAACTGGCCTGCTTCGGCCTGACAGCCCTACGCCCGCACAGCCTACCTGCTCGGCCCATCCGCCACACTGGCCCACCCCGCCCCAGCCCAGCTCCCCCGGCAGCAGCTGCGCGCAAACCCTAGGGCGCCGCCGCTGCCACCTCGGCATGTGTGCATAGCCGCCTAGGGCACCGTGCCTATAAAAGGTGGCCCCTATGCCCCCGCGCCTCCTCTTCGACCTCCCTCGCTGCCGCCTTGTCACACCCGGTTCTAATGACTGAGACCGAATGCATCTGTATGCGTGCCCAGGAATAAGTTTTCACACACACAGGACAATTATTGTGATAAAAGAACAATATCTTTATTGAATCAATAACTTTATTACAAGGACGACCCATAGGTCAAAAGAAATAAAAATACATTGCAGCGGAATAACTAAGCGTTGGCGTCCTTCAGCTCCCACAGGAAGTCGACCGGAAGACCGCAGGCCTAGAGCACTTCTCCATCGTCGTCATCGTTATACCATCCTTCTCCTGTAGCTGAGCAGCAATGTGGTATATAGCAAGGGTGAGTACGTGTCGTACTCAGCAAGTGGGGGAAGAGATGACATGGGGCTAAAGACAAGGAAGGCTTATAGGGGTTTATTGTATGAGCTTTTAATTAAGCTAAGCATCCTATTTACTAAATGGGGTCATCCCAACCATTAACCCATAGGGTAGTATCCAAACCAAGTCCAATCCCATCCACCAACCAACCATTCCCAACCATTCCAAACATTTCACCACCCATAACCAACTAATCTTGTGAGGATTCCAGGCCGCTCTTGATCGGGCGCACGGCTATCATGATAGTTTGATACTCTGCAGAGTTTGTATCACTTTACCCACAAGTCGTGATTTCATCCCCTGTTGCCAGGTGGACTAGAGTCTCCATGTTGCCATGCCGGCCAAGCACTAGCACACTTCCTTAGGTGTGCGGCCAGGAGATCACTACGAGGCTTTTCTAAAGGGTCTCCCAGTACATGCTAGCCACTAAGGTTTCACTCCTGTCCATAAGTAATAGCCCATCACCAAGCAGCTCATCACCCCAGGAGCCCCCTCTTGAGCCATTCGGATACAAGGATAGTCCTCTTGACTTCCATTCCCCGCTTCACCAAATGCTGCACCGACACTGGGAGAACACCTAATTAATCAGCCAAGCTATTCCATAGCAGCCTTGTGATGGCACTGTTGTCCTGGGTTACCGCTCTAAGAACCGGGTCCTAGGATCTACAACAAGCATATCACCACCATCCATGTGCCCACGGCACCACATCCATTCTATCCGGCTTGCATAGATCCCTAAGTCCGTATTGCTAACATAAATTACCAATTATTTTCTCACATGATATTGTTCATTAATTAAGATTAATATTAACCCCAACATCCCACAAGCAACCTAAGCATTATCTACCCACAACCATCCAACCAACTAGTTCAAGGCGACAAGGAAAAGGATAAAGCAATACTAGAAAAACCCTAACAATAGGTACCTATTCAATTGACACAAGCATGCATTCCTACAATAAATGTTATAATAGGTACAAGATGCATCAAGGACACTTGCCTGGAAATGGATGTTGCTACTGAGGTCTTCAATTCACGCTATTGCAATTCCAGGAACAACATGTTCTCTAATTACCGTCATGTAGGCACAACATGCACACAATCATATAAACAAACTAAGAAACAATACACCAAACAATAATAAAATACTTTAAAATCAATTTCAAAAGATAGTACTCGATTCTATGATCGCGTGAGCGCAAGAATCATCTAAATTGGAGTTACGAATAAAAAGTTACGAAGGTTTAAAGGTGTATGGTTAAAATAGTAAAAACAAATAGGTTTAGGGACCTAAAAATAATTTTAGAAAAGTATAGGGACTAAATTGTAAAATAACAGGATGAAAATATAGTTTATAAAAAGTTTAGGGACTAAAATGTAATTTACAATAAGCATAGGGACCAAAGTGTTAAAAGACAGGACTAAAATATAATTAAAATAAGTGAATGGGTGCTTTCTACAAAAATATAGGGTCAAAATATTAATTAGGAGAAATACATGGGCTTTTCTACAAAAATACAATGCTTAAAATATTTGTAAATAAGTTCAAGGCCTAAATATAATTAAATTAAGGCCAGAGGTGTTTCTATAAAATTCCAGGGCTAAAATAATATTTATAAAAATATTAGGGGCTAAAATATAAATTAATAATGGTTCTGTAGAAAAAAAAATTACGGTTAAAATCTAATTAAGGCAAAGCATAGGGGCTTAGGTGAAAAACTGGCATTTTCCTGGAATTTCTCGAATTAATTTAAATGCTACAAGGCGTGGAGCGGGTCTACAAAAGTCGTTGACCGGGGTTTGACCCGGGTCCATGGTGGACCATGAACTTACCCCTTCGGGGTTTCTAATCTGGGCGCTTGATCGGGGATCCGACAACTAGGAAGAGGCGATGGCGGGCAGGGCGACGAGCTAGCGGCGACGGCGGCACGACTCGCCAGAGTTCGTCGGAGGCGGCGCTCCGGGCGTTGGTTTCTCGTCGCGATAGAACAGAGAGAGAGAGAGAGAAAGGAAGACGGGGTTCTCACCGCGGGTTCGCGCGGGGTCGGGGATGGCCAGAGACGGGTCCTCGACGGAGGCCGACAGCGGCAGTATAGCGGCACGAGCTCGTCGGAGCTCGCCGGGGACGGAGCACCGGTGGCCGGAGCTCAGCCGGGAGCTGCTAAACGGGGGAGGGAGAGCTGTGGGCGTTACCTACTACTTCGCGCAGGGAGATTGAAGGCGGAGGAGGGGTTCATGGTGACGTGGTGGCGGCGACGACGTTCGACAGCTCCAGGGAGGCGGCTCGGGGCTTCATTCTTGGCACGAGGAGATCCGGCGGGCACGGCTTCGAGTCAATGACCTCGGCGGTGGGTCGTCGAGGCTCGTGATGGCGTCCTCGCTCGCCGGCGTGGATCTCACTGAGCTCCTATGGTGGGGCGGCGGTGCGGGCGGAGCGCGACGGTGGTAGGCGGCGGCGTGGGCGGTCAACGTCAGCTTCCGGTAGCGGCGCGGCAATGGCCGGAGGTGAAGGATGACGGGTAGGGCGGCACTTCTGTACGGGATCAAGGACGAAAATCTTAGAAAATATTAGCGGTGGCGGAGGGGTGCTCGCTCTGGGTTTTATAGGGGCCACGGGTCATCGGAACGAACACGAGGCTGGTAGGCAGGTCGGCAGCTGCACTAAAAAGAATAGCACGTTGATTGGCTTGCGTGTTCCTGTGGATTGGGCACACTAATCAATCTACCACTTGATCCTATAGATCTCTAGCATTGTGGAACATGATAGTAGTAAAGTGGTTTAGATATTTTCTTACCTGATGTGGAGATCGAGATTTTGAAAGATGGCACAGTCGTGAGACGATATATGGTGGGCCAAACGCGTTCCTGGAGTCATCCTGCAAGATCTCGATGAGGGCTTCTGGGATCGCGAAGAGGACTTCCTGGAACACGATAGGAATCAAGTTTTAAAGCTTATAGCGCAGACTATGAATGGACACAAATGAGCGACCATGGCGAACTTGATTCAGGCCTCACCGCGGCTCTTCTCTCTCTGATTCTTGGATATGGTTGATAGGGAAACCTGGAACACGTCCTGGTGACGTTTGGGGTCAATTGGTTCAGTAGATCTCTGGGAACGCCGAAGCCAACATGATGCTAAAGGTCTGGGCGAGACGGGAGCAGGGGAGACGGCGAGGGAATTGGACTCCAAAGGTATAAACTGAGAGAGAGGAGGCAGGGAGCGTCAGTACATATCACAACGGATATCCAGTCTTCGTTTTATAGGCTGTGGAGGCGGTGGGAGGGAGAGAAAAAGCTGGGCGCCATTAATGGGCAATGGAGCTCTATAGTGCATACTAATGAATGAAAATGGGTGGAATAGGAAGAGGAGAACTTAGCGCGTCAGTTTGAAAGGTCAGGAGGCCGGTTACTCATGCATGGGAGGGGAGCAGATCGATGGCCAGGCAGCGGCATCTGTTACCGGCGGCAGCGAGCGTTTCGTCCAGGAGGAAGAAGGTGGCATCGGTTGCTAGCTGCGCTGGATTCATCCTGGGCTTGCTGGTTGGGCCGACCAGGCTAGCAGGCCGAAAGAGAGAAGGGAAGGGGGAAGGAAAAAAATGGGCCACGCCTAGGGGAGTTGGCCCAACAGGTCACGTGGGGATTTCTTCCCATTTACTGTTTTTAAATTTTTTCCCTATTTTCTATTACTCATTCGAAATCGAATTTCTACTCGAATATCAAAATATATTTTCACACAATAAAAATCCCTATTGTAGTTCTACTCCAGCATGAATGCAACATCACAATAATAATAACCTAAATAAATTTATTTAATTTAGAAAATAGCACTTTTACCTAAAAGAAATTATAATTCTCTAATTATCTAATTAATTTAAAATAAAATTTTAATCTATTATAAATTTTTTTTGAAAATTTAGTTGAATTAGGTCACAAAACAAAATTTGAAATTTTGGGGTGTGATAATACTACCCCCCTTAACAGGAATCTCGTCCCAAGATTCTGTGTGGCTAGCAAGAAAGGGTTAGAGGTAGGATTGCTTTTCATCCTCCATATTGAACTCCATTCTCTTGATTGACCGGTTATGTTTACTCTTGTGACTTCTCGAAGGAAAATCTTGACGTCCTTTTGTCGGTGCTGCCTCTAAAGTCTATAATGGTTGACATCAACATCTCTAGGATTTGGTTAGGTCATAAGAGGCTAGAATAGAATAGAGTGAAGGTAAGATAACAAAGAATAGAGAGAAAACGTTACCCCAACTAAACTAACTAGGTATAATAATGATGCGATAACAAAGCTAAACGCCTTGTAAGCACACCAACACTCAATCAAAGATCCAACTCAAACATAGCACACCACAAACAACACAAGCATATAATTAGCAATGCCGTTCTATCTAGCGATTATTATCCTAAGTTGGGAAGGGTCTTAAATCACGATTATGCGTAAGGTCTTTCTTCAGGCTTGATGCGGAGTGCAGGCCAATGTCCTTGGTGTTGTGAAGAGTCTTCAAGTTTGATTGTCCAATCTTCATCTTCATATTGAGTAGAACCAGCTTGTAAAATCTTCATTGTCATTCATCTTGTTCTTGATAGTTTAGGTCAACCAAACTAGTAATTTGAAAGGGAAAAGGAATAATAGAAATAACATTTTGTCAAACATTTCAGAATAGACAAGTAAAGAGGAAATAAGAACGGAGGATAGAAGATAGAAGGGTTTTGTAGAGATAAAAGTTTTTCCACATACTAGTTTTGAAAATAGAACCTATCGCATAGTCATTCTGTCTTCGGAGGTGGAGTTGATGGTCGTCCTTTTGTCTTCCTAGCCGTTGGATCCCTCATCAAGCACCCAGATTAGAAACCCCGAAGGGGTAAGTTCATGGTCCACCATGGACCCGGGTCGAACCACGGTCAACAACTTCTGTAGACCCGCTCCACACCTTTTAGCATTTAAATTAATTCGAGAAACTTTAGGAAAATGCCAGTTTTTCACCTAAGCCCCTATGCTTTGCCTTAATTAGATTTTAACCATAATTTTTTCTACAAAACCATTATTAATTTATATTTTAGCCCCTAATATTGTAATAAATATTATTTTAGCCCTAGAATTTTATAGAAACACCCTGGCCTTAGTTTAATTATATTTAGGCCCTGAACTTGTTTACAATTATTTTAAGCACTGTATTTTTGTAGAAAAGCCCCTGTATTTCTACTAATTAATATTTTAACCCTATATTTTTGTAGAAAACACCCCTACACTTATTTTAATTATATTTTAGTCCTATCTTTTACACTTTGGTCCCTAAGCTTATTATAAATTACATTTTAGTCCCTAAACATTTCATAAACTAGTAATCAACCTGTTGTTTTACAATTTAAATCCTATAATTTTCTAAAATTACTTTTAGGTCCTTAAACCTATTTGTTTTTACTATTTTAGCCCTAAAACTTCAAACCTTCATAACATTTCAACCGTAACCCAGATTTAAGTAATTCTTGCACCAACATGATTGGAGTAATTAATATTATTTATACTGTCTTACAGTAATTTGCTAGTTTTACTATTTTTACCCTAGACCTTTAAACCTTCATAACTTTTTACTCGTAACTCCGATTTAGATGATTCTTGTGCTCACGCGATCGTAGAAATGCGTACTTTTTTTTTTGAGATTGCTTTTAAAGTATTTTTTTATTTTATTGTTTGGTGTACTGTTTCTTAGTTTGTTTATATGATTGTGTGCATGTTGTGCCTGCGTGACGTTAATTAGAGAACGTGTTGATCCTGGAATCGCAAGAGCGTGAATTGAAGACCTGAGCAGCAACATCCATTTCCAGGCAAGTGTCCTTGATGCATCTTGTACCTATTATAACATTAATTGTAGAAATGCATGCTTGTGTCAATTGAATGGGTGCCTATTGTTACGGTTTCCCTAGTATTGCTTTATCTGTTTTCTTGTCGCCTGGAATTAGTTGGTTGGTTGTGGGTAGATAATGCTTATATTGCTTGTGGGATATTGGGTTGATATAAATGTTGATTAATGAACTATGTCACTCCATGGGTGGAAATGATAATTCTGTTAGCAACATGGCTTAGGGATCTATACAAACCGGATGGAATGGATGTGGTGCCGTGGGCACATGGTTGGTGGTGGTAGGCTTGTTGTAGATCCTACAACCCGGTTCTAGGAGTGGTAACCCAGGACAACAGTGCCATCACAAGGCTGCTATGGAACAGCTTGGCAGATTAATTAGGAGTTCTCCTAGTGTCGGTGTAGCATTTTGGTGGAGCGGGGAATGGAAGTCAAGAGGACTGTCCTTGTATCCGAATGACTCAAGAGGGGGCTCCTGGGGTGATGAGCTGCTTGTTGAGGGGTTATCACTTATGGACGGGAGTGGAACCTTAGTGGCTATGTCACACCCCAAAATTTCAAATTTTGGTTTGTGACCTAATTCCACTAAACTTCAACATTTTTTTTATAATAGATTAAAATTTTATTTTAAATTAATTAGATAATTAGAGAATTATAATTTATTTTAGGTAAAAGTGCTATTTTCTAAATTAAATAAATTAATTTAGGTTATTATTATTTTTGTTTGTTGCACTCATGTTGGAGTAGTATGCATTAGGTTTTTATTGTGTGTAAAGTGTTTTTAAAATTCGAGTAGTTTTCGATTTAGAAAGCAATAGAAATAGAAAATAGAAATTAAGAAAAAAACAAAAAAGAGGAGAGTCTCACGTGGCCTATTAGGCCAATTTCCCACCAGGAGCCCATTGTTCTTTTCCCCCCTCCTTCTCTTGTTTGGCCCAGCCAGTGCAGCTCGGCCCAGCACAGCGCCCAGCGCAGCCGCCCCTGCCCTTTTGCCCTCCTGGCATGTTTTGGCCCAGCACGCCCACACGGCCCAGCTCACCTGCAGCAGCCCACGCTCGCCTATCTTCTTCCTTTCTCGTTGTTTCTACTCGAGCATCGCCACCAGAAAACTGAACGCCGCCACCGCTCTGCATCTTGCCTCTCTAATCCAGAAACCGACAAAACGAGCATACAAATGGACGCGTCGTGTTTCCCTCTCCACTTCCCAGCCATAAACGGTCTTAACCGCACAGTCAGGCGCACTAGCCAACATCAATGGCTACGACGGCCATTAATGGTCAGCGAGCTCCAGTCCACTCGGCTCCCCCTCTCTTTTCCCTAAAAAATGAAGCCTAGATGCCCCTTCTCTGGTACTCCAACGGCCCCTGCCTTCCCTCTTTCTTTTCCAACCTTTGGAGTCCAAGTTTCCTCGCCGTATCCTCTGCTCCCGTCGCGCCCAGCAACAAAGCTCCATCTTGGCTTCGGTGTTCCCGGCAATCTTCTACACCAAATGACATGAAACTTAACCAGATCGTGTTCCAGGTTATCCTCTCCAACGTATCCAAAGCTCAAGTCCATTGATTCCCTGAAGCAACCACTATCTTCTTCGCCATGGATGTTGCTCCCTGTCTGTTCCTCGACTGATCGCGACATGGTAATTTCGAACCCCACTATGATCAAACCCTAGCGTTCCAAGCTGCAAATCTTGATTCATATCGTGTTCCAGGATGTTAAATTCGCAATTGCAGAAGCCCTCGCTGAGATCTGCCACCACGACTCCAGGAACGCATTCGGCCCATGAACTATCTCGACGTGACCTTGTCTGATTTCTGCTCTGCGATCTCCAGATGAGGTGAGCAAATATCAAAATTGGTTTATCAATGTCGTGTTCCAGGAAGTCCTGTTTGTGCTCATAGGAGCCCTCGCCGAGATCAGACCTCGAGAATCCACAAACACGTTTGGCCCACGAACTGTTGCTCTACAACCATGCCCTATTTCAACCTTTTGATCTCCAAATCAGGTGAGCAAATAGCTAAACGAATTAGCCGATAATGTGTTCCACAACACTAGCAAAGTGTAGGTTCAAATTGGAGATCTATTGATGCGCCCAATCCTCAGGAACGCGCATGTCTTTGGCCATGCTGTTCTGTTCACAGCAGCAGCTCGCCCCAGGTCGCCTACCTGGCCCAACCCGCCCGCAGCCCAGCCCCGGCCACGCTCACTGACAGATCGGCCCCACCCGGTCATCTCCCTCCTCTCGCCTCTCTCTCTCCCTGCCGCCGGGAGTCGAAACCGACGCCATCGATCCCCCTCCTCCTTGTCTCCCCGGCTCCCCGAAATCGAACCCCGAGCGCCGTGCACCCCTCCACTTCCCCTTCCCCCACTCGTGCTTTAAACATGCACCCACAGGCGTTATTGCTCGGCAATGGCCGCCGCCAGCCATTAATGGCCGACGAGCTTGAGCCTGCTCACCTGCCTCTCCTCCGCTCCTATAAAACAGTCCCGCAGCACCGCATTACCCCGCCGCCTCCTTCCCTCTCCTCACCAACGACCCGCGACCCCCATGGCATCGTCCCTGTCGAGTGCCGACTGCCACCGCCGCCGGCCTCCGTCGAGGACCCGTCTCTGGCCATCCCCGACCCCGCGCGACCCCGCGGTGAGAACCCCCGTCTTCCCCTCTCTCTCTCTGTTCTATCGTGACGAGAAACCGATGCCCGGAGCGCCGCCTCCGGCAAATTCTGGCGAGTCCTGCCGTCGCCGCCGCTAGCTCGCCGCTGGCCGCCGCCCTGCCCGCCGTTGGCCGCCGCCCTGCCCGCCGTTGCCTCTTCCTAGCCGTTGGATCCCTCATTAAGCGCCCAGATTAGAAACCCCGAAGGGGTAAGTTCATGGTCCACCATGGACCCGGGTCGAACCCCGGTCAACAACTTATGTAGACCCGCTCCACACCTTTTAGCATTTAAATTAATTTGAGAAACTTTTGGAAAATGCCAGTTTTTCACCTAAGCCCCTATGCTTTGCCTTAATTAGATTTTAATCGTATTTTATAATTTATATTTTAGCCCCTAATATTGTAATAAATATTATTTTAGCCCTAGAATTTTATAGAAACACCCCTGGCCTTAATTTTAATTATATATAGGCCCTGAACTTGTTTACAATTATTTTAAGCACTGTATTTTTGTAAAAAAGCCCCTGTATTTCTCCTAATTAATATTTTAACCCTATATTTTTGTAGAAAACACCCCTGCACTTATTTTTTAATTATATTTTAGTCCTATCTTTTTACACTTTAGTCCTTGAACTTATTATGAATTACATTTTAGTCCATAAACTTTTTATAAACTATATTTTCATCAACAAGTTTATGGACTAAAATATAATTCATAATAAGTTTAGGGACTAAAGTGTAAAAAGGTAGGACTAAAATATAATTAAAAAAATAAGTACAGGGGTGTTTCTACAAAAATACAGGGTTAAAATATAATTAGGAGAAATACAGGTGCTTTTCTATTAAAAATACAATGTTTAAAATATTTGTAAACAAGATCAGGGCCTAAATTAAGGCCAGGGGTGTTTCTATAAAATTCCAGTGCTAAAATAATATTTATAAAAATATTAGGGGCTAAAATATAAATTAATAATGGTTCTGTAGAAAAAAATAACGGTTAAAATCTAATTAAGGCAAAGCATAGGGGCTTAGGTGAAAAACTAGCATTTTCTTGAAATTTCTTGAATTAATTTAAATGCTAAAAGGTGTGGAGCGGGTCTACAGAAGTTGTTGACCGAGGTTTGACCCGGGTCCATGGTGGATCATGAACTTACCCCTTCGGGGTTTCTAATCTGGGCGCTTGATCGGGGATCCGACGACTAGGAAGAGGCGACGGCGGGCAGGGCGGTGGCCGGCGGCAGGACTCGCTGGAGTTCGTTGGAGGCGGCGCTCCGGGCGTCGGTTTCGCATCACGATAGAACAGAGAGAGAGAGAGAGAGGGGAAGATGGGGGTTCTCACCGCGGGGTCGTGCGGGGTCGGGGATGGCCGGAGACGGGTCCTCGATAGAGGCTGGCTGCACAGCGGCACGGGCTCGCCAGAGCTCGCTAGGGACGGAGCACCGGTGGCTGGAGCTCGGCCGGGAGCTGCTAAACGGGGGAGGGAGAGCTGTGGGCATCACTTACTACTTCGCGCAGGGAGATTGAAGGCTGAGGAGGGGTTCGTGGCGATGTGGTGGCGGCGACAACATTCGGCAGCTCTAGGGAGGCGGCTCGGGGCTTCATTCTTGGCATGAGGAGATCTGACGGGCACGACTTCGAGTCGACGACCTCGGCGGCGGGTCGCTGGGGCTCGTGATGGCGTCCTTGCTCGCCGGCGTGGATCTCACCGAGCTCCTATGGCGGGGCGGCGGCGTGGGCGGAGCGTTGTTGACGGCTGTTAAGTACCATTTTTAACCGTCAACTATACTCAAATAAAGGAGAATTTGGCATTTCATACACGCATGCTTTAGCACAATAATATAGTTCCACTTGTACTTGGAGAACTTTGTGCATGCAGGAGGAAATGTGAAGGAAACACCTCAAAAGGCAAGAAAACACACTTTCGACCAATCGGAGAGTGCCACATGGACGTCACACGGATTGAAGGGCCCATTTTCAGCACTTAACCGACGTAACTCCCTGTAATACCGCGCAAATCGACGTCAGGGCCCACAGGACAGCCACCTGGAGAAAGCACAGGCCAGGAGGGGCCACCCCCAGGTCGGCCGACCTGGTCAGGTCGGCCGACCCGGCCGGGCGCCCTCTCCGCCTGGGCTTCCACGTGTTGGCTCCTCCGCGACTCCTGATGACGGTTTGAGATGCCTTCCGTGGCGGTTACTCTCCCTTGCCGACCTATTGAGGCTATAAATAGGAGGGTGGGCCTTCACACTCAACACACACCACAAGAAGCATTTCTCTCTTGCTAGTAGTAGTTCTTGGAGTTTTAGTGGAGTTAGGCTGAGTCTAGAGCTCTCTAGTCCCAAGTCTTCACTTGGAATTGGTATGGCTCTTGTATCTTTTCCCTTTTGTAAGACTTTGCTCTTATCAATATATATATCTTTTCTATATAGTTGTGCTTGGGTCATGAGTTTCTTGTTTGTTATTGTGATCCATATATGTGATAGTATAGTCTACTTGTGTGATAGTAGTTTATATTTATTATACTACTATTGTCATGCTAGTTATATACCGTCACTATAGTCTAGTTTATATGTTATAGTCTCTATGCTTAGTTTTAGCTGATAAAGTATAGCATGGGTTTGGTGATCGTATTCGTACGGTAGCTCTGCCTCGTTAATAGTAATCGCGGAGGGGCAGAGTGCTCTTTGGTCATGCAAGTATGGTATTTGGGTGACTGATTTGCATCAATTATTCGTTAGTCTACTGGTTCGTTGAGGTAGGCGGCAGGTGGTGACAGCCCTGTCCGTCCTTTGAAATCCTCCCCGCTAGGCTAGTGCGTAGGCTCTTGGCGGAAGTCGCCTGTGGATGCAGGGGTAAGTCCGTGCCTGAAGTGCTATATTATTGACTGCTGAACCTGAGTGTGGGTCTGTATGTATTCTACTTAGGCTATGCAACTGTATAGGAATGTATAGTAGGAGTAGCTTAGCCTAGTCTTTCCTCCACTAGACTTTATTTATTTAGTAGGAATCTTCTGTGTATGTCACACTACCCGGTTATTATCATGTACCCGCCTGTCTTGGTTAGATATCCTTGCTAATTGTTAACATGATCTTATAGGTTAGTAACGCTTCTTGATCATACCCTTCCTTTGGGATAAACAAATACGATACCCTGAATACTTCCGGGTGAAATGCTACAGCGGTATTCTCCGTGCGCTTGCGGATTTTACCTACTTGACTCTGGGACATATTAGTGAACCGTTTCTAGCCCCGTGCCGGGAATGATTTATTAATATGGCTTAGCAAAAGTCAACAAGCATTTCTGGCGCCGTTGCCGGGGAAGGCGTATGATTCAAGAAAAATTACTAATGTATATAGTAGTGTTGCAATTATTAAGGCTATCTCCTAAGCAGGTTAACCTTGCTTTGTTTTCTGCATTTTGTATGAAAACAGGGTAGTGTATGACTGGTTTCGACTTGCCGACAAACTTCACTGAAGATCCTAAGTCACTCCTGAGAAGGACACGAGCTAGGCTCACCCCTCCTCGTAAGGAGACTCGGCCAATCGAACCTGTCATTCCCGCACCATCAAGCTCTGAGCAAATGGCCGACAAGACCCTCCACGAGTTCTCCGCTCCCTCCGCTGCCAACATCCCTACGGGACCAGCTGGCAATATGGGAGATGCGAACTTCGAGATCAAGACCGGTCTCATCACCATGGTGCAGGCTAGCCCATTCTGTGGGAAAGCCAATGAGGACGCTAGTGCTCATCTCCAGCAATTCCTGGAGATTTGCAACACGTTCAAAATGAAGGACGTCACCCCCGACGCTGTTCGCCTTCGACTGTTCCCGTTCTCTCTCCTTGGGAGAGCGAGACAGTGGTTCTACGCAAACCCTGAAGCTGTGAACACTTGGGAGAAGTGTTCAGCTGCGTTCCTTGCAAAGTTCTTCCCGCTGGGCAAGACCAATGCCCTCCGCGGAAAGATCTCAAGCTTCCAGCAGGAGTCGAAGGAGTCGATTCCTGAGGCATGGGAGAGGCTCCAGGAGTACATCCTGGCATGTCCCCACCACGGGATGGATGATTGGCTGATCATCCAGAACTTCTACAACGGGCTTACTCCGTCGGCCCGCGACCACCTCGACGCTGCTGCTGGTGGAGCCTTCTTCTCGCTCACTGTGAGCAAGGCAAAAGATTTGATCGAGAAGATGGTGTCCAACCAAGGTTGGAATGAAGAGCGCCTCCAACCTCGCCAGCGAGGCATGCACTCCGTCAAGGAGGTTGACATGCTCGCCGCCAAGATTGACCTTCTCATGAAGAAGATGGACGAACAAGCCAATGGAGAAGTGAAAGCCCTAGACGCTCATATGACTTGCGAGATCTGTGGCAACACGGGACACTCGGGCAATGACTGCCCTGAGACCCGTGACGACGCAATGTTCATGGGCAACAACAACAACAACGGCTACCGTCCACAAGGAGGTCAAAGTCCACCACGTCCCAACTACCAAGGAGGTAACTCTGGCAACTTCTCTGGTTTTAATTCCGGTTATAATCAGCCCTCCTTGAAAGATCTTGTGCTTGGTCAAGCTAAGGTTAATGATAACATCAGTAAAAAGCTTGCCACCACTGATAGGACTCTTGAGAGCATCCACACTAAGATAGAGGGTGTTTCCTCTGCTCTCAAGAATCAGCTGAGCTTTAATAAAATGATAGAAACCCAATTAGCTCAGTTAGCTACTGCTGTTCCTACTGCTGAGTCGGGGAAAATCCCGGGGCAACCCGAGACCCCCTTAGAAAATGTTAATGCGGTTACCACGAGAGGAGGTAAGTCCACTCAGGATCCTCCATACCCTAACCATGCAGGAAAGGACACATCAGCTGAGAAGCCGGCAGAAGAAGAAGAACTGCCACCCAGGAAAATGGCCCCACATGAGTTCTATGACACGAACCTCATGCCATTTCCTGAAAGAAGAAGGAAGCCCACCGTGGACGAGCAGTTCACACGTTTCGTTGAGGTGATCCAGAAGCTGCACATCAACGTGCCCTTGCTGGATGCGATACAAGTACCCATGTACGCTCGCTACCTCAAGGATCTTATCAGCAACAAGCGCCCACTACCGACCACAGAAATTGTCAAGCTGACGGAAGAGTGTAGCGCTGCTATACTCAACCGGCTTCCTGAGAAGAAGAAAGATCCGGGGTGTCCCACGATCACCTGCTCGATCGGGACACAGAACTTCGACCATGCCTTATGTGATCTTGGGGCAAGTGTGAGCGTCATGCCGAAGGATGTCTTCGACAAGCTCAACTACACCACACTATCCCCCACGCCGATGCAGCTGCAGCTGGCCGATTCAACGGTTCGCTATCCGGCAGGGATCGCCGAAGATATTCCGGTGAAAATCCGGGATTGCTTCATCCCCGTCGACTTCGTAGTGCTTGACATGGACGTTGGGAAGAGCACACCGCTCATCCTGGGACGCCCATTTCTCAGCACTGCGGATGCTCGCATCGATGTAGGAGCCGGAGAAATCCGCTTCCACATCAATGGCAAGGAGGAGAAGTTTGACTTTCGGCCACGGAAAGAACAGTGCAACATGATCCGTATCAAGTACGGGCCAAACCCAAGCAACATCAAGGAAGTGGAGGTCACTCCGCCAAAGAAGGACAGCCTCATCACATTCATGAAGAACTTCCTTGAGAAGGAAAAGGTTGCACAACAACAACTGATGAAGGCAAGGGGGCAAAAGTCACACATTAAGCAACAGCCTCCGAAGTCCACAAGGCAGCAACCTCCGAGGTCTACAAAGAAACAGGCTGTGAAGCCTGCAAAACCGCAGCCTCCGAAGCCCGAGAAGCCACCGGCCGCAACAAAGACCAAGAAGGTGTGGCGAGTGAAACAAGAAGCATCATCCGTGTCGTCATCTCCGGGACCGGACAACGCTTCATCGAGCTGAACGCCGGAGAAAAGTCCCGCTCGTCGGACTTTAAAAGGTGAGTCCTCGCCGGGAGGTTAAACCGATAGTTATCCATATTTGCTCTTTTAATTGCATATTTGCTTTCCACCACATTTTGATTTTTTCCGACCACTGCATTTCTGCATTTTTGAATTTTTCCAGCCACCTTGAAATTTTTCAAAACTCATTTGCATTTCTGAAAATTTAGAAAATAGGTTTTTGGGCTTTCCATTTTGAAAAGATTTTTTGTCGAGCTTTTTGAGCAAAAAGGCAGCAGGGGACAAATCCCCTAGCCGTTGGGGAACACATAGGAAAAAGGGGGCTGCCAGGAGGCCCACCTGCCAGGTCGGCCGACCTGGTGAGGTCGGCCGACCCCCTGGCCCCACCTTTTCCTGTGCTCCTTTCTCCAAACGGCTATATGGCCGTTGCTCTGTCCCTTTCTAACGGCCATCTTGCTATAAAAACCGCCCAGGAGGAGGAGCTTCACCATTCCAAGCTCATCTTTGACTCCCCTCCTTTGCTCACTTGTTGCTCTCCCAAAATTTCGTGTTCTTCAACTTTACTACAGCCCCAAAAACCCAAAAAAAATATTTCCCCTCTATTTTAGTGCATCTGCAAGTTGTTGTGAGAAGAAAACCAATTTTGGAGAAGCTCGGGTTTGTCGTTTTCACTAACGCCCACCCGAACACTTGTTCGATCTTGTTTTTGTTCTTGTCTTGTGTTTGTTCTTGTGTGCAGCCATGTTCAAACGAATGAAGCAAGTCGCCGGAATCAAGCGGAGAAAAAGCACTCGTGCAAGCACGAGTCAAGCATCCTCCGTCGAGCTCACACCATGTCCGGGGCATGGTGACCCCGAAGCTGAAATTCCGGAGGAAAGGCCGGCCTTGCTCATCACCGAGGAGCATCTCGACATCAAGGATGACCGCGAGGGCCAAGCCATCGCGCTCATGAGAGAACGGCCATTCGCCCACACCCGACGCTTCGATCCGGACTTCCTCGAGAAAATAGGTATGAGAGAAGAATTTGCCTCTATTTTTCGCACTATGGGTTGGCTAAATTTCGTAGAAGTAGATGAGCCGGGTTCTCGTTTACTTACTATGCAGTTTTTATGCACCCTTAGAAAGTATGATGAAGGCATTTCTTTTCGCTTGTTTGGGCAAAAGCGCTTGGTCACATGGGGTGATCTTCATGCTATGCTAGGTCTAAATCCTAAATGTAGGCTAGACTTAGATTAAGCGCTAAAGGGGTTCCATAAAGAAAGTTTTTGGAAAAAGATTTCCGGAAACGAGTGGGGTCCCAAGCCTAGAACAAGTGCCATCCATAATCCTACACTTAGATTTATGCATGTGTGGTTGGCTATGACCTTGTTTCCTCGAGGTGACATTAGGGTTGTCCAGCAAGATGAATTGAAAATACTTTATGCCATGGTTAAGAAAATTAGGGTGTCACCCGCGGAATGCATGATTGATCAATGGTTAGACAATATAAAGTTGACAGGACCAATTGAGTGCACCTCTTTAGTTACTCGCATTGCGCAGAAGTGTGGTCTGCTTGAGAATGTTCATGTTGAATATTTGACGGTAGATAGAGAATTTCTAGGCGAGGACTATTTTGTGCAAGGACATACTTTGAAACATGGTCCAAATAATACCTTGATCTATCACTTTCCTGGGTATACAAATGAATTCCCGTTACCTAACACGGGTCTTCGTTTGTATCACTATCGGGCACTAACCCTCCCACTTGAGCCAGTGGGAGAAGTTCGCAGGCATAGTGTTTCAGGGCGACCGACATGTTCCCGTAGGCATATGGAGCCTACACCGGAGTTTCACACTCCGACCGGAGATCCGGTATGGGAGCAGCCCCCGCCACAAGACGAGGCGGGTGCATCAGCATGGCAGACCGGAGCATGGGAATCTCAGTACGATTACCCCATGCAGACGTCATCAAGTTCAAGCGGACCGCCATCCTTTGCCACTCGGTCATTCTCATCCCGTGGGTTCCGTGAACTCAACTATGGGATGGCCGAGTTGACAAGGAGGGTGAACGACATTGATTTGCGCACCGAGAGCATGCAACAAACTCTCACGCAACATGTCACCGACACCCAGCAATGGCAGAATTTCAGCGACAACCAATTCCGCCAGCTGAACGCGATGATGGCTCAGAATCAGAACAATTGGGATGCCTTCTTCCGCTCCCAAGGCTACGACCCGAACTAGCAGATATGAGCAAGAACAAGCTTGGGGGAGGACCCCCCTTCTCACGGTAACTTGTATCTTTCCCCTTCCCTTTATTTCTTGCATTTGCTAAATCTGAAAATCCAAAAAAATTTGCAAAACATAAAAAGAACAAAAATATTTCCCTTTTTTCATGCGCGGTATGAATGTGTATAATTTTCCTATGTTGAGATGATGAATAGTTGCTCTGTCCTTTATTCCTCTCTAATGCTAGTTTACAACTTAGTACTCTCTCAAGAGTTAGGTTTGTTGGTAAATCTTGCCTTGAACTTGAATCTTGTGGGTAGCATATGCATTCTCTAGTTCTAAGTTGTTGAGAGGTATGATATGATAGATAGGGCTGCTATGATCTTGCTCAACGTAAAGCTTGAATTTCGGAGTTTTATTTTTCAAAATGACAAATTGACAAGTTCCTCAATGATGAAATTCCCACCACAGCCATATGTAGTGTTTACATTTGAAAACCTTTACACATATGCTGCTTGCTTCACATTGAGCTTAGTCAAAATTGATGTGACCCTAGTAGAACTCTTTTCATGCTTTCTTGATCAAGATCATATACACACATCCACCGCCATGAGCTATCCTTCTAAATCAAGAAGATAGCATCCACCATATCCACCATATCCACCGTGAGCTATTCTTCTACACCGGAAGAAAGTCACTATCCATCCATCCATCCAAAGAAACACTCCATATATCCATTACAAAATTCCTCTCTCAAAGTATTCATTGCAAACTAGGACTATGGCTATGCAAAAAGAAAAGAAAAAAAAATGCTCAAAAAAGAGAGCAAGCAAAAGATAGCCATAGCCTAGAAACTCCAAAAGAGAGAAGGAAAATTCAAAAAGGAGTTATTTCTTCCCATCCACCATTCCTCCGTTCTCCCACACACTTGCACATCTTGATCAAGATTGTTTGAATTGATGTTTTTCTTGGATCCGGTCTTTTGACATAGCAATATTATGTGAACATGAGTGCCTCATATATCCCTACCTTGAGTTCCACATAAAGCCTTATTTAGAAATAGGTGATTATAGGCAACACTTTGCCTTGGTGAGGAATCATACACATATTGAGTGATCCGAGAGAATCATTTGAGGAACTTGGTTTTTATTTTCAAAATCTTTTGAAAACCTCCGGAATAACATAGCGGAATCTAGAGCAAGTGATTGGTGCCCTGCAATTGTTCTATCTCTCAACCGCCCAAGACAATGAGGTGTAAAAGCCCCATAGATCGAGGTAAATGGGTAAAGTTATGTGCCAACATATTTAATTCTAGGAAGAGTACTTTGTTATGCGCATAGTATTATTGAGGAGTAGGACATTGTAGCAACTCCTGATCAACAACTTAAGTTTATCTTTGCTTCGGGACGAGCAAAGGGTAAGCTTGGGGGAGTTTGTTGACGGCTGTTAAGTACCATTTTTAACCGTCAACTATACTCAAATAAAGGAGAATTTGGCATTTCATACACGCATGCTTTAGCACAATAATATAGTTCCACTTGTACTTGGAGAACTTTGTGCATGCAGGAGGAAATGTGAAGGAAACACATCAAAAGGCAAGAAAACACACTTTCGACCAATCAGAGAGTGCCACATGGACGTCACACGGATTGAAGGGCCCATTTTCAGCACTTAACCGACATAACTCCCTGTAATACCGCACAAATCGACGTCAGGGCCCACAGGACAGCCACCTGGAGAAAGCACAGGCCAGGAGGGGCCACCCCCAGGTCGGCCGACCTGGTCAGGTCGGCCGACCCGGCCGGGCGCCCTCTCCGCCTGGGCTTCCACGTGTTGGCTCCTCCGCGACTCCTGATGACGGTTTGAGATGCCTTCCGTGGCGGTTACTCTCCCTTGCCGACCTATTGAGGCTATAAATAGGAGGGTGTGCCTTCACACTCAACACACACCACAAGAAGCATTTCTCTCTTGCTAGTAGTAGTTCTTGGAGTTTTAGTGGAGTTAGGCTGAGTCTAGAGCTCTCTAGTCCCAAGTCTTCACTTGGAATTGGTATGGCTCTTGTATCTTTTCCCTTTTGTAAGACTTTGCTCTTATCAATATATATATCTTTTCTATATAGTTGTGCTTGGGTCATGAGTTTCTTGTTTGATATTGTGATCCATATATGTGATAGTATAGTCTACTTGTGTGATAGTAGTTTATATTTATTATACTACTATTGTCATGCTAGTTATATACCGTCACTATAGTCTAGTTTATATGTTATAGTCTCTATGCTTAGTTTTAGCTGATAAAGTATAGCATGGGTTTGGTGATCGTATTCGTACGGTAGCTCTGCCTCGTTAATAGTAATCGCGGAGGGGCAGAGTGCTCTTTGGTCATGCAAGTATGGTATTTGGGTGACTGATTTGCATCAATTATTCGTTAGTCTACTGGTTCGTTGAGGTAGGCGGCAGGTGGTGACAGCCCTGTCCGTCCTTTGAAATCCTCCCCGCTAGGCTAGTGCGTAGGCTCTTGGCGGAAGTCGCCTGTGGATGCAGGGGTAAGTCCGTGCCTGAAGTGCTATATTATTGACTGCTGAACCTAAGTGTGGGTCTGTATGTATTCTACTTAGGCTATGCAACTGTATAGGAATGTATAGTAGGAGTAGCTTAGCCTAGTCTTTCCTCCACTAGACTTTATTTATTTAGTAGGAATCTTCTGTGTGTGTCACACTACCCGGTTATTATCATGTACCCGCCTGTCTTGGTTAGATATCCTTGCTAATTGTTAACATGATCTTATATGTTAGTAACGCTTCTTGATCATACCCTTCCTTTGGGATAAACAAATACGATACCCTGAATACTTCCGGGTGAAATGCTACAGCGGTATTCTCCGTGCGCTTGCGGATTTTACCTACTTGACTCTGGGACATATTAGTGAACCGTTTTTGGCCCCGTGTCGGGAATGATTTATTAATATGGCTTAGCAAAAGTCAACAAGCTTGACGGCGGGAGGCGGCGGCGCGGGCGGTCAACGTCAGCTTCCGGTGGCGGCGCGGCAATGGCCAGAGGTGGAGGATGACGGGTAGGGCGGCACTTCCGTACGGGATCAAGGACGAAAATCTTAGGAAATATTAGCGGTAGCGGAGGGGTGCTCGCTCTAGGTTTTATAGGGGCCACGGGTCATCGGAACGAACGCGAGGCTGGCAGGCAGGTCGGCAGCTGCACTGAACAGAACAGCACGTTGAGTGGCTTGCGTGTTCCCGTGGACTGTATGCACTAATCGATCTACCACTTGATCCTATAGGTCTCTAGCGTTGTGGAACACGATACTAGTAAAGTGGTTTAGATATTTTCTTACCTGATGTGGAGATCCAGATTTTGAAAGATGGCGCGGTCATGAGACGATATATGGCGGGCCAAACGCGTTCCTGGAGTCATCCTACAAGATCTTGATGAGAGCTTCTGGGATCGCGAAGAGGACTTCCTGGAACACGATAGGAATCAAGTTTTAAAGCTTATAGCGCCAGAAATTGATCCCAGGGTGGTTTGAAAGTACCATGGAGCGCGTAGACTTTGAATGGGCATGAAGCAGCGGCCATGGCTTGATTCAGGTCTCACCGTGGCTCTTCTCTCTCTGATTCTTGGATATGTTGGAGAGGGAAACCTGGAACACGTCCTGGTGAAGTTTTGGGTCAATTTGTTTAGTAGATCTCTGGGAACGTTAAAGAAATCACAAGGCATGAATAAGCAATGGTTAAAGAAATCTGAAATTTAACAAAAGCAACAAAATAAGAAAACGACAAGGATTAATATTTTGTTAAAATAGTTTGTATTGATGTAAGACAAAATAGGGTCCTTAAATGCGTCCATGGCTAACTAGGCTGACGTCCTGCAGTCGATATGACTCTGATACCACTTCTGTAACACCCATTTTAAGAAGCAAAACGGGTGCAGCCATACGTGTGCCCAGGGTCAAGTTACACACACATACGATACATCATCAATGGTAAACAGACTAATTATCCATATCCTTTAATTATTGCATCGTATCTTTATTACAAAAGGACCCGTGGGTCTAGAAGAAAAGTACATTCAAGCAGCGGAAAGTAGCTAGCATAGACGTCCCAAACTCCACAGGCATCGACTGGTGGATCATCGCCTAGTACTCACTTCCTTCATGTTCGTAGTGGATCCAATCTTCTCCTTGGGCTGAATATCAACGTGGTATAGCAAGGGTGAGTACGTGTCGTACTCAGCAAGTGGGGGAAAAGATGACATGGGGCTATAGTCAAGAAAAGGCTCTATAGAGTGGGCTGCATGAGCTTTTAATTAACCTAAGCATCCTATTTACTACGTGGGGTCATCCCAACCATGATTCCACAAGGTGTTATACTAACCATGTCTCAATCCACCCCCCCCTTTCCAACCATACCAACCCAGTCCCAACTAATCTTGTGAGGATTTCAGGCCGCTCTTGATCATGAGCACAACTATCATGATAGTTTGATACTCTGTAGAGTTTGTACCACTTTACCCACAAGTCATGATTCCCTTGGTTCCCGTGGACGCGACCCACATTACACACTTCCTTTGGTGTGTGGCAGGGTTTCACTACGAGGCTTTTCCAAAGGGTCTCCCAGTACATGCTAGCCACTAAGGTTCCACTCCCGTCCATAAGTGATAGCCCTTCAACAAGCAGCTCATTACCCCAGGATCCCCCTCTTGAGCCTTTCGGATACAAGGACAGTCCTCTCGACTTCCATTCCCCGCTCCAACAAATGCTGCACCGACACTGGGAGAACACCTAATTACTAGGCCAAGCCTTACCCATGTCGGTCTTGTGATGGTACCGTTTTCCTGGATTGTCACTCCAACAACCGGTTCCTAGGATCTACAACAAGCCTACCACCTCAACCATGTGCCCACGGCACCACATCCTTTCCACCTGGCTTGCATAGATCCCTAAGCCATGTTGCTAAAAAATTTTACCAAACATTTCCCACATGACATTGTTCATTAATCAAAATTAATATCAACCCGCATCCCATAAGCCATCTAAGCATTTTCTACCCACAATTCACCCATTGTTTCGAGGCAACAAGGAACGGGGTAAAACAATACTAGCAAAACCCTAACAATAGGTTCCCAATAAATTGACACAAGCATGCCATTCTATAGTAACATTTCAATAGGTGCAGTATGCATCAAGGATACTTGCCTTCGTCCTGCGCGGAAGGCTGCTCTAACCCTTCAAATTCCTGCTCTTGAAAGTCCTCGTAGGGCGGTCCTTGTGTATGTTCGCCTTTACGTAACGAAATACCGACACCAGCAAAACATACAAAACTTAATACACAATTATGCAACAGGGGAAAAACAATATGTAGATGCAATGAATGCAAAGGTTATGCTCCTATGAGAATCTTGGCGCAAGAATCACCTAAATTGGAGTTACGAGTAAAAAGTTGCTGGTTTGAAGTTTTAGGGGCAAAAGGGTAAAAACAAGGGCTTTTAAGGATGTATTTGTAATTTTATAAAATTATAGGGACTAAAGTTTAAATTATTAGGACTGAAAAATAATTACTAAAAGTATAAGGATGTTTTTGCAAAATTTTAGAACGAAAACATAATTAATAATAAGCGTAGGGGGTTAAGTGTAAAAAGACAAGACCAAATTATAATTAAAATTAAGTAGAGGGATGTTTCTATAAATTTTTAGGGCTAAAATAATATCTATACAATTAATAAGGATTAAAGCATAATTTAAAATAATTCTAGGGACTAAGACATAATTAAAATCAGTCTAGGGGTGTTTTTGTAAAATAGCAAGGTCAAAATAATAGTTCTAATAATGTATAGGGGTGTTTCTGTAAATTTAAAGTGCTAAAAATTAATTTTATTAAAATATTTGGGCTTAAATACAAATTTCTACAGTTCTGGACAAAAATAGGGGCTTAAATTTAATTTAATAGGGGCTAAAATGCAAAACTGCTAACATCATCCAGGAATTTCAGAATTAAATTTTAAACTAAAAATCCGTGAACCAGGTCCACGGCTCTGTGGACTGGCGTTGACCGAAGGGTCCACGGTCCATGGTGGACCAGGGGGAATACCCCTTCGTCCTTCTAATCTGGGCCCTAGGTTTTAAAACGGACGGCATCAGGGAGGTCCTGGATGTGGGCGGCGGCCGGCGGCGGCTATGCGGCGGCAGCAGCGGCGGGGCTCGCCGAAGATCGGCCAGAACGGCGCTCCGGTCGGCCATTCCTCGCCGTGAGGGTTCCGGGAGAGAGAGGGGAGGAAGGCGATGCTCACCGACAGGTCGCGTGGGTGCGGGGGAGGCCGGGAGGCGATCGGCGGTGGAGGGAGGCGTCGACGGCGGTCGACATTCGGCGGGGAGGTGGCTCCGGTGGTCGCGACGAGCGGGGAGGAGTGGGGGAGAGGCAGCGGAAACATGCGGTGCCGGAGGGGGGTTTTATAGGCGTGGAGGGGCCTCGAAGGCGAGCGACCGAGCTCTATGGCCATTAATGGCCGGCGGCGGCCGTTTGAGCGCGGTACACGCACTAATGCGTGTTTAAAGCACGGTGAGTGGGGGAAAGAAAGGGAGCGGGAGGGTGCGGCATGCGCGGGGTGGTTTTCGGGAGCTGGGGAGGCCGGGGGAGGGAGATCGATGGGTCGGGCTCGGTGGCCGATGGCGGGGAGAGAGACCGGTGGGAGGAGGGGGATGACAGGCGGGGCCCACGTGCCAGCGAGAGAGAGAGAGAGCGGGAGGGGAGTGGGCCGCGACGTGCACGCTGGGGCGGCCGGAGGTTGGGCCGCGGGGCTGGTTGGGCTGCGGGAGGGGAGAGAAGGGAAGGAGGGGGAGGCGGCCTGGCCGGCTGGGCCGAAAGGAGGTGGGGGGGAAAGCGAGTTGGGCCAGGGGGAAAAGGGCTGGCCCAAGAGCAGAAAAGAATCCCTTTATTCTTTTCTTTCTAAATCCTTTCCTTTCAAATTCCTATTCTATTATTCCTAGTAATTAATTAAGAAATAAACTAAATGCATGATGCAATTAAAAATCTATATGAACATGTCATTCTGTGCAAATGCAACAATTAATTTAATTTATTACAAAAACAATTTGTCCTAGGTTATTTAATTAAACTCCTAAATGCTAATAGTTGGCATTTTTAGAATTTACAAAAGTAGGGTGTTACAAACATTGGAGAACTCCTAATTAATCAACCAAGCTATTCCATAGCAGCCTTGTGATGGCACTGTTGTCCTGGATCATCGCTCCAAGAACCGGGTCCTAGGATCTACAACAAGCCTACCACCACCAACCATGTGCCCACGACACCACATCCATTCCATTCGGCTTGCATAGATCCCTAAGTCCATGTTGCTAACATAAATTACCATTCCACCCATAAAGTGACATAGTTCATTAATCAAGATTAATATTAACCCAACATCCCACAAGCAACCTAAGCATTATCTACCCACAACCAACCAACTAGTTCAAGGCGACAAGGAAAAGGATAAAGCAATACTAGGAAAACCTAACAATAGGTACCCATTCATTTGACACAAGCATGCAATTCTACAATAATATTCATAACGGGATAAAAATGCATCAAGGACTTGTCACACCCAGTTCCAATGACCGAAACCGAATGCATCTGTATGCGTGTCCAGGATCAAGTTTTCACGCACACATGACAATTATTGTGATAAAAGAACAATATCTTTATTAAAACGATAATATTATTACAACAGTGACCCGAAGGTCAAAAAGAAAAGATTACATTGCAGCGGAATAAACTAAGCGTTGGCGTCCTTCAGCTCCCACAGGAAGTCGACTGGAAGACCGCATGCCTAGTCTCCTCCATCGTCTTCATAGTTGTACCTTCATTCTCCTGTAGCTGAGCAGCAATGTGGTATATAGCAAGGGTGAGTACGTGTCGTACGCAGCAAGAGGGGGAAAAGATGACATGGGGTTAAAGACAAGGAAGGCTTTAAAGCAGTTTGTTGCATGAGCTTTTAATTTCCTATGCATCCTAATTACTAAGAGGGGTCATCCCAACCATTAACCCATAGGGTAGTATCCAAACCAAGTCCAATCCCATCCACCAACCAACCATTCCCAACCATTCCAAACATTTCACCACCGATAACCAACTAATCTTGTGAGGATTCTAGGGCGCTCTTGACCGTGAGCACGGCTATCATGATAGTTTGATACTCTGCAGAGTTTGTGCCACTTTACCCACAAGTCGTGATTTCGTCCCCTGTTGCCAGGTGGACTAGAGTCTCCATGTTGCCATGCCGGCCAAGCACTAGCACACTTCCTTAGGTGTGCGGCCAGGAGATCACTACGAGGCTTTTACAAAGGGTCTCCCAGTACATGCTAGCCACTATGGTTCCACTCCCGTCCATAAGTGATAGCCTATCAACAAGCAGCTCATCACCCCAGGAGCCCCCTCTTGAGCTATTCGAATCCCAGGACAGTCCTCTTGACTTCCATTCCCCGCTCCACCAAATGTTGCACCGACACTGGGAGAACTCCTAATTAATCAGCCAAGCTGTTCCATAGCAGCCTTGTGATGGCACTATTGTCCTGGGTTACCGCTCCAAGAACCGGTTCCTAGGATCTACAATAAGCCTACCAGCACCAACCACGTGCCCATGGCACCACATCCATTCCATCCGGCTTGCATAGATCCCTAAGCCATGTTGCTAAAAGAATTACCAATCATTTTCCACATGATATCGTTCATATTAACCCCTTATCCTATAAGCAACCTAAGCATTATCTACCCACAACCAACCAACCAACCAACTAGTTCAAGGTGACAAGGAAAAGGATAAAACAATACTAGGAATACCCTAACCATAGGTTCCCAATCAATTGACACAAGCATGCAATTCTACAATAAACATTATAATAGGTGCAATATGCATCAAGAACACTTGCCTATTTCCCTGCTAGCTGCTGTTCGATAGTCTTGAAAGTTCTCTTCTTGCTCATTCTCTAATATCAATAAACACCAACTCGTTCCTATGATTCTGTGGGCGCAAAAATAATCTAAATCGGAGTTACAGGTTGTGAAGGTTTAGGGACTAAGGGTCTTATTAGCAAAATTGCCTACCCAGGAAATTAATTAATTTTATAAATCATAAAACAAATAAAAATTAATTTTATTAAGCAGAGATGTTATAAATTGTTTTGCAATCTAAAAAGAAATAGATTTTATTTTTAGAAAACATATATTTTATTTAAAAAGCAAAGGCTAGGGAATTAAATGTAACATTAGTAAAGTATAGGAAACAAAGTGTTAAACACAAGGTCTGAATTATAATTTATAAAAAGTATTGGGGGCTTTTATGCAAAAACAAAGGACCTAAATTGTATTTTCCTTTAGAATCAGGGATCTAAGCGCAAAAGAGACATTTATCGGAATTTACATCAATTATAATAAAAACTAAATTTGGTGGACTAAGTCTACAATTTTCGTGGACCAGCTAAGTCTGCGGGTTCACAAGTCCATCGTTGGTTACGAAACCGATGGAGGGAAAGGTTCCAGTGAGGCGGCGGTGGACGACAGCAGTAGGAACGACGACGTCATGGGCTGGAGCTTACCGGGAAGTTGCTCTAGGGCTTCGTTTACTATGGTTCATGACCTAAACTGAAGCGAGGAATAAGGGGAGGCTAACCAGACTAGACTGCAAGGCTGGGAAGGGCTTGGAGGTGGTTGACGTTGAAGGGCGGTGGTGGTGGATGATGCAGCTCATCAGGGACAATGCTCCCAAGGTCGCAGCTCATCTTCGAGGATTGAGGCGCACTACTCGAGCTCCTGCGCAGGGGAAAATGGGTTGAGGGGGGGTTGGGGTGGCCAGGAAGAAGGAACAACACAAGACGATGCAACTCACAGGGGATGACGATGTCCGGGGAGTGTTTCTATGTCGGGAAACCAAATGTAGCCGAGAGGGAACTCGTACTAGATTTTAATGTAGTTGAGGGAAAACAGAAGGATGTGAGTGGAGCTCATCAGCAATCAATGCCCGCCATGGCATCATTGTGTATTTGCGCTTGCAAGTGGTCAACTAAGGCAACTAAGGCATGGGAGTGGGGGAGGAAAAACGGGGAAACAATTTGCGAGTTCGGTGGGCCGGTTTTGGAACCGGGGAGGCGGGATGCTAGTGGTCGACATTGGCTTCCGGCGGCGTGGGAAGGAGCAATGGAAAGTAGGGGATGATAGGCTAGGTCCGCCTATCAGCGGCCGCAAAGCGAAAGCTGGGATGCGACCTGCGCATTGGAGGCCTAGAAGCTTCGATGTCTAGCCTAAACTGAAGAGGAGGGAAAGGGGCGCACTCGCAAGGCATCGCGCGGGTGGCCCGGGTGAGGGACTTGATGACGGGGTTGATGGCAAACGATTGGTAGCATCGGGGATCGGTTTCGGGCGAGCAAACTTCATGCTGCTGCTCCAAAGGGTGCGGTTAAACTCCAATACCTCTAGTAAGTCGTCGGCAATGACTGGGACGACTTGTCTCCTTGTGACTCGCGTCAACGTTGTTTGACGGCTTGTGGAAAACAATGGTCGATAGGAGATCTGATGTACGGGTGCGGCTAGGGATTTTCTCGAAGGAAGAGATGACGATGGGGATGTTTATGGGCTGTTTTTATTGGAGCAGAGGTCAACGGAAGGGTCATGGGGCTGGCAGGCAGCTCGGCTGCTGCTGTGAACAGAACAACACGGCCAAATACATGCACGTTCCCATTGATTGGACACACTAATCAATCTATAACGTGAACCTATACTTTGCAAAAGTTGTGGAACACAGGAATGAGAAACTACTTTGCTCACCTCACATGGAGATCGCAGGGTGGAGAGCAGGAAAGGTCGCGACGTGGCAGTTGGCGGGCCGATCGCGTTCCTGGAGACATGAGCGCAGATCTTGGCGAGGTCTCTTGGGAAAGCGAAGAGGTGCTCCTGGAACACGACATGGACCACAGTTTACAGCTTAGAACGCCTGGTATTGAACAGAACAAGGCTCGAGATTACCATGTCACGTGCAGCCGATGAACTCACACTGAGTAGCGGCTATGGCGGATGAGATCCTGGTCGCATCAGGCCTCCAATTGGCGTGCACTTTGGATATGTTGGAGAGGGTAACCTAGAACACGTCCTGGTGAATTTTCGCGTCGTTTGGTGTAGTGGATCGACAGGAACACCAAAGCCAACAGGACGCTATCAGTCTGGACGCGAAGGGAGCAGGGGAGACAGCGAGGAAATTGGAGTCCAAAAGTCTAAACTGAGGGAGGGGAGGCAGGTAGAGTCGGTACACATCACAAGGGTGATCTAGGGATGCTTTTATAGGGGAAGGAGAGGGGGAGGTGAGAGGGCACCAGGTCATCAGAACTTCAATGGCCGTCATGGCCATTAGTGGGCGCTAGAGCTCCTGAGTGCGTGATTTAAGGACCATAATGGCCGGGGAGTGGGGAGGCGATGATGCGCGTCCATTTGTGTTGTAGGGAGGTCAGTTACTCACACGGGGAAGAAGATCAACGGCCGGCGGCAACGTCCGTTTCCTGGCGGCAGCCTACGTGCGACAGGAGGAAGAAGATGGCGTTGGTTGCTAGCTGGGCTGAGCTGGTTGCATATGGGCCTTACAGGCCTGAGCGGGAGGGGGGGGGGGGGGGGGGGGGAGGGAGGGAATAGTGTAGCTGGGCCATGGAGAGGGTAGTTGGTCCAGGAGGCCTCACGTGAGGTTTCTTTTTTTTTCTAATTTCATTTTTACTATTTCTATTGCTAATTCTAAATCAACTTTCTACTCGAATTTCAAAATACATTTTCATATAATAAAAAGCCCTAGTGCATACTACTCCAGCATGAATGTAACATACAAATTATTAATAACCTGAATTAATTTACTCAATTTAGAAAATAACCCTTTTTCCTACAATAAATTATAATTCTATAATTAATTTATAATAAAATTTTAAATCTATCATAAAATGTTGAAATTTAGTGAAATTGGGTCACAAACAAAAATTTGAAATTTTGGGGTGTGATACTGATAGACAAATATGGAGCCACCAGTCAGCGTGCGGTATAGTGGATGGCGTAACATTTTATGAGAGAAGAGAAGATGGTGGATGGATGGAGTTGAGAGGTTTGTAGGGTGAACGCTCTCTTTTTCTAGGAGCAAATTATCCATTTTAGTTTGCTGTATCAGAAAAAGACAATAAGAAAGTGGCTCTACCATATCTGTATGTTTCGAACCATATGTATGGAGAAATGGTGAAGATCCCTGCTGGTGATCGCCACGGTCGTATTAGACACTATGACATGATCGATTTCACCAGTTGTCATCATTATTCCGAATCACCTCTGCAACTGCAAGCCCCTCTGTTTATCCGCCCCTACCCATCTTTCAAGTACCCACCCCCCCCCCCTTTATTGTTATTAGTCTTTGACGTTTAGTTTAAGTTTGTTTGGGCGGATCACTATGGAACACTTGCTTGTAAGTAATGATTATGCACTCAGATTGTATTTTAACTTGTGAATGTTTCATGTTTTCCATTGTTTTAATGATGCTATCAATTATGTGTTCAGAGAGATCGAATACCCCGTTGGGCGACTTTAGTTTAATTTTCATTGCGATACCATGAAAATGTAACTCCCTCCATCGTTGCTATATCTATGTATAGTTGCAATGAGAAACATTTGCGTTGCAATATATAAGACCAAATGCAACTAGATGAATGTTCATTGCTATATCGATGCATTGTTGCAACGACTAACAATTTAGTTGCAATATGTAAGACCCCGTCACAACCACACAACTTTTCGTTGCTATATCTATGCATTGTTGCAATGATTATCAATTTCGTTGCTATATCTTATTGCAACACCTCGTTCTTCTGTTGCAAAATGACTTTATTGCAACAATCACATAAAAGCGTTGTAAAAAGTCACCCTTATTACAACGCACATGAAAGCGTGGAGATATATCCAATCTATCGCAACCAAAATTACCTTTCGTTGCAATTACCCATGCTTATTGCAATGAAACTTACATTGTTGCGATGAATGTCGTGGCATTAGCCCTAAAACCTTGTAGTGGGTGCTTCTATTGGGTCCAAGTCGCCCAAAGGCTCAAAAGGTTCACCTCTGTGCCAAGCGACACCTGCTACATCCTGCCGTTTTTCTTCTTCATCTTCTTCTTTGAATAACCTATTCCTAGGATCTGAGTTCTCAATGTTGATTTCTTCACCCTTTTCGGGGAAAAATTCTTTCAGGGTGAGAGGGTTATTCTGAAAGTTGAAAAGAATTTCCTCTAGCCCTAATGTAAATCTGAGATATCCTCGCCCTGCATCTAACACTGCTTGTACCAACCTTAAGAAAGGTCTTCCCAAAATGATGTCTTCTACTCCCACTTCTCCTTTGTCAAGAACAAATACATCGACTGGGACAATGTTTTTTCTGATTGCAATCTTTATATTCTTGATAAGTCCCAGTGGTTTGGTTTGTCTTCCATCTACCATAATTAATTCCAATTTAGTACCAATAAGATTCCCTTTAACTTCATATGGCATGTTCATGAATGCTTCATAGGTCATCAAACTTATACGAGAACTGATATCACATAAGGCTCTGGGAAACTCTATGCACTATATTTTGCATTGTATAGTTGGTTTGTGTGAATGATGACGGTCAGAGAGTGGAGAGTGAATGTTATTGAAGAAGTAACAGGATAATGAAGGATTCTCTCCTTAGGATTGGTTCACTAGCATGCAACCTTATTCTTATCAACTCAAGTGATGACTCTAATATTCTACAAGACATGGTGGTTTCGTTCACCCCGGCTGTCACTACAGAGGCTATTAGCTCCCCACTGGTTTCTTGCACTATGTAATGGGCAAAAGCATATTGGCCGATATACTAATGAAAATGATAGATAGACGTGTAATTAAGTTCATCACATAGATTAAATTCATCGAGAGAGTATCAACAAGTATGAGAATTACATGACCAGATCCCCGCACCAGAGAAGAGAATATGAGACTACTCACTCATCCTTCCGCTAGACATAGCAGAGGGGTGAGAAATAGCTCTAGAATGCGCACGAGCCGATCGGCGCAAGCGTCGCGCCGATCGGCGCGACCTTCCTTCTAGTGGGTTTCATCAGTGTTGATAAACCTCTGCTACCAATATCCTGGAACCCTAGTTCTAACAACTGAATCTTACGATTGTCGTCTCTCTGTTGCCCCCTTGGCTCTTGACAATTATCTTCCTTTTATACTCGACGGGATTAGGTCAACTTCCACCGACTCTGACTCATATTGGGTTGGGCCTTCGTGTTTTCCGGACTTGGGCTTGTCTTCGTCATCTTTTCCTCTTGCGCCGATTGGCGCAGGCGTCGCGCCGATCACTGCTGCTCCCAATCTAGCCCAGCTTCGTTACTCTTTAGCTCCTTATCCATAATTGCCCCGTTTTACACTATTTCCTACAATTACATCCAAAATAGAACAAGTACAAATATATGCAAATATAGAGCTAATTTTTAGTCCAAACCACTAAATTAAGACGCAAAACATCACTTTTTAGTAGATAAACTAGAAACCACCAATAGTTCCCCCACACTCAAATCATTGCTAGTCCTCGAGCCATACAAAATCAAATATGTAACGAGAATCTTCACACCATCTCTTATGCAATTAATTCTCAATCATCATCTTTACTTGTTATCCCTCCACAAAGATTTTCTCTCATCTGCTTTTAATCAATCGGCATATCATACTTGAACTTAATCAAATTACCACAAAATCTTTTTAAAAACAATTTTAGTTCTTCTTAACTCATCTTTAGCATTAATCATCAAGCATCCGGTTCTCTCTAGATCTCTCAAGTGTATTTCTTTCCCTCTCCTATCTAATTAAGGATTATATGTGGATCTTGGAGGGCTATATAACTAAATTAAACCATAATATTAACCATGTCAACAATGTGCTCAATCATGCCCACTAAGAAAGAATTTTCTTGGAAAAGAACTTTAATGGAGAAGAGGAATATAGAAGATCTAAAAAGAAAAATATTTCAATGAGAACTTAAGGCAAAGAATTGGAAATAGTCAGAAAGCTGCTTTCTTTGATGACCTTACTACTTCTCAGGGAATATTTTTTTTCTTTTTCTCTTTATCTCTCCTTATATATATATTTATGTATATTTCTTGCAATAGCGCTGATCGGCGCAAGCATCGTGCCGATCGACGTGGTCTATATATATTTTTTCTTTTTCTTTCACTCTTTTTCTATTCCCGATATGATCAGCAATTTTTGTCTTGTACCAGCAGCTAAAATTTTTCTTAATTCCCTTTTGAGAATATAGGTTGTATCAAGGAGGAGGGAGAAACAAAGATGTATGGTTTCCATGATAGCAAGGAATTTAAATGGATAAGAATGGCTAGAAATATAGAGATAAACAAATAGATCATTCTTTCCTAACTTGGTCGAAATCATGAGCAAAAAGTTGACAAAGTTACTTACAATCCAATTAGTTCAAATGTGTAGCTTGCTCATTCACTCGGCTATATAGGCATATTTAGACCTTGCTTTTGCTTTAACTTATGATGAGTCAAAAGAATTTTTCACAAATACAAAGCTCAAAAGTTAAGTGGTAACCAACTAATTCAAGTAATCAACCAATCGATCATCAAAAAGACAAGATAAATAGCATGGGGCACTTTCAATTTGACAATCGACACTAACTTTATTAAAGACAATGCAATAATTCAAGCTACATAAAAGACCTTGAAGCAACTCTCAATCATGACTCATGACTTTCTTAAGCACACATACAAACTTAAATAAACACTCATAAGAAAAACAAATAAGAAAAACTAGACTCAAAAACTATGACTAATGGCAAAGCCCTTCTCCCACACTCAAAATTTGCAATGACCTCATTGCAAGAGAAGAAACTCAACATACTAATCATTCAGACCATGTCTGTTCAAGACTCGGAAAATTCATCTTATATTCCTTATGATAAAAGTGTAGTCCGCTTCATTTATCTCGATTGAATCCCGGATTCTACGGTTCACATCCCTTTGATGCCTGGAAGCACGATCTCTGTCTAGATAAAGGCACTCAATGTTTCTTCGGCACACAGGATAGCAAGCAGGCGGTTGCAGGTTATGATTTTCAATGCTGTTAGGGGAGGCACTGTTCAAACTCCTCTGAGCCGATCGACGCATGGGTTGAGCCGATCGGCGCAGTGGTGTTCTTTCATCATTGCGACTTCCTCCTCCTCCCACTGCATTACCATTGACTCTCGTTGAAGTTCCTGCTGCCTTGTCATTATTGCATTCTGCAGGTGTTACCCAATTTTCAAACTTAGGGCTACCAAAGCTTCTTTGCATATCAGATTCATCACCCAAATATCCAGACAAACTAGGGTCACCACTCTCCAAAGTTTCCAAACAGTATAACGGATCAAATTCTCTATCCCATTCAGAATACTTTTGAATTGGCTTACCCGATAGTCTAGCGGATATGCGAACCTCTGGTGTAGTCCTACACTTCTTTGCAGTAGGCTCTTCGTCTTCATTTGGTAGAGCTGTTAGATCAATAAATTCAGCCATCTTCAGGTCACGCCAATAGGCCTCAGTGTCACAGTAATCATCTCTGGCATCACGCCGGTCGGCTTAGAGCTGTTAGATCAATAAATTCAGCCATCTTCAGGTCACGCCAATAGGCCTCAGTGTCACACTAATCATCTCTGGCATCACGCCGGTCGGCTCCAGTGTTGCGCCGATCGGCGCAGCTGGCATCTTCCTTCATGTACTCAGCTAACTGCTCTATATTACACTCACGGATCACCTTTTTCTGCTGCCTTTGTAAAATTTCATCATTAATCTCCTTAGGCGTCCTCCCTCCAGGAACTGCACGATAGCCATCATCATATATTACATCTCTAGGTATAAAAGTTGGATCTTCTGCCAATTGGAGTTCAACCTTGTGTTGAAGATCTTTAGCACAAAAGAAACACTTGCAACCCTTAATACAACTGTCCTTATGAATCTTATTTTCTTGAAAATTTCCCAATCGGTAAGAACCCTGGGAAAGGATTCATCCCTTATAGCTTGAAGATCCTTTTCCGCATCTTGCTCGTACATGGCTTCTTTGGCTTCTTCTCGCAGCTTGAGTTCATACTTGGCAGCAATGTCATGTTCACTATAAAGTCGACTCCTATGGATTGTGAGAAAGCTCTCCTCATCTAGCTCTTCCTTCTCTTGCTCAGTCAATGATCCTTCAAAAGATAGGAAATCCTCATACGACAAAGGCTTAGCAAGATCAAGAAGGCTTTCCATGGTATACCTTTGAGAAATAGCTTCACTCTTAATAGATGCCATAGATTTTCCTTTGTGCACCAATACTCTCTTCATCATCTGTCGAAGTTCATTATCCATATTCACCTTTTCGGCGTTCCACGCGTCAGCTTTGCTTTTCTTCATGAATTTCTTCCGCAGGTTTGACCAGACGAGAGGATCATCTGGTGTTGGTGTCAGTAGTTCGACTTCTTCCCAGGACCAATTTGTAGAAGGCTGCAGAAATCCGCCGCGAATCACACTGATCGACGCCGCCTTGGTTACTACCCGATGCGTCGTCTTCCACTGCTTCTTCTCTTAGGGTTTCTTCCAGTGATGATGCAATGCGATTTGATCCGTGGGTTTGCTATCCTTTCATATTTATTTGCCTTGATTCCCAATTGGACTAGGAATCTATCTCTTTTCATGGAATTTAACGAGTCTTAAAAAGGCAAGGTCCAAAACTGACTCCGAAACCAAAAAGACTCTACAGCACCGATCGGCTCAGGACTGTGCCGATCGGCGCTACAATGCGCCAATCGGTGCGGTACACTAAATTACCCAACCAAAAACATAAAAATCACAGAAATCAAAATACATACAGATATTTTGTTTTGCGTCATTAAGCTTGACCATACGGGGCACTAAGCAGTAAAATACACATCAAAAGATTTTAATTCAAAGGTGTCGGGTTCTAGATATACCTTTAGATGTTGCCCATTCACCGTGTATTTGTTTCTCTTGCCATCCATTATGATTACCCCACTCGAAGGTAACACCATATTCATAAGATAAGGTCCCTCCCATTTGCTTCGCAGTTTGCCTTTACCAAATAATATGAATCACGAATTAAATAGGAGCACCCGATCTCCTTCCTTGAATTCCTTCTTCGAAAGCTTCTTGTCATACCACTTCTTCTCCTTGTATATGGCTGCATTTTCATATGAACGCAGCCGCATCTCTTCCAATTCGCTTATTTACATTTTTCTTTTCACTCCGGCGGCATCAAGATCCAAATTCATCTCCTTTATAGCCCAATAAGCCTTATGTTCCAATTCTACCAGTAGATGACATGATTTCCCATAAACGAATTGATATGGTGTCATACCAATCGGTGTCTTGAATGCCGTCCTATATGCCCATTGTGCTCCATTAAGCTTCATGGCCCAATCTTTTCCTTCTTTTGTAACAATCTTTTGCAGAATTCCCTTTAATTGCTTATTTGATGTTTCTGCTTGTCCATTCGTCTGGGGATGGTAGGCGGTTCCAATTCTATGCTCAACTCCAGATTTAGTTAAAAACCTAGTAAATTCTCCTCCTGTAAAATGGGATTCTCCATCTGTAATTATTATCCTCGGTAATCCACACCTAGGAAATATTTGCTCTTGAAGTATACTCCTTGATTTTCTTGTAGTATTGGCCTTGGACGCCATTGCCTCGACCCACTTGGAGACAAAATCAACGACGACCAATATATACTCGAAACCATGAGAATTCACAAAGGGTCCCATAAAATCCGTACCCCAAACATCAAAGATATCAACTTGAAGATTGTACTTAAGAGGCATTGCATTCCTACTGTTAACATTCCTTATTCGTTGGCATTGAGCACATGTTGCAACATACCTCTTTGCTTCTTCATGCATAGTAGGCCAATAGAATCCACTCGCCAATACCTTTGCCTATGTTCTGAAGTAGCCATAATGTCCCCCATAATCCGAAGAGTGACACTTTGCTAAAATGCTCGCTCTTTTTTCTCTGGGTACACATCTCCATATTGCTCCATCCTTGCAATACCTATACAAGTATGGTTCGGCCCATATAAATTTTCTCATTTCACTCTTAACTCTTTTCCTCGTGTTCTTGTTCATCATATCAGTTTGTCCCTTGAAACCTTTGATAATATCCATCATCCAATTCTCTCTACGATCAAATGCGGCAAATAACTGCTCTTGTTGCATTTCATCTCTTATCGGCTCAGTTGATGATGATTCAAGATGAGACAAATGATTTGCTACAGAATTTTCTACTCCCTTCTTATCTCTTATCTCCAAATCAAATTCTTGCAGCATCAATACCCATCGCATTAACTGAGGCTTAGACTCCTTCTTTGAAACCAAGTATCTTATAACAGCATGATCAGTATATACAATCACCTTAGAATTTAGAATGTAGGATCTAAACTTCTCAAAAGCAAATATAACAGCTAACATCTTCATCTCAGTGGTTGTATAATTGATCTGTGCCGCATTGAAAGTTTTGCTAGCATAATAAATAACAAGCACTTTACCTTCCTTCCGTTGTCCAAGAACAGCTCCAACTGCATAGTCACTTGCATCACACATAATTTCAAAAGGTAAACTCCAATCAGGTGGCTGCATAAAGGGTGCAGATGTCACACCCGGTTCCAACGACCGAAACCGAATGCATCTGTATGCGTGCCTAGGATCATGTTTTCACGCACACAGGACAATTATTGTGATAAAAGAACAATATCTTTCTTAAATCAATAATATTATTACAAGGGTGACCCATAGGTCAAAAGAAAAAGATTACATTGCAGCGGAATAAACTAAGCATTGGCGTCCTTCAGCTCCCACAGGAAGTCGACCGGAAGACTGCATGCCTAGTCTCCTCCATCATCTTCATAGTGTACCATCCTTCTCCTGTAGCTAAGCAACAATGTGTTATATAGCAAGGGTGAGTACGTGCCGTACTCAACAAGTGGGGGAAAAGATGACATGGGGCTAAAGACAAGGAAGGCTTAATAGGGTTTATAGCATGAGCTTTTAATTCCCTAAAGCATCCTAATTACTAGGTGGGGTCATCCCAACCCTCAACCCACATGGTACTATCCAATCCAAGTCCGAACCATCCAACCATCCCAATCATTCCAACCCATAACCAACTAATCTTGTGAGGATTCTAGGCCGCTCGTGACTGTGAGCACGACTATCATGATAGTTTGATACTCTGCAGAGTTTGTACCATTTTACCCACAAGTCGTGATTTCGTCCCCTGTTGCTAGGTGGACTAGAGTCTCCATGTTGCCATGCCGGCCAAGAACTAGCACACTTCCTTAGGTGTGCGGCCAGGAGATCACTACGAGGCTTTTATAAAGGGTCTCCCAGTACATGCTAGCCATTAAGGTTCCACTCCCAACCATAAGTGATAGCCCATCACTAAGCAGCTCATCACCCTAGGAGCCCCCTCTTGAGCCATTCGGATACAAGAATAGTCCTCTTGACTTCCATTCCCCGCTCCACTAGAATGCTGCACCGACACTGGGAGAACTCCTAATTAATCAGCCAAGCTGTTCCATAGCAGCCTTGTGATGGCACTGTTGTCCTGGGTTACCGCTCCAAGAACCGGTTCCTAGGATCTACAATAAGCCTACCACCACCAACCATGTGCCCACGGCACCACATCCATTGCATCTGGCTTGCATAGATCCCTAAGTCCATGTTGCTAACATAAATTACCATTCCACCCATAAAGTGACATAGTTCCTTAATCAAGATTAGTATTAACCCAACATCCCACAAGCAACCTAAGCATTATCTACCCACAACCAACCGACCAACTAGTTCAAGGCGACAAGGAAAAGGATAAAGCAATACTAGGAAAACCCTATCAGTAGGTACCCCATTAATTTGACAAGCATGCAGTTCTAATTTAATATTCAAATAGGTACAAGATGCGTCAAGGACACTTGCCGTAAATGATGTTGTTGTTTTATGACTACCGATTGTCTGACTTTATCTTCATGATTCCTTCTCCTGTTCTCAAACACACACCTATTCACACACATCAATAACAAACATACATGCTAAGGATAATATGCAACAATAGGTGCTAATCATGAGATATGAAGCGAGGCACAAGGAGCTCACCAAGATTTATACAGTGGCGGAAAGACTCGCTACCACGGGTGATGGTGCAAGGTGGATAACAACATGGCATCAAGTGATGATGTCGGCATTGATAGTGTCTCAATGATATAGTAGTGGCATCCTGTAGAACACAGAATGGTAAGTTTTGGTGGAGTGGTTTGTCATAGACTAAGTCAAACAAAAGCAATGGCAAAATAATTACAATTGTTGCAGAAATTTCTGGCATGGCAGAACAGACATCCATGCAAGGGCAAGCGCGTTCCCGAAGATTTGCTATAGGAATCAAGAAAGGAGTTTAACAATCATATGGAAATATATCAGGAACATGATCTGGACATGATGAATGTGATGGAATGCAAACTGGATATCAGATCAAGGGGCCAAATCAAGATGAACCTGCACAGCGGCAGTTGACACACCATTCGTGTTCCTGGAAGAATAGGATATGATCTTGATGAATACTCTGATGGACATGTAAAGGACTTGTGGGAACACACTCTGGTATGATGCCTTCTTCCGAAAGATCAAAAGTTGGCTTAGAATCATTGGGGGAATTCCAGTCGTGCGCCTAAACACGACCATAACACAAATCAGTGTCCCTGTACAGACATCATGATAAACACATACGCGGTCCCAACTATAGGTTACTGGTCTAAAGAAAATAATTGAGCATGAACATTTGTAGGTGTCAGCAACATGGCTGGGACAAGGTTATTGCATGAGGAATTCACCTGAATGATAGATCGAGTGGCTAGATTGTGATGAGGTCGTGCAGCGGCAGGTCAAGTGCCAAAGGCGTTCCTGGAGGCATCAGGACATATTTTAGCATATGCTTTTGTCAAGATGATCATGACTTCCTGGAACACATTACAGATATGAATATGTGTCAAGGACGCATCAGAATTAGGAGAAATAGAAGGGGAATTACTGATGCACGTGCTGGATGCGCCCAGAACAGAGTGCAGTCATCATTCAAAACATGATCCTGCTCACATCACTGCTCCTATGGCCATGAATTTTGGATATGTTGTAGGCTGCATCAAGGTGCCTCTCCTGGTAAAATTTTGTGATGTTTTGTTGGCTGGATCAACAGGAACATGGATTGGAATTTGGGGCGTTGTGGCTGGACAGACCAATGGCAAAAGTTGAACTTGATGCTTATGGATGGGAATGAAGGTGAGGGGGCAAGGGAGCTCGTGAGCCAGGCCAAGGGGTGTCCAGGGGTAACTTTAGAGGCCTAGGATGGGGAGAGGAAAGGGTAGGGAAGGGAGGGGCCAAGAGGCACACAAAACTGCCAGCCATGAATAGTGGCCATCATGTTGATTGTTTCATCTCCTTTTTGGTGGGGATTGATAGATGAGCTAGTGACCAACAAAAATTCCTCATTAAACGGTATGTGGGTGATGTTTATTTGACCACTAGCATGAGCCTAGTTTGGTGCATGACCCATGGGAACAAATGAAAGCATCGAGAGGAAGTGAATGAACATGATGTTGTTAAGTTGGACATTGGGTGTAGTTGGAATACTAGCATAGTCTAGATTTTGTTGGACTTGGTATGAGCAAGACCAAGAAGAAGAGAAGACTCATAGACTCACAAGGATGGATGTATTCACGAACAAGTTTTTGTAGTGTATGGGTTCGATTGGGACAATATGTCGGACAAGGTTTTGAGCTAGCTATTGATCGTTAGGTTAGTTTACGCTTGATGGGAAGAGCTATTAAGCAAAGCTAGGAAAATCATGGTGTGGGAAAAAAAATGCCACTTAGTGTTTGGATAATCATAAGGTTATGGGAACTAGTGACATGTGGAAGGGTTCGGCTAAGAATATTATAAGGGTTATGCCTTTTGAGTGTCAGAAAGACTCACAACCCAAATTCAGAAAATATAGGGTGTGACAGCAGAGCACAGAGCTTCCTTTAATCTTCTGAAGGCAAAGAGTCATTCATCATCCATGACAAATTCTGTACCTTGTTTCAACAATTCTGTCAGAGGCTTAGCAATCTTTGAATAATTCTTAACAAATCTACAATAGAAGTTGGCATGTCCAAGAAAACTCCTCAAAGTTGTAAGATCAGTAGGGGGAGGCAATTTCTCAACTGTAGATACCTTTGCTTTATCAACCTCTATCCCTCTATTTGATATGACATGACCAAGTACTATCCCTTCTATTACCATGAAGTGACACTTCTCCCAATTAAGAACTAAGTCGCATTCAACACATCTTTTCAAAACTTTCTCCAAGTTCTCCAAACAACTATCAAAATCAGTACCATGCACGGAGAAGTCATCCATAAATACCTCCATAATATCTTCTATGAAATCTGCGAATATTGCATTCATGCATCTTTGAAATGTGGCGGGCGCGTTGCAAAGACCAAATGGCATCCTTCTATATGCATATGTCCCAAAAGGGCAAGTAAAAGTAGTCTTCTACTGATCTTCTGGTCTTACTGGTATTTGAAAGAAACCACAAAATCCATCCAAATAACAAAAGTATGAATTCTTTGCTAACCTTTCAAGCATCTCATCAATGAACGGAAGAGGATAGTGATCTTTCTTCGTCACTTTGTTCAAACTTCTATAATCTATGCACATTCTCCATCCAGTCACAGTCCTTTGAGGGATCAACTCATTGTTCTCATTAGGCACTACAGTCAACCCTCCTTTCTTGGCCACACAATGTACTAGACTAACCCATTCACTATCAGTAACAGGGTAGATCATACCCGTGTTAAGCAGCTTCCAAATCTCCTTTTTAACCACTGGCTTCATTGATTCCTTCAACCTTCGCATCCCTTCAACTACTGGTTTAGCATTCTCCTCCAAGTTAATCTTGTAGGTGCAAAATGCGGGGCTGATTCCCTTGATGTCATCTAATGTGTAACCAATGGCTTCCTTATACCTTTTGAGCACAACAAGCAGCTTCTCTATTTCTTCCTTCGTCAGTGCATTGTTCACAATAATCGGATATGTTTTATTCTTCCCTAGATACTCATAGAGTAGCTCCTTCAGAAGTTCCTTCTGTTCCACCTCTGGCGCTTCATCTGAATCCAGCTCCCCGAGAGGTTCAAAATCAGGATTTTCCTGTTTAAGCCGATCGGCGCAAGTGTCACGCCGATCGGCGCGATTCTCCTGGTTGAGCCAATCGGCACAAGGGTCGTGCCGATCGGCGCTGGCAGTATGCTTGTCAGTTCAACGCAAGATGTGGTTTAGTGGGTCTCCCATATCCATCCCTATCTCCTCGTCTTCCTCTGGGTAGAATTCCTGATGGCAAGAAGGGTATTGATGAGATGGATCTGAAATTGCACTTCTTCCTCTCCCAGATGTAGCGTAATTTGACCTTTCCCAGCATCCAGAATAGCTTGTACTAATATTAAGAATGGGTTTCCCAGAATGATATCTTCAACTGCAGTTTCTTTATTCTCTAGAATGAAGAAATCCACAGGTATTGTTTTCGAGCTAATCTCAACTTCAACATTCTTGATCACTCCTAGTGGCTTGGTTTTCCCTCCATCTGCCATGACGAGCTCCAGTTCAGTCCTCATCAGCCACTGTTGAGTTTCATAAGGCATGCCCATGAACGCATCGTAAGTCATCAGGCTAACACAGGAACCAAAGTCACACAAGGCTTTCGGAAATTTCTTCCCCGATATCTCACATGGTATGTACGGTTCTTCTTCTTCCTCTTCAGCAAGACCTACATCATACACACCACATAATCCTTCGTAAGGGGATGGCTCAAAGCAACTATCTAGCAATCTTTTTTCCTATTTCACTTCTGTTCCATCAAGCTCTATATCATCCTTGTAAAGCTTCCCTAAAACTCTCCCAATAGTCTCTTGATAAAAAATTTCCGACTTGAGGCGATTACTTGGGAAGTTATACTCAATTCGGGCTTCAGAGGCGTCTTGCGGACTGAAGGATCTTCTCATCTTGAACAATTCCTTCAAAAAATCAATAGGAATCTAGTCCATCAGCTCAAATTTGTCAAGTGGTTTAGCATTCGCCAATGTTCTATCCCCCCTTTGGTTTAGCAAAGTTTCCTTCAAATTCCTTCTGATGGTTGTCTAGAATCACAACTTCTATCTTGGTATATTCCTTGCAACTTGACAAAGTCGTCAGGGTGATCGGTCCTCCTGTCATCACGACTGCACCGATCGGCTCAGGGACTGCGCCGATCGGCACACACGTCAGATCCATAGAGGTGGGTCTGACGGGCTCTATTTCTTTGAATTTATGCTCTAAAGTAATCATTGCTCTGCTCTTGGACATCAAGATCTGTTCAGCCAATGACTCTTCCTTCCGCATAACTTCTGGGCATTGCTGAGTTGCTTCTAGATATTCTTCCCAATGCTTGTGCAAAGCTTCATTCTTGGCAATTTTACCTAACGATTCAATCCCTACCTTGGCTGTCAATCTCAGAAAACTTCCTTCGGCTGATCCGTCCAAATGCATCCTCGATGCCTTGTTTATGGCCATGTAGAAGGTCTGAGCGCACATATTCTCATCAATGCTAAGGTCAGGTCCTTGTTTCAACAATTCTTGAAAACACGTCCAGGCTTTCGCGAGAGATTCATCTTTTTGAAAGAAGTTCATCACCTCTCTTCTCAACTTCTGCACCTTTGGCAACAGAAAATAGTGGAGACAAAAATTTCCAACTAACTCACTCCACTTACCTTTCGCTTCTCGAGATGCTATCTTGTGCCACTATTTGGCTTTTCCTCCTAAAGAGAATGGGAAAAGCAGCCATCTGTAAAGATCCTAAGGCACTCCTTCATGATGCAATGTTTGGCAAAGTGCCTCTAAATCTTGTAAGTGAATATACAAGTTCTCCTCTTTCGCTCCAAAGAACTTGTTTGCTTTAGCCAACCAATGATAATGGAGCTCAACACATACGAGGAGGCCGTGGCCTTCTCATCTGAGGATTGAGACACCAACACGTCTGGAGATGGTAGAGAAAGCTCCTTGAGCGTCAGAGAAGGTCCTGTCGTACTCATCCTAAAAATTCACACAAAACACAAAAAGAAAAACAACTAGAAAAGAGAGGATTAGACGTTAGTAAAATATTAATAGTAAAAGAACTGGCTTGTTCCCTGGCAACGGTGCCAAAAAAGTAGCTTGTTGGTTGTAACTATGCACACACTTATATACCACAAGAGGATGGTGTACAGTTGTAGCTCTTTTTCCTCAGAGTATTCCAAGGTTATCGAATCCACAAGGAACGAGTGGAACAATTACTATTAAAGGATTACTAACAAATTGTAATGGTTGGTTTGTGTGAATGATGACGGTTAGAGAGTGGAGAGTGAATGTTATTGAAGAAGTAACAGGATAATGAAGGATTCTCTCCTTAGGATTGGTTCACTAACATGCAACCTTATTCTTATCAACTCAAGTGATGACTCTAATATTCTACATGACATGGTGGTTTCGTTCACCCCGGCTGTCACTACAGAGGCTATTAGCTCCCCACTAGTTTCTTGCACTATGTAATGGGCAAAAGCGTATTGGCCGATACACTAATGAAAAGGATAGATAGACGTGCAATTAAGTTCATCACATAGATTAAATTCATCGAGAGAGTATCAATAAGTATGAGAATTACATGACCAGATCCCCACACCGGAGAAGAGAATATAAGACTACTCACTCATCCTTCCACTAGACATAGCAGAGGTGTGAGAAATAGCGCTGGAACGCGCACGAGCCGATCGGTGCAAGTGTCGCGCCGATTGGCGTGACCTTCCTTCTGGTGGGTTTCATTGGTGTTGACCAACCTCCGCCGTCAATATCCTAGAACCCTAGTTCGAACAACTGAATCTCGTGATGGTCGTCTCTCTGTGGCCCCCATGGCTCTTGACAATTATCTTCCTTTTATACTCGACGGAATTAGGTCAACTTCCATCGAGTCTGACTCATATTAGGCTGGGCCTTCGTCTTTCCCGGACTTGGGCTTGTCTTCGTCATCTCTTCCTCTTGCGTCGATCGGCACAGGTGTCACGTCGATCGGCACTGCTCCCAATCTGGCTCAGCTTCGTTACTCTTTAGCTCCTTATCCCTAATTGCCCTATTTTACACTGTTTCCAGCAACTACATCTAAAACAGAACAACTACAAATATATGCAAATATGGGGTTAATTGTTAGTCCAAACCACCAAATAAGACGCAAAACATCCCTTTTTGATAGATAAAATGGGCATCTAGAAACCACCAACAACATGCTAGTGTTCATGATAAGAGAAAGCGCGAAAGCCAAACACACTAGCCTATGCAAGCCACAATTCAACCTAGTTACTAGAGCACTCAATTGTAGAATAGTAAAGAGAGGATCAAGGAATGCTCAAGATTTTTTCCCGAGGTCTCGAAAGGATGGTGCCTTCCCCTACTCCTCGTTGGACCACTCCTGCCGGAGTTCCGGTCCCTCCCGCTACCAAGTGGAGTTCTCACCCATGAGCCCGTAATCACTCCTAGAGTGAAGACACGATGTGCATCACCGCTACACAAAGAACAAGCTCGCCTCCCTCAAGAACTTGCCGGACTCCCCGAGACGACACGGGTGCTCACTAGCGATGACCCTTTCAACGACGGGCTCAAACCATGTACAAACGTGTGACGGCCTTCACAACCAATCATGATAGGCTCGATCACCAACACCTAACCGGTCTAGGTCTCACCATAGACCAAGAGTAACAATCTAGATCACACCCTCAAGGACAGCCTAGCCTTAGATGTGCAAGATGCTCAAGTTACTCTCCACTAGCACTCTCAAGATATGCAATATCTCCTCCTAGTGCTCTGCTCTTTTCCTCTTGGACCTTACCAAATGTTCTCAGGTATTCCACTGGCCAAGAGAGGTCACAAAGACCCCAGCAACGAAGTTATATCGGCTCCCAACCTCAAACTAGTCGTGGCTCCACGAAATCAGCTTCCTGGGCCATCTGACTGGACTGTTCGATCACGGCCTGACCGGACCGTCCGGTCACTGTAGCACTGTGCACAAACAGCTCTGACCCCTACTGAATCCTCTGCTGACCGGACCGTACGGTCACCTAACTGGACCGTCCGGTCCATTTCTCTCTCCAATCCTGAAACATTTCACGCTAAAGCTTCCTTGCTGCCCTGTGCAAGTCCTATTGACTGTACCGTCCGGTCAGTAGACCGGACTGTCCAGTCTGTACAAACTCTGGCATAGACAAACTCCTCGCTTGGTGGAAGTCCTAGACAACTCCCCATAGTAACCGTACAGTCCAGTCACCTCTGATCCACTCTGTTCGGTCTCTATGTCTAGAAGCTGAAACTTGTCGTCCTCGCTTGACTTTGTTTCCCAGCTTCTCCGAACAGCTCCTTGGCTTCTCCACTGTCAACTAGTGTCTGTGATTTCACCGAGCAACCTTGCACATCACCGACTAGACATGACCTAAGAGAATGACCTAGGCCCCCTTGATAGTTCGGTTTTTCCTATGGACTCAAAGCCCTAACAACTAGACAAGTGTACCAAACACTTGCACCATAGCTTGTTCTCCGGTTTGATCCATCTTCATCAACCCTTGGACTCCATCATGTTCACAACCCCCATGCTTATGGTCATTGTCATCAATCGCCAAGGCAACCATCATCCATATGATTTATGATAGGGTTTAGAGATGATTCCTGCATAGACCTCACTCATGTAGATAGTAGCCCAAAATTTCATAGTTGTCATCTATCACTAAAACATCCATACCTTGGGGATCCAATTAGCAATGGTCATGAAGCTTACAATCTCCCCCTTTTTAATGATTGATGATAACCACTACTTACTCAAAAACTTAATCAATAAACAACCAGGCTAAAAGAGCTACACAAAGATCGAGAGGAACCATAACAACATAAGGGAGAAACACACAAGGTCCTACTCAATCAAATATCATCTAGATATATAAGGAAAAGAGAGAAAAACATACTCTAGATGATTACACATGCATGTCATGGCAATATATTGAAGGAAAGCATAAAGACATGCAATGCAAGACATGAATGATGAAATGTAACAAGTTAGCATGACAATGTGAAGGACCGAGAAGGCGACCTGAGGGGGGGGGGGGTGAATGGGAGCCAATTAAAATTCTCCAAGAGAACTTGGCCTATATCCCAAAAACAACCCAAGCCAACATTTGAATCAATCACCAAGACTACGCACACCAACTCGTGGTGTACTAGCCCTAGGAGTGATCAACCACAGCAAATAAACATAGCGGAAACAAAATGGAACAAGAAGCGCTCAAAACAGGTGAGAACTGGATTCCCATCGGCAGTGTCGACCACAACCATCGATAGTGCCGGTTGGCACTATCGGCAGTGCTGATCACTCACATCGGCAGTGCCGATGCGGAGTTCTTAGAAGCTACAGATAGGGTCCATCGGCAGTGCCGGTGCGGGGTTCTGTAATCCACCGGCAATGCCGGCCCTGGTCGTCGGCAGTGCCGATCGACCTCGATGAAACAACAGAAACTTTCGGGATTAGGCAAGAATTTGGTCAAAACCAAATCAAATGAACTCCAAATGATGTGATTTTTGCAGTGAATCCTCATCATATCATGACCCTAATCCTAGAAGATTAACTCAATTGTCTTAAGGAATCATCACGAATTTCAGATCTTGTGCCAAGAACACCAAAAAGGGGAAACTTGAGAAATCCTTCAAATCGTAGGTGCTAGAGCGATTGATTCGGTCAAGGATCCATAGAGGATTGTTCTAGCTCATCCTAGCAACAAGTTTTTCAAGAAATCCGGGCCAAAAACTCGTCCAAAAGTGAGATAAAAAATCACCACTAAAATAGCTCCAAAAATAGGGAAAAAGAGAAATTCGGGATTTAGGGAGAGAGGAAGATCTTGAGCACGAAAATACTTCTCATATCACAGAAAGGTGTTGACAAGATCCAAGGATACAAGGCTAGAAAGCCACCCTCTTCCTTCCACTATTTGGAGGAGCAAGAGATGTCTTTCACACACCCACTACTCTCCACTAAAACATGAGGACCTCTCCTAGCACTTTGAATAGAACCCTAACACAAGGCTAATAGAAAGAGAGGCTCCTCTTCCACCAGCCCTACCTCTTCTTATATAGGCCTAGAGTCTATTGTCCACATGACAACTCTACCCTTGACCTACATAACACACCCACCTACCACCGGGGGCATAACCGTCCATCTGTTTCCTCGTCGCCCGAATGCCATCGAGCCCTTCACAATTTTGCTTGTCCTCGACGCAAGCTCCGCGATGGTGCCATGTGCACCTCCAATCGCTGCCACCGGTTTTAACGCCCAAACCGGGAAACTGCCTTGCACGCTTCTCAAAGCGCGACTTCTCGATCTCAACGCGTGTCACCTCGTCCCGCGATCCTGACCACCGGCAAGTTTGTCCCGATCCCTGTCCATCGGGCCCCCTTGTCACTTGCACCGGCATGCCGCTCGCCTTGACTTGGTCAACATGTCGTCTTCATCACCACCACGGTTTTGAGGCTCAACCGTGAAACCGTCCGTGCTTCTTGCCTCTCAACGTGTATGGTGTGGATCACCCTTGACTTCACCTGGCATCCCAATCGTCTGGCCCCAAGTTCCCTACTTGTGCCCGATCCTCTCGCCATTGACCGCCAAGTCAACTCCAGTGACCTACACATCATGAGACAAGCAAACACATTTCCCATCTCCTGCAACATTACCAATACCTCCACCAACTCCGGTTAGTCGAAACCATAATCATGCAAACACATGCATTCTTCGGATTCCCGCATTTCAACTCACACACCAAATCCGCTCAAGTCAATTACTCATCACATATATTGCAAACCATGACACATCTCCACATGGTTTCTCAATCTCCCCCTTAATGAGTACATTGACAACACCAAATGGACAAAGATTAGAGTTTGAAATGTGAAACTGAATAAGCTCATCCAAATGGCCAAACCCAAAGCAAAGGTGAAAACAAGCCATCTAGCAAAGTAGGGATCACAAAACCAAGAGTTGGCAAGAAAGCGACTAGAGACGCAAAGAATGTGAAAAGCAAAAGAAAATGCTCAAGATCATGATATGCTCCCCCTCAAGTTGTGGTAGGTATCATGTTGTGCAAAATGGATCATTTAAAATTTCTTAGCATTATTTGTGCATGACCCAATATTTTCTCCTCCTTTAGCAATGAACTCATCAAAGAGGCAAAAGAACAAGCAAACATGCAATGCATGAAAATGCAAACCTAAGGAGCTTCAACAATTATGCAAACAAGCATTTAACTATGCTAATCATAAGCATAGAGCTATGAAGTGTAAAAGCAATGGCGCACACCCATACAAAGATCAAAATTAGATAACAAGGCATAAACACCAAGAGCTATACAAGCTAAGCAGAAAGATGGACTAGCTTAGATAGAATCAAATTTTGCTTATCTTGAGAAAATCTGCCACCACATGTGTAAGTACTCCCAACCAAGGCAAAACAAGCATCAAGTGAATCAAAAGATACTAGCCAGTCTCAATCTCAACTAGGGCAAAAGTATTCGCAGAAAATAAGCTCTACAAATGCTCACATAAGCAACAGAGACTCCGTTGATCAAGTGATTATTGTTTATCCTCATGTGTCCTCTTATCCATGCGGAGGATCGCATGACTGGTTACGGCAAATACCCCAAGGCTTCAAGTCACAGTGTTTGGATTTAGTATTTTAGAATTATTCTTGATCAAAGCACTTAGCAGATTATTCAAGTTTATGCACAAGACAAAAGAGCATGCCTTTGCGGCAAAAGGAACACACATTCCCACAATGTTCCATCATGAGCTAAACATTTGCAAAGCCTTCCATTTCGCAAACACAAGGTGCCACAACCAAGATATCATCTAGACTAGCCTCAATGCAAGTTTCAACAAGGATAAAAGCAATTATACACATAGTGAGCAAGTTTTAGCAAGATTAGTTCACAAGGTTCACAAGAAGCTTAGTTTACCTTTAAGATTAGCAGGTTGCTCACATGAGTCTATAACAGGCCATCTAGAAAATCTAAGCATGAGAGATTACCATCACATCCACACAACTTAGCTCAAGCTCAATCATAGAAAAAAGAAATGCAAGAAAGTGTAAGAATCAAAGTGTGGGATACTTGCCTTATGGGTATCCTCATACAAGACTAAGTTGGTAGCCGACCGGGTACTTCATCAACAAGGAAGCCGGCCGACTCAACTTGGAGCGCAAGGCATGTAGAGATAGACTTTCTATGTAAACCCTAAGGGGTTACGACTAGGACTCTTCATGTACCCCCCTACCGACCGGATATATAAGGTGGCAGGGTATCCCTCATCGAGGGAGAAGTTCACAAGTTTCATAACATCAATACAATACACAGAACACAGGACGTAGGGTTTTTACTCTCATCGAGAGGGTCGGAACCTGTATAACTCGGCGTCTTGTATTACCATCATACTTCTTAGTCTCGATGTAGCCCTATACATTTTACTACCAATCTCAAGCTTCGACAGTTGGCGCGCGAGGTAGGGGAATAAGGCTCGCCGAGATTCTCCATCGACTACGATGGCCGAAATTCCCATCATCCAGTACTCACCGGACTTCAAGATATCCTTTGGATCACTCGACTTCATAGTCGGCGACAACGGAGCCCTAGGTCTGGAAAACCACAGATCCGACTCGGCCGCAACCATCTCCATGGTGCGATCACCGAGTTCGTCTGACATGATCCCCGCATTGGTCCCATTCGGATCTGAGGAAGAATATCCTTCCTTCGGGAACGATTCAAGATCAGATCGGTCTTTTGATGAGGGCTTGGTCGGATCCACTTACCCATATCCCCATACTGTCAACATGGTGGATATAGCAGATCCCGCCGATGGAGACCAGGATGGTGACCAAAATGGTGAACATGAAGATAACTCCGTTGATGGCCACCCGAATCAACTAGCTGAAGGAGGTCAATAGGAGGAGGACCCTCCAACTGATGACTTATCGGACGGACACCATCGTCGACCAAGAGGGTCGCGCGGTTCACGCAATGCACGCCAACTGGATCTCGGTCCAGAACTCAAAGTGGATGGCGTCAAGGTCTACCACACTCCTCAGAATAACATCACAGGGGCCAAAACTTTGCTCGACACTCTAATGGTCGACATGAATTATCAGACCCCTGCGACACAGAAGGTGGTGGCTATGCTTAAGGCCGCTGCAGCTCAACAGGCCGCAAAATCTCAATCGGTCACAAGCTCTAGTCATGTATCTTCGCGAGGTCGGCAAAGGCGTGAAGATCTGAGAAATTCTCTCAGCCTCCGTGATGGACGAAATACCATCAACTCTCACTACGAAGAACGCGCTCGGGACAACTGACGATATGAGGAAGAATGCCATTAGATTTGGCACACAAAGAGATCCTTCCCAACATGCCTCGTGAACAAGGTGCTATCAATGCTTCCAATGGTGAATCCATTTTTGAGTAGGAAGTTCCTCAAGTGTTCATACCATGCCCTTGGTACTTGCTTGAGGCCATAGAGAGCTTTCTTCAATTTTTACACATGTCTTGGATGTTTTGGATCCTCAAACCCCGGAGGTTGTTCCACATAGACTTTCTTATTGATCTCTCCATTCAAGAAAGCACTCTTTACATCCATTTGAAAGAGCTTGAAGCCATTGTTTGATGCATAGGCAAGTAAGATCCGAATAGCTTCAAGACAGGCCACGAGAGCAAAGGTCTCTTCAAAGTCAATCCCTGCCACTTGAGAGTATCCCTTAGCCACTAGACGAGCCTTGTTCTTTACAATTGCTCCTTTCTCATCTTGCTTGTTTTTGAAGACCCACTTGGTGCCAACCACATTATGATTCTTGGGTCTCTCAACCAATTTCTATACTTTGCACCTCTTGAAGTTGTTCAACTCTTCTTGCATGGCAATAACCCACTTGTGATCATCCATAGCTTCATCAATGGTAGTGGGCTCAATCATAGAGACGAAGGAGAAGTTCTCAATCTCAACATTTGCCTCATCATTATTCTATTCACTCACATAGTTGGGCTTATATTGATTCCTCCTTGTCTTTATTTCTCGAGATGGATTCCTAATGATCAAGTCTTGTGAATGATCTTTGTTGATGGCCTTGGGTCTAGGGTGGTGTTTTCTTTGAGTGGGGGAAGCTCTAGGTGAGATGTCTTGTGCATCATGGATTATTTTCTCTCTTGATATATGAGTGTCTTGTATCCTAAGAGAGGTGGAAGAGTCACTCTTATGCTTTCTTGTTTTGGACTTTGAGCTTGAGGTGGATGGGAGGGTATCTTGTGAAGAGCTAGGAGAAGTGGCTTGTGGTGAAGTATGTGGGGAGATTTGTGGCTCACTTCACACTTGAGTTTCCTCATCATTTGGTGAGTGTACTCTCAATGAATCTTGGGAGGAGCTTGTGGGAGTATTTGTGGCATCTTAGGTTGTTTGTTGTATCTCGGAGGAGGGGGTTGGTGGAGGTGGTGGAGTGGAGGGCTCATCAATATCACCATCATTGACCTCGTGGGGTAAAACCTCGCCCACGGGTATTCTTCTCAAGGCTTCCCTCATAGGTTCATCTCCAAGGTTCACTTCATGAAATTCATCCTCCTTTTGGGACCCATTTGACTCATCAAATTGCATATCATAGGATTCCTCCACACATCCTGTGGTTGAGTTGTAGACCCTATATGCTTTAGAAGTCCCAGAGTACCCAACAAGAATGCCTTCATAAGTTCTGCTCTCAAACTTCCCGGGCTTTCTCCTCTTCTTGAGAACGTAACACTTGTATCCAAAGACTCGGAAATAGGAAACATTGGGTTTCCGTCCCACCAATAGCTCATATGGTGTCTTCTTCAACAATCGGTGGAGATAGACACGGTTGGAGGTGTAGCAAGCCGTGTTGATTGCCTCCGCCCAAAACCTCTCATGAGTTCCATACTCATCCAACATGGCATGAGCAAGAGTGATAAGCGTCTTGTTCTTCCTCTCCACTACTCCATTTTGCTTGGGAGTATATGTAGCGGAGAATTCATGTTTGATCCCTTTCTTATCACAATATTCCTCCACTGTGGTGTTTTTGAATTCCGTCTCATTGTCACTCCTTATCTTCACAATGTTAGCATTGAACTCATTCTTTGCCCTCTTGGCAAACTTCCTGAAGATACCACTAGCTTGAGATTTGTCCATAAGAAAGAAGGTCCAGGTGTATCTTGTGAAATCATCAACAATTACCAAGCAATATAGATTTCCTCGTAGACTCTTGTAATGTGTTGGCCCAAACAAGTCCATGTGCAAGAGCTCTAGAGGACGAGATGTAGACATGAATGACTTGGTGGGATGTGAGGATGCAACTTGTTTTCTGGCCTGACAAGCGTTGCACAGTCTATCCTTCTCAAAGGTCACATCCTTGATTCCTTCAACTAGATTCCTCTTGACAATCTTCTTGAGCTGATTCATTCCAACATGTGCCAGTCTTCTATGCCACAACCATCCCTTGGATGGCTTAGTGAATAGGCAAGTGCTTGGTGGCATATTTCTTGACTTGAAGTCCGTGACATACAAGTTTCCATGCCTCACTCCATGGAATACTAGCCATCTCTTGGCATTCTCAATTGTTGCACTTGAAACCCATGTCATAGAGTTGACCAATAGACAGAAAGTTGAAGTTGAGGGTTTCCACAAGAAAGACCTTGGAGAGATGGAGGTCATTTGTGATGGCCACCTTACCCGAGCCTCTAACTCTCCCTTTTGAGTTATCCCCAAAAGTCACCTTCTCACTCTCTTCGTCTTCATCAATGGTGGTGAACATGGTTGGCTTGCCGGTCATGTGTTGAGTGCACCCACTATCAAGAATCCAATAAGTGCCTCCACTCTTGTAGTTGACCCTGGTGGTAGCCATAAGACAAGCACTAGAGGAAGATGAGTTATTGTTCAAAGCATTACTTGATTGACTAGCACTAACCTCATGATGTCGAGCAATGAGACCATCCTCATAGATAGGGATTCTTGCAATCCCATCCCGTAGTCTCCTCCTAATCGGATAGTGAGGAGCATGATACCTCCAATGTCCATGACCATCCCCCATGTGTACATTGTCAAGGTTGATGTAGTAATGGGGAGGATCAAAGAGTCCAGTGATGTGCTCAAGCACATGTCCCACTTGAGAGTGGAGCACAAGTACCATCTCCATTACTCTCTCAATTGAGAGCTCATGACTTCTGTTGACTACCTCCTCAAGTAAGAAACCCCTCTCAGGAGTTGTGATTTGTTGAAGGAGCTTGTCAATCACTTCATGTGGTGCAATCTTCCGAAGTCCCCTGAAAGAGTTAATCCTACACACAAGATCATACATGCTCAATAGATTCTCACAAAGGTCATTATTTGGATTTCTCACAAATTCACCAAGTTCAAAGAGGAGATCCTGTTGGTGAGCTCAACGAAGATGCCAAAGATGATCTTGTGGTGGAGGGAGCGGAGGAGGTGGAGGCGTCGGAGCCGAAGCCGCAAGATTGATCATCTCAAATGATCGAGCGAGCATTGTTGTTGGTGCTCCCCCTACGCCAATGCTCTGTCCACTCAAGGTGCTTGAAGTAGAACTAGGAATGACACTTGAGGTAGAGCTTGATGAAGTGCCCGATGAGTGTCTTGCTCCGAAGGGGTTGTAGAAGTTGTTGCAAGACAATCTTGTAGAGGGATCAAAGAAGTTAGAGCTCAAAGCTACTTCTTTCCTTGAAGGATACTTCATGGGTTGCCTTGAATGTCTCCTTCCACTCCATGCTTGTGGTAATCTCCTCATCCTTGAAGAGCAGCTCAATCACATCCTCTACGGAGAGACTCTTCTTCATGAGAAGGTCAAGGGTGATGTAGAAGAGCTTGCTACTCGGAAGCAAGGAGAGGATCTTCTCAGCTATCATGATCTTGGGAAGCTCAAAAGAAGTTGCCCCAATCCTATCCACAATACCTCACAAGCGAATAAGAGAATCAAGTAAGTCCTCATTGTCATCAGCATGAAAAGCAAAGAACTCCTCAACAAGAGAACTACTAGCATGATCAATAGAAGGCTCACAAGTATCATCAATTCTAGTAGAGCAAGCAAGATCAAGAGACACATCATTATCAATGATCATGTTAGACACACTAGTAGAGCAACCTATCAAGTCATTGCTAGAAGAATCTAGGCACTCACTAGTACAATGCACATCCACATCATCACAATCATCATACACATGATCATCAGTAAATGTATTGGCAAAGTCCACAAGAATGTCCATCAACTCATCTGGAATCATGGCATTTAGGTAGCTTTTAAAGCGATCCTTCCATGAGCCATGACCTGACCCCGAATGGGATGACATCCCAACTCAATGCGGTCACTACTCAAGGCGGTTAAGACTTATAATGAGCACTTGGCTCTGATACCACTATGAATGGATTTTACCAATTACAAACTACTGATAGCACTCAAGCCAACTCCTGCACAAATCTAGTGATCATCACACTAACAATATAATCCTATGAAGGAAAGGCACCCTATGCATACTAGTGGATCACACAAGTCAATACAACTCCTATGCACTTCTAGTGATCAAGCACACCAATGCAACTCCTACCCATGCTAGTCATCCAATGCGGAAGCTTAAACACTACTAGCAACTAAGGAGCCTAAACATGCAAGTCTACAAGCATGAATAGCACGGTATGTAAATGCGGAAAGTAAAGCATCATAGTGAGGAGTAGAGTAAGGAAAGGCTCATGATTTTTTCTCGAGGTATCGGAAGGATGGCGCATTCCCCTAATCCTTGTTGGACCACTCCCACCGGAGTCCTGGTCCCTCCCGCCACCAAGTGGAGTTCTCTCTCACGAGCCTGCAATCACTCCTAGAGTGAAGACACGGTGTGTGTCACCACTGCACAAAGCACAAGCTCGCCTCCCACGAGAACTTGCCGGACTCTCCAAGCAGACACATGTGCTCACTAGTGATGCCCCTTTCAATGGTGGGCTCAAACCGTGTACAAACGTGTGACAGCCTTCACAACTGATCATGATAGGCTCGATCACCGACACCTAACCAGTCTAGGTCTCACCATAGACCAAGAGTAACAATTTAGATCACACCCTCAAGGACACCCTAGCCTAAGATGTACAAGATGCTCAAGCTACTCTTCTCTACCACTCTCAAGATATGCAATATCTCCTCCTAGTGCTCTCCTCTTTTCCTCTTGGACCTTACCAAATGCTCTTAGGTATTCCACTGCCCAAGAGAGGTTTTCAAGACCCCAGCAACAAAGTTATATAGGCTCCCAACGTCAAACTAGCCATTGCTCCACAAAATTACCTTTCTGGACATCCAGACCAAACTGTCCAGTCACTGCCTGACCGGACCGTCCGGTCACCCTGGTAACTGCTCTCCCAGCCGTTGGCTCCTCTGTCCAGGCAATTTTCCTATACTGACCGGACTGTCCGGTCAGTAGTCCGGTCAGTAGACCGGACTGTCCGGTCATTTCTCTCTCCAATCCAAAAACAGTTCACTGCCGAAGCTCCTCGCTGCCCCACATCCGGTCTCTATGACTACTGCCACTTTCAGCTTCCTTGTTGTAGCCTCCGGACGAAACCACATAGTGACTGTACAGTCCGGTCTCCACTGACCCCTCTGTCCGGTCTCTATGTCCAGAAGCCAATACTTGTCGTCCTCGCTTGACTTTGTTTCCCGGCTTCTCCGAACAGCTCTTTGGCTCCTCCACTGTCACGTAGTGCCTGTGATTTCACCGAGCAACCTTGCACATCACCGACTAGACATGACCTAAGAGAATTACCTAGACCCCCTTGATAGTTCTGTTTTTCCTATGGACTCAAAGCCCTAACAACTACCCAAGTGTTCCAAACACTTGCACCATAGCTTGTTCTCCGCTTTGATCCATCTCCATCAACCCTTGGACTCCATCAAGTTCACAAGCCTCCATGCTTGTGGTCATTGTCATCAATCGCCAAGGATGCCGTAGACAATCATGATAAGGTAGAAAAGGTTTCCTACACGAACAACACTCGTGTAGATATTAGTCACATTTCATGTTTGTCATGCATTACCAAACACCATACCTTGGGGTGACCTTAATGGTCATGATCCTTATAGGGAGTGAATCGGTAAGCCGCTCACGAATCCAAATACTTCAATTTCCACTAGTTGAGTCTAACAAGATTAGCAACCTAAACAATTCTAGTATGCCAAGACCCTACACATGCTAGTGTTCATGATAAGAGAAAGCGCGGAAGCCAAACATACTAGCCCATGCAAGCCACAATTCAACCTAGTTACTAGAGCACTCAATTGCAGAATAGTAAAGAGAGGGTCAAGGAATGCTCATGATCTTTTCCCGAGGTATCAGAAGGATGTCACCTTCCCCTACTCCTCATTGGACCACTCCCACCGGAGTTTCGGTCCCTCCCGCCACCAAGTGGAGTTCTCGCCCACGAGCCCGCAATCACTTCTAGAGTGAAGAGATGCTGTGCGTCATTGCTATACAAAGCACAAGCTCGCCTCCCTCAAGAACTTGTCGAACTCCCCGAGCCAACACGGGCGCTCACTAGTGATGCCCCTTTCAACGGCAGGCTCAAACCATGTACAAACGTGTGACGGACTTCACAACCAATCACGATATGCTCGATCACCAACACCTAATTGGTCTAGGTCTCACCATAGACCAAGAGTAATAATCTAGATCACACCCTCAAGGGCACCCTAGCCTTAGATGTGCAAGATGCTCAAGTTACTCTCCACTAGCACTCTCAAGATATGCAATATCTCCTCCTAGTGCTCTCCTCTTTTCCTATTGGACCTTAACAAATGCTCTCAGGTATTCCACTGACCAAGAGCGGTCACAAAGACCCTAGCAACAAAGTTATATAGGCTCCCAACCTCAAACTAGCCGTTGCTCCACGAAATCAGCTTCCTGGGCCTTCTGACCGGACTATCCGGTCACTACCTGACTGGACCATCTGGTCACTGCAGCATTGTGCACAAACAGCTCTGACCCTGCTAAATCCTCTGCTGACCGGACCGTACAGTCACCTGACCGGACCGTCCGGTTCATTCCTCTCTCCAGTCTAGAAACATTTCACGCTGAAGCTTCCTTGCTACCCTGTGCAAGTCCTATTGACCGGACCGTCTGGTCTATAGAAACTCTGGCACAGACAAACTCCTCTCTCCTCGCTGGAGGTCCAGACAACTCCCCATAGTGACCGTACAGTCCGGTCACCTCTGACCCCTCTGTCCGGTCTCTATGTCCAGAAGCTAAAACTTGTCGTCCTCGCTTGACTTCATTTCCCGGCTTGTCTGAACAACTCCTTGGCTTCTCCACTGTCAACTAGTGCATGTGATTTCATCAAGCAACCTTGCACATCACTGACTAGACATGACCTAAGAGAATGACCTAGACCCCCTTCATAGTCCGGTTTTTCCTATGGACTCAAAGCCCTAACAATTAGACAAGTGTACCAAACACTTACACCATAGCTTGTTCTCCGCTTTGATCCATCTTCATCAACCCTTGGACTCCATCAAGTTCACAAGCCTCCATGCTTGTGGTCATTGTCATCAATCGCCAAGGCAACTATCATCCATATGATTTATGATAGGGTTTAGAGATGATTCCTGCATAGACAACACTCATGTAGATATTAGCCCACAATTTCATAGTTGTCATCTATCACCAAAACATCCATACCTTGGGGGATCCAATTAGCAATGGTCATGAAGTTTACACCGCCACACCTATTCCTGTTCATGGGGAAACTAAACACTCAAAGATATTTACCAACCTGAGCACCATTCTTACATTGCTAAATAATACTCTTGATTCCCATGGGACTTTGGCCCTTCGGACCAACAAGCCTAGAATAAGAGTACACTTAACTCTAACCTGACGGATCAACGAGTAAAGTACTAGAGAATGCACAACTCCGACCCTATGGATCAACAAGTAAATGGCTAAGACTAACTTCGACCCTACAGATCATCAAGCTAAAGACTATAGCACACATAACATTAACCCTATGGATTAACAAGTTATGAACTAACGCATGTCTAACCACATTATGCATTGAACGAGTGCAAAAGCGTAGATCGACTAGTATGAGTATGCGAAGCATAAAGCAACTAAACATGACTAGGCAACAATCACATAAAAGGCACATGACTAACACACTAGTATAAATAAATAAAGCACAAGGAGTAAAGAAAATAATTCTATTAATGAAAGGAATAAGTCTTACTAGAGAGGGATAGTGTGGAACTATACCTAGGACTAGGTCAAGAACCTCAAGACAGCTCTCCTCTATCCTAAACTCCACTAGGACCTGAAGACTAAGTGTAATGCAAGAGAATGAATTCATCTTGGTGTGTGTGGAAGTGGGAGGCACTCTCCTCCTTTTATAGCCTCCAAAGGTCGGTACTAGAGCGTAACCGTCATGAAACCTCAGTGCACCAACTTCATGAAATGGGCGAGGAAGCACCACATGGAAGCACACCCTTAATAGGCTCAAGACCAGGTCGGGCCGACTTGGGAGTGGGCCCTTTGGCCTTGTGCTTTCTCGGGGTGGCAGACAGGTAGGTCCTCTTGTGTTTTATGTCGGTGTTCTCCGGAGGAATCCTGTGTATCCATATATGTGATCCGTGTGATGTCCAGTTGTCATCGTCCCATTGGCTGAAATTGTATTTTCCTAGATCATGTTCCATTTCTCCACCTCTTTTATACCAAATTCCTGCATGCACTTATTTCTCCAAGGACAAGTGAAATCTTATTATTCCTAGCTAACATCCGTGTATGAAATGCTAAGTCTTTCCTTATTTATGGCTATATTGACTATCATAATTGGTATTTAATGACCATCAATAGTGGCCTTGAACACAATTATCTCTTCCATTTGGGTGTATCGACGGGTGATCGTTCCTACAAAGAGCTTGAATCTTCTCCAAACTCATCCTAGTATATGTGCATTGCCTCTGTGTTGGCTATTTTGACTAGAAGGTCCATCCTTGGCTTTGCTGTCAGATCTAAAAAGCTTCCTCTAGCTGAGCTATCTAAGTGCATTATTGATGGTCCTTTGAGAGACATATAAAATATTTGCACCACTAGATTATCACCCATGCCCAAATCAGGCCCCTATCTCAACAAGGACTAAAAATGCGACCATGCTTGGGTGAGGCTTTTTTCTGTTCTTTGCTCATAGTTAACTACCTCCCTTCTCAGCCTTTGTACCTTGGGTAATTGAAAAAAATGTAGGCAGAAAGCTCTTGCCAGTTTTTCCCAATTTCCTTTCACTTCTTTGGCTATTGATTTATACCACTCTTTTGCCTTTCCACTGATAGAGAACGGGAATAACAGCCATCTATACCAATTTTGGGGCACCCCTTCGTGCTTGAATGTTTGATAGAGGACCTCAATATCTTGAATGTGTGTGTAGGTGTTCTCGTCCTTCATCCCAGAAAATTTCTTTTCTTCGACCATACTGATGATGATTGGATTTAGCACAAATGACAAAGTTGTGACCTTTTCATTCGAGACCTGCAACATCAACCACCCCGGAAATGGCAACGAATGATCTCTGACGGTCTAAGGCAGTCTGGGAGTTCCCATCCTGAAAACACAAATTGAAAAGAAAACACAAAAAATAAAAAACTATAGAAGAGAGTATTAGAGGTTAGAAAAATACTGGCTTGCTTCCCGGCAACGGTGTCAGAAAATAAGCTTGCTGGTCGTAGTTACGCACCCAATTATATACCACAAGAGGACGGTGTACAATTGTAGCTTGTTTTCCCTCAGAGTATTTCAAGGTTTAATCAAATCCACAAAGAGCAAACATGACCTTCACTATTATTTAATTTACTAACTAAAATACAATAATAGGGTGAATGTATGAAATGATGAGAACTAATTGAACAAAGGACTTAAAGGTCCTTGAGCTCAGTCTCAAGTTCACCAACATGGTCCTTTGCCAACTTACATTCTTTCCTTACCACTTCCAACATTTTAGATTTCTTGACGGTGATGTCATGAGCTTGCTCAAGCATACTCCAAAACTCGGCACAGGAGAGCTCCTCATCATCGTTGTCTTCATTGCTCTCATCCTCATTCTCCTCATGTTGTCTCGTGACCATGAGACACGTGGGAGGTGGAGGATGAGCTCGTGGAAGTGTGGTCTTGATCATGGCTAGGCCGACCACTTCTTCATCATCGCTTGAGGAAGATGATGTATCACTTGAGTTGTCACTTGTCCACTCTCCAACAAGGCCTTGCATGAGAACTTCTTCTTGTAGTCTTGAGCTTTGCCTTTGCCTTTGCTCTTGTCCTTGTTGAAGTACCTCTTCTTCTTTTGCTAGGTTTTGGGGTCTTCTTCTTCTTTATCATCACTTGAGTCTTGGGACTTGAAAGCTTCTTTCTTTGGCTTGGGGCAATCCCGAACAAAGTGGTTCTTGGACCCACAGTTGAAGCATTTGCCCTTGGACTTGGAGGCAAAATTGTTCTTGAAGGTCCTCACCTTCTTCATGAGAAGAGCCAAATCCTCACTCAAGTTGTCATCATCATCATCATCATCGTCATCATCTTCAATCATTGTCTTCTTCTTGCTCTTCTTACTCTTGATAGGCTCTTGCTTCTAAGCTTGAAGAGCTAGGTTGGATGGTTGTCGATCATCCATACCCAACTGATAGCTCTCAAAAGCAGTGATCTTGCCAAGCACGTCCTTAATGGTCTTGGTCTTGAGGGCACCTTGCAAGGTGAAGGTGATGATGGACTCATACTTTGGGTCTTTGAATAGCCTCAAGAATCTTCTTATCACTTCAGCAGGCTTGAGATTGAAGTCATCCCTAAGAGCATTGATCTCCTTCACTAGTACATGAAAGCGAGAATAAATAGTGTTAGCTCTCTCATGTGACAATCTAGTAAAGTTACCATACTTGTTCTTCATGACATAATATCTTTCCTCTTTGACATAACTGGTACCCTCATGAATACCTTGAATCTAAGTCCAGATATCATGTGCTGACAAACTAGCATTCAACCTAACAAAAACATCCTTAGAGATGCATGCAAACAGAGCATTCTTGGCCTTAGTGTTGAACTTAATAAAATTAGGATCAATCGGGCTTACGTCTGCATCTGAATCATGGGTCACCTTCCATATCTCATGATCAAGGGACTCAAGGTAGGCTTGCATAGGAGCCTTCCAATACCCGTAGTCCTCACCATTGAATATAGGAACACTTCCCATCTCTCCCGGCATCCTTACTCAAGGTGGTGAAGCTTCAAAGATGAGCACTTGGCTCTGATACCAATTGTAAGGACCAAAGGCATACTGAGAGGGAGAGAGGGGGGGGGGGGGGAGAGGAATCGGTAAGCCGACCATGAACTCGAATACTTCAATTTCACAACACTAGATCCTAGCAATCATTGCAACCTAAGAAATTCTAGTAGGCCAAGACCCTACACATGCTAATGTTTATGATGAGTACAAATGCGGAAGCTAAACACACTAGCCTATGCAAGACACAAGTCAACCTAGTTACTATAGCACACAATTCAGAATAATAAAGATGGGTCAAGGAATCCTCATGATTTTTTTCCTGAGGTCTCAAAAAGATGGCGCATTTCCCTACTCCTCGTTAGACCACTCCCATCGGAGTGCCGGTCCCTCGCGCCACCAAGTGGAGTTCTCGCGCACAAGCCCGCAATCACTCCTAGAGTGAAGACACGGTTGCGTCATGCTGCCACAAAGACACAAGCTCGCCTCCCTTGAGAACTTGCCGGACTCCCTGAGCCGACACAGGAGCTCACTAGCGATGCCCCTTTCACTGGCGGACTCAAACCAGGTACAAACATGTGACGACCTTCACAACCATTCATGATAGGCTCGATTACCGACACCTAACCGGTCTAAGTCTCACCATAGACCAAGAGTGACAATCTAGATCACACCCTAAGGACACCCTAGCCTTTGATGTGGATAGATGCTCAAGTTACTCTCACTAACACTCTCAAGATATCCAATATCCTCTCCTAGTGCTCCTCTCTCTTCCTCTTGGCTCTTACCAAATGCTCCAAGATATTCCACTAGCCAGGAGAGGTCTCCAAGACCCCAGCATTGAAGTTATATAGGCTTCCAACCTCCAACTAGTCGTTGCTCCACGAAATCACCTTTCTGGATGCACTGACTAGACTGTTTGGTCTATGCCTGACCGAACTATCCGATCACTCCTGGAACGGCTCCCAGAGCTGTTGGCTTTTCTGTCATGGGTGATCTCTATACTGACTGGACCGTCCGGTCAATAGACAAGACCGTCCGGTCACTTCCTTCTCTCTCCATTATAGAGAGCACCTATTTCTGCACCTCTTTGTCTCGAGCTACCTCCATACAGACCAGACCATCCAGTCTCTACAGATCTTCGCATTGACAGACTTCCTGTAGACTGCTCTATGATCTCCAACTGACCGTATAGTCTGGTCACTCCTGACCGACCATCCGATCTCTCTCTCCAGAAGCTGAAACTTCTTATCCTTGCTTGACTTCGTTTCCCGGCTTCTCCGAATAGCTCCTTGGCTTCTCTACTGTCATGTAGTGCCTGTGATTTCACTAAGCATCCACGCACATCACCGACTAGCATGACCTAAGAGACATGACCTAGACCCCCTTGATAGTCTGATTTTTCATATGGACTCAAAGCCCCAACAACTTGACAAGTGTTCCAAACACTTGCTCCATAGTTTGTCCTTAGCTTTGATCCATCTCTAGCAACCCTTGGACTCCATCAAGCTCATCAAGCCTCCATGCTTATGGTCATTGTCATCCATCGCCAAGGCAACCATCATCATCAATAGGATTTGTAGTATAGTATGGAGATGATATCTGCATAGAGAACACTCGTGTAGATATTAAACCACAATTTCATAGTTGTCATTAATCACCAAAACATTCATACCTCAGGGATCCAATCATCAATGGTCATGAAGCTTACATCTGGTCCTGTCATGGCGGAAGCCAATTGTTCCCCACTGGTTTCTTGCACTAAGTGATATTCCCAGTAGAGCCAGATGCCTAGCAGTGCTAATAAATTCATATATGGGACCATGGACAATCTCATTTGGAATAAGTTCATCACACATAGACTACTCACACCGAATGTATTCATAAGAGTTGAGAGTTTACATAGCTAGGTTTCCTTCCCCATGGGAGACAATATGAAGACTACTCACTCATCCTACCAAGATCCATAGACATGGTTTGGTGGATGAGGGAATACTTCGTGAGATTCACAAGTGCCGATAGGCATGGCAGTGTGCCGGCCGCCATGTCCTTTCTTCCCGACAGTGATGATCGGTGATGGCCTCTGTCACTACCGCAACTCCTCGAAACCCTAGGTTAAGAGTTTCCTACTTGATCTCCGTAGTTGATGATTCCTTCTCCTTATATTGTCATGCTTCGGGTGTAGTTGCATCAATACCAACTCCAATTCCATGTTGGGCCTTCCTGTAGGATTCATTTCCAATCGGTCCTACTCCTTATGTGCCGATCGACTCGTGGACCATGCCGATTGGCACAACCTTCCAACTTCTATGACTTGGCCCAAATTCGTGGCTCCTAGTCCATAACTCCTCTGTTTTCATCTATTTTCTTCATAAAATACAAAGCCATAAAACTATACATGCAATATTTGGGGGTTAATTGTTAGTAAACCAATAAAATAAAGTGTAAAACACCTTAAATATGGCATAATGATGTGTATCTAGAAAGCGCCAAAAATTTGGATTGTATAAATGAAAGTGTATGACTAGAGAAATTTTTATTTTTGTGAGATGATTCTGCAAGCCATAGAATTTGTATTGTAATTGTATTCCATCCCTAGTTAAGTAAAGTAAAATCATATTACCATGACCATGTAATTGTTTAGCAGCATTGGATTTTAGCTGTCGGGTATTGCAAGTAACGGCCTTAGAGGTTTTCTACTGGTCAATGGATACAAATTTAGAAGTAGGCAACACTTGCATACAGACAAACGTACGCTAGAAGGCATGTCATTAATTTCACTGAATATGGTACATACATTCAATGTAAACATGAATTAGACGAGTCATACTAAGCCATATATATTTAACATTATACATAATCTCGTATAGGTAGATGATCATACTGCTAATTTACATGATAAACATCCACTACTTACTTGATCGTTATTGTTAATTATAAAAGAGAGTGAGAGAAAAAGACAATATGTCTAAGCATACCCGCTTATCAAGGTGTACTAGTCAAGGTAGCATGTTGTTCTTCCATCCATCAAATTTTTTATCCTCACGCATGTGATTGGTTGTAAACTCATTATCAAGTATTTTGATCCTAATATCATTCTTTGTAACAACTCTTCAATCCTTTTTCAATAATTTTGCATCTTCTGCATTTATTCCTTCTTCTCTTACACTTAATTTTGCTTTTTGTATAACTCTAAATCTAGCAGTTGTTCAGTAGAATTTAAAATTTCAAAAATGACATCAATTGTTTTCCTCAAAAATTCCTTATGAGTGATCTAGTTTTCATTGGTGGTTGCTAACCCATTTCTGAATGGTAACGCATCCTATGAAAACTAATTTCGTATGCAAACTATAGAAACTCCCCTCACAACCACTGGATTCCCATTCGCTGGCGAGATAGACAGGTGAGAAATTTTAGCACTTAAATCCTCCCACCATTAGATTTGCTAATCATACATTATCTAAACACAACCCCTCCCAAACGCCTGAGGACGGACGGACGGACCACGGACACCACGCTGTTACTCGTCCTCACGAAAGTTCATTACATAAATTCTGCAAAAATTTCATCAGTTGCTACTACATCCACGCAACCAGGTACTATTCTTGTTGTTGGCAACAACTATCAATTACAATTTCATTACACAGCTTCAGCAGCAGATTCCATGGTGCCATCAGAGATTAGAAACAATACAGCAGACAATTGCAGGGTCCATGGCGCCTGCCACATGCCCTTACTGCAGCGCACGGCGAGCCCTCGTGGATCTCTAGTCATCCTCCTCTTTGGCGTAGGCCCCCTTCTTCGCTTGGCACTGCTAATGATGCGGCTGGACGCGGCCGGGCAGGAGCTGCCCAACCGCTGAACAGTGGCGGCGGTGCCCTGCTTCCCCAGACCAGAAGGCTGCCACGGTGAAGGGGCTGGTGGCTAGCGCGGCGAGGGGGCTGGTGGCGGTGCAGTGGTCCAAGGTCGCGAGGACGAGGCGTGGCGTCTGTGCTCCGTCCGTCCATCCTCAGTGGTTTGAGAGGGGTTGTGTTTAGATAATTTGTGATTAGCAAATCTAATGGTAGGAAGCTTTAAGTGCTAAAATTTCCCACCTATCTATGAGGCTATTGGATGGGGATCCAACGGTTGTGACGGGAGTTTCTATAGTTTGCACACAAAATTAGTTTGCATAGGAGATGTTGCCTTTATGAATATAAATTAGCTGAGATGTTCTAAGAGTTATTTGGCTTTCAGCTTATTTTTGTTTTTTAAGAGCTCTGCTATTTTAATTTATAGATACCTAATTATTATCTTTAAATGCCCGTAGTAACGCTCGAAAAATTTCAATTGCTAACGTTAGGACAATTAACAAAATTTTAATGCATATGACTTAATGTATGTAAAATGATGCTACGTGAATGTGACTACTATAGACCGTCTTAATTCACGCGTGGCTGGCTCGATCATCGTTAAGCCTGACCCATCTGGAGCTGCTGCTGCAAGCAGATATAATGTGCAGAGGACATGTGCTCAAACTAAGGAGTATCGGCCTACCCCATGGCAGAAGAGAGACACACAATAATGGAAGAAAAACTATCTTAAACAAAAAAGACTTTCTTTGACCACTTTCTTGATAGAAATACCTGCATTATAATCCTTTTTTTAATATTTTCCCTTTCTTTCTTTATGCAAGAGAATTATGAAATCCTGTGGTAAACAATTTGGATGGATTGTGTTATTTACCATTGAACAAATGAAACCATTGATACTGATCTGTTCTTTTATTTTCCAAACTACACACTTCCTTGGCTCGGGCAATGCCTTCGAGATGATGAACACCATCTTTGGTGTTTGGCATGGGCATCTAGCATGTGCCGCCTTGGCTTGGGTCAAGTTGCGGAGCTAGGACAACTTAGTGGTGTGTGTTTTGGGGGGTCAGGTCTAAACCATTTTTTGTGTTTGTTATCAAGTGATAAAATTATGTACTTCCACCTCCTCATAGCTCGACTCGTAATGAGGAGGTGTTTTGTAAGGGGTTGTTTTTTTCTCTCTTCAATACAAACATACGCTGCTCTCTTGGTATTCCAGGAAAAAAATGACATGCTTCCTAATGCTATACTTGAACCAGTTCATCAGCCTCTTGAAAATTGCAGCTCACACAATTCTTTTCTATTGGAAAAAAGGATTGTATGGTAATGCTGATTTTATATTGCACGAGTGATAAAAAATAGTAGTGCCATGCAGCTGACACAATATTTCTCCTGAGTAATGAAACAATTTATGTCTGGTAGTACTTTAACTCTATTCTATAAATTGTCACCAATTCATTCACAAGAACCCTTAGGACATTGAAAGCCTAGGACAACTTATTTGAGTTTTTTTACTGAAATTAGTAGTACTTAATTACTGGTTATAAGTGATTGATCATGATAGGCACTTAATTAATATGCATTGAAGAAATTTCCAGCGCCTGTTGTAACCCAAATATTCGGCTTATCTTCATTTCCTTCATAGAATCTTTCATAACACCAGCTTCCCACTTCTAGTAGGTTTTCTCTAGATACAATAGGGCACTAGGCCATGGACTGCAAGAAGGTCAATCTCAAACGGATTGCCAATGACTCAACCTGTCAATCCACATTCAAGAAGCGAAGCAATGCCTTAATGTAAAAGGCAAATGAGTTGGTCACACTCTGTGGGGTCAAGGTGTCTGTTCTGGTGTATGGAGAGAATGAGGCAAAGCCGGAGGTCTATACGTCCATCCCTGAGGCCACACAGCTCCTCAACAACCTTAAGGCCATGCCAGACGACCTTGCAAATTTCAAGAAAGTTGTGAATCAGGAGGAATACCTTCATGGCCGCATCTCCAAGCTGCAAGAACAGATGGGTAGGTGTCAGATCACAAAACATGAGGATCAAACCTCGCACCTCCTCCATGCGGCCTTGGCTGGCCAGGGCCCAGGCCTTTCTAGCCTCAGCATTGAGGAGCTTGTGAACCTCAATTGGATGGTGGAGAAGAAGATGAGGGATGCCAAAGCACGCCTTGAACAGATCTTGGAGCAGAGACCCTTCGAGGAGCCACCAGCGCCTCCACAAGAGCAACCAACATTGCCTTCTCAATTGCAGGCTCCCAACACAGTACTGAGATGCAAACCCTAGCTCCTATAGAAGAACCTCAACCTGAGCAGCAAAACTTGCTTGCAGATCTTGCTTGGAGTGAATCGGATGATTTTGATCCCATGATCTATACTGATGTAGGTATTATGAATGACGATGCCGGCCCAAGTACCAGTGTGGGTGACATAATGCAGGATAACGATATGGAGGGTCCAGAGTTTCTATGGTCATTGGATCCTTTCATTGACAACATGGAGTAAGACGAGACTGCTTCAATTATAGACATGCATTCATCACCAGCTACGATCCATGAAAGTATCTAAATAGGCCATATCATCATGTATTTTAGCTTACCTTCTAGTCTTTTTCTATCATGACTCTTGTATCAGGGCTAGAGTCATTGGTTTATGCTCCATCAGGGCAGATCTGCTTAAGTATTTTTTTCATGTGATTGGTATGTATTGTCATGAACAATATGGATGTTCTGAGTCAGTGCTATCATTCATCGTGTCATTTGTTATATGCTTCTTTTGTATAACTTTCTCTCTTCAGTTTTACATCAATGAATTTGCTTTTTTCTTGTTATATATGTGGTTGGATTGCTTGTAAACCTTGGATGTGGATCTGGAGTGTGACGTATGGAGTACCATGTGTGCCTTTGTCATGACGCACAAGATGTGAGAGATTTCAAATGATCCAGATTTACACATATATGTAGAGCCTATAAATGAGTCCCCACTTTTAAGTAGTAGATTTCAGGAAGCAAGTGTCATGATATCCTTTGACATTCCAAAATTTATTGAATAAAATATTAGAAATATTCTTAATTTGTCACATTGCAAGTTCAGCAGTCATAATAACTGTAAGTTATTCCCGTGGTAAAAGAACTTTACAAATTTGATACAAGGGTATACCACAAAGGGTAAGGACACTAAAACTTCATAAATAACTAGTTTTGATAAGGACTCACTTTTTCTAGCAAAAAAGAGAATCCAGGTCAAACTTACTATTGCAAAATCCTTTTTTTTTCTCAATAAAACTACTTTGTAGCACTGCTAGCAACTATTATTATTTCTCACAGCAAAAGATAGAAGGTAAAATTACAAATCTCAGGTCAGAAAACCTGCAGTTTGAGACTCTACATTGATGAAGAAGGCGAGTGATTTTGCTACACTTTGTGTAGCCCAAGGTGTGGCCCTTAGGCCTAAACATCCTCACCCAGTGCAAAGACCATGCTTAGAGATTAGTCAGCAATAATGGAAGATGAAAGCCACTTATGAGACATTCATCCGGAAGTGCATTTCCACACTTAAGGGAGACTGTGAATGAGTTGGATGACAAGAGTCATGAGTTATAGATGTTGTTACTCCTTCATGAGTCTATGGATGGAGGGTCGCTATCCAGGATTTATTTATGTCAGCAAGGAGCCAAAAACCTCCATGATATCTTGGTGACGAAGATAGAGGAGTAGCATCATGGAACCCTCTTCTAGACACAGGAACCAGACTGCTAGCATCGACAAGGACTACTTCACAAACAAAAACTATGACATGGGGGCTTTTGTGCTGGTGGTGTCGACTTGGTGGCGCAATCAAACAAACAGGGGGTTCCTCGGGGTTTCAGGTCCATGGAATCATTTGACACCCATAGAATGAGGATGCCACTTCGATCTCAGACATCATGCAACAGTTTTTGTGCTATAGTTTATGTTGTTGAGATCTTGATATTTTTTTAGTTATTAGATCTATCCTATATCAGTAAATGTCTCCAGAATTAAAAACTTATAAACTTACCTTATATGTCTTGCAATGTATTGAATATGCCCATTCATATATAACACACTGAAGAGCTGGAGCAAATGTATCGCTTCAACCAAACATATAATTAATCTAGACTTTATTTTAACAATATACTAACACGTGGTCTGGCAGTGGTTTTTAGTCTAGCATAGCATGAACCCCTATAACCTCACCATTTGTTTAACTCAATTATATTTGCCAGGTCGTTATATTTTCTTCATGTTCTTCCTATAAAAAAAATCTAGGATAGATCTCAAACTTGTATCAATTGACATGAATGTAAGTATGGCTTGATTGTGGTATGCACAATGTTTGGGCTGATTATATTTTCAAGGAAAAGCCACTAAGAGCATCTCCAAAGGCTCCCTAAAAAATAGACCCCCAAAGAGTAATTTTAGTAGCTATCCTAAAATTATTAGGAATAATTTTTCTTGTCTTCTCCAATAGTTCACCCTAAAAATAGATCAGGAAAACTTTGATCGAGCCACTTCAACATCTGGGGCCACAATTACATTAATTCTCTTGGATATACAAGGATTGGGGTCCCTAACTTTCTCCTTGTTTCTAGCTACAAATGAGATGAATTTAGGAGGAGAATATATTTGTGAGTTGTCTGTGCTTTGCTACGGTCTCAAGATATAATACATTTAAAAATTACGAGCTATAAAAAACTATAGATAATATATATTTGATAGATATAGTGTATAGATGACACAACAAAGTACCATATTTAAATTACACTACGGGAAAATGGGTATGTGCTGTGTGTCAAAATTTGTGCTGTGTGCATTCTATCAGGCACAAAGCACAAGGGAGCACACGGCATAACAACTGCACACGGTATAACATCCTTTGCCGTGAGTAAAAAAAGATCACACGGCACAAATAAAGGTGTGTCGTGTGCCACATAAGAAACACACGGCACACAGTGCTTCCGTTTGAGAAATTGAATGGCGTCAGCTCTTTGCCGTGTGCTCGTTTGGTGGCACATGGCACAAAATAAATTGTGTCGTATGTATTATGTAGGCACACGACACAAATTTGTTTTTTTAACTCCTTTCCTCCCCAATTTTTTTGTGTGCTGTAAAGGCTCTACGTGGTAGCTCATACTATAAATATGTGCATGTCTAGCATAATTTGATATATTTGATGCATTTATTTCATTATTAGTGTTTTTTCGTGATAATTCAAACTTGAACTGCAAGTGTTTGAAATATTAAAGTATAATAGGAACAAACTTTATATTCATGTTTATAACACTAATTTAAAGCCGTATACATGTAATGAGAGCAAATGTCGCTAATCTTGTGCATGAAATATCGTGACTACCGTGTTCTCTAACGGTGTTTAAATTGTAGAAAATGCAAATAAAGTATTAAAATCATGATATTGCACCTGACATCATTATTTTATGCATGGATATTGCGGTAAAAAGCTGACAAAGTTTTGCACAAGTTGTCAGGTATGTTGCTTATTAAACGAACAATCTCCGTATAAGTTTCAGAGTTGGTGAGAAACATTCTTGTGATTCAGAAACTTTTTGATGGTCAAGTTTGAATTTGAAGACAAGTATTTTTATGTAGCTCATAAATTACATGAAATGTGTCATGTCAAAGTTTGGGTTCTTTTTTTCAGATTTGTTTGAAATTTTTATTTTTTTTACAAATATAGTATTTTAGTGATAGAACATTGAAATTGAGAGGAAAATGCATGAAATAATAGGTTTATTTTTATGAATTCTCATATATTAATTTTGTGAAGCATATTAGCAAGTTATATTCAAGTTATATATTAAAAATTATATAAAACTTAAAATATAAATTTGAAATATTAATCTAGAGAGGATTGTGCCATGTGCCCCTGGTCTTGGCTGATCTAGGACACACGACACACTAAGTCAACGCAGTTTGTGCCGTGTGTCCTGGATCTCGACACATGGTGGTTTTAATTAGCGTCACACGGCCCTCCCTTGCCTCTCTGGTCTATGCCCTTCCCTGCGTGCAAATACTCTCGGCCGCCGCCTCCGCCCTCTGCGCTGCCGCCTCCGCCCTCGCCGCGGCCGTGCCTCCAGTCCTCCGCGCCACCACCTCCACCCTCCGTGCTGCGGCCTCTTCCCTCCCCGCGGCATCCATCTTCTCCCCAGCCCTGACCCAACCCCTACCTCCTCAACACCGACTCGTCCCCGGCCTCGAGCGGCGACGTCCTCGCCTCCTCGATGCCAACCCGGCCCCGGCCCCGAGCAGCAATGCCCCCACAGGCCCTGCCGGTGCCGCCCTCGGCACACGCCTCCCCGGCCGCCCCCGCCGTCCCTGCCTCCCTGACCAGCCCCGAAGCCGCCTCTGCCGGACCCCGGGCTCGCCGTGTGCGACACCGCCATCTCTCCTCCCCACGCAGCCACCTTCTCCCCTCCCTGTGTCAAGGTACTGATTTGCCATTTCTTGTTATGGTCTTGTAGTCTAGTTGAAATTATTGCTCAAGTTGAAAGGATCATAGGAAAATTATCTACACACGTAGTAATCGAATCAATTTATTTTTATGAGCATAATCGAATCAATTGCTTGCCCCACCATTGGCTTATTTAGTCATATTTATGATGAAATAGTAGAAGAGGCCCTTATGATGAAATAGTACAAGAAATTGTGGTTGTTGAGGCCATCAAGCTGTTGTGGTTGTCGGCCATCGTGCCGTTGTTTTATTGCAGGTGATGGAAACCTCTCCATACAGGGGAGGTGCTGCCAAAATTTTTATTGACCGTACTATGTGCTTTTTTTTCAGGGAGAGGCTACGTGCGGTGGAGGAGATTCGCGTGATCATCCGTGTCACATCACTTTCCAAGAAATCAAGGTTAGACATAAAAGACTCCTCTTTACATTCTAGTTCATAGGTTAGAATTTAGGTCACGTAACCTAGTTAGGCGTCTCCCGTTCGAAATAGATACAATTGGAGATATGCAGATCTTTGCATATCTTTGGCCGTATCTATTTTGAATTGTCCATGTTTTTTGGACAGCCTGAGGATCCATGTTTTTTGGACAGCCTGAGGATCCGTAGATGTGGTTTCCATAGTCTACTCCAGTTCGAGAATGAGTTTCGGCAGCATCTCCCTATTGTTCTCTGGATACACAAACTCATTTGAAGGAAGTGTATCTGGAGAACAGCGGGGAGGTGCTGCCGAAATTTGGTCTCGGACATGAGTGGACCTTGGAAACTAACCTCATTTACGCATCCTCAGGTGGGATTAGGAACTATCCTTACCTATTAGATAGTGTAAGCATTGTGTTGTTGCAAGAATGATTTATTGCTCACTGATATGTTACAAGATGGGTGACCGTGAGTGGATGTATAAGGAGTGGGCACCTGGACATAAGTATACCGAAGAATGGGTTGAGAAGACTGATGCTTTTGTGGAACGAGCATTTGCCAAGCGTGAGAAACTGGGTGTCACTTGGTGTCCCTGCAACAGATGTGGAAACACACGCCGACAAGATAAGTTAACGATGGTGTCTCATCTTGCCAAGAATGGATTTACTCCAAACTATACCAGGTGGACCTTACATGGAGAAGTCGATTGTACGAGGTATGAGGTTGTGAGACAACCCATTGCTGATTATGATTCTGATGCCAGAGTAGGAGACATGTTAGATGACTATCGTCAAGCACATTTCATGGAAGAAGAAGAAGCATCTAGGGAGGAGGAGGAGCCAGAGCCAACCGCGAAGGCGCATTATGAGATGTTGGAGGCAGCACAACAACCCCTTCACAGGCATACCAAAGTTTCTAAATTGGATGCCATCACACGCTTAATCGGTGTGAAGTCTCAGTTTAGCATGAGTCGAGCCGCCTTCGATGCCATGTTGATAGTCATTGGCGGCCTCCTTCCTGAAGGTCACATTCTGCCAAAGAACATGTATGAATCACATAAAGTACTCCGTGCACTGAAGATGCCATATGAGCAGATACATGCTTGTCCAAAAGGATGCATCTTGTTTAGGAAAGAACATGCAGAAACAAAGTACTATCCAAAGTGTAAATCATCTAGATACTTTGAGGTAGACTCTGCTGATGGTCAGAAGAGGCAGAGTAAAGTAGCCTTGAATATCCTACACTACCTTCCATTCATACCGAGGCTTCAGCGTCTTTACATGACCGAGGAATCCACAAAATAGATGACATGGTACAAAGATGGAGTTCGATACAATCCTGAGAAGCTTGTACATCTAGCCAATGCTGAATCTTGGAAACATTTTGATGGCATTCATCATGATAAAGCACTAGACGCTCGTAATGTACGTGGAATAGGGGATGCACCCTACTCTTGCTGGCCTGTGTTCGTAATACCCCTCAATCTTCCCCCCCCCCCCCCCGGGTGTCATCATGCAACGACAGAACATATTCCTGTCATTGATAATTCCTGGAAACCCCAAAGAGAAAATGAGTGTGTACATGGAGCCTCTTTTTGATGATTTGGCCCGTGCTTGGGATGAAGGAGTACGAACGTACGATTGAGCTACGAAGACAAACTTCAACATGCATGTCTCGTATGGATACTCTATCCATGACCTCTTGGCGTATGGGACATTCTGTGGCTGGTGTGTTCATGGGATGTTCCCTTGTCCAGTGTGTAAGGGAACTCTGAAGTTTGATTATTTGAATAAGGGTCATAAGTGGTCTTTGTTCGACAAACATCGATAGTTCCTCTCTCTTGACCATCCCTTCAGAAGAGACAAAAAGAACTTTACAAAGGGTGTCGTAGTTAAGAACCCTGCACCGCTGCTCATGACTGGTGCCCAAGTCTGTGCCCAGGTATCGACCCTCAAGGTGGATAAAGTAAAATGTTGTTTTGTGGGATATGGTGAGATACATGCATGGAATCAACAATCAGTCTTGTGGAGGCTTTCCTATATGTAGGACATCATTCTTCCCCATAACATTGACCCAATGCACACCGAGGCTAATAATGGCACGATACTCTTTGCAACAATCATGGACATTATTGGTAAGACAAGAGATAACGTTAAGGCAAGAATAGATCAAGAAAAGCTATGCAATAGACCAAAGTTAAACATGTTGCCTCCTGGAGACGGTAGAAAGACATGGAAAAAGCCTAAAGCCGATTTTGTCCTGTCTAGGCAACAAAGGAGGGAAGTGCTACTATGGTTCCAAATGTTAAAGTTTCCTGATGGGTATGCAGCGAATCTAAGTAGGGGAATAAACTTAAGTACTATGAAAATTAACAGGCTCAAGAGTCATGACTACCACATATGGCTTGAGTGGCTTCTTCTGGTGATGGTTCGAGGATATGTCCCAGATCATGTGTGGCAAGTGCTCGCAGAGTTGAGCTATTTCTTCCGCCAGCTTTGTGCTAAGGATGTATCAAAGAAAGTGGTTGCAGACATGGAAAAAATGGCACCTGTGTTGCTCTGTAAATTGGCGAAGATCTTTCCACCCGACTTCTTCACATCGATGCAACATATGATACTGCACCTTCCATATGAGGTGTGAATGGGTGGACCCGTACAGAACCGTTGGTGCTATCCAATTGAGAGATGTATAAAGGTTCTCTGAACAAAATGTAAAAATAAATGCAAAATTGAAGCATCCATTGCAGAGGCATCCATTCTCGAGGAGGTTTCAAACTTCACAACAAAGTACTACGCTGACAACCTTCCTAGCGTGCATAAGCCAGTCCCACGTTACAATGAGGGTGTAAATGATTCGAGCCTTACCTTGTTTCAAGGACAGCTCGGAAGTGCAAGTGGTTCGAGACCCAAGAACTTGACACATAAAGAGTGGTGCTCGATCATGTTCTATGTGTTGACCAACCTTTCTGAAGTTGAGCCGTACATTGCGTAAGTCCTCATCCAATCCCCCATATTCTCATCAAACTATTTTTCTTCTACATCCAATAATCTTATTGCTCGTTCATACAGGCAATTTGTTCATAAATTCTGGCATCAATCGAGGGAACCTACAGTGAGCAAAGCCGAGACCCTACTAAGACAGGGTGCGGGAGATGGAATGCCTAATTTTATTTCTTGGTTCAAACAGAAGGTACTATCCAATTGACTTTTGTATTTAGTTTGAAACAACAAGTTACTCGTAATTAATGAACTATCCTGCTCTAACTTACAGATACAAAGCGATGCGTCCATGTGTCCCGAGTTGAGACAAGTTGCTGATGGCTTTGCCTATAAGGTTCAGTCATTTGACGGTTATGACGTCAATGGATTTCAATTTCACACAACAAGCTATGAGCAAAGTCGTCCTAATAGAAAAAGCACAAATAGTGGAGTTTTTACACCGAGCACCAATGGTATTGACTACTATGGAAGAATTGAAGAGATATATCAACTCTTGTTTCATGGTTGCAAACCTCTAAATCCCGTCATTTTCAAATGTTGTTGGTTTGATCCAAAAGTAGTGAGAAAGTACCCTAAACTTGGCTTAGCAGAAATTCAACAGTCATCCGTCTTAGCAGGAGACGACGTCTATATCGTGGCTCAACAGGCCACACAAGTTTATTTTGTCTAGTATCCGTGCCAAAAAGAGGATCTAAAACCTTGGCATGTTGTGCTCAAGATAGGGGCAAAAGGTAAACTACCTGTCCCAAGATGCCGATTACAACAAAGACTCAAACATAAATGATGAAGGTGAGTTCTTTCAAGAGGATGGCTAGACGGAAGGTTTGAGATAGACTTAACCAATACGTTTGAGGGAATGGAAGTAGACAATGAAACGACAGATGATGAGGACACTAGAGATGATGTTCATGATTTGGAGGACATAAAACTACTTGAAAAAAAATCAAATAAGGACAATGAAACTCCTCCCGTGGATGACGGGCATGATGACATCGATATGCTTGATAGTCATGAAGAGAATTATGATACAACTAATCCCGATGAGGATGATTATTTCTAATACACGTAAGATCTTTTACTAATTACTTTACTACGTATATATAATACTTAGCTATGTACAATTATTTTTAGTTTATTTTGCATTTCTTTCAAAGTATACTGGTTGGTTTACAATTTTCCTTTTGCAGGTGATGGGCCCGACTGGTACGTTCAATGGGGGGATGAGGGCCTTGACCTCGTTCTACTCCGGGGAAGGGTCCGGGAGCAAGGCTCGATCCTCAAGGAAGGGTTCATAGAAGGGTCAAGGGAGAGCTGGAGGCAGGGGTCGAGGGAGGGGGAGAGCTCCTGCTCCCCCTTCTATGCAGGACTCCGAGGACTCTGAGGAGGAGGAGCAGCAGCAGGAGTCTGAGGACTCCGAGGAGGAGCAGCAGCAGCAGGAGTCTGAGGACTCCGAGGAGGAGGAGCAGCAGTAGCAGGAGGAGGAGCATCAGCAGCAGGAGGCTGAGGTCTCTGAGCAGGAGAAGGAGGGGGAGGAGGATGACGAGGTGAAGGTGTGGTTGAGAGGTCCCGCACAGCTCCCACGGCGACCTATTATGCCAGAGAAACGACCGGTCCTTCAGCCATTGTGGCCTAGGTAAGTAGTAATTTCATATATTTTCATTTCTAATTATGTTTTCCATCAACATTAACAGAGACTAATAAATTATCTTTATCACTTGCGCAGAGGTTGGAAGATAGTTACTCCTGGCGAGTACACCCGCAAGCCCAGTGGCATCCTGGGTCTTCTTTTTCGCCTACACTATCCGGGAGTGATTCAGATCGGCACCGAGGGCGCGGTGGCCACCACGTGGAATCACTAGATCCATGCGTCAGATCGGCTGGATCTAGACTCTAAGGTCTTTAGCAATGGGGCAGAGCGGGTGGTGGAGGAGTTCTTTGTAAGTCTTTGTCTCACTTGATCTATCAATACACTATATTCGTTGATAATTATTGAAATAGTAACATGATACGTCTCATGTGGTAGCAGGACTTCTACAGGGTTGAGGAGGGATAGTAGGACTTGGCAAGGAGCGTGGCCTATAAGCAATGTCCTAAAATCATGAAGGACATGCTTTACAAGGCGCGTCTCTCAGCGGTGATCATCTACAACGCCACTGTGAACAAGATGAGGGTCACCAAAAAGGAAGCCAGAAACATGGTGCTCACTAAGGAGCAATACGAAATGGTAAATATAAAACTATCTTTAATTATGATAGTAACTATACTCATTTGAAATTCTTATATCTTCTTGTCTTTACTTATGATGGTGTGTAGGTGCCTCCGTAGTGGTGTGCAGATAGGCAAGTCTGGAGTGCTGTGGTGGTCACCTAGTGGTGCACTCCTGATTGGGAGGAGAGGCACCATGCTGCGCGGGAGTGGCATCTGATGATGCAAGGTCCATCACACCACCAGGGCAGCCGTACACTCAGCGAGTACATGTCTTCATGGGTACGGGAATTTGTTTTTTCCTATTTCATTCATTATTCAATTGGTTATGTATATTACATGTGATACTAATGATCTTCATGTGTTTTCTTTGTTTCGCAGTCGAAGGCACATGGTGGCCAGCAGTTGGGAACTTTGAAGGGATGGGCTTTGGCCCATAAGGGCAAGGCAACGTCCACCATCGACTACAGCCCGGACGATCCTCCGGAGTCGTTCAGCAATGCGGCTGTCCACAGTCGCATCAGTGACTACACAGAGATGCCAGGCAGCTACACGGGCCAGAGTGGGATCCAAACTCTGAGGACGTTGATGGCGAGCTGGCGATGAGGCTTAGAGGTGGAAACAAACACAGGCGGTACTATATTGGCCACAGCATTATCGACATGGCTAGTACACCCACTCTCTCCCAGATTCGAGTGAGGAGCATGAGCTCGAGCCCCGCTATCCGTACTCGGCCGACCACTACAATGTCCTAGCTACAGGCACTCCAGAACTCAGTGGCATTTGTCTTTCATGTCTTTTTACACATGTTTGATGTGCAATATAATATTTGGCTGAAATTTTGTAGACCCAGCTGGATGAAGAAAAACGCCTACGGGTGGAAGATCGATGGAGGGTCGAGGAGAACCAACAACGGATCATCCAGTGGATGGCGTCGCAGATGGGCACAACACCTCCAACAAACTTGTTCCCACCATCTCTGGCATCTACTCCTCCAGCTTGTACTCCAGTGAGTGATCATATGAATCACTTCTCATTTACTCATTTTTGCTTCAAAACCTTAGTGCTACTAGCATTCTATTGTTCTTGCTTCAAATAGTAGTGACAATAGCTTCATTTAGTGATAATAGGATTCACTTCTCACTTATTTATTTAGTAGCGATAATAGTTTTCAACACTCATTTCTTTATTTGTTAGTGATAATAACATTAACTTGTTCAATACCACTCTTTGTGTGTGTTCACTTGTGCAGAATCCCTCGGCGGCATCGAATGAACCGCCAGATCAATGGTCGCCATGGGAGAGGGCCGCGCAGCAGCAACGATCATCTTGGGGGGCCACTAAGCTAGTTTCATGTTTGTGATAGAGTTTGTGATGATACTTTGTTTATTTGCATGTTTCTAATGGATATTTGTGATGGATGTTGAATGTGATGAATGTTGATTGTGACCGTATTTGAATGTTGAATGTGATATTTTGTGATATATATTGTATGTGTGTTTTGGATGATCCAGAGATACTAATATTTAATAATTTGTGGCTGTATTTAGCATCTGTGGCGTGTGAAAACCATGACACACGGCACAGATGTAGTTACTGGGAACCATCTGTGCCGTGTGCAGATACCATAGCACATGACATAAATTCAATTTGTGCCATGTGTCCAGGCAGCCGGCACACTGCACAGATTCTATTTGTGCTGTGTGTCCTTGCAGAAGGCACACGACATAGAGTGGGTTCGACCGTCAGACCTAACGGCCTGCCACCCTTTTTGCCGTCGGCCATCTCGACCCACGGCATAAATTGTGTTGTGTGCCCGACATCTCGCCCACGGCACAAATTTATTTGCCATCTGAGAGGTGCCATCGGCTTTGTGCCGTAGGCGGTCCACGGCACATAAGGGTTTTCCCGTAGTGTTACCTAATTTTGTACTAATTCTTCCATAAAAAGTCTTCAACCTCTTTCACACTTCCAATATTTTCTTTGGGAAAAATTCAACAAACCTTAGGCATCCATATATATTCAGCATACTTCAAGCAAATGATGCCTTGATCCGTGATATTTTGATGGATCGTGATTTTATGTTGTCCCCCCCCCCCCCCCCCCCCCCCCCCCCCGCCAAAAAAAAGTCGGGCCTGGTTTGTATCCATCTTTTTTCTTAAAAACTGGTCCTTTGGCATAGTTTTTGGAAATTGATTTCTAAAAGAAATGGATGGGATTGTATATGGATCCTGGTTTCTAAAATATAACATTAGGATTAGGAGCAAGCCAACATTTTGAATGAAATATAAAAATGTACTCGAATGTCAACCTGGAGCCTGAATGACAAACAACAGTTTTTATAGCTACAATCGCCAACCCCTGTTGCACACAGACAACATACACTAGAAGGCACGTCGTTAATTTCACTGAATATGGTACATACATTTAAGGTAAACATGAATTAGACGAGTCGTGCTAAGCCATACATATTTAACATTATATATAATCTCATATAAGTAGATGATGATACTGCTAATTTACAAGATAGAAATTGCTACTTACTTGATCGTTATTGTTAATTACAAAAGGGAGTGAGAGAAAAAGACAATATGGCTAATCATACCCGCTTATTAAGGTGTACTACTCAAGGTATCATGTTGTTCCATTCATCAAGTTTTTATCCTCATGCATGTGGTTGGTTGTAAACTCATTATCAAGTATTTTGATCCTCATATCGTCCTTTATTCCATCTTCTGTTACATTTATTTTGTTTTTTGTACAACTCTAAATCTAGTAGTTCTTCAGTAGAATTTAAAATTTCAAAAATGACATCAATTGTTTTCCTCAAAAACGCCTTATGAGTGATCTAGTTTTCATCGGTGGTTGCTAACCCATTTCTGAATATAAATTAGCTGAGATGTTCTAAGTGTTATTTTACTTTCAGCGTATTTTTGTTCTTTAAGAGCTCTACTATTTTAATTTATAGATATCTAATATTATCTTTAAATGCCCACAGCAACGCTAGGAATATTTTAATTGCTAATGTTAGGACAATTAACAAAATTTTAATGCATATGACTTAATGTATGTAAAATGCTGTGACGTGAATGTGACTACTATAGACCGTTTTAATTCACCCGTGCCTGGCTCATCGTTAATTAGGCCTGATGCATTTGAAGCTGCTGCTGCAAGCAGGCACTATAATGTGTAGAGGACACGTGCTCAAACTAAGAAGTATCGGCCTACACCGTGGCAGAACAGAGACACACAATAATGGAAGAAAAACTATCTTAAACAAAAAAGACTTTCTTTGACCACTTTCTTGATAAAAGTACATGCATTATCATCCTTTTTTAATCCTGTGGTAAACAATTTGAATGGATTGTGTTATTTACCATTGAACTAATAACACCGTTGATGCTGATCTGTTCTTTTAATTTTCCAAACTACACGCTTCCTTGGCTCGGGCACGGCCTTCGAGATGATGATGAACACCATCTTTGGTGTTTGGCAGGGGCATCTGGCATGTGCCGCCTTGGCTTGGGTCAAGTTGCGGAGCTAGGACAACTTAGCAGTGTGTGCTTTGGGGGTCAAGTCTGAACCATTTTTTGTGTTTGTTATCAAGCAATAAAATTATGTACTTCCATCCCCTCATAGCTCGACTCGTAATGAGGTGGTGTTTTGTAAGGGGCCGTTTTTTTCTCTCTTTAATACAAAGATACGCTGCCCTCTTGGTATTCCAGGAAAAGAATTGACGTGCTTCCTAATGCTGTACTTAAACCAGTTCATCAACCTCTTGTAAATTGCAGCTCACACAATTCTTTGCTATTCGATAAAGGATTGTGTGCTAATGCTGATCTTATCTTGCCGGAGTGATCAGAAATAGTAGTACCATGCAACTGACACAATATTATATGAGTTTTTTTTACTGAAATAAGTAGTACTTAATTACTAGTTATTAGTGATTGATCATGATAGGCACTTAATTAATATACATTGAAGAAATTTCCAGCGCCTGTGGTAACCCAATTTCCTTGATTCATTATTTGATATTTTCTGATATTATGTGACTTTTTTTACTGAAATAAGTAGTACTTAATTACTGGTTTGCAGTGATTGATTTCATGATAGGCACTTAGTTTATATACATTGAGAAAATTTCCAGCGCCTGGGGTAACCCAATTTTCCTGGATCTATTATTTGATGTTTTCAGATTGATATTATGTGACTTTGTTTTACTGAAAGAAGTAGTAGTTAATTGCTGGTTTGCAGTGATTGATTTCATGATAGGTACGTAGTTAATATACATTGATGAAGTTTCCAGCGCCCGGGGTAACCCAATTTTCTTGGATCCATTATTTGATTTTTTCTGATTGATATGGTATTGTTTTTTTTTAAACATTGGTGACCATGTGCTAATTAGAAATTAGATTTATCCTCTCTCTCTATTCACATAAAAAACAAATGATCATGCATATTTGGATTAAAAATAACAATTCTCATCACAAGGAATCCTTGCAAGCATATGCATCAAACGAAATTCCTTATGATATTGAATATTGTGTTCTCAAATAATGCCAACATTTGGATTGTACAAATGAAAATGTATGATTAGAGAATTTTTATTTTTATTGAGATTCCTCTGCAAGATATAGAATCTGTATGGTAATTCTGATCCATTCCTAGTTACGTAAAATAAAATCATATTATTTTGACCATGTACTTGTTTAGCAGAATTGAAATTTTAGCTACCGGCTGTTGCAAGTAAGAGCCTTGAAACAGCCTTGGAGGTTTTCTACTGGTTAGTGGATACAAATTAAGAAGTAGGTCATATTTTTAAATATTTATCCGTACTACTAAATAGAGGAGTAATTACTTTCCAAAATTTCACCTTTATCCTCATTTCACCCAGGGCCCTCCTCCCTTATATAAACAACATCATTCCCTACCTTTGTCCACAACAAGCAACCATATCTTCATTTCCTTCATAGAATCTTTCATAACACCAGCTTCCCACCCCTAGTAGGTTTTCTCTAGATACAATAGGGCACTAGGCCATGGACTGCAAGAAGGTGAATCTCCAATGGATCACCAATGACTCAACCCGTCAATCCACATTCAAGAAGCAAAGCAATGCCTTAATGAAAAAGGCGAATGAGTTGGTCACACTCTGTGGGGTCAAGGTGTCCGTTGTGGTGTATGGAGAGAATGAGTCAAAGCCGGAGGTCTATCCATCGATCCCTGAGGCCACACAGCTCCTCAACAACTTTAAGGCCATGCCAGACGACCTTGCAAATTTCAAGAAAGTTGTGAATCAGGAGGAATACCTTCGTGGCCGCATCTCCAAGCTGCAAGAACAGATGGGTAGGTGTCAGATCACAAAACATGAGGATCAAACCTCACACCTCCTCCATGCGGCCTTGGCTGGCCAGGGCCCTGGCCTTTCTAGCCTCAGCATTGAGGAGCTTGTGAACCTCAATTGGATGGTGGAGAAGAAGATGAGGGATGCCAAGGCACGCCTTGAACAGATCTTGGAGCAGAGACCCTTCAAGGAGCCACCAGCGCCTCCACAAGAGCAACCAACATTGCCTTCTCAATTGCAGGCTCCCAACACATGTACTGAGATGCAAACCCTAGCTCCTACAGAAGAATCTCAACCTGAGCAGCATAACTTGCTTGCAGATCTTACTTGGAGTGAATGGGATGATTTTGATCCCATGGTCTATACTGATATAGGTATTATGAATGACGATGCCGACCCTAGTACCAGTGGGGGTGACATAATGCAGGATTATGATATGGAGGGTCCTGAGTTTCTTTGGTCATGGGATCCTTTAACTGACAACATGGAGTAAGACGAGGCTGCTTCACTTATAGACATGCATTCGTGACCAGCTATGATCCATGAAAGTATCTAAATAGGCCATAGCATCATGTCTTTTTGCTTAGCTTCTAGTCTTTTTCTATCATGACTCTTGTATCAGGGCTAGAGTCATTGGTTTATGCTCCATCAGGGCAGATCTGCTTAAGTCTTTTTTCATGTGTTTGGTATGTATTGTCATGAACAATATGGATGTTGTGAGTCAGTGCTATCATCATCGTGTCATTTGTTATATGCTTCTTTTGTATAACTTTCTCTCTTCAGTTTTAGATCAATGAAATTTCTTGTTTCTTGTTATATATGTGGTTGGATTGCTTGTAAACCTTGGATCTGGATCTGGAGTGTGACGTATGGAGTACCATGTGTGCCTTTGTCATGACGCACAAGATGTGAGAGATTTCAAATGATCCAGATTTACACATATATGCAGAGCCTATAAATGAGTCCCCACTTTTATGTAATAGATTTCAGGAAGCAAGTGTCATGATATCCTTTGACATTCCAAAATTTATATAATAAAATATTTGAAATATACTTAATTTGTCACATTGCAAGTTCAGCAGTCATAATAACCGTATGTTATTTCCGTGGTAAAAGAACTTCACAAATTTGATACAAGGGTATACCACAAAGGGTAAGGACACTCAAACCTCATACATGACTAGTTTTGATAAGGACTCACTTTTTCTAGCAAAAAAAAGAGAATCCAGGTCAAACTTACTATTGCAAAATCCTTTTTTTTCTCAACAAAACTACTTTGTAGCACTGCTAGCAACTATTATTGTTTCTCACAGCAAAAGAGAGAAGGCAAAATTGCAAATCTCAGGTCAGAAATCACCTGTAGTTTGAGACTCTATATTGATGAAGAAGGCGAGTGATTTTTCTACACTTTGTGTAGCCCAAGGTGTGGTCCTTAGGCCTAAACTTCCTCACCCATTGCAAAGACCATGCCTAGAGATTAGTCAGCAATAATGGAAGGTGAAAGCCACTTAGGAGACACTCATCCGGAAGTGCATTTCCACACTTAAGGGAGACTGTGAATGAGTTGGATGACAAGAGTCATGAGTTGTAGATGTTGTTACTCCTTCATGAGTCTATGGACGGAGGGTCGCTATCCAGGATTTATGAATGTCAGCAAGGAGCCAAAAACCTCCATGATATTTTGGTGAAGAAGATAGAGGAGTAACATCATGGAACCCTCTTCTAGACATAGGAACCAGACCGCTAGCATCGACAAGGACTACTTCACAAAAAAAAAAACTATGGCATGGGGGATTTTGTGCTGGTGGTGTTGACTTGGTGGCGCAATCAAACAATCAGGGGGTTCATTTGACACCCATAGAATGAGGATGCCACTTCGATCTAGGTCCACGGAATCATTTGACACCCATAGAATGAGGATGCCACTTCGATCTAGGTCCACGGAATCATTTGACACCCATAGAATGAGGATGCCACTTCGATCTCAGACATCATGCAACAGTTTCTGTGCTATAGTTTATGTTGTTGAGATCCTGATATTTGGTTAGTTATTAGATCTGTCTTAGTAAATCTCTCCAGAATTAAAAACTTGTAAACTTACCTTATACGTCTTGCAATGTATTGAATTTCCCCATTCATATATAACACACTGGAGAGCTGGAGCAAACGTATCGCTTCAACCAAACATATAATTAATCTAGGCTTTATTTTAACTATATATTAACACGTGGTCCGGCACTGGTTTTTAGTCTAGCATAGCATGAACCCCTATAACCTCACCATTTGTTTAACTCAATGATATTTGCCAGGTCATTATATTTTCTTCATGTTCTTCCTGTAAAAAAAATCTAGGATTGATCTCAAACTTGTATCAATTGACATCAATGTAAGTATGACTTGATTGTGGGACGCACAATGTTTAGGCTGATTATATTTTCAAGGAAAAGCCACTAAGAGCATCTCCAAAAGCTCCCTAAAAAATAGACCCCAAAGTGTAATTTTAGTAGCAACCCTAAAATTACTAGGGATAATTGTTCTTGTCTTCTCCAATAGTTCTCCCTAAAAATAGACCAGGAAAACTTTGATCTAGCCACTTCAACATCTGGGGCCATAATTACATTAATTCTCTTGGATATACAAGGATTGGGGTCCCCAACTTTCTCCTTGTTTCTAGCTACAAATGAGATGAATTTAGGAGGAGAATAAATTTGTGAGTTGTTTTTAGAAGTTGTTGGAGATGATTTTTAGATTAAACCCCATTAATTTGATTTAGGGAGAGTTTATGGGGATGTTTTGGAGATGCTCTAATGCCCACACAAATGGTCATAAAGTAAGGGCATGTAGGCTCCGGCAGATTGTAGGTTGTTCCATGCTCCGATTTCGAACAATATCCAATAACAACAATGGAAATGATTTGGTTAATGCAAGTGTAGGGGGCTTGGTCTTCCAACAAATGCTTGCTGTTTAGTCAATAATCATATCGAAGCATGCAGCCACTGGCCGGGTAAGCATTAAAAATAAACATTTCTTCCATCTTGTGAAGCTAGTAGAACAAATGATCTAGAGGCTTGACCCACAAATACCCAAAGAACAATCGGACAATAACAAAGTGTTTGTGCTTTGCTACGGTCTGAAGATATAATACATTTAAAAACTACGGGCTATAAAAACTATAGATAATATATATTTGATAGATATATAGTGTATAGATGACACAACAAAGTACCATATTTAAATTATCAAATTTTGTACTAATTCTTCCATAAAAAGTCTTTAACCTCTTTCACACTTCAAAGATTTTCTTTGGGAAAAAATCAACAAACTTTAGGCATCCATATATATTCAGCATACTTCAAGCAAATGATGCCTTGATCCGTGATATTTTGATGGATCATAATTTTATGTCCCCCCCCCCCCCCCCCAGAAAAGTCGGGCTTGGTTTGTATCCATTTTTTTTCTTAAAAACTGGTCCATTGGCATAGTTTTTGGAAATTGATTTCTTAAAGAAATGGATGGGATTATATATGGATCCTTGTTTCTAAAATATGGAAATAGATTTTTAGGTTATTTACAATATCATACATGACACATATATAGTAGCACAGAGATATATTATATTCGTTAACTCCCATATATGCATTATTTAAGTAAGTTATCAAACAAAATAGCAGATGATGATGTACCATGTTTGGAACCTTTTTTTTTTTTGTTCCAGACTTGTGGTGTCATATCATGTGCCAGCCCTTGCTGGTTGCTGATATTTTGCAGACGTTCCACCGATTGCTTGCTTGGATGCCACTATAATGAATTATGAAATATAACATTGGGATTAGGAGCAACCCAACATTTTGGATGGAACATGAAAATGTACTCGAATGTCAACCTGGCGCCTGAATGACAAACAACAGTTTTTATAGCTACAATTTCCAAACCCCGTTGCGCACAGACAAACATACACTAGAATGCACGTCGTTAATATCACTGAATATGGTACATACATTCAATGTAAACATGAATTAGATGAGTCATGCTAAGCCATACATATTTAACATTATACATAATCTCATATAAGTAGATGATCATATTGCTAATTTACAAGATAGACATCGACGGAGGGTCCCTATCTAGGATTTATGAATGTCAGCAAGGAGCCTAAAATCTCCATGATATCTTGGTGAAGAAGAGAAAGGAGTAGCATCATGGAGCCCTTCAAGACAGAGGAACCAGACCTCTAGCTTCGACTAGGACTACTTGATAGACAAAAACTATAACATCTTGGATATACAAGGATTGGGTTCCCCAACTTTCACCTTGTTTCTAGCTACAACTGAGATGAATTTAAGAGGAGAATAAATTTGTGAGCTATTCTTTGAAGTTGTTGGAGATCATTTTTTTAGATCAAACCCCATTAATTTGATTTAGGGAGAGTATGTTTGGATTTTTTCGAGATGCTCTAATGCCGACACAAATGGTCACCAAGTAAGGGCATGTAGGCTCCAGCAGATTGCAAGCTGTTCTATGCTCCGATTTCGAACAACATCCCATAACAACAATGAAAATGATTTGGATGCAAGTATAGGGAGACTGGTCTATGTAATCGCAGCTAAAAAAGAATCTCAATAACGGCGGGTGTTTTGTGTTGGAACCCACCGCTGCAAAAATAATACTTGTGGGATACTTGCCTTATGAGTATCTGTGGGATACTTGCTTTACGGGTATCCTCTTACAAGGCTAAGTCGGTGGCCGACCGGGTACTTCATCAACAAGGAAGCCGACCGACTCGGCTTGGAGTGCAAGACAAGAAAGATTAGACTTGCCATATAGAATTCTTGTAGAGTACGACTAGGACGCTGCCTGAACCCCCCTACTGACCGGATATATAAGGCGGCAGGGTACCCCCCATCGACGAGAGGGAGGGACACAACATCTCGTGACAATCAATACAATACATAACACAGGACGTAGGGTTTTTACTCTCATTGAGAGGGCCCAAATCTGTATAATTCGGCCTCTTGTGTAACCATCGTAGTTCTTGGTCTCGACGTAGCCCTATATATTTACTGTCAGTCTTGAGCATCGACAGTTGGCGCGCCAGGTAGGGGACAAGGCTCGTCGGGATTCTCCGTCGACTACGATGGCCGGACTTCCCATCATCCGATACTCGCCGGACATCAAGATCTCCTTTGGATTGCTCGACTTCACGGTCGGCGACAATGGAGCCCTAGGTCTGAACGACTACAGATCAGACTCGACCGCAGCCAGTCCCATGGCGCGATCATCGAGTTCGTCTAACATTATCCCTGCATTGATCCCACTCGGATCCGAGAAGGAAGACTCTTCCTTCAGATATGACTCGACGTCAGATCGGTCTTTTGATGAGGACACGGTCGGATCGACCTACTCATATCCCCATACAGTCAACATGGTGGATATAGTAGATCCTGGTACTGGAAACTAGGATGAGGATCCAGATGCCGAAGAAGAAGGGAATCCAGCCGGTGGTCACCAAAACCAACTGGTCGAAGGAGGCCGATAGGATGATAACCCGCCAGCTGATGAATTATCAGTCGGTCACCTCCGTCGACCAAGAGGGTCGCGCGGATCGCGTAACGCACGCCGACTGGATCTCGGCCCTGACCTTGAAGTGGATGGTGTTAGGGTCTACCACACCCCACAGAACAACATCACCGGGGCCAAGACATTGCTTGACACTTTAATGGTTGATGCCCACTATCAGACTCCTGCTATGCAGAAGGCGGTGGCTATGCTCAAGGCTGCAGCAGCGCAAGATGCTGCAAAGTCTCAGTCGGTCGCAAGTTCCAGCCATGCATCTCCTCAGGGTCGATGTAGACGTGAAGACCTGAGAAATTCTCTCAGCATCTGTGATGGACGAGACACCATCAACTCTCACCACGAGGAGCGCACTCGGGACAACCAACGCTATGAGGAAGAATGTCGTGAACGAAGGATGGATGCCCGATGGGAAGACCGATGGGACGACCGACGAGAAGACCGATGAGATGATCGATGGGAGGACCACCAAGATCCCCCTTCCAGAGAAAACCGCCGGGAAGACCGACGGGACAACCAATGGGACAATCGTCAGAATCCTCCTCCAAGAGACAACCGCGACGACTGACATCAACATGACGATCGGGATTGGCGCGATAATGATGGCAATCGACGACATTGTCATGATGAGGATGTCGGCCCATGCCACCGTCGTTGCCCAACTACGTCCCTAGACCGGCAAAGGCGGTCACCAATGTCGACTGATGACGAGATTGATGGCATCAAGGCTTACGTCCCTTGGCTTCGCATTGCTCGATGGCTGAAAGGTTTCAAGCCGGTTCCCATCAAAAAATATGATGGACAAACCAACCCCCGAGAGTGGCTACAACTCTATAGCACGGCGATCCGGTCGGCTGGAGGTGATTCCTACGTAATGGCTAATTACCTTCTGGTCTTCTTTGATCTTGTCGTTCGGATATGGCTCACATCTCTACGTGAGGAGTCAGTCACATCTTGGGGAGACCTCATCAGGAAACTCATAGAAAGTTTCCAAGCAACTTGCAACTGACCGGGCAACCACTTCGACCTCACTCGGATCAAGCAGAAGGGTGACGAGCCTCTTTGCGACTACATCAAGCGGTTTTGTGCTAAGAAGACTGAGATCCCCAACGTCCCCGATCAGCAAATCATTACTGCCTTCCTGGGTGGAATTCGTAGTGACGATCTGGTCCGGGAAATCGGTTGGAGGAACCATCATCTCAAGCTCACCGCTCAAGAGTGCTTCGAGATTGCTGATAAGTATGCATCAGGAGAGTTTGCACTTGATGATATCCGAGGAAAGGGCAAGGAGAAGCGGTCGGACAAGCCTAAGTCCTCCAAGAAGGATAAGAAGAGAAAGCCTGAGTCCACTAAGTATCTTTATACTTTCTCAATTTATTTTTGAGGTTTTGGACTATGGCCTTCATATTTTTTTCCCAAGATTGCTTATTTCTGTTTTCTAAGCAGAAGGTTGTAGATTTTTTTATGAGTAAAGTTGGACTTTTAAATTAGTGCTCTTATTTGTGTCTTTATTCATCTTTTTATTGCCTCAGTTCTTTAATTCTTCGCATTAAACAATCGAGCCAGGGGGCTATTTGTATATCTATACACGTGTTCTCCCACTTTTTTGTGAATCTAGTAGTACACATGTCGGTCGGTGATCTTTTAGTAGTGCTTCAGCCCTGACACCATTATGACCCATGTCGTCTGTTCTAGTTTCACCTTCTCTTGGCTTCAGCCTCGACCAATACATTGCATTTTATTCGCGATTTGGTCTTACGCGTATATATCATGGTTAAATACTTTGTGCTGCACATCAGACTACCACTACACTAAACCCAGAGCCAATAGTGTGAGAGGTCATGTGTCGATTGGTCGATTTTGTTTGTTACGCGGTTACGGGTTACAACCTAATATGTTATGGCAGACCGATGCAATCTTTGTTTCTCTTGATAGAAACATGTCAATGATATCTTTGTCAAACTTCTAAAGCTATAAAAGCATAAGATTAGTTTATACACAAGTATCATTACTAAAACACTATTAATGTTTTACACTATTACATGATTATATCTCCTTTGAAGGAGAGGAAAAGTCAGCCCGAAGTTCGACCTCTGGAGTTGCTGGGGGAGTCGGCACAGTCGGATTGATTTCTATATTTTCGACCAATGCCTGGGAAGTCTCTAGCATGGAATCCAGGAGCAGCTGACATTGGTCATCGGACAGGTCGGAGTTAAAGCCCTCTTTGATCTTGTCCAATGGCAGAGCAGGAGACCAGGATTGGCAAATTGCCAGCACTTGACTCCCGGCTTCGGTCGCCACTCGCCGAGTGTTATAAGCAATGGCTTCCGATGCATGCTCCAACAAGTAGTCCAGAGAGTGACCAGTCTGCTCTACTCGGTTAGTATGAACATAATTCATTGCTTTCCGAGCGGTGTAAGATAGAGCTGCAAATAATAATTATTGGTCAGTATGATCAACAGAAGAATCAAGCAGAAGGAAGAAGTCGAAGGCTTACTGGCAAGTTTACATTTGATGGATTTGGAGACAGTCTTAGCCTCCTCTATCTTCACTTCAGTCCCCTTCAGCTCCTCCTGCAGCCGAGTGATCTCGGTCTTCTGGTGTTCAACCAATTTGGAGAGGCTTTCCTTTTCAACCTTCAAGGCGTCAACGAACCTCTGCTGGTTGGATGTCAACTTCTCCAGATCGGTGATTTTTTTATCGCAAGCTAAAAGTAAAACTTTTAGCGTTATAATGGTCAGCAGATTGCCTAAATATGTATGGTAGGAAAACTTACCAGCCAGATCTACACGAACTTGGTCTAAGACCTTGTTTATCTCTTGTCGGTCGTCTAAGAGCTTCTTGTTTTCCTCTAGGGCCTTAGAGAGTTGCTGACCGGTGACTAGCAAGACAATAAATAAGAAGTTAGTCTAAAACATAAAGACAAGAAGATTAGGCAACCAAGGACATACCAAAAGTTTCGGCTTCAAGATATTCCACTCTAGCTTGCTTTTGCTCCACAAGAGCATACACTTTTTGATATGCAGAAGATAAATGAGCTAAAAGATGAGAGTGAAGCAAGGTAAAAGCATAATATTGAGTAACCTTGCTGGACTCCCGGTGTTGGTGCAAAATCTCCACATCCTCCACCTCAGGCCGACCAAGCATATCTGCAGGAAGAGTCCTTTTACCTTTGTCAAGAGGCAAAGAGACATTAGTTGGGGTGGTGTGAGGCAGAGGCTCGGGAGTGGAGGCAGGAACCGTCTTTTCAAACGGTTTATCCACTTCGGTCAGCATGTTTGAAGACTTGCCAACCAAATGGGCCACACCAGTCGGATGAGGTGGGAGCTCAGACCGAGTATCCTCAGATCCTTGAGCACTCTGAGAATCACTTGTCCGACTGCCGAGAAAAAAACATAGAAGGAAGAGATCAGGAAATGTTGAGATCAGCAATAAGAGACAAGGAGTATAGGGTTTAAAGATTAAACCTGGGAGCCTTCTTGAGCTTGATCCGGCATAGCCTCTTCTTTGAAGAAGTCGACCGAAAATCAGGCTCCTTCCTCTTTTGAGAGGGCTGGTCAGTCTTGCCAGTCTGCACCACCTCTTCCGTTGACCTCTGAGTTGGGCTCGAGGGCTCCGGTCGGTCTGAAGTTTGGTTGGAGGTTGCAAGAGCAGGTTGACCAGCATCTGCGGCAGTTATTTCTTCATCGTTGTCCTAGTCTCCCATATATTGGTGTCGGCGCCCAATAGTCCGCTTCTGGAGCTTGTCAGGGGAGGCCAGAGTAACGACAGGAGTGATGCTGACTAGCCGAGCGCCTGCGGAGGAACTTCAACCCCCAGCGCCAGTCAGCGGTGCCCTTTTGACATAATCAGGTCCCTTACTATCGGTCTGAGGGAGCAGGGGATGAGATACATAAGTATCCAGCACCTGCATGAAGATCAAAACATTGAGTACAACATCAAGATAGGATAACAAGGGATAGCTAAAGGCAGACTGAGGCTTACTCGGGCTCGCACTGTGCCCTTGTTATACGCCTTTTTGACCAAAGAATGGTCTTGAAGGATATCCCCTTCAAACATCTTCAACAAGTGTCTTCAGTGGAGTTCACCATTCGATGGGTCTGGCACCTCCCTGGTCTCATCCTTATCAACATAGTCCCATGCCGGGTGACATTGAAGCTTCAGGGGCTGAACTCGTTGGATGATAAAACTTTTGGCGACTGTGATGCCTTCGACGCCTTCAGCCTTCAGACCGGCAATTTTCTTGAGCAGAGCGACCACTTGAGGATCGGTTGAATCGGGCCTCTCTATCCAATGCGCTTGGGGAATAGCCTTCACACCAGTGAAGTCGGCAAGAACAGGGGGAGGGTTGTCACAATAGAACCACTCATCCTTGCAATTCTTGTTTCCGGTCTTCAATGGGACATTGAGGTAGACCTCCTTCTTGCGTAACTGGACGCCGACTCCGCCTATGGCCACTTGGTTATCCTTGGTTGGCAGCGGTCAGAGGACAAATAGATGGCGGAAGAGATTGAAATGGGGGAGAGTGCCAAGAAAAGCTTCGCACAAATGTACGAAGATGGCAATATGAAGAATGGAGTTAGGATTGAGGTTGACAAGCTCAATCCCATAGAAAAAAAGGAGCCCACGCAAAAAACTGCAGCAGGGAACTCCAAAGCCATGCTCAAAGAATGAGCAAAACACTACGATCTGCTGGTGAATCGGGATGGGGCGGGATTCGTGAGGTACCTTCCAGTCGATCCGAGCCTGCTCTGGAAGGACGCCATCCACCACCATTTTGTTCATGTCAGCCTGAGAAAGTCTGCTCTTCGAGAACTCCCGAAGTAGCTCCGAGATGTCGGCCTCCGATGAGGATGACGCGGCGGCGGCGGCGGAAGAAGAAGCTGGTATTGAAATGGAAGTCCTCTTGCGACCCATCGTGAACAGGATTGGACGCGGTGGAGGAGTTTGAGAAACTTCACCAAAGCTCGGGGGCTGAACGCGGCGGGATCTGTGGTGGCCGGAAGCGAGAAAGCTAACCCTAGCCGAAAAAATAGAGGAGTCGCGAGAGCAGAGAAGGCGCAAGGAAGATGAAGAGTTCGCGTGCAAATGCGGCGTGGACTGAGGGTCAACTTGGTGCAGCTTTTTATACCCTTGCCTTTTTTGACCTAAGGGTCCCATGGGCCAGGGTGGGCCATACTGTAGTGCGACCCTAATATTAACTTAAAGGTTAATTAAGGGCTTAAGCCCATTAGGGTTACAAACCCAGAAAAATGACACTCGGGGGCTTCTTTGATGAGAAGTACCCGAGAATTATTTCATCATATCTATGTGATTTGATGATCATGTGGCAAAGGACTTGATGGTCATATGGTTACAAGTTCAAAGGTTATGGTACTGACTAAAGTCAAATAACCAGAATTACCAAATTTGGACTTAAACGGGTGATTGGAATTAGGGAAAAGCTATATTATCACTAAAGTCATTTAGCTTAATACTGAATATGACTAGAGTCATAAAATTCCGACCGATCCATCACTCAGAAATAATATATGCCACTCGGCCGGTTTGATGATTGGTCGGCAAAGTGGTCACTTAGCAATAGGACCCAAGGGTTTGATGACCAAAGGTCTGAAAGATTCAAACTTGATGGTTTGAATATCTATAAACAAATTAATAAGAGCTAATACAATTAGACTCTTGCATTATTTGTTAGTCTCCAAATTATACAAGAGTCGGGGGCTACACCTGATCAGGTGCACCTGACCGGTGCACCTGATCTATCAGAAACTTTGATAACGAGGTCTTCCTAATTTATGATCTTTAGATCATTCGAAGAATTAAAGCTCAAAATCAGAAAGCTTGGGGGCTGCTGTGGGATACCTGCTTTACGGGTATCGGTATCCTCATACAAGGCTAAGTTGGTGACCGACCGGGTACTTCATCAACAAGGAAGCCGACCGAGCTTGGAGTGCAAGACAAGAAAGATTAGACTTGCCATATAGAATCCTTGTAGAGTATGACTAGGACTCTGGCTGAACCCCCCTGTCGATCGGATATATAAGGCGGCAGGGTACCCCCCCATTGGGGAGAGGGAGGGATGCAACATCTCGTGACAATCAATACAATACAGAACACAGGACGTAGGGTTTTTACTCTCATTGAGAGGGCCCGAACCTGTATAATTCGGCGTCTTTTGTAACCATCATAGTTCTTGGTCTCGACGTAGCCCTATATATTTACTACCGGTCTTGAGCATCGACAGTATTCTCATACAAGACTAAGTCGGTAGCCGACCGGGTACTTCATTAACAAGGAAACCGACCGACTCAACTTGGAGCACAAGGCATGTAAAGATAGACTTTCTCTATAAATCCTAAGGGGTTATGACTAGGACTCTTCATGTACCCCCCTGCCAACCGGTTATATAAGGTGGCGGGGTATCCCTCATCGGGAGACAAGTTTTTTCCACAACATCAATATAATACATAGAACACAGGACGTAGGGTTTTTACTCTCATTGAGAGGGCCCGAACCTGTATAACTCTGTGTCTTGTGTTACCATCGTAGTTATTAGTCTCGACGTAGCCCTATACATTTTACTGCCGATCTCAAGCTTCGACAGTTGGCGCACCAAGAAGGGGACAAGGCTCGCCAGGATTCTCCGTCGACTATGATGGCCGAAATTCCCATCATCTAGTACTCACCGGACTTCAAGATCTCCTTTGAATCACTCGACTTCACAGTCGGCGACAACGGAGCCCTTGGTCTAGAGAACCACAGATCCGACTCGGCCGCAGCCATTTCCATGGTGCGATCACCGAGTTCGTCTGGCATTATCCCCGCATTGGTTCCACTTGGATCTGAGGAAGAATATCGTTCCTTCAGGAATGATTAAAAATCGGATCGGTCTTTTGATGAGGACTCGGTCGGATCCGCTTCCCTGTATCCCCATACTGTCAACATGGTGGATATAGCAGATCCCGCGGATGGAGACCAAGATGGTAACCAAGACGGTGAACATGAAGGTAACCCCGTTGATGGCCACCCGAATCAACTAGCCGAAGGAGGTCAAGAGGAGGAGGACCCTCTAGCTAATGACTTATCGGTCGGACACCACCGTGGACCAAGAGGGTCACGCGGTTCACGCAACACATGCCGACTGGATGTTGGTCCAGAACTCGAAGTGGATGGCATCAGGGTCACCCACACTCCTCAGAATAACATCACAGGGGCCAAAACCTTGCTCGACACACTAATGGTCGACGCGAATTATCAGACCCCTATGATGCAGAAGGCGGTGGTTATGCTTAAGGCCGCTGCAGCTCAAGAGGCCACAAAATCTCAGTCGATCATAAGCTCTAGTCACATATCTTCGTGAGGTCGGCGTAGGTGTGAAGATCTGAGAAATTCTCTCAGCCTCCATGATGGACGAGATACCATCAACTCTCACTATGAAGAACGCGCTCGGGATAACCACACTACAAGGAAGAACGCCATGATTGGAGAATGGACGACCGACGGGACAATCGATAGGAGGACCGTCAAGATCCTCCTCCAAGGCACAACTGCGACGACTGACGTTGACGTGACGATCGGGATCAGCGCGAGAACGATGATAACAACCATCGGCGTCGTTGTCATGATGATGATGTTGGGCCACGACACGGCTGCCGTGCAACTCCGTCCCCAGACTGGCATAGGTGGTCGATGACGCCGACCACCGATGAGATCGATGGTATCAAAGCTTACATCCCTAGGCTTTGCATAGCTCGATGGCCAAAAGGATTCAAGCCTGTCCCCATCAAAAAAATACGATGGTCAGACCAATCCTCGAGAGTGGCTGCAGCTTTATAGCACGGCGATTCAGTTGGCTGGAGGTGATTCCTATGTAATGGCTAATTACCTCCCGGTCTACCTAAATCCAGCTGTTCGGATATGGCTCACGTCTCTTCCAGAGGAGTCAATCACATCTTGGGGAGACCTCAATAGGAAGCTCGTAGAAAGTTTCCAAGCTACCTGCAATCAACCGGACAACCACTTCGACCTCACTCGGATCAAGCAGAAGACCGACGAACCTCTTCGTGACTACATCAAGCGATTTTGCGCTAAGAAGACTGAGATCCCTAATGTCCCGGACCAACAAATCATTACCGCCTTCCAAGGAGGGATCCATAGCGTTGATTTGGTTCGTGAGATCGGTCAGAGGAATCATGACCTCAAGCTGACCACTCAAGAATGCTTTGATATCGCTGACAAGTTCACGTCTGGTGAGTCGGCGTTGGATGACATCTGGGGAAAAGGCAAAGAGAAGCGGTCGGACAAGCCCGGGTCCTCCAAGAAGGACAAGAAGAGGAAGCCTGATAATGTGGTTCACACGGTGGATCGACTTCAGAAGAACCCTCAAACAAGCCAATCATCCATAGACGAGATGCTGAGTGGCCCATGCCTTTGGCACCCAAAGGGGAACCACAAAGCAAAGGATTGCTATCGACTGAAGGGTTTTGCAACGGCTACGCTCAAGGTGGCTAAAGATCCCCTGAGGCGCAATAGCAAAGACAAGACCAATGACGATGGCGACAAGGACGACTCAGGAGAGTTCCAGGAGCCCCGCAAGGAAGTCAACTTCATCTTCGATGGCCAGGATGCCTACATGTCCAAGCACAAGCAGAAGCTGGAAATTCGAGAGATCAACTCGGTGGAATCGGCTGAGCCTCAATTCATGAGGTGGTTTGACATGCCAATCACCTTTGATCGGTCGGATCATCCCAAGCACATCCCGAAGCTGGGTCGATACCCGCTGGTGCTTGCTGCTACAATGAAGGAGGTAAAGTTCAACAAAGTACTCATTGATGGAGGAAGCAGTTTGGACTTAATCTTCACCAAGACTCTCAAAGAGCTCGGTCTGTCAATCAATGATCTTTAGCCAAGTTCTTCACCTTTCCACAGGATTGTACTTGGCAAGACTTCAGTTCCTATTGGATAGATCAGTCTGCTGGTCACCTTCGAGACTCGTGAGAATTTCAGGACCGAGCGCATTCTCTTCTAGGTGGCAGATTTTGACTCAGCATATCATGCTATCATCGGTCGACCGGCTATGGCTAAATTCATGGCTATCCCGCATTACCCATATCTCACCCTCAAGATGCCAGGCCCAAACGGAGTAATCTCCCTCCACTCTGATCTTTGGAATTCTTTCGATTGCGATGTACATAGTTGTGAGATGGTCAATAAATAGTTGATGCTATCCGACCAGAAGGAGATACAGCAGGCAGTCGGCATGGAGGAGCAGACCGGAGCCACGGTTCCAACAAAGAAGCCTACAAAAGACAAGATTCAAACCGATGACATCCAAACCAAGGAAATCATGCTCCATCCTGAGGCCAACCTTGACGAGAAATAGGAACTCACGCTCACTCTTTTCCTCCAGGAAAATAGGGATATCTTTGCATGCAAACCATCTGACATGCCGGGAGTTCCTAGGGAAAAGATTGAGCACAAGTTAAGGGTACCCCCTGGGGCTACCCCCGTTCGGCAAAGGCTTAGAAGATTTGCACAAGATCGCAAGGACGCCATGAAGAAGGAGATAGTTAGACTATTAGATGCTAAGTTTATAAAGGAGGTGTATCATCCCGACTAGTTAGCAAATCCAGTCCTTGTACCCAAGAAGAATAAAGAATGGAGGATGTGTGTTGATTATACTGATCTCAACAAGGTCTGTTCTAAAGACCCCTTCGCTCTTCCACGTATTGATCAGATTGTAGACTTGACAGCCGGGTGTGAGCTATTGAGCTTTCTGGATGATTATTCAGGCTATCACCAGATCCCACTGAAGGTCGAAGATCAGATTAAAACTTCCTTTATAACACCCTTTGGCTCCTATAGCTATATCACAATGCCTTTCGGTCTGAAGAACGCTGGCGTGACTTACCAATGAGGTATTCAACGCTGCCTTGCTACTCAGATCGGTCGAAACGCAGAAGCATATGTCGATGACATTATCGTCAAGACCCGGAACATCGAAGGGCTTATTTCTGACCCGTCAGAAACCTTTCACAATCTGAGACATTATTCAATAAAGCTGAATCCTAAGAAGTGTGTTTTTGGGGTTCTTTCGGGAAAGCTACTTGGTTACATCGTTTTGAAATGAGGTATAGAGGCCAACCCGGATAAAATCAAGGTGATCCTTGGTATGGGGCCACCTAATTCTCAAAGGGACGTTCAGAAGCTGACCGGATGCGTGGCGTCCTTGAGTCGCTTTATTTCTCGACTGGGGGTTAGAGGGTTGCCACTTTTCAGACTGCTTAAAAAGTAGGAAGACTTCGTGTGGACCGAAGAGGCGCAGTCGGCATTGGACGAGTTGGAGGTTTACCTCAGCAGCATTCCAGTATTGGTGCCTCCGGAGCCAGGAGAAAAACTTCAACTTTACATATCGGCCACAACTCAGGTTGTGAGTACTATTTTAATGGTCGACCGAGAAGAAGAGGGACATATACAGAAAGTGCAACACCCGGTCTATTTTGTGAGTGAGGTCCTTGGCGCCTCTAAGGTAAAATACCAACAGATCTTGAAGTTGTTGTATGCATTGTTGGTCACCTCCAGGAAGTTGAAGCATTATTTTCAAGCTCATCCAATCGAAGTCCAGACCTTCTTCGCACTCGGCATAGTGCTGCACAACCGAGAAGCCGAAGGGAAAATCGCCAAGTGGGCAGTCAAACTTGGTCAATATACCATCATGTTCGCGCCTCAGTCGGCTATAAAGAGACAAGCGCTAGCTGATTTCATCGCTGAGTGGACAGAGATTCAAAACCTACCTACTTTGATGGGTCTCTTTAATTACAAGGAGCTGGTGCGGGAGTCGTGTTTATCTCACCCACTGGAGGAAAGCTTCGATATGTCCTTCAGGTGATGTTTCACGTGTCCAACAACGCTGCGGAATATGAAGCTCTTCTACATGGTCTGCGCATTGTTGCGTCACTCGGCATCAAGCTCCTTGATGTCTTTGGTGATTCGGCTCTGGTCGTTAATCAAGTCACCAAGGATTGGAACTGTGTGGATGATAATATGAGTGCTTACTGTCATGAAGTAAGGAAGCTCAAAGACAAATTCAATGGATTGAAGTTCACGCATGTTCTTCGAGACAATAACCAAGCGACTGATGAATTGGCCAAGATGGGATCATCCCGGTCTGTGGTCCTGCCAGGTGTTTTCTTACACACTCTAGATTCCCCCATGATTTCTCCTCGGTCGGATGTATTAATGAGTGTTGTTACTAATCTCGTTGGTGATGACAACATGGAGACCGATTGGCGTGACCCGCTCATCCAATATTTGGACAAGGGAATGCTGCCTTCGGATCCTAATGAGCAACGAAGATTGGAGACCCGATGCCGGGGGTATTTGTTGGTGGGAGACCAAATCTATAAAAGAGGAGGTTCAAATATCTTGATGAGATGCATCTCGATACCAGAAGGCCAAAAGTTGGTAGAAGAAATTCATTTCGAGATATTTGGCAATCATGTAGCTTCCAAGACTTTGGTCGGCAAAGCTTTCCGGCAAGGGTTTTATTGGTCGACGGCAGTTGAAGATGCACACTGGGTCGTTCGGACATGTGAAGGTTGTCAATTCCTCGCTCAACAAACGCATGTGCCTTCACAGCAACTTCAGATGATACCTTTGACTTGGCCCTTTGCTGTTTGGGGGCTCGATATTGTGGGACCTTTCAAGAAGGCGCCAGGCGGGTTCACTTATCTGTTTGTTGCTATTGACAAATTCCCCAAGTGGATTGAAGCAAAGCCGGTCGGCAAGATTATATCGAAGAAGGCTATCGAGTTTGTCAAGGATGTCTTCACTCGGTTCGGGGTTCCTCATGATATCACCGATAATGGCACTCAATTCACATCAGTGGAATTCTGTGACTTTGCCAATGAGATGGGAATAAAAATCCACTTTGCATCAGTGGCTCATCCTCAAAGCAATGGGCAGGTTGAACGGGTCAATGGTATGATTCTTCAAGGATTAAAACCACAGATATTCAACAGGCTTAAGCCTTATGCCGGTCGGTGGGCTAAAGAATTGCCTTCAGTTCTTTGGGGGCTTCGCACAAACACCAGTCGGGCAACGGGTCAGTCACCTTTCTCATTGGTCTACGGCTCAGAGGCTATGCTGCCGACCGAAGTCAGCCTTGTTTCGGCACGGGTTCAAGCGTATGATGAACAGCTTTCTGAGGAGAATCGAGAGATTGATTTGATTGCAGCAGAGGAGTTGCATGATCTTGCTCTATTTCGGTCGGCACTTTACCAACAAGGCCTATGTCGATATTTTGATAAAAATGTACGTAATCGCCACTTCCAAGTTGGAGATTTAGTGCTTTGCCGAGTGCAGTCAACGAAGAACCAGTATAAGCTTTCTCCAAAGTGGAAAGGACCATATATTGTGAAGGAAGTCACTTGCCCGGGGACTTACCGACTGATGTATGAAGACGACGATGATATACCAAATTCTTGGAACATAAATTAGCTACGTCATTTCTATACTTAATTATTCCTTACTTATACATTATTCATGAATAAAACTTCGGTCTTTTTGATGAAAGATTTTTTGATGATTTTCATTCTATATTGTCTCGATTCCTTCATTTATTTTATTAAACAATCGAGCCCGAGGGCTAGTAATAATATCCCACCTCAGTCTAACCGTATTTTGGTTTTGGACTATTCTCTGACCTATTTCTTCTCTTTGAATACGGTCTTCATTTTCTTGGTCTAACATCTATACATTATGGTTATATACTTTACACTACATATCAGACTACCACTACACTAAACCCAGAGCCAAAGTGCAAGAGGTCATGTGTCGATTGGTCGACTCTGCATGTTACGCGGTTACAAGTCACAACCTAAAATGTTATGGCAGACTGATACAATTTGAGTTTCTCAATGACAGAAACATACTTATGACATTTTTATCAATCTTTTAAAGTTGATAAGCATGAAACAAGATTACATACAGGTAACATTGTTTCATTACATAGATATTGCTAATGATCTCTAATATTACAGGATTTACAGCTCGTAGCTCAACCTCAGGAGTTGCTGGAGGAGTAGGCACGGTCAGATTGATCTCTGTATTGTCGACCAAAGCTCGGGAAGTCTCTAGCATGAAATCCAAGAGAAACTGGCATTGGTCGTTAGACAAGTCTGGGTTGAAGCCCTCCTTGATCTTGCCCAATGGCAGAGCGGGAGACCAAGATTGGCAAATAGCCAAAACCTAACTCCCGGCTTCGGTCGCCACTCGTCGAGTGTTATGAGCAATATCTTCTGATGCATGCTCCAGCAAGTACTCCAAGGAATGGCCAGACTGCTCCACTCGGTCGGCATGAATATAATCTATTGCCTTTCGAGCGGCATAAGATAGAGCTGCGAATGAAAATTTTTGGTCAGTATGATCAAAAGAGGAATCAAGCAGATGTGAGAAATAATAAAGGGCTTACTGGCAAGTTTACATTTGAAGGATTTGGAGGTGCTCTTAGCTTCCTATATCTTGGCGTCAGCTTCCTTCAGCTCCTTCTGCAGCCGAGTGATCTCGGCCTTTTGGTCCTCGACCAACTTGGAGAGGTTTTCCTTCTCAGTATTTTAGGTGTTGACAAACCTTTGCTGATTGGAAGTCAACATCTCTAAGTCGGCACCCTTCTAGTCACGAGCTAAAGACAAACATTTGAATCATTAGCGCTAGAGTGATTGGTTGGTTATTTAAACAAGATGGTGAGTGATCTTACCAGCTAAATCTGCACGGCCTTGGTCATCTCTCTTTGGTCGGTCTGCAGCTTTTCAATCTCCTTTTGTGCCTTGGCGAGCTGCTGACTGGTGACTAGCAAAACACCAGCAAAGTGTTAGTCTTACTTAAAGACTTGAAGACCAAAGAGTTTAGGACATACCGAAAGTTTCGGCTTCAAGGTATTCCACCCTAGCATGTTTCCTCTCTACATGAGCATACATTTTCTGTATACAAAAAGGGGTTAAGCTTAAAGGCAAGATTAAGACAAAGCAAAAGTAGAGTATTGAAGTACCTTGCTAGCTTCTCAATGTTGGTGCATAATTTCCATGTCCTGCACTTTGGGCCGACCGAGTAAATCTACAGATAATGTCACCTTACCTTTGTCAAGAGGTGAAGGGACGACGACAGGAGCAAGTTGGGGTACAGACGCCAGAATGGGGGCAGGAATTGCCTTGTCAGTTGGCTTATCCACCTCGGTCGGCATGCTTGATGACTTGCCGACTGACTTGGGTAGATCAGTCGGACGAGGAGGAGGTCCAGACCGAGTGTCTTCGGACTCTTGGGCACTCTGAGAATCACTCGCCCGACTACTATCAAAACAAAGATGGAAGAGATTAAAATGTGTTACGGATGGCAATAAGAGACAGGGAGCATAAGGTTAAAGAATTAACCTAGGAGCCTTCTTGAGCTTGGTTCGGCACAACCTCTTTTTCGAAGAAGTCGACTGAGAATCAGTCTCCTTCCTCTTCTAGGCAGATTTTCCTGCCTTGTCGGTCTGATCCACCTCCTCCCAGCATCACTCTGAGTTTGGCTCGGGGACTCCGACTGGTTTGAAGGTCGGTCGGAGGGAGTAGGGGTGAGGTGACCAGCGTCAGTAGATGGCAATTCTTCATCATCATCCTGATCCCCTATATATTGCCGTCGGCAGGGTGGTGACCCGGTCAGTACGAGCGCCTGCAGAAGAGCTCGAGCCTCCAGTGCCGATCTGCTGCATCTTCTCGACATAATCTGGTCCTTCGGAATCGGTCAGAGGGAGCGGAGGATGAGAAATATAAGTATCCAAAACCTACACAAGAATTAAAATATCAAGCCGGGCATCAAGACAAGAACATAAAGGATTGCTCAAAATAGACTGAGGCTTACTCGGGCCTGTATAGTGCCCTTGTTATATGCCTTCCTAATCAGTGAGTCATCCTGAAGGATATCCCCTTCAAACAATTTTGACAGGCATTTCTTATGGAGTTCACCATTCGGCGGGTCAAGCACCTCCCTGGTTTCATCATTATTGACATAGTTCCATGCCGGGTGACACTGCAGCTTCAGGGGCTGCACTCTGCGTACTATAAAGCTTTTGGTGACGGTAATTCCGTCAATACCTTCAGCCTTCAAGTCGGCTATCTTCTTCAGCAGAGTGACCACCTGAGGGTAGGTCGGATCGGTCTTCTCCGTCCATTGCGCTAGAGGAATTGCCTTGGCACCGGTGAAGTCGGCAAGAACAGGTGGAGGGTTGTCACAGTAGAACCACTCATCCTTCAACTTCTTGTTCCTAGTCTTCAATGGCACATTAATGTAGGCCTCCTTCTTGCACAACTGGAAGTCAACGCCGCCTATATCTACTTGATTGTCCTTGGTCGGCAGCGGACAGAGGACAAAAAGATGGCGAAATAAATTGAAGTGAGGAAGGATGCCCAGAAATGCTTCGCACATGTGCACGAAGATGGTGATGTGAAGAATGGAATTGGGATTGAGGTTGACAAGCTCAATCCCATAAAAGAAAAGGAGCCCGCGCAAGAAGCTGCAACAAGGGGCCTCCAAAGCCATGCTCGAAGAATGAGCAAAACACAACTATCTGTTTATGAATAGGGATGGGGCAAGATTCACGGGGTACCTTCCAGTCGATCCGCACTTGCTCTGGAAGGATGCCGTCGACCACCATCTGGTTCATATCGGCCTGGGAGAGGTTGCTCTTCGAGAATTCCTGAAGCTGTTCCGGAATGTCGATCTCCGATGAGGAGGACGCGGCAGCGGCGGTAGAAATGGCAGGGATCGAGGTGGAAACCTTCTTGCGACCCATGGCGATGATTGTTTTGGGCATGGCAGATCAAATGCTGAACCCTAGTAGAGGCTTAGGGGCTAAGCGTTACGAGATCTGTGGCGGCCGAAAGAGAAGGTGCTAACCCTAGCTGGAAAGTTGAGGAGTCGCTGAGAACAGAGGAGGCGCAAGGAAGACGAAGAGTTCGTACGCAAATGCGGCGTGGACTGAGAGTCAACTCGATACTGCTTTTTATACTCCCGCTTTTTGACCTAAAGGTCCCATGGGCCGGGGTGGGCCGTACAGTGATGATGATTTTTTGCTTAAGTAAAGATTAATTAAGGACCTTAAAGCATGATTAGGGTCTAAAACCTTGAGAAATAAAGCTCAGGGGCTTCTTTGATGAGAAGCATTTGAAAAATATTTAACCATATCTATGTGATTTGATGATCATGTAGCAAAGGACTTGATGGTCGTATGGGTATGAGTTCAAAGGCTATGGTATTGATTGAAGTCAATAACCAAATTGTCAAAATTGGACTTATGGATAATTAGAGTGACTAATTATTAGGGAAAGGCTATATTATGATTGATGTCATTTAGCTTAGTACCATTATATGATTGATGTCATATTGGTTCACATGAATTGAATATGATTAATATCATAAAATTCAGACCGACCAGTCACTCGGACATAGTGTATGTCCCGTGGCCTATTTGATAATCGGTCGGCTAGGCTGAAGCTTTACAAGTTGACTTACTGGTTTGATGACCAAAGGTCTGTTAAACTCAAGCTTGATGGTTTGAGTAAAATACATACAAAATAATAAGAGCTAATATAATTAGACTCTTGCATTATTTGATAGTCTCCAAATTATATAAGAGTCGGGGGCTACACCTGATCAGGTGCACCTGACCGGTGCACCAGATCTATCAGGAACTTCGATAAAGAGGTCTTCCTAATTTATGACCTACATTGAAGATCATTTTGAGAGTTGAAGCTCAAAATCAGGAAGCACTCGGGGGCTGTTGTAGGATACTTGCCTTACGGGTATCCTCATACAAGACTAAGTCGGTAGCCGACCGGGTACTTCATTAACAAGGAAACCGACCGACTCAACTTGGAGCACAAGGCATGTAGAGATAGACTTTCTATGTAAATCCTAAGGGGTTACGACTAGGACTCTTCATGTACCCCCTGCCGACCGGATATATTAGACGGCGGGGTATCCCTCATCGGGAGACAAGTTTTTTCCGCAACATCAATACAATACATAGAACACAGGAGTAACTATTGACACGAAAATCACCACGCGTGACCTAAGAGATCTACTTAACTCTAGTGCAAGCTCAATACGAGAAACCGGGGCGTGCCAGTTGATTTTTCCTGTAAATCGACAAAGAAACAAACGGTCAGAAGACGTGGGTCACTGGCCCAGGACAGGCCAATGAAGAAAGCCAATAGTCACTATTTGTGAAATCAGCCGAGGCTATTATATGGATAAAGAAAAGAAAAGAAATTGAACTATTCGGCTAATTGCATCGGCTTATCGGCAAAATTTAATTCAATAAACAGCTCAAAATCATGGATGCCGATAAAGAATCGAGTTGACAGGCCAGAGTCGATAAGCCTACAGTGTTTATGAAGCAACTGGCCAAGTCGATGTAAGGTGCCAGAGTCGATAGAGCTGAATCGATAGATCTACAATATTTATGAAGCAACTAGCCAAGTCGATGTAAGCACATTGCAGGTTGTTCCATGCTCCGATTTCGAACAATATCCAATAACAACAATGGAAATGATTTGACTAATGCAAGTGTAGGGAGGTTCTTCCAACAGATGCTTGCTGTTTACTCAATAATTATTTCGAGCATGCAGCCACTGGCCAGGTAAGCATTAAAAATAAACATTTCTTCCATCATGTGAAGCTAGTAGAACAAATGATCTAAGGGCTTGACCAACAAATACCCAAAGAACAAGCACACAGTAACAAAGTGTATGTGCTTTGCTACAGTCTGAAGATATAATACATTTAAAAAACTATGGGTTATAAAAAAACTATAGATAATATATATTTGATAGATATATTGTATAGATGACACAACAAAGTACCATATTTAAATTACCTAATTTTATACTAATTCTTCCATAAAAAGTCTTTAACCTCTTTCACACTTCGAAGATTTTCTTTGGGAAAAAATCAACAAACTTTAGGCATCCATATATATTCAGCATACTTCGAGCAAATGATGCCTTGATCCGTGATATTTTGATGGATCGTGATTTTATGTTTTTCCCCCAGAAAAGTCGAGCCTGGTTTGTATCCATTTTTTTTCTTAAAAAACTGGTCCTTTGGCATAGGTTTTGGAAATTGATTTCTAAAAGAAATGGATGGGATTATATATGGATCCTGGTTTCTAAAATATGGAAATAGATTTTTAGGGTATTTACTATATCATACATGACACATACATAGTAGCACAGAGATATATTATATTCGTTAACTCCCATATATTTAAGTAAGTTATCAAACAAAATAGCAGATGATGATGTACCATGTTTGGAACCTTTGTTTTTTTTTTGTTTCAGACTTGTGGTGTCATACCATGTGCCAGCCCGTGCTGGTTGCTGATATTTTGCAGAAGTTCCTCAGATTGCTTGCTTGGATGCCACTATAATGAATTATGAAATATAACATTGGGATTAGGAGCAAGCCAACATTTTGGATGGAACATAAAAATGTACTCGAATGTCAACCTGGCGCCTGAATGACAAACAACAATTTTTATAGCTACAATTGCCAACCCCCATTGCACACAGACAAACATACACTAGAAGGCATGTCGTTAATTTCACTGAATATGGTACATACATTCAATGTAAACATGAATTAGACGAGTCGTGCTAGGCCATTCATATTTAACATTATACATAATCTCATATAAGTAGATGATCATACTGCTAATTTACAAGATAGATATCGACGGAGGGTCCCTATCTAGGATTTATGAATGTCAGCAAGGAGACAAAAATCTCCATGATATCTTGGTGAAGAAGAGAAAGGAGTAGCATCATGGAACCCTTCAAGACACAGGAACCAGACCTCTAGCTTCGACTAGGACTACTTCATAGACAAAAACTATAACATCTTGGATATACAAGGATTGGGTTCCCCAACTTTCACCTTGTTTCTAGCAACAAATGAGATGAATTTAGGAGGAGAATAAATTTGTGCGCTATTTTTTGAAGTTGTTGGAGATCACTTTTTTAGATTAAACCCCATTAATTTGATTTAGGGAGAGTATATTTGGATCATTTCAAGATGCTCTAATGCCCACACAAATGGTCACCAAGTAGTTCATGTTTACTTATAATGGAAGTTGTTCCATGCTTTGATTTCGAACAACATCCCATAACAACAATGGAAATGATTTGGATGAAAGTGTAGGGAGGTTGGTCTATGTAATCGCAGCTAAAAAAGAATCTCAATAATGGCGGGTGTTCTGTGTTTGGAACCCACTTCTACAAAAATAATATTGTAACTATTGACATGAAAATGACCACGCGTGACCTGGAAGACTCCAGTGCAGGCTCAATACAAGAAACCGGGACGTGCCAGTCAATTTTTTCTACAAATTGACAAAGAAACAAACGGTCAGAAGACGCGGGTCACCGGTCCAGGACAGGCCGATGAAGAAAGCCGATAGTCACTATTCATGAAATCAACCGAGGCTATTATATGGATAAAGAAAATAAAAGAAATTGAACTATTCGGCTGATTGTATCGACTTATCGACAAAATTTAATTCAATAAACAGTTAAACATCATGGATGTCGATAAAGAATCGAGTCGACAGGCCAGAGTCGATAAGCCTACTGTATTTATGAAGCAACTGGCCAAGTCGATGTAAGGTGCCAGAGTCGATGGAGCTAAATCGATAGATCTACAGTAAATACGCATGGAATCGCTCTGTCAATGGTGTTAGGTTGATAGATCTATTTAGCTGGTATTACAAATATGCCTCGAAATCATAAATCTATCTTATTGTAATATGGGGCAAACGACTATCAAAGTGCGCCGCCGGGGGAGGGTTGGAGGAGAGGCGTTGCCGGTCATGTGTGGAGGACGCCACCGCTGAGGGAGTCGTGTCGGAGAAGAAGACGCCGTCCTCGGAGAGGACCCCTATGCTGCCATGTGCTTAAGGTCGAAAGAGTCGCACTGGAGAAGAAATGCAGAGATTGAGGACGAGTGCGGGAAGGGAAGAAGAGGACTTGTGCGCTGGAGCTTCTTTGTATGCTCCTAAAGTGCTCAAGTCCACCATACATGAGTCAAAGGCTTGTGTTCACACATAGTCCAACAACCAATGACTTGTGTTTCTTCGGAGTGAATGACACGATGGGCCCTTTGCTTCTTATGTATGGGTACTATAGAGATCGGTGCAATTAATTGTCTCAATGTTGAGAATTTTAATGACAACAAAATATATTCGCAAGTGTACATATACCGAAGTAGCTTTCACCTAGGAGTATTCGAAGGTATCGAATCTACAGAAAACGTGTGTTCCTAATCTTTAGTTCTAGGTCGACCAAGGACACCAAGATAATTGTGGCTTGTAGAGATGATTCCTATTAGCTAGAAGGTCTTAATCAAGGAAAGATTACTACTAGGTTGCTTGCATTGGGCATCCGGTTTTCCCCTACATCTACAGTGTGATTCCAGCGAAGAGCCTACTGCACAGCCAAACATGGAGAATTTCAAAGGACAGATAGGGCTATCACCACTTACTACCTACTCCAAGCAATCCGTGGACTACAAGATAAACAAAGGTAATCTACAGCCTAGACACCACATCTATGCTTTCAACTGCTCCCTTAATCTCTAGCTAAGATGGTACAAGACTAAGGTCTCTAATTAAATAGAGCGCTGCACGAGCAAAGTAACTATGTATAAAACTTACTTAAAAAGGAAACTTAAATACCAAGAAAGGAATCATGAAGACTTACTTAATATCGCAAGCATCCATCGAGGTACAAGCGTGTAGAAGAGGTGAACAGACCCACTCCTCCTCCGGACTTCCCCTCACTCTCTCCCTATTTGCTAAGCACTTTGGCAGTGCTAAAGCCTTTAGGAAACAAAGCACTAAACTAATCTTGAGGTGTTGAGAGAGTGAGACCCTTCCCTTCTTTTTAAAGCACCCAAAGGCGGTTCCTGGAGTAGGTAACTTTCACCAAACGCGCACAACTGACCTTGGGGAGGCACCAGGAGACGACACGTGGAGGCGATGCACCAGGGGGGACCCACCTGTTCGACCGAACACTTGTTCGGTCCAATAAGAGTTGCGGACCCAGGTGCCCCCCTTGCTCTGAGTTCCTGTTGGGTGGCCCCTTGTCCCTCCTGACACCGTAAAGCAATGGGTTATGTCAATTTCTCCTAAAAGTGGGCCAGGGGATCCTTGTGCTTGGCTCTGATTGGCCGTAAGTGTGCTTTCTCTCTTGATGACATGGATTTTCATTTAATTACATGGAATAATCACCTGTAGCAAATATTTACCAACACTTGTAGAAATTGTTAGTAATAAAGTCCTACCACTAAGTCGGTTATTCAATTTATTGCTTTTATGCAGGTAATTCATGATCTAAAATAGGCATTTAGTGACCATCAACAAGCTCTCCATACTTAGCCTTTGCTCGTCCTCGAGTAAAGGAAAAAGACTAAGGTGGATCATAATCTCCAAATGGTATGATGCTAGCATGCAAATTATTCCAAACCATACCTATACCAATGGACTTTGAAGTGTCTACCATGTCACCGTGGGTAGTTGAAAAGTGGAATGGTACAAACTTTTATCATCTTGACTTCGTTTGCTAAGTACATGGGTTTTTTGAAATATTTTCAAAAGTAAAACCATGTTGTACTCCTCAAATGATTCTCTCATGTCACTGAAATATGTGTGTGGATCCTCACTGAGGCTTTTGTTGTTGCCTCTTTTTGTTCCTATTTCTAAAGATAACCTTATGAGGAACTCAGGGTAGGGAATAAAAAGAAGGCATACCTGTGTTTCATATATTACCAAGTTAAAACCAGATCCAAGGAGAAAACAAGTCATAAATCATCAATCAAGTATATGCACATATATGGATGGAATGGATGTAGTGGTGGATAATGGGGTACTCCTTTTGATATTCTCCCGCTCTTCTATTTGAGAACAGGGGCTATCTCTTTCTTTTCTTTGTTTTTCTTTTTTCCTGTATTTTCAACTAAATGACAGCCCATGTCTCTTTTACCAAGGATAATTGAGAGGGAGTTTCTCAAAGCATGGTGGAGCACTTCATTATGTGGACGGATGATGGATATGTATGATGCTATCTTCGGTAGTGGAAGAGTAGCATATGGAAGGAGATGGATGAAGGAGGTGGATGAATACTCCTTTATGTGTAGATTCTCTCTTTCCTTGAAATGATATTGGGCATGGCTATTTCTTTTGTCTCTCCTTTTTTTCGTGCTCAAGGATTGAGAATACTCCAACAATTGAGAGAAAGACATATCAAGATAATCATGGAGTAATTCTCTTGGTGGATGAATGGATAATGATGTTGATGGTTATGCTAACTTCCAATGTAGAAGATTAACATATATGGGGAATGTGCACATGAACTTGATCAACAATACATAACAAGCATCTCACTAGACTCACAACAATTTGACATGGTTCAATGAAGGCATAAGTAGCATATGCATTAGGTTTATCAAATGAAACTATCATATGGCTCTGGTGGGATATTTCTAATCATTTAGGAGTAAGCTTATAGAATTTATTTGTCAAAAAAGAATCCCCAAGTACTTTATGCAATAGAGAGCAAGCATCACTTCATCAAAAAATATCTCACTAGTCAACAACCTAGGCAACATGTGATCCCTATCAACATAGTCCACTAGCATTGGCATAAGAGCAAGGAATAAAGAAATGGACCATGGAAAGCTTTGAATAATTGGGAGGTCATCAAGGTTGATTTTCATTTCCAAGTTTAGAATTTATCAATTTGCTATAGGAAAATTAAATCAATGCACGAAACAGGGAGATAGAGGAATAAGACACGCAAACCATCACACTAGTAGATGATGAGGCCGAGCGGGGCCAAGGTGGCTTCAGTCAGCCTAGAGGGTTCGGTTGAATCATCCTGGCGTCTAGCTTGGTCAGCGTATGGCGTGGTGCTTTGTGCGGCGTTGTTCATTATATGTTGTCTGATGAGGTCCTTTGTTGCGCGTTGAGCACCCTGAGGATCTGCCCCACACTTGTTTGCTTGCCTACACTTTTATTTGACAAAAGAATAAAAAACAAAAGAGTTAAAAGCAAAATGGACTCTACCGACTCTATGGGCCCTGTAGAGTCACAACATTATTATTAAGTTATTTATTCTATTTATCTTTTTTTTTCAAGGCGCACTACATAATTGAATTGAAAGGAAATAAAAGTAAATGAAATAAAGTGCCATTTTTTTCTTTTTTTAGCAAGGCATGAATGCAAGAACTAACAACAACTGTAAACCAAGAGGCATATTGGCATGAATGGAACTTAATACGTGAAACTTATAGAACTCCCCCACACTTAGATTTTTGTATTGCTTAGGCACAATAAATCAAGTGTGACGTGTTGCAGTCTTCTCGTAGTAGGTTCCATCGCCAAAAATACCAAGGTATCAAGTTGATGCAGCTCCCATGTTCTCAGGCATAGTGTGACCATCGTTCTTTTCAATCCTCACCTAAAAGGGTTAGTGACAAAAAAATACCCACAGGAAAATATATCCTAACAACATGTGCTCATAATTATTTAATAAAGGAAAAAAGGAATGATAATCCAGGCCATCTCCTGGCAGTGTTGTGTCTATAGTCAGAAGCTTGACTACGGGGACTTCATGTTGCATCCATCATTGGCGATGTAGTTTCGATCACACTGCTAGTTGTTTGATGTATCATTGCAGTCTTTAGCTGCAAGGTTAGTGCCAAAAATGCAAAATATGAGATTTGTAGTATTTATGATAAACAAAAGCATCTACAACCATCCTTCTAAACATTTTACTAATGAGGGCCTTAAGATGGTTGTAGTCCTCCTAGGTGCTTTTAGCAGTAATCTTGATTGACTCTAGAGATTCCTTATATGAGCATGCATCTTGTGGTTGTTCAAGGAAGAAGCTCCCATGCTCATTAATTGAATTATTTCCTACTATCTCTAGAGTCAATATCTTTAACAATCGAATGGCCCAACAGTTCTCCTTCTCAAGAATTTCATCGATAAAGCTCATGGTTGATTTTTCATCATCGTTGAAAATGGAGTATTGAGGACCAAATGGAAAAGGCTTAGGCAAGAAGGAATACAGTTTGATTTCAAAAGGATTATGAGTTTCTCTCGAATCATCTCCTCCTTGGTAGCAATGCTTCGCGTCCACATAAAGGACAAACCTCGGTGATGCATGTTAGGAAACAAACATAACCTCCTGAAGTGAGGAGTGCTTGAGATGAGGCCTCACCATATTCCTAAGCAATGGGCTTTGGTGGAAAAAGTGGTTTTCCTAATCTTTTCATTTTGGCTTCCTTGAGATGCACCCTTGTGGTGAAGGCTTTCTAGTGGGAAGGCTATGAGAAGTTCAAAGTTGATGGTAGGGAATACCTAGAGGTCTAGGTTAAGTTCGCCTTTGTCAAACTCAATCGGTATAGCCCTCGCGATCCTCCGACATGGAAAGGTTACTCTAAAGGCATCCTTGAGGAGTGTGTCATTCGGCTCAAGAGGTATATCATTCGAAAGTTGCCAAGCTATAGACTCTAGGACGATATTGGCTCCTACGGTGGGATTGAGAAGGGCCTCTACGACATTTCCCTTTATATAACAGGGAATGGTAGAGGAACGAGGAAGGATTTGGATTTCTCTTGAAGAGCGTCCTTCTTCTTTCATCCACTCCATGTTCATGGCCACCTGTAGGGTTTCTTCTTGGAAAGGCTTGGGAGGTGAAAGGGATGTCATAGGCTTCTTCTGCCAGAAGTGGTTCGAGGTGTTTTCATGTTTATTAGATAGCCCTTCCTCAAACTCGACTGACAACCCTGAAGGTAGAATTTCTCCTACATTTCGAGCGATCTCAGCAGTAGAATTGAAAGATGAGGTAGCAATGGGCTCAAATTCTATTGTTGAGAGACCCTTGTGGGTTGTCTTGCCTTCCCCCTAGATAAATGGATGGTCTCCTACCTTAAGAATGGATCTAGGGGGTCAAACGGGAATGTTGCCATCGCTTCATTGATTGGCTCACCCCTTGGGTCTATCAAAAGATTTTCTGATTGACAGGTTGAGACAGAAGATATGCCTCTCCCAAGTCTTATGTCAAGACTTCCTAGCTTTGGTCCATTCATGTATAGCTCATCCAACGGATGCCCGATCAAGATTGGGAAGTCATAGACCTCAACTATATGGAAGTCTAGGATAGTCTCAACATTTTTGTGCTTCACGGGCATGTTTTGCAAGGTCCCAAATCTATGTAAATGCTGGCTTAAGGGGCATAGGAAGGATTTGCTAATCGATGCAAGAGGCTCATCGCCTATGAAGGCGATTGCAACAGATTTGGATATTAAATTTGAACCGATTATGGGACTAAAAAGAACATTCATGTTTATCCCTCTTATATGGCACTGAATGGTTGAGTAAGGGGGTCTTACCCAAATTATATCAGGAGAGTGTGCACCCTCATCCAACCATTCACCATTTAGCATGGCAGAGCACTCTCTCACATTCTCTTGGATGAAATTGACCTCTAGAGGATTGGGAGGAGAGACAAGAACTGGTGGGTTCCTCTTGCAAAAATAATTCAAGGTGTCCCCATGGTCTTTTGAAAGACCTTCACTGAATTTAATAGAGAACTCAGGAGAATTTTCTAATTGAGACATAGGGACAGAAAATTGTCTTCCTCTAAGTTCGATGTCTAGCATCTCCTTTGTCGGTGCATCGGAGAAAAGTCTTTCTATGGGATGCCTGATTAAAATGTCAAAGTCATGGACTTCGAACACATGGAAATCATGGAGAGTTTTGACATCTTTGTGCCTGAGAGACATATTTTGCAAAATCCCATATCCCTCTAAAATGGGTCTGGATGGACATTGAAGAAATTTACAAGTCAGTGCCAAGGGTTCTTCACCCAAAATAGTAAAAGCGCAAGCATCAGAAATGATGTTGGCACGATAGTGGGATTATAATGAATATCAACCTTAACTCTGTTATGAGGCATTGAATGGAAGATGAAGGGGATCTGAATTAGGTTCGGGGAAAACTTAGCCTCTCTTACCCGCTCATTTCTCATGCTTGGCGCTAACTCCTTCATCGTTTCTTGGAGCAAAGGCTCCTTAAGAGGATTGGGAGAAGATACAGGAGTTGGTAATTTCTGTTGATAATGACAACTCGAGGATTTCCCATGATCTTTTACAAAATTTTCCTTGAATTGGAAAGGGAGATTTGAAGGTTGAATTTCTTCTTCCTCCATTGCTCGTGGATTGGTTGAGGTCTCACTAGATGAATCAATGGATTGGCAGGGATTTGGCTTAGGTTCAACTAGTGGGGTGGCCTCAATGCTCGACAAAGCTTTCTCCTGAGGGGGCTCTCTACAGTCAGCTAGGAAATAAGAGTTTTCTTGAATAAGGTCTAGGATAGCTCTTCCTTCTGTTGGCATCTTGTGGAGGAACGAACCTCTAGCGATGACATCGAGATATAGGGAAGACTCCTTGTTTAAGCCCATACATAAGTGTTGCAACAACGGCAAAGACAAGTCAGGGCCGGGAATTGGTTAACAAGGAAAACCTGACCCAAGCTACACCTATGGATTCCTTCTTGCTTTGACGAAAGTCGAGGATCTCCCTTCGTAGAGAGACGATACGTGATGTAGGATAGAACACGAGACAAAATTTTTCTCGGAGTATTTTCCAATCACCATTCATACTCTCAATGAAATGAGCACAAATGCTCAAACTCTCGCAAATGATGGACGGGTTTTCACTATTTCAATCTGGGAAGGATTGTTCCCGAACCATGGCTATAAAGCCAGGGTGGAGTTCGAAGCTAGATGAATGAATTGGGTCCACAGAAAGCGGCGGCTCGAGAACTCGCCCTTTGGAGCAAAAAGGTTTTGAATTGTATGTTGCTCCATTGGAGAAAAGAGATGAGAAATAAGTAAAATAAAATAATATGATACGAGGGCAAACTAGGTTTGAAGATCAAACAACAACCATTCCCCGGCAACGGTGCCCGAAAGCTTGTTTGGTATTTTAACAACAACAGAATAAATCTACAAGCGTATGGATACCGAAGTAGCCTTCACACAGGAGTATTCCAAGGTATCGAATCCACAGGGAATGTGTGTGCCTAATCTTCTGTTCTAGGTCGACCAAGGACACCAAGATAATTGTGGCGTTGGGTAGAGAGGATTCCTATTAGTTATAAGGTCCTAATCAAGGTAAGAGTACTATTAGGTTGCTTGCATTGGGCATCTAATTTTCCCCTACATTCACAGTGTGATTCCGACCAAGAGCCTACTGCGTATCCAAACATGGAGGATTTCAAAGGACAAATGGGGTTATCACCACCTACTGCCTACCTCAAGCAATACGTGGACTACGCGATAAACAAAGGTAACCTAGAGCCTAGACACCACGTCTATGCTTTCACTTACTCCCTTAATCTCTATCTATGATGGTACAAGACTAAGGTCTCTAACTAAATGGAGCACTGAGCGAGCAAAGTAACTAAGTATAAACCTTACTTAAAAAGGAAAATTAAATACCAAGAAAGGAATCACGAAGACTTACTTAATATGGCAAGCATCTGTCGAGGTACAAGCAAGGAGAAGAGGTGAACAGACCCACTGCTCCTCCGAACTTCCCCTCACTCTCACTAATTTCTAAGCACTTTGGCAGTGCTAAAGCCTTTAGGAAATGAAGCACTAAACTAATCTCGAGGTGTTGAGAGAGTGAGCCCTTCCCTTCCTTTTATAGCACCTAAAGGCGGTTCCTATGTCGGTAACTTTCACCAAACGCACACAACTGACCTTAGGGAGGCACCAGGAGATGACACATGGAGGCAGTGCACTAGGGGGGACCCACCTGATTGGCCGAACAGGGGTTGTGGGCCCAAGTGCCCCCCTTGCTCTGAGTCCCCGTTGGGTGGCCCCTTGTCCCTCCTGACACCGTAAGGCAGTGGGTTATGTCGGTTTTCTCCCAAAATTGGGCCAGTGGATCTTAGTGCTTGGCTCTGATTGGCCATAAGTGTGCTTTCTCTCTTGATGACATGGGTTTCCCTTTAATTGCGTGGAATAATTACGTGCAGCAAACATTTACCAACACTTGTGGAAATTGTTAGTAATAAAGTCCTACCACTAAGCCACTATTTGTTTTTTTGCTGCCGCCGCTATAGTACCATTTTGTGGTACTGGATCCTGGTTTCTAAAATATGGAAATAAGTTTTTATGGTATTTACTATATCATACATGACACATATATAGTAGCACAAAGATATATTATATTCGATAACTCACTAACATGCATTATTTAAGTAGGTTATAAAACAAAATAGTACTTGATGATATACCATGTTTGGAACCTTTGTTTTTGTTTTGTTTCAGACTGGTGGTGACACATAGCACATCTTTGTCATGTGCCATCCCTTGCTGGTTGCTGGTATCTTGTAGATGTTTCTCAGGTTGCTTGCTTGGATGCCTCTATAATGAACTATAAAATATAACATTGGGATCAGGAGCAAGCCAAAATTTTGGATGGAACATAAAATGTACTCGAATGTCAACCTGGAGCCTGAATGACAAACAATAGTTTTTATAGCTACAATCGCCAACCCCTTGCATACAGACAAACATACACTAGAAGACACGTCGTTAATTTCGCTAAATATGGTACATACATTCAATGTAAACATGAATTAGCCGAGTCGTGCTAAGCCTTACATATTTAACATGATACATAATCTCATGTAAGTAGATAATCATACTTCTAATTTACAAGATAGACATCCACTACTTACTTCATCGTTATTGTTAATTATGAAAGAGAGTGAGAGAAAAAGACAATATGTCGAAGAATACCCGCTTATCAAGGTGTACTACTCATGGTAGCATGTTGTTCCATGCATCAAGTTTTTTATCCTCGTGCATGTGATTGGATGTAAACTCATTATCAAGTTTTTTGATCCTCATATCTTTCTTTGTAATAACTCTTAAATCCTTTTTCAACAATTTTGCCTTTTTCAATAATTTTGCATCTTCTGCATTTATTCCTTATTCTGTTACACTTATTTTGCCTTTTGTACAACTCTAAAGCTAGCGGTTCTTCAGTAGAATTTAAAATTCAAAAAATGACATCAATTGTTTTCCTCACAAATGCCTTAGGAGTGATCTAGTTTTCATCGGTGATTGCTAACCCATTTCTGAACATAAATTAGTTGAGATGTTCTAAGAGTTATTTTGCTTCCAGCTTATTTTTGTTCTTTAAGAGCTCTGCTATTTTAATTTATAGACACCTAATTATTATCTTTAAATGCCCGCAACAAAGCTTGGAAAATTTCAATTGCTAATGTTAGGACAATTAACAAAATTTTAATGCATGACTTAATGTATGTAAAATGATGTTACATGCACGTGACTAATATACCGTCTTAATTCACGCGTGGCCGGCTCATCGTTAGGCCTGACCCATCTGGAGCTGCTGCTGCAAGCAGGCCACATAATGTCATGATACTTTTTCTTATTATTAGTAATTTTGTATAACTGTATTCTTGTTGGATCTTGAATATACATCAAATGTCATGATACTTTTTCTTATTTTTGTTTTTTCTTTCCAGGTTAAAATAGGACTACACCAAGGGTCAGCATTGAGCCCTTATTTATTTGCTTTGGTAATGGACGAGGTCACACGAGAAAGACAATATGATGCCCCTTGGTATATGCTCTTTTGCTGATGATGAGGTATTAGTTGAGGAGAGTAGGACTGGGGTTATAGAAAGTTAATTGGAGGTGTGGAGGCACACATTAGAGTCGAAGGGGTTTAGATAGTAGGACAAAGATCAAATATATGATGTGCGAGTTTAGCGTGACTAGGCATGAGGATGGAGACGTTAGCCTCGATGGACCATTGGTGGCCAAGAAGGATACATTTTGTTATTTAGAATCAATTTTTATTGACGATCACTCAATACCTAATTTAGACCATCAACTAACTGCATAAAAGCAATAAAATAAACTACCAACATAGTGGCAGGAGTTTATTACTAACAAATTCCACAAGTGTTGTTAAATATTTATTGTAGATGATTATTCCATGAAATTAATGGAAAATCCATATCATCAAGAGAGAAAACACACTTCCGGCTAATCATAACCAAGCACAAGGATTCACTGGCCCACTTACAGAAGCAAACCAACATAACCCACTGCCTTATGGTGTGAGGAGGGACAAGGGACCACCCTTTAGAGACCTAGAATAGACGGGGCTTAGGGCCCATAATCCCTGTTCGGTCGAACAGGTGGATCCCTCCTGGTGCATGGCCTCCACATGGTATCTCCTGGTGCCTCCCAAGGCCAGTTGTGCGTGTTAGGAGGAAGTTACCGACTCCAGGAACCGCCTTTGAGTGCTATAAAAGAAAGGGAAATGTCTCACTCTCAACACACTTCAAGATAAAATTAGTACTTCATTTCTTAAAGGCTCAATGCTACCAAAGCGCTTAGAAATAGGGAGAGAGTGAGGAGTAGTCCATTTGAGGAGGTTCGGGCCTACCCAACTCCTTCTCCGCGCTTGTACCTTGATGGATGCTTGCCTTCTTTAGTATGTCTTTGTGATTCTTCTACAGTTATTAGTTTCCTTTTCTTAGAAAGTTTTAGTACTTAGTTGCTTTGCTCGCTTAGCACACTATTTAATTAGAGACCTTAGACTAACCGCACTCGTGGTACTCTAAATCCATCCTCTAAAAGGAATATCCCTCCTAGTGAGCAAGATTCGTTCCTCTATACCTATTTTTCCCGCACTCGTCATAATCTATATCTCGTCCTCTATCCTAACTATCCCTTTGTAGGGCCCACATGTCAGCCTCTCCCCTCTCTCTTTTTCTCCCCCCCCCCCTCTCTCTCTTCTCTTCTTCATCTATCATAGAGCGAGCTCCTCGCCGCTGCCAGGACCAGTCTCCACCACTGCGAGCGCCACCACACCCCCCTCCTCCTCTAGCTCCGACGTCATGGAGGTTGTTAGGTTGGCACACAGGTGCGCAAGCCCTGCACCATGTCGAGGATAGCGTTTCCTGGGCAACGCTAGATTTGGAGGATGGGGTCATGGTCCTCTGATTTACCGAAGCCATCCAGTAGCCTGGTGCACTGAATTTTACGCTAAATGCATACTGGAGGCCTTTTTACCGGCATCGGTGTGGACAGTCTTAGTCTTGGCCTATCGTACATAGAGAATAAGGGAGTAATAGAAATCATAGACGTGGTGTCTATGCCATAGCTTGCCTTTGTTTATCACTTAGTCGACAGATTACTAGAGGTGTTAGGTTGGCACACAGGTGCGCAAGCCCTGCACCGTGCCGAGGATAGCGTTTCCTGGGCAACTCTAGATTTGGAGGATGAGGTCATGGTCCTCTGATTTACCGGAGCCATCTAGTAGCCCGGTGCACTGAATTTTACGCTAAATGCGTACTGGAGGCCTTTTTTACCATGCATCGGTGTGGATAGTCTTAGTCTTGGCCTATCGTACATAGAGATTAAGGGAGTAATAGAAAGCATAGACGTGGTGTCTATGCCATAGGTTGCCTTTGTTTATCGCTTAGTCGACAGATGACTAGAGGTAAGCAGTCGGTGGTGGCAGTCCGATCTGTCTTTTGAAATCCTCGATGGTAAGCTACACTGTAGGCTCTTGGCCAGAATTGCACTGTGGATGCAGGGGAGAACCGGATGGCCAATGCAAGCAGCTTAGTGTCAGACTTACTCTGATTAGGTCTCTTTTACCAGTCATAATCCTATCTACCCAATACCATAGTTATCTTGGTGTCCTTGGATGACTAGAATAGAAGAATTACAAACACGTTCCCAGTGAATTCGATACACTTGAAATACTCCAGACGTGAAGTGCTACAGTGGTATCCGGGTACTTGTGGATTCATTTGCATTTATTAAAAATACCAACAATGTTACAAAAGGACGGCGACATCGATGAAGTTGTTAGGCACAAAATTTTAGCCGGCTGCTTGAAATGGCATCAAGCTTCTGGCATCCTTTTGTGATAAGAGTGTCCACAAAAGCTAAACGGTAAATTCTATAGGACCACAATTTGTCCCGTGATGTTATATGGTGCTGAGTGTTGGCCTACAAAATGGCGACACGTTCAACAATTGAATGTAGCAGAGATGCATATATTGTGTTGGTTTTGCGGACATACAAGAAGGGATCAAGTACGGAATGAAGATATCTTGGATAGGATAGAAGTGACACATATCGAGGAGAAATTAGTTCAACATCGGTTGAGATGGTTCGAACATGTTCAACGGAGGTCTCTGGAGGCTTCGATGCATAGTGGAGTTCTAAACATAGATGCTAATGTTTGGAGAGGGTAGAGGCTGACCTAACTTGACTTGGGTTGAGTCGGTTAAGAGAGGCTTGAAGGAGTGGAATATCCCTAAGGAGCTAGCTATGGATAGGAGCGCTTGAAGATTAGTAATAGACATGCCAGAACCGTGATCCTTTTTTTTTTCTTCCTTAGTTATTTTTTTTATTTTGGCCTTTTTTTTTGTTTTATCTTTCCTTTTTTGGGTTTCTTTTCTTTCTTTTGACTTTTGTTCCTTTGTATCTTTTCAGGGTTCCTTTGGGTTTCATCTCTACCCTACCCCAACTTGCTTAGGATAAAAAGGCTTTGTTGTTGTTGTTATTGTTGTTGTTGTTGCTATTGTTGTTTCTCCTTTCCAGAGCTACAGAGAGCAGTTTTCTTGGTTAGAAACTGCCAATTGTTTCACTAGAAGATGATAATTTATAGATCGAATGGTAAGTTTGGTATGTAATCTAGTAAGAGCTCATAGGAAGAGCATCGTTGTTCTGATGTTTAGCTTACTGATTCGTGTATACTGCTGAAATGTTTACTAAACTTAGTACGTCAAATTGTACATATCATGGGTAAAATGTATTGATCTGGTAATCATGGCTGTGAATTACAGTAATTCTGGTAGTTATGATTGTAAATGGATGTATATTGGCAGTGTAATCATTTTTGGTGGATGTAATGGAGAAAAATAGGCATTTCTGGTGCATTTTTATTTTTTTTATTTCACATTGGAGACGGGGAATTGCTGTTGAAATGTGTGTCTATTACGTAGCAATAGAGACGGACTATGGGCAGCCATCACTAGAAATAGTGATGGGTTTTACTTGCTGCCAGTATAAGCTATATTTACCTGTTTGTAAAATACAACGTCGGTTGTTTTAGAACCGTCTGTATAGACATTATGTAACGCTCCAAAAAATCCAAAAAAAATGCCCAGTTTAAATAAATTAAACTAGCAAAGTGTCCGTACGTTGCTACGGACTTAAAAAAATAAAACACTCATTATAATTTAAATATAAATTATTTACACAATATAATTATTAAATATATACTATTGACATTTTTTTTATATCAAAGATTATATTTATATTACCGTTGGTGTTTCTTAATATACTATTTTATATGTCAAAATTAATAATTTTATCATATTTTTTACCATATTCTAGAAGCTTTATCCGGAAGGAAAAATCAATTCATAGAGTCCAGAAATTATATTGTATTGCAATACGATTTTGAAATTAAAGACTTACTCTAATAGAAAAAGTTGAAACACAAAAATTGTAGATCTCACATATATGTATCATATTATTTGAACTGCCGAGCTAGGAGATATGGATCCCGCACAGAGACCTGCGTAGAGGAGTCCGAATCATAACAAATTTTTTTGCATCGTATATTTGGAAACTAAAACTGCGGGATATGGACTTATATTGAATACCAAAGTTGTAGAACTTTTCGAGAGCTACAATATAGAGTCTGATTTTGCCTCATTTGAGCTCCGGACATTGAAGTTATGATTTTTGAAATTTGGTACTTGATATAGAAGGTGCGAAATCGATTTGAATTCAATCTCTAACTTTGCGGACACGAAATGGACGACCGTACCTCAATTAATAGATTGTAGAGATAGCAATGTTTTTTAGCCTATTCGGTTGCGTAGCTGTGGCCTAATTAGAGTCCAATTAAGGGAGAGAAGAAAAAAAACACCTATGCCTTTTGCCCTGCCCACGTTTCTACCTATCATCGAGCCATCTCCCTAGTCAATCGTGAGGAGGCAATGCTCTGTACTCTTCTCTAGGGCAGCGATCCTTTTTGAGGTAGGATTTTCTCCTCTCAGGCAACGCTGGTGCAAGTTGGATGAAGTGGGTTCTTAATCAACTCTTGATCTGTTGCTAGGGATGGAGGACAGGACGCCATGAAGTAAACTGGATTGGATCGTTACAGTTTAGAGAGGAGATTGGATTGTTGCAGTCTAGAGAGGAGATCGTGGTCTGGCATAGGTATGCACGTGTGTCTTTCTCCCTGCTAGCTACGTTCAAGATTAATTAGCTCCGGCATTAGGACCTTAATCCATACCAATCAGCCATGTAGGATCTCTCGGTTATTATAGCTGTTATGGTCGGCATTACTTATCAGCGCCGACGCAACCGTCAAAGGGATTAGTTCAGTTAGTATCTTTTACCCAGTTGGATTAGTCGGGTTGTTAGCTCAGGATTTATCCATTCAGTTAAGATTGTAATCTTTCAGTTAGCACCCAGGCTATATATGCCTGAGGAGATTATGAATAAAGGATCACGTTGGAGATTGAGATCAATCTCTGTCCCGCGCCTTAGTCTCTGCTCGTGCTACGCCGGCCAACAGGACGGCGCCGCCGCGAGTTCGTCAACATGCGATTCGACCTCGCCCTCTCATCTCTCACTCATACAATCTCTGATCTCTGAGCTCTGCGCTTAACAATCTGGTATCAGATTCCAGGCCCTAGATGTCGGCTCCGATTGCCACCACCACTCCCCCTACCACCATTGTCACTTCCCTACCTGATGCCTCCATTGCCATGCCCACGACCACCGCTGCCGCCGCCCCCACATCCGAGCCACCATCTGACCTGCAAGCACTCGCCACCACCATCTATGGCTTGCAGCACTAGATGGGCCAGATCGCCACTCGCCTAGCTGCCGGTGACGGCCGCAGCCTCCTCTGACTCCTGGCCGGGTACTTTTGCTTTTGGCCTGCCCGAATATGGAGGTATCCCACCGGTGGCCACCACCGCCCCCACCATCATCCATACATCACCACCACCAGCCTCCCTCGCTGCCGCCCTGCTGCCCATCACGTGCATCCCGTTCCCCCACTCACCATCGCCATTACTGGCCCTTGAACCCCAGCCTCGCCCTGCCACCGATCACCATGACCCCCTGGCTGTGCCGCACTACTATAAACTCTCGTTTCCCACCTTTGACGGCAAGGCCGACCCCCTCCCTTGGCTTAACAAATGTGAACACTTCTTCCAGGCACAGTGCACCCCGGCTACGGATCGCGTCTGGCTCGCCTCGTTCCACCTCACCGGGACTACCCAGCACTGGTTCTATATGATTGAGCGGGATGCCGGTACCATTGAGGCCATCTCGTGGCTGGCCTTCCGCGAGTCGTGCATGCAGCGCTTCAAGCCCGCCCTCTGCACCAATCACCTGTCGGACCTCGCATGCCTACCTTGGCCCGAGTCCATGGCAGACTACAGCGACTCCTTCCTCGCCAAGCTAGCTCACGCGGGAGCCCTGCCACCACTGCAATAAGCCCAGCTCTTCATGGGTGGTCTCCCGGAGCCACTGCGCACCGACGTGGAACTCCAGGCGCCCACGGACATGCGACGCGCCATCCATCTCGCCAGGGTGTATGAGCGCCACAGCGGGCCTACCCCATCCGCGCCATGGCCGCTTCCCCGGCTCCCAGCCACACCGGGCTTCCCCTCGGCCACCACACCGGCACCAGTGTTGACACCAGCACTGCCGTCCGCGCCAGCGACTCGCACCTTCAAGCGGCTGTCCCCTAGAGAGATGGCCGAGCGCCGCCGCCAGGGCTTGTGTTTCAACTGCAATGAGCCGTACATCCACGGTCATAAGTGCTCGCGGCTGTTCTACTTGGAGGTCGTCGACTTTGATGACGATGCACCACCGGCCGCAGAGGACCTGCCACCGCTGATTTCTCTCCATGCCATCACTGGCATTCGTACGGGGGATACGATGCAGCCACACATCGCCATCAGCTCCCACGAGCCGACGGCCCTCGTCGACACGGGGTCCACTCACAACTTCATCAGTACATCTGCGGCCAAGCGTGTCGGACTGCACCTGGAGACGAGCCACGGCGCCTGCGTGGTGGTCACCAATGGTGACTCGGTGCGGTGTGCGGCCGTTGCGCGTGATGTCGCCACACACATAGGCGGCGAGTTCATGACAATTGAGCTCCACGCCATCCCTCTGTATTGTTATGATGTGGTGCTTGGAATTCGGTTCTTACGAACCTTGGGCCCTATCCTGTGGGACTTAGAAGGGCTGTGCATGGCATTTTGGCGCGGCGAGCGCCACATTCTGTGGCGTGGCATGGGCGCCCCCGCGGCCTGCCCTCGCCTCCACATCGTGGGAGGTACCAAGGAAGGACTGCTAGCATGACTGCTGGACGTGTTCGCCGATCTCTTCACCACGCCCTCTGGACTGCCTCCCAAGCATGCTTGCGACCATCGCATCCACTTGCTACCTGTGGCGCCTCCGGCGGCTGTGCGGCCGTATCGCTACCCCCAACTGCAGAAGGATGAGCTCGAGGCCCAGTGTGCGGTGATGTTGGCCTAGGGCATTATATGTGTCAGCACTTTGCCGTTCTCCGCACCAGTGCTATTAGTCAAGAAGCAAGATGGGTCCTAGCGGTTCTACATTGACTACCGGGCGCTAAACAAGATCACCGTCAAGGACAAATTCCCTATCCCGGTGGTGGAGGAATTGTTGGACGAGCTGCATGGTGCCAGATTCTTCACCAAGCTGGACCTCCGTGCGGGCTACCACCAGGTTCACATTCATGAAGCCGACATCGAGAAGATGGCGTTTCGAACCCACCACAGCCACTTCGAGTTCTTAGTGATGCCATTTGGCCTCATAAACTCTCCTGGCACATTCCAAAGCTTGATGAACACGGTGCTGCAACCCTTTCTTAGCAAATGTGTTCTTGTTTTCTTTTATGACATTTTGATCTACCATCATGGTCAGAGCATCTTCAGCATTTGCGCGTGGTCTTCACCGCCTTGCGCGAGCACAACCTCAAGATCAAGCGGTCCAAGTATGCCATTGCCATATCGTCAGTGGCGTACCTTGGCCACATCATCTCAACCGGCGGCGTGGCTATGGACATGGACAAGGTGTCTGCGGTGGAGACATGGTCGGAACCTGCCACCACGAGGGCGCTTCGCGGGTTCCTTGGTGCGGCCGGGTACTACCGTCTTTTTATCAAAGACTACGGTATCCTGGCGGGGACACTGACCCAACTTCTTCGCAAGGAAGGGTTCCGCTGGACTGTGAAGGCGGCCGCGGCCTTCGCCACCCTGAAGTGCGCCTTGTCCATGGTGCCAGTGCTTCACCTTCCTAACTTTTGTCTTCCATTCATGGTGGGCTGCGACGCGTCGGGCTCCGGTTTTAGCACTGTGCTACACCAGGGCGCGGGGCCACTCGCGTTCTTCAGCAAGCCATTCGCCGCATGCCATCTCAAGCTCGCTGCGTATGAACGCGAGCTGATTGGCCTTGTGCAGGCTGTGCGGCATTGGCGACCGTACCTGTGGGGTCGTCGTTTCATCGTCCGCACTGATTATTTCGCCCTCAAGTTTCTGCTCGATCAATGACTCTCCACGGTGCCGCAACATCAATGGGTGAGCAAGCTTTTTGGGTTCGACTTTGCTGTTGAGTATAGGCCAGGGCGCCTCAATGTTGTCGCTGATGCCCTGTCCCGGCGCACCGTGGAGCCGCTGGCCATTGCCACCCTTTCCGGACACTCCTTTGCACTGTTTGAAGACCTCCGTGCCGAGTGGAACGATGACGCCGACCTCAAGCACCTGCGCGACACCATCTGTGACAACTGACCCTTGGCGTGTGCAGGATGGCTTGGTTCTCCAAGGCACCTGGGTCTACGTGCCACCCTCATTCCGTGTCCTGCCGGTGGTTCTGTAGCTCGCCCACACGGCCACCCACAAAGTTGTCCAGAAGACGCTACAACGCCTCTGTCGTAATTTTGCCATCGACCACGAGCGCCGAGTGGTGCGTGATTTCGTCCGCACCTGCTCGGTTTACTAGCAGAACAAGACCGAGATGTTGCATCTAGCCGGCCTGCTCTAACCATTGGCAATTCCCACCAAGGTTTGGGCCGACATCTCTCTAGACTTTATGGAAGGACTGCCGAAGGTGGCAGGCAAAAGTGTTATCCTCACGGTGATGGATCGTTTCTCGAAGTATGCACACTTCATTGCCCTTGGACATCCGTACACCGTTGCGTTAGTAGCACGAGCTTTCTTCACCGACATTGTCCGTCTCCATGGTTTTCCTGAGTCCATTGTCAGTGATCGTGATCCAGTGTTCACAGGCCATGTGTGGCAGGACTTGTTCAAGCTGGCGGGGGTCAAGCTCAAGATGAGTACTGCCTTCCACCCATAGAGGGATGGGCAGTCAGAAGCTGTCAACATGACCATTGCCATGTATCTTCGCTGCATTACAGGCGACCGCCCATGCAAGTGGTTGGAATGGTTGCCATGGGCCAGAGTATTGTTACAATACAACCTTTCATTCCGCTTTACGGGCGATGCCATTTGAGGTGGTTTATGGCCGTTCTCCACTAGCACTTCTTCCATATGAGCTGGCGTCAGCATGCACAGCAACAGTGGACTCCATGCTGCAAGACCGTGATGCCTTCCTCGCCAACGTCCATGACCGGTTGCTCCAAGCACAGACCTACGCCAAGCGTTACTACGACACCAATCACCAGCCGTTGGACTTCGCGGTGGGCGACTGGGTTTGGCTGCGTGTTCTTCACAGGCTGGCGCAGTCTCTCCTGCCAGGCGCGCGTGGGAAGCTCAGCCCTCGCTATGTCGGGCCATTTCAGGTGTTGGAACGTGTGGGGCCTGTCGCGTATCGGCTTCAGCTTCCGGTTGGTGCCCATATTCATGACATCTTCCACGTCGGGGTATTGGTGCCCATATTCATGACATCTTCCACGTCGGGGTATTGGTGATCCTCCGGTTACTACACCACCATTACCTCCGTTGTGTGATGGACGTCTCCTGGAGGTTCCTGGTCAGGTGCTCCGCGCACAGCGGTGTCGCGGTGCCTGGCATGTCTTGGTGCAGTGGGCAGGCATGCCAGCTTCTGATGCTACATGGGCACCGGTGGAGGCTTTCCGCACTACATTTCGTGAGTTCCAGCTCGAGGACGAGCTGTTTGTCGACTGCGGGAGTGATGTTATGGTCGGTATTACTTATCAGCACCGACGCAACCGTCAAAGTGATTAGTTCAGTTAGTATCTTTTAGCCAGTTGGATTAGTCGGGTTATTAGCTAAGGATTTATTCATTCAGTTAAGATTGTAATCTTTCAGTTAGCACCCAGGCTATATATGCCTGAGGAGATTATGAATAAAGGATCATGTTGGAGATTGAGATCAATCTCTCCCCCGCGCCTTAGTCTCTGCTCGCGCTGCGCCAGCCAACAGGACGGCGCCGCCACGAGTTCGTCAACGTGCGATTCGACCTCGCCCTCTTATCTCTCACTCATACAATCTCCGATCTCTGAGCTCTGCACTTAACAATAGCAGTCTACACAGGGTTAGTTTACACCTGTTTTTGCTATTCGTCATGCTTAGGTTGGGGCTGTTGCTGCTCCTATTAGTGGAAATGCTCCTATGGGTGGTAATGTGGATCGAGGAGAAGGTTTAGTATAGCAAAGAGTGGTTCCTAATCGTCCTATGGACTTGAGGAAATGGTGTGGTATGTCATTGGAGAAGTTTGGTGGTACTAGTGCTCCCGTTGGTGCTGCAAATTGGCTTTCTACGACTACATATAAGCTAGAGGCATTTTAGATTACACTAGCAGATTGGGTTCGTTTTGCTACGCAGTTATTAAAGGATGAGGCACTAGTATGGTGGAGGAATATGGGGTCATCTCGCTCAGCTACTTATGGTCCTTTCTCTTGGGGGGAGTTTGTTGACCAATTTGAGAGGAGATTTCATCTGGTTGCTTTTATGGATAAGATGAAAACACAACTTGAGAAGTGCCATCAAGGAAAAGAAGACTGTGGCTGAATATGAAATTGCCTTTAATCATATTGTGTGCTTTGTAACTCATGTGGCACACAATGGGTATGAGATAGCAAGGATTTTTAGGTAGGGTTTGAAGGATTCCATTCGTCGGGTTCTTGGTGCTTTTGTTTTGGAGGACTTTCGCTCTATTGTTGAGCGTGCTTTGGGAGTCGAGGTGCAGGATGATTACACAGATGAGTTGAGAGGTCGAGATCACTCTCATGGACAGAGGGAACAGAAGGGTCAATATGGTGGCCCTGCTTAGAAGAAGGATAAGAATCATCGTCACCATCCTTATGGCGGTAGTTCTTCACAGTCTTGTACTTCAGGAGGTGGTAGTTCTGGTGGTGGCTCTACTCAGTTCCGACCTGTTGCTAAGCCAGGATTGGGTCTTGTGTGTTTCCATTGTGGTGATGCTCAGTGTTCCAGGTGTGGCAAGGACCACAAGTATGCGGTGTGCAGAAAGAATCCAAATAGCAAGGTGACTTGGGAGCCAGTGGCAAGTTCTTCGTCAGGCCATCGTGGTACTACACACATGATGACAGGTGATACTTTTACGATGCAATACACTACTCCTATAGCACAGCAGCTCTTGTCTACGCCACGTCATAGCAGTACTTGCCTGCTCCACCGATACAACAGTATTTGCCTACACCCTCATCGTAGTAGTTCTTACCACCTTCTATGGTGACTTTGGTACCTGGTTCTTCACATGTACCTATGCCTAGTGGTGCATATTGGCTCTATAGAGATCCTACTCTGTCTTTTCCCTCGGCTTCCACACCGACTGGTTTTTCTGGACCTTCTACTTCGACTGGTGTGTCTGGGGTGTACACTTTGCCCGCAGGTGATGCTAGGGATCGTGGCGACATAGTCACAAGTACCGTATATGTTGATTCATTTGATGCATTTGTATTATTTGATTCTGGCGCTAGCTTCTCGTTTGTCTCAGAGGCTTTTGTGGGTTGTACGGGTATCTAGGTGCAGCAGATTGGGCGGTCTATTACTGTTAGTTCTGCTAAGGGCCCTATCTCTAGTACTCTTGTTTGTCCCAGTTGTGTGGTTCACTTGGCGGATGAGAATTTTGTGGCTAATCTTGTGGTTATTCCATTTGATGTATTTGATGCTATTCTTGGGATGGGTTGGCTATCTCAATACCAAGCTATCATATCTTGTTTTTGGAAGACAATATCTTTACATGCACCTTCTAGTAGAGAGGTGAATTTTGTTGGGAGGCCTATTAAGTACTCTCTTGCCTTATTGTACCATTTATTTCCTGACCACTGGACAAGAAAATCTAGAATTCTGCTTTCTATGGTTGGAGATGCTAATGCTATTATGCGAGTGGAGGATATTCAAGTTGTTCGCAATCACCCTGATGTTTTTCCACTTGAGCTTCCAGGTATTCCGCCTGCATAGGATGCTGTTTTTGAAATCAAATTGATTCCTGGTACACAATCTATCTGTAAGAGTTCGTATCGGATGGCACCAAAAGAGTAGGTGGAGTTGAAAAGGCAGTTGGATGATCTTCTTGCTAAGGGTTTCATTAGACTAAGCAAGTCACCTTGGGCTTTTCCTATATTGTTTGTAGAAAATAAGGATGGTTGTAAGAGGCTATGTGTGGACTATCGTGCTCTTAATCAGGTAACCATCAAGAATAAATATCCATTGCCTAGTATGTTGTGCTCTTTCAGTAGTTGAGAGGTGCCAAGGTATTCTCTAAAATTGATTTAAGTTATGGATATCATCAATTGAGAATATGAGAGGAGGATGTTGAGAAGACTGCTTTTAGCACCAGGTATGAGCATTATGAGTACATCGTTATGTCTTTTGGACTAACAAATGCCACTGTTGCTTTTATGGAAGCAATGAATAGAATGTTGCATGAGTATCTAGATGACTTCGTTGTTGTTTTCCTTGATGACATTTTGATCTACTCCAAGTCTGAGGAAGAGCATGAACGACATCTTAGCCTTGTTCTTGAGGCTCTTTGGAAGAATAAATTTATACTAAGTTGAAGAAGTGTACCTTCTGGTTGTCTGAAGTGGCTTTCGTTGGTCACATTATTAATCAGCATGGCATTAAGGTTGATCCCAAGAATGTTGCTTGAGTGGTTGAATGGAAGAGGCCTACGAATGTGACTGAAATTCGTAGTTTCTTAGGGCTTGTGGGTTATTATTGTCGTTTTGTGCAGAATTTTTCTACTATTGCAAAGCCTATGACCAAACTTACAGAGAAGGGTGTTACATTTCAAAGGACTCATGCTTGTGAAGTCAGTTTTCAGACTCTGAAGAACAAATTGATGAATGCTCCTATTTTAGCCTTGTCTAAGAGTGGCAAGCGTTTCACTGTGTATACAAATGCTTCCCGTATTGAACTTGGATGCGTTTTGATGCAAGAGGGCAAGGTGATTGCCTATGGCTCTATACAATCGAAGAAGCTTGAGGGAAATTATCGTACTGATGATTTAGAGTTGGCTACTGTGGTATTTCCTCTAAAATCCTGGAGACATTACCTCTATGGTGAGTGAAAGGATCGTAGTGACCGAGGAGGGGGGGGGGGTGAATCGGGAACTACCCCTATGAAGCAATTTTACCAATTACTAAACACCGATAGCATTCAAGGCAATTCCGACACAATTCTAGGGGTGATCACACTAACAATATAATCCTATGAAAAGAAAGGGCACCCTATGCATACTAGTAGATCACACAAGTCAATACAACTCCTATGCACTTCTAGTGATCAACCACTCCAATGCAACTCCTACTCATGCTAGTCATAAATGCGAAGCTTAATCACTACTAGCAAGTAAGGAGACTAAAACATGCAAGTCTACAAGATAGTCAAATAGGACTAAGGGGACATACAAGCATGAATAGCACGGTATATAAATGCGGAAAGTAAAGCATCATAGTGAGGAGTAGAGTAAGGGATGGCTCATGATTTTTCTCGAGGTCTTGGAAGGATGGCACCTTCCCCTAATCATCGTTGGACCACACCCGTCGGAGTCCGGGTCCCTCCCGCCACCAAGTGGAGTTCTCGCCCACGAGCCCGCAATCACTCCTAGAGTAAAGACACGGTGTGCGTCACCGCTGCACAAAGCACAAGCTCGCCTCTCTCGAGAACTTGCCGGACTCCCCGAGCTGACACGGACGCTCACTAGTGATGCCCCTTTCAACGGCGGGCTTAAACCGTGTACAAATGTGCGACGGCCTTCACAACCGATCACGATAGGCTCGATCACCTACACCTAACCAGTCTAGGTCTCACCATAGACCAAGAGTAACAATCTAGATCACACCCTCAAGGACACCCTAGCCTTGGATGTGCAAGATGCTCAAGTTATTCTCACTAGCACTCTCAAGATATGCAATATCTCCTCCTAGTGCTCTCTTATTTTCCTGTTGGACCTTACCAAATGCTCTCAAGTATTGCACTTGCCAAGAGAGGTCTCCAAGACCCCAGCAATGAAGTTATATAGGCCCCCAACCTCAAACTAGCCGTTGCTCCACGAAATTGCCTTTGTGGACATCTAGACTGGACTGTCTAGTCACTGCCTGACCGGACCGTCCGGTCACTCTGGTAACGGCTCTCCCAGCCGTTGGCTGCATTGTCAAGACAATTTTCCTATCCTGACCGGACTGTCCGGTCACTTGACCAGACTATCCGGTCCGTTTCTCTCTCTAGTCCAGAAACATTTTGGCAACCAGCTTCCTCACTGTTCAGAGCATGCTGTAGTGACTAGATCGTCCGGTCACTAGACTGGACCGTCCGGTCTCTATGGCTCCATGCTCCAAAAGTTTCCTCGCTTCTCCGCTGTAGCCTCCAGACAAAACCACATAGTGACTGTACAGTCCGGTCTCCACTGACCCCTCTGTCCGGTCTCTATATCCAGAAGCCAAAACTTGTCATCCTCGCTTGACTTCGTTTCCCAGCTTCTCCGAACAGCTCCTTGGCTTCTCCATTATCACCTAGTGCATGTGATTACACCGAGCAACCTTGCACATCACCGACTAGACATGACCTAAGAGAATGACATGGACCCCCTTGATAGTCCGGTTTTTCCTATGGACTCAAAGTCCTAACAACTAGACAAGTGTTCCAAACACTTGCACCATAGCTTTTTCTCCACTTTGATCCATCTCTATCAACCCTTGGACTCCATCTAGTTCACAAGCTTCCATGCTTGCGGTCACTGTCATCCATCGCCAAGGATGCCGTAGACAATCATCATAAGATAGAAAAGGTTTTCTACACGAACAACACTCATGTAGATACTAGTCGCATTTCATGTTTGTCATTCATCACCAAAACACCATACCTTGGGGTGACCTCAATGGTCATGAACCTTACAATCTCCCCCTTTTTGGTGATGGATGACAACCACTAATTATGATGATCCAAAAACGGACGAGCAAGAAAGAACCAAAGGAAAAGAAAAGATTGAAAGGCATACTACCTTGGTCCTTACCTTGGAAGTAGTCTCCCCCTTGGGATGTACTAGGTGTTGAGGGAGAACTACCAAAATATGTAGTGCACTCGATATTGAGCTTGAGTTGAATATGCGTCCGCCTTGGTGTCGTGGTAGTCGGTTTTGTTGATGGACAAGCACCAAGCACATAGATGTTCATGTCAGTGAAGGTGTGCATTGTTAGCGTAGATATGCACCATCGTCGTTCTTCTCCATGTTGGTGTAGATGTTCATCTTGATGTGATCTTCATGTTCCATCTCCTCGAATCTTCATGTTTCTTCTTCATGTTCTCCTCCCCCTTTGAGATATCGCTCATCTTCATGTCTCTTCTCCCTCTTTGACCTAGAATTGGCTTTTGGATCTTCATGATTCTTCTCCCCCTTTGTCACCTATCACCAAAAACCACACCAAAATGTAACAAAACCAAGAGGCATAAGATATTTGGCAAGAGTTAGGATAACTCCCCCTTTCATGGTGCTCCTCCTTGGTCGTAGTGATGTTCCATCGTAGCTCCCCCTACACTTATGACTTAACAAAAGATTTTCTCAAATGTGCAAGGGTTAGTCATTAGGGAGGGAATGTATGAGCCACTTGTCTTTGAGCCGCACAAGTAGATTTAACCTCGGAGCTCGTTCAAACATGACTCAATGGGCATGAAGCACAATTATTACTATTTGATCGTCTAGAGAGTCATGTACTCACATTGTAAATGAGTAACTCCCCCTAGACACATGCTTGGGAGCATGTATGGTATCACAATGCACGGACACATAAATGCAAGGAATGCAAATGCAATAAGTATACAATGCATGATGCGATGCTAAAGAAAAGAGAGAGAACCGCTATAAACCAAAGTGTCAACAACGAGTTGTTCCCTTCTCAAGCTTGCTCACAATGGACCATTCTTCAAAACCTTGGGTACATGTTGAACCACCTGCCCAAGCTTAACCCATGTCCATTGCTATCTAAAGAAGGTCCGAAGTCAACCTACAAAAGAAGAGAAACAAGCACAAACAAGGACACAAACAAGAACAAACACAACACTATACATATTTACAAGGGACAAGCTCCAGGGTTACTCATGTGAAGTTGGAGAGGTCGAGAACATTGAGTTCTCCCCTTAGCTTGTTGAAGGTTTTCTCATCAAGTGGCTTGGTGAAGATGTCCGCCAATTGTTCATGAGTTCATACGCTCACCAACTCGATGTCCTTCTTCTCAACATGGTCTCTTATGAAGTGATGCCTCACTTGAATATGCTTTGCATGACCATGATCTCCCGTCTTGAGGGCCATCTTAATTGCCGCCTCACTATCACAATATAGTGGCATTTGAGTGTAGTTGAGGCCATAGTCCGAGAGTGTTTGCCTCATGTAAAGGAGTTGTGCACAACATGCTCCCGCCGCCATATATTCCGCTTCGGCGGTAGATAGAGTCACCGAGTTTTGCTTCTTTGAGCTCCAAGATACTAGAGGTCTTCCAAGAAATTGACAACCTCCCGATGTACTCTTTCTATTCACTTTGCAACCCACGAAGTCGGAATCCGAGTACGCAAGTAACTCAAAGTTTGATACTCTAGGATACCATAAGCCCATGGTAGGTGTGTACTTGAGGTATCTCATTCTTCTCTTCACGGCCTTCAAGTGTGACTCCTTTAGATTTGCTTGATAGCGAGCACACAAGCACACACTAAACATGATGTCCGGTCTTGAAGCGGTGAGATAGAGCAAAGATCCAATAATTGATCTATATAGCTTGGGGTTCATCGGTTTTCCTTTCACATCATCATCTAAGGGTTTGCTAGTAGCCATAGGTGTGTGCAAAGGCTTGCAATTCTCCATGTTGAATCTCTTGAGAAGGTCCTTAGTATATTTCTCTTGATAGATGAAGTTTCCCTCTCTCAATTGCTAGACTTGGAATCCAAGGAACATGTGCAACTCTCCAACCATTGATATTTGGAATTCCCTAACCATCATCTCCCGAAACTCTTCATTGAACTTCTCATTGGTTGTCACACCCCAAAATTTCAAATTTTGGTTTGTGACTTCATTTCCACTAAATTTTAAAACTTTTTATAATAGATTAAGATTCGTCCTAAATTAACTAGAGTGTATCATTTATTTTAGGCAAAATAATTAATTTCTAAAAGTAATTAAATTATTTTAGGTTTTATTGTTATAATTATTATTTGTTGCATTCATGCTGAATAGTTGCATGTAGGATTTTATTGTGTGCAAAAGCATTTTTTTCAAAATCATGTAGAATTTGTTTTAGAATTTTATTTAGTGAATAGTTATTGGAAATAGAATTAGAAAGAGGAAACAAAAAGAAGAGGAAAGGAACCAGGCCAAAACCCCTATTCTAGCCCACCCGCAACCCCCTCCCCTTCGGCCATGGGCCAAATTTCCGCGGAGGCCCACTTCCCTCCCCTCTCTCTCGGCTTGGGCTGAATTCCCTTCCCGCAGCCCAGCCACTCCCCTCTCCCTCCCATCGGCCTGACAGCCCACCCGCGCCCCTGCTCGCCCCGACGTGCGTCGCTTGCGCAGCCCACCGCGCCAGCCCACCCGAGCACGCGCCTGCCCTAACCCTAGCCGTGCTACCAGCCCAGCCGCCGCCGCCAACTCAGCATCCGTGCCACGGCCAACCTAGGGGTCCGCGCCCCTATAAAATAGGGACCCCATAGGTGTGCGCCGCCTTCGCCTCTCCCCGTCGCGCCGCACTTGCTCCCCACAGCCGCCTCGCCTCTGTGTCATCGCCGTCGGAAGCCCGCCGCGAGCCGCCGCGCGTCTAGTCAACGCCGCCGTCGAGCGCCGCCTCCCAGTCGTCTCCCTTGCCTCGGTGACCCTCCTCCCCCCGCCGCATCTGGCGCACCCCTCCCTCTCGGCCCCGCGCGCCGGAGCTCCTTTCCGGTGGAGCTCCGGGTGGCTCCCATGGCCGTTGGCGCCTTCGGTCCACGATGGACCCGTGGGCCACGGGGTTGACCCCGGTCCATAGACCCATGGACTTAGTCCATGGACTTTTAGGGTTTTAGGTTTAAAAATAAATCTAGTTAATCCTGAATAATGCTGGATTTTTGCTCATAGGCCCCTGCTCTTTGTTTTAATTATAGTTTAGTCCTGAAAATTTTGCAAAACCCTTATAAAATTATATTTATAATCCTGACTTTTTACATAATTATTTTCTAGCACTGTATTTTTATAGAAAAGCCCCTAGTCTTTTCCTAAATTATATTTTAGCCCTAAATTTTGTAAAAACACCCCTGTATATATATTTTTAATTATACTTTAATCTTATAATTTTACAAAAACAACCCTGTACCTTATAGTAATTTTATTTTAGACCTAAATTTCTATAAGTATTATTTAGGCTGGTCATTTTACACCTAGGTCCCTAAACTTATAAATAATTATTTTTTGGCCTATAAATTTTACAGTTAAGCCCCTGAAATATCCAAAATTACTTTTTGATCCCTAAATTTTATACAAAATATATTTTCACCAGATATTTTGCAGTTTAGTCCCTGTACTTTTTATAAATTACTTTTTGGTCTGTAAAATTTTCATAAATTATATTTTATATGTATATTTTATAGTTTAGCCCTTATATTTTTCTAAACTTACTTTTAGGCCCTTTAACTTATCTGTTTTTACATTTAACTCTTGAAACTACAAATCTTCATAATTTTTCAACCATAGCTCTGATTTGAGAAATTCTTTCACCAAAGCAATCGTAGTGTTTAATATTATCTAGTCGTACTATTTTATAAGTCTTTGCTAATTTATTATTTTTAGCCCTAGAACTTTAAACCTTTGTAACTTTTTACTCGTGGCTCCGATTGAGGCGATTCTTACGTTCACGCGATCGTAGCAATACGTACTTTTTCATAGTATTGTTTTCTTTGTTGTTTGTTACTGTGTGGTGCGTTGTTTCTTAGTTTGTTTATATGCTTGTATTTCTGGTGTGACGTTGAGTAGGCGAACCGCTGTTAGAGAACTTCCGGGATCTCCATCTTGAAGACTTTGAGCAGCAGCAATGGGAACCAGGCAAGTGTCCTTGATGCATTTTCAACCTATGTTTTATATTCCCTCTATCTCTATACATGCTTGTTAATATTGAATCCCATGTGTCATATCCTATTCCATATATTTCCTTGTCGCCTGGGTTCTGGTGTAGCTTATTAGTATGGGTACGTCATGCTTAGTTTGCTATGTTAGGAATGGAAGTGTCTATTGTTAATCTTGACTAATGATTCACTTTAACATAATGATCATGAGGGATGGGTAATCCTTCGTAGCAACATGGAACCTAGGTGATCCAAGCAGGAGGATGGCAAGGATGTTGCGGGTATGCACGTGTACTCGGTATAGTATTGTGGGATTGTGGTGGTACCTGCTTGGGATCACAAGAGTAGTTGTGGAGCGGCCACCTAGGAAAACAGCGCAAAGCACAGGGCTGATATGGGTAGGCTTGGTTTAGTATCGAGATGTTTTCCCAGTTCTATGAGCAGTCGAGGAAGGAGGACGGGACGGTTTACTCTCGGACTCAGGCGATGGACGGTTTAGTCCTAGCCACGGCGCCAGAGGGGGGCTTCTGTAGGAACGGTTTAATTCCGCAGCGGTGAAACCTTAGCGTGGATTGTTTGCAAGCTGGGAAGCGCTCTGAACGACCTTATGGTGATCTCTTGGCCTCACACCTATGGTAGTGTGATTTGGGCAACATGGAGACTCTCTAGTCACTGCATAGTGATGAAATCACCAACCTGTGGGTAAAGTTGTGCAACCTCTGTAGAGTGTCAAACTATTATAACAGCCATGCTCACGGTCACGAGCGGCCTGGATCCTCACACATTTAGGAAGGTGGTTTATGGGTGGACTTGGTGGGTAGCCAAGTTTGGTTTGGGTGGTGTAACCCTTGGTTTGCTACAGGCGGTGTAACCTGTAGTGTGGATTCATATGGGTGGTTTAACCCATGGTTTGCTACAGGTGGTGTAACCTGTAGTGTGGATTCATATGGGCGGTTTAACCCATGGTTTGCTACAGGTGGTGTAACCTGTAGTGTGGTTTCCTATGGGCGGTTTAACCCGTGGTTGGTTACAGGTGGTTTAACCTGTAGTGTTGGATAGATGAGCTAACTTGGGAGAACTTTTCACCTAGTAAATAGGATGGCTTTTCTACTAGGTGTAGGTGCTCATTTATGCAAATGAACCATTGTGTTAGCCTTTCTTCTATTAAGCTTGCATGTCATATTTTCCGCCACTTGCTGAGTACGGCATGTGCTCACCCTTGCTATTTCCCTTTGTTGTTGTACTATAAACTGCTGCTCAGAAGATGGAGTTATGGACTACATTGATGAAGACTACTACTAGGTGTGCGTACCCCCAGTCGATTGCCTGTGGTGTTATGGTGTCTTCCACTGTTATTTGTCGAGAGAGTCGATTTAGTCTTCAAAGACAATTATTTATGTAATAGTGGTACGCTTTATTAATGATGTTGGTTATACTATTATTCACTTTACTGTCGATATGTGTAAAACTTGTTCCTGGGCACACATATGATAAGCACTTGGTTTTGTCCTTAAAACCGGGTGTGACATTGGTTGACCCATAGATGATATCATCCACATAGATTTGGCACATAAAGAGATCCTTCCCAACATGCCTCGTTAACAAGGTGCTATCAATGCTTCCAATGGTGAATCCATTTTTGAGTAGGAAGTTCCTCAAATGTTCATACCATGCCCTAGGTGCTTGCTTGAGGACATAGAGAGCTTTCTTCAATTTGTATACATGTCTTGCATGTTTTGGGTTCTCAAACCCCGGAGGTTGTTCCACATAGACTTTCTCATTGATCTCTCCATTCAAGAAAGCACTCTTGACATCCATTTGAAAGAGCTAGAAGTCATTGTGTGATGCATAGGCAAGTAAGATCCGAATAGCTTCAAGACGGGCCACGGGAGCAAAGGTTTCTTCAAAGTCAATCCCCGCCACTTGAGAATATCCCTTAGCCACTAGGCGATCCTTGTTCTTGATAATTGCTCCTTTCTCATCTTGCTTGTTCTTGAAGACCCACTTGGTGCCAACCACATTATGATTCTTGAGTCTCTCAACCAATTTCCGTACTTTGCACCTCTTGAAGTTGTTCAATTCTTCTTGCATGGCAATAACCCACTTGTGATCATCCATAGCTTCATCAATGGTAGTGGGCTCAATCATAGAGATGAAGGAGAAGTTATCAATCTCAACATTGGCCTCATCATCATTCTCTTAGCTCATATAGTTGGGCTTGTATTGATTCCTCCTTGTCTTTATTCCTCGAGATGGATTCCCAATGATCAAGTGTTGTGAATGATCTTTGTTGATGGCCTTGGGTCTAGGGTGATGTTTTCTTTTAGTGGGAGTAGCTCTAGGTGAAGTGTCTTGTGCATCATGGATTATTTGCTCTCTTGATATATGAGTATCTTGGATACTAAGAAAGGTGGAAGAGTCACTCTTATGCTTTCTTGTTTTGGACTTTGAGCTTGAGGTGGATGGGAGGGTATCTTGTGAAGAGCTAGGAGAAGTGGCTTGTGGTGAAGTATGTGGGGAGGTTTGTGGCTCACTTCTCACTTGGGATTCCTCATCATTTGGCAAGTGTACTCTCAATGAATCTTGGGAGGAGCTTGTTGTACCTCGGAGGAGGAGGTAGGTTAAAGTGGTGGAGTAGAGGGCTCATCAATATCACCATCATTGGCCTCGTGGGGTAAAACCTCGCCCACGGGCATGTTTCTCAAGGCTTCTCTCATAGGCTCATCTCTAATGTTCACTTCATGAAATTCATCCTCCTTTTGAGACCCATTTGACTCATCAAATTGCACATTATAGGATTCTTCCACACAACCTGTGGTTGAGTTGTAGACCCTATATGCTTTAGAAGTCCCAGAGTACCCAACAAGAATGCCTTCATAAGTTCTGCTCTCAAACTTCCTAGGCTTTCTCCTCTTCTTGAGAATATAACACTTGCATCCAAAGACTCGAAAATAGGAAACATTGGGTTTCCGTCCCACCAATAGCTCATATGGTGTCTTCTTCAATAAACGGTGGAGATAGACACGGTTGGAGGTGTAGCAAGCCATGTTGATTGCCTCCGCCCAAAACCTCTCATGAGTTCCATACTCATCCAACATGGCACGAGCAAGAGTGATGAGCATCTTGTTCTTCCTTTCCACTACTCCATTTTTCTCGAGAGTATATGTAGCGGAGAATTCATGTTTGATCCCTTTCTTGTCACAATATTCCTCCACTGTGGTGTTCTTGAACTCCGTCCCATTGTCACTCCTTATCTTCACAATGCTAGCACTGAACTCATTCTTTGCCCTCTTGGCAAACTTTTTGAAGATACCACTGGCTTGAGATTTGTCCACAAGAAAGAAGGTCCAAGTGTATCTCGTGAAATCATCAACAATTACCAACAATATAGATTGCCTCCTAGACTCTTGTAGTGTGTTGGCCCAAACTAGTCCATGTGAAAGAGTTCTAGAGGATGAGATGCAGACAAGAATGACTTGGTGGGATGTGAAGATGCAACTTGTTTTCCTACCTAACAAGCGCTGCACAATCTATCCTTCTCAAAGGCCACATTCTTGATTCCTTCAACTAGATTCCTCTTGACAATCTTCTTGAGCTGATTCATTCCGACATGTGCTAGTCTTCTATGCCACAACCATCCCTTGGATGCCTTAGTGAATAGGTAAGTGCTTAGTGGCATATTGCTAGACTTGAAGTCCGTGACATACAAGTTCCTATGTCTCACTCCATGGAATACTAGCCCTCTCTTAGTATTCTCAATTGTTGCACCATCCTCATCAAATGTGCACTTAAAACCCATGTCACAGAGTTGACCAATAGACAGAAGGTTGAAGTTGAGGGTTTCCACAAGAAAAACCTTGGAGAGATGGAGGTCATTTGTGATGGCCACCTTACCCGAGCCTCTAACTCTCCCTTTTGAGTTATCCTCAAAAGTCACTTTCTCACTTTCTTCGTCTTCATCAATGGTGGTGAACATGGTTGGCTTCCTAGTCATGTGTTGAGTGCACCCACTATCAAGAATCCAATGAGTGCCTCCACTTTTGTAGTTGACCTTGGTGGTAGCCATAAGACAAGCACTAGAGGAAGGGGGGTTAGTATCCAAAGCATTACTTGATTGACTAGCACTAACCTCATGGTGTTGAGCAATGAGGCCATTCTCATAGATAGGGATTCTTACAATCCCATCCCTTAGTCTCCTCCTAATCGGATAGTGAGGAGCATGATACCTCCAATGTCCATGACCATCCCCCCATGTGCACATTATCAAGGTTGATGTAGTAATGGGATGTATCATATAGTCCAGTGATGTGCTCAAGCACATGTCCCACTTGAGAGTGGAGCACAAGTATCATCTCCATTGCTCTCTCAATTGAGAGCTCATGTCTCCTGTTGACTACCTCCTCAAGTAAGAAACCCCTCTCAGGAGTTGTGATTTGTTGGAGGAGCTTGTCAATCACTTCATGTGGTGCAATCCTGCGAAGTCCCCTGAAAGAGTTAATCCTACACACAAGATCATAGATGCTCAATAGATTCTCACAAAGATCATCATTCGAATTTCTCACAAATTCACTGAGTTCAGAGAGAAGATCCTATTGATGAGCTCGACGAAGGTGCCAAAGATGATCTTGTGGTGGAGGGAGTGGAGGGGGTGGAGGCGCCAGAGCCGAAGCCGCAAGATTGATCATCTTAAATGATCGAGCGAGCATTGTTGTTGGCGCTCCCCCTACGCCAATGCTTGGTCCACCCAAGGTGCTTGGAGTAGAACTAGGAATGACACTTGAGGTAGAGCTTGATGAAGCACCCGATGAATGTCTTGCTCCGAAGGGGTTGTAGAAGTTGTTGCAAGACAATCTTATAGAGGGATCAAAGAAGTTTGAGCTCGAAGCTACTTCTTTCCCTTTGCTTGAAGATGCTCCAAGGTTTGTCTTGGATGTCTTCTTCCATGCCATGCTCGCGGTGATCTCCTCATCCTTGAAGAGCAGCTCAATCACATCTTCTATGGAGAGACTCTTCTCCATGAGAAGGTCAAGAGTGACGTAGAAGAGCTTGCTACTCGGAAGCAAGGAGAGGATCTTCTCAACTATCACAATCTTGGGAAGCTCGAAAGAAGTTGCCTCAATCCTGTCCACAATACCTCGCAAGCAAATAAGAGAGTCAAGTAAGGCCTCATTGTCATCAGCATGAAAAGCAAAGAACTCCTCAACAATAGAACTACTAGCATGATCAATAGGAGGCTCACAAACATCATCAATGCTAGTCATGCTAGTAGAGCAAGCAAGATCAATAGACACATCATTATCAATCATCATGTTAGGCACACTAGTAGAGCAACCTATCAAATCATTGCTAGAAGGATCTAGGCACTCACTAGAACAATGCACATTCACACAATCATCACAATCATCATACGCATGATCATCGATAAAGGTATTGGCAAAGTCCACAAGAGTGTCCATCAAATCATCCGGAATCCTGGTATTTAGGTAGCTTTTGAAGCGATCCTTCCATGAGCCATGACCCGGCCTCGAATGGGATGACATCCCAACTTAATACGATCACTTTCTCAAGGAGGTTAAGCCTTATAATGAGCACTTGGCTCTGATACCACTTGAAAGGATCGTAGTAACCGAGAGGGGGGAGGGTGAATCGGGAACTACCCCTATGAAGCAATTTTACCAATTACGAAATACTGGTAGAACTCAAGGCAATTCCTACAAAATTCTAGGGGTGATCACACTAATAATATAATCCTATGAAAAGGAAGGGCACCCTGTGCATACTAGTGGATCACACAAGTCAATACAACTCCTATGCACTTCTAGTGATCAACCACACCAATGCAACTCCTACTCATGCTAGTCATAAATGCGGAAGCTTAAACACTACTAGCAAGTAAGGAGACTAAAACATGCAAGTCTACAAGATAGTCAAATAGTACTAAGGGAACACAAAAGCATGAATAGCACGGTATGTAAATGCGGAAAGTAAAGCATCATAGTAAGGAGTAGAGTAAGGGATGGCTCATGATTTTTCCCGAGGTCTCGGAAGGATGGCGCCTTCTCCTAATCCACGTTGGACCACTCTCGCCAAAGTCCCGGTCCCTCCCGCCACCAAGTGGAGTTCTCACCGACAAGTCCGTAATCACTCCTAGAGTGAAGACACGGTGTGCGTCACCGCTGCACAAAGCACAAGCTCACCTCCCTCGAGAACTTGCTGGACTCCCCAAGCTGACACGGGCGCTCACTAGCGATGCCCCTTTCAACGGCGGGCTCAAACCATGTACAAACGTGTGACGGCCTTCACAACCGATCACGATAGGCTCGATCACCGACACCTAACCGATCTAGGTCTCACCATAGACCAAGAGTAACAATCTAGATCACACCCTCAAGGACACCCTAGCCTTAGATGTGCAAGATTCTCAAGTTACTCTTACTAGCACTCTCAAGATATGCAATATCTCCTCCTAGTGCTCTCCTCTTTTCCTCTTGGACCTTACCAAATGCTCTTAGGTATTCCACTTGCCAAGAGAGGTCTTCAAGACTCTAGCAACGAAGTTATATAGGCTCCTAACCTCAAACTAGCCGTTGCTCCACGAAATTGTCTTTCTGGACATCCAGACCGGACTGTCCGGTCACTGCCTGACCGGACCGTCCGGTCACTCTGGTAACGGCTCTCCCAGCTGTTGGCTGCACTGTCCAGACAATTTCCCTGTCCTGATTTGGCAACCAGCTTCCTCACTGCTCAGAGCATGCTGTAGTGACCGGTCTCTATGGCTCCATGCTCCAACAGTTTCCTCGCTTCTCCGCTATAGCCTCCGGACAAAACCATATAGTGACCGTACAGTCCGATTTCCACTGAACCCTCTGTCCGGTCTCTATGACTAGAAGCCAAAACTTGTCGTCCTCGCTAACTTCATTTCCCGGCTTCTCCGAACAGCTCCTTGGCTTCTCCATTGTCACCTAGCACATGTGACTTCACCGAGCAACCTTGCACATCACCGACTAGACATGACCTAAGAGAATGACCTAGACCCCCTTGATAGTCCGGTTTTTTCTATGGACTCAAAGGCCTAATAACTAGACAAGTGTTCCAAACACTTGCACCAAAGCTTGTTCTCCACTTTGATCCATGTCCATCAACTCTTGGACTCCATCAAGTTCACAAGCTTCCATGCTTGCGGTCATTGTCATCCATCGCCAAGGACGCCGTAGACAATCATCATAAGATAAAAAAGGTTTTCTACACGAACAACACTCGTGTAGATATTAATCGCATTTTATGTTTGTCATTCATCACCAAAACACCATACCTTGGGGTGACCTCAATGGTCATAAACCTTACAGTGAGACTTGTGATATCTTCAATGATCATAAGAGCCTCAAATATATTTTCACTCAGAAGGAGCTGAATTTGAGGCAGTGTAGGTGGCTCGAGTTGATAAAGGATTATGACCTTACAATTCAGTATCATCTTTAGAAGGCAAATTTGGTGGTCGATGCTCTTAGCAAAACCGATGTTCCTGAGGTGGCAATGTCTTTGATTGCATATTTGGAAACAACATGATCATTTGATTCAAGATGTTCATAAGAGGATAGCAGCTGGTAGACCTCATGAGTTTAGTATTAATGAAAACGACGTGGTCTGTTTTAAGGGATGTCTTTGTGTACCACAACAATCAGAATTTAAGTTATATAGCTTGAGAGAGGTTCATAGAACTCCATATACAGTTCAACCTGGTGAGACCAAGATGTATAGTGATTTGAAGCAATATTTTTGGTGGAAGAGGATACGAGAGTTGATATTGGTAAGTATGTGGGAGCTTGTGGTGTGTGCCAAAAGGTGAAGGTTGAACATAAGAAGCCTGCAAGTTTGTTACAACCTCTACAAATTCCAGAATGAAAATGGGAGTATAATACTATGGATTTTGTGGTTGGTTTGCCTCGCTCTACTCAAGGTAAGGATGCAATTTGGGTGGTTGTGGATAGACTCACTCAGGTGGCTCACTTTATTCCAATGAAGACCACTACTTCTGCTGCATACTTGGTTCCATTGTATATCAAAGAAGTTGTGATACTACATGGTGTACCAAAGTCTATTGTTTCAGATCGAGATCCTAAATTTGTTTCCAATTTTTGGACGAGTTTGCATAGTGCTGTAGGGACAAGTCTTGAGATGAGTGTTGCTTTTCACCCTCAAACGGATGGTCAATCTGAGCACACTATACATTTGGAGGATATGTTACGAGCTTGTGTACTGTCTTGGAGAGGCAGTTGGGAGGATCATTTAGCTTTAGCTGAATTTGCTTACAATAATAGTTATCAAGCCAATATTAAAATGGCCCATATGAAGCTCTTTATGGACGGAAGTGTATTTCTCCATTGTGTTGGGAAGTACCAAGTGAGTGTTTGTTGGTTGGTCCAGAATGGGTACAACAGACTCACGATAAAGTACATGAGGTCCACCAAAATAGGTTGATTGCTCATAGTTGGCAAAAGAGCTATGCAGATGTTAGGTGGAGAGATTTGGAGTTTGCAGTAGTGATGAGGTTCGTCTAAAGGTATCTTCGACGAAAGGAATTGTTTGTTTTGGCATCAAAGGGAAGCTTAGCCCGAGATACATTGGACCTTATTTGATTACAACTCAAGTTGGGTCTTTGGCATATCACGTTCAATTGCTGGAGTCTATGGTTGGAGTGCACCCAGTGTTTCATGTTTCTATGTTAAGGAAATATTTAAAGGACTTACTCTGATTAGGACTCTTTTACCAGTCAGAATCCTCTCTACCCAATACCATAGTTATCTTGGTGTCCTTGAACGACTAGAATAGAATAATTACACACACGTTCCCTATGAATTTGATACCCTTGGAATAATCTAGAGGTGAAGTGCTACAACAGTATACGGGTACTTCTGGATTCATTTGCATTCATTAAAAATACCAACAATGTTACAAAAGGACGGCGACATCGATGTAGTTGTTAGGCGTAAAATTTTAGTTGGCTGCTTGAAATGGCATCAAGCTTCTGGCGTCCTTTTGTGACAAGAGTGTGCCACAAAAGCTAAAAGGTAAATTCTATAGGACGACAATTTGTCCCGTGATGTTACATGGTGTTGAGTGTTGGCCTACAAAATGGCGATACGTTCAACAATTGAATGTAGCAGAGATGCGTATGTTGTGTTGGTTTTGTGGACATACAAGAAGGGATCAAGTATGAAATGAAGATATCTTGGATGGGATAGAAGTGACACATATCGAGGAGAAATTGGGTCAACATCGGTTGAGATGGTTTGAACATGTTCAACGGAGGCCTCTGTAGGCGTCGATGCATACTGGGGTTCTAAACAGAGATGCTAATGTTTAGAGAGGTATAGGCTAACCTAACTTGACTTGGGATGAGTCGGTTAAGTGAGGCTTGAAGAAGTGGAATATCCGTAAGGAGCTAGCTATGGATAGGAGTGCTTGAAGATTAGTAATAGATGTGCCAGAACCATATTAATTTTTTTTGGTTTCCTTTTCTTTCTTTTGGCTTTTGTTCCTTTGTATCTTTTTTTTTCTAGGTTCCTTCGGGTTTCATATCTACCCTACCCCAACTTGCGCTTGGGATAAAAAGGCATTGTTGTTGTTGTTGTTGTTGTTGTTGTTGTTGTTTCTCCTCCTTTCCAGAGCTACACAGAGGAGTTTTCTTGGTTAGAAACTACCAATTGTTTCAATAGAAGATGATAATTTATAGACTAAATGGTAAGTTTGGTATGTAATCTAGTAAGAGCTGATCGGAATAGCATCGTTGTTCTGATGTTTAGCTTACTGATTCATGTATATATTGTTGAAATGTTTTCTAAACTTAGTACGTCAAATTGTACATATCATGGGTAGAATGTATTGATCTGGTAATCATGGTTGTGAATTATAGTAATTTTGGTAATTATGATTGTAAATGGATGTATATTGGTAGTGTAATCATTTTTTGGTGGATGTAATGGAGAGAAATAGGCATTTCTCACAACAGCAAAAAGGACCTATAGCGGCGGTTGGAAAGGCACTGTAGTGGCGGGCAGGCCACCCAGCCGCTATGCAAACGCAGCTACAAATAAGCATTTGTAGTAGCGGGTGGTCTGTCACCCAAATAAACCATCATTATAGACACATTATTAGCAGCGGTTGAAGATGTCAACCGCCACTATTGTTAGTTACTATTAGCAGCGGTTGACATCATCAACCACCGCTATTGTTAGCTATTAGTAGCGGCGGTTGACAACATCAACCGCCACTACTTGTTATTTTCCCAAAAAAATTAACAAATATACAGAAATCACATATTCTACATAAACCAAAATTTACAAATCTCATCACAGATATTTACAACATCTCATCATAGATATTTATAATCTCATCACAGATATTTACATCTCACTACAGAATATATACAACATTGTCATCAAAATGTTCAATTGAGATTACAAAATATTTTATATGAACTCTAATGCATAGTCATCATCTTTTTTCGACACATTGGGCTCATATGGTGCTCTTGAACCAGCCCACTCACAAAGGGACTTATGTTTTTTTGCTAGTTCACTACTTGAATCAAACAATATCCCTGCTAGACTAATCACCTCTCTTAAAAGAAAACGACAAAGAGAAACTACAACTAGATACATGGAATTTGTACTCAAATGAACATGTTCTTGAGGAATCATATCCTTTCTGATCTCGTCGTTCTTCTTCATCTTTGCTTTCCATGATGCTCTTTCCCTTATGACTCTCTGTGTCACATGAATAGAGTATGTTAATATGAGATCTTAAAAATTCATTGTTCAAGTAAACTAAAATGGACATAAAAAAATCAACTTACCTCTTCATCGGACTCTTCAAATGTTCCAGGTAAGCTGACGAGCTAGACGCGAACACACACGTGTAGTAGCCACAATGCACACATCCTCTTACTTGCTTATAGCACTATGTAGTAGAGAACACAAGTTAATTACACTTTATATGATGGATACTATGATAAAGACATATATACGATGCTTATAAATTTTACCCAAAAGATATGATAGAAGTACATCTTCTTTTTCCGCCTTGGATGACATTTCCCTCCCGCTTTGACATATTTCTCATAAGCACTAAATGATCAAGAAAAGCGTATCGTTAGATGATATTAACTTTATCAAATCATATACACATAGACTAAATTGTTACCTATCTATGAGTTCTACAATGTCGTTGAACAACTTCTTGTCATAGTCCAGACTGTCCAGCACCAAAAGGTACCCATTTGTGGGAATTATCATAAAACAGATCTAATGACCACTACAACAATATTGACAACAAGTTACTTATGATTGGATTTAACTATAACATATAATACATGACGAAGGTAGTAGTGGTCCAACTTACTCGAAGTTGTAGGGGGCCAAGATGCATTCTCTATCTTGCCACTTGAGGTAACACTCGCATAAATAATTTATAACTCGAGTCCTTGCTTCATTTGTCAGGACCGCCTTCATTCTAGCTATCTCTGTCGGTGTCTTATCCGGGAAGTTATCAGGATTTACCGTTGGGTTTATCGTGCTTTGATTGATGCGGTTCGGGTTGACGTAGGCCACCTTCCAATCTTTTCTATCGACCCTCTTTCTTTGGAAAAAAAGAGTTCATGCTACAAAAAAAAGACATAAGATATACTGAATTGTGCTTGAAATACAAAGTAGATCATACGTGAAACTTACATGCACCACAAGGTGATAAAGGTGATGTCCATCCTTCCTAGGCGAAATATTAAGTGGATATCCTCCCAAAATAGGCCTAAGGTTTGTTCATCGCCTTCTTAATTGAACACCTCATTTGGAATCCTACAATTGATCGCGGTGACCCCTTCCTTCAACGCCATCATGTACCAGTCGTGCAACTTCCGCATCTCCCACGGGAGGTTCTTGTACATGTTGTTTGATATAAGGGGCTTACCGAATTTGAATTTTGGGTAGTCCACATCATCCGCAAGATTGTCCAAAATTTGATCGTCGTACGATACTATCCCGAGGATCTTATTCTTGTAGGATGAGCTTACCAGTGTTTGCTAGATGGTTTTTTTAGTCCAGCCAGGTACTTATCAACATCATTTTTTTCTTTTAGGTCCTTTGGCTCTTTGTCAAAACCGGTAATCATCTTTGGGATTACCATAGCCTTGATGACAACTAGTGCAAGCTAGACTTGAATTATTGGTGCCTGAACTTGAACTGTCTCAGGTGCTATTGACGGAGGCTTGAGTTGACCAGACTCTGGGAGAGACTCGTTGTCACTATAGATTATGGGACTGAGAGTCGAGCCGTCTTCTGCATGAGTGATAGAAGCTACCGCAGAGATAGAAGATTGCTATCCAGCTGTCGTGACGAGCTCGCTCACATGAAAGGACCCGTGACCAGACAATGGGGGTGGAGAAGCTCGTGTCGAGAGGACTACATCATGACGTTTCCATATGATGAAGGAGCCGAGCACATCTTGGAGAGTTTCTATTCCCGCCTCAGGTATCGGGCATTTGATCTCATTGTCCTCATAGCCAGATACTATTTCCAACACGGAGACACGCACGTAACTGGGAGGGATATCCTGGTTATAAAGTGTCCGTCCTGGAAGTGCCATGCCGGATGCAACCTTCATCGTGTTCCCCTTGTAACCAAATGGCACATGCAACTCACAAGGAGTATCTTTAGTAAGGTAATCCATTTTTGGTTGCATCGAGACTGATGGTTCCATGGAGACTAATGGTTGTGTGGATACTGATGGTTCCACAAAATAAGACATCGATTGCTGCCTCCAAGTTAGGGTGCAAACAACCACTTGTTGTGTTGACAGCTAGCATCAAAAGTTGTTGCCTCCAAGCTTCCTTAAAACTTTCTCTTCTTCATCTTTCTTGTGCCAGGTATGCTTCTTGTACAGGTGAGAGGATGTCTCGGAAGAACCTTCTTTCCATGTGGCCGATGATGACACTCCTCGTACCTGACCACCATGTCCTTTGGTCTCAATAGCCTTCGCTAGCTCATCGTCATGATACTCAGGTGTAAACAGACCAGCCTCCATCTGCATCGTGATGGGACCTTTCAAAGCTTGCACAACTTCACTTGTCATGGGATCCTTCACAATGATCTCTCCTTCTCTGGTTAAGTCAGAGCGACCATACACCTAGTTCCTGGTACACTCATTGGTATTTGGCAATGGATCAGGTTCTCCTTCCGTGCGGAGCTTGGTTTCTTGCCCTCTCCAAATCGGAATCTTCTTCTTGTATCCGCCCGTACCTAACTGCGGCTTGTACTTGTTCCACTTGTTCAGATCAACCATATTTTCACTGAGCTCATTCGAAGCACTGCTCGTCATCTGCTCAATAAACCCATCCCATTCCTGCTGACTCATATTCCCAAGCTTGTCGAATGGGGTTCAATTTTTCTTGACGTATTAGCAGTTGAGCTTGGACATGTAATCTCAAAAGATGTGATTGAGAGTGGACATGTGGCCTTCTTGGCTCTCTCAAGATCTGCTAGTTGGAGCCGGATGGTTGCCGTGACATCAGCCCACATATCGTCTTTTCTGCCATCCGGTACTTGGCGCCAATCTTGCCATATGATTTTGCAATGGTCCCTCACCACTTTGCCGCAACGGTTCCGCCATTTGGCGTTGACACCAGCGGGTTCAATAGGTTCTCCATCTTTGGGTTCTAGTGCATTAACCTCGTAGATACCCTCTGCCTTGTTCGCGGAGCACTGACCGCGCTTGCATTTGTGTGTGGACACTTGGGCAGGCACCTCTTTCACTTGCTGCTCGAGGTCCTCAGCCTCATCTGTTGCAAATAATCGATGAGCACTTTGTTGACGGCCCTCGGATATAAGTAGTAGATTTTAGTTTACAAATTAGTTGAACAAATGAGAGAATTATCTTTGTCAAGATACCTCATCTTCAGGCATGAAATCAGGATCTAGGCTCCCTAATCAACGTTCCTTTGGTAGTGGAGGATGTGGATCTTCTAGTTCTTCCCAGTGTTCGCTTGATCCTTCATCGTCTAAAAATGACCTTGCTTGTGAGTGCGTCTTGAGGGCGTCTTCCTCATGAGAGGGCATATTGTCTGCCATGACAAGAAGACTTTGACACCTAATGTTAGATATGACGACTAGTTTAGAAAACAAGGAGTATACACCTTTCATCATTGAGCATAGAGACAAGGAAAACAAAACAAGAAGAATATAAAAGTTAAAATTTGCTCTCAGTGCGGGTTGCCGAATCAACAGCCATCCAACACTCTAAGATCCTTGTCCTAGCCCACTTTCATCATCGAGTATCGATCGCCTATGTAGAATAGATAAGTAGTATAGAGAGACAAGGAGAAGAATAGAAAAGCTAAAATTTGCTCTCAGTGCGAGTTGCCGAATCAACGGCCATCCAACGCTCTAAGATCCTTGACTTGTATAGCAGCATGTATCCATATCCTAGGATATGGTCCAGGTCGCCACACTAGCAGCATGTGTGCAATATCGTACGATATGGTAGTCTCACTTAGCCCGCTTTCCTCATTGAGCATGTGTCGGTCGCCTACGTAGAATAGATAAGTAGTATAGAGAGATAAAGAGAAGAATAGAAAAATCAAAATTTGCTCTCAGTGCGAGTTGCCGAATCAATGACCTTCCAACGCTACGGATATATCGTAGGCAACAAGTATATGACATATATATATATATATATATATATATATATATATATATATATATATATATATATATCATCATATATGTCACAGGCAGCAAGCATATGGCAACAAATTAAATATATGGCAGAAAAATATGTAGAGTGCTACTCATATTTACGAAACAACAGCAGCAAGCATAATAGCAGCAAGCATAATAGAAGCAAGCATAATACTCAATAATGAAACACACCCCATGCAGATTACAACAGCAAGCATAATATCAGCAAGCATGATGAAACAGCAGAAGCAAAACACTTGCATACAGCAGCACCTAAATAACTACATACATATAAGCCAATAACTGCTATAGAAACTAAATTACTGCAAGCAAAAGAACAGGCAATGATTATTTAATCAAAGTGTGCATGCAAAGCAAAGTGCTACAGGAAGTACTGTCAAAATGAAACAACAAGCTAGTGTGCTTTACAAACTTAAATTGCCATGCAAGCGCTAGATTATACTAAGCAATCTTGTCACTCAGTTCAAGCACTATGGTATACCACATGGATAAAACAAGAGCTGCTGGGTCAAGGAAAAACTTACTAGCGAACAGAGGCTTAATAATTAACTAATCAGGCTAACTGAATTAGAAAGCAAGTAGACACAAAACTAGGAGTTTGCCAATCGGCCATGCGAAGAAAGGTACTTTAAAATGTATAATGCATACATAGCTAGGAATTAGAAAGCAAGTAGACACACAGATTTCTTGCTGAACAAAAATTAATCAAGCAGCTAGCAAGCATGTATAATGAACTCTATCACAGAAACACAAATGTATAATGCTCATGATATTTAGCAGTACAATGAGAAATACATGGCCGAATAACATCAAAATGCAGGTCAGGTTTACTAAGTGACACGCAGGTAAGAACAAGCGCAGCAGCCATATTTTTTTTGTCTGTGTACAGCAGCACGAAACATTCTATGATCACACAAACATGATAACTAGCACTTACTTGAGGGCTCCCACTTCCACTGTGATCACAAAGACATGATGAAGTAACTAGAGCATAGCATGCAGTAGTGGCAGTGGTACCACTGCTGAGCAGAGAAGTGTAGCACATCCATGATCACATGAAATCCATCATCACTCTAGAAGAAGAAAGGAAGAAATTAAAGGCGTGGGGCAGAGCGGGTGCACCTGGTCATCGACTGGTAGGAAGGCATCGAAGAGGAGGATAGAGGGGAGGAAGAGGAGGGTGGGTGCTTACCAGAGAGAAGGCGGAGGTCGTCAATGAAGGGGGGGGGGTCCGTGGCAGCAGTGCTCGAGGATGGAGGAGGGAGCCCACGGCAGCGCTCCGGGATGAGAACGAGGGAGACTGAGGCAACGGTGCTAGGGACAGAGGAAGGAGCCCGTAGTGGTGCACAATGATGGAGGAGGGAACCCGTGGCAATGGTGTTCGGGGAGGAGGGAGCCCACGGCTGTGGTGCTCGGGGATGGAGGCGGGAGCCCACGGCAGCGCTCGGTGATGGAGGAGGGAGCCCGCGGCAGCAGTGCTCGGGGAGGGAGGATCCCGCGATGGTGCTCAGGGAGGAGGGCATGACACGGCGGCTGTCGATAACGAGAGGGGGGATGACACGGTGGCCGGGGACGTGGAGCGACCCACATAGCGGCCAGGAACAAGGAGAGAGGGCCCATGTGGCAGCCGGGGTCGGGGAGGAGGCCCACATGGCGGGCGGGGTTGTGGAGGGGGCCCATACGGCGGCCGTCAACAAGTAGAGGAGGCCCACGCGACGACCAGGGTCGAGGGGGGCCCACGTGGTGGCCAGGGTCGGGGAGGCCCACGTGGTGGCTGTCGACGAGGAGAGTAGGCCCACACGACGGCTGGGGTCGGGGAGGGGCAGTGGAGGATGGTGGCCCAATGCGGCAGTGCTCGAGGAGGCGTCGGAGATGGAGGGCACGAGGACTCCGGGCGGCTGCGCTCGGGAGATGGCGGCGGAATTGGGCAGCCTAACAGCGTACAAAGCAACCCTTCGAGATTAGGGTTAGAGGCCCACCCGCGCCGTTGCATTATATAGGGGAGGCCTTTTTAGCGGTGGTTCACAATGCGAACTACCGCTACAAAGCGATAGCGGCGGGTGGCTATGCGAACCGCCACTAAAATTTGTGGTGTTTTTTATATTTTATTATTCATTCTCTAAAATTGTATTATTTATTTTCTAAAATTACCAGAAACATGTTTTTTTTTGTTGAAAAACCACTGAGTTCATTATTAATTATATTTTAGTCTTGGATTTTTTCAGAAACACCCCTACACTTTTTAAAAATTATAGTGTTAGTGCTCTTTTTTTGCACTCTTATTTTTTTTATCGCATCTTAAATTTTTGGTTTACTCTTACCGTTTCAATAACATCTTTCTATTTAAATAAGTTACACAATATTTATATTGAAATAAGCATAAATTACATAGAACATAATACAAGGTTCGAATAATAAAAGGTACTTAACAAAATATAATTACATGATACTTGAGTTAGCCTTGAATGACTTTTTCTTGGCAGTGATCGGTGTGCATGTAGGGCATTCCGTCGGCAAAGGACAGTCTTGCTTCTAAGACTTTAAGATTTTTCGGATCTATGAAACATGTCACCTCATCATATTGATTGTAGTCTTCTCGATCCTCCACATTCTCCACTCCAAAGATTCTTTGTTTACTTGGAACAACAATGTATTTCTTTTTGTCCTTTGGATCAAGTACATAAAACACCTGTTCCACGGTCTTGGCAAGTATCCAAGGCTCATCTTTGTGACCAACATTGTTAAGATCAACAATTGTGAAACCGTATTCATCTACCTCGATGCCATTAGGGTGCTTCACCCATTTGCATTTAAATATGGGAACCTGTAAATTTGCACCGTAGTCTAGTTCCCATATTTCCTCAATGTACCCGTAATATGAGGTCATCGGGTCCTCTTCATCAATGGCTTCTACTCGTACACCACTGTTTTGACACTTGTTCTTCTTATCCTTCTGTTGGGTGAAGAAGGAAAAACCATTATTATCATATGCCTGAAGTAGGGGGAGACCATGCAAGGTAATGAACATTTTGAGTTCGTTTTTTTTTTCATTTTAGTGCATAATAATTATCATTTGACTAGACATCTGCAGGGAAATGGATTATCATCTTCTTTGTAAATAGCATCCATCAAGTCGATGGATGCAATTTATGAAGTATACGCAATTGATGGATGCAATTTACGAAGTAGACGATATTTTAAGCTATATTACCTGTATTTTGTATATAGGAGTAATTACTTTCCAAGATATCAAGTTATCCTCCATTTCGTTTAGGCCCTCTTCCTCTATACAAACAATATTATTCCTCTCATTTCTCCTCACCCATGAAACAATAGATTTTTGCTAGTTACGGTAAGACACTAGGCCATGGATGGCAAGAAAGTGAATCTCCAATGGATTGCCCATGACTCGACCCGTCGATCAACCTTGAAGAAGCGAAGCAATGCCCTGACAAAGAAGGCGAGCGAGATGACCACACTATGTGGAGCCAAGGTCTCTATGGTGGTGTATGGAGAGGATGATGCCATGCCATTGGTCTATCCCTCGGTCCCTGAGGCCAGGAAGCTCCTTGGTAGCTTCAAAGCCATGCCAGACGACCTCGAAAATTTGAAGAAAGTGTTGAACCAAGAGGAATACCTCTGTGCTTGCATCTCTAAGCTGCAAGAGCAGAAAAGCAAGTCTGACCATAAGAAACGTGAGGATGAAACTTCACAACTCCTCCTTGCTGCCATGGCTGGCCACGGACCGAGCCTTCCTAGCCTCACTACCGAAGAGCTTAGGAGCCTTAACGGGATGGTGGAGAAGAGGATGACGAATGCCAAAGCACGCTTCGAGCAGATCATGAGATAGGGAAATGTCCATGAACCACTGTATCCTCCACAAGAGAAGTCAAAATTGTCATCTCAACTTCAGGGTCCCTACAGTTTTACGAAGATGCAAACCCAGGCTCCCGTAAATGAATTCCAGCCTTTGCAGCAAGATTTGGTCGCAGACCTTGCTTGGACTAGAGGGGAGCTCAATCCTTGTGAGACTAGCAATACTAATGGCAATGGCGGACCTAGTACTAGTGAGGGTGACAAAATGCAGCATTACAATACAGAGGGCTTAGATCTTCCATGTTCATGGGATACTATCCTTGACATGGAGTAAGGAGTTATTTTTTTCAACTACAGGCATGCATGCAAGAAAGCTTGGTTTGGTTCATATCATTGTATTATTTTCTTAGCATCTAAATCTTTTGCTAGCAGGAGTCTTGTCTTAGAGTCACCAGAGTCTTGGGTTTTCCCCTCCATCTCAACAGATCTATTAAAGTTTTCATTCATCATTTGTCATCAGAAATATGAATGTCATGTGTTGGTGATGTGGTTTTCTAAATTATTTGTTAAATTCTTAATATGTATGATTATGTCAGCTTGTAATCTTTGACTAGTACAAATTGTTTCTACCATGGCACACAATTGTTTGCCTAGTTTATTATACCTTATCAATAGCAGTATTTGCATCTCATTGAGCTTAAACAACCATGATTATGCTAACAATTAACCTCATTTCTAGATACAATGTATTTACTGGTGTATGGTTCATGATAGCAAACTTTTAGGAGTAATTGGAGGAATCAGCTTTGGAGCACATGAACTCAGAAAAAGCAAAGCATAAGGAGGCTAATAATAAGATGAGTCAAAACACACACTTATTGGAATGATGCTCTATCGATCAACCTAGAAGGAAATGAAGCCCCATTAAAGATCTCTCAGGGCCTTAGGAGATGTGAATCCAAGATATAAAGTTGGCACAATAGATGATATATAAAGGGGAAAAGGTTATTCTAATAATGGACATTCATCAATGGTCATATCTGTTCCACCAACACTCATAGAAGAGAAACTAGATCAAGTGAAGCTCATTGATCATCCTCGAAGAGGATGTCGATGTCAACCAGAGGCCATACCTCGACAGGATCTTGCGAATTGGCAAAATGTGGAACCCCTCTCCATTTTGTGTAAATTGATGCTCCTCGTCATGAGGGAGTAGTTCCCTTACTCTCTTCCTAGTAAAGGGGATCCTATATAATTCTTGTAACTTGAGCTGTTGTCTCATTTTGCATTTGGGTGTTTCCAATGTTTACTTGCTTTCATAACTCACTAATGGTCAATCACAAGAAGTCTGTGCCGATCAAAACTCTTCTAGTGCACACAAGAAGAAGGAAATATGTGATCTCTGTGTTGAAGATGATGCCTATTGGCAGTATTGCTTCCATTGAGGCATTATAGCTAGTCTACCATAAACTAGTCCTCTACCTTCTGACAAGGAATTGTTGTGGTAGGAATATAATCTTTGGTAGAGGCTGGGCAACAAAGGGCAAGGCATCATACATAGCAACAATAAGATCATAGAAGAAGGGAGAGATATCATCCCTTCTACTCAATAAATAATCAACATCTCATTAGATGAAAAGGACTTGGCAAAAAAGAAGGTAAGGTTTGACCCTCCAATCCCATCAAGAAAATCTAGTTGGCTTACTAGTTAACCTCTTCTGCTTGCCTTACTTTATGGCGTTAAGCTTGATGATTCAACATCAGCTGGAAAAGAAGACAATTATAACAAGGAAGATGTTGTGGTGGATAACATTATGGAAGATGAAGAGACTGAACAAGAGAATATGGGGGAAAGTCAAGATGAACATGATGACCAGATTTGGAAACAATTGATCATGATGATTTTGATTATGATGTAGATGCTTGTTATTAGGCTGATCGAGACTATGTCCCTGGAATATTCCATGACACGTCATACCGACCAGAAGAAGGCTCATTTTGATATAAAACCTTCCAAGACAGGGGCACGACTAGCTGCACAGGACATTAGAAAGTGACTATTATCCTTTGCGTCTACATAGATATCCATTTGAACACCATGCTTATGGTAGCAACGATTTTTGTCCTACTTGCTGCAACAAGTTTTTGTACCTACAAGGAGCTCTCTCATGCTAGGTGTATAGTGATCTAAGTTGCAGGTTCATGAAAGTGCGGCGTTATGATCAAAAGGATTACATTTTCATCTGGTTCAATATTCTTCATAGCTTCAATATCTTAAAGAAGCATGAAATGCGACACCGTCAGTCACATTTAATGTGCCTTGCAATGAGGACATTCCAACATTTAAGTTTGTGGGGACTTTAATGAAGTTTTTGTTTGTTTGGTTTGTGTGGTTAGTGTGCGGGGACTTTAATCTAGTTTTTGTATCTTTTGTTTGTGTGGTTATTAGTGTGAGTATTTATCCTTAGCTTAGAAGAGTCTACTTATGAGAGTACTTTGTCCCCCTTTAACAAAATCTATTTAATGTTGAATTTTGCATAGTATTCTTTTTCTCTCCTTCACTAATAATGACCAGCCCCATTCACTTAGTTTCTTACTTATGACTCACAAATCCATCAACTCGCAAGATTTGTATCTCAGTTGATGATTATATTACACTTGCATTCAATTTGCCAATCATCACTTGGCTTGTATTTGTGAAAACCTCTTTTCGAACTTGGTGGCTTGCTCATATACCGACATTTTGTTTATTCTAACCATATACAAAAAAATCTTTGGTTCCAACCTAGCTTTGCTAGACCCTTTAATGATTCACTCCTATGAGACCGTCAAATAAGCCATAAATAAAGCTTGAATAAAGCTGAAATCCATTTCTTGATTAGCATGTCAGTATACTGATAGGCATGGATGTACGGAAAAAAGAAAAAAGAGACAAAAGCTAATACAGAATGTTGGTTATAAGTTATCGTTCCTGCTTTGAAGCCAAAATTTAGAGAAACCTTTTAAACTGGCTTGGGTTGTCTTATATCCTTGTTGTTCCTTCCTTACCTTTGTTTCCAAATCCCCAACAAACCACATTTTAAATATCCTTGGTCTATTTTCCTTTAAACAACCTCACTCTGCTACTGTTTGGTGTCTGAAAACACAGCTGAAACTGACCTCGACAAATACCACCGAAATTTAGCAGGAATTGCCCTAGATATCAGGCCTAACCACAACTTCTCAAGAGTATGGAATAAATGATCAATTCAGATCAATACCTTGACCATTAAAATGGATTTCTGGACATGTTCTCAACCCCTACACATCTCTTTCCTTCTCTACTTTGCATAGACACGAATTCTTTCTGCTAGATCATGGTGTTCATCATTCACCTACATAACAAAAGCGATGAGAAAAGGATGGGGTAGAACAAGTAGCAACCATTTTCTCATACTGTGACTTGCAAGAGGAACAAAGACAGTAGGGATCGTCGGCCCTAGGAACGACGATGGAAAGACGGAGAGAAACAATCCTAGGTGAAAATGGAAGGAGAACATGGGTGAGGATTAGGTTAGATGTTTCTCTTCGCTCCCTCTAATTGATCTCTAATTAGACCTCAATTACCTTAAGTTAATACATTCAATTGGCCCAAGACAGTCCTATTTATGCTTTTATTTTTCCTTTTATTTTTGTTTTGGAGTGTTACACAAAACGACCTTGTAGTATTGATCTATGAGCTTTGTCTGGCCAGGTTTTCCATCATTCTTCACTTTTCTTGGCCGTGCGGCTGGCCGAGGATGAAAAAAAAAATGAGAAGTAAAGAGCATCCTTGTTCTGATGTTTAGCCTACAGATTCGTGCGTAGATTGTTGAAATGTTTACTAAACTTAGTATGTCAAATTGTACATATCATGGCTAGAATGTATTGATCTGGTAATCATGGCTGTGAATTACTGTAATTCTGGTAATTATGATTGTAAATGGATGTATATTGGCAGTGTAACCATTTTTTGATGGATGCAATGGAGAAAAATAGGAATTTCTTGCATTTTTTTTTATTTCTCATTAGAGACGGGGAATTGCTGTTGAAATGTGTGTCTATTACATAGCAATAAATACGGACTATAGGCAGCCGACATAGCGATAAATACGGACTATAGGCAGCCGTCACTAGAAATAGTGACAGTTTTTAAATGCCATTAGTATAAGCTATATTTACCAGTCAGTAAAATACAACGACGGTTGTTTTAGAACCGTCTGTATAGACATTACTGAGGGTTTTGGCACCGTCCCTGGACTGTCAGGTTTTAGTGACAATGAAACCCCTGTCTCTATAAGTCTACTTTTAGAGACGAAAAACTGTGACAGGGATGAAATACGTCTCTAATGTAGTTAGATCCCTGTCACTATTGACCTGATTTAACGTAGTGGGTGTCCATTCGGGTCCTGGCACTAAAGATCAATCGGATGGACGAGGCTCTTGGCGAAGAATAGGGAGGCATCGTTGAAGCAATGTGGGCCATCGGAGACACTTGTTGATATGGGCGTCGGAGCAATGTGAGCAATGAATTGGAGAAATGGGGAAATTTTGGATTTCTGGGGTGAGAGCTACTTGCTGATATGGTGGAAGGTGCCAAACAGATGAAATGCACTTCAAACAGGGAGGTAAATGTCAAATGTACCAGATGAAGGGGTATAGAATGATCTGGTCCCTTCGACCAAACATATTGTTTCCAGGTTTCCAACAACTAGGTTATTTTCACCTTATATGCTCTTGGTGAAGTCTTGGAGCTCGACACTAATAGATCTGCTACAGTGTCTGACCTCTTGGTGAAGTCATGGAGCTCGACACTAATAGATCTGCTACAGTGTCTGACACCCTTAAGCGACACTTCAGCTTGCAGTAGTGTCGTGAGCTTTTTTGTCAACACTAAAGGCTTCAATTATACTAGTGTCAACAACACTACCATAAATCTGCACTATAACAGCGGTTAAAAAACACACTGTAGCAGTGGGGATGGTTGACCACCAATTCAAGTGCGCAACTAAAAATGAACGGTCAACAGCGACGGGTACGCAACACCCACCGCAAGAAAAGATTCGATAGCGGCGGGCGATCATATCACCCGCCGCTTTGAAGCAACTGGTTAAATAAAAATAAACATCCACACCATGTCTATCCTGCCCGCCAGTGTGTAGCTCGCCAATGCGCAAAGCACTGACCGACGATGAGGGCAGCCAGATCCACCGCCTCTCGGCCACCCATCACCCCGGCGTGGAGAAGGGGAGATGCCCCCAGCGCGTGCATGGAGAGAGAGAGAGAGAGACCCGTGACCCGCCCGCCGCGAGCCCTTGGTTGTTGCCACGCCCTGGACGAGTCCTTGGCTGTTGTCAAATCCCCGGCCACCGCCGCCACCAGCTCCCCTAGCAACCGTCACCCGTGATCCGAAAACCACGAGCCCTTGGTGTCCACCGTGCCCTAGATGTTGTCGGTGCCCCGGCTACCGCCACGCCCTGGATGTTGAGACCCTGGCCACCACTACCCCAAGGCGTGAGACACTGCATGTGAGAAGGAGAGAGACAGTGGTGGGGAATCGTGAGAGACAAGAGGGGATGGCAGGAAGGGAGAAAGCGCAAATCCGTGTAGTGGATGATTGTTGGAGAGATGAATCACTGGATCGTTGATGTGGCGCATACTGATTATTAGAGACGGGCCACATTGTGGTTCGCCTTTAAAAAATTGATTTTTAGAAGCGGAACACATACATAGGATTTTTAAAAGGCGGTTGACAATGTGATCCACCTCTAAAAGTTGATTTATAAAGGCGGTTGCCAATGTGAGTTATTATTAAATCGTTTTACCACTGTAGCAGCAGTTTTCTTTATACTCGCCTTTACGCCATTTTAGGTGCCGTCCCTAAAAGTCTTTTTTGTGGTAGTGCAAGCTCCAAATTGATGTAAACATGCAGAAATGAAATTTTTAGCCTCACACAAACTCATTACAATAATATGATCAAATTAATTAGAAAATATGACAGAATGCACACGTCCTAGGACTTTTGATGTGCTAGATGCTTCTACACAAACATACGTACGGTACATTCTAAAAATACATATGCAATTGCCATCTCGGCAGCATGGAGCAAGCTCAACGGCCGTGATTCACAGTTTTATGAGTACAATGGTCAAATTGAATCAACTGTTCAAGAAGCACAGTGGCCATTCGTGCATGTCACTGAAACAATTTGTATACACCTGAGGAAATCTGAAGTTTGTATGACCTATGTATTTTAAAATGAAGTTTCAATGGCTATACACATGGGGTTAGCACTCCGGTTGGCAATAACGAAAAAGATAAGAAATAATTTGCGTGCTCTAACTAAGTGACTTGGTTATTTAAAGAGCCAATGAAAAGTATGCAACATTTTTTTTGTTGGCATCAGAACAATCAACATTTTGACAGGGGCGGAACTTAGGCCTGGGCATCGTGTCCCCCCCCCCCCCCCACCCCAACCCCCTAAGAAAAAAATCCACCATGTAATTTGATAGCGGCCCAACATGAAACCCACTAGCCGCCCTCCACATAACCCAGTAATTTCCCTTCTGATACTGTAATTAAAGCTGTTCATAAACCTCTTACAAATTGCATTATTTCTTTGCTAATGGGAAAAGAAATGCACTGCCTTCATCCCAAAATGTAAGGATTTGTTGATTTTTTTGAATCATGTTTTATTTTTTCCTTATTTAAATATTTGTAAAAATATTGTTTAGTTTATTATAATATGTTTTATTATTAGATATATTTTAAATATGATTTATTTATTTTAAGATTTTGTAAAGAACTCTGAATAAGACAAATAGTTGATTTTTTTCTGAGATTATACAGTACAACTCAGACACTCACAACACACGTAGACTCACCTCTATAAACAAAGGTCCGCAAATCCTACCACTATGAGCATCCTCTAGATTGACGAAGTCACTATTGACGCTTCCCTGTCGACAGGAGCGTCGCCTACTACTGAAAGCACAAAGCCGTTAAATCCTAAAAAATTCGCTCCCATGGGGAGTCGAATCCAGACCTAAGGTACTACTGAGCCTCTTGTAACCACTAGGCTACAGGCCCTTTCACGAGACAAACTAGATTTCTGAAGTAAACAAATACTTATATATTGGATTGAGATAGTAATATTTAACATATCTTGCCCAAGTGACCACAAATATAGTACTTTAATTCCCCTGAGTTATGAAACATTCGAAGCTTGGTAGTATTTAATTTCATTCTATATACTGTCATGAATGCCAGAAAAGGCCAATAAAGGCTAGCACAATTTGCGTGGCTGTTTTTACTGAAAAAGATAGTACTTATTTATTGGATTGCAGCGGTTGATTTTATCATTCAGGAAATTTTCAGCGCCCGGCTTAACACCCATTTTTCCAGGTATCAATTATTTATTGTATTCTGATTTATTTTGTCTTTTTTATTTACCAAAATAGAGACCTCTTGTACACTAAAAATAACTATCATGCTCATAGAATTCTTGCAAACATGCATAAAACATAATTCCTTATTGCAATATTAAATTATGTCTTCTCAACTAATATTAACATTGAAATTTTTGTATGGATATATAAACATCTATGAATGAATAGAAGAACTTTTTTCAATGGTGATAATTTTACAAGCTAACAAATCTTTTTAATTACTAATTCCCTTCATAGTTAAATATAAAATCATAGTAGCTGGACCCTTGAAACTATTTGGTAGTGCATTGACTGGTTGCTATGTATAGCTGGCTGACCTTTGAATGGTAGTTACTAATGATTAGCACTGCACAGATCGACTCATCTTGTAGTTGGGGGAGACCATGCAAGGTAACGAACATTTTGAGTTCGTTTTTTTTTTCATTTTAGTGCATAATAATTAACATTTGACTATATATCTGCAGGGAAATAGGGAAAGATTATCATCTTCTTCCTAAATAGCATCCATCTTGATGGATGCAATTTACAAAGTAGACGCCGTTGATGGATGCAATTTACGAAGTAGTAGCAATTGATGGATGCAATTTACGAAGTAGACGATATTTTAAGCTATATTACCTATATTTTGTATATAGGAGTAATTACTTTCCAAGATATCAAATTATCCTCCATTTTGTCTAGGTCCTCTTCCTCTATATAAACAATATCATTCCTCTCCTTTCTCCTCACCTAAGAAACGATAGATTTTTGCTAGTTCCGGTAAGGCACTAGGTCATGGATGGCAAGAAAGTGAATCTCCAATGGATTGCCCATGACTCAGACTCGTCGATCAGCCTTGAAGAAGCGAAGCAATGCCCTGACGAAGAAGGCGGGCGAGCTGGCCACACTCTGTGGAGCCAAGGTCTCTGTGGTGGTGTATGGAGAGGATGATGTCGTGCCATTGGTCTATCCCTCAGTCCCTGAGGCCAGGAAGCTCCTCGATAGCTTCAAAGCCATGCCAGACGACCTCAAAAATTTAAAGAAAGTGTTGAACCAAGAGGAATACCTCCGTGCTCGCATCTCTAAGCTACAAGAGCAAAAAAGCAAGTCTGACCATAAGAAACGTGAGGATGAAACTTCGCAACTCCTCCTTGCAGCCATGGCTGGCCATGGCCCGAGCCTTCCTAGCCTCACCACCGAAGAGCTTACGAGCCTTAACAGGATGGTGGAGAAGAGGATGAGGGATGCCAAAGCACGCTTCGAGCAGATCATGAGACAGGGAAATGTCCATGAGCCGCTGTATCCTCCACAAGAGAAGCCAAAATTGTCATCTCAACTTCAGGGTCCCTACACTTCTACGAAGATGCAAACCTAGGCTCCCGCAAAAGAGTTCCAGCCTTTGCAACAAGATTTGGTCGTAGACCTTGCTTGGACTACAGGGGAGCTCAATCCTTGTGAGACTAGCAATACTAATGGCGGTGGCAGACCTAGTACTAGTGAGGGTGACAAAATGCAGCATTACAATATAGAGGGCTTAGAGTTTCCATGTTCATGGGATACTATCCTTGACATGGAGTAAGAAGTTATTTTTTTCAACTACAGGCATGCATGCAAGAAAGCTTGGTTTGGTTCATATCATTGTATTATTTTCTTAGCATTTAAATCTTTTGCTAGCAGGAGTCTTGTCTTAGAGTCACCAGAGTCTTGGGTTTTCCCCTCCATCTCAACAGATCTATTAAAGTTTTCATTCATCATTTGTCATCAGAAATATGAATGTCATGTGTTGGTGATGTGGTTTTTTAAATTATTTGTTAAATTCTTAATATGTATGATTATGTCCCTTAGGTTCTCAAGATAAAAAATGATGTCTCGTTGTTATGTTTTTTGTTTTGTCAGCTTGTAATCTTTGACTAGTACAAATTGTTTCTACCATGGCACACAATTGTTTGCCTAGTTTATTATACCTTATCAAAAGCAGTATTTGCATCTCATTGAGCTTAAACAACCATGATTATGCTAACAATTAACCTCATTTCTAGATACATTGTATTTACTGGTGTATGGTTCATGATAGCAAGCTTTTAGGAGTAATTGGAGGAATCAGCTTTGGAGCACATGAACTCAGAAAAAGCAAAGCATAAGGAGGCTAATAATAAGATGAGTCAAAACACACACTTATTGGAATGATGCTGTATCGATCTACCTAGAAGCAAAAGAAGCCCCATTAAAGATCACTTAGGTCCTTAGGAGATGTGAATCCAAGATATAAAGTTGGCACAGTAGACGATATATAAAGGGGAAAAGGTTATTCTAATAAGGGACATTCATCAACTGTCATATCTCTTTCACCAACACACATAGAAGAGAAACTAGATCAAGTGGAAAAATGTGGAACCCCTCTCCATTTTGTGTAAATTGATGCTCCTCATCATGAGGGAGTAGTTCCCTTGTTCTCTTCCTAGTAAAGGGGGATCCTATATATTTCTTGTAACTTGAATTGTTATCTCATTTTGAATTTGGGTCTTTGCAATGTTTACTTGCTTTTGTAACCTTGACCTGATCGACACCATCCATGGGCTTAGAAAAAACTCATTAATGGTCGACCACAGGAAGTCTGTGCTGATCAAAACTCTTCTAGTGCACACAAGCAGAAGAAAATATGTGATCTCTATGTTGAAGATGATGCCTATTGGCGGTATTGCTTCTATCGAGGCATTATAGCTAGTCTACCATAAACTAGTGCTTTACCTTCTAACGAGGAATTATTGTGGTAAGAGTTTTGTTTCTTTGGTTTGTGTGGTTAATGTGCAGGGACTTTAATCAAGTTTTTATTTCTTTTGTTTTTGTGCTTATTAGTGTAAGTCTTTATCCTTAGCTTAGAAGAGTCTACTTATGAGAGTAATTTGTCGCCCTTTAATAAAATCTAGTTAATGTCAAATTTTGCATAACAATCTTTTTCTCTACTTCACTAACAACGAACAACTCCTTTCAGTTAGTTTCTTCTTATGACTCAGAAATCCATCAAAGTTGCACGATTTGTATCTCAATTGATGATTACATTACACTTGCCTTCAATTTGCCAATCATCACTTGGGTTGTATTTGTGAAAACCTCTTTTCAAAGTTGGTGGCTTGCTCATATACCGACATTTGTTTATTCTAACCATAAACAAAAAATTCTCCAACCTAGCTTTGCTACACCCCTTAATGATTTCACTCTAATGAGACCGTCAAATAAGCCATAAATAAAGTTTAAAGCTCATTTCTTGATTGGCATGTCAGTATACTGTTAGGCATGGATGTACGAAAAAAAGAAAAAAGAGACAAAAGCTAATACAGAATGTTGGTTATAAGTTATCGTCCCTACACATCTCTTTCTGTAATGCCTAGAAAAAATATGTATTTAAAAAAACAAGCTGGCCCAACTAGAGCCGAAGTCTAAGTCCATCCCAAACCCTACTACTCCTCCCACGTTGCCCTCCCTTCCTCCTATGGTTTACTCCAATCGACTTCATGGAGAGAGACAGAGGCGGCGAGGTGCGCTGGTGTTGTCTCACATCAGGGCTTAGGTGGTCTCCGTCCAGCTGTTCAACCTTCACGGCAAGTGAGATGCAATGCCTGTCCATCCTCTCTTATTTCCCCTAGTTTGGATTCAGGCTTTCTTTTCTTTTCCTTGGGATCGCACCTAAGTAGCAGCAGTACTGAGCATATTAGGACAGGGTGTTCGTGGCAAATTATTTCCCTCTTGAGTCTCGCTCGCTGCTGGTGCAATTTTTGACTAATGGCGCATTCGTCGCGTGAGCTCAACTGTTGATTTTGTGTTGTTCGTCTCAGTTCAAACAGCCAAAGATCAAGGCTATTTTCTGAATCTTTTGGTGCCGATTCTGAGTAGAACGGTATAGCGAAAGTTGTAGAGGATTGTATAACCTTTCCAACGCATATTTATATGCATTTTTTCGTTCAGTAAAATGGGAGTTATGTTAGTCTGAATATGTCTGTTATTTTCTTCACTTAACCGTGACACTACAGTTTTGGTCAGTGCAGCAACTGTTCGAGGCTGATTTCCGGATTTTTGGTTCCGAATTTGAGTAGGACTTTAACACTAACATTGTAGAGGGTTTGAAGAACTTTCCAACTAGTATGCATACGCATTTTTTCGTTGAGTAGAACTCGAATTATTGCAATCGGAATGTTGCTGTCTTTTCTTCGTCAGTTCTGTCAGGTTTCAGTTCGTTGTTACAACGATCTGTTTTGAGCGGCAATTTAAAATTACTTAGGGTCCGAATTTGTGCATAGTTATGTAGAGTGTTTTGTAGTACTATGTACCCACTTCCCACAGAGTACTTGCATGCTTGTTTTCGCTAAATATTATGGGAGTTATGGGTCAAATTCAACGCTTTGGGGCTGATGACAGATTCTGTCAGTCGTTTTGTATAGTCAATTTGAATTAGTAAACTTCGAAATTAAATTTTGAAATGAATATTAAAGTTGTAGATTGTTCAGTGTAGATACTTGTGGAGTATTTATTTGGTATCATTACTGTTATAATTTTAATCTTATAAAAAGGTCAAGCAGTACTGCTGCTATCTATGAAAGTGATGTGTTGTTGTTTTGTCGATAATAGATTGGGGGCATAGAAACCATATGATTATTGTTTGTCAATGATTTTCGGATTATTTGTACTGAGTTCTTTGTTCTAAAACAGGTGGTAGTGCTCCTGGTCGTGCCTAGTGTACTTTTCTTCTTTATTGAAGGCAAGTGAATATAGCAGTGGTTGTGCTACCATTTTGACTTGTTATTTTTATCACCTACACTATAATGTTCGGAACTATGTATTACCACTAAGAATTGACTTTTATCTTATTTATTCACTTAAGTATAATTAATTGATGCTTAATTCTCTATATATGACTTTTATTATTGGAGTATAGTTTATGTGGTTAATCCACATTCTTGGAGGAAGTTGAAGATTATATTATCATTATTTCAGCATGCCATGTGCATTACATTATTCATTTGTATTGAAAGTTATGTCGTTGACCGATGGTCACGACCGTACCGGTATAATATCATGGGATGTAGCTCCATACCTTGTTGGGTATGCAGGCAGGAGACATTTGCATTTGCACTCATATGCACTCATGAAGTATTTGAAGTGACGTGTTGTTATTACGAAGCTCTATCATCTGATTATGTTCTATTTTAAAGTAATTTGCTTTATATCGATTGTCCATCTTGGTTAACCTATAAGTGAAGTTTAATGTTTTAAATCATTGCTTAATCTTAACTTGTGATTTAAATAGCTTGTCAAAACAAATATGCTTGCTGAGATTTTTATCTCATCCTTACTTTACTCTCTCCATGTGCTTGATGCTTGCTAGGAGAGAAAGAGGGATTAGCTGCATATCATGCACTTTATTTAATCTCTTAATAATTAACATTTAGTTATTGGACCATTGTGCGTGATGCTTCAAGTAGTGTGGATGTTAAACTTATTCTTTGGATTCACTCTTTACCTTTCATTAGGATGTTCTTTTAATGCTAGTGTGATGCCTTAATTTTTTTGTTATCTATGTATTCTTTCTTCCATGTTGCTTATAAATACAAAGGAGATGCTGCCGAATTTACTATTTATTTGTTCCGCTGTTTAGGTTGTATGGTTTTAGTGACATCCCGGGTGTTTGTGGTTTCCAGGGTGTTACACTTTCCTTCTCTACTTTGCACAGATATAAATTGTTTCTGCTACATCATGGTGTTCGTCATTCACCTACATAACAAAAGCGATAAGAAAAGGATAGGGTAAAACAAGTAGCAACCATTTTCTCATACCGTGACTTGCAAGAGGAACAAAGACAGTAGGGATCGTCAGCCCTAGGAACGATGATGGAGAGACGCCACTTCAGTGTCTATTCGTGAGAGAAACGATCGTAGGGGAAAATGGAAGGAGAACATGGGTGAGGACTAGGTTAGATGTTTCTCTTCTCTCCCTCTAATTGAGCATTAAAGTATCTAGGACCTAGTTTAAGGGTTTTGGTAATTAATGAAGAATTGTGGCTTATTATGTTTCAAGGTTGATCAATTCGTATGTATACAGTTCAATGAAGATGAACAAGGCAAAGGTATAAAAATAGGTTTTCTATTTTACCAGTCATAAGGTCATTAGAGGAGAAAATGACCGGGTTGCCAGTATAGTTGCTGCACTATTAAGAGGGGTCGACGCTCTAGTAACTTGATGAATATTTAGTTGCCACTTTGTGAGAAATCAAAATCCAAACCCTTGCCACAGACATTCCCAAATATTCCTTGCAAATCCTTTTTGGATGCTCCATAGATTCTCTTGAATATCCTTGTTGAATAAGGTCCAACACTCCTTAAAAAATCTTTGTTGGAAAATCCTACAAAAACTTCCTTGAAAAACTCTGTCGAATGAGGTGGCGGTCTGACCGGGGTGCACCTGCGGTCTGACTGGGGACCTCTGGCAGTCTGATTGCCCGTGTCCAAGAGGGTACATTTTTTGTACTCCTGATGATCTGACCGCCAGGCGTGGTCGATCTGACTGCCAGCCTCCCGCGGTCTGACCGCTAGGAGCTCCCGGTCTGGCTGCTAGCCTGTCAAAGGTTTAAATGATTGGTCAAAGTAGTCGTTGGGCTGCTGGCGGTCTGATCGCCAGGAAGCCATGATCTGACCGCCAGCTGCACAGACTTTCGCAATGGCTAGTTATTGGATCTATGCCTATATATAGTCAGTCCCCTCGTGCATTTTAGCTCTCTCGACACCTTGAGCTATATTATTGAGCTATTTGATCCCTCTCCTTATGCACACAAGTTTCCACTAATTCATTGCAAGGGTGTGAGAATCTAGTGTGTGTTCTTTGGTGATTCAAGCATTGTGGCACTAGTTGTTCATCAAGCAAGCGTCGTTGACTTGTTACTCTTGGAGGTTGCTGTCTCCTAGTCGGCTTGGTGGCATGGAAACCGTGAGCCCTTCAAGAAGATTGTGAAGGAGGCCTAGTGTTCTTGTAAGAGGTCTTATACTTGCCTCGCGTGACAAAGGGTAACTTTAGTGAAACTAAGATTTGGAGAGGTTCAAGGGATTGATTTGGCTTAAGATCAAGCTGCTCTTGCGTGTGCCATTCTTGTTGGAGAAGTGTATACTTGATAGAGAAGCAAGTCAAAGGCTTGAAGAGGTTCAAGGGATTGATTTGGCTTAAGATCAAGTTGCTCTTGTGTGTGCCATTCTCGTTGAGGAAGTGTATACTTGATAGAGAAGCAAGTCAAAGGCTTAAAGAGGTTCAAGGGATTGATTTGGCTTAAGATCAAGCTGATCTTGTGTGTGCCATTCTCGTTGGAGAAGTGTATACTTGATAGAGAAGCAAGTCAAAGGCTTGAACCCACCTCAACGTGGATTAAGGGTGATCGGCAAGTCACCTTTAGACACCATGGGATAAATTTGTGTCTCTCTCCCATGTTTATTTACTTGTTATTTACATTACTAGAGATCACAATGATGCTTATCACCTAGGCTTGCAAACCCTTAACTCTCCACATAGGTGTTGGTTTATTTTCTACTAGTATTATTCTTGTATTATTTCCACATTTATTTGTGTAGGTTATAAATTGTCAAAAACCACCTATATACCCCCCTCTAGTCGGTATCCTAGATCCTATAAGTGGTATCAAAGCCGGTACTCCCATTTTAGCAAGGATTTAACCATCCAGGAGTAGGATAATGGCTAGCACCAATATCAATGTTGGTCACGCTCCGTACTTTGATGGGTCAGACTTTGATTATTGGAAAACATGCATGAAAATTCATCTTCAAGCAATGGGTGATTCAGTGTAGAATTTGTGGATGTTAGTTTTAATATGTTTAATCCACAAGAGCCCACAAAAGCAGACCGAACAAATATGAAACCCAATGCCAAGCAATGGATGTGCTCATTCGAGCATTGTGCAAAGAAGAATATCATAGGGTGTGCAAACCTACCACAACTTATGAAGTTTGGCAAGGTCTCGTTGAGGCTCACGAAGGCACAAGTATGGTCAAGAGTGCTAAGCTATTCATTTGCAAAGAAAAATTTGAGAAATTTGCTTTGCTTCCAAATGAAGACTTGAAAACAAGCTTTTCTCGGCTGACAAATTTTGTGAATGAACTCAAGGACCTTGAATTTAAGGTTGAAAATGTTGATATCTCTCACAAGTTATTTAGAGCTTTGCCGCCTAAGTATGAAACTATTGTCACTATGCTAGTAAGGTCGTATTTGACCAAGATCACTCCCTCACAAGTCTTGGGAGAAATTCTTACTCATGACATTTTCAAGCAATCACAACTAGAGCTTGATGGTGATCAATGTGAAAATAGCAAGAAGAATATTGCATTCAAGGCCAAAACATCAAAAGTAGATAGTGATGATGAAGGTGATAGTACAAATAAGGAAGTTGCCTTGATAGTAAGAAGGTTCAAGAAATTCATGGAGAAGAAAGGAGATCGAAGATCATCAAGCAAAAATCCATTTGCAAAGAAGAAATGCATTGAATGTAGAGACATGGGACATATCTCTACAAATTGCAAGAAAAAGAAAGATGATGAAAGGTATAGCAAAGGGAAGAAAAAGAATTACAAGAAAGTATTCAACAAGAAAGATGGCAAAGCTTATCTAGTTGAATGGGATTCATATGCAAGTTCGGATTCTGAAAATGAGGATAGTGATAATGAGAATAAGTCCTCTAAATCAGGACTTGCAAGAATTGCTGTCACGGAAGCTCCTTCTCCATTTGACTCACATATGTGCTTCATGGCAAAAGGAGAACACAAGGTATGTGATGATGATGACACATTCTCATATGATGATCTTGTTGATATGGTAAGTGATGATTCCTTAGGAAAAACTAAGAAATTATATAAAGAACTAAAAAGAAAGTATTCCTCATTACATGAGTCTTACGAGGAGCTAAAGACCTCTCATGAAAACCTAAAGGATGATCATGAGAAGCTTAAGAAAGCTCAAGATACTCATGTTGAAAAAAATATGTTGGAATTACTTGTGATATGCTTGATTGCGTGGCTAGTATGAATAGAGTTAGTACTTCTAGCATATCAACCTCATGTCATGATTTATCACCTATACCATGCACTTCTAAAACTGATTCAGACGAAAATGTATCAAGTTCATGTGATCCTTTGCTTATTGTTGAAAATGATTAATTGCATGAAACCGTAGACTCTCTTATTAAAGCTCTTGCAAATTGTCATAAGGTTAAAAATGTTTTTAACAAAATGTGGGAGTGTCAAAGAATAAATTTCAAGCATGAGGGACTTGACTTTATCCCTAAAAAATAGAAGTGCTTTTATTGAGAAGAAAATTACTTTCATAAAGAGAATGGTTTGTATTGATCTAAATACAAAAATACCGGGCATCTTGAAAAGGATTGTATTGGAAGTAAGAATGTGATGTTTAGGGATATGGATGTTTTTTATGTTCTTACTAAATCCTCTCATGGTGTTGGTTATGCCAAGTTTGTTGGTAAAAATAAGATGCATGCTCAAAACTCAAAAATTGCCATGCCAGAAGTTAGTGCAAAGAAGAGAAGTATTTGGGTGCCAAAAGCATTGGTCACTAACCTCCAAGGACCCAAGCAAGGTTGGGTAGCTAAAAGAATCTAATTTTGTTTTGTAGGTGAACTATAAATCCGGTGGACATCATTTGGTGTTTGATAGTTGTTGCTCATAACATATGACTGGAAATGGAAATATGTTCACCTCAATGAATAATTAATGAAGGTTTAGAGTTTGACAAAATTAGTTTTGGAGATAATAGCAAAGGCAAAGTGAAAGGATTGGGAAAGATTGCTCTCTCAAATTTTTTGTCTATCTCAATTGTCTTGCTTGTTGAATGATTGAGTTTCAATTTATTATCGGTAGCTCAATTATGTGATCATGGACTCACTTGCATTTTCTCTCCAAAAGATATCATCATTACTAGCATCAAGACTAATTACTTGATATTAAAGGATTTTGGTATGGAAATCTCTATCTTGTGGATTTCTCATCTAAAGATGCAAGTTTGAGCACTTGCTTCTTTACCAAAGCCTCAAAAGGATGGTTGTGGCATAGAAGGCTTGGTCATGTTGGAATGAAACAATTGAACTGTATTATGAATTATGATCTAGTAGTTAGATTGCAAGATGTGATTTTTGAAAAGGATAAATTATGTAGTGCTTGTCAATCCAGAAAACAAGTTGGAAGCTCTCATCTATCAAAAAGTGTTATGTCCACTACAAGACAATTGGAACTAGTACATATGGATTTATTCGGACCAACCACATATAGAAGGGAGAATTCCTTATTCACCATTGGAAAAACTTGGAGTTCCCTATCAACCACTCAAAATTTTGATTTTCCTTATTAGCCATCCTTCTTATCTTTTGTCCCTTAATGACCACTTCTGTCGTAACATGGGCTTAACGGTATTAAATAGATGGGAAATGAAATAATTGCCCCTAGCAATAACTTTATACTAAACTTTACTTGTTAGCCATTGAAATAGGCATGATGCTAATTTTTAAGATTAGGAAGGGGGACATGGCCATACGGACAACAACAAAAGCCAGTATTTTAATTTTCACAAGAGCTAAACATATGAGCATATAAATTGAGATTGTCACACACGGACAACACCAAATAGACATTCATGTCGATACTAATGGGTATTAAATTTATCAAAAGCATCATACGTTTTGAGCCTCTGAGCCTATACAGATTACCATTAGTTTACCAAAAGATGCAAAGGGGTTCACGGTACAGTGGTAAAGGCCATTGGCTGGGGAGCTCCCACCTAGGGTTCACTCCCTGGGTGCTACATAATTTGTGGAAAATAAAAAAAAATCACTCGATGTGTCCCATTTACTCAGTTGAAACCGACCTATGGTGGGCGGACCCTCATGTATGGGGTGGGCTCAAAGTATGGGTTAAGGCCCGAACCATAGGGGCGGCTCCTTGAGGGTGGGACCAGGGTTTGTGGATTTTCTCGACCGGAGAAGGTTGAGCTTCTCTATCAAAGAAAGCTGTGGAGTGGTCTTACCCCCACCATTCGAGTTTTTTTTATTAGTTTACCAAAAGCCAATACAAAAGCATGCACAATATAAAAGCACCACACCTTACAAAAGGACTATACAATTTGCATGCAAAATATAAAAGCACCACACGTTCATTTGTGTCATGACAAAAGCACCTTTTGTTCACATGCACCATTACAAAATCTCAAACTTTGACAGCACAAACACTACAGACTGAGCCTCCTTTTGCTTTGGGTAGACATTACAGGGCTTGTTGCATCTGATTTTTTACTTTGTGTACCCATTGCAGGGCTGTCCAGCCCAATTGGCTTCAACTTTTTCGTTGACTTTTCCTTAAGCTGCACATTGCCTTTAGCTTTGTTCTTAGTAACAACCTTTTTCTTTTGAGCTCCAGAAGTAACAGGTTGTGTGTCACATGAAAGTGCAACTGGGTACTTAATAGAAAGAGACCCGGATTGGTTTGTGCCGCCTATGGTTTGGCTATAGTAAAAAACATCTAGCTTTAGAACTTATTCCATGTTTAACAGAAGCATAGGATGTATGCGCTAACCTTGGTGGGAAAGGAATACAAAGCTACTGGTGCATCCTCATCAAAAGGAACAATGCTATATTCACTTGATGCATTATTTGTCCTTTTCTTTTTCTTTGGTGGTCCCATACATTAACAGTAAAAGAATCCTAAGTAAAAACACACACACAAAAACAAAAATAATAACATATGTATTACGTACCTCACAGCCATCGTGGCTACGATATCATCAGTGTCACCTTCCTTGCAATTATGCCAATGATGGCCACAATCTTTACAAATAGGGCACTGGTGTCGTCCTTTCCTCCTTGTGGTGTTTCTTTTGCCCTCGGTGCAACTTCTAAATCTTTGGTTTTGTCTTCTTCTAGTGACGGACTTCAAGAGTGGCGGATGCATGAAAAATCCATGACTAGATTTTGGCCATTGAGACTTGTCATCAAGAGCAGGGATTAATTGAGAATATGCTGCTTGAAACTTCCCAACAGAATAAAACAAGTGCACATAATTTTTTAGATGTTCATTATCAAGTAAGGTGATGAATGCTATGGCATGAACACAATGAATACCGGACACTTGCCATTCTCTACAAGAACATGTCTTTTCATTTAACTTGACAACAAACCTGGTGCCAGTGCCATCCATTACTAAAATTTCACCAACTTCATTTCAACATTTGACCACTTCCATATCCAAGTTTCTGCTCCTTTCCTTTAATTTCTTGATTATATGTGGCAGGATTAGACCATCTAACTTTATACTAACTGTTCTCCTTTGCTCCCACTTAATCATAAGTAGTTGTCTAATCTTATCCATGAAATCATCCAAGTTTAAACTCTTGTAGTGTTTTATCCAACTGTTGAAGCTCTCTGGCAAATTGTTGGTCACATAGTCTACCTTGCAACATGTTGAGAACTAGCTCCTAGTCCACAATCTAGTGTGGCACTTCCTCAAATAGTCCATAGCAACCGGCTTTGCTGCCTCCATTGCAGCCCAATGTTTCTCAAAGAAATGTGAGTGCCATGAATAAGCTGCAGCCCAAAGGTGGTCTTCAAACACATTGCCACTCTATCTCTTCTTGAAATTTTGGACCAAGTGGAACATGCATTCCCTATGCATAATATTAGGAAATGCTTCTTTCACTCCTGCCATCACCGCTTGTCCACAATCAGTACATATTGCTAACCCATACGGTGATCCGATTGCTTCCCGAAGCCTTTGCATGAACTAGATCCAATTATCATTAGTTTCAGAATCAAAAACACCAAAAGCAATTGGATACATTCAGTTATGCCCATCAACAGCTATAGCAACAACCAACTGACCTCTAAACCTTCCTGAATCTGATCTTGTCGTTTATAGTGTGATGGTCTATGACTACAAGACTACCAGGATATAACTCTTCAATTGTAGCCCTAAACCTATAAAGATTATCGAAGCTGCTATCCCAATCACCATATAGTTGATTCAGTGTAGGTTGCTTACCCATGTAGACTCTTTTGTAATGAACCTTCACCCTGTAGTCATCTTTTATTCTCCACTGCAATTCTTTTGCTCCTAGAGTGGCATCCTCAATAAGCCAATCTTTCTCTTTCTCACAAACCCAATATTTGGTTGCATTCTTCACCTTTTTAGCTCTTTGTCTACTGGTGCAATTATGGGTAGCAGGGTTCTTCTTCACCTAACAAATGATATATAGAAATTCAGTTAGACACAATTTTTTTTAGAAAAATGAACAAAAATCTAAAAAGGAAACAATAACTAAATAGTGTCATTACCTTGATAGTTACTCCATCACCCATTGTAGATGCATGTATTCTCCAAGGACATTTATCTTCATGTTTCCTTGAACAATAGGCCCTGTACCTACCGGGTTCACTCTTTTCCACATTAAAGTCGAACTCATTTTTTATGGCATGTTGTGCTAATGCCAACTTAAATTCTTCCATGTTAAGATAGGTGCTTCCTACTGTCATTGGTGGGTTTTCTTTATCATAATCCATATTTGCAAAAGTATCTGGCAGTGAGTCCTTTCCAACTAATTCCTCCTCTTCCTCAAAGTGAGACTCTTCCCTAAAATAAGAACAAGAATTAGAGTGATCTTCTTGGTCCTCAGAACATACATTATCCTTAGGTTCCTTGTCCAGATTTATGGCCTCCTCATCAACACCCACATTCTCATTCTCTGGCAGTGGGTTGGCTAAGTAATTATCCTCATCTTCTTCACTCTGCATATTTTCTTCATTTATCATAGGCTTCCTCTTCTCTGCACAACATCCTTTCTCAAGTGGTGAAGGAGGCCACTCCACAACATCATGAACAGTTTTAACATCCGGCAGAGCTTTCAAAATATCATCCTTATAAAATGGTGGAAGCTCATCTATAATCAATTCAACAAACTCTCTAAAATTTGTTGTATAAGCATCTATAGCTTTTGTGATTCTCAATAAAAAGCTAGAACTAGGATTCATTCTATGAAAAGAATATGCAACAAATTGAACACATTTACATGTTAATTAAAAGCAAACAAGGGTGTATAGTAAAGGAAGGCACACACACCCATCAGGAAGCCAATCACGTGATGTACAAATTGAACTTATCCTTGTCGTGTCTTTTGTTGGCTTCTTGCCTACATACGGTGAACTTGCTTCCACAAGAAGCCGCCTGGCAGCTATGCAACACGGGAGTCGTGAGCCAGCCGCGTCCAATAGGTGCGCTCACCAGGCCTGCAGTGCCGCACAACGTTGCATCGGCCTCGCTCTTCAGCCGCCCAACCACCGCATCGGCCGCACACGGCAGCCGACCCACGTCCTTCCCACTTCCTATCCGCACCGAGTCGTCCCTACGCCCTCCTCGCTCACTAGTAGCAGCACACAAGGCTCCAGCGAGCAGTCCAAATTAACAAGCCTCCCATGTTAGGGTTTGCAGTTGGAAAATTTTTGGGGGAAAACAAAGAAACCTTGCGCCAGATGGAAAAGAAGCAAGTTTGGAGAGGGATACTTTGGTCATGTCCCAAGCGTACGAGTGCACGGTTGCAACCAGAAGCTAACGAAAGTAACCATAGTGGTGTTGAAGGAACAAAAGTTTACATCCATGGTTGATAAGGAAATTTGAAGTTTTTGGTGGGCAATAAGGAACCACAACTATTTTTTATGGCTGATAAGGAATTTACCCCATATAGAAACATTGGTGAAAATAGCTATTGTCTTGTTATTGTGGATGATTTCTCAAGATATACATGGTATTCTTTCTACATGAAAAATCAAATGTATTTAACTTATTCAAGAGCTTTGCCAAAAGATCTGAAAATGAATTTGAATTTAACATGGTGTGAACAAGGTTCCTGATCTTCGAAAATGGTAAATCTTGATTTGGGCATAGGCGAAACACAAGTCGATCCGGCTTCTAAACAACATGTTCAGAATCCCACAATCGCAGCACAACGTGTCCTCTGGTTATCAACCGTCCAAGACCGATTGACCTTGCCGAGAAGGCTAATCCCTACCTGCGAATCAAGAACACAAGCAAGAACAAAGAAGAATGCAACACAATTGCAGGTGAATGATTAAGCTCACGAAGTTGGGGTCTCACAAATCGATGAACGGTGATACTGTTTATGAACAGAATTAATCTAAGCAAAACCTAAACCATCGCCCTTGACAAGGACACCACTATTGTGTGTGGTTAGATTTTTCTCAACATTAGCTGTCCGGAAGTGGAATCCATTGATGGAGCACCTGTTGCACACATGAAAACGATGATCCAGACCACGAGATAGAGAATATATCATATCATTTGCATGTTCGAGTGTTTGGAATGGTACGGGGTTCTGAAAAAAAAATCATCATCCTTGATTTTCCTAATGCGAAGGAGGTCACATTGTTCGAGTGTGACTGGTTCGATGTTCCTGCACCAACTAGGAACACATCCAGAGGGTACAATAAAGATCAACATGGTATTATCGATATTGATACCACTCGGATTCGCTTTTTGGACGAGCCATACATCCTGGCAATGCAAGCAGAGCAAGTGTGTTATGTGAAAAGTGCAAAGAAAAATAATTGGTGCACAGTTCTAAGAATTAAACCTAGGAACCTTTTTGCTATGCCTGAAAGAGAAGTTGAAGATGTTGATCATACCCATGTGGACTCATTGTCATAGGAGTGGAAAATATGAATGTTGAAGACCGACATGAGGAGTTGATAAATTGGAGTAGGGATGACGTTGAAGGGTTAAGCGGTGATGCTTCTGTTCTCGAAGAGGCACGCGCTGCATCCATGCCAGAACCAGATGATGAGGACATACTTGATGACTACGATGATTGTGATGACACCTACACTGCTGATGGAGTAGTTGCTACACTCGATTCCATAGACGCCGAAGATGATTTTTTTGTATGAACTTGTATTGCAAAATTTACTTGAGTTCCTAGGTTTCATGGGCATTATTAACTGCATATTCAGGACAAATATGTTTTATGCTTGGTTGTTATTGGACAGATTTATTATTGTACAAATTCCTCAAATGCACGCACCTATAATGATGGGCACAATAATTTTCAAATGATATGTCATACTATAGGACAAGCATACAGAACACATAAATCCCAGATTAGTACTTAACTATTAACAGTGACTACAACCATTACAGATTGCATGTACATCAACTTCATTCCATAGAATAGCACTTCATTACATATTAATATGACAGAGGGATCCATGACATATATAGGTTCAATTGCTACAGAGTAGCAATTCATCAGTCACTACCAAAATAGCACTGCATTCTCCAGTCGAGACATCAAGACTGAAGTTATGTCTACAAAGCTAAGTTGAGTCATAACACAGAATAGCATTTCATCAGTCACTACCAAAATATTTAGGACATGCCACAAAATAGCATTTCATTCTCCAAACGTCAGGTCCTGCTTAGACTTCCTGATGATAGCAAGGCGAAGCTCCCTTGCCATAGCACGTATCTGACATTTTACATAGGGTTAAACATCCGTCACTCCAAATAGTAATAATAAAAGACTATATATGGGGAGGTCCATCACCTCCTTTGAAGTCAGAACCTTGTCGTCTCCTCCGCAGTCCATGGAAGGGTCAAATTTCACCACAACTTTCATGTTTCGGTACACATACATAACAGTAATTAACTAAATTTCAGTAATACATTTTATCAACACTCTTTTGCATCTGGGAATTTGTAAATCACCAAGTCACATAAGCATAAGGATAGTACTACCAGATTAGTTATTTCATTCAAACTATCTTAAAATCATGGCCCTAATATAATTTATCCTTTGGTTGGCATTGCCCAAAAATAATGGGGAACATAAATTGGGGCTTGAGGTCAGGGCATCGCTTTTAGAGTTCACTGATTCCTGTCTCTTGCATTCAGAAAAGAAACTGCCTATAGAGAGTGGAATGGTAAGTTAGATGAACACAATGTATATCAATTTGTTAGTAATTTATTTATCAAACAGACAACCATTTTATATCAGAATGAACAGCACATCAATTTTGCAAGCAAATAGAGGCCACCAGTAATAGCCAGTAATGTGCAGTATATTATTTTTCCTACTAACTCGAATAGCATGCTCAAAACAGGGGAGCTCCTCTGATTTTAGACTGCAATTTAGTCTCTCCAAGTCTCTACGTTAGCCTAGAACCTGATTCTCTTAATATATTGCCAGTTAATTACCTTATTACAATGCTAAAAGTACCCCAATGATATTAAGCAAATTTTGTTTTAGCCTATGTACAAGCATACAACAAAATAGAGCTCAGATTACTTAAACTGCATATAGCTCGAATTCTAAACTTTTGACCACACTACTAAAATAAAGCCGTACCTAAACATTTGTGGACTAAATCACTCAAAAGATCATTCAATGTCGATCTGTAATCATACAATGCTCATGCGAACAAATAAATAATGAACACTTCAGACAAGATTGCAAAATACTCACAGCAGGTGGAGTCGCTTCAAGATCAGCGAGGTCGGGTTTCACGTCTTCCTCGGGCTCCTTGTTCGGTGGCTGCAAGGTAGTCGTCGAGTGCCGTCGAGTGCCGGGGACATGCTGTCGGCGAGGGTCCGGTGGTCGACGACAGTCCCGAGGTCGCTGGAGTCCGCTTCACGAAACGACCAAACTCGTCGCGCGCCTGCCTGTGCGATATGTGGCCACTATAACAAAAATATCTTCTAGACACAGTTATATTGCTACGTTTTTATAAATGTCTCTACATTAATAGCTAGAGACACTTTTCAATACGATTTTCAAAACATATCAATATGATATGATTTTAGATATGCTTTAATGTCAAGAATATAATAAACATGTTTTTTACACTCTTTTTGAAACATCACAAAGTGTTACGATTTTAGACACGCTTTGAACCGTTGGTAGCCACAGAAAAGACACATTTTGACATATTTCTAAAGACATCAGAAATTTAGATACGCTTTAATCATATCTAGCCATATCAAACATTGTTCTTGAGATGTTATTGAAAACATATAAAACATGAGATAATATTAGACATGTTTTGATTGTATCAATCCTCTCTAGAGACATTTTTGGCACGCTATATAAAATCCTAGGAACACCAAAACACTAAGAAAATATGGGTATAAAAGAATGAATATCTCAATCTAATCAAGTTTTCTTCAAAGGTGAGCTGGTTAGATGAGCATGTAAAAAATAAGGAGGTCTCAGATTCGACTCTTGCTAACTACATAAAAAAATCAATCACTTAGAAGAGGTTCTAAAACAATAATATGCTAGTAACAACACAATAGAAACATATCAATAAATTGTGTCTAAACTTTTTAACACATCACAAAAACGTGTCTACTCTAATACCTATGTCATATAAACACATTTATGAAAACGTATCTACAAACATATGTATTATTTATAACATCTCAAGCAACACATCTTATTTGTTGGTAGACATGTTTTCAAAAAGCATATCAACCAAGCTCTGACACAGTACGTGCGGAGACGCCTTGGACACGAATTATGAAAATGTATCTATATTTTGATAAAGACAGTATAAGCATATCTAAACCCAAAATAAAGCGTATCAATAGGGGGTGTTTTCTAGTAGTGATATGTTTAATAATATAAGGAAAAGACTCAATAAACTCAACCCATTTAGCATGTCTATTTTTCAAATTGCATTGAGAACGAATATACTTAAGTGATTCATGATCAGAATGAATAACAAATTCTTTGAGCAATAAATAATGATGCCATGTCTCTAAAGAATGTACAAGTGCATACAACTCCTTATCATACGTGGAGTAATTCAAAACAGGCCCAATAATATTCTCACTAAAGTATGCAACAGGTTTACCCTCTTGTATCAAAACACCACCAATGCCTATACCACTAGCATCACATTCAAGCTCAAAAGTCTTATCAAAATTGGGTAATTGAAGCAATGGTGCATGTGTAAGTTTATCCTTCAAAGCATCAAAAGACTCATGTGTACCTTACCCCAACGGAACTTAACGCCCTTCTTTGTCAACTCATGCAATGGTGCAGTGATGGTGCTGAAATGTTTGACAAAGCGATGTTAGAAACCTGTAAAACCAAGAAAGCTCCTCACCTGTGTGATAGTTTTTTGGTACAGGCCAGCTGGCTTCAATCTTCGCCTCATCCACCTCAATTCCCTGTGGAGTCACAACATAGCCAAGAAAAGAGACTCGATCCGTGCAAAAGGTGCACTTCTCAAGGTTACCAAATAAACGTGCAGCTCACAAAGCATAAAAAACAGCACACAAATGATTCATATGTTCATCTATGGATTTGCTATAAATCAAGATATCATCAAAGTAAACTACCACAAATTTGCCAATGAAAGCTCTTAGAATCTCATTCATCAAACGCATGATTTTACTAGGTGCATTAGTTAAATCGAAAGGCAATACTAACCACTCATACAACCCAGATTTGGTTTTGAAAGTTGTTTTCCATTCATCTCCAAGTTTCATTCTATTTTGATGGTAGCCACTACGCAAATCAATTTTAGTATAAATTATAGCACCACATAACTCATCAAGCATGTCGTCTAGCCTAGGAATAGGATGACGATACCTAATAGTAATGTTATTAATGGCTCTACAATCTACACATATACGCCAAGTACCATCTTTCTTAGGAACCAAAAGTACAGGAACAACACAAGTACTAAGTGATTGACGAACATACCCACGATCCAAAATGTCTCGGACTTGTCATTGTATCTCCTTAGTCTACTCAGGGTTGGTCCTACAAGCAGCATGGTTTGGCAAAGTAGCACCCGGAATCAAATCAATTTGATGCTTAATCCCTCACAAAAGGTGGCAATCCCGGGGGTATCTCAGCTGGGAAAACATCCTCGTACTCCTGCAAAATGTTAGTGATAGTAGGAGGCAAAGCACTAGAAGAAATATCATCAAGCGAAAACAAAGCTTGTTTGTATATCAAAGCATAGTAAATATCATCATCAGCAGAAATTTCAACAAGCTTAGATTTTGTTGCAAGACATGAACATCCTTGTAATTTAATTCCAGCACCCTTAGAACTTGAAGAATCATTAACATTACTAGGTGTAGAAGCTGAATGAACAGGTTGCTGAATTTCAGGACCTTTATTTTTCAAACTAGCAGCTCTTTCTAAATGAGCTTGTACAATTTCAACAGGGGTCATTGGTAACAAAGTAATTTTAGTTCCTTTATACATAAAAGTGTACTTATTACTTTTACCATGGTGTATAGCATCATTACCAAATTCCTATGGTCTACCCAATAAAAGTGAACATGCTTGCATGGGTACGACATCACAATCAACAGAATCAGCATAAGAACCAATAGAAAAAGAAACTCTGCAAATTTGTATTACCTTAGATTTTCTAGAGTCATTTAACCACTGAATGTAGTATGGATGTGAATCACTAAGTTATTGCAGCTCCCTCCATCAATAATGATAAGTGCTCGATGGTTCTTGTACTGCATCGTCTCGGGCTGCTGAACTTGTGTGCTAAGGACATGCTCAACAATAATGTTCATGTATCCCGTGGTGTCTCCGCCTCCAAGGACAAGGTCATCGCTGGTGGCAGCGACATCCTCCTCCTCATCCTCCACATCGAAGGTGCTCATGCAACCGCCATCATTTGTCGCCACATATGCCCGCCAACTTGGACAATCTTTCTGCACATGACCAAGTCCATGGCAGCGGTGGCACTGAATCCTTGTAGTGTGTCCCATCGAAGCGACAGAGGAAGCAGTAATACTAGCTGGTACCTGCACAGAATTTTTACCTGAGTGCACAGAAGGTGCAGGGGCCAATCTTGGTGCTGCAGAAATAAGACTGGTTCACTTGACTGATGCTGTTGGGGGCGGCCAAAAATATGTCTTGGGCAGCCCCGTAGTCCCCATCGGCCATGGTGGGTGGAAGGTACCACTGTATTTGTTGTACGCCTCAAAAGCCTAAAAAAGTCCCTGTGATTCTTTCTCTGCAAGCATAGCATACTGAAAACACTGGTTGAGCGTGTAAAATTCTTTATAATCAAGGATGTCCTGAATTTCTTTTCTTAAACCATAATAAAATCAACAAATTTGATCCTCTACTTTTTCAACTATAGCACAACGAATCAAACCCTTCTGAAGCTCACTAAAGTACTCATGAACAACTTTATTTCCTTGATCTAAGCGCTGCAGTTTATTATGAATCTCTCTATAAAAAGGAGGAACAAAATGATCATGCATTGCTACCTTAAGTTCTTCCCAAGTAGTAGGCAAATCAGTTTCAATAATTAAACCACTCTACCAAACAATAGCAAAGTCCTTAAACTCACTAGTGGCTTGTCTAACTTTATGTTGTTTAGGAACAAGGTGGCCATTAAATTTTTGCTCGATAGTCATCTCCCAATCAAGATAAGCATCACCATCATACTGACCTAAAAACAAAGGAATTGAAAATTTAATTTTAGCATACAGATCATCAGGAGCATGACCATGATTGTTACCTTGTGGCCGACGGTTGTGGTTATGGACACCACCCATACCTTGAGTGTTATGGTTCAAACGACGTTGTAATCTTGCGTTCCTTGTAGCAGCCCTATCCACGGTGCTATCAGCAACATACAACATGTCTTCGTCATGGTCATCTACTTCAATGTTGTTGGTGAGGGTTTCGTTGGTCTTGTGAGAGGTCTCCAACACGAGAACCTGATCGGTTAATTTAGAGATCCTCTTATCCAATCACTCAATTCTTTCTCCAATGTAAAGTTTGCTGATCACATCAGTAATGATCCTGGTGATAGTCTCTGCCAAATCAACCTAAGTCACCTGCGAAGCCTTCTATAGCTGCTCTTGGCTCACACACTCATCAAATTTTAAGGGCGAAGTCCCCTCTTCATCACTTCCTGCCATCACAAACACCAAAACAGGAAGAAGGTTATCTCTACAAAACTACTAAGCAGTGACGCCTCTCAACACAGCAAAAGGAAGCTCCTTATAAAACTCTTACAAAGTTCTAAAAAGCAAAGCAAAGGATACCAGGGAGGTGTGTTCCATGATTGCAAGGGATACAAAATACCCTGTGTGCTATCCAGAAGAAATATGTAGAGCTAGGAAGGCCATATATATATATATATATATATATATATATATATATATATATGTGTGTGTGTGTGTGTGTGTGTGTGTGTGTGTGTGTGTGTGTGTGTGTGTGTGTGTGTGTGTGTGTGAGTGGCACACAAATAAAAAACAAAGAGTAAAGGTGAATAAGTGCCCCAAGTAACATCTCCTTAGTTGTTGGTCTAACTATGTTCTAGAATAGTAGTGATAGCAATGCTAGAAACAAGTATGAAAGGAGAATAGAGCACACCAGGAGGCAAGGTGTAAAATAGCCAAACCTCCAAAATCTAGGGGGCTAGATAGAGCACTAGTAGAAATCTCAAATTTATTTTTTTTATTTTGTTGATATTTTTCACCAACTCAGTGAGAATGGGGAAGAACCCACAGAAAATGTCAGCTCAAACAGAGTTAAGATGTGGCCTATAGAAATTCTGCAAATTTCAGAAAATGTCGGGTTTGAACTTGAATGATTTTTTTCTTTATCTTCCCAATTTTTTTAAATTTTTCTGAGAAGGTCAAATTTTCTACGGTGGATTTTGATGAACCCTTTTTGAGTCATGAAGCTTCTGTAAAAATTTCAGCCAAAATGGACAACCGAGCAAAAAGTTATGGCCGTTTTGTTGAAGGAGTGTCGGAACCGACTTTGAAGAAACCCGCCGGGTTTGAGAGAATTGGGTTGGGATTTTTTTGGTGAGGTGGATGCATCGGAAAGTGGAATTTGTGGGAATTGGTCTGAGGTGTTTAGGTGGGATTTGGGTGGGCGATCAATCAACCCTAGCACACAAAGTCGAACAAAACATAGGGTGATGAAGGGGATGACGGCTAGGGTTGCAAAAGAAACACTACAGATGACAAAAACACAAACTAAACCAGCAACTAATCAAGAACTAGGTCACACACTACACTACAAACTCTGATATTGAAATATGCTAAGCCTAAACATGTGGTTATGGACGGGGGGGGGGGGGGGATTTTTTTTTTGGCTTTTTTGTGAATGATAGGAAGAACACAAAAATGAAACAAAAGGGTAGTGCGAACTTGATAGTGCACCTGAAGCTCTTATTACCACTTGATATGAACAAGGGTTCCCGATCTTCCGAAAGGGTAAATCTTGATTTGGGCGGAGGTGAAACACAAGTCGATCCGGCTTCTAAACGTCTCCTCTAGTTATCAACCGTCCAAGGACAATTGACCTCACAGAGAAATCTAATTCCTGCCTATGAATCAAGGACACAAGCAAGAACAAAGAAGAATGCAACACAATTGCAGATGAATGATTAAGCTCACGAAGTTGGGGTCTCACAAACCGATGAACGGTGACACTATTTATGAATAGAATTAATCTAACCAAAACCCTGAACCCTAATGGTGCAGTGGTGGATGTACATGAAGACCCTAGGGTCATGCAAGACCCTCTGGATGCGCCCCTTATTAGGCTCAACTGGATACAAAGCCTAAAGGACAAAAGCAGGCGACATAGCACCGAAACTAATTCTGGACCCTCTCTTGTTTCGATTATTCCCGACTACTCCGAATGAATTTTGACATGAGACTGGAAGCATTGGAAAGGTATTCTTCTTATCTTTTCGTGTGTATATAGAACATCCAAATCTGAGTTCGTATGCGTCCTGGGCATCTATTTTAGTGCAGACTGGTCCTGGATCCTGAAACAGACTCAAAGTCGGTTTTGGTTTGGCCTCCACCTTGTCTTCCATGTCCTTGCTCATCCTTCATGTCTTCAAGTCCTTCTCCCATCATCTCCTGATTGTCTCCATGGTTCCAAATTATAATATAATCATTAGGTAGCAAACTATTCTCAAAAGTGATATATAATGAAGAACGTAGGAACGAGCTCACCTCTAAATTTAGTCGTCATGCACGAGCTCTAGTCATTGAACCTTGCAAGTCCAGAATTGGAGGAGTGTTGTGTGTATCCACAGGAGTGATGTCTTCATCATAACATCAAGAAGATTAGAAGTGACAACGGCATCGAGTTCAAAAATTACAAAGTTGATAAATATTGTTAAGACAAAAGAATTAAGCATGAATTTTTGGTAATATATACTCCAGAACAAAATGGTTTTGTTGAAAGGAAAAATAGAACTTTGATTGATATGGCAAGATCAATGCTTTCGAAATATAATGTTTTAAATACTTTTTAGGTTGAAGCTATTAACAGATAGTTTTTGGGCTGAAGCTATTAACACTGCTTATCATGCCTCAGATAGACATTATTGCCATCGTTGTTGAAAAAGACTCCTTATGAGTTGCTAGTGGGAAGAAAGCCAAATATATCATATTTTCATTTATTTGATTGCAAATGTTATATATTGAGAAAAGGCTCAAGATTGTCAAAATTGCAAATGGGATGAAGGCTTCTTACTTGGATATTCAACAAAAATTTAGGAATTGTGGAACAAACAATTGATGATGAGTTCGATGAGACAAATGGATCTCAATAAGAGCAAGAAAATTTACATGATATGACAGATGAAGGATTGAGGAGGGCTGTGAAAAATATGACCATTGGTGATACTAAACCCAAAGATGAAGAAGATGATGATATGAGTACCTCAATATTTCAAGTACCATCCTCCCCACCTACTCCAAATGTTCATGATCAATCTAGAAATAAAAATGGAGATGAATATGTCCCTACTTCATTGGAAAATGAACCATCATCAAGTAATTCTCAAGACATGGCTGCTGAACCTAAGATTCATAATTCCATTGCAAAAGACCATCCAGTTGATCAAATTGTTGGTGATATAAATAAAGGTGTTCAAACAAGATCAAGACTTGCCTCATTTTGTGAACACTATTCTTTTGTCTCAAATGGAGAACCAACCAAAATAGATGAAGCTTTAAAAGATCCGGATTGGGTAAATGCTATGGATGAAGAGCTAAATAGTTTTGTTCATAATTATGTATGAGAATTAGTAAAGAGACCAAATGATCATATTGTCATTGGAATAAAATGGGTGTTTTAGAACAAGCAAGATGAAAATGGTGTGGTTGTGCGAAACAAGGCAAGACTTGTGGCACAAGGCTACACTCAAGTTGAAGGCTTGGATTTTTATGAAACTTTTGCTCTCATTGCAAGACATGAAGCCATAAGAATCTTACTTGCATATGCCACTTCTCACAATATCAAATTATATCAAATGGATGTGAAATGTGCCTTCTTAAATGGAAAAATAAATGAGCTAGTATAGTTGTTGCACTATGAAGAGGGGTTGATGCTTTAATAACTTGATATTATTTAGTTGCCCCTTTGAGAGAAATCAAAACCCAAACCCTTATCAAAGACATCCCCAAATATTCCTTGCAAATCCATTTTGAATGCTCCACAGATTCTCTTGAATATACATGTTGAAAAAGGTCCAACACTCCTTGAAAAATCTTTGTTGGAAAACCCCACAAAAACTTCTTTGAAAACTCTTTTGAATGAGGTGGTGGTATGACTGGGGTTCAGCTATGGTCTGACCGCAGGCTGCTGGCAGTCTGACCGGGGACCTTTGACAGTCTGATAGAGAAGCAAGTCAAAGACTTGAACCCACCTCAACATGGATTAGGGGTGATAGGCAAGTCATCGAGACCACGGGATAAATTTGTATCTCTCTCCCTTGTTTATTTACTTGTTATTTACATTACTAGAGATCACAATGATGCTTATCACCAAGGCTTGCAAACCCTTAGCTCTCAACATAGGTGTTGGTTTATTTCCTACTAGTATTATTCTTGTATTATTTCCGCATTTATTTGTGCAGGTTATAAATTGTCAAAAACCACCTATTCACCCCCCCTCTAGTAGGTATCCTATATCCTACAATCTCTAATTAGACCTCAATTATCTTAAGTTAATACATTCAATTGGCCCAAGAAAATCCTATTAATGCTTTTTTTCCTTTTAGTTTTGTTTTGGAGTGTTACACAAACCAACCTTGCTTATGAGCTTTGTCTTGCCAGGTTTTCCATCATTCTTCACTTTTCTTGGTCATGTAGCTAGCCGAGGATAGAAAAAAACAAGAAGTAAAGAGAGAGAAAGGATGATGTTCATTTCGATTTAGGTAACAATGTCGATGTGAACGCTGAATCATGTGTCTGGTGTCCATCATCATGGCTACAAGTGATCTATTTGTTCTGCAACAGTCCAAAGCCAACTCAGGTGAGATTTTCATTCCTCTCAACATTTTGGGTGATGTGGCCACCCTCTGTATCCACCACATTGTCTGGAGGCGATTTCCACCATCACAGACGCCTCCCCAAACGAGCATGTTGCTTGCTAGCCAGACGTTGGGCATCATACAGACGCTCACCAGCCGAATGTTGGGCCTCGCTGCAGGGCTTGGGCCGCTAGCCTGGACAAAGCGGCGAGGTCACCCTGTGTGTGGGCATTATTTTACCCACACCACTTTTTTTTAAATAGAAAACTGGAGAGGAACTCCCCTACAATATTTTATTAAAGGAAGCAAATGGAAATGAAGTACAAAAGAGCCAAGGTTTTAAATCCAACCAAAAGAAAGAAAGAGAGAAACACAAATAAAAAGAGAAAAAAGAAAGTGTTAGTTCTTGAGCTGAATCCATTCTTCAATTCCTTGTTTATGCCTCTGTTATGCTCTATGGATAACCATTCTGAGCATGTCGAAGAAATTTTCTCTAGTTGCTGGAATCCTTGGGTCTTGATTTTCAAAGCGCCACTTGTTCCCCGTAGTCCATATGCTCCAACACATAAGTACAATGATTTACATGAAGAAAGGCATTGCCAATTTGCTTTTCAACCATTTAACTATCTATGTTGTAGTCAGATGTGATGACAGGTTAATGCCAATGGAGGACCAATACTGCCTTGCATAATTGCATCTGAAGAAAAGATGCCTTAGTGTTTCTTCCTATTGCAGAATGGACATTTCGCAAGTGTATGACTTGCACATTTCACAGGTGTATGAGTCTAGTGTCACATTCCTTCTTTTGAGCATTCCCCTTGTGTTTAGCCTATTGTTTAGTAGCAACCAAAAGAACACTTTATGCTTTGACCGACAACTAGATTTTCATAACCATCTAAAAGCTTTGTCCACCTATATGTGACCAATAATTTGTTTGTAGATCCTTGCAGTGTTATATTTGGTTACCTGTCCCATATTTCTCCATTTGTTAGGGAAATTGTCATGAACAATGTTTTGCATGACATCACTAAGTTGTTGCATTTGTTGGAAATCTTCTAAACTGAGGGGGTAAATGAAACACAGTATGCATGTGTTCCGCTGTGGCTGCTTTACTGATTGGGATGTTTGGATGCTTCGCAAAGGAATGCAGTTCTAGGAATTGTAAACTTAGGGGTGCTCCATTAATTAGTCATTCCATAACATGACTGTTGAACCATTTTGTACTTGTATCGCTGATATACCTTTGAATTTTTGCAGGAGCTTTACTATGTCCCTCCACCAGAATGACCATTTAACATGTTCCCCAAGTAGTTTCCCTTGGTGGTAATAATTGTCCCATAGAAACTCTACCCAGGGTAGATATGTTTTATTGAAAAACTTGTGTAAGTGTATCATAAGGAATGCCTCATTTTGAGATCTAAGTTTGAGTACACCAAGTCCTCCTTCTAATTTGGGCCTAGTTATTATCTTCCAAGGTGCGAGAGGTGGTTTCTTCGCATTTATATCTGATCCACTCCACATACAATGTCTTCTATATCAGTCTATTCGATTAATGATTATGATTTGCATCTTCAGAGTGGACATGGAAAAACTAGGTAGTGAAGAGAGAACAGAGTTTACCATTTCTAACTTTCCAGCTTGGGTCAAGAATTGAGCACAACCAACCAACCTTCTTTCTATTCTTTGTACTAGTGGCAGGAAGTCTGTGATTCCTGGTCTTGTTAATCCAAAGGGGAGGCCTAGATATGTGAAAGGTGTTGACCCTATTTGGTAGTTTAATGTTCCTGCTAATATGCCCATTTTATTAGGTGCCATATTGATAGGCAGTATAATAGACTTGCTATAATTAACTTTTAGTCCAGTTGATTCTACGAAGGTATGTAACATTGCTTTGAGAGCCACTAGTTGCTACTGACAGGCTTGCATTACAAGCAATGTGTCATCTACATACTAAATAATAGGAACATCAATTCCAGCCCTTTGATGCAAAGGTAGTTGAAAAATCCCCATTTGCTTTGCTATGTCTAGTTGATGAAAATCTTCATTCCAACTTTCCTTGACTTTTTAAATATAATCCGCATGCTCCATCAAATAATTTTCAAATCAAAATACTTTAGGCCTGGGAATGTTTGTTGTGATTTTGACTAGGCAAGGGACATGGTCAGAGGTCTCCCTAGAAAGGGCTTTAACTTTAGTACCAGGATAATCAAAAGTCCAATTCATAGAAGTGAAGAACCAATCTAGTTTCTCCAGCAAGGGATTTTGTTGAATGTTGCCCCAAACGTATTTTCTCCCTTTGAGTGGCAATTCCACCACCCCTAGTGCATTTATAGCCTCATTAAAAACCAACATTTCAGCTGTGTTACCTCGAGGTTTATTCCTATTTTCAGGGCTTCTTATTAGGTTGAAATCACCCACTTTCAACCAGTTATAGTTATTAGGAGTTTCAATATTCTGAAACCACTTCAGAAAGGTTGGTTTGAGCTCTGGGGTGCATGGTCGATAAATGTTAGTTAGGATCCAATGGGCACAAGACAAAGTAGAAGTGAAGCTGACTGAGAATCCATATTCATTATAGAATTCTAGTTGACCCTGAAACTACGAGCTTTTCTGAATTGTTGCAACCACCAGATGCACCAACAGAGTGTATACACTCAAAGCTATGAAAACTTGTTGTGTAGAATTTCTTGATATATGCAATGTCAAAATGTTCCCTTTTGGTTTCTTGTAGGTAGTTAATATCACACTGAGATTCAAAAAATTTATCCCTAATGGCATCCCATTTCTCCTCAGAGTTTATGTCACATATGTTCTAGTTAAGTACCTTCTACTGTCTATTATTGCTTGGAATCGTTGTATCCATTATTAAATAATTAGGAAATAACTTGGGCTCTAATGTTTAATATCAAAGAGGGTTGCTTAGTTCTATAGGGATTATTAGCTTCCTTATTGGGATTGTACGTCCATGGTCTCTTAGGTACAATTATCAAACTGGATTGGAACAATATGCATTTCTTGATCAAGAGAAGGTGTGCACTGGACAGGACCACTATGCATTTATTGATTAAGAGGAGCTGAACGCTTGACAGGACCAGTATGTACTCCTTAATTAAAAACAACACACTGTAGAGGACCCGTCTAATCACCATATAGCAAACAGAATGGGATGGGCTAGCAAACATGTCATTAGGGTTGACCATAAAGACTATTAAACTGAGGGTAGTGAATGAAAGAGACACGGTAGCAAAATAACAAGACATTACATCCATGGTCGTAAAATATTTTTTGAAAGTGCTAATCTAGGAGGATGGTTTGTCACTTTCTTCTGCTTCTTCTTAGACTTATCATCATTTCCAGTCCTTTTGGGGCATCATCCTTGACCTTATTTTTCTTACCAACAGGGCCTTCAGGCTTCTTCCTCTTGGTTAAGGTCTCCTCAGTTAGATCACTAGGATACCTGTTGCAAAAGGTTCTACCAAGGTTTCTGATTACCTTTGTGGAAATGGTTGGGGGTTCCACTGAGCATGCAAAGCAGTTCTCTCACAACAGGTCTTGGTCCTATAACCTTTATTAAGCTTTTTGATCCTTTCACTCCTTCTGACATTAGTTTCTACCACTGCAACCTGAGGTTTTCTCTTCTTTGTTAGGTGCATGGCCGAGGTGGAGGCAGCCAAGGGGTGCACAATATTGGTAGCAGGAGTTGTTGGTAGAAGGTCTTCAGTTTTATCATCCAAGTTCTCTAGCTTCTCGTTCTCCTCACTTCCATCTATTTTTGTGTTGAAAACAATGTTTGGGTAGGGCATCATACCTTGATCAGGGCATCTCGGGGGGAGGAGGAAACCTAGCTTATGTCCAACATTTTCACTACTTATTGAACTCCAAGTGCGTGAACTAAGGAAGGATTTGGCCCAATCAAAGTGGCTTCGCGTCAAAAGCATGGAATTGAAGAAGTGAGCCCATTCCTCGAGAACTGATATCTTTGTGGACATATCCTTGCAGGTGTGAAATGTTTTGCCCACAGTCTGACTCTATTAGGGTGCCTCTTTGGGTAGAAAGATGATTCCTACACTTGGCAGGTTGTGAAAACAGGGTCACCATTGTTCATTTGCTGAAATTGCATCCAGCCCACCTAGATGTGGTTCTGGCCCTCTGCTTGTGCCTCTGCAACCTGGTGCTGTGGGATATGGGGTCTACCAAAACTAGTTGCATGTCCATATGTGGGTTCTGATTATTTTGGTTGTTTTTGGGCATGAGCTAGGTCATTTATCTCATTGAGAAGAATGTCAATTTTATATCCATTGTTAACCAAAGATTCAGACCCCTCAGAGTTGGTTGGGAAGCCATAAAGCTCCATTGCTCGATGTTCACGGTTTGATTGAGGGGAGGCAAGAAATCATTGAGCTCTTTGAAAGGTTCACCTTGACCAATATGTGGTGCACCTTAGTTTTCTTGCTGCTCATGCATATCAATTATCTGATCTTCCACAATATTGTCTGGATCATTTGTAGGATGATTAAGGGGGCTAAATGAGCATCTTGATCCAACATTCTATCAGTATGGTTTACTTGGTTTATCACCCTGTTATGATTTGGTATGAAATCAAGGCCATGCTAGACTTCTATGGCTGGGGCATTAAGATCAATCTACTGCTCCAATATAGGCTCAGGGGCAATATTGAGATCAATGTACATTTCTTGAAACATGGCCTGCTCATTTAGGTCAATTGGAGAGTCAGTTATTCTTGGGCTACATTGCCTTGCACTGTAGCTAGTTATATGGGTTGTGCAAGCTGCATCAGGTTGGGCGGCATGAAGCCATTCCCCCCATTGGGCTTTGTCATTTCCCTAGTTTTCTTGTGCCAAAGTGTAGATTTAGCAATTGCACATGTGGGTCTGGTCCCTACTATCCATAGCCATAGAAGTTCATGGGAACAATGTTATGCAGCCCATCATCTGGTGGCAGTGGCATGTCCTCATCAGCAGGTAGGCCACCAAGCATATTCTGCTGAAGTATTTCACACTGTACTATCCAGAAAAATCCTTGGAATCCTTCTCCTTCAGTAATCACAATGAACTGAGGCACATCCTCCAGTTCTGTAAATCTTGCTCTGATTATAGTCTGGTTTGGACTCTTCTGTCCTGTTCCCAGTAAGTAAGCCTACCACAAGAAGAAATAGCATTTACAATACAATCCTGATTCCAGTAATCTAGTGGGAACCCCATAAGCATAATCCAAGGTGAGAGCTCCGTAATTTGTGCCCCTATTGTGTTCCTGAAAGGTGAACTGGACATCTAGAAACAGCCTAGGACTAGAATGAATCAAGAGATCTCGATCATGAATGTATTCAAAACGAACAAGTGCTTGTTCTAAGTGCGAGCGCTGAATGTCCCTAACTCTGAGGTGCAGATGATCGACCAAGAATCCTCTGATGATTTCCCTGATCTCATGAAAAGGTACCTAGTGTGCTGGCATGGGGTCGATGGAGACGATGGTCCAATCCTCAAGCTGAGCGGGTGGTGGGATCATGACTGCATGGGCCATGAGTGGACACTGTTGAACATTGACCTGGTTGAAGCCATTGGGCATGAAAAGAGTCGGGTATGCTCTCTGGAACGCATTGTAGATGGCTCCACAAGGGACGGGGAAGAATCAAGGGTCTCTTCGCCGCTAGGGCTTCAGGATTTTGATGCGAAACTGAGCTTGGGACGGTAAGTTGAAGCGTCATGTTTGGCGAACTTGTTGAAATGTCATTTCTACGGTTGGTCAGCAAGAAACAGAACATGACAAAATTCTGCTCAGGTCAAGAAGATCTATGGTCCATTAGAGCTCGCCCCATGTCTATCTCACAAGGTGGCGGAACCAAGATTGAATCTTTAAGTGACTCCATTGGTTATCATCAATCGAAGAAGGTACCCAAGATCAACAGAGGGTGATTTGGCGCTGGTTCTTTCTTCCTTGTTGGAAAATTCACTATGGCATGGGCCCAATTGTTGCAAGAGTGACAACAAATAGGGTTTGAGTAGGCCGACCAATTATGCCCCTTCGTGAGGCATCCTGGGAATAGGGGGCCCAAGGATCTATTAGCAGGCCGATTGGGCTGTTTCGGGATCCACTTCCAGGAAGAGCCATTTTAAATTTGAATCTGCTGCTAGGATCCCACCCTGTTCTTCGTTTCTAGATTAACACATAGTTGTTGGTACCTTCCTTGTTCAAGATCTGATTCTGACTTCCGGTTCTGTCCATCAAGATCTTCTTTCCTGGATTAGGCTACCTGCTCAAGTGATCAGAAACAAAGACTCTTGGAAATTATATTCTCTAAAAGACTGACCTCTTTCTTGTGTTCTATTGAGCTGACTGGCGGGGCCGAATTTGAGTGTTGTTGGCTCTAGTGAGAGGATTACCTTTAACTGCATCTGCAAATGATTTGGGACGCTTGTGCTTGTACCTCACTTCTGTCCAGGATCATAGGCTTTTGATTCACTTGACCAACGAGCACCACCCTGTCCCCAGAGGTGGAAGAACAATTTATAATCCTTACACTGAAACGTCTTGCAGTCATTGGGGAGAAAACCCACTTCTCTGGAAGAGACCACAAATTTGAAAACACGATCCTGGAGTTGCTCAACCAAAAAAGGCTTGGGCAGATCCACCGAGAGATGCTTGAAGAAGGATACCAATAACATCATCTTAGAGACGAAATTTACATCAGCCAACAAAGACTAGCATCAAGAATTCTTTCTCCCTTCGATTGGGGGAATAGTTAACGAGGCGACCTGTTTGCTTCCAAACCACATCTTAGAATCTAAGGCTAGGTTGCAGATTCACTATCAGAAGATCCATGATCGGGGGGAGGGAGGGAAGGGGTTAGCTTAGGGAACACAGAACGGGGAGAAGGAATCCTGGAGAGATTAGCAGGATCCATGGCTAGATCGCAGGATTGCCAGGGAGGGCTTCATCTATGCTGATTATGGATGATTTGCCTTTACATAACGCCGTTGACTCGCCATTGTCTGCCTGCACCTCCTTTGCCACCATGGATGTGCAGGCACAGCGGGAGATGGCGGCCCATGTGTGGGAGGGAGGGCAGCAACACGTGAATGAGGGGGCGCGCCAACACAACAACCAGGCACAAGGGAGGCTGGTGACGGGTGGAGGAGGGGTCGCGTCGACACCACAACAAAGGTGCCACTGGGTGGGAATGAGTGGGGCGGCACCTGGGCCCGAGATTGCACGGTGGAGGTGTAGTTTGATGGGATGGTCATATTGTGGCGATCAGGTCAGAGCACGAGATGTGTGAATGATTAGGTGGAGGGTGAGAGACGAGAAGTGATTGAGTGAGATGATCTGCCAAGGAGTTTCATACATGTGTTGCTTGAGCTCGGTTATGGACATGAGACAACAGCGGATGTTGAGAGCTCTCTGTTAGGGAATGAATAAAAGAGGGAAACTAGTGATGAGAAGGGGATGCAAACCTTCAATTTTGATATTTTACTTGTTGTTGGACACTATATTTTGTAAGTTCTCAATTTTTCATCTTTGGCTATGTAATGAAAATGTCTATTATACTCTGTACTTATTGTATTTTTTTTAAAAAAAATTGTAGCAATGTACAAATATTTTTGCTAGTTTATATCTTTACTACTTATAAACATTGGAGTTGGTGGCCCCCGATGGTCAGTCGTCGTCATGCCCACCTCTCACAAATCTGACAGTTGGGCCGTGCTATACCCCGTACACACATCCAACCATGTCTGCCACTCAGCCACCGTGCCATCGCCTGCTCCGTCTGGAAGAGTTTGGGATGAGTTCGACGGCTGTGGGAGCTGGGAGGTGATAAGGTCATATAGGAGGCAAATGTTGGTGCGGCCAATATTTGACAAAAGTACTACTCCAGTGGGAGAGAGCGAAGAGAACGGTGCTCTCACAATAGCAGAAACGATTACTATGCACACCTGTCAAATTTTTTTTTTGCATCAGCTTTATACCACTTTAAATTGCTACACGTATCAAGGATATACTGAATAGAACCAGCAGGGTATGCATCATCAAGATCTTATATTATTAGAAGTGTGACTTTTTTAAAAGCATTGCAAATACCGGTTTACGTTGGAATAAGAAAGCATCAAAATGTGCCTTGTGGTTTAAAGTTTTCCATTTCAAACTACATTTGACTAGTATATAACATACAGGCGAGCCGACATGCCAATGTCTCACTCCAACCAAACATATTATAATCTTGAGGTTTAGAAGAATTGCATCGTCGTAGTCCAGCCATGTACATATGGTTTTCGTAGTACCTAGCTAGTCTCTCTCTACTAAGGGTCTTGTAACTTATTGCTTTCAAAATATTAGTTTTAAGTCATCCTTCATATGTTGCTAATTATATGGTGTTTATTAACAATACTGATGCATGGTGGGGTCGTTGTTGGGTCCGGCAGAGCATGGATCCCTGTAACCTCACCATTTGTTTAGGTCAATGATATTTGCTGGCTTATTATTTTTTCTTGATGCACTGCTTGTATACAAATCCAGGATAGATCTCAAGCGTTCTATCAATTGTGAGATCATTGTTCGTATTGATTGTGGGATATGATGAGATTATCGATGAGAAGCCACTAATGCGCACATGAATGGCCACCGAGAGGGGGCGCAGGCCTCTGCTGTTGCAGGCTGTTGCATGTTCCGATTTTGTATGATATCTAATAACAATACTATAAATGTTTACATAATGCAAGTGCACTAGTTTGGTCGGCCTTCCGACAGACGCGAAGCGTTTGGTTCGCCGCTTTGTAACGGAGTCAGATTACATCGGGTATACGAAACCGTCAAATCTGAATCCCTCCATCCTCGGCCGTAATCGATTCTGGTACTGCTGTCGTCGTCAGGGACCCTGCTTTCTCCCGCGCAGCCGCGTCAGCCGTTCCGCCAGCGACGAGGAAGACGATGGCGCAGACGCGCGGCAGCGGCGGCCATGGCGAAGAGGATCACGTCGACGAGGCACAGATGCCGCGATGGCAGCAGCCACGACGAGGAGGCGCGCGTCGAGAAAGATGCGGCGCCGCAACGATGACGGCCACGGCTAGGATGACCACATCGACGGCACATGGTCGTCCTCAAGCTCTGGCAGGAGTCGTAGGATGGTTTGAAAGCAGAGCAATGGGTTCTTGCAATTGCAATTTTTGATCAAAAATTCCTCCGAATACGTTACAATTGACGAAACAAACAAAGACCGTTATCACTAATTCCTTCTCCAACTCCCCTGCATTCTAATTTCGTTTCCGTTTACGTTACCATTTTCAAACCAAACACTATGATGTTTTTAGTCAATAATCATATCACAGCATGCAGCCATTAGCAACTTAAAAAACACGCAGCCATTGGGTAAGCGTTGAGACGGAACCCAGGTTGGATTTGTTCAACTAATAATCTATCCTTTTCCGTAAAACAAACATGGCTTGAATCTTTAAACTGTTTCTGAATTGCAAGACTACTGTGTTCATCAGAAATCTATTTGTTGCCGATGATCAAAGTGGCCATTTGAATAGAGCTAATTTCATTGGTGCCATAAAAAATTTACTCGGTTCCTTTTATGAATATTGATGCTGATAATTCTAGGAACCTTAACGCTTTGCTAGGTTCATCAATTTCAAATTCAAAGATGTTATTGAAAAATATTGTCCAATGACAAAAAATATTCTCAATGTATTACTATTGACGCGAAATCGTACACGGGGAATTTGCTTCCCTCCAGTGCAGCGAAACCAAGGCGTGCCAATCGATTTTCCATACAAACGGACAAAGAAACAATCGATTAAATTCCCTGGATCACCGGCCCTGAACAAGCCGATGAAAAACTGATGGTCACGAAAAGTGAAAATCAGCCGATAGTTAGTAGCAATAATAGTTGAAAGAAAATCTATTCGGCTGGTAGTCGGCAGGCTTGATAAGCAAGGATAAATATGATAAAAATAATGCCCATAAACTCTAGGTCGATAGATTTAATAGCTGGTATTGCAAATATATCTAATTAAATCAGATCTAAAATCACCTTAAGCTATGGGTTCACCAAACAATCGAGTAAAATAAATATTCAATTAAAACACACCAATGTTAATCAAAGCATGATAACCTATCAGCTAAATGTACCGATCGAACTGTATCGACTCTACTCATAATCAGACTAACCCTAGTTCTATCGACTCTACAAGAAATCGAAAGTCGATGCTGTCTTACTGGTCTAAGTAGATCAAACTTAATCGAGGCAGTAATTATGATAAAGTTAATGGAACTAGATTTGCACTAATTATGGATAAAATTTATATAATGACTCAAATAATAGATCTAAGTCAAACTTATCAAATCTACTATCGACTGTAATGGATTGGTTTCAACCAAGACAGTACTGCAGCAAAAATCAATAAAATAAACATGATATAGATCTAATTACCGGATAACTAGCAATCACAAATACTAGAACTAGAATATCAAACTAATAAGAAAGTACTAGTTGAAGTTGATGAGATTACCGAAATGACGAATCCAAATCTCTCACTAAGATTGGAGCCGATGCAGCTCATTCAAGACCAGAACTTGCCAGAAAGAAAAATAGGGTGGCGATGTGTAAAATTGTATTGAACTTGTGTTGTTTTTCTCGCACAAACCTTGTTACATGTTTATAGTCCCCATGCAAGGGGTCCTAACCTGAGTCGACTAGGACTCTTCAGCTTCCTAACAAACCAACTAGATTTTATTTGTGTCCACCTTCCGAGCAATGGCCGTTCAACTTCATCTGACATGGCCATACTGTTCCTGGTCACCATCCACTAGGCCCTGCCAAATTCTAGTGCCAACACATGCCCCTCGAGTCCGAGGTACGAATCTTCATGCTCTAGATTTTAATTCCTTGTTTACCATGCATATTAACCGTGACCTACCAGCATCACATCCTTATAAAAGCCTCTTCTACCTCTCCCCCATATTCACCAGAGCTCAAGCATTTCAATCTCTTTCTTCTTTTGTCGGCGCATCTCCGTGGACTCCAACAAACCTCGCATCCAGCACCAGCGACCCCAAGCCCTGCACCCATGGCAACTTCGCACCACATCCGAGAGGTAAACATCTTTATCCTCCCGCTCTAGATTTCCTTTTTAGGGTTTGATTAGATTCAAACCATACATGTTTTTGCTTTACTGTTCATTACCCATAGCAATAGCTTCCTATATCTTGCCACATGTAGCTCTCATAGATCTTCAACTGTAACTTTGCCTAGATATATTTCTTCAAATCACTCTATCGCTGTTGATGTATTTGTAGTTCCCATGTATCTTTAACTGATGGTAGAATTTACTTTCCATTTTTTAGGAACTGAAGAATCAGACTTGCATCCACTCTGTCGTACAACCTTAGCATTTTTATTTAGGACCTTGCGGCTATTTAGATCCCATCGACTTCATCAATTTTTAAACCAACTGGATCCCTTTTAAGGCTACCATAGCTTATATAGATGAGTAAAAAAATCTTCTAATCCTGGCCCTCATCGGTTGAAGGCTGGAGGAATTGGTATCTCCGTGTCAACAATTCATGTGCTCTAATCTTTTTTAAACACGTAGATTGACCATGTCATCCCCCTCTCCCAAGACGATATGGATAAGAACAAACTGCTACTCACCTCGGCGTCTTATTTATGGTTCGGTGCACTCAATGCTTTTCTATTCAACCACGGACAAATGCCCCCTTCTCTCATGGACGTGGTGGCCCTAACCTCCTTGAATATCATCACTTATTTCAATCTCTTCACCATCCAAACCACTGTGAAGCATCATAAGCACATACTTGCCACTAAAGATGTTGGTGGTTTGGGCCGATACTTAGATGAGCATCGGCGCATAGGCTCAGTAGACCACAGAGAGTTGACTGCTTTCCTGAACCTTTGGCTAGAGCATTTTATTTTTTGTGGCTCCTCCTACAACCCCACCTAAAACTTTCAGGGTATTGTCGAGCTTTTAGTCGATGGTACTCCTTTTCCTCGAGGCCGATACTTTCTCGGATTTGTATATCAACTTCTTCACCTGAGTAGAGGTTAGTCAGCTTAAACAACCTATTGACATAGGTGGGCCATGGTGGTTCATCGAACTATGACTCAATTTGTATTGATCACATGCAATGGAACTGAAACCTCTTTCTCACAACTCAATCCCATCGACTGAAATACCTAAAGATGTAGAAGCCACTGTCCATCGATGCACCTCGCTCGGAGAAGCTGCCATAGTTGTCCCTGGGTGCGGATTGTCTTTAAGCAATTTCAATGCTTATTTCAGGCAAAATGACAGATGGTGGGGGCAATGGAAGAAACACCTCTTCTGCGATAGCCTATCCCGTCATTTAATCGGCATTGAAGAAAATATACGTCTCTCTAACCTCAGATATTGTCTTTTGCCCTATTTTATATAACCAATACTGATCCATGGCTATGTTTTTTAGGATGCACACATAGAGCTACCAACAATGAGGGCCGGATGATCACATATCTGGACATAGCAAACATTCTGATCATTGGATATGATGCACCAACTCCTTAGTGGCTGAGGCTTGAAGGAAAGGGTGGCTATGAGGCAAACACTGGGGAAATAGTTTGTGAAGTGAAAGAAGGGTCCACTACTAGATCCACTCAGGTGGTTGAACAACAAAACGTGCTCGAGTAGCCTTGGCCAATCCATCGGCTCTTTCCGTCTCTGCTCCAACTCCAACTGCTTAGGTAAGCCTTGCCATCTTGAACCATATGTATTTGTTAACCAAAATCATAGCCAAGTAAATCCTTATGCTTCCGTCCAGGTTACTTTGCCGGTCCCGACCATCCTCAAAGAACAAGCCAGAGAAGTCGTCATCAGCTTGGCCCAAGCCCACCATGTAACCACATTTATCTTTCTCCACTAATGTCATCATGCCACATTGCTTGTTTCCCTCACCTCTCTATCTTTTTCAGACAATCTCATCAGCCGAAGACTAGGAAGTAGTGTCGATGAACCCTCGGAGCCTAGATGCTACTCGATCGGCTTCAGTTGTAATGGTAATACAAATGTTTAGACCATCTTTAATTCATTTGGTTTTTCCTTACCTTTGCATCATGGTTTCCCTTTTTATAGGAAATCATCGCCAGCACAGAAGGTTGATTCGGCAGCACAACGATATCGAACCACCGCTCCGACAACACAACCCTAATATCGGCTGACTCGCCTATGGCCGATACAACAACCTCTAGGATCATCGAAGAAGCTTACATCAACCAAGGCAGAACAACTCAAGAATATTGGGAAATAGTACCATGGCTCAATCCTCTGGCAACAAGATTTAATCCATCTCCTCATATCGAATTAACCACTGACCCGCTTTTCTGCCTTATCTTCATACACTTCTTTCATTGGCTGCCCGTGCTCATCCTGAAGACACTGTTGCTACGACAATCAATGTCCCTGAGACTTATTGCTCTTAATTTTTCTAATTAACCTTTTTCCTCGCATTTCAAATCCAAACTTGTACCCATGTATCAACTCTGTATGTTCCTCAGGAGATTCAAGCCGAACTCTAAGATATCTGATGTAGACATGGCCCGATCTTCCGAGAGGTAGGGGGATAAACTTGAATTTGGGAACTCGGCATCGACGAGACGGCTTGAATCAGACATGATCCAACCCCGCAACCGTTACACCAAGGACAACTTGATTGTTCCTGCAAGCGAAATCGAGAACACAAGCAAGAGAGGATAAACACGGAATCTGAAATTGCAAATATGGATGACGCAAATCACAAGAAAAGGTTCAAGCTCTGAACACAAAAGGACTAATCGCCACAGTGGTGTAGAACAAGAACATGGGCCCTGGATTACTGTAAAAAGACTTGTCCCCACAGTTACAATAATTCGATCAAGTTTCTCTCAAGAAAACAAAACAAAACAAAACCCAAAACTAAAAGATGGCGGCTACTGAGTTTATGTAGGAACCAGGGGCGTCCTAGGGTTGGGGCGATCAGGGGGGCGCCCACAACATAGGCTTAAGGCCCGACACAATACATGGCCAAGTTGGCCCAAAATAGGTGGTGCAGCACCTTGTCATGGTCACGACCCTTTTGAAGCTAGGACCAGAAACAAAACGACGATGTCGTCATCCCTTTTCCAACACATCAAAGAACGCCTCGTTTGGACATCAGATATGGGAGATATCATCAAAACCATGAAGGGGTGTCGGTTCAATCCGAGACGAACGCGGCGACCAAGTTGGTGACGACTTGTAACTTGGGAAAGGCCATGATATGCACGTATCCAGCATGGTGATGCCCTCATCATCCTCCCCCTCTTGAATTGGAGTCGCCCTTGACTCCATCGCATCATCAATGTCCTGCAAAAGGTTAGTACTAGCAGAATGCAAAGTACAAGATACATGATCATTGATAGAAGATATATCACGACAAAGCATAGTATAGCAAGGTGCATCATGATTATCACAAAGTTTAGCAACAGTAGATGTCATAGCAAGAAAAGCACCTCCCTTTAACTGAATAGGCTTATGTTTAACATCAGAAAGTTGTTTGTTATCTTGTTTTTTCTCAGTATTTTCAGCAAGCAGTTTAAAATGATTTCTAATATCAGCAGGCAATAATGGATGCAAAGTAATATTCCTGTTCTTATGCATGAAAGTATATGTATTAGTTCTACCATGGTGGGCAGCATCTGTATCATATTCCCATGGATGGCCTAATAAAAGCGAACATGCTTGCATAAGTACAACATGAAAATCAGCATAGTCATTATAAGAACCGACTGAAAAGTGTATGCATGCTGACCGAGTCACCTATGCCGTTCCACTATTGTTGAACCATTTGATGTGGTAGGGCTGATGTAGTGCATGCGTGATCAAGCCAAGTTTGCTTACCAAATCAGAAATTACCAAGTTATTACAGCTCCCAGTATCAATGATGGTGAGAACACGGCGGTCCGCGACAATGAGGTACATGCAGATTTAATTGTTTCATTGTTGTTCGTCCTCTTGTCCCACCTGAGTGGTCAACACACGCTGTACAATGAGGCTAGGAAAACCCGCGGTGGTAGCAATGGAATCAATGGCAGTAGTCTCCTGCTCCTCCTTCGTCGAATCTGCAACAAGGTTAGGCATACGAGCAAATTCATCTTCAACATCACTACAACTTTCATACCCATCAGCAGTAGCGATGAAAGCACGACGACTAGGGCAATCCTTCATGACATGTCCCATGCCCTTGCAGCGGTGGCAAATAATGATGGTGGAGGAGCCACTCCTAGCACCGGAGGTAGCAACCTTCTTCTGGTGTTGGTGCTGCACACTAGATGATTGCGCTTCAGAAATAGGCGCAAGTGGAAGAGTTGTTGCTGGTGACTTAGCAATATAACTCTTCAAGTTCTCTACTCCAGTGCGCTGCTGGATAGATAGCTCAGTGCTGGACCTGCAAGAATGTTATGGAAGGTGTCCCTGTACTTCTCGTTCAGCCTTAAGAGCAATATGATACAATTGGCTAAACCTATTCCACTCTTTATAGTCAATAATATTCTGGATATCACGGTTCAAATCACCAAAAAATCTAGCACTAGTCTCAACATCATCTTCATGTATATCATAATGTGCTAAACCAATAAGCAATTCCTGATAATATTCCTCTACTGTTTTACTATCTTGTGTTAAAGATTGTAATTTCAAACGTAAATCACGTTGGTAATAAGGAGGAACAAAACAAGATTTCATACGTTGTTTCAAAACAGGCCAAGTGTTGGGTATAGCAGCATTATTATTGCAAAGATTATTCCACCAAAATAGAGCAAAACTCGTAAACCACTAGTAGCAAGTCTAACTCTATGCTCAGCAGGAACTAAATGAGAATTAAATTTTTGTTCAACAGCAAGTTTCCAATCTAAGTATGCTTCAGGATCAGCACTACCAGCAAAAGGAGGAATGTTAAATTTTGGCTTAACAAAAGTATCAATATTACCACGATTGTTATTACCTCCCATACCGTGTGGATTACGGTGAAGATGGTCTGCATCACGGTCAAAATCATCATCATCAACAGCTCGTTGAGGTGGAGGTTGCCGTTCAACATCCTCAATTCGGTTGGCAATAGTGTTGATGTGGCCCATCAACTTGGCAAACTTTGTTTCCATGAATATACGCTGGTCCGCAAGAAGCTTCGTAAGCTCCACCTTGGACACGCAATCATTGAAGTCTGTAGGGAACTCCGAATCTACAGGTGTCCCTTTCCCTGACATGGTTAAAAGCAAAAAACAAGACTACACAAAAGGATTAGTCCTATCTAATAGCAGCTATCAGAGGTTGTTGAAAGTGGGAAACAATATCAGAAGCAATGTATCACAATCTTGCAAGTGTTCTTACCAAAGCCAATAGGACGTCACAATCGATAGTCAAACTTGGGTGTAACAGTTGCAAGGAAGAAACCTGTGCTGCAATATGTATAGCTTGGAAGGCTAATATGTATGTCAGTGGAGGACAATTCAATAATAGATAGTAGCACTGAATAAATGTCCAAAGCAGTGTCCTAATTGCTGACGAAAGAATCGTGTTCAAAAACAGTTGTGACAGCGAAGAATGGCAGCAAGGATCAAAACAGACTTCACAGACTTAGAAATTTTCAGGGCGGGGGGGGGGGGGGGGGGGTGCAAATCAAAATCTTGATTTTTTAGTATGATTTTTCCACTATTTTTCTATGATAGAGGAACACAAAGGAAGGAACCACAAGAAGTTTTAACTCAAACAGAGGGGAAACAAAGCGTAGGCAAAATCTCAGAGTTTCATGAAAATGCTATTTTTGACTTCACAATTTTTTTTTCTATTTCTTTCCTATTTTTTTGAATTTTTTGACGAGGGCACACTTAGTGTGGATCACCTCAACTTCGAGTCAAGAATCTTCTATAAAAATTTGAGCCCAATCGGAGCAACGAGCGAAAAGTTATGCCTGTTTTACCGAAGATAGGTCAAGATAGGGTTTGAGGGGTTAGGGGGGGGGGGACAGAAACGGAATCGGGTAGGTTTTTTTTTTTTGGCAATGGATTGTGGGGGGTGGGTGGGTGACACGATGATGAATCCAATGGAAAACACGATGGTGATGGTGGTTGAAACGGATGGGGAAAACGGTGGTGTGCAGCGGAGATCAAAACACAAACCGAATCGAAATACAAATTCAAGCCAGCAACTGAACTCGACTAGAACACAAACTCAACACCACGGACTCTGAAATTAAATTATACAAAGGCTAAACAATATCTGAGATAGTGGGAAAAAAATTTTGTTGGTTTTTTCATGGACAATAATCGCCAAAATGGCCCGATACCACTTTCATCCATATTTGCAATTTCAGATTGCGTGTTTATCCTCTCTTGCTTGTGTTCTCGATTTTATTGGTTTTTTGTTGGTCCTTTTACACTAATATGCTCTGATACCACTTGATGTAGATATGGCCTAATCTTCCGAGAGGTAGGGGGATAAACTCGAATTTGGGAACTCGGCGTCGACGAGATGGCTTGAATCAGACATGATCCAACCCCGCAACCGTTACACCAAGCACAACTTGATTGTTCCGGCAAGTGAAATCAAGAACACAAGTAAGAGAGGATAAACACGCATTCTGAAATTGCAAATATGGATGAAGCAAATCATAAAAAAAGGTTCAAGCTCTGAACACAAAAGGACTAATCGCCACAGTGGTGTAGAACAAGAACAGGAGCCCTGGATTACTATAAAAGGACTTGTCGCCACAGTTACAATAATTCGATCAAGTTTCTCTCAAGAAAACTGAACTAAACAAAACCCGAAACTAAAAGATGACGGCTACTGAGTTTATGTAAGAACCAGGGGTGTCCTAGGGTTGGGGCGACCAGGGGGGGTGCCCACAACATGGGCTTAAGGCCCGACACGATACATGGCCAAGTTGGCCCAAATAGGTGATGAACACAAACGAATCTAAAGGGGAAAACACAATAATACCTCACGGGGAACCTAGGCTCTAATACCACTTGATGTAGATATGGCCCGATCTTCTGAGAGGTAGGGGGATAAACTCGAATTTGGAAACTCGGCATCGACAAGACGACTTGAATCAGACACGATCCAACCCCGCAACCGTTACACCAAGCACAACTTGATTGTTCCTGCAAGCAAAATCGAGAACACAAGCAAGAGAGGATAAACACGCAATCTGAAATTGCAAATATGGATGAAGCAAATCATAAGAAAAGGTTCAAGCTCCGAACATAAAAGGACTAATCGCCACAGTGGTGTAGAACAAGAACAGGGGCCCTAGATTACTGTAAAAGGACTTGTCGCTGCAGTTACAATAATACGATCAAGTTTCTCTCAAGAAAACTGAACTAAACAAAACCCGAAACTAAAAGATGGCGGCTACTGAGTTTATGTAGGAACCAGGGGCGTCTTAGGGTTGGGGCGACCAAGGGGGTGCCCACAACATAGGCTTAAGGCCCGACACGATACATGGCCAAGTTGGCCCAAAATAAGTGGTGCAGCACCTTGTCATGGTCACGACCCTTCTGGAGCTAGGACTAGAAACAAAACAATGGCATCGGTGTCCCCTTTCCAACGCATCAATGAACGCCTCGTTTAGACGTCGGATGTGGGAGATATCATCAAAACCATGAAGGGGTGTCGGCTGAATCCGAGACGAATGCGGCGACCAAGTTGGTGACGACTTGTAACTTGGGGAAGGCCATGATATGCGTGTATCCAGCATGGTGATATCCTCATCAATGTCCGCAGACTCCTGGACATAAGCTTAGTTGATAATCTCATCATGGACATCAGTTGAGTTTGAGCCCGCTACCAAGATATCAAAGACAACCTTCCCAGCGGCATTGTAGGAGTGCTTCACCTAGTGGCTTACATTGAGTGTCATCAACTTAGAGTGGTTGAGGTGGCAGCTCATATCGAATAGCGGATGCAACAGACTGATATGAAATATCAAGCGAAAGCCACCAATTTGAAAGTAGAAGTGGAAAAATACAAGTACCTTTCTCTGCTAACAAAATCAGTCAAACTTGAATCAATGCTTGAATCCTTGCGGAGAGAAAGGGATGGAATCCATGCGGCACTCAAAGTAAAGAACATGGAGATAGCTGATGTTGAAGCTACTCTTGCTTGGATCCCTGAAGAAATATTAGAGCAAGAAAAACTGCTTCATTGGCCCTCATCCAAGCCTCCAATCTATGGAATGCGAGAAATAAAGCTATTAACCCCATGTAGCCTGCTATCGGCAAAGCTCTAAAATTATTTCGACGTAAAAGCAAAACCTTGGTCAGTAGTAATAGTCTACAACACACCAAACCTGTAGATTATATGCTCCTTGACAAAATTGATTACATCATAGTTGTCACATTGTTCATCAGCACTGCTTCAACCCACTTGGTAAGATAATTCATAGCCGCAAGAATATACTTATGACCTTTGGTTGATGTCGGATAAATCTGCCCAATTATATCCATCGCCCAACCTCTAAATGGTCATGGCTTTATAATCGGATTCAGAGCAGATGTCGGGGCTCTTTGAACTGCTCCAAACTTTTGACAACCTTGACACCCTTTTTAATATCTGAAGCAATCCTCTAGCATTGTGGGACAATAATACCCGCATCTCTTTAACAACCATCTCATCTTATTGATGTGTTCCACAAATACCTCCATGAACTTCACATGTAACCACCTTGTCCTTTTATTGATTCAAACATCTCAGCAAAACTCCATCAAGCATCCCATCATAAAGATTTTCTTCTAGCAGAACATACTTCAGTGCCATATACCTAATCTTGCGAGAAGTACATTGTGTTGGGTCCTTTAAATATTGAACAATATTGCACCTCCAATCTTCCTCATCGACATCGGCTATCTTAATAATAACTCCATTGGGACTCAATTGGTAGCATCATGCCTTCTGAGCTAAGTCATTCGCTTCCATATTCTGCTCCCTTGGGACATGCTTAAAACTCACAACCTTGAAATGTTGAATAACTTCTTGACACTCGGCATAGTACAATCTAAGAATATGATCTTTATAATCGAAATCCTCAGTCAACTGCTCGAGTACCACCAATGAATCACCAACAACCTTGGCAAAATTGGTTCCATCTTCCCGCAAGATCTACAAACATTTGAGCACGACCCGATACTCAACTTGATTGTTAGTTGATGTTTTCTGGCAAAAGAAAATTCAAAGATTGCCCCCTGAGGTGATATGAAAGGACCGAGGTGTACCGAGAGCGGGCAGAGGGGGGGGGGGTGGTGAATCGGTAAGCCTCTCACGAATTTGAATACTTCAATTCACGCTACTTGAACCTAACAATCATTGCAATCTAAGCAATTCTAGTAGGCCAAGACCCTACACATGCTTGTGTTCATGATGATAGCAAGCGTGGAAGCCAAGCACACTAGCCTATGCAAGACACAATTCAACCTAGTTACTAGAGCACCAACACCTAACCGGTCTAGGTCTCACCATAGACCAAGAGTAACAATCTGGATCACACCCTCAAGGACACCCTAGCCTTAGATGTGCAAGATGCTCAAGTTACTCTCCACTAGCACTCTCAAGATATGCAATATCTCCTTGTGGAATACTTACCTTCCAGGTATCCATAGCTGAGCATAAGTCGGCAACCGACCGGGTACCTAATCAATAAGGGAACTGACTGAGTCGGCTTGGAGCACAAGGCAATTGAAGATAGACTTTCTATGTAAATCCTTGTAGACTATGAGTAGGACTCTTCATGTACCTCCTTCTGACCGGATATATAAGGCGACAGGGTACCCCCTCATTGGGGAGACAATTGAATATGCAATACAAACCACAGAACACAGGACATAGGGTTTTTACTCTCATCGAGAGGGCCCGAACCTGTATAACTCGGTGTCGTGTGTATTTTACCATCTTAGTTCTTAATCTCGACGTAGCCCTATATTTATATTGCTGAGATTAAGTCTTGACAGTTGGCGCGCTAGGTAGGGGACAAGGCTCACCGGAATTCACCGTCGACTTTGATGGCCGAAATTCCAACCATCCAGTACTCGCCGGACTTCAAGGTCTCCTTCGGGTCGCTCGACTTCACCGCCGACTCCAATGGAGCGCTCGTACTTGACAAGCATCAATCCAAGTCGGCCACAACGGATCCCATGGCGCAATTATCGAGTTCGTTGGATCTGATCCCTGCTTTGGTTCCACTCGGACTCGGCGACACAGATCTACCCACCGGATTCGACTCTAAGTCGGTCTGCTCCTTTGATGAGGACTCGGATGGATCTACGTGCCCATATCCTTTAGCCGTCAATATGGTCGAGTGTCAAAACCCATCCAACAACAGGGAGGACGATGAGGGAGAAGACGCTACCGACGACGATGACGGACGCGATACAGAAGGCCACCGGGATGACGACCTAGAAGAGGCACCACCTTCGTATGGTCACCGATGCCGACCGAGAGGATCTCGCGGATCCCGACTGGCACGACGGCTAGACCTCGGAGAGCTAGGGATTGAAGTAGATGGCGTTAAGGTCTATGATACCCCCCCCCTAGAAGAACATCACCGGAGCAAAGACACTGCTGGACAGCTTGATGGTTGACACAGCATACCAAACTTCGACGATGCAGAAGGTGGTGGCCATGCTCAAAGAAGCTGCCGTACAAGATAAGGCTAGGGACGAATCACAATCAATGGCAAGTTCCAGCCATGCAACTTCTTGTGGTAGGAGGCGCAACGATCGGCACAGTGATCTGTGGGATTCTATGCAGCCTCGTGATGGTCACGACACTATTAACTCTCATATCGAAGAGCGGTTCAAGACGACCAATGCCATGAGGAGGAGCGCCGTAACTGGAGGACAGACGACCGACGGGAAGACCGCCAGGATGATCGCCGTGACGACGGACGCGAAGATCGATGGAACGATCGGCAGCGCAACACTTGTCCAAGAAATAACCGTGATGACCGACATCGAAGAGACGATCGGGATCGATGCAAAGACCAAGATGAAGACAACCGGCATCATCATCATAGTGACAACATAGGCCCACGCCATAATCACCACGCGCCTTCACCACCTCGGACTTCAGACCGAGAACAACGGAGGTCGACTACCTCTAATGAAGAAGAATTCGATGGGATCAAGGCTTACGTACTGGAGCTTCGCATTGCTTGGTGGCTGAAAGGCTTCAAGTCAGTCCCCATCGAGAAGTACGATGGTCAGACCAACCCTCAGGAGTGGCTTCAACTCTATAGCACGACAATTCAGTCGGCTGGAGGTGATTCCTTCGTGATGGCCAACTATCTACCGGTCTGCCTTGAGCCAGCAGTTCGGATTTGTGTCACCTCACTTCCGGAGAAGTCAATCACATCATGGGGCAACCTCGATAGGAAGTTCATAGAAAGCTTCCAAGCTACCTGCAACTGGCCGGGCAATCACTTAGATTAAGTAGAAAGCGGACGAACCTCTGCGAGACTACATCAAGCGGTTCTGTGCCAAGAAGACCGAGATGTCTAATGTCCCGGACCAACAGATCATTGCAGCCTTCCAAGGTGGATTCCAGAGCGACAAGCTGGTTTGGGAGATCGCTCGGGAGTGCTTCGAAATCACGGACAAGTTCACGTCTGGCGAGTCCGCCCTATACAACATCTGAGGCAAAGGCAGGGAGAAGCGTTCGGGCAAACCAGAGTCCTCCAAGAAGGATAAAAAGTGAAAGACTGATAACTTGTCGCGGCAGTAGACCGGTCGAGGAAAAATCCTCGAACGAGCCAGCAGACCATGGATAACTTGCTAAGTGGCCCGTGCCTATGGCATCCGAAGGGAAATGACAAGGCAAGAGATTGGTAAACTCTGAAGGGCTTCACGACTTCTGCACTGAAGGTGGCCAATGATCCGCCAAGGCACAATGGCAAAGACAAGCCCAATGATGACAACGATAAGGATGAAGACAGAGAGTTCCAGGAGCCCCAAAAAGAAGTGAACTTCATCTTCGGAGGCCCGGATGCCTACACATCCAAACATAAGCAAATGCTGGAGCTATGTGAGATCAACTCCGTAGAGCCTGCTACGCTAGAGTATATGAGGTGGTCTGAAACACCAATTACTTTTGATCGGTCGGATCACCCCAGACACTTGCCTAGGCCCGGGCGCTATCCTCTAGTACTCGCGGCTATAGCAAAGGGGGTCAAGTTCAACAAGGTGCTCATCAACGGAGGAAGCAGTCTAGACTTGATCTTCACCGAGACCCTCACGGAGTTAGGCTTAATAGTCAATGACTTACAACCGAGGTCCTCTCCCTTTTATGGGATCGTGCCCGGCAAGACTTCTGTTCCACTCGGACAGATCACTCTGCCTGTTACCTTTGGGACGTGGAGAACTTTAGGACGGAGCGCATCATCTTCCAGGTGGCAGACTTTGAGTCCGCTTACCATGCCATCCTTGGTAGATTGGCAATGGCGAAATTCATGGCAGTCCCACATTACCCGTATCTAACCCTCAAGATGCTAGGCCCTAAGGGAATCATCTCTCTCCATTCTGATCTTTGAAATTCTTTTGATTGTGATGTGCAGACTTGTGAGATGGCCGACTGATAGTTGATGTTGTCTGACCAGTTGGAGATCTAGAAGGTGGTCGGCAACGAGATATAGACCGATGTGGAAATCCCTAGGAAGAAGCCTACCAAGGACAGGATCCAGACGGAAGATGTCCCCACCAAGGAAATCACGCTCGACCCATCAGACCCTGCTAAGACCACTTATGTAGGGGCTGATCTCGATGAGAAATAGGAACTCGCGCTCGCACTTTTTCTCCAGGAAAATAGGTACATCTTCGCATGGAAGCCTTCTGACATGCCGGAAGTTCCTAGGGAAAAGATTGAGCACGAGCTAAGGGTGCCTCCTGGGGCCACCCCCGTCAAGCAAAGACTCAGAAGATTTGCGTGAGACCGCAAGGATGCCATGAAGAAGGAGATAGCAAGATTATTAGATGCTAAGTTCATAAAGGAAGTGTACCATCCATATTGACTGGCAAATCCAGTCCTTGTACCAAAGAAGAATAAAGAATGGTGGATGTTGATTATACTGATTTGAACAAGGTCTATCCTAAGGATCCCTTCGCTCTGCCACGTATCGATCAGATTGTAGACTCAACAGCCGGGAGTGAGCTTTTAAGCTTTCTAGATGCCTATTCAGGCTATCACCAGATCCCACTAAAAGTCGAAGTTCAAATTAAAACTTCCTTTATAACTCTCTTCGACGCATACTGTCGCCTTACGATGTCGTTCGGTCTAAAAAGTGCTGGCACGACTTACCAACACGGTATTCAACGCTGCCATGAAACACAGATCGGTTGGAATGCAGAAGCATATATTGACGACATCGTTGTAAAGACTCAAAAAGTTAAAGAACTTCTTTCTGACCTGGCAGAGACGTTCGACAATTTGAAAAATTACTCGATGAAGTTGAATAAAAAAATGTGTTTTTGTGGTACCTTCAGGAAAGATACTTGGTTACATCGTTTCAAAACGAGGTATAGAGGCTTGTGGGATATATATACCCGAGATACTTCACCACTCGGATATATTGCCGAGTGGGCCCGGGTCCAATAAAGATAAAGCCCATGAAGATAACTACTCAGATTATTACTTGGAGTACACAACAAGTCAATACTAGAGATAGAAAGTTAGAGATAGAATCCTATTCAGAAATCATGTTGTAACCGACTAGGAGATTTGCCATGTAACCCTGCCCTCCTGGATATATAAGGAGGGACAGGGGTTCTCTCATAGACATCCCACATAATACACCACAGAACACAGGACGTAGGGTTGTTATCCTTCGGAGGCCCTAACCTGTCTAAACCTGGCGTCTTGTGTGCCCATCGACTCTCGGTCTCGCGCATGCCTTTACCGATAAACCCGGATAAAATCAAGGCGATCCTTGATATGGGACCACCAAATTCTCAAAGGGACGTTCAGAAGCTGACCGGGTGCATGGCATCCTTGAGTTGCTTTATTTCCCGACTGGGATTCAGAGGTCTACCTTTTTTCAAACTGCTTAAGAAGTAGGATGACTTCGTTTGGACAACTGAGGCACAGTCGGCGTTTGATGGGTTAAAGGCCCACCTCAGTAGAATTCCTATTTTGGTGCCTCCAGAGCCACAAGAGACACTTCAACTCTACATATCGGCCACAACTCAAGTTGTGAGTACCGTTCTAACGGTCGACCGAGAAGAGGAGGGTCATGTACAAAAAGTACAACACCCGGTGTATTTTGTTAGTGAGGTCCTTAGTGCCTCTAAAACACGTTATCACCAGATCTTGAAGCTGCTCTACATGCTCCTGATCACCTCGAGGAAGTTGAAGCACTACTTCCAAGCTCACCCTATCAAAGTACAGACCACCTTTGCGCTCGGACAAGTTGTCACACCCCAAAATTTCAAATTTTAGTTTGTGACCCAATTCCACTAAATTTCAAAAAAATTATAATAGATTAAAATTTCATTATAAATTAATTAGAGAATTATAATTTATTTTAGGCAAAAGGGCTATTTTCTAAATTAAATAAATTAATTTAGGTTATTAATATTTTGTATGTTGACTCCAAAACTTGTTTTGGTTTGATCAAATCACCACCACGAAGGTCATCATCACGACAACGAGAGCAATAAGACAAGGCACTAAAGACTTTCAATAAGAGAAGTGAAGTACTTCAGCCACAACAAGACTCGAAGCAATGGATGTCAGCGTAGACTATTGTTTGTAGAGTAATGAGTGATTATGTGTTATGATTGTTTTAGGTTGTTTGAGCCTATCCTTCCTAGGTCAACATTTTATCCTTGGAACCTATCTACAATCTTTGGTGCATATAGTGTGGTCCTATTTTCACATTCATAATTCTTTAGCTCATCATTCATTGTCCATTCCATTATTTCCTTTTTGATCTTTACAAACTGTTGTCTTGTATGTTCAAATTTCTAGGTGCCACTATCTTTGAATCTCGGGACGAGATTCCTTTTAAGGGGGGTAGTTTGTCACACCCCATATTTTCTGAATTTGGGTTGTGAGTCTTTCTGACACTAAAAAGGCATAACCCTCATAATATTCTCAGCCGAACCCTTCCACACGTCACTTTTTCCCATAACCTTATGATTATCCAAACATTGAGTGGCATTTTTTCCCCACACCATGATTTTCCTAGCTTTGCTTAATATCTCTTCCCATCAAGCGTAAACTAACCTAACGATCAATAGCCAGCTCAAAACCTTGTCCGATAATTTGTCCCACTCGAACCCACACACTACAAAAACTTGTTCATGAATACATCCATCCTTGTGAGTCTATGAGTCTTCTCTTCTTCTTGGTCTTGCTCATACCAAGTCCAACAAAATCTAGACTATGCTAGTATTCCAACTACACCCAATGTCCAACTTGACAACATCATGTTCATTCACTTCCTCTCGACGCTTTCATTTGTTCCCATGGGTCATGCACCAAACTAGGCTCATGCTAGTGGTCAAATAAACATCACCCACATACCATTTAATGCGGAATTTTTGCTGGTCACTAGCTCATCTATCAATCCCCACCCAAAAGGAGATGAAACAATCAACATGATGGCCACCATTCATGGCTGGCAGTTTTGTGTGCCTCTTGGAACCTCCCCTCCCGTCCCTACCATTTCCTCTCCCCATCCTAGGCCTCTAAAGTTACCCCTGGACGCTCCTTGGCCTGGCTCACGAGCTCCCTTGCCCCCTCACCTTCATTCCCATCCATAAGCATCAAGTTCAACTCTTGCCATCGGTCTGTCTAGCCACAACGCCCCAAATTCCAATCCACGTTCCCGTTGATCCAGCCAACGAAACATCACGAAATTTTACCAGGAGATGCACCTTGATTCAGCCTACAACATATCCAAAATTCATGGCCATAGGAGCAGTATGGGAGCAGGATCATGTTCTAAATGATGACTACTCTCTGTTCTGGGAGCATCTAGCACATGCATTGGTAATTCCTCTAATATTTCTACAATATTAATGTATCATTGATACATTATCATATCCATAATGTGTTCCAGGAAGTCATGATCGTCTGGACCAAATCATATGCTAAGATCTGTCCTGATGCCTCCAGGAACGCCTTTGGCACTTGACCTGCCGCTGCACGACCTCATCATAATCTAGCCACTTGATCTCTCATTCAGGTGAACTCCTCATGCAATAACCTTGTCCCAGCCATGTTTTTGACACCTACAAATGTTTATGTTCAATTATTTTCTTTAGACCAGTAACCTATAGTTGGGAACGCGCATGTGTTTGTCATGATGTCTGCACAGGGACGTCGATTTGTGTTCTGGTCGTGTTCAGGCGCATGACTGGAATTCCCCCAATGATTCTAAGCCAACTTTTGATCTATCGGAAGAAGGCATCATACCAGAGCGTGTTCCCACATGTCCTTTCCATGTCCACCAGAGGATTATTCGAGATTATCTCATATTCTCCCAGGAACATAGTTGGCGTGTCAACTACTGCTGCAAAGGTTCATCACGATTCAGCCCCTTGATCTGTTTTCCAGTTTGCTTCCCGTCCAATTCAGCATGTCTAGATCATGTTCCTGATGTATTTTTATATGATTGTTAAACTAGTTCATTTATTCTTGCAGCCAATCTCCAGGAACGCGCTTGTCTTTGCATGAATGTCTGTTCAGCCATGTCTAAAATCATAGTAGCAACTGTAATCGGTTTGCCATTACTGCTTTTGACTCCATCTATGAAAAATCACTCCACCAATGTTCACCATTATGTGTTCTACAGGATTCCACCATTATATCATTGAGACACCATCGATGCCGACATCACCACTCGATGCCATGTTGTTATCCATTTTGCACCATCACCCGTTCCAACAAGGTTTTCCGCCATTGCATAAACCTTGGTGAGCTCCTTGTGCCCCATTTCATATCTCATGATTAGTCCCTGTTGTCACATATTATCCTTAGCATGTATGTTTGTTATTGATGTGTGTGAATAGGTGTGCGCTTGAAAATGGGAGAAGGAATCATGAAGATAAAGTCGGACAATCGATAGTCATAGAGCAGCAACATCTTTTACGGCAAGTGTCCTTGATGCATCTTGTACCTATTGTAACATTTATTGTAGAAGTGCATGATTGTGCCAATTGAATGGGTACCTGTTGTTAGGGTTTCCCAAGTATTGCTTTATCCGTTTCCTTGTCGCCTTGAACTAGTTGGTTGGTTGTGGGTAGATAATGCGTAGGTTGCTTGTGGGATGTTGGGTTAATATTAACTTTGATTAATGAACTATGTCACTTTATGGGTGGAATGGTAATTTATGTTAGCAACATAGACTTAGGGATCTATGCAAGGCGGATGGAATAGATGTGGTGCCGTGGGCACATGGTTGGTGGTGGTAGGCTTGTTGTAGATCCTAGGACCCGGTTCTTGGAGCGATAACCTAGGACAACAGTGTCATCACAAGGCTGCTATAGAACAGCCTGGTTGATTAATTAGGAGTTCTCCCAGTGTCGGTGCAGCATTTTGGCGGAGCGGGGAATGGAAGTCGAGAGGACTATCCTTGTATCTGAATGGCTCAAGAGGGGGCTCCTAGGGTGATGAGCTGCTTGTTGATGGGCTATCACTTATGGACGGGAGTGGAACATTACTGGCTAGCTTGTACTGGGATACCCTTTATAAAAGCCTCGTAGCGATCTCCTGGCCGCACACCTAAGGAAGTGTGCTAGTGCTTGGCCGGCATGGCAACATGGAGACTCTAGTCCACCTGGCAACAGGGGACGAAATCACGACTTGTGGGTAAAGTGGTACAAACTCTGCAGAGTATCAAACTATCATGATAGCCGTGCTCACGGTCACTAGCGGCCTGGAATCATCACAAGATTAGTTGGTTTTGGGTTGTGGTTTGGAATGTTTGGAATGGTTGGTTGGTGGATTGGATTGGACTTGGTTTGGATAGTACCCTATGGATTAATGGTTGGGATGACCCCACTTAGTAATTAGGATGCATAGGACATTAAAAGCCCATGAAATAAACCCCCTTTAAAGCCTTCCTTGTCTTTATCCCCATGTCATCTTTTTCCCCACTTGCTGAGTATGACACGTACTCATCCTTGCTATATCCCACATTGTTGCTCAGCTACAGGAGAATGAAGGTACAACTATGAAGACGATGGAGGTGTCTAGGCATGCGGTCTTCCGGTCGACTTCCTATGGGAGCTGAAGGATGCCAACGCTTAGTTTATTCCGCTGTAATGTAATCTTTTCTTTTTGACCTATGGGTCATTGTTGTAACAATATTATCGATTTAATAAAGATATTGTTCTTTTATCACAATAATTGTCCTGTGTGCGTGAGAACTTGATCCTGGGCACGTATACAGATGCATTTGGTTTCGATCATTGGAACCGGGTGTGACAAGTGGTACCAGAGCTATATCGACCGCCGGACGTTAGCCTAGATAGAATGACCATGCCATAGGTTCTATTTTCAAAACTAGTATTTGGAAAACTTTTGTCTCAAAAAAAACTCTTCTGTCTTTTATCCTCTCTTCTTATTTTCTCTTTACTTGTCTATTCTAAAATGTTTGACAAAATGCTATTTTTACTATTCCTTTTGCTTTTCAAGATATTAGTTGGTTGACTTAAACTATCACGAACAATATGGTCGACATTGAAGATTTTACAAGTTGGTTCCACTCAATATGAAGATGAAGATTGGACCTTCAAACTTGAAGACTCTTCACAACACCAAGGACATTGGTGTCGATGCTCAAGACCGGCAGTAAATATATAGGGCTACGTCGAGACCAAGACTATGATGGTTACACAAGACGCCAAATTATATAGGTTTGGGCCCTCTCAATGAGGGTAAAAACGCTACGTCCTGTGTTCTGTATTGTATTGATTGTCACGAGATGTTGTGTCTCTCTAGTTGTGTCTAATTGCCTCCCTCTTCCCGATGGGGGGTACCCTGCCGCCTTATATATCCAGTCGGCAAAGGGGTTCAGGCAGAGTCCTAGTCGTACTCTACATGGATTCTATATGGCAAGTCTAATCTTCCTTGTCTTGCACTCCAAGCCGAGTCGACCGGCTTCCTTGTTGATGAAGTACCCGGTCGGCCACCGACTTAGCCTTGTATGAGGATACCCGTAAAGAAAGTATCCCACAGCAGCCCCCGAGTGCTTTCTGATTTTGAGCTTTAATCCTCCAAATGATCTAAAGATCATAATTTAGGAAGACCTCGTTATCGAAGTTTCCAATAGATCTGGTGTATCGGTCTGGTGCACCTGATCAGGTGTAGCCCCCGACTCTTGTATAATTTGGAGACTAACAAATAATGCAAGAGTCTAATTGTATTAGCTCTTATTAATTTGTTTATAGATATTCAAACCATCAAGTTTGAATCTTTCAGACCTCTGGTTATCAAACCGTTGGGTCCTATTGCTAAGTGATCACTTTGCCGAACGATCATGAAATGGGCCGAGTGGCACATATTATTTTTGATTGATGGGTCGGTCAGAAGTTTATGACTCTAGTCATATTCAGTATCAAGCTAAATGACTTTAGTCATAATATAGCTTTTCCCTAATTCCAATCACGCGTTTAAGTCCAAATTTGGTAATTCTGGTTATTTGACTTTAGTCAGTACCATAACCTTTGTACTTGTACCATATGACCATCAAGTCCTTTGCTACATGATCATCAAATCACATAGATATGGTGAAATAATTCTCGGGTACTTCTCATCAAAGAAGCCCCCGAGTCTCATTTTTCTGGGTTTGTAACCCTAATGGGCTTTAGCCCTTAATTAAGCTTTAAGTTAATATTAGGGTCGCACTATAGTACGGCCCACCCTGGCCCATGGGACCCTTAGGTCAAAAAAGGCAAGGGTATAAAAGGCTACACCACGATGACCTTCAGTCCACACCGCATTTGTCCGCGAACTCTTCGTTTTCCTTGCACCTTCTCTGCTCTTGTGACTCCTCTGTGTTTCCGGCTAGGGTTAGCTTTCTGGCTTTCGGCCGCCACAGATCCCGCCGCGCTTAGCCCCCGAGCTTTGGTGAAGTTTCTCAAACTCCTTCACCGTGTCCAATCCTGTTCGCGATGGGTCGCAAGAGGACTTCCATTTCAATCCCAGCTTCTTCCGCCGCCGCCGCCACCGCGTCGTCCTCGTCAGAGGTCGACATCCCGGAGCAACTTCGGGAGTTCTCGATGAGCAGCCTTTCAAAGGCTGATGTGAACAAGATGGTGGTGGATGACGTCCTTCCAGAGCAGGCTCGGATCAACTGGAAGGTACCTCACGAATCCTGCCCCATCCCCATTCACCAGCAGATCGTAGTGTTTTGCTCATTCTTTGAGCATGGCTTTGGAGTTCCCTGCTGCAGTTTTTTGCACGGGCTCCTTTTTTTCTATGGGATTGAGCTTGTCAACCTCAATCCCAACTCCATTCTACATATTGCCATCTTCGTACATTTGTGCGAAGCTTTTCTTGGCATTCTCCCCCATTTTGATCTCTTCTGCCATTTGTTTATCCTCCGACCGCTGCCAACCAAGGAAAACCAAGTGGCCATAGGCGGAGTCGGCGTCTAGTTATGCAAGAAGGAGGCCTACATCAATGTCCCATTGAAGACCAGAAACAAGAATTGGAAGGATGAGTGGTTCTATTGTGAGAACCCTCCCCCTGTTCTTGTTGACTTCACTGGTGCGAAGGCTATTCCCCAAGCGCATTGGATAGAGAGGCCCGATTCGACTGATCCTCAAGTGGTCGCTCTACTCAAGAAAATTGCCGATCTGAAGGTTGAAGGCGTCGATGGCATCACAGTTGCCAAAAGCTTTATCATCCAACGAGTTCAGCCCCTAAAGCTTCAATGTCACCCGGCATGGGACTATATTAATGAGGATGAGACCAGGGAGGTGCCGGATCCACCGAATGGCGAACTCCGCCGAAGACGCTTGTTGAAGATGTTCGAAGGGGAAATCCTTCAGGACCATTCTTTGGCCAAAAAGGCGTATAACAAGGGCACAATGCGAGCCCGAGTAAGCCTCAGTCTGCCTTTAGCTATCCCTTGTTATCTTATCTTGATGTTGTACTTAATGTTTGGATCTTTATGCAGGTGCTGGATACTTATGTATCTCATCCCTCGCTCCCTCAGACCGATACTAAGGGACCTGATTATATCAAGAAGACACCGCTGACCGGCGCTGGGGGTTCAAGTTCCTCCGCGGGTGCTCGGCCAGTCAGCGTCACTCCCGTCGTTACTCTGGCCTCCCCTGACAAGCTCCAGAAGTGGACTATCGCGCGCCGACACCAATATGTGGGGGACCAGGACGATGATGAAGAAATAACTGCCACAGATGCTAGTCAACCTGCTCCTGCAACCTCCAACCGACCTTCAGACCGACCGGAGCCCCCGAGCCCAACTCAGAGGTCAACGGAAGAGGTAGTGCAGACTGGCAAGACTGACCAGCCCTCTCAAAAGAGGAAGGAGACTGATTTTCAGTCGACTTCTTCAAAGAAGAGGCTATGCCGGATCAAGCTCAAGAAGGCTCCCATGTTTAGTCTTTAAACCCTATACTCCTTGTCTCTTATTGCTGATCTCAACATTCCCTGATCTCTTTCTTCTGTATTTTTTTTCTTGGCAGTCGGACAAGTGATTCTCAGAGTGCTTAGGGATCTAAGGATACTCGGTCTGAGCTCCCACCTCGTCCCACTGGCGTGTCCCATTCAGTTGGCAAGTCTTCAAAACGCCGACCAAAGTGGATAAACCGTTTGAAAAGACGGTTCCTGCCTCCACTCCCGAGCCTCTGTCTCAGACCACTCCAACTAATATCTCTTTGCCTCTTGACAAAGGTAAAAGGACTCTTCCTGTAGATATGCTTGGTCGTCCTGAGGTGGAGGATGTGGAGATTTTGCACCAATACCGAGAGTCCAGCAAGGTAACTCAACATTATGCTTTTAGCTTGTTTTGCTCTCATCTTTTAGCTCATTTATCTTCTGCATATCAGAAAATGTATGCTCTTGTGGAGCGAAAGCAGGCTAGAGTGGAATATCTTGAAGCCGAAACTTTCGGTATGTCCATGGTCGCCTAATCTTCTTGTCTTTATGTTTTTAGACTAACTTCTTATTTGTCTTGCTAGTCACCGGCCAGCAGCTCTCTAAGGTCCTAGAGGAAAACAAGAAGTTGTTGGACGACCGACAAGAGATAAACAAGGTCTTAGACCAAGTTCGTGCAGATCTGGCTAGTAAGTTTTCCTACCATCCATATTTAGGCAATCTGCTGACCACTCTAACGCTAAAAGTTTTACTTTTAGCTCGCGATCAAAAAATCACCGATCTAGAGAAGTTGACTTCCAACCAGCAGAAGTTCGTTGACGCCTTGAAGATTGAGAAGGAAAGCCTCTCCAAATTGGTTGAAGACCAGAAGACCGAAATCACTCGGCTGCAGGAGGAGCTGAAGGGGACTGAAGCAAAGATAGAGGAGGCTAAGACTGTCTCCAAATCTTTCAAATGTAAACTTGCCAGTAAGCCTTCGACTTCTTCCTTCTGCTTGATTCTTCTGTTGATCATACTGACCAATAATTATTATTTGCAGCTCTATCTTACGTCGCTCGGCAAGCAATGAACTATGTTCATGCTAACCGAGTAGAGAAGACCGATCACTCTCTGGACTACTTGTTGGAGCATGCATCGGAAGCCATTGCACATAACACTCGGCGAGTGGCGACCGAAGCCGGGAGTCAAGTGCTGGCGATTTGCCAATCCTGGTCTCCTGCTCTGCCATTGGCCAAGATCAAAGTGGGCTTTAACCCCGACCTGACTGACGACCAATGTTAGCTGTTCCTGGATTCTATGCTAGAGACTTCCTAGGCCTTGGTCGAAAATATAGAAATCAATCCGACCGTGCCGACTCCCCCAGCAACTCCACAGGTCGAACTTCGGGCTGACTCTTCCTCTCCTTCAAAGGAGATATAATTCTGTAATAGTATAAAACATTAGTAGTGTTTTTGTAATAATACTTGTGTATAAACTAATCTTATGCTTTTATAGCTTTAGAAGTTTGACAAAGATATCATTGACATGTTTCTATCAAGAGAAACAAAGATTGCATCGGTCTGCCATAACATATTAGGTTGTAACCCATAACCGCGTAACAAACAGAATCGACCAATCGACACATGACCTCTTACACTTTTGGCTCTGGGTTTAGTGTAGTGGTAGTCTGATGTGCAGCACAAAGTATTTAACCATGATGTATAAGCGTAAGACCAAAATAATAAAGACCAAAACTCAAGATCTCAAGATCTCATGATAATAAGTTGGTAAAAAAAAAGGCCAAAACCAAAATATGGTTAGACCGAGATGGGACATTATTACTAGCCCCCTGGCTCGATTGTTTAATAGTATAAATTAAGGAATCAAGACAAATATAGAATGAAAAGCATCAGAAAATCTTTCATTAAAAAAGACTAAAGTTTCATTCATAAATAATGTATAAATACACAAAATAATAGCTAAGTATAGAAACGACGTAGCTGATTTATGTTCTAGGAGTTTGGAATATCGTTGCCGTCTTCATACATCAGTCGGTAAGCCCCCAGGCGAGTGACTTTCTTCACTACGTATGGTCCTTCCCACTTTGGAGAGAGCTTATGCTGATTCTTTGTCGATTGCACTCGGTGAAGCACTAGGTCTCCAACTTGAAAGTGGCGACTGCGGACGTTCTTATCATAATAACGACGCAAGCCTTGTTGGTAAAGTGTCGACCGAAACAGAGCACGATCATGCAACTCCTCTGCCGCAATCAAATCAATCTCTTGGTTCTCCTCAGAAAGATTTTCATCGTACACTTGAACTCGTGCTGAGATAAGACTGACCTCAGTCGGCAACATAGCTTCTGAGCCATAGACCAATGAAAAAGTTGATTGTCCAGTAGCCCGATTGGTGTTTGTCCGAAGCCCCCAAAGGACTGAAGGCAACTCTTTGACCCACCGACCGACATAAGGTTTGAGTTTGTCAAATATCCGCGGCTTTAATCCTTGAAGAATCATACCATTGGCCCGTTCGACCTGCCCATTGCTTTTCGGATGAGCCACTGATGCAAAGTGGATCTTTATTCCCATCTCATCGGCAAAGTCCCAAAACTCCACTAAAGTGAATTGAGTGCTATTATCGATAATGATATCATGAGGAACTCCAAACCGAGTGAATATATCTTTGACAAACTCAATCGCCTACTTGGATGTAATCTTACCGACCGGCTTTGCTTCAATCCACTTGGTGAATTTGTCGATAATAACAAACAAATGAGTGAACCCGCCTGGCGCTTTCTTGAAGGGACCAACAATATTAAGCCCAAAACAGCAAAAGACCAAGTCAATGGTATCATGTGAAGTTGCTGTGAAGGCACATGTGTTTGTTGAGCGAAGAATTGACAACTCTCACACTTCCGAACAACTTGGTGTGCATCTTCGACCGCTATGGGCCAATAAAACCCTTGCCGAAAAGCTTTGCCGACCAAAGTCCTGGAAGCTGCATGATTGCCACATATTCCCGAATGAATCTCTTCTACCAACTTCTGGCCTTCAGGAATTGAGATGCACCGCATCAAAATATTGGAACCACCCCTTTTGTAAAGTTGGTCCCCCACCAACAAGTATCCTCGAGATCGGATCTCCAATCTTTGCTGCTCATCAGGATCCGAGGGCAGCGTTCCCTTATCCAAATACTGAATGAGTGGGTCGCGCCAGTCGGTCTTGGAGACGTCATCGTCAATAAGATCAGCAACAATACTCATCAACACGTCCGACCGGGGAGAAATTGTTGGGGATTCCAGAACATGTAGGAAAACACCCGGCAACACTGCAGACCGAGATGATCCTATCTTGGCTAACTCATCAGCCGCTTGGTTATTATCTCGGAGAACATGTGTGAACTTCAACCCATCAAACTTGTCTTCGAGTTTTCGCACTTCTTGGCAATAAGCACTCATGTTATCATCTACACAATTCCAATCCTTGGTGATCTGATTAATGACCAAGGTCGAATCACCAAATATGTTGATGTGCTTTATGCCGAGTGACACAGCAATGCGCAGACCGTGTAGGAGAGCTTCATATTCCGCAGCATTATTAGACACGCGAAACATGATTTGAAGGATGTATCGAAGCCTTTCTCCAGTAGGCAAGATAAATACAACTCCCGCACCTGCCCCTTGTAATTGAAGGGAACTATCAAAGTACATTTTCCAATACTCGATATCTTGGGTAGTAGGAGGATTTTGAATCTCTGTCCACTCGGCAACGAATTCAGCTAATGCTTGTCCCTTTATAGCCGACCGAGGCATGAACATAATAGTATACTGACCAAGTTCGACTGCCCACTTGGCTATTTTTCCTTCAGCTTCTCGGTTATGTAACACCGTCCCGAGTGCAAAAGAAGTTTGAACTTCAATTGGATGAGCTTGGAAATAGTGCTTCAACTTCCTTGAAGTGATCAATAATGCATATAACAACTTCAAGATCTGCTGGTACCTTGTCTTAGAGGGCTGAGAACCTCGCTCACAAAGTAGACCGGATGCTGTACTTTTTGCACATGTCCCTCTTCTTCTCGGTCGACTGTCAAAACAGTACTCACAACCTAGGTTGTGGCCGAGATGTAAAACTGAAGTTTTTCTCCTGGCTCCGGAGGCACCAACACTGGAATACTGCTGAGATGACTCTTTAATTCGTCCAGTGCCGACTGCGTCTCCTCAGTCCTAACAAAGTCATCCTGCTTTTTAAGTAATCGGAAGAGTGGTAACCCCCTAACCCCCAATCGAGAAAAAGCGACTCAAGGATGTCATGCATCCGGTCAGCTTCTGAATGTCCCTTTGAGAATTAGGCGGCTTTATATCAAGGATTGCCTTGATTTTCTCTGGGTTAGCCTCTATACCTCATTTCGAAACAATGTAACCGAGTAACTTTCCCGATGGAACCCCAAAAACACACTTTTTAGGATTCAGCTTCATTGAATAATGTCTCAGATTGTGAAAGTTTTCTACCAGGTCAGAGAGAAGTTCTTCGACTTTCCGAGTCTTGACAACGATGTCATCAACATACGCTTCAGCGTTCCGACCGATCTGAGTTGCAAGGCAGCATTGAATACCTCGTTGGTAAGTCACGCCAGCATTTTTCAGACCGAACGGCATAGTGATATAGCAATAGGCGCCGAAGGGTGTTATAAAGGAAGTCTTGATCTAATCTTCGACTCTCAGTGGGATCTGGTGATAGCCCGAATAGGCATCCAGAAAGCTTAAAAGCTCACACCCGTCTGTCGAATCTACAATCTGATCAATATGAGGAAGAGCGAAGGGGTCTTTTGGGTAGACCTTATTGAGATTGGTATAATCAACACACATCCTCCACTCTTTATTCTTTTTAGGTACAAGGACTGGATTTGCTAACCAGTCGGGATGATACACCTCCTTTATAAACTTAGCTTCTAACAATCTAACTATCTCCTTCTTCATAGCATCCTTGCGGTCTTGCGCAAATCTTCTAAGCGTTTGGCGAATGGGGAAATCCCCTAGAGGTACCCTTAACACATGCTCAATCTTTTCCCTAGGAACTCCCGGCATGTCAGATGGTTTCCATGCAAAGATATCCCTATTTTCCCGGAGGAAAAGAGTGAGCGCGAGTTCCTATTTTTCATCAAGGTTGACCCCAGCATAAGTCTCCTTATCGGGGTCCTCAGGATCGAGCGAAATCTCCTTGGTTTGGATGTCATCGGTCTGGATCTTGTCCTTGGTAGGTTTCTTTGTCGGAACCTCCGTTCCAGTCTGCTTCTCTATACCGACCGCCTTCTGGATCTCCTTTTGGTCTGACAACATCAACTGTTTGGTAGCCATCTCACAACTCTGCACATCGCAATCAAAAGAATTCTGAAGATTAGAGTGGAGGGAGATTATTCTGTCCGGGCCTGACATCTTGAGGGTGAGATACAGATAGTGCGGAACAGCCATAAACCTGGCCATCACCGGTCGACCGATGATAGCATGGTAAGCTGACTCGAAGTCTGCCACCTGGAAGAGAATACGCTCTATCCTAAAATTATCATGGGTGCCAAAGGTGACTGGCAGACAGATTTGTCCAATTGGGATTGAAGTCTCGCCAGGTATAATCCCATGGAAGGGTGAAGAACTCGGTTGGAGGTCATTGATCGACAGACCGAGTTCTTGAAGGGTCCTGGTGAAGATTAGGTCCAAACTGCTTCCTCCATCAATGAGTACTCTGTTGAACTTCACCTCCTTCATAGTCGCAGCAAGCACCAATGGGTAGTGACCTGGTTTTGGTAGATATTTTGGATGGTTCGACCGATCAAAGGTGATTGGCATCTCAGACCACCTCATGTATTGAGGCGTAGCTGGCTCTACCGAGTTAATCTCTCGAAGCTCTAACTTTTGCTTGCGCTTGGATGTATAGGCATCCGGGCCTCCGAAGATGAAGTTTACTTCTTTGCAGGGCTCTTGGAACTCTCCTGAATCATCCTTGTCATCATCATCCTTGGGCTTGTCTTTGTTGCTGTTGTTGCGCCTCGGGGGATCTTTGGCCATCTTGAGCGCAGCTGTTGCAAAACCCTTCAGATAATAGCAATCCTTTGCTTTGTGGTTTCCCTTGGGGTGCCAAGGGCAAATGCCACTCAGCAACTCATCAGTAGATGGCTGGTTCGTCCGAGGATTCTTCCGAAACCGATCCACTGTGTTGACAACATTGTCAGGTTTTCTCTTCTTATCCTTCTTGGAGGACTCAGGCTTGTCCGACCGCTTCTCCTTGCCCTTTCCTCGGATATCATCATGTGCATACTCTCTTGATGCATACTTATCAGTAATCTTGAAGCACTCTTGAGCGGTGAGCTTGAGATCATGGTTCCTCCGACCAATTTCCCGGACCAGATCGTCACTGTGAATTCCACCAATGAAGGCAGTAATGATTTGCTGATTGGGGACGTTGGGGATCTCAGTCTTCTTAGCGCAAAACTGCTTGATGTAGTCGTGAAGAGGCTCATCTCCTTTCTGCTTGATCCGAGTGAGGTCGAAGTGGTTGCCCGGTTGGTTGCAAGTTGCTTGGAAACTTTCTATGAGTTTCCTGTTGAGGTCTCCCCAAGATGTGACTGACTCCTCAGGTAGAGATGTGAGCCATATCCGAACGACAAGATCTAAGCAGACCAGAAGGTAATTAACCATTACATAGGAATCACCTCCAGCCGATTGGATCACCGTGCTATAGAGTTGTAGCCACTCTATGGGGTTGGTTTGTCCATCATATTTTTTGATGGGAATCGGCTTGAATCCTTTCGGCCATCGAGCAATGCGAAGCTGAGGGACGTAAGCCTTGATGCCATTGATCTCGTCATCAGTCATCGTTGGGACCGCCTTTGTCGGTCTGGGGATGTAGTTGGGCTGCTACGGTGGCGTGGGCCGACATCCTCATCATGACGATGTCATCGATTGCCATCATTATCGCGTCGATCCCGATTGTCATATCGACGTTGTTCGTCACGGTTGTCTCTTGGAGGAGGATTCTGACGATCATCCCGTTGGTTGTCCCGTTGGTCTTCTCGTTAGTCATCCCATCGGTCTTCCCGTCGAGCATCCACCCTTCGTTCACGCCGTTCTTTCTCATAGCGTCGATTGTCCTGAGCGCGCTCCTCGTGGTGAGAGTTGATGGTGTCTCATCCATCATGAAGGCTGAGAGAATTTCTCAGGTCTTCACGCCTTCGCCAACCCTGAGGAGATACATGGCTGGAACTTGCGACCGACTGAGACTTTGCAGCATCTTGCGCTGCTACGGCCTTGAGCATAGCCACCACCTTCTGCATAGCAGGAGTTTGATAGTGGGAATCAACCATTAAAGTGTCGAGCAATGTCTTGGCCCCGATGATGTTGTTCTTTGGGGTGTGGTAGACCTTAACACCATCCACTTCAAGGTCAGGGCCGAGATCCAGTCGGCGTGTGTTACGCGATCCGCGCGACCCTCTTGGTCGACAACGGTGACCGACCGGTAATTCATCAGCTGGCGGGTTATCATCCTATCGGCCTCCTTGGACCGGCTGGTTTTGGAGACCACCGGCTGGATTCCCTTCTTCTTCGGCATCTGGATCCTCATCCTGGTTTCCAGCAGCTCTACTATATCCACCATGTTGACTGTATGGGGATACGAGTAGGTCGATCCGACCGTGTCCTGATCAAAAGACCGATCTGACGTCGAGTCATATCCGAAGGAAGAGTCTTCCTGCTCGGATCCGAGTGGGATCAATGCAGGGATAATGTCAGACAGACTCGGTGATCGTGCCATGGGACTGGCTGCAGTCGAGTCTGATCTGTAGTCATTCAGACCTAGGACTCCATTATCGCCGACCGTGAAGTTGAGCGATCCAAAAGAGATCTTGAAGTCCGGCGAGTATTGGATGATGGGAAGTTCGGCCATCGTAGTCGACGGAGAATCCCGGCGAGCCTTGTCCCCTTCTTGGCGCGCCAACTGTCGATGCTCAAGACCGGCAGTAAATATATAGGGCTACGTCGAGACCAAGAACTATGATGGTTACACAAGACGCCGAATTATACAGGTTTGGGCCCTCTCAATGAGAGTAAAAACCCTACGTCCTGTGTTCTGTATTGTATTGATTGTCATGAGATGTTGTGTCTCTCTAGTTGTGTCTAATTGCCTCCCTCTTCCCGATGGGGGGTACCCTGCCGCCTTATATATCCGGTCGGTAGGGGGGTTCAGGCAGAGTCCTAGTCGTACTCTACAAGGATTCTATATGGCAAGTCTAATCTTCCTTGTCTTGCACTCCAAGCTGAGTCGATCGACTTCCTTGTTGATGAAGTACCCGGTCGGCCACCGACATAGCCTTGTATGAGGATACCCGTAAAGCAAGTATCCCACAGTTGGCCAGCACTCTGCGTCAAACCTGAAGAAAGACCTTATGCATAATTGTGATCTAGGACCCTTCCCACCTTAGGATAATAATCGCTATATAGAATGATGTTGCTAATCATATGCTTATGTTGCTTGTGGTGTGCTATGTTTGAGTTGGATCTTTGATCGAGTGTTGGTGTGCTTGCAACGCATTTAGCTTTGTTATCACATCATTAGTTATACCTAGGTTTAGTTTAGTTAGGGTTATCATTTCTCTCTATTCTTTGCTATCTTAGCTTCACTCTATTCTATCCTAGTCAATTATAACCTAAACCCATTCGAGGAAGATGTAGAACTCAACCAGTAAACCCTTTGGAGGTAGCACCGATGAGATGACGCCAATACCCAAGATAGTTCATCTACATCCCTTCCAACTCCAAACAACAATCGTAACCTTCAGATCTTCTCACGAAAAAGGGTCACACACAACTCCTAGCTTTGAGCTGACAATTCCTGAGGTGATGCCCATGGAAGAATAAGATCAAGAGACGTACAAAAAGAAGGATGTCAAGTTTCCTATGGAGAAGTTGCAAGAGTAAACACAAGGAGTCAATCAAGTGAATAGTGTTCAAGTTGGAGAATGAAAATTGAACCTATCTCTAACCTTTTGTTGCTAACCACGCAGAATCTCGGGGAGAGATTCCTGTTAAGAGGGATAGTATTATCACACCCCAAAATTTCAAAATTTGGTTTGTGACCCAATTCCACTAAATTTCAAAAAAAATATAATAGCTTAAAATTTCATTATAAATTAATTAGAGAATTATAATTTATTTTAGGCAAAAGGGCTATTTTCTTAATTAAATAAATTAATTTAGGTTATTAATATTTTGTATGTTGACTCCAAAACTTGTTTTGGTTTGATCAAATCACCACCACAAAGGTCATCATCACGACAACAAGAGCAATAAGACAAGGCGCTAAAGACTTTCAATAAGAGAAGTGAAGTACTTCAGCCACAACAAGACACGAAGCAATGGATGTCAGCATAGTCTATTGTTTGTAGAGTAATGAGTGATTGTGTGTTATGATTATTTTAGGTTGTTTGAGCCTATCTTTCCTTGGTCAACATTTTATCCTTGGAACCTATCTACAATCTTTGATGCATATAGTGTGGTCCTATTTTCACATTCATAATTCTTTAGCTCATCATTCATTGTCCATTCCATTATTTCCTTTTTGATCTTTACAAACTGTTGTCTTGTATGTTCAAATTTCTAGGTGCCACTATCTTTGAATCTCGGGAGGAGATTCCTTTTAAGGGGGGTATTTGTCACACCCCATATTTTCTGAATTTGGGTTGTGAGTCTTTCTGACACTAAAAAGGCATAACCCTCATAATATTCTCAGCCGAACCCTTCCACACGTCACTTTTTCCCATAACCTTATGATTATCCAAACATTGAGTGGCATTTTTTCCCCACACCATGATTTTCCTAGCTTTGCTTAATATCTCTTCCCATCAAGCGTAAACTAACCTAACGATCAATAGCCAGCTCAAAACCTTGTCCGATAATTTGTCCCACTCGAACCCACACACTACAAAAACTTGTTCGTGAATATGTCCATCCTTGTGAGTCTATGAGTCTTCTCTTATTCTTGGTCTTGCTCATACCAAGTCCAACAAAATCTAGACTATGCTAGTATTCCAACTACACCCAATGTCCAACTTGACAACATCATGTTCATTCACTTCCTCTCGACGCTTTCATTTGTTCCCATGGGTCATGCACCAAACTAGGCTCATGCTAGTGGTCAAATAAACATCACCCACATACCATTTAATGCGGAATTTTTGCTGGTCACTAGCTCATCTATCAATCCCCACCGAAAAGGAGATGAAACAATCAACATGATGGCCACCATTCATGGCTGGCAGTTTTGTGTGCCTCTTGGAACCTCCCCTCCCGTCCCTACCATTTCCTCTCCCCATCCTAGGCCTCTAAAGTTACCCCTGGACGCTCCTTGGCCTGGCTCACGAGCTCCCTTGCCCCCTCACCTTCATTCCCATCCATAAGCATCAAGTTCAACTCTTGCCATCGGTCTGTCTAGCCACAACGCCCCAAATTCCAATCCACGTTCCCGTTGATCCAGCCAACGAAACATCACGAAATTTTACCAGGAGATGCACCTTGATTCAGCCTACAACATATCCAAAATTCATGGCCATAGGAGCAGTATGGGAGCAGGATCATGTTCTAAATGATGACTACTCTCTGTTCTGGGAGCATCTAGCACATGCATTGGTAATTCCTCTAATATTTCTACAATATTAATGTATCATTGATACATTATCATATCCATAATGTGTTCCAGGAAGTCATGATCGTCTAGACCAAATCATATGCTAAGATCTGTCCTGATGCCTCCAGGAACGCCTTTGGCACTTGACCTGCCGCTGCACGACCTCATCACAATCTAGCCACTTGATCTCTCATTCAGGTGAACTCCTCATGCAATAACCTTGTCCCAGCCATGTTTTTGACACCTACAAATGTTTATGTTCAATTATTTTCTTTAGACCAGTAACCTATAGTTGGGAACGCGCATGTGTTTGTCATGATGTCTGCATAGGGACGCTGATTTGTGTTCTGGTCGTGGGCAGGCGCACGACTGGAATTCCCCCAATGATTCTAAGCCAACTTTTAATCTTTCGGAAGAAGGCATCATACCAGAGCGTGTTCCCACAAGTCCTTTCCATGTCCACCAGAGGATTATTCGAGATTAACTCATATTCTCCCAGGAACATAGTTGGTGTGTCAACTACTACTGCAAAGGTTCATCACGATTCAGCCACTTGATCTATTTTCTAGTTTGCGTCCTATCCAATTCAGCATGTCTGTATCATATTCCTGATGTATTTTTATATGATTGTTAAACTAGTTCCTTTATTCTTGCAGCCAATCTCCAGGAATGCACTTGTCTTTGCATGAATTTCTGTTCAACCACGCCTAAAATCACAGTAGCAACTGTAATTGGTTTGCCATTACTGCTTTTGACTCCGTCTATGACAAATCACTCCACCAAAGTTCACCATTACGTGTTCTACAGGATTCCACCATTATATCAATGAGACACCGTCGATGCCGACATCACCACTTGATGCCGTGTTGTTATCCACCTTGCACCATCACCCGTGCCAACGAGGTTTTCCGCCATTGCATAAACCTTGGTGAGCTCCTTGTGCCCCATTTCATATCTCGTGATTAGTCCATGTTGTCGCATATTATCCTAAGCATGTATGTTTGTTATTGATGTGTGTGAATAGGTGTGCGCTTGAAAATGGGAGAAGGAATCATCAAGATAAAGTCGGACAATCGGTAGTCATAGAGCAGCAACATCTTTTACGACAAGTGTCCTTGATGCATCTTGTACCTATTATAACATTTATTGTAGAAATGCATGCTTGTGTCAATTGAATGGGTACCTATTGTTAGGGTTTCCCTAGTATTGCTTTATCCGTTTCCTTGTCGTCTTGAACTAGTAGGTTGATTGTGGGTAGATAATGCTTACGTTGCTTGTGGGATGTTGGGTTAATATTAACCTTGAATGAACTATGTCACTTCATGGGTGGTATGGTAATTTATGTTAGCAACATGGACTTAGGGATCTATGCAAGCCGGATGGAATGGATGTAGTGCCGTGGGCACATGGTTGGTGGTGGTAGGCTTGTTGTAGATCCTAGGACCCGATTCTTGGAGCGATAACCCAGGACAACAGTGTCATCACAAGGCTGCTATGGAACAACTTGGCTGATTAATTAGGTGTTCTCCTAGTGTTGGTGCAGCATTTTGGTGGAGCGGGGAATGGAAGACGAGAGGACTGTCCTTGTATCTGAATGGCTCAAGAGGGGGCTCCTGGGGTGATGAGCTGCTTGTTGATAGGCTATCACTTATGGACGGGAGTGGAACCTTACTGGCTAGCATGTACTGGGAGACCCTTTCTAAAAGCCTTGTAGTGATCTCCTGGCTGCACACCTAAGGAAGTGTGCTAGTGCTTGGCCGGCATGGCAACATGGAGACTCTAGTCCACCTGGCAACAGGGGATGAAATCACGACTTGTGGGTAAAGTGGTACAAACTCTGCAGAGTATCAAACTATCATGATAGCCGTGCTCACGATCACGAGTGCCCTGGAATCCTCACAAGATTAGTTGGTTATGGGTTGTGATTTGGAATGTTTGGAATGGTTGGTTGGTGGATGGGATTGGACTTGGTTTGGATAGTACCCTATGGATTAATGGTTGGGATGACCTCATTTAGTAATTAGGATGCATAGGAAATTAAAAGCTCATGCAATAAACCCCCTTAAAGCCTTCCTTGTCTTTAGCTCCATGTCATCTTTTTTCCCACTTGCTGAGTACGACACGTACTCATCCTTGCTATATCCCACATTGCTGCTCCGCTACAGGAGAATGAAGGTACAACTATGAAGACAATGGAGGAGTCTAGGCATGCGGTCTTCCGATCGACTTCCTGTGGGAGCTGAAGGATGCCAACGCTTAGTTTATTCCGCTACAATGTAATCTTTTCTTTTTGACCTACGGGTCGCTGTTGTAACAATATTAATAATTTAATAAACATATTATTCTTTTATCACAATAATTGTTCTATGTGCGTGAGAACTTGATCTTGGGCACGCATACAGATGCATTCGGTTTCGATCATTGGAATTGGGTGTGACACAAGTCCTCCATAATAGCGAAGCTAAAGGAAGATTGCTAAGTGGGCAGTCGAACTGGATCAATACACCATTACGTTCGTGCCTCGGTCGACAATCAAAGGACAAGCGTTGGCAGACTTTGTTTCCGAGTGGACAGAGATACAAATACCACTTGCGCCACAAGACATAGAGTACTAGAAAATGTACTTTGATGGATCTCTTCAGTTACCAGGTCTAGGTGCAGGGATTATGCCAATTTCACCACAAGGAGAGAAGCAATGATATGTCCTTCAAATTATGTTTCACGTGTCTAATAAGGCTGCGGAGTATGAGGTTCTTCTACATGGTCTATGGATTGATGTGTCACTCGTCATTTAGCATCTAGACATCTTTGGTGACTCGGCTCTGGTCATTAACCATGTCACCAAGGATTGGAACTGTGTGGATGACCACATGGCAGCTTACTGCCAAGAAGTAAGGAAGATCGAAGACAAGTTCGATGGACTAAAGTTGAGACATGTTCTTCGAGATAATAATCAAGCAGCTGATGAATTAGCCAAGATAGGATCATCTCGATCGATTGTCCCACCCAGTGTTTCCTTACAAACCCTAGATTCTCCCACTATTTCTCCTCGGCATGATGTCTTGACGACCGACGTTGCTGAGTTGGTTGATGATATCATCACGCAGACCGACTGGCACGACCTGATTGTCAAATTTTTGACCGACGGTATGTTGCCTTCAAATACTAATGAACAACAAAGGTTGAAGGCTAAATGTTGCGGTTATTAGATGGTAGACAACCAACTCTATCATAAAGGAGGTTCAAACATCTTGATGCGATGCATCTCGATCACTGAAGGCAAAGGGTTGATGGAGGAAATCCATTCAGGAGTATGCGGCAATCATGCAGCTTCCATAACTTTGGTCGGCAAAGTTCGACAAGGATTCTATTGGCCTACCGCGATTGAAGATGCACACCAGGTCGTTCGGAAGTGTGAAGGTTGTCATTTCTTTGCTCAACAAACACATGTGCCTTCACAGCAACTTGAGATGATACCTATGACATGGCCTTTCACAGTCTGGGGGCTTGACATTGTCGGCCCTTTCAAGAAAGCGCCAGGAGGGTTCACTCATTTGTTTGTTTCTATTGACAAATTCACCGAGTGGATTGAAGCAAAGCCTGTCGGCAAGATAACTTCAAAGAAGGCGGTCGAGTTTGTCAGGGAGGTCTTCACTCAGTTTGGAGTTCCTCATGATATCATCACTGACAATGGTACTCAGTTTACATCTGAGCAGTTCCGTGACTTTGCCGATGAGATGGGAATAAAAATCCACTTTGCATCAGTGGCTCATCCTCAAAGCAATGGGAATGTCGAACAGGCCACTGGTATGATTCTTCAGGGGTTGAAGCCCCGGATATTCGACAGACTTAAGCCGTATGCTGGTCGGTGGGTTCGAGAATTGCCTTCGATACTCTGGGGGCTGCGCACCAATGTTAGTCGAGCCACTGGCCAATCACCTTTCTCGTTGCTCTATGGCTTCAAGGCTATGCTCCCAACCAAGGTGATCCTCGTATCAGCATGAGTCAAAGGATATGACGAGAAGCTTTCTGAAGATAGCCGGGAGATTGAGTTGATTGCAACAGAAGAGTTGCGTGATCATGCGCTATTTTGATCGGTAGTATATCAACAGGGCTTGCGGCGTTATTATGACAAAAACATTCATAGTTGTAAGTTCCACGTTGGAGACCTAGTGCTATGCCGAGTGCAATCAACCAAGAATCAGCACAAGTTATCCTCTAAATGGGACAGACCTTATGTGGTCAAAGAAGTCACTCGGTCGGGGGCTTATCGACGGATGTATGAAGATGGCGACGATGTACCAAATTCATGGAACATATCAGTTATGTTGTTTCTACACTTAGTTTATTTTTGTATTTTAATACATTATTAATGAATGAAACTTCAATCTTTTTGATGAAAGATTTTTTGATGATTTTCATTCTTATTTACCTTGATTCCTTAATCCATAGTATTAAACAATCGAGCCAGGGGGCTAGTAATAATGTCCCACTACTCCTTAACCTTGGTAAATTCTGGTTTTGGATTTCTTCCAACCGATTTCTCATAATTTGATACTGTCTTATGGTCTTTTGATCTTTGGTCTAACACCGAAACATCATAGTTATACAGTTTATGCTGCACAACCGACTGCCACTACACTAAACCCAGAGCCAAAGAGCAAGAGATCATGTGTTGATTGGTCGACTCTGCATCGTAATGCGGTTATAAATTACAACTTTTGATGCTAAGGCAGACCGGTGCAGCTTCTATTTTGTCTCTAAAAGACTTGGGGAGAAAGGATCTAAACACTATAGCGCGACTAATGCTGCTCGGTGCTGATTGGTTTGCTCTAAGTAACAGGAGATTGCTATTTTGACTATTCAGTCGCTTTTTCTAGACTTGTTTAGTAATTAAGCAAGAATAAAAATTATTATTTACATCTACAATAGAGACAGAGTAGTTTTTCAATTACAGATACTACTAATGTTTTGCAAACATTACAGGATCTAAATCTCCTTTGAAGGAGAGGAAGCATCAGACTGCTGCTCTAATTCTGGAGAAGCTGGAGGGGTCGGTGCAATGGGGTCAACCTCGACATTGTCCAGGTTGGCAATCTTCTGATCATGAACTAAAGATGCAAAAATCTTTAGCCTTAGAGTGAGTAAAAAGTAGATATAAGTTGATTGGCGGTCTTACCAACAATAGCATCACGACTCTGCTCCAAAGCATCGGTCGACGCCTTTCGGTTGGTCTGTAGCTTTTCAATCTCCTTCCTAACCTGGGTGAGCTGTTCACCGGTGACTGCAGAACAACAAGTAAGCATGACTAAAAAGAAAAGTTTACGAGTATATGTGAGGTCTTAAACTTACCAAAAGACTCGGCTTCAAGATACTCGACTCTGGCCTGCTTCTTTTCTATAAAAGAATATAATCTTTGAAAAGGAGAGTGGCATGGTCAGGTAAAAAGAGTGACTTCAGAAGGAAAAGAACTCAGTATTGATGTACCTTGTTGGCCTCTCAGTGTTGATGTAGAATCTCCATGTCCTCTGCCCAAGGACGGGCTAATGTATCCTTGACCAGTGTGGCTTTACCTTTAAAAAGTGGAGAAGGAACACCGGTCGGAGATGAAGCAGCGGTCTGAGGGGTCGGCGCTGGTGCCGGGACAAGAGCTGGAGCATCGGGAGTCTTCCTCGGTTCGGTCTGAACGCTTGATGGCGTGCTGGCCGGCCGAGGAGTGTTGGTAGAAACAACAATAGGAGTCGAACGAGTGTCCTGAGACCCTTGGGTGCTCTGTGTAGTGTTCGACCGACCACTTCAATAAGCAAGAAATCAAGTCAACAGATAAACAAATCTTAGAATACTGGAGGCTTGTTTGATCTTGATCCGATAGACCCTCTTCTACAAAGAAGTGGTCTGCGGGTTGGTCTCTTTCCTCTTCAGGGAAGCTTTGGTAGCTTCATCGGTCTTTGCCGCCACCTTTTCATCACTCGCTGATTTGCTCGGGGGCTCCGACTGTCTTGATGGTCAGTCGAAGTGTGTAGAGGTGGGAAAAGTGGCATCTTGGGTGTGCTCTTCCTCGTCATCTTTGTCCTGGCCCACATATTGCTGGTGACGGTAGGCGGTCTGCTTCTTCTGCTAGCCAGGAGAAGACAAATTTGGATGAGGGGGAGCACGGGAAACATCAGCAATGACCTCTCCAGTCGGTCGAGCTTCTATTGAAGTCCCTCCACAACTAGTGCCGATCTGTGATGGCTTGTCAACATAGTCTGGTCCCTCAGAATCGGTCGGAGGGAGCGGAGGATGGGATGGAAAAGTATCCATAGCCTGCAAAAGGTGCTAAGACATCAAGCACGGTGTCAAAATAAGGAATAACATATTTATTTAAGACGACCGAGGCTTACTTGAGCCCGTAGAGTGCCCATGTTGTAGGCCTTGGCAATCAACATGTGGTCTTGAAGGATGTCTCCTTTAAACATCTTTGATAATTTCGACCGATGAAGAGTGCCATTGGGGGGGGGGGGATCAGGAACTTCCCTGGTCCCATCTCGGTGGCATAATTCCAGGCGGGGTGACTCTACAGCTTTAGAGGTTGCACTCGACTTACTGTGAAGCTCTTGGCAATGGTAATACCATCTATTCCTTCCTTCTTTAAGTCGGCGATCTTCTCCAACAAAGCGACCACTTGAGGGTCAGATGAATCTGGTTTCTCAGACCATCGCGCCTGGGGAGTCGCCTTAGCACCAGAGAAGTCGGCAAGAACAGGAGGAGGGTTGTCATAGTAGAACCACTCATCATTCCAGTTCTCGTTCCTAGTCTTCAAAGGAACATTGATGTAGGCTTCCTTCTTGCGCAACTGAAAACCAACGCCGCCTATGGCGACTTTGTTATCTTTTGTTGGCAGCGGTCAGAGGACGAAGAGGTGGCGTAACAGAGTGAAGTGGGGGAGAACACCCAAAAATGATTTGCACATATGCACAAAAATGGCAATGTGCAAAATGGAGTTGGGATTGAGGTTAACGAGCTCAATCCCATAAAAGAAAAGGAGCCCGTGCAGGAAGCTACAGCAGGGAACTCCATAGCCATGCTCAAAAAATGAGCAAAACACTACTATCTGCTTATGGATGGGGAGAGGACGAGGTTCCTTGGGTACCTTCCAATTGATCCGAGCATGATCGGGAAGAATACCGTCCTCCACCATCTTGTTCAGGTCGGCAATGGTGATACTGCACTTCGAGAACTCTCGCAGCTGATCCGGAATGTGTAGCTCCGATGAGGAAGACTCGGTGGCGGCGGCAAGCTTTAAGGAGGACTTGCGACCCATCATCGTGGAAGGGATTGGCACGTCGGATCAAGGGCTGAACCCTAGCTAAAGCTCGGGGGCTTGATGGCGGCAAGATCTACAGCGGCGGAGAAAAATGTGCTAACCCTAGCCCTGGAAGCAGAGGCGTCGAAAACAGGGGAAGCACGAGGAAGATGAATAGTTGTGTGCACAAAATGGCGGCATGGACCTGGAATCAACTAGCCGTACCCTTTTATAAGCTCGCTTTTTGACCTAAGTTGTTTGGGCCCCATAGACAGGTATGGGCCGCAGAGCAATAGGCTTTTCCCCTTTGATGATAAAAATGATAACAGACCTTGATTCTTTATAAAGAATTAGGGTTATTAAACTTGAGAAATAATCTCGGGGGCTTCTTTGATGAGAAGCAGTGGCCAATCCACTTAAAAATACTTGTCGTATCTATGTGATTTGATGATCATATAGAAGAGGACTTAATGGTTATATGGATATAGGTTCAAAGATTATGTTATTGATTGATGTCAATAATTAAGTCATTGAAATTGAACTTATGATTAAACTGAGTGACAATTCATTGAGGAAAAGCTATATTATGATTGATGTCATTTAGCTTAGTACTATTATATGATTGATGTCATATTACTTTATATATGGGCTAAAACATGATTGATGTCATGGAACTTAGACCCGGGGTCACTCGCACAAAAAGTGTATATCACTCGGCCTTTTCAATAATCGATCGGCAAGATTGAAGTCTTGCAAATTAATCCCCTGATTTAATGGTTAGGGGTTTATTGGACTCAAGATTGATGGTTTGAGCAAATTATATACAACAAAATGTTCAGAGTTAATGTAATTAGACTCTTGCATTATTTGTTAGTCTCTAAATTATACAAGAGTTAGGGGCTACACCTGATCAGGTGCAACTAGTCGGCGCACCAAATCTATCATGAACTTTAATAAAGAGGTCTTCCTAATTTATGATAAGACATTAAAGATCACTCAACAAGTCAAAGCTCAAAATCAGGAAGCACTCGGGGGCTGCTGTGGAATACTTACCTTCCAAGTATCCATAGCTGAGTATAAGTCGGCAATCGACCGGGTACCTAATCAATAAGGAACCGACTGAGTCGGCTTGGAGCACAAGGCAATTGAAGATAGAATTTCTATGTAAATCCTTGTAGACTACGAGTAGGACTCTTCATGTACTTCCTGCTGACTGGATATATAAGGCGGCAGGGTACCCCCTCATTGGGGAGACAATTCAATAAGCAATACAAACCACAGAACATAGGGCATAGGGTTTCTACTCACATCGAGAGGGCCCAAACCTATATAACTCGGCGTCTTGTGTCTTTTACCATCTTAGTTCTTAATCCTGACATAGCCCTATATTTATATTGCCGAGATTAAGTCTCGACACTCCACCTAGTGCTCTCCTCTTTTCCTCTTGGCTCTCACCAAATGCTCGAAGAATTCCACTGGCCAAGAGAGGTCTCCAAGACCCCGGCAACAAAGTTATATATGCTTCCAACCTCCAACTAGACGTTGCTCCACAAAATCAGCTTTTTGGGCCTACTGACCGGACTGTTCGGTCACTGCCTGACCGGACCGTCCGGTCCCTGCGAACCTGAGCACCAACGGCTCCTCCCCTCAGCTGACCTATACTGACTGGACCGTCCGGTTTGTTGTCCCGACCGTCCAATCAGTTGACCGGACCATCCAGACCGTTTCTCTCTCTAGTCTAGAAACATTTTAGCGTTGCTTCCTCTTTGTCCTATTCCTCAGCTGCACTGACCGTATGGTCCGGTCACCTGACCGTACTGCCCAGTCTCGATAGCTCCTATACAGACAAATTCCTCGCTCCTCCGCTATAAGTCCCAGACAACTTCACCTTGTGACCGTATAGTCCGGTCACCATTGACCCCACTGTCCGGTCACTATGTCCAGAAGCTGAAACTTGTCATCTTCGCTTGACTTTGTGGGCATTGTGCTCAAGGCACAGACCGAACTGTACAATCTAATGACCAGACCGTACGGTCACTTCCAGGAATTTGCTGAGTCAAGAAAATTCTCCATTTTCCATGTGCCCTCACTTAACATCCAAAATAAAACACTGCACTTGGAACATGAAGGGAACTCTCAAGCAGTCTTTTTCAAGTAGCAGAACTCTATGGCCTTATAACTTTCACAAATGCCAAATGAAAGATCGAGCAAATAAGAACCAAGGCAATAAAGAACCAAATGGGTATGTATGAGCCTTAGTCCATGAACCATGCGAGTGAGTTTAACCTCAGAGTTCATAAGAGCTTGCTCAATGGTCATGAAGCACAATCCTTTCCTTTGGTCACACTTGTGGAGATGTAATCTCATATTGAGCATGAGGCACAAATATCTCCAACTGAGATAAGCCTCCTTTGTGTTTCCTATATGATGCATGCAACAAGCATTTTACATATGCAGTGAAACTAAACATGCCATGTGAATGCAAGCAAAGTTAAATAAGACACAAAGGAAACCTAACATTGTCAAGTTTGAACCCCTCCCAAGCTTACTCACTACAAGCCATACCCTTGCCTTGAGAGAAGCCAAACCACCATCTCAAGCACTCCCCCTTGCTTATAGCTATCTTGGATGGGTTAGACATTGACTAATTTTTATGTGTTTTTCTTTTAGTTATTTACACATGCATGGATGTAAAGCATACTAGTCACAAAGGAGTCCTAATAACCATGCAATGCAAGAGAAGGAAAAAACACACTACAACTACCAAGAACAAACACGGTTACCTCCCTCATGAGTATATATGACGTTGAGATCCATGTCACTTGTGGTGGACTTCACTTGATCTTCAAGTAAGTGCTCGGTCCACCACCGCCACCATCAAGGTCTTGTTCTTGGGCACCCACTTGTACGTAGCTGACCTCTCAAGATCAACAATACACTTAGGCACCCATATATTCTTGACCTTTCTTTTCTTGTTTGGTGGTCCCAAAGCCTTTGCTTTTACCTTGCCATCCTTGTTTTAAAAAATCTTGAAATTTGTGTTCTCATGGAACAACTTAGTGTTAGGCAAAACATTAGAACTTCTCACCATAGGGCAATCCTTGGTGGCGTGGCCATCCTTACAACACCTCTCGTAATAGTAGTCATTGCGATTAGGGGTTTGATCCATGCGGGGATGGAGTCACTCGTCCCGATGATATCGATGGCAGCGGGATATGAGCCAAGTCCACGGTGGGAGACATTGTTCACAAGGTTCCTCCTAAGAATCTCCTTGTGGATGTCTCTACCACGTGTGAGCCTCTCGAAGCCGTCCATCACCATCTTCCTCTCTTCCTTGAGCTTGTGATATTCCTTTAAAATGAATGGCTCAAGAGAAGAAACCTCGACCGAGGTGGTTAGTTCATCACACATAGTAGAAGCATCACTCTTAGATGAACTAGAGGAGGGAGAGGCAAGGTTATCAACATTGATGGCCTCAAAAGTAAGTAGAAGGGCCTCGTACTTCTCATGTAGCTCTACATGATCACCCTTGAGTTTGTCATAACTCTTGTTTAGGGCCTCATGAGATGTGACAAGGTACTTGAGCTCACTATCAAGCTCACCAACATAGTCCTTAGCCAACTTACACTTTTTTCTTACCACATCCAACATTTTGGATTTCTTGATGATGATGTTGTGGGCTTGCTTAAACATACTCCAAAGCTCAGCACAAGTGAGCTCGTTATCATCACTATCATCGTTGCTCTCATCCTCACTCTCCCTACGTTGGCTTGTGGCCATTAGGCATATGGGAGGTGGAGGAAGAGGTCGTGTAAGTGTGGTCTTGATCATGGCTAGGCCGGCCACTTCTTCATCATCACTTGAGGAAGAGGATGTGTCACTTGAGTTGTCACTCATCTACTCTCCAACAAGGGCCTTGCAAGAGAACTTCTTCTTGTAGTCTTGAGCTTTACCTTTGCCTTTGCTCTTGTGCTTGTTGAAGTTCCTCTTCTTCTATTGCTTGGCTTTGGGGTCTTCTTCTTCTTCTTCTTCTTCACTTGAGTCTTGAGGCTTGACGATTTTTGGCTTGGGGCAATCTCGAACGAAGTGGTTCTTGGACCCACAGTTGAAGCGCTTTCCCTTAGACTTGTAGGCAAACTAGTTCTTAAAAGTCCTCATCTTCTTCATGAGAAGTGCGAAGTCCTCACTCAAGTCATCATAAGCATCATCATCATCTTTAACCATAAATTTCTTCTTGCTCTTCTTGCTCTTGATAGGCTCTTGCTTCTTGGCTTGAAGAGCTAGGTTGGATGGCTGAGGATCATCCATACCTAATTGATAGATCTCGAAGGCTGTGATCTTGCCAAGTACATCCTTCATGGTCTTGGTCTTGGGTCACCTTGTAAGGTGAAGGTGATGATGGACTCATACTTAGGGCCTTTGAATAGCGTCAAGAATCTTCTTATCACCTCAACAGGCTTCAGCTTGAAGTCATCCCCAAGAGCATTGATCTCCTCCACTAGTACATGAAAGCGAGAATAAACAATGTTAGCTCTCACATGTGGCAATCTAGTGAAGTTATCATACTTGTTCTTCAGTACATAGTTTCTTTCTTCTTTGACATCATTGGTATGCTCATAGAGACCCCGAATCTCAGTCCCGATATCATGCGTTGTCGAACTCGCATCCAATCTAGCAAAGACATCCTTTGATATGCATGCAAACAGAGTATTCTTGGCCTTAGCGTTGTTCTTAATGAAATCAGGCTCAAGTAGGTTCAGATTCACATCAGACTCGTGAGTCACCATCCATATCTCTGGATCAAGGGACTTAAGGTAGGCTTGCATACGAGCCTTCCAATACCCGTAATCCTCCCTATTGAATATGGGAACACTCCCCACCTATCCCAGCATCCTTACTCAAGACGCTGAAGCCTCAAAGATGAGCACTTGGCTCTGATACCACTTGAAAGTACCGAAGGCATACCTAGAGGGGGGGGGGCGGGGGTGAATTGGTAAGCCGCTCACGAATCCTAATACTTCAATTCATGCTACTTGAACCTAACAATCGTTCCAACCAAAGCAATTTTAGTAGGCCAAGACCGTACACATGCTAGTGAGCGTGGAAGCCAAACACACTAGCCTATGGAACCCACAATTCAACCTAGTTACTAGAGCACACAATTGCGAAATAGTAAAGAGAGGGTTAAGGAATGCTCAAGATTTTTTCCTAAGGTGTCAGAAGGATGCGCCTTCCCCTACTCCTCGTTGAACCACTCCCGCCGGAGTCCCGGTCCCTCCTACCACCAATGTGGAGTTCTCGCACACGAGCCCACAATCACTCCCGGAGTGAACACACGGTGTGCGTCACCGCTGCCACCAAGGCACAAGCTCGCCTCACTCGAGAACTTGCCGGACTCTCCAAGCCGACACAAGCACTGACTAGCTATGCCCCTTTCACTGGTGGGCTCAAACCGTGTACAAACGTGTGATGATCTTCACAACCGATCATGATAGGCTCGATCACCGACACCTAACCGGTCTAGGTCTCACCATATACCAAGAGTAACAATCTAGATCACACCCTAAAGGACACCCTAGCCTTAGATGTGCAAGATGCTCAAGTTATTCTCCACTAGCACTCTCAAGATATGCAATATCTCCTCCTAGTGCTCTACTCTTTTCCTCTTGGCTCTCACCAAATGCTCCAAGCAATTCCACTGGCCAAGAGAGGTCTCCAAGACCCCAACAACGAAGTTATATAAGCTTCCAACCTCCAACTTATCGTTGCTCCACGAAATCAGCTTTTTGGGCCTACTGGCTGGACTATCCAGTCACTGCTTGACCGGACCGTCTAATCACTACGAACCTGAGCACCAATAGCTCTACCCCTCAGCTGACCTCTACTGACCGGACCGTCCAGTCCGTTTCTCTCTCCAGTCTAGAAACATTTTAGCGTTGCTTCCTCTTTGTCCTGTTCCTCAGCTGCACTGACCATACGGTCTGGTCACCTGACCGTACTGCCTGGTCTTGATAGCTCCTGTACAGAAAGATTCCTTGCTCCTCCACTGTAAGTCCCAAAAAACTTTACCTATTGACCATACAGTCCGGTCACCATTAACCCCTCTGTCCGGTCACTATGTCCAGAAGCTGCAACTTGTCATCTTCGCTTGACTTCGTTTCCCGGCTCCTCCAAACAGCTCCTTGGCTTCTCAACTATCATCTAATGCTTGTGATTTCACCGAGCAACCTTGCACATCATCGACTAGACATGACCTAAGAGGAATGACCTAGACCCCCATGATAGTCTGTTTTTTCCTATGGACTCAAAGCCCTAACAACTAGACAAGTGTTCCCAACACTTTCTCCATAGCTTGTCTTTAGCTTTGATCCATCTCCATCGAACCCTTGGACTTCATCAAGCTCACAAGCCTTCATGCTTGCGATCATTGTCATCAATTGCCCAGGCAACAATCATCCATATGATTTGAAGTAGAGTTTAGAGATGATTCCTACATGGACAACACTCGTGTAGATATTAGCTCACAATTTCATAGTTGTCATCTATAATCAAAACATTCATACCTTAGGGATCCCATCAATGGTCATGAAGCTTACATGATATAATTACCAAACCGATGTCACATCCAATCTTGCACACAAATCCATCAGAAAACAAAGTCCAAGGCACTTTCTCCACAATAATCCACAACCAAATCGGCCAAAACCTAACCTCTGATAGTTTTAGATGATTCATAAGTCAAATCATATTCAGCTAGAGCTAGCTTCCACTTCTCAATCCTCCATTTTAAAATAGGAGCTGATAACATATACTTGATGACATCAGCTTCACATACCACAACACATTCAACCAATAGCAGATAATGCCTCAACTTAACACATGAGAAATGTATAAACATAATTTTTCAATCTCAGTGTACCTGGTTTCATCATCAACAACCTTTGGCTGAAATAAAATACCACCATCTCCTTGATGACTTGCTCCTGAGTCAGAATTGACTCGATCAACTTCTTGTCTGCCGCAAGATACAATTTAAAGGGCAATTGGTCTTTTAGTGGCATCAATACTAGAGGCGAAGCAATATAACTTTAGATACCACCTAGGACCTTTTAATGCATAGGATCCCATACACACTTCTGAGCAACGTTCAACTTCAACAATGAAGTAGAAGCATCAATCCTTCCTGACAAATTTGATATGAACCTCCTTATAAAATAAACTTGCCGACCAACAGCTGTAGTTCGGTCTTGTTGGTAGGCAGTTCAATATCATTAATAGCCTTGATGCTTTTTGGGCCAATTTCAATTCATTTTTTATGTACAATAAAACACAAAAACTAGTCAAGCTGTACACCAAAAGCACACTTCTAAGGATTCATCTTCAGTCCATACTTCTTGGTCCGTTCCAGTCTTCTCCTAAATCGGTAATATGATCTTCTACTCTCCTAAACTTAACCACTACATTATCGATATAAATCTCAACCAGCTTACCAATCAAAACATGGAATATGTAGTTCATATCTCTCTGATAAGTGGTTGTAGCATTCTTCAACCGAAATGTCACGATGACCCATTCATATAGAGTAATAACTCTGGGACACCAAAAATCAGTCTTTGGTATATCCTTCTCTGCCATAAAAATTTGTTCTACCCTACATTACCATCCATGAAACTAAATATTTTATGTCCAGCTGCTGCATCAACTAGAAGATCCGCTATCGGTGTCAGATAATCATCTTTAGGCGTGGCTTTATTTAATGGCCTACAATCAATGCACACTCTAAGCTGCCCACTCTTCTTGCAAACCGACACAATATTTTGAAAACACTTTGGCTATCGAAAAGGCCTAATAAACTTAGCATCGTACAACCGAGTAATCTCTTCCTTGATCTCATCATACAACTTTGGATCTGTCCTCCTCTATGGCTCTTTAAAGGGCTGATATCAAGGTTTAATCGGTAGCCGATGTTTAACTATAGATCGGCTCAGATCAGGCATATCAAAATATTCCCAAGCAAAACAATCCTGATACTCTTTTAATAAATTTATTAATTCAACCTTGATACTCTCATCTAATTTTCTACTAATAAATATCAACTTCCTGCAACTCATCGGCTGACATAAATCCTTTCCCTAACTTGCCCTCATCATCAACTTCCATTGGGTGCCTACTAGAGAAACATTTTCGAGTTTGACTGGTCCACCACCTCACGACCCTGAGTAGTAATCTTCACATAGTCTCCATCCCAAATCGTACCAAACAAGCACTCCATATCTTCAGTCTTCCATGGTGCTAAATCGGTTGATGCAACATTGATGGTTTCATCGGCCGGGACAATCTCCACTTGATCACTGATCCACTGGATAAAAGACTGGTACATCGTTGATGGTACGCAATAATTTGCATGTATCCTGTCTCAGCCTAGTAGCAAGATATAGGTACCCTTTCCATCAATGATAGAAAAATGTAACCGACAAAGTTTTACTGTCGATTGTAAGCTCAACATTCAAAACTCCTTCTGCTGCTATAATACAACCACCATAATCTCTCAAAATCATATTAGTATTAATCAAATCCTCATCAGTCTTACCCATCTTTTTTAGAGTAGCGATCGGTCTGATATTAACTATTGCACCACCGTCGACCATCATCTTGCTCATCGGCATCCCATTAACAAACCCTTTGAGGTATAACGCCTTAAGGTGTCAATGCTTGGATTCCCCTGGCTTGTCAAATACTGCTTGCTAAGTATCAAATACTAGTTGAGGTGCAATCTCTTCATTAGCAAACAACTCATCTCCCTCCGCAGCCATGAATTACTGAGGAAGCATCTTCACCATACCCACTGCCAGCCCTCATGTCGCGGCAGCGCATCCTCTAAACTTGCCTTTTCTGACACTTTGTGAATAAGTCAGACGGGCACCAATGCAGATTCTACTCCTATTCCTCGTGCAACTCTTCATCGACTTCCCGATCAAAGCAAATCTCCTTGTCACCCTTCCTTGAACCAAGTCGATCAAAAGCCGACAAGCATGACTGTTCATCACTAGCCTTGACCATTGACTCTTTGTGCTCTTTCTGCCAATGCTAATGCTGATATCTTCTTGGAGCCTCACGATTGGTATGGTGCGATGGGGAATTGTGCCACTTGCAGTATCTCTTCTTCTTTCATTCATCGGCAGGTGGCGACACGTGATTCGGCAGCAGTTGTGCTTCTCTTGCAATAACAAGTCAAGTATTATGTCATCCTTGGTGATATCAAAGTCATACTTCTCCTCTGGCTCATCGTGTTTCACCCAAGGACAGGATAATACATTCTTGTTTCTAGTCCACTCCAACAACAACATTGTTTTCCACTTCCTCCTTGGACTCAGACTGATAATCCTTACAGCTGACCTGAGCTTGTCTCGACCATGCCTCCCCCCTCCCCCTCCCCCCCCCCCCCCCCCCGAGCAACATTCTCCTGTATCAACACATTCTGGACCAGCGATGTCAGGCTTTCAAACTCAACTGAAGGAAACTTGTCTCTCAGAGACGCAACTAGACCATTGAACGTTATTTTAGCCATCTGAGTATCTGTCCATTATAGACTGAAACATTTATTGTGTACTTCCCTGAACCACTAAACATACTCATACACCGACTCACGAGCTTTCTACTTGACAACAATCAAATTCGAGAGCCTCGACTCCCTTCTTTCAGCAAAGAAGTACTTATGAAATTTCTATTCTAGGTCGGCCCAAGTTATGATTGAATTTGGATCTAACAACACAATCAAGAAAAGGCCAACCCAGATAGCGATATTGGGAACAATCTGATCCGCAGAGCTTCATTTGTCCCAGCTTCTCCATACTACACAAACAATTGACTGATATGCTCAATCGTCATGATGTTGTCCAATCCAGTAAATTTAGTGAATTTCGGTGTTCTGTACCTGGAAGGCAAACGGATCAGACCATAGCTAGGTGGGTAAGGTGGCTGATACATGTATGTTTGCTACTTTGGCTTCAAACTAAACTAATCTCTCTTTAGTTCAGCAATCTTAGCTCCATAATCATCTATTCCAGCATTGTAGTTGTTGTGGTTATTGCTGGACCAGATGTTGGTGCATCAGCCGTAGGTTGTGATCCATAGTTGGCAATAGTATGATTGGCTCCTAGCTCTTATGGCAGCGCGACCGATGCCAGCATCCCAAATATGTGCGGTTCTGCATTAGGTGTCATGCTGTTAGTGACATTGGGTGAAACTGATCCGTCTGGTCTATTATCCTGTGGATGTGTTTGAGGCATTATCCTTTGTAGTATTATCATGTTGTTGGGATCAGACACACCTCCTATGGAGACGATAGAGTCATAGTTGCTGCTGCTGGAATCCGAACAGTTCCTACCATCGGGGCCAATGTGCTAGTATTTGGCTGCTATTGACTTCTAGTTTTGCTGACCATTGGTAATGGAATATTACCTTTGACATGGAAATACATCAACCCATAGATGGGACCTTCATATACTCAACCATCTACCATCTACAGAATCAATGCCCTCAAAGTATTAACCAACACAGGGAATGGATTAAATAAAGCATGATGAATGGTTGTATCGATCATGTTGTTCAACTTCTCCTCTTAGGCAGTAGTCATGACCGCCGAAGATTTTCCTCCTCCTAATTCCTCCATTATTACCGACGAAGACTCTGGTAGATCACCTTTCTAGGCAACACTTCCCCGCTCTTGTCCTGCTAAACATGTTGACCAATGTTGCTCAGTATGACGCCATCTTCTCCTTAATCTTTTCTTGGTGCTCAGCTGGCAGGCCTGAACTTGGGACTCAGAAGGAAGCATATTTTCAAAAGAGATGTTTGAACTTGGGAACATGTTCTTCGGATCTTTAGCTTCTTCTGACACGGTTATGGATTGAGTTTAACTTGTGGTCCCACCAGGCGTGCCAATTTGATGAGAAATCATACACACGTGACCTGGGAGATCTGCTTCACTCCACTGCAGGATCAATACGAAACCAGTGCATGTCAGTTGAATTTCCCTGCAAACCGACATAGAAACAAACTATTTAGTTCCATGGGTCACCGGCCCCCGACAGGCCAATGAAAAATCGATGATCACAAAAAGTGAAAATCAGCCCATGGTTAGTAACTATAATAGTAGAAAAAAAGTCTCATTAGTTGATAGTATCGGCTTATCGGTAGGCTTCATAAACAAGGATAAATATGGAAAAACTAATTGTGATAAACTCTAAATCGATAGATTTGATAGCTGGTATTGCAAATATGCCTAGTTAAATCAAATCTAAAATCACCATAAGCAAAGGGTTCACCAAACAATCGACTAAAATAACTATTCAATTAAAACACACCAATGTTGATCGAACCGTGATAACCTATCGGCTAAACGTCCCGATAGATCTATATTGACTCTGCCGGTAATCAGCCTAACCCTAGTTCTATTGACTTAACAAGAGATCGAAAGTCGATGCAGCCTTGCTGATCCAAGTAGATCGTACTTAATCAAGATAGTACTAACAATGAAGTTAATAGAACAAGATTTGCACTAATTATGGATAAAATTTATATAATGACTCGAATAACAGATCTAAGTCAAACTAATCAAATCTACTATAGACTGTAATAGATTGGTTTCAACCAACACAGTACTCCAATAGAGGTCAATAAAATAAACATAATCAGAAAGACTAGAACTAGAATACCAAACTAATGAGAAAGTACTAGTTGAAGTCGACGAGATTACCGAAATGACGGATGCAAGTCTCTCGTCGAGATCGGAGCCGATGCAGCCTGCTCGAGACGATAACTTGCCGGAAAGAGAAACAGGGTGGCGATACGGCGAGTCGTTCAAACGTGTGTTGTTTTTCTCGTACGACCCCTATAACATATTTATAGTACCCATGCAAGGGGTCCTAACAAGACTCGACTAGGACTCTTCAGCTTCATAACAAACCGACTAAATTTTATTCCAAAATCGACCACTCAAACAACTCCTATAACATCTCTAGTGGTGATCACACTAGCAAGATAATGAACCTATGAAAGGAACAACAACCTAAGCATACTAGTGGATCACACAAGGCAATACAACTCCTATGCAAGCTAGTAATGAAGCAACACGGAAGCACACAACAAGGTAGCAAAGGAGCCTACCCATGCAATGCTACAAGATAAGGAACTAGAGCACACATGCTAGTGGTCAAATGCGGAATCTAAAGCACAACTAGCAAGCAAGAAGCCTATTCCTGCAATTCTACAAGATACTCAATAAGAGCAAGATAAGCACACAAGCATGAATAGCACGATATGAAAATGCAGAAAGTAATGCATCATAGTAAGGAGTAGAGTAAGACATGGGTCATGATTTTTTCCCAAGGTCTCAGAAGGATGGCGCCTTCCCCTACTCCTCGTTGGACCACTCCTACCGGAGTCCCGATCCCTCCTGCCACCAATGTGGAGTTCTCGCACACGAGCCCGCAATCACCCCCGGAGTGAAGACATGGTGCGTGTCACCGCTGCCACCAAGGCACAAGCTCGCCTCCCTCGAGAACTTGCCGGACTCCCTGAGCCAACACAGGCGCTCACTAGCAATACCCCTTTGATGGGCAGGCTCAAACCATGTACAAACATGTGACGACATTCACAACCGATCACGATAGGCTCTATCACCAACACCTAACCAGTCTAGGTCTCACCATAGACCAAGAGTAACAACCTAGATCACAATTTGAAGGACACGCTAGTCTTCGATGTGCATCAATGCTCATGTTACTCTCACTAGCACTCTCAAGATATGCAATATCTCCTCCTAGTGCTCTCCTCTTTTCCTCTTGGCTCTCACCAAATGATCGAAGCAATTGCACTAGCCAAGAGAGGTCACAAGACCTCAGCAAAAAAGTCATATAGGCTTCCAACGTCCAACTAGCTGTTGCTCCACGAAATCATCTTTCTGGGCCTACTGACCGGACTGTCTGATCACTGCAATCCTCAACACCAACGGCTCTGCCCTTGCTGACTTCTCCATTGACTGGATCGTACGGTCAGTTGACTAGACCATCCGGTCCATTTCTCTCTCTAATCTAGAAATATTTCACGCGCTACTTCCTCTCTGCCCAAATCTCAACCCTATTGACCGGACCGTTTGTCACTAGACCGTACCACTTGGTCTCTAGGGTTTCTAGTCTTGACAAATTCCTTGCTGTTCACTGTAAGTCCTAGACAAAACCTCTTAGTGATGGTACAGTCCGGTCACCACTGACCCCTCGGTCTTGTCACTTCATCCAGAAGCTGAAACTCCTCGTCCTCGCTTGACTTTGTTTCCTGGCTTCTCCACTGTCACCTAGTGCCTATGATTTCCATGAGCATCCACGCACATTACTGACTAGACATGACCTAAGAGAAATGATCTAGACCCCCTTGATAGTCTAGTTTTTGTCTATGGACTCAAAGCCCTAACAACTAGACAAGTGTTCCCAACACTTGCTCCAAAAAATGTCCTTAGCTTTGATCCATCTCCATCAACCCTTGGACTCTATCAAGCTCATCAAGCCACCATGCTTCTGGTCATTGTCATCAATCACCAAGGCCGCCGTCAATAATCATCATATGATAGAAAAAAGTTCACTACACGACCAACACGTGTAGACATTAGTAACATTTCATGTTTCTCATTCATCACCATAACATCATACCTTGGGGTGACCTCAGTGGTCATGATCCTTACAATCTCCCCCTTTTTGGTGATGGATGACAATCACTATTTATGATGATCCGAAATGGATGAGCAATAAGGAACCAAAGGAAAAGAAAGGAATGAAAGGATTACCTTGGTCCTTACCTTAGAAGTAGTCTTCCCCTTGGAATGTGCTAGGTGTTGAGGGAGAACTACCCAATCATGTAGCGCACTAGAAGTTGAGCTTGAGTTGAATTTTGCGCTCATCATGGTATTGTGGTAGTTGATCTTGTAGACGTAGATACGCACCATAGACATAAATGTTCAAGTCGGTGTGGATGTTCATTGTATTTCTTCTCCATGTCAATGTGGACGTTCATCTTAATATGATCTTCATGTGTGCTCCAAGTGAACATGCACCATTTCCTTGATCATCTCCAATTTGTCTTCACCATTTTCTTGATCATCTCCAATTGATCTTCATGTTCTTCTCTTTGTCATCACCTCATATATTCCTTGTATCTTCATGTTCTTCTCTTTCTTCTTCTCCCCTACTAGAGTTGGCTTTCGAATCTTCATGTTCTTCTCCCCCTTTGTCACCTATCACCAAAAACCACACCAAAACATAACGGAACCAAGAAGCAAAGGAGAGTTGGAAAGAGTTAGGATAACTCCTCCTTTCAAGGTGCACCTTCTTGGTCGCAATGGTGTTCCGCCGTAGCTCCCCCTACATACATGACTCAACAAAATATTTTGTCAAGGATGCACGGGTTAGTCATTTAAGCCACTTGGAGCACTTGTAGAAAATGAGTAACTTGTCTTTAAGCCGCGCAAGTAGATTTATCCTTGGAGCTCGGTTGAACATGGCTCAATGGGCATGAAGCACAATTATCACTATTTGATCATCTAGAGAGTCATATACTCACATTGTAAATGAGCAACTCCCCCTAGACACATGCTTGGGAGCATGTATGGTCTCACAATGCAAGGATGCATAAATGCAAAGAATGCAAATGCAACAAGTATACAATGCATGATGTGATGCTAAAGAAAAGAGAGAGAACTGCTACAAACCAAAGTGTCAATGACGAGTTGTTCCCTTCTCGAGCTTGCTCACAATGGACCATTCTTCAAACCACCTTCCCAAGCTTAACCTATGTCCATTGCTATCTCAAGGAGGTCCGAAGTCAACCTACAAAAGAAGAGAAACAAGCACAAAACAAAGACAAAAACAACAAAACAAACAAACACTATACATATTTACAAAGGACAAGCTCAAGGGTTACTTATGTGAAGTTGGAGAGGTTGAGAACATTGAGTTCTCCCCTTAGCTTGTTGTAGGTCTTCTTGTCGAGTGACTTGGTGAAGATATCCGCTAATTGATCATGAGTTCGCACATTCACCAACTCGATGTCCTTCTTCTCAACATGATCCCTTATGAAGTGATGCCTCACTTGAATGTGCTTTGCATGACCATGATCTCCAGTTTTGAGAGCCATCTTGATTGCTACCTCACTATCACAATATAGTGGCTTTTGAGTGTAGTTGAGGCCATAATCAGACAGCATTTGCCTCATATAGAGAAGTTGGGCACAACACGCGCCCGACCGCCATGTACTCCGCTTCGGCTGTAGATAGAGCCACCGAATTTTGCTTCTTTGAGCTCCAAGATACTAGAGATCTTCGAAGGAATTGGCAACCTCCCAATGTACTCTTCCTATTCACCTTGCAACCGTTGTTAGTGGTTTCTAGGTGCCTATTTTATCTACCAAAAAGGGATGTTTTGTGTCTTAATTTGGTGGTTTAGACTAACAATTAACCCCATATTTGCATATATTTGTAGTTGTTCTATTTTGGATGTAATTGCAGGAAACAGGTATAAAACAAGGAAATTATGGATAAAGAACTAAAGAGTAATGAAGATGGGCTAGATGCGGAGCTGCGCTGATCGGCGTAGGAGGAGAAGATGATAAAACACGACCCAGTCTGAGAAAGACGAAGGCCCGGCCCAGTATGGGTCAGAGTTGGTGAAAGTTGACCTAATCCCGTCGAGTATAAAAGGAAGATAATTATCAAGAGCCAAGAGGGGACGACAATCGTGAGAATCAGTCATTAGAACTAGTGTTCCAGGATATTGGCGGTGAAGGTTGGTCAACACCGACGAGAACCACCAGAAGGGAGGTCGCGCCGATCGGCATGACGCTTGTGCCGATCGGCTCATGCGCATTCCAGCGCTATTTCTCATCCCTCTTCTATGTCTAGCGGAAGAATGAGTAAGTAGCCTCATATTCTCTTCTCTAGTGCGGGGATCTGATCATGTAACTCTCATACTTATTGATACTCTCTCAATGAATTTAATCTATGTGATGAACTTAATTGCACGTCTATCTATCCTTTTCATTAGTGTATCGGCCAATACACTTTTGCCCATTACATAATGCAAGAAACCAGAGGGGAGCTAATAGCCTCTGTAGTGACAGCTGGGGTGAACGAAACCACCATGTCTTGTAGAATATTAGAGTCATCAATCGAGTTGATAAGAATAAGGTTGCATGCTAGTGAACCAATCCTAAGAAGAGAATCCTTCATTATCATGTTACCTCTCCAATAACATTCACCCTCCACTCTCTCACCGTCATCATTCATACCAACCAACCCATTGCAATTTGTTAGTAACCCTTTAATAGTAATTGTTTCGCTTGTTCCTTGTGGATTCGATAACCTTGAAATACTCTGTGGGAAAAAAGAGCTACAACTGTATACCGTCCTCTTACGGTATATAAGTGGGTGCATAATTATGACCAACAAGCCTCTTTTTCTAGCACCGTTGCCGGGGAACAAGCCAATTCTTTTACTATTAGTATTTTACTAACATCTAATCCTCTCTTTTATAGTTTTTTTTGTTTTTGTGTTTTGTGTGAATTTTCAGGATGAGTACGACAAGACCTTCTCCGATGCTCAGGGAGCTTTCTCTACCATCTCTAGATGTGATGGTGCCTCAATCCTCAGATGAGAAGGCTATGGCCTCCTCGTATGTGTTGAGCCCCATTATCATTAGCATGGCTGAAGCAAACAAGTTCTTTGGAGCGAAAGAGGAGAACCCGTATACTCACTAACAAGATTTGGAGGCACTTTGCCAAACATTCCATTAGGAAGGAGTGCCTCAGGATCTTTATAGGTGGCTACTTTTCCCATTCTCTTTGGGAGGAAAAGCCAAGGAGTGGCAAATGGCAGCATCTCGAGAAGCAAAAGGTAAGTGGAGTGAGTTAGTTGGAAATTTTTGTCTCCACTATTTTCCTTTGCCAAAGGTGCAAAAGTTGATAAGAGAGGTGGTGAACTTCTTACAAAAAGATGAAGAATCTCTTGCGGAAGCCTAGATGCGTTTTCAAACATTGTTGAAACAAGGACCTGACCTTGGCATTGATGACAGTATGTGCGCACAAACCTTCTACATGGCCATAAACAAGGCATCGAGGATGCATTTGGACGGATCGGCCGGAGGAAGTTTTCTGAGATTGACAGCCAAGGCAGGGACCAAATTGTTAGGTAAAATTGCCGAGAATGAAGCTTTGCACAAGCATTAGGAAGAATATCTAGAACCAAATCGGCAATGCCCAAAAGTTATGCAGAAGGAAGAGTCACCGGCTGAACAGATCTTGATGTCCAAGAGTAGAGCAATGATTACTTCAGAGCATAAATTCGAAGAAATAGAGCCCGTCAGACCCGTCTCAGGAGATCTGACGTGTGCACCGATCGGCGTAGTCTCTGAGCCGATCGGCGTAGTCGTGACGAAAGGAGAACCGATCACCCTGACGACTCTGTCAAGATGCAAGAAATATACCAAGATAGAAGTTGCGATTCTGGACAACCACCTGAAGGAATTTGAAGGAAACTTTGCTAAATCAAAGGGGGATAGAACATTGGCGAATGCTAAACCACTTGATGAATTTGAGCTGATGGACTGGATTCCTATTGATTTTTTGCACGAGTTGCTCAATATGAGAAGATCCTTCAGTCTGCAAGATGCCTCTGAAGCCAGCATTGAGTATAATTTCCCAAGTAATCGCCTCAAGTCAGAAATTTTTGATCAAGAGATTATTGGGAGAGTTTTAGGGAAGCTTTACAAGGATGATATAGAGCTTGATGGAACAGAGGTGAAACAAGCGAAGAGATTGCTAGACAGTTGCTTTGAGCCATCTCCCTATGAAGGATTATGTGGTGTGTATGTTGTAGGTCTCACTGAAGAGGAAGAAGAAGAACCATACATACCATGTGAGATATCAGGGAAGAAATTTCCGAAAGCCTTGTGTGATTTTGGTTCCCATGTCAGCTTGATGACTTACGATGCATTCATGAGCTTGCCTTATGGAACTCAACAGCGGCTGATGGAGACTGAACTTGAGCTCATCATGGTGGATGGAGGGAAGACCAAGCCACTAGGAGTGATCAGGAATGTTGAAATTGAGATCAGCTCAAAAACAATACCGTAGATTTCTTCGTTCTGGACAATAAAGAAACTGGGGTTGAAGATATCATTTTGGAAAGACCATTCTTAAGATTAGTACAAGCTGTTCTGGATGTTGGGAAAGGCCGAATTACGCTACACCTAGGAGAGGAAGAAGTGCAATTTCAATTTAACGACCTGTCTCATCATGACCCTTCTTACTATCAGGAATTCTACCCAGAGGAAGACGAGAAGATAGGGATGGATATGGGAGACCCACTGGACCACATCCTGTGCGGAACTGACAAGTATACTGCCAGCGCCGATCAGCGCGACGCTTGCGCCGATCGGCTCAACTAAGAAAATCCTGATTTTGAACCTCTCGGGGAGCTGGATCCAGATGAAGCGCTAGAAGTGGAATCGAAGGAACTTCTGAAGGAGCTACGCTTTGAATATCTAGGGAAGAATAGAACATATCCAGTTATTGTGAACAACGCCCTAACGAAAGAAGAAACAGAGAAGCTGCTTGTTGTGCTCAAAAGGTATAAGAAAGTCATTGGTTACACATTGAATGACATCAAGGGAATCAGCCCCGCATTTTGCACCCACATGATTAACTTGGAGGAGAATGCTAAACCAGTGGTTGAAGGGATGCAAAGGTTGAAGGAATCAATGAAGCCAGTGGTTAAAAATGAGATTTTGAAGCTGCTTAATGCAGGTATGATCTACCATGTTGCTGATAGTGAATGGGTTAGTCCAGTACATTGTGTGCCCAAGAAAGGAGGGTTGACAGTAATGCCTAATGAGAACAATGAGTTGATCCCTCAAAGGACTATAACTGGATGGAGAATGTGCATAGATTAAAGAAGTTTGAACAAGGTGACGAAGAAAGATCACTATCCTCTTCTGTTCATTGACGAGATGCTTGAAAGTTGAGCAAAGAATTTAGACTTTTGTTATTTGGATGGATATAGTGAGGTTTCTTTCAAATACCGGTAAGACCAGAAGATCAGCAGAAAACTACTTTTACTTGCCCTTTTGGGACATATGCATATAGAAGGATGCCATTTGGTCTTTGCAACGTGCCCGCCACACTTCAAAGATGTATGAATGCAATATTCACTGAATTCATAGAAGATATTATGGAGGTATTTATGGATGACTTCTCCGTGCATGGTACTGATTTTGATAGTTGTTTGGAGAATTTGGAGAAGGTTTTGAAAAGATTTGTTAAGAATTATTCGAAGATTGATAAGCCCCTGACATAATTGTTGAAGCAAGATACAGAATTTGTCATGGACGATGAAAGACTCTCTGCCTTCTGAAGATTAAAGGAAGCTCTATGCTCTGCACCCATTATGCAACCACCTGATTGGAATTTACCTTTTGAAATTATGTGTGATGCAAGTGACTATGCAGTTGGATCTGTTCTTGGACAACGGAAGGAAGGTAAAGTGCATGCTATTTATTATGCTAGAAAAACTTTGAATGAGGCGCAAATCAATTATACAACAACTAAGAAAGAGATGTTAGCTATTATATTTGCTTTTGAGAAGTTTAGATCCTATATTATAAATTCTAAGGTGATCGTATATACTGATCATGCTGCTATAAGATACTTGGTTTCAAAGGAGTCTAAGCCTCGGTTAATGTGATGGGTATTGATGCTGCAAGAATTTGATTTTGAGATAAGAGATACGAAAGGAGTAGAAAATTCTATAGCATATCATTTATCTCATCTTGAATCATCATCAACTGAGCCAATAAGAGATGAAATGCAACAAGAATTGGATGATGGATATTAACAAAGGTTTCAAGGGACAAACTGATCTGATGAACAAGAACACAAGGAAAAGAGTTAAGAGTGAAATAAGAAAATTTATATGGGCCGACCCATGCTTGTATAGGTATTGCAAGGATGGAGCAGTACGGAGATGTGTACCCAGAGAAGAAAGAGCGAGCATTTTAGCAAAGTGTCATTCTTCGGATTATGGGGGACATTATGGCTAATTCAGGACACAGGCAAAGGTATGGGCGAGTGGATTCTATTGGCCTACTATGCATGAAGATGCAAAAAGGTATGTTGCAACATGTGCTCAATGCCAATGAATAGGGAATGTTAACAGTAGGAATGCAATGCCTCTTAAGTACAACCTTCAAGTCGATATCTTTGATGTTTGGGTTATGGATTTTATGGGACCCTTTGTGAAATCTCATGGTTTCGAATACAAATTGGTCGCCATTGATAATGTCTCCAAGTGGGTCGAAGCAATGGCTTGCAAGGCCAATACTACAAGAGAATCAAGGAGTATACTTCAGGAGTAGATATTTCCTAGGTATGGAGTACCAAGGATAATAATTACAGATGGAGGATCCTATTTTATAGGAGGAGAATTTACTAGGTTTTTAACTAAATCTGGAGTTGAAAATAGAATTAGAACAGCCTATCATCCCAAGATGAATGGACAAACAAAAACGTCAAATAAGCAATTAATGGGAATTCTGCAGAAGATTGTTACAAAGGAAGGAAAAGATTGGGCCACGAAGCTTAATGGACGTTATGGGCATATAGGACGGCATTCAAGACACCAATTGGTATGACACCATATCAATTCGTCTATGGGAAATCATGTCACCTACCGGTGGAATTGGAACATAAGACTTATTGGGCTATAAAGGAAATGAATTTGGATCTTGATGTCGCCGGCGTGAAAAGAAAGATACAAATAAGCGAATTGGAAGAGATGCGATTACGTGCATATGAAAATGCAGCCATATACAAAGAGAAGACAAAGAAGTGGTACGATAAGAAGCTTTTGAAGAAGGAATTCAAGGAAGGAGATTGGGTGCTTCTATTTAATTTGTGATTCAGATTATTTCGTAAAGAAAAACTGCGAAGCAAATGGGAGGGACCTTATCTTGTGAATACGGTGTTACCTTCGGGAGCTATAATCATATTGGATGGCAAGAGAAACAAGTACACGGTGAATGGACAACGTCCAAAGGTATATCTAGAACCCGACACAATTGAATTAAAATCTTTTGATGTGTATTTCACTGCTTAGTGCCCCGTGTGGTCAAGCTTAACGTCGTAAAACAAAAGCTCTGTATATGTATTTTGATTTCCGTAATTTTTCTATTTCTGATTTGGTAATTTATTGTACCACGCCGATCGGCGTGTTGCTGTGCCGATCGGCGCAGCCCTGCACCGATCGGCCTGATGGAGTCTTTTTGGTTTCGGAGTCGGTTTTGGACCTTGCTTTTTAAGACTCATTAAATTCCACGATTAAGAGATAGAGTCCTAGTCTAGTTGGAAATCAAGGGATATAAATATAAGAGGGCAGCAAACCCATGGATCAAATTGCATTACATTGTCACCAGAACAAAACCCTAAGAGCAGAAGCTATGGAAGGCGGCGCATCGGGCAGCAACGAAGGCGGTGCCGATCGGCGCAATGATCAGCACGACGCTTGCACCGATCGGCTCGGAGGCGGATTTTCGCAGCCCTCTGCAAATTGGTCCTGGGAAGAAGTCGACGAAGTGCTAACGCCAACACCAGATGATCCTCTCGTCTGGTCAAACCTGCGGAAGAAATTCATGAAGAAAAGCAAAGCTGACGCGTGGAACACCAACAAGGTGAAGATGGACAATGAACTTGGCAGATGATGAAGAGAGTATTGGTGCGCAAAGGAAAATCTGTAGCACCTATTAAAAGTGAAGATGTTTCTCAAAGGTATATCATGGAAAGTCTTCTTGATCTTGCTAAGCTCTTTTCATATGAGGATTTCCTATTTTTTGAAAGATCATTGACTGAGCAAGAGAAGGAAGAGCTAGATGAGGAGAGCTTTCTCACAATCCATAGGAGCTGACTTTATAGTGAACATGACATTGCCGCCAAGTATGAACTCAAGCTGTGAGAGGAAGCCAAAGAAGCCATGTATGAGCAGGATGCGGAAAAGGATCTTCAAGCTAAAAGGGATGAATCCTTTCCCAGGTTTCTTTCCGATTGGGAAAGTTTTCAAGAAAAAAAGATTCGTAGGAACAGTTGCATTGAGGGTTGCAAGTGTTTCTTTTGTCCTAAAGATCTTCAACACAAGGCTGAACTCCAATTGGTGGAAGATCCAACTTTCATACCAAGAGATTTATTATATGATGATGGCTATCACACAATTCCTGGAGGGAGGACGCCTAAGTAGATTAACGATGAGATTTTACAAAGGCAGCAGAATAAGGAGATCCATGAGCGTAATCTAGAACATTTAGCTGAGTATATGAGGGAAGCTGCCGACTGCGTCGATCGGCAAAACATTGAAGCCGATCGGCGCGACACTAATGGCTGAATTTATTGATCTGACAACTCTGCTAAGTGAAGATGAAGAGCCTGCTACAAAGAAGTGTAATACTACACCAGAGGTTCGCAGATCTGCTAGACTATCGGGTAAGTCAATTCAAAAGTATTCTGAATGGGATAGCGACTTTGATCCGTCATACTATTTGGAAACTTTGGAGAGTGGTAATCCTAGTGTGTCTGGAGATTTCAGTGCTGATTTTGGTATGCGAAGAAGCTTTGGTAGCCCTAAGTTTGAAAATTGGGGAACACCTGCAGAATGTAGTAACGATAGGGCAGCAGGAGCTTCAATGAGAGTTAATGGTAATGCAGTGAGATGTGGAGGAATTTGCAATGGTGAAAGAACACCACTGCGTCGATCGGCTCATCCTATGCGCCGATCGGCTCAGAGTATTTTGAATAGTGCCTCCCCTTACAGCATTGAAAATCATAACCTACAACCGCCTGCTTGTTTGTAACACCCATTTTAAGAAAACAAAATGGGTGTAGCCGTACATGTGTCCAGGATCAAGTTACACACACATACAGTACATCATCAATGGTAAACAGAATAATTATCCATATCCTTTATTTATTACATCATATCTTTATTACAAAAGGACCCGTGGGTCTAGAAGAAAAATACATCAATGCAGCGGAAAGTATCTAGCGTAGACATCCCAAACTCCACAGGCATCGATTGGAGGATCATCGCCTAGTACTCGCTTCCTTCCTCTTAGTATTGGCTCCAATCTTCTCCTTGGGCTGAATATCAACGTGGTATAGCAAGGGTGAGTACATGTCGTACTCAGCAAGTGGGGGAAAAGATGACATGGGGCTATAGTCAAGAGAAGGCTTTATAGAGTGGGTTGCATGAGCTTTTAATTAACCTAAGCATCCTATTTACTAAGTGGGGTCATCCCACCCCTACTTTCACAAGGTGCTGTACTAACCAAGTCTCAATCCATCCCACCTTTCCAACCATACCAACCCATCCCCAACTAATCTTGTGAGGATTCTAGGCCGCTCTTGACCATGAGCACGGCTATCATGATAGTTTTTATACTCTGCAGAGTTTGTACCACTTTACCCACAAGTCGTGATTCCCTTGGTGCCCGTGGACGCGACCCACATTACACACTTCCTTTGGTGTGTGGCAGGGTTTCACTACGAGGCTTTTCCAAAGGGTCTCCCAGTACATGCTAGCCACTAAGGTTCCACTCCCGTCCATAAGTGATAGCCCTTCAACAAGCAGCTCATCACCCCGGAAGCCCCCTCTTGAGCCATTCGGATACAAGGATAGTCCTCTCGACTTCCATTCCCCGCTCCACCAAATGCTGCAGTGACACTGGGAGAACATCTAATTACTAGGCCAAGCCTTACCCATGTCGGTCTTGTGTTGGCACTGTTTTCCTGGGTTGTCACTCCAAGAACCGGTTCCTAGGATCTACAACAAGCCTACCACCACAAGCATGTGCCCACGGCACCACATCCTTTCCACCTGGCTTGCATAGATCCCTAAGCCATGTTACTAAAAGATTTACCAAACATATCCCACGTGACATTGTTCATTAATATTAACCCACATCCCATAAGCCACCTTAAGCATTTTCTACCCACAATTCACCCATTGGTTCAAGGCGACAAGGAACAGGGTAAAAACAATTACTAAGGAAAACCCTAATAATAGGTTCCCAATAAATTGACACAAGCATGCAATTCTATAGTAACATTTCAATAGGTGTAATGTGCATCAAGGACACTTGCCTTCGTCCTGCGTAGAAGGCTGCTCTAACCCTTCAAATTTCTGCTCTTGAAAATCCTCGTAGGGTGGTCCTTGTGTATGCTCGCCTTTATGTAACGCCATACCAATACAAGCAAAACATACAAAATCAATACACTATATGCAACAGAGGAAAAACAGTATGTAGATGCAAGGGATGCAAAGGTTATGCTCCTACAAGAATTTTGGCGCAAGAATCACCTAAATTGGAGTTATGAGTAAAAAGTTATGCTAGTTTGAAGTTTTAGGGGCAAAAGGGTAAAAACCGAGGCTTTTAAGGACCTATGTGTAATTTTATAAAATTACAGGGACTAAAGTGTAAATTATTAGGGCTGAAAAGTAGTTATAAAAGTATAAGGTTGTTTTTGCAAAAATTTCTAGGACTCAAACATAATTAAGACTAAGTGCAGGGGTTTAAGTGTAAAAAGACAGGGCCAAAATCTAATTAAAATTAAGTACAGGGATGTTCCTGTAAAAATTTAATGCTAAAATAATATTTATACAATTAATAAGGATTAAGGTATAATTTTAAAATAATTCTGGGGACTAAAACATAATTAAGATCAGTCCAGGGGTGTTTTATAAAATTACAAGGTCAAATAATAATTTAAATAATGCATAGGGGTGTTTCTGTAAATTTTTAGGGCTAAAATAATATTTATACCATTAATAATATAAAAAGACTAGATTAAAATATAATTTAAAACAATTCCAGGGGTTTTCTACAATTTATAGGGCAAAAATATAATTTCTTAAAGGTATAGGGGCTTTTTGTAAAAATGTAGTGCTAAAAATAATTATTATAAAGTTCAGGGGCCTAAAAACAAATTTTTATTTGTTCTGCACAAAAATAGGGACCTAAACCTAATTTAAGCTAAGCACAGGGGCTAAAATGCAAAACTGCCACAATATCCAGGAATTAATTGAATTAATTTTAAACTAGAAATGCGTGGACCGGGTCTATAGGTTCTGTGGACCATTGGTCCACTGGTTCACGGTGGACCGATTACATAACTCGAAGGGGTATGTAATCTGGACGGTTGGATCAAGATCCAACGGCCAGAATTAAAGGGCAGGGGAAGGTCGTCGCCGGCAGCCGGTTAGGCGGCGGCGCGCGGCGGGGCTCGCCGGAGACCGGCCGGAATGGCACTCCGGTCGGCCATTCCTCGCCGCGAGAGTCCCGGGAGAGAGAGGGGAGGGAGGGGAGTCTCACCGGCAGGTCGCGCGGGTGCGGGAAGGCCGGGAGGGGGTCGGCGGCGCGGCTCGGTGGCGGCGGTTGTCGGAGCTCGGTGGGGGAGGTCGTCCGACGGTCGCGAGCGAGCGGAAGAGAGCGGAGGAGCGGCGGCGGAGCAGGGCGGTGCCGAGAGGGTGCTTTATAGGCGCGGAGGCGGTCGAATTGAGCCGGTGCGGGGCTCTGCGGCCATCAATGGCCACTAGCGCCATTGATGCGCGCGGGGGGTTCGTAACGGCCGAAACGGCCGAAAGTTAGGGGGGGAAGGGAAGTGGAGGCGGTCGCGCGTGCTCGGGCGCCGGTTTCGGGAGTCGGGGAGGTCGGGGGGGGGGGGGGGGGGGGGGGGGAGGGGGATCGACGGCGACGGCGTCGGTTTCCGGCGACGGGAGAGAGAGAGGCGGAGGAGGGGATGACAGGCGGGGCCCGCGTGTCAGTGAGAGAGAGAGAGAGAGAGCGGGAGGAGCGGGCCGCGCGCGCGTTGGGCCGGCCGGGAGAAGCTGGGCCATGCGGCGGAGAAAAAGGGGAAAGAGAAGGGAGGGGGGGGGGGCCTGGCCGGCTGGGCCGAAAGGAGGAGGTGGGGAGAGGGGAGGGGTGGGCTGAATGGTGGGTTTCGGCCCACTGTTCTAGTTCCTCCTTTTCTTTTCTTTTTCTTCTCAATTCTTTTCCTTGTCTAATTTCTATTCTAATTCTATTCCTAATTTTCCTGGTAAATAAATAATAATTAAACTAAATGCATAATGCAATGAAAATCTATATGAATATGACATGTTATGCAATTGCAATAATTTAATTTAATTTATTATAAAAAACAATTTGTCCTAGGTTATTTAATTAAACTCCTAAATGCTAATAGTTGGCATTTTTAGAATTTGCAAAAGTAGGGTGTTACATTGTTGTCCTATCTGTCGAAGAAACATTGAGTGCCTTTATCTAGACAGAGATCGTGCTTACATGCATCAAAGGGATGTGGATCACAGAATCCTGGATTTAATCAAGATGAACGAAACGGACTACACTTTTCTCATAAGGATTATAAGATGAATTTTCTGAGTCTTGAACAGGCATGGTCTGCACGATTAGTGTGTTGAGTTTCTTCTATTGGAATGAGGACATTGCAAATTTTGAGTGTGGGGGAAGGGCTTTGCAATTAGTCATAGTTTTTAAGTATTTTTGAGTCTAGTTTCTTGTTTATTTTTCTTATGAGTGTTTATTTATGTTTGTGTGTGTGCTTAAGAGAGTCATGAGTCATGTTAAGAGTTGCTTCAAGGTCTTTTATGTAGTTTGAATTATTGCATTGTCTTTAATAAATTTAGTGTCGATTGTCAAATTGAAAGTGCCCCATACTATTTATCTTGTCTATTTGATGATCGATTGGTTGATTACTTGAATTAGTTGGTTACCACTTAACTTTTGAGCTTTGTATTTGTGAAAATTTATTTTGACTCATCATAAGCTAAAGCAAAAGCAAGGTCTAAATATTCCTACATAGCCGAGTGAATGAGAGCAAACTACACATTTGAACTAATTGGATTGTAAGTAACTTTGTCAACTTTTTGTCATGATTTTGACCAAGCTAGAAAAGGATAATCTATTTGTTTATCTCTGTACTTCTAGCCATTCTTATTCATTTAAATTCCTTGCTATCATGGAAACCATACATCTTTGTTTCTTCCTCCTCCTTGATACAACCTATATTCTCAATAAAAGAGAATTTAGAAAATTTCCACTGCTGGTACAAGACAAAAATTGCTGATTATATCAGGAATAGAAAAAGAGTGAAAGAAAAGAAAAAATATATAGGCGCAGTGTTGCGCCGATCGGCGCTGTTGCAAAAAGGAAAGAAAAAGAAATATAAAAAAGAGATAAAGAGAAAAAAATATTCCCTGAGAGGCAGTAAGGTCATAAAAAAAATAGCTTTCTGATTATTTCTAATTCTTTGCCATAGTTCTCATTGAAACATTTTTCTTTTTAGATCTTCTATATTCCTCTTCTCCATTAAATTTATATTTCAAGGAAATTCTTTCTTAGTGGGCATGATTGAGCACATTGTTGACATGGTTAATCTTATGGTTTAATTTAGTTATATAGCCCTCCAAGATCCACATACAATCCTTGATTAGATAGGAGAGGGAAGGAAATACACTTGAGAGACCTAGAGAGGACCAAATGCTTGATGTTTGATGCTAAAGATGAGTTGAGGAGAACTAAAATTGTTTATGAAAAGGTTTTGTGGTAATTTGATTAAGTTCAAGTATGATATGCCGATTGGTTAAAAGGAGATGAGAGAAAATCTTTGTGGTGGGATAACAAGTAAAAATGATGATTGAGATTGATTGCATGAGAGATGTTGTGAAGATTCTTGTTACATATTTGATTTTGTATTGCTCGAGGACTAGCAATGATTTGAGTATGGGGGAACTGTTGGTGGTTTCTAGATGTCTATTTTATCTACCAAAAAGGGAAGTTTTGCATCTTAATTTGGTGGTTTGGACTAACAATTAACCCCATATTTGCATATATTTGTAGTTGTTCTATTTTGGATATAATCACAGGAAATATGTGTAAAACATAGCAATTATGGATAAAGAACTAAAGAGTAATGAAGATTGGCCAGATGCGGAGCCGCGCCGATCAGCGCGGGCCTGCGCCGATCGGCGCGGGAGGAAAAGATGACGAAAGCATGACCCAGTCTGAGAAAGACAAAGGCCCAGGCAAGTATGAGTTAGATTCAGTGGAAGTTGGCCTAATCCCGTCGAGTATAAAAGGAAGATAATTATCAAGAGCCAAGGGGGGACGACAATCGCGAGAATCAGTCATTAGAACTAGTGTTCCAGGTTTTCATTGATCCACGTAATTATCCATTATGATGTTATTTGATTAGACTTTCTGGTTACAATCTCACTAGTAGATAATTGGCTACTCACATAACAGCTTAGGTTTATAAAGGCATCTGGCGCACTTTGGCTTAGATTCACCCCCGTGCCGATCGGCTCAACATCTGCATCGATTGGCACAATAACAGATTTGTTGTCTGGCGCACCTTTGCGCTGGCGAGTCCCCCTCATGCAACCTGAACTTGACAGTAGCTTTGACTAGATCTTTTACTGTTAAATTTGTTTAATTATCCCTAAGGTCCCAGTGGATTCGATAAACCTTGGAATACTCAATTCATGGGAAAAAGTGCTACAATCGTACACCGTGCTCTTGCGGTATATAAGTGGGTGCGTAGTTATGACCAACAGTGAGGAGTCTCATATTCTCTTCTCTGGTGCGGGTATCTGGTCATGTAACTCTCATGCTTATTGATACTCTCTTGATGAATTCAATCTATGTGATGAACTTAATTGCATATCTATTTATCCTTCTCATTTGTGTATCGGCCAATACATTTTTGCCCATTACATAGTGCAAGAAACCAGTGGGGAGCTAATAGCCTCTATAGTGACAGCCGGGGTGAACGAAACCACCATGTCTTGTAGAATATTAGAGTCATCACTCGAGTTGATAAGAATAAGATTGCATACTAGTGAACCAATCCCAAGGAGAGAATCCTTCATTATCATGTTACCTCTTCAATAACATTCACCCTCCACTCTCTCACCATCATCATTCACACTAACCAACCCATTGCAATTTGTTTGTAACCCTTTAATAGTAATTGTTCCGCTCGTTCTTTGTGGATTCGATAACCTTGGAATACTCTGAGGGAAAAAGAGCTACAACTGTACATGTCCTCTTGCGGTATATGAGTGGGTGCGTAATTATGACCAACACCCGCGAAGTCCGAATCTAAGTATCCAAGTAACTCAAAGCTTGTTCCTCTAGGATACCATAATTCCATGGTAGGTGTGTACTTGAGGTATCTCAATATTCTCTTCGCGACCTTCAAGTGGGACTCCTTTGGATTTGCTTGATAACGAGCACACAAGCACACACTAAACATGATATCTAGTCTTGAGGCGATGAGATAGAGTAAAGAACCAATCATTGATCTATAGAGCTTTGGGTTCACCGGTCTTCCCTTTGCATCATCATCCAAGGATTTGCTTGTTGCCATAGGTGTATGCAAGGGCTTGCAATTTTCCATGTTGAATCCCTTGAGAAGGTCCTTGGTGTACTTTTCTTGATAGATGAAGTTCCCTTCCCTCAATTGTTTGACTTGAAAACCAAGGAACACATGCAACTCTCCAATCATTGACATTTGCAATTATCTGGCCATCATCTCCCGAAACTCCTCATTGAACTTCTCATTGATTGACCCATAGATGATATCATCCACATAGATTTGGCACACAAAGAGGTCCTTCCCAACATGTCTTGTGAATAAGGTTCTATCAATGCTTCCAATCTTGAAGCCATTCTTGAGAAGGAAGTTCCTCAAGTGTTCATACCATACCCTTGGTGGTCGTTTGAGGTCATAGAGAGCTTTCTTCAATTTATACACAAGTTGTGGATATTTAGGGTCCTCAAACCCTGGGGGTTGTTCCACATAGACTTTCTCATTGATCTCTCCATTCAAGAAGGCACTTTTGACATCCATTTGATAGAGCTTGAAGTCATTATGTGATGCATAGGCAAGTAAGATCCGAATCGCTTCAAGACGGGCCACGGGTGCAGAAGTTTCTTCAAAGTCAATACCCGCCACTTGAGAATATCCCTTAGCCACTAGGCGAGCCTTGTCCTTGACAATCGCTCCTTTCTCGTCATGTTTGTTCTTAAAGACCAACTTGGTGCCGACCACATTATGATTCTTGGGCCTCTCAACCAATTTCCATACTTTGCACCTATTGAAGTTGTTCAACTCTTCTTGCATAGCTATTACCCATTTGTGATCATCCATAGCTTAATCAATGGTAGTGGGTTCAATCATTGAGACAAAAGAGAAGTTCTCAATTGCAACATTTGCCTCCTTATAATTTCTTTCACTCACATAGTTGGGCTTGTATTCATTTCTCCTTGTCCTAATTCCTTGAGATGGACTCCCAATGATCAAGTCACATGAATGACCTTTATTGATAGATTTGGGTCTCGGAAGAGGTTCTTCTTGAGTAGGAGGATGTCTAGGTGAATCATCTTATGCATCACGGATTGCTTGCTCTCTTGAGATATGAGTATCTTCGATCCTTAATGAGGTGGGAGAATCACTCATATGCTTTGTTGTTTTGGAGCTAGAGCTTGGTAAGGATGTGGGGCCGTTGTGTGAGGAGCTTGGAGATGTGGCTCTATGTGAAGTATGTGGGGAGGCTTGGGGCTCACTTCTCTCATGGGTTCCCTCATGGGTAGGTGGATGCACTCTCAATGAAACTTTGGAGGAGCTAGTGGGAGAGGCAATGGCATCTTGGTTTGGTTCTTGCAGCTCGGAGGAAGAGGTTGGTTGAGGTGGTGGAGTTGATGACTCATCAATATCACCATCATTGGCCCCATGGGGTAGAACCTCGCCCACGGGCATGTTTCTCAAGGCTTCCCTCATAGGCTCATCTCCAATGTTTACTTCATGAAACTCATCTCCTTTCTAAGAACCATTTGACTCATCAAATTGCACATCATAAGATTCTTCTACACATCTTGTGGCTGAGTTATAGACCCTATATATTTTGGAAGTCCCTAAATACCCAACATGAATGCCTTCATCAGTTTTGCTCTCAAAACTCTCGGGCTTCCTTCTCTTTTTGAGAATGTAGCAAGTGCAGCCAAAGACCCGAAAATAGGAAACATAGGGTGTCTTCTTCAATAACCGGTGGAGGTAGACATGGTTGAAGGTGTAGCATGATGTGTTGATTGCTTTAGCCCAAAACCTCTCATGAGTTCCATACTCATCCAACATGGCACGAGCAAGGGTGATGAGTGTCTTGTTCTTCCTCTCCACTACTCCATTCTGCTCGAGAGTATACATAGCGGAGAATTCATGCTTGATCCCCTTTTTGTCACAATATTCTTCCACTATTGTATTCTTGAACTATGTCCCATTGTTACTTATTATCTTTACAATGCTAGCCTTGAATTCATTCTTTGCTATCCTCGTAAACTTTCTGAGGATGTCACTTGCTTGAGACTTGTCCATAGGAAAGAAAGTCCAAGTGTATCTTGTGAAGTCATCCACAATCACCAAGCAATATAGATTCCCTTCCAAACTCTTGTGATGTGTTGGCCCAAACAAGTCCATGTGCAAAAACTCTAGAGGACGAGATGTAGACATGAATGACTTGGTGGTATGAGATGATGCAACTTGCTTCCCAGCCTGACAAGCACTACACAATCTGTACTTCTCAAAGGTGACATCCTTGATTCCTTCAACTAGATTCCTCTTGACCACTTTTCTGAGTTGATTCATTCCAACATGTGTTAGACTTCTATGTCACAACCATCCTATTGTTGCCTTGGTGAATAGGCAAGTACTTGGTGGCATATTGTTTGATTCAAAGTCTGTGACATACAAGTTCCCATGCCCCACTCCATGAAATACTAGTCTCTTCTTTGCATTTTCAATCTTTGCACCACCCTCATTAAATCTGCACTTGAATCCCATGTCACAAAGCTGACCGATAGACAGGAGGTTGAAGTTGAGGGTTTCCACAAGAAAGACCTTGGAGAGATAGAGGTCCTCAGTAATGGCCACCTTGCCTGATCCTCTAACTCTCCCCTTTGAGTTATCCCCAAACGTCACCTTCTCACTATCTTCGTCTTCATCAATGGTGGTGAACATGGTTGGCTTCCCAGTCATGTGTTGAGTGCACCCACTGTCAAGAATCCAATGAGTACCTCCACTCTTGTAGTTGACCATGGTGGTAGCCATAAGACAAGCACTAGAGGAAGAAGGGTTAGTATTCAAAGCATTACTTGATTGACTAGCACTAACCTCATCGCATTGACTGATAAGACCATCCTCATAGATAGGGATCCTTGTAATCCCATCCTGAAGTGTCCTTGTTGGGGGCGCGATGCAACAATGTCGATCACCCCCGCTGCTATGAGGTCTGCCTTTTGTGTGGCCAAAGCTAACTAATTTTTCAGGCAACAGGCTCACGAAGTGGCCGCCGACAATGGGTTTGCGAAGCGGCCAACGTCAGCAACCTCCCGGAAGGTTCACCTCAATGAAGCGGCGCGGAGTCAGCGAAGAGAACTTTGGAGTGAACCAGCACAAAGTCCAAGGGTGTTTGGGCGGCAAGTGTCCAAAGTGCCCCTAAGGTGCCGTGGGTGCGTATGCGAGAAGTACCATAGTGCCTTGGAGGACGGTTACCAAGAGCATAGGAATGAGTTAGGGTTCTTAGGGGCAAAAAGGTCAATCTGACCAATGTAACGGGCTCCTTGGATTATAAAAGGAGACCCTTGAGAGCCCGTGAAGGGAAGAAGGATCATTAGCCGTTGACAACCAACTATAACTCTATGAAGTTAATGGAATGAAAATGATTGGAGTGATTCCTTCATGCTATTCCACAGCAGCTTGAGTGTGTACCCGAAACACTAAATCTGCTGGGGGACAAATCTACCTCGTAGATTCGTCCGCCAACAGTGGTGCCCACCGTATGTGAGTACGAAAGACAAGCCCACGATGTCCAGACTGAGAAGAAAAACAACATGGCTCCACGCTAGAGTTGCCAGGTGTTGAGCCTGCCAGGGTGAGTGCAAGGTCCCAACAGGGACAAGGAAATCAAACTCATTCTGCAAGGCCAGAACTCTGAAGTTCACGAGCAACCACAAATTGCACAGTCACAAGCAAACCTTGAAACGCAAGTAATCACCAAAGTCCTCGGCCATCGTAAAGTGCAAAGAGATTTTTTGGGTGCAAATGACCATGAAGCCGACACATCACATGAAAGGGGTGCAAGCACGATAACCATAATAGAAATTGATGACCAGCAAAACTCAGATGAAGAAGAGCCGGTGATACAGATAAGTCGAGAAAAAGAAATTGAAAAGCTCAGAAAGGAGAATGAATACTTGTTGTCACTGTGACAACAATTAATCAATAAAGCTGAGAAATTAGCTCATCAAGGTACAGAAGTAGCAGCCATCCTCCAGCAGCAGCATAAAAAAGATCAGCTTCTTCGAGAAATTGAGCAATTGAAAATCAAGATAACTCAATAATGGCCGCCTCAAAACAGAAGAGTTCATTTCGAAGATCAGCAGAATGCGCAATTCACTCAGCCAGGACTGTGATATTCACAAGCACATACAACAAAGATTCACCGTTATCAGAGGGGCTGCAAAAATCTTCTAATCCAGCTCAGTTCAGAATGATTGCAGTGTCGAAGTACAAAGGAGACTCAGATCCTAGGCATTTCTTGATGAGTTACAAAGCGGCAATCACATCAGCCAGAGGAAATGACATCATGTTAGCAAGGTCAATCTATAATTGGGAAAACCTGAGAGATAAAGTTCTTGCAAATTTCGGGGGACTCAGAAGCATTTTAGAGCCAAATGAAGCCCTCAAAAACCACAAGCAGCATCCTGGCGAAATGCTACAGGAATTTTACAAAAGGTTCCTGATCTTGAAAGCTCAAACCCCAATGCTTTCAGAAGAAAGAGCGGAGTACACAATTGCTGGCCTCAGGGCATCTGTGCTAACATCAAAATTTGCAAAGAGACCACCAACCTCGCTGAAAGAAATGTGCAAAAAATTGAAGAGTACTGCCAATCAGAGTAAGATTTCAAAAGAAGAACTCAAAGCCAGAGAGAAGAGAACAACACAGGCCAAGACAAGCGAGGTGAAAATTTTCATGATTCAAACAGAAAAAGACAAAAATGTCAAAACTCCGCACCCTATTTCACGGTAAACAACATTGAGTCAATTCAGCAGCCCGCTCGACAAAGTCCACCTCAAACAAGCCAGCAAAACCAACATCGGTTCAGAGGAAACAACAATAGGGGACGAGGAAGAGGAAGAGGGGACACCCCAAATAGTGCGCCCAAGAAGCCATACTACATTTATTGTGGAGAGGACAAGGGTCACAGATCCTTCGAATGTTCAATTGCCAAGCAGATAAAGCAAAGAATTAATGAAGGAAAAAGATAGGTGGAGCAAGCAAAAGTGATAAATCACACATGGAAAAACCAACCAAACGCAGCTACAAGCAGCCAGCCTTACACCTTTCCACAAAGCCAAGCTTATTTCACACAAAGCCAGCCTTACGATCAAGCAGCCAAAGATACAATCCGCATTCTAGCCAAACGCATATACAAAATTCACAATATCAATACCACCCCTACCATACTTCGCCACAAGAAACACCTAGCAACAACCACTCATCCATAACCAAACTCAGCAACCTCGACGGCAGCTAGCCATCGAAGGCAACCAAAGCCAACAACACTCACTTCTGTAGCCGAAAACGAAAAACTCGGCAAGCCAGCAAAGCCAACCTCAACCACTCCCAACCAAAGGCTTTATTGGGATGATTATGGGAGGATCCTCGATGGACTTCGATAATAAAAGATAGAGAAGAAATTACTACAGAGTTGTTAACAACATATCTATCGAAGGACCAATCATCAAGTCAAAGTGGTCCCATATACCAATAACCTTCACCCAGGAGGATCTGAAACTCAAGTGCTACCCTCATGTTGATCCCTTTGTTATCAACGCTCACATTGACAAATGGAAGATTGGAAAAGTTCTAGTGGATAAGGGCAGCCAAGCAAACATTATCTTGTACAACACTTTTCTGCAAATGGGATATGTGAAAGAAATTCTGAAGCCGTCAAACATGCTGTTGTATGGTTTCGGTGGAAAAAGAATGGAACCACTTGGAAAAATAGATCTACCAGTTTCATTTGGTGACATGTCAAACCCAAGAACTGAATACATCACATTTGATGTCATCGATTTGTTTTATCCATACAATGTGATCTTGGGACGAGTTACACTAAATACTTTTGAGGCAGTAATTCACAGTGCTTACTATGCATGAAAATGCTGGCAAGCAACAAAGTGATCACGATTTTCAACGACCAGCAAGAAGCCAGAAACATCAATAAAGGCTACACCCCGGGGCACACAAACATCAATAACATAGTAGCAATGTCACAAGAAATGCTGGAAGAAGAGGAGAGAAAAATATTGCATGAAGTGGAACAGAGAAGACATGCAAAAGATGAACTGTCAGCATCAGATAAAGAGACTATGTCAATTCAAGCAGAATAAAAAAACAAAAAAATGTGCTCATGGACAGTCAGGTACAGGATCAATTCATACTAATTGGGGCAGGCTTGATAGCTAGCGAAGAAAAACAAATGCTTGTTTTTCTAGCAGAAAAACAAAGATGTTTTCGCCAGGAACTCCAGGGACCTCGAGGGAGTGAGCAAAGAGGTGATCGGGCACCGACTTGAAACAAGCAGTGCAACAAAACAAAAAAAAAGCAGAGGCTAAGAAAAATGTCAGAATAGAAATCAGATGCAGTAAAAGCCAAAGTTTAAAGGCTGCTAGATGCCGGGGGTGATCAGAGAAGTCTCTTACCGGAAGTGGTTGATGAACATAGTTATGGTTAAAAAGAAAAATGGAAAGTGGAGAATGTGCATTGATTTCACAGATCTAAACTAATCTTGCCCAAAAGATGATTTCCCTTTGCCACAGATTGACAGAATAGTGGATTCAATAGCGGGAAGTGAACTGGTGTCATTACTTGACTATTTTTTGGGTTATCATCAAATCTGGTTAAGAAAGGAGGACCAGGAAAAAGCAAGCTTCATCACACCATTTGGGACAGCTTCGTGAGAATGCCAGTGGGTCTCAAAAATGCCGGTCCAACATCCTACAGAATGTCCAAAAAAGTGTTTGACATGCAGTTGAGCAGGAACGTTCACACATATGTCGACGACATAGTAGTTGCAAGCAAAATCAAGTCAGACCATATCACAGACCTGGCAGAAACATTTGCAAGCCTTAGAAGGGCGAAGTTGAAATTAAACCCAGAAAAATGTGTTTTTGGGATATAGAAAGGAAACGTCCTATGGTGTTTGGTATCAGCCAAAGGGATCAAAGCAAATCCAAATAACATAAGCACAATCATAAATATACAGCCACCAAAAAGTAAAAGAGAGGTGCAAAAGTTAACCAGAAGGATGGCAGTGTCAGATTAGGAGCAGCGCCGATCGGCGTGATGCTTGCGTCGATCAACGCAGGAGGAAAAGATGACAAAGACAAGCCCAAGTCCGGGAAAGATGAAAGCCCAGCCCAATATAAGTCAGAGTCTGGTGGAAGTTGACCTAATCCCGTCAAGTATGAAAGGAAGATAATTATCAAGAGCCAAGGGGGCAATCAGGAGACAGCAATCGCGAGAGTCAGTTGTTAGAACTAGGGTTCCAGGATATTGGCGGCAGAGGTTGGTCAACACCGGCGAAACTCACTAGAAGGGAGGTCATGCTGATCGGCGTGACGCTTGCGCCGATCGGCTCGTGCGTGTTCCAGCACTATTTCTCACCCATCTGCTATGTCTAGCGAAAGGATGAGTGAGTAGTCTCATATTCTCTTCTCTGGTGCGGGGATCTGGTCATGTATCTCTCATACTTATTGATACTCTCTTGATGAATTTAATCTATGTGATGAACTTAATTGCACATCTATCTATCCTTTTCATTAGTGTATCGGCCAATACACTTTTGCCCATTACATAGTGCAAAAAACCAGTAGGGAGCTAATAGCCTTTGTAGTGTCAACCAGGGTGAACGAAACCACCATGTCTTGTAGAATATTAGAGTCATCACGCGAGTTGATAAGAATAAGGTTGCACACTAGTGAACCAATCCTAAGGAGAGAATTCTTCATTATCATGTTACTTCTTCAATAACATTCACCCTCCGCTCTTTCACCGTCATTATTCACATCAACCAACCCACTACAACTTGTTAGTAATCCTTTAATAGTAATTATTCCACTCATTCCTTGTGGATTCGATAACCTTGGAATACTCTAAGGGAAAAAGAGCTACAACTGTACACCGTCCTCTTGTGGTATATAAGTGGGTGCGTAGTTATGACCAATAGTGCCAGTGGACTTTGTTGTAGATTGGACCTCACCTGGTTACTTCGGAGATGGTGAGGTGATCAAAAAATATTGGATAGTATATTGTGATGGTGCTTGGGGGCGGCAGGACCAGGAATAGCAGCCGTAATAACCTCGCCAATGGGATTGAAAATGAGATATGCTACAAGATTAGAATTCATGGATGATGAGGTCAAATGTACCAAGAACGTATCAGAATATGAGGCAATACTCTTGGGATTAAGAAAAATAAGAGCCCTGGGAATACAAAGCTGCAGAGTCAAAACAGATTCCAAAGTTGTAGCAAAACAAGTGGATAAAGAATCCATTGCAAGAGACCCACAACTTGAAAGATACTTGATGGCAGTTAGGAGCATGGACAAGTATTTCAAGGGATTCAACATCGAACGTTGAAAGGAAGCACAATGACGAAGCAGACGAATTAGCAAAGGCAGCTTCCAGAAAACTAAAATTGCCACCTGATGTGTTCTTCGAAACAATACAAGAACCATCGATCAAAGTCGTGCAAAAAACACCAAAGCTGGTGCACGTAATATGCACTGAAGATTGGAGAGCGCAAATCATGGCATATCTCAAAGGATAATTTGAGCCTCGAAATGAAGTCGAACAGAAAAGAATGCAATAGACAGAAATGAATTATGAAATAATAGAAAATACACTGTATAAAAAGGGAATATGCACTCCATTGTTAAAATGCTTATCGGTCAATGAAGGTGTGAAACTCTTAAAAGAAGTACATCAAGGATTCTGTAGTTCTCATATCGGACCTCGAGCACTTGCATCAAAAGCATTTAGGCAAGGATTCTTTTGGCCTTCAGCAGTAAAAGATGCAGTCGAGGTCGACCGATCTTGTGAAGCTTGTAAAAAATTCTCCAAGAAAGATTCCGCACCATCTCAGTTAACACAACTCATACCACCATCTTGGCCACTGCAGAGATGGGGGATTGACATAGTGGGAGAGTTAATGACAGCGCAAGGAAATTACAAGTATGCCTTGGTTGCAGTGAAATACTTCACAAAATGGATAGAAGCAAAGCCAATCACAAACATTACCACAGCAACCATCAAAAAATTCTTTTGGCAAAATATCGTGTGCAGATTCGGAATACCGAGAGAGATCACAGTGGACAATGACATGTTCAAACAATTCTGCAGATCAATAGGAACAAAAGTTGAGTTCGCATCTGTCTATCACCCACAGTCCAACGGAGCAGTCAAGAGAGCAAATGGGCTCATCTTCGAAGCTATTAAATTTTTTTTTAAACCAGAAAAAGGGAAAGTGGGCAGAAGAATTGCCAAGGGTAGTCTGGTCCCATAACACTTCAGAATCTAGAGCAACGAAGTTCACAGCTTTCAGGTTGTTGTACGGTGAAGAAGCAGTAATTTCGGAGGAATTTGCTAAAAGAAGCCTACGAACCACAAACACATAAATCTAGCTAGAAGAGGGAGAAATCAAAGATCTGATCGAAGTGGACAGACTACAGGCAGTACACAACCTTGAAAAGTACCGGATCGAGACTAATAATTGGAGAGATAAGAAGGTATTCCCAAAGGAATATAATCTGGGAGACCTCGTGCTGATCAGAACACAAAGAGCGGAAAGCAAAGGAAAACTTGAACCAAAATGGGAAGGTCCGTACATCGACGCAAAAAACAAATCGACCGGGTGCTTATAGAATGGCAAATTTGGAAGGAGAGGAGCTGCACCATTCATGGAATGCGGACAACCTCCGTAAATTTTACATTTGAAAAGCAAAATCATCAAGGTGTAGTTTGTGGAGTTATAAGTGAACTTGCACGGTAGTGTATTCTTTTTAGTAGTTTCTTTGTTCACAGGGGAGCCCAGCAATAAGGTGAGGTTTTTAACGAGGCGACACAATGTAACCCCTAGCAATACAAAAGCTAGTATTCCCCAAAGCACAGCACATAAACCCAACAAGTTGAAATAACTTCTCATAAGAAGAAGTCATGACATTCGACAAAAACTTCAGAAAACAGAGCCGAACCTAATACCACAAAGGTAACGGCACTACTATCCCGACTCACCACTTTTAACATCTAGATTATCAACATCGGCCTAAATTTAAATTTTCATTTGTAATTGAAAAACAAACGAGCAAAATAAGCTCAAAGTCTCCAGAGGCGAGCACAAGTCAAAAAACTCGACGAAGAGCCAATTTCTCTTCAAAACTCATCAAAAGTCGCCAAAGGCGCAAGCTGGTCAGACTCAATATGTCCAGACTCTCGGTTCATTTTTCACCTCGTCGAAAACCTCGCCCCCAAATTGACTAAGGGGGGAGGGGGCGTTTTCGCTCAAAACATAACCAAAATCACAAAAGGGGCTCGGTTCGTTTTTCACCTCGTCGAAAACCTCGCCCCTCGACTAAGGGGGGAGGGGGCATTTTTCACTCAAAATGTAACCGAAGTTGCAAAAGGGACTCGGTTCATTTTTCACCTCGTCGAAACCCCCCCCCCCCCCTAAATAGACTAAGGGGGAGGGGGCGTCTTTTGCTCAAAACGTAACCAAAGTCGCAAAAGGGGCTCGGTTCGTTTCTCACCTCGTCGAAATCCTCGTCCCCAAATCGACTAAGGGGGGAGGGGGTGTTTTTCACTCAAAACGTAATAGAAGTCGCAAAAGGGGCTCGGTTCATTTTTCACCTCGTCGAGAACCTCGCCCCCAAATCGACTTAGGGGGGAGGGGGCGTTTTTCGCTCAAAACATAATTGAAATCGCAAAAGGGGTTTGGTTCATTTTTCACCTCGTTGAAAACCTCGCTCCCAAATTGACTAAGGGGGGAGGGGACGTTTTTTTCGCTCAAAACATAACCAAAGTCCAAAAGGGGCTCGGTTTGTTTTTCACCTCGTCGAAAACCTCGCCCCCAAATCGACTAAGGGGGGAGGGGCGTTTTTTGCTCAAAACGTAACCGAAGTCGCAATAGGGGCTCGGTTCGTTTTTCACCTCATCGAAAACCTTGCCCCCAAATTGACTAGGGGGGGGGGAGCGTTTTTTGCTCAAAACGTAACCGAAATCGCAAAAGGAGCTTGGTTCGTTTTTCACCTCGTCGAAAACCTCATCCCCAAATCGACTAAGGGGGGAGGGGGCGCTTCAAACAAAAATGAATTCACAAAGGAGGCCCGTGTTTTTTGGTACAGCATTCATAAAACAAAATGCAACGAAGATACAAAAATTCACTCTGAATCAGTTTATTCATTTATTCATCAGTCAGTTTCTTCCTTTACACAAATCCCGGATTCAATAGCGCTGAGGAAATATCTTATCCCATTCCTCCTGGGTACAACCCACAAGAGCGCGAGGTATTTTCCCGAATAACCTATAGTTGTCTGCAACAGACAAAGTTGCGGAACGGGAGATACAAGTCCCCACCTCGTAGCGAAGATTAAGCCCCGCTCGAGAATTTAAAGGATCGGTACCCCGTTCAAAGTGGGGTACACCAGAAGCATTCAAAGAACTAATCCTGCTAGCAGGAATTTTTCTAACCGCTAGCGGAGGTGCACGCATCGCCGGATGATTATCTGCGCGACCAACGCCATTATCACCCTCGGATAAAGGAGTCGTGGATGAAACATGAGGTACATTTCTCGCTTCATCGAAAATACTTCAGTCAAGGTCGGAACTGCTGCTACCAGCACAACCGGGTGGAGTATTAGGCCAAACGGGCGGAAAACTACATGTGTGCACAATTTCTGAAGCAATATCAGAACTGTCGCTAGATAATTCCACAGGATGGGCATCAACAATCTGCGCAGGCCCACAGGAACATGCGTAGATTTCAAATTCATTACAATGTATCTTACAAAAGCAGGGGCTCCCTAAAAAGCTAAAACTCTAAGAAAAACTAACTAATCTAAACCTCTGCACCACACCTTTCATGATCGCAGCCACCAGAACCAGTATCGACATCACCGATCGCGCCACCAGCGGTGAAGTGGTCTGCCGGAGTCAAGCTGGCACCGGGGACATTGGAGCTTCGCGTACCCAATTCCTTCTTTAGCTAACAAAAACAAACAAATCAGAAGAGTCAAAAACACACGCAAGAAAAAAACTTGATCGCGCCAAGGAAGCAAAACCTCGATCAGCTTGGAGCGAGCAGATTCCATAGACGCTTCTCTCCCATGCTTCCTCCAGTATTTAGCAGCAACGCGTTTAGACATGGCAAGAACTTCATCTGATATGCCGGTTCGAGCATTCTCGTCGATGGCTACAAACGAAGAGCTTAGAGTAGCGACAAGCTCGCACCCTTGACGGCTTAGAATATTCAGCTCCACTTCAACAGTGTGCAGAGCACCATAATTGGAGCAGCAGTCAATTATGGTGGGCAAAGCAGCGACCTCGTCATCCATCCAATCAAAGAAAAAGACGGAGTAATCAATTCATGATCCCACATAAGTTCACCACTTTTTGCCCCGACCTGGCGAAGCACATCGCCATAAGCTGAACAGATACGGGAAGCTCGATCAGAAAAGGCAACAGCATTAAGGCACGTCATTTCCTCCACTTCGCTAAATCTGCTATTCAGAGAGTCTAAGTCTCACGTTTTTGCATGAAGCGAATCTTTCAGATCCTGATTTTCTTTCTCCAGCTCTGACAACTTCTGCCGAAGTGCCTCCATCTCGTCCTTTCAGCTGTTGGCTTTATCTATAGCTCTATTTCGCTCCCGCAGGAGAGCCTCGTTCTCAGTACAAAGAATTTTGATCGTCACAGCTTGAGACTTGACAGTCGCTGCTTGTGACTTGACAGAACCAACTTTCTCTCTGATGACCTCAGAGAGAGCAAGGTTCTGCACGAAGCAAAAAATTATTTTCAGCAAAGTAATCATTCAAGGGATAACAAAGGCTTAATGTACAATCTTACATGTCGCAGCATGGTAGAAGTTAAGTTGTTCAACTTCACAAGAGAAAAACCAGATACATGCTGTCGGTGTTTAGATCACCGGCTAGTAAAATTTATTCACGGAGCACGTGTTTTAGGCTCGGCGATCGCTAAGCGAGAGGACACAAGGGGGGTTATACTGGTTTGGGGAAATCCCCTACGTCCAGTTCTCATGCCTGCTCGTGTTACTTGCTCCAGATGAGTGTTACAATGGTGGTGAGAGAGGAGGGAGCTCCAAGTCTCTTGTGCGGGTGGTGCGAGTGAGCGTGTCGATGAGTGTTGTGTTGTGCCTATCCCCTAAAGAGCGGTGCGGGCCTCCCCTTTTATACTCAAAGGGGACGGGCCCATTTACAGAGAGAGAGAGAGAGAGAGAGAGAGAGAGAGAGAGGTTCTACACGTGTAGAGCTAGTGGAGGCGTGAGGGAGAAGGCGAAGTTCCTGATAGATGGCATGGTCTTTGGTCCTTGTGGGCCCATCCTGGCCTCGTGTCAGGTGGGGCACTATGCTCAGGCGTGTCCTTATTTCCCGTTGCTGGGTCGAGCTCCCCTTATCACTATAGAGGGCATGTTCCGCCATATATGAGGAGGCACATCATGGGCACTATCACGTTATCTGAGTGGCGATCCATCGGGCTATCCATCAATTCGTCCTGCGTCACCGTGGTTGGGGGTGTCATCAGGGGGTATCGTCACAGACCGCCCTGTCACGCCTGCTCTCGTTAGCAGGCGCGGGTGATGATGAGGGCGTCAGATGTACTGGGGGATTTGACCTCCCGATACTATGCGGCCATTGTGAATACGACATTTAAGGCCGGGTGGTTGGCAGTTGTTGACTATCGACTCGCTCGACCCCTTCTGCCCGAGGTTGTAACGTCGGGTTGGGCCTGTCCGGTCCCACTTGGAGTTGGGATTTATCATGTTCTATCAGGGCAATCAAGTTTCTCTACTCCTCCATTCTCGGATCGGCTAGTGTACCTTCATCCCGTCTCGTATGGGCTCGGGTCCCATCGACGGGAGTTGGTGGAGACTGAGTCTTTCGGGTGATCTCAAGGGGCCCATGTTGTCATCGTGCCTGTCACGGCAATAAGCGCCCGCCCTCGCTCCGGAGTGGATAGGCTTGGGTGAACGGCTGAGTCATCCGCTTGGAAAGGCGAGTTGTGCTCGAGGTCGGTCAGGCGGGGCGACTTTCCCTCGATCCCTACTAAAGGGTCAAGTAGAGCAGAGCGAATCTTCGACCCCCGCTGAGGGTCGAGCGGGGCGCAACCGCCCCCTCGACTCTCACTCGGGGGTCAAGCGAGTCGGGGTGATCTTTGACCCCCGCTGAGGGTTTGAGCGATACGCAACCGGCCCCTGACCATTCGAGAGGTCAAACGAGTCGGGGCAGTGGTGCGATCTTCGCGGCTAAGGCGTGGCTATTGTACAGACGTCTTTGGCGGGGGCCCATACGAATGATGCCTCGGCGGTGATTCGGTGGGTCCCTTCGACCATACGCGTGCGGGATCTTAGGGGGTGCCACGTGGCACCCCGATTTTTATTTTCGACACATGCTATTTCAGTTCTACAAAAAAAAAGACAGTCAACATCGCCATCAACCCAGTCGAAAAAAAAGTACCAAAGTGGAACACAAACCAGATTCAGTCACGGAGTCAAAAAAAAATCCCAAGTCATATTCCCAAAGTCCACCTTTGAGGAGGACGCATCTCGCTTTTCAGAGGTAGACCTGAGAACAAACCAACATGGGTGAAACAGACAAAAAATAAGCATTCGCAGGATAACAAAGGACTAATACGCAACTTACTTACCACCAGCAAGGGCAACAACACACTCGCGGCTAGAGGGTCGCCGAAGCGGTGCACTAGGTTCATCGACGCGAAGTGCGGTATCAGTGGAAGGTTTAGCAATCACTTCAACATGATCAAAGAGCACCTGCAATTCTATCAATGAAAGCACCCTCTTTGATTCCAGCGCGAGGTGCATCAATTGCAGGATATTCAACATGATGCCTTGTACGAGGTCGAGGAGAGTCAGAACCGGAAGACAAATCTTCGGGAGTCACCCTTTTTCTTTTGCGCAGGTCTTGGTTCTTTCGGTAGCAGCTAAACTCAACCCCGCTTGGGACTCTTTACCGCCGCGCAAACGGCGAGCAGCAAGGCCAGGACAGTGGCGAGGTCCATACGGAATCTGGTTGACCTCAAAGATACGGTTGAACCTCGTCCCTGAGAACGTATGATCAACAATAGCTTTATGTTCGACCATGGTGTATTTCCTGACATAGTACTCCCCAATTTTTTCAATCCTCCTCACAAAGGACGCGTCATCATAGACTCCTTTCTTAACACCCATCACAGGTAATGGAATCTTCATTTTCCCATCAGCCAGTACCTAGCTCTCAAACTTCAAAATAACAAATGAGGCCTTTAGGGGCTGTGAGGACGTGGCGCAATATTCCTCCACGAGGTCGCGGCCACTGCTGTAATGGCACGCGTCACAGAAGACAGCAACCATGCGATTTCCTCGACCAACTTTGAAGTCGGGATTGCAAACACTGGCGAAGGGTTTCATGGTCGAGGCCAGGGGGCTGAGGGGAACGTCGTTATCCTCGGAGGTTTTGGGCGCAATGCAAAGGTAAAACCAGTAAGTGTGCCATTTCTCAGTCAACCTGTTTTGTGAACAGGGAGTCAGCCTTGAATCACACTTCGGGCGAGCCTTGAAGGAGCAGCAGCCATAGTTAGCGGCACATTTAACTCCATTGTGAGTAACGGTTTGTTTTTGATAGTGCAGGGAGAAGAATTTGGCAAACACCTCGATGTCAGGTTCCCCACCATAGGACTTCATAGCCCAATAGAATTTAGCAAGTTGCACAACGCCGCTTGGAGTCAAATGATGAAACTCTATTCTGTATTTTTGCAGCACGTCTCCAACAAAGGATTGACATGGAATCCTTAGTCCAGCTTCAAAGAGTTCCACGAAGACAACAGCTTCATTCGGTTTAGGGTTAGGAGTCGTCTCTTCGTTGTCAGGAACTCGAGCGCGGTCCTTGGGAAAATAGTTCACTTTCATGATCTGAGGAATAGCATCGGGGTTGAATTGCGAAGCCCTGGTGTAGTTAGTCAGAGGTACTACTGTCTTCGCTTTTTCCCCCCTTGTTCGCTAATGCTATGCAAGCCAAATCTGAAAGAACTTCAGGTGATTGCTGGGAGCCCTCAGCCAGAGCGACAAAAGATAATGGAGCGGCATCAATAGGATCCACCAAAATTTCCTATTCTTCACTTGATTCATTCTCTGATTCTTCGTCCTCACAACCTTCAAGAGGTTGGCAGACCTGACCTACTATTCTAGCCCTAAAGGTTTCGGAGTCCTCGTCATCCAAGGTCCCCACAACCTCAACATTGCCACCTGATCCCGCAACAACTTCAGCGTCTCTTTCAGCGTGAATGGATTCATGCTCTTCACGGTCTCCGGGAGCAACGCCGTCGTCACGCGAGGTCTCAAGCACACCAGTTTCCCTGATTCGCGCCATTTCATTCGAGTGTGTAAAAACGGCGAAGACATTTAGAAAAGAAAAAATTAAAACAACCAGCGATGTCAAAGCAACAATAGCGAAGTGCAAACCGGAATAGGAAGCGAAGTTTACAGCAGCGCAAAGCAGGGAGCTCAAAGCAGGAAGAGCAAAGCTTTCGTGAGCAAATGAATGGTGGGGGTTTGCCATAAAGACCCTACCCCAGGTTTTATAGTGAAAAACGAGACTGGACATTCAATGAGTGGACACGAGTCGCGCGCTGCGTCAAACAAGATCAATAGCGGTAGTTGGTGCAGGAAACGATGGCAGAGTAAAGACAAGACATAAATGTTGTACTCGAAAAAGAACAATACCTCGGGATAATAAAAATGTATATCAAAAATAACAAATAATAATCAAGGAGAAAATCGCACCAGTCGTGTGCGAAGCTCCCGTAGAAGAAGAGGAAGAATCGAACTCCGAGCTTGATGATCCAGAGGAGGACGAGGTAGAGTTGTGATCTGAGGCTAGCGATAACTTCATATGCTATGAAAAGGAAACCAAGAGACCCAACTCATGAAAGGCCAGCCCCGTCCTCGATATTTATACCAGGACAACCCTAATGATCACAAAGTTGCCACCAAAAAATCAAAAAATGACTGTTACAAAACTTCAAAGTGGAGGGATCGAGCCCTTCGAAGTGGAGGGGGCATTTTTTCCGAAGAACTAGTCATTCTCAACCAAGTAGTAAAAATGAGGACCTCGTAGTAGTGATATTGCTAAGAGTGAGGGATCGAGCCCTTCGAAGTAGACCTCATCCCTTAAGGGACTATTGTTGGGGGCGCGATGCAACGGCGTCGGTCGCCCCCGCTGCTACGAGGTCAACCTTTTATGTGGCCAAAGCTAACTAATATTTTCAGGCAACAGGATTGCAAAGTGGCCGCCGGCAATGGGCTCACAAAATAGCCGTCGGCAATGGACTCGTGAAGTGTCCGACGTCAGGAGCCTCCCAAAAGGTTCACCCCGAGGAATCGGCGTGGAGTCAGTGAAGAGAACTTTGAAGTGAACCAGCGTAGAGTCTAAGGGAATTTGGGTAGCAAGTATCCAAAGTGCCCCTGAGGCGCCGTGGGTGCGTATGCGAGAAGTACCAGAGTGCCCCGAAGGACGGTTACCAAGAGCATAGGAATGAGTTAGGGTTCTATGGGGCAAAAAGGTCAATCTGACCACTATAACGGGCTCCTTGGATTATAAAAGGATACCCTAGAGAGCCTATGAAGGGAAGAAGGATCATTAGCCATTGACAACTAACTGTAACTCTATGAAGTTAATGGAATGAAAATGATTGGAGTGATTCCTTCCTGCTATTCCTAAGCAGCTTGAGTGTGTACCTGAAACCCTAAATCTGCTAGGGGACAAATCTACCTCGTAGATTCATCTGCCAACACTCCTTCTTATGGGATAGTGAGGAGCATGATAACTCCAATGTCCATGACCACCCCCCATGTGTACATTGTTGAGGTCAATGTAGTAACGGGAAGGATCATAGAGACCAGTGATGTGCTCAAGCACATGTCCCAGTCGTGAGTAGAGCACAAGTATTATCTCCATGGCCCTCTCAATTGAGATCTTATGTCTTCTGTTGACTACCTCCTCAAGTAAGAAACCCCTCTCAGGAGTTGTAATTGGCTGAAGGAGCTTGTCAATCACTTCATGTGGCGCAATCCTTCGAAGGCCTCTGAAGGAGTTTATCTGACACACAAGATCATAAATGCTTAAGAGATTCTCACAAAGGTCATCATTCAGATTTCTCACAAATTCACCATGTTCAAAGAAAAGATCCTGTTGGTGAGCTCGACAAAGATGTCAAAGGTGATCTTGTGGTAGAGGAGGTGGAATAGGTGGGGGCGCCAGAACTGTAGTGGTGAGATTGATCATCTCAAGTGATCGAGTGAGCATTGTTGTTAGCGCTCCCCCTACCAAGAGCATAGGAAGTGCTTGGGGTAGAACTTGGAATGGCACTTGAGGTAGAGCTTGATGAAGAGCTTGAAGATGAACTTGGTGAAGGTCTTGCTCCAATGTGGTTGTAGAAGTTGTTGCAAGGCAATCTTGTGGAGGGTCAAAGAAGTTTGAGATCGAAGCTACTTCTTTCCCTTTGCTTGTAGATGCTCTATTGTTTGCCTTGGAAGTCTTCTCTTCAGCCAAGCTTGCGGTGATCTCCTCATCCTTGAAGAGTAGCATAATCACATCGTCAACAGAAAGATTCTTGTCCATGATGAGATCAAGGGTGATGTAGAGGAGCTTGCTACTAGGGAGCAAGGATAGAATCTTCTTAATTATTACGTTCTTGTGAAGCTTGAATGATCCTTCGTTTGCTTCAATCGTGTCCACAATACCTCGCAAGAGAGTAAGGGAGTCAAGTATTCATTGTCATTAGCTTGAAAAGAAAAGAACTTCTCAACAAGTATGATGCTAACACGATCAGGAGGCACATCATCAATAATCTCATTAGGCACACTAGTAGAGCAACCTATCAAGCTATCACTAGAGTAATCTAGGCACTCACTACTACTAGGCATGTCCACACAATCATCACAATCATCATACACATGATTATCAGTGAAGGTATTGGCAAAGTCTACAAGAGTATCCCTCAACTCATCCGGAATCACGACATTTAGGTAGCTTTTCAAGCGATTTTTCCATGAGTCATGACCCCGCCCTGAATGGGATGACATCCCAACTCTATACGGTCACTACTCAAGGCGATTAAGCCCTATGATGAGCACTTGGCTCTAATACCACTTGAAAGGACTGAGTGACCGAGAGAGGGGGGTGATGGGGAACTTGCACTATGTACCAAATTCGCCAATTTCCAAAAATGATCACTCAAACAACTCCTATAACACCTATAGTTGTGATCACGCTAGCAAGATAATGAACCTATAAAAGGAACAACAACCTAAGCATACTAGTGGATCACGATAGCCTCGATCACCAATAGCTAAGTGATCTAGGTCTCACTATAGACTAAGAGTAACAACGTAGATCACACCCTCAAGGACACCCTAGCCTTAGATGTGCATCAATGCTCATGTTACTCTCACTAGTACTCTCAAGATATGCAATATTTCCTCCTAGTGCTTCCTATTTTCCTCTAGGCTCCCACCAAATGCTCCAAGCAATTCGATTGGCCAAGAGGGGTCTCCAAGACCCCAACAACAAAGTTATATAGGCTTCTAACCTCCATCTAGTCATTGCTCCATGAAATCAGCTTTCTGGGCCTACTGACTAGACTGTCCGGTCACTGCAATTCTTAGCACAATTGGCTCTGCCCCTGCTGACTTCTCCATTGACTGGACTGTATGGTCAGTTAACCAGACCGTCCGGTCCATTTCTCTCTCCAGTCCAGAAACATTTTGCGCGCTACTTCCTCTCTGCCCAAATCTCAACCCTTCTGACCGGATAGTCCAGTCAGTAGACCATACCATCCGGTCTCTAGGGTTTCCAATCTTGATAGATTCCTCGCTGCTCATTATAAGTCCTAGACAAAACCTCTTAGTGACCATACAGTCCAGTCACCACTGACCCCTCTATCCAATCACTTCGTCCAGAATCTCAAACTCCTCATCCTCGCTTGACTTCGTTTCCTAGCTTCTCTGAATAGCTCCTTGGCTTCTCCACTGTCACCTATTGCCTGTGATTTTCTTGAGCATCCATGCACACCACCGACTAGCCATAACCTAAGAGAAATGACCTAGACCCCTTTGATAGTCCGGTTTTTCCAATAGACTCAAAGCCCTAACAACTAGACAAGTGTTCCCAACACTTGCTCCAAAGATTGTCATTATCTTTGATCCATCTCCATCAACCCTTGGACTCTATCAAGCTTATCAAGCCTCCATGCTTGTGGTCATTGTCATCAATTGCCAAGGCCGTCATCCATAATCATCATAAGATAGAAAAAGTTTCCTACACGAACAACACTCGTGTAGACATTAGCCATATTTTATGTTTGTCATTCATCACCAAAACATCATACCTTGGGGTGACCTCAATTGTCATGATCCTTACATCCATCTTTCGAGCATTGGCCGTTTAACTTCATCTAACCTGATCGCTGTCAACTGGGCCCTGCCTTAGCCTGAAAAAGGTGCGGATCAGGTGATCCATTCATTGACCCTTTGAACCCATTCAATCGATAGTGGGATAAGGATTGACCCGCCCCTGTTCACAGGTGCGAACTGATGAACCTCAAACCTATCCTTTTGTGTAGACTGAATAGAGAGGCAATAGTCGTTGGGCTCATCGCCTTTATCTTTCGCCTCCCCCATCTCCCTTCCCTAGTGAATCACCTCCCAATCCGTGGTCATTCCTACAATTCACCTGTCCAGGTTTGGCGAGATCTAGATTGTTGGGAGCTGCTAACCACAGAAGTTGAGCCAAAGGTGTTGCGGGCAAGCAAGCCAACGATAGATCCAACTAAAGCACCGATACTGGTGAAGTCTGATGGAGTGCGGCTGAAGAATCTACCAGGGTTCCGCCTCGTAGGGGATACACGCCGGTCACCGGCCTGGCTTCCATCTTCACGGCTTCCATGCTCGATGTCATGGTAGTTGTTGAATGCTTCATCTTTGTCCGCGCCCTTAGGCCTGATGGTTCGGTAGGATAGGGCGAAGGCCGCCGGCTGGGATGGGAGAAGGAGTAGTTCATGCTCGCAATGGATCGATTCAACCCTGGGGTCGAACGGGTCACGCTCTTGCTACAACCGTTTTGATGTCGGGCCAGCTCGAATCGAATCGAAGGAATATTTGAGGTCCGATTCGTGTGGTTTAGTGTTCAAACCGAATCGCTTTCAGGCTACGCCCTACCAAATTCTGGTGCAAACAATTACTCTATGTATTTGAAAAAAAAATCATTATATTTGAAGAAGGGAAAATATTTTTTTAAGAGCCAGTGAATATAGGAAAATCACAGTAGTGGCACACATGAATGAAAATTTTAATGTATGGCACAAAAAAACTTTTGGCATTTTCTATGTCACTGAGGGAACCGGGTAAGTTTTCGGTGCAACTGAAGGCCTGTTTGGATCAGATTTAGTTTTTGAAAAATGGTTTCTTGATGTCATTTTTAGAAACTGGTTTCCAGATAAAAAAAAAGTAGGTGGGTTTATTTGAATCCTAGTTTATATAATCTATAAATGATCTTTTTAAGTATTTAATGTATTGCCATGTTACAAAAACTGACATTAGCAGGGTTTTTAGAAACTGGTATAATAATGGGCATGTTTGGAGGCTCTCTAGTTTATAGAAGGGGTCCAAACATAGCCCAAGGAGCAATTTTCTTGATGGTGTGGATTTAGGATAAAAATATAAGTATTGTTTGTCATAAAAAAACATTATGTTATTTTTTCTAGATTCAATTAGCAATATATTATATAATGTTTATTCCCTCATGAAAAAGGCCTTTTCTATGGGATGCGATTCAACAATTAAAGTATTTCTCCTCACTCTTCCAACTACAACAACAACAACAACAACAACAACAACAACAACAATAATAATAATAATAATAATAATAATAATATAATAATAATAATAATAATAATAATAATAATAATAATAATAATAATAATAATAATAATAATAATGATGATGATGATGATGATGATGATAATGATAATGATAATGATAATAATAATAATAATAATAATAATAATAATAATAATAATAATAATAATAAATAACAATAATAGTTGTTGGTTAAATGTTTGATGGTCATTAAGTACCAATTTTGACCGTCAATATACCTACAAAGGTAGGAAGACTTAGCATTACATACCCGCATGTTAGTTAGGAATAATAATATTCTGCATATCCTTAGAGATTTATGTGCATGCAGAGATTTGGTATAAAATAAGTGGAGAGATGGAGCATAATCCGGCAAAAACATCAATCCAACCAATAGGACAATGCCAACTGGACTTCGCTCAGATTGCATACGTGGTTGTACAGGATTCCTCCGGAGAACACCGACTTAAAATAGAAGAGGACGCACCTATCTGACACCCCGAGGAAGCACAGGGCCAGAGATCCCACTCCCTGGTCGGGCAACCATGGGGGAGGTCAGCAGAAGGGGTCCAAAGGCGGTTCAGCCTCCCCTTGAACGTGTCACTCCCTCAGCTCTTTGGCAACATCGGTGGCCCGAGATTCCATGGCAGATACTCTCCAGTACTGACCTATGGGCCCTATATAAAGGAGAGAGATCCACTCCAACACACACACACACTAAAGAGTTACTCATTTTCCTCTTTCACTTAGTAGTTTCCTAGTCCTAGTGGAGTTTAGTTTAGGTGGAGCCTTGCTCAAGTGTCCAAGTCATTGAAGTATTGTTATGGCTCTTATATCCTTTCCTTTATTCTCTTGTATTATGACTTTGTTCTATTTAATTAATATTGTTGTGCTTATGATATGTGTTCCTTGTTTGGTTATATATCATATTCATATCATAGGACTTTATGCTTTCATGATGATATAGACTTGCTACCTTGTTGTCATGATTGGCATATACCTTGACCATAGTCTAAATGTTAAAATGCTAGTTTGTACTTTAGTCTAGTTGTTGTGCCTCAACATGGGTTTGATATCGATGTAGGTTTAAGGAAGCTCTAGTGTTTGATCTATGCTAGAGTTCTACTTAAATGTGTAAGCGCAGTGCTTAAACGGCTTGGTAGTATCGATCACCTCATAATCCATGGTCTACAGAGGTAGGCAGTAGGTGATGACAGTCCTATTTGTCCTTTGTACTCCTCCATGTTAAGTTGCGATGTGTGTCCAGGGCAGAGTTGCCTTGTATATGCCAGGCATGAATCTGTACACGAAGTGTTGAGTGCATTAGACTATGACTAGTATAAACTTGCTTGTAATTGCTTGACTATGTGACTATATAGGTAGACTAACATTAGAGTTATGACTTTGCTCCCCTAACTAAAACTCACTAGAGACTTAGGACCTTTTATTTATCTTTGAGAATGATGCTTTGTGTATCACAGTACCCATAGCCTTATTATATGTACCTCTATATAACCTTTGAGTACTATTACCAATCTTTATGTGTTCATTACTATTAACAACCATATATTCATGCTACGCCTTCCTTTGGTAGAACTATAAATGACAAGCTATTAGAGCAATCCAATAGTGAAATGCTACAATGGTATTTCCATGCACTTTGCTGATTTTACTGTATTGACACTGAGGTGCATCTTTGTAATTACATATTTTCTAGCCTTCAATTGACTGAAAGCTTTCAGTCAATGGTTTATTACTTTGTGTTTTGATATTTCTTTTGTAGGATTATCTATAATAATTATAAACCGTTAGATCTAAATCCAATGGCTCAAAGTGGTGATTGAAAGTTCCCCAAACTTTCAATCAGCTGAAAATTAGCAAGTCCCTTATAGTTATGTCTAGCGCCATTGCTAAGGATGATTATATTGATGTAACTCAGCAAACGTCAACAAGCATTTCGGACACCATTCTCCGAGAAGGCATAGAAGAATATATTATTAATAATGACATAAACATATTGATTGTATGGAGGTCATTGGTTATGCAGACTAACCTAGTATGTTTTCTACCTTTGGTGTGAAATCAGGGTAATGCATGACCGGCTTCGATCTACCTAAAAACTTCATCGAGAATCCGGAAAGAATTTTGAGGAAAATTAGACTTAACGTCTCTTCTCCCCAAAGTTCCAAGCTAATGCCTAAGAAGGCTATCAAGGACTATTCCGCTCCCTCTACCAATTATGTGCTCAATGGGCCCAAGATTCATATCGGGGATGGAAACTTTGAGATCAAGACCAGTCCGATCATGATGGTGCAGGCTAGCCCATTCTAGGGGAAAGCCAATGAGGATGTCAGCACTCACTAGAATCCAATCTTGGACTAGTGCAGCACCTTTACCATAAAAACGTGTCTCCAGATGACATTAGGCCCCGTTTGTTCCCGTTCTCACTACGAGGCAAGGCCAAGCAGTGGTTCTACGCCAACAAGGAGGTTATCAACACCTATGAGAAATGCTCCATTGTGTTCCTCGCGAAGTTCTTCCCATTGGGTAAAACCAACTCCTTACAGGGAAGAATTTCAAGTTTCCAGCAGGCGGCTAGAGAAACAATACCAGAAGCGTAGGAGAGGTTTCAGGAGTACATCCTAGCCTGGTCCCATCATGGAATGGATAAATGACTTATTATCAAGAACTTCTATAGTGGACTGACAGCTTCAAACTGTCAGTACATTGATACCGCTGCTGTAGGAGCCTTCTTCTCACTCGCCATGAATCGGGTGACCGAGTTGATTGAGAAGATAGTCTCCAATCAAGGCTATAATGATGAGTGACTCCAGCCACTTGTGCATGTCATGCACACCGTCAAGGAGACGGACATGCTCGCCACAAAAGTGGACCTTATCTTGAAGCGGCTCGACATCCACGATAACCCTAGCCTGAAGGTCACAATACAAGCTATGGACCATTGCATGTGGTGCGAGGTCTTTTGAAACATGGGACATTCAGGCAATGATTGTCTAGAGACTCGTGAGGAGGTTGCATTCATGTACAACAAGTATCAGCCTCAAGGAGGTCAGGGGTGGAAACTATGCCCCTATCAAGGAGGTAACAACTGTTATTTCAATAATTCTTTCAATCCTAACCAACCTTCCTCGAAAGATCTTGCCTTGGGCCAAACTAAAATTAATGAAAACTATAGTAAATAGTTTGCCTCCACTGACAAGAGCTTAGAATGAATTAATGCTAAGTTAGAAGGCATTTCTTCTTCCTTTAAGAGCTAGCTTCGTTTTAATAAAATGTTTGAAACTCAGCTAGCTCAAATAGCCGTTTTGCTTGTTTTGGACTGTGGAAAAATTTCGGGGGCAACCCAAATCTACCACATAAAATGTTAATGCAGTGATGACGTGTGGAGGTAAGTCCACCCGCGACCCGCCATACCCTAACAATGCAGGGGCAGCGTGAGAAGAAGGATGGACCCTCTGATGACATTGAAGATGAAGTTGTTCATAACAGAAAGATGATTCCACACGAGTTTTATAGCCCAAGCACTTCATCGTTTCCCCGTAGAAACAGGAAGTCAAATGTGGATGAGCAATTTGCCCGCTTTGTTGAAGTTATCAAAAATATCCACATCAACGAGCCTTTGGTGGATGCGATGCAAGTTCCAACATATGCTCGCTACCTCAAGGACATGCTGAGGAACAAGTGTCCAATGCCCACCACAGAGATCAACATGCTTACAGAAGAGTGTAGCGCTTCTATACTAAATTTCCTTCCTGAGAAGAAGGACTTCGGCTGTCCCACAATCTCATCCTCAATTAGGACAGAATTCTTCGATCAACCACTTTGTGATCTTGGTGCCAGCATCAGTGTCATGCCAAGGGCCGTCTTCGAAAAGCTAAACTTCACATACTTAGTCCCCACTCCTATGCAACTATAGCTGGTAGACTTGTTAGTGCGGTACCCCACAAAGATTGCATAAGATATCCTAGTGAAGATCCGTGGGTGTTTTGTCCCTGTGGATTTTATGGTGCTTGATATGGATATTGACAAGATAATGCCGGTCATCCTTGGGCAGCCATGCTTAAGCACCACAGACGCACAAATTGATGTTGGGGCCAGAGTAATTCGCCTCAACATTAATTTCAAGGAGGAGAAATTTGACTTTCTACCAAGAGTGGAACAATGCTCCATGGTTAGTGTTATGTTTGGGCCGAACACGCAGAACATCAAGGAAGTAGAAGTGATGCCAAGAAGAGATGGCCCTGTGGACTTCATGCTAAACTTCTTGGCACATGAGAACCCCACTCTTGTCCCTCAGAAGAAGAAGGCAACAGGCACGCCTAGGCTCTGGGCAAAGAAGTAACTGGTACAGAAGAATCCTTCATCCACACCGCCCAAGAAGGTGAAAAAGGTGTGGCGGCTAAAGAAGACATCCACATCCTCATCTTCAGACAAGGATGCGCCGACAACAAGCTAAACAACAAAGGAGAGAAAGTCCCATCCACTGGACTCAAAATTAGTGAATCCTCGTCGGCAGGTTAAACGGTATTTAACCATATTTCCCTTTTCAAAACTTTTTAATTTCAATTCGCATATTTGGATTTATCACTACATGTTGGAATTTATTGCAACCCAATTTAAAAAAAATGGAACTTTTTGGAGCTTAGATTTTTGAGATTTTGGATTTGCAGAAAGATTGAAAATATATTCTTCAAAACATATTTTCTTTCTCGTGGGCCACCACCAGTGGAGCCCACTGGCCACAGCAGAGGACCATTGGAGCCAGCCTTTGGTTGGGCGACCAGACCTTTTGGTTGACCGACTAGAGAGCAACGTCTCTCTGGCCCCACTAGCCCCAACGGCAAGTAGACAACGGTCACTCTTCAAATTGATCGTTCCTTTGCTCTTCTATTTAAGGCAATAACCGAGAGAGGGAGTTCATCACTCCATTCACATTTTTTCCCTCTCCACTTTGATCTAGCCATTTTCTTCCATTTTCTCCAAGCCATTGCATTGATCAACACTCTGAAATTTCACCCAAAAAAAATAGCTTTGATTCTCATTTGTATTTACGAGTTGGTTTCACATTTGCAAGAGTTTCGAACGTAGTTTTTGTTTGGTATTTCACTAACCTTAACCCCCCGTTTGAGTTGCTCTTATGTTGGTTTGCTCAAGTGTGCAGTGATGAACAAGATGAAGCGAGCCTTAAGCAAAATGAAGAACAAGGTGATGGGAAGCCCAAGCAATGCAAGTCCTACACCTTCAATGGTGTATAAAACTCGCTCCCATCATTAACGTCTTTAGAAAGAGCCAGAAGAAGATGCACCGGTTGAGGAACCAGCGGAAGTAGAGCCAGAAACAATGCCGGATTTCAGCAATGTTCAACTCCAACTCAACACAGAACGTGACCTCAACTTGGTTGGGAAGAGAGAATGTGACATCTGTTGGATGATCACCAGCCGATCTTACATTCTTATGCGAACATATGATCTAGACTTGCTTTCCAAGATAGGTATGGATATTGAATTTGCTTCTATCTTTCATGCTATGGGATGGGATGGTTTTTTTTTTGGTAGATGTGTCTTGTGCTCTCTTGCTTACCATTCAGTTCTTATGCACCCTTAAGTGGGATAGTGATAGGATTTCAATCTGCGATATAATGGAAATCTCACTCACTTGGAGGCAATTAAATGATTTGCTAGGTTTTTCTCCTATTGTTGGTTTGGATTTTCATTCTAAAAATTTTGGTTTTAACAAAAGAAGCTTTTGGGAGGAAATAATAGGGCAAACCCTTGCCTTGTCACCTAGGAAAATGGATCCATAATCCTACCTTGCATTTTATGCATAAATGGCTAGCAATGACTTTGTTCCCTTAAAAGGATGTTAGAACCATGCATGGTGATGAAATGTTTCTCCTCTACTGCATGGTTAATAAAATCAGAGTCTCCCCTGTCATAGCCATGGTTAAGCAATGGGTCAAAGTTATCAAACAAGTAGGAGATTTTAAATTTACGTCCCTGATCTATTGCCTTATACGCAATCTTGGTTTACTTGGAGATGCCCATATCAGTGATTTAAATTTTGAGCGGGCTATCCTAGGCCAGCTATTTTTTAGAGCGGGACATTCTCTAAAACAAGAACCCAGTGGCTCTCTGGTTTATTTCTTTCCCGGTTATGCAAATGATATCCACTTACCTAACCCGGATTTTCATTTGTATAACTATGATAAACTAATCATTCCTCTAGAGACATGCTTTGCAGCCCGCAGAAATAGTGTTTCTGATCCTATGACCAGAAACAAAACAAAGAGGAACACCGAGCCATCCCTCTCATGGGAAGAGTCAAACATGGGTTCTTGGGATCATGCCATTCCTCACTGAAGCAGCGGTGCATCCTGGGACACCGGTGAATGGCCCGAGGGAACCTATTGTAGCTCAAGTTCAAGTGGTGTACCACCACCGTTTAGCACACATCACTCTCGCAGCAGTTCAAGGAGGGGCACAAATGATCTAACTAGATAAATTGACAACATGACCCTCTAGATTGACCAATTGGACCATACCATCCACACTCATATCCAGCAGGATAATGAGTGGAGAGATGATGTCCAACGACAGCTCTCAAGAATTGAGGATAAGGTCTCTTGGGGTAACACCCAAATGAGCTCTTATTTTCACTCTCAAGGCTACTTCGGTCAGGAGCCATCACCGTTCGAGTGAGAACAAGCTAGCTTGGGGGGAGTCCCTCCGCTTAATGTGAAGGTAACTTGCATCATTTCCCTTTTCAATTACCATATACATGATAAACTAAAAATAAGAAAAAGATGTATTTCCCTTTCACATGCATGATAAATAGAAAAAATAAAAACAAAATAAATAAATATATAAATTCTTGCGCAATATTAATGCATAAGGTTCTCTATGTTGAGATGATGAATAGTTGCTCTGTCTTTTATTCCTTTCATATCCTCGGTTTACAACCTAGCACTCTATCTAGTTTTGGTTTGTTGGCATGATTAAATTTCACCTCAAACACACTAGTGTGTAGCATAAGCATTATCCTTCTAGGTTTTTGAGAGATCTAATATGGTTAGTTGGGGCTGCTATGATCTTGCTCAACTTGTGAAATTTGATACTCGAAGAATTAATTTGGTAAAAATGACAAGTTTCTCAATGATATAAATTCCTACCACAGCCAAATATTGTTCTATAATGCAAAACCTTCTACATATGCTACTTGTATTTTCATTGAGCCTTGTCAAAATTGTGTGACCCAAGTGAAAAATATTTTCTGCATTCACGATCAAGTCCGCGCACATCACGCTATGTTTCCACACTAGAAATTAGCAATCATCCATGTCACACCATCCATCCACAAAATAAAGACTTCGTCTTCATGATTGATCTCTCCCGAAGGCAATTGAGGTTATGGCTATCGAAATAAAGAGATTCTTGCTCTATGAAGAGCTTGTGAGGAAAAGAAAGAAAGAAAAGATAGCTAATACTGTCAAATAAAGGGAGAGATAAATAAAAATAGTCTCCATTCCAGTTCACCATATCCACCACAGATGCACATCTTGATCATGCTTGTAGGAAATGCTTTCTCCATCAATCCACTCTTTTGACTCGATGACATATGAAATATAGGTATGCCACATTTATCCTTACTTTGAGCTCCACATATCAGCCTTTAGAGGTATGATTTTTCAGGCATCATAAGCCTTGGTGAGAAATATATACACTTTGAGTGATCTGAGTGAATCATTTGAGGAACTTAGATTTATCACAAAAATTAACCTCCGGCAAAAGTTGATCAAAGAGATTAGGTGAAATGGTAGTCCTGCGAATTGTTCTATCTTTCAACCGCTCAAGATTTGGAGAAGCTACAATGCCCCACGGGTAATAGAAGGTGAAGTACTCGTGCCAACTTATTCAATCCTTTGTAGAGTGTATTAGTTGTGCACTTGCATATATGTTAAGAATAAGACATTGTAGTAACTCCTGATCAACCAAACATGAGTTTTGCCTTCACTCGGGACAAGCAAAGGTTCAGCTTGTGGGGAAGGACGGGGGGGGGGGCGGGGGTGTCACACCCATTTTATGAAGCAAAACGGATGCAGTCGTACGTGTGCCCAGGATCAAGTTATACACACATACGATACATCATCAATGCTAAACAAAATAAATATCCATATCCTTTAATTATTACATCGTATCTTTATTACAGAAGGACTCGTGGGTCTAAAAGAAAAGTACATCCAAGCAGCGAAATCAACTAGCGTAGACGTCCCAATCTCCACAGGCATCGACTGGTGGATCATCACCTAGTACTCGCTTCCTTCATCTTCGTAGCGGCTCCAATCTTCTCCTAGGGCTGAACATCAACGTGGTATAGCAAGGGTGAGTAAGTGTCGTACTCAGCAAGTGGGGGAAAAGATGACATGGGGCCATAGTCAAGAAAAGGCTTTATAGGGTGGTTTGCATGTGCTTCTAATTAACCTAAGCATCCTATTTACTACATGGGGTCATCCCAACCATCATTCCATAAGGTGCTATACTAACCAAGTCCCAATCCATCCCACCTTTCCAACCATATCAATCCATACCTAACTAATCTTATGAGGATTCCAGGCCGCTCTTGACTGTGAGCACAGCTATCATGATAGTTTGATACTCTACAGAGTTTGTACCACTTTACCCACAAGTCGTGATTCCCTTTGTGCCTGTGGACGCGACCCACATTACACACTTCCTTTGGTGTGTGGCAGGGTTTCACTACGAGGCTTTTCCAAAGGGTCTCCCAGTACATGCTAGCCACTAAGGTTCCACTTCCGTCCATAAGTGATACCCCTCAACAAGCAGCTCATCACCCCAGGAGCCCCCTCTTGAGCCATTCGGATACAAGGACAGTCCTCTCTTGACTTCCATTCCCCGCTCCACCAAATGCTGCACCAACACTGGGAGAACACCTAATTACTAGGCCAAGCCTTACCCATGTCGGTCTTGTGATGGCACTGCTTTCCTGGGTTGTCACTCCAAGAACCGGTTCCTAGGATCTACAACAAGCCTACCACCACCAACCATGTGCCCATGACACCACATCCATTCCATCCGGCTTGCATAAATCCCTATGCCATGTTGCTAAAAGATTTACCAATCAATTCCACATGATAATGTTCATTAGTTAAGATTAATATTAACCCCAAAGTCCCACAAGCCACCTAAGCATCATCTACCCACAATTCACCAATTGGTTCAAGGCGACAAGGAACAGGGGTAAAAACAATACTAGGAAAACCCTAACAATAGGTTCCTAATCAATTGACACAAGCATGCAATTCTACAGTAACATTTTAGTAGGTGCAAGATGCATCAAGGACTCTTGCATTCGTCCTGCGTGGGAGGCTGCTCTAACCCTTCAAATTCCTGCTCCTGGAAGTCCTCGTAGGGCGGTCCTTGAGTGTGCTCGCCTTTACATAAAAATACCGACACAAGCAATACATACAAAATCAATACACAGCCCTGCAACAGAGTAAAATTAATATGTAGATGCAATGAATGCAAAGTTTATGCTCCTACGAGAATTTTGGCGCAAGAATCACCTAATTTGGAGTTACGAGTAAAAAGTTATGCTAGTTTGAAGTTTTAGGGGCAAAAAGGTAAAAACAGGGGCTTTTAAGGACCTATTTGTAGTTTTATAAAATTATAGGGACTAAACTATAAATTATTAGGACTGAAAAATAATTCCTAAAAAGTATAAGGTTGTTTTTGCAAAATTTTAGAACTTAAACATAATTAATATTAAGTGTAGGGAGCTAAGTGTAAAAAGACAGGGTTAAAATACAATTAAATATAAGTATAGGGGTGTTTTTGTAAATTTTCAGGGTTAAAATAATATTTATAAAAATATTAAGGACTAAAATATAATTAAAATTAATATTCTGGAGAAATTTAGGGTTAAAAACTAATTAGGTCAAAGCAGAGGGGCTTGGGTGTAAAACTACCAATTTTCCTGGAATTTAGTGAATTATTTTTAAGCCTAAAAGGGTGTGGACCGGGTCCTCGAGGTTCCTGGACTAGGCATTGACCGGCGGTCCACGGTGGACCGGGCGCATACCCCTTCGAGGTGTTTTAATCTCGGCCCTAGGATTTAAAACGGACGACATCAGGGGGGGGGGGGGTCTAGTGGCAGGCGGCGGCCGGCGGTGGCTACGTGGTGGCGACGGCGGCGGGTGCTCGTCGGAGGTTGGCCGGAACGGTGCTCCGGCCACCCATTCCTCGCTGCGAGGGCACGGGAAGGGAGAGGGGAGCGAGGGGATTCTTACTGAGGGATCGCACGGGTGCGGGGGAGGCCGGAAGCGGGTCGATGACGGAGATGGGCGGCGGTCGGTGCTCGGCGGGGAGGTGGCTCCAGTGGTTGCGAGTGGGCGGGAAGGAGCGGAAAGGGGGCGGCGGAGGAGTGCGGCACCGGGGGGGGGGGGGGATTTATATGAGCGGAGGGGAGGAATTGAGCCGGCGCAGGGGTTCTCCGGCCATCAATGGCCACTAGCGCCATTGATGGGCGGGGATGCTGGGCCAGGGCGGGGAAGCTGGGCCACAGGCAGGGAAACTGGGCTGCGGGCGGGGAAGCTAGACCGGGGCGGGGAAAGAGAAGGGAAGGAGGGGAGAGGCGGCCTGGGCCAGGAGGGGGAGGTGGGGGAGAGCGAGTTGGGCCAAGGGGGAAGAGTTGGCCCAAGAGCAGAAGTGAAATCTTTTTTTTTCTTTTCTTTCTAAATCCTTTTCAGAGAAATTCTTTTTCTAATTTCCTAGTAAATAATTAAGTAATTAAACTAAATGCATAATGTAATAAAAATCTATATGGAAATGTCATGCCATGAAAATGCAATGTTTTAATTAATTATTTTTAGAAAATAATTTGCCCTAGGTTGTTTTACTAATTGCTAAATCCTAAAAATTAACATTTTTGGAAATTGCAAAAAGTATGGTGTTACAAACCTACCCCCCTTACAATGAATCTCTCCCTCGAGATTCGGAAAGATCGGTGAAGAGATGGGGAAACTCGACTTTCAATTCTTCTTCACGCTCCCAGGTGGCTTCTTCTTCTATGTGATGATTCCAGAGTACCTTGCACATTCGGATCACCTTGTTTCTGGTAACTCTCTCAACAACTTCTAGGATCTTGACTGGTTGTTCCGTATATGTGAGGTCTTTCCGAAGATCTACTTCATCAATGGGGAGTTGTTCTTCAGGCACTCTTAAGCACTTCTTCAGTTGTGACACATGGAACATGTCATGCACATCTGTGAGATGGGAGGGTAGCTCCAACTGATATGCAACTTCTCCTCTTCTCTCGAGGATCTTGAAAGGGCCGATGTAACGTGGTGCTAACTTCCCTTTGACTTTGAGGCATCTAACACCCCTCATGGGTGATACCTTGAGATACACGAAATCTCCAATCTCGAAGGATAGGTCTCTTCGCCTACGATCGGCATAGCTTTTCTGCCTTGACTGTGCAACCTTCAGGTTCTCGTGCACAATCTTAACTTGTCTTTCTGCTTCCTGTAGTATCTCTGGTCCAAAGACTTGGTTCTCTCCTGTCTCATTCCAGAATAGAGGTGTTCTACACTTTCTTCCATACAGAAACTCGAAAGGCGCCATCTCTATACATGCTTGGTAACTATTGTTATAGGAAAACTCTGCGTAGGGTAGACTCTTGTCCCAACTTTTGCCATATTCCAAAGCACAAGCTCTCAACATGTCTTCTAGTATTTGGTTCGTCCTCTCGGTTTGTCCATCAGTCTGAGGGTGATAAGCAGAGCTGAAGTTTAACTTGGTACCCAGGGACTCGTGTAGCTTCTCCCAAAACCTTGAGGTGAATTGAGAGCCTCTGTCAGATAGTATCTTTTTAGGCACTCCATGTAAGCAGACTATTCTTGACATGTAAAGTTCTGCCAACTTTGCTCCGCTATAGGTTGTCTTGACGGGAATGAAGTGTGCCACCTTGGCTAAACGATCAACTATAACCCATATAGAATCATATTTCGACTATGTACGGGGTAGTCCAACTATGAAGTCCATACTGACTTGTTCCCATTTCCACTCAGGAATCTTTAGAGGTTGAAGCAATCTGGCGGGTCGTTGGTGTTCTGCCTTGACACATTGACACATGTCACATACCGCAACATACTCTGCGACATCGCGCTTCATGCCATGCCACCAATAACGAGTCTTCAAGTCTTGATACATCTTAGTACTCCCTAGATGAATGGCTTATGCAGAATCGTGTGCTTCCCGTAGGATCATGTCATGAAGGGGCTTCTTGTATGACACACATATTCGTTTACCCATCCACATAGTACCCTTCTCATCTTCTTTGAAGTTGGTAGCCTTTCCTTCCTTAATGAGCTTTCTGATCTCACTTAGCTTCTCATCATCTAGCTGTCCCTTGCAGATTTCCTCATCGAGAGTGGGTTCCACTTCCATTGCAGCTGTCTCTAACTTATTCACAAACCCAAGGTTCAGTTGCTCAAACTCCTTGCAGAGCTCTGGCGGTAGCCTTTCCACAAATAACTGGCTGCAATAGGTCTTTCTACTCAGGGCATCCGCAACAACATTCGCCTTCCCTGGATGGTAGTTGATACCCACATCATATTCCTTAATTAACTCTAACCAACATCGGTGTCTTAGGTTCAACTCCGTCTGAGTGAATATGTACTTGAGACTCTTGTGATCCGTATAGATCTCACAACGGTGACCAAGAATGTAGTGTCTCAAATCTTTAGAGCATGTACTACGGCTGCCAATTCCAAATCATGTGTGGGGTATTTTTCTTCATGCTTCCGTAATTGTCTTGAGGCATATGCCACAACATGACCTTCCTACATGAGCACACATCCTAGTCCTTGCCTGGAGGCGTCACAGTATACGTCGAAACTCTCACTGATGTCAGGTAAGACCAAGACTGGGGCTGACATTAATCTCTTCTTCAATTCTTTGAAACTGGCTTGACAGTGCGGAGTCCACTCGAAACTCTTGTCTTTCCCTAACAATGTCGTCATTGGCTTTGCTATCTTGGAGAAATCCTTTATGAATCACGGATAGTATCTAGCTAATCCAAGAAAACTTCTAATCTCCTTTACTGTCTGTGGTGGTTTCCAGTCTAGAACGTCTTTTACCTTGCATGGATCGACTGATACTCCTCTAGTAGAGATCACATGACCGAGAAATGCTACCTCCTTCAGCCAAAATTCACAATTACTCAACTTGGCGTACAACTGGTGCTCACGTAGCTTCTCTAGAACTAGCCTCAGGTGTTCCTCATGCTCTTCTTCATTCTTTAAAAACACCAAGATGTCATCAATGAAAACCACAACAAATTTATCCAGGTACTCCATGAACACCTTGTTCATAAGGTGCATGAAGTAGGCCGGTGCATTGGTCAACCCAAATGCCATTACTGTATACTCATATAACCCATATCTCATTCAAAAAGCCGTCTTGGGTATGTCTGATGGTCTGATCTCCAACTGATGATACCCAGATCGCAGATCAATCTTAGAGAAGACACAAGCACATTTTAGCTGATCAAACAAGTTCTTAATCCGTGGTAGTGGATACTTATTCTTGATGGTCACCTTATTAAGAGAATGATAGTCCACGCACATCCTCTGAGTCTTATCCTTCTTCTCGACAAAGAGTACTGGAGCTCCCCAAGGTGAGGACCTAGGGCGAATGAAACCTTTCTCTAGCATCTCTTGTAATTGCTTCTTAAGTTCTACCAACTCATTGACTGGCATCCTATAGGGCCTCTGAGTCTTATCAGGCGGCATACCTAGAAGTTCTTCTGGAAAGACATCAGGGAAGTCACAAACCACTCGTATCTCTGCTATGGGGTTGCCGGTGGCTTGGTTCAGTATGACCTCCTTGGCGGTAGAGTTGGCTACTACGAACTCCACCTTGGTACCCTCTGCACTAGTCAGCTGTACCGCTTGCTTGGCACACTGTATCACTCCATCATACTTGCGTAACCAATCCATTCCAAGTATAATATCTGTCCCCTTGGAGTCTAGGATTATGAGATTAGCTAAGAAATCTACCCCCCTTATTTTAAGGGCGACCTTTGGGCATATTTGATTGGTTCTCATTTCTCCACCAGGAGAGCTAACTATCATGGTATGCTTCATAATAGCAATCGGTAGGTTGTGCTTAGCAACATATGTGGATGTTACAAAAGAATGTGATGCTCCTGAATCAAACAAGATGGTTGCAGGTTGAGAGTTAGCTAAGAACATACCGAGCACCACATCTGCAGTTTGCTCAGCTTCCTCACGAGCATAATTCTGCTGTCCTCAATTGCCTCGAAGCACATTGGTTGGGGCTTGCCTTGGTGCGTTGTTCCATTGGGGACACTGTCCCATGAAGTGACCTTCCTGTCCACAGTGATAACAACCGCGCTTCAGACCACTAGTGTTTCCAGAGGTAGGGTGGTTCTGGTTTTGTGGAGCTGTTGGAGCTGCAGGGCGGGGTGTCTACTGATAGGTGGAGCGAGGTGCCTGCTGTGGGTTAAGGCGAGGTGCCTGGTAGTTGGGGCGTTGCATTGGAAAGTTGGGGTGTGGAGCTTGCATGGGTGGCCTGACATTGTTTGGAGCACGGTAGTATGGGTTGGGGGATGGCATTATGCGGGGACGAGTGTTACTACCAGATGATTGTCCTTGGAATGGCATCTTCCTCTTGCCTTCCCTCTCAATCTCATTATGCTTGTTCTCCACAACAATGGCCTTCTAGTCTTTGAAAGTTTGCATTGTCATTGTTCAACAACTGGAACTGGATGTTATTCTACAGTCCCCTCATGAACATGTACTGCTTCTTCTCATTTGTGCTCACATCTTCAGAAGCATACCTGGATAGCTGGATGAATCCATTCAGGTACTCACTCACTGACATGTTTCCCTGTCTCAAGTCTTGAAATTCTTGTCTCTTCAACAACTTGATGCCCGTAGGGACGTAGTGAGAGCGGAAGTTATCCTTGAACTCATTCTAGGTGATGGTTTCCACATTAGCATGAGCATTGCAATAAGCTTCCCACCAGTCTACGGCTACACCAAACAACTGATGAGCTGCAAAGAAACCCTTCTCTCGATCATTGCATTGAGCGATCATCAACTTCTTCTCGATTGCCTTCAGCCAATCATCAGCTTCCATAGGATCCTTGGACTGGGAGAAGGTAGGTGGCCTAGTCCTTAAGAACTCTCCCAACCTATTCTGGGGTGGAGGTGGAGGTGGAGGGGCATGGTGATTCTGCTGGGCATTTTGATTCTGTTGTATGGCGCCCAAGGTTTGGATCACTGTCTGCATAAGCTGAGTCTGCATGGCTAAGAATTGCTCAAGGTTCAGAGCATTGTTGTTGCCCTCGTTGTTCTGGTTGCTACCTCTAGTGTTTCCCCTAGTGTGAACCATCTGAGTGGTGGAAGTAGTGTAAGACGAGGTGTGATAATAGAAGAAAGAATAGAAAAGAAACCCAACTATATGCATCAAGGAATGATGAGTAAAAACGATTGTTTATTTGATAAGCAAACGAAAGATGAGGTTATGGACAAGGTGCCGAGGCATCCTGATACAGCCGGCCCAGGTGGGGTGGAACAAAGCCCGACACACCGATCCGGATTCCCTGAATCCCGCAATCTTAGCACCGCAACTCCTGTTGAAAGCCTGACACTCCGATCCGATTCTAGGTCCACGACCCGAATCCGCAGTCTTAGTACCGCAACTCCAATGCTCCCACTCAGGGAAAGGCCCAATCTCCCTAAAAGACTAGTCTCATAGGGGAAGGGTGACTCTCCCTTTTAAGGTGGCTTCCACCTCCCAAGCTAAGCAAGGTGGGATTATTCAGAGGCTCACATGATCGCCGCCCTAGCGGGTAATAGTGGAGGATGTCCTCATCATTCTCCCCTTCTTAACAAGGGCCCAGCTCTAATACCAAATTATACAGCCGGCCCAGGTGGGGTGGAACGAAGCCCGACACACCGATCCGGATTCCCTGAATCCCACAATCTTAGCACCGCAACTCCTGCCAAAAGCCTAACACACCGATCCGATTCTAGGTCCATGACCCAAATCCGCAGTCTTAGCACCGCAACTCCGACGCTCCCACTCAGGGAAAGGCCCAATCTCCCTAAAAGACTAGCCTGATAGGGGAAGGGTGACTCTCCCTTTTAAGGTGGCTTCCACCTCCCAAGCTAAGCAAGGTGGGATTATTTAGAGGCTCACACGATCGTCGCCCTAGCGGGTAATAGTGGAGGATGTCCTCATCACATCCTACAACTCACATCAAGCATACTCAAATCAAACCAAGCAAAGGAGTTCATTACATCACACCATGAAAGCAAATCGATCTAAACATTTGATTATTACAATCTTTATTCATAGGGTAAGGAAATCTCCTAGGCACGGGAGTTGGCTTTGTCGAAGATGGAAGGTAGGGAACTTGCACGCTTTGGGGAGTTTGCAGTCCACGTGTGGATACCAGAGGAGTAGAGGTCACTCTGCTCGCCCATCTTGACTCGCAGGTCGCACTTTGTATAATCCTCAGTATCACGTAGTCTTTTCCGAAAAGTGTGGTTCTCCTTCTATAGCGCCTCCATAGTGTGGCTTAAGTCCACTGCGACTCCCTGAGTCTCGTCCATCTCTCTGGTGCTCACATACCATTCTGTAGGAGCGACGGTGTACTTCTCCGTGCCTGGCTTCCGACGGGGAATGTGGGCAAAACTTGTCTTTGCTATTCCATGGCGGTGAGTGTAGCAGAGGCTAGTGAGAGCCCTCTAGGCAGCGTCATCCACTACGGACTCACGAGTAGCCCTGGGGGTGCGGCCATGATGAGTAGATATGACGCGGTCACCGTCGTAGATGTTGACCTCCGTTGTCCATTCCTCACGAAAAGGGCGATCCACCTTCTTGAGGAAGTACTGAGGCCTGTTGGTGATGCCAATCTTCTCAAGTAGCTTCTGCAGGGTCTTGGAGAAGGTCTCACCCTCTAGTCCAAAAGAGTGGTAGTTCTCAGCCTGACGGACGGCTAGGTCTTTGTCCTCCTCTGAGTCATCACCATCTTCAGGCTCTTCAGGGTCCTCTGGTTCTTTTGGGTCTTCTTCCCCTTGCGGTTCCTTAGAGTCCTCTTCTGCTCATGTTCTTCTAGTTCTTCCTCTTCAGGATCTTCAGGGTCCTCTTCCATGGGCCCTTCCTATGGTGTCTCTGGAAGTTCCTTGTCAGTCAACGGGGCTTCTCGGCGTGCAGGCTGGGTTATCTCTTCACTTGCTTCCTTCCTCGCACACCTAGGGGCAAGGAGTCCACAGTGACGTCCAGTCGTAGCCTTACGAGCGGTCAGCTAGGTACGGGCCATCTACATTTTGGAAATAACAAGGGGTGAGAAAACAATGGTTAAAAATATGAAAAGTAAATAAGAAAGAATCGAAAAGAACACCATGGTTTAATATTTTTCTTAAAATAGTTTGTACAGTTATAAAGCAAAATAGTGTCCCTAATGCGTCCATGGCTAGCTAGTATGACGTTCTACAGTCGATATGGCTCTGATACCACTTCTGTCACACCCATTTTATGAAGCAAAACGGATGCAGCCATACGTGTGCCCAGGATCAAGTTATACACACATACGATACATCATCAATGCTAAACAAAATAAATATCCATATCCTTTAATTATTACATCGTATCTTTATTACAGAAGGACTCGTGGGTCTAAAAGAAAAGTACATCCAAGCAGCGAAATCAACTAGCGTAGACGTCCCAATCTCCACAGGCATCGACTGGTGGATCATCACCTAGTACTCGCTTCCTTCATCTTCGTAGCGGCTCCAATCTTCTCCTAGGGCTGAACATCAACGTGGTATAGCAAGGGTGAGTAAGTGTCGTACTCAGCAAGTGGGGGAAAAGATGACATGGGGCCATAGTCAAGAAATGGCTTTATAGGGTGGTTTGCATGAGCTTTTAATTAACCTAAGCATCATATTTACTACGTGGGGTCATCCCAACCATCATTCCACAAGGTTCTATACTAAACAAGTCCCAATCCATCCCACCTTTCCAACCATACCAATCCATACCCAACTAATCTTGTGAGGATTCCAGGCCGCTCTTGACCGTGAGAACGGCTATCATGATAGTTTGATACTCTACAGAGTTTGTACCACTTTACCCATGAGTCGTGATTCCCTTTATGCTCGTGGACGCGACCCACATTACACACCTCCTTTGGTGTGTGGCAGGGTTTCACTATGAGGCTTTTCCAAAGGGTCTCCCAGTACATGCTAGCCACTAAGGTTCCACTCCCGTCCATAAGTGATAGCCCCTTAACAAGTAGCTCATCACCCCAGGAGCCCCCTCTTGAGCCATTCGAATATAAGGACAGTCCTCTCTTGACTTCCATTCCCCGCTCCACCAAATGTTGCACCGACATTGGGAGAACACCTAATTACTAGGCCAAGCCTTACCCATGTCGGTCTTGTGATGGCACTGTTTTCCTGGGTTGTCGCTCCAAGAACAGGTTCCTAGGATCTACAACAAGCCTACCACCACCAACCATGTGCCCACGGCACCACATCCATTCCATCCGGCTTGCATAGATCCCTAAGCCATATTGCTAAAAGATTTACCAATCAATTCCACATGATAATGTTCATTAGTCAAGATTAATATTAACCCCAAAGTCCCACAAGCCACCTAAGCATCATCTACCCACAATTCACCAATTGGTTCAAGGCGACAAGGAACAGGGGCAAAAACAATACTACGAAAACCCTAACAATAGGTTCATAATCAATTGACACAAGCATGTGATTCTACAGTAACATTTTAGTAGGTGCAAGATACATCAAGGACACTTGCCTTCGTCCTACGCGGGAGGCTGCTCTAACCCTTCAAATTCCTGCTCCTGGAAGTCCTCGTAGGACGGTCCTTGAGTATGCTCGCCTTTACATAAAAATACCAACACAAGCAATACATACAAAATCAATACACATCCATGCAACAGAGGAAATTCAATATGTAGATGCAATGAATGCAAAGGTTATGCTCCTACGAGAATTTTGGCGCAAGAATCACCTAATTTGGAGTTACGAGTAAAAAGTTATGCTAGTTTGAAGTTTTAGGGGCAAAAAGATAAAAACAGGGGCTTTTAAGGACCTATTTGTAATTTTATAAAATTATAGGGATTAAAGTGTAAATTATTAGAACAAAAAAATAATTCCTAAAAAGTATAAGGTTGTTTTTGCAAAATTTTAGGACTTAAATATAATTAATATTAGGTGTAGGGGGCTAAGTGTAAATTTTCAGGGGTGTTTCTGTAAATTTTCAGGGCTAAAATAATATTTATAAAAATATTAAGGACTAAAACATAATTAAAATTAATATTCTGGAGAAATTAGGGTTAAAAACTAATTATGTCAAAGCAGAGGGGCTTGGGTGTAAAATTGCCAATTTTCCTGGAATTTAGTGAATTATTTTTAAGCCTAAAAGGGTGTGGACCAGGTCCTCCAGGTTCATGGACTCGGCATTGACCGACGGTCCATGGTCCACGGTGGACCAGGCGCATACCCCTTCGAGGTGTTTTAATCTCGTCCCTAGGATTTAAAACGAACGGCATTGGGGGGGGGGGGGGGGGGGGGTTCCGGCGACAGGCGGTGGCTACGCGGCGGCGACGGCGGCGGGGGCTCGCTGGAGGTTGGCCGGAACGGTGCTCCGGCCACCCATTCCTCACCGCGAGGGCACGGGAAGGGAGAGGGGAGCGAGGGGATTCTTACCGAGGGATCGCGCGGGTGCGGGGGAGGCCGGAAGTGGGTCGATGACGGAGATGGGCGACGACAGCGGTCAGTGCTCGGCGGGGAGGTGGCTCCGGTGGTCGCGAGCGGGCGGGAAGGAGCGAAAAGGGGGCGGCGGGGGAATACGATGCCGGGGGGTCTGATTTATAGGAGCAGAGGGGAGGAATTGAGCCGGCGCGGGGGTTCTCCGGCCATCAATGGGCACTAGCGCCATTGATGCGCGCAGGGCTTGGAAACGGCTGAAACGACCGAAAGGTGGAAGGGGGGGGGGGGGGAAGCGGAGGGTTGTGCGGCGCTCAGGTGCCGGTTTCAGGAGCCGGGGAGGCGGGGAGGAGCGGGATCGACGGCGGTTTCCGGCGGCCGTTGGTGGGGAGAGAGAGAGTCAGGAGGAGGAAGACGGGCGGGGTGGGGCCGGGCTGTTAGTCGGGATGGGGAAGATGGGCTGGCAGGGAAGGTGGGCCGGGGTGGGGAAGCTGGGCTGCAGGCGGGGAAACTGGGCCGCGGGCGGGGAAACTGGGCCGGGTCAGGGAAAGAGAAGGGAAGGAGGGGAGAGGTGGCCTGGGCCGGGAGGGGGAGGTGGGGGAGAGCGAGTTGGGCTAGGGGGGAAGAGCTGGCCCAAGAGCAGATGAGAAATCTTTTTTTTTTCTTTTCTTTCTAAATCCTTTGCAAAGAAATTCTTTTTCTAATTTCCTAGTAAATAATTAAGTAATTAAACTAAATGCATAATGTAATAAAGATCTATATGGAAATGTCATGCCATGAAAATGCAATGTTTTAATTAATTATTTTTAGAAAATAATTTGCCCTAGGTTGTTTTACTAATTGCTAAATTCTAAAAAATTAACATTTTTGGAAATTGTAAAAAGTAGGGTGTTACAGGGGGGGGGGGTGTTGATGGTTGTTAAGTACCAATTTCGACCATCAATATACCTATAAAAGTAGAAAGACTTAGGCCATGTTTGTGTTAGATTATAATCCACCCAGATTATATAATCTGGATAAAATAATCCAAGAGGGAAACAAACAGGCCAAATTATAGGGCCAGATTTTATAATCTGAAGGCCTGATAATGATAATCCTATAATCTTCTCATGAGGAGCTTGTTTCAAATTATTTTGACAAAAGACCCACCGTCCCTGATCTTTTAATAAAAATTATCCACCATGCCACTAGTTATGTACATACCCGTTCGTTCTTTTTCCCTCTTCTTTTTCCTGCCCATTTGGTACATATGAGAGAGAAGGGAGCGCAGCCGGTGGGTGACATGTCAATGGGGAGGCGAGTGCACGCGCGGCTTGGGAGGCAAGCTCGCGGCAGCGTGATGCGGTCGGGCGTGAGGAGGCAGCGGCCAGGAGGCGAGTGCGCGCGCGGCTTGGGAGGCGGGCTCACAACAGCTTCTGGAGGCGAGCTGGCGACAGCATCGGGGATGCGTGCTTGCAACGACGGCATGGATGTGGGCTTGTGATGACGACGAGGAGGCAAGCTCACGGCGGCGGGGGGAGGTGGGCTCGCGGTGGCTATGGGGAGGAGAGCTCGCGGGCAGTGGCGGGGAGTCAAGCTCGTGGCGGCGCCAGGGATGCGGGCTCGCGGTGGCGGCTTGGATGCTGGATCACGGCGGTGACGGGGAGGCGGGGATGCGGGCTTGGATGCGAGCTCGCATGGGCGGGGGGGAGGGGCGATGGGGAGGCGGGGTCGTGTTTGGTGAAAGGGAAATGAGTGGAAGAAGAAGGATATTGCTGTCTTTTTACACTAAAAGGAAAAATTCAAGTACCAATAATCAGAGTAAACAAACACCCCTATTCATATTATATAATCTAAACATATAATCTAACACCTTTAATCTAGATTATATAATCCATAAGCTGAAACAAACAGGGCCTTTGCATTCATACCGGCATGTTAGTTAGGATGATTCCACTTGTCCTTGGATATTTATGTGCATGCAGGGATTTGATATCAAAGAAGTGGAGAAATGGAGCATAATCCAGGAAAAGATGATTCCAGCCAATGGGACGGTGCCAACTGTACTTCCCTCAGATTACATATGTGGTTGTAGGATTCCTCCAGAGAACACCGACTTAAAATACAAGAGGACCCACATGTCTGCCATCTCGAGGAAGCACAGAGATAGAGGCCCCACTCCCTGGTCGGGCGACCAGTGGGGAGGTCGGCTGACCTGGTCCTAATGTGGTTTGGCCTCCCCTTCCACGTGTCACTCCCTCAGCTCTTTGGCAACATCGGTGGCCCGAGGTTCCGTGGCTGTTGCTCTCTAGTACTGACCTATGGGCCCTATATAAAGAAGGTGAGAGATCCACTCCAACACACTCACACACACTCAAGAGTTACTCATTTCCCTCTTTCACTTGGTAGTTTCCTATTCCTAGTGGAGTTTAGTTTAGGTGGAGCCTTGCTCAAGTCTCCAAGTCATAGGAGTATTGGTGTAGCTCTTATATCATTTCCTTTATTCTCTTGTATTATGACTTTGTTCTACTTAACTAATATAGTTCTTCCTTATAGTTGTGCTTATAATATGTGTTCCTTGTTTTGTTACATATCATATTCATGTCATAGGGATTATGCTTTCATGATGATATAGACTTTCTACCTTGTTTTCATGATTGACATATCTCTTGACTATAGTCTAAATGTTATAATGCTAGTCTATACTTTAGTCTAGTTGTTGTGCCTCAACATGAGTTTGATATCCACATAGGTTTAAGGAAGCTCTAGTGTTTGATCTATGCTTGGTTTCTACTTAAATGTGTAACTACGGTGCTTAGGTAGTAGTAGTGTAAGGACCAAAGGTGTACCGAGAGGGGGGAGGTGAATCGGTAAGCTGACGACAAATTTGAATACTTCAATTTTACTCCACTAAATCCTGGCAATTATTGCAACCTAACAATTCTAGTAGACCAAGACCCTACACATGCTAGTGTTCATGATAAGTACAAAAAGCGGAAGCTAAACACACTAGCCTATGCAAGCCACAATTCAACCTAATCACTAGAGCACACAAATTCGGAATAGTAAAGAGGGGTCAAGGAATCCTCATGGTTTTTTTCCCGAGGTCTCGAAGGTATGGCACCTTCACCTACTCTTGATTGGACCACTCTCGCCGAAGTACGGGCCTCTCCTGCCACAAAGTGGAGTTCTCACACACAACCCCGCAATCACTCCCAGAGTGAAGACACAGTTGTGTCACCGCTGCCACCAAGACACAAGCTTGCCTCCCTCGAGATTTTGCCAGACTTCTTGAGCCGACATGAGCGCTCACTATTGATGCCCCTTTTAATGGCGGTCTCAAACCATGTACAAACGTGCGATGGCCTTCACAACCAATCACGATAGGTTCAATCACCAACACCTAACCAATCTAGGTCTCACCATAGACCAAGAGTAACAACCTAGATCACACCCTCAAGGACACCCTAGCCTTAGATATGTATAGATGTTCAACTTACTCTCTCTAGCACTCCCTACAAATGCTCCCAGCTACTCCACTGGCCAAGAGAGGTCTGCAAGACCCCAGCAACAAAGTTATATAGGCTTCCAACCTCAAACTAGTCGTTGGTCCATGAGATCACATTTCTGGATACACAGACCAAACTGTCCGGTCATTGCCTGACCAGACCATCTGATCACTCCTGGAACGGCTCCCAGAGTCATTGGTCTAGTCAGTAGACCAGACCATCTGGTCTCTTCATCTCTGTCGATTCCAGAGAGCACCCAAAACTGCTCCTTTCTGTCCTAGCTCCCATCCATACAGATCAAACTGTTCGGCCTGTCGACTGTACCATCCGATCCATATGGTTATTCTCACTAATAGACTCCTCGCACACTACTCTCTGATCTCCTGATGACTGTATAGTCCGGTCACTAATTCCCGACTGTCTGGTCTCTCTGTCTAGAAGCCAAAACTTCTCATCCGCTCTTGACTTTGTTTTCTGGCTTCTTCCAACAGCTCCTTGGCTTCTCCACTGTCACCTAGTGCCTGTGATTTCACTGAGCATCTATGCACATCACCGACTAACATGACCTAGACCCCCTTGATAGTCTGGTTTTTCCTATGGACACAAAGCCCTAACAACTAGACAAGTGTTCCAAACACTTGGTTCATAGCTTATCCACGGTCTTGATCCATCTCCATCAACCCTTGGACTCCATCAAGCTCATCATGCCTCCGTGCTTGTGGTCATTGTCATCAACCGCCAAGGCAACCATCATCAATAACATTATAATAGAGTTTAGAGATGATTCCTGTACAGACAACACTCTTGTAGATATTAGCCCATATTTTCATAGTTGTCATTAATCTCCAAAACATCCATACCTCGGGGATCCAATCATCAATGGTCATGAAGCTTACAAGTAGGTGGTGACAGCCCTATCTGTCTTTTGTACTCCCCCACGTTCCATCCGTACACGAAGTGTTGAGTGCATTAGACTATTATGACTAGTATAAACTTGCTTGTAATTGTTTAAGTACTAATATCAATCTTTATGTCTATGTTACTATTAACAATCATATATTCATGATATGTCTTCCTTTTGTAGAACTATAAATGACAAGGTATTGGGGCAATCCAATTGTAAATGCTACAATGGTATTTTCCATGCGCTTGTGGATTTTACTCTATTGACACTAAGGTGCATCTTTATAGTTATGTATGGCACAATTGCCAGAGATGGTTATATCGATGTAAATTAGTAAATGTTAACATTCAGTTATAGTGCTATCTTGATTGGATAATTGCCGATGTGTCACAAAACAAAAATAAAGATATGTTTTGTAGTAATGTTTGCATTTGGAGTTATTGTGATGTAACTAGAGTGTTCTTTTTTTAGCCGCACACAAATTTATTAATATTGGATATTGTACTTAATATGATTACCTCTTTTTCAATAGTTTTGGTTGCTTTAAGATTTTGAGGGAGGTTCAGGTTTCTTGTCGGGAACCTATCCATATGAATTCAAATCCTCTATTTGATAAGGGTATTATAATTATGACTTATTATTCTTTTAATGAGAGATAGCATTCCTGTCGACAGCGTGGCATGTGCAGTGATTCTATGAATCTCAACATCAAGCAAGCCTAGCCTTTCGCAGATGGTTATTGGGATAGAGTGTGTGCGTATGTTTATAGGGTGCATACTCGCGCGCGCGTGTGTGTGTGTGTATGTATGTAAATATATGTGTATGTATTGTATTGTTCGACAAAAAAAAGGCAGAATTGAGTTTTGATAGCTCCATATGCTCTCTTTGGGGAAAAGTTTTGTGTCACTGAAGTATCAATGACATACATGTCTGAAAGAGTTCCTGGTACCTATGTATCATCATATAGACCTTATTGTTGAAGAGGAAGTTAGTTACTGTTATGTGCTTAAATTGAGAGGAAGGAGGAGGGAGGAAGGCCGGCGACGGCAGCAACAGCTGGCGGTGCCACAGCAGCAGCGCTAGGGCGGCGGTGCTAGGGAGGAGGCGGCAGCTGAGAGAGAGAGAGAGAGAGAGAGAGAGAGAGAGAGAGAGAGAGAGAGATTCAAGGTTTTACCCCCTTAAACCTACTTGTCCTTTATTGATAATCTGCCTCTCTTTATATAGAGAGGACATAACTTGGCCTCTAAGGAATATAACTTGTCCCCTAAGAAACCTATTACAAAAGTGGGCTGTCTATATTGGGCCTTGGACCATTACATTAAATTAACTAAAAGGATTTAATCACTAATATTCCTAGGGCGGCGCTTATAGTGGCAGCCCACCATGACATCTCCCCCTACCTGAAGAATCAGCTTGTCCTCAAGCTAAAATGTTGGATAAAGCTCCCTAACTGATGAAACATCCTTCCAAGAAGAGTCTGAATCTGGTAAGTCCTTCCATTTAATCAGAACCTGAAGAATACCACGACAAAGTCTCGAGCAGAGTGCCTTTTCAGGTACTGGAGTGACGCGGCCTTCATGTATGGGAGGTAACTGAGGAATAATCTCTGGTGGAGTACCACGGAACTTTTTGAGGTGTCCAACATGAAAAACATTGTGAATGCGAGTAGTCGGGGGAAGTTCCAAGCGATAGGCTACTGTTCCAATCTTGTCAGCGATCTTATAGGGCCCATAGTACTTTGGAGAGAGCTTGCTCTTGGGACGAATGGCAACGGCCACAGCTATACGTGTCATGAGGTGGAGCCACACCCAGTCACCTATATTAGAAGTGATCTCCGTGTGCTTATGATTGTAGTAATGCTGGGCATACTGTTGAGCTTGTAGAAGATGATCTCATACCGAGGCCAAGAATAAGTCACGCTCCTCTAGAAGAGTATCCACTGATGGAACACGAGCCATACCAACATCATACGACCGCAAGGATGGTGGGTCATGGCTATACACCACTCGCAATGGTGTCTCCTTGAGGTATGATTGATATGAAGTGTTATAGCAGTATTCAGCCCAAGGAAGCCAACGAAGCTAGTCCTTGGGTTTATCTCCTATCAAGCATCGTAAGTACATAACAATAATGTTGTTGGTTACCTTTGACTAGAAATCTGTTTGAGGATGGTAGGCGGAGCTCATCTATAACTGTGTCCTGGAAAGATGGAATAACTCCTTCCAAAAGGTGCTAGTGAAGATAACATCTCGGTCGCTGACAATTGAACGAGGCATACCATGGAGTTTGACAATCTCATCAAAGAAAACTTTGGTGACTTAAATAGTCGTGTAAGGATGGGCGAGAGGAATGAAATGAGCGTACTTGGAAAATCGGTCCACCACAGTAAGAAGAACTGATTTACCTCCCACCTTAGGTAAACTGTCAACAAAATCCATAGCAATATCTTCCCAAATCTGAGTGGAAACTTCTAGATTCTGCAATAATCCATCGGGATGGAGATGAGATGTCTTATTGCGTTGGCATGTCGAACAATCCCGAACATAATCCTGAACCATGCGTCGAGCATTGGGAATGTGGAAGTCCGACCGGTTCCGATGTAGCATTTTCTGAACCCCTTCATGGGAAGATCCATGGATAGACTCCAAAAGTTGTTGGACGAGAGGGCAGGATGTCAGAATGTAGATTTTCTAATTATAAAGAATAATTTCCTGATTGCATCACCAAGGTTCTGAAAGTGTACCTTGCTGAATGCGTAAGAGTAATGTGCTCATCTCCTCACTAGAAAGAATGAATTGGCACAGGTCAGAGAAAAAAATCAAAGCTGGGGGCTGACAGGGCCATCAAAGTTGAACCTGAAAAGGCGCGTCTAGAGAGAGCATCAGCCACCACATTGAGACATCCAGGACGATATTCCACTGAGAAATCATATCCTAATAACTTGCTAAGCCACTAAGTCTGTGGAATGGTGGCCATGCGTTGATCCACCAGCAAGTACTTGAGACTATAGTGGTTAGTACAAATCACAAATTCACATCCCCATAGATAGGGACGCCAGTGCCGGATAGCCTGGACTAATCCAATGAGTTCCATCTCATATGCAGCAAGGGAAACATGTCAAGCTGCCATACGTCTGCTGAAGAAGGCCAAAGCACCTTGTCCCTGGTGGAGAACTGCACTAAAACCTTTTCCCAAAGCATCACACTCCATAATAAAAGGTTTAGAAAAATCAGGTAAAGTGAGTACAGGTGCAGAAGTCAGGGCTGTTTTGAGGTGGTTGAATGCATTTGTTGCCTCCGGAGTCCAAAGAAAGCTCTCCCGTCGCAAGAGTTGTGTGAGTGGTTTGGCTATGATTCCATATTCCTTGATGAACTTGCGGTAATATCCAGTAAGGACCAAAAAGCCACGAAGTTCCCTGACCGATGTAGGTTGTGGCCAAGCTGTGACTGCCTCAACTTTAGTAGGATCCATGGCCACCCCTTGAGCCGAAATAACATGACCAAGGTAGCCCACAGAAGAAACTCCAAACAAGCATTTAGACTATTTAAGAACTAACTGATGAGCTCGAAGGGCCTGAAATACCTTCTGGATGTGTTGGAGGTGTTCTGACCAAGAGCGACTGTAGATTAATATATCATCAAAAAAACCAGAAGAATTTACATAGAAATGGTCGCAGAACATCATTCATCAGAGCTTGAAAAGTGGATGGGGCATCAGTTAACCCGAAAGGCATAACCAGGAACTCAAAGTGGCCATGATGCGTGCGAAAAGCTATTTTGTCGATATCATTTGGGTGCATGCGTACTTGAAAATAGCCTGAGCGGAGATCAAGCTTTGTGAAGAATTTGGCCCCAAATAATTCATCAAGTAGTTCATCGACAACTGAAATGGGAAACTTATCTTTAATGGTGTTGTCGTTGATGGCTCGATAGTCAATGCAAAAACGCCAAGAGTTGTCCTATTTTTTAACCAGGAGCACTGGAGACGAGTGGGCGGATGTACTGTATCAGATGATTCCCTACTGAAGCATATCCTGGCATTGGCGCTCAATTTCATCCTTCTGGAGCTGGGGATATCGGTATGGCCGTACTGCAATGGCTTTAGCCGGCTCCTTGAGGTGAATACGATGATCATAGCGGTGGGAGACTGGAAGACCTTTGGGCATGGAGAAAAGATCTTTGAATGAATTGAGTAAAATGGGTAGTAGGTCAGGGGAAGTACCATCCATGGCAAAGGATAGTGGGTAAGTACTTCCACGTCCCCACCATAAGACTTCTCTGTTGTGACGCCAAAACTTCATAGTGAGCTGTTGGAAATCCCTTATAATAGGGCCTAAGGAACTGAGCCAATTGACACTTAGTACAATATCGAAACCTCCCAAGGCAATGGTGTAGCAGTCAATAGAGAAAAGTTCTTGGTTGATTGAGATCTGAAGGTTGCGGCAACACCCCATGCTAGCAATTCAATCACCATTGGCCACGACAACATTCACTCCTAATGCAATAGGACATACAGGCAACTACAGTGTATGGCAGATATCCATATTGATGAAGTTGTGGGTGGAGCCTGAGTCGAGAAGGATGGTAATAGTACAATTGTTGACGCGAGCATCCATCTGCATCGTCCGGTGTGAATTAAGTTCTGTGACAGCATGTAGTGAGATTTGTATAGGCAAAACTGGCTGTGTAGATGCGTCCCTTGGCTCCTCTGGCAGTGCTAGGGCAGGCAGAGCTCCAGCGAAGTCCTTGGCCAGTGCTATAGCTGAGTTTAAGAATGGCAGTTGGCGAAGTTCTGGCTCGATTTTGAGGAGTTCTATGAGACCAGCAATGAAGAGCATGGCTGATGGACTGGCCGCCGAAACTCCAGCTGCATGAGATGTTCCATAAATCCGATGATGTAGTCACTGAGGGAACCTATTTGGCGTAAATGAAGAAGAGACCGAAGGTGATTGCTGCTGGACGGAGCCCCAAAGCGATCCTTAACTACAGTGGAGAATCGTTCCCAAGATGGAACCTCTTCGTAGCGTTCGAGCAATATATACCATGCTAAAGTGATTCCCTTAAGGTCAAAAGCCGCCAACTCCACACATTCCACATCGGGAACGTTCTGATTGAGAAAAAAAAATTCTCGCAATGGAACAACCATGGAAGAAGGTTGGAAGAACCATCAAAATCCGGAAACAAAAGCTTGTAAGGGACATGGTGACCTGGTTGGCGGTTTGGTGATGATCCCTTGACGATCTGATCCTCCGGGGGTGCAAAATTTGGCAGTGTCAGATTGATGTCCACCTCCAAAATTTGTCGTGGTCGCCTCCCCTAAGTGGTGGAGGGCGGTAAGCTGGGGTGGGGAGCACCTTTAGCTGTACCAGATCTACTAGGGGGCAGATCCGGGACAATTATTCCTGAGTATGCATAGTGATGCTCCGGATCCAATCTCTAATTGCCCCAAAACCCTCCATGTTCATGGCGTGAGGATCGGCCCCTACCGTGGAATCCATGGCAAGAGAAACAACCTGGCTCTGATTACCAAGTTGTTATGTGCTTAAATTGAGAGGAAGGAGGAGGGAGGAAGGGCGGCGACGGCAGCAGCAGCTGGCGGCGGCGGCAGTGCCACAACAACAGCACTAGGGCAGCGGTGCTAGGGAGGATGCGGCGGCTGAGAGAGAGAGAGAGAGAGAGCGGGGGGGGGGGGGTTTATCCCCTTAAACCTGCTTGCCGTTTATTTATAATCTGCCTCTCTTTATATAAAGGGGACATAACTTGGCCCCTAAAGAATATAACTTGTCCCCTAAGAAACCTATTACAAAAGTGGACTGTCTATATTGGGCCTTGACCCATTACATTAAATTAACTATAAAGGTTTAATCACTAATATTACTAGGGCGGCACTTATAGTGGCAACCCACCATAACAGTTATTCTTCTCTTGAAACATTCTATGGACCACGACACACGGTTTGGTTTTACGTTTCATCAATGGTGTTTGATTTAACAAATTCATGAGTTCTTTACTTCTTTTTGGTAAGGATGTAAATAAGAGGATTAAATAAAAATCTGTAGACATAGAGTCTACAGATTCTAATTAGTTTTTTATATTGACAAAATATTCTAGGCATCAAACTGAAGTTTTGAATAAAGTTTGCTTCACCATAAGCTCTTGGAATCCCTGTGTATCCAGATAAAAATGGTAATACTTCCGTGGACACGGCGCTGCACGCGTGACCATTCCCTGAATTGCGTTGGTTGAAAAAAGGATCGACGACAATTTCAGACATCAAATTGACCGACCAGATAAAGACAGTATAGAAAATGGTAGATCGAGATCCCAACTGGTGGTTATCATGTACATCTCTCCAATCAGGCACCTTAACGAGATAAGAGTAGTGCCAGAGGGGATTCAAACTCTTGAAACAATAAGCAGCAAAGCTAAATCTAGCTACTACATACAAAACGGACCCTTACTTCTCAGTGCTTGATTAATCAAGATCTCGAACAATAGATCCAACGATCAGCTTCAAGCCAAGGAAAGCAAGTGGGCCGGGATTGGTGGGGAAGAGATTTTGGCAATATGTACTCCATGTTTCCGTCGTATCCGTTCATGGGGAATGCATGAACAGACGGTTGGCGCCGGTCACGAGCTGCCGCTAAGCTCCCGGATCCTTGCCTCGTCGAGCATGGACCACATCACCTGGACGTCCTCGTAGGCGCACGCCATGACCTCCCCATGCAGCTTAGCCCTCTCCGCGTCGACATGTCGTACCATAGCTGCATAACCAGATTCATTCACCGTCAGCGAGCTAGTACCACCAGTGATAAATCACAGCAACGACGGCAGCATACAGAAAACAGCCTGAAGAAATTAAAAAACTTGAAATTGACGAGCAAACCTGAGCTTTGTTGTTGCGGTTTCTTGCCGTCCCTCTGCGGGCCGAAGATGGTGCAGGCTTTCCGGAACGGGGTTGTGATTGTGCGAACCCAGGAACCCATACAATTAGGAGCTAGAACGCACAAGCACTGTAAGAGAGAACTGACAATCAATGCAAGCGAGGCCAAACTAATTAATCAAGCGACCGATCTATCTGTTGTATGTGTGTGCTGTGAACACGAAGGCTCTATCTGCAGGATGTGGCAGCAGCAGAGAGAGTAAGAGCGAGTGAGAGGATAAAGGCGAGCTAGTAGCCAGCAAGCAGCAGCACCTCAATCATGGCGCTGTGTGGGTGTCATGTGTATATATCATGGCCAGGACCGGGAGCAGTAAAGAGGAGGCAGAGCAGAGCAGCGGCATGACGAGGAGAGGTAGCGGTGATTGGAAGGAGGGGAAGTGAGGGGGGGTTGGGCAGGCAAGATCCGGGAGACAAGCAAGGTGCGCGGCCATGTTGAGCACCGCGCAGTGGCTGCACGTGCCGCCTCGCGTTGCCCTGCCGGCCCGGCATCCATCGATGTGAGAAGATGATAACGGCGCGATGGGTGGACCACGCCGCAGCCGGTTTCGTCTCTCCTCCGCCGCCCGCGCCCCCGTGCAGGACGTGTACGAACGTACTTTGTGTTGCGCGTCCATATGGATCGACCCAACAACCCAATCTTGTAGGAGGAGCATGTGACGGGTATACGCCATGTGTACATGCATATGCTTGTCCGCTGTTCAAACATAATAATTCATGGACGTGCCGCCATGCCTAGAGGTTGGTCGATCCAATGCATGTGCGCCTAGCTACCCATGTCTCCACCGAAATCATGGGGTCTGCAAGGAGCTAACCGTTTCAAGTTGAGTTCAGCCGGTCCCCCAGTGTCCACTGCATGTCTAGGATAGCAGGGAATTTTCCGCAAATTGTCCTTAGATTAATGTGTGAACTAAAACTGAGTTGCAGTACGTGTATATCTGCATCCAAGGATGCAAGTGACAATTTACTAGCTACAATGTGGATCATATCCGTTCCATGTAGCACGCCGACTTCTGGAGTCAAGCATCATGGACATTATATTTCTGCCAAACAAGAATGCAAATTTCAGAAATCTCTACAACTTATTAATTGAGGTGCAGTCGTCCATTTCGTATCCACAAAGTTAGAGATTGAATCCAAGTCGGTTTTATACCTTTAATATTAAACACTGACTTTCAAAAATAATAACTCCCACGTTCGGAGTCCAAATGATACAAACTCAGACTCTATCTCGTAGGCCTCAAAAAGTTCTACAACTTTGGTATTCAATGGATTCATAGATTCAGAAGTATTTGTGTCCAAATATATAATGTAAAAATATCTATTCCGATTCGGACTCCTCTATGCACGTCTCTTTGTGGGCCCATATCTCATAGCTCTGGAGTCTAAATAATATGATGCATATATGTTCCAAAAAGCTCTTGACAAGATCTACAATTTTTGTAGTCACACTTTTCCCATTGGAGCAAGTCTTGAAGTCTCAAACCGCAACACAATACATGCTCTTTCTGAACTGCGTAAATTGATTTTTTCTTTCGGATAAACCTTCTAGAAATCCTTAGTTATTGGCTCGCGACCTTGGTCTTGCATGTTGGGCTTCATATATGTACAGATATATCTTGTAGGTGTCATGGGCTTGTGGGAAATCTGGAGTCAGGCTCTATATCACTACTTCTCATCTTCAAACTTTTTTAGTATTATTTCATCAAATTCTGCAACATCTCAAACAATATTACATGTTGAAATCATCAATATTAGAGATAAAAAACATATTTATGATGAGAATATGGTGGAAATGGTGAGAAAATTATTGCTTATGCATATAAAATGGTACCTTAAGAAGCATCAACAGTAATATAAATATAATCTTGCATGTAAAAATATTAATAATACTATATATGTCTAACAAATATATTATGTAAATAATTTTTTTATTTAAACCATACAGAGTATTTTATTTTTCTTAAACTCGTTGCAACACACGGGCACTTTGCTAGTATAATATATGATTTAAGATGAACCACTTCAGTTTGTTTGTTTCTGTGGCATTATTGGTGATTGAATTTACCTCATAATCCAAACTATTACACATGTCAAAATGTGTCATTTTGATTTGCTACACTAGCCGCTAACCCGTGCATATACCCACGGACTAGGTGTGCTTGTATTTGATTTTTATCAATCATATTTCTTATGATTATCATAAGACCAAGTCCAATTAGTCACATATTTTTTATTTAAATTATTTTTAAAAATATCATATATGTTATCATAGTTTGTTTTATCGTCAAACAAAATTAAAATATAACTAAAAATATTTTATATTTGAAATAAAATTTTGAATAAGCGAATGATCAAAGCTAAACAAAAAAGTCAACGACAACAATAATTTAAAAACGGAGGGAGTATGTTTAACTATTTATATATTTGTGGGCATCGACCTCAATCGTTTCATCTTCATTAGCACTATATTGTTTTACAAGGAAAAACAGTTTTATACTTTTCAAGTGTACTTGGCTTTTAGTTATTAATGTATAACCAAAAGTATCATTTAAAGTTTTAGGCGTTCGGCCTACCATTTTACTAGGAGCCTTCAGCAGTTTGAAATGTTTTATGTGTTAACATTCTGCGGTGGTCTCATAAAAAAGGATGCATGTGTTGCGTCCGTTTCTCGCTGTGGCGAGAGTGCCAAGTTTAAGATCGTAATAAACCGACCCTCTGTCACCATATCTCCCATCATCGATGATGGGTCTCTTCACTACAACAAACGTGTACTGCGCACTAACACAATAGATCCCTACAGTAGCGTTGGAAATGAGCCCACAGTGGTGAATATCCAAACCGCCACTGAGCTCTTGCCGCTGGCAAGGAAGAGATGCCACTGGGCAGAAAACACACACACAAAAAAAAGTCAGTCGAGCCCGGCCTGGCCTGCCGCCCTCATGAAACCCTAGCGGGCCGAAATCCTAGCCGCAACCGCCACCGACGCGCCAGATCTGCCGGCCAAATCCACCGACACACACCGCCATGCCCTGAATCCGCTGGCGCCGAGAGCCCCGCATTGTCCGACATCCCTGGGTTGCCGGTGCCCCGCCTTGCCCCGAGTCTGCCGTCATCGAGAGCTCTGTGTCGTCCGATGTACCCGCACCGCCGGTGCCCCGCCTCTTTCTGGCCAGATCCTTCACCGCCAAGAGGTCCCCTTCCTCCATACGGGTTTGGCGATGGCGCAGGGGAGGGAGAGGAGAATGGCAGCGGCACCCGGGCTGATGCCAAGTCATGGGAGGAGTAGGGTGGCGGTGCTTGTGAGAGATGGGAGGGAGAGGCGAAGAGCGTAGGCGTCCACACCGGCATCGCGCTGGGGAAAGAGCAGGGCGGTGACGCGAGAGAGGAGAGAAGGTGGGAGAGAGAGAGGAGAGGAGAAGGGCGAGCGGTGCACACACGCGAGGGGGTGGAGGTGCGGCGGCGTGAGAGAGAAGAGTGAGGAGGTAGGGTTTGTTGGAGGAGGAAATTTTATATCTTAGAAAATAGATAATGGCGGTGGGATGACGCCAGCCCAAACCATCACTAGGCTTGAAGGACTTACCAGTGATGGCTCAAATGCTGATGTCATCGTGAACAACCACTGGTAAGCGTTTCCAGTGACCGTGGATATTTCAGGGTGGGGGTATCATGGGTGGGCTTCTAGCGGTGGTTTTTGTACTGTATCACTGCAGGCCCTTTTTCACTAGGCTTGAAGGACTTACGAGTGATGGCTCAAATGCTAATGTCATCATGAACAGCCACTGGTAAGCGTTTCCAGTGACCGTGGATATTTCAGGATGGGGGTATCATGGGTGGGCTTCTAGCGGCGGTTTTTGTACTGCATCACTGCAGGCCCTTTCTATACTAGTGGTAGTGGTAGGACAAAATTTACTATAGTGGTGATTGGCCATTCCCGCCGTTACACTTTTGTAACTAAAAATAGAGTTTTTCTACGGTGGTGGGAGTAATGGCAGGCAGCTAAGTCATTCGCCGCTACAACCACCCTAAACAATCAAAAAAAGTGGTAGGCAGGCATCCGGCCCATGCTAGACCCCGCCCCACGACTGAGGTCTATCGTGCACTGTTGAGGTTCAGCGCCGCCATAGCTTGCTCGCATGTGCTCGCACTCACCCCTTCCGGCCAGATTTGCCGCCATACCACGTTGTTCACCGACCTCCCGCTGGATATGTTGTTGCGCCACACTGCTCACCAGTCACCACCCTCCCAACTATATCTACATGTGGACGGCCAGTGGTGGAGCTACGTTCAGAGTACTAGGTGCAGCCGCACCCACACTGAGTTGCAATCCACACTAAAGACGACAAAATTCCACTATGTATTTAGTCATAGACTCTAATTGTCTTAACGAGATGCACCCCCCACGATGGAGGTCTAGCTCTGCCGAGGATGGCTCAAGGAGGGAGCCGCACCCGTGGACGGTTCGAGGACGATGGCTCGAGCGATGGAAAGGGGGAGGCGGCAGCTCTGGCTGAGGTGCTGGTAGAGGTGAGGGGGGGGGGTGGAGTCACATGCCTCCTCACGCGCCCCCAGGCCACTTCATGCCTCCCAATCGGCCGCCATCACGCGCCCTCCTCATCTTACGTCATGTCATGCCCGAAGGAACGTGGCGGGACAGATCTAGCGATCAAAGAATGTGGTGGGGCGGATCTTGCCGTGGAGGAATGTGGCTGGGCAGATTTTGAAATCAATTAGTCATGGCTGGACGGATCTTGATGTACGCCATCGTTGAGCATCCTAGGCCCCGCATGCTTGCCCATCACTGGGGTACTCAACTCACAAGCGAGACATAGAGAGGATGGGGGAGAGGAGAAAAGGGTGGGGTGATGGTGGGAGAAAGAAGTAGTGGTGGCTGTGGTGATTGACGCTAGGGTTGCTTCGTTTTATATATGGATGATGGATCGTAGGCTATGCGGTTGGGTTCTAACGACGGACAGTAACTCACAACGGCGTTACCAATGTGTTGGCTTTGCAGTGGTGGGTTACATTCATTGCGCCACTACACGAAACGGGTCTATGCTGCTATGGAGCCCGTTACTTGTAGTGCTTGCAGCATGGACTGTAACAATAAAATAACCACCGATACAAATTCGAGCAACCTTCTCCGTCTGGATAAAGCTCATCGATATGCATGCTATCAGGATGCCACGCACGATCATGAAAACTTGCAGATGTTCATTCGTTGTAGTTTGTTGAACTGAATCTCTCCTAAGTGTAAAGAAGACCTCATCTTTTTTTTTATTTCCAAGGGTACATTCGGCAGGGGTTGAGTAATTGAGTTTGTGCCACTACATGGCTAAAAATTGCGTTTGCCACCACATACATATCTTCGAATTATTTTTAAAGATTTCCTTTCTTTGCTCCATAAAGCCACGTGTTATACTAGATTTCTAGAAAATAAGTCTGTAGCCCTTTTATTAATAAAAGTCAAGGAATCCTCATTGAAATAAGCTCCATGGTACGGTAGATATATAGATGGCAGATAGAGATTTAACTTAAAATAGAAGACCGGAGCAGAAATTTTGGTAAACCAATTGGCCCTTTACAATAACAGATCTTGGTTATTTAGATGATGCCAGATCTATATGCAATTTTTGTGTTGAATATATAATTTTTTTAGACCTGTTGAATATATAATTTGATGACCCTATGTTTTACTTTATTGTGAGATTTATAAGATTTTTTTTGGATTAACGTGAAGGCCTGAAAAGAAGCCTCCAATAGTAAATATACAAGGTAAGATGTGTTAGATAAAAATTACCCTATAGAATTACAGTGATACCATAATTTCAAGTGTCTTAAGTTCGCAGAGCAACCCAGTCTATTTTAGTGCCACTTTTTCCATAAAGGTTGTGTTGCCCCACCAATGCCATTAATTCAACAATGAATGAATATTTTGCAGCCCACAAAACTAGGGTTGAGATTGTAATTAGCTAAACCCCTAGATTACGATCAGGAAAAATCCCTACGACTTTGAGATTCGATGCACAACGAATGAACATCTGCAAATCATTCTGTAAAGAAATAAATGTAAAGTAATTACTGAATGCCTCCTTGATACAAACTATTACCACAAATTCTGCCAATCGTTACTGCCTAATTTCATCGTGCTATAGTAAGATAACATGAGGTTCAGAACATGGTAGCAAGCCAGCTTCCAACTGCCACATATATTTCACATTTTTAACTGTAACAAGCACTTGGGGAGGAGCATTTACTAATGGTTTTCATGGTTAATTCGACTATTTATCACCCCAACAGGAGCCCTTTCCATCACGTGACATGTTCATACGGAATCAAAAAGATTCGGAAACAGGCCGTACAAAGGGCAAGCTGACACAATAATGCTGCCCGAGATCGATCCTTCAATCATCATGCACATGCTTATGCCGGGCGGGGACCCCGCTCGCCTTGTTGTGGATAAGTAAACCGTTTTTTGACTGTGCTCGGCGCCCCAATTATGCTTCGGTTCTTCCTCCCAGTTACGCCTGCCTGTCCGGGTTGGGAAACCTCCTCTGACGGCGCAGCAGCAGTGACACAAGGATGCAAGTTGCATTGCGCAACAACGACCGGCAAGTGCTCCCTGCTGCATCTCTGTGACGATTCTTTTGGTCTGTTCATCGTACTTCGGACCGTTAAATGTTAAATGTTAAAGTACGGTTGCGAGGTAACCCATGTGTTCTGCTTTGATCTTATCATTGGTTCTGTCTACCGTCTCTTTCATGCGTCAGAGTTGAAGATCAGTCGGCTGCTGGAAAATTGTTAGCCTAACAAGAAATAATATTATCAATTTATGAGCTTTCCTCGTGGCAGCAAGCTAATTCTATTGAAACTAATTTGTAAATTACTCCCACTCGTACAATGTAGTGAGAAATTGTGGTCAATATAAGAATTTGGGATTAATTGCTTTAAATCCATCTGAAAAATTGTCGCACCTCCGATACGGCATCGAAAACTCGCTTCTCCCTATAGCGCCCTTGTCCACGAAGATGCCACAGTTGACTCACAAACCAAAGTTTTCATATGGTAAATATCTGAGTTTGCAAGGATTCAAACATATCTTTTTTATATTTTGCGAGGATGTTAACACGTCTTTTTTTTTGCAAGGATGTTAATACATCTATAGTTCTATAGATTAAAAACACAAATAAAATGAACCGATCAATTTGTTATGCCACAGGGTATAAAAACATAAAAGAATCATATTCTAGTGATGGCATATAGATAACTTTGGAATCAGAAAATATTTCATAACCTTGATATGCTCTTTTATTTTTTTAAAAAAATACTATATTAATATTCTTGCCTTTGTATCGATCCATATATATATCCATATATATAGGGTGTGTTCATTTCCACCCCTCTAATTTTTAGACCTGTCCATCGAATATTGTGATACTAATTAGAAGTATTAAATATAGATTACTGACAAAAGTTAGTCCATAACCCTTCCTCTGAATGACGAGACAAATCTATTAAGACTAATTAAGTCATGATTAGATAATATGATGCTACAATAAACATCTCTTAATGATGATTTAATTAAATTTAATGAATTTGTCACGCTGATGCGCATTCAACTCTATAATTAGTTTTATATTTAATAATCATATGTAGTATTTCAATGATTGATGTGACTCCACTAAAATTTAAACCCCAAGAAACAAACACACCCTAAGATTATTATAACAAAGAAAAAGAACGAACCACCATACCATATAATTTTAAACACAAAGTTTATATCCATTTGGTTTATACAATTAGAAAGTTTCTATCCATTGCTGAGAACTTGCTTAGGCTCCGTGTGGTTCAATCAAGCTATATCAAACGTACCTATATCAAGGTTCATCCTGAGCAAGTTCTCAGCAAGTCTCCTTATCAAGGTAGCCTAAGCTGAATTCTATAATTCTCCCGTATTGACATATACGTGTTAAGAATGTAGGTAGCCGAGTGCCGTGCGAATCCTCTTGAACATCGAACGAGCTGTGCCCGTCCCGTACAGAAGGAAACAGAGCCACCCGTTTCACATCTTCAGTGTCCATGCCCGAACATCCATCTGCCGGCCATCAAGCACGAGTCCACAGGATTTTCAGAACAGCCTTCCCACGGTACGTGGGCACGCTTCAGCCATCATTGCCGTATAAGTGTAGCTGTGTAGGACAGGTCCGCAAGAAAATGGCAAAATTTGCTGGGAGCCATTCACTCCCGCGTGCGCAACGGCAGTTTCAACCCAAGACGGGCACAGTGGCAACAGAACGAGCCCAAATACACATTGATTGTTTCTGGTCCAGAATTTTTTTCTGTTGTGATTTTCATTGTTTCTTAGTCTTTTCCATAGCTTACCATCATTGTACAATCTCTGAACATAAGAATTAAAACATAGAAATTTAAAATATATACTATTACAAATAATAATTAAAATAATATCAAAACATAACCAGGAAAATGTAAATGTGTTAAATACATGTTATTTCATTCAAAATGAAAGAGCAACATCTTTGTTTATAACAACTTCCAAAGGTAATTATTATATACTCCAGCTTCAAAGAAAAGTAGTTACCTTCAAGCTACATGGTGTTCTTGGATTCAGAAAATTATTTATAAGGGGAGTGTAGGTATTAAAGTAAATGACGACATGCGTCATTTTTTCTAAACAAAAATAAAACATAAAAAAAGGAGTCAGACAGGGCGACCCACTTTCTCCCGTTCTGTTGAACATTGTCGTGGATATGTTGGCCATCTTAATTGAAAGAGCTAAAGACAGCGGACAATTTAGAGGAATTGTGCCCAACTTAATTTTTGGATGGCCTCTCCATTTTACAATATACAAATAATATTATTATCTTTATGGAAAATGATTTAGAGGAAAGAAACATGAAGCTACTGCTATGCACATTTGAACAACTATCAGGTCTCAAAATCAATTTTCATAAGAGTGAGGTTTTCTATAATGGGAAGGCCAAGGAATTAGAGATGCAATATTCATAGATCTTTGGTTGTGATGTGGGTTGATTTCCTTTTAGGTACCTTGGAATTCCTATGCATCATAGAAAACTTTGAAATAGTGTTGGAGGGAAGTTGAGGAGAGGTTCCATAAGAGATTAAATAGTTGGAAAGGAAAACTATTAACTGTAGGCGGTCGATTGGTTATAGTTAACTCAGTCCTGAGTAGTCTCCCTATGTTCATGCTATCGTTCTTTGGTCCTAAAAAAATTAGACTATTGCAGGTCTAGATTTTTTTGGCAGAGTGATGGACATAAGAAAAAGTATAGATTGACTAAAGGGGAATTCTGTGTACTCCAAAGGACCAAGGATGGCTTGGGATCCTTAACCTTGACCTATAGAATAGATGTCTTCTTAGTAAATGGTTATTTAAATTAATTATTGAGGAAGGAATCTAGCAATGAATTCATAGGAATAAATATATGAGAAATAAAACTATCACTAAGACTCACATTTTTGGTCTAGTCTTATGAATGTTAAAAATGATTTGGAAAGTTTAACTCAGGTGATAGCTGTCAAATGAGATTCTGGGAGGATTAGTATGTAGGGAACTACACAATGACGGATTGGTTTTCGGGTTTTTATAACATTGTTAGGAAGAAGAACGCTTCGATTAGTGCGGTGATGGCTACGATCCCTTTAAATGTTTCTTTTAGATGATCTTTAGTTGGAAATAATTTATTGGCTTGGCAACAATTAGTTGCTACAGTAATGAAGAATATTCAACTAATGAATCAAAAAGTCTCTTTTTCACGGGGCCTACACCAACATGGGAGATTTTCTATGTGGTCAATGCATGTATGGCTTGCAGCTCCAGATGTGATACCACCAAATCATGTTCTTTGGAAATTCAAGTTTCCATTGAGGATTCAGATTTTTGCTTGGTACCTAACTAAAGGTATAGTCCTAACTAAAGACAACTTGGCAAGATGACACTCGAAAAGTAGTTTCAAATGTTGTTTTTACAATCTCGATAAAAACATACAACACCTTTGTTTTAATTGTCATCTTGCTAGATTTATCTAGAGGGTTGTTCAAGTATCGTTTAACATCACATCACCAAATAGTATCGACCACTTATATGGCAATTGGCTTGAGGGGGTTGATGGGAAACTAAAGAGCAAAATTCTGGTCGGGGTGATATCTATCTGCTGGGCAATTTGGTTATATAGAAATTATTTGGTCTTTAGCAACATATGAGTTCGTACTTCCATGCAGGTGATCTACAGAGAAACACATTGGATCTGCACCTGGACACTGCTACAAAAGGAGGAAGACATACCACACATAAAGTGGGGGTTGCCGTGTGCTTCAGACTACTGTTATGGATATCTTTGCTAGACATGACTGGTTCAGTGATAATAGAATTTTGCTTTAGACTATTGGAGATCAAGCGGTTATTTGATCGATTGGTTGGCGATTTCAAAACCGTTTCATTTATACACCCTGTAATAATGAACAACTGTATGCAACTATCATTGCAGCGGCTAGAATATTGAAATATATTCTCATTTCTAAAAAATTCTAACAAGTTCCAGATTAATAAAAAAAGGATTTTGCCTTTAAATCTGAAAATATTTTTTATAAAAATAGTTTTGAACATAAACATAATTTGTTTCAGTTATAATAAACTTTAAATTATTCCAATGGGAACTAGTCGAATCTGAACATTTAGCATCTCTTCCATTGGCATCAAACACTCTAAAAAGAGAGCATCAAGCAATTAGTACCACAATTGCAAAAGCCAACTTTACGATTGTAAGCTTCATGACCATTGATGGCATCCCCAAGGTATGAATGTTTTGGTGATAGATGACAACTATGAAATTGTGGGTTAATATCTACACTAGTGTTGTCAATGTAGGAATCATCTCTAAACTCAACTTCAAATCATATGGATGATGGTTGCCTTGGCGATTGATGACAATGACCGCAAGCATGGAGGCTTATGAGCTTGATAGAGTCCAAGGGTTGATGGAGATTGATCAAAGATGAGGACAAACTATGGAGCAAGTGTTGGGAACACTTGTCTAGTTGTTAGGGCTTTGAGTCCATAGGAAAAACCGGACTATCAAGGGGGTCTAGGTCATTTCTCTTAGGTCATGTCTAGTCGGTGATGTGCAAGGCTGCTCAGTGAAATCACAGGCACTAGATGACAGTGGAGAAGCCAAGGAGCTGTTCAAAGAAGCCGGGAAACGAAGTCAAGTGAAGATGACAAGTTTCAGCTTCTGGACTTAGTGACCGGATAGAGGAGTCAATGGTGACTGGACTGTACGGTCATTAGGTGAAGTCGTCTGGGACTTACAGCGAGCAGCAAGAAAACTACCAAGTCTAGAAGACCTAGAGACCGAACGGTCCAGCCTACTGACCGGACGGTCTGGTCAGAAGGTCTGGGACCTAGGCAGTGAGGAAGCAGTGCTGGAAATGTTTCTGGACTAGAGAGAGAAATGGACCGGACGGTCCAGTCGGTGGAGGTGAGCAGAGGGGCAGAGCCGTTGCTACTCAGGTTTGCAGTGACCGGACAATCCAGTCAGGCAGTGATCGGACGATCCGGTCAGTAGGCTCAAAAAGCTGACGTTGGAGGTTGGTAGCCTATATAACTTCGTTGTTGGGATCCTGGAGACCTCTCTTGGCTAGTGAAATACCTAAGAGCATTTGGTAAGGTCCAAGAGGAAGAGAGGAGAGCACTAGGAGGAGATATTGCATATCTTGAGAGTGCTAGAGGAGAGTAACTAGAGCATCTTGCACATCTAAGGCTAGGGTGTCATTAAGGGTTTGATCTAGGTTGTTACTCTTGGTCTATGATGAGACCTAGACCAGTTAGGTGTTGATGATTGAGCCTATCATGATTGGTTGTGAAGGCCGTCACAAGTTTGTGCCTGGTTTGAGCCCGCCGGTGAAAGGGGCATCAATAGTGAGCGCCCGTGCCGGCTCGGGGAGTCTGGCAAGTTCTCGAGGGAGGCGAGCTTGTGCCATGGTAGCAGCGGTGACACACACTATGTCTTCACTCCGGGAGTGATTGTGGGTTGAATTGTGGCTTGCATAGGCTAGTGTGTTAGACTTCCGCGCTTGCTATCATCATGAACACTAGCATGTGTAGGGTCTTGGCCTACTAGAATTATTTAGGTTGCAACGCTTGTTAGATTTAAGTAGTGTGAATTGAAGTATTTGGATCCGTGAGTAGCTTATCGATTCACCCCCCCCCCCTCTCGATACGCCTTCGGTCTTTACAAGTGATATCAGAGCCAAGTGCTCATCTTTGAGACTTCACTGCCTTGAGTAAGGATGCTAGGACAGGTGGGGAGTGTTCCCAAATTCAATGGCGAGGACTACGGGTATTGAAAGGCTCACATGCAAGCCTACCTGGAGTCCCTTGATCCAGAGATATGGATGGTCACTCACGAGACTGATGTGAATGTGAACCTGCTTGAGCCTGATTTTATTAAGTGCAATGCTAAGGCCAAGAATGCTCTATTTGCATTCATATCTAAGGATGTCTTTGCTAGATTGGATGCAAGTTCTACAACACATGATATCTGGACTGAGATTCAGAGTCTCCATGAGGGTACCAGTGATGTCAAAGAGGAAAGATACTATATGATGAAGAACAAGTAGGCTAACTTCACTAGATTGCCATATGAGAGAGCTAACACTGTTTATTCTCATTTTCATGTACTAGTGGAGGAGATCAATGCTCTTGGGGATGACTTCAAGCTGAAGCATGTTGAGGTGATAAGAAGATTCTTGAGACTATTCAAACACCCCAAGTATGAGTCCATCATCACCTTCACCTTGCAAGGTGACCTCAAGACCAAGACCATGAATGATGTACTAGGCAAGATCACAACCTTTGAGAGCTACCAGCTGGGTTTGGATGATCCATAACCATCCAACCTTGCTCTTCAAACCAAGAAGCAAGAGCCTATCAAGTGCTAGAAAATCAAGAAGAACATAGAGGTTGAAGAAGAAGATGATGATGATGAAGATGACTCGATCGAGGACTTGGCTCTTGTCATGAAGAAGATGAAGACCTTCAAGAGCAAGTTTGCCTCCAAGTCTAGGGGCAAGTGCTTCAACTGGTCCAAGAACCACTTTGTTCAAGAATGCCCCAAGCCAAAGAAAGAAGCTTTCAAGTCCCAAGACTCAAGTGATGAAGAAGAAGAAGACCCCAAAGCCAGGCAAAAGAAGAAGAAGTACTTCAACAAGGACAAAGGCAAAGGCAAAGGCAAAGCTCAAGACCATAAGAAGAAGTTCTCACGCAAGGCTCTTGTTGGAGAGTGGACACATTCTCTTCCTCAAGCGATGATGAAGAAGTGGTCGGCCTAGCCATGATCAAGACCACACTTCCACGAGCTCTTCCTCCACCTCCCACGTGCCTCACGGTCGTGAGCCAACTTGGGGAGAGTGAGAATGAGAGCAGCGACGACAGCGATGATGAAGAACTCACATGTGCCGAGTTTTGGAGTATGATTGAGCAAGCCAGCGACATCGCCGTCAAGAAATCCAAAATATTGGATGTGGTAAGAAAAGAGTGTAAGTTGGCTAAGGAACGTGTTGGTGAGCTTGAGAGTGAGCTCAAGGACCTTGTCACATCTCATGAGGCCCTAAACAAAACTTTGACAAACTCAAGGGTGATCATGTAGAGCTACATGAGAAGTACGAGGCCCTTGAACTTACTTTTGAGGCCATCAATGTTAATAACCTTGCCTCTCCCTCATCTAGTTCATCTAAGAGTGATGCTTCCACTATGCGTGATGAACTAACCACCTCGGATTGAGATTTCTTCTCTTGAGGCATTTGTTTTGGAGGAATATCACAAGCTCAAGGAAGAGAGGAAGATGGTGATGGATGGCTTCGAGAGGCTCACACATGGTAGAACCATCCACAAGGAGATTCTTAGGAGAAACCTTGTGAACAATGTCTCCCACCGGGGACTTGGCTCATATCTCGTCGCCATCGACATCATCGGGACGAGTGATTCCATCCCCGCATGGATCAAACCCCTACTCGCTGATGACTACTATTCTGAGAGGTGTTGCAAAGTTGGTCACACCATCAAGGATTGTCCTATGGGGAGAAGTTCCATTGTTTTGCCTAATGCTAACTTGTTCCATGAGATATGCTTGTTGCATGCATCATATAGGAAACACAAAGGAGGATTGTCCCATTTGGACATATTTGTGCCTCATGCTCTATATGAGATTACATCTCCAAGTGTGACCAAAGGAAAGGATTTTGCTTCATGCCCATTGAGCAAGCTCTTATGAACTCCGAGGTTAAACCCACTCGCGCAGTTCATGAACTAAGGCTCATACATATCCATTTGGTTCTTAATTGCCTTGGTTCTTATTTGCTCGATCTTCCATTTGGAATTTTTGAAAATTATAAGGCCATAAAGTGCCACTATTTGAGAAGGAGTGTTTGAGAGTTTCCTTCATATTCCAAGTGCAGTGTTTATTTGTCTGTTTAATGAGGGCACTTGTAAAATGGAGAAATTTCTTAACTCAGTGAAATTCTCTGTAGTGACCGTACCGTCCACTCTTCGGATTGTTCCGTCCGGTCAGTGCCCACAAGCACAATGTTCTAGAGTGTCTGATCATAGAGACCGGACAGAACGATCCTAGTGATCGGACTGTCCGGTCTACATTGATGCCAGCAGACCCAGAAAAAGACCTGACCATCCGGTCCAGAGACCGTACAGTCCAGTCACTCTGATTGATCACGTGAATTCCAATCTGTGATCGTTGATCGTGCATTGATTGATCTCAGCTGTTGGTTCCTTCTTGACCTAGGTCAAAAGATGCCAAAGACTTTGGTTTCTTCTCTGTTCCAACCTCGACGCCGAGGACGTGAACTCGCCATCTCCAATTTTGTCGCCGACGGTGCCTCGCCTCCAACGCACGCTCGCCGATGCCTGCACCGCTGTTGCTCACCCTACGCACATGATCACCCCCCTGCCGCACGCTTGCGTCACGCGCGAACCCTAGCTACCACTGCCGGCACCCGGCTGTCGCTGCACCGCCTTGCTCGCACGCCATCGTCGCCGGCCACCTCTAGTGCCAGCTCTGCACCCGCGCGCAAGCAAACGACACCAAGCCGAGCTCCACTAACCCTAGGGCAAAGTTCTTCCGTTTTCCCTACCAGCCCCATTGCCGGCAAGTTCAAGTTTCAATCTTTTAGGCGATCGGTCGTGTGATACTCCCATCCTCGGCTTCGAGTACTCCCAAGGTATCGTGCTATACTTCCTATTCATCTTATATGTCCTATTGTTGAGCAATTAGCTTTAATTGATGCAATTAGGAGTAAATGCCTAATCTTTAGTTGCATTAATTGCTAATTGGCTCAACCTAGGTTGCAATTAATTCCCTGCATATCTGTTAATTGCATATCTTGGGTTGTCTCCTGTTTAGTCTACAGTTAGATTTATTGCCTATTATTTGACTAGACACTAGATGACTCGCACCAGCAACATATAGTCGATGATCATTATTGATTACATTGTTTTATTTATACAATGATCATGTCCTTCATTTAGTGCTAGGATTTCTATTGCGTATTCTTACCTAGCGATGCTTTGCTAGTAAATCTATACATAGGTTCTATGCTTATCCTGTCTATACCTACATGCGTGCAATGACAGCAGTCAGCAGTAGAGATAGCAGGGTCAGGATAGGACAAGGGCACGGGTAAGATGCCTGAGAAGCCGAAGAGCAAGAAAAGGACCAGGCTGGACCCCGAGTCAGAGAGGGTTAGGAGAGTTGCACAGCACTTAGCAGCCATAGAGGCTTCTCGTAGGATGCCTAGATCACTGTTGATCACAAATACTCAGACAGATGACCAGGGTCACAGGAGGAGCACCAGGCAGAGGACCATAGGGCCAAAGCTGTACACAGGGATCAGGTTACCACCGTGGGCGTAGGGTACTCCAACTTTTCATCAGGGGAGGTCATCAAGACATGCGGAGCAAGGATCCTCCAGGTAGCAGGAGGCGTCAGAGGAGGAGGAGACCTCAGACTTCGAGTCAGAGGAGTCAGAGGAGTTTGAGGAGGAGGAGACTGAGCAGCTAGCAAAGCCACGGCAGCAAAGGACTGCTCACCGGGAAGGAGACTCGCAGTGCACCTATGCAATGTGCACAATGAGGCTGTAGAGACTGGTGTAGGCAGCCGGAGAGACGATCATACTTAAGGTTCCTGCAATAGACCTTAAGGCACTACGTCTTGTCTCCTTTGAGCAGTGGGTTCTAGTCCCCAGGGATCCCGCTGTAGGAGAGAGGTACTGGACTAGCCTCCAGAGGAGGATTGGAGAGGGTTTGAGATGTTATCTCACCCTGAAGGGCAAGGATAAAGTGTTTGTGCCGTAGCAGTATACTACCTAGCAGGCCATGAGGAGGCCCACCGGGACAGTCATGGAGCAGTATTTCACATACTTGCCCGGACTTGCAGAGTTGGTCACACAGTCCTACAGGTTCAGAGAGGACATTGTCTTAGAGTTCTATGCGACACTGTGGGTTGCCAGAGACCGCTCAGAGTTCTATTGTCCAGAGGGCAGCCATAGCATGTGACCAGGGGAGTCTCATAGCCATCTTTGGATTTCTTGCTTTAGATCTTCAGCTCTACAGGAGTGCTTATGGGACCCTGGAGCCACCTCACAGACCACAGGGAGGGAAGCTTCCCCCAGATGACATGGTGTCAATTTCTTTTCCACCACCACACACCCCAGGCTTTGAGAGAGGCCCTGCAAGACTCACCACAGAAGCCAAGGTGGTTAGAGCGATAGTCACCAGGACTATCATCCCTAGGTCTGGCTATAGAGAGGAGTTTACTCTACTTCACCAGTGGGCAGTAGCAGCTATTCTAAGGAGACAACTGTTTGACTTGGCTGATTTACTGATTGATGAGATGGAGGAGGTTATTTTTGAGAGGGTAGGAGGACGTCACTTGGTCTATGCCCCCTATATTTGCTATCTCCTGAGAAGGATGAGACTAGTGACGGAGGAGCAGTACGACGTATTCCCTAAGGTGACCACCAGCAACGCACCTCGAGTCCCCAGGGGATTGCAGTCCGCCTCTAGGTAGCACACGTGAGAGGAGCAGGAGTCACCGCCAGTCACTCACGAGCAGGCAGCTCATCCAGAGACGGTGGTTCCTGAGTCAGCTAGTACAGGAGCACCTCCCCAGCCGATAGATTCATGCTCAGAGGACGCTATCACTATGGCAGCACTTGCAGGACGCCTGGGTGAGTTCATCCAGAGCCCGGCTAAGGATAGATGTCAGATGATGGAGGTCATCAAGGGACAGGTAGAGCTTCAGAGACAGCAGATGGCACTAGTGACCACCCTGATGACTTAGATGGCAGAGCTCACCAGAGGACAGACTGCCTAGCAGGCAGGAGTCCCCGTACTACCACAGTTCCAGCAGCTTCTGACCTAGACAGGCCCCTTCGCTGCTATGATGACAGCTCAGTCTAGTGGGTTGTCACAAATAGGGGTGTTACCGATAGGGGGAGCAGGAGAGACCTTCTCTCCAGTGACTCAGCTCTCCCTCGTGTCAGATTTCTCAGTCTCTGCGTTGTTCTCTTCATCTTCACAGTCTACAACTTTGTAGAGGACAGTACCTACCACCTCCCAACAGCAGCCACCAGTCAGGAATCTGTTCTCAGATATAGTGCACACCACTCGTGCAGACTACCAACCAGCTCCAGAGACAGCTACAACTCCACCTTCCACTGCTACAGTCAGCACTCTCACACCTCAGGTAGCAGAGGATCTGGTCCGCCGAGGCAACACTCAGGAGGTCGTGGATGACCTTGCTCTTCTCCAGACGACTGTTACCGAGGAGACACCCACAGTCCCACCAGCAGGGCAGGACAGAGAGTCTGAGTCCCCTGTAGACCTTGACTTCTTTGAGCAGATGGATGCTTAAGCGACATAGGCTCAGGGAGCATAGCAGGATCCAGCACAAGAGCAGCCAGGAGCAGAGCCCTTAGAGGACGTCGCTGCACTACTTAATTCGACCATGAGCACGTAGATGTTCACTTTTCCTCTTTTTGGTGCTTGTTGCCAAAGGGGGAGAAGTAGTCATAGGTCTAGGGGGAGTTGGAGTGTGATCCTATGCGATCGAGAGTAGCTTGTATCTAGGGGAAGCATACGTGCACATTGGTTTTGGGAGTTAGATACATTTAGATCTTATTTTGATGGAGTTATTCGATGTTCGTGGATTTTTATGGTCATGCTTATCATTCACTTGCATTTGACTCATCTTGATCTCACTTGGTTTATTTTCATTTGTAGTGTTTTTTTTTATTAAATATCTTGTATGCCTATGTATGATTCCATGATGATAATTGCTTGTTCTTAATTCTTATGCATTGCCATGCTAACCTATTGCATTTCATCATTCATGTCTTGCGTTGCATGTCTTCATGCTTCTATTAATATTTTCACATGACATGCATACATATCATCTAGAGTGTTCATTTCTTTCTTATTCCTCTTAGCTCTTGATAATGCTTGTTTGAGTAGGACCTTGTGCGTTTCTCTCTTATACTTTTGAGGTTCCTCTCAATCATAGTATAGCTCTTTTAGCCTTGTTGTTCATTGATAAGATTATGATAAGTAGTGGTTGTCATCAATCACTAAAAAGGGGGAGATTGTAAGCTTCATGACCATTGATGGCATACCCAAGATATGAATGTTTTGATGATAGATGACAACTATGAAATTGTGGGCTAATATCTATACGAGTGTTGTCTATATAGGAATCATCTTTAAACTCTACTTCAAATCATATGGATGATGGTTGCCTTGGCAATTGATGACAATGATGGCAAGCATGGTGGCTTGTGAGCTTGATAGAGTCCAAGGGTTGCTGAAGATTGATCAAAGCTAGGGACAAGCTATGGAGCAAGTGTTGGGAACACTTGTCTAGTTGTTAGGGCTTTGAGTCCATAGGAAAAACTAGACTATTAAGGGGGTCTAGGTCATTTCTCTTAGTTCATGTCTAGTCGATGATGTGCAAGGTTACTCAATGAAATCAAAGACACTAGATGACAGTGAAGAAACCAAGGAGCTGTTTGGAGAAGCCGGGAAACGAAGTCAAGCAAAGACGACAAGTTTCAGCTTCTGGACTTAGTGACCGGACAGAGGGGGCAATGATGACCGGACTGCACGGCCACTAGGTGAAGTTGTCTAGCTCTTACAGCGAGCAGCGAGGAAACTGCCATGTCTGGAAGACCTAAAGACCGAACGGTCCGGTCTAGTGATCGGACGGTCCGGTCAGTAGGTCTGGGACTTGGGCAATGAGGAAGCAGTGCTGGAAATGTTTCTGGACTAGAGAGAGGAATGGACCGGACTGTCTGGTTAGTAGAGGTCAGTAGAGGGGTAGAGCCGTTGGTGCTCAGGTTTATAGTGACCGAATGGTCCGGTCAGGCAGTGACGAGACAGTCCGGTTAGTAGGCTCACAAAGCTGATTTTATGGAGCAACGGCTAGTTGGAGGTTGGTAGCCTATATAACTTTCTTGCTAGGGTCTTGGAGACCTCTCTTGGCCAGTGGAATATCTGAGAGCATTTGGTAAGGTCCAGGAGGAAGAGAGGAGAGCACTAGGAGGAGATATTGCATATCTTGAGAGTGCTAGAGGAGAGTAACTAGAGCATCTTGCACATCTAAGGCTAGGGTGTCCTTGAGGGTGTGATCTAGGTTGTTATTCTTGGTCTATGGTGAGACCTAGATCGGTTAGCTATCGGTGATCGAGCCTATCAGGATTGGTTGTGAAGGTCGTCACAAGTTTATACCCGGTTTGAGCCCATCGGTGAAAGGGGCATCAATAGTGAGTGCCCGTGCCGGCATGGGGAGTCCGGCAAGTTCTCAAGGAGGTGAGCTTGTGCCATGATGGCAGCGGTGATGCGCACCGTGTTTTCACTCCGGGAGTGATTGCGGGCTCGTGGGTGAGAACTCCACATTGGTGGTGGGAGGGACCAGAACTCCGGCGGAGTGATCCAACGAGTTGTAGAGGAAGGCACCATCCTTTCGAGATCTCGGGAAAAAAATCATGAGCATTTCTTGATCCCCTCTTTACTATTCTGCAATTGTGGGCTCTAGTAACTAGGTTGAATTGTGGCTTGCGTAGGCTAGTGTGTTTGGCTTCCGTGCTTGCTATCATCATGAACACTTGCATGTGTAGGATCTTGGCCTACTAGAATTGTTTAGGTTGCAACGCTTATTAGACTTAAGTAGTGTGAATTAAAGTATTTGGATTCGTCAGTGGCTTACCGATTCACCCCCCCCCCCCCCCTCTCGGTACACCTTCTGTCCTTACAACGTTGTAACAATAATATTACCCTGTGCTATTTTGAGTGATTTCCTAAAGACTACAAGAAATAGTAGTTCAATTGTTTAGTTAACATTATAGCTGGCCACATGGGTCGGGCTAAATAGGCTAGTTCAAACCATGGCCATTTTAGCCCCACGCAGGCAGACGGGCATGCTGGCATAAAGATCGCTATGAGACGTGAGAACATGATTGGGCTCATGTGTCAGCCTATCATGCCGGCCTGAGCACGACCCATTTAAGGTAGCCCTTCAGGCATGACATCTGTCTTGTGTAGCATGTGGTGACCGACTCGACAAAAGCACGACCCAGTTGGCCCGATGTGGCCTTTTCCTTATCCTCTTTTATATTCTCTCAATCTAAGGCGTGGTGACGCTCATGGCTAGTCCAATCGTTCTTTCTTTTCTTCTCTTTCACGCCCGTCGAGCTCGGGCCATTGCCCATGTCTAGCTATCGGCTGTCAGCTGTTACCTTTGGCTCTCCTCTCACCAAGATGCCATCTATCCCCATCCCTAGGAGTTGGGACCGCCTATGGCTGCTTGCTTGATCACTCCTTCGTGTCACCACCGAACCCTAGACCTCATCCATCTCGCTCTCGCTATGCCACCATGGACACCTCCGCCTCTCTCATGGTCGTCGATCTTCACCCCTACCTTCGCCCTAGTCGATCTTTGTGGCCGAGGACGATGAGTTCTGGCCTTCGCCTACGTCTTCCACCGCAGGTCGGGCTTCTTCGCCTCACGTGATTTTCCCTTGGCCTCGCCGATCGTAGTCGTGGCCAAGAAGGAGCATCCCGATGAACCAATGAGGATGAATCGTGGAGTTGTGGTGCTTTGGGGTAACATAACATTGCTCGGAATGTGTACAAGTGGTTGTGTCATGCTTGGGATTGGTCTTAGGCCTGTCGTGTTGGCTTCTTCCTCTTTTCATTTTGCTAGCTCCCAGAAGCGAGTGTGGTTAGATTTATTGCTACCTGTGGCATGGGTTTGGTGAGGGATAGTTAACTTAGTAAAGAAAGAACATGAGTCATGACGGTCACTAAGTACCAAATCCAACCATTAAATATCTACATAAAACAATAAAAATAACAATTAACATAGTGGTAGAAGTTTATTACTAACCAATTTCACAAGTGTTGGTGAATATTTGCTTGCATAAGACTTACCAATGTAATTGAGGTAAAAATCCATGTCATCAAAAAAGGGTCCACGAGCACATAAGGATCAATAAGAACGCAACATAAGGATCCACGAGCACATAAAAAGGGTAAAGCAGCATCCCACACGACCTAATATACATAACCGATGAAGGGACTCACCTACTAGTGCCCCAAAGAAAAGTGGCTACGAAAGGCTCTGACTTATACTCGGCCAAAAATTGTGTGGGCCTGCTCGTCCCCTGCTTCCATGTGTCATCCATTACCGTGTTTCTAAGGTTAGTTGGACCGGTTAGGGTGGAAGTTATCGTCTCAGAAATCGCCTTTGGGCCCTATAAATGAAGAGGAGAGGCTCCACTCTTCACACACTTCAAGAGTACAGTTTAGAGCTTCATTTCCATTAGGCGTAGTATTGCCCAAGTGCTTAGAAAATATGAAGAGGGTGAGGGGAAGTTCTGGAGAAGGAGTTGGTTTGTCCACCTCTTCTCCACGCTTGTAACTCGATGGATGCTTACCATCTTTAGTAGTTCTTTGTGATTCTTTTCTTGGACTTTAAGTTTTCTTTTTTATGTAAGTTTTATACTTAGTTGGTTTGCTCGCTTAATGCTCTATTTAGTTAGAGACCTTGGTCTTGCGTCATCGTAATTGAAGATTAAAGGAGTATTCGAAAGCGTAGACATTGTGTCTGGGACGTATGTTATCTTTGTTTATCGCGTAGTTCATGGAACGTAGAGGTAGACACTAGGTGGTGACACTCCTATCTATCCATTGAACACCTTCACATTTTGCTACGTAATAGGCTCTTGGTGGGTGGTCGTCTGTGGATGTAGGGGTAAATCCGTGCCCAATGCAAGGAACCTAGAAGTACACTTACCTTGATTAGGGCCTCATACCCATTAGAAATCCTCTCTACCAAATGCCACATTTATCTTGGTGTCCTTAGACAAACTAGAACAGAAGATTAGGCATACATGTTTCTTTTGCATTTGATACCATGGAATACTCCTAGGCAAAAGCTACTTCGGTATCCATATGGTTGCGGACTAATTCTGTTGTCGTTAAAATACTCAACAGTGAGCGAAGGGAGAGACTTGGAGACAGGAAGGAAGAGAGAAGGAGGAGTCGCACAAGAGATAGCAGCGGGTCGCACCTATTGGCATCAATTTTCAGTAGTGTGAAGCCGTGGGGACGGTTTAAACATGGCAACGGGTTAAAAGAGGACGTAGATGACTTCTAGAGAATTAATAGATTTGAGTCAAAAGCAAGGAGATTAAGAGAGTAATCAAAAGTATTAATGTGGTGTCTAGGCCGTAGGTTACTTTTATTTATCGTGTAGTCCACGGATTGGTTGAAGTAGGCAGTAGGTGGTGGCAGCCCTATCGGTCCTTTGAAATCCTTCACGCTTGGCTACACACAGTAGGCTCTTGGAGAGAATCATCGATGAATGCAAGAGCACACCCACGCCCAATGCAAGAAACTTAGTGTCACTCTTACCATGATTAGAAATCCTCTCTACCTAATGCCAATTTTTTTGGTGTCCTTGGACGATCAAGGATTTAAGATCAGATGCACATGTTTCCTGTGGAATCGATACCTTATAATACTCCTGGTTAAAAGCTACTTTGGTATCCATACGCTTGTATAATTATTATGTTATCATTAAAATACCCAATAGCAATCATGTCCCAAACTGCTAAAGGTGGCTTTTTACCACTGACATATGAAACGCCTCCACAAACACTATTTTATGTACTTGTCTATTTGTTCTAGAATCTCCTTTGGGATTTTAATGGTGCACATGTAAAAGGACAGTTGAGCAAATAGTACTGAGTTAACCATTTCCAACTTGCCTTCTTGAGTCAAGAACTCAGCACAATCTACAAACCTTCTTTCAACCTTTTGAGCAATTGGCAAAAAAACCCTACACTGATAGCTTAGTAAGCTCCAAAGGGAGACCCAGGTATGAAAAAGGCATACTTCCTAGCTTGCAATTGAATGTTTTTGAAAGAATATCCCTCTTCTCATTAGATACATTAATTCGAAGCATCAAAGATTTCTTATAATTTACTTTCGGCCCAATAGAACCAGCAAAAGTATTTAGAAGTGCCTTAAGGAGGACTATGTGCCTTTGGCAAGCTTCCATAACAACTAAGTGTCATCTGCATACTGCACAATAGGAAAATCTGAACCAGCTCCCAATGGTAGGGGCAATTATTGTTGTTCTTTGCTTTTTATAGGATTGTCTAAAGGAAAGCAGCTGCTAGGAAGGGATCTCTTTGCCAGGGAGACCTTACCAGGGACTCCAGTTAGTAAAACCAAATAGGCATGCAAAAACCAGACACGTTACTAAGCATGCCCGGTTATCGGATTCTGTTTTAGGAGACAAGTACAACACAAGCTCACAAATTTCACATAGATTACTGAGCTCATCCACCACAAATATTGACGAGGGATATATACATGAGACCTAATTTGTGGAAAAGTATGAATTTGTTGACATAACAATACTCTCAAGCACCATTAGTCACGGTTTAACTTTTTGCTATAAAATAAAATATAGGGAGTAGTGTAGATTGACAAATTGACATTCATTATATTACCCATAACAATGTTTTTGTAATATATAACTTGTCACTGAATAATATGTATAAGTTGCCAGCTCACCTTGACAACGTATCAATGTCTTTGACTTTTTCCGGACAATGATTTTCTTTGACAACCTAGGTCATTAATACATCGCAACTATATATGCTACACATTAAAACAAGCAAAACAAATTAAGCAAATCAAGCATATCCTTCACAGAACACAATGAATCGTGCGTGCCTATCCACAAAGCCATGAGTTTTCATTCTTCAACTGTGCCTGCATGCACGGAGGACGTGCACGCCTAACAATCCTGGTCGTTGGCGAGCATTCGCCGATGCACCTTCTCGATGAACTCGGTGGCCTTCTTGTCGATGTCGCGGTCGGCATACCCGTAGCGGCCATAGTGGTTACCATCGTCGTCGTCCCTCGGCCGCACTCTCGTCCCCTGGTAGTGTCTCTTCTGCTGCGGCCTCTCTTCTGCCGCCTTCTCCTCCTGATCCCGGCCGGCCCCGCTGCTCTGCTGCTGATGGTTAAACCCAAACAGCGATGCGAAACAGGACTTCCTCCCTTTCCCCATCACGCACAGTTGGTACAGTGATGCTTCTCAATCTCTGTTTATCTCTCGTAAATAAGCTGCAGGAGAAGATTTGGTTGGTATACAACGAGACAAAACGCGGTCTATTTATAGGGAGACGGAGCAACCTTCCTGGCTACCTATGCGCACGGGCGCGTGAAGAATCCATGAAGATTACTATTGTTTACTCCTGACAACTGACCATTCATAGTCGTGTTGTTAGGCAGCAGCCTTGTACTGCAATTGATAATCGTGGCGATCCCCTCGTCACTTTTTGACCGGCCATACACGTCGTCGAGCGGTCCGTGTAGTCAGGCGCATGCAGTTTGTTTAATCATCGTCAGCAATCAGTCACAATGCATATGCAAAGCTCAGGAGAAATCTAGGACCCATGGAAGATTCGAGGGTTCCAGTGCATGCTGGTCATGGCCGCCGCCATGCATCGACGTACTTTGTGAAGCCGCACGTGCTTGCTTAGAGCCGCACGCAACCGTGTTGTAACCACACACGTCAGGTGCTTACAGAAATCGAGTTAGGCAGTGCGCCCCGTGTTTGCCGCTTGGCTGCGACGAGTAAACAGACAATGCTTTTGTACGTACGTTTGGCAATACGATTTGAAATGTATCGTTGTACAAGTACTATGAACTAGTTTAGTTTGTATGGTCAACCAATCTGAACAGCATAAACGGTGAAGAATCGAATCTATTATACAAGAACAAGTCAGCACATGAGCTTCAGACTTGAGGGCTCAGCGTTGAAAGTATATTACAGTATAGTAGAGTATATGGATACAGAACCTGTTGTCGCTTGCTGTCTTTCTCTGCGTTGCAAGAGAGTCAAGGAACAAGCATCGAGTTTTCCGTGGGGATTATTCCCGGAGTTGTTGTGGCCAAGAGACATACGAGCTTCTGTTGGCTGGAGTGCGGCAGAAATTTCCAAAAAGTCGCACCTCCTTTAATCGTGTCCACCCTTTAGCTGGCCAATTAGCCACTAACCTGCTGGTAATGGAGACTGAGCGTTCCTATTGTCACAAATTAACAAACGTGATGCAGGCAATCAACAAACTCTCAACCCAGAGATCATGTCAAGTCGCGGTTCGGTATATACGTGTGCGCGTTAGGCAGCAGCAGTCAGAAAGCGACTTACGAGAGGGCGGGAATATGACACCGCCTGTCTGTGAGTGTAGCTAGTTTAGGGAACAAATTCTCTGATTAGCAAGCATAACGGAGCTTTCTATGCGTGTGTTCGTTCAGTTACGCCTGCGTCGTCTATTTTCAAGTGTGGACTCCGCGTAGCAGTCTAGCAGAAAAAGGAGCATATGGCTTCGTTGTCACAGCCCTTACTGGCGCGTTTGCAAACGCATCAGAGCTTATTTTGATGCATGTGCGAATGCAATGCGTTCTTGGGGGCTATCGTACTCTATGGAAGTATGTTTTGTTTAATCACTAATTATATTTTATTCGTTACTGTCTTGTCATTCTAGAATCTTAAAATGGTAAAACTATTTGTGCTGGTGTATAAATCATGCATTTTTTACTACTTGATTACAACAATGCAGATTGTCTAGTCCGGCAGAGAGTTTTGTTTGATAGTGGTATTTTTAAAAATGAAAATTCTAGTATGTTTATCTCTTAATCTTGAGTTGAAATGGGCTCTTTTTTCTAAATACAAACTTGGTGGTCATTTTTTTCAAGGAAGTACTAACATTAAGAGAAATAGATGTCATGTATGATTGTAGTGACATGAGACATTTAATATGTTCTTTCTTTTTGTTGCACAAGAAGTGAATTTTATTAAAATATGAATAAATATAGACCCATACATCAAGACACTTAAAGATGAATAAAACACAAAGAAAACATCTAAGCCTTTACTCATCTTCAACATCACTTCTTCGATTGACGTGAATCGAAGCCACATATCCTTCTCAACCATCAATAAAAGACACAAAACATGGTTGAAGCCATATGATCGACCGCCAATGAATGAAATTCGGTCAAATCCCCATCTCCACTAGCCCTTTGCCATGGCCAGATCGAACCACGACAAAATAGGGAGGGGGGCGGAGACCTTTATTCCATGATGGCAACATCGTCTCCATCTCACCATCGCCGTCAAGACACTTAAGTCTTCATGTGATCTCATCAAAAAGGAAACCAGTGTTGCCACCATGATAACCCTCACTGGAGCCACCCAACCTCTTCAAAGAGAAGAAAGGAACACCAAGATCCCACCAAAGAATTTGACATGGGTAAACCAAAACTCTAAACCTAGGAATTAAAACTAACACTACTAGTAGAGAGCTAGGACCCTGCACTCTGTGACTGCTAGCGAGATCACCGGAGGCGAAGAGAGGGGCCCAAGCCATGCCTAGGCTAGAGTTTAGGTTACTGATTCTGTATATTTGTTTCTTTATATTTGTTCAGATTAATGTATAATATTTTTCTATTACTCTGAATATTTATAATTTTTTATTTGATCCATTTTTTGTTGATAAATTCTTTCTTTGGGATATAATGCTGTAATAATAAGAAAAATTCCACTGTGCTACACATTACAATTCGTCTTGTCAACTCATGAACCATGCCTAAGTTAATATCAGATCCATTACTCCCCATAACTACTTAAATTAAATCAATTCGTTTGTTTTTCTAAAACCTATCATTTTTAATTCTCTTATTAAAAAAAGCAGAATTGAAGTTGAAAATTGTGGGTATGTAGTGCCATACCCTACATTAGAAAATTATTTCAAGAAAATTTCGCAAATATATTCATACATTTTTTGGGTTGGTTGTGCTATCGATTGAAATTAGTTGAACTTAAACCCTAACAACAAGCCAAAGTACAGTTTTCAATTGGTAAAAATAGTCCAGAGTGACCATAACAAATCCAAAAATAACATGCATGAGCGCTGCTCGATGTTGATAAATATATATATGGTAATGTAACACACTAGATATAGTAGTATCTGATTACATGTAAAAAATGATAAATCAAAACAACTAATTCAACAACCAAATAAACAAACACACGTACACACAAACAACAGTTGCACAATGGGTAGTGCTTATTGCTAACAGAGAGACACCGGAAATGCCACAACAGACGCCAGCCTGCTATCCGTCTTGCTCGCTGTCGAGCATTCCACGGTGCACCTTCTCGATGTATTCAGATGCTCGCTTGTTGATGTCGCGCTCTGCATACCAGTGCGGACCATAGTACTCGTCATCATCGCTGGGCCGAACCCTAGTCCTCTGCCGCGGCTCTTCCTGCTTCTCGCCGGAGCTGTGCTTCTTGTATCCGAACAGAGACGCAAGAAATGATCTTTTTCTCCCCATTCTAATCACCACACACTCTACCAGTCTAGCTCTTTATCTAAAGTTATAGCAAAGCTTGTTTAGCTGCTGCTTGGTTGCAAACTAAGCTCACTTATCGCAATCAACTACTTACAACACGATTCAGCTGGTTGGGTTGTAGGAGATAAGGTGCTGCGAAGGTGTATTTATAGGAAGTTAGGAGGTGACCGACCCCAGACACACGCGTGCGCGGGCAAGACACAGGTTAGGAGCTTCATTACTCGTTAGGGTTGGGTACGGAAGGGAGATATCCTTTTATGTGGTCTCGCGGTTAGGCAGCAGCTTTGTATGATTAATTGCGGCGATCCTTGTTACTTTTTTGACCGGCCATTCATTGGGCGCGCCGTGTAATCCCGCGCCGTTTGTTTAATCGCCAGTAATTACTTACAAGCAACAAGCTTAATGCATATCAAGATTGAAAGGTAGTGTATATCTATCAAGACTGAAAGGAAGATATGAAAAGGTGACTGAACCGATGCCATGGAGGTTTCCAGTGAATGCGGGTCATGTATGGACTGTGTGTCATTGTGTGCGACACCATGGAGGTCGATGACTTGGAGGAGAGCGAACAAAACTTCTCATGTGTGCGTTTAGAGGCACACGGAACCGCGTAACAAAGCACGCACACACATGTTTTGGCATTAAAGATCAAGTTGGTCAAAGCAACACCGGCGATCCGGCAGTGACGAACGAACGCAAAAAAAGCATTATGAGTTTGACAATCGAGTTGAACGTACGTCGGTTTTGAATCCTGGTGTTACATAAACTGGCTGGGCCACCAATTAAAGTCAGCGTGAACAGCTTAATCTGTGAACTTGCTTCGAAAGTTTGCATTGTATATTTCTATTTTCGTACTTGAGACATCGGCGTTCAAAGGAGAGAGAAACACAATACTTCAGCTTGCTCTCTGCATATGCCCAAGCAAGAGAGAGAAACATTAACACTGAGCTTGCTCTCTGCATACCCATGCAACACATAGTCAAGAACGAATCTATTAGTAAGCACGTACATGGACTCCTGGAGTTGTTGGGCGAGCTAGGCGACGACGTCTGGTTGGCTGCAGCGCAGCAAAAATTTCCAAAAGTTACATCCCTTGTTAGCTCCTTTTCCTAAAGCTAGCTAGTTATTGTCATTGGTTAGGAGTAGCATCGTATTATTGTCATGAAGACATGGGTTCATTCAAGGGATCACAAATTAGCTAAGGTGAAAAATATTATTAGCAAACGCGACCCTAGAGGTGTCAAGTCACGGTTTGGTACGCGTGCACGTTCGCAGGCAGCCGGAAAGCGACTTGTGCTTAGTATGAGGGCCGCAAAGGCAATTTGTTCGTGTTGTTTAGTTTAAGGGATCAAATGCTTTAATTACTTTAATCACTCATGTTTTCCTTCTTTTGAGCACGATATACGCATAGCCGAATAACTATATATACCGGGCGGTTCCTTTCGTCTTGTGCTGGCTTGCTTCGTGTTAGGTACACTCTGTCCGTGTTAATTACCATGCTGCAAGGTAAGATGTAATTTAGGTAATAGATCAGCTACCGAGGCAGAAAAAAGAGCTTCACACTTCAAGAGTGTAGCGAGAAAAACGAGTTTTCACTTGATGAATTAGCAGTATGTACTTTTGTTCCTTCGTCCAGGACTGTTTGTATTTCTAGATTTGATGAAAGTACAAAAATCAATTTTTTTACATAATAAATAAATAAATAAAAAGTTTAAATATTATAATAGTTGGTTTCGAGACAAATCTTGAAACATCATTATATAGTAACCTTAAATATTTCTTGCTACTAATCATCAAAAATTGGAAAGATTGGACATTGATCAGACCCAAAAATACTAACTTATTTATATGGAGAGAGCATATTCTCATTTACGTGTTCTTTTGGGGTGAGGTGGGGCTCTACTTAATCAACACTACGGGAGGTTTTCTTAGGAAAGGATTAAGGGATGTTCTTGGTCACAGGAGATAGTAAAAAGTCTAAAAGGCCTCAGACTTTTGTTGACAAGAAAGTAGTATAGCTTGCTAGTGGAGCCGGAATCTTTGAGAATATAGAAGATAAGAACAGAGAAACAATTGAGTTTACAAGCTAATATTTGAACCTGATCTTAGGTATATTATATTATTTTCTGGCCTTGATTTTATTGCCGAGGGTGAACATTGAGCGGTTCATCGGTCATGGATTAAGTCTTAGCAATAGGATTGTTGATTAATAAGTCCATGTCCAAACTCTTGGCTAATGTTTTTTTTTGTTATTCAAAAGCAGACGACGTATTTTAATTGCATTGTCTAAAAATAAGTCATGATCATTTATCCTTCAAGAAATTTGGAAAATAAGTAAAAAAATCAAACTAGTTGTAATTTCTTGATTAAACTTAATTAAACTTTTCTTTTCACGAACCTTTATGTCTCCTCTCCATATTCAAATCTGGCATGTCATAATTGGGCCTTCTTTTTTCTCCTAGCGCGAGCAAGCCCATGGGCCATTGATTGTTTGCTCGCCCACTTTCCAGAATCCTTGTTCTTCCTTGTCTTCACTCTTTTTTATTTTCTCTTATATAAAACTAGATAGAAATTCCCAAGTTTTTCTCTCAAGTGGAACAGAGCAAGCGTGATGCACTGGCAGGACTGTTGGCATGCGGCGGCACTCTGTAGCGACAGCGAATGGCAGCCCTCGGGGGCGACCGTGGCGGCCATTTCCCCTCACCCTCGTCGGCCCTGTCTTCGTTCCCATGAACATAGTTACATAGCAGTAGGTGATGTCGCTATTGGCCCTGGTGAAAGGCAAGTTCCACGTGGACTCCCCATTCAGATCTCTGTTTCTAATTTCCTTTGCTTTCTCATGTGCCCATTTCAGCCCCATCTAGCTACCAAAACTGATTTGATTGGTTCTCCTTATGTCTGTTTCGCAGAGAAAGTACTACTTTCTCTCTATGTTTGTATACGTTTGGTGTATTGTTGCAACAGGCAGGAGAAATTGATCTTGAGCAGCAATCTTTTCGTTTAGATAAACCAAGTGAACCACCACTAAATTCCCGAATCACAAAGAAGCACCTGCAGGAGGAGCGGGATGGATGCGGGAGCAGCGGGATGGCGAGCCGCGACCACTAGGTAAAATTGGCTAGCCGGAGGAGGTGGACAGCAAGCTGGAGAAGATGGCGAGCCGGATTGCTAGTCTGTTGGATTATGTTATCATGAGGAGATGCTCTTAAGGGGTGTTTGTTATCATGAGGAGTTAAAGCTTAGCTTCTAAAATTTGAGCTAAACTTTAGTACCTCTTGATGAACTAAAGTTTTATCCTACTTTTAGCCTCTTTTCTTCTTTAGAGTTAAAGTTTAACTCAAATTTTAACCCTCTTATTCATTTCTCTAGAGCTAAAATTTGGATTAAAATTTAGTTTTAGCCGTTTAATCCATGAAAATAAACAGCCCCTTAGATAAAAGAACTTACATCAATACATATACAATCAACTTTTTAGGCATTACTAAAATCCTTCCCTCTCACGTCTCGATTACAGTCAAGATTACAATAACCAAATGCTTGGCACATATGGATCTTCAGCTTTCTTGTCATATATAGTACCTCTCTTTTTTTTAGCAACTATGCCGAGAGCTTTCTCTACCGCACTTAAATTATTACAGGAAGGATATTATTAAAAATAAAGAGTTGCCTACCATGGAACGCCATACAACATTAGTGGATCCAGAAAGTTGGATATGTGTTTAATCATATACTGAGCACGTGATTCAAAAAGATCCGTGAAAGTTTCATTATGTTTCTGGAATTATCACCAAAATTATAAAGGAACTAGCATGGTGCATGTGTGTTGCTACGGCTTACAAGAAGCTATATGCACCGAAATAGCCAAACTCACTAAACACATTCTATTGGGCATAGAAATATATAGTTGATTGTTTAGAGAACCTTTTCTTTTTTCATACCAAATATGAAGTTTGAATTATAACAGAAAGATGTCGCAACGCCACCACTTTCATGAGTCATAGTTGCGAGGATAAATATAGTTAATATAAAAAATGATAACTTATTCAATCAACAGCAATACTCATTATTAGAAAAGGAGTACACTAAGATATCTAACTTCCTCAATCAAGAAAACGGAGCAGAACAACATGGACTTGCGATCTCAGCCAGGAATGGAATGATGTCATCCTACAAAATATCATTTTCTTAATAATATTATTTTAATGGATAATTGCAGAACTGAGGTGCCAAATGCAAAAATTGCAGAAATAGGGCCTAGTAGGCTATGTGGCAACTGACTAGGAGGAAATCGGATGCCCAGCATCCACTCTGGCAGTGATGTGGCATCCAATGTGGCCTCTGAGGGTAGTCGGTCACAGGATAACCGACTAGTTCCTATCGGCATGCAACTATTCAAATGGGGCAGTCAGCCATGCAAATAGTGAAATAGGGGTATTGGTCACCCACCGACCGACTAGTCCTCAATTTCACAATAACTAACTGTAGGCAGTCATTTTCGTGTAAGTGCTTTAATGAATTTGTTTTTGCGGACCCATGCAGTTAGGGCTATTAGAGTTGAGGATTACATTTGTGTAGAACGTATAATAACTATGTCATATATAGTATATGTAAATGAAGAAAGTAAATAATGAAGTAAGAGGTAATTAGAACATCACTTCACATAGTATTATGACAATACAACAAATACATAATATTGGCATTACATAGGTGGTGCAACATACATTTATAACATACCAATGCACCGGAAGTAGACCTCTTTTAGGGAATGTAATACAATTACCTAAGTAGAACTTTGAAATGGTTTAGGGTGAATCATCAAATTGATTGTAGGGAAAGGACAATTCCTAGGCCATTTCTTGTGTTTTTTTCTTTTTTGCTCCATTTTGCGCATAAATTCTTGATAAGTAGCCTTGTCATCAGGGTATGTTGGAGGCCATGCACTTGGGATGGGGGTTCCTCGGGCATGAAATCATCGTCCTCATATGGTTGATGGTCTTGGACTATTGCTCAGATGGGGTCTTGATGTCATGGATTGTCCCCTATCCATTCGCCTTGTACGGGAGCCTAGCATGACACCCCCACCTAAGAACATGAATAGGTAGAAGAAGTTTGGGATAGGTTTTTGATGAGTTCGTCGTCCGTTGGGAAAGCCTGAGAAATTGGGAATAGTTCAATGAGGAAATGAAATTATAAGTTCGAGTAGAATACTATTATAGTAGAAAAATAAAAATTAACCTAATTGTGTGACAGATAGTAATGGGTTGCATGACATCAGGATCTGGAATATCCTACTTGAGAAACCTGCATATGGTAGGTTCGCCAGCTCACGAATCCTGAGATACTTTGTGCGGTGATCTTCCAGGGTGGCTCTAATGTCATCTTTGTGACATGTCGCTATGCTTCAGTTTCAGGGGACTTGGGGATTCTTTCATTCAATATGGACACCACTTGCGTGACTCGGTCGATAGTGGCAAGTGCTATTTTGATGGAGGTAAGTGTCCATGCTAGATGATCCTGCCATAGATGTTGTTGGCTTGGTAAAAGAAGGGTGGAGGTCGGTAGAAAAGAGAGTGGCTATTAAGGACGAAAGCATGAGTACTGCATATATTTATGTTGTAAAGAGGAGAGATGGGTGAGCCTTGGATTCCTTATCAGTACCGTTGAGTTATATAGTCTACATGTCCTCTATGATGTAGCCTTTTGAGATGATGTGGGCGGCTCACTGCTGTTGTCATGATGCATTATTGCTCCTAGCATTTGATGCATGTATTATTGGTCCTGGCACTTTAGTGACATGTCGCTTTTGATCTTGTCCACATATACACATAAAGAGGTTCACTGCATGAGTTGTCTATAGATGTTCACGAGGCATTATTGAATAGACTATTGAGCTGTATAGACTATTGCGTTACATAGTGACAATCTTATTACACTCCTAATACAGTACATAACAGCTAAATTAATGTTTAGAAATTAGCGTAAACAATGGAGGGAACATGAACAACACACATTTTCAGAAAGTAGTGCTACACAACAGAACACGTGAAGACCAGTTGTTCATCCATAGTAGTAGGTGGATGAACCTGTATCACCATAGTAGCTGGCACCATCATAGAAGCCTACGGATGGTGGTGGCGGGGGACTCTTGGCTCAACCTGGTTTGTGGTGTAGGCACTGACAGAAGGCGTTATCACATATGAGAGGGTCATCATCTGCTATACTAATTGTCACTAGACTATTGTCTGTTGATCGCTGACTGGAGGATGCAAACAATTGTTTTAGGTTGAATATTTTGCTTTGTAAATAGGCAATGTAGTGTTGAGTAGGGCCAAAATAGGGTGTGGATCAATCCACCTCGTGAAGCCATAGTTGGCCTGATCATAAGAGTTCTACAACAACAAATAAACTTCAATAGGTAATAATGCATGATACATCTAGGTAAAATTAATATTGCACTCACGTTAGGCAAGGAGCAACGAAAGAATCGATGCCCGTTGTCTGGCTCTTTAGGACCATCATACATGTGCAATACACAATTAAGGTTACGGTTGCACTTAGGCCAAGGAATATTATTGTCATCATAGCCTCGAAAGGGTTTTCGATTCTCTTCCTCGGTTTCAAGTGGGAGTTATAGGATGGGTTCCAAGTAATACGTTGGTCAGGCTGGTGGGTTGAACCCCTCTAAAAGATCATTTATCTCTTTACCTTTCTTTCCCTTATCCCTTCCCCTACATGAAGCCATATGTTGAGTGGAGAGGCAGTGTTTGAGAATAAAATGGATGGTCCATTTTATTGGCGAGCATTGGATGTAGTGATGCAGTCATCGTTAGGACCCGCAATGTTTTAATAGGATTACTCGTAGAAAAAAATCATAAACACAATACTCTGAGTTACATTGTATAACTAGTGAGAATACAAGTTATGTTGATATAATAAAATACAATACATTTCAAATCAATGCACCTTAGATCATCCCCCACGTCTGTTGTGCTGCTGGGCTCACCTTGTCGACTGGTGGCGCGAACCTGGTCTATGGGGTACATGAGGTGGTCATGTGGCCTCCTCACCCTTGGAGCGTCAACATTGATCGAAGGCTCGTCCTGCATGGGCTGCATCGGTATAGGAGCCCCTAACATGCCAGAGAGAATCTGAACGTCGTGAGGTCCTCCAGAGTCGTCTAGTCCCAAACTCTCTGACACGGAGTGTACAGAATATTGCGGGTACTGGAGCTGATACGCAGCACCTAATATACAATGTATAAAAGTGAGTGGCATACAATGTAATATATCTGCTGCTATCTATTTGGGAGTAGGCATGAAGGTAGGTTGTTGTGGTACAGTAGACGAGGATGGCTGGTCGCTGTAACGAAAAGACCCAGGCGCAGAAGATGGGGTCGAGTGTGGTAGGGACGTACGCTGCATCTCACTAGTAGAAATGTGTACAACGATGACGTTTTGCTAATAGTGTTCTAAAAATGTTTCATAGAAGATGACCCTATTATGATGAAAAATAGTCCACCATCACGGTACACAAGTGACAAATTTTCAGTGATAAAATTTATGATGAAGTCTGAAATGGCGTCATAGATGAGAAAAACCCAGAACGTCTTGTGAGTTGGAGCAAAAAGCACACTTGAGAGCATCCCTCAAGCATTGGTCAAGGCATTTAAGGAAGCACCCATCTCGCACGTGTCAAAACGTGGAGGGGTAGCGTTGCAGCAAGCAGCGAAGTCCTCCAACTATGTAGCCACTGAGTCACATATGTCTGTCTACAACATCAATTAAATCATTGATGTCATGTCAAGAATATGTAATATAAACCAACTATGTAAAAAACATATTAATGAAATATGTTATGATCCAATTCATCAATTAAATTACTAATGTACATATAATAATGAATACTTACCAACATATGGTATGCAACTACACGCTACATGCTGAAAGTGTCGGTGATGTCAACCTCATGTTCCTCTCGACGTGAGTGAGCATCATGGATACACTGTACTCACGTAGCCCTATGAAAACACTGTAGGTATGCCCCGTAGGTCCACATGGATACATTGTACTCGCGTAGCCCCATGGAACCACTATAGGTATGCCCCATAGGTATGTAGGTCACACGGACCTATGGGCTAGAAAACATCAGCTCCCACCCCAGCCCACTACTCGATCTGCAATTCCATCTTTGCAACCCAAATAGCCTCGTAGGCAATCCCTTGACCTTTCCTAGTCATTCTACAATAAACAAGAACGGGTTATGAGAATGAGAGAATAATAGTAAAAACATAAACAATTACGATATACTTACTTATGAGCGCCATCGATGGGGTCTCTAGGAATAGGGAAAGGCTGGAAGTAACCAAGCTAACAAAGAACTCGGTGCATGCAGTACAGCTCGACGACGATGTCGTAGACAAGGTGACATCTAGTCAACGAAAAATCGGTGTCATGTGTGCACATCACCAACAACCCACGTGGTGCACGGTTGTGTACATCCATGGCACTGTAGGGTGTCCAGCGCACCCGGTCAGGCATGAGCTGGTCGAAAGAATCCACGAAGTTGGGGTACGCCTTTCATAGAGTCCTGGTGTCCAAGAAGGCTGCATTCAAAGACCAAATAATCAATTATTATATAACTCATCGTATGTGAATAACTAAATAATTACAATACCATGTACCTCACGCTTGCACCAAATGGATTCCATGGTCGGTCCATAAAAAGGGTCCACATCATGTACATGTCATCATCGTACGACTCATACGATGATAGAACTGGCCGACCAATGTCGAAGTGCTTGAAAGACCACAATATCAGCAACAAAGGGCACCCAGTCAAATCTCGCGCTGGTTCTCCATGTGCATGCGTTGGACAAGGCTCTGTAAGTGCTAGCCAAGATTGCTGGTCCCCAACTGTACTGAGGCATCCCTGTTGGGTCTGTGTCTGCTATTTGCTGCGTGCATAAAGGAAACAAGGTGATTGTCCATGGTGTCCTGGTGTGTACTCAAGAACAACACCCATCCAAACAGCCATAGCAGGTACGCCTCCAAGTGTCGATGAACTCGCCAGTCCTCTGACTATGGGGTCAAGTTCCCTCGCCAATCATGCAACCAAATGACTAGAAAGCACGTTGTAGTACCCTTTTCAGTTCTGCATTCACAAAGTCATGCATACCGCTAACAATTCCTAGATTCCTAGCTTGCATTACTTCAAACAGTGAAGGAAGGTTGTGATACAAGTTCTCATATGTGCCAAACCTCTTTTCCAACGCTTTTTGTTTTGCTCTCCATGCCATATCATATGTTACCTCAACACTAAATTGGTTTTCTATAGCATGCATTATTGCAAAAGGAGACATGCCCGTCTTCTGAACTATCACAGGATACATGTGCTCAGCAATAAATCTGCTACTCATATTACTGTGTTTTAGCAGGGTCTGCTTCAACGTGCAAGAATGAGGCATGACAATACTTGTTATAAATGTCACCTCATTTTGTGGCATGTAACCGTGTACATGTCACGTACAATCCTCTATCGTGCACTTCACGTCATATATTCTAAGATTTGAAGCGATCACTATGAACTCTTTCTTCTCTGAAAAAGCCCTCCACATCATGTGATGAGGACATCACACATATGGATACATATAACACTCCTCCAACTAAGATGAAAGTTCATGCGCATCACTTGAATTTATAGGTGAGCTCGTTTTTAATGTTTTGTTTATGTGGTTTTAAGAATAGATTACTACCTATTAAATTAATTGTTGTTAGGAACCATGGAGATGATGATAATATAGCTGGGGAGATGATTGGAGACGTGATGGGCCAGCAAGAACATCCAAGCCAAGATGGAGACCTAATCAAAATCGACTTCGAGTCTGTTTCAGGACCCAGGATTAGTCTGCACTAAAACGGACGCACAAGACGCATATGGACTCGGATTTGGACGTTCTACATATGTCTGGAAAGATAACGAAGTGACCTTTCTAACCCAATTGGCCCCATGTCAAAATTCATCCTGAGCTGTTGGCAATGTCTGAAACAATTTGACTTTCAGAATTTGTCCTACTACTGTGACACCGTCATCGATCTTTGGGCCATGTATCAAGTTGAGCCCACTTAGAGCTGCGTCCAGGGGGTCTTGCACGACCCTAGGGTCCTCATATACACTGCTGCCTCTCCATTTGGGTTTGGATTTTGCTTAGATTATTCTGTAAAGAACAGTTTCACCGTTTGATCAGTTTGTAAGACCCCAACTTATGAGATTCATCATATACTTGCAAATTTGGTTGTATTCTTTTTTATTCTTTCTTGTGTTCTTGATTTGCAGGTAAGGATAATCTTTCTTGGTGAGGTCAACCGTGCAACACCGATTGATAACCATATGAGACGTTGTGCTGTGATTACGGGGTTCAGAACGTGTCGTTCAAAAGCCGGATCAATTTGTGTATTGCATCCGCCTTAATCAAGATTATCAGAACCTATCGGAAGATTGGAAACCCTTGTCCACATCAAGTGGTATTAGAGCTTCAAGTATACCGTTCGGTTCACCCTTATCCCTGTTATTTTGTTCAGTTCTAAACTCCAGAAAATTGCCGACAAAAATATTTATTCGTCATATTTTCGCTGTCCTATATTCCCCCTTGTATCCTGTAATTTTCAGTTTAGTTTGCTCCTCTGAATTTTAGTCCCTCGTTGTGTCGTCGTGTCTAAGTATTGCTCTTGGTATAGTGCTAAACGCATGTTGGAGTTGCTAGCCATAGTTTAGTTCCTGTTTTTTGTGTGTACTACCATACCAAAGCATATCTGTTTTGCACACAAGGAAAAACACATATTGTTTCAGATTAGGCTATATATTATTGTGTGCTTGAGTAGTAGAAAAAAAGAAAAAGTGTTTAGCATTCAGGTGAGGGATTTAGAAGAAAGTTTTGTAATTCTGTAGGCCTATCGTAGCAGCATAATAATAGTTTCCTTGCACCATAACAACCGTTAAGGTGTACATTTGGCTGCACTAGTTGATAATTCATTTGCCTTGCTGCACTTGTAGTAAGACAAAAATATTCAGGTGTTATTTTGAGTTGTAAAATTTATAGTACCTTGCTGCAATTCTATGTAAAAAAAAGAAACAAGCAAAAAGCAAAGAGGTGCTAAAAAAAGAAGAAGAAAAAGTCACACCCAACATAAATCAGAAAAGAAAGATCTACAAAAAAAGAAAAGAAAAAGAATTCAGAATTGCTTGCATCTATTGTGTCTTTTGTTGAGTCATATGCTTGCTTGCTTGAACATAGGTCCGTGACAAGTTTAGGCCGGTGACATAGACTAGCTTGGAACTACTATTCAGTTTTGTAATCTCTGAATTGAAATTTTGCTAATCCTTCCTATCAAATATTGTCCATCGAAGCTGCATATATATCCTTCTGAATAGGCACAGATTTTTTGGACCCTCGTAATTGTCGGATCACACTCTCCAAGATATCCTTTGTTTTGGTATTAAGAATCTTGTATGATCTTAGTAAGATGCTGCCATTTGCTTATGAAGAGTTTCCACCGTGATCATATAGTAGTGATAGGAACATATACTCTTATGTGTTTTCTTGTTTACTACTAACAATGACAGGCTACAACATCGATGGTGATGAGTCGATGGTGTATAATAAGGATGATACAAGTGTTGCAGCACAATGAGTGATCAGTTCTCAAATGGAGAAGGTAGAAAAAAATCAGTTAAACAACTTGTTTCAGACTCACTTTGTTGTGAAGGATCTACGTTGCCATGTCATTATTGATGGAGAGAGTAGTCGCAAGATTGCAAGTCTTGAGTTGGTCGAGAAGTTTGGTTTGACAACAGTGCCACACCCATGTCCATACTATATCTAATGGGTAAATTCTTTTAGAAAGATAAAGGTAGATAAAATTGCACACATTGAATTTTTTATTGGTTCTTATAAGGATAGTGCAGAATTTGATATAGTACATATGCAAGCATGGCATTTATTATTGGGTAAACCTTGAATTTTTACAAATAATGTTTTGTATAATACTATTGCTAATAGCTACTTATTTAAATACAATGATAGAAGGGTTACTCATAAACCTATGACTGCTGCTGAAATTTTAGAAGAGGATTAACAAAGATTTGAGAGAAAAAAGAATAAATTATTTAGGATAGAATATGTTGTTTTAAATATTACAATACTTCCATCAAAATCTGAATTACTAGAGGATGAACATACTTCTTTGCCTCTTATTGCAACTAATATATTTCAGCATATACATAAAGAAGATAATAGTGGAAAAGATAAAAAAACATATTGTTGCTTCAGGTAAGAGCTTTCTTGCTGTGATGAATAGTACTGATAATCTTGCTGTATTGGAATCTTATAATGATGTTCCTTTGTCACAAGTTGATTTATCCATTAGTTCTTGTGATAAAGAGGAATTATGTGTCAATGCTTTACTTATACCTTTGTCACAACAAATGAATGAGCTTGATATTTTTGCTTATGAATTCACGCACTAGTACTGAAATTAAACATTTGATTTTAGTTACATGTGAAAAGAATGAGTAAAAATTATTATCTTCTCTAAATACTTTGGGTTATATTGAATTTGATATTCTTTGTGATCTAAATACCATGGAGAAGAAAATATTTTCTCCAACTGAATTACCTTTATTGACAAGAAACAATTTTCATACTATAAGCCACTATGATTATAGAGGTGCATTTATGGTATATAGAGTTTATGTTTGTTCAAATTTGAAACCTCCTTGTGTTGTATAACTGAATGACCAATTAGAAAACTTTGATAATAATTACCATGTTATGTCAAGTTATTCCAGTGCTTCTAAGATCACATATTGTCTACCTTGTTATAAAAGTGAGTATGATGTTCACATTACTGACCAAATTTTCAAAGAGGTTATTAATTTGCATGGAATGCCTTCTACTGTAGATTTTCATTATGATGACAAATTTCATAATACATATAACTATGAGTTGCATATCAATTTTAAGAATAGTTCCATAATTAATATTTCAGATTTGAGACCATACATGGGAGAAAGAGATGAGCTTGAGTCAAGAGCGACTCTAATTCAAAAGGGGGAGAATGATAAGAACATCACACCTATGGATACACACAACACTCCTCCAACTAAGATAAAAGTTCATGCGCATCACCTGAATTTACAGGTGAGCTCGTTTCTAATGTTTTGTTTATGTGGTTTTAAGAATAGATTACTACCTATTGAATTAATTATTGTTGGGAACCATGAAGATGATGATGATGATATAGTTGGGGAGGTGATTGGAGGCGTGATGGGCCAGCAAGGACATCCAAGCCAAGATGGAGGCCCAATCAAAACCGACTTCAAATCTGTTTTGGGACCCAGGACCAGTCTGTATTAAAACGGACGCACAGGACGCATACGGACTCGGATTTAGACGTTCTATATATGCTTGGAAAGATAACGAAGAGACCTTTACAACCTAACCAGCCCCATGTCAAAATTCATCTCGAGCTGTCGACAGTCGCCCAAATAATTCGACTTCCACAATTTGTGTTGGTGTTGCGACACCGCCATCGGTCTTTCGGTCATGTATCAAGTTGAGCCCACTTAGTGCTGCGTCAGGGGGTTTTGCACCATCCTAGGGTCCTCATATACACCACCGCCTCTTTATTTGGATTTGGGTTTTACTTAGATTATTCTGTTAAGAACAGTTTTGCTGTTTGATCGGTTTGTGAGACCCCAACTTGTGAGATTCATCATATACTTGCAAATTTGGTTGTATTCTTCTTTGTTCTTTCTTGTGTTCTTGATTTGCAAGCAAAGATAAGCCTTCTTGACAAGGTCAACCGTGCAACACCGGTCGATAACCATAGGAGACGTTGTGCTGCGATTGTGGGGTTCAGAATGTGTCGTTCGGAAGCCGGATCGATTTGTGTATCGTCTCTGCCTTAATCAAGATTATCAGAACCTATCGAAAGATCAGTAACCCTTGTCCACATCATCATGGCTACATGCAAATTCCTCTTATCAAGAAACATCTTTCCTTGACAAACATCAATGGCATCATACTCCCATGATGAATTGTGTCCACCATTGATTGTCATGTTCTCCATGCTAATCCAGTCATGAGGCTCTTCATAGTCCATGCCCTAGCCTTTGTTTTTATCCACAAATGTACGGAACTCTTCATCATCCCACTCCATCTCGTCTACATCTCCCAAGACAGCTATCATCGTATCACTGCTTCTAGTCATTTCCACGTGCGGGCTATGGTGCAGGTCACTAATGTATTCATTCATGGGGATGTAATTTTCAACAACCACTTAATTTGACTCGGGGTTAGAGATCGACGCACCAACACTTTGTCATTGCACAAGTAAAACATGGCTAAAGTGTGGTTGCAATCCCATTTATACAAATTGCTTGTAATGTTTACTGCTTCTTAGCTCTATGAGTTGCCATTTTCATGACCCTCCAATTTTTTTAGGGATCAAAGTTTTCACTAACAATCGATAATCATGTGGATTCACATTTAGTAGACCATGCAATCACCCATATGCATCACGACATGATATCTCCAACGACTCTGTTAATGCACCTGACATACTGAAAATTACTCAAATCTACTCCATAATCAAAGTACTGTATATAACCTTCACCATAAGAAACTTGAAAATTCAATGCACCTAACATTCTTGATTACAAAAGAGTTCATACTTTAATACAAATAATAATGTTATATAATAATATAAATTATTACTTATTTGTTACCTAATAACTACACGTTATTCTAATTAATTCCATCCTCTCCTACTTATTTCTTGACTTTTTTTCTATAGTCCAAATCTTCTTAATATATGAACTATTAAATCTAGCTACTAGGACACATAACTAACAATATCTAACTATATCTTTTTAGTATAATTAATTTTCTTAAACGAAACTATTAAAGAAGAAAATTAACTAACCAAAATGAAAAAAAAAACTTACCCTGTCATGCCCCCGCTCGCGTCTGCAGCGCCGGTGCCGCTTAACTCCAGCCATGCCTGCGTCCGCCACAACCGCAGCTTGGCCCACCCGCCTGCCCACACCCACGTCGACCGGCGCCCGCCTGGCTGACCGTCACAACCCTAGTCGTGCCCACACCTGCCGCCGCCCGCCTGGCCGTGCCCGCTTGGCCACTGCCCGCGCTGCAAGCCGCCCAACGCCCGCCTCGCCACACACTGCCCGCGCCCGTGCCGCAAGCCACCTGCCACACGCCGCACACCTGGCCGCGCACTGTCGTCACCCGCTACTCTATTTCTCTGTCGGTGCAAACTGAAGATTTGATTCGGGGTCACCGGAGGTATAAGCCCCCTTGTTGGCCCCTGAAAACCTGACAGGGTTATCGGTTCGCCACAAACCGATAAGCCTGTCGGCCCAACGGTTGCTGTGGGAAGGGGAGGGCATCAGATGACCAATTAGCACTAGTCGGTTGTTGGCTACCGACTAGGGTCCAGTCGGTTAGTGAATTGTCGACACGATCCTATTTCTACTGCAGTTCTATAATTATCTATTAAAATAATATTATTTAAAAAACTAAAATATCTACATCTGTGAGGACACAATGGTTGAGGATCCATATGAATATACGGCTCCATATACTCCCAATTTGAGTATGAGCGTTTGTAAATCAATCTAACATAAACTCACGACTACAAATTAATGTGAAGAGTGCCGTTGACTTTCAGCTCAATCAATAATCAACGTGAAAAGGCTATATGAGGAAATGGTGTTTGCTTTTCTTTAGATTACACAGTATAACTTAGATACTTACAACATACGTGAACACACGTATGCAAACCCTATTTCAATGAGCATCTTTAAAAAATAAGCCGATAAATCCTCTAAATTGACGAAGTCACCATTGATGACTTGCTATTGACAGAAGTGTCTCCTACCACTAAAAGCACAATATCGTTAAATCCTAGTATATTCGCTTGCATGGGGAGTCAAACATAGGACCTGAGGTGCTACTGAAGCTCTTGTAACCACTAGGCTATAGTCCGTAAAAAAGGCTAGTATTATTTATTAATGAACAGGGAATGGTGATTTGTTGTAAAGTGAAAGGAGACATGACAATTGGATGCGGATACATGCACGAATATACCCACGATGTACATAGGAATAGGAATAAATAAATATATACCTCTTTTTATATAGCATATCTACTATAGTAAGAATACACAATACAGTGTATGAGAAGAAATTAAAAAAAAATCAATTGTGTAGTAAATGGAAAAAAATAAAAGTAGTATGATATGCACATAATATTTAACTTTTCTAGCAAAATACATAAATTTACTTGCAAAATAAGTAAAGGAAAATGATAAGTCCAAACTGAATTGGGTTATTGCTGTGCTGGCCTATTTAGCCCAGAACTGAACTATATTGTTGTGATGGCCCATTTAGCCCAGTCCACTAAAACTGAACCGATGTTTTTTTCCCTTACCTCTTCTTCCTCCTCTCGCTCAAGGTCCTTACTCAGCCTATCAAAAAAAAAACGTCCTCACTCAGCCATGAAAAAAAAAAACCCAAAACTCTGATCCAGCACCATCAATGTACATCTACCATAAGAAATAATCAAAACTAAACTCTTTGGTGCTACTGCGTTTCTACCCCTGGATCGGACTCCAATTACGTTTTTACCCTCTATTTTTCAACTTTGTGATTTTATCCCTATGATTTGAAAATGAAGAAGGCTTTTACCCCTGTCCCGTTATAGCCTCATAACGGTGTTAAATCTAGTATGAAAAGACAAAACTACCTTTGTGATTTTACCCCTCATTTTGAACTTGGTTTGTGATTTTACCCCTTGATTTGTTGAAACATTTTTAACAACATTTCAGAAGCAATTTTGAGCAATATTTTTAACATTTCAACAGTACTTTGACAGCATTTCAACGACATTTTTAAGCTCCTAAATTAGTTTTTCTCTTCAAAACAAGCTCTTTCTATTTTCTCTCTATTTATGTTATTATTTTCAACTTTCTCACCTTAACCACTCAGATTGAGAAAAAAAAATCAACCATCTTTACCCAAGCCTCTCTTTCTATTTTCTCTCTATTTATGTTATTATTTTCAACTTTCTCACCTTAATCACTCAGATTGAGAAAAAAAATTAACCATCTCTACCCCAAGCCTCGCCGGCCGCTCGCACCGCCCGCTCGCTTGCCGCTTCCACCACCCGCTTGCGCGCTCAGCCACCTCGTGCAGTGCCCTGCCGCCTCACGTGGCGCTCACCCGGCCGCGCCCCCGCCTCGTGCTGCCTGCACGCCCGGCCGCGCCACCGCCTAACGTCATGCCCGCCCGGCCGTGTGCCCTCCTCGTGCAGCCCGCACGCTCAGCCACGCCGCGGCCACATCGTGCTGCACTCGGTCGCGGGCTCGCCTCATGCCGCCCGCTCACCTGGCCGTGCCCCCGCCTGGCGCCTCGCCCGCCCCGTCGGGGGGTGTGGGTTGGAAGTTAGAGGAAAAAGGAAAGAAGGAAGAAGGGAAAGGGAAAAAGAGAGAGAGGAGGGTAGTCTAGTCTTTTCCCATGTCTTGAAATTTGTTTTATTTTTTTAAAATCTTAAATCGGTTCAGGTTAACGGCATCCAAAATCAGGGGCAAATGGCGCCTTCGTTTTCAAATCACAGGGGTAAAATCGCAAGATTGAAAAATAGAGGGTAAAATCACAATAGGAGGTCAGGCTAGGGGTAAAAACGCAATAGCCCCAAACTCTTTCGGCCTTCTCCATCATTACGCTCTATCAATTTTGAACTGGAATTTAAATGTTTTTTTCTCATCTTTATGAAACTTTCTTTTTGAAGAAACTCAACTTTATAGAACTTGGAACGTATGTGTCTGTTATAGGATATCAGAAATAGACAAATGGATCAGAAGATGGCTATATTTGATGAAAGACCAAAGCATGGAGGGAATACGAAGTAGGGGGCTTTGGGACGTAAGCTTGATGAAAAGCAACCGAGTACAAACTTCAAAATCATAAAGACCTACGACACATAAAAATTCTACGAGGGCAAGGCGTACTCGAATTGAACTCTATGTGAGGCAGGGGGCAGATTTTGGGTGAAAGAGACACCCTCACATGTTTTAGTAAGTAGTAGAGATAGAGAAGTTTTAAAACATTAGTATGTAGCCAAGTTTCAAGCTTTGGACTGTTAAGGAAGAATATGCTCCTAGACTCATACAATTGTGGCCTCTTCTCAGACCAATGTGAAAAAACTCTCCTTCACCTATTCTTTGAATGTAATTTTAGAAAGAGATGTTGGGAAACTATATCAATGCAGTGAAACACAAGGCTGCTGCCAGATCCGATGTTATTGCAGGGCAGGAGAAGGTTTAATTCAAAAAAGAAATTAGAAGTGGTTATAGTGGGTTGTTGGATGATCTGGTGTCACTGAAATAACATCATCTTTGATCCGACGCCCATTTCCCCGCCGCAATGGTAACGAGCCTTCAAACAGGAATTTGCCCTAATGCCTTTGCGTGCTAAGCTCTCTACTAAACTCTTGTTAGATGATTTCCTGGCTAATGTAAACTGAAAGAACAATAAGTAGGATCTTAGTTTGGTCTGCGGCCTTAATCTTGTACATATGGGTCTGTTTTTCTATTAATATATATAAAATAATAGGTAGGGGTCTTCCTTACTGACTTCGGTAAAAAAAAATCAAGCTTTGGAAGACGGACTTAAAGCAAATTATGTATATAGAATTTCAGCACTAAACTTAAAGTTATGACCTTTTTCTTATATTAATGTACACCGGAACACTGAATTTTTGGACCTTTTGAAAGAAAGAAACAAACCTGAAATTTACAACCCCTTTTTTATATGCAGTGGAAGGGAGTGCCCAATATCAAACACATACAACGTCTATCACTAAAACAGTAATTAGTTGTAAATGCAGACATGCTGAGTTTTATAGGGCTTGAACTCGAATAGATTGGTTCCACTGAAAAGAACCAATAAGCTATGAGCAACTTACCAACTGTAGCAACCAAACCCTTGTGAACTTGATACCATGAACATATTTGATACTCCGTCTATCTACAAAATTTAAGCCTTTTGGGTTCTTCATCTGAAGTGAAAAATAATAATAATTTTGACAACAAAGGTTTCATAAAGCTTAGTGACAGATAATCATGCTATTAGATTTATAGCAAAACTAACTAGTATCATATTATGCAATTCTATCAATATGAAATTATTTATTAAAATAGGTATTATTGTTCAACGTTAATAAAAGATGACTTTGACTAAATCTTGAAATGTTTTATTTTGTGGAGGATGGAGTACTATATCAATGCCTTCCAATATAATTAAGCATAGTCCAACTGTGATCAATAGACAAGGATAAAATGGCCTTTTATTTGACTTTAAGGGTCATAATGTCTCGTGCCTGTATTACCACCAGAACTATTTTAAATGACATCAGAGCTCAAAGCATGGTTCAAATTTGAGCTAAGTTAGGTGTCTAACAACATCAAAATAAACTTGGATAGTTTTCGGTTGCTAGAGAGCCATGAGGTTGCCCGAGGGTTGTCTCGATCCTTCAGTAGGAGTTGTATCATTGACACACGCTTTTGAAACCATGTTGGTGGTTTTGAGCTTGAGTAGGCACTTGGAATATGAATATTTTCTGAGCCCTCAGCCATCAATCCAACTAAATCATTTGTAGGCATTGTCAGAACCATAGACACTATATAAAAGAGGCAGAAAAATAATACCTTAATTAGTGACGCTTCTAAAAAAGCGTCACTATCAGATAATAGTGACGTGTGAAAACAGGATGTGTCACTAATTAATGTGTCTTAATGAAGATGTGTCACTAATAAAACATAAATAGTGACACATATACTTTTGAAGCATCACTAATAACTTGACCATGTAATTAGTGACGCTGCTCAATGTAACGCGTCACCTATCTATTTGGATCCGGACCCGAAAAAATCTTTAAACTCAGTTCACAACCACTCAGTTCGCATCTGTCGCTCCCTTCTCTCTCCTCTCTTCTCTGCTTTCTCTCTCTCTCTCACCCCGGTGCTCCTCTCCCCGCCGCCATATCCCTCCCCTTCTTGTCGCTCCTCTGCCCACTGCGGGCCTGGCGCCATCTCCTCTCCCCTCTCGTGTTGTTGGCTCCTCTTCCTGCCGTCGGCCTGGAACGAGGAGGCCACAACGGCGTGAGGAGCAGCTCCAGCGTGAGGGGGAGTCAGATCTGCGGAGGCCGAGACAGGCGTGAATCCGGGCCTCTGAGTGTCGCCTGAATCCTTCCGCGGTCGATGGGGAGCAAAGCAGAGCCCGCCAAGGGGCTGCTGCCCTACTTGCAGCGCGCCGATGAGCTGCAGAAACATGAGCCCATCGTCGCCTACTACTGTGAGACATGCTCCCCTCCCCGCTGCTTCCTTTTGAATAATCAATCCCCCGTATCGTGGCTGATTGCTAGGGTTTAGTTTTGATTTGTTGTGGTGGTGGTCGGCAGGTTGGCTGTACGCGATGGAGAAGGGGCTAAGGATCCCGTAGAAGGAGCATACGAAGACCACCAACTCCATCCTCATCTCCCTCATGAACCAGCTCGAGAAGGTGTGAGTATCTGTTTGTGACTCCCATCCCCTGTTCACTTGGAGGAGAATGAACTAGGCAGCTGCTCTGTTTAATGTCGTTTAGATCTATGTACTTAGCACACGTGTGTTGTTGGCAAGGGGTCGTTTCGATGATGTGATTTCGCAATAATTCTATATAATCTGTTGTTGGAATGCTGGCAGAAACTTTTTAGAATAGTGATTCGTTTTGTCTATCAATACAGAATTTGTGTATGATTTTGTTGCCTAGGCGACAGCATTGAGGTGGATAAGAATTGTTGTCTGGGCCACCCACCAGGACACCGTTGACTGGAGCCCTACTCTGATGCCATCGATGGTCCACATTGGCAGACAGGTGAGATACGTTTTATTTGTATGTGCCAAGTTGTTCTGAATGTGGCAAGTAGTTCACACTCTGCTACTCTGTGTAAAGTATGAGTATTCAGAATTACATGTTCTTTATCTCTTTTTTGGACAACTTGAAACAATTTCTAGTCTATATTCTGGATGTCCATGTATCGGTGTAGAAAGAAAAGAAGTAGTATAGATCAAATCTGATTTCACTGTAGAAAAATTTGAGAGGAACAGAGTCATCATTTGTTCAGATTAGTTTCAGGTTAACTAAATAGGTTATGATCCCTGTATACCTGTCTATGGACACTCAACTTAGCTTGGCAGGGAAGCAAGGCCATTGCACACTGTGATGCCACCTGGATACCTAAATATTTTTAGATTTGTGGTTCCAACCTTCACTGTGACAGTACTACTTAGAAGCTTCTCGGTTTCTTAAGATTCCACATTGCCTTGTGATGTTGTGGATCAACTGGTGGATGATTGTGAATTTTTGTTTTATGTTTGGTTATTAGGTTTAGCATACGCATCATCCTTTAGAATACAATACTTTGTTTTTGAAGACAAACGCTACTCTGTTTTTTAAGACAAACACTGCTCAGTTTCTGAAGAACTGGATTATGAAGAGGGTTTGAGCTAGATTAACCTAAGTTTACAGCTGCTTTAGTTTAATATTTGCTTGTTGATGGCCCTGGTCTCCCTACAACTGTCGTAGGCCATTTCTCTTAAGTTTCACCTATTCTTATCAGTTAAATATTTGGATCAGTTGATTATGAGCATAAAAGTGATAGCTTCACCAGTTCTTATTAGTTAAATCGATAGGTTGTAGCTTCCAACAGCCAGATGGACAATGAGCCAAAAGTTCTTAACGTTGAAATCATTTTCTTCCTCTTCTTTAAAAGGTATGAAGCTAGCTGATAGCAATATCAGAGAAAAGCTTGCTATGTGTGTCAACATGGTGCCTATTGAGAACTATATTTACTCTGGTTTTGTTATCCCTCTTTAGTTTTGTACCACTCTATAGTAACCCCTTCATTACTGGCTGGCTTGCACCATTTATTGACCTGCATTTTTCTATTAACATGCATAGATTAGTATTGTTTGCTAAGTTCAAAACTTGCAGTTGATAAACAGTGTGTCAGTAGTTTTGTTTGCTATGTAACCAATGCATCTTAGTGGCTCATTTTTCTTCATAATCTGTCTAAGCTTATTAGTGCCATTCTATTAGCATGCATAGATTAGTATTTCGAGCTTACATTGTTTTGACTTCTTGATTTAGCAGAATTCAGTACTAGCAAGTTCTTGTTACCTGGATAAGTGAATTTTAGCAAGTACCCTTTTTCACTTCTCCAAAACTCATATATTTGAATCATTCTATTCTCCCTAATTTGCTCTGGTTATGCAGGTCCAAAATCCTCACAGCATCAAAGTACAATGGTACAGTTCAAGGTCTATAGTACATATGACGAATAGAAGGTCTCTGTAGTCTTTTCAAGGGCAATGGTAGCAATTGTGCATGGATTGTTCCCAATTCTGCCATGAAGTTTTTTAGCTATGAACAGGCACCAAAGTATGTTTTTGTTTGCAGCTACTCTTTTTATTTACATTTTCCTGTTCTACTGCCACCTGCCTGCTCTTCTTAGAGACCTTTTTGTGCTGCATGATCAGACTGTCTTATCCTTAGATTGATTTGAAGCATGCTCTACTGATTATATGTTTTCTATGTAAAGTAAAGCAGTATTGACATGGTGCCTTTCTCTGCCTTATTTTCTGCTAACACAAATTAGCATTTCAGCTTTCACAAATTAGCCTTCCTTTCTTCTTATGAACTGAACATATATATTGTTTTCTTTTTTTTTCTTAATTTTATCATTGGTGACGCGTCTTACAGTGAAGCGTCGCTAATGTTTCCGAGATTGGTGACGCGTCTTGATTGAAACGCGTCACTAATAATTTATCATTGGCGACGCGTCTTACGATGAAGCGTCACTAATGTTTCCGACATTGGTGACGCGTCTTGATTGAAACGTGTCACTAATAACTCACACATTAGTGACACATCTAGACCAAAATGTGTCACTAATGTATGAGTCACAAACCGCATCACTAATAATAGTTGAGAAGTGTCACTAAAAACTAGAGTCAACATCGGCTACGCCTGTTGTGATACCCATAGAGGTGCCAATGACAGGTAAATTGTGAGATTAGGAGCATTGGAGAAGAGCAAAGAGAATCCAACTATGACGAAAATAACAGGTTCAGGAGGGGCTAGAAGTGGGCAACGGCATTGTCGTCTGCCAGTGCATAGGGGTGAGCAGGGCCGGCCCCGAGGTGGGGGGGGGGGGGGGGGGGGCTGGTAGGGCGGGTGCCCAGGGCTCTATTCTGAAGGACCCTATCCATAGTATGTGCTTGTCCATTCATACTGGTCCAACAAATCGCAAGTGGGCTCTAGACTTACTCACTATGGTATCGAGGCTTTAAGATTAATTAACTGATCAATTCTTTTTACAGTTCTTAACAACATCATGTCAACTGCTCTCTCCATTTTGAAAATGTTATCGTTAGAACAACACAATTAGTTTAAATTTACACTAGTCTTGCATTGGTGTCCTAATGATAACATTTTTAGAATAGAAAGAGTCCTGGAAATAAGCACTATTGAGTGAAAAACAGGCAATAGAGGAAGCGAAAGGGGCCATGGGCAAAATGTTAAGCGTAATTGGAGCTCTTCAAGGAACCCAAATAAGTTGGCAATATTGAAATAAATTCTTTTTTTAAAGAACCCCGGCATTTAGGTTTGCCTTGGGCCCCAAAATTTCAGAAACGGCCCTGGGGGTGAGACTGTTCGAGAAGGATTCTGATCCAAAGCCGTACAATGGCGTGGGTTGGTTCAAAATGAATGTGGCCACAACCACTAGCAAGGTGTTCTTTTTGCTCTTATTTTTTCTGTGTTACATTTTTTATATAACGAGTAGAGCAGATCGGTATAACTTTCATAAGCTTGTTTTCTTCATCACTCTGCAAGAAAGTGACTTTTGATCGGAGTTACTGTAGCAGCGAAAGTGTCTCCCTAGTAAACGCTACACTGTTGTGTATTGTCAAGAGAGTTGTTCCATCCTCGCTGTCACAGTGTCATTGTCGATCTGCAGGAACACACACGCTGGTGGTTTCTTTTAATCTTCAATTTTTAGGATGATTTTACGTGCCTAGTTTTCAAATTACAATAAATAATTTACTGGTCCTAAAAATACAAATATTCAAAAAACAACTTAATACAAACTTAGGATGCCCGCTATCGTGCTATCCATACGATACTATGTGTACGATCTCTCTCTCAGCAAGTTGTGAGGAAATCCTAAAAATGCAAAAGCAAAGAAACGATGATTGACAAACGTTATTCTTATTAGAAAGCTCAGCTCGTGCATGGAACCTCAAATAATACTAGAAGGATATGATGGCGCATCGTTTGCCGCGCCTTATTATTCTCATTGCTCCTAAGACTGACTCCAACAATGAGAGGCATTTTTGAGAGGCAAATGGACGGTTGCCTCACGCGTACAGCCCAGCTCTAGCACCAGCACGTCATGCGCTTGACGGTGGCGTGGCTACGATGGGCTAGCGGGGCTTCGACGAGAGCTCCGGCTTCGACAAGCAGGGCCGAAGGGCCAGGGCTGAGGAGCGGGGCGCACAGGGAAGAGCGGGGACTTTGAGCTGAGGCACAGCGCAATGAGCGGTGGCGGGTGGCTGCGACAGGAGGCGGCAGTACTCGATGTTCTAGTGACGTGGCTGGAATGAACGAAGCCGAACCGGGTTAAATCGATGCACGAAAGAGAGGCGAGTCACCGGTGAGAGAAATTGAAGGGGGGCTCACCAAAGAAGAAGAGCGAGGAGGAAGAATGGCATTCGACGGTGATGGGAAAAAGCCCAAATTTGAGCTCGTCATTGCGGGAGAGAGTGAGCTGTTGTGTAGAGGGGAGGAGGGGGTCAGGGCAGTTCTATATAAGGAAGCTCGGCCGAGACGGGGAAGCTGAAGGGCAGCCGAGCGACGAGGTTCCTTTGCTCGGGGCCATGGCGGGCGAGCTGCTTCGGTCGTTGTAACTGGCCAGCTCTTCTTGTTGTTACTGACCCATCATGTCGTTGTAACTAGTCACATCTCAACGAGGAAGACAAAGGAGGAGGCAAAGGTATGCACGCGCGCCGGCGTCCCGCGATGCTTGCCCGCCCTCGCGCTCGCCTCTACACTAGCTTCCCGTGGTCGCCCTTGCCAAATGCAATCGAGGAGAGAGGGAAATCTATTTTTAGCTCACCTCTCTCCTCCGAATGCAATTTGGCTTTCCATTTGGCTCCACTGTTAGAGATTATTTTGGAGAGCCATAGTGTTGCCTCTCATTATTTTGGCTCCACTGCAAAAGCTCTCATTGTTATGAAAAGGAGCACAACATAGAACTGCAACACTGACTGGAATACAGTAGGTGAGTTCTCAAGATTATGAGATTGTTTCATTATTGTATACTGTTAAAGGTGAAAAGAAAATTAGGAGGAAGATGGTCTACCGGAGCTAACAGTTTCAAGTGTGTGGATTTCATATGTATGGATTATTGCTTGCTTGCTGCTATGTTGGCATCACTGAATGGCAGAGTTTTTTTTTTTTTGCTCTATTTTATCACCAGTTACCACTTTTTTTTTGTTTATACAATAATTTTGTGTTTGAAAAATTAAAATTGAAGCGGAATAGAACGTGAACATTGAGAGCTTTTGCTCCAACCATGATAGGTTGTCATTTGAGTTTGATAAACATAACCGAATCAAACCATCGAGTCTTAAATAATGGAATATATTAGTCATGCAGAGATTCAAATAACAATCTTGAGTTGTTTGCAATAACAGAACTCTTATCTCACTTTACATATGCTTTTGCAGGATGGATTTACCTTTATTTTTCTATACCCTAAACATGTAGCTAGGCCTCACAAAGAATATAATTTAAAGGCAAATGTAATACTACAGTTGTTGGATAAACCAACTTAATTAGATTTTTTTTTAGAAAACATGAGTCAATATATGTTGTGTAATACATTTGTAAATATGCTCTATGCATCTATTGATCTTTTAAATTGGTAGTTCATATATACTCATGGACACATTAATTGGCATTAAAGTATAAAAATCAGACACCTAACTGAAGTACTCCGCTATGGATTTATTCATTGAATGGTTAATTTAATTTTAAATTTATGAAAATTAGTCTTTCAGTACTAGTTATCTACGTTTGTCCAATTTATCAATCAGAACGAAAGGACGACATGAAACAATGAAAGAAATTAAATTTAAATAAGTGATATGACAACCGATTTTGTTGTGAGAGAATGTGCGTGCGTTGTCTTTTTGGGCCCTCCCAGCTGCTAATTTCACAAATCAAACTTAATTCCTCGCGTAATGTAGGTCTACCCCGTTGCTTTGCGGTGTTCTAGCGACCGACCGCTCCACTTTGGCTATAAAACTATAATTTTTTTTTATCTTGCTCACACGAACTTTTCCAGGGAGTCTTGGGGGATTTTTTTCTCTTGCTTTTGACCGGACAGTGGCAGAGCCGCTGGATGTATATAGGGGCGAAGCTTTGTTGTGGTCTAAGAGTGGTCATGAACCTCTTATCATTAGCAAAATTCTATTATTTAAACAGTAAAATTGACATTGTTTATGAAATTTTGAACTCAATTAGTAAGACGACTCTCTCTTTATTATTGCTCAAGCTTCGCCACTGAATATATACTAGAAGAGAAAATGAACAGTCCATAGTGTCTTGGCTCTACTGGCCCCATCCAGAGACTAATTGCAGGCAGGTATTGCATTCATTGTCGGGATGGACTTTCCTACGTAGCTGCCGATGCACGACGTCAGCTGGGTCGTGGCAAGTTTTAGTGGATGGACGAGATTCTTTCTTTCGGCTGTTAAACTATAAGCTGACATGGCATGACATCATTTCGAGAAATCACGTCAATTTAGACTATAAGAGATTCCATCACTCACCGAAGATCTACTTGGTTTTGGATGCAGCCAATTGGAGCTGCAATAAGGATTGTTAATTCGTTGGCTTCTATCTTTGGTTTTTTCTTCGGTCTCGTTATCTATATTGTTCCAGAGGTGTTTTGTCTCCTAAATCCTGTACTCTTATATATAATGATTAAGTGATTATTGTAATAAAAATTCATTACTGTCTATGTTACTCCGTTGAGCCATTCTAATTTTCACGTTTTGAACTCTAAAGAAGTTGAACATGAGGGGAGTGTTGAAACAAATACGAATTGTCAACACTTTTCCATTAGCTTAAGTTTTTAGATGAAATTGATTAATGTATAGTAACTTAAGATGGTTTAATATAATACAACCCACCATATTCTTCTTAATCTATTCTCTCTTACAAGAACAAGTCCTGAGACCTCGATCTCAAACAGAGGCTGAGTGCTACTGTAGCAGAAGGCAAATAAGTACTGTAGCTATAGGGATAGCAGCCCGCCGCTATATCACCATAGCTAAAAAGAAATCACAATAACAGCGGATACAAAAATCTAGCGGTGGGCGAACACATCCCCCCCCCCCCCCCCCCCCCCGCCGCCGCTACGAAGCCATCAACAAAACAAAATTCCGGTGGGCAAACCCTAGCCGCCTACCGCCCCCTCGGGCAGCGCCCAACCCTAGCCATCAAAGAACTCCAAAGTTAAGCATGCTTGGCCTGGATCAATTTAGGGATGGGTGAACGATCGAGAAGTTTGTTCAGGGTGCGCACGAGTAAGGATAAAAGTGTTCAGAAAAGACTAGTGTTGATCTATAAGGACAATCTTGAGGTCCTAGAGAGCTGCTAGGTGTAAGAGGACCCGACTTCGGAGGGGTAGGATGTTACAGTTGGTATCAGAGCCGACCCTTGCGGTTTCACGAGCACGTGAGGTTGCAGTTGCGCAGGCATGATGTGCATGGCCGGTGTGAACCCAGAGAGTGGTCACACAGCATGGCATATGCGCTGGCACTGGACACACGGACGTGGCCAAGATGGGATGTTCCTGACTTGGGGTTGATCGACGAGAACGTCGATCTTCTAAGGGGGTGAGAGTGTAACATCCTGGCCCAAGGCTTAATAGGATTGATTGAATACTCATACCAACAAGTTGCAACTTCTTTTCCGGAAGCTCATCCCTAAAGAACTCCAAAGTTAAGCGTGCTTGGTCTAAAGCAATTTAGGGATGGGTGACCGACCGGAAAGTTTGTCCCGGGTGCGCACGAGTGAGGATAAAAGTGCGCAGAAAAGACTAGTGTTGATCTGTGAGGACAATCTTGAGGTTCTAGAGAGCTACCAGGTGTAAGTGGGCTCGACCTCGAAGGAGCCACCCTGCTCGGCACGTGTGGCACTAGAGGACGTCCAACCTAATCCAGCTGCCTCGTGTGCCATCAGAAGGGGTCAGCCTGGATCCGGCAATCCCGCCCAAACTGTATTTGCCGCCAGATGCGAGGCGGTTAGCGAGGAGGTCGTTGGTTGCCACTGCCGATGTGCCCACGCCCTTGCCGGCCCACCGTCTGTGAGCGCGCCCGCTCGTAGGGGAAGGAGAGAAGGGAGGTGGTGCCGGCGCCTGCTAAGTAGAGAGAGAAGGGAGGAGGGGAATGAGTTTAGGATTTTGGAAGGATGGATTTTATAGGGATTGGTTAAGTTGGATGGGTCAAAAAAAAAAGAACTAGACCTCTTATTTTCTAGAGTTTGGGAACTGTCTTTAAAAATGATTTTTAGAGGTGTGTCTCAATAAATAATAGCTAATTATAGAGATGGATCACCTCTAAAATTGATTTTAAAGGTGGTCGATAATATGAATCACCGTTAAAAATCATTTAACCATTATGATGACGATTTTTTCTATACCTGTCTCTACGATGTTTTGGGTGCCGCAACTATAGTACACATTTTTTGTAGTGTTCATAGATGGGCCCAATGGAGATTGGTTTTGGCGCGGCGGATTTTCATCAACGACAAGTGCCCGAGAGAGTGGAGATTAATTGTTAGGAGGAATCGATGGAGTGGTGGACTTGCCGCATGCGCGTCGGTATAGAGATGGAAGAACATGGCTCCTAAGGTTTGCTTGCACAGTCAAACAGTGCGCCCTTGCACAGGGCCACCGAAAGAGCGACACCGAAACACGAAACATCCAAGAATTTCATTTTTTTTTTCAAGCAGTCAAATTCTTCTCGTTGGCACACAGCGCCGGTCAGGCGCGTAGCTGCGCAGGAAATTTCACCATTTTAAGCTTTCTCTCGCACGCGGCAGTCGTCCCAGTACATAAGAGTCCTTCCGCGTTGAATCACAGATTCATAAGTAGGCCGGAAAGTTGTTCTCGGCTGGCTCGTGGGCTCCAAATTTGAAGGCCACGTCGGAAGGCCATCTACTTAGAAAAGACGTGATCCATCAAAGTTTGCATAAGCTCGGTGAGCACAACTGGTACCGTTCCTAATTAAAAGGGCCCATATCAATCTAACCGCCTTTCTTTCGCATTTGCTAAACGTTAGTCAACTTTCTTCCGTGTCTGTCACTGATATTGGGCCGAAACTTGAGGCAGGCCTTTCTTTCATCTCTTTTCAGAGTAAGGTCCAATTCAATATTATTTCTTCCCTGCTTCACTGATCTGCTCCCCCTTCCTGTCTCATTTTTCTTTTTTCTTTTCTGTTGACGCAGAGTGCTGGAGCTGTGTTGCGAGACATCAAACAAGGGGTCTCCTCATCTTCTCGCAATTTCTTATGCGGTTGCAGTGGACGATGGCGTATCGCCGGCAGAGTTGAGCTACGGCACTAATGTTTTGTCTAAATCTTTCCCACTACGCCTCGATTCACTCTCTAGTCTTTCAACTTCCCATTTCTGTCGCACGAGTCATGGTTGGTGGTAATGGGATTTTGTTATGGGGGATTAGTTCATTTCATTGCAAATTCTTATGGCACCGTACCGCCGGCAGAGTTGATGTTTTCTGCTTTGATTTTCCTCTGATTTCTATCTTCAGAAGAAGTATTTTCAGTTTGCTAATCAACTTCATTTAATTTGCATTGACACCTTCAGAAAATTAAACTGTATTTTGTCAGAATCTATTATTTTTTCCCTAATTCCTTCTTCCACTATTTATTTAGAGTTAGCTTCAGCAACATGAGATCCTTGATGAGTTCATTCAACGTACTTATCATTTCCTTTGTTCAAGTGTTTTAGTTAAAGAATGACTTCTCCATCTACCACAAGAGAGTGCGCACTAGATCCATTCAACCATGTCCCTTTGGTCAGGCATATGTCAGATTTGATCGTATTCGGGATAGAGATTTGTTGGTCCTTTCTAGTCCGCATGCCTTTGGAGATGTTTCGATCTCACTAACAAAACATGATGAGGGACCAAATAGGCGTGCTGTTATTTTTAATCAGGACTGCTGGCTCATGCTGATTGGCTTTCCGTTAGATTTCTGGGATCATCGGCTTATTCAGGCAGCTATAAATTCGTTTGGTAGGCTGGTTGTTTGGGAACAGGATTATAATCATATGGCAAGAGTTATCATAAGAGCTAGAGTACTAAATTTGGAATCGGTGCCTCAATGGATTGTTGTCTCTGAGGGTGACAATTTTCAGGGGGAATCCTGGACGGTTCAATGTGAGGTGATCAATCAGATAATGCTGGGACATATTGCCCAAGATGAAGACCCAACACCTGACCCAGATGATATTGGTGGCCACATGCCATTTGATTTTTTTGGGTTTGGGCAGCAAGCGAATGGGGACTTGATGGCCCCGTTCTTTGGAGAGAATGAAACGGAAGGACCAGATGTCGCAGGTTGGGGAATGTGGCCTGATGAAACAGAGCAGAATAACCAGGCACAACCAGATGGCATGTTGGACGCAGAGAATGATGACGCAGAGATGATGCCAGCAGTCCCACAACAAGTCAACGAGCCACAGATCAGCTTTGCAATTTCTGGTGTTTCTGACTCTACATCTGAGGTAGACATGTCACAAGGATCAGTTCAGATACAGCAACAGGGGGATGAAAACCAAATTCAGGACATGGAATTGGTTATGGCACTGCCTGCTCAACATCAAATTAATGCTTTTGATCTTAATATCCCTCTAGAGGGAATGGTAGAATGGGAAATGCAGTTGGATCACAACCAGAACCCTCATGTAGAACAGAATCTTGAGCTACCTCTTCCACTATTGTCAGCTATACCAGCATTGCCAGATCAGCACATTGGAGCTTACATTGAACAAGAAAATGAGGATGTAGTTATGATCGATCTGAACCAGCAGCCTGTGCCACAAGACGAAATTCCTGCATACGTACAACAACCTGAGCTTGCAAACTTACAGTTAGAGGAGATAATTGGACCAGAGCTACACTTAAACTTGCAGGCAGCTGAAGACATAAATATGAGTCACAAGGAAGTCAACTTTGACCTTAATCTACAGGTTGGTTTCGTGGAAATTCATGAAGCTAATGTAGCTGACCATGTGTTTGATCCTCTCAAAGTCAACACCCCATTTAGTTTCAAATACAGGTCAAACATCAGTGCAGACTGTTACAGAGTCTGGGCAAAACACTTCAGTTCTTTCAGTCCAGATAACACAACAATCCAAATCCAGGGCACTTGGGTTCCTTTCTTTACTTCCATGCTGTTGAATCCTGAAATGTTCAACTGGGCAAGAAATCTTCTGATGTCGCAAGCATGGGGAATTATTTCCCAAAATCTGGAAACTGAATCACTTTCCTTTAGTTTGCCTCTCACTTGTCCTGTAAAGGCGCCTCCAGCATGCACTCCATTCCAGCCTGAGGAGATGATACAGCCTGTCATAGAGAAGACTGATACAGATGGGAAAGAGTTGGAGAGGCATAACTGTGAGGACACTACAATAGAAAGACTCACCTCTGCACAAGAAACAGCCAAGACACCAGCCAGAAAGAAGGTAGTGGATGTAGACTTTAGAAGGAGCGAAAGACTCAAGGGAAAATCCAAAGGATAGAAGCAAAGTTCATGTCTGGATAAAAACTGTATCTCTTGCAATGATGAGCCCCCAAATCTGACACCAAGCATAATAAAAAATCTGGGGAAGGAATTTTGTAAGCTACCTCCTGAGGAGATAAATGATGAAGCACTGAGGAAGAAAAGGAAGAACAAAACAATTATTCAAAAGGAAATAACTAATTTACAAGACCAGAATAATAGGAAGAAGAAGAAATCAAAGGCCTCAGTTGCACAGAAGACAAAGGGCAAGAACAATGAAGATGGGAAGCATAAGTAAACAAATTAAAGAGAGTATCTGTTGTGGGACAGATGCTCCTGTTCTATCCCCTTTCCCAACTACATTTAGTCTGTTAGGCAAGACTGTGAGTTTTGTTTTATGTATAAACTCGACAATAAGTTAGTGGTGTTACCTCTTTTGTTTTACCCTATTCCCGTGTGAATACTGGTCCTCTTATTGCATTGCCTCGAGAAACCTCCTTTTGCATAGATCTGGGATCCTAGTGATGATTGTAAAATGTGAGATGCAACTCCAGTGCTTATACTGGTCCAGTCGAACTGAACAGAAAGGAAGAAACTCATTTGTGCTAGGCACTAATGACCATCTGACTGCTACAAAAAGATTAGTAAATGGATAATCACAACAACAACAACCAAGTAAGGGAATGGAGAGTTCTTTCCTGGAATATTAGAGGAATCAATACAGACAAGAAATGGAATGCAGTTAAGAGTAAAATCATGGAGTCTAAGTGTGACATAGTGTGTTTGCAAGAAACTAAAAGGGAGCACATTGACATATCTTACATCAAAAAGTTCTGCCCTTCAAATTTTGACTGCTTTGAGTATCTCCCTTCTGTCGGTGCATCTGGTGGTTGTGTGACAATCTGGAAGAGCTCAATCTTTCAAGGCACTCTAACTGACAGCAATGATTATGGGCTAACGGTTGAATTAACTTCGGTGCACTCAGGATTGCAGTGGCTCTTAACAAATATATATGCTCCATGTACATCAGAGGGAAAAATCAATTTTCTTACAGTGGTTCAAAGACCTAGACCAGGAGGAAGAGTCAAACTGGTTGATCCTTGGGGATTTTAATCTAATCAGAGGACCAAAAGACAGGAATAAACCAGGGGGTGATGTCAATGAGATGTTACTGTTTAATGAAGCAATAAGTGCACAAGGATTAATTGAATTACCTTTGCAAGGCAGATCTTATACATGGTCAAACAAACAATCCAACCCACTTCTAGAAAAGCTCGACTGGTTTTTTACCTCAACCACCTGGACCAATACTTTTCCAGGAACAAATGTGGTGCCCTTGCCAAGAGATACATCTGATCATGTGCCATGTCAAATTAGCATAAAGACATCGATTCCAAGGGCAAAAATTTTTAGGTTTGAAAACTATTGGATGGAATACAGTGAGTTCTTGTAAGTAGTGCAGCATGGCTGGCATTTACCTGTACCACATCAAGACAAGGCCAAAAGATTGATGGGGAAATTCAAAAATTTGAGAAGAGTTCTAAAGGCCTGGGCTTCAAAACTATCAAATCTGAAAGTAACCATTGCAAATGTCAAGTTGATCATTCTGTTCCTTGACACAATGGAAGAATCTAGAGATCTAACACTAGAAGAATGGAATTTTAGAGACATCTTGCAGAAACATTTACAGACTCTTCTTGAAAGGCAGAAAATTTATTGGAAGCAAAGGGGAGACCTGAAATGGGTAAAATATGGGGATGCCTACACTGAATTTTTTCATGCTAGAGCGACAATAAGCCATAGAAGGAATTCTATGGCCAACCTAAAAGATAGTGATGGACAGAAACACTTTGATCACAATAAGAAAGCAGAAATACTCTGGGAGGCTTATAAAGACAGACTAGGGACCACTGAATTTAGTGAAATGCACTTTAATCTTGAAGAGTTAATTGATTAAACAGAGGATTTACAATGGCTAGAGGAACCATTCACTAAGGAAGAAATTGACGGGGTAATTGCAGACCTCCCATCAAATAAATCTCCTGGTCCAGATGGTTTCAATGGAGATTTCATAAATAAATGTTGGCCGATAATCTCTCAGGAATTTTATGATTTATGTGCAGCATTCTGGGAGGAAAACATATGCTTAAAAAAGCATAAAAATAAACACCAGTGAATGTTTCGGATTATAGGCCTATCTCCCTGTTAAATTCTTCCCTCAAGCTCATCACGAAATTGCTTGCTAACAGGCTTCAAAAGGTGATTATCCAACTTATACATAGAAATCAATATGGATTTATTAAGTCAAGAAGTATACAAGATTGTCTTGCCTGGGCCTTTGAATATCTTCATATATGTCATAAATCAAAGAGAGAGATTATTATATTAAAACTAGATTTTGAGAAGGCTTTTGACAAAGTTGAACACCAAGTGATTCAAGCAATTCTCCAACACAAAGGATTTGGACAGAAATGGATCAACTAGATATCCTCAATTCTTAGCTCAGGAACTTCCTCAATTCTCCTAAATGGGGTACCCGGAAAAGTATTTCATTGCAGAAGAGGAGTGAGGCAAGGAGACCCACTGTCTCCTCTACTATTTGTATTGACGGCTGACTTGCTATAGTCCATTCTAAATAAGTCAAAAGAAATAGCGCTTATCTCTTTACCAATTCCATTGAGAGCAGGCACTGATTTCTCAGTTGTACAATATGCGGATGACACACTGGTGATCATGGAAGCAGATCAAAGACAACTTGTGGTCCTCAAGGCACTTTTTCATACATTTGCACAATCAACTGGTCTCAAGGTAAATTATGAAAAATCAATAATGCTGCCAATAAATGTCTCAGAGGACAAAATGGAAATCTTATCCAGAACTTTCAATTGTCAAATTGGATCCATGCCTTTCACTTATCTTGGTCTGCCTTTGGGACTAAGAAAACCTGCGGTCCTGGATTGCCTGTCAATAGCCACTAGAGTACAAAAGAAATTAATGTGTTGTTCACAGTTCCTGACTCAAGCTGAAAATTGGAGATGGTAAACTCTGTTCTCTCATCACTACCAACTTTTTATATGTGCAGCATTAAAGTCCCAATCACAGTGCTAGAGCAAATTGACAAATATAGAAGACATTGCATGTGGCGTGGTTCAGATGTAAATAACAAAAAACCACCGAAAGCAGCATGGAATATGGTTACTAGACCAAAGTCAGAGGGAGGATTGGGAGTCATTAAACTGAGAACACATAATGATGCCCTATTAATGAAAAATCTGCACAAATTCTATAATAAAGTTGACTTGCCATGGGTGCATCTAATCTGGGATAATTATTATGCCAATGGAAAGCTTCCTGACACACAAAAAAGGGGATCGTTTTGGTGGAGGTATATCTTGAAACTGCTCAATCAATACAAAGGGATTGCCAAGGTTGCAAACCTGGTAATGGCTCAACAATTTTTCTGTGGGATGATCTCTGGGGTAACATAGTGCCTAGACTTCAATTCCCACATCTACACTCATTCGTAAGAAATAAAGCAATAACTCTGGAGAATGCTAGTATACAAGATGATTTATATGACCTATTTCACCTACCCATGTCTGTTGAAGCCAACGAGCAACTGCAAATTCTAGATGAAATAATGCACAACAACATACAGTTGGATCAGGAAGACTTATGGCACCAAAATGGTGGTCAGGCCAACTACTCAGCAGCTAAGGCATACAAAGCTTTAATCGGACATATCCCAGTACACCCTATTCACCAGTGGATATGGACATCGAAATGTCAGTCTAAACACCAGGTTTTTTTCTGGTTAATAGTAAAGGAAAGGCTCAACACTAGAGGTACTTTAAGTAGAAGGAATATGGATCTGGAATCATACACTTGTGAACTATGCATTTGGCAAAGGGAAGAAACAATATGACACTTATTCATCACATGCAAGTTTGCAATAAGGTGTTGGCAATCAATTAGAATCAATGTGTCCATGACAAGACCTTCATTGCAGGTGTTAAGCCACATAAGAAGAGCACTAGAAGTCCCTTTTGCTATGGAAATCATCATTTTGATGTGCTGGAGTATATGGTTAACGAGGAATAAATGAATATTTGAGGGCATTGACCCCTCAATTCAAAACTGCCGAAGCAAATTTCTAAAGGAGCTCATGCTAGTGACGCATAGAGTCAAGGAGGATAAAGCTGAAAATATTAGAGAATGGATAGCAAACAAGGCATAGATGCAATCTATGGCTCCATACCTTATATTATGTGCTCCCTTTTCTTTTCTTTTCTTTTTTCTTGCTTTAAGTTTGTAAGGAACTCTTTTTATTCAATACAAAATCTGTAGGGGTAATAACCCTCAGTTCTAATCAAAAAAAAAAAAAAATACTGTGCTGTACATTTTCTTTAACGCACCTAAAAACTTGTGTACTGGAAATGAACCGCTCCAATATGTTTCAGTTCTGAGGACCTGTGTGTTGGTAAACCTCAAATACAGGTTAGGAGACCTTGTTCACTCGAACAGAAAAAGAACTGCGACATCTAAAGAATCATTGTATACAGTATCATAATATAAACTTTAAAAAACATGAAGCCTTACTAGCTTTTCAGTCGGTGTAAAAACTGACTAAAGCTGTTTTAGGTTTCAGTCATATTTCCCTTTTTTTCCTTATGGAAACAAGGATTGACTGAATCAGGTACAGAAAACAGTCATATTTTCACGTTTACGCAAGAAACAGACTGAAACAGAATAGAAATTTAGCCGATTGTTGAATAGTCATTCTTTTTTTTTTTTTTTTTTGCAAAACAACCTAAACCCGTTATAGAGGTCTCCTCCCAGTTTTACCTCTTATCTCTCTTAGAATTCTAATCCTTTCTTATTGTTTTGTTATACATAGCTTTTGTTTTGCATTGTACTGCTACAAAAACGATTAATAGATGCATGCCTTCTATATAGTACCGTTTTTTATTGCCGCACCACAAGAAAAATGATCAATCACAACTTGGTTTTTTTTCTCTAATCCCACCGGTTTATTATTTTGTTGACTTTCGGTTCATACCACTGACAAAACCGGCCCCAGGCTGACGTTTTTGTTAGAAAAAAAAAGAGAATATATTGGTAACGAAGAAATAAAAACACATGCACGTGGCTTTGATGCACATCTTTGATGAGTTGATGCCAATGCCATATCGGTTGAGTCAAGACAACCATGCATGCTAGCTTAATTAGCTACTCACTATGAGATGATGAGATGGTTGGAGAAGCCAGCTTTGCCACAAATCTCTTTAGGACATTAACGACTCAGTTATGCAAAGTTTGTAACTTCCATCGTAGCAGTAGCGTAATGGCTTTCGGATATTATTATTATTATTATTTAGCTTAGAGGAATGAAACGGATGCGTTTCAACCGTTCAACTCTGAGCAAACTAAACCAAAGCTACAAATCATGGAGGTCACTCGATTGCTGGGGAGTGGGGAGCTGCTCGTGCAAAGCTCTGAACAGCCTTAGAATAATTTGATATGGACGCATTTGGATTTACTTTGGAATAGGGACTTGCTAATTTCAGCTGATTGGAAATTTAACCACCGCTTTGAGTCATCAAATCTAATTTATAAAATAATTCTATAAAATAAAAAAATATAAAAAGTAATAAATTATTTACTGAAAATTTCAGTCGATTAAAAGATAGAAAATACTCCATAGATGGGGAGTATGTTTGGAATATCAGTTATCTGCAATGCGGGTTCTGCATCCATCTTTGGCTGTTTGCATGACTAATTGACTGGTCGTACGTGTCTGCTACTAGTTGTGTCAAACGAACATATTCTCTCACCCCGGAAAGTTTCAAAATAATCATTCATGCCATTTTGGTCATCATAAGGATTTATAGTATCTAATTAAGCTTGAGCTATGTGCTTCTAGATCCTGTAGAGAGGTTCAGATCACTAGCTATAACGTTGATTGGTGAAGCCGGCGTTGCTTGCTCTCTCGCCCATATCTATTAAAGGTGTGTTTTGGTAGGGTTTATGAAATGACTTATGTAGTAGCTTATAGTGTAATAAGTCATAAGCCCTGTCAAATATCTATTTTGTATAAATACTTATTACAATAAGCTCTCATAAGCTATTTGTCTTTTTTACTAGAATAGCAAAAACCAACAAATACTAGTTTTTTGGGTTTATGGACTATCCCTCCCTAGAATAAGTCATTTCAGAAATAGGATAAGTTATTTTGTCAAACAGTTTGAGAGCTTATGCTACAATAAATCAAATAAGTCAAATAAACACTTTTTATAGATAAATTAAAATATAAGTCATTTTTAACATAAACATAATCCCAGGCAAATACACCCTAACCCGTGGCACGTCTTACAAACTGGTGCACAGCCAACACAGTTCGTTCACCAGCTATAACGTACGCTTAGCGGTGTCGGAAGCAGCTCAAACGAACAAGACCATCTCACGATACCAACCAAAACCTTAGTGTAGTGACACGGGCAAGATAAGTCGGGAAGGCGATAGACTGATCAATGAGACGAGTTCAGCAGGTCTCGATGACGACGACGAGGAGGGGTCCGGTCCGGGTAGCGTGTAGGAGATGCAGGTGGCGCGGCGCGACTCAGCGGTCGACGTCGACGTTCGTTGACGCGGGGGACCACACGCGTGGCCGATATGGCGATCAACCTCTCCGTGTGCCCCGCCGGTCGCCGTGCGGGGCCCGCAACGTTACGTAGGCGTGATGGCGGAAGCGCCATGGCCCGCCGTTGCTAGCAAAGGTAGGTCCAAGGTCCTCGTTCACCGCTTGATCAGACACCGTTTGGAAAACGATACCGAGACCGATCTTTTTCAGGTCTCGTGCGTCGTGTGCCGCTGGAAACTTTTCGAAGCTAGCTAGCTATAGTCGCGGAGGAGGATGGAGACGGGGATTCAATTTCTCCCTGCGTGTGAAAGGGGACGATACCTAATCAATTGAGTGTATGTATGTACATGCATGTGTGGCGTGGTGGCCTAATTGGCTAGGACTCTTGGGGGGTCGCCAGACTTTCAAACGCGTGCGGAAAACGCAAGATCAATGTTAGCGACTTATTAGCGTGATCGACCGGTCGGAGACCCGGCGCTGTCGTCGTCTCTCATGCGTCGCCATAGCCAAATTTATTGGCCCGTGACTGCGTGTTTGTGTGTGGTCGTTTCTACTGCACCTCGCTCGCCTGCAGCGACGGCACGTACGCATTGTGGAGCCCTACTCGTCCACGATCCCTCCCAGCACTTGGCCTTAATCAGTTCATCAGAGCGTCGTTTGTTGCACTGTCGCTAGCTTGTTCCAGTGCGGCCGTTGTCCATATTGCGATGATGCTGGGGTGGATTCACCATCCGGATAACTGAATAAGTTACCGTGCCTCTTGATTGGTTTAGAACTCTAGTAAACTCTGTGCCCATTTTACTCGTTATCGGTTGCCCTGGTACACGCGTTGTACCACACGTTTCTTGTTAGCTCCTGTGTAAGGATATCCGCCGCTCTTGAGTGCAAACTATAGGACCGCAATCTTCACCAACTAAAGCAACGTGTACATGGACTCATGGGCCATGCACCATGTATAGAGAAAGCCATTCATTACATCCGGGCGGCACTGAATTTCAACTAAAAATATTCGCACCGACTTCTTTGTGTCTAGTATGTACGCAACAATTAGAAAGTTGGAGTAGGTACTTCGGAAAACGGAGCGAGCATTCAGAATATTTCCCTGAGAACACAAAATATATATATTGTCGACAGTTGCGGGAACAATTAGAACTGTTCTTGATCATATTATAACCACCAATTTGTTGTGCCAGTCTTCTTGCAAAAGAAATTTGTCGTACAACTCGCATATGCAGTACGTTTGGACTAATCAACATGTTCTACTTGGCCTACCTTTAACATGTCTACGTAGCTATAAGGTTGCCCTTGGTTTGACTGATCAACTCGACATTTCCCGTGTCAGGCGTACGTACGTACAATGACTCGCTTGCTATGATATCCGTACGGGTCGTGATATTTCTCTGCTGGATCACTTCCGTGCGATCTTCTCTTCGAATGGATTGGAGATAATAATGTCATGACTTCGGATATTATACCAGACAAATTAGCAACGTCCGATGCCGCCGCTGCGTATAGTACTTACTCTAACATGGACCAGCTATATATAAGTATATGCAGCTTGGTCTTGGAGCGGTCAGCATGTATGTGTGTTTTGCATCTCAACAGTTACCTACTATTTGAGGTTAATATTAATACACTTAGCCTTGTTGATCTAGTCTAGATGTATGTCAACATATCCCAGACTTTGAACAGGATATGTCAACACATGCATTTGAAAACGGTGAATATATATGCTTATTAGCGATGAAAGTTTACCTGGATCTCCTTATTAATTAGTCATCGCATTTGTCTATCTCCCATATTGAGTGACTCACATTTTGGACATGAAAAGTAAAGAAGAAAGGATTGTGCGACCTAACCTCATATCAATGTGCCTTGACAAATCGTAACACGGAAAGGGAAAAAAAAAAAAAGACACCCAGGGAAGAGACACCGCAATGGACAAAGTGTCATTGTTACCCTGACGGAAGAATAGAAGAAGAGAGTCCGTCAATAAACAAAAACAAAAAGGACAGTAGTGAAGACAGCAAGTTGCTGCTTGTTATATAGATCTTGTTTCACATGCAAATCACAACGCACGCACGGCATCTTTTTGTAGAAGCAAGCTTCACATGGGCCATATAGAACAAAAGTCTTATATTGCGCAAATATAAAGTACAATTTGGCAAGGTTTGCTTTGTTCATCTCTGTTGGTAAGATGCTGACTATTGGTGTGATTAGGAGTCGTGGTCTTCTCTTGTCTCCTCTGTCGATCCTCCATGGCCTTTTCTCTCCCTTTCTAGCTTCTTCTCCCTGATTTCAACACCTTTCCGCATCAAGTGCAGCAGATAATGTAAATTAAACAACGTGAGGCCAATGAAGTACATGGGTTTCATACCTTGATTTCATAGATCGATGGATGGAACCCATACTTGTCGTACCATGCAACGTGCGCCCTCGGGTGTTGGGAAACGTCAACTGCCTTGAATGGGAAAGATGACCATGTTTACACTCTTAACGGCCGAGCTAGCATGTAGCTACTGTCGGAATTCCTCTGATATGCATTAAAGATAAAAGAGGAAAGGACCGAGATGTCATCCTAACTAGTGTTCTTATTTTGATTTTCATATTGAACTTGCATGTTCTTGAGGCTGCCATTACTTTGTATAGCCCCCAACGTGGAATTGAACTAAAAATATATTCTCTTCAAACCATTTTTAAGCAAACCAATCAAATTTATTGGCAGGAATAAAAAAAAGAATGATACTCAAACTTCAAGTGGTTGTTATGTTGCATACTAAGGACATTTTGAGTTTCGACACAAATTTGGAAGGAGTTTCTCCTATAGTTCTATTGTATAAGAAAAGGAGCCATGAATTTTTTTTTTAAAAAAGGAGGCATGTGCTAAATATATATGGTCATCCTTTTTCTTCAACATGCTGCAGAAGTTCTCTTCAGTTCATTTTCCATCTGCCGTGCCGTGGTACATCACAATAAACTAACCTTTTCCTATTCCATTGAACTATTGAATCGGAATATTTTCCTATTTCCACGTGAGATGTCGACATATTCGACCAACAACACGCAACTAGACGGTGCTAAAGCGATAAAGGGTAAAATACATATACTACACACCCGCCCGATCTGCAAACTATAGAGTAGGTGAAGACTAAACGTACCTTCTCGAAGAAACAAGTCATTGAAGAGATCGCGACCCATCTCACCTTGTAGAAAACAACGCAACCCATGCACCTCAGGAAACAGGGCGTTGCCATTAACCATGTGGACCAGCTTAGTTGGTGTGTTGCATCAGTGATGATCGGCACTGGTTGGAGAAGGATCATTTGAACAAGGTCTTTGTACCGTGTGCAAACAGCTTAAGAAGTACACGTACGTTCGATAGCAACGGGCCGGCGTGTAGACTCCACTGCGTACTGTATTTGTTCTTCTTTTTTTCCATTCTCTATATCTCCGGGTAATTGGTATTTACACGGGACTAACAATGGGCCGAGTTTATCACGTACGGCTGGCAAATATTATACTTGCGTCTGGATTTGGCAACGGCGTGATATTTTTGACCGGATGTGAAAAGAAATGCCAAAATCGTAAGACGAGAGATAATTAGTCGTCGTCGTGTCGTCCTCCGGCGCCACTTGGTCCCCCAACCAAAATTGACTTGCTTGACCTAATACCTTTCCTAATGATCCCTATCCCCCTTCTCACGTGGACATCCGCACAATTACCTACCTGTCCTCCCCTCTCTGCTACGTCATGCAACGCAGAGCCTGGCGCGGCTGGCCCACCTGCCCCATGCGGCCATCTCTGCCTTCTCATTGGTCCACACCCACCTCCTACATATGTTTTCCTTTTTATTATTTGTTTGTTTGTTTTGTGCAGTCCAAAGTCCAAGTCCATCAGTTTTCGCTCCTTTTGTGTACCCTTGACCTCAATTGACACAAGTAACCATAAAGCACACAGGATTCTCTCCGTTCTTTCCATGGAGGAGAAACCGGACCAGCGCTACCGCCACGACCAAGTCCTCGACGAAGCTGAGAAGCAGCGTGAAGACGCCATGGATCACGGCGGCGGTCTCTCCCTGCTCCAAGGATCCACCATATTCGGTCGACGGCGCGATGAGGAGGGCGAGCGCCGGGGCGAGATCAGGGAGGTGGACTTCTTCTCGCGAGACTCCGATGCCGGACGGCAAGACGGCGATAGGCGAAGTGTGCCAGGCAGTGGCCGGGACGATGTCAACGTGAGTCACCCTGGATCATTTTACGCATGTCACCGTCCATCTCCTGCTGCTTGCTGAAATTAAGCCGTTGCTTGCCCCTTTTGCACACGGTGTGAGAATTGATCGAGTAGAGTTCTTGGGTGCAGATCGGGCTAAACCTTCTGACCACTGCAACAGCCTCCAACACCGCTGCCACAAACATCGGCGCCACGATGACGAACAATCAAAGGGTTGTTAAAATTGGTTTCTGTGAATCTATTTTTCCTCTTTTTGCTTGATTGATTGTATCTGACATGCCATATTGCCATGCTAATATGTGATATGTGTAGGCGGAGGTGACAGCAGTGGAAGTGGAGCTCCGGCGGATGTCAGAGGAGAACCGGCGGCTGCGGGTCATGCTGGAGGAGCTCACACGAAGCTATAGTGCGCTGTACCAACAGCTTCTCCAGGTCACGCAGCAACACCCACAGCGTCACCTCCCTGGAGATCTCACGATGAACAATCGATCATCATTGGCACATGTAAGTACCAATTCCTCTTGTAAGAGTCATGCTACGATCTCTAGAATGCGTACGTGTTCTATCAAATTTATCTCTTACCACCCTGTCGCGATATGTCGATTTTTCTTTTCTGGGGGAAAGTTCTTAGCTTGAGAGGGGGGTAATTTCGCAAATTCATATGACTACTAGAAGGATTTGTTACTTAGTGAAAATTAAATTGCTTAAAACTTATGTTGTGCGTAAAATAGGCATTCTTCAAATTGGCTACCTAGAGTTGTTGTCCATCTTTTAAGACGGCGCATGCATATTTCTTCGCAAAAACCATTCAGACTATCCTCTTTCTTGATCTTGAAAATTAAAAATCCTTGTCCAAAATTTATATATTTCTCTCTTCGAAAATCACATCTATGATGAAATTTGTTCTTTAGTTAAATATGTGACAGCTTAGTTTATGTACGAGAAGAACTTTGATCATCTAACTAAAAAACATATGAAAAATGATTATTACAGCCTCTTGCATAGTCCATTTGAATCCAGTCGACTGTACAACTTGTGAATGCGCTTCATATCCTACACACACACAAGCAAACACATTAGACCTATGCTAGAGAAATATATATGGTGGGGAGAAAGATTCTTCGCGATCAAGATATCTACAATAATGTACTGGTCATAGCTAAATTTGCGTGCATGCACGCACGTTCATGTAAGATCCTCATCAAATCTGATCACATGATCTTATGAATGCCCCAGTTTACTTGCTTCATTGATTAATCATATAAAAATACACCCAGATAATATAATCAAATATATACAGTTCAAAATATAGTGCAATCAAATACTACTATGTGATAGAATCACAGGAGCATGGGGCAGATGGCATTGACTCAGATCACTACATTATTATTTCTTCCGAAACTTTCAGTGTGATCATCACAAAGAAGTTTCCACCAAACAAATAATTTAGTTTCCATGTTGGCCTCGAAATGCTTCAAGCCACGCATACACCCATTGTTGAATCAGGCGTCAATGGTGTTTAGCAAAAGGCTTTCATGGAAAGTCTCACCTGTTGGGTGTTTTCAGTTTTGGCCTTGATTTGCTTTACTGTGACAGCAATTATGAACATCGCAAGCCACAGCTTGACAGATCTACTACATCTGATCACTGCTGTAGCAGTAGTTAGCATGTGCTCATCCCATGCATGCAGACTTTCAATTGCTTCCGGGCCTTCCTGTTTGACTAATCGAACAACACGTACTTGTCTCCACCAAATCTCGATGCAGACCCACCTGCAGGCCTCGGGCGCACCCCACACGTCCATGCGGCAGTTACTAGAGGGGCGCGCGTCGTCCTCCACCGCGCAGCAGCATGCTGAGGCCGGAGTTGAGGACGAGACCAGCGACAGGACTGGCGAGGCGTCCCCTTCGCTGAGCAATGCAGGAAACAGTGACGCCGAGGGCAAGAGAAGGATGTCCCAGGATGGGACGGCTCCGCCGAGGGAGAACGGCGAGCAGGCGCCGGCGGAGCTTCCGGGCCGAAAGGCGAGGGTGTCCGTGCGCGCTCGGTCTGAGGCACCAATGGTAATTACTCCATCCCAGATTGATCATTTCAATTATTAGCCCAGAAAGAAGTTAATTTGCACATGACAGGATTGCAAAGTGCAAACACAGTATATAGTACATATAGTACGTGGTGCAATGACCATGCATGTATTTACTTAGAGGAAGTCTGAAAAGAAATGTTATTTTATTTGCCGTCTCAATATTGAAGAACTTCTCCAAAAGTTAGTCAGAGGTTTCAGAATGGGAGTTAATTAATTCTTTTCGATTTGAATGAGAGTAATTGAGTTCTTCAATAAATTGAGAATAAAATCATTACCTGATAACGATTTACCTAATACGGGATATGTGCCTTTGAGGACCACCATTTTGTACCCTAATTTTTTCAAAACTCTGTAGATTAGCGATGGTTGCCAATGGAGGAAGTATGGACAGAAGATGGCAAAGGGTAACCCATGCCCGAGAGCATACTATCGGTGTACAATGGCTGTGGCGTGCCCCGTGAGGAAACAGGTAATATATGCACGACCTATTCCATACTAACTATAGTTGAAAAACTTACGTGTGTTAAATCATTTCAATAGACTTCAAGGGTCGACTGCAAGGCAGAAACTTAATCAATGCCTTAGCTGTGCAGTTGACCTGTAGTATTACATGTTTTTCCTTATCGTTCGGTGGTATGAATGTGTTATTTCAAACGAAAAAAGAAAAGAAAAGGCAAGAGTTACCCATTTATTTGCTTAGCTGGCTAAAATCAACTCTTTTTTTTTTGTATTTCTAAACACTAAGGTTGCAAAACAATTTTTGTCATAATAGAAGCATATACTACATAATAATACATACATGTGCCTGATGCATGACAATTCACAATTACACCTTTCGTGGAGGAAAAACAATGTTTGACTATGTAGACAAAAAATAGAAAGTTTGAGCACACTCCAGTTCTGAAATGCTCAGGAGAGATTTGGGTATATAGCAGCAAGTACAAAACTAGTTTCTGTTTGTGCTACTGACTCTAGTGTGACAAAATCCATGTATACAAGCCTTAAAATAAACCAATCTTCATTGACATAGTTTTTCCATCTGAATATGTACAGGTACCTAACCCCTGAAACGTATGTCGTTTCTCTCTACAGAAAGTTGACTTATGTGAACTAATATAAGCAATCATGTATTCATACCATTGACTTACAGGTAGCTTCGTCTTCGATATATATGGTTAATAAAAACATGCAAGTATAGAATACTGGATGCTAATGTGAACAAACCTGATGGCATATATAATGCGCGCTCTTTTACTTACCCCAAAGATTCCGGTCCCAATCATATATGCAATGCACAATACTATATCTCTTTGCCTACTCTGTGTAACGGTGTAATTGCGTACACATCTACGAATTGTATATAATGGCCCATTACAATGGATTGTTCTCAAGCAGCCCGTAACATGTTTCTGTTTATACTTTCCCCCAGCAGTGCAGGGACGCTGATAGCTCACCGAACACTGAGAACTGAGATAATACACAGAAGTTCTAGTATAGTGTAGGACATGTTTCACATGATTGCATGCATAACCACTCTTACGTCACGGTCACGTTTCCACGCGTCATGCGTATGTCTGATTTGTGTACTTTGCATGCTTAATAATAAATTTGCAGGTGCAACGGTGCGCCGAGGACAAGACGATCCTGATCACGACGTACGAGGGCAACCACAACCACCCGCTGCCGCCGGCCGCCACCACCATGGCCAACACCACCTCCGCCGCGGCCGCCATGCTTCTCTCCGGCCCGGCGACAAGCCGCGACGCCGCCCTCCTTGGCCACCCAGCATCGCTGTTCCACCACTCCATCCCCTACGCGTCCACTATGGCTACGCTCTCCGCCTCCGCGCCCTTCCCCACCATCACCCTCGACCTCACGCAGCCACCGCAGGGCACGGGTGGCCTGCACGGCCTCCATCGCCCGCCGGGTGGGGTCCACCCTCCTCCGGCGATGCCGTCGCCGCTGGCGATGTACCTCCAGCAGCAGAGGGCCCCGACGATGACGACGCTGCCGGCCGGCGTGGGCGCGGGGCAGCAGCAGTCGGTGATGGAGAGCGTGACGGCGGCGATCGCGGCCGACCCCAACTTCACCACGGCGCTGGCGGCGGCGATCTCGTCCGTCATGGCTGGCGGAGGTGGTGCGGCGCCTCATCGTCATCAGGCTCATCAGACTTCTGCGCCACGTGGCAACGGTGTTGCCGGAGAGGGCAGTCCACCAGGTGCCGGCTCAGGCTCAGCACCGCCGACGACGACGGCTGCCGGCGCGCACGCGGCGTCCGCGTCGCCTCGGTACGCGACGCAGTCCTGCACCACGTCCACTACATGATGAGGAAGTCAACGAGAGAGATAGCACCGAGAGAGAGTCTGACAGACAGAGACATCGATTTGCGTCATTAGTATTCGTTAGTAGGATGATATATGAGTGTATTTATGATTACACACAGAAATATATATACACACTTTCTTTCTTGTATCATGTACAGTTAAAATGTTTGAAATAGTATACTGGATACAAGATTCAAATACGCTCTTACAATTGTCTTGTTGACTGAGAATCGTGCAGAGCAGAACGAGAGAATGGATCGGATTCCCAGTTTGTCTCGATCAAACCCCCGCCTTTTCCTTGGTCAAATTTGCTAGTGCCGAAAAGCTCAGGAACGGAAAATGGACTTGACCGTCCGTAGTTACGGCTCACCCAGGGCGTTGACCAACTCGGTGTCCCACGCTGAGTTGTCCAACGGATGCATCACGTAACGACGGCGGTCGCAAGAGCACAACTTCTCGGACGGTGCAGCACCGAACTGAAAGACACGACAGGGATGTCGGCGGCCATGACCGCCATATTGACGGCGGCGACCTAATAAGGCGTTGAGTTCAGCTCCGGTTCTACAAAATGGAGAACCAGGCGCACTGATTCAGGTTGCTCCGGCAGGGAGACCCACTACTCTCCCCAGTGCTCTTCATCTTAATCATAAACATGCTACCGGTTATCCCTTGTGAAATCAACCTTATGGGGACACGAGTAGTTTTTCGCCAATGCTCGTTGTATGCTGACGACGCTATCATGTTCACACCCACGGATCAAGACCTTGCTGCAACAACCTCAATCTTACAGCTGTTCGGAGAGGCATCTGGTCTCCACACCAACATGGGAAAGTGCATGGCAGTCCCAATCTGTTTTTCACAGCAAGAGGTAACACGCATCAAAGAATATTTTGTCATGTCAAATCTCAAACTTCCCAATCCAATACTTGGGAATCCCACTATCAACCGGACGACTGCGCAAAGCCCACCTTGAACCGGTAATTGACAAAGTACGAGTACGCCTGCCAACCTGGAAGGCTGGGCTACTAAACAAGGCAGGCCGCTTATCCCTTGTGAAATCAACCTTAACAACCATTCCGGTTGACCCCTTGATTTCAATCAAGCTACCGGCTTGGGTACTCAACGCCATCGATAAATACAGAAGAGGCTTCTTTTGGGCTGGAAAAGAAACAACACAAGGTGGACAATGCACAATGGCGTGGGCCAGGATCACACGACCTTTTGAACTTGGAGGGTTGGGTCTAGCAGACCTCAAGATTGCTGGTTGCGCGCTATACATGAGATGCCTATGGCAGCAGCACATGGATCCTAACAAACCATGGGTTGGGGTACTGATTGAATGTGAGAAAGAAGCACAGGTAATGTTCGAGGCGTTGATAGAAATCAAAGTAGAACAAGGAGACCTCGCCTTCTCACTACCAGAATCTGCTATTTCTCCTGGTGAAGTGGACTTCTCCGTGTGCTAATCTAGTACACTCAGTCTGAACTCCGTGTAAAAGCCAAAACGCTCGAAAAAATTAACAGGCACATGGAAGAATGGTGTTTTCCGTGTGATTCACGTCTCACTCGGAAGATGTTTCATTTACAGTCGGATCCCAACCTGTCTCCGTTTAGTCAATTTCCGTTAACCCCTTCTGTTATCTCGGATAGAAAAAAGTAACGACACCTCACTCTGGTTCCCCTCGGCTGGCCAAGTTCCTCAACGAGGAAGGTGCTGTTGCCTCGCCAACGCGCCGCCTCCACCGTCGCCGCCGCATCTACATCCGCCGCCGCTGCCGCATCTACGTCGCGGCCAACGCTGTCAATCTACATCCGCAGCCGCCACTGTCGTCTACGCTGCCACATCTACATCCGCGGCCGCCGCTGTCACCTGTCACCGCCCCGTCATCCTTCGCGCCGCCGCGTCCTAGTTGCGGCCATCGTGGTCCGTCGCGCCGCCACCTTTAGATCCAGGCACAGGTACCTCGGTTGTCATCTCCTCTATCTGCACAAGTCCTCCCCCATCTTCAATTTCTGTACATCACAAGCAGTCTTTTGTGTCACAGTTCCTCCACTCCAGGGAGATCCTTCACTCAAGGCTGTTGCTCCACCACGGTTCCCTAATCCCCTTGGTAATTCGTGAGGTGAGGTCGTAGGTTTTAGTGGATTGATCCACTTTCCATTTTTAATTCAAACCTCTATGCTTGGTCTTCGGATTTTTGCTTTACAATGGGATGAGCTCGTGGATTCTCCAGTCTGATTTAGTGACGAAATAGTAGAGTTCTACACAAGTTTTAAGTGGATTAGATCGTTCACATGTTATTTCATAGGGGTTGTGATGGGGTTTAGACCTGTAATTGCAGTAGTTCAGTGCGTTCAAGGAAGTTGATGCTCCAAGTAATTTATCATTTGTTGAGATCCTATTCTGAATGATCACTGAAATATTGAGTTTCTAAGCTGTTGATTATTTAATAATAACTAACTCAATGCATATTTATAGGAAAAATTATTTCTAATATTGACAGTATCCAATCTTAACTGCAGCTTGGCTTCCCTTACCTGCTCCAGCAACCACCTGTTCCAGCCTTTGTATCCAGAAGCAGCTTGACATTTCTTCTCTACTCCAGCACTGTGCAGGTTTATCTCCCTTGCCAATAAGCTGCTTGATTTATTGTTCGTCAATAGTAGTGGCTTTGGACAGACAAGTATTAGTTCGTCAATAGTAGTTTAGGGTTATCTGCACAGTGTTGCTTGTGCCTTGAGACTACATTGTTTGTTAAATGATTCAACATATATCAGCAATTTATATTGTACATTTTAGAAGTTTATTTGATCAGAAATTTTCTTAGGATGTCGGGAGATCGTAGTTGGATGTACGCCGGACGTAGGAAGAGGGGTGACTTTAGCGAGGAATGGAAGCAAAAGACCACTGAGTTTGTTGACTGGGCATTTAGTAGGGACACAGGGGATGATGGTGTTTTGTGCCCTTGCAACTATTGTTGAAACACGTGACCCCAAATGCGGAATATGATGATTGCACACCTGTGTAAGCATGGTTTTAGACCAGACTATACAGTGTGGACGTACCATGGAGAATCTGAACCAGCTAGAGATGAAGTATTGAGGCAGCGGACTGATGAGAGAACGGAACATGAAGCTGATCGGATGGATGAAATGGTAGATGATGTGCGGGATGCATATGTGTCGGTCGAGAATGAGGAACCAGAGCCAACAGCACAAGCCTTCTATGAAATGTTATCTGCATCAAATCAGCCCCTCCATGCACACACACAAGTCTCTCAGCTAGATGCCATCACACGACTTTGGCCATCAAGTCACAGTTTGGTATAACCATTGCTGGATTTGATGCTTTTCTGAGTGTGTTTTGCACTCATCTACCACATGGTCACAAGCTGCCACCAAATCTTTATGAGGCAAAGAAATTTCTTAGTGCCCTGAGAATGCCATATGAGAAGATAGATGTATGCCCAAAAAATTGCATGCTCTTTAGAAAGGAAAATGCGAACAAGACTCATTGTGATAAGTGTGGGGAGTGTAGGTATGTGGAGGTCCAGACTAGTGATGGTCAAAAGAAGCAACTTCAGGTTGCAAAAAAGATCCTCCGCTATTTACCATTCATCCCATGCCTTCAGAGGTTATACATGTCTCAGAGTCAAGCAAAACATATGACTTGGCACAAGTATGGACATCGGTACCATCCGGATAAGTACGTTCACCCTTCTGATGGTGAAGCTTGGAAGCAATTCGATAGTGACTTCCCTGACTTTGCTGAAGATGCACGCAATGTTCGAGTTGCCATAGCCACAGATGGGTTCAATCCTTTCAGTACTGGTGCTGCACCATATAGTTGTTGGTCTGTGTTTATTATACCCCTCAATCTTCCTCCTGTAGCTCAGCAAGCAACACAAGTTTACTACATACCATACCCATGCAAATCTGTGCGAGATCTTGCTGACAGGTGGGTGGTATACAAGGTGCAACCTCCTGGTAGAGTATGCAAAGAGAAGATGGGTGGTGGATCTCATCGTCAAGGAAGTGCCTCCCTAGCTCGTTTCCAACGAAATTTAGTAAGATGTTATGTTTGTACACTACAATTTGGTAAATTGTATTCTATAGATATGCTTAATATTTACACTTTGTTGGTTCCATTCAGGAGGAGAAACAAAAGAGACCAGTGTCTGAAATTGAAGCATATGCAATAGGGAGAATGGTTGATCAGGAGGGGACATACATCAACCAACATTCTGCAGATAAAATTGTAAATGTTCTAATCCATTCATAAATAGTGATAAAACACCATTTTATGTGCATGCTTTCATGGAGATCAGTTACAGGCAGCATACTCTGAAGCTATCAAGGAGACCCATGGTGAGGATTTTGACTGGGAGAATGCACCTATTGATGGTCAGGCAGTGTACTTGACTAGTCAAGGCAAGCCGCATGGTCGCTACCTTATTGGAAATGGCATAATCAACACAAGACAAGTCCTTTCAAATGTCCAAGCATCTATGGAAGAGTCATCTGATGATCCACGTCCAAGACAACGATTGCGCCTAGATCCTGCAAATGCTATAAGTGTAGAACAACTTAAGAGGGAGCTGCAGCAGGAGCGTGAAGCGAGGGAGAGCGAGCTGCACCAAGAGCGCGAGGCAAGGGAGAGAGAGATGCAACTCAAGCGTGAGGCAAGAGAACAAGAACTGCAACTACAACGGGAGGCATGGCAGCTAGAACGTGAAGTATGGGAGCAGGCTCTACGACAAGAGCGTGAGGCAAGGCAAAAAGAGCATGAAGCCCGGCTGCAGGAGCACAAAGAGCAAGTGCAAGAACGTGGATACTTGAACAATGTTCTCTCGGTCAGCTCCCCTCCCCATTCTTTTATTTATCTAATATCAATCCTAGATGAGTATGTGTGATGCCACTTGAATGCAAGAATAACTGAGTAGATTCTTGAATTTGACTAGGTCAGTAGATGGATGCTATTATGAAAGTACTCTCCTCTACATGATTGCACACCTCCATCCAAAATTTGATGCCGAAACTTTTGCATGGTCGTCAACAGCAGAACAAAAAGACAGAGAACTGTTGCCCAAGCGGTAACAAACAAACGATGGATTAGAGATATCATAGGCCCACTTACAGCCATAGCAATCACTCAATACTTACAGTTGTGGGTCCGAATGGAAGAAGTACAACTGCAGGACATCGGGAAAGACAAGATCTGTTGGAGATGGATTGCTTCGCACCAGTTCACATCCCAATCAGCTTACAAGATGTTCTTCATGGGAGCAACCATGTTCGAGGGAGCAAATCTTGTCTGGAAGACATGGGCAGCACCAAAGGTCAAACTCTTCATCTACTTTGCCATGCATAGAAGAACTTGGACTGTAGAGCGAAGGAAGAGGCACGGGCTACAGGACCATGATGATTGCACCCTCTACGACCAAGAGCAGGAAAAATTGGAGCACCTCCTACTCTAGTGCCCATAGACAAACAGGTATGGTGTAATGTGCTGAAAATCATAGGGCTGGAACAACGCTTCCCACAAGGAGCGCCAGCAGACCAGGATCTCTACTCCATTTGGACCGGCATGAGGAAAGGCTTGACCAAGACACTGAAGACAGGATTGGAAACGACCTTCATGTTGATAACCTAGACATGGAAAGAGCAGAACAAATCGCATTTTCCGGAATGCAACAAAAACGCCGGAACAAATCAAGGATCGCGTTATGACAGAGGGGAAATTGTGGGCAAGTGTTGGCGCCAAGCACCTCGGTTGTCTCCTGTCGGGAGAGTAGGACCTAGAACATTGTATAGGTAGTCTTGACTCATGTTGAATGTAATACCGTGGTATAAGGCTACCAGACAACCACCAATGTAGCCAAGCGTTGTATTCAGGTCATCGACCCTTCTTCTTCTTAATACAATGATACACAGCTCTCTTACATATTTTAGAGAAAAAAAAAAGAGTTTGGCTCAGGTGTGAGCGTGACGACACGGGAAATATTGTTTTTTTAAACACAGTAAGACACTTATTATATACATGCATGAGCTCTCACCCTTATGAATACACACACACATTCTATCTCTATGAGGTATGAGCGTCTTTGAAAGACTGGTTCGGCTTGATCTTCAGATCCACAAGTCACCATAGACAGCTCGCTATCGGAGATGTTGCCTCCCACTGAATGAATAATTAGCCGTAAATTCAATATGTTTGTCAAATCTAGGATTTAAATATTGACTTGCTGATGTCCCGTCGTGTCTTCACGTGATGGTCTTCATAGGAATATGGACAGAATTTTGGAAGTCTTCTGATCCTGCGGTGTCATCCTGAGTGGAAATCAAATCAGCGTAGGCCCTCGCTTCCTTTTCTTCTACTTTTTTGGCAAGGTGATCTCATTCCTCATGGACTAAGAAAAAACAGAAGATTACTCCCCTCTACCTCCACTTCATTCTGGATGGTCAATACTAAGAAGAAAAAGTTCTGTCTAGACTTCTTCATAGGGAAAGTGAAAAAGGAAGAACAAAAGATGGAAAGCAGAAACAACCTTGAGTGACATGTTTTGAGAATGGCTGAAGTTTAGTAAGATTCTCGTCCTACTCCTATGTAATGTGTGAGACATGCTTAGAGAACAATGGCTATTTTTTTAGCCATACAAGAGATCAAATTTGAAGCATGCAAACTGTTTGACGAGATCTCTCATACTCATGTTCTTTGTGTCACAAAGCTTGCTTTGCAAGGATGGTTCAGGCCTTGATGGAAAGGGGGAGGGGGCATCGGCCCCCTTTTTCACCTCTAAATAAAACGTTGTGAGGAGGGGAAAATTTTTGTATGACTGGATATCCTTCCATGTCAGTTTGAGGTTGACTTCTTCTGGATTGATCATATGATAGAAAATGAAAAGCTTTGTTTGATGCCTTGTTAGAAAAATAATCCTTCATGTTGTGCTTTATTAGGAAGTTCACGTTCCTAATGTGTAGCTTTCTTCTTGATGTTCACTTGTGCATTTTGATAGTATTCATTTTAGACTTAGCCAAAATGACCGAGTCTTAATGAGATTAATTGCCCATCTATCGGCTCTTGATTCGGGGTCACTTACCATATATCAATAGCTTCTATAAAAGAAATTATGACTCCTAATGATGGATTAATGAGACTTACTACCAAAATTAAAACACTAATTCTCTAACCGGTCAAGGGAGTGTGGTAGGTGATTGAAGGCCATACCACCTCGGTCTCAAGTGTTAGCTTTGATTTTCTACAGGGAGGATGAGGAGAAAGAGACCCACATACTTTCTGGTTGCTACTTCAAGCAGGTAGTTGCTTATGTGTTGCTGTAGATGTTAGTGCCCACCCACACGGGTCTGCAGCAATTGCTTATAGGGTTTGCTTATATGTTGCACGGAATGCATAAAGCACATGCGCATGCGCTCACTTTGTGAGTTTTGGCCAACCATTATGATATGGCCTATCCCTGTGGTATTGATGAACCAAAGCAACAACCATCTGCATGTCCAAGATGTATAATGCATGTTCCATGAGATCATTTGCTCAATCCACTTCATCTGAGGCGATTGGGTTGATCAGTCCATAGCTCTTAACCTTCTAGCCACTGAGTTGTTCATTTATGTTGGAATTGGTATCATGATTTATTATTCAGGAATAGATTTATGTGATGTTTTCTAGTTAGTTTTTTGGGTAGATTGGTCGATAGATTGGTCAATTCTCCAAGTACTCTAAAGTTGTTAAAAATTCACTTATATGTTTAACACTTGTACACTTGTTCTTTCAAAAAAAAAAAAACACTTGCACACTGGTGTCCTTTGATCCACAATAGAGAAGCCTTGGGGAAAGCAGATGATGCGGCAACCTAATTTACAGCCTATCATGGCAAAAGGTCTTGTTTTCTATACCTAAAGAAACACTTGCCGTTATAAGCATCTGGTACAAGATGGATCGATGGACAATTTATCACTGCATAGATTTTGCCTCCTTTGTCCTAAGATCTGCTCTACTGTCTATGTAGCTTAGAACATGTTTCATGTGCAGTGGTAACAAATTTGGCCATACACTACAAAATTGGAGTGATTCATGCTTCCGAGCACCATTGATAAGTGAGATAACTTAGTAGATTTCAAATAAAATGATTAATTGAATGTTAGACTAAGGTGGAATGCTCCTGAAGTGTGTGCAAAACTTCAACGTTAGTTTTTTCCATTCTATTATGTTGCCAGATTATTCATGTCTTAGGCTACAGAAAATTTAATCGGCGCCTTCTTTGGTCTATTCTAAACATTCAGTGCATAGGGGTAGGGGATGTCCAAGATATGAGACCATGAATGTCTGGTGGACTGAATTATTAACTAAAATGAATGATAGACATTGTAGGTCAACTGAAGATGTACTGTGTTGCTTATACACCACAGTAAGCCTTAAGTTTATCTTCATGCCCCGCACCTTCTTCAGATACACAGAAGCGGATGAAGTCATCATTGTCATGGGGCTTGAAACGGGGAGGGTGTTTGGGGATTGAAACAGGGAGGGTGTTTGTCATCCACCAATTCATCAGGCACCTGAACCCTGAAATTTGGGACCAAGAACAGGATGGCAGAGTATCTGGTGACATCCCCACTAACGGTAATCCGGTGAAATGGTGCGTGCACACAATCATTTGTCCAAGCTTACAAAAAAGGTGATAATAGAAATGCACAAAAGTCAAAAACATTGTTATTTAAGATGATGATGTTTTTACCTCGAATAGAAGAGAATGGTTTTATCATAAAACAGGTTACAAATTAGGCTCTTGCAAAAAAAAAAGGTTACAAATCTGGGATGGTGAACACCACATGTATGTCGTATGTGGTATGCACTACAGTTTTCAGAATGACCAGCATTTTGGAATTGAGAAAATTGCTTCTGTAGCTGCACAATATAGGAATGATAAATAATCCCTATGCATTATGTCTCATAAACATGCACCAATTGGCAAAACTTTTTTAGAATTAGGGTGCCAAAAAATTAGGATAGGTTCATCTGATCACTCTTGACTGATGATATTTATTGAACGGTTCAACTGATCACCAATTGACAATGTTAATTGAATCACTGTATATTTCATTAATTTATTCTTGTGCAGGTGCGACAGAAATAAGCCATGGGTCACTCAAGATTAACGGTGGAATTTCCATAACAGAGTGATTCCTCTGCTCAAAACTCTCAAACTAAAAATCTCAAGAGAGAATACAGGTGCAGTCATGGCGCGTAACCCGCAGCATGTCGCATTTTTTTAAAAAAATAATATTATTTTAATAGATAATTGCAGAATTGCGTATGAAATGCGGTTGCCCAACAACCGATTTCCATCATGGCAGTGATGTGGCATCCACTCTGGCCGAGGCATGGGACCTATCAGGGAGAAAAGGACCTGTCGGTCACTGGACGATCGACAAGTCCCTGGTTGGAGGGAAGTCGGTCATAGGACCACCGACTAGCTCCTGTCGGCATGCAACAGTTAAAAAAAGGCCAGTCGGCCATGCAAATAGCAAAATAGGGCTACTGGTCACCCACCGACCGACTAGTCCTCCCAGTCATTTTTTAATCAGTTTGTTTGTTCGGACCCATGCAGTTAGGGCTATTAGAGTTAAGGATTACTTTTGCGTAGGACCTATAATAGCTATGTTGTATATAGTTTATGTAATTAAAGAAAGTAAATAATAAATTAAGAGGTGATTAGAACATCACTTCACATATAGTATTGTGATAGTACAACAGATACATAACATGTTCATTAGCATTACAGAGGTGGTGCAGCATACAATTATAACATACCAATGCACTAGAAGTAGACCTCTTTTAGGGAATGTAATACAATTATCTAGTAGAACTTTGAAATGGTTTAGGGTGAATCATCATTTGAAAATTGTAGGGAAAAGGACGATTCCTAGGCCATTTCTTGTGTTTTTTTTTTGTCTCCATTTCGCACATAAATTCTTGATAAGTAGCCTCGTCTTCAGGGTCTGTCAGAGGCCATGCATTTTGGATGGGGGGTTCCTCGGGCATGAAACCATTGTCATCATCATCATTGGTGATTGATGGTCTTGCACTATTACTCGGACGGGGTCTTGATGTCGTGGATTGTCATGTACCCATTTGTCTTCTACGGGAGCCAAGCATGACACCCCCATCAAGAACATGAATAGGTAAAAGAAGTTTGGAATTGGTTTGTTGATGTGTTCATCATCTGTTGGGAAAGTCTGAGAAATTAGGAGCAGTTCAATGAAGAAATGAAATTATAAGTCAAGTATAATACTATTATAGTAGAAAAATAAAATGAACCTAAATGTGCGACAGATAGTGATGGTGCGCGATATCAGGATTTGGTTGATCCTGCTTAAGAAACCTGCATATGTTAGGTTCGCCAACTCACAAATCCTGAGGTACTTTTGGCGGTGATCTTCCAGGAGGGCTCTAATGTAATTTTTTGTGACATGTTGCAACGCTTCAGTTTCAAGAGCTTGGGGATTCTTTCATTTAACAAGGACACCACTTGTGTGATGTTCTCCTCCTTGAAGGGATATAGATCCTTGGGCTTATATACGACTCGGAAGATAGTGGTAAGTGCTATTTTGATAGAGCTAGGTGTCCATGGAAACCCAGCACTAGATGATCCCGCCATGGATGTTGTTGGCTTGGTAAAAGAAGGGTGGAGGTCGGTAGAAAAGTGAGTGGCTATTGAGGACGAAAGCATGAGTAATGTGCATTATGGTGTAAAGGGGAGAGATGGATGAGTCTTGGATACCTTATCAGTTCTATTGAGCTATGTAGTCTACATATCCTCTATGTTGTAGGCTTTTCAGTTGATGTGGATGGCTCATGGTTGTTGTCATAATGCATTATTGCTCCTGGCATTTGATGCATGCATTATTGGTCCTAGCACTTCAATATGATACCTCTTTCGGTCTTGTCCACGTAGACACGTAAAAGGGTTGGCTATATGAGTTGTTTGTTGACGTTCACGAGGCATTATTGAGTAGAGTACTGAGTTCTCAAGTTTAAAGTCGTACTAAAGTAAGAACGATCCATTATGTAGAGACAATCTTATTTCATTCCTAATATAGTACATGCCAATAGTGACAATCTTATTTTATTCCCATTACAGTACATGTGGCAATCTTAGCGTAAATAACAGAGGGAACATGAACAACACATATTTTTAGAAAGCAGTGGTGCACAACAAAACATGTGAAGACTGGCTGTTCATCCATAGTACTCTCTCCGGTAATGATTTAGTAGTCGTTCTGGAGTTTTACCGATGTTCAGATTAGAAATTGTCCTATGTTACCCAACGTGTGAGCGGATGAAATTGCCCCTACGCTCGTCTGTTCCCGAGAGCGGACGGCTCGGCTTCGACGACATTTACGTCAGCCTTTACTACGTCGGTGCGATGTCCCAAATTCAGCTCGTCCTCGCTCGCTCGCTTGAACGCTCGCAGGTCACGCTCAACTCGTTCGTTTATTGAGGCTAATCTCGCTGACGATGACATGGAGGCCACGACCGCATAGGAGCTCGTCGCACCGGCGTCCATGAACGAGGTCACCATGGACGCACAGGTGAAAGTCATCTTGCTACCATCCATCGACTGGGTCACCATGGATGCGTGATGAGCTAGCGAGATGCAGAAAAAGAAACACAATATAAGCGAAACGATAGAAGTAGCACATCACGATAAAAAAAAACGAGCGCGAGAACACTGAAGCCATGCAAAAATTCCACGCGAAGCAAAATGCTGAAGCCGTGAGGCATTGAACTTGCGACACCTTGCCTCGGGCCCGTTGATGCCAACCAGTTGGGATGGGAGCTGCCAGTAAATGAAGATGACCCAACATGATATTTAATAGCGGCATTCAGGAAAAATTACCCATCAATTAATCAAGCCTTAGTAACATAACCCATGTCCAAAACAACCACTAAATCGTTACCAGAGGGAATAGTAGATGGATGAACCAGTATCAATCATAGTAACTGGCACCATCATAGAGGCCTGTGAATGATGGTGGTAGGAGTGGCAGACTCTTGGCTCGATCTGGTTTGTGGTATGGGCACCGACAGAAAACGTTATTACATATGAGAGAGTCATCATCCGCTATATTAATTGTCACTAGATTATTGTTTGTTGATCATTGACTGGATGATACAAGCAATTGTTTTAGGTCGAATATTTTACTTTGTAAATAAGAAATGTAGTGTTGAGTAGGGCCAATAGGTTGTGAATCAATCCACCTCGTGAAGCCACAGCTAACCTCATCATAAGAGTTCTGCAACAATACAAAAAGAACCTTAATAGGTAATATGCATGATATGTTTAGGTAAAATTTATATTGCACTCATATTAGGCAAGCGGCAATGGAAGAATTGACGCCCGCTATCTGGCTCTTCAGGACCATCATGCATCTGCAATACACAATTAAGGTTATGGTTGCATTTAGGCCAAGAAATCTTGTTGCCATCATAGCAGGTTATGGTTGTACTTAGGCCAAGAAATCTTGCTGCCATCATATCCTCGGAAGGGCTGTCGATTCTCTTCCTTGGTTTCATGTGGGAGTTTTGGGACGGGTTCCAAGTAATACGTTGGTCGGGTTGGTGGATTGTACCCCTCTAAAGGTTATGGTACCAATGTTATCATTGGGGATGTAATTTCCCACAACAACTTCATTTGACTCGGGGTTGGAGGTCGACGCACCAACACTTTGCCATAGCACAAGTAAAACATGGTTAAAGTATTCTTGTAATTCCATTGGCACAAATTACTTCCAATATTTATTAATTACTTTTTAGCTCTATGAGTTCTCATTTTCATGACCTTTCAATTTTTTAGGAATCGAAGATTTCACTAACAATCGATAATCACAAGGATTCACATTTAATAAACCATGCAACCACCCATATACAGCATGACATGGCATCTCCAACGGTTTGTTTAATATACCATTCACATACTAAAAATTACTCAGATCTACTCCATAATCAAAATACTTTATATGACCTTCATCAACAAAAACACGAAAACTTAATGCACTTGACATTCCTAATTACGAAATAGTATATAGTTTAATATCAATACTAATGTTCTAGAATACTATCAATTATTATTTATTTGTTACCTAATAACAACATGTTATTCTACTTAATTTTTATTCTCTCTTACTTATTTCTTGTCTCTTCTTCCATATTCCGAATCTTTTTAATATATGAACTATTAAATCTAGCTACATCCAATTCTATAAACAAAACTATTAAATCAAACAAAATCTAACTACATGCTATTCTACTTAATATATTGCACTATTAAATGTAACCAAATCTAACTACATCCTATTCTACTTAATATATGAACTATTAAAACTAACAAAATCTAACTATATCCAATTCTATAAACCAAACTATTAAACAAAATTTAACTCAGAAAAAAATCTTACCTACAGCTCCAGCCAAGCCCGCCCACCCGCCTGTCGCGCCCCCACCTGCCGCACCCGGTGGCGCCGGCCTGGCCTCCCACACATGTAGTTAAATTTTGTTTACGCACCGCCGCCCGTCAAATGGCCGCGCACGGCTAACCCACCCGCCGGCGCGCCACGCACGGCTGCCCCACCCACCGGCTGGTCACGCCCGCCCTACCTTCGCCCGCTGACCGCCTGGCCCTTGCCCGCTTCTCTCTCTCGGTCGGTTCTCTCTCTCTATCGGTGGGGTTCTAGGGGTCACGGGAGGGTATAAGAACCTCATCGATCACTGTTACCCGCCAACCAATAGGTCTGTCGGCATAACGGTCGCACCGACGACCTTTAGAATCCCACTTGGAACAACCTTTAGAATCCCACGTGGAAAGGGAAGGGCCCACTACTAGGCATTGCATGACTGATAGGGCCTCGTCGGTTAGTAAATAACCTACTGGTACCTATTTTTGCAATTTTAATAATTAGTATCCATATCTATAATTATCTTTTAAAATAATATTATTTTATTTAAATAAACGCATATTGCTGGCCATGACGACGAGCCACGTCGATGACGGCTGGACGAGGATCCATTCCCCGGCCTTGTTCCGCACCTCAAGCCCTTCCACCCAGGGTTCAAATAACTGGATTGACCGACCGGTTTGGTTAGGTGAAAAATTGACCAGTTAACCGGAATAACCGACCGGTTAACCGAATAGCTACAGTACTAAGTTTGGTTTTCTAGGGCTAACCGATCGGTTTTTTGGTTAACCCGTTAACTGGCCGGTTGCCACCGGTTATTCGAACCCTGCTTCCACCTCGTGCTGGCACAAGACGCTGAGCAAGTTGGCGTCCTGATGCGACCCGTACCTGACCGTCTTCTCGGCGGCGTTGGGCGCCTTGTACTCTGACATTTGGATCAGGTGCCACGACGACGCATTTAGGTGACAGGACAAGTCGCAGTAGGGAGGAGGAAAGGAGATGTACCAGAAGCCGGCGGGGCGGCTGCCGTCGGGCCACATGAGATCGGCGAAAACGCGGATCAGGGCCGGGTATTGCGCGTCGAAGCAGCCGGACGTGGCTAGCGTGTGCATCACCTAGGCGCGCACCTCCGACCATGGCCCGGCACCAGGTGCCGATGGATTTGTTAGAATTATATGGGCTTGACCCATTAATATTCACAATAATTCCTAGAAAATCTCAAAGGCTCATTCATGAGTGGTGCGAGTGCAAAGGTTTAGTCCCACATTGCTAGTGGAGGTGGAGAGAGTCCAACTTATAAGGTTGGTTGCTCTAGCATCTCTTGCAAGTGTGTGGATGGGAGGAAGGAAGAACACACGTGCGTGCTCGCTCGCCTCGTCTCGCCTCGCCGGGCCGGGCGGGGTGGGTGGGCGTGGGCGTGGGCGTGGACGATGGGCGCGGCCGCACATCACTTGCGTGAATGGTCCGCCGAAATTCGGTTCCTTACCTTGCGGGGGCGCGACTTCCTTTTGCACTTTCTTTTTGTTGCATATTCTATATATTTAATTATGGAAACCGACGTATTAATATGGTAACTGACTCGGTTGCGGGACACCCAACCCTAGCGGTTCCTCCCTATAAATACGTATGGATACCACCGCAAATCATATCACGCAATCAACTAGGGTTTTGCCTCTCGCTACTATTACGCTGCCAAATCTTCTCCATCCCGATTGTCGGCGTGCACCGACGAACGGGAGAGTAGGTCTCCGGAACCGTCGTCCTCTGCGATTCTACACTGGGAGAGGGCGAATAAAGTTTTTGGGAAGCGCTCTGCACGACTGCTCGATCGCTTCCTCGTCTTCATCAAGTTCGTCGCCACGGCTCGTCTTCCTCGTCGTCAAGTCGGTCTCAGCCGCCGTTGCCAACAACATGACGGTGCTGCACGTTGTCGTGGCCTTCTCTACCCAATCCAGAAGAAAACGTACGTACTCTCATCCCAAACTATATCTTCCATACTAGCTTTCGTAGTCTGCTTGTCTATGATGGATGTTGCTAGTATGATAGATGTTGTGCTTTTGTCTGGTTTTATAGACCTGTCTAGATCTTGCGTAGACTTGTCTAGTTCATTATGCAATCTGTTAATTATACTTATGATTTATGTCTGGATTAATATAAAACTAAAAGTGCTAATTTATTCAATAATCCAAAAACCTTATTGTAGGCACTTTAGTTTTATGGCTGAATTTGTCGATGCACTGAGGCCAGAGAAATTCACTGGCGTGCACTTTAAAAGATGGCAAGTGAAAGTCACTCTGTGGCTTACTGTCATGAATGTGTTCTGGGTGTCCACTGGCAAACCTGAAGACGATCTCACTGCAGATCAGGAAAAGGCCTACAGTGAAGCCAACACAATATTCTTGGGCGCTGTTATTGGAGTTTTGGTAGATCGTCTTCAGGACGTCTACATCCATCATACAGTCGCTAAGGATATGTGGGACGCTCTGATCACTGACTATGGTGGTTCAGATGCTGGCGCTGAACTGTATATCATTGAGCAGTACCATGATTTTAAGATGGTAGATGGCAAATCTGTCGTCGCGCAGGCTCATGAGATACAGTGCATAGTGAAGGAACTCGAATTGCTTAAGATCGTCGTACCTGAGAAGTTTGTGGCTGGGGGCATTATTGCCAAATTGCCTCCAACTTGGAGGGATTTTTCCACTACTCTTAAACACAAGAGGACGAACATATCTGTCTCAGATTTGATCGCGTCTCTTGATATTGAGGAGAAAGCTCGTGAGAAGGATGGACGTTCTAAAGTTAACGAGGGAAACACTATAGCCAATATGGTGCATCAACCACAACAGTCTCATGGTAGTGGTGGTAAGGGTAAGGGCAAGAACAATAAGCCTAAGCAGACCACTACCTTCAAGAAGAAGAACAAGGAGAAGGGAGCATGCTTTGTTTGCGGTTCTAATGAGCATTGGGCAAAGAAGTGTCTAGAACGCAAAGGAAGGAAGCCTCCACAGCAGAAGTCTGCAAACATGGTGACCAATGCTGGAGAAAATAGTGGGTATGGTAATTTATCATATGTTTTTTCTGTATTTTAATCTACTTGTTGGTGGCTTGATACTGGTGCTAATGTTCATGTTTGTGCTGATGCTTCTTTGTTTACTTCTTACCAGGTCGCCCGGGATTCCTCCGTCCTAATGGGGAATGGGACACATGCTTCTGTTCATGGTGTTGGCACGGTCGAGCTGAAGTTCACTTCGGGGAAGATTGTCTAATTGAAGAACATACAGCATGTCCCTTCTATCAAGAAGAATCTCGTTAGTGGCTCCCTTTTGTGTAGGGATGGTTTTAAGGTAGTGCTAGAGTCGAATAAAGTTGTCATATCTAAGAGTGGACAATTTATTGGTAAAGGCTATGAGTGCGGAGGCTTGTTCCGCTTTTCCATTTCAGATTATTGCAATAAGTCTGTGAACTATATTTGTGATGGTGTTAATGAGAGTGATGCTAGTGTTTGGCATTCACGTTTATGTCATCTAAATTTTGGTTTTATGTCTCGACTTTTCAGCTTGAATTTAATTCTGAATTTTTTCATTGTCAAAGATTCTAAGTGCTCAAGTTGTGTGCAATCTAAGCAACCTCGAAAGCCTCACAAGGCTGTAGAGGAGAGACACTTAACACCACTAGAACTTATATATTCAGATCTCTATGAAATGAATGGTATATTGACTGAGGGTGGAAAAAGATATTTCATGACTTTGATTGATGATGCGACTAGATTTTGCTATGTTTATTTGTTAAAAACTAAAGATGAGGCTCTAAACTACTTTAAAATTTATAAGGTTGAAGTTGAAACTCAACTAGAGAAAAAGATCAAAAGAATTAGGTCCGATCGTGGTGGCGAGTATTTCTCAAATGAGTTTGACTTATTCTGTGCGGAACATGGTTTGATACATGAGAGGACGCCTCCCTATTCGCCCCAATCAAACGGGATTGCCGAAAGAAAGAATCGCACCTTAACTGACTTGGTTAATTCCATGTTAGACACGGCTGGATTATCTAAGGCATGGTGGGGGGAGGCTTTATTGACATCATGACATGTCCTAAATAGAGTTCCCATGAAGAATAAGGAGAAGACTCCATATGAGGAATGGATTGGTAGAAAGCCATCGCTCTCTTACTTACGCACATGGGGTTGTTTGGCCAAAGTTAACGTGCCAATTAATAAGAAGCGTAAGTTGGGATCTAAAATAGTGGATTGTATCTTTCTTGGATATGCTCATTATAGAATTGCCTATAGATTTTTAGTGTTTAAATCAGAGGCTCCTGATGTTCATGTTAATTCATTAATGGAGTCTCATGATGTTACTTTCTTTGAGAACATATTTCCTATAAAAGATTTATATAGTATGTCTAGATTATCTTCTGATGTGATTGTTGAAGCTACTCCTGAACCTAATGCATTTTCTGATCATGCTGAACAAACACTTGAACCAATTCATGAGGAGATTGATAGTGAAGCTCCTAGGAGGAGCAAAAGACAAAGGACTGCAAAGTCTTTTAGTGATGATTTCACTGTTTATCTTGTGGATGACACTCCTAGAACCATTTCAGAGGCATATGCATCTCCTGATACAGATGATTGGAAAGAAGATGTTCATAGTGAGATGGACTCTATTCTTTCTAATGGAACTTGGGAAGTTATTGACAGGCCATATGGTTGCAAACCTGTGGGTTGTAAATGGGTGTTCAAAAAAAAGCTTAAGCCTAATGGTACTATTGACAAGTATAAGGCTCGGCTTATGGCTAAGGGTTATACTCAGAAAGAAGGCGAAGACTTCTTTGACACTTATTCACCTATTGCTAGATTGACCACCATTCGTGTATTACTTGCTTTGGCTGCCTCACATGGTCTTATCGTTCATCAGATGGACGTTAAGACATCTTTCCTTAATGGAGAGTTGGATGAGGAAATCTATATGGATCAGCCAGATGGATTTGTAATAAAGGGTCAAGAAGACAAGGTGTGTAATTGTTGAAGTTTTTGTATGGTCTGAAACAAGCTCCTAAGCAGTGGCATGAGAAATTTGATTCAACACTTCTATCAGCAGGCTTTTCAGTCAATGAGGCTGATAAATGTGTGTACTACCGCCATGGTGGGGGTCAGGGAGTTATACTATGCTTGTATGTTGATGACATACTCATCTTTGGAACAAATCTTGACGTGATCAATGAGGTCAAGACTTTTCTGTGCTAAAGTTTTGATATGAAGGATCTGGGTGAGGCTGATGTTATCTTGAACATCAAGCTAATCAAAGGAGAGAATGAGATTACTCTTACGCAATCTCATTATGTTGAGAAGCTCTTGAACCGTTTTGGTTACAAGGATAGCAAGTCTTCTCCAACACCTTATGATCCCAGCTTGATTCTTCGAAAGAATAAGAGAATTGGCAGAGACCAATTAAGATATTCTCAGATAATTGGATCACTTATGTACTTAGCTAGTGCTACTAGGCCTGACATCTCGTTTGCTGTGAGCAAACTAAGCCGGTTTACTTCTTGTCCGGGAGATGATCATTGACGTGCGCTTGAGCGGGTAATGCACTATTTAGTTGGTACTATGGATTATGGAATTCATTATTTTGGATATCCAGCAGTACTAGAGGGCTATAGTGATTCCAATTGGATATCTGATGTTGATGAGCTGTATGCCATGAGTGGATATGCATTTACTCTTGGTGGTGCTGCTATTTCATGGAGATCATGCAAACAGACCATCTTAACGAGGTCTACCATGGAAGCAGAGCTTATCGCACTAGATACAACTACAGTTGAGGCCGATTGGCTACGTGAGCTCTTGATGGACTTACCTATTATTGAAAAACCTGTGCCGGCAATCCTCATGAATTTTGACAATCAAACTATGATAGTCAAAGTGAACAATTCTAAGAACAATATGAAGTCATCAAGACATATTAAGAGACGTCTGAAGTCTGTCAGGAAAATGAGAAACTCCGGAGTCATATCAGTAGAATATATTTCAACTGGTGAGAACCTGGCAGATCAATTCACCAAGGGGCTGTCACGTAATATGATAGACAGTGCATCGAAGGAGATGGGTATGAGACCCATATGTGCTATTCTATAGTGGTAACCCAATCTATGTGATCGGAGATCCCATGAAGTAGGACCTGGGAAGAACAAGCTATTGGTTAGCATGAGAGTAACCTTTTATGACCCACTCAAGGAGTGATGCATTACTCTCGATATCTGTATGGCAGGATGGTTGTTGCCTTAATATATTCAGTTGGCTTTAAATAGCGAAGATATTGTCCTACAGAACATTCTTGAATGAATACACCTATATAAGCCCTATTGTTGTAAGATCGTAATCTGTGAGATTTAGGTGATCTCTATTAAGCTCATGAAAGACCAAGGGAGTATGACCTATATGCTCCACCCGCGGAGAAGTCTATTGGAGGTCTAGTATCAGTTATGACAGTAAGTGAAACTTGTTTGCACAAAACTTGCAATTCAAGGCGTAGTCCATTGTTCAAGTTATAAATGAGTGTAGCTTATTGTTTTAGGTGGAAGTTCAACTTAACAGTCTCCACTGAAAACACTGGTATATTAAACAACAGTGGGGTGAGGCAAAGTCTAGTTGGGACTTTGAGATCTGGTGGGGGATTGTTAGAATTATATGGGCTTGGCCCATTAATATTCATAATAATTCCTAGAAAATCTCAAAGACCCATTCATGAGTGGTGGGAGTGCAAAGGTTTAGTCTCACATTGCTAGTGGAGGTGGAGAGAGTCCAACTTATAAGGTTGGTTGCCCTAGCATCTCTTGCAAGTGTGTGGATGGGAGGAAGGAAGAACACACGCGCGCGCTCGCTCGCCTCGCCGGGCCGGGCCGGGCCGGGTGGGGCGTGGGCGATGGGCGATGGGCGCGGCCGCGCATCACCTGTGTGAATGGTCCGCCGAAATTTGGTTCCTTGCCTTGTAGGGGCGCGACTTCCTTTTGCACTTTCTTTTTGCTGCGTATTCCATATATTTAATTATAGAAACCGACGTATTAATATGGTAACCGACTCGGTTGCGGGACGCCCAAGCCTAGCGGTTCCTCCCTATAAATACGTACGGGTACCGCCGCAAATCATATCACGTAATCACCTAGGGTTTTGCCTCTCGCTACTATTGTGCCACCAAGTCTTCTCCATCCCGATTGTCGGCGTGCACCGGCGAACGGGAGAGCAGGTCTCCGGAACCGTCGTCCTCTGCGATCCTGCACCGGGAGAGGGCGAATAAGGTTTTTGGGAAGCGCTCTGCGTGACTGCTCGATCGCTTCCTCGTCTTCATCAAGTTCGTCGCCACGGCTCGTCTTTCTCGTCGTCAAGTCGGTCTCAGCCGCCGTCGCCAACAACGTGACAGTGCTGTACGTCGTCATCACCTTCTCTACCCGTCCAGAAGGAAACGTACGTACTCTCATCCCAAACTATGTCTTCCATACTAGCTTTTGTAGTCTGCTTGTCTATATGATAGATATTGCTAGTATGGTAGATGTTGTGCTTTTATCTGGCTTTATAGATCTGTCTAGATCTTGCGTAGAGTTGTCTAGTTCATTATGCAATCTGTTAATCATACTTATGATTTATATCTGAATTAATATAAAACTAAAAGTGATAATTTATCCAACAGGATTCACGCCGGAGAAATCGATACGGGGCAGCTGCATCATCATCGCATATTCGCATTAGCGCCCATGCGCTCAGAGCTGACCGCAGTGCCTTTGATTTGATGGTGATGGCCCGTTGACTTAATTTGCTTCGGCTCATACAAGCCCATCGGGCTCCTTCAGTTTGGGTCCAACTCGAAACTGAATGTAGTTAGGTTTGATTGATAATTTTGGCCTTTTAAATCGTTTTTCAGTTTCTTTTACTGATTTTGTCACCGGAAAAAGACTCACATTATTATGAAAATAGTCAATCCATACACACCCAAGTGCTAGTACAAACCATCAGTAAGACGAGATCAGGTAAAAAGTTCCTGATGCTCATCGTGCTCCCTAGATTTAGATCATCATTACAGAATTTCAGCGTGCTCCTATAGCTCCGCTTCAATTACATATCGAAGTTACTACACGTATACTAGATATTGCAACTTATTTCTTTCTTCAATATATATCTACAGTACAGTACCACTAGCAAACTGCCGATGATTCACAGCGCAGGGTCCAAGTCCTCATGCAGATTTGGCAAACCCAATCCTGTTCTCACCAAAGTCGAAGACAGTGTGGTAGGCGCCCATGAAAACGTCTCCAAGAATCCTGAAAGTTCATGGGGCGATATAAGGTACGAATGTTTTCTAACAACAACTGATTATTGCGGAGTGCGACTCATATCAGTGTATTCTGCATACCAGAGCGGGCCGCGAGGGGGTGGGATGTCAAATGCCATGAATCCGCTGATGCACATGGTCTGGCCTGCTTGCTCCAACTTCACTATGTACTGCAGCACAACAGGAAATGAGGTTAAGATCAGATTCATGGGGAAACGAGGCATATGAAAATGGTGTAAAGTTCGGGCAACGACAAATCTCCTTTTAAGTTAACATCAGGTAATGTAGGATGTTAGTAGATTAGAATGAGAACTGTACCCAACTCCAAAAGCGGATGGAATGAACTACATCAGTGCCAGTATTTCGTTAGTTGGTTGGTTCTTTATTCTCACTAAACCAAACCTCCATATTAACTCTGATATTGAAAGGAATGTAAGTACGGAGTTACCTGCTCTGGTGTTAAGGTGAAACTCTTGTTTGCTATGGTGAATGCAAGATTTGGCATCTTTGAGATTTGATGGCAATCAACCGTCGATTCACCATTGGGGCTAGGAAGACGCTCACAAAGCTGCAATGCATATTCAAAATTTGAGATGTTATCATATTCTCAAACATTTCTATTCTGAATCATGAAAAACTGGTGTCTACGACATAAGTGGTAGCCAACCTGATTAGCATAGTCCAAAATGAGCTCCTTGGTTTTGTTTTGTCTTAATTGATTCTGTATCCAGACAACAGTCATCTCACAAGCAGTACACAAAAGATCAGAACCACCGTTTCCCTTCTCGACAATAGATTCGATTGGGTTGCTGCAGGATGATTCATGAAAACAAGTTTGTCAAGAAAAGCAAAGTGTAAACGGATGCATAGGTGCGGCAATAGACACTACAATTTAGTGAATGTTTTGAGCTAACCTGACAGAATGGGTACCATCGAATACACAGAGACCGATCTGCGTGCACACCTTTTGTGGGCTTGTCTGCTCAGTCGTAGAATGTTTTGTAGTTAGATGATTTGAGACCAACGCACAAAACATGCATGACAATAACAATTCATATATAGGAGAGGAAACTAGAAAAAGCGTGAAACCTGTGCTATAAGCAACTGAAGGATCATCTCTCCATACTCTCTCACTACTTCTTTGCATTCTGTACTAATGATTCCCTCGGCTCCAATTGCATGATTGACTTGAGCCACTATGGTCTGGAGCACAAAAAAATGCAAAAGTCAATTCCAATCTATTTTCTAAATGTGCATTTCATCACTTAGAAATTCTAGAATACATACTGTTGGGCCAGCGAGCAGTGAAGTCCCTGAGTCCACAATAGCAGCACAACCACCAGCACAGAAACCAGTTGACTGGCCACCAATTAGAAGATCACCCATGTCAAACTGCCAATAGCCTTTGCGACTAACAGGAACATATGTATGGCTCCCCTTGTAGTGCTTAGGGTCAACACCACCAAACACAAGTTCACCTCCAGCAGATGCATCAGGATCGCGGTTAAGCCAGAATGAGAAGATATCCTTCTCGAGCAGTTTCTGCTCTTTCATGCTCTGCCTGTTTGTTACATATAACAGAGTCAGAGAGGAACATAAATGCTTTGGATGTGGCTTTTAACGTTTAATATGATACCAAATTGGAGGGGCGTCTCCCACAGAAATTTCAGGAAATCCAAGGCCAAGAATTCCATCAAACTTCCCAATAATGAAAGTAGGGCTCGTTTCACGAGTCGTCTCAATGAACTTCTGAAAGAAAAATAGTACTATATAATTAGCAATAGTTAATGTGAATGTTTCATTGTGGCATTCCTTCAACGGCGCACCTGATTTTTGACAACAAGATCACCAACCAACACATTGTCCTCACTGAAGAAGCCAGCAATTTGTCCAGAACCATAGGAGATTGTGCAAGTTTCTCCTGTACAGTTCGAATGACAAGCGAGTTAATAGAAGTCTCTCTAATTTTCTAAAAGAAAATTCACAATTGAACAAAAGCAACAAATTCTATCATACCGTTCTTCTTGTAAGTTTTTGACTTGACTGACTTGTATCTATGGTGCAGGTAGCATGCTATCTGCAGTACATGGGTATAAAAGGATTAAATCTCATATACCTTTCATGCATTAAGCATCCACCAAATACATGAATATCTGTCAAATAATGAACGTACCGAAAAATAGCATTTTGACGAAGGAACCCACAAGTTGGAGCTTCCGGTGTCGAATATAACCGTGAAATTCTGTGGTGGTGTGCCAATGCCGATCTCTCCATAGTATTGAGTGTCCAAGTAGTTGTCTAAAGGAACTATGTCATCATTTGAGGCACTAAGATACTGGCGAGAAATATCAGACCTTAGAAGGCGGCTGCCCTCCTGCCTAGCCAATTTTGCAGCAGTCAATGTTTCCTTGTCCAACCTCTTCTTATTCAGGTTGACTCTTAGCAGCCCATTAGAGGAACCATGAATCAGCAAGGCACATGACAGAACCCAAAAACAGATGGCCAACGCGAGATGCTTCTGCCCCATGGTCCCAGAAGTCCCTGAGAAAATAAGCCCCGTGTTTATTTAACAGTAAAGACTGCAATGAAAAAATCCAGTCCTAGCTTGTCCAGTGGACACCAACATGAAAGAAGATTTCTATGTAAAGGACTCTTTTGGAATTATCAAGAAGGTTATTGGAACTATCAAGAAGGTATTGTTTGAAGACAAAAGAATCCTTCATGACTTGTTTGGCTAGAACCTATCCCTCAGTGATACAAACATGAAATTGAACAAAATCATAGAGAAGTTTCCCCTATTTCTGCCAGGATTGAACTTTTTGCTTCGAAGATTCTGTAAAGTTCCTATGAAATTACTGCGCTCCTAGCAGACCTTAAACAGCTTTGTCCGAAATCAGGGGAAAACAAAACTATGGTTCACATGTATCCTCACAGCCTATTATCTAGTATCGACGGGGTCATGAAACCTAAGTTCTTTTAATCCTTTGAAGCATATAAAGAAAGGCACCAGAAAGAAAACATGAACAGTCAGTCCATACTGAAAGAATTAAGAACTGACAGGCAACACAACAGAATATATGCAAGGGTGCTCGCCGATCCAAACAAGATGACCCCAAAACGGATAGTAACTAATTTATGTACTCTGCAGAGTGATAACAAGTAGCTAAGCAGCAGCTAGCTAGGCCATAGTTTCATACCTTGCTTGCAGAGTCTGCTTCCCCAGACCAGAGGCGAGGGGAAAGGTAGATAGGGGAGGAGAGCTCGAGGGGAAAGAGTACTGGGCGATAAATAGGCCACACCAGTCTGACGGGGGAGGGCCGTGTGTGGCACACTGTCTAGATGCAAGCAGTCGAAGTAGAATAGGAATAGGTTTCCCTAAACAAAATGTAAAAAGTATGCTCACTGCTGGTCCTCTGAGATGTGGGTCCAAAAGTACCCTGGCCTACATGCCAAACACGGAATTCTTTAGCGCAACCAGCAAGGTAAACAATGAATGGACGGTTCTTCCGATGGAGAAAACAAATGTAGTTGTCAGGGTTAACCGCCGGTTATTCCGGTTAACTGGAAAACTCGTCCGGACCGGTTTTATCGACTAGCCGGTTAATCATAAAAACCAAAATTATATACTATAATAAGTTAGTTAATAATCGGTTTTTAATAATTTGAACCGAGCGGTTTTGCCGGTTATTGAAACCTTGACCACGAGAGGGCGTGGAGCTGAGGGGAAAGTGTTAAAAGAAATCAAAGGAGAAAACAACAGGTGGGTGACTTGGTGATAGCTGCCTGCTAAGCTAGATATTTGTTTGAGCTACTGAAGTGGTTGGCCGTTAATAAAAATAGATAGGCCAACCTCTCTGTTTTATTTGGGCTGAGATGAACAGCAATCAGCAATGTGAGGAGACATGAAGCTTCACAAGGTGCGCATGTTTGTGACCCGAATTTGTTGCGTTCACCATACCTCTACGCATGTGCAAGCAAAAAAAAGAAAAGAAAAAGGAAGTGTTAGCCTTTCTACAAAGTTTGTGCAAATGTGTTTGCCGTTTATACAGATACATATATTAGTAGAGAGAGAGAGAGATGATGGAAGTGCTTACTTCGGATTGTATGAAACGGAATATGGAGAAACCAGCTAAGCCAGACGGGTTCTTCTCTTCCGCCCATAAGAGATCGTTGGATCGCCGGAGAGCAACTTAACGCAGCCGGCGCCAACGCAGCTCACCAACCGTCCAAACGCCATGCAACAAGAGGGGGCCACGGCCTTAACGTTCTGCGGAAAGTTGTGCCAAGAGAAACCAAAGATTGGTAATGCTCTTGCACGACTTCAATATGATCGGTAACCAGTTTCAATCTACAACGGCTGTAAATCTCCTTACATTCAGATTATTCTTATGTTACAGCTCGAAAATGAGAGAAAAATAAGGGGCATGCCAGGGAATTATTGTTACATACAAAGAACGCAAAATACAACATGTCAGTTCCTGAAAGTACACTACATCAACTGGCTGGCTATGCCATGGTTGCCACTGCAGCACTGGCTGTGGTGACACGACCCACACCTAAGTAGTCGGCCACAGTGTCTTCGAGTGCTGGTTGTCTGTAATGTCATCACGCCAAAGCTTCTTGCTGCAACAATTATGGCAAAAGCATCAGATCATAGGATCAAACAATCAGGTTAGAAGGAAGCAATAAGTAAAGCATCGGCCACATGTGCAAGAGGAACATAGAGTTCAATAGCTAAAGGCACAAAATGACAAAAACCTGATTTCCCCCGAAAACTTTGATTAATAAAGGAGTGGAATACTTAGATAGTAGGGCTGCACTGATGACCTTAAAACTAGTACCCAATCTTCAGATTGCTTCTCATTCAGAAGATCCTTTTTTTAAGGTATCATTTGACACACCTATGTAGAGGGGAAACCCACAGAAAGAATTGATCAGACCATTTAATAAATGATCCAAGTCAACCACATCAGTTTTAATTGAGCTTCACACCTCAAACCTTTCTAGTTTTTAAAGTGAGGAACCCGTAACATACTGCTTTGCTTCTGGATGCAGCTCCATATTTTATAAGAACCAGCAAAGTTAACATTTCTTTTCAAACATGGGAAAGTCGTAGAACTTTAGTAGGATAGTGTCGTAAAAACAACGAATCAGAAGCCTTGACATTTGGCATATAGCTAAACATATGCACAAAACCATAGAACTTTGAACTGCTTTAGCACTTATGGTAATCACCTTGAACAGAAAACTAAAGATCGTCCTTGCATAGGAGCTTAGCAATTTAGTACAAACCAATGTCTGTCACACACAACATGCAGTATGTACAAACCAAATGTCTACAACTCTAACAGCTTAGCAATTTTGTACCATGTTATAGATACACTTATACAAACATACACTGTTGCATGGGTAAAATCATGAACAACGAAAGTTCCCAATAAGGGATAATGAATTAGCCTCTCTTTGGATGTTCCAGAATCCTCATGCCAAGCTGGAACTTCCCATTGCTTCCTATGCCTACAGGTTCAGTCTCAAATGCTAGAGAAACTTCTTTTTGAGGGCAAATACTAGAGAGACTTATATCCATATCAAAGTTATACATCCTCAACCAGCAAACAGCACAGGGCTAGACCCTATCGATCCTTTGTGAAGGAAAATGATGATCAAAAGGAGGCGAAAATCTATGTGAGACACCTTGTAAACAGAACCACTTCTTCCAATGTGAATTAGTGAATAGTAGTTGGATTTCAGATTGATGTTTGGGCAAACTAGTTGGAATACAGGAGTACTTGCTTAATCAGTTTGGAGAGGATAAAAAAGTAGTTAGATGAATGTGGGGGAAGAGTTTAGTAAGCTCCAGGGTGAACTGGTAGTGTCACATATACTCTGTTAATGGATGGATTTCCTGCTTTACAGATGGTGTTGATTTCAACGATGAATACCTGCTAACTGCTAAGGGCTAGCCCACTCCTTTGTTTTTCAATTCAGATTATATCTTGTCTAGAGTACTGATAAAAAATGTGGCAAACTCACACCAAATGAAGTCATTGAATTCAAGTAAAGGATTTCGAACTAGATAGGGAAAGGTTGGTTTGGTTGCAACAAACCACAAGTCAGATTTCAAAATTATGTGAGTATAGGGGACGCGCATGACATGAACTTGTCAATGATAGTGATCCAAAAGGAAGGTCATGGATAAAGAGAACCGAACAGGGTTGCTACTTGACACATATGCTTTACCATCTCAGCACAGACGTCATTTTTCTTTTTAGGGCATCATCATAACCGATAAGGATGTTGTTACCCGCTGCTTTCCTTTTTAGGACATCGTCATAACCGATAAGAATATTGTTACCCGCTGCTCACAGAGTGTATCTCAGATAGCATTCCTTTGTGCATTTTCATTTTCATTATTTTGTTCAATGTGTCGTCTAACAATTTAGAGCCAGTAACTACACAACAATCATCAATACTTCCTATGCTAAGGGTTTATAATCTTGAAATAGTATTGATAGCATTTACATGGTTTTTGTGGCATTGCGACACCTAGGCGTTGTGGCGTAACCAAAACCGTGTGGCTTCTCGTGGCAACCCATCACCCTCACAACACCTAGGCGACGACTAGACAACACCGAGGCATTGTGGCGTAACTAAAATTGTATGGCTTCTTGTGGCGACCCAACAACCTCACAACACCTGGGTGACACCACAAAAACAAGAGCATCTACACGCACGTGAAGACAAAATCCCCTAAAACAACAGAACACCTATTATTGCTGAAGTAATATTTCCAGCTGTTCAAACCAGGCAATCATTTATGAAGGCAAACAAACCTACCAACAAAGAACAAGCTAGACATGCAGTCATTTCAGAAGAGAGTACCTTTTGCAAAGGCCGCAGCTTGTTGCTGGTGAACCCTTCAGAAACAAGTTTATTGACAGCATCTCTTAGTCTTTCATAGTCCTCTTTGACATTGTAAATCTGGTGTGAAATCCTCACATACCCTGTCACTGGATCACCATTCTTATCTTTTGACATCTCGTGCCCTTCTACCCTTCTTGAATTGTAATATATTGGCACCTCTACCTGGAAATCCTTCCTCAACATAGTTCTCACTCTCATTGCATCATCATCGCTCTCTACACCAAGGCAACCAGGCATCCCCACCATAACCATGCTCCCGCACAATTCTGGTGGTGAGCCGAGAAATGTCCCCCATGCCTCAGCAAGCATCCGACCCATCTCAATCACTTTCTCATGGTTCCGGGTGCGTATCCCTTCAATCCCACCTTCAAATCGATTCACAAAGTCGATGGCTTCAGACACAACAAGTTGGGCACTGTAATCCCGTGTCCCAATCCATCCACTCTCCATGGGCAGCCCATTTCCATATTCTTGGGAGACGACCGGGTGGTGGAGCTGAGCAGCTACTGGACCATCCTTGCGTGTGTGCAAGAAGGCCACAGCCGGTGGGCAAAAGAACCACTTGTGGAGGTTGCTCGTGTAGAAATCAGCACCAATGTCTCGCACATCCACAGGGACTTGCCCAATTGAGTGTGCGGCGTCAACAAACACACTGTCGACACCTTCTTGCCGGCAGATGGCTACGAGGTCCTTCACCGGGATGATCACACTAGGCATGGAGGTGATGTGGTCGATGACCGCTAGCCGGACCTTACGACCCCCTGCCTTGGCAACATCGAGCGCGGCACGGAACTCGGCAATAATAGCCTCCGCAGAGGAGACCGGAAACGGGAGGGGCACCTCGACGACGGTGGCCCCCGCTCGCGCGACGTAGGCGTGGATGGACTTCTTGACGGCGCCGTAGGCGTAGTGGAGCATGACCACGGCGTCGCCACGAGCGAAGCGGCCCTCGGCGAAGCTCCACGCGGCATGCTGCATAACGATCGCCGCGGCGGTGGTGGCGTTGTCGACGAGCGAGACCTCGGAGACGTCGGCGGCGCCGACGAGGGCGGCGACGGCGGCGCGCGAGCGGAGGAGGCCCGGCTGGAGGCCGTGGAAGTAGAAGTCGTCTGGCTGCGCGAGGAAGAGGCGCTGCCAGCGGGCCTGCGCGGCGAGCACGGAGGCCGGGCAGCAGCCGAAGCTGCCGTTGTTGACGCGGGCCGCGGCGGCGTCGTGGTGCGCGAACTCGGCGCAGATCTCGGCCGCGGAGATCACCGCGCGGGGGCGCTTCGCGGGCGACGGGCCGTTCCCGTTGCCGTGGTCATGGCCATGGCCGTGACCGTTCTCGACCGCCGGCGCGTCGTCGGGGGGCGGGGGCGGGGGCGACGCCATCGCCGCTAGGGTTGGTTGGCCTGGATGGGGAGAGAGAATGGAGAGACTGATTGGGAGAGAGAGTGTCTCCGGGTCGCTGCTGAGTGGCGGTGCCGGGCCCGGGCTCTGGCCCGCGGGCCGCGGCCGGGAACCCAGATTCGACATTTGCCGCGTCACTGACTACTGGGCCAGCTGTTTGTTTTGTCCGCTTCGTCGTCCTTTTGCTTGCGTGGAAGTGGTGGAACGGTGCGCGGCCCACGGGCGTTAAGCAGGCAAAAAAGCTAAAGAAAGCAAACGGGTTACGTCGGCCGTCGAGGCACGACGACGGCGACATTCTGTTGCATAGCCGTAGTTTAGAGATTTATAGAGGAGGAGGAGAAGAAAATGACCATGACCATCACTACGTTGACATGGGTGGCATGGACATAGCAGAATTGGGACGAGTTTATGAAATCTAGAAGGAGAGGTAAGCACGAAACCCAGACATGGACAATAAGGCCTTTCCCTTTCTCTTGCGTTTGATTGCTAGTATAACGACGTCATGCATAAATGGCTGGGATTTACACCAGAATCATAGATAGGCCTATATTTTGTGCTCATATAATAGTATATAGGTGGATGGACTTCTTGATGTGCTTTTATTGACATGTTGTTGATTTAAACTAACCACAGTCATGTTACAATAGTAGAAATTATCAAATTGCTTTTGAGAACCTGAAGTATTTACTAAGTAAAAGGCCTTTTTCAAATTTCTTTGTCAAAGGTGTAGATTGTTCGGACTAACTTTAATTTGTGCCTATAGTAAATAGTGTTTATGAAAGAGTTAAGTTTTTTATCACAGCAATGTGCAAAAGGATATGTAGCATCTTTACATTTATGAAGGCCCTAGTGGAGAATATGATAATCAACTTTTTATCTGTAATAGGATTTTGAAGCGAACGTTCATCTTTGCGTGCTACCACTGGCTTCTAGAACCACAATATACAAACCAAACCATGGGTCATAAATAAATGAAGGTGCATCGCACTTTGAGACCACTCTTAGTGGGTTCACCATAAAAAAAAAGAGCAAAAGTCGCACCATCTCACTAGTTCTTATAGAGTCTTCTTGTATCCATTGTTGCTCGAACAGTAAAACACCATCATGTTGTCAATATGTTTTATTTATACTACGAGCACCAAGTCCATATTGCATCTAGTTGCTTCTTTTTTTTTTACCTTGGCAGAGTAGCAGTTAGAACTATAGAGCATTTCTGCATTTGAGTCTTTCTTCCGTATCTTGTTTTTCTGTTGCAAATGTAACCCGATGGCATGTCAACAGCGCATCCGTTAGCATGTATGATGCCTGCGTCATTCTCCCGAGTGTTAATTAGACACCTTGCAAACTCATGCAATCATCCATTCCTTATACACTTCTATATTGTTGTTAAAGCCTGTTTTGAATTGGTAAATTACCACAAGCTTTGGTTCTCCTTCCGGTGGAAACCCGTTGACACTATCATGTTGCTTAACCCGTCGCTACTCCAACGGGCAATGGGCGATCACTCTTCTGTCAGCTCCAGTTCAGTTGCATTTTTACATCATTATCTTGTACTAGAGTCAACCTTTTTGCTCCCTCCCTCGTGTCTATCTAATTAAGCCGCTGCACGTCTCTCCCTAGTCCCTGCCCGTCTGTGTCTGTTCCATTGACGACCTCCGATGGCATCGGGTAATACGCCCTGCGACGACGACGCAGCCGCCAAGAATGGGGAGTCCCCGGCGGAAACGCCGATGACGGACGCGGAGATCCGCGCCGAGTTCGCGCACCACGACCGTTCCGTGGCCCGCGTGAACAACGGCAGCTTCGGGTGCTGCCCGGCGTCCGTCCTCGCGTCGCGCGCCCGGTGGCAGCGCCTCTTCCTGTCCCAGCCCGACGCGTTCTACTACGACTCCCTCCAGCCCGGTCTCGCCCGTTCGCGCGCCGCCGTGGCCGCCCTCGTCGGCGCCGGCGACGCCTCGGAGATCTCCCTCGTGGACAACGCCACCACGGCGGCCGCCATCGTGATGCAGCACGTGGCGTGGAGCTTCGCGGAGGGCGCGTTCGAGCGCGGCGACGCGGTGCTCATGCTCCTCTACACCTACAGCTCCGTCAAGAAGTCCATCCACGCGTACGTGGCCCGCGCGGGGGCCCACGTCGTCGAGGTCCCGCTCCCGTTCCCCGTCGCCTCGCCCGCCGCCATCGTCGCCTCCTTCCGCGCCGCGCTCGCCCTCGCCAAGTCCGGCGGCCGGCGGCGCGTGCGCCTCGCCGTCATCGACCACATCACCTCCATGCCCAGCGTCGTCGTCCCCGTCAAGGAGCTCGTGGCGATCTGCCGCGAGGAAGGCGTGGACAAGGTGTTCGTGGACGCGGCGCACGCCATCGGCCAGGTGCGCGTCGACGTGCGCGACGTCGGCGCGGACTTCTACGCGAGCAACCTCCACAAGTGGCTCTTCTGCCCGTCGGCCGTCGCGTTCCTACACATCCGGAAGGGCGACCCGGCCGCGGCGCAGATGCACCACCCCGTCGTGTCCAGCGCATACGGGAACGGGCTGCCCATGGAGAGCGCCTGGATCGGGGTGCGCGACTACAGCGCGCAGCTCGTCGTGCCCGACGCCGTCGACTTCGTCGCCCGGTTCGAGGGCGGCGTCGACGGGGTCAGCAGGAGGAACCATGACAAGGTCGTCGAGATGGGGGTGATGCTGGCCGAGGCGTGGGGCACGTTTCTCGGGTCGCCGCCGGAAATGTGCGGGAGCATGGCCATGGTTGGCCTGCCCGGTTGCTTTGGCATCGACAGCGACGATGATGCCACCAGGTTGAGGACCATGTTGAGGAAAGACTACAAGGTGGAGGTGCCCATATTCCACAACTCACGAACGCAACAGGTGGCCACCACGGATGCCAACGGCGATCAAGTCACAGGGTATGTCAGGATCTCACATCAAGTTTACAATGTCAGGGAGGAGTACGAAGTGCTCAGAGATGCGGTCAACAAGCTTGTTCTTGATGGTTTTTCCTGTACCCAGCTGAGGCCTTCACCACCTTCTCAGAATCAGAAGATGCTCGCTCACTGAACTTGTTATTCCATCTGATTACATACCTTTATTTGCTCGTTCTCTGATGCTGTCATTTACTCTCTGTGTACTGAGAATTGTAAGGATTCGTTAATCTTTTTTTCAATGAGAAAATGTAGTTTCCTCAAAAAAAAAAAAAAAAGACATTGTGTGTTCTCTCCTGATCACTGGTTGCCTCTAGCATGTATTTACACAAGCTTCTACAATTTATTTACTTTTAGCATCTAATAATGCACTCAAGAAAATTTCTGTTATTATGTAATTGCTTAAGACACACTTTGCAACAACTATATTTATTTCATATATAATTTCTTTGATTCCAGTGTTAAACAAAAACAATATGCGCACACACGCACACTGATGGTGATTTCAAAGATGAGCTGAGTGATGTATTGTACCATGACTTCAGTAATGTCTGCTAGACTGCTACAGATTACTAGCTAATAACATTTCTTAGCGAGTGGGTCAAGAGATCAGCTACTAGCTGGTGCGAGGCCAGTGGGAGCCCCATCACTCCGAACATGTTGATCGAGGACGCTGCCAGGTATTCTTTTATTTTTTTCTAGGGTCTGGTGATTGTCCTGGACTCCACTATTTCGATTTTGGATGTCCAGTGTGTTGTTATCCACAAAGGTAATGGCTGATGACTCCTTGCTTTTGCGAGGCGTGCAGAAAGACGGCTATTATCGGCTAATGATCTGTAGAGAAATATGCTATGCGTGTTGCGTCCCATGCCCCCATTGCCAAGTCATTCATCATAAATCTTGTTTATTAAGAAGCATTTTGGTAGTCTACAGATTTATGACATACTTTTTTTGAAAGAACTATGACAACTTGACCTGATTTCATTCGTGGAGATGCAAGACGATCTAATCCTTTTCTTTTATTCAGTGCGTGCGTCGTTGGATGCTTTTGTTTCCCTGCTTTTGTATGTTGGTAGTTCTAATTTCCAAAAGAAAGCACGGATCGTGCCAGATTGCCAGCAAAAATACTCTCTCCGTTCCAAAATTGTTATCGTTATTGACTTTTTTCGTAAACTTTGACTATTTGTCTTATTCAAAAAATTATATCAAATATATAAAATTATTGATTATATTATAAATTTATCTAGTAATGAAACTAATCGTGAAGAAATATATGATAAATTTTAAAATATTTTGAATAAGACGAACGATCAAAGATAATAAAAAAGTTAATAACGACAATAATTTTGAAACAAATGGAGTATAATTTAACTATTTGAGTGGAATGTTAAAACATCAAAAATGGCAACCCTAAATTGAATGGGAATATTCTTGTTTTTCATCTATATTGAGTTATTTATCACAATTTTTTATATCTCTTAGGCTTGGAGGGCAATATATATATCTTCGAGAAGTGAAGTTGCCTCTATAGTCTCACTAGAGCAAGATTGACTCAGCTTGCTGCTGTACTTATTGAAATCATGCGCGAGAGAATAAGTGATGAGGCCTATCACAAAAAAGCAGGGATAAAAGAAATAGCAAGGAAATCAATACTTGTTTCTACAGCTAAAAATGATGCTTACATGCTAATCTACATAGCATCATGTGGAGTGATGCAACAAACCATGCCACAAAAAAAAAGGCATATCTGAATCCATCTACAAATCTATGGGCAAAGGTGGAACGGCTATAGAAAACCTGCCGTGAACCAGAGCTAATATAAATAACGGCAGCTGGAAACAAATCGTAGGACTGCAGTAAGACAGTAACAAAGGCATAGTGTGCTGCTATCAGTACATGACATGAGAACACAAAAGTGAGAAACTAAAACAGAAAATTGTTGAAATTAAAGTACATTTGCTTGTATGTGTACCGCTCTTTTTTATTTTCTCATTTTTAGTATCAAGCACCCATTTTTTTATTAGCTGATTTAAGTATTGCACAATGATTTATTTCATAACTCTAGAACATCAGCCACAAATCAAGATCCCAGTTTATATTCAAGACATGATTTTAACTCTACGGTACATAAAAAAAACTTTATGCAATCTTTATGTCACTGTTAAACTTTGTTGAAGAGCTCATCATGGACCAAGTTCGGGTATATTATGATAAAGTTGCTTATTGTGGGACATGAAGCAGTGCAAAACATGTATGAATAGGGCAACATTATGAGAGCCAAAGTCGATTTCATCAATTGGCTGTTGACAAAAATTTGAGCGAGAATACATTGTACAAAACACCTTTAATTCACCTCAAACCACATGAAAGACTTTAAGTTTGATAAGCTATCATGATATAAAAATATTTGACCTGAAAATATGAAGCAAGCTGATTGTTTCTGAGAAAATAATTACTTGGAATATAGATGACATTATTTGATCTATATGGTTTTTTTTCTGAACTAACATTGCAGACAGCGAACTGATCACAGAACTTATGAAATTTGCAGAATACAATAGTGCAAGGATGTAGAAATGCTAAAAAATGGGACACGCTGATCCTATAAAAGCTAGTGTTTTGGACAAACTGGAAACTAAAATGGAGTCCTAAGTGGCATAGTGAACAAAATGTTAGTTACATTGACAAGGAAAGAAATTATATGCTTGATATAATAAAAAAAATGAGTATGATATTACAAATACCCTGACTGCTCTATCAAAAATCAAAGGATCACTATATTATAAACATGGAGTTATTTCAAGTAAGATTGAATCCTATATGAAGAACTCGAATGTCCAACAAACCTTTCTTTTTAGAAACACTCAGTTTATTATTCATCCTATGTTATTTTTAGTACATATATACGCTCTATAAGTATCTGAGAGCATCTCCAAAAACTCTCCAAAAAAATATCCCAAAATAGTGTTTTTTTAGCAGCCCAAAATTTATTAGGGAGAAATTTTTTTGCCTCCTCTAACAATTCTCTCTAAAAATATACTATAAAAACTTTTGATTGGGCAACATCAGCATCTGGGATCACAACAACATTAATTTCCTTTTAAATATAAGTATTAGAGTCCCTAATTTTCTCCTTATTTCTAGCTACAAATAAGGAGAATTTAGCGAGAGAATAAATCTGTGAGTTGTTTTGGGATCTATTGGAGATGGTTGTTTAGGCTAAACCCATTAATTTAATTTAGGAAGAGTTGTTGGGGAACTTTTGAAGATGCTCCGATGGGAATATCAATATGGGTGATTAGCTTGCTTCTAATTTATTAGCATTCTGGTTGGAGATCCTAAGTAGATAGACTCGGTTAAGAAAGTGTAAGATTAAGCTTTTAGCATGATCTTTCTCATAGGATATGCTAACATATTTGGATATCCTTCATCCTGTTGTGGCTACATGGTACTTTGATTTTCATTAACAGTGTACCTTGCTATTTTGATTATTATTAGATATTGTAATTTATTTTGCACATTATCACCACAAATAAAATTTAATGGATTGAGCGGCGAGGTCGCGAAAGCATCTCATACAACGAGGTTGAGGTCAAGTGCACGCGTCGGGAAGCAAGATGAAAGTCCCTTGATATCGCCTAGAGGGGGGGGGGTTGAATAGGCGTTTCTGAAATTTTAACAAAAATTCGCAGCAGAATTAAAACTGTCAAAACCGGTTGCATCGGTTTAGCAAACCGGTTACACCGGTTTTATCAGAGAGCTTAGGATAAAATAATTAATCAAGAGAAAGAACCAAGCAGTCAAGATAGTCAGGCTATAAAAACAAACACAGGAACCACCCCAATTAGATTCACAAAGAACCAACCTTAGAAAACAAACTTCCAAAACCGAACCCACCGATTTGACAAACCGGTTACATCGGTTTTCCTGAAACAGATAGATTAAAACAAGTAACACACTAACCAGAGGGGCTGCACTAGTATGAACTACACAAGAGAGTAACAAAATACACACAAACTAAATTCACCAAGAATCTACTCAATTGAGCACTGACCAAAATCGGTCCCACCGGTTTTCTCGGGTCAGAGAGTAAATTAGGATATAACAACGTCCCACTAGTTCTAGTAAGATTAATAAAACCTAGAGAGCATGCAAGAACTAGTACAAGCAATTACAAAGAAAGACAAACACCACTACTCATGCAACCTATGGATCAAGAACAAATAAAGCAAGAACTTAAGAAATCAAACCAAATAGAAGCACACGAGGAGTTGTTTGCCGAAGTTCGGATTCACCCCGTAAATCCTACGTCTCCGTTGAGGAAGCTTGAGCTGCTCACAAGGCACACTCCAAGCCAGATCTCTTTCAATCACTTTCCCCGATCCACTATCTTTGCTTCTTTTCTTACGGAGGCGAAGCGGACCTTCACAAAATTTCTCAAGGCTCACCACAAGTTTGGGAGCTCTAGGGCGACGCCTAGCCGACTAGGAGGATTCACCTCTAAAAGTAACAAATGCTTCACGGTTTTGTAACGTAATGCTCAAATGCTCAAGTGTAGGATTTTCTCTTTTATGCTCACAATCTCAATCTCTCTCAACCCAATGCTTAGGATTTCTCATAAATCATTCAAACCTCACAAAGAGATGTTGGGAAGAGATCTACAAGGCTTTGGATGTATTTTCTTCGTGCATACAATCAGCAGCATCCAAAGGAGGAGGGGGGAGGGAGTATTTATACTTGTTCCCTAAAAACTAGCCATTATACTGAGCCAGTGAAAACCGGTCCCACCGGTTTTCTTAAACTAGCCATTACAGGTTTGAACCAAAACCGGTTCCTCCGGTTTGGTAAACCGGTTACACCGGTTTTTCCTGTCATAGTGAGAGTTAGTGTGAGTGTAGGTGTTGTGTTTCTCTCATCTCACTTGGGGTTTTTTAGCATTGAGACATTAAATGCAAACCATGTAGCATCCCTCTTGATAGAGCGGTATGTCTAAACTCAAGATTAAAATAAAAATAATTCTTCTTCTTGAGCTTGCATGATAATGAATTTTACCACTTCTTCTCTTTTAGCTTCATGAGGACTGCCACATGTGTTTTTGCTGAGCGTCATCACCTAGAACTTGTGACTTGGAAACTCTTCATTTATCATATCCATTTCTTCCTTTTTGTTCACAAGTCATATTATATCTTTATATTCTAATAATGAATAATACTTGAAAATATATGACCACATATAGCTTGATCGGTCTATCACGATTGCGCTCCACCTATCCTTCACCATGGCTTGGGTCCCTCGGCGCCAAGACTCCATCTTGCCCTTCTCTCGTCCATGATCCATCGCGACCAAGTTATGCCAATCCTTCACCATCTTGCTATCTTAAGCCACACATAACTTTATATCATCGTTATACCTTCTTTTGAATTGATGTTTGAAGTATTGACTTGATCAAGTTGCTTCCAAAATTAAATTCCATAGAGAAATAATACTTGATTACTTCTTTTTCTTGACAACACCAATTTGTTGAGACCATCTCATATCAATGATTTTTATGTCTCGTATTTACTTTAAATCTTGGCTTATCATAGTATTGCTTTTATAGACCTATTTATTTGACACTTCCTATTTCATCACATAGGTCTATTTTTCTTACACAATTATACATTTTGAAGATTGATCATTTCTATCAATGCAACATATATTCTTCATGTACAACCTGTTTATATACTCACAAAGAGGATTAATACTTTAATCATGTTATCATACAACCACCAAAACCCACTAGGGACATAGATGCACTTGCATAAGATGAGGTGGGTGGATGGGAGTATAGCTGGGCATATGGGCCGGTCAAAACGGAACAACAAGCAGCTAGTAGAAAAAAGCACGACTTGAGTCCAACACGGAACGGATTTAACCGGGTCTTTGTCGTCCCATGGCATGGTGCAGACCGTGCTACGGGCTCACCCCAAGCCCGTAGCACAGCACACAACTTGGCCGGGAAAGGGTGTTGGTACGGTAGGCCCCTTAAGCATGCCGCTAATAGGCCGTAGCCAATTGCGGTCACGCCCCTTTCCCAACTAAGCCGTCAACAGTCTAGCATCCCGCAGGCCTCTTCTCCCTTATCCGCTGCCTCTGGCCTCCCCTGCTCCTCGTGACCCCGCCCGAACCTAGTGCCACCACGTCACACCCTTCCTTTCCTCTCAACCAGTGCCCCCTCCCTCCCTCTCCTCTTGACGGCCGCCCCCTCCCTCCCTCTCCTCTGACCTCAACAGTTGCGGCTCGTAGCGCCTTCCCTCCCTTTCATCTGACCCTGTCCTCACATCTGCCCTTGATGGTCGTGGGTCGCGCTTCTCCTCTCCTCATGTCTGCCTTCAATGGCCATGGGCCTGACGCTTGCTTTCTCTCCCTCTCCTTCCAACACCGACCACCACCCTCTCCCTCTACATCTTCGGCTCTAGATCTGCTCCAGCCGACGCCGATGTTGCCTCCTTGGTGGACCACCATGCCGTCAGGCTTGTGAGGCAAACAGAGACGCACAACACGGTTCAATGAAGTTTGGCATGTGCCTTAGGCTCCACCCCAAGCCCAAAGCACGCTGTGGCATGACCCTCATGGCCCAACGTGTCTTACTGGATCATGCCTAAAAGCAGGTTATGTCAGGATAGGTCGGGTAGTCTGGATGCCCAGCTATAGATGGAAGGCGTGAAGATGGCAATGACCATTGGTGAGATAGGGCAGAGGAGGAGGAGAACGAGACGTGGGGGAGGCGAGAGTGGGCTGAGAGAGATGTTGCCAATTTTTCATTTGCTAGGAATTTGGATGAAGTCCTGACCCATTTTGCATTCAAACATTAATAGGTTGATGTGGACATATATATCCATACCCGTGAACACGAATGTGTTGAGATAGATAGAGATTAGCAAAAGATGATATGCCTCTACCAAGTCGCATGCTCCTAACAAAGCATTTAGGGCTTTAGGCATTGCATATAGAATTGACAACTATTATAAATAGTTGCAAGATATCATAAAGTCTATGCACAACATTAACTTCTATGCTCATAACTTCATAAGGCACAACACATGATGCTTCTCCTTTTTCTTTACCCTAAAAGACAATAATCCATTAGCTCTATCTTTTGTCTAATTCATCAGAAGGAACAACAAGAAAGTAGGTTCATGACAAAAACTCACATTAAAGATGGGTCATTTGAAATAGAGGAATGTCATTTTAGAGGAAAACTTTTGGTAATGCGGTTTGGAATGGAGGAACGGGCATCCCGATTTCATAGGAAAAGAACACCTTCCTCCACGTAGAAAAGACATAGAAATTCCACTTTGATCTTTGGATTTGCTAAATTATGACTAGAAATTCCACTTTGATTTTTGTCTTAATTGTAAATCCCACCTCATATCTTACTCCTGGTTTGGTTTTCCATCCCAAAAGTTAGTTTGTGGCAAAAACCCACCCACCCCAAGTCTGGAGGCTAAAACTACCCCTACAATAGATTTGAATAGAAGGACTTGTGGGTATAGAAAATGGGACGTCACTGGTATACCATGTTGTCATGATGTGTGTGCCATACAAAAATTCAATCATAAACTAGAAGATTATGTGGATGACCATTTCAAAAAGGAGGCATATTTGCTTACCTATGCAGGGCAAATTATGCTTGTCTCAGATAAGACATAGTGGGTGAAGACTAAATTCCCAGATGTGGATCGTCCTAGATTTCACGTGCAGCCTGGAAGGCCTAAGAAAAAGAGAAGAAAAGCTGCTGGTGAGCTAAATGTACTAGAAAGAGCTTCAAAGAAGAAGTCAATTAGGTGCACCGTTGCAAGATGTTTGGTCACAAATCCTCAACTTGCAAGAACAAGATCAGTTGTGACAATAGGGTAAGAAAAAAAAACTTACCATCAGTTTTGTGTGACAATAGGGTAAGAAAAAAAAACTTACCATCAATTTTGAAAATATTCAATGTTTGACCTTTATATTCCTTGCAGGGATCAAGTAGTAGCACTGGAAATTCACAACAACAAAGGAGGGGACCAAAGCCCAAAAGAGTTGCTACTTGCAGCTCACAACAGTCAAGTCAACAAAGGGATGAGCAATTCTCTACCTCACAACCAGAAATCAGTTCAAGTATAGTTGGCATTCAGTTCTCCTCACAACCTATACCTGCAACACCATTGCCAATGAACAATTGATATGGAATAGGAGTGTTCCATGAGGTCGAGGGAGGACCAACAGTCAGTCACATTGCAGCTTCAAGGGCTCGCTTTTTGGCCAATAGGAGAAAGCAGACACATGTCTGAAGATTGTATCATTTTCCTATTTTGTAATATATGGCAGAATACATATTCCACATACATGGTTGTTAACAAGTTTTACTTTAAGACATGCAATTTTTTTTGTCATCTTCAATATCTTGTTATGTATATGCTACATTAAGTTATGCTACCTGCTCTTCACTTGTAATATACAACTTATCTTTTTTGTAGTTCTTATATCTTCATTGTATTTTCAGAATGAAATATAAATCAATTACTTGTAAGATAAGAAAGTGTGCAGACCAACAACATTATCGCCATTGTATTTTCAGTTATATATGACCATTATATAAGCAAGTCATGTCGACCAAAATATTTCTCATGTCACCACTACAACAGATCTTGTGAACTGAAACTACCTACATGTCACTAACTAAAACATCCAAATACTAAACCTTAACACCAATTAGTAAAGCTACGTCACCATTTCTCTTCATGAGCTTAACCTAAACACCATTAATCTTGTCATTTCAATGTTCAGTGATGCACTCCCGTAGCTATCTTCCTTATCTCATCACTATCTTCAGCCTTTAACTAGCCATCTCTGCAAATCAGGTATGATTCAGTAAACAACAGTTGGATGCCACAGTTCATCTATGATTTCAGTAAACAACTCGTTGTTACCATCTCTGCTTAAATTCAATAAACTGCAGCTTGAACAAACATTTGAGGGTCGAGCTACAAATCAGATGGGTCAAAAAAATTCCCATGCTCCCAATTCCAAAAATTAACATTGAATCTTTGAAACAAATGCGAAATCCAATATTCCCCACCGCATCATTGTCACTGGATCCCTAATCCCCTAGTTAATCCTATACATAGATGAACATGACCGACTACCACATATGAGAGCACACCTTAGCCGAGGACTACGTCGTCTTCAACCTCCTTTGGATTTCTCTGCTCCTCGACGAGGCATGCTTATTCCAGTGTGACTCGGGACCTCAGGTGCAGTTAGGGACTCGGGGTCAAGACTCGAGACCAACGAGCGGCAGTGGTGCAGTTGGAGCACGAAGGCAGACTCTGTGCGGGATGACTTGCGTCTAGCTGTCCACGGTGGCAAGATTTCACCCAGTTGTCATGACACATGCGGAACGCGGGGGGGGGGGGGGGGGGGGGGGGGGGGGGGGGGGGGGAGGGGATCTATTGGGGTGGAAAATCAAAGTAGAAGTAACATATTTGGTGGGATTTACAATTAAGTCTTGATCTTTAAAAAAGCGAGAGAGTAGAATTTTGAATTGGACCCACCTTTCGTGAAGCTTGTACAATACGGTTACTCGAGCCATGGGTCATGAAAACCTTGAATCTCACGATGTGCTCTCTATTTGCTCTCATCGTCTTCCATTTTCTTTTGGATTAAGAAGATAAGAACCCAAATATACTAATCAATGAACCGAATTATCGACAATATGCCTATATGTCACAATAATTACTTTTTTTTTCTTGAACTTGTTGTAGGTACATGGACAAAACATAACACTTAGTTTAAATGATGGTTTTATTTTTTTCTATGTTGTGTTTCTTTGTTTTTGTTATTACATTGCAAACACACTAGACTGTATTTTATATTTCATTGTTTTTCAACTTCCTTGATGTTACTATCACATTTTTATATTTTACTATCATTTCTGCATTTTAAATAAGGCACACGTTTCTTTTCTACTCTAGAGCATATGTTTAGGGTCCTTTTTATCTAAGTGATTGTTAATGGGTTTCACCGATCAAACGGTAGTGGGGAGATATTTTCATGAAATGCATACCTATTAGAGCTCCAAAAAAATTGACAACAATAACATGAGTACCTCGGATATCGAGGTGGGTGAACTCTGATACTCAATGTCATAGACAGGGTTGGGGATGACAAGCACAACCTAGTGGTGGCTATTGTGAGCAACACAGTGAGACGGTGTTGTGCTACCAACCATATGAGATGGAGGAGTGCAGAAATTGGGGCGGTGCGATGAGTGGTGAGGGCAATGGACAATGAGATATATAAGGAGGATGAGGGGGGGAGGGGTTGAATGGAAAGACAATATGAAAAATGTTGGGAGGGGGTTGTGGGATGGCCCCTCCCTTTTTCAATATTTTAGAAATATTATTTAATAAAATGATAAAATATAAAGACACACATGAAATATTGGGTTGCTATCTAGATAATATTGCATGGGCTAAGCATCAACATCCGACCATATGATAGTCGAAATCTAACATGTGGGGACGCTCTTTGTCCTAGGTAGGTTTTCAAGATTTCAACCAAAGAAGCCCACAATGTTTTTGCAATGCAAGTGTGTCATTTTCTAAGAAAAATAACTACATAACCAATAAATATCCTCAATGAGCAAGAATTAATTTATGGCCGTGCTAAAGTTTACAAGTTACAATCTAAGATACATAACAACATGACAAACGACAAGTTATGTCCATGTGCTCCGTCTTTCATATACTTCATCTTTTTTTTTCACGCGATATATCATTACGTTGTTTCTATTTTACTACCACAACCGTTTTTTCTCTGGTAGTAACAATGGTCTCCCATGTGGCACGGGAGATTACGTCTTGCATGTATATTTCTTTTAATATTTTTTTTGGTGATCATGCATAAGTTTTAGATAAAGTTTATATTAACAAACAAAATTATTCTAATAAATTTGAGATAAATAATTATGTATCTAAGTTGTTGTAAACTTTTTATTGTAACTTTTAAATTTGAACAATAATTTAAATACACAATTTACAAACTCCGCTCGTAGAAGACTTTGCGGTCTTCAACCTATGTGCCAGTGAATTATCAAAAAGAAAACAAGTGGCCCGTGGCCACAAAAGGCCACCTATATTCCCGCTCACAGTGGATCCTACAAACTGATTGACGCATGCAATGACGCCAATTCCCTGCGACTCGGTCTCCTACTACGACCTGGCTGTTGCAGCCAACGATCTTCAACCACGTGCTTGCGATCCCACCTGTCAAAAACGAACCGCCTCATCCCAGTCGTCCAATTCGCCTAACAAGGCGATAAATACCTTGCTTCCTCCAATAATTCCGTGTGGCCAGCAAAACAAACCCTAGCCGCCGATAGCCATGTTCCTCTCCCGTGTACGCAAGATAGATTAGAAATTCGCCGCATCCCCCAGCGCACGCACGCAGTCTTTCCCCCGTCGACCTCCAGATCGAACCCGCCGCCCCGTTGGCGGAACGGTGAGGCTGTCTCGTTTTGTTTTGTCGAACCAATCCGTTTGTTTCTGATGCGCAGGTATCATTATCCATGGCGTTGTGAGTGCTCTGCGGCTTCATGGTAGCAGTGGAGGAACGGATCTGTGCATGGAGGCTTCGGATCTGTTCACGCGCTCGCGGTGGATGGCAGATCGGTTAGTTCTGTTTGCCCGTGGTCATGCCTTTTAGAAGCCATTTTGTTGTGCATATGCTTATCTATCGCGTTCCGTCGTTCAGATCTGGCGAGCTGCGGTGGTGATTCGGGCCCTTCCTGGCGGGATCAAGGTGGTGAGGAACTGAAGGCATGGCCGGTCGCTGGGACTCCGTCTGCTGCTGCTTCGCGGGATGATCTCTGTGTACTGATAATTATTCGATGATATTTCGATAATTATTAGATCTACCAAGAGAGCCGTGCCGATTTGAAGGCGGCGAGGTAAGGGATGTAACAGTCGAGTCAGGCGTGCGTGGAGAAAAATATGGAAAAAGAAAAAAAAGAGATGTGACACAGGCCTTTGCCATGTTGGGTGCGCTCGCATGGCAGGCCACCGGGTAATAAAAAAGAAAATTATTGTGTCTCGGGGAGGGGAGATCGCACGGGGGTTCAATTTCTTTTGGCCTCGGGTTCTCCCCTCCCTGTGTGTCGTGCCTCGCTGTCCCTTCATCCCATGAGTTTCATCCATTGCTCATCATTGACTGTCACACGATTTGGCAATTTCGGCTACAGCGACTAACATTGGAGCTCCTGCGCATCAACACTCGAAGGTACCAAGAGATTTATAGTGTTTACACATCAGACAACCTCCATAATCATGATATTGCACCATGCGCAGTCTCAAAGTACATGCAATTTTCAGTATTTTATAGTTATCCCATTACTAGCATCCTGTTTTATTTGACAGTTACATAAATCGTAATACCAAACACGCAAGATCATTTTCAGCTATATTCCTTATTTGTCGTTTATACAGATCCTGTTGTATTTTTTAATGATTATAGTGAAGCATAAATCATAACGTATATGCACAAGACGCCCTTGTATGAATAACACAAGACGTTCTTGTCCAATTTGCAGCTGTAGTTTTATTAAGTTATCGTGGCTAGTTGATATTGCTATATAATAATTTTTACAATACAAACGTGATAAGTCCTTTCCGCTAAAATTTGCCCTTTTTTAATGGATTTCCCCCTCGGAACCCGAGGGCCTGTAAAATTCTGTTCCTGCACCTAAATAGCTGCTAAAAATTACATTGGGATTTTCAACCTGAAGCTGTCCGTGTCCACTGGAATTTGTGATGAGAATCCTCGTTCTGAAGCAATTTTTTATTATGTCTTATTTTGGTCCCTTCATCACTGCTGTGATAATTTAGTGCTATTCAGGTATATTGTTATCCTAATGAACAACGGTCCGACTTTGTTCTATATATTTTTGTTTATTGTTAAGATCTAAATTTTGTGACGAAGTCATCAGCTGTATCATTGGGATTTAACAGTAGATTTGTGACATGCACATCGAGTTTAGTTTGTGTTTGCATGCACAGTGAGGTTTGTGCAGATGTAGCGGTTGTAATGTTCTATAATGGATTATATGGACGTACTCTGCCATTCTTGGACAAGATATCATGATGGTGTTAGCTGCTAGATGGAGCGTGCTGATGATGCCCAAGGACGACTCCTTTTCATGTTGATGCTGATGAATTGCAGTCGTGCCATTTGATAAAAGTTGTCACTTCTGAAGCCTGCGAGGTTTTATGTTTCTTCGTGTACCGTCTTTTCTTGGTAATCACTTTAAATTAGTTGCTCTGTTCTGGAAATGTTATCGTTAGGAGAGCAAGAAATTTTAGTTCAAATTTGAGCTACTTCTGCTGTCCTAACGATAATATTTTTGGAATGGAGTACCGTCACTTTTTGATGGAAGTCTTTGTTTGAATTGATGAGTTATATTATGTTATTTAGAATATTCATGTTAATTTAGTTTTATTTAGAAAATTCATATTGATTTAGTTTTTATGTGGCATTACAAAGTCAAAAATTGTGTTTTTAAATGTAGAATGGTCAAGTTGTGAAAGGAGTGGGACTGACCTTAGAGCATCCTCAAAAGCTTTTAAAAATTAATCCTAAAAATTATTAGAGAATTATTTCTTGTCTTATATAAGAGGTTTTTCCAAAAATTAGATCATGAAAAGTTAGTGTTGATTGGATCAATAATATTAATTTTCTTGTAAATGCTTCTAATTTCTTTAAATGAGAATGTAGGATAGAATAAATTGTTTTGGGAGCTGTTGAGATGATTTTTAGATTAATTTAATTTAAGAAAAATTTATGGGAGTGGAAAGTGTAAATTAAGTTTTAAAGTTCTCATAGACTATTCGGTTTTTGCCGAATGTTGGGACCGCTAATCACGCTGCATAGCTTGCCAAATAGCTTCCGTATAGGATATTTAGCGTGTGATGTTTAAATGTTCACCACCAACGGATGCAACATACTACCTTCTGTATTCTGTCACGTTTAACTTTATTAGAGTTTATCAAAATTAATCAAAATTATAGCTAACTAATAAATAAATTTGTGAGTAGTAAATCAGGGTTTATATAGCTGGTAAACCGGCCGGTTTAAACGGTTGGTCCTGATCGTCAGTTGGAGAAAACCAAACCTAGAATTATAGTTTTTTGCTGACTTGAGCCGGCTGGTTTTTTGCCTGACTCGAGCTGGCCTGTTACAACTGTTATGTGAACTCTGTAGTAACTAGCGGCAACTCTCTTTTATATGCCGAGGATCACTGCAACTTATAATGAATAATGAACGATAATGAATGTTGGCTCAGAATTTGTGTTGATTTCAGATTTAAGCAACGCATGTCTCTTTTATATGCCCCACCAAGGTCATTTAGAAACAAAGTGTCGCGACTGAGTTTCCTTTCTGAAATTGAAATTTGACACAAAACCTGTATATGCGTGTGAAACTGTGGATCTTTTCTCAACATGGTGAGGTCCCCCCTGTATTGCTCGCTATTGGGTGGGCGTAAACGGTGGGAAGGTGGTTCAATTCCACCAGGATCCTTTAGCTCTGACTTATTTGTGTCATCTATCTTGAAGAGCGTGGTGTGTAACATTTAATAGTAACATTTGACTGGTATTTTTATGTTATTTGTGTGATTTACCTTGCAGAATGTACAAAGTTATTTGAGTAAAATTTGATTCATATCTATATTGTAACTTCCAAAGTCCAAACTAGCATCTTGCCCCCGGTAAGCAGTTGGTGAATGATACTGGTAGGGGAAATTTCTTATTAGCCACCGAAAAAAAGTTGTGGTTCCTTACTAACCATTAAAGTTTTTAATTTTCTTATCGTCCATTAGTGTTAACTTTTGTTCCATGTTCATTTTATCCATTTTATAGGTTAACAGAAAAGATCAAATTACCTGTTGTAAATTTTGCTAAAAATTTTTGTGAGCCATTTGTGCATCTTTTTGCAAGAATATTTAGACAACACAAATATTCTTTCAAAAAAAAAACTTTAGTCAAAATATTCAGATGATCCAAATATTTTTGAAAAACAATTTGACCAAAGTTTGTCAAAATTATAACCATGGATAATTTGGTTTTTTTTTTGTTTTATTTTAACACCGTTAAATAATGAAATGATGATAGTGGTGGATAGGAAACAAAAGTTAACATTGATGACTAGTAAGGAAACACAAAATTTTTAGTGGCTAATAAGGAATCTCAACTTTTTGCAGTGGTTGATAAGGAATTTTTCCTACTAGGTAAGAGGGGTCAAACTAAAAAATCAAATTGATTTTCTTGGTGATTAAGCACTGATTTTCTACCTCATGACTCACTTCTCATCTCTTTGAATAGCTGTGCAAGTCAAAGGAAGGCGGCCAACATGGGCTCCACCCCTATAACACATAAGTGACCAAACATTGGCATGGTGGGAGGATTTGGCCTTATGTTTTGCCAGTGCTCACTGGCCTATCAATAATGAAAAACCCCATAGAGTTTCTCTTTTTTGTATGGATAAATAGCTAGTCCACATTTGTATTATTAGGGAACAAGTGTTCACCAGTATTTTGTTTTTGTAAATTTACATAATTAAATGTTTCATTTATATAATAAGATATCTTTTTATGAATATATTTTTTACGATCATATCCTCTCTCAATACAAATGAAATCTAGGATTGGAATTTTAAATATGATAAAAAAACTCTTCTTCTATTAACAAACTATCGTATAGGGAAAGAGCCTCGCATGTTTTGTATTAAGAAGGAGCCATCAAAGCTCGAACCTAGTTCTTCTATTAACAAACTAGCAAAATGTCTGTGTGTTGTTACGGGTTTAAAAAATAAAATACTCTTTATAATTTAAATAAAAATTATTTATATAATATAATTATTGATATTTTTTACATGAAAGATCATATTTGTATTATTATTGGTGTTTTTTAGTGTATTATTTTATATGTCATAAGTAATAAATTTTCTATCATTTTTCACTATATTTTTATCATAAATAATTTTTACCCCTAATGTTAACGATTTTCACATGTAGTGTCGTTTGAATGTTATGTTGCAAAATTAAGTCTTATGATGTCTATAAGACATTACTGAACCTTTATGAAGTCTAACATGCAAGACCAAGACCATTACCCAATGGCTAAAGATTTCTAAAAGTTTTATTCGATAGAAAAAATCAATTTACATAGAATAGAAACAACACTGTATTGCGATACAATTTTGAACTTGAAAACATGCTCTAATGAGAAACGTTAAAACACAAAAGTTGTAGATCTTATCGAGATCTTTTTGGAACATATATAGATCATATTGTTTGGACGTCGGAGGTAGAAAATATGAGCCCAACCTACGTAGAGGAGTCTGAATCAGAACAAATATTTTTGCATCGTAAAGTTGGAATCCAAAATGGTGGAATATTGACTTTCATTGAATATTAAAGTTGTAGAACTTTTTAAGAGCTACACGATAGAGTCCGAGTTTGCCTCATTTGAACTCCGAACGAGGGATTTATGATTTTTTAAATTTGGAACTTGATATGGAAGGTACAAAACAGATTTGGATTCAATCTCTAACTTTGTGAGTTTGTATTCGGATCAACACCAAAACATGGGGCAAACGGACTCAACTAAATTAATAAGGTGTATAGACTTACGACCAACGACAATACCACTCGGTCCGAGTAGAGCAGTGATGAATTTAAAAGGCTTGTATTTGGAATGTTTAAAAGCCAATTTAAGGAAAATAAATTAAAAGTAAAACACTCATCAAGATATGCTTTTCTAACTTTTCGTATGTAGAGAAGTTAAAAATCTATAGTAGAAGTAATCAACAACTACTTCAATTGTCCCTCTTTTTCACTGGTCAAACATTTAGGGCCTAAAAGTGTTTGTTGTAGCTCAAGCAGAGATTGAAGGGTCTATTATAAAATTTCTAGAAAGTATGAATTCTCGTGTTGCTTCTAACAACGTTCGTTGAAGGTGTAAGAAAAGGAAAGACAAATAAATACAAAATGAGGGAATATGGTTTATAGGCTGTTCAACTGTCAAAGGAGTTCTAGAACATGGACCAAGTCTAGCAGTCTTGTTTTGCAACTTGCAATTACAAAAGCGCCGTCGTCATTAGAAGCTAACTCCAACTCACCCAATCCTCTCGTAACAAGTCAACAACTAACCCTCCATGGCTCCATCTGCCTCGATAAACAAGCGACGTAATGTCAACGCTCGTTGGTTCCAGCACGATTTTTAGGCTCCGTTCCATTCCATTTTCCCTGCACACAGAGTTCACCGGGTGAAGAACAGAGAGATTCTCGCCAAGGCATGATGCTCCGGCTGCAGCGATCGTCTCCGGCGGCCACTCGAAAGAATCGGATGCCGATGATCGCTGAAGGACAGCGGCGGCAAGATCGCTGGTCAACACCGCCTTCTCCCGCCGTGACATCGTCGAGGTTTGCTCCGCTTTGATCCTCAGTTTTAGGTCGTGATCCACCGTGTTCGTCGCAACGGAGAACGGTGGCGCTCGTCGTTCGCACATTTCCCTGGCTGCGCCGGAGTGATCCTCGCCGTTGACTCACGGGAACCTGGCTTCGGACAGGCCCAAGCCGGAGACTGGAAAATTAGGAGCGCCTTCAGAGCTTGTCAACATCCGCCATCCCATTCCCCTGCTTCGTTCATCAACGGCTTAGGCCAATATCATGGAGAAAATTGAGCCTCCTTTGTGTGGTGCTTTTAAAGTATTTCATGGAGAAAATTAAACAGATTATTTATGCTCGCTAAAATCCGGAGTCCTGTTCGTGTAGCTTATGGGTTAAATTTGTTTATTTACTGCTACCAGATTTTGTCATGCTTTCTAGTTCCGTCTTCTACAGACACTGAAAACGGCTCTTTTGCTCAGTAGATAGTAGCAGTCGCAGAAGTGCAGACAAGAAGTATTGTGGATCGTGATGCCCTTAATAAAGTTGTGTGCGCAGTTTTAGTGTTTCGTCCTCAACAAAATACCCATGTCAGTGACAGATAAAGCCGCTTATACTGGGACAAATCCTGAATTCCTTCTGTCTTTTACCATCATCCCTTCCAAGTAACCACCTGTGAAATTTTTAAGGAGACAGCCAGAAAATTTGTGCTTGTGTCAGGCATGAAGTTGGTGTTATGAGCAGTCAACACTTCTCTTTGTTAACTTGGTCAGTTTTTTTTTTTTTTTTTTTTGACCTTATATCGTTGCTGTGAGGTGATATCATGATTATAGCAACATTTGTCCGATGAGATCGTGTTGCAAATCCATTGAGCATACTTCTTTGCACGTCATATATTCCCGAACATGTCCATCATTAGCAAGCTAGAGCAACGCCGCCATACAAAAAGGAAAAACACCAGCAAGAAAATTCAGATGCATCATGATCATCATCTATTTGGCTTCTATGTTCGAAACTATACATACCTATAAATAAAATATTCATGGTAAGGACCAACTCATTGCATTTACATTTTGGTCCTTGCAAATTGTACCATTTCCCACTTAGGTATAGGCAATTATGTATGTCATCAATATAGGAACAGAAACCAGCACCTGACTTGCTACACAGGATGTGCCAGCTCTGCTCATATGTGTTCAGTTGAAGTTTGTAGGGACCATGCTGCCATCAACTATGAAGAGGCTGCAGAATGAAGGGCGACGAGTGACGCGTACGCGCCATCCTTGATGTTGATCAAGGTATCGTGCTTTCCCTTCTCAATAATCACCCCGTTCCTCACAACTGCAATTACATCCGCGTTTTGTATGGTTGATAGACGGTGAGCGACGATCACTGTGGTCCGATTCACCATCACTCTGTCTAGGGCCTCTTGGACCACCCGTTCAGATTCAGCATCCAGTGCACTGGTTGCTTCGTCCAGAAGCAGGATCCTAGGGTCCTTCACAATTGCACGGGCAATCGCCACACGTTGCTTCTGCCCGCCTGAGAGCTGGGCTCCACGCTCTCCAACCATTGTGTCATACCCCTGCATTTTTCAGGTAACAGTCACTTATTTCAGCAATAGCTTGTGTGCTTGGTTGATTGCATGACAAAGCCACATCTATATTTATTTGATTTGAAGAAAGGGGGCAAAAGAAACTAACCTGGAGCGAAGAACTGATAAATTTGTGAGCATTTGCCAATTCTGCAGCAGCTACAATCTCAGACTCTGTTGCCTGTCCATCCTTCCCATATGCAATGTTTGCTCGTATCGTGTCGTTAAACAAAGCAGGTTCTTGACTAACCAGGCCCATTTGTTGCCTTAGCCATCTTAACTGAAACTTCTGAATGTCCACGCCATCTAGCAGTATATGGCCTACATCTGGATCGTAGAATCTCTGAAGCAATGAAATTGCTGTCGATTTCCCACTGCCACTCTCTCCAACAAGTGCAACAGTCTGAAAGACAAATATTCAAATTGTTATCTACTTAGATCTAGTAACTATAAAAAGAGTTAACTGATATCGTATGTCAGGAGTCAAGACGGCCACTTACCTTTCCAGCATGAATCGTCAAGCAAAGGTCCCTGAAAATCTGAACATCTGGCCTCGTAGGATATCTGAAGCTAACATGCTGGAACTCGATTTTTCCTTGCAGTGTCTCAAGATTTACCCCTGCATCCTCACTTGGGTCTATCCTAGATTTCCGATCCACAATTGCAAATATAGAAGATGCAGCCGACTTTGCCTTGGAAGAATCCGATGTAAGGGTACTTGATTGTGACACCCCAATTGCTGCCATTGCAAGAGCAAGAAAAACCTGCATATAAATGGCTAGATTATTAGGAGCTCTTCATTAAAAAGCTACATGACATTCGATCCAAATTCTGTTCCTTTGACTTGGCATTTATGCAGTCCTGCTAAACATTTGTTCCTTAATATAACAGCGAGCTGAAGTGAACATTTTATCAGCGAGAACTTACCCTGAAAACTTTAGGAAAAGTTGTCTTCTTGTCCTCAACAAGCCGAGCACCAGCATAAAAACTAGCCGCATATACTCCAAATAGCAGGAAAAAGGAGACACCAAAACCAATTCCACTTATAATCCCTGTCCTGATTCCTGTTCTTAGAGGACCTTCACATTTCTTCTTGTATAAATCCATCACCTTTTCTTCAGCAGAGAATGAGGCCACTGTCCTTATACTGCTTACTGCATCATTTGCCACTTGGCTTGCCTCCTCGTACATCATCTGCATTTCACAAATAACCAGATCAAGTTTGATACAGAAAAAGCAACTTAAGGTAAAGGCAGTTCAGTAGAAGAAGACAAACCTTGGCATCAGCACTGAAACCCTGGATAAACTTCATCTGGATCCATCCATTAAGGCCAATGAGCGGTATTAAAGCTAAAATGATGAGTGATAACTCCCAGTTTGATACGAAGGCAATTACCAAACCAGCAACCAAGGTTGCAGAGTTTTGCACAACCAATTGAAGTGCATCGCCGACAAGTCCTCTAACTTTTGCTGCATCAGCTGATAGCCTTGCACCAATTGCTCCACTTGAGTTTTCTGGGTGGTCAAACCATTCAATCTCCATGTTAACCACCTTCTCAAATGTCATCAGTCTGATCCTTCTGATCAACCTGCACCCAGCTACAGAGAAAAGGTACGAACTGACAGGGAGTGACATGAAGTACACTGCACCAAACACCAAGAACATGGATGACCAGAACTGTGAATCCCTCCTTAGCAGGTGTGGAGGTTCATAGAACGCTTTGATCACATTTGACAGGAGAATTGCAAAGATTGGGAAGATTACTCCACTGACGACTGAAGCAATAGAACCTAGTATGAGCACCGGGATCTCAGGCTTGTTCAGAGATGCGAGGCGGCTAAGAGGCACTTCCTGTGGCATCTCATCACATAGTTTATTTGATGAACCATCCTGAATGTCGACCCCAAGAGGCATACCGAATGGTACAGAGAATGAATGGTGGCTACTGTTATCACGGGAGGACCTCCTGCTAGCTGACTTATTAATTGAGATTTGTTTGCCTGAGCGAGCACCAGAATCACCCTTCCGATCAGATTTATCCTGCCGGTTTGCTTCCTGTAGTCTTATCAACTGGCTATAAGCTCCTTCTGGATCCTTCAGAAGCTCATTGTGTGGACCTGGTTCAAAACGATAAATGGTTGAGAAAAGATGCAATGACAAACTGAAGACCGACAAAGGGACTTCAGTAATTGATTTTTCACAAACTCACCTTTTTCAACTAGTGATCCTTGATGAATGACAGCAATGGTATCAGCATTTCTGACAGTACTCAGACGATGTGCAACTATGACGGTCGTCCTGTTTGTCATGACCCTGTCAAGAGCCTCCTGCACGATCCTCTCAGACTCAGCATCCAGAGCACTAGTAGCTTCATCCAGCAACAGGATTCTTGGATCTTTCAGAATTGCTCTTGCGATGGCAATTCTTTGCTTCTGTCCACCAGAAAGCTGTGTTCCGTGCTCGCCAACAGAGGTGTCAAAACCCTGTCAAATATCAGAGACAAAACATATCTCAATACATTGCGCACCACTACCTGAACTACTAGAAAATGTAAAACTTGATGAATGAGCAGCCTTCTGACCTGAGGCATTTTGTCTATGAATTTGGCGGCATTGGCAAGCTCAGCTGCAGCTCTAATTTCCTGATCCGTGGCATTGTCTTTTCCATAGGCTATGTTTTCCTTTATGGTTGCAGCAAATAGGACTGGTTCTTGGCTGACAAGGCCAATTTTACTTCTGATCCACCTTAACTGGAACTCCTTGAGATTCACACCATCTATCAGAACGTCGCCACGCAGTGGATCATAAAACCGTTCAATCAGACTGATGACTGTGGATTTACCACTCCCACTCTGGCCAACCAATGCGACTGTTGTGCCACTAGGTATGGTGAGGGAGAAACCCTTGAATATTTGCTCATCAGGCCTTGTCGGATAGGAGAAATAAACATCCCTGAACTCAATGTCCCCTCGAATGTCATCCGCCTTCCTCCCCGTGGTGCTGTAGGCATCGATCTCTGGTGTTCTATTGATTGTCTCAAACATTTTATAAGCAGCAGCCTGTCCACCCGCAAATGCTTTCATGCTTGGTGATGCTTGACCTAGAGCACTGATGGGGAACAAGGTAAGAAAAAGAAATCAGGATCTTCAATCACTCGTCAGTTTACTTGGTTAATTTAACAGAAGAACACTCTGAATATTAACAAAAAAAAAAAAGGAAAACAGCAAAAACAAGGAGGGGGATAGGGGGAGCGCAGTACACAAGTCAATAAATTTTGGACAAACGTATTTTATTGCTTTTATTTTGAAAATTTCGTACCACTCTGAGTTTATTGTCCTAATTCAATGGACGTCATCTGATTTGTTGAACAAGACAAGCATTTTTGGTTTCTGTTGAACCTGCCGCTAGGAGTTGGTAGTTAGGTACCAATTGTCCAATATACTAGTACCTTGAAACTAAAGGAACAGGGGTCTACTGATCACTCAATACTGTGAGTGCACCAGTCAACCTTCCAAAGTCCGTTAAGCAATTTGCACACGATAACATGGTGGCATCATTGTCAGAAAAGAAATGTATTGCCGCCCAACATGTCGAAATCATCATAAACACTACAACTTTATCTGTTGTAACCTCCTAGTATGGCTCTATCCCCAAGCAATTTGCAAGTACGGATAGCACAAGCAAACATCAATCAGTTAGCTGATTCAAGCCCAAGCTACCAAATGCAGTGGTTTCAGAAATTCCCTAGGATTGGGAGCCAAGAAAATGACTAAACTACCACAACAAATTAAAAATTTTAACAAGTAGTAGGCCTACTCTTTATGGAGCACAAAGACTGGAGAATCATTTGCAGAAGATAGAATTGCAGAGGAACTTACAGAGAACCAGTGAGGACTGCAAAGATGACATTCATGACCTTGGCTCCGGTGTAACCCTTCTCCAGAATGAGCTTGGCGCCATACCATATCCCCAGCGAGTAGCCGCAGAAGAGGAGCACCATGACCGCGCCCATGCCGAGCCCCGTGGCAAGGCCCTCCCTGACACCGGACTTGTAGGCGCTCTTGAGGGACTTGTTGTACTTGTCTACCGCCCGTTTCTCGCCGGTGAATGATGCGACCTGCAGTACACGGCCAGCGTGTCATCAATTTCAATCCTGTGGCCCATGGCACGGCAAGGCCATGTGCGTTTGGTGACTACTATTAGTAGTACTGAATTCACCGTTCTGATGGATCCGATGGTCTGCTCCACCACCACCGACGACTCGGCGTAGGCGGCCTGCCCGAGGGACGCCATCTTGGCGACGACGTTTGACATGACCGCGCCGGCGATGACGAGCGGCGGGATGGTGGCCATCATGACGAGCGTGAGCAGCCAGCCCTGTGCGAAGGCGACGATGAAGCCGCCGAAGAAGGTGACGACGAGCTGGATGAACTTGCCGACCTTCTCGCCCATGGCGTCCTGGATGAGCACGGTGTCGCCGGACATGCGGCCCACGACCTCGCCGGTGCTGGTGTACTGGTCGAAGAAGGCGATCTCCTGGCGCAGGATGGTCTTGAGGTACAGGTTCCGTATCCGCGCCGCCTGCCGCTCGCCGGTGATCATCCAGCACGTCACCTCTGCGATGCAGAATCTCATCATTAGTTGAGATTGCAATGGATAGCTCAGTGGAGAAGGAAAGGAGATTGATTGGACTTACGGACAAAGGATGCGACGGCGGAGAAGATGGCGAGGTAGATGAACTCGAGCGAGACCATGGAGACCCGGTTGACGACGTCGTGGATGCTGAGCGCGCCGCCAAAGGCGTCGATGAGGTTGCCGAAGAGCACGGTCATGAAGGGCATGGCGGCGCCGTTGGCCACCGCGCCCAGCGCGCCCAGCACCATCAGCATCACGTCCGTGCAGTCCGCGAACGCGAACAGCCGGTGAAACGGCACACGGGAGGAGGAGCTGATTGAGGAGGCGTCCCCCTTCTTGCCCGGGCTCTGACCCGGCGACGAGGAGGAGGCATTCGCCTCCTCGGCGTCTCTCCACGACTCCGGCATCTCACACCAAGATTGGTGGGTCAGGTACCCTCGTCGTCGTCGGTGAGATTCGGCGCGAGAACTGCACGCTGCTCTGCTGCTTCTCGTTTGGTTGATGATGATCCCCTACCTAGCTCCCGCATACCAGCCGCAGCTCCTCACCTGCCACGGCCCAATAATTGCAGACACATTCATCAGTGGGATGGATTTCATCTCAGTGCCTCACAGCTAGTAATGCTAAAAGGAACTTAAAAGCAACCATACATATAGCATGAACAGCAGCAAATCTGAATCTGCAATCTACTTAACAACCTACTGTATGAGACAAGAGCACCAAGACGACCGAGCGATTTAGTAGGAAGAGAGAGGGGAGGAGATGAAGGAGCGAGTGAGTTATCTGAAGAAAGTGGAGGAGAGGAGAGCTGAGAGATGCCAACTTGCGAAGAAGTCGCAGCTGGTTTCGGTTGGGGAAGGAACAAGCCGCGGAGCAGGAAAGTTGGCAGCTTTCGCACTTGCCGCCGGAGAGGCCACCACACCACCGCCTCCCTCGCGCAGGGGAAAGAGAGGGAGAGGGAGAAAAAGCTTGGAGAAGGAGAGAGAGGGAGAAACAGAGGAGAGATCGGCGCGTAGTGATTAAAGCGAGCAGTGACAGTGGCAGTATCCATGGCACGGCGGGCATATAATAAAATGCGGAGGCGAGGCGAGCTCACACGGCGCACCAGCCAGTACTCTACTCACCATTGCATTGCAGGGGAACGGCATCGGCAGCTGGGCACGGGAATAAGCATCCGTCCAGTGCGCAACTCCGTCCGAGTGAACCGGTGGTTGTAATGACTGGCTGGCTGGATCGCCTCCAGGTATTTATAGATGTGGGGCTTTTCCTTGCCTTGACAGTGCGGAATCCATCAGGTCCCAGTACTGCTTTTCTTAACTTCTTCCTCTTTCTATGAGTATCTACCACAATTTCCCCACCCACATACAGTAGCTACTCCTACACTTGAATCAAAACCTTTTTCTGTATAACATAAGTAGTGATACTCTGTCTGCAGTACAAAACCATTGTGTACCTACTAGTAGTACATTATACAAACCACGAGATGGATGAGAGGCAATCTGAGTCGCTGACGCACGGCTCGGCGTGGCGTGAACCCTCCTCTCTCACGTGGCCAACGGGCACCTCTCACATGGAAGAGGGACAGAGAGTGGGAGAGCCTAATCCGGCGAGATTAGAATAAGCAGTTGCTGATGACCGCGGTTCTTGCTCTGCTTTGCCCCTGTGTTGTCGCGTGCACTTCTCCGAGGCACACGCACGCTAGCTTCGGGTGTGCCATCGATTGGACGGATGGATAGGATAGCAGCGGCTGCATCAGCCAACTATTTGTCCACGAGCGCCGGGCCTTTCGTTTTGTAATGTTTGCCTCGGATCGTCGCCTCGGCCAACGCAATCTACTGGCTCGCGATGAATGCTGGAGTGCTGGGTGGTCGTAAGAGAACGGAACCCAGTGTCCTTGAAAACCAAATAAAATCCACCGGCTTACTGTATGCCGCAAGGGGTGATCCACGCGCCGTGGTGGAGAAACAAAACAAAGGCTAGCCGCCGGTAATAAACTAGTCGGAGTATTCTGAACATCTGCTTTTCGATTGTTGAGAAGGTTTTTGCTTCCATGTAGTTTAACCTCTCTTATTAAGTCTTTTTTTGTGTCCGGCATGTTTGGTTGTCCATAGAGAGACAAAACGGAAAAAAAAGGTTGGTGCTGGAGTCGTCGCGGCCACATTGCGTTGGGTCTTCTTTTGAAAGGAGTGAGGAAATGCAATAAGCTTGTTTATTATTTTGAACAAAGAAAGTTACCGCACATTACCTTACTGCTGCTGGTCCAGTCTCGCCGCATTCTTGGGTGATGATCATTTGTTTGCAGTTGTAATAGTAACTAGTAATTTATAATAAACCGAACAGATTGTGCTTTTGCGGGTCCTCTTGCAGTCCTTTCGATGCGTGGGCGCATATGCAAGCGCTCTGCTACTCGCCCATCTCCTCCTGCTCGATGTGCCTGTGTGTCGGCGGGAATGCTGTCGTCGCCATCCAACACCACAGCAGAAGGAGCCTCTGGGCTTCGTTTTTCTCTTCAATGTGCAGAAGAAAGCTTTGCCGAGACCGACGTTTAGAAAGAAATCACAGGACATGGGGAGAGTCACTGCTACCTGTTGCCATCCCGAGTTTTGAGCAATCCGTTTGGCTTGGCGTTTATTTCAGGACACAGAGGGCTCCGTGATGCGTAAAAACAGAAACAAAAACGCCTACTACTTACTGCTCCACGTACGTCTCCACCGGACCGGATGGTTCTCCCTTTCTTTTCGCTACATCTATATTGTACTGTATCTGTGGAACGGGATTCGGCCACATGAGGAAAGCGCCTCGCCACGGCAAGAGAGACTGAGAGAGGTCCAGACCCCACAGGCAACAGCTAACCAACGGTCCCAACATCCATTGTTCCTCTTCCACTCTCCCTGATTCCACTGCTCATGCATGCGCAAACGACCTTCTCTTTCCTTCGCAAATTACCAACGCTTAGCGTTGGCTGAATCTCGGAGACCGACGTACGTGGCACCGACCAACCCTATCAGTTCTATGTGACTGTGCTGTGCTACTCTCGCTGATTGACCGTACCCCAATATTGTAATGTTACTGTACCATCAACTGCCATGCTAACGCAAATTCAAGTCTACTTTTATCTCAAATAAACCCAGTTCCTTTCAAAAAATAAAATAAAAAATAAACCCAGACTCAAAAGGACGACGCTTTTAATACATCAATCACGGTGGGTGGTCAACCGAACGGTGAAGACAAAGTACTCCAAGCCGGAGGAAACAAGAGACATGAATACAACACATGAGATGAATATGTAAACATGATCGCAACATAATGCGCGCCAACATTAATTAGTTGCAAACTGCTGGTTTCTTAGTCGGGTGGGTGTGCTAGCTTTCCTTCGATCAGTTCATTCATCGCGTCCGTTTGTGCTATACTAGTAGTATATTTTAATCAACTTTTCTTTATTTAATTCGGTATGAATCACGTACGTACTACTTATGCTGCTCAGAGAGAAAAGGCATGCACACAGATGCCGAATATAAATACACTGGTGCCGCCGGAAAAAGGAGAGGAACATAAAACGGGATATTTATACTCTACCCACCATTTATGTACTGATTATTAGTGGTTTGTTTGTTAGGCGATCCTCTGTCGAGCAATTATTCGAGACAGCTCGATCAAACATGTACAGTAGTATAGTCCTACTGGCTTAGAGCCTCCTCCTTTTTCTAGCTTCTCCTTGCTCACCCGTCTTTATTTGTCCTGGAATTCATTGTTCCATGGAGAAGAAAAGAAAAGGAAAAAAATGTTCGTCCTGGGGTCGGGTCGCCCTGGGTCCTGCAGTCCCTTCCTAATTCTTGGTGACGGAGCAGCTAACTCAATCATCCGCTGCAAAAGACGTCACTGCACGCGCCAAAAGTCCACGAGTACAAATAAAACACCGATTACTGCTGCTCGATCGTGCAAATCATTTCCCTTTTTTTTTTTTCGATCTGTTGGTCTCAGTGTATTTTTTTTTCTCTCTCGAATCAGTCTCCACAGTATGCAGATTCTCTCCATCCACAGAATAAACCAAAAAAAAAATCGAAATTTCTTTGACGGCTGTGACGCTGAGCGACGACCTGCCTTATCCACGTCCATGTCATTGTTTGGACCTTATATACTGTATTTAGTAAGTTGTGTGCAGTACCGATAGGATTCGATGCCGATGCTAATAAAACCAATCACCAAATTCCTACCCCGGTCAATGCATACACTGACTCCATACATACAGAGAACTAGTAATATTTTTCAGAAATTAGAAGCAAAAAAAAAAAAAGGATTCCAGCTGGTTTCGCGGTGTGTAGACACCAGACGCGTGACGCGACCATCGTTAGGTGCGTGACTAGTACTGATGGGTGTGTTTTCAGCGGCAGCTTTGCATTGCGAGTTGCGACGACAGCCGGCGCGCGGTGTTGCTTGTGTGTACGAACCTCTACGTGACCATATGGTGGTCTAGTCTTATCTTCCTCACCGAATGATGCGTCCCGACGAGACATCCATCACCGTCTCATCGTGCTGGTATCCAAAACTCAAATATAAAGATGCTAGCTTTTCGAACCGAAGCAGGGACAAAACGTCAAATGCGTGCGTGCACAACCTTAAATCGTAAGTTTTAATAACGACGCCGGTCGATCCGATGGTGGAACTGACCGACCCTTTTTCGAAGGGAACCAGAAATGCTTGGGCCCCATGTAATGTGCGTAGTACTAACCTCTAGGGCACGCACCATCGCATTTGCCGGTGTTCTTTACAGTAAGTTGTTAAATGTGGACCCACACGATCCTTAGCTTCAATGACAGTGGGCCCGGGAGCAAGCGGGGCCCCAGACGTCAGGGTGCGCGGGATCCACGTGAGTTGTTGCTGCGCTTTTCACTTTGGTGTAAGTGTGACGAGCAGTGGACTGGGATGGTCGACACGGTAATGGCGTGCGCATGTGAGAGGCCACTTGCCGGAGCCGCCACCGCACATCGGCACATGATGTCGTCCCCGGGACGTGAAAAGCATCGGCATTCGGGCTCATTTTCCATGTCGCAAAAGCGGTGAAAAAAGTAGAGGTCCTGGCTCCACTATGCACCATCGGCAGGTGGTGGATGGGGCTCGATGCATGCCAGCCCGCCCAACTCTATCTATCAGTCAGAGGATATGTTAAACCTGCTCCACAACTATAGTAGGATGGTTTTATAGTTTTAGTGCCTAGTGGTGGTAAAGATATTTCTGAATAGTTATGCATTGCGAATCCTCTGCTTTGCTCCAGCTGATTCAGTGGAGTCTGTCGGCTCGTGCCGTCGATGCCAGGAAGGTGCCAAAGTTCAAAGTTTCCTTTTTTTTTTTTCTTTTGAGAATTACGTTCAGAGTTTCTCATCACAGTGCGTTGAAGTAATTGATGACGTCTAGGATTATAGGTCAATGCACGACCCTACATTTCATTTCAGGTCACGTTTGAATCAGATCTGAAATTAACAACTAGCACTACCGTGTAGTCGTTGATTTGGCCGGTTCTTAGTTACTGTATACCTTACGATCGACGTGCTTGAAGACCTTTTACCCGTTCGAGTCAACGCTCAAATGTGCAGATACTCGCTCAGCAATTGTATATCCTGCGGCAGAATTCGGCAATTACAGAAACCCTTGAACCCCCTCCCACCTTATATTAGGGTCATCAGTCTTGTGAGAACCTGGACCAAGACTATCATGGATATCGTTGCTTTCAGAAGCGGGGTCTTAACCAAATGATTTGATACGAGAAGAGGCGAGAAGATTTTTTTAACCCAAATCACAAATTCGTTCTTACTGGGAGGCGAATCTGGGACTTGGGAGATGTTGCTCAGACACCTTACCGTGAGATAAAGACCCTTTCGCGGCTGATCCAATAATACTGGCATATTTTGCTTCTTCAGTACAAATTCTACACGTTGCTTCAACTCTTCAGTAGTATAAATTTCTTTCTTTTTTGGTCCAGAATTAATTGAACCGTATGTGCGCAACCAACGGATGGCACTAGCTACTTTATTACAATTTTAGCACATGGCATATACTGCATCAGCCATTCATGCGAGATAGAGATGACATGAGAGACCGGTCGTCGGCCCAGCGGCCGTTTATGCCCCTGCGCGTATCGTCCGTTCATAGGTGAGAGCTTTTCTGTTCCTTTTCTCAAGTTGCTATCAGAGCGACAGCGACCAATGGCAATCCTGCCGCCATCCGGATTGAACCCAGTTGCGTTGCTCACAATACAAATCGAACGGTTAGGTCATTTCCCAAGTTGGCGTAGCCGATTTTTGGTAAAGATGCGATGCGAGTCACCTTCCCCGGCACGAGAAGCACAGCGGACAGGGGATCGTGCTCGTGCGTGCTCAAAACGGAGTAGGATATTCTGGACAGCAATTGGAAACTACCCTGGTCACGCCTCTGCCTCCAAAGTGGTACAAGTCACCTCAACTTTTGGGAGCCAAAGCAATCCTACAATTGTTAGTTTACCTTGTTTTCTTTTCTCTAATCTGATCTCTTACCCAATGCATGTTGCCAAATAAATGTGGCTGTTAGTTAAGTTGGAGAAGAAAAGGATGGCGCCACACTGCAGAAGCTGGCAAGCACCCGTGAGTCGAAGTAGTATCTTTCCCATACCGGATTGCCGATTGTTTGGATGGATATTTGGCTCGTCCTGTTCCCAGTTATCTCTAAATCTGTTTCTGCGCTACTACTACGTCCAGCGTGATCCTGCTATTACATAGTAGTTGCAAATATAGCTGTTCAAAAATGAGCTCGTTTAAATATGGAACAGTTGGTTACAAGATATATTGAGTGGGATGTGTGGTATAGTTGCAGTTTTAGCAAAATAGTAGTTGGAACAGGCTGTAAAATAGGAGAGAGCATTCAGAATTTCAGATAGAGTATTTGTTAATTATTCAGGGAAATAACGAATATGGAAAATCAATTAAATAGAAGCTCGGTTTGGAGTTGCTCTTATACTCTTTAAAATCCTAAAGATTTATGATACGATAGTGCTTACTTGAGCCGCTGGGCATGGCTTTTTTATGTACTGAAAAGACGAGATGTGATGAGGCAAAGGCAACAAAGTAGAGTGCTGGCGTTCATTGGGATGATGAAAAGTTGATCGCGGATTTAATATCTTAACTAGTAGGTTATAGATTATAGTTGAGACTGAGTGATTGTATTATCATACACGTAATCATGAAGATGCTCAAGTGAGGTTAGTTTGGCGCGTCCTGAGATATATAGCTGCTCTCTGCATCGGTTTTTTGTGTATTTTCCCTATCATGAACCAGGCATGCTTCTTTCTCCATTGTATGATTGACTAGCAAATTGTGGGCTTTACTAAAAAAAATTATAGACATCATATTATCAAAAAAAAAACAATATCTCTATTAATATATTAATTGAGGTGAGATCGTCTAGATCAGTTTTTTCGTGTCCAGATGTGTCCATAGCATTGTCGTATTCAGTTTGTATCCTACAATGATTCATTAATCAATTTGAGTTATTTTTTAACTATTTTTTAATCCTTTGTTGAATTGGACTCCGATGTGTCCAGATGTGTCCGTAACGTTTTCGTATTCAGTTTGTATCCTACAATGATTCACCAATTAGTTTGAGTTATTTTTTGAATCATTTTCTAATTATTTGTTGAATTGGACTCCGATTTTTAATTCTATATTTTATACTAACAATAATTAACCATCTATTGCTTTCTCTACAACTTATTAATTGAGATGAGATCGTCTAGACCATTTTTTTCATGTCCAGATGTGTCCGTGACGTTTTCGCATTCAGTTTGTATCCTACAATGATTCACCAATCAGTTTGAGTTGTTTTTGAACTATTTTCTAATCCTTTGTTGAATTGAACTCCGATTTCAATTCGATATTTCATATTAACAACAATTAATCTTCTATTAATTTAACATCATATTTTGGATGAAATCTAATAACAAGAATTTCAATAATAACTCATTCTAAAATTATTATAATGAATATTCTTTTTAAAATTAAAAAAGGAAAAGCAGAATAAAATTAGAGCAAATGTCCAAGCCAAAAAATTGATTAATTAAAAATCTTTTACAGTTATAAAAAAATATTCTAACCAGAATTTTTTTAATAAAGACCCGTGACAACGCATGAGTATTTTGTTATATAATTATTATTTGAGGTGAGGTCGTCTAGACCACTTTTTTCGTGTCCAGATGTGTCCATAACATTGTCGTATTCAGTTTGTATCCTATAATGATTCACCAATCAGTTTGAGTCATTTTCTAATCCTTTGTTAAATTGGACATCCGATTTCAATTCGATATTTCATACTAACAACAATTAATCATCTATTGCTTTAACATCATATTTTTGGATGAAAAATAATAACAAGAATTCCAATAATAACTCACTCCAAAATTATTATAATGAATATTCTTTTTAAAACTTAAAAAGCTAAAGCAAAATAAAAATAGAGCAAATTCTCAAGCTAAAAAAATAAATAAATTAAATTTTTTTTAAAAAAAACATTCTAATCATAAAATTTTTTAACAAAGACCCGTAGCAACGCACATGTATTTTGCTAGTCTTCTTAATATTGTTACTACTGAGTTTTAGCTTGACAGTTTAGCTTGCATGTTCGTTCTTTCGAGTCCATCTTCATTGCTAGGATCGAGATAAAATTCATTCTTCCCCAGCATTTTCATGATTCATGCTCTCATATTGAGTTTCAAGTGAGTAGTGAAAATTTATTTTGTTAATTAATATCCTTTGGACTGTATCTTTAGTATGGGACCTAAGAGCAAATTCATTCGTTCTTTCTAGCATTTTCATGTTCATGCTCTCCTATTGAATTTTGAATCATTAATTTGGGTAGTGAAAATCAAATCCTGATATATATTAAATTCTGTAAGTTAGTATATAATTACTTTTTTATATTTCCTAGCTTTCAGCTGATTGAAAACTTTCAATCAATGGTTTGTTCCTTTGAGTTTTGATTTTTCTTTTGTAGGATTATTTGTATAATAATTATAAATCATTAGATCTAGATCTAATGGCTTAAAGAGGTGACTGAAAGTTACCCTAAACTTTCAGTCAGCTGAAAATTAGCAAGTCCCTTATTTTTTTAGCTATTTTCTCTTGATCGGAGTCTACTATTTTCTCTTGACTGAAGTCTACGGACAGATACAAACTCGGACTCCTTTTTTCATTACCGACAGGAGGCTGCTATATTCTCTTGACCGAATCCGGGGGTAGAAACAGACTCGTTACCTGATTCACCTTTTTTTTCCCCCTTTACCTGATTGAGTTTTCATTTACCTGATTGACTGCAGGATCACTGACTCGTGGTGTCGGGGCAGAATAAGGACCACGTTACTCGTTACCTCTTTTCATAAACGATAGAGAAAACGAGGAATCCATAATGAAACTCACGGGATCAGCAGTGCGAATTAATAGCAATTTCCGTTATATAATACAAACATTAGTGTCACATCTCAACTCAATCGATTCATACGGATGTGTATACTGTTGGATCCCTCATTTCAGCCAAAGAAGCCATTGTTTCTGCCCAAGGCTCTAAATTAAGCTGACAGCAGTTCCTGCAGCGTGCCTTAAGACCGTTTTTGACATCTGGGCGATCGATACGGACGTATCTCTTCCGCAGTGGGCGGTGGCAAATAGTGTTTGCCATGTGTTGCTTACGATCAGACTGTATACAGATAGTATACCTCGTTATCTCGGCGGGAGCATTCAGGATAAGGGAGCACGTCGTTGTTGCCACATCCCTTCCATGTACGTTCTGTGAAGCAGGATGGAGGCGCGCGCGCCAGCGCCATCATCAAATCGTCCGGTTGCATCTGCTGTTCTCGACCTAGTCAAAGCTGCCAGTAGAAGCCACGCTAGCCGATCAAGTCTGCCGCCTACGCCATTTTCTCAGTCCGTGGATATGCTGTCGCCATTGCCAACCGCTCAGCGCGCAACCGCCTGACAGATACTGGCCATGGCGTAGCTAGATGCGACCGCCGTTCGCAACGCAAGGTAACACGACGGTTCGCGTGCTCAGCAGGCTAGTTGATGGTATGCCGCTGTTTTGCTGGAACGCGGATATTCGATCTCGAAATCATCCAGCAGGCTCGCTTTCTCAGCAGGCTACGAGTGCCAGCTTGCTTGGGATCCAGGACAGGGAGCAATCTCAGTCATCAGGCCAGCTAGCGCAGTTTAATTTGTTACGAGGACAAACAGGTTCATAATAATCCGGTTTTTGCTTTCTGTTGCAAAAGCTAATCTATGTACACGCCTTTGCTCCTGCACGGATATGGTATGTACCAATTTTTTATGGCGTTGTGCCGTCATGGAACAATCAACACCCTCTCACAGTGCCTAGGCGACGTCTAGACGTTATGACGTAACTAAAACTCTGTAACATCCTATGACGATCCACCACTCTCATAACGCTTAGATGACGATTAGGCGACGCCACGCCCTCATATCCGTTCACTACTCTGCTGCAGGGGGTAAGTATAATCTTTTTCCGAGGAGGATCACTGTCATCCACTCCATGGCAGCTAGCTAGCACGCTTTATCATACCAGCTTTTCGTTGTCTCCTCCGCCGATAGACGAGGAGGATCCGATCCGTGACGCCAGTAAGCGACATCGGAGTAGGTTAGTAGAAAACCCCGTACGGACCGTGCCAATCATCGTGGTTGGTGGGGGGTCACATGTTTCGCCGTCGTCAGATGACTGGACGGCACTGTACCGCTGCCACGGCTTCAACGAGTCAACCCAATTCTTTCCACACCTGCGGCTAACCCCCATGATCGGGATGAGGTTGGACACTTGGATTCTTTCTCAGCCCGTCCAAGGACAGGACGGCGGCCATGCGTAGCAGGTGAGGGTTGCAATTTCGCGAGTGGTAGTACTTGTGACTGACGACGACTCATGCTGTGAAGACCGCCGCGAATGTAACAGTTCTTGGCTCTCCGACCCTTTTCGGTGCTTTATTATCAGTGATGACCGGGAGTAGCAGGCCTCGTCACTCTCCCCTCCCCGCACGTCAAAAAGGGAGTTAGGGGCGACACCATATCGATCGGCAACTGAATGCCTAACTCGAGATACTACTCTGAAGCTAAGCAGTGTTCTGCTTTATTCCGCCACCAACCCTCTCGGAGTTGGAGAGTTGCAGGTTTTTTTTTTTTTTGAGAGGATGGAGAGTTGCAGTTGACACAGGACTGTTAGGAATAGAACTAACTTCTGAGATAGCGATCACATCAACCAGTGCTAGCTGAACGGCCACGGAAAGTGCCGTACGTCATCTTCGTGCCAGGCCCAATTTGAAGCCTGGCTTAAAGTTTCATGTAGGCCCGATCCGGAACGCAGCCGCCTCAGCTCGGATTGAGATGACTCCGGGTGACACTGACAAGTCTGCACCTATCCAGTACAGTACAATACAGTTGTACTAACAACGCGGATAAGTCCACGAGTGCACTATACGTGACTGCACATGAGGTTGCATATGATCGCGATGTAGCTCGACGGAAGCGTGACGCGGACTGGCTGGCTGCGGCCAGTGACAATTTTCCTGCATTTGGTTGGTGCAGTGAGCGGCTCTCTCTATCTCGACCGCAAGATGAAAATTGAAAAGGTCGTCGGCCGGGCAGAAACGACACGTCCGTTTCAGCGTCGTTGGATTCTCTCCCCGACATGGAAAATCTTGCCCGCGCGTACACAGGGACCACGATCGGCGCTCGGGCGAGTGCGCGGCGCGGAGTTTGAAGAAGCTGCCGCCGCCTGCGATTTCGCGTCGCGCCTCGGGCATCATCGTTGTGAGTGGAGGTCCAGTCAGGGTTTCGTTAAGAAAAGCTTTGTTACTAGTGCCTGTTGAAACTCATAAACGGTGTACGAATTACGTCATTAACGGGCGATTGTCCTTCTCACCGGCAATTCTTGACAATCACGAGACAAGGACAGCGATTCTTGCTCCTGTCCTAATATTACTGGCACTGGCTGACCTCGTCGATCGCAGAAAACTGTGTTTAAAATGGGTTCCATTCCATGCAGAATCTTTACTACCGTTTACCCGACAACAGTACTATATCATACAGTATGTAAGGTATCTTTTGAACCTTGTCAATTTCTCTCATATTCTAACTTCTGAAGCCTAATTAGCATCACGAAACGGTACTAAGATTTGTAGCCTCACTTCTAAGATTTGCAGCCTCACTTCGGCACGTGTTTGCTTAAAATTATTTTCCACTAGTGAGTGTCTGTTTACTCGCCACTCTAAAATTGTTTTCCACTAAGAAGGGACTATCAGCGATGAGCTCGCAACCAGGAGTAAGGTGGAGGGAGATGCCGTAAACTATTTTTTTCCGGCATGATCCGAGTTTCCTTCTTCCCTGTGCTTGGATCAAGTTGGTTGTAGCTAATAGCCATTAATGATGGAGGGAAGAGCCTCGTTTGTTTGGACTTGAACTTTTAAGCTTTTAGAAAAGCTGGTTGTTGCCTAGTTGAAAAGTTGGCTAGTGAAATTTTGATGTTGACTTTTGTAATATATATATTGCTTCTCTGCACATTGAAATCCAAAAAATAGCTCTGGATTAGCTTTCTACCTTTTAGTTTATTTCTCCAGAAACTTGCTTTTCAGCATTCTAAAGGAGAAGTCCATTTTACTCTCTCGAATAATCCACGTTATCCAATTTAGTCTCCGAACAAAATATTGGTTTAATTTAATCCCCCAAACAATTCAAGTTGGTGCAATCTACTCCCTGATGCAATTTTTCTTTTTTTTGATTCTTTTTTATATGATTTGAATTTAGTGCTGAAATTTTACGCAATGATGTATGCCATAAACCCATATACTTAAAAAAATATAATGAATATTTTTATGATATTTTCACAGTTTTAAACCATATAATATTATCTTAATTATATAATTTTAATATCATATAGAAATTATATACAAAAAAATATAAACTATATTCTTTTGTATAGTGATAGATATCATCTATGATTATGCAAAATTTTAGTTTCAAATTCAAATGGTACAAAGACAAACAAAAAAAAATTACATAAGAGGGTATATTGCACTAACTTAAATTGTTTGGAGAGCTAAATTGAGTCATATTTTTGTTCAGGAACTAATATAAACAAAGTGGATTGTTCAGGGGAGTAAAATGAACTTTCTTCGCATTCCAAAGCTAGGTTAGAAGTTTGCTATTTGTTTCAGCTTTAGCTTTAGAAAAGCCAACTAAGAAGCTAAAACAAACTCAGCCGAAGAGGGCTGAGAAAAGCCAAGGGTAGTTTCGTCCGACCAGGTAAAATGAATAAAGGAAAATGGAGAAAAATGAAAAAATATATTAAAATGACGTGTTCTGAATAGAAAAGCGGATTGAGGGCTGCTTCTGAAAGGTTTACGGATTGGGAGGGAAATGTTGTAAGGCTCACGTATTTGAGCGCAAATTCTGAAATCTCGCCTGAAAAAGGAGAAGCATGTCCAAACATTGGCACAAACGCCATTACTCGAATTTTCAATCGGTCTTTATCTCTGGTCTTTGCGCAAAGATGGTTTCCATCCGCGAGTAGTAACTATCGATGGCAATAGTCCACTTTGTGTCACATATTCGTCTCCTCTGCTTTAATTTAGGGGATGACTGGATGAGTAAGTCCACAAAGTTGTAGTTACTTTTGGGGCACAAACAAGATCGTCGCTACCCAGCATTGAGTCAATACAAATTGAGTAGGAATGCTAAATAAAAAGAGAGCTGAAATAGGAGAGCACTGTTGGCGTAGGTGAAGCCGTTAATCATCACCCGTGTAACTTACGTTCACTGCCTCCTCATCCCATATCCTCTCTATGTTCGGTTGGCCTGTGGATGGAATGGATGTGTTCCTAACCTGTTGATTTTTTCTTTTCCTTTTGGACATGCATACTACTGCAGGAGTGGGACTAGCAACACCGTGATGGTTAGGTTACCACTTGAGGGAATTTCTCAACCCTGATTACCTGCCTATCAAAATCTGTGACTTCCTCTGTTCGCTGCTCACATCTACATGCATAGCATGATTGCCAGGGGACCAAGCATATGGGTAACAGGAAGCAACAGACCGAGCATTCAAAGTGATCAGGGTTCGTCCAGTGGCTGCATCATCTCGATCTCAGGAGAAAAGATGACACGTACAGTGCTGCTGTTGCTTCGGAGCAACTCAACCTTTGAATGGAGCAGTGATCTGCGATCTCGTTATTTTGTTGGTCCCTCTATGTGCTGTTCGATAGCTTCAGCTAATAATGTGTGCAAGCGTCTACAGTGGTGGAGCTGGGTTGGGCTGTCGACTGGGGCCGATTAGGGCCACCTAGTGGAAAATGGACCGACTTTGTTTGCTACAGTGCTTCGAACAGTAGTGTACAGTATAGAAAATCACACCCGATAACTAGGGCCATGGTCCAGGTGGCCTGGGTTGGAAATCCGCCCCTGAGCGTCTAGTACATGCTTTAGGCCTTGTTTGATTCTGTGGAATTGAAATAGGTTCAAGAATTGTTCTGGACCAGGAATGAGTGACCCGACTATTTTTATTTCGAATCTCAAGAGACAAAAATTCAATCCGGCCCATAAAACCTACAAAATCAATAAAATAGATCGGATTTTATTCGGTCCATAAACGAACAATAATTTTACAGTGGGCCAGAATCAATTGGGTCCAAATCAATCCAACCGGAACGGGGCTTATTCCGACCCGTTCCGACCAAACTGAACAAGGCCTTAGTAAGAAGAATCAACAATCAGTGCCTCTAGACTTGTTGGCTATGTGTAAGCATCGTACGTGTGTGGTTTTCATTTTTAAAATAACGGGAAGATTATATTAATCTTAATATTGACTCTTAAGAAAGCTATGGCCACACTGATACAAAAAAAAGGAAGAGTTTTTCCTCTCTACAGCCGTTAATGTCTTCCAATGCAACTCACTAGATAATAAAGCTCCGATGATCTACCAGATTGAGTGGTAAGAATGGAAAGGCTTCCAAATTTAGGGGTAAGAACTGAAAAATCTCTCTCTCTCTCTCTTTTTGTATGTTTACTCCACTCTATTGCCCAGAATCAGGACAAATGGTAATTACAATGTGACTCTTTTCAAACTCTCGGCCTTTTTGAGCATTTGGAGGCTTGAAGCCGGAATTGTTCGCTAACAGCGAGCACGGCCCATGAACGGCCGATAAACGGCCTGCATCTGCATGCAATGATGAACATAGTCTCCGTCTCCACGGACCATGGCAGGTTTCACTTTCAGAAAGCTAAAGAACCGTTGCTTCCACGGTCTAAGTTTACTTAGAGCTTCTGTAACTATTATCTAAATCAAATTGTTAAATTAAAATTAGAATGTAATTAGTTATGCAGCACGGATACAGATACGTGTATCAGTATCGGAAGGATACGGATATGCGGATACGGCAATTTCCTAAAAATCACGATAAGTGGATATGTTTTACTATTTTTTAAAATAAATAAATAAATTATTTTAGACATAGAAGAGAGAAGATTTTAAGAATTTCTAACATGCTTTTCTCTATCAGAATTCCTAAAACTGGAGACATATTAAAAATCTAAAAATACTATCAAAGTTGAGAGCTTTTTTATTAAAAATGCCAAGACATAGAAAAACAAATAAAAAGTCACAATATTTACTAGGGACTTTTTTGAAAAACTTGCAGCCATCTTATCCTCTCACGCGGGTGCACGGGGAGGTCCAATCCCCATGTCTGCGCCGTCCGCCTGGTTCTTCGCCGCCCGCGCTCGCGCTCTCCTCCCCTCCACTGTGTGCTTCGCCCGTGCCGGCAACTCCTCTCCGCCGCCGCCTCTGCCCTCGTCGGCCTCACCTCCCCTCTCCTCCTGTACGGCGCCGTCGAGCAGCCCGCGCCTGCTAGCCCGTCCTCGGCGCGCTGCCACTCCGCCCATGCCCGGCGGCGGTTGGATGGAGCACGACTAGTGTAGGGGGGTCGTCGCCGCAAAGCTGCAGGAGGGCGAAGCCTCACCTCCCTTCTCCTCCCATGGCGCAAAGCCTCCCCTCCCCTCTCCTGCCATGGCGCTGCGCCCGCTGCCGACGGCCTGCTCACGCGCCAGACTGTATCAGCTCATGTATCCAAAATTTATAAAAAAAATAAAAAATATGATACTCCTAGGATATATATCCATGGAGTATCCGACACGTATCTGTATCTGATACGTATCGGATACACGATACACTACCCGATTGGCATATCCGTGTAACGTAGGTAATTAGTACTCCATTTTTTTTTATTTCTGTCATTCAAACATACTTTGCTAGTTCAATTTTAGTGTATTCTTCCTGTCCGAAACGACAACAATTTCAGACTGGAAGAGTAGAAAGAAGTCTCTATCAGATTACTACTCTGCTTGTTAAACGACTCCCTGTCGTCTGCTGCCTGAACCGGCGGGCGCCTGTTCCGAAACATGAATTCTTGAGTAAGCACCATCACCATGCCTACTGTAGCGCCAGGAACTTGCACCTGTGACTTTACTTTGGGTCTCCATTCTTTCTTGGGAGGCTAATCATCGTTTTTATTATAATAGTATCGGCTAGCCCTTATCTGCTTACAATGCATTCTCTGAATCCTACGCTTCTAACTCCTGGAGAAAATACCAAATGGATACCACTGAGAATTCTGCTCTTGTTCTTACTTCAGCTCTTTATCGACTTCCTTATCGAAGTGCACCTCATTTTCTATCTTCCTTGCTCCAAGCCAATCAAAAGCTGACAATCACCACTGCCCATCGATCGAACCCACCATCATCTCTTTGAGCTAAGACTACCGATGTTGGGGCGAATGGTCCCTCGGGGCTTCTCGAAACATTTGATTCGCACGTCTGCTACAACTAGGAAAATTATCAACCGAAGGAAGCTTGATATTGTTGTCCCAACAATACTGAAAGAAAGGGCACTCCCAATATGGATTGAACTGTGACTCCCTAACCTCCCTGTTCTTTTTCTTGTATATGTTGATGGATGCTTCTACATTGCCAATACCAGCTATGTTAACATTCACAGGGAAGAGATGCCCGTCAATGTTAATAGTGCCCTCGTTGAACTTGATATTGCCTTGCTCAATTGCTAAATGGATCTATCGCCTAAACACCTTGCATTCATTTGTGTGATGGGAAGGTGAGTTGTGCCATTTTTAGTAGTTCCTCTTGTATAGGTCTCCGACAGGCAGAATCACATGAGTGGATGGTAACTAAATATGCTTATCTTGTAATAGTAGATCGAATATCTTATCGACCTTTGTAATGTTAAAATCATACTTCTCTTCTGGCCCATCTTGCTTCACCCATGGACACGACAAGACATTCTTATTATTGGTCCACTCTGCTACAACAGCATCTTCTACTTCTTCATCGGACTCAGACTCATAGTCATTATAGCTGACTTGTGCTGGCCTTGACCATGCCCCTCGAACCAGGTTCTCCTAGATCGACACCTTCTAGAACAATCGAGGCAAGCTCTTGAACTTCACAAAGGTTAATTTCTTTGAGCTAAGCTTGCCGATGTTGGGGCGAATGGTCCATCGGGGCTTCTCGAAACATTTGATTCGCACGTCTGCTACAACTAGGAAAATTATCAACCGAAGGAAGCTTGATATTGTTGTTCCAACAATACTGAAAGAAAGGGCACTCCCAATGTGGATTGAATTGCGACTCCCTAACCTCCCTGTCTCTCTTTTTCTTGTATATGTTGATGGATGCTTCTACATTGCCAATACCAGCCATGTTAACATTCACAGGGAAGAGATGCCCGTCAATGTTAATAGTGCCCTCGTTGAACTTGATCTTGCCTTGCTCAATTGCTAACTGGATCTATCGCCTAAACACCTTGCATTCATTTGTGTGATGGGAAGGTGAGTTGTGCCATTTTTAGTAGTTCCTCTTCTATAGGTCTCCGACAGGCGGAATCATATGAGTGGATGGTAACTAAATGTGCTTATCTTGTAATAGCAGATCGAATATCTTATCGACCTTTGTAATGTTAAAATCATACTTCTCTTTTGGCCCATCTTGCTTCACCCATGGACACGACAAGACATTCTTATTCCTGGTCCACTTTGCTACAACAACATCTTCTACTTCTTCATCAGACTCAGACTCATAGTCATTATAGCTGACTTGTGCTGGCCTTGACCATGCCCCTCGAGCCAGGTTCTTCTGGATTGACACCTTCTGGAATAACTAAGGCAAGCTCTTGAACTTCACAAAGGGAAATTTCTCCCTAAGAGGTGTGACCAACCCATTGAATGCAATCTCTGTCATCTGAGTGTTGGTCAGCTCCAGACTAAAGCATTTGCTACACACTTCTCTAAATCTCTTGACATAATCATGGACTGATTTTCCAGCCTTCTATCTCACATTAATTAGGTCCGACAGCCTCATCTCTTTTGTTTTGGCAAAGAATTACTTGTGAAACTTCTGCTCCAAATCGACCCAAGTAATGATGCAGTTCGAAGGCAAGTGATGTGAACCAAGAGAAAGCTAATCCGGATAATGATAGGGGAAACAACCTGATTCTCAGAGCTTCTATGGCACCAGCCTCGCTGCATTGCACTAAGAATTGGTTGATATGCTCAATCATTGTGGTGTTATCTGGCCCGTGATAATTTGTCAGCTAAACGACCTGATAAAACTCTGTCAACTCTACCTATAATCAAGCTAGAACTGGTTCTATCAACTTAGTGCGAGATTGAAGTCGATGCAGCCTCACCGGTTCAAGCAGATCAAACTTAATTGACATAGTACTCAAACAAAGTAAATAGAACCAGATCTGACCCAACTATAGAAAAAAATAATAGAGTGACTCGAATAATAAATCTAAATCAAGTTCATAAAATCTACAAATAATCACAGTATATTAGACCTGACCAAGACAGTAATGCAATGCAAAGTCGATAGAACAAACGAGAAAAAGATCTTATTACTGGATAACTAGCAACTCCAAAGATAACAACTACGATATCAAATTAATGAGAAAGTACTAGTCAAAATAGATGAAATTACCAAAGGTAACAAATCCAAAGCTCTCGTCGGGATCAGAGTCGATGCAGTCCGCTCGAGACGAGAATTCAACGAGTAGGGAAAGGGTGGCGATACACCAAATTATATTGAACATGTGTTAGTTTTTTGTACAATCCCTATTACATATTTATAATCCTGTGCGAGGGGTTCTGACCTGAGTCAGTCAGAACTCTACGGCTTCCAAACGGACAAACCGACTAGATTTTATTCCTAAATGAGATCTATCTTAAAACAAAAAAGATAAACAAACCCTAACATGCCCACTTTATTTTCTTCGGCTGTTGAACTCTTTTGACTCGACCGATTCTATCTCTGCATCAGTGATAACTACATCCGGGTCAAAATTCCAGTGCCAACAATCAGCCTGATGGATTTATAGTGACTGGACAAGAGGGCAATGTGTGTAGCTTACTTAAGTCCTTGTATGGCGTAAAGCAAGCACCTAAGCAATGGCATAAGAAGTTTGACCAACCTTGACATCTGCTAGGTTTGGAGTAAATGATGCTGGTGCTTGCATGTATTACCACTATGGTGGGGGTAAAGGAGTTATACTGTGTATGTATGTCGATGACACACTAATTTTTGGGACTAGTATCGATGAGATAAATAATGTAAAATCATTCTTATCCCAAAATTTTGACATGAACGATATGGGAGAAGCAAATGTGATTGTTATATTAAACTTAAGTAGGGTGAGGATGAGATTACTCTTATGCAATCACATTATGTTCAGAAGGTATTAAGCCGCTTCGGCTACATGGAAAGCAAACCTTCTCAAACCTCATATGGCCTTAGTCTAATACTTCAAAATAATAAAGGACTAGAAAAGGATTAACTATGATATTCTCAAATCATTGGTTCACTGATGTACATAGCTAGCGCAACATGTTCTGACATCTTATTTACTATTAGCAAATTGGATTGGTTTAACTCAAACCCGGGAGATGATCATTGGCATGGTATTCATCGAGTCATTGTTGACGTTTGCTAAGTTACATCGATATAATCATCCCTAGCAACAGCGCCAGACATAATTATAAAGATGTATCTCAGTGTCAATAGAGTAAAATCCGCAAGTGCATGGAAAATACTATTGTTGCATTTCACTATTGGATTGCTCTAATAGCTTATCATTTATAGTTCTACCAAAGGAAGTCGTAGCATGAATATATGATTATTAATAGTAACATAGACATAGAGATTGGTATTAGTACTCAGAGTTTATACAGTGATAAGTATAATAAGGATAGGGGTAGTGTGAGACACACAGAGCATCATTCCCAAAGATAAATAAAAGTTCTTAAGTCTCTAGTGAGTTTTAGTTAGTAGAGCAAAGTCGTATCTCTAATGTTACCCTACCTATATAGTCATATAGTCAAATAATTACAAGCAAGTCTATACTAGTCATAGTCTAATGCACTCAACATTTCGTGTACGGATTCATGCCCAGCACACTAAGGCAACTCCATCTTGGACACACGTCACAACCAAACCTGGAGGTGTACAAAGGCTAGATAGGGTTGTCACCACCTACAGCCTACCTCTGCAGACTATGGATTATGAGGTGATCGACACTACCTAGCCATCTAAGCACCACACTTACACATTTAAGTAGAACTCTAGTATAGATCAAACACTAGATTTTCCCTAAACATACATGGATATCAAACCCATGTTGAGGCACAAGAACTAGAGTAAAGTATAACTAGCATTATAACATTTAGACTATAGTAAAGGTATATGCCAATCATGACAACAAGGTAGCAAGTTGAAAGGACCGAGTGACCGAGAGGGGGAGGGGGTGGGTGAATCAGGAACTTGCACTATGTACAAAATTCGCCAATTCCTAAAACCGACCACTCAAAACAACTCCTACAATAATTCTAGTGGTGATCACACTAGCAAGATAAAAGCCCTATGAAAGGAACAACATCCTAAGCATACTAGTAGATCACTCAATTCAATACAATTCCTATGCAAGCTAGTAATAAAGAAACATGGAAGCACAACACAAGCTAGCAAGGGAGCCTACACATGCAATTCTACAAGATAAGGAACTAGTGCATATGAACATGAGTAGTACAACACATACAAGGGTAAGCAATCACGCCAATGCAACTCCTATACATGCTAGTGATCAAATATGGAAGCTCAAACAATACTAGCAAGCAAGAAGCCTATTCATGCAAGTCTACAAGATAATCAACTATAACAAGACAAGCACACAAGCACGAATAGCACGGTATATAAGTGCGGAAAATAATGCATCATACTAAGGAGTAGAGTAAGAGATGGCTCATGATTTTTTTTCCAAGGACTCAGAAGGATGGCGCCTTCCCCTACTCCTTGTTGGACCACTCCTGCCGGAGTTCCGGTCCCTCCCGTCACCAAGTGGAGTTCTCGCCCACAAGCCAGCAATCACTCCCCAAGTGAAGACACAGTGTACGTCACTACTGCACAAAGCACAAGCTCGCCTCCCTCGAGAACTTGTTGGACTCCCCGAGCCAACACGGGCGCTCACTAGCGATGCTCCTTTCAACGGCGGGCTCTAACCGTGTACAAACGTGTGACGACCTTCACAATCGATCATGATAGGCTCGATCACCGACACCTAACCAGTCTAGGTCTCACCATAGATCAAGAGTAACAATCTAAATCACACCCTCAAGGACACCCTAGCCTTAGATGTGCAAGATGCTAAAGTTACTCTCACAAGCACTCTCAAGATATCCAATATCTACTCCTAGTGCTCTCTTCTTTCCTCTTAGACCTTACCAAATACTCTCAGGTATTCCACTGGCCAAGAGTGGTCACAAAGACCCCAGCAACGAAGTTATATGGGCTCCCAACCTCAAACTAGCCGTTGCTCCACGAAATTAGCTTTCTGGGCCTACTGACCATACGGTCCGGTCACTCTCTGACCAGATAGTCCGGTCAATGCAACATAGTGCACCAACGGCTCTGACGTCTGCTGATTTCTCTGCTTACCGGACCATACGATCACCTGACCGGACCATCCGGTCCGTTTCTCTCTTCAGTCCAGAAACATTTCGGCGCTGGCTTCCTCGCTGTCCAAGTCTCATCTCTACTGACTGGACCGTCCGGTCACTAGAGATTCCTAGACTTGGTAGTTTCCTTGCTGCACGTTGTAGTTTCTGGATAAAACCACTTAGTGACTGTACAGTCCGGTCAGCTCTAACCCCTCTGTCCGGTCACTTCGTCCAGAAGCTAAAACTCCTCGTCCTCGCTTGACTTCGTTTTCCGGCTTCTTTGAACAACTCCTTGGCTTCTCCACTATCACCTAGTGCCTGTGATTTCACCGAGCAACCTTGCACATTACCTAAGAGAATGACCTAGACCCCCTTGATAGTCCGTTTTTTCCTATGGACTCAAGGCCCTAATAATTAGACAAGTGTACCCAACACTTGCTCCATAGCTTGTCCTTAGCCTCAATCTATCTCCATCAACCCTTGGACTCCATCAAGTTCACAAGCCTCCATGCTTATGGTCATTGTCATCAATTGCCAAGGCCATCGTTGACAATCATCATAAGGTAGAACGGGTTTCCTACATGAACAACACTCATATAGATATTAGTCATATTTCATGTTTATCATTCATCACCAAAACATCATACCTTGGGGTGACCTAAATGGTCATGAACCTTACAATCTCCCCCTTTTTGGTGATGGATGACAACCACTACTTATGATGATTCAAAATGGACTAGAAAGAAGGAACCAAAGGAAAAGAAAGGATTAGAAAGCATACCTTGGTCCTTACCTTGGAAGTAGTCTCCCCCTTGAAATGTGCTAGATATTGAGGTAGAACTACCCGCTCACTTAGCGCACTTGGATGTTAATCTTGAGTTGAATTTTGCGCCCATCTTGGTGTCGTGGTTGATGATCTTGTTGAAGTAGACACACACCAAGCACGTAGATGTGCATGTCATTGTAGATGTACATTGTCGCCGTAGGAATGCACCATCGTTGTTCTTCTCCATGTTGGTGTAAATATTCATCTTGATGTGATCTTCATGTGTACTTCAAGTGAACATGCACCATTTGCTTTGTGATCTTCATATGATCTTCTCTCCCTTTTTGTGTTCTCAACCTAAGCTTGGCTTTTGGATCTTCATGTTCTTTCTCTCCCTTTGTCACCTATCACCAAAAACCACACCAAAACATAACGGAACCAAGAGGCATAAGATAGTTGGCAAGAGTTAGGCTAACTCCCCCTTTCATGGCACTCCTCTTTGGTCGCAATGGTGTTCCACCGTAGCTCCCCCTATACTTATGACTCAACAAAATATTTTCTCAAATATGCAAGGGTTAGTAATTTGTGAGGTGGGAATGTATGAGCCACTTGTCTTTGAGCCACACGAGTAGATTTAACCTCAGAGCTCGGTTGAACATGGCTCAATAGGCATGAAGCACAAATATCACTATTTGATCATCTACAGAGTCATGTAGTCACATTGTAAATGAGCAACTCCCCCTAAACACATGCTTGGGAGCATGTATGGTATCACAATGCAAAGATGCATGAATGCAAAGAATGCAAATGCAACAAGTATAAAATGCATGATGCGATGCTGAAGAAAAGAGAGAGAACCGCTACAAACCAAAGTGTCAACAACGAGTTGTTCCCTTCTCAAGCTTGCTCACAATGAATCGTTCTTCAAAGCCTTGGGTACACCATGAACCACCTTCCCAAGCTTAACCCATGTCTATTGCTATCTCAAGAAGGTTCAAAGTCAACCTACAAAAGAAGAGAAACAAGCACAAAATAAGGACACAAACAACAAAACAAACAAACAAACGCTATACATATTTACAAAAGACAAGCTCAAGGGTTACTCATGTGAAGTTGGAGAGGTCGAAAACATTGAATTCTCCCCTTAGCTTGTTGTAGGTCTTCTCATCGAGTGGCTTGGTGAAGATGTCCGCCAATTATTCATGAGTTCGCACACTCACCAACGCAATGCCCTTCTTCTCAACATGACCCCTTATGAAGTGATGCCTCACTGGAATGTGCTTTGCATGACCATGATCTCCAGTTTTGAGAGCCATCTTAATTGCCGCCTCACTATCACAATATAGTGGCATTTGAGTGTAGTTGAGGCCATAATCCGAGAGTGTTTGCCTCATGTAGAGAAGTTGGGCATAACACGCTCCCGCCGCCATGTATTCCGCTTTGGCTGTAGATAGAGCCACCGAGTTTTTCTTCTTTGAGCTCCAAGATACTAGAGATCTTCCAAGAAATTGGCAACCTCCCGATGTACTCTTCCTATTCACTTTACAACCCACGAAGTTCGAATCCATATACCCAAGTAACTCAAAGTTTGTTCCTCTAAGATACCATAAGCCCATGGTAGGTGTATACTTGAGGTATCTCATTATCCTCTTCACGGTCCTCAAGTGTGACTCTTTTGGATTTGCTTGGTAGCGTGCACACAAGCACACACTAAACATGATGTCCGGTCTCGAAGCGGTGAGATAGAGCAAAGAACCAATCATAGATATATAGAGCTTGGGGTTCACCAGTTTCCCTTTCACATCATCATCTAAGGGTTTGCTTGTTGCCATAGGTGTGTGCAAGGACTTGCAATTTTCCATGTTGAATCTTTTGAGAAGATCCTTGGTATACTTCTCTTGATAGATGAAGTTTCCTTTTCTCAATTGCTTGACTTGAAAACCAAGGAATACATACAACTCGCCAATCATTGACATTTGGAATTCCCTAGCCATCATCTCTCAAAACTCTTCATTGAACTTCTCATTGGTTGACCCATAGATGATATCATCCACATAGATTTTGCACACAAAGAGATCCTTCCCAACATGCCTTGTGAATAAGGTGCTATCAATGCCTCCAATCTTGAAACCATTCTTGAGAAGGAAATTCCTCAAGTGTTCATACCATGCCCTTGGTGCTTGCTTGAGGCCATAGAGAGCTTTCTTCAATTTGTATACATGTCTTGGATGTTTTGGGTCCTCAAACCCCGGAGGTAGTTCCACATAGACTTTTTCATTGATCTCTCTATTCAAGAAAGCACTTTTGACATCCATTTGGAAGAGCTTGAAGCCATTGTGTGATGCATAGGCAAGTATAATCCGAATAGCTTCAAGACGGGCCACGGGAGCAAAGGTTTCTTCAAAGTCAATCCCTACCACTTGAGAATATCCCTTAGCCACTAGGTGAGTCTTGTTTTTGACAATTGCTCCTTTCTCATCTTGCTTGTTCTTGAAGTCCACTTGGTACCAACCACATTATGATTCTTGGGCCTCTCAACTAATTTCCATACTTTGCACCTCTTGAAATTGTTCAACTTTTCTTGTATGGCTATAACCCATTTATGATCATCCATAGCTTCATCAATGGTAGTGGGCTCAATCATAGAGACGAAAGAGAAGTTCTTAATTGCAACATTGGCGTCATCATCATTCTCTTCACTCACATAGTTGGGCTTATATTGATTTGTCCTTGTCTTTACTCCTTGAGATGAACTCCCAATGATCAAGTCATGAGAATGATCCTTGTTGATGGCCTTGGGTCTAGGATGGTATTTTTCTTGAGTGGGAGGAGCTCTCGGTGAAGTATCTTATGCATCATGGATTGTTTGCTCTCTTGATATATGAGTGTCTTGGATCCTAAGAGAGGTGGAAGAGTCACTCTTATACTTTCTTGTTTTGGACTTTGAGCTCGAGGTGGATGGGAGGGTATCTTGTGAAGAGTTAGGAGAAGTGGCTTGTGGTGAAGTATGTGGGGAAGCTTGTGGTTCACTTCTCACTTGGGGTTCATCATCATTTGGTGGGCGAACTCTCAATGAGTCTTGGTAGGAGCTTGTGGGTGTATTTGTGGTATCTTGGGTTGGTTCTTGCACCTCGGAGGAGGAGGTTGGTTGAGGTGGTGGAGTAGAGGGCTCATCAATATCACCATCATTGGCCTCGTGGGGTAAAACCTCACCCACGGGCATGTTCCTCAAAGCTTCTCTCATAGATTCATCTTCCTTTTGAGAACCATTTGACTCATCAAATTGCACATCATAGGATTCCTCCACACAACCTGTGGCTGAGTCGTAGACCCTATATGCTTTAGAAGTTCCTGAGTATCCAACAAGAATGCCTTCATCTGTTCTACTCTCAAACTTTCCGGGCTTTCTCCTCTTCTTGAGAATGTAACACTTGCAGCCAAAGACTCAGAAATAGGAAACATTAAGTCTCCATCCCACCAATAGCTCATATGGTGTTTTATTCAACAACCGATAGAGATAGACATGGTTGGAGGTTTATCAAGTGTGTTAATTGCCTCCACCCAAAACCTCTCATGAGTTCCATACTCATCCAACATGGCACGAGCAAGAGTGATGAGCGTCTTGTTCTTCCTCTCCACTACTCCATTCTGCTCGGGAGTATATGTAGCAGAGCATTCATGCTTGATCTCTTTCTTGTCACAGTATTCCTCTACTATGGTGTTCTTAAACTCAGTCCCATTGTCACTCCTTATCTTCACAATGCTAGCATTGAATTCATTCTTTTCTCTCCTTGCAAACTTTCTGAAGATACCACTGGCTTGAGATTTGTTCACAAGAAAGAAGGTCCAAGTGTATCTCGTGAAATCATCAATAATCACCAAGCAATATAGATTACCTCCCAGACTCTTATAATGTGTTGGCCTAAACAAGTCCATATGCAAGAGCTCTAAATGATGAGATGTAGACATGAATGACTTGGTGGGATGTGAAGATGTAACTTTTTTTCCTGCCTGACAAGCGCTACACAGCCTGTCCTTCTCAAAGGTCACATCCTTGATCCCTTCAACTAGATTCCTCTTGACAATCTTTTTAAGCTGATTCATTCCAACATGTGCCAGTCTTCTATGCCACAACCATCCCTTGGATGCCTTAGTGAATAGGCATGTGCTTGGTGGCATATTGCTTGATTTGAAGTCCATGACATACAAGTTCCCATACCTTACTCCATGAAATACTAGCCCTCTCTTAGCATTCTCAATCGTTGCACCATCCTCATCAAATATGCACTTGAAATCCATGTCATAGTGTTGACCAATAGACAGAAGATTGAAGTTGAGGGTTTCTACAAGAAAGACCTTGGAGAGATGGAGGTCATTTGTGATGACCACCTTGCAAGAGCCTCTAACTCTCCCCTTTCAGTTATCCCCAAAAGTCACCTTTTCACTGTCTTCGTCTCCATAAGTGATGGTGAACATGGTTGGCTTCCCGGTCATATGTTGAGTGCACCCACTATCAAGAATCCAAAGAGTACCTCCACTCTTGTATTTGACCCTGGTGGTAGCCATAAGAAAAGCACTAGATGAAGAAGGATTAGTATCCAAAGCATTACTTGATTGAGTAACACCAACCTTATTGTATCGAGCAATAAGACCATCCTCATAGATAGGGATTCTTGCAATCCCATCCTGAAGTCTTCTCCTGATGGGATAGTGAGAAGCATGATACCTGCAATGTCCATGACCAACCCCTATGTGCATATTGTCAAGGTCGATGTAGTAATGGGGAGGATCATGGAGGCCAGTGATGTGCTCAAGCACATGTCCCACTTGTGAGTGGAGCACAAATATCATCTCCATCGCCCTCTCAATTGACCGAGTGACCGAGAGGGGGGTAGGGGATGAATCGGGAACTCGCATTATGTACCAAATTCGCCAATTTCTAAAATCGACCACTCAAAATAACTCCTACACCAATTCTAGTGGTGATCACACTAGCAAGATCAAAGCCCTATGAAAGGAACAACATCCTAAGCATACTAGTGGATCACTCAAGTCAATACAACTCCTATGCAAGCTATTAATAAAGAAACATGGAAGCACACCACAAGCTAGCAAGGGAGCCTACACATGCAATTCTACAAGATAAGGAACTAGTGCACATGAGCATGAGTAGTACAACACATACAAGGGTAAGAAATCACGCCAATGCAACTCCTATACATGCTAGTGATCAAATGTGGAAGCTCAAACAATACTAGCAAGCAAGAAGCCTATTCATGCAAGTCTAGAAGATAATCAACTAGAACAAGAGAAGCACACTAGCATGAATAGCACGGTATGTAAGTGCAGAAAGTAATGCATCATAGTAAGGAGTATAGTAGGAGATGGCTCATAATTTTTTCCCGAGGTCTTGGAAGGATGGCGCCTTCCCCTACTCCTTGTTGGACCACTACCGCCGGAGTTCCGGCCCCTCCCACCACCAAGTGGAGTTCTCATCCACGAGCCCGCAATCACTCCTCGAGTGAAGACACGGTGTGCGTTACCGTTGCACAAAGCACAAGCTCACCTCCTTCAAGAACTTGTCGGACTCCCCGAGCCAACACGGGCGCTCACTAGCGATGCCCTTTTTAACGGCGGGCTCAAATCATGTACAAACATGTGACGACCTTCACAACCGATCATGATAGGCTCAATCACCGACACCTCACCAGTCTAGGTCTCACCATAGACTAAGAGGAACAATCTAGATCACACCCTGAAGGACACCGTAGCCTTAGATGTGCAAGATGCTCAAGTTACTCTCACAAGCACTCCCAAGATATGCAATATCTCCTTCTAGAGCTCTTCTCTTTTCCTCTTGGACCTTAGCAAATGCTCTCAGGTATTCCACTGACGAAGAGTGGTCACAAAGATCCCAACAATGAAGTTATATAGGCTTCCAACCTCAAACTAGTTGTTGCTCCATGAAATCAGCTTTCTGGGCCTACTGACCGTACGGTCCGGTCACTCTTTGACCAGACAGTCCGGTCAATGAAATATAGTGCACCAACGTCTCTGACCTCTGTTGATTCCTCTGCTGACCGGACTGTACGGTCACCTGACTGGACCGTCCGGTCCGTTTCTCTCTCCAGTCCAGAATCATTTCGGCTGGCTTCCTCGCTACCCAAGTCTCATCTCTACTGACCGGACCGTCCGGTCAGTAGACTAGACCGTCCGATCACTAGTGATTCTTAGACTTGGCAGTTTCCTCGCTACACGCTGTAGTCTCCGGACAAAACCACTTAGTGACCATACAGTCCGCTTACCTCTGACCCCTCTGTCCGGTCACTTTATCCAGAAGCTGAAACTCCTCGTCCTTGCTTGACTTCATTTCTCGGTTTCTCCGAATAGCTCCTTGGCTTCTCCATTGTCACCTAGTGCCTGTGATTTTACCGAGCAACCTTGCACATCACCGACTAGACATGACCTAAGAGAATGTCCTAGACCCCCTTGATAGTCTGGTTTTTCCTATGGACTCAAGGCCCTAACAACTAGACAACTGTATCCAACACTTGCTCCATAGCTTGTCCTTAGTCTCAATTTATCTCCATCAATCCTTGGACTCCATCAAGTTCACAAGCCTCCATGCTTGTGGTCATTGTCATCAATTGTCAAGGCCGCCGTTGACAATCATCATAAGGTAGAAGGGGTTTCCTACACGAACAACACTCGTGTAGATATTAGTCATATTTCATATTTATCATTCATCACCAAAACATCATACCTTGGGGTGACCTCAATGGTTATGAACCTTATACAAGTCCTATAACATGAATATGATATATAACCAAACAAGCAACACATATCATTATCACAACTATATGGAAGAACTATATTAATTAAATAGAACAAAGTCATAATAAAATAGAGTAAAGGAAAGGATACAAGAGCCATACTAGTACTCCTATGACTTGGAGACTTGAGCAAGGCCACACCTAAACTAAACTCCACTAGGACTAGGAAACTACTAAATGAAAGAGGGAAATGAATAACTCTTGAGTGTGTGTGGAAGTGGGAGGCACTTCTCTCATTTTATAGTGCCCAAAGGTCGGTTTCCGGGAGTAACCATCACGGAACTTCAGCACACTGACATTGGCAAAGGGCTAAGGGAGTGACACGTGGAAGGGGGAAGAGAACTGCCTCAAGACCCGGTCGACCTACCAAGCCCCTAGGTCGCCCGACCTGTAGGTGGGCCCCCTCGAGATGTTCTTCCTCGAGGTGGCTGGTAGGTGAGTCCTCTCCGGAGGAATCCGTTGCGGTCAAGTATGCAATCCGAGGGAAGTCCCGTTGGCACCATCACATTGACTGGAATGGTGTTTTCCTAATTATGCTCTATTTCTCCACTTCTTTTATATCAAATCCCTACGTGCACATAAATCTCTAAGGACAAGTGGATCTTATCATTCCTAACTAACACGCGGATATGAAATGCTAAGTCTTACTACTTTTATAGGTATATTAACAGTCAAAATTGGTACTTAATGACTGTCAACAATCATGCACCATCTAAATGGCACAATGAGTTATGGTATTCTCTATTTAGGGTATTCTGGTGTTTTGAAGGATATAGTGATTCAAACTCAGACAATGATGAGCTAAAGGCCACCAGTGGATACCTCTTCACTCTTGGTGGTGGTGTTGTCTCTTTGTCAAAATCAACCATGGAGGCAGAGCTTAGTGCTCTAGAAATAGCTACAATTGAGGCAGAGTGGCTGAGAGAACTTTTGATGGACTTGCCAATGGTTGAAAACCAATCCCTGCTATTCTCATGAACTATGATAATTAAACAATTATCATGAAAGTGAGCAGTAGCCAAGATAATATTAAGTCCAGCAAATATGTGAAGCACAAATTGAAGTCTGTTAGGAAACAAAGGAGCTCCGATGTTATTGGTGTTGAATACATTGAAACAGCTAAAACTTGGCATATCACTTTACTAAGAGATAATCGCTCATTGTGATAGATAATGCATTGAAGAAGATGAAATTGAGATCTACATGAGGTACACTAGAGTAGCAACCCAACCTATATGATCGGAGATCTCGTGAATTAGGATCTGGGGAGAACAAGTTGTTAGTTAACTAGAGAGTACAATCAATATCTTTAACCCACTCCATTGGAGATGCAGTGCTCCCGCATTTGTAAGGTATGATGATTTCTGTCGTAATATGTTTTGAGGCTCTTTAATGAGTGATATATTATCCTATAGAGTATTCTTGCAATAACACACCTATGTAATCTTGACTGTTAGTCACAATCGGTAAGAATTGGGAGTTCCTTAATGAGCTCATAAAGTGAGACAAGAGTATGACATATAAGCTCTACCTGCGGAGTAGACTCTTGGCAGCCAAGTATTAGTTAAGACTTCCAGTGAAACTTGTTCACGCCAAACTGTCAATTTAAGGCATAGTCCATTACACAGTTGTGGATGAGTGTAGTTTGAAATTCTAGATAGATGTTGAACCTTCATCGATCTCATATAAAAACTGGTATATCAACAGTATCTTGGTATGATGGGCAAACTACATGAGCCTCTAGGAACTCAGCAGAGGATTATTAGAAGATTTGGATTGTGGCCCAAATAATAATCCAAATAAATCTCAAATGCCCATGTGTACATGCATGTCATGATGGGGAATAGTCACATATTGCTAGTCTTGGGAATGAAGATCAACTTAAATACTTGAGTTGCTTTTCTCCTAGTTGAGCTAGTAGAAGAGAAGAGAAAGAACACACACGCGCACTTGTTATGCCGCATCATGCCAGGCCGAGTGAAGGGCATGAGCGCATGACATGCGCGTGAATGGTCTGGTGAAATTCGAATGTTGCATGTGCAGGGCCGCAACTTTCTTTTGGTACTCAGATTTTTGTCACGCAAAAGAAAATTGCATTAGCCATCTATGGTAGCAATTATTCTCACTTAATGGTGATTAACACACCCACTTAATTGTGGATCAATTATTTGATTAATTGTAGGTTAATTACCATTTATGTGTGCACACCGCCATGTATAAATATGAAGGGAGAGACGTCTCTCAATGATACTTTTTTGCCTCTCTCGCTACTCCTCATCGTCTTTCCCGTTTCGTCGCTGACATGTTATCAGTGTCAGGAGAGCAGGTCTCTGAAACCTATGTCCTCTCATGTTCTTACATGGGGCAGGAGACGTATTAATTTTTTGGGAAGCGCCTTCGTGATTGCTCGCTAGTGATCTCCATTGCTGATCACTTATGTCTTTTTCATTCTTTTCATCGACGAATCAAACTCTATAACAACTATTCATGAAGCGGTTTCCTGTAAGTCATTCTTTAACCTCTACTGATGATTTGATCGAGTGATCTAGCCTTTGTCCCTAGCTTGTTGTTAGTCAGTACTTACGATCTACTAGTCATGTAATTGAGATATAAGTTTTAATGATAATATACATGTCTAGATTACGTGTAGTTTATCTTGTGTTTGTATATATTAAAATTAGATTTATCATCATTAAACTATTATTATTTCCATTAGATCCGACATCAAAAGTTTGATGGTGTTGCTTGAGCTCGATTTTGGAGCAGCGATGTAAAGGCAATGCGAGTGAGGAAGACGATGGCCCTTCACGGGATAAGGACGACTGGTCATGAGGTTCGGCTGCATTATTACAGTTCAGTCTTTCACGTTTCTATAATTCATGTAGTTGCGTTTCAACCAGGTGTAATTGGGACAGAATTGAAACTCGACATGCTAAGGCCTTTTACTGCTTCTTTGGGCTGGGCTTCCGTTGTGCTGGTCGTTCATAGGTCATAGCTGCAAGCCTGTGAAGCTGGTCCATGCTTTCCAATAGCTTTTACTGATAAAAAGGGACAAGACATCTAAAAATAAAAAAAGGCACCAGATAATCATCAATAAAAAAGAAATAGATTACCAATGTTCATGGCTTATTTTCTCCTTTGCGGGCGCGGCGTGCCAGGCCTTACTAGTAGTTTGTACCCGCCTTCATGCGCGTGGAGATGCTTCAAACTGCGGCGTAAGCATGTATCATGTGCTTCCTACTACCACAGTGCACAGTAGCCTCTGTTCATGTTGAAGCGTGAGGGGAAATCAAAGTCGGGATCATGCATGCGCATAAAAAGTCTTTGTACACAATTATTACACTAAAACTAACATCTTTGATTGGAAAACAAACATAACAAGAAGCCGTGGGCATTGCCGCTGATTGAATTACTCACTTATTTCAGTTAACCGTTTCGTGCATTTGCACAATTCTCTGTTAGACAGGTAATATCGAAAGGAGGTTATAGAATTGAATGCAGGAGCTGCTAGCCAAATATATGTGGGGGTACATAGATAAGTAAAAACTTGTTTATTTCCTTCGAATGCTAATTTGTTTGGGTGTTTCAGTTCAAGTTTCTTTTAGTTGCGTTCAGTCTGAGCTGCTGTTAATTCGTTTGGAGATTAGGACGCTTTTTTTCATGGTTCTGGACCATTCAACAAGTGTACTCTATGATCTATGCCTTAGAAAAGTCAGTTATCGATCCTTAAGTGTATTAGAAAATATCAGAGATAAATGTTCATATAATAATCTACCAGGGAATTGTGCTGCATGAGTAAAGTTGTTTGACATATGTTCATAATAATCTACCAGGGAATGGTGCTGCATGAGTAAAGTTGTTTGACATGTAAAATCAACATAGAATTGTTTTAAGTTTTAATCAACAGAAATATTATTTTATGTTACAATTAGACTGAGTTAAAAATTGGTTCTACCTAAAGTATGTGTCACAATGGGGCCAATGCAGTGTGGGATGCCAGAGATTACCGTCGTAACTAAGAGCTAGCTGATCGAAGGTGAAACTCATGTGTGGTGTAGGTACCACGTACCAGCACCAACCACCGTACCCCTTTGCTAGCCCACACCGTTTGTTACCCATCATCATCGTATCTCTGAAGGGATCATTCTGTCCAATCAGTGTTCTAGCTCCATTTGTTGTGCTTCCCCTTTTAAAACTGAAAACGTCTATGTTCTTTTCATTTATAATACTACAGATGTGTCATGAGTATCCTATAAATGATTGTGTACCGATAATTCGATCATATGTCTAACCGATAGCGTTCTGGACTGGCATTGCATGCCCATGCTGTGCAACGATATGGAGAGAAGAGATGGAGAAAAGAAAACGAGACTGGCCCGGCCGAATCCATGCATGTGCGCTAGCTTCTGGA